>CAMRHE010000073.1:175000-3145000 GCA_947044405.1 Leptodactylus fallax | reverse complement strand
TAGAAATATTTTGTAGTCTAGAATTCCATATAAAATGTTGATTGTGAAAGGAAAATAAAAAGTAATCTGACGTATCTGTTGGTGTGTACTCATTAATACTGAGCACTGTAGGTACACCACATATTTTCTAGGAGTCTTTACATCTGTTATGTGTGAATATATAACATACATATATCTGGTGCTAAAGTCAATTTCACGATTCTGATGAAAATCAGACTTGCATTTCTTTGCAATGACAAATTAATTTGTGGAGTTTGCTACAGAAACCCAGCAACATTTGTGCGTAAATCCACACAGCAAATACAGTCATAAGAAAAACAGTGTATACCCACTCTGAATTCTATGGTTTTACATATCAGGACATATATTTTAATAAAAATATGGTCCTTAGGTCTTAAAATTAGGTAAATACAATCTGAGCTGAACACCACCACACGAGAATCCACCATTTCTTTACTTATTAAACAAAAATAAAGTCAAAATGGAAGAGCTATGTGTGAAACACTAAGTACACCCCATGAATCAATAGCCTGTAGAACCACCGTTGGCAGCAATAATGATGTAATGGTTTTCCCTCCATTTTTTTTTTTTTTTTTTAACATTGTACATTCATATTGAAGACATAAAAACTATGAGTAAACATATGACATTTAGTAAACCAGTATCTTATATTTTAGGTTCTTGAAAGTAGTTCTCTTTTGCTTTGATGTCAGCTTTACACACTCTTAGCATTCTCTCACCCAGCTTCATGAGGTAGTCAACTGGAATCGTTGATTATGTAGATAATCTGTTTTACCTTAATCCGACCAGCAGCACAATATGGGGTATTTCTGCCTCTGTGTGCTGATAGGACTGGTAGAACTTTTAACAGAACCCGTGTTAGTTGTAAAGAACAAAAAACATACAAGAAATCACAGTACTATTCCAGGGAGGGAAAGCTTGTGCTGCTGTTTGGACTAAGGGAAAACAGATTATCTACATAATCAACGATTCCCCTTACATCCAACAGCAGCACAATATGGGGATGTAGCAAGAAGACCCCTAGGGAGGGCCCTCTTGGCATACAGTACTCAATACAGAATGACCAAAGGCAGTAGCCTCTGAACAACGCATGTCTAATCGATAGTGCCTCACAAATGTCAATTGAGAGCCCCAGGATGCGGCAGCGCAAATTTGATCCAACGGAACAGAAAGATTCTCTGCCCAAGAGGCAGCGATGGCTCTAGTCGAGTGGGCTTTTACAAAATTAGGAGGGGATAACCCCTGGGAGGAAAAGGACAGCTTTATTGCCTCTTTTATCCATTTAGCCAAGGAGGGTTTTGATGCTTTCAAACCCCTGTTTCTACCGAAGTAATTTATTCGAAGGTTGTGGGACTTTCTAAAGGGACCTGTACGCTGGAGATAGATCCGAAGGCATCTTACGAGATCCAAAGAGTGAAGTTTCTTCTCCTCAGTAGAGGGGGAAGGAAGGAAGGTTGGCAAGGATATTATCTGATTTATGTTAGAACAAGAAGGTACTTTTGGAATAAATCCAGGAAGAAATTTCAACTGGACTCTGTCAGGAAAAAAAGAAATGTAAGGCTCTATAGCAGATAGAGCTTGTAACTCACCCACTCTTTTGGCAGAAGTAATGGCAAGTAAGAAAGTGACCTTATAAGTCAAAAATTTTAACTCCACCTCCTCGAGTGGTTCAAAGGGAGGCCCACATAGGCCTGAAAGAACTGTGAAGAGGTCTCATTGAGGAATGGGAGCATACACAGAGGATTTTAACCTTACCGCACCCTTCAGGAACCTAGAAATCAAAGGATCCTGAGAAAGACGTCTGCCCAAACCGGCAGAAAGGGCAGCCACATAGACTTTTAATGTGGTGGGAGTAAGACCCTTATCCAGACCGTCCTGAAGAAATTCTAGCAAGAGCCTCAGTCTGAGGATCTGAACTATTAACTTCTTTATTGGAGCACCAAGCTCTGAAGATGTTACTTATCCTCTGGTAACTTCTAGTCGGGGAAGGGGCTCTGGAACAGGACAAAGTCTTCAGGACGGCTTCAGACACATTGTGCTGCTGTTGGACGTAAGGGGAATGGTTTTGCAAGTCTTGAAGGAGCTCCTAGAGGTGGAAAGTACTTCTTTACTGCTTTTCCTTCACTCAGCCATCCAACTCATCCCAAACCATCTCAATTTCTTAGTCAAACCCCCATTAGATAACCTGAGGTCACTGTCCTGTTAAAAAAAACAAATGATCCCATGTAATGCAAACCGGGTGGGATGGGATGTCACTGTATAATGTTGTAATGGCCACACTGCTTAAGTGCATCCTGAATTTTTAAATAAATTACCAACAGTGTCACCAGTAAAGTACCTGACCACCTCCCGCATGCGTCACACTGGAGACGACAAAATGTAGAAATCCTTGCCTCACCTTTTCTGTGTCACACAAAGACATATCAGTTGGAACCGAAAAATCTGAAATTTTGACTCATCACACCAAAGTACAGATTTCCAATTATCTAATGTTCTTTTTGTTGGTCCAAGCAATTCTCATCTTGTTCCTCAGCTGTGGCCTCTTTTTATCAATTCATCCATAAAGGCCTAATTCTCAGTTGATGTTGAGAAGTCTCTGGTAGTTGATTTGAAGTTTTTATGTTGGCTCTAATCTGAGGTGCTGTTCGATAAGTAATGAACCTATACTCTGCAGCAGAAGTAACTCTTGGTCTTCCTTTCCTGAAGCAGTCCTCATGAGATCCAGTGACTATGAGATACATGACTTCACTTGAAGATACCTTCAATGTACTTAAAATTTTCTGGACTGACTGTGCTTCATGTCTTAAAAGTAATAATGGACTTAGTTGAGTGGATATAACAGTAGTTGAATCGTGCTAAACATTGTATGGAGCAGTGTATCAATCCGACATTTAACGGATGGTCTCAAAAATATTCCACAAATTAACTCTTGATAAGGAACACTTACTAAAAAAATATTCCAGGTGACTAGCTCATGGAACTGATTTGAGAAAATGCCAAGAGTGTGTAAACCTGTCATCAAACCAAAAAGGTGGCTACTTTGGAGAATCTCAAATACAACACATTCTAGTTTAAATACTTTCCTTACTAAATTCTATATATATATATATATATATATATATATATATATATTTATATATTCCTTCATAATTTTGCTGTCTTTAATATAAATCTACAATGTAGAAACTATAAGGCTAATGGAATGAACTGGTGGGTCCAAAATTAACTAGTACTGTAGCGTTTCATTATTTTGCAATTTTTATGAGCATTGCACAGTCTGACCCTGGGACATCCACTCCTGGGAAGATTATGTGGAGAATGCCTGCTTGTGCCTGTTCTCCATCTTACATTCCTTTCCTGGATGATGTCCAGAGATCTCATCCTCCTTGAAGAAAACTGCTATGCATAATGGGATGTGGCTTCTTCTATGCCTTATCCAATAGATATGTGCCAAAAGTCATGTTACAGCTTTATGGCCAATCATGTTATGCTAATTATAATAACCACACCTACAATGTATTTAGACCTCATTCTTTCCTCCATTAAAAAATTTGCATCCGCTTAACACACCATGATGATATGTGTGGGGTCTTGATTCACTGAGCTAGCTCATATAACAATTAGATTAATTTAGACTTCAATACAGAGATATTTGGAGCGGATTTCACTCACAATCTCAAACAGTATTGAATGATTTCTACTTGTAAATCTCTCACTGTAGAATGAGGACTTCTAATTGAAAACTGCCTCATAACCCCTCCCAGATTGATGGGAAGCACCAATTTCTTCTCTAAGATCATTGCTGATGCCTTTCCTCATTGGTATTGTATTAAACACAAACCTGCATGGCTCCAGACCAGCAAAATAACTTCTGCTTTTTGAGGTGGCCACACAGGCTATTCATTAAACAAGGTCTGGCTGTCACTTACTTTACACATTTTCCATAGGAATTAACAGAGTAACAGTCTATCCACACGACAGTGATAAATGTATAGTACAGGTAAAAAAAAAAAAAAAAAAAAAAAAAAGTTTGTAATATATCTTTATTAAAGAAATGTTTTCTTTTCCTCTTTTCAGGCAGAGTTAGTTTCTACATATTAGTCTATGAAGAGGGGATGGATAGGATGAAGAGGCTGCTAATAGAACACACAAATAATTGCTGCTGTTACGCTCTGCTATTCTGTGCTCTTCTAACACTGCTAAGTTGTAGATAAGAGGCAAATAGTCAACAGAATAAGGCAATAAAATGAGACAGCAGCAGCATCCTACACCACCTCTCCCTTCTCCATAGTATTGGTAATGGATTGGTAGGAGAATCTCCCAAAAAATGAGGTGTGGGGACCGCGCTTCACCAAAGATGCTTTATTATACTCAAATAACACACCTCATTTTTTGGGAGATTCTCCTACCAATCCATTACCTGTATACCGTCTGGATCCAGGAGATTCTGACGCCTAGAGGTTCCGCAGCTCACATATACCAAAACATACTCTGGATCCATCCACTGTATTAGTTGTGGGCCAGCACAACTTGAAAAGGTGAGAACCCACCTATACAAACATCCACAATATCTAACTATCCTGGTTGTGAGATCACCAATTGAAGGGGTACTGTTTACCATCAGACCCAGCCAGTTGAACACTCACTATAATACAGACCAGTGCTTTTGTGTTACTTAGTGGCTTTCTACCATACTTTCAGTGGATGATCCTTGTTGTTTCTCCAATCATTTGACTACCTCCTGTTCGCAACACAATTATCTATGTGTTAACCTATTTTTCAAGCAATATTACGCTATGTGCCGCTGGGCGTTGTTTTTATTTTTGTTTTGAAGTATACTTCTCCATAGTATAGTATGTTGTAAACAGATTGAAGATGAGGAGGGGGAGAACAGCTTAACGAGTAGAGGAGACAGATCTCCTTCAGAGATTACAGTTATTTATATTTCCATGTACTATTCATTTATGAAAAACTTATAACTAGAAGTAGGCTTTCAATCTTCACATACATCATCTGTATTTTGGCCTAACTTAATAAATGACACTGTGAAACCTGTTGTGTGTTGTTCACCTGAGGATGTCTAAAGGACCAGATTTTTTTTTTTTAATGTCAATATGTAAAACCATAGTATTCAAAAGACATGTTCTCCTGTCTGTAGGCATCAAATTCATTTTCATGGACATGTAGTTTTGTATGTAGTCAATCCCAGGACGCTTATTGCTGCAATTGCCTTTGCTTTAACCTGCAGTTATTGCGGCTCTGGTGACCTGTGTATGGGCACCCTGATGAATGTCAATATACATTGATAACTACTCAGTGCAATAATGTGCAATTTTACCATCTACTAAACAAAGGCACATGTAACAAACAATAAGATAGATGTAATATTGTGGTTTTGCTTTGAGCTTTGTAGACCTGAACAGCTTCCCAAGTGTCACATTTTTCAGTAATGGTAGGGTCTAGTTATATTTGTATAATACTCTAATACCTGAATGTCTAATTTGCTAATTTGGGGAGGGGAGTTCCAGCAACTACCCTCAGTACTACAGGAACATGGCTGTACTGTGAGTTTGTTTGGCACTATATAGATCAAAGCTGCTCAATTTACTTATTAATGTGGTCAGTGAAAGCAGACAACAGGCACACATGTAGTTTTATATGCATTTAATAGTTTACCAATTGGTACAATAAGATTTTTTTAATATGCAGAAAACATGAATAAATTTTGTTTTACACAGTCTGAGAGCAACAAATCTTACTGTAAAACACAGAGCAGTATTATATACATTCCTTTACTGATTTTTATATTTGTCTTTTAATTGTGTCACTTTCTTCTCAGTTAACGCTTACAGTCTTAAAAAAAAAAAAAATCCTCCAAAATAAAACCTTTCCGTTTTTTTTTTCTCCTTATGAAAATGGACACAATCTCATGTCCGTGTCAGGGTCAACTACGCTGAAGATCAAACGTTCTTCAAGAAGGAACTCAAGAAAGGTGAGGAATGAAGTGTGGGACAATGGCGGCCTGGAGGACAAGAAAGTAGCCACTTACATGATCGTGTGGGACAGCTAAAATAAAACTGGTTAGAAGAAAAACATCTCAGTTGTGACTTGTAAATCCATGACCCCATTTACAAAAGGGGAAA
This sequence comes from Leptodactylus fallax, assembly GCA_947044405.1. Taxonomy (NCBI): domain Eukaryota; kingdom Metazoa; phylum Chordata; class Amphibia; order Anura; family Leptodactylidae; genus Leptodactylus; species Leptodactylus fallax. Next base: position 3,138,836 of record CAMRHE010000073.1, on the reverse strand, counting down.
CATTTCGACCAGATCCCCAGAATTTACATTCACCACAGACTTCAATCTGGAAGTTTAATTTATTATCTATATCTACGGTCTTGACAAATAATGAGTAAGTGCCGGTTATTTTGTTAGATCTATATTTTGCCCCCCATTCCAGGATTATCAAGTCACCGCTGAACAGTAATATAGTAGGTTTACACATCTCTCGCAGAGGGCACTGGTGGAGTGCTGGTTAAAGAATTAAAATACCAGAGGTTCACATAAAGCAGAAGAGGCAAACAGAAGCAGATAGGGAGAGAAATCGACAATTATACGTAGACTGGGCTTTGTGGCTCTAGAGTCAGTTTTATCTACAGTGCTCCACGGCCCCGGACAGCTTGCTAGTAACTATTGTTTGATTAGTGCCTGGGCACATCATTGGTCACACCACACAAAAGCAGGACGGCTTATACTTCTAAAGTGCAAGATGCTATTAGACAGCAACAACTTTAAGTCAAAGTCCCCACATTTCTGGTTACTACTGTTAGGACAGATTCGCACTTCTTTGAGCCATAACTAGGACTAAATTCAATTACAGGCAACACAAGGCAGACGTACGTCCATCAACAGGGAAACAGAGGTGAAGCCTGATGTTGGTTTGCAAGGACTTGGCCCTCTTCATTGCAGAGGCACTGACAGCAAGAGTCCAATGTGGCTGCAGGATAGCAGATAGCAAGGCATCCCTCTGAAGCGCGAGTTCTTTGTACAGTCTGTACGAGCAAGAAGAACGCTAATAGGCGGATATTCAAGTTAGTTTTACGCTTTGATGGCAACATTCAGGCCTATGGAAGTGGTTATTGTGTCACCCATCACCTTTTCTCCCCATTACTGTGCAGTTTCATTTTTCCAGTGCCATTTTCTGCTATGAATTATCTCCATTTTCTCTGTTCCTTCAAAACCCAAGAAGCAAATAGACATCCAATTGACCAAAAATAAGCAACAATGCATGGAGTGATTTCATCTATGACATGGAATTTCCTTTTGGTACTAGATATCTAAAGGCATTTTCTGTGAGCTTGAGCCTTCGACTAGGCCTCTCCAATATCTTTATAAGACAGCAGCACAAAGCAGATCATCAATGCTTCAACATACTATACAAAAAGGTACCAAAGTACAAGTAAAGAGGCAATAAGGCACACTCACACTTGCCCAATAGTTACAAGTCAACCTAAAAAGCTGACTGCATATCTGATCAGCAGCCAAGGAATCCATTACATAGTATGCACACCGTTGACCAACTCAAGGCTTTCTGAAGAAGAAGAAAAAAAAAAAAAAAAAAAAGTGTCCAGAAATACATTTCTGTTTGTGAATGGAGAGCAGGACCTATTCTGTGTATGAAGATCTTCATGGAGGCTCATTGTTTTATGCCAATCACATTGCAAAAATAGGAAGGACAAACCCAGATCTCACTCTTGATAGAGATGGTTGGAGAGGTGCTGCACCGACCACAGCTCTTGCTGGAGAAAATAGTGCAGGACCTATATGCTCACACCCAAGACGTAAAGCTGTCTATTTCCTAAATCTAAGCAATACAACGTTAGTGTAGTGTGGAAAAGGTGAAGTTGTTCTAGTCATATTCCATAGCTGGATACAGCAGGCCAAGTACCCACAAGGCTTTTGTGCATTTTCTGCTGTCATGTTCCCCTCCTAGGATACATGGTGGATCTTTTCAATGAGCTGTGTGACCACAGACAAAAGGTAAGTGCATAAGCCTTCATTGTAAAAGACAAGTACTGGGAACTCTATGTTTTATGTAAGGTGGAGGAAAAAAAAAAAAAAAAAATTGCACAAAAGGAGACTCTTCTACAAAATACTTTATACATATATGGCTATGGTAAATGGATTAGGGTAAACGCAGCCAGCAGTGTTAATCCAGATGACAGACTCGGGAGGTACTTTTTGAAAAGCAATGACCAGATCTTGCACGAGAAGCAAGAATTTTCATATAGCATGCACTTCCCTGAAAGAGCTGCTCCACAATGTGGCTTTGTATATAGGTGAAGACATGAGACTTTAGCACTAGGACACACTGTACAACCCTCTTTCCTTTGTCTTTTTGCACAGTTAACCCAGTACTATGTTACAAAGAGTCTAAACTGTGTGCTTAAGCCATTCCATGGGTGTGTGGTTTAAGTACAATCCATCCACCAAGATAATCCTGGATCAGAGAGCACAAGTCTAGGGTGCTTAAAGCCAGGATTAGACAGCAGCTTTGGCTGCATAACACATTGCACAGCCTGATACCGCAGTGTGGCGCTGCCTGCATCTCAACTAATGAATGTGAATGTGGCTTGCCGCAAGTCACAGCAAACGCAACATCAGAGTTGCCAAAAACTGGAATTATAGACCATCATCTTATGGTAACTTACAAGTTGCAGGACTATATTCACTTCCATTAATGGTGGATGCAGACAGTGCGAGCAATGAAGTTAAATTCTCCAACAATTCTGTCACAAGACCCTTCAAAAATCTTTGTTCCAGGTAATGATTTACGTAACATTGAACTCTTTAGCTTCAGATGAAGAAAAGAATGTAAGTAAAGGGAAATCTAGAAGCTTCCATCCTGAGGAAATAAGGTGAAGCTAAAAGGTAAAGCTACCTTGCTGACATAGCGTTAAATGGTTAAAACTGACAATTGACTCCAAGATCAAACAAGCCTATACACAGCCTCACCTATGACATCATCAGTTAGTCACGCAGACCTTAAGTAACTGGGTTACTGTACCTACAGTGAGTTTTCTTTAGATGTTCATCCATTTTTGATGCAAACAGATCTCATAAATTCAGTTCATATAAGGGATTTCATAGTTAAAATGAAAAAACATGCAAACCTCTGCTCTAGATGAAGGCATGGTGGCAGCTATTCCGGAGGCACACAACGGTGGACTGACGTAAAAAAAATGAAGAGGTAACGCGTTACACTGTTCTCTTGGTGCAGGTGGTTGTTAGAAGAACTAATTTCGGTAAGTTGGACAATTTTGTTGCATAATTCTTACTTTACCACTTATGAGAAGTCTTTGGTTACCATCCAACAATCTCCTTGAAAGGCCATCAAGTGTGTAATGCCCCTGAAAGAACCCTAGGTGGCGATTATTAGACACTAATCAAACTGTAGAACATCCAAATCCTCACAAAAAAATAAAATAAAAATAAAAAGGAAACAAACCACGTGTAATGGTAAGTTTAATACCTGCAACAAAGTATTTAGTGCCATGTTTTGCAGTAATCTTTACATACATAAAAGACAAGTGCTGCTGCTACACAAACTCCAATTTTGCAGACACTCCAACACGAAGTGTACAATTTTAAAGCTCACTAAAAGAGTGTAGTAGATCCACATTACTTTTCAAAAAGCCCCAACAAAGATGTGCTTCTGAAGTGAGCCAACCGATCCAGGAAACCACAACCGAAGACAAAGAGTGACAGGCATGATTCTGCAGGTAGAGCGAGGGACACCCCAGAGTTACCCAGTTCTTGCCTGTTAGGTCTGATGTGACCAATGCCTGCCCATGTTCTTAAACCTATGGTACTTCTAGACAACGTATGTAAATTTACAGTATACAATTTGGATTCACCATGCATGAATACTTTTTGTGTAACATTTAATAAGCTCAATCTACATCCAGAATAATTTACATGAAAGGACAATAGGTATTTAACAGAGCTCAATGGGTAACCATGGTATCTGAGTGCATCCAGAGGAAGGGGAGAGGCAATGGGATCCAAGGTGAATTGAAATCAACGGCACTCCCACACTTTTACTGTTTGATCTACACTTCCAGTGACCACATAGGGTGCAGTCTTGTGGAAATCTAAATGGAAAGGAAGAAAAAAAAATCCTTGTTATTAAATGGAGTAACAACTTATATTATTGCCAGAAGGTTTAATCGTACAACAAGTAAATGTTTTGTCCCCACGTGCCAAGGGCTGAAGCACGGAGGCTGCCTTTAGCACTGTGAATGCATTAACTATCTCAGTGTGGGCTGCAATAGTGCTTCTGTAGGCCAGCTATGCGGTGTACGGAAAGTAATGTCCTGTCTGTCAGGGTCACTCTGGTTGGTCACATACTAGATACCTGTTGGCAGAGAACTTATGTGGTAGTCTGCTCTAACAATTCCCCCCCACTTCCATACATGGCACCCATATATTCTGAAAAGGGAGAGGGGGAGAAGCCCAATACCAAAAACCTGTGACAGGTGGTGGAAAAGGCTCCATACACACCAGATGGACCAGCAGTCCAGCCAAATGCTGTGGGTTAGGCCAATATTGATCTAATGTGCATGGACACCCTGAGCTAGTCAAGATACCTGCTAACACATCCGATGGTTATGAATGGTTCAGAGCTGCAAACAAAAAGTGACCAATTCAGCTGGCCTATAGGGGTACTGTCCTGCACCCTCAAAGTGCCACTGTGGATTGTACAGCGACTACTCTCAGCTCCATATAGTTTAAAGCAAGGACCACTAAGGCTGGCCATACACGAGAAAAATTGGCAATGACCTGACAGAAGCCACCTCCACTGATCAGTCATTTGAAGTGGCCGCCCCTTGTTCTTCACAAGCCTGTGACATGTTCATAAGTCAAATGGCCTACATGCATGCAGTAAGGTCCAATTCAAATGAATAGTATTGAGCTGGAATACCAAGCATACGTGCCGTACACTGTACCGCGCTTTGCTAGGCAATATCACCCCAACGCTGCAACCCCTTCAAACAGATGACCGCTTATAGTGCCGGATCCCACTAATCCCTGATGACCTAAGACTTTCACATGGCAGTATTTGCATCAGTGCTTGTAAGCCTAAAAAAGGAGTAAATCCAAAACAAAGATGTATTACAAATTTTTCCATTATACTTTTCTGTTTTTCCTCTGTAGGTTACTCTTCTGGTTTTTGGTTTACAAATATTGGTGCAAAATACTGACTGTATGAAAGCAACCCAACAATACTTTATTATACTTAGTACATATGTAAAGGTTTTAGGTTGTTTTTTTTTTTGTGCCTTTGATGTCAAATGGCTATAGCAGGGGTCAGCAACCTTCTCCACTCCAGCGAAACTACAACTCCCAACATGCTCCAGTCACTTCCATGGGCGTTCCAAGAACAGCAGAGCAAGTATGCATGCTGGGAGTTGTAGTTTTACAACAGCTGGAGTGCCGAAGGTTGCTTACCCCTGGTTATAGGACAGGCCCATCAATATCAGATTAGTGTGGATACAACAGATATTAATGTATGAGCACAAAAGATTCATTGTTGAAGGATATAAATACTAGTATTCTATACAATCTATGGAATAAAACATATTTAGATAGATATACATCAAAACCTAATTTTTAATAATTAAAAAAAACAACTTACCCAAAGAGGTAACAAAATGTTCGTGCGCATTCAGGGTCTTCATGCAGCGCTTGTTTTTATAGTCCCAAATACGAAGGGTCTTGTCATCGGCACAACTCAATATAAATTTACCTCCTGGGTGAAACTGAACACCACGTACCCAGTTATCATGGCCAACCTACAGATATAGTTAGAGGGGGGAGGACAATAGATAAGTGTGAACATAATAAAAGATTATTTTGCCAAGATCCAAACTACTGTGACTACAGATAAGACAATGCTAGTTGCCACAATGATGCTTAACATATTCAGACTTTCCTTTGGATTATATTGGTTACTTGCTGCCATCTTGGACAAACTGTAAAGAGAATGGAGCTGAGCTGCAACACTACAAAAAGCCACAGACAACAGCAGCACTGTTTTTAGAACAAAGCAGACATGTTTTTCTCTTCTCGTATATCCCCTACAGGACTAGCAACACAAGATTTGAAAGCTGTTTCTTGGTGTAGAGTATAGAGTACTCACAAGTGTCATTAGGCACATGCCAATGCTGATGTCCCACATCTTAATAGTCTTATCTCTGGATCCTGATAGCAGAAATGGTCCAGGTTTTCCACTCTTCTTGGTCTGAAAGAGAGGAGGTTTTAGCACATGAAAGCATTCACCACCACAACTCACTAGGGATGCAATGGAATAGTAAGTGTATGTTCACATGGCGGAATTTGGAACTATTTTTTAGGTGGATTCAGCCTCAAAATCCGTGCCAAATTCCCCTCTGAATCTGCATCGCATTGTATTCAATGAGGCACAGATCTTGCCACAGATTCCACAGCCGATTCCAATGACATCTAAGCCTAATCAGTGAGCAAAAGCCGCAGTGGAAAGAGGGAAGGGGCGGAAAATGGAAAGGAATTTGAGGTGGTGGTACGTTTCAAATACCTTTTCCTTTCCGCCTTGTGAACATACCCCTAAGGGGACTGTGTTCAGCCATTATAAACCAAAACAAGTACCTCAGATCCTGTGGCATCCAATATGGTTGAGTAGGAGCTCTCAGGAGCCCAGGAGATGCACTCTACAACGTGCTCATGTTCTCTTAGCTCTGCTTTGCATTCTTTCGTTGCTACCACCCAAACGCGAACAGTTTGATCATTAGAACAACTTGCGATCAGTGTACCATCTTGGTTGGGCCTCACCATTCGGACCCACTCTCTGTGGCCTGTGAAAGTCTTCACACAATACCTACAACACCACCACAATTACACACTATACTTGGAAGGTGGGCAACATAACTGCAGAAAGAGAAAAAGAAAACTTACCCAGTCTGAACTTCCCACATTTTAATTGTTTTGTCTCTTGAAGCGGACACTATATGGTCTCCATTAGGCATTATCGCTACTGATGAAACATTGTGATCGTGACCTAGAGGGTGGGGAAAAAAATAAAAAATTCTGTATTTACTACAAGAACCACCACACTAAATAAAAAAAAAAAAAAAAAAAAAAAAAAAAAGGCTGTGTTCACAGAGTCCCAACCTGGGGTCCGTTCTGGTGCCCTCGAGCTGTACTTGTATTACAATGCTTGCCCCTTCATCTGTCTGGCCACCTTATAATACTACATTTCTCAGCTATTGATTTCTCTAGATAAAAAGGCCTGGGGGGCTGCAGATACCTGATCCATAAATTGTAGCTCTTCAATTCAGCCCAAGGGACAGCTACAAAAACTACAGCTGTGTATATGGGCCCACTGAAATATATGGGTCTGTACTTTTACCCACAATTGCGAATAAAAATAAGTCCATGTGCATGAGGCCTTAGGCTTACATTTTAATACAGTCATAAGACACAACAAAGACAGTTTTTGTTGCCAGCAATAAAAAAGAAAAAAATCCAGGACCAAGAAGTACTGGCTTGAAATAGTCTTGAGGCTTCACTATGTATTTAATGTAAGGAAACAAACAAAAAAAAAAAAAAAAAAAAAAACCTCCTGCCCTAGGTACTGTATAGTCATTCATGTACATGCCAAGGTCTCCATAGTATTTGAGCACAACCCTGACCCAGTGAATCACTTCCACCTCCCGCTGTCCTGGAGCCTCCATCCTGTCTATACGCCTACTTCACTACCACTACTTGTTCCCACAAGTGTCCCCTGAATACTCTATGAATGAAGCATGACGCACATGCACACTGTTCTCTAAGAGACTGTCAGGATGACATTACCTGACAAATCCCATAAATCAGAATAAAGCAGTGAAGGAGCAATTCTGCTACACTCGCATGGTTAACTTGGGGATCTGACAACGGTGACCCCCAACTATCAGAAACAAGGGCGACCACAATGATAAGACTGGACTTTATCTTCCGTATGAAAAATGCACAAGACAGAAGAAAACTTCCTATTTTGATGTAACGTTATAGTGAATGATGACGGATGCAGATGTGAGGTGCTCCATCTGCATAAATCATTCTGTCAATGTTTCAGCAAGATCAAAACAACGGTCTGAAAAATGCCAGTGTGAACGTAGCCCAATTTAAACAGATTGTTTTGTATTGTTCCTGTCCATTACAGCCACATATGAACTTTCAATAAGGACATGCAGCAACTGCACTACAAACAACAAGGAAGAGCTTCCTATTCACTGCCCATCTGATACACTGGGTGTAGCTGTTGGACTCAAGTTACACAGACTTTCTGTGGCATTACTGATTGACTTACAGACCGCACACAACGCAGTGTATTCCTCTGGACTACAGCTGTAGATCAGGGGTTAAAACTAAATAAGTAGTGCTACAAAATGTCCCAGTGTGGCCACAGGGTGCCATCCTAAGCTGTGGCTGTAGCTCTGCGAGGCAGCACGGTGATTCAGTGGTTAGCACTGCACCCTTGCAGCGTTGGCGTTCTAGGTTAGAATCCGACCAAGGACAACATCTGCAAGGAGTGTGTATGTCCCCCCCATCCCCCCAGGTACTCCAGTTTCCTCACAACACTCCAAATACATACTGATAGGGAATGTAGAGTGTGAGCCCTATATGGGACAGTGACTGACAATGTAAAGTGCTGTGGAATATGATGGCGCTATATAAGCAAGCAAAATATATAAAATAAATGCAATTTTCATCCACCAAACTTGTACAGTTAAAGTACAAATAACAGATTGTCTAAGTTGTAAATCTTAACATGGAGAAGAGTAAAGAATTCAGTTTTCAGAAACTGTGTAAGGGGCAGGAAAAGCGATTTTGGAGATTGTTTTTTTCCAACCCACACAGCATAAGGCAACATCTGGAATACGCATCACATGGTTTAGAAACATATCTGCTCAAGACTATTTCTTGGCATGCAAAGCATCCAAAGTTGGGTACATAACATGTGCCTGAATAATCTGAGCAGAACACACAAAAGATTTAGCTGAGATACAGATTTACATTCAGGCAGCAAGTAGCATTGGATAAGGATCACTGGTTCCTACCATGCATGGTCCTAATGCATTCAAATCCTTGGAAATCCCATAGCTTGATAGTCATGTCAGCAGAGCAAGAGGCCAGAAACTTGCCAGAATGATCAAATGAAATATCTTGTACAGAGTCTGTGTGTCCCTTGAGTGTGCGCTCAAAATCTCCCGTCTCATAGTCCCACACCTGACGTGGAGAGAGAAATGAGTTAGCGGCAGCGCGTAACGTGACAGGTTGTGGAGGCTTCTATTTGCACTCTGCAGGGCAGTCTGGCACCTCTCTGTATAATTAAGCAGGCGCACAGACAAAGGCGGCTCGCCCGGATTATCCATTCAGCGCTGGGGTTTTCCAACACAATTCATTGTCAAACATACATTAAGAATCACAAGCAGAATACACATGTAACCAACAGTAAAACAAATACCGCTACATGCCAGGTGAAGAGGAGGCAGACCAACCTATGTGAGGAATACAATCATAACACAATAGTTTATCTACAATGCTACAAAAGTAGGTAAAATAAGAAAACCCCACAAAAGGCGGCAGAGACGGTAACAGCAGGTACCATCTGTTCAGTCATCAGAATTTCACATGAATTTGGTGTATTGTGCACTGACGTCTACATAACATATACTGCCATAGTTTTAGTGGGAAGCTGCAATTTATATGATAAAGATCTTTTTAGTCTAGATATGAATCCAGGTCAATAAGCAACAGGTCGCACATCGGACAAGCTGGAGACCCCTGGCACACCACAAACCTAAGGGTCAGCCTCTGATTTCTGCCACTCATCCTGCAGCAGATCTATCTGTTATGCAAGCATAGCCGTAGAGTAAAGGGGCCCAAACATCAGTGGGACCGGCTATCTCTTGAATGTGTATCTGAGTGTGCCGACTCACTGGATTCTAACACGCCAATCCTTTGTTCCCATCAGAGATAAGTCACCACCAGAGGAATCTAGGCACAGTTTATTCTACTCTCCCCTTTGAAAATACATGTATATTCGGTTGGGCAACAGCAGTCAGAATATTGATAAGGAATGGCTGATCAGTGGGGGGGGGTCATACCATCACCGAGAACAGGGGTGCTTCACCCCGTGTAAATTCACCCTGACCACAGCTTAGAAGAACGTAGGCATGCCCCTTGCTAGACAGGACACATCAGTGCCCCAATTCACTTAAATGGGAGTGGCAGAGACAACCAACGTACAAGCAGTCGCCTACCTCAGTCAGTCTCATTGAAATGAATGGGAGCGTGGCTGTGTGCTGTCCAGCAGAGCCATGCCTACATTCAGACTGGCTACAGTCAGACTGAATTCACAAGGGGATGTAAAACACTATGGTTCCCAGGATCGCTGGCAGTCTCAGCGGTAAGCCCCATGATCAGCTATTTACTGTCTATCCTAAATTTTGTTTTTGGTACATCTCATCGCAGCAGCCATGTAGACACTAACCAGCAGAGTAACGGTGTGGTATTTAACAGGTGAGTGTTAATTCTTGTTATTTTTTGTCATCTACTACCTCAGAAAACCTCTATGCTGAGGCCACACGTTTGCTGAATTTGCAGATTTTAATTATTCTATATACAGTCAAAAAACAAGAGTGGCTTTAAAAGGCATGAGAAATATTATAGAAATATTATGGAAGTTCTTGTACTTCTCGTCTGCTAAATCCACTCTGGCTTTGGTTCGAAACAATACAGCAAAATTTGCAACAGAAAATGCAGCATCTCCGCAATGTTGTGGCCTCGGCCTCTATAGCATTCTTCGCCAAATATCAATTTACTTAGCAATATGCAAACCTTTCAAAGCATAACAAATAATGTAATAACAGCAAAATGAAGTAAAAAAAGCCAACTAAAGTGCAGACATTACCACAATATTTTTAGGCCTTAAATTTTTATATATATATATATATATATATATATATATAAGAGATAGATAGATAGATAGAGAGAGAGAGAGAGAGAGAGAGAGAGATTAGCACACGTATACATTATTATGCATATAATTTATAGTGTACAACAGTTTACTTGTATGAAGAGAGACTCCCCTTTGTCTAACCTCCAGCATTAGTCTGGAGACGCGCAGCCTTTGGAGCGTACTCTCACCACAATTACCTATGACAGTGCATTTCAAGACTTGTCAGGTTGGGGATGTGACACATGAAAGGTGATGACAAGTAATTATTATGGAGTCGCTGATTTACACCCCTTTCAATTAGCAGCAAACAAATTCTACAGCAGAAAATGAATAATTAACGAAAGAAACAAAAAGCTCCAAAACATCCAGATGAGAGACAGATCAGACAGATTCAGCTCCTTAGAAATGTGGATTAAATAACCCACACATCAGTGAATAAAATCAAGTCAAAGGAGTTTTCACCTGACAGCAGATTTTTATTTTTTTTTGTTAAAAATATAAATCCAGATTAAAGGGGTTTTCCAGAACTTAAATATTGACGTCATTGGGAGCTAAGCTGCAGTAATGTCACTTGGACACTATACAGTGTATGGAGCCATCAGCTTCCGGCTCTCTACACGATCACATATTTATAGCCTATCCTTAGCTATAAAACACCTGGGAAAAACCTTTGGACTTGACCAAGCAATACAAATTTGATATTGATTTAAATCAAAAAGGATAATAAAATATCAGACTATTTAAGCCACACTGAGCGGCACAAAATTAATACGATAAAAAGCCAATGCTGTTTTTTTCTATTCCTGCCCAGAAATTGTTAATAAAAGTTAAGTCAATGCTGCATCTACCCCAAAAATAGTGCCATTAAAAACTACCACCTCTTCCACTAAAAACAAGCCCTCATACAGTCACATTGAAGGAAAAATAAAAAAAAGCTATAGGTCTTTGTATGCGACAACAGAAAAACACAAAAAATTAAATAAAACAAGCCAGTGACTAAAAGGATAAGACAATTACACTAGTTGTTTAGTCACTGGAAGAAACAAAGCACTTTACTGTGCGTGTCTTAGTGACGGCATTTTAGCAAGGACAGAAGTAAACACACACTGGTAGTAAAAGTCAAGAGTTTAGAGTTTCCCGCTGAGGCTGCGACTGGTATTGACAGTGAAGTGGGAAGTCCTGTCACTGTCATAACACCTTACACCTATAAACCGAAAGAGAATGTCTTAAATGGAAATTTCATATGCGGCAGATTTGCTGCACACATCAGGTCATCTGAATGAGGCTGTCATGGCAGAAAGTGCACGGATTTCTACAAGTCCCACTCAGAGAACTGATCTCAAAAATGTCTGCAACAAATCTGCTGCATGTAAAATACAACTTAAATATTACACGAAATACATCTGCACATAATCCTACAGCAAAGCAACAGCAGAAAGAAGAAAATACCATAAACTGCACTGCCATAAGTTATGTGCACCCAGCTAGGAAAAATCTGCAAAGAGCAAAGATACCTTAATGGTTGCATCCTCTGAAGCGGTGACCATAACACTAAAAACTGGATGGAAAATGACGCGAGTGACCGGACTTCGATGACCACTAAGTGCATATTTTTCAGGAGGGCGTGGTATCCATTCTTTGGGGTCTCTCTTCTGACCAATTGGTCCTCCAGATGTAAACTCTTCTTTCGCTTCATTTAGCTTTGATTCTAATTCCATTACCTATGGGGTTTAAGAGAGCCAGATGACAAACACCAAGTAACTTCACTGACAGGTGATCTTGTCCTCAGTCTTAAAACAAGATAACGTCAGGGATTTACCCCCATATTGACACCTTTGGAACATTTTGGATGTGTTCCTCAATATGTTCTTCAGGAAATGCAGAGGCCATGTAACCAGCTTTATATTATAGGGATGTATCATTAAGCCAAGAGACCACTCACTGAATGTGTTATGTAAACTGTAGTGAAGGTAACCACCTTACTGGTAGCACTATTTCAGAGATACCCACTTCTCTGGTCCTCAGCTGTGTCATGTGGCCAGAAATAAGACTCTCTGACAGCGTCTTATGTGTGCACAGAAAATCAGCTTCTCTATTCATCCCTATGAGACTCACACAGAGAAGTAACAGCCACCATTAAAGAGAGTATCACTGCCCCCATCTACTTTAAACCGCTCCCAAAGTGCTGTAGATGCTGTTAGAATAAATACTATACATTTCTTATGTTTCAGAGCCCCAGGGATGCTTTCTACAAGTGACCCTATATATTGTGATATGTACTACTATTTGTTCATTCCATATTTTGCACTTGATAAAGGGGAATTTACCCCAAAACGCATAGTGTTTGGATTAAATGAACATGATCTTCATTGGTAAGCGTAGATATTATTTTTTTGGGGGTTCCGAACTTCCCCCCTTCCTTTTCTGGTGGTACAACTTTCATCTGGACCTTGTGACAACAGAGAGCCTGCTACTACCTTCTATAGGATACAATATTAACACTTTCAACAGTGGTTGTGGCTTTTCACAACCTAATCATGTGAGAATAACATCTGGACCACTGTCTCACGGTGAGAGTGCACTCTCTCTCCGGATCATGCTTTTCTCTATATCACAATATTGGAATATTTTGTACGGTTTTATGCTATATGCCACTCAGCGTTCTTACATTTATACCTAGATTACTAGCCCAATGACTTACATCCTTGTGTCAGGAGAAGACGACCAGCCAGATACTTGAGTTTTCCAGCCACTACACAATACTTGGAGTACACTCACTACTGCTCTACTACACATTTCTTTCACTGAAGTATCACCTTTCTAAGTAACTATATACAAAAATGGTGGTAAACCTAAAAACTAAACTAAAAGTAATGTAACCAATATATCTCATTTGTCAGTTTGGATGATAAAATCCACATTAAGAGGTGTAACTGATGTTTGAGAAGGCTCTATCACATGACCCTCAAGCATATTTTTACTGCACAAGACAACATATTGCAATAAAAGGGACAGGCAAGCAGAGTCCCAATTCTTATGTTAGATGGTCATCGCTCCTTTCTTTCAGATACTGTGTACATGTTTCAATCAATTAATGAAAGGGGTTTTCCGATCCCAAACAGATTTTTTTTTTCCTCCATACTGATGATATATCCACAGGATAGGTCATCAACATGTGATCTGTTGGGATCCAACAACCAGACCCTGCACAGATCAGCTGCTGCAGCAGCCAGTGGGCGCTGGAAGTTGTTAGTGGATGGGAAGCACATGCAGCACCACTCCTATACAAATAGAAGCGGCACTGCAGTTTCCAGCATGTACCACTATGTAGTGGATGGGTTGCTGTGCCACTATTACTTGTATTGGAATGGTGCTGCATACGTTCCCAATTCACTAGCAGCTTCCAGCACCCCATGGCTGCAGGAACAGCTAATCTGTGCAGGTTCCAGGTGTTAGACCCCCACAGATCAGATACTGATAATATTCTGTGGTTAGCTCATCAGTATGTAAAAAAAATATTTCGGTCAGGAAAACCACTTCAAGATTTGCAGAATCATCTACACACGTTTATCTTGAGATTGGTCCAACTTGACAGAAATTGGTCAGATATTTATACTTGTAAAAGTAAAGAACATAATAGAGACGATGTCTGGTCATATCTGTGTTTGTAAATGTCTGACTCTCACCCATTTCATTATCTGTAAGTATCAGTCTAAGGGCTGCGTAAACCAAAATTACCTTCTTCTGTAATCTGATAACTGATGTCCATTTCTTCTCCAGCAGGCCGGCATACTTCTTATCTAACTCTTCATTCTGAAACAAAATATACACAAACTGTCAACTACGTCTTTTGTTCATGCTCAGTGGACAGAAAATTATTTTCTACATCCAAATAAAAATGATATATTTCTTCCTATTAAAACCAGTCACCACACACAATGACTACACTTGGAGACAACTCTGAACTAACATTGTAAATGGGAACTATAAAGGAAAAAAAGAGCAAAACTGTACAAGGACAAAAACAAACTGAAGCTAGGTTCACATCTGCATGGAAGACTTATCTTTCCACCGGTTTCAGTATAAAAATGGTGGAAACCCGACGGAATCCATTATAGTCTATGAGGTCCACAGGCAACCGCTGTTTTAGCAGACAAGCTCTCCATAGTTTGGGTACCTTGGCAGATGCGAACGACAGAGAGTCCAGCGCAAGTGTGAACCTAGCCTAAAGTATTTTACAGTTGCTTACAAAAGGGATCACAAAGTAGGCGATATCACATGGCCATCAGAGACACCATTTGGCACTTTGACAGTCTACTGATTTAGTGTAAAGAGTTAGTGTAAGAGTACTACTTTTGTCAAGAAAACAATTGCTGCTACAGAATCAGAATGCACCAAATGTAGAGTTAGCCGCACACTTCAGATTGCCCTCAGCAATGGTTAGCAGGTCCAACAGCCATTAAAAGTGTATGCCACTAAGTCTACATAATGTCCTGTTTACTACAACCACCACCACCTCCTTCCTATCTGTATTGATTTAGACTGTGACTTATGTCATTTATTAGGAATTGTAATAAAGCTTGTCAGAAAGCTCAGTTTTCCCAGTAAAAGTAGTGGGCATGCAGATTTTTGACACGTGTAGAATACACTATGCAGATACATTCCTAGATCAGAGGTGCCTGGAAATTGAACTTTTATTTTTGCAGATTAAGCTTTGCATTGCAGACAATTTACCTAATAGATGGTAATGTAATACCATTCAAATACCCCAAAGAATACTCCTCGACTGCTGCACCACACATCAAACAATTCTGCTGCACGTATGTACACATGCAGCAGACAGTTTCAGGGGTTCCTGCTCCTGAGGGAAAGCATGACCATGGGATACATGGCAGTGTGCATGCGATATCCTAGTGGATTGCATCTGTACTTGCTGGACAAGACTGGCCATACATATTAAATAGCCGCCAGCTATTCTCCTGAGTCACATGCATGATAGTCAAGGAGTGATCTCAACGGAGAGAGGAGTGAAAGTGAAACTCATCAAGTGGTGGCTCATCTCCAAGAACAAAAAGATCTAGAAATTGTCAGGATCATCTGACATAAGGGAGTATCACTTCCCAGGGCCACCATATGCACATACTGTGCAGGATTTTGACAATGAATTCAGGTCTTAGGGTGGGTTCACACCTGCGTTTGAGTCCGTCCGCTGCCAATCCGAGTGAAAATCTCGTGGAACGGGATAGGCATCGGATACCGACAGGTTAGCAACGCACTGGTTAAAAACCCATTCATTAGAATGGGTTTTTAAAATAATGCGCGGTGTCCGATTGCACCCTCTGCGCTGCAAATCCTTTTTTTTTCGTCGGAAACAAAGTCGGACATGCAGGACTTCGTGTCCGACGAAAAAAAAAAAACGGACATGGATGACATCAGTGTGCCGTCCGAGTCTCCAAGGTTTGACTGATTTTTTGCAGTGACCCTAGATCGCAGAACATATAGGAGTAGGACCAGTCCTGAGTGTTGCTCCCAGTGCCCTACATAGACCAGTGGTAATACACTTGTGTATTGGACCATTAGAATATAATAAGTCATTGCGCTGACTGTTAAAAACACGGCTAGCACACGGACAAAACACATTTGTATATATGGAGCCTTAGCCTAAAATCTCACCTGAAATTAATCTTTGATATCAAGGCTGCAATAGAAAGGGAAAATGGAGGGAAAAAAATGGAGAATCTTGGAAGCTGATCTTACCATATCTAGCTCTGCCTCCTTCTTAAAAACGGAGTATGCCTCTTCATAGCCATTGGAACGAAGATAGTCTGCTATAGCTCGATTTCTGAAACAAAAGTAAAAGCACAATCAGCCTCAGAATGACAAAAAAACAGCTATGAGTAGAGAATATATTATAGCTCTGTAGCCACTGATACCAGGGATATGTGCTGAGACCATAGACACACATACCCAATTCTAAGCTGCTTTTCACATGCAGTTTACAATGTAGGCTTATGGGGCCTCACACAGAGACCATTCTACTACCAATTTACATACACACAATGTCAATAAAGTCAAAATATTAAATGTAAATGGACTTTAGAATGTTTCTCTCTCACCACAAGTGTGCCATCACGCATGCAACGGCACACAGCAGCCATTACGGCACACCGCAGCCATAACCATGCATCGATGTAAAGCTAAACATCCGTGCCAGCGCAATTTTGCAGTTAATTCATCTCTGTTTAACTCACCACCTATGACTACTGGTCACTGCAGGTGAACGGCGTTTCAGCATTGTGTTACACTGCAGCCACCGTGTGTCAGTACTCTCAAAGCACTCTTAGGACATGGTAATGAACTGTAAGGCCGGGTTCACACAGTGCTTGATCCCATAGAAAAGTAGGGCTGTGCATTTAATCAAATTAATTTGCAGTTCAAAGAATAGAGACTCTAGTTTACATCAGAAGTAAATAGACATGATGATGGAAGAAAGTGTTCATCATATTGTTTACATTACAGTCAATAGGAATGTACAGAGTTACTCTGCCTGTTACTCTGCTACAGTTAATGTCCATTGTTCTCTTAGCCATATTGAGACTCATGGACAAGACATAAATGCTACAATAATCAGTTACAGTGTACCCAACAAGATTGTCACAGTGGGGGAGATTTACCAATCCCTCTACACTAGTTTTCTGGCATAGAGGGAAGATACTGTGGTGCACATTTGGCGCACGTCAAACATGTGCCACAACCCCTTTTCAGTGCCATGCTGTGCAAATATTGGCAGAGCGGGGATGCCTTGGCCTGACATTCATTATTTAGCTTTCTCCCAGAGTATACACCAACCACCTGACTGAAATGAAGTCTAGACATTCATTGGGCTGTTATTTCAGTTCTCTTTTGGATACCCTGTGCTTTTTAAGGCTGGGTTCACACTACCATTGCTGTCAGTTCTAGTGTCCGTTTAAAAAAAACACACACAAAAAAAAAAACAGACACTTATAATAGACAATAACGGACACTAACTGAAGTAATAAAGGACAGTAATAAGGGACACTCGTCCCATACCTATTTACTTTGAGGTTAATAAATAACGGACGCTTGACGTCTGTCATGAAGCCTTTTTTTTTTTTTTTAAACGGACACAAAAGTCCTTCATGTAGGATGTTTTGTCCGCGAAAAAAAAAAAAAAAAAAAAAACACAGACATGTGACGGATTGGGTGTAAACGGACACAAGATGAAATCCCATAAAAATGGATGGAAATTTTAACAGATTTGTGACGGTTCATCTAGTGTCAGTTGCTAAAATCTTGTAATGGACAATAGCAACAGACACTACTGACGGTCACCAGCAGTAGCGTGAACGCCCCCTTACTGAACAATTGCATGCGGTTTTTAATTACAGTAATGAGTATGACATGTTAGTATACAGGAGAGATGTATAGTAACAGCCATTAAATTGTCAACCTCAGTATTCAGGTTAGGCTAAGGCCCAGCGTTCCAAAACAAAGCCAAAAATCAATGCACGAAAACACACTGCATTTTCCTCCCTACCATAACTATAGGGAAAATGCTTGCGATTCTGCAGCTAAAGCACTAGAGTATTTGAAAACACTTCCGCGGCTCTTTTTGTTCTGCAATGTGTGGATGAGATGAAATGAGATCTTTCACCTTGCTGGTGGGGCCTCAGCCTTAAAGGCACTTTCCAAGGGACATACTAAAAAGAATGTAGGCATTAACAAAAAGAACAATGTTAGGAGTAGCAACAGAAAGGAAAGTGTAAGGAGTGCCTTGTGGACATGGAATGAATATATTGTGTGTGTAACTTATAGTGGAAAGAAAACATATCCCATATATACAGGTATATAGTGGATTCCCGATGCTTCCTAGCTGTGTGACAAACAGATTATATGTGTAGCTTATAGTGGAAAGAATACACATTCCACATATAAGAGCATGTAGTGAATGTACTAACTACCCAAGGAATGAACGGTTTATATGTATAGTCACATTCCACATTTACCAGCATGTAATGTATTGCATATGCTTCCTAAACATGGGAAGAACAAGTATGTATGTATTTCACAGTAGAATGAAGATATTCCAGACATACACACAAGTAGAGCATTATCTGTTCTTCTAAACATGGAATGAACAGGTTATATGCATAGATCATAGTGGAATGAACACACAATCCACATATACAGGCATGTAGTGATGCCTGCTGTTTTTTACAATGCAATGTGTAGTTTATACACATGTACATAAACAGCTTCTGATTTGTAAAGTGCTGCGGAATATGTTGGCGCTATATAAAGTTATTATTAATGTAACTTGTTTATTCCATACCTACAAAGCACAAGAAACTCATTATACCGCCCTTTATATTTTCACTAATTTGAAACATTAATTCTTTTCTTCATTCTTTTTAGTAAATCCCATTTTCCAGACCCTAATGCATATTTTTATATAGATTATTAGTTTCTGATCTGTGAGGGTCCAACACCCAACCCTGAACAGACCAGCTATTACTTCAGCTTGGGTGTCAGAAGCTACAGCAGTAGACAGGGAGCAAAAACAGCCCCGCTCCTCTATAAGTAATGGGGGGGGGGGGGGTAGAGCTGCAATACCCCAGCGTTTCCACTATACAATTTATGGGGCTGCAGCTCCACTCCTTATACTTGAAGAGCAGGCTGCATTGGCTCCCCATTACTGCAGTGGCTTACTTGTCTGTAGTCTGCTGTATACATTCAGATTAGCATTCAGTGGTGACTGCTGCACATATTCCACTGCATTCACCCTCTCTATAGCAAATGGTAAAATACATGGTAACAGCCCAAAGCATAAAGTGATATAAAGAGGACAGTGTGTGAATGAAATTTCTAAAAAATACCATACACTTTGCAGGTGGTATGACTTATTCCCGTGTGAACATACTCTCAAAGCCAGGTAAAACTGACACCTATCCTCAGGATATGCCATCACTACATGCGTTATTACAGTAAATGGTAAAACTGTAATGCCATTCACCAGCTTCGGGCTATGCCGCTATTTTGTAAGAGTGCACACTGAAGAGGCTGTAGCGCTCCTGCAGGCCCGGATTGGTGACCTAATAGTGATGGCCACACCTGAGGATAAGCCAATTTTATCTGGCTGGAATCATCATGTGCTAAACTGCTGATGCTTTTTGGTGAACATTAAGCCAATAAAGGTGGCATAAAGTCTAGACAGTCTGGAAATGCAGAAGTAGCTGACGCTACTTCTGGCACAATATAAGGCTACATCCACCCAACAGTGAAAGACGGCGGTGTGATGGCCATTTCTTTTAATGGAAAAGCTAAAGGTTGTATTCACATCTCCATTTTTTAAACAGATGTACAAAAATAGGACAGGTCCTTTTTTTGGTTGTTTTCACAGCCAGGTAGACCAACTACAAGTCAATGGATGTCATGGATGATAACACAGCAGGTTGGGCCAAAAAAATGGACAGTTAAAAGTGGATGTTAGAAATGGTCAGACGGATGCAAAATGGATGAAAGATGTAACTGGGATGGAAAATGGATGTTAAAAATTGACCATTCGATCTGGTTTTTTTTTTTTTTTACATTCTCTGCTCATGGTGACTGCCACTAAGTTATTACTTACTACAGCCTCACATCAATAGCAGCCACATAAATCTAGCAAAGATCTACATGCGTACATTGGTATAATAAATATGAAAGGAGGTGACACAGTAGAAATAAGACTCAAAAAGTATCTAAAACCAAAATCAGCCAACTAAAAAAAAGAAAAAACACAAAAACCAACTAAGAATTCCTTTAACACCACATCCCCAAGTACGTTAGACATATATTAAAAGGGGTTGTCCAGTTTAAGCAAGTAAAAGTTAGAGTTATGGTTTATATAAGGATCTACAATTTTCCAATGTACTTTGTATCTATTCCTCATGGTTTTCTCTGCTTTCTGTCATCCATTCCGCTTACTTCCAGCTTACTTTAGCACAGAGGTCCCCACTTGGTACCGGGCTGTCCGGTCATTGGAGACCCAAGTACACTACAAGGTCCAATCTGATGCTTCCATATTGAGTGTAAGCAGCAGCATAGGAGCATCGGCCGACGCCTGGTAAGTGTTCATCTACTGATGTAGCCGTGCAGATCAGTGATGCAGGTCCCGGGATCTCTTCTGACACACAGGATGTGTGCATCTTCTATTCTGCTACTGGAACCTTCGCTATGGTACCGCTGGGGCCCAGGGAGCAGAATAGAAGATGCACACATCCTGTGTGGAAGAACAGGTCCCCGGAGCTGCATTAGTAAGCAGGTAAGTATAATGTAATTGCAATTATAGTAACAGTATGAGGGTGGAGGTGGGGCACTACTAAGGCTCTGTTACATTACCTACAGTTAAATCCCCCAACACCCAGGTAATGTTATTAACTGAGGGGCACTTTCTGTAATATTGCCCTAGTAGTGCACCCCACACAAACAGGTATTACTATTACTGTAATAGTGCCCCCGAGTCTCCCCCCACACCTGCACTACCCATACTTTTATTAAGGGAGCTGTCCATACCACTAATAAGTAATGCATAATATGGAGAGAGAGCTTCATTAATAAAGTATAGGGAAGTGTATAAACGGATTTGTTACACACACATATATATATATATATATATATATATATATATATATATATATATATACACACACACGCACACACCCTTTATAGTGTTTTCTTATGACCCGCCCTATTGCCCCTGCCCTGCCACCAAAAACAACCCCCCACCCCACTGAGCCACAGGAAAATTGGCCTACGTGAAAGTGGTCCTGAGTACAAAAAAAAAAAATGTATGACAGGTAATCCGGCGTGGGGTGCAGCAATGACAAAGGAAGACCAGGAATAGGTGAGTGAAATTATTGGCCACATCAGCAGCAGTCAAAAAAAATAAAATAAAATAAGTTGGACAAACATTTGAAAGACAGGAGGATGATAAGGGTCTCATTGCTGGGTCCTAACCAAGAGAATAGGTCCACCATTTATATGGATCAATGGTCATGCATGTGCATTGCCACCTCATGCAGTCTCATTCAGACTGACCGCCGAGTCCAGCACTCTGCTCTTTGCCAATCTCACAGACTTATGCTAGGCTCGAATCTCAATACGAGACTCCGTCCCAGATTCCGCTTAAAATTGTCGGAAAGAAAAGTCCTGCAAGGAGGACTTTTCTCTTCACCGCTTTTAATATAAAATCAGCAAAAAACAGGCAGACCCCATTATAGTCTATAGTTTCCGCGTGTAACTGCTTTTGAAGAGGACAAGGTTTCCGTCTTCCGGGTCCCCAAGTGGACCCAAGGACGGAAACCCAAACGCTAGTGTGAACCTAGCATAAGATGGGAAGCAGCGAGCATACAGGATCCTTGCTCTATTCTCACAGAGGACAATGGACCCCCCCAATCTTGTGATCAGCGGACACCCAGCAGAGGCAATCCCAGCAACTGGACACATCACGCATCCTGTCATTTAATAGTCATTAAACTGGGAATATGTAAATATTGTATACAGGTCTGTGGCACATATTAATTTAGAGGAAATATTACGGGGGTTGCAAAATAGAAGAAAAGATGGGATGCAACTCAAAAAAAAAAAAAAAAAAAAAACCCTCACAATTTAAAAGCTTTAGGTAGACGCAAAACGGAGGTTGGAGATTCAGACGATAAACCTGAGCTATCCTTACTGCCTAGCAGATGCATAAAACATCCCATTGCTGAGGTGAAGCTGGCAAGGTCGGTTGGAGGTTGCCCGTCTCCTGCATGTTGATGCGCAGATTACAAAAATGCCGGAATTGTCCTACACAGAAAAGCTGACATTTATACAAAGCACATCCATCTCTTCTCCACCGCCCAGATGGCCGAGACACTTTACAAATCTAGTCAGAGTCTCAATCAATACTGGATGTTAATGGCCCGGTCCCTGGATAGACAGCACGCTATTCACTAGGGTTGTATTTGAAATAATGCAATGTTACACCAAGAAACATTACACTAAGACGACTACCACCTACACATGAAAATATGGCCAAATTTAATACAATACATATAGAAGAAATGAATGCCACCTTGTGCTGCAGGCGAAAAAAAAACACACCACCTCTTTCTACAAAGAAAACATGGTGAGAGAAAAACTGAAGCATGTATGTTGTAATGGATACTGTATTATCAATGGCTCAAGATGGAACTCAAAGCAGACAGCATGCAGTGTAATGCTATGTTATCTATCTGGTGGATTTGCTGAGTTTCTCATCTGCCCTTAAGCAATCTACATGTGTTTGTGCTGACCCCTATTACAGGAATGAGAATTCAGATCATGTCAAAGGTCTTCACCGTTCCCCATAGCAGGTGTATAAAGCATTGTGTGGCAAAAACCAACCAATGATTTAAGAATACTCTAAGGAGCCAACACACTAAGCATTTGGTTGCAGCGTAGATGGGACTGACCTTCAGAAGTGTTCTTGGCCTAACCTGCCTGTACACTCATATGAATCACAGGTTAGCTAGATGACAGATGAACCCATAAAACTCATTTACAATAGGCCAATACATAATGGAATCGCAATCCACATAATACCTATGACTGGTCCAGAAAAGACATTAAAAAAAAAAAAAAAAAAAGTCTTCACTAGCAGAACACACTCCAAAATTGAAGAACACAGGAAACCGTCCCAAATCTCAAATCTTGTGTTACTTCTGCGGGGAGTTTTCCAGGGCTCTGATATTGATGGCCTATCCTGAGGACAGGTTATTAAAAGGGGTTGTCTAGGATCTGAACATTTTTGATATACATGACCTATCCACAGGATAGGTCATCAGTAATAGATCAGGCAGGAATCGTAACCTGAAATGAAGAGCGATGCGGCTGCAGGCAGCCATATATTAAGTATATGGCCGGAGGCAGCTCTGCTCCTATTGAAGTGAATGGAAGCAGGGGCTACAGTACCATGTGCCATTGCTACAGTATATACAGCTTGCAGTGGTGGTGCCTGGAACTGCGGCCCCTCCCCCATTCACTTAAATAGGAGCAGGGCCGTTTCCGGCCATACAAGCCCCTTTAATATCAGACTGGTAAGGGTCTGGCACCCAGCACACCAGTTTTTATTCAAGCTCAATACAAGTACAAAAAACCCACACAATGGATGGGGGAATTTATTCCCTGTTTGCCAGAAAACTGGCATAGAAAGAGGATACTGAGGCGCACGTTTGTCACAAGGACTGCAAATGTAAGCTGTGCGGGGAATGGGACAGGACAAAGCTGGGACACCGACTGATTTACTAAAACTCACACAAAGATCCTACCTGGCATAGATTCCCATTCTGGCGCTTGGAACTGTGACAGATTTATAAAAACAGCCGCAGCTTTTTAAATAAATCTCTCAGTTCCTGCACCAGTAGGGCCTTTTATTTAAAACCAGTCTTAATAAATTTGCCCCAATGCTTCAAGGTATTTTAATAGTAAATGTGTTTACCAGGACTATGATATTGATCACCTATCCCAGTGATGGCGAACCTTTTAGAGACCGAGTGCCCAAACTGCAACCCAAAGCCCACTAAATTATCGCAACGTGCCAACACGGCAATTTCACCTTAAATTAACCTGCCTCCCCAGCATCCCCCCTCTTGCTCGCAAGCAGCCTGCACCCCCATTCCCCCCTCTTTCAAGCAGCCTACATCCCACATCGCTCCCCCCCACACTACACCCTGGACCCCACACTACACTCTGCATCTCCCCCCACACTACACCCTGCATCTCTGCACCCCACACTACACCCTGCATCCCCCACTACACCCTGCATCCCACACTACACCCTGCACCCCACACTACACCCTGCATCCCACACTACACCCTGCATCCCACACTACACCCTGCACCCCACAATACACCCTGCATCCCACACTACACCCTGCACCCCACACTATACCCTGCACCCCACAATACACCCTGCATCCCACACTACACCCTGCACCCCACACTACACCCTGCACCCCACAATACACCCTGCATCTCTGCACCCCACACTACACCCTGCATCTCTGCACCCCACACTACACCCTGCATCTCTGCCCCCACACTACACCCTGCATCTCTGCACCCCACACTACACCCTGCATCTCCCCCCCCCACTACACCCTGCACCCTACATACTGCACCCCACATTCTCCCCCCCCCACACTACTCTGCATCTCTCCCCCCTACACTGCACCCTGCATCTCTCCACCCCACACTACACCCTGCATCTCTGCACCCCACAATACACCCTGCATCTCTGCACCCCACAATACACCCTGCATCTCTGCACCCCACAATACACCCTGCATCTCTGCACCCCACAATACACCCTGCATCTCTGCACCCCACAATACACCCTGCATCTCTGCACCCCCCACTACACCCTGCATCTCTGCACTCCCCACTACACCCTGCATCTCTGCACCCCCCACTACACCCTGCATCTCTGAACCCCCCACTACACCCTGCATCTCTACCCCCCACTACACCCTGCACCTCCCCCCCACACTACACCCTGCACCCCATATCTCTAATCCCCACACTACACCCTGCACCCTACATACTGCACCCCACATTCTCCTCCCCCACATCTCTACCCCCCACACTACACTCTGCATCTCTCCCCCACACTACACCCTGTATCCCACACTACCCCTGCACCACCCCCCACTGCATCTCTACCCCCCACTACACCCTGCATCTCTACCCCCCCACTACACCCTGCATCTCTACCCCCCCACTACACCCTGCATCTCTACCCCCCCACTACACCCTGCATCTCTACCCCCCCCACTACACCCTGCATCTCTACCCCCCCACTACACCCTGCATCTCTACCTCCCACTACACCCTGCATCTCCCCCCCACACTACACCCTGCATCCCATATCTAACCCCCACACTACACCCTGCACCCTACATACTGCACCCCACATTCTCCTCCCACACATCTCTCCCCCCCACACTACACTCTGCATCTCTCCCCCACACTACACCCTGCACCCTCATACATCTCCCCCCCCACACTACACCCTGCACCCTCATACATCTCTCCCCCCCACACATCTCTATCCCCCACACTACACCCTGCACCCCACATCTCTCCCCCCACACTACACCCTGCACCCCACATCTCTCCCCCCACTACACCCTGCACCCCACATCCCCCCCACACTACACCCTACATCTCTCCCCCCCACACTACACCCTACATACTGCACCCCACATCTCTCCTCCCCCACATCTCTACCCCCCACACTACACTCTGCATCTCTCCCCCACACATCTCTCCCCCAACACTACACCCTGAGCCCCACATCTCTCCATGTTCCTCCACTGCTCGGGATACTTCTCTTCATGTGGAAGGACCTTCTTACAAGCAAAGACACGCCTACCCTGTCATGTGACCTTATGACGTCAGAAGGTCCTTCCAGAGTACAGCATTTAGCCTTTATCAATTTAGCATGTACTGTGTAAGCCGCGGACCGCGGCCTACACTGACAGTTTTCAGCTGTATGTACATTTGCACATACAGCTGAAAGAAGCGATCACTCACTAACCGGGATTCCTGTACCGGATTCCCCGTTAGTGAGATATGGTGACGGCGCGCGTGCCATAGGTTCGCCATCACGGACCTATCCTAACAATAGGTCCGCAATATCAGATTGTGGGGACAACATCCAGAACCCTCACAGATCAGTTCATTCAATGGGCTGCAAACAAGTGATATGGCCTCTTCACTGCTTACCAAGCATGTTGCCGTACGTAGTATAGAGACTGTTCTTGGTATTGCAGCTCATACAATGGATATGACATCACTCGCCTAAAAAGGAAGCTCAGTTCACCCAAGCACCAAACACTCTTCAAATAGCTAATCTGCAGGGGTCCCAGGTGTCAGGTTAGATCATCAGTATTATGTTGGTAAAATCCAAGGACAGGTCATCAATGTCATGGTCTCAGAAAACCTGTTTAGACTGCTTTGTTACCAGGCACAGTGACGTACACTCTGTCGTGGCTGTGCCTGGTATTACATAAAATTCGGTCTCATTCACTTCAATTGTGCACATCTGCAGTAAATGTTTACAGTAATGTACACAGCAGCTACAAAATGGACCGCGTTAAGCCTAGTAAACTGAGGGCACAGCCCATAAAAGGAACTGATCCATTGAGGGTGCTGGGAGTGTGACCCCCAGTGATCTGATATTGCTGTCCAAATGGGGAAGTGTTATTTTAACCCTCCATTTCTTTCTGGTAAATATTAACCTGAGTGATCATCACCCTTGACATTTTTTTTCTAAATGAGATTTCATTTAATGGCACAAGCTGCTTTTTCACAACGCAAACCTGTCAGGCCTGTTTCATTTCTGTATCACGTCTACTACACCCAGACTCAGCTGAAGGCCATGGGCAGGGCGCAGCAATACCTAGGTGGGACATTCCTGTACATCAGTCCAACATTTATTAGTCGCACACCAGAACTGAGCACTTGTACTAAGAAAAAAAGGAAGACATATACAGTGTGCATGTTTGTGCACAGCCATGTAACTACTAGAAGGCTTGTATAAGTAACTTACAGCTCGTCTCGTTGCCTCTGTGACAGGACCATGATGAATTTAGTCCTAGAAACAATACAGTGGTGGAGACCTTCAGGAGTTCACAAATCCTAAGGAACTCCGGATCTGCGATGAATATGGCCACAGAGTGGCTTCAGCTAGAAGAAACCACAAGAGAATTCCTGAAGAAATCTGGAGTCATTCAACGTGGAGGGTTCATTCCACCTGGAAAATAGAAACAGAAGCTGTGAGTAGGAGGAAGCTTTCTACACCACAAATTATAACAAAACAAATGGAATCACCTAGAATACAGCAATGGAAGTGACATCAGAGCGTGCGATAAAGGGTATGGCCACACGGGACAGATACTCTGCGGTGGGAAATCTGCACTAAATGGAATTTATAGTGTAGTTTGCACATTTGTTGCAGACTTCACTATACACAGTACAAAGGGTGAAAATTCACAGTATAAACTGACTGTATAAGAGTTTTGTTCAACTCTCTATCACATTCATGCTACTGGGAAAGGCCACAAATTTTCCCGCTGGCAATACCAGAGTGGAAAATCTGCATCATGTATGTCCCATGTGGACATAGCCTAAAACTAGAGACAGACCTTAGATTTCACTCATGAGAACCTCAACCACCATCAGCTAGAATCTCTTATCCAAGGCGCTGTTCACATCTATGCTAGAGCATTCCATAAGGGTGTCCATCACTTCTGACAGCAAGAATATTGCAGCACTATACTTGTTGTCAAGACAACAAACCTTGGCAGGACCCGCTATATACGTAACTGTGACAGTCAGAGGCTCTTTGGAACTGTTAGAAACTGAAGAGAAATGTGATGATTTCTTTAAGCTTTCAGAGCTTTTCCTGCTCTGACCTCTGCCTTCAATTGAGAACAATAATCTGCATCTAAATAAGCAGCAGCTTCCACTGTGTGAACAGGCCCTTAGAGATTCATCAAAAATCCGTAACACCAATGCGAGCATAGTCTAGTCTTAGAAGAGAGAACCTTAAACCTCCAGATTTTTGCATCCTTTAACCAGTTCAAGACTACACATTTGTTTTTTTCCCCCATACATGCAGTTTTGAGGGCTAGAACATTTTTTCCTTTGGAAAATTCAAATAATGTTTGCATGCTTTATCAGTGAAAAATACGGCTTTATTTTTATGTTTTGTCTTTTGCATGTTTTTATTTATGGCATATTTTTTGCATGCAACACTATGTTCACATTAGCGCTGTAGTTTCTACTGTTCTAGTCCTTTGGAGGATCAGTACAACATGCACACATAACCGCTGAAACTGGACACCAATAGTGCCCGGAGGAGCCCATTGCCAATAAGAAGTTCCATTGGGTGTCCGCTCTTCAAAACTGAAACCACTGAACGAAAAAGTCAGAGACTCTGATGCAGCTGAGAACTCAGACTTATAACCTGTCACATGGGTGTGTAGTGGCGTTTCCCCCCCCCCCCCCACTTCACATTGAGCCTCCATTATAGACCTTTCAGAGGGCATTTTATTATTACTTTTTTCCTCCTGCATATGGGGACATTAGCCCCAGTTACAGAAGAAACGCAGCCTCCTACAGTATACTGTAAAACTGATCTGAGTCCTCTAGGACCCAGCAGATCACACAGTTCAATGCCCCTGATAGTCAGGGCCCCTGCATCATGGCGTTTCCCATAGCTGTGCACACAGCACTCATTGAGCACTGTGTACACAGCAATAGGGAAGCCAGGGACGCTAATAAACTGTCCCTGCCTTCCCTATACCGGGTACAGCTGTAGTAACAGCCACCCCTGCTTCTGCAGCTGCTTAACCTTGCAAGGGAGTATATATACAGCCTTACAGGGATATGAATAGATTGTAGAGACGTATATAGTCTACAGGTGGTCGGGAAGCTATTTGGAACTGTTATAAAGGGGGCTGAAAGCATTACTCTAAATATTTCAATTGGTTGGGGCAGTCAGCTCCCACACAGATCAGATGTTCATGGTTGTATCCGACCAGATTCAGGGTACACAATAGTGGTCGGGGGGCATTACTGCATCTGGATCTCCACTCCCATTGATGTCATCTTAAGAACAGACCATAAAAAAATATAAATATATATATATATATATATATATATATATATATATATAAGATAGATATTTTCTCCATCATAAAATCCCTTTAATAATCACCATTCCACTGATTCCATCACAGTTGAATTTTTATTCCTCCAGCCCCCGCCTGTCCTGAGCAATCTGTGTCATTAGTTTTAGTTCCCGATATGCTAATTAGGCTCTCCACACAATGTGGGTGTTACCAGGCAAGAGGGTGTGATCCTGAGCTCTCTAACACCATCCAATAGCGCTCTAAATTACACCATCTTGTCTCTTCTGGCCTGAGACCATCCACATATCCAGTGGCATATGTCAGTGTCTACTATAATATACAATAAGAGATCCTCTAAATGGAAGGCTGTTAATGTAATGTGAACAGAGCCTTAGATAGATGTAATTCTGGAGGTATTACATTTTCCTACAATGATTTATTTATAATAGCTTGAATTTTGGATTACAAAGAATGAAGATATAGACAACTCCAATAAGGAGGACAGCAACATTATAACTTCTTAAGGGTTCATTCACAATGAAACACCAGGGGAGGGCACTCCCTATTAATAGTGGATAAAAGAGTCTTCCACAAACAATATTAGTAAAGGTTTTTGCTGACACTTTGCATTTCAGGTCCTGTGTCAGCAGAATCTCACAAGCATTGCTACATCTCATTGTGTGAAATGCCGTGCACCAGTAATCACTTCTACGTGCAACGCAGATAAATTAGATAAAGACTAGCACTTGGCATGTCTGACTTGCGAATATTCCCAGCTCACAGATAGGCAAGAGGTAGTTTATGACGAATCTAAGAGACACAAGCTTTAACATTTTAAGCATATAAATGTAGTTTTTAGGTTGTAAGTCTTATAGCAGCTGGAAATCCATATCTGTGACACAGAACAGTATGCAGCAAGCTCCTGTGCTCCCTCTAGTGGCAACCGCAGGCAGCCTACAGGTCATTGTGAAATCTGTGTTTATGCAGATCAGCAACTTTTTCAGAAAATCAAAGCTTCAGACTCTAAAGAAATCACTTTTTAACCGTGCAGATTAAACACAAAATTATTTTCTATTGTGTTCATTCACATTGACCCCTCAAAAGGTATTGACTGGTTTTATTAAAAACAGGCACAAGCTGGGGAGGAATATAAGAAAAACAAAGGCTATACATACCTCCTGAATCCCTGGCTGCTCCAGTGCTCCATCTCTGCAGCTCCCTTCTTACTGACGTTTATTGATGGGGCTGCAGCGGTGACATCACACTGACAGTGTACGGGCCAAGGCCAGCCATGAGCTGCAGCTCAGGAAATTCGGGAGGTATTTACTGATTTCAGGGATGTGGAGCCCAACTCCAGTACCAACTACTTCCTAAATGGCTAACAGCCATGGTCAGTCAGAAGCATTATAGACCCTCTAATTCATTCACAAACTAGTGATTGACTTTCTATGAAAGTAAATCTGTAACAAACTATGTATCTAATTATATAATAATAAATGTATCATTTACTTACAAATAATTTATTGTTAAACCAAAGTCAAAAGTTGTCTTTTACTTCATTCACACGTGTGCATGTATTTTCATGGACAGCACCCCAACCTGCTCATTTGCAGATGGTGTGCACGTACATGAAAAGTAGCAAATTTTTTTACTTTCTTTTTCGATGTTTTGTAGGTCTCAGAGTCCATAAAAAACGGATGACATCCGTTTCTTTTCATGGACCCATAGACTTTCAATTATTTGATACAAGAGTTTAAAAAAAAAAAAAAAAAAAAATGATGCACCTCAGTTTATTTTCAGACTTGGGGTGTGTTCACACGGAGGAATTTGTCGTGGATATGGGGGCAGATTTCGCCCGTGAATCCGGAGCAGATTCTTCCTGGAATCCGCCTCCCATTGAAAACAATGGGAGGCAGAGATCGCAGCAGGACGCAGAAAAGTGTCTGCAGCTCAAAACGCCCTCCTGATTAGGGCCCATACATCCGGGCTAATCAGGAGCGGGATGCCGCGACAGAATGCTCATGCACTGCATCCCGTTGCAGCTAGACCACAGCGAAAATTCTAACAGTGGAAAATGAAGAGGAATTCTTCTTCATTTTCCGCCGTGTGAACATACCCTTACAGTCCAAAAAAAAAATAAAAATCTGACACTTCAATAAACACAAATGGGTACATATGGAATCCGTGAAAACTGCAGACATCATATGTACGTTTACCTAAAATGCAGACGTGTGAATAAGGCCTTAGTCCTGAGATTTTTCCTCTTGCACAATTTGGGTTTCATTTGTGAATGTCAAAAGATAGAAAACGGTCTGAGAACCACTGCTAGTCTGGGCCACGCCGGGAGCATTTACAGCAGGTTATCTGCCACAGACTTGCCAGTGGCTGACTTGCTGCCTTATATGAGCATTGAAGATCAGATTTATTTCCCCCCCCCCTGAGAATTTTAGACAATTAACATGGATGAGGTTAAACAAATCTCATCTACATGATGCCACATAAAACCTGCAGCATGTCATGGGATGGGGACACTAGCCAAAATGAGATTGTGGAGCAACTGAAAAACGTAGTTTCACCGTATACTGCCAAGGTTTCGAATGCTCATGTCCACATTGTTTTTATCGATAAACTTAGGCCTTATAAGTGGGACGTCTGGGGCAAGATGCCCAATTTTCTCAGCATCCTGCTCCTATCCCTGTCTCCCATTAAATACAATGGGAGGAAGAATCGATTAGGATTCTGCTGCTGATTTTGGGGTGTAATCAGTCTCAAGATTAGCACCATATTGCACAACACACCCTTCTGGGCCTGCTGCAATCTGACAGCTGATGCCACGTTCACATTAGTGTCAGCTCTCCGTTCTAGTCAATCTGAGGACCGGAACAACAGATAGGCGGACCACTAAAATAGTAGCTATATACTGAGCCCAAAGGACCTCACTGACTATCAGCCACAGCCAGTGTGTCTGCAAAGATTCTGGTTGTCCCGGCAAAACCACAACTTAAGTAAGTGAATGGGACTGCATTGCAGAGATTACAGATATACAGCATTCTTCAGAAGATATCAAGCATATGTGATTGTATATTAAACAGGGCTGCACATGCAAAGCAGGTGAACTAGCAAAACAGAACAGACACTGGAGCACAGGAGTACACAAGGGACAGATAAATCTCAGAAGACAGGTCACAAGACTAAACTCTCATGCAACCAGGCATCCACGTAAAAATATATCTGCCAACAGCTAGAATAGGCCTCTACTAAAGTGCTTGGCTCACCCCAGACCTTAAGTGGCGTGTTAGCGTAAAACCACCCAAGGGGAACAGCAATTCTATCTATCTGTCTCCTAAATATTCAGCTCCATCTTTTCCTTCCAGGCAGCCACATGGACTGCCACAGTTTAAGAGCTGGGTGCCACAACCAGGTCAGACTTCGGTAGCATATTCTAGTAATACACCACCAAATACTGCGTTAAACATGAATATACAATACCATCGTGTGTAATGGTTAGAAATTTAGTGCTAAAAAAATAAAAACCCTCTAACAACTTACAGAGCACCAAGTTCATACTGTATATATTAATGAGCAAACGTCACCCTTCACATGCTGAACGGTGCATAGATATACAGTATATATATATATAAAGCCTCACCTTAAGAGATCAAAGTTCTTCTTTATCTATGATAGCTGATAGGTAAAACTATGATATAAGAGACTCAGCAACTTGCTAAGAATGAAGAGATAAAGTGCTGATATGCCGCATAAAGGGCTAAAACTGCAAGTGTGCTGCCGTGATCTAATACAGTTTATATAGTTTCTCAGTTCAGCAGATCTGAAACCTTCATTGTATACATCCAGAGATGGAGAAGCTGTCCTGTGATACTACCTGCACTGTAACAAGCCCTGCACGATCACCACTGGAGCAGAATGGTTTCCAAGCACACAACTGCAGTGGTTTGTTACGGTTTGCAAAATGGATCTGTATTCCACATCTGTGCGTCATAACCATAGTCTTGGATCAGCAAAAAGACCTGTGTGATCAAATCTGTATCAGTAAGGTCAGGAACAGGACCTTCTCCATATTTTGCAAGCAGCTTCTATGGCTCAGACACTATAAAACCTAGAGATGGGTGTATGGGGCCATAGAAATGAATGGGTCTGTATACTATCCCAGATTACGGATCTGTAATTACGGACAATATAAGGAAAACACCTACAGTCATGTCCATGGGGCCTAAGGGAGAAAACCAAGCACCGGCTCCTTCCAGTCCTATACCACTACCATCCACAGGATAGGCAATCGATGTTTGATTAGCAGGGTCTGGCAGCACCCCTGCATTCTGCCTACACCTGGTTGCCTAGGTTACAGATCAACTCTCTGGTTGGACTGATGGCTCAAGAAACCAAGAAACCATTTTGCTGGTTCTCACATAAAACATTACACAGAGAAACACCCCATTCAATAAAATCGCAAGGAACTAACAAGAGCACATGGAAAAAGACTGCACATCTCTCAGTCTACCTCAGAATTTTCTAATTGTTTAATTGTCTTGCACTTGAAAAAAAAGGGTTCCAGACCCCAAAACGCGTTGTGCCTTGCAATAAAGAGACTTATCGTTCCTATATGACCTAGTAGCTTTATTTCCAAGAGCGCAGACGTTACCACTCTGTCCCTGTGTAACCCCACCCAGTTCTTTCAGCACTCATTGACGTCTGGGAATCCGATGACGTTGCTCCTGTCTGCTGCCACTCTCACCTGAACCATCAATATCAAGCGATTATTTACTGTTATGACAAATTCACAACACAGTCAGGTGAGAGGCCAACCAGTCACTTCCTGCTTAACTCACTACAGAAAGTACAATATTCAGCTGAAATGACGTGGTGTTTGACTGACTTATAAGTGATAAATGGCAGATGGGGACTGGATGTGAATATAGATGGCTCAAGTCCCCATCGAGCCAATTAGGCTCTGGGAATGGCAATATAAAAAAAAAAAATAATTCCACTGCACCAAACAGTGTAGCCGAGCCTAGTGAAGAATGAAGTGATAGAATTGGTGAAATGTCCTCAAAGCGAGTTTACAGGCACCACAAGTGCTTCTAAGCCACTTACATACACTATATATTTATATATATTGCAGGGTTGGTCCGTGACATAGTGAGCAATACTGGTTACTGGGATATGACCATATTCAGCAGAACACATTTTTGCCTGAGGCTGCCGCACATCTGTATGCTTGGAGGATGCATTGGGTGACAACCGCAGACAAAAAACAGGTGCTCTGGCAGGCATGGCCACAACCCAGGTACACCAAACTGCTCCTCTCAATACTGATATAGGCCAGGACTACACTGTGACACTTTGTTCTGTTACAAATTAGCTGTAGCTCAATAACTAAAACCAAAGTCCACATAAATACACTGAGCTGTAATCTTGTACCTGCAGCAGTCACTCAATAGTTAAAATCAATCAGTAGAGCTACAGATGTGGCAGTGTAGCCTGGCCCGCTATCCCACCATCACATCCCAAAACCTACAACTTTATTTTTATGTCCATGTTGCTGTGCGAAGACTTGTTTTTTGCAGAATTATTTTTTTTTTTTTTAATCATAGCTTGCTATGGAGCATAAATATGTTAACTGTAGTCTCTGGGAACCTGTCACACCGAAAAGGCAGTATAGTCTACATGCATCTAGTTATAAAGCAGAAGAAGCCGAGCAGACATGTATAGTTTTATGGGAAAAGATTCAGAATAATCTGGATTTTATTCATTTATATCTTTCTATTGCGAGAAGTCAAAAAAATTATTTTTGCCTTGGAAGCTTGCTATTTCTGGTTAGACCTGCGCCATTTTTGGGTATGTATGACTGATTGCATTTTTTTTTTCTTCCTCATAAAAACAAAATAAAAAAAAAAAGTCTCAGCTATACAATAAGAGCCGCATGGGGCAGGTCATTATGAATATGGAGATATGTATTGTGTGGCAGGGTCGGGAATGTGAGCTTTATATGGAGCACTTCATGGGGGGAAAAAAAGCAGAGATACAGCTCTTTCAAGAAGTGACACCCCCTACCCTGTGGACACTGCTACATCTGAGCGAAGTGAATTACACTGATACTTTCACTGACTCCAAGGTCACCCAGTTTAGTCTTCCATGTGGCTAGTGGGATTATTGGTATGCACAGAACAGATCAGCAGCAGTGTAGCCCCCATCTCATGTGTATGACATGCTTATGGCATATCCACAAGTGGCAGTGTGAATGAGAAGGGGCTACACATTTGCAAAGCTTTAGTCACTTCATGGAAACTGCCAAAAAAAGTAGTCATGACTCCCACAGAAACGAATGGAGAGAGGCGACCATTTCCTCCCTCACTATCAGACATTTATGGTTTTTATCCTGTGGCTAGGACATACACATTGGAATAGTGGGGCCCATGAGTGTTTGCACAGGCACAGCGGCTTGTCCCTATGGGCGGATGGAGCTTATACAGCAGGTTAAACACATTGTTATTTTGTATACAAGGATCATGAAGCTCCTTCAATGTTAAATGGGGGTGTCCAGGCTTAGAAAAAACGGGCAGTGTGGGTGGAGCTGGCGTTGCAGGCACACTTCAGCTTGGAAACTAAGACATTTCAGTCCCAGAAACCAAGTGAGCAGAATGATCGATATAGCCAAACTTGTTATGGAAAACTGTATAATAAGTAAGCCATATCAGTTCAATACCAGATCACTGGCCTATGGAGCAAAAGCGGCATCCACGGTTAGAGAAGCTGATCCGAGGACGTCCATGATGTCAAAATTCTACCAAAATCATACTGATGACATATCTTCTGGTTAAATATGACAGAAAACACCTTTAAGCTGAGGCCACGCATTGTGGAAGCGCAGCTTTTTTTGTTGCAGATTTTGCTGTGGTTTTCTGAGCCATAGCCAGGAGTGGATTGAGCAGAAGGTAGAAGTATAAGAACTTCCTTTATATTTCCCATTCCTTTTGTAGCCATTTTTGGCTTTGGCTCAAAAAAACCACAGAAAAATCTGCAACAAAAAAAAAGCTGCGTTTCCGCAACGTGGGGCCTACTGCTGATTTTCGTGGGTTTAGTCACTGATCTCAGATGTATGAGAACCCCCTGACAATCCTGAGACAGCAGATGTCAAGGAATTTCAATATGGACAATACAATTCTGCAGGAAACAAGCTACTGCCAAATTGTGTAGTAGGTAATTCTCCTGTATTCTCCAATAAAATAAGGCACCTTCTACAGATTTTTATTTAGGAGACATTTGGATGGTTTATGGGTACCAGAAATACAAAACAAAGACAGACCAAAAACAAAAGCCCAATATAACATGCCCACAACTGATTTTATGTAGATAGAAGGTATCTCTTCTATAACCACCCTGGAGAAAGCTGGAGAGCGGATCTGCAGCTGTAGATGGAGTTTTACAGTCCCTGCAAAGTGCATGTGATTCTAGCAAATCCCACCCTCACATTACAGAAAAATACACACAGCGGAAATGCTGCGATTTCTAAAACAGTCATGTTTTTGGAAATCCCAGCATGTTAAT
Organism: Leptodactylus fallax; assembly: GCA_947044405.1. Taxonomy (NCBI): domain Eukaryota; kingdom Metazoa; phylum Chordata; class Amphibia; order Anura; family Leptodactylidae; genus Leptodactylus; species Leptodactylus fallax. Next base: position 3,101,822 of record CAMRHE010000073.1, on the reverse strand, counting down.
TATACCTACGGAAATGCCGGTGGTTCCCCTATAAATATAATTGAAGCAGAAAGTCCACAGAGAAAAACTCTGCAGACTTTGTGAAGAGTGCTGTAGGAAAAGCCATGATGCGTTTTCACCGTGGTTTTACCCGCAGCACTTCTTTACTGCAGCCCGCTACGTGGGGCCTTAGCTTCAATGGGTTTTTAAAGCTATCCGCCGGTGTGCGTTTGGGGCACTTCTACCGTGTATCTGCTGTTTGGGCAGAGAAAAGTTGGACTAGCAACACTTTTGCTCCATCCAAAAAATGACACGATGGATAGCAATGAATCCAGTTTTTTTTTTGTTGCTATTTACTTTAACATTGAGGTCTATGGAAGGTGGACACAAATTCATTACCAACAGATTGTAAAACGCAAACAGAATACGGTTTTCCCCTCTGTATTCTTCTCTATGCATCCTCAGAATGAAGTGGGAAAAAAGAATGATTGGGCACAAATATTAAACCATTGACTGATCCATCAAAAAAGAGGGATTATTGTAGGAGATGTAACAGTTTGTGACAATTTTTTTGACTAGTCCGTTTTTGTTTTTTTCAAATGGATTCGAAAAGGGCAGACGCCAAGCGCAGATGTGAGCATAGCGTTACATGGTTATGTTGAAGCTTTGTTCTAAAATAAACTTCCAGAAGGTCAACCATCACTGCAGCACTCCACCAATCTAGGCTTTATGACAGTGTAGCCAGTAAGAGGTCTCTCCTCAGTAAAAATAAAACACACATGTAAGTCTGTCTGGAGTTTGCAAAAAAAAAAAAAAAAAAAACATCTAAAGGACTGTGTGAAACAAGGTTCTCTGGCCTGATGAACCCAAAATGTAACTTTGTGTTTGAACTCATTTCTAAGCATCATGTGTGGAGAAAAACAAGCCACGCTCATCACCTGCCCTACAGTCAAGTATAGCACTGGCAACACCCATCATACCGTAGCAGTCTTTCAGATTTCCCTCAACCCTGACCAGTTAGCCACTGAATGGAGCAAGGTACAGAGACATACTTAATGAAAACCTGATAGAGTAGTCTGGACCTTAGACTGGGCTGAAGATTCAGCTTTCAACAAGACAATGACCCAAAGCACACTGCCTTGACAACACAGGAATGATTTAGGGATAGCTCTGGACGTCACTGTGCAGCCCAGTCAAAGCCCTGACTTGAACTAGAGCTGTTCCTGGTTGTCTTCAGTCCTCCTGAATTATGTCAGGGACCAATGAGGCTCAATCGCAAAAGTGAGCACTTTGTGTGACAGACTTACTTGCATATTTGCGTCCCGACACCACATGACCACTGAGGCCCAATCACAGGCCTAGGCAGTCCCCGACGTCATTCAGGAAGCCTGAAGAGAACCAGGAGCAGCGTCGGAGCCCAGGGGAGGTGAGTAACACTGTTTTTGTGTTTGCTGACCTACCATGGTCCTCCGCTAATTATACTCGGACGTTTTCAGTCAGAACAAAACTTCATGAAAATCTTGGAAATACTATAATAACCAATGTTCACAAAATCAAGTCGGCTACCTGGATTTAAAGTCTGTTTCAGTTGTTTTTTGATTAACAGACCAGCCCTAACTTGAACCCATTCAAACATCTCTGGAGTATCCTAAAAATGGCTGTGCATCCACGGTCCCCATGCAATCCGAGCGTGAGGGGATCTGCAAAGAATAATGGCAGAAAATCCCCAAATCCAGGTTTGCAAACCTTGTGGCATCAAACCCAAGAAGACTAGACGCTCTAATCAATGAAACGGCTACAACTAAGTAAATGGTCTGAATACTTGTCAATGACAGATTTTAGTTTCTTTGTATATTCTATTTTCACTTTGTCAGTACGGGTATTGGGTGCAGAATGACTTTTAAAAAAACCCAAAACAAAACAAAAAAAAACAAAACACAAGGCCGAAACAAAAAATATGAAAAGAATGAAAGGGTTGTATGTGCCCCAAATTTTAAGGAAAGTATGCAAGTTGAAGTTAGGCATGTGAAAGAAATCACCGAGGCATATGCACTACCTACTATAAATACCTCTCTACACATTAACCCCTATACAAATGTCAATATGCTATTTTGTCCATCCAGGGCTGTGAAGTCATAGGACAACTCAGACTCCTCCATTATTCCACAGGGTGATTTCTTCACAAAAGGCTGACTCCGCAGCCTTGTTTCCATCTCAGTTAAAGGGGTTGTCCAGGATGGCTTCATATTAAAATAGTGATTATCCTGGACAATCCCTTTTAACATGGCAGAGATGGGAATATGAGGCTCATTCAGTAAACTTTGAACATAGCTGTACTAAATGGTGAACACAACTTCCATAGAGATAAACAGAAGTTATGTAAACAGTGTAATGCAGCAAGCTATGCGGTTTCCAGATCTTCAGAAATTACAGAAACAGGACGGTTAGCTATGCTACACTTTCTGTAACTCCAATTTATCTTTATGGGATGTACTGAAACAGCGTAGACAAGCAAGTCTGTTTCCTTAACTTCAGAATACATCAGAGAGGCTGACAGGGATATACCCATCTCTGCCATGAAAGGCTGAGATGAGAATAACACTTTAATGACAGTCGTAGCATGGTAAATAGGGGCATGTGATTTTTGAGGTCACAACTGACCAATTCTGACCGCTACCATACAAAACACAGGAATACAGTAGGCTCTGCTCACACTTCTGTCAGAAGATTCCATCATATTTGCCAGGAAAAAAAAAAAAAAAAGCACAGCTGTGCTATTTTTTTTTCCAGTAAAGTGACTGAAACAATGACAGAACTCCGACAGATTCCATTAAAAGTCAGTGGAGTGTTCATTACCGATCATTGCCCAATCATTTTCTCATCTGTTGGGGAGTATTTTGAATATTTAGAGGCCAATAATGGGAATGATTGTTCTTAGGAAAGGTAGTTCTTGATAACTGGCCTAATAATAGAGCCATGTAAAGGGGCCTTCAAACTGTTGTGCATTATCAATGGTGTTTTATTATAGTCAATACTGATAGCACCTCTTTTACTGCACATTCTCTCGTTCTCACAGTCCATGGTTTAATAGTGACACTAACCCCAGGAAACCAGCCGTATGTCCAAAGTAATACTGCTTATACAGAAAACCAACGCAATGGAGTAACTTTCACAGAATTCAAAGGGGGGAATCATACAAATTATTGGAGTTAAAAAAAAAAAAAAAAAAAAGCTCTTAACATGTCAGGTTTTAGTAAATTTGTATATAACCCATAAAATAACCATCTTTTCTTATTTCTTGCCTTCTCTTATCTGCATTGTGCCACTCCCCACGGCAGAATCCTGCCCTAGAATCAGGCGCAGACTCCACCCTGATTCTACCTCACTTTGCTTTCAATGGGAGGCAGAGGCTGGAGTCATGGATCGGAGGCTGGAGCCATGGATCGGAGCCTGGAGCCATGGATCGGAGCCTGGGCCATGGATCGGAGGCTGGAGCCATGGATCGGAGGCTGGAGCCATGGATCGGAGGCTGGGCCATGGATCGGAGCCTGGAGCCATGGATCGGGGCTGGAGCCATGGATCGGAGGCTGGAGCCATGGATCGGAGGCTGGAGCCATGGTCGGGGGGGGGCCATGGATCGGGGCTGGAGCCATGGTCGGAGGCTGGGCCATGGATCGGGGCTGGAGCCTGGTCGGGGCTGGAGCCTGGTCGGAGGCTGGGCCATGGATCGGGGCTGGGCCATGGTCGGGGCTGGGCCATGGATCGGGGCTGGAGCCATGGTCGGAGGCTGGGCCATGGTCGGGGCTGGGCCATGGATCGGAGCCTGGAGCCATGGATCGGGCCTGGAGCCATGGTCGGAGCCTGGGCCATGGATCGGGCCTGGAGCCATGGATTCTGCAGCTGATTCAGCCACAGAGTACGAGGCTTAGAGAGCCCACTGACTAGGCTCATACATCTGGGCTGTATCAGTGGTTTCTGGAAGCCCGATGCTCTGCTTTGGCATTCTGCAATGGGGAAAAGAAAGTAAAGAGGACTCTTGGGTGGATGTCCACCTCAAATTCCGTATCAGTTTTCGCTGTGTGAACATACCCTTAGGGTAAAGTTCACAAGGAAAATTTTGCTGTAGTTTGGGGGCGGATTTCTCCTCTCATTGTTTTCAATAGGAGGCAGAAATCACATCAGGACGCTGAAAAAATAAGCGTCCTGCTCAATCTTGCCGCGGATTCCGCAGCTCGAGACTCCCTGATGATTACATCCAGATGAATGGGCCTTAGCAGCTGAAAGCCAAGACAGAATGCCAATGCCCTGCATTGGTGGCCTGTGGAAGGAAACCAGCAGCGGAAAATTAATAGGATTTCCACTTCATTTTCCACCATCTAAACTTACCATTACACCTTCTATTTATGAGAAAATTGTCAACCTGTCTTCCATACAACATGAGTGTGTTAAAGTATACCCTATAACTGGTAACACCCACTTGACAAATTATACAAAAAGTTCTAGGAAAATAAACTGTGTAATAGCTGGCTAACATAAGATGATTCAGAATAGTTAGTTCAGGAGGAATACAATAATACGAAACATATGTCAGAATGGTGACCGCTCACTTAATGGAATGACTGCCTACATATAGCAAGTGGTAGCACTGATCCAACCGGACCTAGCTAGAGCGCAAAGTGACATATCAAAGCGCAATATGAGGAGGACACTGAAATGAGAAAGTGAAGAGCCGGCAGATGTCAAGGCATTTCTATTAACTACTGCACAATGTTTGAGATATGTCGTGCATCTTTAAGTCTTAAGCTGGACATAGACAACTGGTCATGCCAAACACTGGTATTATCGGCAGACTAAGGTCGAAGCAACAGTTCAAGGCATCTAAATGTCTGAATGACCCAAAGGATACCACTAAAGTCAATGGGTTCTGTCGGGCGCCATACGCGTTTACTATTTTAGCAGTCCGTTTTTCTATTGCTCTGACAACTCTCTGGAACAGATGTGAACTTAGCCTAAATCTGCTGTACATCACAGACAAGTGAACCATGCCCACGTCCCCAACCACTTTTCTAAAGTGGAATGAGCAGCATAAAAATGTTTGCACAAATAAAACCGAAAGTTTAAAAACCCCATTTTGCAGCTTTCTGATGCCAGAGTGCAGGGGTTGATAAATCCCCCAACTCAACATATTTAGAAATCTCCTTCAGGCACCTTACAATTTCCAGCTTTAAAGAGGTTTTAACTACCATGTAATACTATATCAGCATATACACAACAAGCATATACTGTAACTTTCCCTTAGTTGTCTATGGGGTAAGAATAGTCCAAACCGTGTCCTTTTTAACAATTTTCCATCAAGATCCTGTTACATTTGTCAGGAGAGAAAAGAGGAAAAAAAAAAAAAAAAAAACCCACATACAGAGCACACACAAACCCTGTCACTGAAACTGCCACAAACTAAACCAGGTCAGATCCGGATACAGATAAGAGAAAGTCCTTAGACACATTAGTTGTGACTGGCACCACACTACTGCCTCACCATTTTTTCCCAACAGATTCATATATGTGCCATCAATACAATGAAACCTCCTCCCAATGATGTAAAGATCAGCAGCATGTCACATGACAAAAAGTCAAACAAAAGTTTCATCACATCTCTGTCGTTGCACTACAACATAAGGACAGGGCTACATAGAGACTTTACCCCCATCACAACCAAAAATTGCTGGGCTGCCTCACGCCTCTGTCACCCATGTTAGTGAATGCGTTCCATTGCACTTCTAATCACAAAAAGATTAGATATTGCTCAATTTATTTCAACTTGAAGTCACTGTACTCTTGGGGTCAAAATGCGACTTCAGTCACTAACAAGAGTGAAAGAGTTGCAAGGTGACCCGGCAGTCCTAGCCAAAATCACTGTGTTGGCCTAGCCTAAAGCAGACACATCAGCCACAGAAAACCCAAACCTGCTGGAGTTTGTTTGCAGGTCACAAGTTACTGGCAAACACAAGAAAAACTATTACGTTTTAAGGGCACCCAGCTGCACTAAATATATAGGGGTTATCCATCTTTCTAAAATTGACAGCCTATCCAGGCCATGTAAACAATGCCAAGGAGCTGCACGCTGCTGTAAATGGCTGATCTGTGGGAGTCAGACCCCTGCTGACCTTAAGGCTAGGCCATCAATTTGGTGGCTAAACCCTTGACTTTGTAGCACCAAGTAGTGGAAGATTGAAGAAATCAGGCGATACCTTTCAGAGGCTGAGTATATTTGATGGTGAGCTTTCGAGAGTACTAGCTCTCTTCCTCAGTTAGCCTCTAAAAGGCTTTCTATGGCTAACACGGTACAACATTATACTATTTGTAGAACCAAGGCAGCAAAAAGTTGGTAGGTCCAAACACTGACTCCGACTCCTTCATAAAGGTCAGAAAGCAGCAGTAAAACTCCTCTTAGGGTGGGTTCACACTTGCGCCCGAGTCCGCCTGAAAATCTGGGGAAACTGTATAGGTACTGGATAGCGGCACATTTCTTAAAAACCCATTCATTTGAATGGGTTTTTAAAGCAATGCGCGGGTGTGCGCTTACACCCTCTGCGCCGCAAATCCAGTTTTTTTTTAGTGGGAAACAAAGTCCTGCAAGTCCAACTTTGTTTCCAGCGAAAAAACTGGATTCACGGCGCAGAGGGTGTAAGCGCACACCACGCGCATTGCTTTAAAAACCCATTCAAATGAATGGGTTTTTAAAGCAATGCGCCGCTATCCAGTACCTATACACTTTCCCCATATTTTGAGGCGGACTCACGGTGAACGGACTCGTGCGAAAGTGTGAACCGACCCTAATTCTTATGAGAGTAAATATACAACAAACTAAGTATCTTCTAATAAGCTCACTTCCTTTTGTTGTAACAAAGTCCCGCAGACACGACTATGTTTTAATTTTAAAAAATAAATAAGATGGAAGAAAGTTTCCATTTTTTTTTTATTAGGGTGAATGATGACAGATAAAGAGAGGATGCTTTGTCTGCATCTTTGTCAGCTTTTCAGTCCATTGTCCTGATCCTAAGATGCATCAAAATGACAGCAGTGAGAATGTAACCTCAGCCTAATGTCTAAGACAGGCATCCAAGAGATTGGGATCTACTGGTAGATCTGACAGATACAGAGCAGATCACAATTCCTTAATCGGAACACTCAGACTAGAGATGTCAGTTTTCTGGACAACATCTTTCATGGTTGGTCTGTAAATATCGTTCTGGTTGGCAACAACTTATACTGAAACAACTAATACATAACCTGGGGATCTAGTGATTGGGTGGCACGTCTTTTGTTTGGCAGTTCTTTACAAGTGTCAGGCTGGGTTCACATTGTGCTTTTTTTCAAACAACAACTGCGTGCCTTTCTCATTGCAGTAATGAGTAGCACATTTCACTATGCATTTCAGCTGAGTACCACATTTGTACTATGCCAGAAAATCAGGGGTCAATGTGTTGGCCATTAGCGTATTTGTAAAAAGCATAGTGAAACGTGCTAGCAATTACTGCAATTAGATAAGCATGCACTAAGTGATTGAGGAAAAGCACTGTGTGAACCCTGCCTTACCGATGACTGCATCTGACAACTACTAAGGAAATATGAGATTTTTCAAAGATCTGTATTGTGGTCAATGTCTACTAGAGTTTGTCATGAGAAGTAAAAAAAAAAGGGAACATGACAGGAATAAGGAGATGAAAAACACTAGTATCTGGCCTAGTCTTCAATTCAACCATGAGGAGCTACTGGGGCCTCTGTTTCTTTTATCAAACAGACTGACATCTCCTTCCCTCCTTTTCCTCAATGAATAAGTTCTTCTGTGATAAGCAGGGCTGTGGAGTGGGATGCAATCTTGGGTGGAGTAGGAAAGTCACTGACTCCGGCTGCTAAATAAAATTATATTTAATTATATTAGACAATTACTAATAGTGTATAATTACAGGATTCATTTGTTACATATTTACTTTCATTGGAACTTAGTCACTGTTTTTTTATGAATTAGAGGATCTTTACTGCTTTTGACTCCACAGCACTGGTGATATGACATTAATATTCTGCAAATATGCCAGGTCTTTGCTTCTACTGGAATACGTGTGTGCAAGAAAGCAACCATCATGTAAAAACAGTTACTCAAAGCCAAATGATGACCTGAACTTTACTTTCTAGGTTAAAACAAGAGGTAGATTTACTAATATGGTCTAATAGTATAACCTGACTAGACAGTCTTAAAATGCATGAGATTTAACACAGCGGTCAATGATGGATGACATCTATATTTGTTGTATGTCAAAAACGGGCCTAAGTTTTGTGACTTTTTCGATGTATAGTGTCACATTTTAAGTCATACTCCTTGTTGGACGACAAAGTGTCCAAGACTAATAAGCAAGTCAGATTTTTGGCAGAAAAATCTACATATTACCAAAATGATCCTGCAGCTATGCCCCCATGTACACAACCGTGTGCTTTGTCATTGTGTTAGCCGTGTTTATAATGGCTAACACACTGATCCACTATTTTCTAATAGCCTCATAGACATGTCTGTGTATTATCACAGGTCTGTGAGCCGGAGGGGGGGGGGGCGGCAATATTTCTGTCCGTTTTGTGGCTCAGGCTCAATTAATGAAATGTATGGGTCCTCATCATGTATGTGCCATCTGTGCAGTTTTCTCACATACCAGCACACGTTCATAGACATTTAGGCTTAGAGTTCATTTCCTGTAAGGCCCCATTCACACAGGTCAGATCTCACATGAACGTGGCACAGGTTCCATGCCTAATTCAGCATCCCACAATTGTTATTTCAGACAGAAATGCAGAACCACTGACGATAAGGCTGATCCTCGTGCATATCTGCTGTGGAAGTACAACACACTTAGGTACAGCAACAGATTTCTGCTGCACAATTCATGCCAAAAGTCAAATGGGGGAAAAAAAAAAGCCTGCCATGGAAATAAAAGGTATGTTACTTTAGGATGAAAGCACTGAAGATTACAATAGAGAATGACAATGGTCTGCATACTTGCAGCACATCCTCAAAAACCTGAGGATACAGTTAAGGCCTTAGGCTATTATGTTAACATTTACATTGGTGCTTCAAGTCTGACCTTTTCATCCAGTGGGGAAGGATTTTTCAGTGCCAGTCATGTTTGTGAGTCCAGACATGTTTTCCTCATAGATCTATGAAGGGTGGTGGGGGTTGGATCAAAACTGAAAAACACACTTTTTTTTCTCCTGTGATCTGTCCTTGTTTGGCCTTAGTCTTAAACAGGTTGTCTAGGCTAAAAATTTTTTCTTTTTTTTTTTAAATTGGGACAGGGGAAGTAAACACACTCACCTGTCCCCACTGTCCTCCTAGCGCGGTCTGGTCCTGCTGCTCGGTTGTCTTCTTACAGTGGGAGTCCTTGCCGGCTGTGACATCCTGAGTCCCTTCCACTGAGGCCGCTGATTCGCCTCCATGGTTAAATACAGCAGAGACTTCCGCCGGAAGACAACAACGGAGCTGCAGAACTGGACCGCACTGGGGACAGTATGTTTTTCACCTCCCCGGCCTAGACAAACCCCACCAGCGGCCACACATACCCCACCAGCGGCGCACACATACCCCACCAGCGGCACACATATACCCCACCAGCGCGGCACACATACCCCACCAGCGGCACACACATACCCCACCAGCGGCACACACATACCCCACCAGCGGCACACACATACCCCACCAGCGGCACACACATACCCCACCAGCGGCACACACATACCCCACCAGCGGCACACATATACCCCACCAGCGGCACACACACACCCGCTGTGCTGGGTTTCAATCCAAGCATGTAAATTTATGCTGCATGTTTTTCCTGACTGCTGTCATACTCTACAATGCAAAGAGTGAAAGCGGTGGGATACCTGCAGTGGTTATGCAAAAAAAAATTCAGTATTTCAGGTTGCTTTTGATGTAGCAGATCCATGTGGGTCCAGCCTGAGGGTATCTTACCAAAGAACAGAGATAAAATCTGATCCATATAGAAAATGTGAAATCTGAGGCAAATACGCAACATTTCAGCAACAAAATAACACATTTTATGCAATTATTTTTCCAGCATAAATGCTGCAGATTTTCCCCTGGACTTTACTTCCTGGTCTCATCTCAAAACAATGGTCCACTGCTGCAGCCACTAGAAAAACAGCAGGTGAGGCAAATAAGGTATAACCAGGGGCTCCATGCAAGATCTCACCACATGGGGTAAAAATGATTCTGAGAAATGTCAGGAATCATCCCAGAACTACACAGGAAGACCTGGTCAACGACCACAAGAGAGCCGGGACCACAGTCTCCAATATTACCATTAGTAGCACACTACGCCGTCATGGATTAAAATCCTACAGGGCACGCAAGGTCCCCCTGCTCACACCAGGCTTGTTTGAAGTGCACCAATGACCATCTGAATGATCCAGAGGAGGTAAGGGAGAAGGCCATTTGGTCAGATGAGACCAAAATAGAACATTTTAGTATCAATTCCACTCACCGTGTTTGGAGGAAGAAGGATGAGTACAACCCCAAGAACACCGTTCCAACCTTGAAGCATGGGGGTGGAGACATCATACTTCGGGGGGGCTTTTCTGCAAAGGGCACAGGACAACTGCACCATATTGAAGGGGGGATGGATGGGGCCATGTGAGATTTTGGCCAACAATCTCCTTCCCTCAGTAAAAGCACTGAAGATGGGTCGTGGCTGGGTATTCCAGCATGACAATGACCCAAAACACACAGCCAGGGCAACTAAGGAGTGGCTCCGTAAGAAGCATTTTAAGGTCCTGGAGTGGCCTAGCCAGTCTCCACACCTGAATACAATCGAAAATCTTTGGGGGGGGGGGGGGGGAGCAGAAACTCAATGTAGCCCAGCGACAGACCTGAAACCTGTAAGATCTGGAGAAGACTGGAGAAGATCTGTACGGAGTAGTGGGCCAAAATCCCTCCTGCAGTGTGTGCAAACTTGGTCAAGAACTACAGGAAAAGTCTGACCTGTGTAATTGCAAACAAAAGTTTCTGTACCAAATATTAAGTTCTGGTTTTCTATAGTATCAAATACTTATTTCATGCAATAAAATGTAAATTAATTATTTACAAATCATACAAATGTGATTTTCTGGATTTTCTTTTAGATTTTGGGTCTCACAGTTGAAGTGTATCTACAATAAAAATTACAGAACTCTCCATTCTTTGTAGGTGGGAAAACTTGCAATATACATACACACACACACACACACACACACACACACACACACTATATGTCACCCACTTTCCCTATAATAGATTTAAACAAAAAAAAACAATTTGAAAGTGCAAAAAATGGGAAGGGGTAAAAATTATGTTACTGCGCCAAAATACAAGATAAAGCACTCCCTTTGGTACCATCACCCTGTGTGACACTTCATCTAAGTCCTGCTGACAGCCCTCCACCAGAGCCATAGCCCACTCATATTCCATGCTGGTTTTTGCCTCTGACTACCAGCTGCAATAGACCGTGGTCAATAGCTAGGTGGTAGGACAAGGAAGCCATCAAACAGATCCAGCAACTTCTCTGCCAAAACAAAATCTCCCATGCCAAACAAACTGCATTAAGATCAATGTGATCTAATTGGCTCCATCATTAGACAGATGTGTCTTTTGGTTCATTCCTTTGACAGAACAGAATGTATACTGCAGATGTGAATCCAGACAACTTTTCCTACTGTATCTGTGTTCTGTTACCAGTTTTCAGCCTGTTGCTACAGAGCAGTGGACTTTGTGTTGTACAGCAAATTGCTGCAAAGGTTAGATACATGTCTTGCTTATTCTTTGTCATTTACAAAACCACAGACAAGTATATACTTATTTTCATTAATCTAAAATGGTCATATACCCCCATATAAGAACTACGACAATGCTTAAAATATTTAATTCTATTAAGGAACACAGGATAGGCAATAAGTGTTTGATCTATGGGGGTCCAACACCAACTGCATGCACAGCGCCACTTAATTCAAAGTCTAAGGGCATGCTGTACATAGAGATGGCTAGGTACACTGCTTGCCTAACAGTCCAATAACATGCAAAAGGAGTGGAAGCACACATGCTAAACCACCGCCACACTGAGTGCACCCTGGTCTCGATCAGTGGTGGTCCTCAAGATCATGATTGGTTGGACCACCACCGATCACACACCACTTATGTCGTGGAAAGAGAAGGTTCAATGATGGGACAAGCCAATTAATATTGCCTTTGAAGGACATTGACAACTATTAGTCAGCAATATAAGGCTGAAGGATGGTGCAAAGATCTATTCTTTTTAAGTCTTATGTATGAATGGCATTAGCAGATTGTATCTATAGTATGGTTTTGATCAATTTAAAGGTCTGTAAGAAACTTACTGATAGCCCAGACCCGCCAGCCGCCCCACCTCATGAACTCTATAGCACGGGATGCAAGCCCCTGTGTCTCCTTAATGCAATGAGGAGGAGCCTGAATGGAGTGGTGGTTGAGCATATGCCTGATGTCTCCATTCAAGGTCCACAGGGCAGACACCATTCCAATGGCAGGATTCAGGATTTGATCAGGAGTTATGCAACATTGAAAAAAAAATTATTTTCTGAGACACTTCAGAAAATCCATCCTAAGACAGGTAAGAGATCCAGAGACTGGGCTGTGTTAGTCATGTCCACACCTCAATCCTTTTTACATGAAGTGGGTCATACACCTCACTCCTGAAGTTTTAAAGAGAACCTTTCACCACCTCCACCTATTCAAGTTCTTAGCACCTGTTAATAGGCGCCGCTCCACTGATTCCAGAACAGTTGGAATTTTCTCTTTAGCCTTCACTATTTCCGAGCATTAATTGCAGGTAGTTTTGGTACCTGATGTGCTATTTAAGCTCTGTAATGTCAGGTGGGCGGTGTCAGGCAGGGGGTGTGATTCAGAGCTCCAATCAGAGGCAGCCAGTGTCAGAGCTCAGAATGACTCCCCTTGTCTGCTCCTGATAGTACAGAGCCTATATAACATATCAAACACCAATATTAAGAGCACAGACAGCTTGTTAATGGTGGACGCTAGAAAAAAAAATTCCAACTGTGCCCGAATCAGTAGAGCAGTGCCTATTAATTGATGTAAAGAGCTGGACTTGTTGCTACCAATAAATTGGGAGATTGGTGCTACCAATTACCTTGTTGTAATGGTCCCCCAGTCTGACAATGTCAGTGTGTAGAGCAGGGGTAGGCAACCTTCGGCACTCCAGCTGTTGTAAAACTACAACTCCCAACATGCATACTTGCTCTGCTTTTCTTGGAACTCCCATGTAAGTGAATGGAGCATGTTGGGAGTTGTAGTTTCACAGCAGCTGGAGTGCCGAAGGTTGCTGACCCCTGGTGTAGAGAAACACCTCTCTGACAAAGGGAGTGACAACTCCCTGTTGTCAATTTATCTCTGCTTTTCCAAGAGGAATAACATGTCTAGTATAGTGACCCATTATACTCTATGGCCCCATATACACACACACCAGTAAATTATCACAAGCTTGTGTACAGGGCAGTGAGCCTGGGGAAACTCAGGACAGTTCTACTCCTGTCCGTTTTTCAGCCTGGGCTCCCTTAAAGGGGTTGGCAACTTTCAGACCAATATTGAGACACAAATTTTATTTTTTGTGTAATAAAAAGTCATTCATTCTTACTCCTAGTGGATAAAAATCAGTCCAGGGTCATGTGATTTACAATCCATGGTCATGTGATTTACACACAGATGCACAGCTTGTTATAGTCACAGCACAATAATCAGACATCTGCCTGGTAACGAACTGTGCACCTGTGTGTGTCACATGACCATAGACTGTACATCACATGCCCATAGACTGATTTGTATCCACTGGGTGTCAGCAGAATGATTGACAGCAAGCAGAGATCTAGAAAACCGTGAGGAATTGCTACAGAAAGTATATGGAAATATTGCACAACATTCTACTATACAAACAATAAGATTTGTCTCAATATTGGACTGAAAGTGGCCAACCCCTTCAAGTAAATTAGTGGGTCCGTGGAGGTACAGGCAGCACAGACTAAATCCAAGCGCTGTCCTTGCCGCTCTTAGACCCAGCACAGCCTTAGAAAAGATAATTCAGTATTTTATTAGGAAAGAGTATGTACTAAAACATAAATCAATGAGAATTCTACAAATATCAAATCACAGAGTCGTTGGCTCAACAACAACAAAAAAAAAAAAAGTTACAAAGTTACTAAACTAGTAATTCTGGGCAGTCTTAAGTCTGTGTTTTCACAAGGCAGCAGGGATAGCCAAGAACCACACAGCTTGCCACAAATTGCTGCATACCAATGGCAAATACATATGTACAGTGATTTACCTATATTTGATGTGCACCGGCAGCAAATCTCATGCAGTTCTGCCACATGTTTATTGGCCACGCCGCATACAACCTCTTCTCTGACGCCATGTGAAAACCTAAACAGCCCCACCTCATATAGACAATGAAATTCTCAGGCTAGCCATCTGTGTAGCTCAGCCTTTGCCTTCTGTTCATTCATGCATTTATACAGGTGCATAGCACTATAGTGATCTGTATGAAGCACTCGTACATGTGCATGGATAAACAGAAGGCTACCTTGAAAGCAGTCACGTGGGTGGATTGCATGGCCACAAATACTGCGATAAGACATGGCAACTAGCCTTGGAATCAGTTAAAGGCAATGCAACTACTAGTACTAAGATCGATGCAAAACTGAAGCAAACAATGATGTAGCAAAGTGGAATACCTTTAATTTACATCTGAACTTATGTTACAATGAACCAAGTCCCTTTGGCCTTCTGTCCTCAAGGTGTAAAAAAAACAAAAAAAACACTTTTGAGTACTCCATACAAATCTAATAGGTCAGCAAGTGTCGGTAAACATACAGGTAACCCAAAACACTAAGCAAAGTCATCCAAGAGAATTAGTAAAGTCATTGACAAGATTTCAAGATGACAACCATAATAAACTGGTAAAGGGATGAAGAAAGGTTATATATCTATATATTTTATGATTTTAGAATATTAGTAGCCAATGGGTGGGGGAAAAAAAAACCTACCCACTGGCAAAAAGGTGCATGTTCCACCTTATACAGAGGTCATATATTAGATTACTAGATAACCGCTGGCTCACATGTAGAAGACTGACTAAACAAAGCCAACTCTCAGGCATAACACCACACAACACATGCTTCAAGCAGGTGTCAAACTTCCTTTGTGTCTGGGAAAAAAAAAAAAAAATCACTGTCTAATATCAAATAGCAACATGGACAAATAACCGAGGAAACTTAAAAATGACAATCACAATGTGCCTGCCGGTGCTACCCATCCATCCAGCTCCAGAATGATGCAATAGAGAAGTTTCAAGCCTTCGACAAGCACTGCATTGTAGGAGTGGCAAGCAATAAGACAAAGAATGAGGGCTTTTAAACAGGCAAGCGGGCACCAGCCAGATGTTACACCCGCAAAATGCTGCACTCC
Organism: Leptodactylus fallax; assembly: GCA_947044405.1. Lineage (NCBI taxonomy): Eukaryota > Metazoa > Chordata > Amphibia > Anura > Leptodactylidae > Leptodactylus > Leptodactylus fallax. The sequence goes on along the minus strand of CAMRHE010000073.1, from coordinate 3,086,293 downwards.
ATCTACGACATAGTATAATACCAGGTAAAACAAAGGGAAGAAAATGCCACGGGAATTCTTAAACGAAGCTGCAACAATGGCATGTCATTGTCACATGGTGCTGCAGAGCCCTGGAACGTATACAGGCAAATCAGTCATAACCACAACTAGCAGACATGGCACAGCACAACACAACAGGCAGTGACACAGAAGAGAAACAACCTCAGCAGAATGCCACCTTTGTACAGACAACTCACAAAAGAGGGCACGTCACACCGCAAGAGAAAGCATTGTCATAAAGTCCATGGGACACCCGGGAAGTCTATCTCCACATCATCCAGCAAAATCAAGCAATGAAACTAACATCAAAGTTCACTTATATGCACAGGTGCCTCACATGGATACATGCCCTGGGACGGCAAGATCCAATGTTACAGCAAATAGAATTCAACAAGTGTGCATCTGGGATGCAACATAATATGTCATCTGTACGTAATTCTGTAGGGGTAGTCAATCTACATATAAGTGACATGTACGGTACATGGATGTACTAGATCATGCCATGGCTGATAACAGCTATCTGTGAGCTTCAGCCTCCTTACTCCACCCTGTCTGTGCACAGCATCCCACAAACAAGCAGCTTCCCTTCTATTCTTTACCTGCAGCACAAGAGGAGATGTGTTTATTCAATGCATTTCTAAAAAGGGGGCATCACCCCCCACCCCAGTAGTGAAATTGGTCAATCCTCAGATTCATAGCATCATCCCAGGGAAGAGATGATATAAGCAGTGTATAAAACAAGGGTGTGCACAGCCACACACACCTAGCCATGATTCAGCCATCTCCCACTCCCCGCCTCTGACATCTCCAGTGCAAGCAACAGTGTGGATTACCGCAAGCAGCCCTACCAGATTGCAGGCAGGATGACAGCACTGGATAACAAGCACTGCAGACCCCTATCCTCAGTATATACAAGGGTGGCACCACCTAAAAGTCATTTCCAAGTGCAGGTCTGTTAGATCATGACATGTCCCTAAATCAGCCCCATCCTGCAATATTCTGATGGGCCAGAGGTCGTCCACAACACAAGGCCTGCATCCTAACCCATCTATGTAATACAGCAGTAAGCAGATAAAAAAGGTAATGTCACTGCAGATCCCTCCATAACGCATAGGGATCACTGATACACCGCCTATGGCACCCACATATTCAGCAGTGCTGTACAGAGAATGATCCTAGTTATGTCACTGGCTGATACCATGTTGCAAATAACAGAAATAAAACTGCAAAATATAAAAGGGATACATTGTATTTATTATGATGGCTGCTGCACGGGGTAACATATGTTGGGCATAATATTAGGAGATGGATGTACATTCAGTAAGTGCCCCCCTGCCCACAGATCACACAGCCTGGTGCCATGTAACAATCAGCAATGTCCTGTCAATGACAATCCTGTCACCATGGGCAGCTTGGCATCACAATCAGGGATGTGCCGTGTCGCCATTGCAGATGTGGCTGGATTACATGGCTTCCCCCGAGCCCAGGCAGAGCCTCGCCCCAGTATCTTCCCTGTAGAGCGGCGGCGAGCCCCCCAGCCTCCTTCCCAGCAGCCCCCTGCGGTGTGTAAGCAGTAACGGCTGTCCGCCATTTTGAGAGGGAGAGAGAGGAGAGAAGATGAAGGAGGAGGAGGAGGCGGCGGCGGCCACATCGTCAGGAGCAGGCCGGGCCCTCCGCCGCCGCCACAGCCGTCCTTCATGGGGACAATACACGCGACACTAAGCACTTACCGGGGGAGTCATCCGAGCACACAGTGCGGCGACAACCGACGGCCTCTCCCGGGCCAGGGGCTCCTCCTCAGGAAGGTCTTTAGAAGGGCGGGGGGAGCTCCGGCCTCGTTTGTACACAACCACAAATGGGTAAAAACCGGCGATTAATGGGCTGGGCACGGGGACGACGAGGCGCCAAACAAGACCCCGCTGATATTCAGCTCTTTATTTCCCTCAAGCGACAAACCCAGCAGCACCGAGAACCGAGTCGGTATCTTGCGCCTCCCTCCTCTGACTGTCCCTTCCGCCGGGCACTTAGGGCAGCCGCCGCCGCCGCGCTGTCAACGAAACGGAGCTCAGCAGCGCGGTGACGTCATATCAACCGCTGTAGGGGAGGAGGGAGCGACCGGCCGGCTCCAAGGGAAGGGGGGGGCGAGAAGGTGGAGCTAGCGGGCCGCGCAAGCGCGTTGGGGGGTGCTGCTGTCTAGGCGTGGACGGCGGGAGAGAGCCTGAGGAGGGAGGGATGACAATAGGCAGTGACGCAGAGACGGAGGAAGGCGCATGCGCGCTTGTGACTGCCTTCAAAACAAGGTTTAGGTAATCTGTGTCTAGTTGTTGATGTGGAGTACAGGCGGCCTCATGTCACGTGACTGGGTTGTGAGGGGCAAGCACTTACATGTCATATTACTGTCTATATAACTGGTGTAGGTGACTACTTACCTACTGTATATAACTGTAGTAATGCAGCTCAAAATAATAAAAAATAGTTCACATTTGCATTCTTATTTTTGTTGTGCAAGACATAGCAGAAGTCTCAGATGGAATCTTGGGATTCAGTCACATTGTGCCCACTTATTAGCCCTTTTCAGTGGGGCTGACCTGTGTGTGGCCACCAACCACCTGCCATGGCCACCACTAGTAAGGACATGCTGCATTTGGTCTTGTGATGTGGGAATTCAATGCCCACAAGCAGAATCCTAGCAAGCATTTATAGCCCTAATTCTGAGGTACAGAAAGCACCAAAATCACATTGCAGAAACACTGCACAGATTTTGCTGTGTTCTTTAGAGCCAAAGCCAGGAGCGCATGTAGACGAAGAGAGACGTAGAAGAGCTCACTTTATATTTCCCATGCTTTTAGCTCCTAGGTAAAAAAAAAAAAGTTGTAGCAAAATCTACAGAAAAAAATGCAGCTTTTCTTCAACATGTGGCCTCAGACTATGGCTACATATACATGACTGTGTGCAGGTAGCCGGGCCCTGAATGATTGTAACAGACAGCACATCGATGACATCCGTGTGTCACCCATGCCTCCATGGCCCCATTCACTCCTCTCAGTGACCCCAGGCCGCAAAACAAACCAGTATAGGACTTGTCCTGAGTTTTGCCTGGCCCACTTCTGCATACACAGGCCTATGATAAAACACAGTGTGTATAAGCGGCCGTAGAAATGAATGGGTCAGTGTACTAGCTGTGTAAAACATGGCTAGCACATTGACAAAGCACACGGTCATGGAGCTTGTTTGTTTTTTGCATTCCCATAGTAGATATGCACCTGCTCATTCATTATACTTTGTTAGGAAGTGCTCACTAAGGGATCTTTTACTTGAAGAATTTTTCTGTCCAAGTACTGTCCATGAAAAAAAATGGACAGAAAATGAACACATTTTAAACACGTTATAAGGCTTCGTTCACAGCTGCGTCAGAGTCTCTGTAAGATACTCGGTCGCAGATTCTGCCGAAAATTGGCAGAGAGAAAAGTTCTGCATGGAGGACTTTTCTCTCCATCAGTTTCAGTATAAAACCGGCAGACCCCATTATAGTCTATGGTGTCCACGGGTAACCACTGTTTTAGCGTGTGGGCTCTTCATCATTCAGGTCCCACATTGGATATGAATGACGGAGAGCATGGCGCAAATGTGAACCTAGCCTTATCTACAGATGTAGCAGAGTTAACCCGAACTTCTTCAATTGGTTAAAATTCTGCAGTGTGATATCTTATCACAGAAGACAACAAAAAAAACAATGAAAAGTCATTGAAAAAGTCATATTTTCCCATTGACGTTTTGTTGGTTTTTGCTGTCTCCTGTTATAAGAAATCGCACCGTGTAATTTAGCCAATTGTAGAAGTTCAGGTTAACTTTTCTGCATCTGACAATTAATGTTAAAAAAAAAGTTGTTTATAGTAAAAAAAAAATGTAATCCCAGAAAACCCTTTAGGCGTTGCTTCTAGGGGCGAATACCTGCATAATATAGCATGCGTTGAAGCTTGCCACACTTTTTCTCTCATGCATGTTTATAAAATCAATAGGGAAAAAAACCTCTGTGAGTCAGTGTGGAAAATTGAAGGTACAGGAGGAGCCCATAGATTTCTCTGCGCGCCATATTCGGAATCCAGAATACAGCTGTGTACATGGGGCTTTATATTACCATGTTAACTAAGAAACCAGCAGTATGAAAGTAACTATAAATGATAGGACTACAATGCTTAGGGCTGATGAGCGCAATAGGAGAATATACAAAGATTATTCCCTTTCTCTACTGATCGAGTTGTTTATATAGCAGTATGGAGAACTGAGAAAGTGCACTATACTAAAGGAATCCATTTTATTCGAAAAAATAATGCTGCACACCACATATGCGGCTATAATAGTAGGTAGAGGACCCACATCATATTTTTCAGCAGGGTTATATTCTCTTAGAATTTTTAAAGGGAATGTATGATATAGATATTTTTCACTAATTAAAACCTGTTTATATTTATGGGGTCAGCCATTTAGCCTAAGCTGCCAGTAACTGCTTTTAAAGAGGACCTTTCACCACCTCCACCAACTTCAGTTCTTAGCATCTGTTAATAGGCGATGCTCCACTGATTCCACCACAGTTGATATTTGTCCTCTAGCCCCCAACATTCCCGAGCAATCACTGCTGTTAGTTTTGGTGCCTGATATGCTGTATAGCCTCTGTACTGTCAGGAGGGCGGTGTCAGGCAGGAGAAGACAAGTGGTGAATTGAAGAAAAAACTGCGTTTGTATGACTTTCTTAAGCTAGGTTCACACTAGTGTTCGGGTTTCCGTCCCAGAACGGTCACCCAATGCTAGAGTGACCGCAGCCTTACGGGCTTTGTTTTTACAGCATTCACTGTGGAGCCAAAATGACATGTCACCTGTATTCTATGGTTCGGTACAATTCCAAGGAGACCAAATTTTGATATATATATATATATATATATATATATATATATATATATATGTTTATTTTTTTACGTTTTAACCCCTTAAAAAAAAAAAATTTGTTGGAGTCACCATATTCTGACACTAACTTTTTTATATCGTGTGCGGGGATGCATAAGGCATCTTTTTATACCATTTTGAGGAATGTCTGATATTTTGATTGCTTTTTATTCAAATTTTTAAGGAAAGTGAAAGGGTGAAAAAAATGTTATTTTGCTTTTGATTTATTTTTCCCCCTAAGGCGTTTGCAGTATGGGAAAAATATTTTTATATGTTTGTAGACCAGCCGTTTTTAGGGTATGTTCACACAGAGTTTTTTGCAGGCTGAACGCCACCCATTAATTTCAATGGGAGTGAGTAGCAGTTTTTTTCCTCTAGCTGATTTTTTCAGCTAGAGGGAAAAAAAGCGACATGACCTATCTTCAGGCGGATACCGCCTTGAAAAATCCATTGAAATCAATGGTAGGCAGAAAAAATGTGACACTTTTTTTGCCACGGTTTTTGATGTGTTTTTGACATGGTTTTTGCAAAAACTGCGACGAAGGACGCAACAAAAAATGCATCATGCAAAAAAACTTGTCATAATAAGTTTCCTAATTCCTGAAGCAGATTTTTTCATCCTGCAAAAAACTGTGTGAACATACCCTTAGATGTGGGGATATATTATTTGCTTATGTTTGGGGTTTTTTTAAATTTATTTTTTATTTCAAATCTAGGGAAAAGGGGGTGATTTGAATTTTTAGGGTTTTTTTTATAGTTTTTATATTTTTAAAAACTTTTTTAAATTTTTTTTTATTAAACTGAAATCCTTTGATTGCAAGTCCAATAGACTGCAATGCAACTGTATTGCAGTCTATAGGAGAGTTTATGCATAACTATTGAGGCATAACTTTCATAGACCAGCCTCAATAGCTATAATACAGTGACAAGCCTGGGAGCCTTCATACGGCGTCTGGTTGTCAAGGAAACAGGACGGCTCCCATGATCTCGCCGCACGGGAGCCATCCTGGTACAAAGCCGGTGGGGAACGGCCCCAGGGTGCAAATTTCATCTTTCGAGCGGCATCCTGAGCAGCAATGCCCATGATCATAGTGTCAAGAAGAGTTTAAAGATTTGCTTTACAGCAGCCACATGGACCACAGACACAATAGTCTAGAGATGTTCATTGAGGTCTGTGGGAAAGTTTTTCTAGACATGGTGTGTGACCTGTGCAGACGTCATTGTGCAATGAAGGAGAGTAGATAATCTGTGACCATCACCTATTGTGAATTGTGGTCTCTATGTTAACTATATACCATATTTGATTCCTGTCATTGTAATCCTGCCGGTGTCAGTATTCAAGTGACTGCTGCAAATAAATCTCCTGCAGAACAGGAAGTGTCAGACTATTATTAGGTTCAGTGGCCTGAGTAAAATCTGCCTTATTGTTATGGCTGTAATGCAGCCCCATTTTAACAATCTAAGGATACAAGCACATGACCATGTGCATGTGCTGCGTCCCTGGTTGGACAGCACATGGCTGAAGTCAATGTACTCTCCTTGCCCCCACAGATCCATTCACTTCCTTCAGTGAGCTCAGGTCACAAGACAGACAGGTATAGGACCTGTGCTGAGTTTTGCCCCGGACTCAAAGCCCAAAACATGGGTCTGTGATAATACACAGACATGTGTGTAGGGCCATTACAATATAATAGGTCACTGCACACAATTGTTTGTTTGGAGCCTAAGGAAGTGAAGTAATAGCATCATATGGATTAGACCTGCAATTGGGCCTGGAATGCTGTTAGTTCAGGTCATTAGACTTGTGGTTGAGCCTAAACTTGCAGCCACAATAGTCTATGGAGTCTGTCTGAAGAAGGTCAAATACATTGAAAGACATGCATGTGAAGAGATTGTTCTTCCATCATTCTCTCATACTGAGACATTGACACAGGGCTGCTTTGATACAACTTGAGTAGGAAAACACTGGACATGCAGTGTACAGGTTTAAAGAGGACCTTTCACCACCTCCACCAACTCTAGTACCTAGTATCTTTTAATCAGTGCAGTTATGTTTGGTGTCTGATATAATACTTAGTCTCTGTACTGTCTGGTGGGCGGTGTCAGGCAGGAGCAGGCAAGGGGGTGTGATTCCAAGATTCAATCAGAGGTAGACAGTGTCAGAGCTCTGCTCCTATCTTATAATGCCCACCTGACAGTATAGAGCCTACGTAGTATAAGAAGCACCAAAACTAACAGCACTTATTGTGCAGAAACGGTGATAGATAGAGAAAAAAATTCCTATTGTGCCGGAATTATTGGAGCAGCACCTATTAAATGATGCAAAGAGCTGGATTTAGCAGAGGTGGTGAAAGGGATCTTTTGGAGTCAGTCAGCAACCCTATACTGGCACTTATAATGAGTGTTAAAGTAGAAACACAGAATAAAAGGTACTGAGAACCTTTTCATGTTAAAGGGAGTCTGTCACTAGAACCCAGCATATCAACCCAGACCTGCAGATAGGTTAGGGTCACCTGAATCAAACAGATATTGTTGTTTTTGTCAATACGCAAACTAGCTTTTTGGAGCAATGAGGTTATTGCTGTTGCTTCAAAGAAGTAGGCAGCAATACCCTCATTGCTCCAGAGAGCTATTTTGCATAGTGATAAAAACAGTGATATGTCAGCAACCAAGGCACCGATTCATAAGGATAAAACACTGTTTGATTCAAGTGTCTCTATCCTATCAATCTACAGAGCTGGGTTGATATGCTGGATTCTTGTGACTGACTCCCTTTAACTTATTTTACCCCTTTACCGACATCCACCGTGTTATTACAGCGGATGCTGGGTCTTTAAAGATAGCTGCCACTCTGCTGCAAAGCGGCCGCTATAGCTACTCTGAACACTGATCATGGGCTTTGCATTGCTGTGTGGCCCCCCCCAAAAAATGCCCCCCGGGACCAGTCGGCACCAGCCCTGTACCTTTAACGTTGCAGGCCAGCTCCTGTGCAACGAGATCGCGGAAGCCGAACTGTTCCTATGACAGCTGGGAGCCTTATGAAGGAACATTAGGGACATTACTAATGAGGTTGGTCTATGACCAGCCTCAATAGTAATGTAGCGAATCTCCCATAGATTGCAATACAGTTGTATTGCAGTCTATGGGACTTGCAATCAAACAATTGCAGGTTCAGGCCCATTAGGGGAGGCCTAATAAAATAGTGAAAAAAAAAAAAAAAGTTTTAAAAAAATATAAAAAAAAGCTCAAACAAAATGTAAATGTTCAAATCATCCCCCTTTCCCTAGAATACATATAAAACAAAAAAATTACTGTGAAACACATGCACAATAGGTATCCCTGTGTCCAAAAACACCCAGTCTGCAAACTTATAAAAATATTTTTCCCGTTTGGTCAATGCCGTAGCAGGAAACAAAATCAAAAGTACCTAACTGCCATTTTTTTCACTGTTTCACCTCTGATAAAAATTTGAATAAAAAGTGATCAAAGCAATAGACATTCCCCAAAATGGTATAACTAAAAAGTACACTTGGCTGTCTGCAAAAAAGAAGCCCTTTGCATCCCTGTACATGGAAATATAAAAAAAGTTACAGGTGTCAGAATATGGCGACTTTAAGAAAATTATTTATTATTTTTTTTTTAAGTTTTGGATTTTTGTTAAGGGGTTAAAATGTAAATAAAACTATATGAATTTGGTATTCCCAGAATCGTACCAAAACATAGATACAGGTGACATGTCATTTTGGCTGTGAATGCTGTAAAAACGAAGCCTGTAAGAAAGTCGCACAAATGCACTTTTTCTCCAATTCCATCCCATTCTGAATTTTTTTCCAGCTTCCCTGTACATTATACAGAATAATAAAGGGTACCATTATGAAGAACAGTTTGTCCAGCAAACATTAAGCCCTCATATGTGAACGGAAAAATAAAAAAGTTTTGGGGTTTGGAAGGCGGGGAGTCAAAAACGAAAATCAAAAATGCCACCGGCGGGAAGGGGTTAAAGTACCAGGTGCCATTTCCCCTGATTTACAATCCCCTTAACAGCAGCAGCTTCTCAGACTGCTCTGTGCACACTGAGCTTTGATAGTCTGAGACACTCCCTCTGCTCTTGGACAGACCAACTGAGAGTAGGGGATGAGAAGCTGGTGCTGATTTTACAGAAATGATGAGGGGAATGGAAAGCAAAGCTTAAAAATGAGGGCACCATGTATTTTAAAGAGTTCTTCCAACTTATTATTATTTTATTGTTTATTACTGCTGTTTAGGGGCCCATAAACATAGCAAATCAGTACTCACCTCTCCCCGGGCCTCCGTTTCCAGCAGTGGCAGCTCTGTTCATCTGTATACAGGACCCTGTGCTATTTGTGCCAAGTGACCACTGCAGCCCATCACAGGCCTCAGTGGTGACCTCTTTGTGCATATCCTGTAAAGTTCTGTCTCAGTTGATTTCTATTTTTTGTTATAGGAAAAAACATGAAGACATATTATACCTTGCATTATGTACAAAAATAATAAAAATAATTATTTGAATAATCAGAACGAAAAAAAAAAAAAATTTCCTTAAAACCACATGTACCCGGTCCCTTCGGCTGTACATTGCCTTTTTACAGGAGACCCAATATGATCACACGGGCACCTTTAACTTTTCACGCCATTACTTCCCTACTGCCTTCTCTGCATATAACAATCGCAGGGTGGTATAGCTATCTTACTATCCTGCATTTGCCCCATCTCTATTACAGCTTCCCATCTGGACCCCCAAGGGCGATACATAATTTGGCGGGGCTCCTCTATGGTCAGCTTATCGTTTTATGTAATATTTATGCTCCCAACTCCTCTCAGATCCACTTCCTCAAACGAACCTTAAAACACTTGTGGACCTTCCCTGGCGCAGTTTGGCTGCTAGGCCAACATGATTTCAGCATGATCTTTTCTGAACATACAGTATGGATAGGATATCCTTTTCGGATGATCCACTTTGTGCCTCCCAGCTTTGCCTAGCCAGGGAATTCCGTCGCCTCATGAGATCCGCTGCCCTATATGACCTTTGGAGATTTGGTACAACTACTGCCCGCTCCTACACCTTCTGCTCCCATTCTCACATTATGCATTCTAGAATTGATCACTTTTTTGGTGACATCCTGGCTCTCCGGCTTTTGCTGATGCAGATATTGGATCCATCTCGTGGCCAGATCATGCCCTATCACGATCTTTTTCTCTTCAACCCCACTCCCCACTAAACGTTGCCATTGGCATCTCAACGAGTCCCTTCTCCACTCCCAAACCTCCTGCGCTACGCTTCGCACCCTGAACACCCCAGTCACAGATGAGGAGATTACTAGTATCCTGAAGGTTCTCCCTAACCGTAACGCCCCTGTCCCTGACGGTTTCACTTACTCCTACTATAAAGCCTTCGATGCAGAACTGCTTCCCCACATGTGTCGTCTCTTTAATTCCTTCTTGGAGGGCGCTCCCATCCTCCAGACAATGCTCCATTCCAATATTACCCTAGTTCCCAAACCCGGTAAAGACCACCAGCAGTGTTCTATTTACAGGCCTATTGCCCTCCTGAACACTGACCTTAAACTTTTTACAAAGGTTTTGGCTACTAGGCTTAACATTTGGCTCCCTTCCCTCATCCACAAGGACCAGGTGGGTTTTCCCTTCTCAGCAAGGGGACAACACCAGAAGGGCTGTGGATTTGATCGATGTTGCCATCTGTTCTGCTACCCCCACTCTTTTTTTAAGCCTGGATGCTGAAAAAGCTTTTGACCGTTTCGACTGGTCATTCATGATTGCTACTTTAGAGCGGTTTGGGTTTATGGTAGCCTTTTCTAACAGCAATTAAGAACCTCTATACCCTCCCCTCGGCGGTTGTTAAACGTCCTAACGCCTCTTTCTTTCCATCTGCAATGGGACTTGACAGGGCTGTCCCCTGTCCCCTCTTAACTTTGCGTTGTGTATCAAGCCCCTGACATCTCGAATTCGGTCCAATCCAGATATCACCAGCGTAGTGGTCCAAGATAGAGAATTTAAGGTCAGTCTCTTCGCCGACGATGTCCTCCTGACCCTCACTAACCTCCACACGACTCTACCAAATCTCTTCTGTGCCTTGAGAAAATATGGCAAGCTCTCCGGCTATAAAGTTAACCCTACTAAAACAGAGGCTCTACCTCTTAACATCTCGGATTCTGACCTCCATTTATTGCATTCCAACTATGGTTTCCAATGGAGGGACCGTTCTATTCGCTATCTCGGAATCCAGCTCTCTCCCCCCCTACCCCTCGTTGTATAGGGTTAATTACCCCCACCTGCTCCGTTCCCTTTTAGACAGATGGCATCCTCTTCACATTTCCCTCATTGGTCGGATCAGATGACCCTCCTTCCGAAACTCCTCTAATTTTTTGAGAAGCTCCCAGTGGCGGTTCCGTAATCTGAATTGCGCTCTCTCCATAAAGCCATATTCCAGTTTATCTGGAGTGCTAAGTGTCACCGTATCCCACACTCTGTGATGCTGGCTGGCAAGCTGAAAGGGGACTGACGGTACCACACTTTCTGCATTACTATTGGGCGACCCATTTGCGCACTATCCCATTCTGGGCGACATCCAAAGCCTACACAAAATGGGTCAAAATTGAAAAACTTTGGGTTGGCCCCTGTTCACCCCAATGCGTTCCTGTGGTCCTGCTCCTCCCCCTCACTTGTCACCCCCTCTTAGTGCCCATCCGCTTTACGCGAGCAGTATGGAACACTTGCTCTAAGTTTTTTCCTTTGGCCTCCCAGCCTTTTTCCATGATATCATTCCTGTACAACCCAGTCCTCCCGGAGGGACTGACTGCTACGATGGTTCATCCTTGGAACAGACTAGGTCTGTTCCATGTTGGTGACTTAGTCGATCCTTCTACTCTAGAGCTCTGGCCTTTTGACTATTTCACATCAGTGTTGCATTTACCCAACTGAGAGTGGTTCCATTATCAGCAAATTATCCACTTCGTGTTAGCCCAATTTGGGACTACACAGGTTTCGGTCCCTACAGCTTTTGCAAAACTGTTCAGAGCTGGTACCTCTACCAAGAGCCTCATCTCTGATATTTATAGGCTCCTGCTGCCTCCAGAGGGACAACCCCCCCCGACCCATAAATATATGGTTGCCCACCTGGGCAATGGCAAATTATATGGTCCCAGGTGGCTAAGTCCTCGTCCTGTGTAACTTTCCAAGAAACCCAATACAAGATACTTATGCATTGGTATCATACCCCCGCTCTGCTCCACACCCTTAATCCCAGTATTCCCTCCACATGCTGGCACTATCAAACCTCAGAGGGCACTTTGTTTCATATTTTCTGGGAATGCACCCTGATTCACCCCTTTTGGACAGAAGTTAAACTTCTCATCGACACTCTGTTCATCCAGGGAGTCCTGTTGGACCCTCTCACCTACCTAATTAACTTGCCTCCTAAACATTTAGCGGAAAAAAAACGTCCAATCTGTTTCTCTATTTGTGCACAGCTGCGAAAGCCCTTATAGCTTTCCATTGGAAAAAGGTGCTCCCTACTCCGACAATGAAGGATGTTCGTAGCTTGGAGTTTTGCTAACCACCGTGCTGCCCCACACTGGGATCAGCATGTCAGTGCCCGTTTACACATCAGAAAATGAAGAGGAATTTCTCTCCACTTTCCAGCCCTGCATATCCTGTGACCGCAGAGGGACGCTTATTTTTTTCAGCATTCAGGACAGTATCCACCTCAAGTGAATTTACCCTAAGTGTCATAATGAGCTGCTGCCTTGTCTGGACTGGATAGGCGAAGACACAATGATATCAGTAATGACAATCTGTAAAGGACTGGGAAGGTGGTGGAGCAGAGGAGTTAGTGGGTACCATACAGGCGCTCATCCCCAACACCACAAGGGTCAGATGTTTTATAGGAAACCAATTTACCTATCAGTATATTCTTAGCATGTGGGAGCAAAAGCAGGGAGAACATACACACTCCATGCAGATGTTGTTGCCCTTGGTTGGATTTGAGCCACCGTATCTTTTCATTGTTCAGGTTTTGAGCCTCTACCTAGATGGAAGCAAAATAAATCCAGTCAATCTGTTCTAAAATGGTTGTGCAGTAAAGACCTACAAATGTACTGTATGTTTATATTTCATTATTCATTACTCATCTTGCAGTTGTGTCTTTCTGTTGCCACCATCTCTCTTCGGGTGCCTTTGTATGTGAAGTACATTGGAGAGGCTGTGGAAGTTACTCATCCATAAAAGCTAATCTGGTCTTGAGAGGCAGTGATTCCTTTGACAGTCCTACTTTGATGATGTAACTTACTGTGCTGCTTGTATTGCTCTGTTGTTAGATACAATTCTGAAAAAAATCAGATTTTATTAATATGTTATGTGATCGATCAAAAAATGAGTACACCTCAGTTCTCACTTTTGGACACAGAAATGTCCTCAGTTTGTCTTCAAACAGGATCTGTTTGTCTTCAAACAAGATGCTCAAAAATGTTAAAGGGGTTGTCAAGTTTTAGACAAAGAGAGACAAATGTTATTGTTTGTAAAATGAAAAGTTCTACAATTTTCTGATATCCTTTCTGTATCAATTCCTCCCAGTTTTCGAGATCTCTGCTTGCTGTTATTCATTGTTTACGTCCAGTGGATAAAAATCAGTCCATGATCATGTGATATACAATCCATGGTCATGTGATATACAATCCATGGTCATGTGATATACAGTCCATGGTCATTGGAAATTATATTGAAAAATTGAAGAACTTTTCATTATACAAACAATAACATTTGTCTCTAAATATTTTTGTGAAACTGGACATCCCCATTAAACTATGCTATATACTGTAGCTACCAGATGCAGTGTATCTGTTTGTTATAGTCACCTAGAAGGAACAGAGGAAGACATGTCTGTCAGCTGCAATTACCCAGTCACTATCGGCTGAGTAACCGGACATTTCATTCTCTACTACTTCCACAGTATCTTCTGTTGCCGCTTTGCTGGTTTAAGCTGTGGCTCTGGCTTCATAGCGGCATCCAATGTTCCTATATTACCATTTGGCTTGTTGCAGTCTAATTGACTTCTTGGTGACAACCTTCGGTTCCATTACTGAAAAATGCCACTGGTTCATTACCGCTACCACTGCCAAACCATGACTATTCTGGGGGTTGTAACCTTAAAATCTTTCAGCAGTATACGCTCTTGTAAGGTTCAAGTGTGAAAACCAAGGCATTCCTTAGACTCCACACCCCAGTCTAGCCTGCAGCAAATGGATTGCAACTTAAACAATGCACATTTTGTTGATCAAAACACCAAGTTCTAGTAAGTAGATGGTTGGGTATCTCTAGTCCAGCAGGGTGTGTGATTTGTGGCAGCCGCAAATAATGGAAGGTAAACATCAGAAAAGCCTCAATAATCTACTGCAACCTTTAAGACGATCTGGAGAACTTCTATCCCTTATATTATGGGTTATCTATGAGTAAGGAACTTACCTGATCTGAAACGCACAAGATGTTTTGTTTGGAGTGCTCATCCTGTTTTTAGCTATGATTTCTTAAAGATTATGGGGGGCATTTATCAACTCTCTTGCACCTTTTTTCTTCTAATTTCTTTCTAATTCTGCTCCTTTTTTTTTAAGTTTTGTGCTGTGTACACAAGATTTATCATACTTTTGCATCTATTTTGAGGACAAGAATCAAAATATCTGGCAGCAGTGGAGTCACAATTTCCTTGAGGTGGATTGGTGCAAGATTTATTACACACTTGTGCCTTTTTAGTAAATTAGGCATATGGAAATACACTTTAGAAAAAGGTACATGCAGCTAAAATGGGGCAAAAATATGTAAATAATACTTTGCTCTTTGGACCCTTATCTACACCATCAGTACAATGGAGCTGCCCTCTAATTATAAAGGGATGGCTCTGCTGATATTACCCATGTCTACATAGGAAAGCTGAAAGAGTAAACTGCAGAAACCAAGAATTGTCATCTTAAAGTGTGTGATCGAGTGGCTTACACTAGGTTCACACCTGTGTTTGGGTTTCCGTTTGTCGGGTCCGCTTGAACGGAAACCTAATCTGCTGAAAAAGCGGTTACCCGCTATAGACTATAATGGGGTTCGCTGGGTTTCTACCCAAAAAAAGACGGAAAAATGTTTTTTATAAGTGGATTCGGGGACGGAAACCCCAAACGGACACCGGGCGCAGGTGTGAACCTGCCAAGAATTTTTATTTTATTCGTAAACCTTTAAAACACAATCGAATGATACCTTTAAACTCTGGTGATCTTCTCTTGACCTTTCTGTGATTTACCGCTACCTGGACACTAAAATGTAGCCTATCCATAGATGCTCTCCATCATGTATGTGTTGCCCTGAAAGCTGGAATCTGCAGGATATGGCAGCACTTTTTGTATATAGTATTATATATGATTTATATATGATATCAATGTAATGCCTCTCACCTTGGAACATTCCTGTACATGTTGTATTTGTATTTGTATCTGTTTATCTTTGCTGCTGTAACACACTGAATTTCCCCATTGTGGGACTATTAAAGGACTATTATTATTATTATTATTATTATTATTTAAACTTTCTTTATCTCCCCATAGAATTGAACAGAAATACTACACAATCTCTATTGATTTCTATGGAGTATTACTATTATTTCTACAGCTCTTTGGCCCACAGTGTTGCAGAGCAGTTATAGCAGTTTATCAGGACACAGCAGTAGTCATCATCTAGCCCTACCTTTATGTGGCATTTGTAATAGTTAACCCCTGCCCTATCCTATCCTTTAATATTCCTTTCACCAGCTGCATTTACTAATAAATTATAATCTTTGGGAGAATGCCTAAAATATTTCATTTACATATATCACCATATGTAAATGTCAGCTACCCTTTCATGCATGGTCTCCTCCTACAGGACAGGTTTCTATAAATCAGGGCACGTTTCACACAGTGACATCAGGGTAAAATGTGTTATCTGTACACTGAGAAGAAGGCGATGTGCAGCTAACAGAAAGGCTTTAAAGCTGACGGAAGGAAATTCTTGAAGAGGTGGAAACACTGTTTGTATTTCCTGAGACCTAATAGTAGAAGTGTATGCTGAACTTTTCCTCCTAGCTATTTACAGGTGCTGAATAAAAAAAAACTATTGCCATTGTTTTAGCACCAACTTGTGGTTAAAGAAAAGAAAATTGGAGTTTTATTCTATATTAAAAAGATTGGAAAAAAAAAAAAAGGTGAGTAGCGGACAGTGGAATATGATGCCATTTTATAGCAGGCATATGACAATCTTGGCCAAGTCTAGGAGCCAGCTTTAAAGAGGAGCTTTCACGTCCTCATGTATATGCTGTTTTAAATACCGCTAGAAAACCGACAGCGCGCTGAATTCAGCGCACTGCTGGCTTTCCCGATATGTGCCCCGGGGCTGGAGATATTGGGGGTCTAAATTTCACCGTTCACCAGAAGGGCGTTCCTGACAGTCTAGCTGCGCTGTGAGGAATGCCCTCCCTGACAGTATTCCTCCATAGCCCTGTACTGGGGGGGCGTTCCTCACAGCTCAGCGTCATCGCTGGGCAGTAAGGAACGCCCCCTCTGACAGTACAGCGCTATGGACGAGTACAGTCAGGGAGGGCGTTCCTCACAGCGCAGCTAGACTGTCAGGAACGCCCTTCTGACAGTGAACGGTGAAATTTAGACCCCCAATATCTCCAGCCCCGGGACACATACCAGGAAAGCCGGCAGTGCGCTGAGTTTAGCGCGCTGTTAGCTTTCTAGCGGTATGTAAAACCGCATATACATGAGGACGTGAAAGGTCCTCTTTAAAAGTTAAAAGACGGGAAACACACTTTAGGGCCAGGAGGGTTCTCTTTGTAGCCAGGGTTGCATCAGTCTGGCCTTATGGGCCACATCTCATTTTACCATGTTCTTGTAATAGTGCATCTCTATCCTTGCTCACTACTGTCCCATCCCATGTGTAACCCCCTCCCCCTTCTGAGTAGTCACAACAGTACCAGTCCTCACATAGTAGTCACAACAGGACTTGTCCCCACTGCCACTTTCCAAAGCTCAAGGCCTCCCATAGCCCATCTACCATTGGCTTATCTCCTTCACTCCCACAATGTGCCTTGTGCAACATTAAGTCTGAGGCCCCACATTCCGGAAATGCAGCTTTTTTTGTTGCAGATTTTGCTGTGGTTTTTTGAGCCACAGCCAAGAATGGCTACAAAAGAAATGGGAAATATATCTTAAACTTCTCCCTTCTGCTCAACCCACTCCTGGCTTTGGCTCAAAAACTGCAGCAAAATCTGCAACAAAAAAAGCTGTGTTTCCGCAATGTGGTGCTTCATCCTAAAAGGGTAAGTTCATACACAATTTTTTCATTTCAGTTGGAGTCAGGCAAATGTTTTCCACTAGCTGATTTTTCAGCCAGAGGAAAAAAGAAGCATCATGTCCTACATTCAGGCAGATTCTGCCTTGCAAAGCCTATTGAAATGAATGGCAGGCAGGAAAAAATGCTAATGTTTTTTATGCAGCAGTTTTTGAAAAATCCACTAAAAAAAAAGCTAGAGTTTTTTTTCTGCCTCTCATTTTTCAATGGGGCTTGCAAGTTGGAAGATAGGTCATGACACTGAAAAAAATCTGCTCCTGACTCCCATTGAAATTACTGGGAGACTTGGGAGGCAGTTTTTGCCAGCAAAAAAAACTCTGTGTGAACATAGCTTAATAATGATGACAGCAATATCAGGTCAATTGGCCACGACACAGTGTGGGGAGCTATCCCTTCACTGGAGCACCAGTCATAAGGATAGGTCAACAAAGCCCTGAAAAAAACTTTATCTTCCTGCATGTCATTAAATGGCGGTCAATGTGTGCTTATCTTGCCTGTTCTCACTTCTTCAGGGTAATGGAGATTAATGCTGTCAGTGACATCATACATGTATTCAGCAACAGGTGCAAAAATGCAAATGGGTTGTTTTTTTTTTCTATTTGCCACAGGAACCAGCTTTTTTTAATATAAAGCCCTGTTTTATTGATATCATCAATATTCCCTACATGCATAGGATTGGATGGCACTTCAGCTGCTGCATTTTGTTTTCATGTTCTAGTTTGTATGTAAAGGAATCTTTGCTGCTGTACCTACTGCAGAGAACAAGCAAGAAGCGCCATCGATGTCAGTGCCTGCCTGGGAATGATAGCATGCCACTGCAGAATTAGATGAAACACTTCCATCTCTCTGAGGTTTAAAGGGTATTGCTCATCATTGTGCCATTTGTCATGATAAGTGTTCCTTTCAGGTCTTTCCCATTAATATGTGTGGATGTTTCGCAAACTCTTCTAGATGATCCTAACTCGCCCATTCCAGAGCCGAACATTTATAGAAAATTTCCACTTCAAAATAAGATGAATTTATCATTATAACAGCAGTCTGTAGTGCCAGAGGATGCCTGTGATGGATGTGCCTCATGTGAATCTAGAACATAAAATGTCTTTTTAGGCTAAAGCCCCACATAGGGAAACGCAGCAAAAAAACATTGCGGAATAAACTTCAGCGGAAACATGTCACCTTTTTTTTCTGCAGCATTTTTCATTGCGTTTTTGCAGAATCTTTCTCTGTGGACTTTCTGCCCTTATTATATCTATACAGAAAACACCAGAGTTTTCCCAGGTATTATTGACATGCTGCAATTTTCAAAAAGCGTTTTTGAAAACGTAGCTTTTCCGCTGCAGATTTTGGTCTGCAATGTGTGGATGGGATTATCCAGCAGGTAATGTAATACACAGCGTTTTCACATCGGGGCTTCAACCATAAGGTCACATGTAGATTTTCATCTGAAGATACTAGAGTAACAATATGAGACAAACCCTTTTTTTAACCTCTTCCGGACCATCCATACTGTAGACTATATACGTATGGGCGGTCCCTCTCTTGTTCGCAAGCATAACGGTACGTTCTTGAAGTTTTCAGCAGCTGCATAAAATCGTGCAGCTACAGAAATGGGGAGTCGGAGCTCCCCTAAAGAAGGCAGGTGCGATAATTCCACTTAAATATGGCTATAACTCAAAGATGTATTTTGATCTCTGGTTATCGTATCTCCCTCTTACTTCCATTTACTCATAATGTGCGCAACTCTAATCCTAGGTGCATGTTGTCAGTGGTGGCAACCATGTAACAATGGGGCTTTGTATCCATCCCAGAATGGCTCCATTGAATTCCTACATAGCCCTGGGTGATCAAATACACATGCATTGTTCAGCCTGGGCTGTTCATCAGACATGGTTGATAACATATAGAAGGCATTGTATCATTCAACTTAATCCTATCTCCTTACAAAGAATCTGGACTTGAGTGCGTTAGTCAACCAGACTTGCCGTCGCCGGTGACCTCATTCTGGGTGGTGTAATCAAGGGTATAAAAGATGAGGTAAGAGGTCAGTGAGGAGGAGACTGTGCTGGGACTACTAGAGAATACTATGATGAGACTACTAAGAAACTACTGGGATATACTGTGATGAGCAGGCAGGCTGGAATGCTGCTGCTAGGAGCCTCCACTGGTTATTCACACATACCAGAGCATGTGTGAGTGTTGGACTATAGAGCCACATCAAGGATATGTGTGGTAAAGTAATTATTTCACCTTTATTCCCTTTTTATTTTAAGTGCTGTATATTTAAACTAGTAACTGTTGATGCTTGCATACATCTGCATATCTGTTCTGAACTGCATGTGTTAGATGTTAATACCGACCCATTTAGGGGTTAATAAATATATAAAATTTAGAAAGCTTGTCTTGTATTTATCTTGTGGACCCAGCACTCACTGGCGGTGAGTGTGGTTTTTAGGAAAGAAGTCTCAGGTGTGGGCTAACGCGGTGTTGGCGCACTGAGGATCTTTCACATTGGTGGCAGCAGTGGGGTCCTTAAGATAAACAGCGTGGGTTGGTGATTTTTATCACTCAGACGCTAGGGATTGTGGTAATCCTATGAGACAAGTTCGGTATTAAAGCAAGCATTAAGATACAGTGAAAGTTTGATACAGTGCTGTTCCCCTCCCTTACTCTTTGTATTCTATCCTATCTTTTATTTGGCAAATACCAGTGGATGGCTAGTGGGCTCAGAAGCAGATCTCCAGAACTGCAGAACCAGGCTTTTGGAGATCCTGAGCGTATGGCTGAAATGGAGGCAGCCACAGCCATGCAGAGAATCGAGCAGAGTCCTGATTTTGGTGCTAGGCCAGGAAGTACGGCAAGCAGCCCAGTCCCAAGGATTACTTCACCAGGAGGGACCAGTAGCCCCAGCCTTGTGGGGGGAATGGTTTCATACTGGCAAACGGCCCTGCAGCAAGTAGGCACCAGTGACCCTAACATATACCTGCAGGTGATGTGCCGTTTTCAGGAAGCTGCAGAACGAGAACAGCAGGCTGAGTGGCAGTATCAGCTTGAGCTCAAAAGAATGGAGCTCTCCCAGCAGGCACCGTCTGTCACTGCACGCACTCCAGAAGCTCAAGTACCAAGGCTCCGATCCGAGGACTTTCCAATCCTTGAAACAAACGGGGATTTGGACTCATTCTTGCGGGCCTTTGAGAAAGTGTGTAAGCAGTATCAGCTACCACAGACGGATTGGGTCCGTTACCTGGCTCCCTGGTTGAGGGGAAAAGCCCTGGACACTTACGCTAATTTGCCAGTTGACCAGGACTATGAGTCCGTTAAAGCAGCGCTGATCCGGAGATACCAACTCACACTGGAGCTGTACCGTCGAAGGTTCCGAGGCCTGCAGAAAAAGCCTTCAGAGAGCCATGAGGATACAGCGGCCCAGCTGCGCGTGTGGTTCCGGGGGTGGACGGAGGGCAAGTGCGTCACCTCACAAGAAAGCCTTGCAGACCTCATGCTTCAAGAGCAGTTCTTGACCATTTGTACCGAGGAAGTGCAAAAATACCTCCTGGACCAAGAGCCCAAGGACCTTGAAACAGCCGCAGCAATGGCGGATCGTTATGTTGCCAACCAGTTGCCGTGGACACCTGCCAGCGACGGCTGGAGGAGGGGTAAGACACAATCTGTCCCGGGTGGTTCCTATAAGTCCCCTGCCCCTCGAGCTCTGGGCTCCCCGGCGACCTCTCTCATACCCCAGGGAGAGATCAGGTGGTGCCACGCCTGTAATCAAACGGGACATTTACAACGAGACTGCCCCAACCGCCCTAGGAACCCCCCTGCTCCCCAAACTACAGCGGCCGGCCCATCTGTGTATCTGGTTGCGAGGGAGGGGCCCCAGCCTAATGCTAACCGTCAACAGGTCACTGTGGGGGACAAAGTGGTGATGGGATTCCGGGACACTGGGGCAGATGTTACGCTGGTACAACCAGATTTGGTCCCCCCAGACAGTATTATTCCCGGGAAAACTCTGACCCTACGGGGTATTGGA
This sequence comes from Leptodactylus fallax, assembly GCA_947044405.1. NCBI lineage: Eukaryota > Metazoa > Chordata > Amphibia > Anura > Leptodactylidae > Leptodactylus > Leptodactylus fallax. The sequence goes on along the minus strand of CAMRHE010000073.1, from coordinate 3,064,881 downwards.
TTGGAACGTTTTACTGTACCCATGGCTTGTGTCCATTTAGACTGGGGTGCAGGGAAAGGAATGCGGGATGTGGGAGTGATGTCTGAGTTGCCTGCCAACGTACTGTTGGGGACAGATTTGGGGCCTATGATGTGCCAATATGGGGTGGGGGCCACCCCAGCTCCCTGTGATCAGCTGTCTGTCCAGGCTGATATGTCTGACATTGTACCTGTGGGACTACCTGCAGAGGGGGCTGGTGACCCTCCCCCGGAAATGTCTCCTCATACAATTTGTGAAAATGCTAATTTAATTGTACCTGTGGGACTACCTGCAGAGGGGGCTGGTAACCCTCCCTCTGAAATGTCTCCTCATACATTCTGTGAAAATGCTACTGTAACTGTACCTGTGAATGTTGTAGATGAACTTGCCATGTCCAAAGGGAAGGCTAAACCCCTTACTGAGTTCTTTCCTCCAGGCTGTGATAATGCTAATTCTACTGTCTCTGGGATTAATGTAGTTGTAAAGGAGCTGAGTGAGGACTGGGCTGTAGACCCGCCCACATCTGCGGGGGCCTCACCCCCCCAGTCTGTGTCTCTATGTCTGCCAGTCCTCCCTCCAGCTCTGTGTGATAGAACCAATGCTGTTAATGATATTGCAAATGTCTGCCATGAAACTGTGGATGTTGTACCAGGTGGTTCGGTGTCTCTCTGGGCTCTCCGTGACGATCCAGATGTAGGACGGACTGCTGGTATTGCGGTGGTTACCCGCAGTCAAAGTGCCAAAGGGGTGGAAAGCATTCCAGCCTCTGCACCGGTCCCTCCGTCACTCGGAAGCCTTACTGAGACCACCTTGAGAAATTCCCCCACCCTAGAGCCGGAAGGGTCCAGCAGCTATGTAACATGCACCTCTCTTTTGTCTCACTCCAGCCAAGAGTTCAGAGATGTTGTCCAAGCTGACCCTAGTCTGGACATATTGAAGGCGTGTGCCGCTCAACCACCCTCTGAGTCCGACAAGACCCGAGTCTGCTGGAACCCCGGGGGGAGGTGGGGAGCCTTGGGGCCAGAGCCTGAGAAGCTGGAGGCGGAGGTGCTCTCAGAAGAGGGGCACAGGCCCCTACTTCCTACAAGCCCCATCTAAAAGGGGGAGGTGTGATGATTCCACTTAAATATGGCTATAACTCAAAGATGTATTTTGATCTCTGGGTATCGTATCTCCCTCTTACTTCCATTTACTCATAATGTGCGCAGCCCTAATCCTAGGTGCATGTTGTCAGTGGTGGCAACCATGTAACAATGGGGCTTTGTATCCATCCCAGAATGGCTCCATTGAATTCCTACATAGCCCTGGGTGATCAAATACACATGCATTGTTCAGCCTGGGTTGTTGATCAGACATGGTTGATAACATATAGAAGACATTGTATCATTCCACTTAATCCTATCTCTTTACAAAGAATCTGGACTTGAGTGCGTTAGTCAACCAGACTTGCCGTCGCCGGTGACCTCATTCTGGGTGGTGTAATCAAGGGTATAAAAGATGAGGTAAGAGGTCAGTGAGGAGGAGACTGTGCTGGGACTACTAGAGAATACTATGATGAGACTACTAAGAGACTACTGGGATATACTGTGATGAGCAGGCAGGCTGGAATGCTGCTGCTAGGAGCCTCCACTGGTTATTCACACATACCAGAGCATGTGTGAGTGTTGGACTATAGAGCCACATCAAGGATATGTGTGGTAAAGTAATTATTTCACCTTTATTCCCTTTTTATTTTAAGTGCTGTATATTGTAACTAGTAACTGTTAATGCTTGCATACATCTGCATATCTGTTCTGAACTGCATGTGTTAGATGTTAATACCAACCCATTTAGGGGTTAATAAATATATAAAATTTAGAAAGCTTGTCTTGTATTTATCTTGTGGACCCAGCACTCACTGGCGGTGAGTGTGGTTTTTAGGAAAGAAGTCTCAGGTGTGGGCCAACGCGGTGTTGGCGCACTGAGGATCTTTCACAGCAGGGATGGTTTATTACCTGCTCTGTAGTTATGGGCAGGAGGCTGTATTCCTCCTGCAACTGGGGCTATATATATCAGCCCCAGTTACAGGGGAAATCAGCCTCCCCCACAAAAAAAATAAAAGTGATCAGATGTCCCCAAAAGTCTATTATGACCTTATGGGGACACAATGTAAAAGAAATAAAGAAAGACAAAAGTAGAAAAGTAAAACATTAAAATTTAAGTAAAATAATTTAAAAAATAAATAACATAATACACCAATAACACACCCTTATTACAGGTTCTAACCCCACCATCGACAACACAATACAAAATATAAATTGCCATAACGAAAAGGAAAAACTATTTTATAAAGTTTTTTAGTAGCACTTTGTGTTATTAAATAAAAAAAAAAAAAAATGAAAAGTGAAAAACAGACACGTCTTCCCTCCTCTTTTGCTAATATTTTCCCGGATATAAAAATTTTTTTTAAAAACAGGCTGGGGCCCCATGTTGCAAAAACACAGCATTTTACATTACCTGCAAAGTGGATGGGATTCTGGCAAAAAAAGAAAAGAAAAGCTTGTGTTTGTGTTTTTTGTATTCACTTGTCTGGGGCTGCTGATGGAGATTACAGCCCCATAGCAGTGAATAGAATCATGCAGACGCACTGGTGCTCCATTCAGAAGAAGGCTTTTGGGGGACTTTTGGGCTGCCGTTCTCCTGATTGCTGGGGGACTGCACCTGCTGCTTTACAGGCCAACAGTCCAAATATATTTCTTGTACTTCCATTCCACTTTCCAAGGGCACTCTTGTGGTGAGGGAGAATAGATACCAGAATTATTAATTTCTATCATAATTGAGTAGAATTGAAGTTTATTTTTTAATTTAATATGATTTCATTTAATAATTTAATTTGATATCAGGGTAAGCTTTAATTTAACCCTTTAAGGACACAGGGTAGTTTGTGCGGGAGTGCTGGGCAACTGTTTTCATATTTTCCATCTCTGCCTTCCAAAATTCATAACTTTTTTATTTTTACGTTGACATAGCCATGTGAGGACTTATTCTTTACACAACAAGTTGTACTGTATTTTGGGATACATATAATGTTTTGATTACCTTTTACTAACATGTACGGGGGTCTGTGTGAAAAAAAAAACCCTACAATTCTATCATTTTACATTATGTTTTTACAGTATTCACTCTGTATTAAAAATGACATGGCAGCTTTGTCCGATGGGTCAATATGATTACAGTGATATTTACATTTGTTTTATTATGTTTTATTACTTTTACTAAATAAGGCTATGTTCACATTTACATCGGAGTTGACTCCGTTGCAGGTTTCGCCTGCAATCAGCAGACAAAAAAGTCCTGCACACATGGTTAATTGTTAATTATATTCTCATCGCAATGTAATAGTACAGTGCAGAGCGTTAAAGAGGTTTTCTGGGATTTTTGTATTGACTGATTGAAGTGAATAGTCAAGAGATGCAGTACCATTCCTGACCACTGCACAGTGGACAGAGCTGTACTGTTTCTAGCAGTTTGGCCCATTAAATCAGCTAATTAGTAGGGTGCCAGGAGACAGACCCCACCAATCTAATATTGATGACCTAAGGATAGGATGTAAAATACCCAAACCCAAAAGTGTTGGAGTATTGAATATTTCCACTGTGGGAATGATGCTATGGGGCTGTTGAAGGTGTATGAGCACCTCTAGCTACAGTTCTTAAGATCAGGCCTTAAAGATGAAGTATTCATGTGTATATGTAATTGAGGGTGGATGCCCGAGGATCTCTGAGATCATATTGTTGGCTGATCCCACCAATATTGATTCATTAGTATCTATGAGTGCCATTACCCTTGGCATCATTAAAGGAGGTTACCCTTTAAGGGATCTGCATTTATAAACTCTTTTGTGCATGCAGTAGGGCACATGGATGAATCTATTAGCTGAAGTTTACCCCTCTAGAGGAGCCTACTAGGGCCCATTGAGTTCAATGGCCAACATTTAATGCATCATTTCCCCTGCAGCATCGGTGGACCCATAACAAAGTAAAGGATAGACAGTCCCATAAACTTCCATTATTTCTAAAGATCATTTAAACTTTATGCATCATTTCATGGTTCTTTTGCTTACTGGATTCTCTTTTGCTTCTCTTCTGCATAAAAGTGTTTTTACAGCGTTTTCTTGGCCCATTAGTCGTCATCCTCAATGTTACTGGCAATGAAGTGGGTGTATTTTATAGAACAATTCATAGTTACATAGAATGTGAATTGATCCCTTTGTTTTGATTATAATGCCTGTGATTCAAGCATTGAATACATTAAATCTACAAGATGAAGAAAATCACTCACTTTTAACTCTCTCAGCTCCTTAACCTTTTCATTGGAGAACTGTATGAGCTTGTCGGAATGACACACACTAAACGTCATGCATAGAAAAACTCTTGAGAATATGGTCCATAGTAGCCGACAGATCAATGTTTAATGACATTTGGTAATCATAAGTAGACACTTTTATGATTGTTTTTGTACACAACAGAAATTTTTTTTTTTCCAATGTGTAAAAAAAAAAAAAAAAAACGATAGAAACAATGCTCACCCCATTGATCCCATTCCAATCTTTTCCAAGTTTCACCAGTCTCTACTTCCTGGTCCCTCTCAACACGGTGTTTGGCTGAGCAGCATTTCCTATGTATCAGGATGGACCAGGAATTTGAGACCTTTGCAGGTTTTTATTATAATGCATTGGAATACTTATGTAAATCAATACCATGCCACCTATGCATGTATGACTGAGGTATACTTAACCCCCCTAACAGTCACATTAAAGTTTCAAAAACATCCCAAAGATGTCACTTTTTTAACACAGATTTTGAATTTATGGCTCTAATAAATATTGCTGACACATAACTTTTTAGCCATGCACCAGTAATATTTTACCCCTCTCTGCATTCCCACTTTTAGGACTTTCTAAATATTATTTCAGACCTTGTATTTTGTGGGTACTTAAAGGGGTATTCCCATGGACATAACCATATCTATGTTTGTAGATAATTAAAAGTTAAACATTTTTGCAAATATAAGTAGTTAAAAATTCGGCAGAGTTTTAAAGATTTTCTCTAACTATCTTAGTGGTGACATCTGTTGTCTTGACCGGTTGCCAATGGATACGACCACAAATGCAGAAACTTTCTATGGTCTGGGACTTGTCAGGAACCCAGCCATGATTTTCTTATTGTAGCTGGGTTATCAGGCAGGGACACTACATGTATCAGAAGATATCCCGGCCACAATAAGCAAATAATATCTGATTTTCTGACCATAGAAAGTTCCTGCCTTCATGGTCGTATCCACTGGCAACCGATCAAGACAACAACTTGTGACCACAAGATATTTAGTGAAAATCTTTAAAACTCTGCAAAATGTTTAATTACCTATGTTTGCAAAAATGTTTAACTTTTAATTATCTACAAATTTAAATATGGTTATGTACATGGGAATACCCCTTTAAGTCTTTTTGATCAGTTTTCATTACTTTTTGTTTTTGAGAGGTGAGATGAACAGAAAACATTAATTCTGACATCTGAATTTTAAGGATTATGGTGTTTATCTGTGTAGAATAATGTACTAGTTTTATTTTAGGGGTTGTTACAGATGTGGTATTATCAATTCCCCTTACGTCCGACAGCAGCACAGTATGGGGAGGATAGATGCATTCTATGACTTGTCTATCTCTAGAGAAGTCTCCACAGTTGGTATCTCTACAATTTTTGTGGCTTGCATTGGGATTTTCCTGAATTTATAATTTCCATCAAGTTGCACGGTAGTCTTTTTTGCTCTAAGCAAAAAAAAAAAATTTTATTTAAAAAAAAAAAAATTTCGACCTTCATTTTTTCGGTTTTTGTTTCTTAGATGTCTTACTGTCCCTCTAATGGTGATGGCGTACCTAGAAGAAAAAGCTCCACCAAGCGTAGACATCTTGCTTGCAGGGATTGTGACACTCCCCTTCCAGATGGGTACGATTATATACGCTGCCGCCAGTGTCGAGGTCCTCCTGCTGATGAGCCTTCCTTGTGGGATGTCATTACCTGGGTAAAGTAAAATGTTGAAGACTCTATGAGGGAGATCAAGGATTCTGTCTCCCAGGTTTCCAAGAGGCCACACAGGGAGCAGCAATCTCACTCTGCTGGTCCCTCTGAAGAATTTTCAGATCTTGGACGAGACACAGACTTCTGATGAAGATCCTGAGGCGTTCGTTAGGCCTCTTTTTCCTTTGGAAAAAATGCAGGCGATCGTGATGTTGACCCAGGGGAAGCCTCATGCTCCACCTATAGAGGGCCAAGTGCTTTCCAAGTGGATGCTGCTCTTAACAAAGCAACGATGGCAGAATGGAAACGTCCAGAAAAACCCTTTTTTCTATCCAGGAGATTTAAGACCCTCTTTCCAATTACGGAGGTTCAGCAGGACCACTGGGGCCCCCCGCCCAAGGTAGATATGGCCGTGGCTAAGTTATCCCGCCGTACGGTTGTATCGGCAGAAGATGGTTCTAATTTACAAGACCCCATGGATAGACGCACGGAGAGTACTCTCAGGAAAGTTTACTCTGCTGCCTCTGCCCAGGTTTCTGTTGGGATTGCTTCCAGCGAGGTAGCAAATAAATTGAGAGCAGACCTCTCCAAACTAGAGAGCGATATTGACTCTGGTGTCTCCAGGGACAGTCTTTTGTCTTTCCTGAATTCAATTTCCTTATCGGCAGATTACCTATCCGAAGCCTCCGTTCATCAGGTGAAGATAGCAGCCAGATCTATGGCTCTTTTTACGGCCGCCAGAAGGCCACTATGGCTTAAACCCTGGAGAGCAGACAACTCCTCCAAATATAATATCTGCTCCCTGCCCTTTGAGCCGGGTAAGCTTTTGATTAAAGCTCTTGATGACATTATGGAGGGTCTAGCTGATAAAAAGGGAAAGTGCCTTCCTCAGTCTTTCAGAGGCAGATCTAGGCCTTCAGGTCGGGGTAGAGGTTTTCAGCGTCAACCTCAATCCAGGCCTCAATATCAGAGGCGTTCTGGTTATCAGGCCAGGGGATCTGGTCGCAGAATCCCTAAAAGGGAGCAAGGTAAAAAAATCTGATTTTTGACGCCACCAGTTTTCCTCCCTCGGTGGCTTAATTACCGGTCGGAGGTCGCCTCTCTCATTTTCTCCCCGCTTGGCAAAAACACATTCAGGATCCTTGGGTCCTTCAGGTGATACAACAGGGTTATGCCGAGGCTTCTCGGCCTTTTGGCTAAGATCAAGTGTAGTATCTGTTCTTATCAGTAACAGCCAGTAGGTTGGCTCTGCCAGTGGGGTGTGCACCATTGTAGAGGGCCAACTGAACGCTGCGAACATGAGACAGAGAAACACACCAGGGTTAGGACCGAGACCCTGGTCGATCAAGGCCAAGAGGCCGGGGACGCTTTCGAAGGTCTCATGGTGCAAGTGCCTCTGGGGACGGTGACTCCAGAGGTGCCTATATTCACTGGGCCTGGGAAACCCACTGAATTTGGCACATTGCACAAGCACTTGATCACACCTTAGAAGCACTCACCCTTATGCTTGGTTTATCCAGCATGGGTAATTTTTTATAGATCCGGCGGATAGACCGGGCCAGTACACTGGCACTCTATTCACTTATTTATTCTTTTTTGTCTATCACGTTTTGTCACCTGTTTTGTCACTGTTTTTGTGTGGATGTAGGGATGCGGAAACCCTTTTGGGTCCTACCCGAAGTCTAGGAGTTGGAGTGTGTGGCCTTCGGGTTCCCTCCTTCTTTGCTCTCCAGTGTCTGTCTCTGCTTTTGTGGAGACGGACAACAGTTGCAGGCTCAGTCGTACTCTTGGGGTGGCAGCCCTTGAGGGGACTGATGCAAGTAGCTGGCTTGGCGGTACTCCTGGTGGTGGCAGCCCATGGAGGAAACCAAGCAAGTCACTGACCCTCCTGTCTTTGGCAGTTGGGTTGGTACAGCCCCCCTTACTCTTGTGCCTTTTGGCTTTGAGTCTGGGGACAGTTTCGGAGGACCCTTCCTCTTTTGAGGGGGGTTTTGCGATAGACAGCATCCTATGCACGTTTTTTTCAGTGGCACCCGTCACTTTTTTGTCGTGCACTGGTGTTTTTCGTTGGCACAGCTTTGAGACCTTCGATAAAAAGAAAACAGGGTTATGCCATAGGTTTTTGTTCTCTTCCTCGAGACAGATTTGTAAGAACTCGCCTGCTTTCTGCTCCAAACCAGTTGGTGCTAGAAAGGGCCATCCGGGAATATTTAGACAAGGGGGTCCTGGAGTTGGTTCCCCGTTCAGAAGAAGGTTTGGGAGTCTACTCTCCGGTCTTCCTGGTACCCAAACCATCAGGGGACTGGAGAGTAATAATAGATCTAAGGTTCCTAAACCATTTCATCCGGAGAAAACGGTTCCGTATGGAAACCATAAAATCGGTGGTTGCCTTTCTTCAGCCCGGCTGATGTCCTCGTCACCTTAGACTTGAAGGACACATATCTACACATCCCGATGTATCCTCCTCACAGAAGATACCTAAGGATCGCAGTAATGTTTGCCGGCCGGATTCAACATCTTCAGTTCACAGCGTTACCCTTCGGCATCTCCTCGGCTCCTCACACCTTTACCAAGGTGGTAGCCCCTGTAGCGGCAGCTGTCAGGCTCCAGGGGTTGTTTATCGTGCCATACCTGGACGACTGGCTGATAAAAGCCAGAACAGAAGAGATTCTTCTCCATCATCTCCAGTTAGCTGTGACATTTCTCCAGTGGTTAGGCTGGATTATAAACTGGGAAAAATCGGAGTTCAAGCCTTCCACACGAAAAAAAATTCCTAGGCTTTATCCTCGTCTCCGAACAGATGAAAATATCATTACCGCTCCTCAGAAAGGAGAGGATCATCAGGGCAACACGTTATCTATATCAGACCAGGCAAGTTTCCATCAGAATGGCGATGAAGGTTTTGGGTCTCATGTCAGAGTCTGCAGATGCAGTCCCTTGGGCCCTATGGCAGATGTGCCCCCTCCAGTAGGAGATTCTGGAAGTTTGGAACCACAGCCCGCTGGGTCTGGACAAGAATTTGCAACTCTCCTATAAAACCCGTCTTTCCCTCAGATGGTGGATCCATCTCAAAGATGGGATGTCCATGGTCCAAACTGCCTGGACCCTGTTGACCACCGATGCATCCCTCTCCGGTTGGGGAGCGCATCTAGAAGAGATTCCCGTAAGGGGAACATGGAATTGGATAGAGAAAGCCATGTCATCCAATTGGCGAGAACTCAGAGCTGTTTGGTTGGTGCTCCTCCATTTCTCTCCCCTTCTCCGAGGGAAAGCAGTTCGGTCAGACAACATAACAACAGTTCTCTATCTGAGGAAACAAGGAGGCACCAGATCTTTATCCCTACTAAGGGAAACAAACCTCATCTTTTCCTGGGCAGAAAAGAATTTAACCCATCTCTCCACAGTTCATATCCGAGGATCCCTGAACATATTAGCGGACTGGTTGAGTCGGGACCCAACAGTGTCGGGCGAGTGGTCCCTCAATCAGGAGATTTTTCATCAGATCACCCTGAGGTGGGGTCTCCCGGAAGTAGACCTCATGGCCACCAGACTTAATGCCAAGGTAGAGAAATTCTGTTCTCTATATCAGGAGGACAATCCCTTGGCAGTGGATGCCCTGTCCATCCCGTGGAGGTTCAGGCTGGCATACATCTTCCCTCCACTTTCTATGATACCGAGGGTATTGATGAAAGTAAGACAGGACCAAGCCACGGTAATTGCCATCATACCGTTTTGGCCAAAAAGAGCTTGGTTTTCCCAACTCATTCAGATGAGTTGAGGGACTTATTGGAGGCTTCCCCTAATCCAAAACCTGGTAGTTCAAGGAAGTCGGTTATGCCAGGATCTGAGAAGATTCAACTTGACAGCCTGGAAGTTGACCAGTCCTTATACCAATCTAGAGGACTGTCTGAAGCCGTCCTGAAGACTTTGTCCTGTTCTAGAGCCCCTTCCATGACTAGAAGTTACCAGAGGATAAGTAACATCTTCAGAGCTTGGTGCTCCAATAAAGAAGTTAATAGTTCAGATCCTCCGACTGAGGCTCTGCTAGAATCTCTTCAGGACGGTCTGGATAAGGGTCTTACTCCCGCCACATTAAAAGTCCATGTGGCTGCCCTTTGATTTCTAGGTTCCTGAAGGGTGTGGTAAGGTTAAAACCCTCTGTGTATGCTCCCATTCCTCAATGGGACCTCTTTACAGTTCTTTCAGGCCTATGTGTGCCTCCCTTTGAACCACTCGAGGAGGTGGAGTTAAAATTTTTGACTTATAAGGTCACTTTCTTGCCATTACCTCTGCCAAAAGAGTGGGTGAGTTACAAGCTCTATCTGCTATAGAGCCTTACATTTCTTTTTTTCCTGACAGAGTCCAGTTGAAAACCTTGCCAACCTTCTTTCCTTCCCCCTCTACTGAGGAGGAGAAGAAACTTCACTCTTTGGATCTCATAAGATGCCTTCGGATTTATCTCCAGCGCACAGGTCCCTTTACAAAGTCCCACAACCTTCTAATAAATTACTTCGGTAGAAACAGGAGTTTGAAAGCATCAAAACCCTCCTTGGCTAAATGGATAAAGGAGGCAATAAAGGTGTCCTTTTCCTCCGAGGGGTTATCCCCTCCTAATTTTGTAAAAGCCCACTCAACTAGAGCCATCTCTGCCTCTTGGGCAGAGAATCTTTCTGTTCCATTGGATCAAATTTGCGCTGCCGCATCCTGGGGCTCTCAATTGACATTTGTGAAGCACTATAGATTAGACATGCGTTGTTTAGAGGCTACTGCCTTTGGCCATTCTGTATTGAGTACCATATGCCAAGAGGGCCCTCCCTAGGGGTCTTCTTGCTACAACCCCATATTGTGCTGCTGTGGACGTAAGGGGAATCGTTGATTATGTAGATAATCTGTTTTCCCTTAGTCCAAACAGCAGCACAAGCTATCCTTCCCTGGAATAGTACTGTGATTTCTTGTGTTTTTTGTTCTTTATAACTAACACGGGGAAGGGGGGGTGGAAGGTCTTCTTTCCTCTTATAGGGAAATTAATTATGTTAATTAAAAGTTCCGCCTGTCCTATCAGCACACAGGGGCATAAATACCCCATTTTGTGCTGCTGTTCGGACTAAGGAAAAACAGATTATCTACATAATCAACGATTGTGTGTTTTGTTTTGTTTTTCATTAATAAGGGGGAAAAAAGTAAATTCTGTAAAATGACTTAGGTGCTGCAGTCAGCATTGACCTCTTGATCTAAAGGGTTAAATGGCAGTTATGCCTTCTGATTGATAAGGGGGGCTGATATCATGAACCCCTTGGGTTATCTGAAGTCACAAGGATAGAAGAATAAAAACATCATTCTTCTCTCCCTACTTCAGACTGTCAACTGCACATGTTCCCTTGCACACTAGATAAAGTGAAGCTGTGAGTATATGCAGCTCCACTTATACCAGTGATATATCAAGATCTTATTTTAAAGCCAAGATCGCTTATAGATTCAAGTCTATGAGGATCTGTGAAAAATGAATCCAAAACACACTGATACAGTCATTTTTGACAGACCCTAAATGGCCACAGCGATGTGAATATAGCCCTATACTAACAGCCTGCTGATTAGGCTCTGCCTCAGACAGAGGCTAATAGGCTTCTATAGTTGGCAAACCTAGAAGCCATTGTCAAGTCTCCAACTGCCATAGTAACCATTGTTATCACGTGATTGCATCACAAGAGGAAAATGGCATGACAGAGGGAGCTGCATCCCATTACCTAGAAGCCATGGCCAATGCTGAGGGGTCAAACAGCTGGAAACTGTGTAATCTCCATACTGACTGTTACAGCCAGAATTCAGTGGTGATCAAATAGACATAGCTCCTGTGCTCCCGGAGAGTACCTTCACTTGCATCTCCGGCAAATTGTGGGAAATGTGGGGAAGGGGTTAATTTTCTTATTTAGCACTCCTACCATAATCTTGATAGTTACAGTATATATTTATCACTTTTTACATTGTTTGTAAACAGAAAATTAGCATGGATATTATGAGCAGCACAGATGCCATGTAGCAGAATCCGGAAACAGACATATGTCATTCTGACAGCCAGCTATAATGTAAAACATTTACTATTGTGTTTTAATTGAGTTTTGACGCTATATAGTAATTAGGACAAACAGCTGGAGTTCCAGTCTCAACAGCAAATGTCAATTTACTTCTGTGAATATTGTTGCACTAAGGCTACATGAAGACTTTGTGCAGCACATTTTCTAACTTAAAAGCTGTGGACACCTTTCCAATGATATTTTTTGCTCTGAAAAATTAAGTACCCTACTAATAGTGTTTAAAGAGGACCTTTCATGTCCTCATGCACATGTGGCTTTATATACCGCTAGAAAGCCGACAGTGCGCTGAATTCATTGCACAGTTGGCTTTCCCCTTATGTGCCCCCAGGCTGAAGATATCGGTGCCGTTATTTTCGTTATTTTCTCTGCCCACTGTCAGATGGGCGTTCCTGAAAGTCTACTGTCAGGAACGCCCTTCTGACAGTGGGCAGAGATTGGTGCCGAAACTAACAGCACCGATATCTCCAGCCCCGGGGCACATAACAGGAAAGCCGACAGTCAGCTTTCTAGCGGTATATAAAACCGCATGTGCAGGAGGACATGAAAGGTCCTCTTTAACCCTTTCACGCATTCTCACGTACATGTACGTGGGAGAATGTGGTTAGTTACCGCATCCCCACGTACAGGTACATGATGGTGATCGAGCCTGGCTGTATTTGACAGCCAGGCTCCCGCTGCAACAGCGGGGACCAGTGATAACACCGATCCCCGCTGTTTAACCCCTTGGATGCCGTGGTCAATAGCGACCGCGGCATCCAAGGGGTTCCGCCATCTTGCAGCCCCCCCCCCCGGCACCCCCCACAGCGAGATCGGGGGGTGCTGATATCTATAATCTGCAGCCTGGGGTCTTCCAAGTGACCCCAGGCTGCCTGGAGACCCCACTACCTGGTTGATCCTGCCGAGACCTGCGGAAGTCTGCGCTGTGTTTCCATAGCGCTGACTTCCTGTATAGACTGCAAGACACTTGCATGCTCGTGTCTTGCAGTCTATAGTGCTGAGCCAGAGATCAAAACATCTCTGGCTCAGGTATCCTAATGGGACACATAAAAAAGTGAAAAAATAAATAAATAAAGTATGTGAAAAAAAATTTACAGAAGAATAAAGCCCCAAAAATTCCCTTTTCCTATATAAAATGAATTATATAAAAAATAAACCTAAAAATGAATAAAAACAATACATATTTGGTATCGACGCGTCCGTAACAACCTGTACAATAAAACTGAAACCATATTTAATGTACACGGTGAACGTCGGGGAAAAAAAAACGCAAAAAAACGCCAAAAGTAATGATTTTTCGCCATCTCACCTTACAAAATATGCCATAAAAAGTGATCAAAAAGTCATATGTACCCCAAAACAGTACCAATAAAAAGCACAGGTTGTCCCGCAAAAAATAAGCCCTAAACCAACTCTCTAAACTGAAAAATAAAAATGCTACGCATCTTAGAAGATGGCAGTGCAAAAAAAATTGATTTATGTCCCCAAATGGGTTTTTGTTCTGCAAAATTGTTATTGCATAAAAAAAACAGTATAAATGAGGTATCGCCGTAATCGTACCGACCCGCAGAATAAAGATAACATGTTACTTACGCTCTACGCTGCATGGTGAAAAATTTAAAAGGTAAAACGCAGTGCCAGAATTGATGGGGTTGTTTTTTAATCCACCAAGAAAGAGTTAATAAAAATTTATTTAATAAGTTGTAAGCACCTAACAATGATGTCATTAAAAAATACATCTCATACTGCAAACAACAAGCTCTCATATGGCTACATCACCAGAGAAATAAAGAAAATATAGCTCGTACAATGTGAAGACAAAAACCCCCAAAAATCGCCAAATCATTAGAACATAACTGGCTGCGGCAGGAAGGGAATGTATAAGCTGTGCGAGCGTATATCAGGGGAGAGATTTAGAGCTTACGAGGGATAATAAACCAGAAGTGACCCCCAGAGTGACCTCCCCAATAATAGGAACTACTGGGGAAATAGTAGGGAATTTAGTGTACCCAATTTTCTACGCACAGCTTACATATTCACTTTTCCCCATCCGCTGTGCAGTCACATCTGAGATACTAATGCTCGCTACACCCCTTGATAAATTCTTTGAGGAGTGCACTTTTCAAAATGGGCACTGAAATGGCGTATCTATAGAAAAATTTCATTTTTAACTTTTCATTATCATCTGCACATTCATTTCTGGAAATTAAAACAATGCAACACTTAAGGGTTAATAATGCTCGCTACCCCACTTGATAAATCCCTTGAAGGGTATAGTTTCCAAAATGGGGTGACATGTCTGCGGATTCCACTTTACTGGCAATTCATGGGCTCTGCAAAAGTGGCATGGTGTCCAAAAAGCAAACTGTGCTCCAAAAACCAAAATAGCGCTCCTTCCCTTCTGTGCCCGGCTGTGCCCAAACAGCAGTTTATACCCACATATGGCATTGTTAAGTACGTTATCCTGGGTACACCAGTGTCATACATGTGGGCATAAACTGCCATTTGGGCACAGAGCAGGGGGCAGATGTGAAGTCACGCTATGTGCTTTTGGAGCGCATATTTAGATTGTTGTTTTTTTTGGACGCCATGTCACATTTGCAGAGACCCTAAAATTGCCCCTACAAAATGGGGGTCACTTCATGGGGAATTCCAATTTACTGGCACCTCCAGGGCTCTGCAAAAACAACATGGCGACGAGAAAGTACTCCAAAAGCTAAAAAAACACAGTGCTCCTTCCCTTCTGAGCCCTGCTGTGTGCCCAAGCAGCATTTTATACCCACATATTTAATTTTTTTTGTCCCCGGGATAGCCCACTTAATAGATTTAGGAGTTCATGTCTCTGATGCCACAAAGTGGCCACAACGTATTAGGCACTGAAATTGGATATTTCTTTAAAAACTTTAATTTTCACTTTGTACATTAATTTTTGGAAAGCATTTTTAGGCTCAAAATCATAATATCCCTTGATACATTCCTTGAGGGGTGTAGTTTCTAAAATGGGGTCACTTTTAGGGGGTTTCCATTGTACTGGTACTTTAGGGGCCCTGCAAATGCGACATGGCACCTGAAAACTATTCCAGCCACATCTGCCCTCCAAAAGCCAAACAGCGCTCTTTCCATTCTGAGCCCCACCATGTACCCATACAGCAGATTACAACCACATGTGGGGCATTTCTGTGTTCAGAAGAAATTGTGTAACAAACTGTGGGGTGTTTTTTCTTCTTTAACCACTTGCAAAAATTTAAAATATGTCGCTAAATGGACGGTTTATTCGAAAAAAGTAATTTTACATTTTTACGTCCCTAAGTCAATAAAATCTGTGAAACAGCTGTGAGGTCAAAATGCTCACTATACCCCTAGATAAATTCTATGAGGGGTGTAGTTTCCAAAATGGGGTCACTTTTTGGGGGTTTGTATTGTATTGGTACTTTAGGGGCTCTGCAATTGCGACATGGCACCTGAAAACTATTCCAGCAAAATCTGCCCTCCAAAAGCTAAATAGCGCTCTTTCCATTTTGAGCCCTGCCATGTACCTATGCAGCAGATTACAACCACATATGGGGCATTTCTGTGTTCAGGAGAAATTGTGTAACGAACTTTGGGGAGCTTTTTCTCCTTTGTCCTCTTGTGAAAATGAAAAATTTGGGGCTAAATTGACGGTTTATTGGAAAAAAAGTAATTTTTCATTTTAATGTCCCAATGTTAATAAAATTTGTGAAACAGCTCTAGGGTCAAAATGCTCACTATACCCCTTGATATGTTCTGTGAGGGGTGTAGTTTTCAAAATGGGGTCACTTTTAGGGGGCTTCCACTGTATTGGTACTTTGGGGGCTCTGCAAATGCGACATGGCACCCGAAAACTATTCCACCAAAATCTGCCTTCCAAAAGCCAAATAGCGCTCTTTCCATTCTGAGCCCTGCCATGTACCCATACAGCAGATTACGACCACATATGGGGTATTGCCATGTTCAGGAGCAATTGTTTTGCAAACTGTGGGGTGCTTTTTCTCCTTTAACCCCTTGTGAAAATGAAAACTTTGGGGATAAAGTGACATTTTAGTAATGTTTCATTTATACATCCCAGTGTTAGCAAAATCTGTGAAACGGCTGTAAGGTCAAAATGCTCACTATACCCCTTGATGAATTCTGTGAGGGGTGTAGTTTCCAAAATGGGGTCACTTTTTGGGGTTTTCCTTTGTATTGGTACTCTAGGGGCTTTGCAAATGAGACATGGCACCTGAAAACTATTCCAGCAAAATCTGCTTTTCAGACGTCCAGTGTCGCTCCTTCCCTTCCGTGCGCTGCCATTCGCCCAAACATCAGTTTACACCCACTTGTGGGGTATTTTTGTGCTCGGGAGAAATTGCATAACAAACTGTGAGATGCATTTTCTCCTTTAACCCTTTGTGAATGTGTTAATTTTAGGGCTAAATTAAGGTATTAGTGGGAAAAAATTGAATGTCTAAATTTCACCTCCATATTGTTTTAATTCCAGTGAAATGCTTAAAGGGTTAACAAACTTCCCAAATGTTATTTTGAATTATGTGAGGGGTGCAGTTTTGAAAATGGGGTCATTTATGGGGGTTTCTAATATATAGGCCATTATAATCCTCTTCAGAACTGAAGTGGTCCCTAAAAAATTAGTTTGGGAACTTTTCTTGTAAATCTGCAAAATCGCTGTTACACTTGTAAGCCTTCTAACATCCAAAATAAATTACAGGACGATTAAAAGATGATGCCAATATATAGCAGAGATATGGTAGATAATATGTATTAATGTATTTGGGTGGTATGACTATCTGTCTGAAAAGCAGAGCATTTCACATTTTGAAAATTGCCATTTTTTTCCAAATTTCCATCAAATTTCCTATTTTTTTATAAATAAATACAAAAATATTCATTAGTGTTTACCACTAACATGAAGTACAATGTGTCACGAAAAAACAATCTCAAAATCACTTGTGTAAGTTAAGTCGTCTCAAAGTTATTGCCATATAAAGTGACACATGTCAGTTTTGAAAAACAAGGCCTGGTCCTTAACGCACTTTTGGGCTCGGTCCTGAAGGGGTTAATGACCTCCTGCCTTACATAGAGGCTCCATGACTTACAGGTACATCCTGGTGTTATCATGGCAAGTGTTAAGTGTCTTGTAGCTAAACACTGGAGGTGCCCTCCCTCCACCAGCACTAGTATGCTAGAATTAGAGAGTTCCAGTCACTTGAATACCTGAGAGCTCTCTTGAATAATGAGGAGGAGAAATTTGAAATGGTCTGGGGACCCTTGGATGCGTTTGGGGCCCCCTGGAGGTATACTTCCCTTGTGTCCTTTCTTTTCTGTGCTGCTGGTTGGTGAAGCACTGTGCCTCCTTGCCCCCTTTCTTCCCTCATGGTTTGTGTCTTGTGTACCCCTTTAAATTTATTTGTGACATGCTAAGTATCTCTGTACTATCTTTGTACGGCACATTTACTGTTTCTTATTCTGCCTTTTTAGATTTTGTTACTCTTGTAAAACGTTAATAAAACTTACAATTGAAAAAAGCTGTGCCCAAGCAATAAACTCATGTTGTAAGGCTTGGGGTTGGAGAACCCTCTGATCCCAGTTATTTAACCCCTTAAATATAACATAGAAGATAGTGGGAAAAGACCACATGGTCCATCTCGTCTGCCCTTATGTTATTTCCTTTTTTATCTTAGGATAGATGTGTTTATCCTAGGTGTGGTTTAATTCAGTGGTTCTCAAGGCATGGTACGCGTACCCCTCGGGGGTACGTCCAACTATCTCCAGGGGTATGTGCCACAGTGAGAGTACCCTCAGAGTATAACTGTAGTTCATTTGTGACAAACCCATAAACTCAAGTTCTGCCAAACCCCAGAAAAATGCAGGTTTGGCTGAACCCAATATTATAAGAAAATCGCTATGCATGTGAGATTTTATGAATGTAGGGCCACGCAGAAAGATTATACTGTGTGAGGGCCACTGTGGGACATTATACTACATGGAGAGGCCACTATAAGGCATTATATTGTATTGGGCCACTATTGGACATTATACTGTATGAAGGGGCCATTATGGGACATAAAACTGTATGGGGGCTGCTATGGCACTGTGGGAGTTCTTATATTTTACATGTGAAAGCCATTATATTATATGTGGGGCACTGAAGTGTGAGGGCCATTATACCACATGTGGGAGAACTGTTGGTGTCATTATACTGAATGTAGGGGCACTGAGGGGGCCATTAAATAATTGTTAACGAAGGCTCCAAACAAAGCCTTATTTTATTAACATTTATAAGTAATCGCTACTTTGGGGGTACTCGCTTGGGCCATTTTCTCACCAGGGGGTACTTCACTTGAAAAGGTTGAGAACCACTGGTCTAGAACAATGATTCTCAAGGTGCGGTAAGCATTCCCCTGGTGCTACATCCAACTATTTGTCACCCAGGAACTACAATTATACTCTGGGGTCACATCATCTCTAGAGGGTGGAAGAACATGGGGAGTAGCGCCTGAACCTAGGAAAGGTGAGTAAAATTGTTCGCTATGTTTATTGACCCCAGTGTATAATTGTAGTTTGTGGGTGGCATGGGGGTCGCTATAGCACTGTGGGGGTTGTTATTTTACATGTGGAGGACATTATATTACATGTGGAGGCCATTATATTACATGTGGGGCATTGACTGGGCCATTATACTGAGTATGAGGGCACTGACGTGGACATTCTCCTGAGTTTGGGGGCACTGAGGGGGCCATTACATAATTGTTAACGAAGGCTCCAAACAAAGCCTTATTTTATTAGCATTTAAAAGTGATCAATACTTTGGGGGTACTTGGTTGGAATGTTTTCTCACTAGGGGGTACTTCCCTTGAAAAGGTTGAGAAACATTGTTATACAGTAGAGCATGGTACTGAATAGCTGGATAAGATTCTTTAGACACCACTTAGTGGGATATTAGTTGGGTCTCCTCAATGAGAAAAAAGCCCCCCCCCAGTTGCATTTAACATCCAACCAATACCCCTCCCTTACTGACAAGGGGCAAGAACCCCAAAACAACTTTGGATATGGATCTGATACACTGTATAGTCCAATTGATTTCAATCCCACTGGCAGGGATGGTTCCATCAATTTCTCAATGGATATTATACAGTTCATCCATGTTCATTTTAATGACTTTTGCAGGAAGTTAGGTACTATTGATTTCACAAAAACATCAGGGAACTGGTTGGTTAGTTTTATGGTAATCATAAATGCCTGTCAGCAGCATTAAAATCAATGGAGCTGTAGTTCCTGTCAGCGGCATTAAAAGCAATGGCACTGTCCTGCCTTTCAGGTTCAAGTACTGTTCAAGTACCATGGAGAATAAGCCTTTGTGCTTTCTATTTTTTCTCTCTCTCTCTCCTATGATTCTCACCATGTTTAATGCTCACCTTTACAACCAGGCAGACTTACTTCTGGTTCAGCAAAAACTGGTAAATGCTTCCACCTTCCCTTGGTGCTTAGTGCATGGAATGGGCATAGTCACAAATAGTGATGGGTGAACCTTGCTAGATTTTTTTTTTTAAATAATTGTGAAGTTCACTAATAAGGTTCAAGCATCATGACATCAATGGACTCAATGTGATTGGGACTTACTGTTGATCCCAGGGCACGTGACATCAGAGAAGAGGTTGGAAGAGCCTGCGGTGAAGACTGGACACCACAAAACACTACACAAAGAGATGTAACGGAAGGTGTTTTTTAGTTTGTCCGGACCTCCGATGGAATTCCACTTATTATACTCTGGGTCTGAAGTGACCCCAGAAAATAATAATGATTAATGGGTGGCGGACCCCAAAAATTTCAGGTCCAGTCGAGCCTGAAATCTTTGGAAAATTCATAATGAGTCTGGCACTTTACTAACTGGTTCACAAACACTAATATGGCAGTAGGGTGAGACTTCTTGTTGGGAATTTGTTCAGAGGAAGCATACCCCTGGTTTGGTACATTCCAGAAGGGAAATTGTTATACTCTGGGGTCTCTTTAGATCCCCAGACTATAATAGCTGAAGGCTCAGGGGAGGTGCAAAAAAATGTATACTCTCCTTCCATTACCTCCTCTGTGTTCTCCTCCTGACGGCGTCTAGTGCTCTTCTCTGATGTCATGCACCCAGGGTAAACGCTAAGGCCTGTTATTAGGCCTTAGCAGTGACATAAGCACGCCGAGTGTCAAAACGTCATGTTGCTCAGCGTGCCCATGTCAGCGCTGAGGCTGACTCGGGTGCTTTTCTGTGATGTTATCCACCAGAGGAGGAAGATACGGATCACGGGACTCCGCAATGAGGCCCAGGAGAGGTAACGGAATGTCAGTTTAAATGTTTGTTTTTTTATTTTTGTCACCTCCTCTGGGCCTCCAGCTATTATAATCTGGGGTCTGAAGAGACCCCAAAGTATAATAATTTACTTTTGTTAAATTTGGATATTTAAAAAATTTAATTTAGTTAAAAACAGAACAATTTGGAATATTCAGGTTGAACTCTGCTCTGTACGAGTCGACTCACCCGTCTATGGTAAGGACAAAATCACATATGCAGCACATAGGAAAAGTACAGTGGGTACGGAAAGTATTCAGACCCCTTTAAATTTTTCACTCTTTGTTTCATTGCAGCCATTTGCTAAAAGCAAAAAAGTTCATTTTATTTCTCATTAATGTACACTCAGCACCCCATGTTGACAGAAAAAAAACACAAATGTAGATATTTTTGCAAGTGTATTAAAAAAGAAAAACTAAAATATCACATGGTCATAAATATTCAGACCCTTTGCTGTGACACTCATATTTAACTCACAAGCTGTCCATTTCCTTCTGATCCTCCTTGAGATGGTTCTACTCCTTCATTGGAGTCCAGCTGTGTTTAATTAAACTGATTGGACTTGATTAGGAAAGGCACACACCTGTCTATATAAGACCTCTCAGCTCTCAGAGCAAATGAGAATCATGAAGTCAAAGGAACTGCCCAAGGAGCTCAGAGACAGAATTGTGGCAAAGCACATCGCTGGCCAAGTTTACAAAAGAATTTCTGCAGCAATCAAGGTTCCTAAGAGCACAGTGGCCTCCATAATTCTTAAATGGAAGTAGTTTGGGAGGACCAGAACTCTTCCTAGATCTGGCCGTCCAGTCAAACTGAGCAATCGTGGGAGAAGAGCCTTGGTGAGAGAGGTAAAGAAGAACCCAAAGATCACTGTGGCTGCGCTCCAGAGATGCAGTAGGGAGATGGGAGAAAGTTCCACAAAGTCAACTATAACTGCAGCCCTCCACCAGTCGGGGCTTTATGGCAGAGTGGCCCAAAGGAAGCCTCTCCTCAGTGCAAGACATATGAAAGCCTGCAGAGAGTTTGCCAAAAAACACATGAAGGACTCCCAGTCTACGAGAAATAAGATCCTCTGGTCTGATGAGACGAAGATTGAACTTTTTGGCGTTAATTCTAAGCGGTATGTGTGGAGAAAACCAGGCACTGCTCATCACCTGCCCAATACAATCCCAACAGTGAAACATGGTTGTGGCAGCATCATGCTATGGGGGACAGGACGACTGGTTGCAATTGAAGGAAAGATGAATGCGGCCAAGTATAGAGATATCCTGGAAGAAAACCTCTTCCAGAGTGCTCTGGGCCTCAGACTGGGCCCAAGGTTCACCTTCCAACAAGACAATAACCCTAAGCACACAGCTAAAATAACAAAGGAGTGGCTTTGGAACAACTCTGTGACCATTCTTGACTGGCCCAGTCAAAGCCCTGACCTCAACCCAATTGAGCATCTCTGGAGACACCTGAAAATGGCTGTCCACCAACGTTGACCATCCAACCTGACGGAACTGGAGAGGATCTGCAAGGAAGAATGGCAGAGGATCCCCAAATCCAAATGTGAAAAACTTGTTGCATCATTCCCAAGAAGACTCATGGCTGTACTAGCTCAAAAGGGTGCTTCTACTCAATACTGAGCAAAGGTTCTGAATACTTATGACCATGTGATATTTCAGTTTTTCTTTTTTAATAAATTTGCAAAAATATCTACATTTCTGTTTTTTTCTGTCAAGATGGGGTGCTGAGTGTACATTAATGAGAAATAAAATGAAACAAAGCAATGAAACAAAGAGTGAAAAATGTAAAGGGGTCTGGATACTTTCCGTACCCACTGTATATGTCCTTCCTTTATCTTTCCCATTTCACTCATTGCTTTGACTCTAAAAACTACATCAAAAACTGCAATAAAACAGTATGTGTTATTGCAGCCTAAAGCGCCACCACAGATCTATCATATCTCCAAAGATGGAAAGTTCTACTAGAGGTTCCAAAATCTACAGAGGCTTCCCCAAGTGACTGAGGACATGACAATTATTTTGAAAGTTTTTTAATATACACTTGGGGAAAAAGAATGGTGGGATTTATTAAGTTACTTTGTAAACAAAAAAAATAAATTTTTTGGTGCAAATCATAATAATGTGATCCTTCCCCTCCTAATAAGCCCCACCCAGCTGGCTCCACCCATGCTTTAGAAATGTGGCAAGCAGGAATTTTAATTGGAAAAAAGTTGATAATTTTTGCGCAAATGAGATGTGCGCCAAAGCTTGTGACTTTTTCCCAGCACAATTCTGGCGCTGTATATATAAGAAAATATTAGGGACTGATGGCTTTTTCTAATAGGGAAACTTGAGACATGACAGATGTATCACAGATTTCCAGTATGGATTCTCATTTCTGGTGTAATACATGGTGGTGGGGGTTAGTAAATATAAGATTCATGTCCATTCGACCGATAAATAGTTTTAATAGACAGAGACAACAACCCCCTGACTTGTGTGGCAGGAGTTAGTGGTGGATCACGTGGCCTCACTTTTCATTGCTCTTCATGTTCTTATATTGTAAATAACATGATATCTGTGTGATGGTGACGGCTTCATGTTTTATGATCACTCACTTTCTATATAACACTTTATTTTAGCCTCTCCATTAACACATGGACAGAGCCGCCTCCTCCACAGGCATTTAGAGGTAAGCACCGGAGCTTTATACCCAACATTTATCATTCCTATCATCTTCATTTAGAAATAGGTTTTTATATTATTGTTTATATTATATTAATATTTTGTATCTTAATAACCAGACATGGGGGTTTGTCCAGATTACCTACAATAAACAACTTTTTCCATAGGATCTATAGGAGGATGTGAGCCCCAGGAAAATAGGGGTTTTGTGGGTTACATTATTATAGTCCTGTTGTATCAGTAATTGCAGATGTCATTCTCCAATTCTCCTGCAGAGGCGCTGCAGGGAAAAATAACACATAGTCTTTGTTTTACTAAACAATAAAATCATAGATTTTCTAAGGAGCGTTTTTCAACTAGAAAGAGAAATCCCACAAATTGCTGGGGTGTTAGCAGCCACACCGTCCAATCTGAATGCAGTTAAGTGTAAATGCTAATAGTAGAGCTGAGGTGTGACTGGGAATTGCAAGGGTGGGGCTGGGCATCTCAGGGGTGTGGCTAGTACAATCAGGAGATAAGAGGAAATGATTGATTTTGTTTTTTTTCCTTTCTTTTGAATGAGCAGAAGTTCTTTACCCAAAGTCTTCTCAAAAGGACAATCATCTCAGCACAACAAGTCAATGCAAAGAAAAGTTCTTATCACAAGCCAAGAAATCACAGAACACATCTTATATAGGAGTAGGGATTAGATGGTTCCTTCCTTTAGATTGTATGCTCCTAGGAGCAGAGTAGACATTAAACTTTTAATGACTACTCCCATTATGCTTCATACCATGAGCGCCTTCATAGTCTACAATTGTTTTTTTCTCCTAAATTGCTCCAGACTGCCCCCTATGATTTTTTTGGGTCAGTGTAGATGAAACCATAATCGCTCATGGCCTGCACGCAGCTGCAGTATTTTTGTTTTAACATGGCTGCTGGTTGAAACCCATAACGGTGGTCCTTATAGGGCCAAAGATGATTTTCCTTAGATTGTAAGCTCAGAAGAGCTTGGTCATAGAAGGTTGGAAGGAACCCTCCGGAATAGATTGTAAGCCATGAAGACAGTCTCCAGTCAATAGACATCTGGATAGTGACTTTATTGGCAGGAATCCTCTCTTTAGGCTAGGGCTAATGATGACAAGGGTGGCCCCTATCTCTGAGGTCAGAGCTACATGGCGGCCTTGACTGCGGCATACATCATGTGGTTGGAGATGGCAATGTAGCAATTTTTCCATTAACTCTAATGGAAGTGAATGTGGTTGCATTATGAAGAGCAAGTAAACATCTTCAAATGTGCTAATATATGCGATTTTGTTATGGCAGTGGTTGCAACTGATGGTTAGGTCCAAAACTGAAAATAGCCTGGATCATTGGGTGATCGCCCCCTTGCAAGTCATCGAGACACAACTGCATTCGCGTTCACTGGCTGAGATGCCAGCTGCACTAGGCAGTGATCTTTGGCTGTGTAATGTCTGTTGTGGCTGAAGTCACTGTGTAGCCCACACCCTAGAGATAAGCGGCTATCATGGTCATCATCCTCTATCATCATAGAGAGGATTTCTTACTATAGCCTGTAAGCTTTTAGGAGCAGGATCATTACAGGGATGATATTATGTTTTATTATTGTATACAAATCTATATACGTTGTGAGCCTTCAGGCAGTATTTTCTGGTCTGTAAGCTCTTTGGTAGATTTGGCAAGTTTCTGGTATGGGGTAGCAGTAGGCAGATGGATAGACATGATCCAGGGTTATATTGCTGATCGCCATATTTGGAGTCAGGGAGGAATTATTTTTTCCCCTGAGACTCAGATCTCCAGGGTTATTCTTCGCCTTCCTCTGGATCATCTGGTTGGGGCTCTTATCTCAAGGCGTTATGGATGGTCAGATGGACCATCACAGGAGTTCACACTCCATGGTGCTGAGATAGGAACCACAAACCCCATAATTTAGTAGGATATAATGCAAACCATTATTATTAATGGCTCCTCTGCTTATTGCTAATAAAAGATATAAAATTAGCCGTTTCCATGTCCGGTGTAATTTTTCTCTCCAATTATTTCATTACACAGTTACCATAATTCACAGAAACACAAACCGCCACATAGTTCATGTACAGATGGAGCAGCAGTTCTATGAAGTATTGTGGCACACTAAAGAATGATCAAAACACTATTATACTCTGGGGTCTTCTCAGACCTCAGAGTATAATAAGTGAAGGCCCAGGGGAGGGGAGGAAAAATAAAAAAAATACATATACTCGTCTTGCTTTACCTCTCCTGACCATTCCTCATCATCCTCTTCAGGTATCCAGCTGACATTGTGCACCCCAGGTGACGCACCCCGCGGGTCGCCGCTGAGACCTGTAATAGGGTTTCAGTGGTGATCCCCCAGGGGCGTGTGATGTCAGCTGTAGGCTGGAAGAAAGCTGAAGAGGATGCCGGACACGGCAAGATTCCCAGGAGAGGTGAGAGAAGGTGAGTACAAGTGTTTGTTATTTTTTACACCTCTCCTGAACCTCCACTTATTATACTCTGGGGTCTGAAGAAACCCCAGAGCAGTGGTCCCCAGCCTGAGGTACGCGTACCCCTGGGGTTGACCCCTGCTATTTACAGGGGTACCGCTGCAGTGAGAGCCCCCCCATAATGGTAGTTTGTTGGGCTCGCCACCCACAAATTACTATTATACTCTGGGGTCTCTTCAGACCCTCAGAGTATAATGATGGGAGGCCCAGGGGAGCTGAGGAACAACAAACACATAACAAAACAGTGTTTCTCACCTCCCCTGGGATCTGGCATGGGTCTTATTTCCTCTTCAACCTATTCGAGCCTCCTCAGTGATGTCAGGGACTGCTTAGGCCTCAGTAGTCTCATAGCATAATGAGGATAATTACAGGCCTCAGCTGTCCTTGACGTCACTTGGGAGACTGAAGAGGACCCGATACCCATGCTGGAGCCCTGGGGAGGTGAGTAATACTGTTTATTATTTTTTTTACCTCCTATTATACTCTGACTATATTAGCAATTCGCGGGTGGCAAACCCACAAAATTTAGGGTTCGGACATATCTGAAATTGTTAGAAAGTCTTTATGTATGTGGGATTGTTTTTTATTTTATTAAGGTAGGGATCACTCTGAGACATTATACTGTGTGGAGGGACTACTAAGGGATATTATACTGTGTGGAGGGGCCGCTATCGGACATTATACTGTGTGGAGGGACTGCTATAGGACATGATTTTGTCACAGGGATCTTTGGCATAAATGGGGGGTAGCTGCAGTTTCTAAACAATCCCATGATATGTAATGAATGCAGCTTACGACTCCACTTCTTAAATGTCACTGAGCATGGGGGCCATTTTATTATATGTGGGGGTCATTATTTTAAATGTGGAGGCCATTATATTACATTTGGGGACACTGTGGGATCCATTATATTACATGTGTGGCACTGAAGGGGCCATTCTACTGAGGGACCCATTACATAATTGTTCATTTTGGGGGAACTTACTTTGGACATTTACTTATCAGGGGGTACTTATTTCACTTACTGAAGATTTTCCAACTACAGTTGCTGAAAGTTTGTTCTAAGCCTCAACTACTCTTTTGGTGCAAATATGTTAAAAACATTTGTTCTAATCTTCAGCCCAATTTATTTCAGATTGTGTTCTCACTTGTGTTTTTTTTTTTAATTAAAACACTTCCCTCCATAAAGTTATTTATACCTTTACCATATTTAAAGGTTGAGATCCTGCCCCCCTTTCCCTTCTTTCTCCAAAGATATACAAATTAAGTTCTTTAACCCCTTCCTCACATCCACCATACTATTATGGTCAATGTCAGGTGTTTAACCCTCTCCCTCCACCCACCGTAATAGTGGGTGCTGGGTCTTTAAAGATGTATTGCACAGCAGATACCTGGAGCTAGTGCCCACAGTCAGAGTTCACTATTGTCACATAGAAAAATCAATAATTTAATGTAACTTAATCTGCCCCCAGTGAAGTCATGTTTTGGATCCAACAAATTGCTGTTTTTTAGGTGGTTAATTACCTTCTTTTCAGTATGGTTTCTATTATTTTTACATTTATTGAAGTCAATCTAATTCCTCTGTAGTTTCCAGATTCTTCTCCTCTACCGTTCTTCAAGAAATTTTGATCCCTTTTCTTAATAAACTTGACCATTTCTGCTTTTGATGCCTTAGCAACATTAATAAGATGCTTGGCCCAGTTTCCTTATATTTCGTGATAGCATCCTTCTTTTCTTTGATTATATGTTTCTTCCTTGTCTAGTAAACCATAGTTGCTCTTCCTTCTTTTAGTTTTGCTAATCTGACACACTCCCGCCATTTGAGTCCATCCTTTTAATTTAGTTTTTAAACATTTAACCCCATGATATCATCTTTCTGAAGTCTAATACTTTTGCATTTGTGTACCATCACTTTTATTATAATAACCTATAAACATTGTTGGTCACTGGAACACAAATGTTTATCTACTATAACCTCAGACACCCAATCTCCATTTGTGAACACTAAATCTAAAATGTTCTCTCCTGTGGTTGGTGATTTATCTAGCTGCATCAGAAATGCTTCTGTAAAGGGAGTTTGTCATCAGGGTGAAGCACATTAAACCAGCAACAAAGTTAGGCAGGTATGTAATGCCTTTTTCCCCATGAAAATTTGTGTCTCTGTGCCAAGATATTCATTTATTTCACAATATGAGAATGAGCAGTCTAGAACACCAAGAGCGACTCCATTGCTCCAAACTGCTATGTCCCACACTGTTTGAATATGCTGGGGTAAATGCAAGAACACAGGTCCAGGTGAAATTTCAGCATAAGTCCCTGACCATGTCACTCAAAGAAGGGAGGGAGAAAGGAGGGTATATTAGAGCAGTGTGGAGCATAGCAGTTTGGAGCAATGGTTCTGCCCTTGGTGCTCTGGATTGCTCATTTGCATAATTTGAAATAAATAAATATCTTGTCAATGGGGAAAAGGCATTACATTCAGGTGAGTCTGACCTATCTAGATTGCTGGTTTAGTATGCATCATTCATGTTGAAGTCACCCATAGCAACAATATACTTCTTTTCTGCCATTTAGTTCAATAGCGGTTGCAACGCCCAAGCAGTGTAAACTATTGGTATCCCAAATTGGTACCAATTAAAATACTACAATTCATTGCGCAAAAACACACCCTGGTTATATCAATAGAATTTTTTTTTATAAAAAAAAAAATATATATATATATATATATATATATTTACAGTATATGAATATAAAGATAGATAGACAGATACATGCAAAAGTACTAAAGTATAAGAAGCAATATTAAATTGATATCATAGGATTTGTAAAAATATGTAGAATAAAGTTAACATGTTATTTATACTCCACAGAAAACAGCATTACAAACTAATGATGGAATTGCTGTTTTTTCTATTTGACAATCAAACGTGAATTAATTAGCAATATGTAATAAATTAAAAATTATGGTTCTTGGAATGTGGCAATAAAAAAACAGAAATAATAGTTCAATCCTGAGAGCCCAAAATAGGTATATGGGGTTTATATTATCTTACCTGTTTGTTGCTGTAGAGTCTGTACACGCACTGAATATATTTGGCTGGGGTTGTATTAGTACCTGTAGAATGGAAAAGCAGCAGAGGAATAGAATCAATCTGATATCAGAGCTAGTAAAGGCAGCAGCATTCAAATAGGAGTTATAAAACAGCACGCTGTCACCATAACTTTGAGAGTTATAGAAACAGCTTAGCTTGCTGTGCTCTTCTGTTTCATAACTCCTGTTTACCTCTATGGGAGTGATGAGAATAGCACAGAACATCCATAGTCGGCTACTTCAATAACTCCCGACCACCTCAGGCAGATCTAAACATTGCTGATCCCAACTCTTAATGATAGATTAAGAAATGACCTTCTAACTCTCCAGACGCCCAGATCAAGGTCCTCAGAGTAGTCACCACTTGGTAGCAGGACACAACAGCGATACTGAAACGATCCATGGGTCAAAACCAGAAGACCAGTCTGGAGCAGAAAGAGATGGAATCAATAAAGAGCTGTGTTAAATGTGAAGACATAATTAATTTCACAACTACTTTATATTGTGTAACGGTGGGGGGCAGGCAGCTTTAAATGCACACTATAAGAAAGGAAAGGAACCATAGAAACTAGTTCTTTACATAGAAATCTCTACTACAGAAAGCCCTGGCAGTAGCAAAACAAAGGTGCTGTACATAGGTGGGAAAGATAATGAAAATGAACAATAGCTATATCCCCTCCCTTTCCAATATGTTACAAAACTAGAAAAACATTATCTTTCTCCGGTAGAGTGAACCTTTTAAAAATGGTTCTTGAAACTGCTATATCTTTTCCAGACATTAACTATATACTTAAAACCCTGAGACAATAAGAAAATCAATGCTTTATATAGATCCTTTATCTGAAACAGAAAAAAAGCGAAAATAGCTCTCCATATATTCCACCAGACCAATCATCATGGGGGATTCAATTTCCCTGACATCCATATACATATAATCTAGCATCCTTATTATGTTTTGTGGTAGATTAGATATAGTCCCTGAATTCCTACACCGTTTCCCATTGGCACATATTTCTTTGCATCCTTCTTTTACTTTATTTATTGCATGCACTTTATACTTCTCTCTCAGAACACTTGAGATGTAACTTACTGCCAATAGCCATTAAAGTTTTCAACACACCAGGACAATGTTCTTGAGGACACTCATGCATCTTACCTTCTTATTTATTTACTTTGCTTTTATTGTGCCATCATACTCCACAGCACTTTGCAGAGATATTGTCTTCCCCCTGGTTGAATCCATCCATCATCCTTTTTTTCCGGGTAACAAATTAATTTTCAAAAAAGGTCTGTTAGTGCTATTAATAAGTTAATAAGTGCACCCAAATACCTTTAGCAGTGTTTTGAGTGATTTCTGGGTTCTCTGGGAGCTCCTGGCATCCTCTGCATTTGTTTAAATGGGCATCTTCCTGTTCTGTGCCTTTCCTACAACTCCCATGATTCCTTGGGCTGCACTCAGAACTGAATCACTCCTCCTTCCTTTTTCACTCACTCTCTCACTTACTCCACCTCCCTGTTTCCCTAGCTAGCCCACTCACTACACCCTCAGCAGCCATCTTTAGACTCCTAGTTCTCACTGAGTAACCTTCTTCTTTGGCTGTAATATTGTAATCACCTCCGTATATCATCATTACAGTTACACAGAGAAAGCTTCAGGACAACAATGATTTCTTGATGCTTTTTTGGCTTTTGATACACATACATACATACATAAACATGTGTAGCCCTATTTGGGGGGGGGGTATGAGTATTATCCCTCCCGCAACAGACTCTGGCGCTGACCTGTGTGTATAATGGGACCTGAAGCCTTCGCTGAAGGGAAGAGTGGGAACATATATGAAATATATCAGTGCCTCCACCCAGGATAGAGCCTCTGTATTACAGGGAGGATCTCTTCCTGGGACTTACCCATGAAGTACAGTTAGTAGCCTTAACAAGGATCACTGTACTAATCTCACAGTCTGAAGAATACATACAGATACCACATAAGGTTATAACAGTAGCTTTATAAGAATCAACAGGGTAATAATACATATATAAAATATACTCAGAACACAGCAATACTACAACAACCAGCAAGTCCTCAACCGTCTTAGGTTATATACCCGGGTATATATATAGATATATAGCAAGAGTCCAGTGCACAATACCTCCAGGCAACAGAAGAGATGCAGGGGCCCCTGTGGATGACTGTGGATCCTCGGATTCTTCCAGGAGATGACAGACAGCCGATCAGGAGATGATGATGATGGTGAGATTCTTCACAGGCAGCAAACAGGGCGACGGTGATGGCAGTAGATGCAGGCCTGACTACCCTAACACTGAGTCCTTAACCTGCCAGCTAAACTACTAGTGCCACCGGGCCTCTAACTAGCTAGTTGGCCTTCGGAAGCCTAACCTATCACTGCCCTGAACTATATATATATATGGATCCCTAACTACGGTTACTAGCTAGGTCCTGTGAGTATTTAGGGGGTAACACATACCTAACTATATACTGTGAAGGAAAGAGGAACAAGTGGCTCTTAGACTCCCCCAGACATAACATGTCTGTCTCAGCAGCTCTGCTCACATCTCTCCCCCCAGCAGCTCTGCCTCACATGTGTCTGACTCACTGTATTTACAAAACAAAACTTGCACTAAATGCCTGGGGTCTCTGAAGCCAAACTGCAGGGGCAAAGAAGCCAGATACATTATATACTAGTAGAAATGGCAGTTCCCTACACTCTCCCTCTGGTGAAATCTTTACGTCACGTCAAAGACATACAAAGTCATAGTATACAGTCAACATTACCAATGACAATATCAATATGGTTGCTTTTGCATTTACAGAGTCACAACAGGTTAATAGGTATACATGCCAGCAGGAGCGAAAATTGGTAACATATTGACCAAAGTGGACACTGCACCCACCCAAGCATGGTATAAATGAGGCTGAGTAGTAAATCTGGGGTCCCCCAAACTATCATATGTCAGCATAGGTGGAGGGTGTCTAATTCTCTCTCCTCTCCGTACCTCTCTCTGAGGTAAACTAGCATGTCCAGGCCCTAAACTAGGGTTGTCTGCCATGGGAGGGGATGGTGCTGGTGGCGTAGGAGAGCTAGATCCCTGCTCATCTGTAGACACAGATCTAGGTACGAATTCTGGAGTTTGAGGGTTCATAGGTCTCCCTGAAGGAGAAGATACTGGTGATCTAGGAACTTCAGGAGCCACAGTCCAATCACTCTCAGGAGTTTCAGGAAGGTCAGGTGGAATATCGGCTAAGGACCCTGTGGGGGGTCGGGGGCGGGGCCATAATTGGAATTATCAAAACCATCAATTTGGGGTGCAGGCAACAAATGTTTTTTTTGCCAAGTCCTGATCCTCCCGTCCCGTCCTTTTATTTTGTAGACTGGTATTCCAGGCAACCGATCGACCACTGTAAAGAGTTCACTGCGCCATCGATCAGCCAGCTTATGTTTTGCAGATGCTCCCAAATTCCGTAGCAGAACATGGTCCCCAGGGTTCAATTCTCGGTATCTTACTCGAAGATCAAATCTCCTTTTATTTCCTTCATTCACTTTGGTCGCATTTTCCTCAGCCAGCTGATAAGCACTCTTAAGCGTTTCTTTCAAACGTGCCACGTATCGGTAATGATCTCGATGACTGATACCATCGGTAGAGACTCCCAACAAGATGTCAATAGGTAGCCTAGGCTCTCTTCCAAACATCAGAAAGTATGGTGAATATCCTGTGCTCTCGTGCCTTGTACTATTATAGGCATGCACCATAGCCTCCACTTTTCGACTCCAGGATCGCTTATCCTCAATTCGTAAGGTACCAAGCATATCAAGTAAAGTCCTGTTAAATCTTTCAGGAAGGGCATCTCCCTCTGGATGGTAAGGCGTCGTCCGACTTTTGCGGATGTTCAACAACTGAAGTAACTCTTTGATCAGGTTACTCTCAAAATCCCGGCCTTGATCAGAATGCAACCGGTGTGGTAAGCCATAATGGATAAAATACTTTTCCCAAAGCACTCTTGCAACAGTGACTGCTTTTTGATCCTTAGTCGGAAAGGCTTGAGCATATCGTGTGAAGTGATCAGTCACCACCAATACATTTCCAAATCCTCTGGAGTCGTTGTCAATACAAAGGAAGTCTATGCAGACAAGATCCATGGGGCCCGAACTCTTCAAGTGTCCCATGAAGGCCGCTCGAACCGGGACAGTCTTCCTCTGCAAACATCTGCGACAGCACCTACACAAACGAGTCACGGTATCTCTCATTTTGGGCCAGTAGAATCGGTCTTGTATTAGGCCATAAGTCTTCTCAGGTCCCAAATGACCATGATAATCATGCAGACTTCGGAAAATCATCTTCTGAAAGCAGCTTGGAATAACTAGTTGGCGCCTTCCAGGGTGATCATGATACAGCACCACACGATAAAGTAGGCCATTGTCTATTTCAAACTTCTCCCAATCTCGTAGAAGTTGACTGCATTCAGAGGGTAGGGATGTCTTTAACATTTCTCTGTCTTGAGAACTCACTGCTTGATAAAGAGGTCCAATTAAAGGATCAGTCTTTTGACTCCAGATCATTCGCTTTGAAGATATAGAACAACTCTCAAAGGATCCTAAAGCGGCAGGGTAGGCAAACATGTCTGGTACAGCTTCGGGACCTCCCCCAATAGAGTCAATAAGCCGAGTTTCAGAAAAGGCTACTCGGTCTTCAACTACAGCAGCCATGGCACACAAAGCTCCTACTCCAGGACTTGGCACTTCTTCCCATTCATCCACTACTTCCGGACTAGGTAATCCAGGCCGTCTTGATAGAGCATCTGCCCCAATGTTCTTAGGCCCCGATTTATACTTGAGTGTGAATTGGTAGTTGGATAAAGCTGCCAACCAGCGATGTCCTGTAGCATCGAGTTTAGCGGTTGACAAAACGTATGTCAGTGGATTGTTGTCTGTTCTTACTTCAAACGTGGCTCCGTATAAATAGTCATGTAATTTATCAACAATGGCCCACTTGAGCGCCAAAAACTCCAATTTATGTACTGGATAATTTTTCTCGCTGGGAGAAAGACTTCGACTTATGAAAGCTATGGGCCGTAACCCGGCCGGGTATTCTTGGTGCAGCACGCCACCTAATCCTTCAAAGCTGGCATCTACATGTAGCACATATGGCTTCTGTGCATCAGCATAAGCCAGAACGGGAGCTTCTGTCAATTTCTTCTTCAACAACTTAAATGCTTCTTCACAATCCGCAGTCCACCTATCGCCAAAAAGGCTTTTGGAAGACCCTTTCTTCTTTCCCGGATCTCCTGCATCACTCTTCAACAGGTCGAGGAGGGCTCGAGCAATTTTTGAATATCCTTCCACAAATCGTCGATAGAATCCACAAAACCCCAAGAAAGATTGCAACTCCGTAATATTTTGCGGTCGGGGCCAATTCACCACAGCTTCAATCTTACCAGGATCGGTAGCAACTCCTTCAGCAGAAACAATATGACCTACATAAGTGACCGAAGATCTACAAAATTTGCATTTGTCAGCCGACAACTTCAGCCCCTCTTCTTTTAAGCGATGGAGTACTCTCATGAGTCGTTCTTCATGTTCTTCCAGCGTCTTTCCAAACACAATAATGTCGTCAAGATATACAAGGCATTCCCGGGGCACTAAATCACCTAACACTCTTTCCATCAACCTTTGGAATGTTGCTGGCGCACCTTTTGTACCTTGCGGCATACGAGTGAACTGAAAGAAACCCAAGGGGCATATGAAGGCTGTCTTTTCCTGATCCTCAGGTGCCATTGGGACTTGATAGTATCCCGATCTTAGGTCCAGCACTGTGAACCAACAGTTTCCATTCAGAGCTTCCAGAGCTTCTTCAATTCTCGGCAGTGTATACTGATCAGGTAAGGTTCTCCGGTTCAGAGTTCTGTAATCCACACATAGGCGAATTGCTCCAGATTTTTTTCTTACCACCACAATAGGTGAGGCATAGGGGCTCTTACTGTCCACAATGATCCCCTGACCTTTCATTTGCTGTAGAGTCTGTCTTAACTCATCAACATCCTTTGGAGCAACTCTCCGTGGTCGCTCCCGGAAGGGAGTAGAATCGGTCAATCGGAAAGTGTGTTGAGCACTTTTAGCACAACCTACATCCATATCATCCATGGAGAACACTTCCGATAATTCAGACAACTTCTGTGTCAGTCGCTGATTCCAGGCCTCTGGTAAATATGGATCACTCAAGTCAAGATTGAGATTAGGGATTGCATCTCGGATTTGAATCCTGCACACTTCAGCGTATGGATTTACTCCAAGCACAGGGTAGCAGTGGGCCACATTCTGGTATGGTCCAATTACGATCGGATGCGGTGAACAGTTCCTCACTGTCACACAGGTAGATAACTCCACTTTATTTCTCCAGTCCTTTCTCTCCGGGATCACCATCCAGCCATTCTGGTTAATCATTTCTTCAGGGGTTTCCATAAGGACATAACTCCCCCCTTCAAGCAAATCGGGAGCAATGCTGGAGGCTACTCTCAGAACTCTCTCCCCGCCGGCAGGAACTTCCACGGTTCTCTCACCGATATGATATACCATTCCATGTCGATAGCCAGTAGACAGGGCATCACAGAGTTCTCTAAGATCAGAAGATATATTCACCGGCTGAGCTGCAGGGTTCCAATCTCTTCCAAGAAACTTCTGAAAAGCATAATGCACTGCGGGACAATTAGTGCCAAGTATCACAGGAGCTGCACAAGAATCCCCTGTATCAGGACAGACAAGAGCCGTAATCTTCATGGGAGCGACACTCTGATCTTCTAATTCAGGGACAGCTATAACTACTTGTAGGCTGCCATCTACAGGATATGATCCTGAATTAAGCCCCCACAATTTCATTTGTCCCGTAGACTGAAGAGGTATATCCCTCAGATACTTTTGGTAGAACGAGCGATAAATCAGGGTCACTTGAGATCCTGTATCAAACAGGGCAGGAGCGGCATGACCATTGACAGTGACTTTGACAACGGACCTGGAGCCCGCGATAGCGCCTCTGGTCTTTACTCGGCCCGCCTTCCTTCGGTGTCTTTGATTCTGAATAGAGAAGACAGCACTGTGTCCCAATCCCTCACTGTCCTCCGTACACTGTCTGGCAGTATGGCCCGTCTGACCACATTTATAACAGGTTCTAGCATCCTTCCTCCATTGAGTGGCAGTGGGTGGAGTGGCGGACTGTCTAAGTTCTGACCGTTCTGCTGGTTTGTCCTTGTTTGAATTAGGAACAACATCTTCTTTAGAGATGCTTTTCGCTTTCTTAGGGGTACTAAAACTAATGTCAGCTTCTTGTTTCTTCACTAACTTCATTAAGTCAGGAAATGGAAGGACTCTATCAGATAGTAAGACCTTGAGTACTTGAGCAAGAGGATGATGAGGTTGTAACCCTCTCACCAACTGACCGGTTCTCATAGCGTCTACCTCTGAAGTAGATATAGCTGCGTGGTACACCAGACGTGAAAGAAGTAGCTGTAAACGGTTAATAAAAGTAGAGACATTTTCCCCTTCTTTTTGACGAACCATTCGGTAATCAGCAACCATCTGGGCAAGGTCATAGTATGGCTCAAAGTGATCCGACAGTACTTGTATATAGTCCAATGCACTCACTCCTTCATGAGAGTCTCTGTACAAGCGGATCAATTCTGCAGCAGGAGACCGCAAACTTTCACTGATACGCTGCCGCTTGCCTTCTTCAGAGCAAGACCATTCCTTCAGGCATTGGAGAGTATGTTCTTTCCATATCTCAAAGTTTTCCTCCCCTTGTGGTACTGGGACATTACCAGAGAATACTTTTAGTTTCTTGTAGTGAGTGGCCTGCAGGCCCTGAGCTAACATTTCAGTCAGCCTGGCTAAAGTGCTAATAGCACTGTCACTAGAGGAACTGCTAGCGACGGCCATACTGGGGGGATAACTGGCTAAGCAGGGTTCTTCCTTTACCTGAACCAGGGGAGGAACAGGAGGTCGGTAATCCCATGTAGTAGCTAGTGGGAGGTTTCCCTCTGAGCTATATCGCTTCTCCATATCAATGATTATTCCCACTTCTAAATCTCAGCAGTGCCTCCAAATGTAGCCCTATTTGGGGGGGGGGTATGAGTATTATCCCTCCCGCAACAGACTCTGGCGCTGACCTGTGTGTATAATGGGACCTGAAGCCTTCGCTGAAGGGAAGAGTGGGAACATATATGAAATATATCAGTGCCTCCACCCAGGATAGAGCCTCTGTATTACAGGGAGGATCTCTTCCTGGGACTTACCCATGAAGTACAGTTAGTAGCCTTAACAAGGATCACTGTACTAATCTCACAGTCTGAAGAATACATACAGATACCACATAAGGTTATAACAGTAGCTTTATAAGAATCAACAGGGTAATAATACATATATAAAATATACTCAGAACACAGCAATACTACAACAACCAGCAAGTCCTCAACCGTCTTAGGTTATATACCCGGGTATATATATAGATATATAGCAAGAGTCCAGTGCACAATACCTCCAGGCAACAGAAGAGATGCAGGGGCCCCTGTGGATGACTGTGGATCCTCGGATTCTTCCAGGAGATGACAGACAGCCGATCAGGAGATGATGATGATGGTGAGATTCTTCACAGGCAGCAAACAGGGCGACGGTGATGGCAGTAGATGCAGGCCTGACTACCCTAACACTGAGTCCTTAACCTGCCAGCTAAACTACTAGTGCCACCGGGCCTCTAACTAGCTAGTTGGCCTTCGGAAGCCTAACCTATCACTGCCCTGAACTATATATATATATGGATCCCTAACTACGGTTACTAGCTAGGTCCTGTGAGTATTTAGGGGGTAACACATACCTAACTATATACTGTGAAGGAAAGAGGAACAAGTGGCTCTTAGACTCCCCCAGACATAACATGTCTGTCTCAGCAGCTCTGCTCACATCTCTCCCCCCAGCAGCTCTGCCTCACATGTGTCTGACTCACTGTATTTACAAAACAAAACTTGCACTAAATGCCTGGGGTCTCTGAAGCCAAACTGCAGGGGCAAAGAAGCCAGATACATTATATACTAGTAGAAATGGCAGTTCCCTACACATGAATATTTTAAAACACTACATATCTCTTTCTTTTATTAATATTATTAATAATTAAAAACCCCCCCCCTCCTAACAAAAAAAAAAAAATATATATATATATATATATATTTATTTTCTGTAAATAGACCCCCCGCCCCCCTTTCCCCCAACAACCCCCCCCCCCCCCCCCCCAGTTTTTTCCCCCCCCCCCCCCAATAACGCCCCCCCCTGTTTATTTTGCCCCCCCCGCCCCCCCCCCCAATAAAATTTTTTCCCCAGGCCCCCCCCCCCACCATAATTTGCCACCCCGCCCCCCCTGCCCAGTATAATGCTCCATAATCACCCACACACAGTATAATACTCCACAGTATTGCACATGCATGGGCAGCTGGCACACGCAATGAAGAGGTGGCCTTCTAGTGATGTTGTCACGGGGTCTGGATATCCACAGGAGAAATGGTGAGTATAATGGGGCTGGGGGGGGTGGCTACTTTCTGCAACATCAGCGGAAAGGCAAAAAATGTAAAATATGGCACATGACCTATATATATTACAGTAAAACTAAGCAAAATTGTTAATAAATGTTATTTAGAAAGTTGGAGGGGGGGGCATGGGGGACTTATGTTTAAAATATAGATTTATACTGGACAACCCCTTTAATGAATTATATTAGGATGGACTAAAGTGTCAAGAACATTGATGGACTTCTTTCTGCTACTGGAATAAGGTCTTTGTTTCCAAACAATAACTTATTCCACAGTGCCCATAAGGTTGAAAATATGTTCAGCCGCAGAGGTAAAACATGAGGCCAAAACAAGCAAATTTCAGAACAAACATAGCATCATTTTGTTGCCTTTTTAGTGCTGATTTTGCTACAGTTTTTATAAGCCAAAGCTAGTAGTGGATTGGCAAGGAATTGGAAATATAAAGGGAAGACACGAACTCATGCATACAACCATTTGTATTGTCAGTGATATAGCTATCACACTGACCCATTTATTTCTATGGCCCCTCATACACGACCGCATATTATCTCGGGCCCATGCATCTGAATGGAGCGGTGGACACAAGGGCAGCACAGGGATGTCATCCCTGTGCTGTCCATGCCATTCAGTTACTGCTATGTACATAGGTCAATTTGGGGATGGACAACCTCTTTAAAGTGTAATCAAGGGAAGTTCCATTCTTCAGTGTTAGAAAAGTGGGTTATTGCTAACACTGTTAGGAGCGTCTTCAATGCAGCATATGATCAACTGCAAACATTTTATCACATCCAGCTGTTCTCTGGCATGAGAGTCCTGATGTTGTGATCGGCCCGAAACAAAATGAATCTGGCACATGACAATACTCTTTTAGACAAGTGTTACTCGTACAATTGTTTTTTTAACAGTTGAGTGACTAAAGAGGTTCAACATGGTTCAATAATGCTTACAGTGCTGGCCAAAAGTATTGGCACCCCTGCAATTCTGTCAGATAATACTCAATTTCTTCCAGAAAATGATTGCAATCACAAATGCTTTGGTAATAATATCTTCATTTATTTTGCTTGCAATGAAAAAACACAAAAGAGAATGAAAAAAAAAGTCAAATCATTGATCAATTTACACAAAACTCCAAAAATGGGCCGGACAAAAGTATTGGCACCCTCAGCCTAATACTTGGTTGCACAACCTTTAGACAAAATAACTGCGAACAACCGCTTCAGGTAACCATCAATGAGTTTCTTACAATGCTCTGCTGGAATTTTAGACCATTCTTCTTTGGCAAATTTCTCCAGGTCCCTGAGATTTGAAGGGTGCCTTCTCCAAACTGCCATTTTGAGATCTCTCCACAGGTGTTCTATGGGATTCAGGTCTGGACTCATTGCTGGCCACTTTAGAAGTCTCCAGTGCTTTCTCTCAAACCATTTTCTAGTGCTTTTTGAAGTGTGTTTTGGGTCATTGTCCTGCTGGAAGACTCATGACCTCTGAGGGAGACCCAGCTTTCTCACACTGGGCCCTACATTATGCTGCAAAATTTGTTGGTAGTCTTCAGACTTCATAATGCCATGCACACGGTCAAGCAGTCCAGTGCCAGAGGCAGCAAAGCAACCCCAAAACATCAGGAAACCTCCGCCATGTTTGACTGTAGGGACCGTGTTCTTTTCTTTGAAGGCCTCTTTTATTTTCCTGTAAACTCTATGTTGATGCCTTTTCCCAAAAAGCTCTACTTTTGTCTCATCTGACCAGAGAACATTCTTCCAAAAAGTTTTTGGCTTTCTCAGGTAAGTTTTGGCAAACTCCAGCCTGGCTTTTTTATGTCTCTGGGTCAGAAGAGGGGTCTTCCTGGGTATCCTACCATAGAGTCCCTTTTCATTCAGGCGCCGACGGATAGTACGGGTTGACACTGTTGTACCCTCGGACTGCAGGGCAGCTAGAACTTGTTTGGATGTTAGTCGAGGTTTTTTAGCCACCATCCGCACAATCTTTCGTTGAAATCTCTCAATTTTTCTTTTCCGTCCACATCTAGCGAGTTTAGCCACAGTGCTATGGGCTTTAAACTTCTTGATGACACTGCGCACGGTAGACACAGGAACATTCAGGTCTTTGGAGATGGACTTGTAGCCTTGAGATTGCTCATGCTTCCTCACAATTTTGCTTCTCAAGTCCTCAGACAGTTCTTTGGTCTTCTTTCTTTTCTCCATGCTCAATGTGGTACATACAAGGACACAGGACAGAGGTTGAGTCAACTTTAATCCATTTCAACTGGCTGCAAGTGTGATTTAGTTATTGCCACCACCTGTTATGTGCCACAGGTAAGTAACAGGTGCTGTTAATTACACAAATTAGAGAAGCATCACATGATTTTTCAAAGGGTGCCAATACTTTTGTCCACCCCCTTTTTTATGTTTGGTGTGGAATTATATCCAATTTGGCTTTTTGACAATTCTTTTTGTGGTTTTCCATTGAAGACAAATTAAATGAAGATACTGTATTATTACCAAAGCATTTGTGATTGCAATCATTTTCTGGAAGAAATTGAGTATCATCTGATAGAATTGCAGGGGTGCCAATACTTTTGGCCAGCACTGTATGTAGGATTTTGGGCAGAAGTGGCACCTGTTTTAAAGAGGACCTTTCATGTCCTCATACATGTGTGGTATTATATACCGCTAGTAAGCCGACAGTGCGCTGAATTCAGCACACTGTCGGCTTTCCCAGTTTGAGCCCGGGTGCTGGTATATCAGTGCCGTTAATTTTGGTACCAATATCTCCCCACTGTCAGAAGGGTGGGCCTTACAGCTCAGCGTCATCGCTGGGCTGTGAGGAACTCCCCCCAAGACTGTACTTTTCCATAGACTTGTACTGTCAGAGGTGGCGTTCCTTACAGCTCAGCGATCACACTGATCTGTAAGGCCCACCCTTCTGATGACTCAGGATTGGTCCTTTACCTGTCCGTTTTGCGGAGCGTGCTCACTGGCCCTAATGAATGGGGCCACGGAAGCCCAGCCAGTGCATGGGATGACATCCGTGTGCCGTCTGTGCCATTCAATAATGGCTCGGCAACACACACACGATCGTGTGCATGTCGTCTAAGTCTGTTTTTGCATTTTTAAATCCGCAAAAAAAACACATTTACATAAAGAAATTTGAAGAACAAATGTTACAGACACAAATCTAATAAATGATTTTTAAGTAAATGATTACCATATTTTTCACTTTATAAGATGCACCCAGATTTTAGCCAATTCCTGAACAACCGCTTTAAGAATAATGTCCCATAGTGGCCCCTCCACACAGTATAATGTCCCATAGTGGCCCTTCCACACAGTATAATGCCTTATACTGGCACCTCCACACACACAGTATAATGTCCTATAGTGGCCTCTCCACACGGTATAATGTCCTATAGTGGACCCTCCACACAGTATAATGCCTCATAGTGGACCTTCCACACAGTATAATGCCTCATAGTGGACCCTCCACACAGTATAATGTCCTATAGTGGCCCCTCCACACAGTATAATGCCTCATAGTGGACCATCCACACATAATAATGTCACACAATGGCCCTTCCATCCAGTATAATGCCCCATAGTGACCCCTCCACACACTATAATGCCCTATAGTGGCCCATACGATTTTTTTTATGAATTTTCCAAAAATTTTGGGTTTGAAGTACCAGAAATTCTTGG
Source organism: Leptodactylus fallax (assembly GCA_947044405.1). Taxonomy (NCBI): domain Eukaryota; kingdom Metazoa; phylum Chordata; class Amphibia; order Anura; family Leptodactylidae; genus Leptodactylus; species Leptodactylus fallax. The sequence continues at coordinate 3,022,829 of CAMRHE010000073.1, read as the reverse complement.
GGTTTGCCACCCCTGAACCATTATTATACTCTGAGGTCTCTTCAGACCCCAGAGTATAATGATCAGAGGCTCCAGGGAGGTGTTTATAAATAATAAACACTGTAACTCAAATCTCCTGGGCTCCAGCGCTGATCTTCCTGCGTCTTCTCTTCACAGAAACATCTCTGAATGACGTCAGAGACCACTGAGGCCTGTGATTGGGCCTCACCGGTCAGTTACGTCAGTGTCATGACACAAAATGACGGCGACGTAACACATGTGACATTACGCTGGCTTCATTTGGCGTGAGGACGCCGACGTGATTGGGCCTCAGCGGTCTCTGACATCATTCAGAGACGTCTCTGAGAAGAGAAGAGGCCAGAAGACCTGCACCGGAGTTCAGGGGAGTTATACTGTTTATTATGCTTAAACACCTCCCCGGGCCTCCAATCATACTCTAGGGTCTGAAGAGTATAATAAGGGTTCGTGGGTGACGATTGTGCAATAGTGCCGGCTTGATTTTCAGCTCCTTAGTTTTATAAGACATACTTTTTTCAGTGCGTCTTATAAAGCAAAGGTGTCAAAAATCGCTTTATAAGACACACTAACTTTTTCCTCCCACTTTGGATGGAAAAAAGTGTGTCTTATAAAGTGAAAAATACGGTACTTGACTGCTCTAATGACCAGAATCAGATGAACAGTCTGATTTGACCGTTTAATCCATTAGATGCTTTGGTAATCAAAAACCGTGGAATAATAGTGAAATAAGAGGGAGGGAGTTCCCCTTCTGCCTAATCGGCAACTCCATAAAGTGATCGTAGAGTGCTGAGTTTCCATGGCAGCTGAAGACCTAACAATGGCTTCTGGGTGTGCCATGTGCAGAAGTCTGTTAGGCCCTGTAACACTTGTTTGCAAACACTATATACATAATTGGTATTGCTGCATTCATAACAACCTGAGCTACAAGATTATGTTACTTAAAGGGTGAGTTTTCATCAAAAGTTGAAATATCTGCAAGGTCTTGCTAGGCAATCTGGCTGTATATACGTGGTGTCTTTTCAGTTTTTCTGCTGCTAATAGCCCCATTATGGTTGCAGCACATTTTTCATTTCTCTCTAAGGCAGGGGGCATGTATAATACAGAAAAGACTTACTCCCATCCATTATTGTTACTACTGGTAATTCTGCCAAAAGTAACTGTAAAATAGTAAACAAATATCTGAGAGAAGCCCAAATGAACATAATGCAGGAGATCCAGGGACACTGGACACCAAAAAAGGTTATGATGAAGTTAAAAATATCCCTGACACAGAAAAAGAGAAATCTTAGCACAATTAGAAAATCTGCTTGCTGTCTGTGACTAACATCCCATCAGCAATAACACAGGCAGCTAACCAGAAGTAGGCTTTCCTTACACTCACTGTGTGTTGCAAGAAGCTGCAGACTCCTGTGTACAAGTAGAATGCACACAGCAGCAAAACTGTGTGTAAGCATGTAGAAGCTATGAAGAGGGACCTGCCCCTCCCCTTCCTGCATTCCTTCTTGAGCTCTTTGCTTCAACAAGACGTACCCTTCCTTAGTAACAGGAAATTAGCAAGAAGGGAGACACCTACTGACAGGAACTTTAGAGATGTTTTCAGGCAGAAAACAGCAACATTTTCAAATAACGTGCAATACATCTGTTCCAGAACCACTTGCTCTATTAAGTGAGACAAAGTTGTCTTAACAGTTAGTGACCATTTAACTTACACAGTGAACGCTGCAATAAAAACAAAAATCTACAAATTGCCAAAGTTGCTGTATTTTGTTTATCTGCCTTCCGAAAAAAAAAAAACTGGGAAAAAGCTGTATGTACTCCAAAAGGTAGCAATAAAAACTGCAATTTATCCTGTAAAAAAGCAAGCCCGTCATCTAAAAAGTAAAATGTTATGGGTTTTGAAATGTGGCAATACAAGAACAACTTATAATTATTCATTTTATTGTGCAAGTGTAGTAAAACAAAAAAATATATAAATTTGGTGTAATCCTATCAACTTTACTGTCTTAAATCACCCTGTTGTAATGCAATCCGCAGGCGCATTAAAAATAAAAAAAACGTTATACTTACCTAGAGAAGGGTCCGATAAGTCTCATCGGACCCATCTCTGGTTCTCCCGACGCCTGCGCTGTTCTTCAGTGAAGCCAAACACGGACACCCCGGCTTCACTGCACACCGAGGTGTACTCTTATGTCCTCTGGCTTCATTGAAGAATTGCGCAGGTCCGGGGAGTACAGCGGCAGGGTGAGTATAAAGATTTTTTATTTTTAATGCGGCCATGGATTGCATTATAACAGGGTGATTTGAGACACTAAACCCCAGGTCCATATAGACTTGTGGGTGGTTTAGTGTCCCAAATTGCCCTGACAGATTCCCTTTAATGTTAAGCCTGCAAAAAACAAACCTTGATACAGTAAATCTTAAAAACACAGTATATATTTGGAGTCACCAGAGAATAAGTTTAACATGGTATTTATACTGCACAATAAATGGCAAAAAAAAAAACAAAAAAAAAAATAATGTCAGAATTGCTGTTTTTATTCCATCTTCACCTCAAACATAAGTAAATAAAACTTTGTATGTACCCAAAAATAGTGTCCTCAAAAAAAAAAAAAAAAATAATGATTAAAAAACCCTCATATGACTATGTTGACAGGAAAATAAAAAGTTACGGCTCTTGCAATTTAACAATAGAAAACTATTGATTGACCATTAAGGCCCACAATTCCTCCAGGGGAAGGGGCTATATCGCTGCCTAACCTTCTGACAATATGAAGCTGCTATACTGTATTTTAAGCAGTACTCATTAATCAATGCTACATGATAGTTGAGTATTCGGATTCCTTATACAATATGGAAACATTTTAGCCTCTCCTTGTGTTTGCCGTGAGTTGTGCTAGTAAATTAAAAGCCTGAACAGAAATAAATGTCTTCCCTTGCCTGAGTACACTACAATGTGTAGACCCTGGAGCAGTAGATCCAAACGCCCTGCTATTAACCTAGAAGTTTATGCATGCAGTGACATCAGTAGCCGGCCATGTGATGTGCACAGACATCCCATGAGATCTCAGTCTGACTCAAAGCAGACAGGGGAAAATGAATCAATACAAATGATGGGTAGTGGCTGCATCCTCTACACTCCAAACACACATATGTGAAATAGTAACACTCTGAGGCAAAGAGGTATTGGTAATACTGCATAGACTTTATATGAATTGTGTATGATATATGTGGAATTCCATGGCTTAAAATGCAATGTTTTTTTCATATATTGGATCAGACAGAAAACATTTCCTTGCATCTCAACGCACTTAATGTTTTAAGGGGTTGTCCATTTGGGACAAACCCTTTTTATAATGCATGTTACTGGCAACAAACTGATTGCAAGACGTCTCACTACTCATGGGATCATTTGTTGTTGCCAGGAAAATCACATGTTAAAGGGAGTCTACCAAGACCGAAATAGCCTGTAAATGGTTTATATGCTGTTGTAGGTGCCTTTAGTGCAATAGGGACTGTATCTTTACTGTGTCATAGTGCAATCATGCTGCTGAGAAACTTTTAATCTGTATATTAACAAGGTAATTCAGTATACACCAGCTATGGCCGCACCTGCCAGAGCACTCCTTTTTGCCTGTGGTCGCTGCACAGAGACCTGTTAATCTTTATGATATGGGCGGCATTGGACGACAGGTGAAAATGGGTTCCAGGTGCTGGATCCCTACCGATCTGATATTGATAACATATCCCTAGGATCAGCCATTAGTATCTAATCTTGGAAAACCCCTTTAATTGAACCAACAAAATTGCAGTTCAGTTCATAGAAGTAATCCAAAAAAGTGGGTTTTGGTGGGGGTAAACTAAATATAGCTACTGTATATCTGATGGACCTTGGAGGTGGTGGGCTACCCCATCACCACCACTTTATTCTTTTTTAGTCTCTTATTAATTTTTCTCTTCTTTTTTTTCATCAAGTTTGACCTGCCTAACAACAGGTATTTAATGTGTATGGTTAGCTTTATTCTAAGTGTATGAATTTTTTTTTTATGTATCTTTTTCATCATAATTTTTTTTTTTATATTTATTATTGTATTTGCCCTGTTTTCTTCTGTGTAATTTGCACTATATCCTATAAAAAATATATATTTTAATGTGCACCACATTTATTATTCACTCTCGCCATTTTTTCTTTCATCTCATCTCTGATTCTAACTATGTTTGGGAGGGGTTTAGGTGAAGATTTTTACACTTTTTATAAAATTCAACCATATAACAAGAAAAAAATTACTACAGATTATTATTATTATTATTATTATTACAAATTACTACAATTACTTTGTCTATTTCTTCAGTCTCCATTTGCACTGCTGTTTGCACTAGTTTTAGCAAATAATAGCCAGATTGGTATCAAGCACTGAAAGCTATGTTTACCTATATGTGGCACAGAGTGACACTTTTATTGCTTCTTCAGATACATTAGATACATTTAAGCCAAAACAACCTTTCTCAGATCTTATGGGGATTAATTTGATGCATCCTTGACATATACTAAATGTGTTCTGCAAAACACTTGGGCATGTTACAGACAGAGTGTGAAACGATGAGAGTAAAATGTGGGTCATAAATCAGGAAATATCGGCAAGGAAAACTGAAAGAAAGGGAAGTGAGCAAATATAATAGCAGTCTGAGCATGGAGAGGGAAGTAGAATCCCTGTGGACATGTGTGAGGCAGACAAGCGCACTGACTTGGATAATTCTTTCCACACTTATGAGAGAAAGAGAGCAAAGAACCAAGGAGGCCTTCCTATTAAAGAAGACAGAAGATGGGAGCAGTGGCTATAATCTGCGGGATTATCTCTCAGTATAATTGCTGTTGATCACAGAATAAATACCTCTATAAAGAGACATCTAGTAAAGAGATGGTAATAACTCACACGTACAGTCTTATTATGTAAGCTCTGTAAATGGTTTCTGCTTCTTTATAACAATGTGCTGATATTATCCAGAGGATCCAAAATTATAATCAAAAAATAAAATCAGACTTTAGAGAAATTAACAATACATTTATGTACAAGACAAAAGGTCAAGTTAGCATTACAGATTTGCAGACACTTAGGCCAAGTGCACACTGTGTCTGTCCTTTTATCACCACCTGATTACAAACAGATAACAGATCCCTCTGTCACGCACCACAAATTTTCCAGACTGTTTATTTCCTGACCTGTTGTAAATAACTTCTCTACATATATTGCATTTTGTTATTCCAAGATCCTTTTGAAGAGCCATGTCTTGTGTGTGTATAAATAGTGTGGATTTTCAGTTTCTAGTATTACACCATGTCTGAAGAAGAGAGCTAGCACTCTCGAAAGCTTACTATCAAATATACTCAGTTAGCCTCTAAAAGGTATCGCCTGATTTCTTCACTAGGTCCTATTCCTGTCTGGATTTGCAGCCTTGCTTCAGCGGCCCCTATTCATTGAATGAAGCACGGCCGGTGCACGGGCGGCACATGGATGACCTCAGAGGAGCACCACAAAAAAATAAAATGGGTCCCTATGAGTGATGCATGCCACTGCATGGCATCCATCACAAATCTGGCGAGCAAATATGCTCCGAGCGCATGCACCAAAGGATACACACAAATGCAATATAAATTGAGTGTTAAATGCTTAAATACTTTTTTTAATATATATTTTTTTTGTATCAATTCCTCACAGTTTTCAAGATCTGTGCTTGCTGTCATTCGACCTTCATTAGTTATTCTCTCATTACACTCACAGCACAGTATTCAGATATCTGTCTTTGTGTCCATCACATCACCATGGGCCAAATATCACATGACCATGGACTGATTTTTATGGAATGGAAGTAAGCAGAATTAATGACAGCAAACAGAGATCTAGAAAACCATGAGGAATTGATACAGAAAAAGAAGGAGAGATTTGCAGCAGCACAGATGGATGACCCTCAAATGGAAAGGCTCCATGAGGTACTATACATGAGGATCTTAAAGAGGATCTTTCACGTCCTCATGTATATGCTGTTTTACATACCGCTAGAAAACCGACAGCGTGCTGAATTCAGCGCACTGCCGGCTTTCCTGGTATGTGCCCCGGGACTGGAGATATCAGGGATTGTAGTTTCACGGTTCACCATCAGAAGGGCATTCCTGACAGTCCCTGACAGTACTCGTCCATAGCACTGTACTGAGGGGGCGTTCCTCACAGCGCAGCGTCATCGCTTTGCTGTAAGGAACGCCCCCTCTGACAGTACAGCGCTATGGACGAGTACAGAGAGAGGGGACGTTCCTTACAGCCCAGTGACGACGTTGAGCTGTGAGGAACACCCCCCCCGGTACAAGTCTATGGGCGAGTACTGTCAGGGAGGGCGTTCCTCACAGCGCAGCTAGACTGTCAGGAACACCCTTCTGACGGTGAACCGTGAAACTACAAACCCCTATATCTCCAGCCCCGGGGCACATACCTGAATACATACGCTGAGTTCAGCGTGCTGTCGGCTTTCTAGCGGTATGTAAAACAGCATATACATGAAGACGTGAAAGGTCCTCTTTAAGAGCACTGAGAGGTTTAGGTAAGCTTAGTACCCTGAAAAAGAATATTTTCAACATTGTGTCTCATAGGAAATAACCATAGATGACACAAATAAGCATACATATTCTACAAAACTCCACATTTTGTCTTTCATGTTTGAAGTTACTGTATAGGGTTTTCAGGACCCCTACACCTATATACATTAGGATCACAAGAGTCCATGAAAGAGATACAGGGGCCTATAGCCATTCTTGAGAAAATCCTGATCATCCCTTTAAGTAAAGAGGTATAATTAGAAAAAAATAAAGTTGTTATTGGAACAGGGCAATGTTTTTAGCATATCTAAACTAGTGTCAGAGCTCCACAATGATAAGATAGCAGATGAATATGCTCCTTATGTCAGCAAGGGCACACATACTTATAACTGGATTGTAGTATATCATACCCTCATGTGTGATATATAAATAGCCATCCATGAAATTAGAGAAAACAGTAAGAAGCCTGTTCATACTATAATATTAGATAGCGGTCAATAGGGAGATGATACATATAAACAAATCAGAAGGAATACAACATGCTGTTATCTATGGGATGCTGCACAAGTACTAAAATACTAGCATTATACACAGAAGTATACAGAGCATGACATTGACCAATGACTACATTTCCAAACCACAAGACATAATTTGTTCTCCAGCATTGTTTATGTGTTAGGGTTTTTTCAGTAACATATGGAGCTCGGATGTTGTGGTCAATTATGTGTACTTTAGTTCAGCTACTACACAGAATATATTAGAGAAAACTCCTCAACTACAATAATAATAATTGCATTATTATTATTGGTATTGAACTAGTCTGTTTAGTCTTGGTGGATCTTGACATCTGCATAGAATTTTATATTCCTTGCTGTGCAGCCTGATAGATTGATACAGGTTGTCATAAAACAGCTTGCGGCTAAGGCTCCATGTAGCAATACGCAGTAAAAAAGCGTTGCAGGAAAAACCGTGGTGTTTACGCCACTTGGGACTTCATCCTGAGTCTGCAATTTAGAAAGAACCTGTCATCTATCCGGACATGTCATTTTTAGTAAATACTAAACATTGCATTTCCAATTATATAACAGTTCTTGAATAGTTCTTTTTGTTATCAGAACTCTGCACAGTACCATTGTTGTTCTTTTTGGAAATTTATGAATAAATTGTGTTTCCATTCCCCTTAACAGGGTGTGCCCCTCTGCAATCTGAGGCCCCATGTTGCGGAAACACAGCAGAATAAAACTCCGTGTTTTAGGCCGGGGCTCCACGTGGTGTAAATAATGCGGTTTAGCCGCGGCAGAAATGACGCAGAAAAAAACATGGCGTTTTACAGTTCCTGCAAAGTGGATGGGATTCTAACGAATCCCATCAACACATTGCAGAAAAATACACGCAGCGGACACATTGCAATTTCCAAAAACGTTGCACAGCATGTCAATCATACCTATGGAAACACCAGCGGTTTCCCTATAGATATAACGGAAACAGAAAGTCAGCAGAGGAAATACAGTGACAATAGGTACAGATAGAGAGGTACAGGTAAAAAAAAGTAGCAGAGGGGATATCACAACTTAAAGATCTTTCAGTTCTCTGTATGGAATGATCTCCGCTTAGGTCGGTGTTGGTTGTACAGCCTAAGCGCAGCAGGGAGGAAAGACTTCCGATAGCGCTCCTTCTCACACTTAGGGTGGAGCAGTCGGTCACTGACAGTACTGCCCAGCGCTATCACGGTCTCATGCATGGGATGGGACTTCTTCTTCTGCATGGAGCTCACCACGGACAGTATCCTTCTGTCACCCACCACCTGCACTGGGTCCAGTGGGCTCCCCAGGACAGAGCTGGACCTTCTAATCAGCTTGTCGAGTTTATTTCTATCCCTGGTTTATATACTGATCCCCCAGCAGGCCACTCCGAAGAAGATGGCTGATGCCACTACCGAGTTGAAAAGAAGAAGTTCCCCCTGGACTCCAAAGGCTCTCAGCCTCCTAAGCAGGTAGAGCCTGCTGTGGCCCTTCCTGTTCAGTACATCCATATGATCTGCCAAAGTCCAGCTTATTATTAAGGAGCAAACCCAGGTACTTATAGGTGTTTACAATTTCAATGCCTGTCCCCTGGATGTTCACTGGTTTAGGAGGGCATCTGCATTTACGGAAGTCCACCACCATCTCCTTGGTCTTCCCAGTGTTAATCTTCAGGTGGTTCCGCTGGGACCAGTGCACAAAATCCCGGTTCAGTTCCCTGTACTCCGTCATCTTTGTCTGTGATGAGACCTACTATTGCAGAGTCATCGAAATACTTCTGTAGGTAGCAGCTAGATGAGTTGCACCTAAAATCAGCAGTGTACAGTGTGAAGAGGAAAGGGGCGAGAACCGTACCCTGAGGTGCCCCCGTATTACAGATCACGGTATCTGACACACAGTCCCGGGCTCTCACATACTGAGGTCAGTTTGTGAGGTAGTCTAAGATCCAGTTGGAGAGGTGGTGGTCCACTCCAGCAAGGTCCAGCTTGTCTCTCAGTTTCCCCAGCTGTATGGTGTTAAAAGCACTGGAGAAATCAAACAATTACCAAATGTATATAGTTTTTATGTTTTAATACTTTTCCTTAAAACAGCATGGAGCTAGAGGAATTACAATACTGAGTGGTCACAAAACATCCACTTTTTGCAGTAATAAGTTTGCCAATAAACTCTTGACATTTTGCTGAGATTGTATCATACATCATGACATGAAAACTGCACATATCTTTTAAGAAATAGAGCACTGAAAATTAAAGCAGTCAACATTGTAGAATGGTAAAATTCTGTTCACTGGCACTGTGAAGAAAACTTAGTGGTCTGCATCATAAGTCACAGTCAAATAAAAAGTCATGACAGGTGATAATGTTCTAATATATAATGTTATAATGTGATAATGATATTATGGATCCAGTAAAAATGAAAGCTATGACGCCAGTGTTAACAAACCTTCATTAAAGAGATTGTCCAGGAATTGGACAACTCACAGAGGAGGCCGGGGAAGGTGAAAAAAAATCATTCTCACCTCTCACCTGTTCCCGGCGCTCTGGTGTCCTTTGCCATTGTTCATGTGGAGCACGCGATTGCCCTCAGTGATCATGTGCGGCACAGAACATCCGCTGGCAAAGGCCCAGCACAATCGAATGGATAGTGGCAGCGGACATTGGAACACCAGGGAGAGATAAGTGTGATTGCTTTTTTTTTTTTAATATTTCACCTTCCCCCCGTTGACAATTCCTGGACAACCCCTTAAATGAAGGTTTGTTCACTCTGGCGTCATGGCTTCCATTTTTCATGGATCCATATTAGATCCATTATCACCTGTAATGAGTTTTTATCCCTTTTGACATGTCAGGTATCCATTTATTTACAGCCAAAAAGCTAAGGAAACCTGAATTTATAATTTTTTTTTTGCAGAAATTGGCATAACAAAGTGACAATTTTTGGTGCATAGCAGATTTTATTAGGACTTTCTGCTTTCTGCACACCACTTTTCTGAAATTGACCTCCCATGCCCCATGAGATTTATTACATTTACTCTAGAAACTGGCATAAATTATAGCTCCTACCTTATGTTTATGGCACACAGAGGGTCAATGAAATGCCTTATTTATTAAGAGGGGTCTGCTTCTTAATAAATTAAGTGCATCTCCACTCAGTCACACAGGGGATCAAGACTTGCAAAGGAACGTCAATCTTGATAAATTTCCCCCATGTCAACCAGCAAAGAACTGAAGTTAAGGACAAAGCAAAAATTCCCCTATTATTACAATATATGGGCTTGTTTTCATATATCAAGCCATTTTTCCCCCCATCTGGGTGTCACAAGTGATCCTATTGTTTTTCTGTCTAGCTGTGTCCAGTTGTGCTAGTGCACAAATATGTCATCAGGTCAGACATAACACAACTAGCCGGAAAATAGCTGATATATGTAAACCCAGCCTAAAAGGCCATGAAACCTCTACACAACATGATTTTTTAAATTCTCTTAAATGCAGCTTTACAAATTCCTAAATCATAGTTACTGTAGCTTAATTTAGATTTTTGTCAAATATGATGACAAGCTAGAATAAAGTAGCTTGAACCACATAAGATTAAAGGGGTTGCCCAGTTTCAATAATATTGGACTGTATACTGGACCATGGACTGTACATCACACGACCATGGACTGTACATCACATGACCATAGACTGTACATCACACGACCATGGACTGTACATCACATGACCATGGACTGTACATCACATGACCATGGACTTATTTTTATCCCCTAGAAGTAAACAGAGTGAATGACAACAAGCAGAGATCTAGAAAACCATGAGAAATTGATACAAAAATTATATTGTAAAATTGTACAACTTTTTATTATATAAACAATAACAATTGTCTCTCAATATTTGTCTGAAACCGGACAACCCCTTTAAGTTATTAAACTTTGGATAAAGTGGGAGGTGCATGATTTTAAAATGAAGTCGTAATATTGAGATCTTTTGGGAATGGCGGTGGAACATAAGAGCAATTTGTCACTAATCGTGACAGTCCAGCAGAAATAATGAAGTCCCTGGGAGGTAATATTATTGATTAATAATAGATGGACCCTTTGTACACAGAGTGGTCTCGCCTAATACATAACAGAATGATATAGTCACAGTAGTGTCACACATGGTTAGGATGAGCAGTACTTAGAGGAAGTATTAGAGTATTTCACCTATTCCTCTCACCTAGTACCACACTGTGATTATTTTATGTTACATTGGGTTGTGAGGGAATCCAGATACAGTTTGTTGTGCACAAAGAGCTTTCTAATGTGTGCTAGTAAGAGAAAGCCTTGGAGACAATTGATGAATTGATTTTTAAGGTTGCATTTATTTCTCCATTTCCAATGTGTAATGGTATAATGTGATAAAACCGGGAAGATCTGCGCAGAGAACAAAGAGCATTGCTCCTGGTCAACTGTTCACATTGACACATCACTTCTGTCACAATCATTTGTCAAAGAATAGCTGAAGTAATGTGAATTATTGATATTTTACATCTTCATGTCTATTGCAGATAATATTTTATGCTTCCAAAAAAACTGCCAAATAAATCGTACAATGTTGTGAAATACATTAAAATCACACATATATAGATAGACAGATGATAGACAGATGTATAGATAGATAGATAGATAGATAGATAGATAGATAGATAGAATTGATTGATTTAGAAAGATTGCATACTAAACATATCCAAAACACTTTCCCTGTTTCTTCTGCAGCATGCAGGTATATTGGATGGCTAAAGAAATGACACCTCACTTACTGCCTCTCTCCCTTTTCCCTTATACATTGTAAGCCTTTGTGGGTGGGTTTTGTGTATTATGTGTATTGTATGTAAACCCTCATCATGGTGCTCTAAGAATGAATATCAATAATAACATATATTAGCTTATCAAACGACAGCAGCCAACACATCTACAGGTGCATCTCAATAAATTAGAATATCTTTGAAACGTTTATTTCTTTCAGTAATTAAATAAAAAAAGGGACCTCCTATATTTTCTAGATTCTTTACACACAGAGTGTTCTATTTCAAGTGTTTTATTTCTGTAAATGTTGATTATGGATTACAGGTAATGAAAACCAAAATCTAAGAAAATTTGAATATTGTAAAAAAGTTCAGTATTGTAAATTCAGTGTGTCACCTGCCAAGGTTTCCTAAGCCTTTAAATGGTCCCTCAGTCTGGTTCAGTAGGACAAACAATCATGGAAGACGCTGATTATGAATTGTATTAATGAATTACTGAAATGATTGAACGTTTCAAGGATATTCTAATTTATTGAGATGCACCTGTATTACTAAGTACATATACTCAATGTACAATCAGATATACATACACATTTACTACTAAGGGCCTGTTCACATCACGTTTTGATCATCAGTTTAACTGATCAGTTTTGCAGATACAAAAAACTGACACGAAAAACAGATGAAAGTGAATGGAAACTGATGACGATCTTTTTACATATAGTGAACATTAAATAAAAATAGATCAGTTTCTGTCCATTCTATTGTGAGACACAAAAGTGTGGTTTGTTCTACTATTCTGTTCTACAGTAACTGATCCATTTTTATCTATGTAAACAGATGGTTATCATTTTCATTCTTATTTACATAAGTTTTTTGTATCCGCAAAACCGATAAGTTGAATTGATGACAAAACGCGATGTGAATGTCCCACTAACACATATACATACAATACACACAAGCAAAAATATACAAATACATTTACAAGGTACTCATCTACACACACTTATTACATAAATATTCATTCAGAAGAATAGCAGAAAGTCTACGGTTTTATGATCTGGGGATCCCACTACTATACAGCTCTAGATAAAAGAATTGGTGTGCCCCTGGGTAAGCTACTGTGACATCACAGAAGGGTTTTAGTCAGGTGATCTGCTGTGACATCACAGAATGATTTTAGTCAGATAATCTGCTGTGACATCACAGATTGGTTTTGGTTGGGTGAGCTTCTGTGACATCACACATGTGTTTCTGCGAGTTATACTACTGTGACATCACAAGTGAATTTCAGTGTGTTGTTCTGCTGTAATACCACAAGTGGGTTTCGGTCAGCTAAGTGGCTGTAACGTCCTTGCCTGTCCGGGCTTTGGCGCCGTCCTCCGGGCGCACGCTGCGGCACAGGAGGCGTTCCCGGTTGTGATTCTTTCCTTTGGGTTTTTCTTGTATTGTCTGAACACTGTCCTATTCCCTCAGCTCCTTAATTGATTTTCCACCACGCCCTTCTCCTTCACCTTGCTTTCCCCCTGCTCCACTAAGAGTTAACTTTAGTCCTCCTTTGTGATTGACAGCCTATCCTCCTATCAAGTCTGGGGCGGGTTCTTTCTCCCTATGTATTGTTTGCTCACTTTCCCATTGGCGCCTGCTATTGCATTTCGCTTACTGGCTATACTCCTTGTTCCTTGTTACCTGCTCTTCTGATTTTCTGACCACTGGCTTTCCTTTGACTATTCTCTTGGATTTTGATTCTGTACTGCATTGCTCGATTGTTACTGATCCCTTGGCTAGCTGACCTCCCTTTGTTGTTGTGCGTGTTGTCTGCGTTCTGTGTTATCACTTATTATAAGGAGGGATTGTCGACCAGTTGCTGGCTGTCACCTAGGACAGATCGGGCCAGTTAGCCAGGGACAGTGGGGGGGATTCAGCTTAGGGTCCACTGTCTTGTTGTGCCCCTCCCCCCTAAGTTCTCCAGCAGCTACTGGGGAATCGCTCCTCTAGTGATTCCCTTACAGTGGCTATTACATCACAAGTGATTTTTAGTGAGGTTCAGATGAGCAAGTTGCTGTGACATCACAAGAAAGCCTCTGTCAAACTGCTATGACATCAAAAGTAGGTTATAGTCAGGTAAGCTGCTGTGACTTCACAGGTGAGTTTCAGTCGGTTATAATACTGTGCCATAATAAGAAGGTCAGTTAGATAAGGTCATAATGATTTCTACTCCCATTCACTTCAATGGGAGGCACAGGTGGAATCCACCCAAAGATTGGCCAGGTGTTTCTTTTTTCACTAGCTTCTTTTTTTTTCTGCTGTGTGAACTTACCCTTAGTGTCTGCAGCTCAAATACAGACCTATGTGTTTCCATGGTAACAGGTTACAAACCTTGTATAGTCTGATGCTGTATACTCCTGCTGTTGCCTGTTTTTTCCCAGCATACATTAGACAAGTTAGCAACATATGTAATAAGTAAGGAAGAGATGGATGACAATATGACTGTAAGAAATGCCTTTAGGCTGATGTCCCATGTAGCAAATCGCAGCTAAAAACACTTTTTCCTTGCCCTATTAAATCTATAGGGAAAATGCTTGCGATTCCGCAGCTAATATTAACATATTGCGTTTTTCAAAAACACGCATTCTTGAAAAAGTAGCTTTTCCACAGCTTTTTTTTGCAGGGTGTGGATGAGATTAACCAAATTCTCATTCACTTTGCAGACACTATAAAATGCAGTGTTTTCTTTCCGGTGCATCTCCGAAGCAGTCAAAAACGCTGCATTTCAGCTACGTGGAGCCTAAAGGGGCTCTGACAGCTCTCCTTATATTTCATGGGGGAAGGGGGCCCTGTACATTGTCAGTTTATTAATACATTTGTAGTCGGAATAACAGAGTAATGGTACAACACACCGTGATGTTGATCTGGCGCTGATATTTTATGACAGGATAGATGACCTGTTAAATGTGAAGCTGTAACAACTTTTCATTAATTTCTGTGAAAATTAATTTCTGAATAAATCCATTCTAACAGATGAATGCACTTGCAAAGCTTACACTATAGAAATATAGTAACACACATTTCCTATTGTCGATGTATATTCTATGTGGCTAGCCACTATTCAAAGTCTGAAGATCAAATGTATTCTAGTGTAGTAGCATACTATATCCTATAGGTGTCACTCTTTATAATACAGTTTATGCTAAGAACCCCTGTATGAATAATTGTTGCTTTCAATTCATATCACTGTGTCCATTTTATTTTGTACTGATCCATTAGGTTATATTTCAGCTCTTTCTGAATAAAATCTGTGCAACAATTGGAAAGAAAATATGTATCCCATTCAAGGCCAATAAAGTTACATGAAAGTCATGAGCAGTCAATTAAATCTCCTTCCTAAGGCCAGGGCCCCACGTTGCAAAAACGCATTGTTTTGGCTGCAGCGTTTAAATGCTGCGTTTTACAGTACCTGCAAAGTGGATGGAATTCTGACTAATCCCATCCACACATTGCAGAAAAAAATCTGCAGCAGATAACCTGTGTTTTCAAAAATGCTTGTGTGTTCTTGAAAATCGCAGCATATCAATTATACCTGCGGAAACGCTGGCGTTTTCCATATAGGTATAATAGGAGCAGAAAGTCCGCAGAGGAAAACTCTGTGAAATCACGACAAAAAACTCAGCGGAAAAAAATGTGATGTGTTTCCGCCGTGGTTTTTTCGTAGCATTTTTTTTGTAGTTTCGCTACATGGGGCTATAGCCCCAATAATCACAGCCATGTGCTGTCCATGTCTTCTATGGACAGTATCCAGTCCACTGGGAATAATTTGTCATGAACAAAGCCATGAACAAAGTCGCAATATTTTTTTTTGCAAGTCATAATTTTTGCTTAAAAATTGCAACTTTTAAAATTCTCTGAGCCACTTATTCGTGATTTATCGTAATAATGCTAGTTTTCTACACCAAGGAGATGTAGATTTCTGTTTTGGTGCAAACTCTGGCGGGGTTGGGTTTCCATGCCGGTCTTGATAATTCAGGCGTCTGTTTCTTTCCACCGTTGGTACATGAAAAAAAAAAGCAGAGATATTCTCTATTTTGATCCAATTTGCAAACCAATATGCCCACTTAAGGTTATGGATCTGTTAAATCCCAGACAACACACGGATGTCATCAGATATTCACATATTAGGAGAGTATATTATAGATGTCTGGTACATTTGTAGTTACAATGCTCCTATATTTCCAGTACATGTGGTAAGGAGCTGCTGCTAGACAAGCTTGTTTTTCTTTACAATTTCACTGGATGTTGGAATAAGGAAATGAACAGTATCTCCTAGTGACGTCAGAAAAGACATCGCTGACACACCTGGCCACTGTGGAATTACACAAATAAAGAAGTGTGCTTAGTCTCATGAGGCTGTGATATTTGCAGAACAAGCTATTTAGGCACCAGCAACAACACACAGTGATATGACAGGATCACAGGTCTATTACCTAGGGGTAAAACCATGTACCATATAATCTGATTACAACATAACAATGCTCTGTAGATCACATAAGCTCTTTATAAATAATTTATAATGAATCTAATAAGCATATATGGTGTCCTACTGCAAATTAGCTGTTTCCTGAATAGTCAATGCTTGTGTAAAAAAGCCAACAGTATCATATGTGAGAAGGTGACAGGCAGAGTGCTGGAGTCCCCCTATATCAGCCCCAGATTTCTAATTTATGTGTGGTCTAGTACGGGTCTTGAATAGGCCTCAGCCCAGGCGTAGGGCCCAGGCTCATTAATGGGCCATAAAAGGCTACAGAGTCTGCACTTCAGGGCAGATCCTGGGAGTGAGAGGAGGCGTCTGGGTCTGTCCTCACGGTATTGTGCTAAATTGCTTGTTTGTGTGGCTGGTAGCAGTTATTATTTACTGTTTAATTAGTGCTCGGACGAGCAGGGTTTTGTTTTACGTTTTGCCTGAAGTTAAGGCTGTATTTTATTTTGCTTATTCTGTGCCTGACGAAAGGTTTATTTATTTTTGCTGTTTTTTCAAATAAACCTGTTTTGCACCAGACTTCGTGTCCCTGTCTCTGACTGGTTGGGTCCGCACCATTGCTGCTACCGAGCTACCTTCTCCACATAGTAACATCATGAATAATATAACAATGATAATAATAATCTATGAAAGGAAGTCTATCATTCGCAAAAACACTTTTAAGCTAATGGCATGTTGGAATGGCCTTTAAAAAGGCCATTCTTCTCCTACCTTTCCTTGTTTTCTTCTACCAGCCGATTCCAAGATAATTTGTTTCTTCATGTATGTAAATAAGCACCACGGAGCACCCAGGGCGTCCCTTCTCTTCTGCGAGCACCCATCGCATCATCACTTCTCACCGCCCCTTTGGCTGTTGCGGTGACTCCCCTCTTGGTCTTCTCTGTATCTCCTTTCTTTTAAGTCCTTGTACGCAGCGCTGTGCGCATGTGCAATCGGCTCTGCCACGCTCTTGTGATAGACCACCGGAAAATGGCAGCCTGATTGCGCATGCGCAGACGCAAGAATTAGCTGCCAGTGAGAACTGAGAAGAAAGAAGACCAAGAGGGGAGTCACCGCAATAGCTGAAGGGGCGATGACAAGTGATGACGTGATGGGTGCTTGCAGAAGAGAAGGTACGCCGCGGGTGCTCCGTGGTGCTCATTTGCATACATGAAGAAACAAATTATCTTGGAATCAGCTGGGAGAAGAATACAAGGAAAGGTAGGAGAAGAATGGCCTTTTTTAAAAGTGTTTTTGCGAATGATAGACTCCCTTTAATATGTTGTCTCGGAACAGATATTGATGACATATTGCTAAGCCTCGAGTCACGTCATCTCCTATCAGGTTTACTTTTTCCAGATTTTTCATGATCAGCCATTTCCTATGATATGCTGACCATGCGGCCACCAGAAAGAGCCAAGTGGATCTAACCAGAGAGGCGGCACAGCACTTTCCTAAATCCTATCAATCATACATTATGGGCATATCCTAGCCATTTGCCATCAATGTCTGTCGTGATACCCCCTCTTTAATGACTACACTTATATGTAGATGTCATCTTCATTCTACCATGCATTTGAAATGTAAAAGAAAAGAAGAAAAAATAAAATAATATAAATAAAAAATAAAAATAGAAATAAAATAAGAAAAATAGAAAAAACAAAACAGAAAAAATAAAAAGGAAATATGGAGACCAAGGCTGAGGCTCCACATTGTAAAAACATGCTTCCTTTATATTTCCTATTCATTTTGTAGCCACACCTGACTTTGGCTCAAAAAACAGTAAAATATGCAACAAAAAAGTTGCATTTCCACAATGTGGGGCCTTAGCCTAAAGAGAGTTTAAAGAATGAACTGTGCTTATTTCCAATCATAAGGCTTAAACCCATCAACTAGGGTGGGATTTTCTATCCACCACTTCCATCTTGCTGTAAATGGCTGCTTATCAGGAAATTACACCCCTAAGCGTGCTTCGTATAGAAGCATAGTATTAAATCTAGATTTCACTTGTGCTGTTCAGTGGAATATAATTGGATTTCCAGTGTGCCAGGCTAGTGCTTCTGGCCACATTTACAATTCTTCCCATCACTCATCTGATTTGCTTGTGGACCGTATATATATATATATATATATATATATATATATAAAGTATATATATCCTAAAATTTAGCAATACAATTTCTGGTAAAGGTGACAAAACAAAGTGCCCTTTTAAAGTCATCTCAAAGTCCTGCTCCCAGAACTCTTTTATCTTGGCACAGTTCCAAAGCATATGAAATATATTCCTCCTTTCTCCACAGCCCCGCCAGCATTAGGTATTCAGGGTTAAATTTATATATCTTTGTGGGTGGCGAATATAATCACGTACAGATTTTTTTCACCATGGTAATATTCTTGCATGTTCATTCCATCGCTTGTGCCCAGTTCCTTGATCTGCTGATTAAGATTTCCTTCCCAATATCTCATGTATGACAATTTCCCTTTAATATCATTTAATATTAATTCCTTATACATTATATAAAGTTCCACTCAGTGCATTCTAGAGTAGTCATAAACCTCTGGATTTTAGGTTGATGCCTTTCTGCTCTTATAATCTTACTTATAATCTGATATTTATATAAGATTTTTCCAGTTCTCTGAAAATTTATAAAATCCATGGCTTGCCAAATTTCTCTTGTAATTCTTCTTGTAAAAAATATCAGACATCTTTATCACAGAAAAACAACAAATACATACACAATACAAACAACAGGGACATCCAAATATTGGGCATACACCAGAGTGGGACATATATATAATACCATCCCTTTTAGATATGCATACAATTATTATATAATTCAGCTAGCATTAGCTTATTTATTGACTACTTCCTATCTAAAAATTCATGAGAACATTCTCTTTAGTTGGGTCATTTTTTCTCATTCTGACCCCTGAGAATTACATATCTCTCTGTTTTCTCCAGAAGTCACAATCTCAGCCATTGAATTTTCCTGTATGATGAAACTGCACAGATTGTACCACACCGGCTGTCTGCAACAAGAGCACAAACTCTTATCACCAACTACTGCTAATGTTTAGACAGGCTCCTATCGAACGGTTATAATGAAGAAGACGGCAATTCAGCCTTCTTAACTGTCCTCCTATGGTCTCTTAGATTATTTAGGATGATATAGAGAGGAGTATATTACACTGTCCTTTAGCAGGTAATTATGGTAATGGTTCCAGCTGTTCATGTGATGTTGTGCTGAGGCATTATGGGATTGATAGTAGAGTACAGTAAAAAGAGAAATCTAAAAATCAAGATGGTGTCTGACATGCAGGCATAACTGCAAAGAAATTAGTGCAATATAAATAAAAGAGAAGTACAGAATTAGACAGATAATAAGTTTGGGGTGCTGTGATGGAAAAAAGTGTTTTTGCTCGACTACTTACTTAAAGTGCCCTAAAAGGTCAATATGGAATGGTAAGTCTAATTATAGAAACATCCCTGCAAAAAAAAACACTTATTTCATCACCGAATCTCTCATCTGATTGTCTTTTCCACACCGGACTTATGAATAGTATCACAGGATCACATGGGCAGCTAAAGCCAGTACCATCTCTGCCTGCTGAGAGGACAGTGTAATTATCCTTCTCTCTATAGTCTCCTATATAAGCTAAAAAACAAATATAGACTCATAGAAGCTGTACAAATATCTTCATTATTGTGCATCAGAAGTTGTCCATTTAGTTTAATCATACCAGAAATCTTGATTTTAGATGGTGACTCTGAAGAAACCAGAAAGCATGTAATTCGCTGGATACCACCATGACACCACACAACTCAACTAAAGAGAATGATCCCATGCATTTTCAGATAGAAATGAATAGCTAAATAAAGTTATATTAGCTACTTATAATAATGTTCAAATGTTTTAGGCAAGTGTGGAAAAAACATTAGAAACTAAGAATTCTTTCAAAAATAGAAATGTTAATAGTTATTTTTTTTTTTCAATTAACAAAGTTAAGTGAATGAACAACAGAAATGTGTAAAGCAAATCAATATTTGTTGTAACCGCCATTTGGAGAAGAGGTCCTCTTCTCATTTTATTGGTGTCAAAAATGGTATCCCCAAGCATATCTTTATTTTGAATAAGAATTTTTTTATATTGTAAAATTAGCAAAACATAAAAACTGTATTAATTTTGTATGGTAATTGTAATGACTCACAGAAAAACTTACCATACCATTTTTTTCTCACAGTGAATCTCATAAAAAATAAACCAAACAAGAAATAAATAATGTCAGAGTTGGCGCTTTTTTACCCATTCTCACCATTAATAAAAGCTAAAGAAACTATTATATTTTTGCAATCCAAAATGGTGCCATCTAAAAATATATGTAGTCTCATGGAAAACAAGCCCTTGTATGTTGATGGAGAAATAAAAAAAAGTTATGGGTTTTGAAATGTGGAGATGAAAGACAAAAAAAAATACACTGGGGGAATGTACTATTTCCTCTATGCCAGAAAACTGCCATCAATGGGAATAGTTGTGGTGCATCTTTGGCACGTGGGCCTTTTTTGTGCAAAAGAAGCACACTCCCCTGTATTTCTACCCTGCAAATTTACTATAACTTGGAAAACTGGTGTGAGTTATATACACACATGGACAAAATTGTTGGTAGCCCTCATTTAATAAAAGAAAAACCCACAATGGTCACAGAAATAACTTGAATCTGACAAAAGTATTAATATATAAAAATTCTATGAAAATGAACAAATGAAAGTCAGACATTGCTTTTCAACCATGCTTCAACAGAATTTTAAGAAAAGAAAACTCATGAAACAGGCCTGGACAGAAATGATGGTTCCTTTAACTTAATATTTTGTTGCACAACCTTTTGAGGCAATCACTGCAATCAAACGATTCCTGTAACTGTCAATGAGACTTCTGCACCTCTCAACAGGTATTTTGGCCACTCCTCATGAGCAAACTGCTCCAGTTGTCTCGGGTTTGAAGGGTGCCTTCTCCAGACGGCATGTTTCAGCTCCTTCCAAAGACGCTCAATAGGATTTAGATCAGGGCTCATAGAAGGCCACTTCAGAATAGTCCAATGTTTTCCTCTTAGCCATTCTTGGGTGTTTTTAGCTGTGTGTTTTGGGTCATTTTCCTGTTGCAAGACCCATGACCTGCGACTGAGACCAAGTTTTCTGACACTGGGCAGGGCACATTTTACAGACTGGTGCGGATCCCAAAGGTGGAACACACATATATCAAAAATTTATGCCATGGATATATATGCATCAAACATTTATGGTATATTCTGAAAATATGCATTAAATGTCTTTCGTGGTCAAATCCCTTTACGGCTAAGGCCCCCCGTTGTGTAAACGCAGCATTTTTGAAAAACACAGCATGTTGATTTTACCTGCGGAAGATTTAATAAGGGAATAAAAACTGCTGAGTCAAAAAAGCAGCAAAAACGCAATGAAAAACACTGGGAAAAAAAATCATAATGTGTTTCAGCTGAATTTTTTTTCTCTTTCAGTTCGATACGTGGTATGCAAAACACCAGTGTTAATAAATACCCCCTATAATCCAAAATAAGCCAAATGTTCACATTTGCACCGGAGTCTCTCATAATTTCTGCCGAAAATCAATGAACTAAAAAGTCCTGCACAGAGAACTTTTTCCTCCACAGGTTTCAGTTTAAAAATAACGGACATCCAACAAACCCGATCATAGTCAATGGGGTCCGCAGAGCTCCGTGTGTAACCGCTGTTTTAGCGATGCTGGTGTGAACCCAGTGTTGTACATACAAAAAATCTATTAAAAAAATAGATTTTTTTTGTATTTATTTATAAATTCAATACATTTCTATAGTATATTATTGATTATTATATTATTTTATGTAGGAGCTTGGTGGTTAGCATTGTTGTTCTGTAGCACTGGGGTCTTGGGTTTGAATCTGACCAAGGACAAGGCCCACATAGAGTTTGGATATTCTCCTCATGTTTTTGTAGACTTCCTCTGACATTCCAAACAAATCATCCGTATAGGTTTTCCAAAATTGACTATATATTATACTGTTGTTTTGACTTCTGTAAGTCTGTTGACATTCATTACATTTACAGATCTTACAATAAACACCCTTGTCATTAATTGGCTTTTATGTTTTTCCTCCTTTCATTGTCTCATTGTGATTAATTTATGTTTAGCTGCCCAATTTGCTGTGAATTTTGCATTTACTTCACTGGAAGTGACTGGAGGCTCACGTGTATTTAGATGTTATCGTCACCTTTTATTGATTGTGACACTCAGATCAGAGCTTAGTGTTCTCCCTCCAAGCTCCACTGCACTCATTCAGGAGAACACGTGGATAATGAGGCTTTAACTGCGATCTTCAAAGGGATCAGAGATCCCTATTTAAAAAGAAATCAGCTCACACGATAGTATTTTTTGCAAACAGATGTTGTGCCATAGACATGCAATGGACCAGTAACATTCCTAAGAAAAAATCTTTACATATTGTAGAGTGTTTTATTGAAATGTATTACTTGATATGTTATGTACACCAGTTATACATAGTCATGTAATGATGAAACAGAGAATAGCTATTTTGTATTATATAAACTTAATAGAAATCTTTACTAAAAGGGGCTGTGGTGACTGATGACGGAAAAAAAAAGGGTCTCTTTTTTTCAGGTTCAGCGCCACTTTTGTCCAGGGGCTGTGTCTGGTATTGCGCCTCATCCTGATCCACTTTAGTTTTTTTTCACTGCACTACTAATGTTTTTATTTCTATATATTTTGCAAACAGGGCACAGAATGGGGGTGGTGGTGCAGCTTTGGCACAAGAAAGGGACTTGAGGCCAAAGATGTGCCACATTAAAAAAAAACGCCTCAAAAAAACCTCTTGAGGCTAAGGCCCTACATTACAGAAGGGTGACATTTTGTCTGTTGGCTTTGGCATTTGCAGATTAAAATATGTTATACAGTACCAGCAAAGTAAATGAATTCAATTCCATCCACATATTGTGAACGAGGAAGTGAAAGCTGTGGAAAAGCGAAGCTTTCAAATACACATGCACTATTGAAAATAGCAGCTTATTAATTTTAGCAGCGTAATCGCAATTGCTTTCCTTATAGATATACTAGGGGAACAAAAATGCAGGAAAAGCTCTGCTGAAAAAAAAAACAGTCATCCACCAGTTATTGTAGTGTGTATGAGGCCTGAAAGAGAATTTGTCTCCAAATAGAAAATGCTAAATAAAATAAATTATTAGATTCTTTCTGTTCCCCTGAACAATTTGGTGTTTTTCTTTTTAAAATCCATCCACCCAGTCAAAAGATATGGCCCCTGGAAGATTATATATACAGTGGGGAAAAAAAGTATTTAGTCAGCCACCAATTGTGCAAGTTCTCCCACTTAAAAAGATGAGGCCGGCCTGTAATTGTCATCATAGGTAGACCTCAACTATGAGAGACAAAATGAGAAAACATATCTAGAAAATAACATTGTCTGATGTTTTAAGAATTTATTTGCAAATTATGGTGGAAAATAAGTATTTGGTCACCTACAAACAAGCAAGATTTCTGGCTCTCACAGACCTGTAACTTCTTCTTTAAGAAGCTCCTCTGTCCTCCACTCATTACCTGTAGTAATGGCTCCTGTTTGACATTGTTATCAGTATAAAAGACACCTGTCCACAACCTCAAACAGTCACACTCCAAACTCCACTATGGTGAAGACCAAAGAGCTGTGGAAGGACACCAGAAACAAAATTGTAGACCTGCACCAGGCTGGGAAGACTGAATCTGCAATAGGCAAGCAGCTTGGTGTGAAGAAATCAACTGTGGGAGCAATAATTAGAAAATGGAAGACATACAAGACCACTGATAATCTCCCTCGATCAGGGGCTCCACACAAGATCTTACCCTGTGGGGTCAAAATGATCACAAGAACGGTGAGCAAAAATCCCAGAACCACACGGGGGGACCTAGTGAATGACCTGCAGAAAGCTGGGACTAACGTAACAAAGGCTACTGTCAGTAACACACTACGCTGCCAGGGACTCAGATCCTGCAGTGCCAGACGTGTCCCCCTGCTTAAGCCAGTACATATCCGGGCCCGTCTGAAGTTTGCTAGAGAGCATTTGGATGTTCCAGAAGAGTATTGGGAGAATGTCATATGGTCAGATGAAACCAAAGTAGAAGTGTTTGGTAGAAACACAACTCATCGTGTTTGGAGGAGAGTGAATGCTGAGTTCCATACCTACTGTGAAGCATGGGGGTGGCAACATCATGCTTTGGGGCTGTTTCTCTGCAAAGGGACCAGGACGACTGATCTGTGTACATGAAAGAATGAATGTGGCCATGTATCGTGAGATTTTGAGTGCAAACCTCCTTCCATCAGCAAGGTCATTGAAGATGAAACATGGCTGGGTCTTTCAGCATGACAATGATCCCAAGCACACCTCCAGGGAAACGAAGGAGTGGCTTTGTAAGAAGCATTTCAAGGTCCTGGAGTGGCCTAGCCAGTCTCCAGATCTCAACCCCATAGAAAACCTTTGGAGCGAGTTGAAAGTCCGTGTTGCCCAGCGACAGCCCCAAAACATCACTGCTCTAGAGGAGATCTGCATGGAGGAATGGGCCAACATACCAGCAACAGTGTGTGCCAACCTTGTGAAGACTTACAGAAAACGTTTGACCTCTGTCATTGCCAACAAAGGATATATAACAAAGTATTGAGATGAACTTTTGTTATTGACCAAATACTTATTTTCCACCATAATTTGCAAATAAATTCTTAAAAAAAAATCTGACAATGTGATTTTCTAGATTTGCTTTCTCATTTTGTCTCTCATAGTTGAGGTCTACCTATGATGTCAATTACAGGCCGGCCTCATCTTTTTAAGTGGGAGAACTTGCACAATTGGTGGCTGACTAAATACTTTTTTTCCCCACTGTATGCTAGCTCTGATTCTCCATGTGGGCGGGAACCTATTTTTTTATAGAAAACCATAACATTCCCGCCCACTTGGAGAATCAGAGGTAGTTCAGATATAATATTCCAGGGGCCGTATCTTTTGAATCGGTGGATGGATTTTAAAAATATAAACACCAAATTGTCCAGGGGAACGGCAAGTATCAAATGATCAAAGGTATTTAGCATTTTCTACTTGGTGACAGAAAGGGGTTGTACAGTCAATTAATGTTACTGCTTGTATAACGAAAAGTTAATAAAAATAACTTTATTTATATAGCGCCAACTTATTCCGCAGCAATTTACATGAACAGACAGTATTTGTCATTACAATGTGACAAAGAAATTCACATATCAAACACTAGGAGTGATGGCCCTGCTCGCAAGAGCTTATATTCTATGAGGAGATAGGGAGACACAAGAGGTAAGAGGACTTGTTCGGTATAATGGTCCAGCCATGTTTTAATAAATAAGGTCATATAACTGAAGCTGTATGAGCCGTCACCAGCTGGTATCTGTGAATATACAGATACTAAGTGCATGGATTGCAGGGTAACTTCTAGATGGTGGGGTCAGGATCTGAGGAATAGAGGAGGAAGGATGGAATAGGATAAGAAATGTTAGTGAAGTGTGCGGAGGTGTAGAGCAATGTGATCAGGTCATGTGATAAGCCTGCCTAAACAGATGTAATTTTAGGGCAGTTATGAAGCTGCTGTAGTTGGGTATTAATCTGATTGTCTGGAGTAAAGCGTTCCAGAACATTGGTGCAGCTCGAGAAAAGTCTTGGAGATGAGATTGGGATATTCAGATAACAGATACTATAAGTCTAAGGTGATTGGCAGAACAGAGAGTGGTTAGGGCAGTAGACGGTGAGGAGAGAGGGAGACATAGGAGGGCGCAGCACTATGGATGGATTTATGGGTGAGTGTGATAATTTTATATTGTAATCTGTGGATGGGCAACCAATACATTGACTGACACAAGGTTATGTTCCAGTGTGCTTTCATTGATATACAGTCCATGGTCATGTGATGAACATACAGGTACACAGCTCGTTACCGTCACAGCACAGTAATTAGACATCTGGTATATCACATGACCATGGACAGTCCATCACATGACCATGGACTGATTTTTATTCACTGGAAGTAAACAAGGAGTCCCAGCAAGCAGAGATCTAGAAAACCGTGAGGAATTGACAAAGAAAGTAAATTGGAAAATTATGACTTTTCATTATACAAGTTATAACATTTATTTGCGGAAAATGGACAACCCCTTTAACATTATTCAGTGTAACATTCTAGCCATATAATACTAGAGTGTCCTTATTCAAGATTTTTAAAGGGAAAATGGCAGCAAATGGAGTTTTATATTAATAAAAAAATAAAAAAGGTAAACAGCCAGCCTCTTGTCATAGAGATACAGCCACCAGCCCAATGCTATCTTTATGTATTATACACATTTATACTCATAGCATAATAAACCCTATCACAAGGAAGCTATAAAGAACACCACAATAAAGGTCAAAGGGGTGATTTATTCAGGCCATTCAACTGCTGATCACATGCAAGGGAAGTGTCAGATTTATGGAAGAACAAGCCCATTACAAGCAGCTGAATTGATAAATAGGGTGCAGGATCTGGCATTATATCGCCTACGGCTTCAATCACAGCGACTTCACTAATGACGCTGAGCCTAATTCTACATTATTCCTTGCCAGTCTACCGCAGGTTTCAGGCAGATATATTAATAAATATAGGATGCTGTGTTTTATGCCCTTTGTTCTTTTCTTGATTTCCAGTATCTTTTTTTTTTACATTTTGATTTCTCGTGCAACACACCCTCATAAAAAAAATCCAGGGCTCTGCTAAGAAAGGTCATCAGATTTTTCCTCTTAGAAACCACAGGAGTCAAACAGGCAGCCATTTCAAAGATGCCTTTTGTCTCTTGGAAACTTTGGGAAAAAAGGAAAGGGTTATCCTTTATGGAAAAGGCCACATTGAAATATGAACAGCACAGGGAAGCGTTTCGCCTTTAAAGGGGCAGAAGAGAATTCTGATGGGTCTTTGTTGTGTTTTGGAACTCTCCGAAAATCCTGATAATTGTCTCCCAGCCCAGTTTTATACACACTGTGTGGCACCGGAGGGTATAAAAAGGTTAAAAATACCCTCGTCCTATAATAAAGAGCTTGCTCACTCCAATGAACGTGTGCATAGTCTCAGCTACAGTGTCTTTTGTTAGGGCTTGAAGCATGTGCTTCACACATGGAGATCACAAACCATAATCTCCACCTGGCTGCATTGTCCTCCTCGGAGACAACAATGAGAGGTATTTACATGCCAGAATGGGCAAAGAAAACAGTAGCAATAAAGAAAGAATCTGCATTAGAGACTTACGAGAAAACATTATCTGTAGACTGTTACTGACTAGGTGTATTGAATTGCTGGGTATCGGTCTTGTGCAATAATGTTTATTGCTCTCTGTAGTTCTATGCATTGTGCCTATCGCTGCCATAGAAGTAATTAGTGATGAAGGTAACTAAATGGTTAATATCATATTTAGAGATGAGCGAATTTCTCAAAAATTCGATTCGGCAGCTTCGTTGAATTTCCCAAAACAATTCACTTCGATCCAAATTACTTTGCAGTGAATAACATTAAAAACAGCTATTTTTCTGGCTGCAGAGAGCCTGGGGATATGGGGATATGCATTTTAAACTAAGGACACGTTGGAATAGCCTTTAGAAAGGCTATTCTACTCCTACCTTTGCCCCCTGCGATGTCCTGGTCCGCCGGGCATGCACAGTGTAAGCCGGGGTGGGCTCCCCAGGATACAGCGAAGTCACGAACAAAGGAGGCGACACCAATTGAATTTAGTAAAAACAATATTTTACTTAGTGTAGTAACACCCTTTTACCCAAAAAGAACACTCCCAGATATTTCCATACACTCAGCCAGTAAGCTGAGACCCTGGTGTTGTACAGCGCGGTGCCCTCTAATGTGCGTCTCCAATAAACTCCAAGCTTTTACCTATCTGCAGGCTGCAACTAACCAGCCGCTTGTTACCTTTTTATCACCCTAGTCACAGGACCAATTAAGTGAGTGTGATAGGGACACCGGCGGTATAACACAATAGCTTACAAACTTATCAAAATACCCCTATTCCCCCCAAACAAAGTACAACCAAGTAAATATACACACGTGGACAAAATTGTTGGTACCCCTCGTTTAATGAAAGAAAAACCTACAATGATCACAGAAATAACTTGAATCTGACAAAAGTAATAATATATAAAAATTCTATGAAAATGAACAAATGAAAGTCAGACATTGCTTTCCAACCATGCTTCAACAGAATTTTAAGAAAAGAAAACTCATGAAACAGGCCTGGACAGAAATGATGGTTCCTTTAACTTAATATTTTGTTGCACAACCTTTTGAGGCAATCACTGCAATCAAACGATTCCTGTAACTGTCAATGAGACTTCTGCACCTCTCAACAGGTATTTTGGCCACTCCTCATGAGCAAACTGCTCCAGTTGTCTCGGGTTTGAAGGATGCCTTTTCCAGATGGCATGTTTCAGCTCCTTCCAAAGATGCTCAATAGGATTTAGGCCAGGGCTCATAGAAGGCCACATCAGAATAGTCCAATGTTTTGCTCTTAGCCATTCTTGGGTGTTTTTAGCTGTGTGTGTTTGGGTCATTATTCTGTTGCAAGACCTATGACCTGCGACTGAGACCAAGTTTTCTGACACTGGGTAGCACATTTCTATCTAGAATCCCTTGATAATCTTGAGATTTCATTGTACCCTGCACAGATTCAAGACACCCTGTGCCAGATGCAGCAAAGCAGCCCCAGAGCATAGCAGAGCATCCTCCATGTTTCATAGTAGGGACAGTGTTCTTTTCAAGATATGCTTCATTTTTCTGTCTGTGAACATAGAGCTGACGTGCCTTGCCAAAAATTTCGATTTTTGTCTCATCTGTCCATAGAACATTCTCCCAGAAGCTTTGTGGCTTGTCAACATGTAGTTTGGCAAATTCCAATTTTGTCAGATTCAAGTTATTTCTGTGACCATTGTGGGTTTTTCTTTCATTAAACAAGGGGTACCAACAATTTTGTCCACGTTTGTAACAGTAGGTTAGCTTGCAAGCCAAAGAAATGTGAAATTGCATAAAATGCCGCTTACAGACTTCCTTAGAAGCTCCTCTCTAAGAGTTACAACTCTATAGAATTCTGAGTCCTAGTCCTTACTACCGAATAGGAGAATAATTCATCAGTAGTGTGGCCTGTGAAGATGAGTATGCCTAACTAGTCTAACTACAGGCCCTTACTCAGTCCCAAGCAATTTGGCGCCAAAAATGTAATGTGGTATGTGCACGATTACTCCTCTTACTGACCCGGGTCTGTTGGGTACCTTTAGCCTTGGTTTGGAACAACTGGAAAGGGGCTCATCCAGAAAACATGAAGTCTCACTGACAATGCCATTTCTCAGTCATGTCCTTGATGGCAATCTTCTCCTTCAGGATGCTGTCTGGACCAACTCTG
The DNA here is from genome assembly GCA_947044405.1 of Leptodactylus fallax. Lineage (NCBI taxonomy): Eukaryota > Metazoa > Chordata > Amphibia > Anura > Leptodactylidae > Leptodactylus > Leptodactylus fallax. Next base: position 2,992,897 of record CAMRHE010000073.1, on the reverse strand, counting down.
GAACAGTCTTTGATTCAGCTCCACTTTGCTGTGTCCTCTGGTCCCTTAGGGATCCTACTACATGTGTATGACACTCCAGTCCTCCTCCTCATAGCTCAAAGAACACTCCCAAGAAGGCTGCCACACACACTCTGATCCTCCTTGTAGTTCCACCTCTGCAGAACAGGGTCTCCACGTGACTACTCCAGGGAATTACAGAATTACAGAAACGGTCTTGTATGGGATATAATCAAGATGGCCGCCGGACATGCGCAGAGCCGCTGGGAATAGAATCAAAATGGCCACCGGACATGCGCAGAAACGGTCTTGTATGGGATATAATCATGATGGCCGCCGGACATGCGCAGAGCCACTTGGAATAGAATCAAAATGGCCATCAGACATGCGCAGAAATGGTCTTGTATGGGATATAATCAAGATGGCCGCCGGACATGCGCAGAGCCGCTCGGAATAGAATCAAAATGGCCACCAGACATGCGCAGAAATGGTCTTGTATGGGATATAATCAAGATAGCCGCCGCACATGCGCAGAAACGGTCTTGTATGGGATATAATCAAGATGGCTGCCGAACATGCGCAGAGCCACTCAGAATAGAATCAAGATGGCCACTGGACATGTGCAGAGCCACTCGTGTAGGAATAATATAAAGATGGTCGCCACAAGTGGCTCTGCAAATGTCCGGCGGCCATCTTGATTCTATTCCGAGTGGCTCTGCACATGTCCGGCGGCCATCTTGATTCTATTTCGTGCAGCTCTGCGCATGTCTGACGGCCATTTTGATTATTTTATTACACGAGCTAGGAGGACCAGGACATCGCAGGGGGCATGATGCAACGGCAAATGTAGGAGTAGAATAGCTTTTCTAAAGGCTATTCCGACGTGTCCTTAGTTTAAAATGTGATTCGATACCACGAAGAGTGAGGAAATCCGGATTCGATGCAAATCGAAGATTTCCTGAAATTCGGATCGAATTCCACTTCGTCGGCTTCGATTCACTCATCTCTAATCATATTATATTATTTTGTTCATTTTGAAATGTTGGTCTAATCTTACTAAACAGAATATGACAGATGTATCCACTGATATTACATTAGATAATTGTATAAAACAATTATGTAGCTGGAAACAAAATAAAAAAATAAGGTAGCAAAGTGATATATTTCAACCAAAATTTACTGGGGTGTGTGTGAAGAAGGTACAAAAATGTTAATTGTACCCAGGTACCCAAAGCCTACAAATTGGTTATGTGTTTAGTAGAAAAACGATAGGCTGGCATCATACAGTGTATTGAGTCTATTAAGGGACCTGTGAAAATGGGTAAAAATAGGACTGTCACGTGATTAGGCCAATTCACATGAATTGATTTTCATGCTGCTGTGTGACGGCCATTAAATAAACGACTTTAACACAACCATGAAAGTCGTTCTTTAGAATATAGCTTAAGGCTTCATTTACATGTCAGTGCTACTTTTAAGGGATCTAACGTCTTAAAAACAGTCGTAATGTCTGTTTCTGACAGCCGTTTTGCATCTGTTTTGTGCCCTGTTTGTTGTTTTTGATGGCGAAAGTCATGCTCTGCAAGTTTACTCCATGTGGAATTTGCTTTACAACACTTAATGTAGTGCATATAAAGAATATACAGTATATTTCAAGCAGATTCTCAGTGAGGTTTTACGTAGTAATGGTCATCAATCTAATCCTTATATTCCTAGTGCTCTCCAGTGCCCACATCAATAGCACACATTGTTGGGAGTGTGCTATATAGTATTTAGACATGTACTGAATTCACTGTACAGATAGCAAATACAGTGCCCAGCACTAGCACAACTATAGGGGTCACAGTGGTCACCTCTGCTACTGGGCCCAGAAGTTAGTGAAGCAACAAACAAAATGACAAGTGATCAAAACAAATCAATAGTGAGATAAAAGGAGAGAGTCACCTGACCATAAAAATCTGCAATCTAAAAAGGGCTACAGTAAATTCCCAGAAAATGCCAAATATTTCATCCCAGAGCTGCAACATCTTAGCTCCTACCTATTCCAATTGTAATAATTATCCTATGCTTTAAATAAAATATATATTTATCTTGTCTACACTGTGCTGGAAAGTTATTCTGCCCTCTTCTGGCAGCAGAAGGGAATATTAGTAGAAATGTTTAATTCACTATTACTTTTCCCCAAAGTCCTCCTAGCTGTCTGGATCTACTAGCCTTGAGTGAAATGGGGCATGGAAACCCAAGGGAATCCCATATAATTCCATCTAGGTGGATGGGGGACTCTTAGGCATTTTGTGGACATGTGAAGCCCATGATAATCATGGACAGCCCTTCACCCTGCTTATTTGCGGATCATCTGCTGTCCATGATTTATACATTTTTTACATCCATGAAAAACAGACCAACTTTTTTTTATATATAACATTTCCTGTACTTTTCAATGTCTTGGGGTCCATGAAAAATAGATGACACCCAGATACCATCCAATTTTTTTTTCTCACAGACCCATAGAATTGATGTATCCATGATACATCAGCATCAGTGAAACAAACTAACATGCTTATATTTTTTACGCCGACCCACAGTCCGTGAAAAGGGGATGTCTGAATAAATACATTGACAAGAATGAATACATATTCTGTTAATGAAAAAATGCAGATGGTATACATGCTTACATTATAGACATGTGAATAAGGCCTTGAGGTGGATGTGACATGTCGGTGATGTAGTCACAAACCATGTTCACATGTGACTGCTGCTGTTTCCAAATTGTGGCTGCGCCTTAACAATCAAATTGAAAACAGAAGGGACCACGTGGCTACCACATTAGTACTGCCCCACGTGGCCCTATTTTTAGTAGAACTGTCAATAATTCCATTATTTGCAGCCAGGCCTAACAATTTATTATTTCAGTAATTTTCCAGAAGGGTTGCACTGAGTAGCTGTAGAGATGCTGGTCACATGTACAAAAACAAATTTAGGCTTCACACAATTTTTGTGGGCTTATAAAAAAAAGCGTAACTTCTCCTCACAACTGTGAGCTGTGTACTATCCATACATTTTAGCAGCATTTCCTTCTCTATCTGGGCCCAGACCACTGTGAAGACTTGTTCACGTCATGTCTGTGCACTTAAGCTTCCTATCATTCCCATCCGCTGTTGGTGCCTCCCATATAATACTCATGCCCCCTTTTGTACCCCACTGAATCTTTCTTTGAATATACACTATTGGCCAACTGCAGTTTAATAAAGAGTTAATTTTCTCCTTTCTGACAGTGGATAGCTGTGTATCATAAATCTTCTTCATGTCTCACTTCAGCTCACTAGGGATAATAATTTTATGAGCACAGATTGTCAGTTATCAAAGAAAATCAGAAAAGGGACCAAACAAGTTTATCCAGTCATAGTGATTTCAGGGTGACCTCTGGGGCCCTCCTGACTCCTGGGCCCCATTGCAGCTGCAACCACTTGTGACCTCTATAGTTACTGAAGTAAGTGGAGTAGATTTATTATGCCTTTTATGTCAGGTTTGAAGAAAAATGAGCGACTTTTTATTGTTTTGCACCACCCACACCACTTTCATGGAAGGGGGCATAGCATAGGAATCGTGGTAAGTTTATTATACAAGCTGGCATAGATTTCAGTGCAGGTGCATGGTCCCATGGAGGGTGACCCTGAATTATGAAGAGATATGAACCTCCTCAGAAATGAGGCACGCCCTTCACCAGTGCAGGAGGTATCAAGACTGGCATTGAATACACCAGTCTTCATAAATCTCCCCCAATGTGTTCTAAAAACAGCCATGGGATGACCATTACAAAAACTGTTGTCACACATTGCATAAGGCCTTACTAATATAGTAGAAATTACTATTACTGAACTTAAAAATTGCATGGAGGTTCTTCAGCAAAAAATCACTGTGTGAACTCAGCCTCAATGGTCTGCACAATGTGCACATTCTGAACCTGCTACAGCCACTGATGCCTTTAACTGAGGGGCACAATTATCTGACCTATCATGCAGTGTGTACAGTACATGTAGCTGCCATTTTACCAGTCGGATCACCAGTGTTCCTCATTAATGTGCAAGATAAATGTATAAATCCTCCCGCATGTATTATATATTCTACGCATGAAATATGTATGCTGACTTACCCATAACTCCAGGTATACTTTGTGCATTAATACTTTCTTATTGTTAATTTCTATTAAATATGTATATGTTATTATATTTAGTATTATTATAGGAATTTTCCTGAAGATAGAAACATAATTCAATTTAGTCAGAAGACTAAACAATTCCATCTAACCGTAGCTGAATAAGGGCTGGATGCGCTCCAGATTTATAATTTGCTGCTTGGCTGATCTGAAGGGTTGCAGGAAATACAGTTTTGTTTCTCTTCACATCCCAGCATTTGTTGTAAGTGACCTTTCCTCACGTAGCTGACCCTTTCATAGGTGACTATAACAACAGTGTTAAGTATTTCATGCACTTGTGGTCAGATACATGCAGAGATTACAAGACTCGAGCTATCATTTCTAGCACCAAAGGAAGTTGCTCAGAAATTATTGTTCTTCTCAGTTCATAGCAGATTTGTAGGAACAGAAATGTTTCTGCAATCGGTGTATATTGATTTCGGCGAAACCCATGTAGATGAATGGGACAGTCACAGAAATTGCAACAAATTCTCAACAAATCCACTGCAAGTGGATTTACAATAAGGGGGCATGTACGACCATGTGCATGTGTGTGTCACTAGGTTGTGATGGATGACATCCATCTACCTGTCCTGAATTTTGCTCCTGGGTCATGGCCCCATACATGAAAAACACGGCTAGCACACTATGAACGCAGTAATGCACATGAGGCCTAAGGCAGGTCCGCACAGAATGACAATGCTGCAGATTTTCAATCAGGACATAGTTATTCACACATCTGCATTTCACGTATGTGTGCGGTCCATATTTCTCGCGCACGACAAACATATCCATTCATTTCAGTGTCATTCATTCAGACATGCATTTTTTTTTGTGGACTGAATTTCCACTATGTAACAATGGAAACACATCCTTTTTTTCACTGATGTAAATACATCACAGCAATGAAAGTTTATGCATATGTAAAAAAAAACAAAAACAGATGTCATCCATATGACATCCGTTTTTCATGTGTCATCTGTTTCTGAACCAAAGACATACAAAGAAAAGGAAATTAAACAACAAAATGTTGATCTGCTTTTCACAGATGTGAAAAACGGATTAACCACGGACAGCACAGCTACAAATGAGCAGAATATCATGAATATCACACGTCCACAAAATGATAAAGCCTTATAGGTGCTGCAGGTTTTTAGTGCAACCTGTTGATGAGATTTCTCATCCACTCTGCAGGTACTGTGAATTGCATTGGGATGCCCTCTAGAAGATTCGCAGCTAACCTGTTGTATCTAGGTCCAGTGGAAATAAGAGCATTTGCCATAGAGCCCCTTGAGCCAGAGTTTCAAGGGGCTCTATGGCAAATGGGACGGTACTGGATAGCTGACTTAGGCTACATTTACATGACATTTTTTAATGGACATCACACAGCAGCATTAATTTCACTGTCAGTAAATGGGGGCTACTCTCATGACCGTTATCAAGGACCATCAAAATATAGGTCATTTCATATTTTCACCCGTTTTCACAGATCCCTCCATACATTGAAATGTATTCTTGAAAATGGGTGCAAGACAGTCATGAAAAATGGATGCTTTTCACACCCATTTTGCATCTTGGTTCATGTGCATCTAGCCTAAACGAAGAGCAGTTAGTCAAGTAAACTTCTCCATAGAAGAGGAAAGTATATTTTCTAGAACATTTTTCCTTTGAATAAAGAATAAAGTCCTGGTATTGTCCTATTATGTAAAGTCTTTTCTTAAAGAGAACCTGTTATCAGGAAAATGCAGTATATTCTGTGGGCAGCATGTTATAGAGCAGGAGGAGCTGAACAGATTGATGTAGAGGTTTGTGGGGAAAGATTCAGTATAACCTCTATTTTATTCATTGAAATCTCTGCTCTCTCTTTGCTACAAAGTCAAGGAGGCGGTCCTATCAGTGACTGACCGGCTGTGTATATAGAGATATCAAAAAAAGAGCAGAGAGTTCAATTATTAAAATATAAATAATACTAAATATTTCCCCACAAACCTATACATCAATCTGCTCACCTCCTCCTGCTCTATAACATGCTGCCTGAATTTTCCTGGTGACAAGTACTTTTTAAGTTATTTTACTAGATGGCAGTTCCTGTCGGCTGACGTTACAATGCCCATTCTTGTCAACCACTCCTCAAGGACCCTAAATAGCAAATAATAGCTTGTTAAATGGGTATTCCTATGATTTAATGTTATGGTATATTGCTTGGAAATGCTATCACATTATCCAATATGGAAAATTAATGGAGGTGTCTTCCGCAGATCAGATTCCAGCAGCTGGAACATGCTATCACTTACTATAATAGGGAAACCTAAAAATTCTAAACTTGATGCAGTTTGTGATATAAAGATGTCCCTGGAATCTGGGAAGAGGGTGAAGGGGGGGTGACAGAGCATGTTCTTGTAAAGAGGATTACCTTGTATAAGCTTTGCAGGCTGTGAGGATCATGGCTTTGTACACTGAAACCTGCTATAAAATGACACATTGACAGCCAGACAGATCTGACTAATGATATTCCCTTAGTAAGGAGACGCGAACAGAACCTAAATCCAGAACCACAATCAGCGCAGTAATTAATGATCCAGTATAAGGCTAAGGCCCCACGTAGCGAGCCACAAAACGGTGTGGAAAAGACCACGGCGGAAACGCATCACATTTTTTTCTGCAGCGTTTTTCCCAGAAAGTCTGCAGAATTTTCCTCTGGGGAATTTCTGCTCCTATTATACCTTTATGGAAAACACCAGCGTTTCCGTAGGTATAATTGACATGTTGTGATGCTTTTCCACTGCAGATTTCTTTATGCAATGTGTGGATGGGATTAGCCAGAAACCCATCTACCTTGCAGGTAATGTAAAACACAGCGTTTTTGCCGCGGTTTTCGCAACGTGGGGCCCTGGCCAAAAAGTGATCTCATGATCCCTGATGATAACCTGCCTTGACCAAGTATATTATATCATAATGTACCCCGACTCCTATTATCAGTTTTATGTATGGAGGTTAAATAATAGACCCATTTTACTTTTACATAAATCCTGCATAATGCTGAAAAGAAGATGACAACAAGCAAGGCCGCTGGATATCCGAGCCTTACAACAATCATAGACTGCTACAATCAAGAGCCTTCATTTCTGGATAAAAGCACTCAAAACATTTTGATTTACTTGCTCTAAAACAAGTTGATATAATAATAAAAAAGCAACAAAAGAAAACAAGGCCACAATGTTCTATGGGAGTTATTGTCATATAGTAAAAACAGTATTGCCTTCTCAGATACATGTAGGGATGTCCTCAAATACTACCTGGAACAGGGAAAAGTGGAGGTTTAACTCTTTTACATCCAGTCTGTATTCTAGTATATTACTGTTGGGATCATAAAAAAGGTGTAAAGCTGGCTATATTGTACACTTAAAGAGGACCTTTCAAGTCCTCAGGCACATGCGGTTTTATATACCGCTAGAAAGCCAACAGTGCGCTGAATTCAGCGCACTGTCGGCTTTCCCGTTATAGGTCCCGGGGCTGGAGATATCGGTGCCGTTAGTTAGTTTCAATCTCTGCCCACTGTCAGAAGGGCGTTCCTGACAGTCTAGCTGGGCTGTGAGGAACGCCCCCCTGACAGTACTAGTCCATAGCTCTGTACTGGGGAGCGTTCCTCACAGCTCAGCGTCATCGCTGGGCAGTAAGGAATGGCCCCTCTGACAGTACAGGGCATGAAAGGTCCTCCTTAACCCCTTCCCGCAAGTGACATTTTTCGATTTTTGTTTTTGACTCCCCCCCTTCCAAACCCACTAACTTTTTTATTTTTCCTTTCTCAGAGCCATATTAGGTCTTAATGTTTGCGGGACAGATTTTTTTTTCATGATGCTACCATTTATTATTCTGTACAATGTACTGGGAAGCTGGGAAAAAATTCAGAATGAGGTGGATTTGAAGAAAAAGTACATTTGTGCCACTTTCTTACGAACTTCGTTTTTACAGCGTTCGCTCTACAGCCAAATGTCATCTGTATTCTATTTTTCGGCACGATTCCAGGGATGCCAAATTTATATGGTTTTGTTTACATTTTAACCCCTTAACAAAAATCCAAAACTGTGCAAATATTTTTTTATAAAAGTCGCCATATTTTGACACCCGTAACTTTTTTATACTTCCGTGTGCGGGGATGCATAGGGTATCTTTTTTTGCAGGACCAGGTGTACTTTTTAGTTCTATCATTTTGGGGAAATACTATTGCTTTGATCACTTTTTATTCAAATTTTTATCAGAGGCAAAACAGTGAAAAAACGGCGGTTTGGCACTTTAGATTTTTTTTTCCCGCTACGGCGTTTACCATACGGGAAGAATATTTTTATAGATTTATAGACCGGTCATTTTTGGACACAGGGATACCTAATGTGTATGTGTTTCACAATATTTAACTACTTTTATATGTGTTCTTGGGAAAGGGGAGTGATTTGAACTTTTAATATTTTTTTTTATTTTTTTTTTACTTTTTTTCTTATTTATTTTTCTGCATTTATTACACCCCCTTGGGATCTTGAACCCCAGGGAGTCTGATCACTAATACAATGCATTACAATGCTAATGCATTGCAAAAAAACGACACTTTTATTGCAGGCTACGCTACATAGCCTGCAATAGCAGTTAATGAAAGACAGGCCTGGGAGCCTTCACAAGGCTCCCAGCTGTCATAGCAACAGGACACCGGCCCCAGAGCTTGCTCCGGGTGCTGACGATCCCCGGCAAAATGGCGGCGTCTGTGCGCCGCCGGTAAAATGGCACCTCGTTCAGCTTTGACCGAGGCGCCACAGGGGTTAATGCCCGCGATCATTGTGGACACTGATCACAGGCATTAGTGCTGGGTGTCTGCTGTATAATACAGCAGAAACCCGGCAGCAAAGGCGGCCGCTCAGGACCCGAGCAGCCGCCATATTTAAGCACCTGACATTTGTCGTAATAGTACAGGAAAGGGTTAAGGTGACCCCGCACTGGGCGTGAGCCTTCATCTCTCTGGAGTACTGCTCTTGCCACTCAGACTCCTACCATCTCCTGCCTGTGCAACCATGTGCAAGAAGAGTTGATCCTCTCACTTATGACATCACCCATCCTACTTCAACACCGAGGGCGGTGCTCCTGGGCTGAAGGCTCGCCCTCAGTGCACCTATTGCCTCATTTTCATAATACTTCAATATTGTATTTCTCTGAATCTACAAAAGTAACATACATAACAAAGGTATGTAGCTTATCACTGTAATGTGCTCTATAATGTGGTGGTAGGAGTGAATATGCTTGGGGGAGATTATAGAACCCATTTAAATCAATGCTGGTTGAACATCACCAAATAAAAGAGACAGTTCAACCTAAAAAGGCCATTTACTAGACCTTCTATCCCAAATACCTCAGAACATCTTTTCTCTGGAATTGTAACACTGATTATGCCCTGACAACCATAAGTGGGGTGGGAGGTTGCGCTAGTTTGGGGGACAGAGTTTCTTATGCTGTCCAGGATCTCTGTGAGTACAGGGTGCATTGTATCATTGTTGAGGTAAGCTGCACTCCTGCACATAAGTGTTTTTGTTGCAGTAAAATTAATTCAATGGGTTTTGAAGGCCACCAGTGGTAGCATAAAAATGATCCAGGAATTCTTTCTTTACTTATAGCTTAACCTTACAATTGATGGTAGTGTGTTATCCAGTCACTCTAGACCAGTGGTTGAAGAGTGAAGAAATCAGGCGATACCTTTTAGAGGCTAACTGAGTATATTTATAAGTAAGCTTTCAGGAGTACTAGCTCCCTTCATCAGACATGGTGTGATACAAGAACTGAAAATTCACAGATTTTTATACACATGGTCTTCAAAGCATTTTAGAGTCCTTAAAAAAAGCCAAAACAAAATGCAATCTAAGTAGAGAAGTTATTTACAACAGGTCAAAAAACAATCTGGAAAGTTGTGGTGCGTGACAGAGGGATCTGTTATCTGTTTGCTATCAGGAGGTGATTTGTGACCCTCACAGGTCATACATAGTGTGACATGAAGCTGGCATGAATATTAAGTCCAAATTGCAGAGTTTGAAATTTTTCCATAAACTTGTATTCTGATTCTTTCCTTTTTTCCTGCGTCTTAAAATGTCCCATTAAAACCACAACCCGCAAATCTTCAATAGAGTGGTTTTCTCCGGAGAAATGTGCGGCCACTGGGAGATCGGTTCTGTTGTTATTAATGCTGGATCTATGTGAGTACATTCGTTGACTGAGTCTCTGCCCTGTTTCCCCCACATAGAGGCCTGTGGTGGGACATTGCACACACATTATGAGGTACACCACATTGGAAGACCTGCAGGAGAATGTCCCCCTAATTCTGTGCACCTGTTGTGACTGTGGGATAGGTACACTGTCAGCGGTGTGGATGTGCTTGCAGGTCATGCACCTTTTGTGTAGGCAAGGTGAGGTGCCATTTTCAGTTGGGGCCTTCAGGGCACTCCCGGACGATAATACGCCTCAGGTTTGGTGGTTGTCGAAAGGAAAGGAGAGGGGGGACTGGAAATATGTCCTTGAGTCTGTTGTCCCTATATAGCACAGGTTGGAGCTCCTAGGCAATCCTTCGTAGGATCTCCAGCTGTGGGTTGTAGGTGACTACTAGGGGCACTCGGGCTTCTTTCCGGGTCTCTCTATATGTGAGCAGACTGTCTCTGTTAATGGCTGCCGCTTTGTTTAATTGGTTGTCTGTTACTTTTGGTTTGTATCCCAATCTGAGAAATTTCGTCCTCAGATCCAGGAGGTGCTTGTCCAGGTCTGTTTTGTCGGAGCAAATACGATTGTATCGTATAGCCTGGCTGTAGATTATAGATTGTCTTGTGTGCTTGGGGTGGAAGCTGTCGTTTCTCAGGTAGGCCGTTCTGTCTGTGGGTTTGTGGTATATCGATGTGAGTAGCCGGTGGTCTTTAATGTATATTGTGGTATCCAGAAAGTGAATTTCACTCCCTGAATAGCTAAGTTTAAGGTTGATGGTCGGGTGAAAGTCATTGAAGTCATTATGGAATTGAAGTAGGGCCTCCTCACCTGCAGTCCAGATGACAAGGATATCATCGATATAACGAAGGTAAATCATAGGTTTGGTGGTGCATGTTGATAAATATGCTCCTTCCAGTTCTGCCATAAAGAGATTTGCATACTGGGGTGCACATCTGGTCCCCATTGAAGTTCCCATTCGCTGTAGATATACAGTCATGGCCAAAAGTTTTGAGAATGATACAAATATTAATTTTTACAAAGTCTACTGCTTCAGTTTTTCTAATGGCAATTTGCATATACTCCAGAATGTTATAAAGAGTGATCAGCTTAACAGCAATTACTTGCAAAGTCAATATTTGCCTAGAAAATGAACTTTATCCCCCAAAACACATTTCAACATCATTGCAGCCCTGCCTTAAAAGGACCACCTAACATCGTTTTAGTGATTGCTCCATTAACACAGGTGTGGGTGTTGATGAGGACAGGGCTGGAGATCAATCTGTCATGATTAAGTAAGAATGACACCACTGGACACTTTAAAAGGAGGCTGGTGCTTGCCATCATTGTTTCTCTTCTGTTAACCATGGTTATCTCTAAAGAAACACGTGCAGTCCTCATTGCACTGCACAAAAATGGCCTAACTGGGAAGAGTATTGCAGCTAGAAAGATTGCACCTGAGTCAACAATCTATCGCATCATCAAGAACTTCAAGGAGAGAGGTTCCATTGGTGCCAAAAAGGCTCCAGGGCACCCAAGAAAGACCAGCAAGCGGCAGGACCGTCTCTTAAAAGTGTTTCAGCTGCGGGATCGGGCTACCAGTAGTGCAGAGCTTGCTGAGGAATGGCAGCAGGCAGGTGTGAGTGCATCTGCACGCACTGTGAGGCGGAGACTCTTGGAGCAAGGCCTGGTCTCAAGGAGGGCAGCAAAGAAGCCACTTCTCTCCAGAAAAAACATCAGGGACAGACTGATATTCTGCAAAAGGTACAGGGAGTGGACTGCTGAGGACTGGGGTAAAGTCATTTTCTCTGATGAATCCTCTTTTCGATTGTTTGGAACATCTGGAAAACAGCTTATTCGGAGAAGAAGAGGTGAGCGCTACCACCAGTCTTGTCTCATGCCAACTGTAAAGCATCCTGAAACCATTCATGTGTGGGGTTGCTTCTCAGCCAAGGGAATCGGCTCTCTCACAGTCTTGCCTAAAAACACAGCCATGAATAAAGAATGGTACCAGAATGTCCTCCAAGAGCAACTTCTCCCAACCGTCCAAGAGCAGTTTGGCGCTCAACAATGCCTTTTCCAGCATGATGGAGCACCTTGCCATAAAGCAAAGGTGATAACTAAATGGCTCAGGGAACAAAACATAGAGATTTTGGGTCCATGGCCTGGAAACTCCCCAGATCTTAATCCCATTGAGAACTTGTGGTCAATCATCAAGAGACGGGTGGACAAACAAAAACCAACAAATTCAGACAAGATTAAAGCATTGATTCTGCAAGAATGGACTGCTATCAGTCAGGATTTGGTCCAGAAGTTGATTGAGAGCATGCCAGGGAGAATTGCAGAGGTCCTGAAGAAGAAGGGTCAACACTGAAAATATTGACTTGCTGCATTAACTCATTCTAACTGTCAATATAAGCTTCTGTTACTCATAATATGAATGCAATTATATTTCTGTATGTGATAAAAACATCTGACAAACATACATAAAAACCAGAGGGCAGCAGATCATGTGAAAATATAATATTTGTGTCATTCTCAAAACTTTTGGCCATGACTGTAGATCCTCTCCAAAGGTAAAATGGTTGTGGCTGAGGATGAATTGTATGAGCTGCGTTACTGGTTCTGTTGGGAGGTTTTGTTTTGCCAGGTGTACCCGACATGCTGCAACTCCATCCTTGTGAGGAATGTTGGTATACAGGGATTCCACATCCATGGTGGCCAAAATGGTACCCTCAGGTAGAGGGCCCAGGGCATTCAGTTTGTTAAGAAGGTCAGTGGTGTCCTGGATATAGCTTGGAGTATCTCTGACAAGGGGTTTTAGGAGATTTTCCACCCAACCTGAGATGTTTTCTGTCAGTGTCCCAATGCCAGAAATGATAGGCCTCCCAGGGTTGCCATCTTTGTGTATCTTTGGGAGCATATAGAAGCAGCCCGGCCTGGGATCTTGTGGGATAAGTCCTTTTACCTGATTCTGGATCTGGACTGGAAACTCCTTGATCATACTCTTTAGTTCTTTCATATAGGCCTCTGTGGGATCACTTCCAAGTTTGGAGTAATCGATGGTATTTGACAGTTGCCTGTTTGCTTCCTGGATATAGTCTGAGATGTTCATTATGACTATTGCGCCCCCTTTGTCAGCTGGTTTTATTATTATATCCTGATTTTCTTTTAGTGAAGTAATAGCCTTCTGTTCCTGCAGGGTTAGGTTATGCGCCTGTTTCTTTTGTTTCTCCAGGATTTCTGATTTTACTTTGCTTCTGAAACAGTCAATATATTTATCCAGTGCTGCGTTACTTCCAGGGCGTGGGGTCCAGGTAGATTTTTTGGTAGGATTCCTTATGGGCTGTTCCATCTCAGAGTCGCTGCTGTATGGAGGGTCTTTGTCATAAAAATATTCCCTTAATCTCATTTTTCTGAAAAACTCCTCCATATCATTGCAGAGTTGGACATGGTCAGTGTGTGCTGAGGGGCAGAAGGAGAGACCTTTGGAGAGAACTGACATTTCGTGTTTGTTTGGTTCATAGGAGGAAAGATTCACAACACAGCTTTGCTGAGCTGGGCTAGTACTTGCGGTTGTAGTAATGAGGCCTTTTTGTCTCAGTCTGTGGAGCTTTTTCTTTTTGTTGTTAATAAGCATGTCCTGAAGTTTCTGGTAGTATATGTGGAGTTTGGCCTTCATTTCCTCTATGTCATTATCCAATGATGATTTCAGGGCCTGTATCTCCTCCTCTGTTCTTTTTTTGTTGTTATAGGAAATTTTTATCCTATTGTTCCGCAGCTTTTCAGATGTCCGAATACATGGTTGCTCTGCATATCGGCTGTTGTAGGTGTTCCGGGTTGGGTTACGTAAATTGAAGCCTTTTGGGATGAGTCTCTCCTTTTTGCATTTTGTTAAGAAGAAGATGTCGCTGTTGAGTTGTGCAAGTTTCTTAAGCCGGTTTTTCAGTTCCATTCTTTTGCGGTACATTGTGGTATCTTCTAAGTTGATAGTAGTATAAGTGGTTCTCAACCTTTTCAAGCTAAGTGCCCTCTGGTGAGAAAATGTCCTAACTGAGTAGCCCAAAGTAGTGATCACTTATAAATGTTAATAAAATAAGGTTTCATTTAGAGCCTTTTTTAACAATTATGTAATGGGCCCCTCAGTGCCCCCAAATGTTGTGTAATGGCCCTCACACTCAGTAGAATGGCCCCTTCAGTGCTGCACATGTAATAAAATGGATTCCACAGTGTCCCCACATGTGATATTTAAAATAATGACCCCGACATATAATAAAATGTCCCCATTACTTAGTGACATATAAGGAATGATGGTAAGCTGCATTTATTACTTATTACTAGGGCAGATTAAGGGTACCATAGGGCTGTTTAGAAACTGCAACCCCCCATTTATGCCAAAGATCCCTTTGGCAAAATAATGTCCCAGAGCAGTCCCTCCACGCATTAAAATAAAAAAAAAAAAATCACACATAAATGGAGGCTTTCTAACAATTTCAAGTTTGGCTGAACATGCATTTTCTTGGTTTTGGCTGAACCCAAAATTTTGTGGGATTGCCACGACAAGAACTACAAATATACTCAGAGTATAATAAGAGGAGGCCCAGGGTCCAGCACGGGTATCGGGTCCTCTTCAGCCTCCCAAATGGCGTCAGGGACTTATGAGGCCTGTGATTATCCTCATTATGCCGCGTGACCCCTGAGACTACTGAGGCCCAATCACAGGCCTGAGCAGTCCCTGACGTCACTTAGGAGGCTGGAAGAGGCCGAAGAAGAAATGAGACCCATGCCGGAGTCCAAGGGAGGTGAGTAACACTGTTATGTGTTTGTTGTTCCTCAGCTCCCCTGGGCTTCCAATCTGAAGAGACCCCAAAATATAATAGTAATTTGTGGCTGGCTAACCCCACAAACTTTCATTATGGGAGATGGCTCTCACTTCAGCAGTACCCCTGGAGATAGCCTGGAGTTATCTCAGGTTGGGAACCAGTGCACTGAGGTCTCTTCAGACCCCAGAGCATAATAAGTGGAGGCTCAGGAGAGGTGTAAAAAATAATAAACACTTGTACTTACCTTCCCTCACCTCTCCTGGGTATCTCTGCAGCTTCTGGCAGTCTCTCGGAATCCTCTTCAGCTTTCAGCCGGCCTACAGCTTACATCACACTTCCTGGGGGTGGGAGGGTCACTGCTGAGACCTCCCGTCCGGCACCTCCTCTTTGTGATGTGTGCCGCCCGCCCACTTTATTGCGCATGCATGGGTGGCTAGCACACATAATGAAGAGGTGGACTTCCGGGGATGACATCCCGGGGTCCAGATATCCACAGGAGAAATGGTGAGTATAATGGAGCTGGGGGGGCGGGTACTTTCTACTGACTATTTTTTAAAAGTCGCCATATTCGCCTCTTATAAAAATTTTAATAACAAATGATCAAAGCAACAGACATTCCCGAAAATGGTATAATTAAAAAGTACATTGCCCCGCAAAAAAAGACGCCCTATGCATCCCCATACATGGAAATATAAAAAAGTTACGGGTGTCAAAATATGGCGACTTTTAGAAAAACATTTTTTGGCAAAGTTTTAGATTTTTGTTAAGGGGTTAAAATGTGAATAAAATTATATAAATTTGGTATCGCCGGAATTGTACTGAAACACAGAATACAGGTGACATGTAATTTTGGCTTCAGAGTGAACACCATTAAAAACAAAACCCATAAGAAAGTCGCACAAATGTACTTTTTCTTCAATTCTATCCCATTCTGAATTATTTTCCAGCTTCCCAGTACATTGTACAGAATAATAAATGGTAACATTATGAAGAACAATTTGTCCTGCAAACATTAAGTCCTCATATGGCTCTATGAACAGAAAAATGAAAAAGTTATGGGGTTTGGAAGTCGGGGAGTCAAGAACGAAAATCGGAAAATGTCACCAGTGGGAATGGGTTAAAGACCTGGCATTCAAAGTAATAGTACGGCGGATGTCGGGAAGGGGTTAAAGTATACTAGTCATTTTGTGTACACTGGTGGTTTCCGTATAGGTATAATTGAAGCAGAAAGGAAAACTCTGTGGACTCTGAAAAGCGCTGCAGGAAAAACTGTAATGTATTTACACCACGGTTTTTCCCGCAGAACTTTTTGGCCCGCTATGTGGGACCTTAGCCTTAAGACAGATTTTACTTGTCTATTGAGAGTCAGTATTGGTGCTTGAGGCGGGGGGAGAAGTATCTAATAAGTGGAAAAAGGCATTTTTTATGTATTAAGATATATTACAAAGATTGTTATCTTTATTTGCATTGATAATATATGCAATTTGTAGAAACAACAGTGACTCTTCAAGATCAGTTGTGATCAGTTTATACAGGTGAAGCACTGTAAAACCATATGCGTGAACTATGCAAATCTATCGACAGAAAGTGTATCACAGAGCCATGGCAATATGCACCAAAACTGCACATGGTTTTGCCTCAGCCACATGGCACAGTAATACACTGCAGCTGCAACAAGTAATAGAAATGTTACATATTACAATAATTGACATAGACATACTGCAAAATATGTGTTAATGTATCCTCAGCCTTATGTATAAAATCTGACTCAGAGAAATTGTAGCTACTGTATGCTGCCCAAAATAACCAGTGTCTTGAATTTTTTTGACAGATGAAGGAAACTCAATGATTTTAGCTTGTATCCCATTTACAGAGCTCTACCAGGCTTGATATACAGTGACAAGATGAAATATTATTTCTATAGACCTGTTCCCACCATCAGCACACTAACATTGGATAATAACGTCACATTTTGTTATAACAGATTTTTTGCTCATATCCCATTATCTTCATATAAGAAGCCATAACAACCAAAGAACTTACTGATAGCCATCAGTCGCCATGTTTATACACTGAAGACCCAATTGTCTCCATAGCTGTGTGTGAACGTTACATGCACACAACAACTTCACACTCCAGAATTGATGCCAGAGCACTGATTCAGCTCATTTAAAGGAGTTGTCCAGGATTAGAAAAACATGGCCACTTTCTTGCAAAAACAACACCACACATGTCTACATGTTGTGTCTGGTATTGCAGCTCAGCCTCATTCACTTCGATGGAGCTGATCTGCAATACCACATACCATTACCTGACTCTTTCAATAAAAATACAGTTGAAAAACCAACTGTATATATTGTTTTGTGATGTATATAGTAAGTTCAAATGTCATGTTATACATAGTTTGTATGCAACATGTGTTTTCTCCCTTAAATGGACTGGACCACTGTGGGTAGGAGGATAGAGTTTTGGGTCTTCATATAGCTTCCAAAGTGAGAGGTTGTATTGAAGAGTGAAGGAGAGCCTCAGTCAGTCTATAACTGTGTTACTGCCAAAAGTCAGGAAGAGAAGATCTATAAAAAGACACCTGAGAGTTGAGCGTAAGAAAGAGTGCCATTCCTGTAGTCTGAGGATAAGCTACACAAGGGTCTCAGAGCAACGACCCTGCCCATACCACATGATGGATAGGGCATCTTGATGTATCCCATTTGGGATTTATATGAGAGGTATAGCGAGAGAGACTGGCACTTGTTTAGCTTGGGGAACTACTTACAAAAACCAGCGCAGACTGCTTTGCGAGAAATATCTGACACGTCTTCCCATCCCTACAATGGTCAAGTTGAGGTGCCAACTGAAAATGGCACCTCACCTTGCCTACACAAAAGGTGCATGACCTGCAAGCACATCCACACCGCTGACAGTGTACCTATCCCACAGTCACAACAGGTGCACAGAATTAGGGGGACATTCTCCTGCAAGTCTTCCATTGTGGTGTACCTCATAATGTGTGTGCAATGTCCCACCACAGGCCTCTATGTGGGGGAAACAGGGCAGAGACTCAGTCAACGAATGAACTCACATAGATCCAGCATTAATAACAGCAGAACAGATCTCCCAGTGGCCGCACATTTCTCCGGAGAAAACCACTCTATTGAAGATTTGCGGGTTGTGGTTTTAATGGGACATTTTAAGACGCAGGAAAAAAAGGAAAGAATCAGAATACAAGTTTATGGAAAAATTTCAAACTCTGCAATTTGGACTTAATATTCATGCCAGCTTCATGTCACACTATGTATGACCTGTGAGGGTCACAAATCACCTCCTGATAGCAAACAGATAACAGATCCCTCTGTCATGCACCACAACTTTCCAGATTGTTTTTTGACCTGTTGTAAATAACTTCTCTACTTAGATTGCATTTTGTTTTGGCTTTTTTTAAGGACTCTAAAATGCTTTGAAGACCATGTGTATAAAAATCTGTGAATTTTCAGTTCTTGTATCACACCATGTCTGATGAAGGGAGCTAGTACTCCTGAAAGCTTACTTATAAATATACTCAGCCTCTAAAAGGTATCGCCTGATTTCTTCACTCTTCCACTACTCTCAATGGCTAACACGGTACAACATTATACTACTAAAGAATTTTACGTCCATTACTGGAAGCTGTTGTTTGCTTTGCTACCACATTTCAAGTAATGTGTTACCAATTTCCCTGCAACCTTGAGTCTCCTGAGTCTCATTCATGCATCACCATCATGGGCACTCCAACTCCCATCAGGCTCAGGCGGAGAGAGTACCACCACAATCAGGTAATCAGCAATCCCCCTCAGTTCTGCCTCCGCCCAGGAAGAAAGCTGAAGGAATTTGGTTTAGTTTGCTAGCCACCAAGTTTGAGAACTACAACTCACAGCCTCTTGGTTTTCTCCAGTGGTTTTCTGTACACACACATAATCTATGGACAGGTGTGGTGCTTATTCTGAAAGATAGCGATATGTTTTCTAAACCTGGACAGCCCCTTTAAGGATTCAGACAGAAGTATAAAAGGTAATTAGAAAAAACAAAACAAAACATGTAAGGTCATTCAGCTGCAACCTCCTGATCTACAGTAGCAGCATTAAATAATAATAATAATAGTCCTTTAATAGTCCCACAATGGGGAAATTCAGTGTGTTACAGCAGCAAAGATAAGCAGATACAAATACAAATACAACATGTACAGGAATGTTCCAAGGTGAGAGGCATTACATTAATAGCAGACAGACAGATAGGGCGTAGCAGAGGGGGGGGGGATATAACAGGCAGAGAGATATTTCAGTTCTCTGTGTGTAATGATCTCCGCTTAGGTCGGTGTTGGTTGTACAGCCTAACCGCGGTGGGGAGGAAAGACTTCCGATAGCGCTCCTTCTCACACCTAGGGTGGAGCAGTCGGTCACTGACAGTACTGCTCAGCGCGATCACAGTCTCATGCATGGGATGGGACTTCTTCTTCTGCATGGAGCTCACCACGGACAGTATCCTTCTGTCACCCACCACCTGCACTGGGTCCAGTGGGCTCCCCAGGACAGAGCTGGCCCTTCTAATCAGCTTGTCAAGTTTATTTCTGTCCCTGGTTGATATACTGCTCCCCCAGCAGGCCACTCCAAAGAAGATGACTGATGCCACTACCGAGTTGAAGAAAGTCCTAAGAAGTGCCCCCCGGATTCCAAAGGCTCTCAGCTTCCTAAGCAGGTAGAGCCTGCTGTGGCCCTTCCTGTACAGGGCCTCCATATGATCTGCCCAGTCCAGCTTATTATTAAGGAGCAAACCCAGGTACTTATAGGTGTTCACAATCTCGATGCCCGTCCCCAGGATGTCCACTGGTTTAGGAGGGCTTCTGCCTTTGCGGAAGTCCACCACCATCTCCTTGGTCTTCCCCGCGTTAATCTTCAGGTGGTTCCGGTGGCACCAGTCCACAAAATGCTGGTTCAGTTCTCTGTACTCCCTGTCATCATCATCTGTGATGAGACCCACTATTGCAGAGTCGTCAGAATACTTCTGTAGGTAGCAGCTGGATGAGTTGCACCTAAAATCTGCAGTGTACAGTGTGAAGAGGAAAGGGGCGAGAACCGTACCCTGAGGTGCCCCCGTATTACAGATCACGGTACCTGACACGCAGTCTTGGGCTCTCATGTATTGAGGTCGATTTGTGAGGTAGTCTAGGATCCAGTTGGAGAGGTGGTGGTCCACTCCAGCAAGGTCCAGCTTGTCCCTCAATAACCTGGGCTGTATGGTGTTAAAAGCACTGGAGAAGTCAAAGAACATTATTCTCACTGTGTTCCCTGGTTTCTCCAGGTGAGACAGAGCCCTGTGCAGAAGATGGATGATGGCATCATCTACCCCAATGCCCGGCCGATAAGCAAACTGGAGTGGGTCCATAGCGGGGCTCACTAGAGGGCGGAGATGTGTGAGAACCAATCTCTCCAAGATCTTCATCAGGTGGGATGTCAGTGCTACAGGTCTGTAGTCGTTGAGGTCCATAGGGTGGGGTTTCTTTGGAACTGGTACCACACAAGAAGATTTCCATAATTCAGGGACTATTTCCTGCCTCAGGCTCATATTATACATATATGTAATTATACCACACAGCTGGTCCCCGCAAGTCTTAATTAGCCTTGCACTGATGTCATCTGGCCCTGCGGCTTTCCTCGCCTTGATCTTTTTCATCTCCTTCCTCACCTGGGCCCGTGTGAAGGTCAGACTGTGGCCAGATAAAGATGGATTTCTGGATTTACTGGTCTGTTGGGAAGTGGCCGCATGGGGGAGAAGTCATTGTGGTGGGGGGAGCTGAAGGACATACTGGGGTGGGAGGAGCTGGTGTGTGATCAAATCTGTTGAAGAATAGGTTTAGTTCATTAAGCCAATTAACATCTGCCTCAATCTGGCAGACAGACTGTTTATGACCCGAAATTGACTTAAGCCCCTCCCAGACCCCCCTTATGTCTTTTCTTTCCATTTGCTTTTCCATTTTTTCTTTATAACTGGCTTTTCCCTGCCTGATTTGATGTCTCAGCTCCTTTTGTACTTCCCTCAACCCCTCCTTATCTCTTGTCCTGAATGCCATCTTTTTCTCCTTAAGTAGTGTTTTTATATCAGAGTTAATCCATGGTTTGTTATTGGAGAAGCACCTCACCACTTTTGTGGGTACTGTGTTGTCCACACAAAAATTAATGTAGTCCGTTATGCAGTGTGTGAGTCCTTCTATGTCTTCCCCATAAGAATCCTGCAGAACTTCCCATGCGGTTGTGTCAAAACAATCCCTCAGAGCCTCATCACTCTCCTCGGACCATATCCTCACTGTGCGGGTGACAGCTGGTTCTCTACGTACAAGTGGCTTGTACACAGGTCGGAGATGTACTAGGTTGTGATCCGATCTTCCCAGGGGCGGTAGGGCTGATGAGTTATATGCCTCCCTCACGTTGGCAAAGAACAAGTCCAGTGTTTTGTTGTCTCTTGTGTGGCAGGTTACATACTGTGTGAAACTGGGCAGTGTGGATGATGGAGAGGCATGGTTGAAATCACCCGACAGAAGAAAGAGGGCCTGGGGGTGCTGAGACTGTAACTGGCTCAGCGTGGCTTGTAGGACCTCGCAGGCAGCGTCAGCTTTCTCAGAGGGGGGGACATATGCAGCTATCACGATGACATGTGATAGTTCCCTTGGTAGGTAGAAAGGTCTCATGCTCACAGCTAATAGTTCAATGTCCTTACAGCAAGTTTGATCCTTAATCACAATGTGCCTAGGATTACACCATCTATTATTCACAAACATCTCACCCACTTGCTGTAACTAAAACTTGCAGCATAAAGTGAATTGTGTTGCAGATTTTATCACTCATAGACCTGTACAGTGCAAAACAGAGGAATCTGAAGGTGAGTCACAGCAGAAATATTGTGATTTTAGGTGGTATTTGTGGAGGTTTGCAGAGGAATATGGTACTATATTGTCCTGCAGCTTGTTTCCTGTATGTGTCCCCAACCTATAATGTCTATACTCATCCACCCTCCAACATGCAACTGACAGTAAATAATACCTTAATATCAAATAATATTGGATTTTATATATTAAAAATGTAAATAAAATGCATACAAAATAAAATCCACACTTGAAATGATCTTAACTTGTCTAGTAAAAAAGCCACATTATGGCTGTGCACAACAGCTGTAGGCTTACAACATGGTGCTCAATATTATGTGCTGTATTGTGGAAAAACTGTCAAGACCAATGACCAGTTTCCATGGCATGACCATATCCAGTTTATCTCCACATCCACTAATGCCTTACACTATACTCATAAATGTGCTATAGCATAGATTGTACCTACTGTGCGTTTCATTGTCAGAATGCAGCTGGTGCTGTTAAAATATTTATCATAGTATCCATTGATCATCAGGTTAGAAAGCAAGCAAGGTATTGATCCTCTTTAGTCCAGGTTCACACAGGTCAGTTTGATGTAGCGTTTAAGGTTTATTTTGTTGATCTCTATTTTATATAGACAATTCAATCCTAAAGCTAGGAAATGTATTAAAACTTGTATGTTTTGTATCCACTAAAATGATGCATAAATGCTAAAAATTGTAAATAAAATAGGAGGTACTTGTAAGCACTAGATTAGACTAGACTAGACAGTCTAGGGGTGCACCAGATTTATCATCCAGTATCAACCACTGGGATAAATCTGGAGGATTTTCAGGCTGCCTAAATTTACAGTGTCTAACTTTTAGTAAATGTGGGTCACTAATCTGAATTGAGCACAAGCCAAAATATATATTCCAATCTATAGTAAGTTCAGCCTAATTTGCTTCTAACTTTAGCTCTGCTCATTTCAATAGAACTTGAAGATAATGGAATGCAGTTTATGTTGAAGATTATAAAGGGAGCATCGATCCTACGAGAGTCGCAAAAGCGATGTACACAATCATGCGTTACATGGTAGGGTGGATGAATGGCAAGATGGAAACACTGCATGCACTTTATTTCTCTGTTTTAGTCTATGCACTGTCAAAAAACAGCCTGGCCTTTCCCAGAGACGCTCTTTAAAAAGCCCCTGGGCACCATAAGGGACAATGATCTCTTCCTAAGTACCCATTTGAACTTGTCTGGTTCAGCAAAAGGCAAAGGCAGGCTAGATGGCCGATGCAGTTACATCTCAGCTGATCACTTTATTGGTTATATTTGAGATCTGTGCTCAATGAAATGATGTTGAGCATCATAGAAACCATGTAATGTCAGTAGTGTGCCATAACAATGAATGACCGCCAGCCTCTGCTTTATGAGTGCCAGGGGCAGTACAGAGAAGAAGCTGCCAGTTATGTATTGTAAGAGTTCAGCAATAAGAGCCGGTGCATCCGGGGTGCTTCTCATCACCCAGTTCTATATTACATCCCTGTAGACTCTAAAAATGCTGTAGATGTAGAAGAGGGCAGTGATCTAGTGACAGCTGGGATTCAAAATTACCTTAAAGTATTCCTCGGGTATTACAGGACTATGCAATTCCAGTGGAGAAGGAAGAAATAAAATCGCAGAAAGAAAAAAAACATTTAAGAAATGGTTTATAATTTTTTAAGTCCTAGATGAAATAATTTGATTTTTCTGCCAGCAGAAGGATCTTTTCACGCACAGCACATACAGTATTTCCATTGTGGTAAATAAAAATCTGCAAGTAAATACGAATGTAACATTAGATTTTCCTAAGAATTTCACTCCTCACCATATAATGGAAGACATTTTCTACAGATAAGGAATGTTGTAAGAAGCTCTCTAGCATTTGTTTTTTTGCCAATATAATACTTCTTAGGCTATTATTAACCCCTTACAGGCATCCGCTGTACTATTACGGCGTATGATGGCACTTTAAATATGGGTTCTCATTGATTGTAGGCATTTATTGCTGCTGTGCCCCCTGTTACCCCCTCCGTGCCCCCTCTGGGCTGTCCCCCACCCCTCCAGTATCTTTGATACAGTTGTATTGCAGTCTGTGGTGCAAGCAATCTAATGATTGCAGGTGCAAGTCCCCTAAAAAAACAAACAAACATAAAAATTCAAGTCACCCCCTTTCCCTAGATGACCAATAAAAATAAATAAACAAAAGCTAATGTAAATAAATTAGACATCCCTTAAAATGCCTAATCTATAATATATATATATATATATATATATATATATATATATCATCTCATTTGGCGAACACTGTAGAGGTTAAAAAGATAAAAAGTCACTAACTCGTCCTTTTTTTCGCTATTTTATCTCCCCCCCCAAAAAATTTATCATTTTGATCAGAGTGATCAAAATGTTGGACCTTCCCTAAAATAGTAAAAATAAAAACTACATCTTGTGCTGAAAAAAGTATGCCTTACACAGCATCATACACAGAAACATAAAAGTTATAGGTGTCAAAATATGGCACCGTAAAAATAAATCCCATAAGAAAATGGTGCAAATAAAGTTTTTGCTCTAATTTCACCCCAATATGATTTTTTTTACCTTCCCAGTATATGGTATGGCATATTAAATGGTACCATTGCCAAGTACAATTTGTCCTGCACAAAATAAGCCCTCATATGGCTCTGTGGTAATAAAATTGTTATGGTTTTGGAAAGTGGGGAATGAAAAGCAGAAAATCAATACATGAAAAATGGCTGCTACATGAAGAAGTTAAAGAGTAGAGATTGTTGTTTACACCTTGTACATATCTGTTTTATTTGATGCACCATTTATGGAATGGTTCCCCTAATGTGGGAAAAAAAAGTATTTAGTCATCCACCAATTGTGCAAGTTCTCCCACTTAAAAAGATGAGGCCGGCCTGTAATTGTCATCATAGGTAGACCTCAACTATGAGGGACAAAATGAGAAAACAAATCCAGAAAATCACATTGTCTGATTTTTTAAGAATTTATTTGCAAATTATGGTAGAAAATAAGTATTTGGTCACCTACAAACAAGTAAGATTTCTGGCTCTCACAGACCTGTAACTTCTTCTTTAAGAGCCTCCTCTGTCCTCCACTCATTACCTGTAGTAATGGCTCCTGTTTGACATTGTTATCAGTATAAAAGACACCTGTCCACAACCTAAAACAGTCACACTCCAAACTCCACTATGGTGGAGACCAAAGAGCTGTGGAAGGACACCAGAAACAAAATTGTAGACCTGCACCAGGCTGGGAAGACTGAATCTGCAATAGGCAAGCAGCTTGGTGTGAAGAAATCAACTGTGGGAGCAATAATTAGAAAATGGAAGACTTACAAGACCACTGATAATCTCCCTCGATCAGGGGCTCCACGCAAGATCTCACCAGCTTTGGGGCTGTTTCTCTGCAAAGGGACCAGGACGACTGATCCGTGTACATGAAAGAATGAATGGGGCCATGTATCGTGAGATTTTGAGTGCAAACCTCCTTCCATCAGCAAGGGCATTGAAGATGAAACGTGACTGGGTCTTTCAGCATGACAGTGATCCCAAGCACACCGCCAGGGCAACGAAGGAGTGGCTTTGTAAGAAGCATTTCAAGGTCCTGGAGTGGCCTAGCCAGTCTCCAGATCTCAACCCCATAGAAAACCTTTGGAGGGAGTTGAAAGTCCATGTTGCCCAGTGACAGCCCCAAAACATCACTGCTCTAGAGGAGATCTGCATGGAGGAATGGGCCAACATACCAGCAACAGTGTGTGCAAACCTTGTGAAGACTTACAGAAAACGTTTGACCTCTGTCATTGCCAACAAAGGATATATAACAAAGTATTGAGATGAACTTGTGTTATTGACCAAATACTTATTTTCCACCATAATTTGCAAATAAATTCTTTAAAAATCAGACAATGTGATTTTCTAGATATGTTTTCTCATTTTATCTCTCATAGTTGAGGTCTACCTATGATGACAATTACAGGCCGGCCTCATCTTTTTAAGTGGGAGAACTTGCACAATTGGTGGCTGACTAAATACTTTTTTTACCCACTGTACATTTACCATCATACTTTGCAGAGTCAGAGGGACCTGTCTGCACTTACTCTAAGGACTAAGGACTGCAAATGATATAGTACTTCTGTCCCATAACATTGCAGTGTCACCTTTGTATTTTTCACAAGGCTTTCCACTGACTCCTGCTTGTGATATGTTCTCCCTGTCATTTCTTACAAGCAGAAGGAAGAGCAGCATAATGCTGCATGTTAAAGAATACACTGAAGACTATAGCATGTATAGCATGCCAAGCAAATCCTTTTGCATGTGGGGGCACCTGTAGCAGACACACACTAAAAGTTCTGAAGGTCATTTTCTAATTAGCTTCTTAGTCATAAGATCATGTATCAGAAGTTATTTGCCTATTCAGCATAGACTACCCACTCCCTTAACCATGACCCGGCATCTTCTGACACCTGCCTCTGCTTTGCAGTCATTGTGCCTATTTGAAGATTGTGGGAGGCTTCAGCAGCACTAGCCCTCCAGGAACCCCCTAGAAACCTGAGCACTTACTAAATCTGCCACTTCAAGAGCAGTGGCTCTCAGCCATGGCACGTACCCCTACCCCTGCACTATAGGATAGGATTCCTGGATATGCATTACATGGCTGACCATTTATTTGAATGGCTGCCACATGCGGGGAAATGTCTGTTCGGTTAGAGAAGCCGAATTTAAGGCCATAAGTGGATTGCAGTCCATCCACTGTTCAAAATGGGGTTGTCTTCATGAGATATCCCATTAAATACAAATATAGAAGAAAATTGCTATGTATTCTATTTCCTAACGTTGCATTAGTTCCCTAGTGAGGGCTTTCTTTAATAGCTAAAACCACTCAACACTTAAACATTAAGTTAAGGTATGTTATTTTTCTAATAGATGTCAATGACAGATGTGTATTGCACCTGTATGGACATGCAACTGCATAGGATTGCTCCTCATTTGACAGTATAGTTGGATGTGTTGTGAACAGAGCCGTATTTTTGAGAGATTTTAGATGGCTTTATGTGCTACAGAGCAATGTGCACTGGAAGGCTTCCAAACCGTCAGCCTGGAGAGCTGTTAAGCAGCCATTTGTGTTGGTGTGTCAGAAATATCTAATCCTGTGGGAAGTAAAGTAACTATATTTGTCTGAATCACTGTGATGCATGGCTGCCACCAGTGACTTACCTGGAGCACAGGACTTAATTAAGAGAATAGCTCAGCTGTCTGAATGATGCTGCCCTCGCTATAGACCTGGCATTACATTATACGGGTCTGCGGCCTTGGAGAATTAAACACTTTTCTAAATGGTTGAGAGGAAATCAAGCCGTGTTCCTGCCAGACACCAGCGCTCTTCAGAAATCCATACTTACACTCATCGTGCCATGCTTTACCTTTACAACAATGTGTGGCTTTATGTGTGATCGTAAATTATATATTGTACGGATACCATCCTTGTTAATACATTGGCTTATGTTTCTTA
The DNA here is from genome assembly GCA_947044405.1 of Leptodactylus fallax. Lineage (NCBI taxonomy): Eukaryota > Metazoa > Chordata > Amphibia > Anura > Leptodactylidae > Leptodactylus > Leptodactylus fallax. The sequence continues at coordinate 2,965,209 of CAMRHE010000073.1, read as the reverse complement.
CAAATCCAAATAGGTCCTACAGTTTTCTTCATTGTTTACTAAAAAATTCTAAGAGTCTTGAGATTTTTTGTCGCGACATATGATTTGATCGCTATCATATGATACTATCTAAATGTATTCTATGTTTTTATATTTGTACTATATCTTTTTTTCTGGCTAAACAAACAAATAAAAAAATTATAAAATAGGATAAAAATAAAAAGCAATATATGAGTTATCCATTTATTTTGTATATATAGTGCCAACATATTGAGTTAACATCATTCCCTGTCCCTGTCTGATTCCTCCATCTCTCAAAATATACTGCCTATTAGTTGGCTTTGTTTCTTGCTAAAAAAAATGCACCAAAATTTTGATGCACAGTGATGCATATTAAGCCCCACCCTATTTCAATAAGCCCCACCCTCTTTGTGTCAATTGTGTGCCATTTAGTTTATCTTTTTTAAGATATGCATTGGACAAAAACCAAATCAGCCAAATTAAGAGTCATTTGCATAAATAAATAAATAAGATTACATCAAACAAAGACCATTGCACAGAGTATGTCACAAAAACATACAATATCAAAAATTATGCATTAAACAGTTCCATATATGCAATATATCTCAGAGAATATAATGAAATATAGGAAATATATAGGATTGTCCACGAAAGTACTACACAGATCTGAGATGGAGAGCTGTCATATGGAGTACATGGTAATGCTAGGGCACATCCGAAGTGTGCCATTTAGGTGTAAATTGCCCCAGAATTCCCAATGCATTAGACCTGTACTCACACATTATATAACAATTTGTGTAGACCCAGCCTTACATTTTTATTGTTTCCATAAAATTCTGCCCCAGATAATTGTATGTATTATTAGGCATATGTTCACAAGAGTCAGAAAAACATGAAGACCACATCGCATGCATGTGAATTGGATGTCGGCAACCCTGTTCACATATGTAGGAAAAGATTATGCAACAGAAACAGTGGCGTAACTAAAGTCTTGTGGGCCCCGGTGCAAACTTTTGTCTGGGTACCCCTACCTCATCCCTACAGCAAATTCTTGATAGTAATGGCTACGGCTGCTAAGAAGTTTAATCAACCTTAGTGTGGTTAGGGTAATCTGTGGGTCTCCTTGGCTTATGGGCCAGATGGAAGCTGCAATCTCAATACTTATGCCAGTGCTTATGGGCCCCCTAAGGCTCCTGGGCCCCGGTGCGACTGCACCCACTCAAGTTATGACCCTGAAAAGAAATAAGTGCTGTGCCATCAGAGGCGTCAGTTGAAGCTCCCGGGCCCCAATGCACATCTGTAATGAGGCACCTACCTACTGTACCTGGGTGCTGTTTAGAATAGTGGTATAGTTTCTGTGGTAGAGTGATCTTTGGGGCCCCTCTGCACGCCCCATGTGCCATTTATATTGGGTCGAACCACAGAGAATAAGGGTCCGTTCACACTGCTGCTGATTTTGAGGTAGATTCTGCCTCAAAATCAATGTCAAATTCCATCCAGAACACTAAAAAATAAGTGCCCTGCTCGATCTTGCTGCAGATTCCAAGGTTGATTCATAGCCACAGAACCCGTGGCATGATCCACCCCACTGAGTGGGCTCATTAATCTAAGCCTAATCGGAAGGTGTAGGGCTTTGGCTTTCCACTGCAAGAAGCCCGAGTAGTAGAAATGGAAGAGGAATTCCACCTCAAATTCCTCTTCCATTTCCACTATACGAACATACCCTTAGCCAAATTCAGTGGGGATTATCCTCAGGTGAATCTACTGCACCATATCATAGCCACCATTCATGTCTAGACCTTCTAATGACCAGAACTAGCTACATTATTGGGATCTATGGTGCTATTCTGGACATTACCGAGATCACTAATGGCTAGTACAGAGGCTCTGTTCACATTACTTTCATGGCTTCCATTTCTAGAACGGTTCCAGTAATTTTATGGAAAGAACAGTCCTACAAGCTCCACTAGTCTCACCATCAAGAGTACCAGGAGATCTGACAGAAACTGGAAAATAAAAGTGTCACCAGAGGCAAAAATATATGGAATATTCACATATATGGCCATTTTCAAAAAATTGCACCAAAACCATTGTGTTCTGCCAAACTTTTTGTGAGCACAATTTAACCACCTTGTTTGAATAGACTAATACATAGATCTATATGTTTGTATCTCGATATACAGTAGCTGGTTGTATGGATGTGTGTATGTGCCCCCCCCCCCAGTCTATTCACATCCCTATTATTCTCCTTTATTTCACCCATATTTCCATAAAGCCATGCCCCTCCCAAGAGCATTGGCTCCTATAGGGAGCAGCAGGTCATAAAGCAGATTAATAACAATATCTCCATCTGCAGGTAACAAGAAGTACTGCACTATATAGTCAAACAAAGGGTATTTATCAAAAAAAAAATGGAAATACATTCAGTGCAGTTTTTTGTAGAGATCAAATGCACATTGCTCATTGCCTTATTTAAAAAAAATGTATTACAATATGTTTCAGAGACTGTGCATTTTTGTATTTCCTTTTAGTACAGATAATGTTCAGAAGGAATAAGATGCGCTGGCCCTGAGGACTTTCTTGATCGCTGGCAGCAGGATTTACAACTTCATTCTGTAAAATAAAATATAGTCTCATAATGACTGTATATTTTTGTTCTTAACTGAAATTGAACCTTTTGAACCCCTAAAACCAGTCACTTGCCAAAATGAAATTGCTTTTTCCCAGTCCCTTTCATTTAAGCCTTGGTGGGTTTCTGCTTCACTCATCCAGATAATAAGACATTAATTATTAATGACGAGTAAGCAATGTCAAAAAATGGTAAAAGTGCTTGAAATGACAGATCTGATGTGCACCGGTGTCCCAACCCTGCCATTTAGGATGAGACACATGCTGAGCGTAATTATTATCTGACTCTAGAAATCTGGCTGTCAGCCGCCATCTTGAATATTTTTGAATTCTGATATGAGGACCTGTGATTGGGGGGGACAGATAAATGGCAAAATTAATGTGGTGAATTCTCAATAGGCAGAAGAAGAAAAACAATATACAAATTGAGTGGTTTGTCTGCTTTCTTTGTTATAAACAGCATAATACAGAAATCTTTATTTACGGATTACTAATGATTTTTTTTAAGATTTCTTTTTCATTGCAGTGGTGTTTCTGTGTGCTCATAGAACTAAGCAGTAGAGACATAGTTGAATTTATGGGGGGCTGCTATTACACCACACAAGCATATTTGCTCTCTATAAAGGTTTTTCTGAAGTCACCTGTGTGATCACACATCATTCTTGGCTCTAAATGCAGCACGAGTCTTATACATAGGGCCATAATATCTCATGCACAGAGCTATAATATGATCATGAATTTATAAAGCTTGAAAAAAATGCAAACAGCAATATATCAAGGTCATCTTTTTATATTAAGACTTGTAAAGTTTTTCATCCTGGCAGTGAAAAGGTATTTTAAAAAATTTACCTTTCACAATATTTTTTATTTATTTCATATTAATTTTACATTAAAGGGGTTTCTAAGATTTTTATATTGATGACCTCTCTTTAGGTCATCTATATGAGATTGGTGGCAGCATGACTCTCGCCACCCCTGCAGATGAATGCACTGTGGCCCCCAATGTATACAATGCTCAACACTGTACATTGTATAGCAGCTGTGTCTGGTATGACTGATCAGTCCTATTCATCAGAAAGGAAAAATAAAAAAAAGATATGCACTCCTTTATAAAAAAGTCCAAATTGAATTGGTGCCAGAAGATATTGGAAGAAACCGTGGTAAATGTTGATGTAATATGAATTGACATCATATGAATTGTGAAATTTGAATTATCATTGATTGTGTGTTCAAGTTTTTTTATGGAATAAAGTTTTTTGGATATTTACTTGAGTGCTGAAGTATTACATCAACTATTCAACAGAAAGGGACTGAGCTGCTGAAGGTGGACATTACATTCCAGAAAACACATTAAAAATCACAAATACCTTGCAACTAATCTTCAGTCTTTAGGAAGAGACAACAGCATTAACCCAAGTCCCATAGCTCCTTCAATCAGGAAGATACCAGGAGACAGATCTTTCAAAAATCCCTTACAATAGGGATTTATGTCATTATAAGGCTCTGTAGATATTGTATTCAAGCCTACTGTCAGCCATATACGCTCAGAACGTATGTACTATATTTAATGTACTGGCTTCTAATGGTTGCCATACAGTGGCATCTGTCACCTACAGGGATCATTGCAAAAAAATAAATACTGCATGGGATTTATGTGGTGGACCTCTGTATAGAGAAACACAGGGATCCTATCCAGTTGAAGAAACAGTATCCTGACATAAACCAACCAACACCTACATATGACCTCCACAGTACAGTAGGGACCTCCACTAACTATAGTACAATAATGCCCAAATAATACAGAAACCATACATTTATTAAGAAAATGATATAAATCATCACAAATGACATCAGTAAGAAAAAAAAACTCATTACAGAGAAAAAATGGGGCCTGTTGTCAAACAGTCCATGAAACAAAGGCAAGCCTAAGCACACCACATATCACAATAAATACAATTGTATTGTTGATATTTTTCCACAATATTGGTTCTCAAGTCCTCAAACAGTTCTCTTCTCCTCTTCCTGTCCTCCATGCTTATTGTGGCACACACAGACACACAATGCAAATATTGAGTCAACTTCTCTCCTTTTTATCTGGTTTCAGGTGTGACTTTTATATTGCCCACACCTGTTACTTGTCACTGGTGAGTGAACGAGCATCACATGCTTGAAACAAAGTTATTCACCCACAATTTTGAAAACGTGCCAACAATTTTGTCCGGCTTATTTTTGGAGTTTTGTGTGAAATTATGTCCAATTTGCCTCATTTTTTTTTTTTCGCTGATCCAATACACACAAAGGAAATAAACATGTGTATAACAAAACGTGTAAATGCAATAATTTTCTGGGAGAAATACTTCTGGAAAAATTTCAGGGGTGCCAAGACTTACGGCCATGACTGTATTGCCATGAGTTATTCTTGGCATGTATGTTAGGCTAAGTGCATAGGCACAGTGGGGGAGATATTTGTGCCACATTTATCAAGTGTTTTAGACACTTTTTAGATACTTTTACAACTTTTCCAAAAATAGGCTTTGCAGAAGATGAAATAAATTGTTGTGATACCCTGTGCCAAAACATGGTGTATTTTTCTGGCATAAACTATTTCAACTAATAAGAGGTGTAAAGTTAGACTAGAAAGTCTCATAGTGTGACAGATTTAAGAAAAAGCTTCCCGACACTGTCTAAAACTGACTAAATTTGACCCAGTCCCTCCTCCTCCTCTCAATCTTTTCTCGCAAAATTCAGAAACATATTCGCAAACTGGTCAGTTTTATGTTGACAACAGCCAGGTCGGTCATCCCCCGTCGATGGAAGACCAGTATTCCCCCATCCATGTCAGACTGTCTCCAGGAGATCCTGCACATTCGGGGGATAGAAGACCTGGTTGCGGCTCTTAGATCAAATGACAGTACCCATCAGAAAGTGTGGCAACTTTGGAATGTCTTCTATTCCTCTCCCTTTTTTTCAGACCTCCTTCTATACTCCTTCTCCTAGGACCTCTTCCCCGCCTTAATGCTCTTTCCTTTTCCCTATATGCTTTGTAATGGTTATACTGTTTTGCTGTTATTGTTATATATGTTACACTTCACGCCCTGCTGTGTCAGGAGCACTATCATGCACCCTCCTCATCTCCCCTGGACTCTCCTGCTGTTGTCTCCCCAGCCATTCCTAAATCTACCCCTTCCCATTGGCCGGATCTTCCGGCGACAGTTTTGGTTTATGATGTTCTGCCTTTTTTTTTTTATCTTTGAAAACCTTAATAAAAAAATTTCTAATGTAAAACTGGCTAAATTTGCACTAACTTTCAGACAGTGGGGAAGATATATTAAGACTGGAGTTTCCTACTCCTGACTGTAGCATGGCACACCTGAATTATTAAGTGATTCCAACCTCTTAATAAATCAGGAGCATTATGTTAATCTACACCAGACAGGAAGTTGTGTAGATTTTCTGTACAAACCTTGCCAGAAAACTGGCATGAGTTCTAATAAATATGTATATCCCCAGCCCTCCCCACTCTCAAACCCACTCTACCCACATTCATGGAAAGAGGCAAGCGAGGCACAGAATGGGGATTTGGTGCAAGAAATCTGGCGTGCATGGGATAATAAATTTCCCCGAGTACTAGTATAATCTTCTCTAGTGTGCTTTTAGCCTTATTCCTTGCTTTTCTACTGGTTATGTTCCTTTTCTAAATACGAAATCATTTTCTAAACACATTACTTATAGTTTCCGAGTTACAGCCTGTATTGTAGTCCTAAACTGTAATGATGTTCTTCAATGTAATTACTTTTATTATCCAGCCATGTTCCAAATTATCCATCAGAATATACCACTAATATCTCCCGTCCAGAAATCTGTCTATAATATATGCATGCTATATGCCCCAAGCTGCTTTATTTAGAGCGACCAATAGAAGTTCATTATTAAAAAGAATGAAAACAATTCTGCCTGTTCACAAATTCAATGAAAACATTTGATTATGTGTAATTTTTTTCGATGTTAATGGCCTTTTAATGTTAACTTTATTCCTCTATCTGCATATAGCTCGAGTGCCAAATTACCTGACGGGAGTAGCAACATCTGCTTGATATTTAGTTCTGAGAAATCTGGCTGGTACATTGTAAAAGAAGGTAGCATTAGGACAAACTGGCTTCAGGCACACATTACTTTAACACTCATTTTAAGCAGCAGACAGTTTCCAATGACTTGTTCTTGGATCTCTGACTACCGATTGCCAAACAGCAGTCTGCTGGGATGTGGTGTGCAGAGCCAGTTGCTGGCCAACTTCCGGCTCCCACCTGTTCTGTTCAGATGTTCAATATCTCGCCTTGTGCAGGAGGATGGATGGTTTTAGCTTGACAAATCAGTTGTGTGTGCCATAAGCATTACTCATTATTCTACATTGTTTCATTCCAAATAAGAAAATCCAAACCATGCAGAGAGTAACCTGAAAGTAATGTCAAAAACACATCAGAAGATTCAAGGATTTTAAAGAACCTTATTATTATATGATAGAAAACCATAAACAAATAGAAACGATTTCCCTGACGTGATTTGTCACATTAAACTTGCAAGGTAATTTTTCAAGCTGCTTTGTAAACTCTTCCTTTCATACAATATTGCCTTCAAATGCGGTTCACCTGAGTATACCCGTCTTGTGATGTCTCAGTTCCCTCGTGGAAATAATAAAAGAATTTGTAAGAGGAGCTGTCAACAATCCTGATTTGTTTTAGAAAATAAATGTATTTTCCATGAAGTAATAATTCTGCAACATATTGTTCTTTTAACTCTGCACTGTGTTGTTCCTCTGTTATTCCTCCCAGACATTTGTGAGTAAATTGGCAGCTGGGTGTTATCAGTTGGCAATGGGAATGGTAACACCCAATTGTTAGTTTATTCTTAAATTTCTAGGAGGAATAACAGAGGAACAACATAATGCAACATAACAAAAGATGCTTCAGAATTGTTATTTCATGGAGAATACAATAAATTACTAAAACAAACATGTCAGGAGAGAGCTCTTAAAAAGTGAGAGCTCTTAAAAATGTTAAAAATCGGTGGTCTAAAATAACACAAGCAGTGGTGGAATTACAATGTAATCCTAGAACTTAGTAGATAGTAGAGGACACTGTCTTTTATGATATATCTTTTAAGACATGGATATGTCACAAATGTCTCAGATGGGCAAAATCCTTAAAGGGAATCTGTCAGGGCAATTTGGGACACTAAACCACCCACACGTCCATATGGACCTGGGGTTTAGTGTCCCAAATCGCCCTGTTGTAATGCAATCTGCAGGCGCATTAAAAATAAAAAAGCTTTATACTTACCTAGATAAGGGTCCGATCGATGCTGTTTGGCGAGAACAGTCCGGCTTATTCGTGAGGCACGCCTCCCGGCGCCAAAGATGGACACCCCGGCTTCACTGCATAATTGTGCGGCATGCGCACTGAAGCCAGGGTGTTCTCCTCTGGCTTCATTGAAGAACTGCGCATGCGCAGGGAGTACAGCGGCAGGGTGAGTATAAAGCTTTTTTTATTTTTAATGCAGCCATGGATTGCGTTATAACAGGTTGATTTGGGACACTAAACCCCAGGTCCATATGGACGTGTGGGTGGTTTAGTGTCTTAAATTGCCCTGACAGATTCCCTTTAAGGATTTTGCCCATATGACATATTTGTGACATATCCATATCTTAAAAGATCATAAAAGACAGTGTCCTCTACTATCTACTAAGTTCTAGGATTCTATTGTAATTCCACCACTGCTTGTGTTATTTTAGACCACCGGTTTTAACATTTTTACCCTGTTATAACTCAATCCACCTGTGGGTAGTTTAGTGTCCCAGATTGACCTGGCAGATTCCCTTTAAGGCTAAGGCCCCACGTACTGAGATGCAGCAAAAAAAATGCTGTTGAAAAAAAGGTGGAGGAAACGTATCATTTTCCGCAGCATTTTTCTCTGCAGACTTTCTGCCCCTATTATACCTATATATTATACCACCGAAAACTCCACAGGTATAATTGACATACTGAGATTTCCAAAAACATGAGTATTTTCTGCAATGTGTAGATTGGATTAGCCAGAATCGCATCCACTTTGCAGGTAATGTAAAACGCAGCATTTTTGTAACATGGGGGTTCAGCCTTAAACCTTTATACTTAGATGAGATTTCATTAATTCTCTCACTATGGAGCCAGGCGACACAGATCACTACTATGGATCCCATACTCTTTTATAGGCAGATACTCTGAAATAAATGATATGAAGAACAGAAGAAAACTTATACAGTTAATAACACCTAATAACATCTATCACATTCATTTAATGAATTCAATGACTTACTTTGGTTTCAAAATAAATTCAACAGAAAACATTTGGATCTATTGTCAGAATCATTTGATATTCTTTGGTTTTAAATTGAATATCCCAACAGTTCCAAAATGGCTAGTTTTCAAATGAACCCTAGTATTTCACTTGATCCCAAGAATGTGACTACAGTGCAGGCAGATGACTGCCTGAAAGAGATCAATGTGTACAACATATTGCTATATAGTTGGGGAATATAGAAACCTTATATATAAGCAAAAAAGCTCATTTTATTTCTCATTATTGTACACTCAGCACCCCATCTTGACAGAAAAAAACAGAAATGTAGATATTTTTGCAAATTTATTAAAAAAGAAAAACCGAAATATCACATGGTCATAAGTATTCAGACCCTTCGCTGTGACATATTTAACTCACATGCTGTCCATTTCCTTCTGATCCTCCTTGAGATGGTTCTACTCCTTCATTGGAGTTCAGCTGTGTTTAATTAAACTGATTGGACTTGATTAGGAAAGGCGCACACCTGTCTGTATAAGACCTCACAGCTCACAGTGCATGTCAGAGCAAATGAGAATCATGAGCTCAAAGGAACTGCCCAAGGAGCTCAGAGACAGAATTGTGGCAAGGCACAGATTTGGCCAAGATTACAAAAGAATTTCTGCAGCACTCAAGGGTCCTAAGAGCACAGTGGCCTCCATAATCCTTAAATGGAAGAAGTTTGGGACAACCAGAACTCTTCCTAGACCTGGCCGTCCAGCCAAACTGAGCAATTGTGGGAGAAGGGCCTTGGTGAGAGAGGTAAAGAAGAACCCAAAGATCACTGTGGCTGAGCTCCAGAGATGCAGTAGGGAGATGGGAGAAAGTTCCACAAAGTCAGCTATCACTGCAGCCCTCCACCAGTTGGGGCTTTATGGCAGAGTTGCCCGAAGGAAGCCTCTCCTCAGTTCAAGACATATGAAAGCCTGCATGGACCTCAGACTGGGCCCAAGGTTCACCTTCCAACAAGACAATGAGCCTAAGCACACAGCTAAAATAACAAAGAAGTGGCCTTGGAACAATTCTGTGACCTGACCTCAACCCAATTGAGCATCTCTGGAGAGACCTGAAAATGGCTGTCCACCAACGTTCACCATCCAACCTGACGGAACTGGAGAGGATCTGCAAGAAAGAATGGCAGAGGATCCCCAAATCCAGATGTAAAAAACTTGTTGCATCATTCCCAAGAAGACTCATGGCTGTACTAGCTCAAAAGGAAGGGGCTTCTACTCAATACTGAGTGAAGGGTCTGAATACTTATGACCATGTGATATTTCAGTTTTTCTTTTTTTAATAAATTTCCAAAAATATCTACATTTCTGTTTTTTTTTTTGTCAAGATGGGGTTCTGAGTGTACATTAATGAGAAATAAAATGAACTTTTTTGCTTTTAGCAAATGGCTGTAATGAAACAAAGAGTGAAAAATTTAAAGGGGTCTGAATACTTTCCATACCCACTGTATATATATATTATATTTTTTTTTCTTTTTATACACATATATAATGCAAAAAATATTTATTAAGAAACCTTCTAATAGGTTTCATGTAATATTCTTGATACATTTTCATCATAATATACTTGTATGTGCCCCATTATTAAAATCATTTTTTATAGATGCCTGATGGTTACAAAATCTCATTAATTTAATTTGATTTTTTTTGATAAAAGGATCACTGAACATGTCAGAACATTGCCTTTACTTGCAGGAGACTCACAAAGTGCAATTATAAGAATCATGGGCATTTATAAGAACTGTCATTATAGTTTCCCCAGACATGGCCATTTCTGTCCATACAGGTTCAATAGATTATATTATGTGCCCCTATTATTATAAATATACCCAAAAGGCTTGAAAAGAATTATATCCAGTTGCAAAGAAGATAAGATTTTAAACATCTTGCGTTCTGTCAAATATTTCATTTCTTGGGTACAGCATCAATTTGCATCAATATAATCCTTGTGTTTGATTCTTGGAGTCACAAAACCCCCGACCCCTAGGATTAAATGGCTTGACACTATCTCCAATTTAAGCTTTGCTAACAAATGGCAGCAAATCTGCATAAATTCTCCAGGGTTGATACAGAGTCTGGAGCAAAAATACCATAAAATGTACAGAATCCAGCCAAAATAAAGTTACGGAACTCTGCTTCCCTTACATGAAAAACATACTCCCAGTTTACACTAAAATTCAGTAAAATGATGAATGTAATATGCAATGATAGATGATATCCTTGGGTGCAGTAATAGTTACTGATAATAATCACACAAAATGTTTAAAACATAAAATACATTATTAATCTTATATTTGTCCTGCTTCTACTGTAAGAGAGTCATCAGTGCATCTTTTACTCAGATTGGATGTGAAAATTCAGAGCCATGCTGGATTCACATCTGCATTGGAGTCGACTGCGCTGCAAATTCCACCAAAAATCGGCATAGAGAAAAGTCCTGCTAGGAGGAAAGCAGGCGGAAACCTAGCGAAACCCATTATAGTCTAGGGCAAGGGTCGGCAACCCCTGGCACGCATGCCAAGAGTGGCACGCGAGGTTTATTCCCCTGGCACATCAGCGGAGTCCTCGCCCAGCAGCTTCGATCGGACCAAACACAGGCTGAAACGAAACTGCTATTATTATACTCTGGGTTCTCTTCAGACCCCCAGTATAATAAGCGGAGACTTAGGAGAAGTGAAGAAACATAAAAAACAATGATACTCACTGTGATGATTCCACTTAAATATGGCTATAACTCAAAGATGTATTTTGATCTCTGGGTATCGTATCTCCCTCTTACTTCCATTTATTCATAATGTGCGCAGCTCTAATCCTATATGTATGTTGTCAGTAGTGGCAACCCTGTAACAATAGGGCTTTGTATCCATCCCAGAATGGCTCCATTGAATTCCTACATAGCCCTGGGTGATCAAATACACATGCATTGTTCAGCCTGGGCTGTTGATCAGACATGGTTGATAACATATAGAAGGCATTGTATCATTTCACTTAATCCTATCTCCTTACAAAGTATCTGGACTTGAGTGCGTTAGTCAACCAGACTTGCCGTCGCCGGTGACCTCATTCTGGGTGGTGTAATCAAGGGTATAAAAGATGAGGTAAGAGGTCAGTGAGGAGGAGACTGTGCTGGGACTACTAGAGAATACTATGATGAGACTACTGAGAGACTACTGGGATATACTGTGAGGAGCATGCAGGCTAGACTGTGTTGTGATGCTGCTAGAAGCCTCCACTGGTTACTCACACATACCAGAGCATGTGTGAGTGTTGGACTACAGAACCACATCAAGGATATGTGTGGTAAAGTAATTATTTCACCTTTATTCCCTTTTTATTTTATGCGCTGTATATTGTAACTAGTAACTGTTAATGCTTGCATATATCTGCATATCTGTTCTGAACTGCATGTGTTAGAAGTTAATACCGACCCATTTGGGGGTTAATAAATATATAAAATTTAGAAAGCTTGTCTTGTATTTATCTTGTGGACCCAGCACTCACTGGCGGTGAGTGTGGTTTTTAGTAAAGAAGTCTCAGGTGTGGGCCAAAGCGGTGTTGGCGCACTGAGGATCTTTCACACTCACCTTGCTCCCTGCGCTACGTGGCGGCTGTGCGATCTGCCGGACCTTCTGACAGCTGACAAGGGTCATGTCTGGCGTCATTACGCATACGTCATTACGCGACGTGACCCCAGAGACCCAATCAGCGGTCGCTGACTACAGGCAGAAGCGCCGAAGAGAACAGAGCGGCTGCGGAGCGTGGAATGGCGAGTTCATTGTGTTTTTATGTTTGTCCCCTCTCTTGGTCCTGCACTTATATTCGGGGGTCTATGGGACCTAATACCGTGTGCGGGGACCGCTATGTGACCTAATACCGTATGCGGGGACCACTATGTGACTTAATACTGTGTGCGCGGACTGCTATGGGACCTAATGCCGTGTGCAGGGACCGCTATGGGACCTAATACCGTGTGCAGAGGCTGCTATGGGACCTAATACCGTGTGCAGAGGCTGCTATGGGACCTAATACCGTGTGCGGGGACCGCTATGGGACTTAATACCGTGTGCAGGGAACGCTATGGGACCTAATGCCGTGTGCGGGGACCGCTATGGGACCTAATACCGTGTGCAGGGGCCGCTATGGGACCTAATACCGTGTGCAGGGACCGCTATGGGGCATAATACCGTGTGCAGGGACCGCTATGGGGCATAATACCATGTGCAGGGACCGCTATGGGACCTAATACCGGACCGCTATGGGACCTAATACCGTGTGCAGAGGCTGCTATGGGACCTAATATTGTGTGCTGGGGCCACTATATGACATAATACCGTGTGCTGGGATCACTATGTGACATAATACCATGTGCTGGGGTCACTATGTGACATAATACAGTGTGCAGGGGTCACTATATGAGATAATACTGTGTGCAGGGGCCACTATGTGACATAATACGGTGTGCAGAGGCTGTTATGGGATATAATACCTTGTGCAGAGGCTGTTATGGGATATGATACCTTGTGCAGGGGTCACTATGGGACATTATTCTGTATAACGGTTTGTTTTCTGCATTAAGGATGTGTTTTTGCACAGAAAACACAGGCTTTTTTTGTGCAAAAATGCACCATGTGAGCGCAGTTTTACATTGAAGTAAAAGTTCCAGTGGCCTAAGACTATATCTGCATCCAGATACATAGTGTGTATTCACCATAAGGATGCTGCCATACGGTGCTCCTGGACACATTTACCACTATTTGGGGGCTGCACAGGTACTTTCATTGCTTCTAATCGGAAAGTACTGGAGCGTCCCAGGAAATAGCAGTAAATGCATGCGTCCTAAAGCATCTGGTGGCAGCACTTCTGTGTTATGGTTTGTGGTATATGACTTAAGTTTAGGGGTCGTCAGACTTACAATTATTGACCGGCACTCCGAGTACCTCAGCTTCGATTTTTTAATTAAAATCGGCACGCCGAACAAAAAAGGTTGGCTACCCCTGGTTTAGGGGGTCTGTGGTTTTCTGATCTTTAAGGGGATAGAGTCTCCATCTTTCTGGTTCCCATACAATAGTGTGAACCTAGTGACATATTATTTATTTATTTTATGCTTACTTGTATAGCGCCATCATATTCCACAGAACTTTTCAGATATTGTCGGTGTGGGAGGAAAACAGAGTACCCGGAATAAACCCACACAAACACTGGGAGAATGTACAAACTCCTTGCAGATGTTGTCCTTGGCAGGATTTAAACCCAGGACTCCAGCGTTACAAGGCTGTAGTGCTAACCACTGAGCCACCATATTAATATTTTAGACACAACAACACAACTAAAGGCAGCTGTTCACATTAGACAACCAACTTCAGTTGGACTGGCTGAATAACTAATGCATATTGAGGTGTCCAAACTCTCACTGACAGCAGATGTTGAAGGGGAGAAGGATCGAACATGCTGGGTTGTCAATGTAAATAAACTGCCACCAAAAACGTTTATCTACTCTCCCTATTAAAGGGGGTCTACCACCTCCCCCAAGCATATTGAACTGTCACTACTATGTTACAGTCATAAACATCATACCTCTGTTAGGTACTGTATGTCACTTTTGTAGATTTGGAGAAAAACAACTTTCCCTAAGACTAAATGAAAAAAACAGCGTTTTTTAAGGTATTTTCTCTGTGTGGGTCAAAAATTTTGTAGCCAGATGTTACATGTTACTGTAGGCAGGGGCCCCACATTGTGAATACACAGAATTTTGGCTGTGGCAGAAATGCCGCGACAAAAAAAAAAAACCACGACAAAAAATGCTGCGTATTACAGTACCTTCAAAATGGATGGGTTTATGGGTATTCCCATCCATACATTGCAGAAAAAAAATCTGCAGTGGAAAAGCTGTGTTTCCAAAAACCGTTGCGCTTTTTGTAAATCGTAGCATGTCAATTATACCTAGGCAAACACTTGCGGTTTCCGTATAGCTATAACGGAGACAGTTTTTCTCTGTGGACTTTCTATGAAAAACGCTACAGAAAAATACACAAAGCATTTCCGTGCAGTCTTTTCCACAGCATTTCTCGGCTGCGGCTCGCTAAGTGGGGCCTTAACCATCATGTTTTTGTCTACAGGATATGCCATAAATGCGTGTGATGAATGTCCAATCTCTGAGATCCTCATCTGTCTCAAGAATGGGGCCACAGGTAAAGGAGATAGGGCCACACTTGCTCAGGTCTCCATTCACTTATAGAGGAATTATGAAAATAGCAGAAAACTGAACTTAAAATTCCCATTATGATCAATCTCCCCCTGTGTGCATGAAGTAAACCTAAAGAGCATTTTCTGTATTATATCATATTGTATTATTGAATTTCATTCTAAGTAATCTGGATGCTGTGTTTCCAGCGTGGTAACCACTAATGGCACCCATTACAGCAAGCACATGGTTTGTCATAGAGCTTTTAAATAGTTTTCCATTAACACATTACATTCATTGTTACATACAGTTGCATCCCTTTTTCTCATGAACTGGAAAGCTCAGGATGAACAGTGCTACAGTGTAGAGTGTTGCTTGCATCATAGAAAATTTTGCATGGCATTAATATATTGGAGCAGATTTAGTAAAGGGGTTGTTCAGGAAATACAGCTTTTTCCTGGAGGCCGGGGAAGGTAAAAAATGAAAAACAAAACAAAACATACTCACCTGTCCCTGGTGCTCCGGTGTTCCTTGCCACTGTCTGATCCAGCGGGCCCGGGGCTCGCCGCACGTGACTAAGGAAAGAACCTGGGATATCACTCACATAGATAAAAGAAATTAAAAATTCAAATCACCCCACTTTTCCTAGAACAGATATAAAAGTAAAAAGATACAGTGAAACACATACACATTAGGCATCCCTGTGTCTGAAAATCCCCGGTCTACAAACTTATAAAAAAAAAAAATTCCCACTCCCTCCGTAGCAGGAAAAAAAAAAATCAAAAGAGCCAAACTGCTGCTTTTTGACCTGTTTCACCTCTTTTAAAAAAAGCAAACAAATCAATAGACATTCCCCAAAATCTGGCCCTGCAAAAAAAAGACGCCCTATGCATCCCTGTACACAGAAATATAAAAAAGTTACAGGTGTACATTTCTCATGATGCATCTATCTGCTCTCCCCTGGAATGAAATCACAGGTAATAAGTCACTCCCACATCTGAGGTCACATGATGCTGTGATGTTTAATTTGCAAGCTCACGCCCCCCTGTGAGCAGCAAACACAGAGTGAGAGCAGGCAGATGCATCATGGGAAATGTATTTTGTTCATACATTCACTGCATGTAAATAACAGTGATAGAAGGAGCAGCAAGTAAAATAAAGCCAAGAAAAGGCTGCACAAGGGAACAGTGAGTATTTAGCACTGCTGTGGATGTATTTGCAGATACTTTTTAGAAACTGGATAAACCCTTTAAGAAACACTACCTTAAAGTAGGTAAAGTGCAAGTTATAGGGGTTGTTATGTAGATAGGATACAAAGTCTGGTATGGACGCCATACTAGAGACATGATATACCACTATTGGTTCTGCTGTGTTGTTGTTTTATTGTGATACACAGGTATATTTCCTGTATAGGATCCAATAACCAAATCCAATATGTTAATCTACAGTAATCAGCATAAATTAATACATAACCTTTATTAATAAATTAGATAACCAATTCAAAAACCATGAACAAATTCAACCTAAGCAAAAAATGCCTGTTGTCATCACTATAATATAGAAAGAGATGTATATAACAACCAAATAGTCCAGACACGGTGGCCTGGAACAATAAATGTATAAACCAAGGATTACCGTGATTCAGACGAGGAGCCCTAAACGACACCAAAGCTGGATGGATGAGAGGAACTAGCATAGATGTACGCCAGAAAAAAAGGGCATAACAAAGGATAAAAATACTATCCCTAAACATAACCCTACACATGTAGAGAAGACCTATAAAGCCCTATAAACCTATCTCGTGGCCACCGCCCTAAATAGCATGTGCCCCCCCGACAGGAACCTGGCCCTGTGAGAGTCAGTCCCTATACTCTCCCTATCCAGCAATAAATAGTGATAATCAACAGGTGCAATAAAAAAGACGCCTTATATTAGAATCATAGAAAACAAACTCCAATTTATCCAAACATGCAATTCCATTTGTTTTTAATGCACATGTGTAGTGATGATGTTAATTACCTAAGTGGGCGGGCACATAGCTATGTGTATAGAGAGATTCTGACATCCATGTAGCAATATTATGATTGTGCATGAGTGTGCAGGCCAAGTCTCTCCTGATGGGGTGTCTTATCCTGCTCCGTGGCATTAGACCGAAGCAGAACTGAACCCTCCATTGAAGTTATTGGGAGACGGGTGGCACTCAGATGTCATCCGCTATGAAACTGTCTCCCCTCGGCATGCACACTCGGCCGTGTATATGTAGCCTAAGACTGTGTTCAGTTGAAACACGTCAACATTTTGCACTGTGATGTTCTTATCCTGAATGTAAATAAAGTTATGCAAATTTTTTTAGGAAACCTGTTGGAGTCCTGGACTCAATATACAGCATTACTAGCATTATTATTATTATTATTATTATTATGATTTATTTATATAGCACCCTTAATTCCATGGTGCTTTACATTTGAGGGTTTGCATACGGTATACAGTACAAAATATACAAAACAAGTGTATTACTAACAGTGACCGAGTGGCACAGTGGGATAGAGGGCCCTCCGCAAGGGCTTACAATCTATGAGGGAAAACCGTTATAGATTGGTTGATAAATTTCCCTATTGATTTTAATATGATATAAGGAATACATGTGAATGATGATCATCAGTAAGTAATGCTGAACGTGTGTAATAATGCTAATGGTGCGAATGTGCAGTTATTATTGACAGGCCAGTATATGTATGTACTGCAGACACTGGCAATAGGGCAGACAAGTATGTATTTGATCAATATAGAATAGGATTGCTAGGTTTAATTGGGGATAGCAATAGCCAATGGTCAAGCTGAGAGTGGCAGACGCTGCAACAGAAGCTCAGCACCAGGGGCTTTATTAACAGACCGTTAAGCAGCTTTATGTGGCTAGCAGTTGGGCAGTCTGTGCTGGGTTCGGATGTGGCAAACCCCTTTGTGTAGAGAAAATGCTGCTCTATTCCAAAAAATATGAAAATCAACATTCTTTTTTTTGGATGTTTTATGACACTTGAGGGGATCCTGGGGCTACAGGTAAAGCAGCTGCCAAGCCAATACCAAAGACAAGCCAGTGTACATGCAAACATGCCAGCATGAGATATTCCTCAGTGATGCATTTGGAGAAAAAGTCACTGAATCCAGAGCTGATAATACTAATTCTGTTTCCTGAGCCTGCACAGCAAACACAAGACACATGACAGTGATTGACAAGACCACCCCTAAGTAGGATCTTCTCGGACAAGTAGCGCCTACTTGAGCTGTTAACATATATCATGGATCAGCAAACTCAATTTCACACTTGCCCTTCAAAATGTTATACCCTTGTCCATAGTGAAGCAATGAATAAAAATACATAGAAGATAGGAAAAGCATTAGGTCTCATGCACACGACTGTGTCCATTACAGAAAGCAATACAAAGAACTGTACATAGAATACACAATGCAATACAATGAACTGTATTGCATTGTAACATATTGTTCTGTATTGTGTACGGTCAATGAATTGACTCCGACCTTCAAGCATTGCGGCACTACTTGTATTGGAGAATAAAGCCCTATAAATCATATAAATAAATTTCTGATGACAACATGCTGCAGTTTTGTGTTTGTAAAAGGACTCCACAATTTATATACTGCCTACATAGGGAGATGTATCACCACTGTTGGATCCTGCCTACAGGGAGATGTATCACCACTGTTGGATACTGCCTAGGGAGATGTATCACCACTGTTGGATACTGCCTACATAGGGAGATGTATCACCACTTTTTTTGTGATCTGTATGACACATATCCCATATATACAGTACCTGACAACTCTCGGAATGATCGACTGATCACTGGAGATTCAGCTTCTATAAAACCAGTCGATGAGCTTTACCATGGAAGATCTGAATGGCTGCTTAGTTTACATAGCCGGCCACGGCTACTAGATGAGGGTACCAAGGTCACTTGTGGCTTTCTTTCTCATAGGGAATTGAAATTATGTTGAAACTGCAACTTTCTGTTGTACTGTAGAACTACTTCTAAACTTAAAGGGGTACTCTGTGGAAAACGGATCAGTGCTTGAGGTGGTGATGCATGACTTTTTTTCTCTTAGAGTCTACTACCTCCCCGAAGCATATTCAGCTGCTACCACTGCGTTACAGAGCACATTACAATTATAAGCAACATACCATTGTTATGTACAGTGGGTACGGAAAGTATTCAGACCCCTTTAAATTTTTCACTCTTTGTTTCATTGCAGCCATTTGCTAAAAGCAAAAAAGTTCATTTTATTTCTCATTAATGTACACTCAGCACCCCATCTTGACAGAAAAAAAACAGAAATGTAGATATTTTTGCAAATTTATTAAAAAAGAAAAACTGAAATATCACATGGTCATAAGTATTCAGACCCTTTGCTCAGTATTGAGTAAAAGCACCCTTTTGAGCTAGTACCCATGAGTCTTATTTATTTATTATTTCTACTTATATAGCACCATCATATTCCGCAGCGCTTTCCAGACATTGATAGTCACTGTCCCATATAGGGTTCACAATCTACATTCCCTATCAGTATGTCTTTGGAGTGTGGGAGGAAACCAGAGTACCCGGAAAAAACCCAAGCAAACACGGGGAGAACATACAAACTCCTTGCAGATGTTGTCCTTGGCAGGATTCGAACCTAAGACTCCAGCGCTGCAAGGCTGCAGTGCTAACCACTGAGCCACCGTGCTGAGTCTTCTGGGGAATGATGCAACAAGTTTTTCACATCTGGATTTGGGGATCCTCTGCCATTCTTCCTTGCAGATCCTCTCCAGTTCTGTAAGGTTGGATGGTGAACGTTGGTGGACAGCCATTTTCAGGTCTCTCCAGAGATGCTCAATTGGGTAGAGGTCAGGGCTCTGGCTAGGCCAGTCAAGAATGGTCACAGAGTTGTTCCAAGGCCACTCCTTTGTTATTTTAGCTGTGTGCTTAGGGTCATTGTCTTGTTGGAAGGTGAACCTTTGGCCCAGTCTGAGGTCCAGAGCACTCTGGAAGAGGTTTTCTTCCAGGATATCTCTGTACTTGGCCGCATTCATCTTTCCTTTCAATTGCAACCTGTCCCTGCAGCTGAAAACACCCCCATAGCATGATGCTGCCACCACCATGTTTCACTGTTGGATTTTATTGTGAAGGTGATGAGCAGTGCCTGGTTTTCTCCACATATACCGCTTAGAATTAACGCCAAAAAGTTCAATCTTCGTCTCATCAGACCAGAGAATCTTTTTTCTCGTAGTCTGGGAGTCCTTCATGTGTTTTTTGGCAAACTCTATGCGGGTTTTCATATGTCTTGCACTGAGGAGAGGCTTCCTTTGGACCACTCTGCCAAAAAGCCCCGACTGGTGGAGGGCTGCAGTGATAGTTGACTTTGTGGACCTTTCTCCCATCTCCCTACTGCATCTCTGGAGCTCAGCCACAGTGATCTTTGGGTTTTTCTTTACCTGTCTCACCAAGGCTCTTCTCCAACGATTGCTCAGTTTGGCTGGACGGCCAGATCTAGGAAGAGTTATGGTCGTCCCAAACTTCTTCCATTTAGGGATTATGGAGGCCACTGTGCTCTTAGGAACCTTGAGTGCTGCAGAAATTCTTTTGTAACCTTGGCCAGATCTGTGCCTTGCCACAATTCTGTCTCTGAGCTCCTTGGGCAGTTCCTTTGACCTCATGATTCTCATTTGCTCTGACATGCACTGTTAGCTGTGAGGTCTTATATAGAGAGGTGTGTGCCTTTCCTAATCAAGTTTAATTAAACACAGCTGGACTCCAATGAAGGAGTAGAACCATCTCAAGGAGGATCAGAAGGAAATGGACAGCTTGTGAGTTAAATATGAGTGTCACAGCAAAGGGTCTGAATACTTATGACCATGTGATATTTCAGTTTTTCTTTTTTAATAAATTTGAAAAATATCTACATTTCTGGGGGTTTTTTCTGTCAAGATGGGGTGCTGAGTGTACATTAATGAGAAATAAAATGAACTTTTTTGCTTTTAGCAAATGGCTGCAATGAAACAAAGAGTGAAAAATTTAAAGGGGTCTGAATACTTTCCGTACCCACTGTATGTCACTTTTGTAGATTTGGAGAGCAACTTTGAAGTCTTTTGCAAATGAGGCAGTTGGTGCAGGCCATTTCAGCATTTGGGGTCTTACTTTTCATTTCCCCAGTGCCACAATTTGTCTAAGACCAGCTAATAGCTGATAACATAATCCTGGGTCACTTTCCACACCCCTTTGAGGTTGGCCATGCCCCACCTTGCCCATTTTCCAAAGCATCTGGGAATATAAACTATTGTAAAAAAAAACCTTAAATCCACAAGTATTTTGCTGCAGACACAACAGAGCTTTGTGGGTACGGATTCAATATCCCACAGTTACCTGAGAAACTATGCCACTGCTGGCTCCCTTGTAGTATCTTCCTTCAGTAGTTCTAAGGTCTAGGTGGGAAGAACAGGCAGCTCAGAGAAGGGTTATTGTCACTGGGTCAAACAGGAAGACATGCTCCCGGCAGCCACTTGACTTAGAAGGTTGGATATAGTGTGGAGACTCTCCATCTGTGCCCATAAAATAGATGAACTACAAGAGAGATCCCAGACTGGAGAGGCTGTTACATATCCCTGTATCATGGGGCCTTTAGCAACTGTATGGCTGCCACCTACATAATTACAGACTATAAACGGTGGTATGGACTGTAGATAGCACAACTTAGGACTGTGCTATTGTGAGAAATCGTCAAGCATGTTCTCGATATTGAGAGCATTCATGACAATAGTCCTGATTTTGACATGACAGTCCCAGGAACTGACTCATAAATCTCACAATAAAGCTGGCAATCCTTGTCACTTTGGGGGTATTAACAAGTTTCAGGAGTAGCACTTGAATGTCCTGATTTTTGCATTTCAAGTGTTTGCAAGTAAGTGAGAGACTGGAGCTATGAAGCATGTAAACCATTATAAATATGTGTCCTATGCTTGTTTGTCAAAGACGTCATTGTTTTAACCCCTTTCCGCTGGAGGAATTTTTCAATTTTTGTTTTTGACTCCCCCTCTTCCAAACCCCATAATTTTTTTATTTTTCCAGTCTCAGAGCCATATGAGGTCTTAATGTTTGTGGGACAAATTGTTCTTCGTAATGGTACCATTTATTATTCTGTACAATGTACTGGGAAGCTGGAAAAAAATTCAGAATGGGGTGGATTTGAAGAAAAAGTGTATTCTTACGGGCTTCGACTTTACAGCGTTCACTCTGCAGCCAAAATGACATGTCACCTATATTATATATTTCGGTGCGATTCTGGGGATACCAAATTTATATGCTTTTATTAAAATTTTAACCCCTTAACAAAAATGTAAAACTGTGCAAAAAAAATTTTTTTTTTTATATATACTTCTGTGTATGGGGATGCATAGGGAGTCTTTTTTTGTGGGGCCAGGTGCACTTTTTATGTATACCATTTTGGGGAATTGCTATTGCTTTGGTCACTTTTTATTCAAATTTTTACCAGAGGCAAAACAGCTATTTTTTTTTTCTTCCCACTATGGTGGGAAATATTTTTATAGGTTTGTAGGCTGGGTGTTTTCAGACACAGGCATACCAAATGTGTATGTGTTTCACAGCATCTAAGTACTTTTATATTTGTTCTAGGGAAAGGAGGGTGATTTGAATTGTTAATATATTTTTCTTTTTTACATTTTTTTTTTTTTTTTACTTTTTAAATTGTTTTTTTTTTTTTTTTGCATTCAAAAGGCTCCCAGCTGTCATAGTAATGGGACGCCGGCCCCGGAGTCGGCAAAATGGCAGCGCAGCCAATACCCGGCAGATGTCGGGAAAGGGTTAAAGAAAAATTCTAAGGTTGTACCAGTTTAAAGATCCTCTAATTCATTAAAAGCTAGTGACTGACTTCTTAGTAAAGTAAATATGCAACAAATTATACATCTAATGAATTATACAATATCAGTAATTGAATAACATAATTAAAAATAATTAATCATTTTATTTTAAAGCTGGAGTTGGTAACTTTTTTTCTGACTCTGGCCAAAATTGCTCCTGACTCCGACTCGACAGCCCTGGTTTTTACATGTGTGGATTCTGCCTCAAAATCAGCTTCAAATTCCAGCTGGAATCTGCACCCCCCCAGGATGCTGAAAATGGATGTGTCCTGCTTCATTTTGCCACAAATTCTGCAGCTGATTAAGTCTCAGAACCAACATTGCGAGACTATCAGCCACATTTATCTAAGGACGGAATCTGGAACAGAATCAACCTCAAATTCCTCTCCAAATTCTGTCATGTCAAGGTCTCATGCACATGACTGTGAACCTGGGTAACAGAAGTCAGCACAGTTCTTATTCCTGTCTGTTTTGCAGTTCAAGGGCATTGGTTCAAGTGTAGGGGTCCGTAAATAATACAGATGGCACACGGATGTAATACTGAAGCAATGACATCACGACATCGGGTTTCATGGTAATACATGACAATGGTCGTGTGTATGTAGCGTCTAAAAGTGAACTATTCCCTATTCGTTCACAGCATGTATGACAAGTATGACGACCTACATACCTGGACTTAGTTTACTGTCATTTTTATTATTATTATCAGAGATAATTTACTGCATTGTCACACATGGACAGTGATAATATACATGACATATCACTGTTTAGTTTGAAGTTATAATATGTCTTTTACTTCTGTCCAGCCTACCATACTGAAGCCACAAATCACTGACACATCTTTAGTGTGGAAATAGCTACATTGTGGATAAACAGACGCTGAAGCAACGCCCAAAGAGCGCGATGTGAGAAAGTTTGTCCCAAACTTCTCACCGTACAGTACCTTCCTGGTCATGTGACCTAGCCAGCTGCGTGTGTTCAGAGCCGCACATGAGGTTGGTAGAGCCGAGTCTAGAGAGCAGTGTGCGTTATGTGAGTGTGGACTGTAGCACGCGTTGTAGCTGCGGTATAAACCGGAGCGCAGACCTAATGTGCTCAGCGTCCTGTACACAGGCTGATCCTGTATAATACTAGTGCGCTCCGAAAGTGGCGCAACTTTCATGTCAGTGCTGCTTATGCTGTTGATAGCAGCTGCCATGATATTGGTTGCTATGGGCAACTGCTCACTTTGTGCGTTACTATACAAGTTGTACATTACATATCTGAGACCTGAAGGGTAATTACCCGATACAGTGCCACGTGCTGGTAACAAGAAGCCTGCTAACCTATTGTGTCTGCCATAGTGGGGACATGTGCCCCAAAAAGCTAATTTGTAATGTGCTCTGATGCCTGCTTACTAATATTGGTGTACCTGATAGCAGGCGTGCCAGTCACAATGGTAGATGCTAGAATGGGGTGGCCAAATAGCCGTCATTATGGCCTCTAATGTCAAAAAACGGATCTGAACGACTTTATCTTCTACGGGAAAAACAAACTCAATGGAAGTAAGCATCTGTTTTTAATTAACATTAGTGTAAATGATGAAGGATGCAGAAGGTGCGCCATATGAATCCTGTATTCTATAAATTTTTCAGTCTGTTCTGATTCTAGGATGGATCAGAGCAACAGACCAAACATCACCAATGTGTATATAGCTTAAGCTAACCAGTAGGTGGTATAAACGTGGACAGGGATGTCTAAAGATGCACAGATTTATCATCCAGTATCAGTCACTAACACATTTGGTGTATATTTAGACTGTCTAATCTAACTTTACACTAACCGTATATTCACACGTTTTTTTTAATGGCTGTCACACAGGCTCATTAAATTCCCCGAATGTAAAATGGGGTTATTTGCGTGACTGCTTCTTTGACAGATTTCTATGGCGGACTTTGCCTGATGCATCCTGCTAGAAAATCTGCCATGTAAACCCACCCTAAGGCTCCATGTACATGAATGCGAGCTTTATTAGTTTGCTAGCTGTGTGACGGCTAGTATAGTGACACATTATTTTCTATGGCCCCATACACACACCTGCGTATTATCACGGGTCCATAAACCCTGGGTAAAACTCAGAACAGGTCCTGTTCCTATCCTTTTTGCATCCCAGGTTCACTGCATGAAATGAATGGATCCGCAGCTATCCACGTTCTGTCTGTGCGATTTTCCCACAGATCCGTAGATGCAAACATTTGTGTGCATTGAGCCTAAGTATTAGTATTAGCATATCTATATGCATTTCTACCCCTATGTATGTATCATGTAAACATGTTTTATATTCTATCATTTCAGATAAGGAATGGCCCTTAATAAATCCATGCATCCCAGGAATCGTTACAAGGATAAACCTCCCGACTTCGCCTATTTAGCTTCCAAGTATCCTGAATTTAAACAACATATCAATGTCAACCTTTCTGGAAGAGTTGGGTATGTGTATTCCTTATGTATTCTTTACCATGATTATTCACAAGTAAGAGTGAGTTCACACCATCGTTAATGTCTGCTGCTCTCATCCGTCATAGGACTGTCAGAAGTGACTGATGCTGATAGAGCCCTATCCATCTGATGTAAAGAACTTAATGGAAGTTTTCTTCCATCATGTTTGTTACTTTCCTGATGGAGGAAAAAGGTGTGCACATGCAGTTGCCGTCCATTATTTATTTATTTATTTTTTTACATTAGCATCAGTGGGAATGGACACAGATTAAGGAGGCTCCATCTGCATTCGTCACTCTGTCACAGTCAATGTCCATTGCTCTTATCCTATGACGGATGAGCACAACAGATGTTCATGGTGTGAACATCTCCTAATTCTAGGGACAGTTTCTAGAAAACAACATTATAGTTTTAAAATTTTAACATATGTAGCACCCACATTAATGTTCTCCATGCTGCTACAGTAAGGATCTCCTCTTCTGTAAGTGTGCCGTGTATAGGAGACATCATAGCTTCTATAGCATGTAGTTGTTTTTTTTTGTTTTTTTTTTAAGAAAGCAATATACAAGTCATATAATGGCCAAAAGTAATGTTACTCTTCATGTACACACATGGCAGCTTATGCTAAAATGTCACTTGGAACAGCAGGAAGATTTTAAGCTGATAACACACATTAGATAAGTTGGTTAAACTCACTAGTGAAGCTACATGTCTGACAGTGTATTGTGTATGGCGTTTCTCAATTTTCTTCAGACATCAGATGTTGGGGGAAAAAGTAAGGATCAAGCATGTTGGTTTTCATTATGTCTGATCGTTTGTTCCTGTAGCAGATCAGTGGCTGTCAAAGTCTGCAGGCAGCTATCTTGTGTATGGCCAGCTTTAAGAGATAAATAACCTATGGTCTAAGATGGCACCCTTTACACCCTGCAGCCATGCACCAACTGCTCAGGAGCTGCATCAAACAACATAATGTTACGGATTCACCTTAAGTTTTATACAGACCCTGGTTTACATGTTCATAGGTCTGAGGAGTGTGCTTGTTTATTTGTAGTCAGTATTGCCTCCAGGTTTTAATCACTCTTAGACTCTTTAACGCACCATGCCGTAATAGGTTCCGGTGTGGGGATAGATCTTGCACCACACCACACCACACCACACCACATTATTACATCATGGGGTTGGGGCAGGTTCAGCAGCTGTAGCCAACTCCATCCATAGCAGATGTCAACTGTAAATACTAGGCAATTAAAGGGTTTGTCCAAAACCCATGGGTAATGGATACCAATGATCAGTGTCAGATTGATGGGAGTCTGACACCGGGACCCCACACAAGTCAGCTGATTCATCAGCCAGAAGCTGTATACAGGGTTTATGGTCGGAAGCAGCTCTGTTTCTGTTGAAATGAATGGGAGCAGAGCTGCATTTCCCGATGCAACCACTACAATGTATGGACATGGATACTGTATACAGTGTACAAGACACTGTAACTGTGGCACTGCAGCTCTGCTCCCGTTCACTTCAATAGGACTAGTGCTTCTGGATGTATAAAATTTATATGGATTGCGGCAGCCGAATCAGCTGATCGTGAGGGGTCTGGGTGTTGGACCTCCACTGATCTGAGACTGATGGCCTACCCATGGGTCTCAAACAACCCCTGTATAGATATGGCTATATCATACTTTGAACCCATCTTGTTTATAGTCCCAGTTCTATATCTTCTCTACTGGTTGACCTCTACAACCACACCAAGAATGATATTTCTGTTATTTTATTTTCCATATTTGACTTTTTTATTTTAAAATCTAGCTTGAACTTCAAGGACCCTGAAGCTGTCCGTGCATTGACCTGTACCCTACTAAAGGAAGACTTTGGTTTGACCATTGATATACCCCTGGAGAGACTCATTCCCACAGTGCCACTTAGGCTGAACTATATTCACTGGGTGGAAGATCTGATCAACTTCCATGATTCTGACAAAGCAACAGTCCGACGAGGGATTGACATAGGTAATATGGTGCTTTCATAGAATCTAGAATAAACGTGTGCTGGCTTACCACTGAACACGTTTTCTATGTATAAGATGACTCCTGTGGGTGACTTGAGCATTGTAATAATTTTTAGGGTTTGTTCACTATTCCTGAGGACAGACCTTGTGCTCATTTGGTTTGTGTAGCACCTCTTATTCTTGTTCCTTCCTGCTGTGCTGTCTACACTGAGTTGCTGATGCTTCTACTTGCTCACCATCTGCTGCTAAAGAGGAACTGCAGAGCTCTGTTGCTTTTGTTGAGTCGACAGTTGTTGCTGTAACCCTTCTAAATGATGGTGTACTGCACCAATGTGTGGGCTGGATCAGAATATTTGGATTGTTTTTTTCACATTGAGCTGTAATATGCTCTGATAGTTGTCAGAAATTTACGTCATTATATTATTAGGCCTGTTGTTTGGGGACATTTGCTTTAAAAAAAGACCTGACCTTTGAAAAATCTGATCATTTTTTCAGTTGTTATATTTACCCTCTAAAAATATATATAGTATATATATATACACACTGTATATACAGTACAGACCAAAAGTTTGGACACACCTTCTCATTCCAAGAGTTTTCTGTATTTTCATGACTATAAAAATTGTAGATTCACACTGAAGGCATCAAAACTATGAATTAACACATGTGGAATTATATACTTAACAAAAAAGTGTGAAACAACTGAAAATATGTCTTATATTCTAGGTTCTTCAAAGTAGCCACCTTTTGCTTTGATTACTGCTTTGCACACTCTTGGCATTCTCTTGATGAGCTTCACGAGGTAGTCACCTGAAATGGTTTTCACTTCACAGGTGTGCCCTGTCAGGTTTAATAAGTGGGATTTCTTGCCTTATAAATGGGGTTGGGACCATCAGTTGTGTTGTTCAGAAGTCAGGTGGATACACAGCTGATAGTCCTACTGAAAGGAGTGTTAGAATTTGTATTATGGCAAGAAAAAAGGAGCTAAGTAAATAAAAACGAGTGGCCATCATTACTTTAAGAAATGAAGGTCAGTCAGTCCGAAAAATTGGGAAAACTTTGAAAGTGTCCCCAAGTGCAGTGGCCAAAACCATCAAGCGCTACAAAGAAACTGGCTCACATGAGGACCGCCCCAGGAAAGGAAGACCAAGAGTCACCTCTGCTGCGGAGGATAAGTTCATCCGAGTCACCAGCCTCAGAAATCGCAGGTTAACAGCAGCTCAGATTAGAGACCAGGTCAATGCCACACAGAGTTCTAGCAGCAGACACATCTCTACAAGAACTGTTAAGAGGAGACTGTGTGCAGCAGACCTTCATGGTAAAATAGCTGGTAGGAAACCACTGCTAAGGACAGGCAACAAGCAGAAGAGACTTGTTTGGGCTAAAGAACACAAGGAATGGACATTAGACTTGTGGAAATCTGTGCTTTGGTCTGATGAGTCCAAATTTGAAATCTTTGGTTCCAACCACCGTGTCTTTGTGCGACGCAGAAAAGGTGAACGAATGGACTCTACATGCCTGGTTCCCACCGTGAAGCATGGAGGAGGAGGTGTGATGGTGTGGGGGTGCTTTGCTGGTGACACTGTTGGGGATTTATTCAAAATTGAAGGAATACTGAACCAGCATGGTTACCACAGCATCTTGCAGCGGCATGCTATTCCATCCGGTTTGCGTTTAGTTGGACCATCATTTATTTTTCAACAGGACAATGACCCCAAACACACCTCCAGACTGTGTAAGGGCTATTTGACCAAGAAGGAGAGTGATGGGGTGCTACGCCAGATGACCTGGCCTCCACAGTCACCAGACCTGAACCCAATCCAGATGGTTTGGGGTGAGCTGGACTGCAGAGTGAAGGCAAAAGGGCCAACAAGTGCTAAGCATCTCTGGGAACTCCTTCAAGACTGTTGGAAGACCATTTCAGGTGACTACCTCTTGAAGCTCATCAAGAGAATGCCAAGAGTGTGCAAAGCAGTAATCAAAGCAAAAGATGGCTACTTTGAAGAACCTAGAATATAAGACATATTTTCAGTTGTTTCACACTTTTTTGTTAAGTATATAATTCCACATGTGGTAATTCATAGTTTTGATGCCTTCAGTGTGAATCTACAATTTTTATAGTCATGAAAATACAGAAAACTCTTGGAATGAGAAGGTGTGTCCAAACTTTTGGTCTGTACTGTATAACGTGATCAAACTATATTTAATCAAATCTTGATAATTGTCTCATCTTGAAAGTGAGGATATGTGTGTACATTCAAGATTCTAATCTAGAATTAGCTTAAAGTTTATCACCTAACCACAATATAGGTGATAAATATGATTGCCGGGGGTCCAAATGCTGGGACAAGATGTGTCATAAATATTTAATAGGTGCAAATGGAAAAAAAAAACCAAAAGAATGGAATGGTGTACATCAATGTTAGGGTGGGTTCACACCTGCGCTTGCTCTCCGTCCGTTGCCAATCCAGTGAAAATCTCGGCGAACTGGATTGGCATCGGATACAGACCGGTCAGCGACGCATTGGTTAAAAACCCATTCATTTGAATGGGTTTTTAAAGCAATGCGCGGGTGTCCGCTTACACCCTCTGCGCTGCAAATCCGTTTTTTTTTTGTCGGACACGAAGTCCTGCGTGTTCACTGGATTGGCAACGGACGGATAGCAAGCGCAGGTGTGAACCCACCCTAAATGTCTTTTTCTCTTCTCTTGTATGGGTGTTATGGAAATAGTCAAGCAAGTATGCTTGGCTGTTTCCTTAAAGGGGTTGTGCCGATATGTACACTAATCCCCTATCCACAGGACAGGGATACGTGTCTAATTGCTGCGGGCCTGATCACTAGGACCCCCAGCAATCAGGAGGGTGAGGGACTGAAAGTCCCCATAAAGCCTCCTTGTGAATGGAGTGTCAGTGCACTTGCATGACCAGTGCTCTGTTCACTTCTATGGGACTGCAGTTGTTGCTGAAATTTATAATTCCAGCAACCCCATAGCAGTGAGTGGAGCGCCAGTCATGCAAGTGCATTGACATTCCATTCACATGGAGGCTTTAGGAGGACTTTCATTCCGCCGTCGTCCTGATCGTTGGGGGAATGAGCAAGTGATACCAGGGAAAATTCTTTTAAAATAGTATGATATAAAGGTACTCTGTATGTGTGAATATACAGTGCTGTGCAAAAGTTTTAGGCATGGGTAGTGCAAAATAATGCTTTAAAAAAATAGAAGTGTTAATAGTTTATTTTGGTCAATTGACAAAATGAAGTGAATGAACAAAAGAGAAATCTAAATCCCATCAATATTTGGTGTGACCTTCGCCTGCCATCAATTCTTCTCGGTACTTGCACACAGTTTGTGAAGGGACTTGGCAGGGAGGTTGTTCCCGCCATCTTGGAGAACTAAGCACTGATCTTCTGTGGATGTAGGCTTGCTCCAATCCTTCTGTCTCTTCATGTAATCCCAGACAGACTGGATGATGTTGTGATCAGGGCTCTGTGGGGGCTGTATCATCACTTCCAGGACTCCTCCTCCCAAGGGCAAAGGTCACACCAAATATTTTAGATTTCTCTTTTGTTCATTCACTTCATTTTGTTAATTGGCAAAAATAAACTATTAACGCTCTTATTTTTTAAACCATTCTGCCATTTTTCCCCACATCTACCTAAAACATTAGCTTTTATTTTTTTGAAATTTTGTTTTCTTTTTTGCCCCAAAATGATAGAGGTCATATGCACATGTAAACATTCCAGAAATTTAGGCAAAGCACAACAGATTGTGGGGCTGTATAGTGCTGCAGCTGGTGGGAATATCCCCAGTAGTTAATATGCTGTGTCTGGTATCGCAGAGATCTATCACAGTGTGCGCCGCTTCCATTTTCAGTGATCCCAGCACTGTTTTTGAGCATACGGCACGTGAGGCGCACACAGAGCTGTGGATTGATTTGCATAATTTTGCAGCCTTTCCTGCTGTACAGAGTGTTAGATGTAACATTTGGCTTCCAAACCTCCCAAATCACAGTTCACTGCCTGTGCTGAGGCAATGAAAGCAGCCATGGAAGGGGCAGCGCCGCGGTCCCCTTTAGCACAAGCAGCCATGTGTGAAAATCATCCAGGTTGCGTGTCTGTGGTGAGCGCTTGCTGTATGCGACTCCCATGTCTCATCCCATTTGTTGTGTCAGAAGTGCTGTGTCACCACATCGACTGTATCTCGGAATAAATTAAGGAATCCCTGTCTGCTAAAAAATGACTGAGCGCACAATTAACAATTCTGATCTCATTGATCTGTTCTGAGACCAGAACTGTCCTATTCACAGCTTTGTGTTTAAGCAAGGTCATTGCAAAGATGCTGTTACATACAGCTTATGTTTTACAGCGTTAAAAAATAAAATAAAAAAAGTTATTTTTTAAATTTTTATTTTTTTAATACAGTTTTTGATTTCTTAAATTTACACTTTGTTTTTAAGAATTTACAAATAGTATTATCCTAAAACAGAGTGTATTTGTGTAGGCTACTGTAATTCTTGATGCATGACATGTTATTAGGGCAATTCAGGACTATCTCTGTTTTGTCAGGGGAGATGTGTATTATGTTTTTATATTTTTTATATTATAATCTGTACCTTTTTAATATATAAATCTATTTTTTTTACTATGCTTTTTCCATGTTCCACAAGATCCCCAGAAACACAGAAAACTTGTTTGGACTGTACTGGTGACTAGTTAGATAGCCACCTACCAACATTTTGACAATAACATAACACCTGGGGCATTTCATTGTAGTATCTAGCTGTAGGGCTGGTAATTAATTGAAAAATAATCAAAATTAGGAAGTCAGCTCAATTAATCGATGTGGACTTGTTGACATCAATTTATTACAATTATTTTGCATCCATGACAGTTTCACACTGCCATTGGCAAATGGATAGGTCACTAACTGTAAGGGTGGGTTCACACTACCGTTGCATGTCAGATGTGATAGTGTCCATTAAAAAGCAAAAATGGACACCTATCATAACGTACACTAACAGATCCGTTAAAAAAACGGACACACTAGCATCAGTTAGTGTCCTTTTTTTACCGTCCCTTTTTTTGCTTTTTTTTTGTTTTGTTTCTGCTTTCTGAGCATCCACAGAAAAAAACAGACTGTAATAATGGACAGTATAACAGATGTCCGTCCATTACTGTCCGTTACCTATAGACATTAATGTTATAAAAATAATGGACGCACCCCAGATTTTTGTGTCCGTGATAAATAATGGACATGTGACAGATTTGGTGTAAACGGTCACTAATGGACAACAGATGAAATCCCATTGAAATCAATAGGATTTTTAACAGATTTGTGACAGTTCTGCTAGTGTCCGTTGTTAAAATCTTGTAATGGACACTAGCAGTGGACACTACGTATGGTCACCAACAGTATTGTGAACGACCCCTTAGCTATCTAATCTGCTGATATGTGTATAACCAAAACCAAAATTCAGTGGCGTGCATGGTCTAATAAGTCCCTGTACCGTCTCTCTCTACTGAGACTAGTACCCACTCTTATCCATGTCTAGGCCTTTCACACAGTCTGCTAGCACCCTACTCTGCACCCTTAAAACAACTATCTGCGGATGGGACACTCTTCTCGTTGGCTTAGTTATACTGGGTCGGCCATTATTCCCAGATAATGCAATTATACTTTATGAAAAACTTTACATCTATAGAGAGCTGCCTTCCAAAAGGTGGTGCTAGGAGTAAGTTCCTCTTGCCACCAATGAGGTCTTATTTGCGTATTCCTTACTGGGTGAGAGAAGTACATGAAAAAAATCCTGAATGTAGGAGCCAGTTATCTGAAAATAAATGGAGTTTGCAACCTGAAATATAGTGCAACAAAACACAACCACTAACTTATGTAAAAATAAAAACCGTTAATGTCAAAGGTCCATAGTCTGGTGGTTCTTATTGGTCTCCTGTTTTCAGGCCTGTGTTGTATTTCTGCGGATCTCCTTTTGCATTATTAATCATTATTCTTCATCATGATAATACAGTATATTAATAAAATAGTTTTGTGCTGATACTGTGTGGTGAAAGAAAGGTGCTTACATGTCGTACATCCTTATACTGGGTCCCTATGGATTAGTCATGGATATATAGCTGTCTATGTGAGGCTACCACACTAGTACCCATCAGTGCCAGTGATATAATACTATTAGATGTGCACTACATGAGTTTTGTATTAGCGCTTGTAACTTCTTGTTCTAGCCTTTTGGCCTTGATAACAATAGGGAATGGCAGTACTCTCTTCTTTTATTTCACGGATAGAGAGAGGTCACTATTACAAAGGGGGCTGCGTTGTACTGTTTCTGCTTCAATTTTGGGTCTCTATCTTGCTTTTACACCTTGGCTGCAATGTTTGTACCTGCTTATTGATCTAGAACAAGTTACTCATTTTTCCTTGGAATTTGGTGCGTTAGAATCCCCTGTGATACCTCTTATTTTTGTTTCATGGCTGAGGTCTCCACATAATCCATCTGGCATCAGATTCCTTCCTTCTTCGCTTGTCTACTTCATTTGGCTCCCTGCCCGCTGCTTCCCACAGCTATTCCTTGCAGGATAGAAATTAAACCGAATGTCAATGTGTGATGAGACTTGATGGGGGGGGTACTACAGCTGACAGACGGCTGCTCCCCCCCGCCCATCTCCGCTCCTGACCACATCACAAATGTAACTGGGGCACACATTCCCCTTATAATTCAGCCTCATGCAATTGGAAACAATTTGCTCAATAATTTATAACCTTATTTTAGTCAAGAGGAACATATAATAGTATTTCTATGCTTAAAATATTGTTATTAACATGCAATATCTTCATGAAAACAATAACTGGTGCAGTGCCAAGTCTAAAGGTATGTTCACACTACCATTGTTACTGTCTGATGCTGTCATCCATCATAGGATTATAGCAATGGATATGAACGGTAACAGTGTAACGGACACAGATTGAGCCCCCATTGAATCTAAGACACTGTCTTCCATCATGTTTGTTTACTTTTGTAACTGAGCCCTAAGAGAAGTAAAAAAAAAAAATAAAAGAAAATAATGGAAGAAAGCTTCCAACAGACACCCAACGAAAGGGGGCTCCGTCTGTATCTGTCATTTAATGTCCGTTGCTTTCATCCTCTGATGGATGAGAGTAATGGACATTAAATAGCAGTAGTGTGAACTTATCCTAAGGGTACCTTCTCACATGGTGCAGTTTGTACAAGCTGAAAAATTTCAGCTTCAGGAATTTGAAGCTGGATTTTTCTGCTTGACCAAATTTCACTGCAGAATCTGCTGCGGAATTTGCAAATTCTGCACTTGTGAGGTAGTATTCTTCTGCCTCCCACTCACTATTGGAAGTTAGAAGGCGGCATGAATCTGAAGCCTGACGCCTATTTTTTCTGGTAGCTGAAAAAAATCAGCTAAAGATAAAAATAGACGTCAGCCTCCCATTGAAATAAATGGGAGACCAATTTCAGGCTGAATTTGGAGCTGATTTTGAGGTGGAATCTGACGCAAATTCAGCTCCAGATGAATGTACAAAATCTTTAAAGTTGTCGTCCAGCCTATTGATATTGGTGACTTCTCCACAGATTAGGCCATTGGTATTAGTAAGAGTCCAGCACCCGGCACTCCTACAATAAACTGTGCACCAGTGCCAGAACTACACAGTTGGGGAAGACAGAAGCAGATAAGCTCCGTCCATTGTATTTTGGCTTGATGACTGCAGCTCAGCTCCCACACAGCTGATTGATGGAGATGCCAGGTGTTGGTTTCCTCCTGATCTAATATTGATGACTTGTCCCTATTTTAAGTTATCCGTATCAAAAGGTTGGACAACCCCTTTAAGGCATACAACCTAGTGTGAATGAGATATCCTAATCCCGACTGTTTTTTGCCAACTGTGAGTAGCATCTCTGTGCTGCTAGTCATAGTCCTGGAGGGTTATTCTGCGCTCAGTCACACGTACAAGGCGTGATTGCCAAGCTTCCTGAGCCTGGAGTCCTGTGCAGGTGCACTTCGGACCACATCTTCCTGAAGTCATCTTTGTGCACATGCGCACGTCCCAACAACTGCAGTTGTACATGGTAGGAGTAAGCGATTAATCGACTTAATTCACCCTGAAGGTTTCTGATGATTCTGTTTTTTTTTAGCAGAATCATCTAATTTAGATTTTTCCTGACAATCGCCATAAAAGTACAGCGAATGCCAGGGCTTAAAATTTGGCACCCACTTAGGAGAGACCTGGCAGCAGTACCTGCTATTAGAGGCGTTGTGCCATTATGGACACTTCTCCCCGATTGCTGGGTCCCTCAGTGATCAGGAGGATGGGGGGTCTGAAAGTCCCCCTAAAGCCTCCTTGTGAATAGAGTGCCAGTATGCTTGCATGTCTGGTGTGCCATTCACCTATGGGGCTATGGGGCTGCTGTGACTTTCCGGCAGCGCCCATAGTCCATAGA
The DNA here is from genome assembly GCA_947044405.1 of Leptodactylus fallax. Classification (NCBI taxonomy): domain Eukaryota; kingdom Metazoa; phylum Chordata; class Amphibia; order Anura; family Leptodactylidae; genus Leptodactylus; species Leptodactylus fallax. Next base: position 2,929,126 of record CAMRHE010000073.1, on the reverse strand, counting down.
AGTGATATGAGAGCGCCGGTCACACAAGCACATTTACACTCCATTCATATGGAGGCTTTAGGAGGACTTTCGGTCCTTCATCCCCCTGATCCCTGGGGGACCCAGCGATCAGGCCAAGTGTCCATAATGGGACAACCCCTTTAACCCTCTAATATATTAAAAAATATAAAAATGTGAAAATTCAAATCACCTTACCGCTTGCTATAATTTATCTTGGTATGCTTAGCTGCTTTACGTGTCACATATTTAAAAGGATGTCTATTTGACCCATCAAAACCTGCTGTCCTGCCAGATTTCTTAAAGATGTGCACTTTTTTTTTTTTTTTTTTTTTAACAGAAATGAGGTGGTCTCTGAAAGAAAAATGCTGACTAGCATGCCTCAGGAGTTGCATCTAATCTAGTGTGCCATGTGCACCATATTGATAAATTTGGCACCGTTTGCACCATTTTGCTGAATGATCTATATACTTGTAGCATTCAGCACTATTGATAAATCTCCCTATTTTTCATCTGTTGGCCCTAAACAATGAGTAGCACCATCCATTAATAGAGCCTGTAGTAAGGCCTTGCCTCTTGTAATCATTCGCCTATTGTTCGGGGTTCTGCACATGCGGAGTTATGGAGATTAACCTTTAATTCAGTCGCTGTGATTAGTGATGCAGCAGGTGACTAGCCAAGCAGGGATATCCGCAGCCGCAGACAACCTCTCCTTGTACAGAGCGTAACAGGATTAATCTATAGACACACTTAGTTCTGTGCTACGTATGGGCTGCCCGATTCATTCAGTCTGTCAATCACATGTGTAATTACACCGAAAATTGTGGAATTATAAAGCTCTTGAATACAAGTGGGCCGATAATTGATTTTTCTTATATGCACGCCTTCAGCAGGCCAATAATAGATTGCACCAGGCAGCACAATAACACACAATAACTATTTGGATGGGAATATTTTATTATGTATTAAGTCTTTTTTGCAGGATTTTTTGGGATTATTAGGTGTTTTAAATACTATAATATGCTACTGTTTCTAATGTCATAATTTGTCCTAACATTAGTCCTATTTAGTTTGTTGCCATGGTCAATATCCCCTACTTATGCAAATTAGGAAATGGAAAGTTGTTCCCCTTTTGCCATCTCTTATAAGTCAATGTAAGGAGAATCTTTATGGATTGGTGGTTAGTATCCCAGATATGCCTATGCTGGTGTCATTTACAGAATACTCCCTAAGGATACATGCACATGGCTCTAGTGGTTTTTACTGTCCGCAAATACTGATATGCAATCCGCAAAAAACATGTCAGTATGTCATCTGCGAAAAGACTTGTATGATCCCCTACACTTGCCTGTGCCGCACATGCGGACATAAATAGGACATGCTTCATAATTTGCGTAATTTTTGTCTACAACACGGACGGAATAAAATGTGGTCATGTGTATGGGCCCATAGGGTCTATACTATTATGCGCAATTGCGGATAAAATCTACGGTTGTGTGCCTGGAGCTTAATAATTGCCGAGAGATGAGTTTGATCTCTTCAGACTACTTTCTGATACTCCTTGCACATATAGCCAGTGCAGTACGCCTTTACTTCCGGTACATGCGCAGTGAGACCAATAGAGAAATGCGCATGCATCAGGAGCAGAACCTTTAAGTGTTAGGGCAGATAGGCTTACCATAGGCATATTCATACACTAAACCACCAGTTATAGAACTGACACATGAGCTGTGTGTTTTCTTCTGTTGTTGGCAGAGGAATTAAAGGGGTTGTCGGATCAATGAATGTCTCAGAGCAGCATAGTAAAATATAAAAAAATAAAAAAAAAAAGTTACGTTTGCCTCATCAATCCCCAGGGCGCTCCCATTTCAACATGTACCTGATTCCTGGTGATCTCTACATACTTGTCCCATCTCGATACACAGAAAATCCAGGAAATACCAGATCGCTGCCGCGACCAGTGATTGCCTGTGTGCGGAGACTCAATAAGGATGGAATCGGTAATGTGTGGGCATCTGCAGAAAAGAACTATTTCCCAGTCAACCCCTTTATGTTGTTCTGCACATGTACCATATCCAGCTTCCGGGCCTTTGACCTCTTCATTCAGTCCGCAGCCATAGCAGCATCTGTTTTGGGGTTCATGAACATATTTGGTTCATATTACACATTACTTGTGACACTTTGTAATTGGGATCGGGATCAGCTTCTATTACAGATATGCCAGGGCAGCCCCTTCATTCTAGCGATCTGTAGGGGGTCTTGGCTCATGGATCTTCTGTCACTGAGGACAGATAATGATTGACGGCGCACATACCCTCTTTCTGTAGTCGTGTAGCTGCACCACAGGGATAGTAAAGCACCGTTTCTGCAAATTAGGGATTGAAATGTGGACTTTGCTTCATCTTTCTCAAGGAGCTGCCCTAATCATACCGAGCCCTATTAACTAATGAGATCTCTTCCCGGGCCTTTCAAGGACAAATCCGCAGCTGCTTTGTGCTTCCCATATACCGCTGTATTATGGTTTTCGCCCCACACTCCCTGCTGTCTATTGATTTTTCTCATTAATTGTGGGAACATCATTTCATTTTCTGCGATTTAATACATTTCATTACTTATTAACATGAACGAAATGATTTTGTTTTTCCTTTTTGAGAAAGTTCTAATGAAATTATACGATAATAAGATGTTACACAACTAGATCTGCAGATGAAGAGAGCGTTAAAGGAGCCGGGTTGTCTGAGGCACGGTCAGCGTGAAGTCAGATTAATGTAGCGTATTGAGCAGGTTTTCACCATGCTGTTTCCTTCTTGGAACAGAGGCCGCTTATATGAGGGAAATCCAAGGAGCGGGTTCCTGTCCTTTGTCTGCTGAAATCATAGACTGCTGTAACATCTATAGCTCTATAGGCAATGTAAATTTATCATTTGGATTGTATTTTCTAATTTCCCTTTTGATGTCTGCTGCAGGAGACTATTATGAAGGAGTATATAGAGAGAAATTACACAATAGATTGTATCAATATGAAATGATCATTTCCAGATTACATTATTTGATAGCTGCTTATTATAGTAGTCATTATACTGTATAAGGACGGCCATACTGAACTGCGGTAACCACATGTGGATTATGTATTTGCCAGGCTGCGGCTATACTTGCAATTGAAACCAAGACAAGTATAGGTCCAGCATTTAGTGGTACTCCGCATACAGCGGTAATGTATGTGGGTATGTGTCAGGACAGGGGAGTCGGAGTCAGGGAAAAAAAGTTACTGACTCCGGCTTCAAAATAAAATGATTATTTTTAATTATACAATTTTCAACATTGTGTAATAAATTAAATGCATCATTGATACATCTTTACTTTCTTAGGAATCAATCACTAGCTTTTTAGTGCTTCTGAGTGACCTTGGCGGTCAGCCAGCTAGGAAGGAGTCGGAGTCGGGCTGTGGTAGAAATAGAGAAGTTTGTCGGTGGTCTAGCCTACATACTCCGCAGCTCTGCCATGTGCACATAGGACTGATATAGCAGCAAAATGTACAGTACTAAAAACGCTGTAAAACGCTTTGGATTATCGTCCCACAATTCCACAGTGAAAAGTCTGCAGCGTGCACATCCTGTGTGGATGTGCCCTTAGGTTAGGACACACAGGGTGGCAGTGACATGGCCACAAGTGCCCAAATACCATGGTAGTTTGCAGCTGGTGCGGTATTTTTGTTAAGTGACCATATGAGTTTTCTGGAGAACAGATGTTTCGCCTGCAGGTTAAACAGATGTTTTACAGCAAAATCAGGCAGTGAACAACCAATTTATGCCACCATGTTTTTTTATTCCTGCATCACAACAGCGTCAGTGCCCCCATGTGCACTCCTACCCTTAGGCTTTTCCTGCTGTAGAATCTGTGAAAGACATTGTTATTCTTGTAACTTATTTTTATAACCTTTTCCTTTTATGTTTATATATGAGGTTGTGTTCACGTTTGCTTTTTGATCTTCTATTTAGGGGTTCCACAGGTGTCCCCAGTATTCTTAATTCTTAATAGCAGGAACAATATAGTCTGCTGCGCTATTCTATAGGTCATAAATATCTGAACCCCGGTAGACCCCATTTAAGTCAATCGGATGCACCAGGATTCACCATAATCCATTTGAAAATTGATCTAGTGTAGCTTCATGTTATAAAATAGAAGTTATACCACTAGTGTGCACATGGTCCAAGAAACAAACTAGCAGAGACATCAATATATTGGAATATGAGAAAAATAACTACAATAAAATGTAAATTTTACGTATATACAGTATATATATATATAAAAAAAAAAAGGACCTAAAACATTGTAGCCAAGAAAAACAAATTGATTGATGTTAGGTTCACACTAGCGCTGTGGTCTCCGTTGTTTGGATCTGCCAGGGGACCCAAACGACAGAGAGCCGCACCGCTAAAACATCAGTTGTACACGGACACCGGCGGACCCCATTGACTATAATGCGGTCCGTCGGGTTTCTACCGATTTCAAACTAAAAGCGGCAAAGAGAAAAGTTTCGACAGTTTCTGCGGAGACCCCGCGTAAATGTGAACCCAGCCTTAGAATTTAGAGACATTCACATTTTTTTTTTTTTCATACAACTTTTAGTAGGGTTGATGTCTGGCATAGACCACCAATTTTATTATTGCACTGTATATTTTCTTTGCGAGATTCCCCTCAAAAAATTAGTTGTTACTTGTTAATATAGCTAAAAAATAGGAATAGGCTGATGCCTACTGGCTAGATGTATAAGCGTAAATGACAATATTTTGGCACATGTACGGTCCATTGAAGTCTATGAATGCATATGATTTATACATTGTGAGAATTCGCCAATGTATACACTAACTGTACATACCAAAGTTGTTTTTGTTTTTTTGCTATTATAATTTTATGCTCCCTCCTTTCTGTCATTAGAAATGATTTTTTTTGTAATATTCATTTAATAGGACAACCCAAGTAGAACATGAAATATTCTAATGTCATGTTGTCCGCAGGTACCGGTGCTTCCTGCATATATCCATTACTAGGAGCCACTCTGAATGGCTGGTATTTCCTCGCAACAGAAGTGGATGACATCTGTTATAATTATGCCAAGAAAAATGTTGAGCAGAATCATTTGGCAGATCTCATTAAAGGTATTTATCACTGGGTGTAGATCTTCAGTATCGTAAATACTGTATCTGTCATAAATGCTGTTCATGCGAGGTGTGAGACATATTATATTATGTTCTCTACATAGGAAGTCAGACTACTAAATGCAAGATACGAATGTAGTTTTTCAGTTCTCTTATGAAACAGTTATTAATGCATACAGGGCAGGAGCATAACTAGCAAAGACTGGGCTCCCCATCAAACTTTTGACTTGTGGAGGGGGAGGGGCCCCCCCACGACATAACACCCCATTTGCACATACTATAATGTCCCAAAGTGGCCTCCAGGCAGTATAATATCCCATAACAGCCCCTTCACACGGTATTATGTCCCACAGTGGCCCCTGCACACAGTATTATGCCCCATAGTGGCCCCTGCACACAGTATTATTTCCCACAGTGGCTCATCCACACAGTATTATGTCCCATAGTGGACCACCCACAAACTATTATTATACTCTGGGGTCTTTTCACACCCCAGAGTATAATGATCAGAGGCCCAGGGGAGGTGAGCGAACATAAAAACCACTGTTACTCACTTCTTCTGGGCTTCAGCGCACTCCCTGCTGCTTTCGTTCCTCTTCAACGTCTGCACAGAAGTCACGTGGGCCAGGCTGTCGTCACGACCCATAATGATGCCGGCGTGGCCCATGTGACTTCTGGGACGTCACCAGAGAGGCCCGAAGACTGCTGGGTGTCACGCTGGACCCCAGGAGAGGTGAGTAACGCTGTTTTTTATGTTCGCTCACCTAAACCTGGGCTCCCAATCATTATACTCTGGGGTCTGAAAATACCTTGGAGTATAATAGCAGTATTTGCTGGGGTTCGTCCAAGAAATACTTTTGCTGCAGGCACACTGCCTCGCTTACTGATCCTCGCTCCTGCTCACAGCTGCATCTGCTTCCCCTTCTGTCCTCCAGGGGGCCCCAGCGACATGATATGTGGCGTAAAAGGGGAAGCAGAGGGGGTTGTGAGCAGGAGTGGGGATCCATAAGTAAATAGGTCCTGTTACCTGCTGCGGTTACTCTAGAAGCTGCGGCTGCTACCCCGGTATTTACGCCACTGATACAGAGCCTACATACATACACAGTGGGTACGGAAAGTATTCAGACCCCTTTACATTTTTCACTCTTTGTTTCATTGCAGCCATTTGCTAAAAGCAAAAAAGTTCATTTTATTTCTCATTAATGTACACTCAGCACCCCATCTTGACAGAAAAAAAAAACAGAAATGTAGAAATTTTTGCAAATGTGTTAAAAAAGAAAAACTGAAATATCACATGGTCATAAGTATTCAGACCCTCCACACATACCGCTTTGAATGAACGCCAAAAATTTCAATCTTCGTCTCATCAGACGAGAGAATCTTATTTTTCATAGTCTGGGAGTCCTTCATGTGTTTTTTGGCAAACTCTCTGCAGGCTTTCATATGTCTTGCACTGAGGAGAGGCTTCCTTCGGGCCACTCTGCCATAAAGCCCCGACTGGTGGAGGGCTGCAGTGATAGTTGACTCTGTGGAACTTTCTCCCATCTCCCTACTGCATCTCTGGAGCTCAGCCACAGTGATCTTTGGGTTCTTCTTTACCTCTCTCACCAAGGCTATTCTCCCACAATTGCTCAGTTTGGCTGGACGGCCAGGTCTAGGAAGAGTTCTGGTCGTCCCAAACTTCTTCCATTTAAGGATTATGGAGGCCACTGTGCTCTTAGGAACCTTGAGTGCTGCAGAAATTTTTTTGTAACCTTGGCCAGATCTGTGCCTTGCCACAATTCTGTCTCTGAGCTCCTTGGGCAGTTCCTTTGACCTCATGATTCTCATTTGCTCTGACATGCACTGTGAGCTGTGAGGTCTTATATAGACAGGTGTGCGCCTTTCCTAATCAAGTCCAATCAGTTTAATTAAACACAGCTGGACCCCAATGAAGGAGTAGAACCATCTCATGGAGGATCAGAAGGAAATGGACAGCATGTGAGTTAAATATGAGAGTCACAGCAAAGGGTCTGAATACTTATGACCATGTGATATTTCAGTTTTTCTTTTTTAATAAATTTGCAAAAATATCTACATTTCTGGGTTTTTTTTTCTGTCAAGATGGGGTGCTGAGTGTACATTAATGAGAAATAAAATGAACTTTTTTTCTTTTAGCAAATGGCTGCAATGAAACAAAGAGTGAAAAATTTAAAGGGGTCTGAATACTTTCCGTACCCACTGTATATACAATGGTTTATGTGTTGCTTCTTGGACCCACTTTAATTATTATTTCAGAAACCTACATTGTAAAAAAATTGAAATGATCTGTTTTTTTTGTTTTTTTTTTTATTTTAGTAGAACAAATTTGTCAGCAGAAAAATGTGTCCAAAGGCATTAATGTGGTGTAGGGAGCGCTAATAAGAAAATACTTTTCTTATGCCCAGAGAAACAAGGGAGTCTGTCCCCAGATCCCAGCCCCACAGATAAATAAGTTAAGGTCACCTGAATCATAAAGTGTTTTCGTCTTGTGAATTGGTGCCTCCATTGCAGAGATATCGCTGTGTTTGTCAATATGGAAATGAGCTCTTTGGAACAATGAGGGTGTAGCCGCTTACCTCTTTGGAGCAATGACAACACCCTCGTTGCTACAAAGAACTCATTTGCATATTGATAGAAAAGGTTATATCTTAGCAACACAGGCACTGATACACAAGGCGAAAACACAGGTTAGAGGCTTGGCTAGGCTGGGCTGGGTTGATATTATGGATTCTGGTGACAGACTCCCTTTAATTCATATGCAGAGTTGGTAGCATCATATGCAGCCAGGCACACACACAGTTTGGTGCTTGGACTGTCCGTAAAACACTTGGCACATGTGCAAGATTTCAGTGAAGGAGCCATGACGCAGGACCCAAGTAGAGACCTGAGTACTGTGCAGAAGTGTGCAGCAATTCAGACTGAAGAGATGGCGCTCATGCTGGCAGGGATGTCCTTCTTGCCAATATACATGGTACTCTGTATCCTTCAAATTCTGGGGTTCCCTGTAGAAATACCCCCCAGTCTTAAAAGGATATGGTCAGGTCTAAAATGCTTCCCAAACAAATAATAATGCCCTGAATTGGAGCAAAAACCTACATTTGTCTCCACAAACCAATGAAGTAAAACAGAGAGAATCATGTTTCATCAATATGCAAATCAACCTGCAAGTGCTCTGGGGAGGAGCCTGATTTGCCAGTTTTGCTTACTCACAGCCACAAGTGCTCTGAATATCCTTTACATTTGCTGCCCAACATTGCCCTCGGGATGGGCCATAAATATATGATTGATAGGGAGCCAACACCTGGCCCCCAGACTGTTCATCTGTACAGAGCCGATTCCGGCGGGACTGGAAGCAGAAAGCTCCGTCCGTTGTCTATCGGCTGGGCGCCTTCACTGCAGCTTAGCTCCCTTTGAAGTCAGTGGGAGGTGAGCTGCAGTGAAGGTCATATAAAAATTAAGCCCCCCAGACAACCCCTTTAATAGAAATGTCTCCTCTGTTCAGGACCCCACGTCTCTCTGTTAGCAAAAATCCCTATGTACTTTCCATAATCCTCCATTTCATTATTATCTTGCGTTGCTTCATTTGGCCTGTGGTGGCGCTGCATGGAACAATTGCTCCCAAGTTCCCAGATATCATGTGATTGCAGGGATACTTTGTAGCCAGCTTATTGCTATCGAGCCTTTCCAAAACCTCTTTTAATGGACCCCTCAAAATGTTTAGACCTTATTGTTGGTAATACAAAACATCAAAAGACAGGACAGATATAACGTCATATAACGCCACTGTGGGTTGTATGAGGACCTCAAGCGTCAGGTGCATGCATGCTTTAGATATACTGTATATATTTTCTTTTTGTTCCACTAATAAAAGAGTCATAATTAAAGTAGAAATATAACCGTGTCCGTGGCTGTAACCATGGAAACCAGGATGAAAACCTCCTTTGTTTACATCGATGGCTGTATTCAGAGAACGACAGAACCATTCACAATGGAATAAAAGGTTTATATTGCAAACTTACCTATGCTTTTTATACTTTTTTACTGAAAAATATGTTATTAAAAAATAAAGAGCCCTTCAAAGTTTAAATCCCAGAAACTGCGGATTTTAACAAGTAGGTTTTGCATTTCTTTGCGAAGAAAGAAACGGCGTTGTTACATAGGCAATCATTAGCAGAAAAAAGGGTCGTACTGAAAGACCCCGATGCTGGAAAATTACAACTTTTATAAGATATTGCTTTTCCAAAATAGTTTTTGACCAGTTTGACCACCCAAATTTGGAGAGGTGGTCTTCTGGAGAGATGGTTTCTCAAAGATGATGGCTAGTATGGAAAACTAATAATCTGCCACAGAAAATGTGGTCTTCTTTAAAGAGGTGGTCTTTTGTAGAGGTTTCACTGTATATGTCTTTCTCCTGAACAACAATAATTGTAGCTCTTGTGAAGTGAAAACAGGTAAGTCACACACGACCACCGATGGCTGAAGCGGATGTGCATATAAAGCACGTGTTCTCCAATGGACATATATACAATGCCAGGCTGTAGAGGCATAAAGCACACCATCATTGAGCACTTCATCTACTGAAACCTGAGGGACCAATGATTGGTGGATGCCTGCCCGAATTCATGGTGCCAACTATAAGGATTGATATCGAGAATTGACAATCTTTTTCATATTTGAGCCCTTTATATCCAGTGAGGATACATTGTAATGTTACATACAGTGATATTTTTGCAAATAATAGTTAATAGTACAGTGGTACTCCATTTCAGTGGAACGTTCTAGAGTCAAAGGGGGAATTTATGAAGGTATTTATGTCCATTTTTGCTCAAAAAGTTGCAACAAAAGTGGATGAGGCTCCACATGAGGGTAGTAGCCTCCCGCAGCTGGCAAAGTTACTGTAGAAAATTGTGCAAATTATAAATCTACAGCAGCTTCTTAGGCACATCTCAGTCCAGGACACGGAATGGAGAACGGCATCTTAGTACGTTCTCCCCCATGGATGATACTGTACATGGCCTATTTCTTATGCTATGAACATATTTCCAGTGGAACTTTGTGTTATTTTAATGTATTGTTTTTATGTTTTTTAGTGGTTAAAGTGCCCCAGAAAACACTCTTGATGGATGCACTAAAGGAGGAGTCCGGCATCATCTATGATTTCTGTATGTGCAATCCTCCTTTTTTTGCCAATCAGATGGAAGCTCAGGTACAACAGCATCAGCCGGCAATACATTAATCTGGTGATGGCAATTTCTTAGGTCTTGCTGTCAGATATAAAGGTGGAATGACATGTTAGCTCTGTTGTGTATACCACTTGACAGGTGTATACCACTTCACCTGGATCACAGCATGCGTTATAGTTGTCTGTTTCTGCCTTCATTTTCCAATGCAGCTAGAATTATTCCTTTAATGCCAAAAGGGTAATTATCAGACATGCAGGTAGCCACATTGGCTGCCATGGAGAATACACTGATCAGCTGTTACGTTAAAACCACTGACTTGTGGACTAAACGTCTTACCAGTCATGAGATAGGATATATTAGGGGGAAACTGAACAGTCAACTCTTGAGGTTGATGTTTTGGAAGCAGGTTAAAAGGGCAAGTGTTAGGGTCTGAGCTACTTTGATATTAGTTAAATTGTGATGGGTATAATGGCCAGTGACATCATTTACCAGGGGACGAGATGGCAACAGGATGCACTATAGGAGAAAAGAGATGTCTTGGCCTCAAAATGCCACAGATTTCACTTAAATTGAGTGTCTGTGGGATGTGCAGAAAGAAAGAAGCAGATCAATGGAGACCCCCAACTTACAGGACTTAAAGGATCTGCTGATACAGGACATCTTTAAAAGTCCATAAAGTGATGAGCCAGAACTTTTCTGGCAGCCTGAGGGGTGCGGGGCTACACAATAACAGGCTGGTGGTCTTAATGTTCTGCTGATCGGTGCTGATGTCCAGAGTACAGCGAATTGTGATAACCGTGTTAGAAGAGAAATAATTCATGAGGTCATTTACAAATCTGTCTCATTTCTGTCTGTTGCATAAACCATATTCCCTGTACAAGCTGAGATCTCTTTTGGCTGTGCTGCACAGGATGCTCCGCGCTGACTTTCCCTTCCTGAGGTTTCCAAGGCAGCTCTTATTAAAGGAAATTAATTTGTACTTTGGACTGCCCTGGAATACTTTTCATGGAATAAACATCATGGTGCATTCATCCAAGGAAATGTGCCAGAAAAATAAGTGTCAATATGTCCATTTCTTGAAATGAGGTGTTATGACCCCATCTTTAATGCTTTTTAATGCAGGAACAACAGACCTGGAAAAAATAATCCAGCAGTTATCCCTTGTACATATAGCCCGATCCTACAACACCACTCTGTAGGGATCAAGGTGCCAGTCATTGGCAGAGATAGCAGGAGATTCAAAGGGGTTGTCCAGCGAATCCGTTAGAATCCTCATGGTCACCTCTATACCAGTGCCTGCTTGCTTCCATTCTGGGAGGAAATGCCCGGCTATTCAATCTTCGAATGCAGATTTTTCCTTTTGGGTTATTTAAAATAATTTTTTCCGTAATAAATAGGACTTTATTTTTCTTTTTTTGTATTTATTTATTTATTTTTTATGTCACTTCGTGGCCCCACCCATAAAGTTATAGACATTAACCCGAGATACAGGAGGAATGCGGCCTTCTATCATGTACTGCAAAGCTAGTCTGGGTCCTCCTCATGTTACTGCGGGGCCAGAAGTGGAGCCACATAATGGCGCCTCCCATAGTTCAATGAGCGCTGTGTACACCTCGATCAGGAAGGTAGGGATAGTAATAAATTGTTCCTGCCTTCCCTATAGGAGGTCCGGCTGTAGTAACCGTCAGTCCCCTGCTTAATCATACAGCTGCTTTACCATTCCAGGAATGTATGTACAGTGCCTTGTGAAAGTATTCGGCCCCCTTGAACTTTTCAACCTTTTGCCACATTTCAGGCTTCAAGCATAAGCATATAATATTTTAATTTTTTGGTGAAGAATAAACAAGTGGGACACAATTGTGAAGTGGAACGAAATTTATTGGTTATTTTAAACTTTTGTAAAAAATAAAAAACTGAAAAGTGGGGCGTGCAATATTATTTGGCCCCTTTACTTTCAGTGCAGCAAACTCACTCCAGAAGTTCAGTGAGGATCTCTGAATAATCCAATGTTGTCCTAAATGACTGATGATGATAAATATAATCCACTTGTGTGTAATCAAGTCTCCGTATAAATGCACCTGCTCTGTGATAGTCTCAGGGTTCTGTTTAAAGCGCAGAGAGCATCATGAAGACCAAGGAACACACCAGGCAGGTCCGTGATACTGTTGTGGAGAAGTTTAAAGCCAGATTTGGATACAAAAAGATTTCCCAAACTTTAAACATCCCAAGGAGCACTGTGCAAGCGATCATATTGAAATGGAAGGAGTATCAGACCACTGCAAATCTACCAAGACCCGGCCGTCCCTCTAAACTTTCATCTCAAACAAGGAGAAGACTGATCAGAGATGCAGCCAAGAGGCCCATGATCACTCTGGATGAACTGCAGAGATCTACAGCTGAGGTGGGAGAGTCTGTCCATAGGACAACAATCAGTCGTACACTGCACAAATCTGGCCTTTATGGAACAGTGGCAAGAAGAAAGCCATTTCTCAAAGATATCCATAAAAAGTTCCTAGTCTCGTTTAAAGTTTGCCACAAGCCACCTGGGAGACACACCAAACATGTGGAAGAAGGTGCTCTGGTCAGATTAAACCAAAATCGAACTTTTTGGCCACAATGCAAAACGATATGTTTGGCGTAAAAGCAACACAGCTCATCACCCTGAACACACCATCCCCACTGTCACACATGGTGGTGGCAGCATCATGGTTTGGGCCTGCTTTTCTTCAGCAGGGACAGGGAAGATGGTTAAAATTGATGGGAAGATGGATGGAGCCAAATACAGGACCATTCTGGAAGAAAACCTGTTGGAGTCTGCAAAAGACCTGAGACTGGGACGGAGATTTATCTTCCAACAAGACAATGATCCCAAACATAAAGCAAAATCTACAATGGAATGGTTCACAAATAAACGTATCCAGGTGTTAGAATGGCCAAGTCAAAGTCCAGACCTGAATCCAATAGAGAATCTGTGGAAAGAGCTGAAAACTGCTGTTCACAAATGCTCTCCATCCAACCTCACTGAGCTCCAGCTGTTTTCCAAGGAAGAATGGGCAAGAATTTCAGTCTCTCGATGTGCAAAACTGATAGAGACATACCCCAAGCGACTTGCAGCTGTAATCGCAGCAAAAGGTGGCGCAACAAAGTATTAACTTAAGGGGGCCGAATAATTTGGCACGCCCCACTTTTCAGTTTTTTATTTTTTACAAAAGTTTAAAATAACCAATAAATTTCGTTCCACTTCACGATTGTGTCCCACTTGTTGTGATTCTTCACCAAAAAATTAAAATTTTATATCCTTATGTTTGAAGCCTGAAATGTGGCAAAAGGTTGAAAAGTTCAAGGGGCTGAATACTTTCGCAAGGCACTGTATATGTCCTTGCAGTGTCAAGAGTCGACTGCTCGGTCATACTGTATAAAGTCAGTGGGCGGTCCAGAAGTAGTTAAAAGGATTGTCCTGTTTATATTTATATATTATTTGTATAACGAAAAGTTATCAAATTTTCCAATATACTTTCTGTATCAATTCCTCACGGTTTTCTAGATCTCTGCTTGCTGTTATTCTTAGTTTACTCCCGGTGGATAAAAATCAGTCCATGGCTGTGTAACAGTCCATGGTCATGTGATGGACACACAGGTGCACAGCTCGTTACAGTCACAGCACAGTCATCAGACATCTGCCTGGTAACGAGCTGTGCACCTGTGTGTACATCACATGACCATGGACTGATTTTTATCCACCATGAGGAATAGACAGTCAGTATATTGGAATATTATAGAAATTTTCATTATAGAAACAATAACATTTATTTTCTGAAACTGGACAACCCCTTTAAGGCTTCACATTGTGGAAAAAAGCTGCGGAAAGTACAGGCTAAAATCACAAAGTGTAAGGAGACACAGGACTGAAAATGCTTGGGGTTTTCAGTCTATGAGGTTTTAACATGGGGGCAAAAAACTGCAACAAAAAAGCAGCTATATTTATATATTTTTTTTTCAGCTGCATTTTTTCTGCAATGTGTGGGTGAGAGTAAAGGAAAACTCACTCATTTTGCTGGAACTGTAAAAATTGGAAAATTATAGGTTATCTAAAAACAATAAAAAAAAAAAAAACAATGCACCGTCAATATTCTACCTTCTATGTGTGACACAATTTGCTATAGTAAACCTTACAATAAAATGAGCGTTAGATAGAATTTGCAGGTTTTCCGCATACTCTGATTTATTATATACTTTTATTTCACTACGTTTCTTGTAAAGATGCACAATTTCTAGCGGTACATTGTTTTGCCCTTAGTAAAATTGGAATCTTCATCTGCCCTCACAGGGAGTGAACTCTAGAAATCCGCATCGGCCACCCCCCAGCTCTGTGAATACCGGGGGCATTACAGAGATCATGGCTGAGGGGGGAGAGTTGGAGTTTGTTAAAAGAATCATCCATGACAGTCTTCAGCTGAAGAAGAGATTGAGGTTAGTCATTTTAGTTTTAAGTGGAAAAAAAAATGTTGAGTCCTTTTATAATGCCTAGATGGTTTAAGATTGCTACATATAATGTAATAAATAATCCAAGACTGCTATGTAATGTGAAAAAACCTTGAGCATTCCCAGGTCATCCTGTTCAGTCACATTACCAGAGTAATACAAAGGTAAGTATTGGATCACAATACTCCTATGCTTAGAGTTGTTCTTGCTTGGCTGAATAAGGTCTGATAATCTGCCTGTGTATGGGGAGATTATGAGTTTGACATTACCTAGTAAAGATTTTGTAGAATAAGGGTATGTCCACACCTGATGGGTACGCACTGCTTTTACTAGGGTTCTTTGCATGTCTGCCTGCAGGAGGCAGCACGCTCCTTGATAGAATTTAGGGGAGATGACAAAAATGATAATTTAGTAATGCACCATGAACAATTGAATGAAGCCTAGGAAACTAGTTGAAGGTTTCCTACAATAAAAAATAATCTATCCACAGGATTGGATTACTGGGGACCCTGCAATCACATGATATGGGTCTTGAGACCCCCCCCTTTGAACCAGTAAAGTAAGCCAACTAGGAAGAGGTGTTAGGCATAAGTGCTCGGGTTCAATACAAACTCAAGGGTGTTACGGAAACCGCTAGTTTTCATTTCACTTGATTCACCTGCCGTTACAATATTTTTCAGGTTCGTTTTTGGTGAAAGAGGTGATAAACTTACACTTATCCTTAGGTTATCTGTAACCTTAGGGTATCCAGTACGGTTCATTTACACCTTGGGACGTTTAACAGATGCAAATGAATGGCCGTCTGCTTATATAGAGATCAGTGGTTAAAAAAAAAAAAAAAGAATCCGCATCTGTTCATTTATTTTTTGCTGGACACAAATGTATGGTATACTACATTTTTGTGTTCTTCAAAAATTTGATTTTTTTAAAAAAAACAAAACAAAAAACATTGATCTCTATGTAAATGGACGTCTGTTTGCATCCATTTTTTTGCATCCGCTAAACTGATTTGTTATATGGATGTAAAAAATACACGTTTCCACTACTGTTATATGAAATGAATGCCTATATTACTGCGTTGCTAGACCACTTCCATGTTAAATTGGAGCGCCTTCTGCTTGCTGGTTCGTGGGTAATATATTGTGTCAGGCTGGTAGCGTGCCAGCGTGGGGTATTTTGCTTAATTACAAATAAAATCATAGCGTTTGACAGCTGATCTGGCCCAACCACTGTGACAATTTTCTCCGCTTACTGCTAAACCAAAGGCTCTGAGTGATCCCCCAACTCTTATCTTCCCATGTAACAGTCAAGTGCGATATTAAGCATGATTTGAGAAGACTGTCTTGTTCCTGACATTGACACCATACTGACAGCGAGCACGAGTGACTGCAATGTTATGTGATTAGTAAACAGATGGGTTCCCGACTCAAATCCTGAGCATGACTGCAGTGAGAGAGAGCTAAATCCTCCAGTGGTTTGTACTCATAGGAACGGCCCAAAACATGCTACCTGGTGCTACTACATTGAGTTGTCAAGTGCTCGATCAGGGGAAACTGATATAGTGAATCCTTTCCAGAGTAAAGTGTGAAGGAGATCTGCTCCTGAAGTCTCATTAGGATTGTGCTGGAGGTATACACCATGAGAAATGAGCACAAAGCATTGTGTCCCTGTGTATTCATAGGCCGATGTGGAAAATATCAGAATAGAATTACACTAGAAAGTAGTCGCAGTTCATAATTCAGCGTATTGTATAGAAGAATAGAAATGCTGGAGAATACCTGAAGTGTGAATAAATCTTAACCCTTTATAGACACAGGTATTTTGGGCCAAACAAATATGGAGTCTGATCTGCATCATGTTATAAAGCAAGGGAAGCTGAACAGATTGATATACCATGTTGTGTCAAAAGATTCAGTATAAGGGTACATGCATACATACATCTACATGTGCTGGATCCATGGTGAAATGGCACATTGATGATATCCACAGGCCAGCCGTGCCTTCGTGGAGCCATTGATTTCCTTCAGAGAGCTCAGGCTACAAAACGGACAGGTATAGGAGCACTCCTGAGTTTTGTACTGGGCTCACGGCCTCATACACAGACCCGGGCTAGCACATTTGTGTGCATGGAGCCTTACCTGTATTTCATGGATCTTAATTTCTGTCCATTCTGGGCTTAGGAGTCCAGTGGGCGGTCCTATCCTGTAATTGACTGCCTTTTGGTATATGAGTATACATTCGCAGATAGCTGTTAATCACTGAGTAGGACCGCCCACTGGACTCTCCACCCAGAATGGGCGGAGATTTAGATCAATGAAGTACAAATTAAGCTAAATATCAATTTGCTCTGCTCCTCCACCTCTACAGGAAGCAGATCCCTTTAAGGGGATAGGTTCCCTTTAAGTACTCAGTGCATATCTTGAATTGCATAGATCTGAATCTTCATCAATTTTGGGCTCTGGAGTCAAGTGGGTAGTCGAACTAAGAGCCATATCTTTTTTATTTTTTTTTTCTCTGACAATAACTACATAACAGCTTGTTTTTGTCAATTTGCCAAATTGTATTTTAATGGCAATATTTTGAGCTCTGCACCCTGTATAGTGGCCAGGTGCCATTACTGCAGCTCAGTTCTAATTGGTGGAGATGGAGCTAGTGCATGATAGTTAGGCGCCCATCACAGTTTTCACAGTGGTTGGATGGAAATGCTGCTGTGGAGGGAACTACCACAAAGCTTCTTTTAAATGGTTCAGTTTCCAGAAACTTCCTCCACTCTTGTCCATGGGTTGTATCTACAGTCATGGCCAAAAGTTTTGAGAATGATACAAATATTAATTTTTACAAAGTCTACTGCTTCAGTTTTTCTAATGGCAATTTGCATATACTCCAGAATGTTATAAAGAGTGATCAGCTTAACAGCAATTACTTGCAAAGTCAATATTTGCCTAGAAAATGAACTTTATCCCCCAAAACACATTTCAACAAAATTGCAGCCCTGCCTTAAAAGGACCACCTAACATCGTTTCAGTGATTGCTCCATTAACACAGGTGTGGGTGTTGATGAGGACAGGGCTGGAGATCAATCTGTCATGATTAAGTAAGAATGACACCACTGGACACTTTAAAAGGAGGCTGGTGCTTGCCATCATTGTTTCTCTTCTGTTAACCATGGTTATCTCTAAAGAAACACGTGCAGTCATCATTGCACTGCACAAAAATGGCCTAACTGGGAAGAGTATTGCAGCTAGAAAGATTGCACTTCAGTCAACAATCTATCGCATCATCAAGAACTTCAAGGAGAGAGGTTCCATTGGTGCCAAAAAGGCTCCAGGGTGCCCAAGAAAGACCAGCAAGCGGCAGGACCGTCTCTTAAAAGTGTTTCAGCTGCGGGATCGGGCTACCAGCAGTGCAGAGCTTGCTGAGGAATGGCAGCAGGCAGGTGTGAGTGCATCTGCACGCACTGTGAGGCGGAGACTCTTGGAGCAAGGCCTGGTCTCAAGGAGGGCAGCAAAGAAGCCACTTCTCTCCAGAAAAAACATCAGGGACAGACTGATATTCTGCAAAAGGTACAGGGAGTGGACTTCTGAGGATTGGGGTAAAGTCATTTTCTCTGATGAATCCCCTTTTCGATTGTTTGGAACATCTGGAAAACAGCTTATTCGGAGAAGAAGAGGTGAGCGCTACCACCAGTCTTGTCTCATGCCAACTGTAAAGCATCCTGAAACCATTCATGTGTGGGGTTGCTTCTCAGCCAAGGGAATCGGCTCTCTCACAGTCTTGCCTAAAAACACAGCCATGAATAAAGAATGGTACCAGAATGTCCTCCAAGAGCAACTTCTCCCAACCGTCCAAGAGCAGTTTGGCGCTCAACAATGCCTTTTCCAGCATGATGGAGCACCTTGCCATAAAGCAAAGGTGATAACTAAATGGCTCAGGGAACAAAACATAGAGATTTTGGGTCCATGGCCTGGAAACTCCCCAGATCTTAATCCCATTGAGAGCTTGTGGTCAATCATCAAGAGACGGGTGGACAAACAAAAACCAACAAATTCAGACAAAATTAAAGCATTGATTCTGCAAGAATGGACTGCTATCAGTCAGGATTTGGTCCAGAAGTTGATTGAGAGCATGCCAGGGAGAATTGCAGAGGTCCTGAAGAAGAAGGGTCAACACTGCAAATATTGACTTGCTGCATTAACTCATTCTAACTGTCAATATAAGCTTCTGTTACTCATAATATGAATGCAATTCTATTTCTGTATGTGATAAAAACATCTGACAAACACACATAAAAACCAGAGGGCATCAGATCATGTGAAAATATAATATTTGTGTCATTCTCAAAACTTTTGGCCATGACTGTAGTATTGTTGCTCAGCCTTGTTCCTTTGGATTGGATTGAGCTTCAGCACCAAAAGCAGCTCATAGACTAGACTGGTGCTTTTTCTGGAAAACAAAAATCAGGCCCTTTGTTCTAATTTCAGTCGAGCCCTTGATAGGAAATCTACTGCTGCTCAACATTCTTATTATAAAGGATTTGAAGGGATTTTCCAGGACCTTTCACCATCTCCACCAACTTGAGGTCTTTTCCATTGCTGCTCAACTAATTCTGGTACAGTTGAAATTTTTTTGCTAGCCCCCACCGTTCCTGAGCAGTCAGTGCAGTTAGTTTTGGTACCTCATAGGCTAACTAGAGACTCTAATGTCAAGTGGGTGGTGTCAGGCAAGCACTGGCAAGGAAGCATCACTCAGAGCTCCAATCAGAGGCAGATGGACAGGAGCAGGCAAGGGTCGTAATTCTGAGCTCTGACACCTTCCACTTGACATTAGAGAGTCTAGTTTGCTCGGGAACGGTGGGGGTAGAGAAAGAATTCTGACTATGCTAGAATCAGTTGAGTAGCACCTACTAAGGGATGAAAAGATTGTGACGTGGTGAAAGGTCCTCTTTAATATCCATATCAGATTGGTAGATTTACCACTGATCAGGTGTTTATTGGGGCTTTGGAGGGTCCCGCACATGCCCGAGGTACAGAACGGCTATGAAAAACATCCAAGGGGCAGTTGTTTTCATGGATCCCCCCATACATTTCAGTTTATGGAGCGATCTGTGAAAACAGCCAAAAATAGGACATGACTTATATTTTGACTTGTCAAAGACCCTCAAAGTAATGGTCATGTGAATGGCCCCCATTCACTGACTGTGAAATCAATTCCACCTTATGACGTCCATTAAAAAAACAGACATCACACAGCCAGTTTTCGCTTTCGTCTGAATGTGGCTTAACAGGCACGGTGCCATACGCTCTGTAGTGGGCTGATATTACACGTAGCTGTGTCCCATTCTCTTGTACAGAACAGAACTGCAGGTACGCTGCAGTACCAGACACAGCCACAACGATACAGCGGTGCGCTCAGTACATAGTGACAAAACACAGCACTCACCTGACCTCTTCAGAAAGCTGACTGGTTTGGGGGATATTGGGTGTCAGACCCCAACCTGTCTGCTATCCTAAAAATAGGCCATGAATATTAAAGTCCTGGAAAGCTGTAAAAATAAAGTCCGGACAGCTCAGATCATCTGCAGTGCAGACATTGTATTGCTTTATTTGCACCAAAGTGTTTGTAATTGCAGGGTAATGTCCCAGTTATTTAGATTTTGGCATTGGCTGAAGCCCCAATTGTGGTACCTGAGGTCTTTGTCTAACAAAATGTGCAGTCAATTATCACCCCATGCCCGCTCCGCAGCGCCACATCAGAATCATGCAAAATTGATTAATTCATGCAAATCAGAAATTGTGTTTCCCTTGTTCATGCTGCTGCAGGGAGAGAAGTCAAGATGTCTGAATGACTAGCTAATAATTTATTTATAATACAGGGAAGGCTGGGCTGCCCTCGGCTCCTGGGTTTCCCTACAGTGATTTAAAGCTCCCCAATTATGTACCCTGTTGGTTATTTCTTTCTAGATGGTACAGCTGCATGCTGGGTAAGAAGTGCAGTTTGGCTCCATTGAAGGAAGAGCTGCGAATACAAGGGGTACGTTTATTTCTTAAGCTTGCCATTTTTGCTACTGAATTAGAATTTGATGGTGCATTTCAAGTGAGTCGCCTGCTGGGACAATTTTACTGCGTCTCTCTGTTAAAGAGAAACTATTTCTCAAAGCAGTGTTCATCCAATCTAAGAATAATGTTCCAATGTTAAAATTCCTTAGTGCTCCAGGCACATGAACGTGTGCTTTGTCGGTGTGCTGAACATGTTTGACCCATTGTATTCTAATGGCCATATACATGTCTGTGAGCCTTAGGGAAAACTCAGGACAGGTCCTATACCTGTCCATTTTGCAGCATGGGCTCACTGATGGGTCCATGGAGGCAAGGGCAGCACCACAGATATCATCCAACTGCCATTCGTGCCATTTTACCACGGACTCAGCACATGCACACATTCATGTGTATACAGTGCTGGCCAAAAGTATTGGCACCCCTGCAATTCTGTCAGATAATACTCAATTTCTTCCAGAAAATGATTGCAATCACAAATGCTTTGGTAATAATATCTTCATTTAATTTGTCGTCAATGGAAAACCACAAAAAGAATTGTCAAAAAGCCAAATTAAAAAAAAAACATAAAAAGGGGGTGGACAAAAGTATTGGCACCCTTTGAAAAATCATGTGATGCTTCTCTAATTTGTGTAATTAACAGCACCTGTTACTTACCTGTGGCACATAACAGGTGGTGGCAATAACTAAATCACACTTGCAGCCAGTTGAAATGGATTAAAGTTGACTCAACCTCTGTCCTGTGTCCTTGTGTGTACCACATTGAGAATGGAGAAAAGAAAGAAGACCAAAGAACTGTCTGAGGACTTGAGAAGCAAAATTGTGAGGAAGCATGAGCAATCTCAAGGCTACAAGTCCATCTCCAAAGACCTGAATGTTCCTGTGTCTACCGTGCGCAGTGTCATCAAGAAGTTTAAAGCCCATGGCACTGTGGCTAACCTCCCTAGATGTGGACGGAAAAGAAAAATTGACGAGAGATTTCAACGAAAGATTGTGCGGATGGTGGCTAAAGAACCTCGACTAACATCCAAACAAGTTCTAGCTGCCCTGCAGTCCGAGGGTACAACAGTGTCAACCCGTACTATCCGTCGGCGTCTGAATGAAAAGGGACTCTATGGTAGGATACCCAGGAAGACCCCACTTCTGACCCAGAGACATAAAAAAGCCAGGCTGGAGTTTGCCAAAACTTACCTGAGAAAGCCAAAAACTTTTTGGAAGAATGTTCTCTGGTCAGATGAGACAAAAGTAGAGCTTTTTGGGAAAAGGCATCAACATAGAGTTTACAGGAAAAAAAAAGAGGCCTTCAAAGAAAAGAACTCGGTCCCTACAGTCAAACATGGCGGAGGTTCCCTGATGTTTTGGGGTTGCTTTGCTGCCTCTGGCATTGGACTGCTTGACCGTGTGCATGGCATTATGAAGTCTGAAGACTACCAACAAATTTTGCAGCATAATGTAGGGCCCAGTGTGAGAAAGCTGGGTCTCCCTCAGAGGTCATGGGTCTTCCAGCAGGACAATGATCCAAAACACACTTCAAAAAGCACTAGAAAATGGTTTGAGAGAAAGCACTGGAGACTTCTAAAGTGGCCAGCAATGAGTCCAGACCTGAATCCCATAGAACACCTGTGGAGAGATCTCAAAATGGCAGTTTGGAGAAGGCACCCTTCAAATCTCAGGGACCTGGAGAAATTTGCCAAAGAAGAATGGTCTAAAATTCCAGCAGAGCATTGTAAGAAACTCATTGATGGTTACCGGAAGCGGTTGTTCGCAGTTATTTTGTCTAAAGGTTGTGCTACCAAGTATTAGGCTGAGGGTGCCAATACTTTTGTCCGGCCCATTTTTGGAGTTTTGTGTAAAATGATCAATGATTTGACTTTTTTTTTCATTCTCTTTTGTGTTTTTTCATTGCAAGCAAAATAAATGAAGATATTATTACCAAAGCATTTGTGATTGCAATCATTTTCTGGAAGAAATTGAGTATTATCTGACAGAATTGCAGGGGTGCCAATACTTTTGGCCAGCACTGTATAGCCTTAGGCTGAGGCCATATCATGTGGAAACACAAAAAAACTGTGTATTACAGTCCCAGTGAATGAGATTTTATTTAATCTAATCCTCACTCCAAAAAAAAAAAAAATGCTTTTATGTGTGGAAATGCAGCATTTTCTCCATAGACTTGTATGGTGGAGAGGCAAAAATGCAAAACGCAACCGTTTTTGTTGCATTTCTTTTTTCTACATCGTTTTTTAGCTGCAATTTGCTACATGTGGCCTTAGGCTAAATCTGACTAATACTCTGTTGGTAAGGCTAGGCTGTTTGAAGACTGTCGCAATGACTGCTGAAAATTCCCGTATGAAAAAGTGGTGCAAGTCTGATTTTTTTTTCATTCAGCAGTTTCATTTTAAAACAGTGGACACCTGACGGATCCCATTATTGTCAATGGGGTCCGTCGGGTACCATTGGTGTCCACTGTTTTAGCTGTTCGCGTGTCGTCTGTTCTGGTCCTCCAATGCTCCAGAACAACACATAACACGGGGCACAGATGTGAACATAGCGTTAAAGGGGTTGTACAGGATTAGAAAAACATGACTTATCAGTAAAATGAGTAATGCTTGTTCTTTACCTATTCTTTCCCTGTGCTCAAAAATGTTATCCTACCGAAAAACCCCTTAAAAATTGACAGGGTGATCTTGGAGAGGATACTTGATATTTTTTTGTGATTTACATTAATCATAAGGATGTTTTTGGATCTTTAATGCACACTAGGTTCCTAAAGTGGCACATACAGAATTTTACCAGGGGCGTACAATGCGCTGGGCACTGGCATGGAGCTTTTATGACGATGTGACCATCCCGGTAAGTATAAAACTTGTGTGTCTGATACTAGAAAGAATTTTTTAAAATTGGATGACCTTTATTACCTGTCTGAATTTAATATTTTTAACAAGCAAATATTTGTCAACTTTGCCTAACCCCCGTTCAGGTATCCTCCCACATACCCATGCCACTAGTGCTAATCCAGTACTGTCTACCAACTAGTCACATTACTGAAGTTAAAGCATATGTCTAATTATAAAACAACATTTTATTAATGAATCGAACAGGTGAATATAAGAAATGTTTTGTAACACATCTTATTAAAGAAATTTGTTTCCTTATCTACTTATTAGGTAAGCTGTTTTCCTCCTCCTTATTGTCACTCAGACTTTTTGTTTAGATAGAGTCCGTCTCCGTATTCACTTCATACAAATACAGGAGCATCTCAATAAATTAGAATATCTTTGAAACGTTTATTTCTTTCAGTAATTAAATTAAAAAAGTGACCTCCTATATTTTCTAGATTCTTTACACATAGAGTGTTCTATTTCAAGTGTTTTATTTCTGTAAATGTTGATTATGGATTACAGGTAATGAAAACCAAAATCTAAGAAAAATAGAATATTGTAAAAAAGTTCAGTATTGTAAATTCAGTGTCACCTGCCAAGGTTTCCTAAGCCTTTAAATGGTCCCTCAGTCTGGTTCAGTAGGACACACAATCATGGAAGACGCTGATTATGGATTGTATTACTGAATTACTGAAATGAATGAACGTTTCAAAAATATTCTAATTTATTTCGATGTACCTGTAAACCTATGGAGAGGGTAGGAGGCCATAAATTAATTTATTGCCTCATTCTGTGCAGTGGTAGAGTCCTATCTTGGAAGACAGCAGTGTTAGTAGGGTTCTCTCACTCATAGAGTAGCAGAGTTTAGCAGATGCAGTTATTTGTGTTTCTTTTCCAACAACCTCTTCCTCTATATACATCTATGTAAATGTAACTAAGTATGAAAAGTGGAGAAGGAAACATATTTCTTTTCTAAGATACAAAGTTTCTTTATTCACCTGTACTGTTCATTTATGAAAAGTTGTTTTATAATAGGAGGTACACTTTAATAGTAGACATGCCTTTACCTGGTAATTCTAGCATTAAATAGCCAGAAATTGGCAATGGCAGGTCCCTGTGTGCCAGTTAGCAATCTTTAGGCCATAACACTCTATACAACCTCTTAACCGCTTTCGCTTTACTCAAAGAAACCATGCAGTTGTTAGTTTATTCTCTAATTTTCAGAAGCAATAAGGGTGCATTCACACAGTACAGTAATGTTGCAGTAAAAACTGCACTGATGTGGTTTTTGCTGCATTTTTAATTAGATAGGTGAAGCATATTTATTTAACATGTTTCATCTGTAAAATCAAAAATTGCACCAACAATGGCATTAAAACTTCTTGCAGTATTTTATAGTGCAACTTTGGTGAAATTTTAACAGCACATTGCTGCATTATGTGAATGCACCCTAACAGAGGAATAGCAGTATTATTTCGGGGGGGGGGGGGGGAGAGCTGTATGTATATGTATTTACTAAAATAAGTGAACTGTCTGATCCACTTTAAATTAAGTTTACAGTAAATGACTATTTCACCTCTGCCATAAAACTGTGTTGGTGGGAGCCAGCCACTGTAAACTTACTAATCTTGAGAGCAAACAAACGACACTACCCATTCCTGATAAAGAGCGGACTGGCTGCACTTACTGTGTCACTTTTCACTTAAAGGGGTTTCCTTTTTGAACAATCCCTACTTGTTAGGGTTTCTTGACAATAAGCCGATCATTGAAGTGTCACCCTGCTGGAAAACCCCAGCAATCCTTTATTGTAGGGAGCCCTGCCAGTAGGTGTTCAATTTCAAAACAGCGCCACCACATGGGAAATGAAGCATTACACAATGCTCATTTAAAGAGGACCTCCACTTAAACCAACTCCAGTTCTTAGCATCTGTTAATAGGTGCCACTCCGCTGACTCCAATGCATTTGGAATTTTTTCTGTAGCCCCCACTTGCTGTGATCATAGGTCCCCTTTTATTGAATGGGTTAGAAAAGCATGGCTGCTTTCTTATAAAAACAGTGCCATGTCCATCCATGGGTTGTGTCTGGTATTGCTGCTCTCCACAAATGGAGTAAATGGGGCTGAGCTTCAATACCACATACAACCTGTGAACAGATGTGGTGCCATTTTTGAAAGAAAGGCCTAATCCTGAACAACCATTATAATGAAGAATCGCCATTAGTAAATGTTTTTTTTTTTCTAAACGTAACAGCCCCTTTAAGCAATTGTCAAAGAAGCCCTCACGCTATATTTATATTCCAGTCAGAGTCTGTGGAAAGCTGGGTGAGAACTCCTCTGGGTATGGTAATGACATCTGGTAGTCCAAAAGGAGACAGAAATGGCTGAATAGAATATGATTTATGTAATAATAATTATGATCTATGTAATGAATTGGTTTGTGGCATAGCCTTAAACTGACATTGCAGTATTGGCCTGTATATATTTTGTACGTAGTGTCACGTATTTGGCTGCCTTACACGACCCAACCTTTACACTCCTAGGGATATGTAGGCTGTGTTCCATCCTTGCATATAGCCTCTGGGTGAGCACGCTCCCTGCCCTGAGTCTGATAACTACCTTTTGTACAGCCGTCTTGTGACAGACTGCCCCGCTAATGCCCATTTGTCTGAAGGATTAGACATGCACACTGATTTTTCTGGGCTTAACAAATTAAAAAGGCATTAGCTGACAGCTTCTATCTCACTATCCGCGTAATCACGGGCGGGTGTAAAACAATGAAAGTACCATGGTGTCTTGGGCGACCTGTCAGAGCTCCTTTTGTAGCCTAGGCTAGCAAGTACGTTGTCTATCGATTTCAAGGCTTTTTTTTCCCTTTTTCACGTGGGTTGGGGGTTAACTGCAGATGTCTAGCCTGGCAATTACAATTCAGAGGGTTGGCATTAAATTGGTATGATTGTAAGCAGCCAGTGAAAGGTCTTAAAGGATGACTAACTGTGACTTCAAGCCGAGCGTGGCTTGATAAAATTGATTGTTTGTGCAGCCGTCTCAACATTTAAAGCTGTAGTGCTACATTTATTCCTTTTATTAAATGTATTTGCTGTGTAATCCAAACCGTGTTAGTTCTTAATACCTTCAGTTTCTCGATTAAAAGTAAGAAACGCTGTCTTAAAATAAATCTACTATCTTTGTAGCCCCAGTTTAGACCATGCTTGTCAATGACATACACTGGTCGCCTTGTAAGATGCACCCCTGCAGTTCAGAGTAAAGGGAATCCAATATTGCCGGAGATTTGCAGCATAATTTGGACGTTAAAAGGTGACCTCAAGTCTGCACCTGCTAATGCTTTTTATTGTCGCAGGTTAAGAGCTGTTATAGATTTACACCAGTGATTTTATACTTATAGTGTTGAAAAGAGTCTAGTAATTTATACTTTGTGCCTCGCGTGCTCATTGTGATAAATTGTATCCGTCTCTAAGGTATTATTAGTTATGGGTCAATTTAGTGGAAAGGACCAGGATTCAGCATTTTTATTCATATTATTGTGAATTCTAGTCAAGTATTGTTTAACCCCTAGATCCAGAAATTAGTATTTAGGCTAAGACCCCACGTTACAGAAACGGAGCATAAAATTCACTGTGTTTTACAGTGCCAGCAAAATGTATGTGATTTCATTAATCTCATTCACACATTGCAGAAAAAAAGCTGCATTTTGAAAAACTCAGGATGTTAATTTTAGCTGCGGAATTGCAAGCATTGTCTCTATATATTTAATAGAGGAAATAAAAAATGCTAAGATAAAATGCAGCAAAAACTCAATGAAAAACTCTGCAGAAGGAAATAATGTCCAACATTTCTGTGAAGCCAGTAATAGTACTGTGCAGGTGACTTTATTAGCAGCAGAAACATACCATTGTGGCCACAAACTGGTGAAAAAATGCAGGGATAAGCGTCTTTCTATGTATTTGACTTGCCTGATTTGCCTACACATAGCTAGGGTGCAGAAAGTGTCAGAGGAGAACCACCACTGGGCTTTTGGAAAGCAGAATTTTTTTGACGTGATACTTCTCAAGGAACTTATGAAAGGGGATAGTGACCCACAAAGCTGTTTCATAAAATTTATTAACATTGTCCTGTGAAAATAAAAGAAAATTTTTTGCAATAAAACATCATTTTAGCCCCCAAATTTTTCTTTAAAGCACCTCACAAATTCTTCTAAGTATGGCACTACCCCACACGTGATTGGGCACAGGGCAAGGTGCAGAAGAGGAGCACCATTGGGCTTCTGGAGATTTTGCAGGAATCCTTTTCAGGTATAGTGATGAGGAAAACCATTATAGGAAGCAGGAATGAGAGGGGAAATTGTGGGGTACCATGATGAGGAGCAAACTTCAAAGTGATACTATGCTAGGGCCTGGAATGAGGGGGGGAAACATGTTTGGAACCAAGATTTACAAAAATGCTGGGGAGTAAGAATGATGGGGCCATCATGAAATAGGAAATGTGCAGGTCATCCAGGAGTAAGGAGGAGTTGGGGCCCCCTATAGGTATGTAAGTGGGTTAGATTGACTTGTGTTCATTACCAGTTTTATTAGTCCGAGTCTACGTTTGGTACTGATGTAATACCTGGTTCTGTGTCATATTCTGATGTGATACCCAGTTTTGTGTGATATACTGATGTGATACCCGTTTCTTAGGCCAGAAATACATATTTTTTGGCTCTTTCATCATCATCATCCTCATCATCATTATTATTTGGGGTTTGGGGGGTTGTACATGCTTGCTGACTCCATTAGACACTTTAACCTACTGTATATTCTGTATACTTTCTGCTTTGGGAGGATATAAAAGACCATTGTTCTGTGCAAATTTTGGTGGTCGACTCAAAGAGTATATATACCGTATATGCCATTTCAGTGCCAAATATGTTGCACCTAACCCGTGGCACTGTGAAAAGTCAGCTCTTTAGTTATGCAGTGTATGATTTTAGAAACCACTTAATCTTATGCCTGGAAATACATCAGGGCTAAGAAGTGAAAGAGTACCGTGTGCATTTGATCATTTAGTCTGCATTGGTGGTCAACTGCTCCGAGGTCTCCAGATATGACCCCATTTTAGAAACTACACCCATCAAGGAATTTTGTAAGAGGCGTAGTTATAATTTTGACCTTCAGGGGCGTTTCCAAAAAGAGGCTTTCAAATACCAAACAGCCTAAGGGCTAAGTGTGCATCTGTGTCAGGGGCCAAGTTACCATGGTGTTGGGGGGGGGGGGGGGGTTTTTTTTTTTTTTGGGGTGTTTGGTTTTGGGGGGGGGGGGGGGGGGGGGGGGGTGTTTTCCCCCCCCCCGGGGTTGGGGGGGGTGTCTGTCCTCCCTGGCCACCAAGTTACCATGGAATATAAATAAGGGGCGTGTCCTAAAATTATTGTTCGTTAACCATAATCAAGGTAAAATGTTCAATTAATCGTGATTTTATTTTGCTTCCATATACAGCGTGTTCATGTTCTGCAGCGCTCTACAGATATTGATTTGGGTCACAATTGCCTAGCCCTAGGTACGGCAATGTCAGATATATGTGGGCATAAACCGCTGATAGGGCACAGAAGGGTAGGAACGCTATTTGTATTTTACCACACAGTTTTAACCCTGCTGTACTGTTCACATTTACAATATACTTGTACTCTTTCGGGTCAATATGACCCGACCTATTAAAATGTTGATTTTAGCTACTGTAAGTGTTTTTTTCAATACCTATTTCATTATTAAACTATATGTGAACATGGTTGATCATAAACAAATGGGATTTTCCTAATTCTTCAATAAACATTCTTCTTTTATGCAGCTTATTTCTGTTCCAATTGGGGTCGATTTCTCTCCATAAAACAAATGCATTGTATGCCGAAACATCCAGAATGTTGTAAAACATTATCATTGGCCAACGATTAGTTTTGCGTTTGCATGTGTATATTGATATTGCTTGATCTAGTGTATCAACTAACTGCCTGATTTGTGGCATTATAATCTAATATCATATCCGGCTTTTTGTCTTCTCGATTACTTATTGCATTGTCACGGTGCATTGTGCTCATTAGAATTACCTGTTTATTTTTTGGGGGGAACATAAGACACAACTGTTGTATCTCCGGTAAAGTAAAAAGTAGAACTATACACTTCTCTTTTACTAAGGATACCTTGCAGCAGTTCTGGCTTGTTTTTCCTTATAGTACCCAGCATGGTAAATTGTCTTTTTCGCAACATCTAGCCCAGTTGGTAGGATGTGAAAAAGTTGTCACATGTGACATTTTGTCCTTTTAGTCCATGAGTCAAATCGAGAACAACTCGCATACCCTGAAATTTTGCAGGCAGAAATAATTAGTGACTTGTAAAACTGTTCGGGTCATATTGACCCGAACAGTACAAGTGTAAAATTCAGCGTGTAGCAAAAAGTAAACAAAAAAAACACTCATAGTAAGAACCCCTCAAATGAGGAAAAGTCAATTAATCCCAAGTTTCAGATCCGCATGAAAAATAATCTACAGGGTCTCAAATTTCATTTTGGGTCATATAGACCCGAGCAGAACAGCAGGATTAAACTTGTTGGGTTTTGGATGGTCTATCACGTTTGCAGAGCCTGTGAAGTGCCAGTGAAGTTGGAATTTCCCAGTAAGTGACCCTATTTTGGAAACTGCGCCCATCGACTAATTTATGAAGGAGTGTATGGAGCAGTAGTTTCCCCAAAGTGAATGCAGAGCAGTAGTAAAAAGGGAATATGTAAGCTGCACAAGCACATACGTTCTCTATACATTACCCCTTCATGCTGCAGGTAGTTTAGGCTTAAAGGATATAATTTTTTTTTTTCTCGCGTTGTACAAGGTATAAAAAAAATGTTTTCCATTGATGTAGCCATCTTTGCAGCATGTGAATATTTTTTTGAAAAAACGTTTTTTTTTTTGTTTTTTTATAAAGTTTCAGTACGGGACTTGAACCAGCGTTGATTGGATCCCTTGTTCAGTATTATACTCTGCAATATTCATGTAATGGCTCTCAGCCTGTGTATCCAAGAAACTTTTAAAAATCACAACACTTTCTTCTGCCACTTGTTCCACTTCTTTTCTCCTATTTTGTTTGATATTACAATTAAAACTATGAAATAGTTCAAGAAATCTTCTCTATGTATCCCAAGAGATCAGCCATGTCCCTCATTTCTAGGTTTAGTGTTTTGTTAAAGGAGAGTTCAGGCAGACTAACATCCATTACACTACACCGATGACTAAGCTTTTCCTTCCCATTTGGGATGTGTTTATTCCTATAGACACTTGGCTTCTCCTCACATGGCAGGCTTACTGCTGGAAAGTTTATACTACTACTTCAGGTATTACAGAAAATGGAAGCTTTCAAGCCTGTGTGTATACTGGCTGATATTCTGCATTCCATTATTATAACAGGTGATTTTACAGAATCATATTTGGCATAGCCAGTCTTGACATCAGCCATAACAAAACTTGGTATGGTTCTTATGGTGTAAATTGGGGTTGTTTCTGTAGGTTAATCGAGTTGGGTTATGCTGCTTCTCGAGCATTTACAGAGCTTACAAACTGTTTAGTGATACAAAGGGGTAATGTAAAGTTAATCCCTTTCCAGGGAATATAGTATGTTCACCATTATTGTTTCCTTGTGAAGTCAGTGTGAGTCAAAATGCCATAAACATTCAATAAGGACTTAAAAACATACATTTTGTGAAAAATATATTGTTTCACATTTTACATTAAAAAGTAAAATGGCCGTGGTAAGCAGGACTATTTATTATTTATTAGGCTTACTTGTATAGCGCCATCATATTCCGCTTTACAGACATTGACAGTCACTGTCACATATAGGGCTCACAATCTACATTCCCTATCAGTATGTCTTTGGAGTGTGTGAGGAAACCAGAGTACCCAGAGGAAACGCACGCAAACACGGGGAGAACATACAAACTCCATGCAGATGATGTCCTTGGCAGGATTCGAACCCAGGACTCCAGCGCTGCAAGGCTGCAGTGCTAACCACTGAGCCACCGTGCTGCCCCACAGCCCCTCCTCTCCTTTCCTTTCGACAACCACCAAACCTGAGGCATATTATTGTCCGGAGTGCCCTGAACGCCTCAACTGAAAATGGCACCTCACCTTGCCTACAAACAAGGTGCATGACCTGCAAGCACATCCACACCGCTGACAGTGTACCTGTCCC
The DNA here is from genome assembly GCA_947044405.1 of Leptodactylus fallax. Lineage (NCBI taxonomy): Eukaryota > Metazoa > Chordata > Amphibia > Anura > Leptodactylidae > Leptodactylus > Leptodactylus fallax. The sequence continues at coordinate 2,897,125 of CAMRHE010000073.1, read as the reverse complement.
ACAGTCACAATAGGTGCACAGAATTAGGGGGATATTTTCCTGCAGGTCTTCCAATGTGGTGTACCTCATAATGTGTGTGCAATGTCCCACCACAGGCCTCTATGTGGGGGAAACAGGGCAGAGACTTAGTCAGCGCATGAGCTCACACAGATCCACCATTAATAACAGCAGAACAGATCTCCCACTGTCCACACATTTCTCCGGAGAAAACCACTCTATTGAAGATTTGTGGGTTGTGGTTTTAATGGGACATTTTAAGACGCAAAGAGAGAGAGAGAGAAAAGAATGGGAGTGCAAGTTTATGCAAAAATTTCAAACTCTGCAATTTGGACTTAATATTCATGCCAGCTTCATGTCACACTATGTATGAACTGTGAGCGTCACAAATCACCTCCTGATAGCAAACAGATAACAGATCCCTCTGTCACGCACCACAACTTTCCAGATAGTTTATTTTTTGACCGGTTGTAAATAACTTCTCTACTTAGATTGCATTTTGTTTTTTTTTTTAAGGACTCTAAAATCCTTTGAAGCCCATGTGTATAGGGTATAAAAAATCTGTAATTTTCAGTTCTTGTATAACACCATGTCTGATGAAGGAAGCTAGACTTCCGAAAGCTTACCATCTAATATACTCAGTTAACCTCTAAAAGGTATCGCCTGATTTCTTCACTCTTCCACTACTTTCAATGGCTAACACGGTACAACATTATACTACTACTGTCTCTCCTTAGAGTCATATTAGGATTTATTCTGCTTAATACACAAAAATGTTGATAAAAATCAAATAATCATATATATCACAGAGCTCAGCTTCTCTCCCTCTATCATATAAACCTATATACAGTGGGGAAAAAAAGTATTTAGTCAGCCACCAATTGTGCAAATTCTCCCATTTAAAAAGATGAGGCCGGCCTGTAATTGTCATCATAGGTAGACCTCAACTATGAGAGACAAAATGAGAAAACAAATCCAGAAAATCACATTGTCTGATTTTTTTAAAGAATTTATTTGCAAATTATGGTGGAAAATAAGAAGTATTTGGTCACCTACAAACAAGCAAGATTTCTGGCTCTCACAGACCTGTAACTTCTTCTTTAAGAGGCTCCTCTGTCCTCCACTCATTACCTGTAGTAATGGCTCCTGTTTGACATTGTTATCAGTAGAAAAGACACCTGTCCACAGCCTCAAACAGTCACACTCCAAACTCCACTATGGTGAAGACCAAAGAGCTGTGGAAGGACACCAGAAACAAAATTGTAGACCTGCACCAGGCTGGGAAGACTGAATCTGCAATAGGCAAGCAGCTTGGTGTGAAGAAATCATCTGTGGGAGCAATAATTAGAAAATGGAAGACATACAAGACCACTGATCATCTCTCTCGATCAGGGGCTCCACACAATATCTCACCCCGTGGGGTCAAAATGATCACAAGAACGGTGAGAAAAATCCCAGAACCACATGGGGGGACCTAGTGAATGACCTGCAGAAAGCTGGGACTAACGTAACAAAGGCTACCGTCAGTAACACACTACGCCGCCAGGGACTCAGATCCTGCAGTGCCAGACGTGTCCCCCTGCTTAAGCCAGTACATATCCGGGCACATCTGAAGTTTGCTAGAGAGCATTTGTATGTTCCAGAAGAGTATTGGGAGAATGTCATATGGTCAGATGAAACCAAAGTAGAACTGTTTGGTAGAAAAACAACTCGTCGTGTTTGGAGGAGAGTGAATGCTGAGTTGCATCCAAAGAACACCATACCTACTGTGAAGCATGGCGGTGGCAACATCATGCTTTGGGGCTGTTTCTCTGCAAAGGGACCAGGATGACTGATCCATGTACATGAAAGAATGAATGGGGCCATGTATCGTGAGATTTTGAGTGCAAACCTCCTTCCATCAGCAAGGGCATAGATGATGAAACGTGGCTGGGTCTTTCAGCATGACAATGATCCCAAGCACACCGCCAAGGCAACGAAGGAGCGGCTTCGTAAGAAGCATTTCAAGGTCCTGGAGTGGCCTAGCCAGTCTCCAGATCTCAACCCCATAGAAAACCTTTGGAGGGAGTTGAAAGTCCGTGTTGCCCAGCGATAGCCCCAAAACATCACTGCTCTAGAGGAGATCTGCATGGAGGAATGGGCCAACATACCAGCAACAGTGTGTGCCAACCTTGTGAAGACTTACAGAAAACGTTTGACCTCTGTCATTGCCAACAAAGGATATATAACAAAGTATTGAGATGAACTTTTGTTATTGACCGAATACTTATTTTCCACCATAATTTGCAAATAAATTCTTTAAAAATCAGACAATGTGATTTTCTGGATTATTTTTCTCATTTTGTCTCTCATAGTTGAGGTCTACCTATGATGACAATTACAGGCCGGCCTCATCTTTTTAAGTGGGAGAACTTGCACAATTGGTGGCTGACTAAATACTTTTTTTTCCTCACTATATATCACAGAGCTCAGCTTCTCTGCTTCTTCTTCATTATCTTTCTTTCAGATAGAACAACAGAAATAAACTGACAGTGACAAAAAGAACAGATTTGTCCAACAGTAGAAAAAGTCTATAGCTATCTATTGGATGGAAGTCATCCCCCTTTGTTTTCCCTTTTATGCATACATTTAATGTCTATAGGTAGGTAGGGTTAGTGGATTCTGCAGCCCTCTGGCATCATTGATCCCTGATAAAGCAAATAGGGAAAAAATACAATGGACAAAAAGAGTGATATGGGCAGCTGTCGGGGTGTAGTGGTACCTATACACATTAGAAATTCCACCAAAAAGGACAAGGTCAGAAAAACAATCATGTCTGCTTGGTTGTATGTGTCATGTAGAGCCCTGTCATCTCTTGTTCTTGTGTACAAGTGGGAATAGCATACAGATCATGAAAGGACCCCAAATTGTGCACCATGAAGTAGTAAATTATCATGCCTCGTGCACATTGTCTATGAATGCTCTGGGGATCAGTACCTGTGTAATACGCTCTGCTCCCATGCCAGCTGTGTTACAATGTGCTATAGCAGCACATAGCTGAGAATGCTGAGTGTGGAGTCCACATCTAAGATTTAGTTCATTCCACAAAGTGAAATTCTACCTCGTATCAGCAAAACCATCTGAAAATAAACCCCCTGTCGTCTGTATGTTTGCACAAGGGGGAAGGGGGCCCAGAAATATGCAGCTATGTTCTGCTGGATCCGTTCCCCTCAAACATTCCACGCTGCAGACGCTTTTATTTCTGTAAGAATAGACTTATTGATGACTTCTGCAGAATGCCTCCTGGCAAGATGGGTGCTGCTGCCCTGACCAGAGGGGTGCTACTGCCCTGACAAGAGGGGTGCTGCTGCCCTGACCAGAGGGGTGCTACTGCCCTGACAAGAGGGGTGCTGCTGCCCTGACCAGAGGGGTGCTGCTTCCCTGACAGGAGGGGTGCTGCTGCCCTGACAAGGGGGGTGCTGCTGCCCTGACCAGAGGGGTGCTGCTCCCGCAGGGGGTGCCCTGACAAGAGGGGTGCTGCTGCCCTGACCAGAGGGGTGCTGCTGCCCTGACAAGGGGGGTGCTGCTGCCCTGACCAGAGGGGTGCTGCTCCCCTGACAAGAGGGTGCTGCTGCCCTGACCAGAGGGGTGCTGCTGCCCTGACAAGAGGGTTGCTGCTGCCCTGACAAGAGGGGTGCTGCTGCCCTGACCAGAGGGGTGCTGCTGCTGCCCTGACAAGGGGGTGCTGCTGCCCTGACAAGAGGGGTGCTGCTGCCCTGACCAGAGGGGTGCTGCTGCCCTGACCAGAGGGGTGCTGCTGCCCTGACAAGAGGGGTGCTGCTGCCCTGACCAGAGGGGTGCTGCTGCCCTGACCAGAGGGGTGCTGCTGCCCTGACAAGAGGGGTGCTGCTGCCCTGACCAGAGGGGTGCTGCTGCCCGACCAGAGGGGTGCTGCTGCCCTGACCGGAGGGGTGCTGCTGCCCTGACCGGAGGGGTGCTGCTGCCCTGACAAGAGGGGTGCTGCTGCCCTGACCAGAGGGGTGCTGCTGCCCTGACCAGAGGGGTGCTGCTGCCCTGACAAGAGGGGTGCTGCGGCCCTGACAAGAGGGGTGCTGCTGCCCTGACGAGGGGTGCTGCTGCCCTGACCAGAGGGGTGCTGCTGCTGCCCTGACAAGGGGGGTGCTGCTGCCCTGACCAGAGGGGTGCTGCTGGCTGCCCTGACAAGAGGGGTGCTGCTGCCCTGACCAGAGGGGTGCTGCTGCCCTGACCAGAGGGGTGCTGCTGCCCTGACCAGAGGGGTGCTGCGCCCTGACCAGAGGGGTGCTGCTGCCCTGACCAGAGGGGTGCTGCGGCCCTGACCAGAGGGGTGCTGCTGGCTGCCCTGACAAGAGGGGTGCTGCTGCCCTGACCAGAGGGGTGCTGCTGCCCTGACCAGAGGGGTGCTGCTGCCCTGACAAGAGGGGTGCTGCTGCCCTGACCAGAGGGGTGCTACTGCCCTGACAAGAGGGGTGCTGCTGCCCTGACAAGAGAGGTGCTGCTGCCCTGACCAGAGGGGTGCTGCTGCCCGACCAGAGGGGTGCTGCTGCCCTGACCGGAGGGGTGCTGCTGCCCTGACAAGAGGGGTGCTGCTGCCCTGACCAGAGGGGTGCTACTGCCCTGACAAGAGGGGTGCTGCTGCCCTGACCAGAGGGGTGCTGCTGCCCTGACAAGAGGGGTGCTGCTGCCCTGACCGGAGGGGGTGCTGCTGCCCTGACAAGAGGGGTGCTGCTGCCCTGACCGGAGGGGTGCTGCTGCCCTGACAAGAGGGGTGCTGCTGCCCTGACCAGAGGGGTGCTGCTGCCATGACAAGAGGGGTGCTGCTGCCCTGACCGGAGGGGTGCTGCTGCCCTGACAGGAGGGGTGCTGCTTCCCTGACCAGAGGGGTGCTGCTGCTTTCACCCAAATTGAGGTGAAAATCTGATATGCAGGATCTCAACGTAAATGTTGGATCGGTGCAAGATGATTGACACCAGTGATACACGTGGGCTGCTGGTGTGGTTCTGCTTTACTACAGTGTTAGCCTTTGTGTATTAGCTTAGACATCAATCATTTGTATAGTAACCTCATCCTTTTACACACTATGTACAAAGTATCATATCAAGTGCCTCATACCTAAAGTAGGACAACGCTATGCGCTGTGTGTTATTTGCAGACATTACTGGTTTTCTGTGTGTAGCCCTGTATTATGTATGTGTTTTGTTCATGGACATGAATAAGAATGGGTGGATTCAGCTGTGGTCATGTACAATTATTGTAGTTGTGTGGAGCCATCTAGTGGCCGGTTTAATGAACTTTACTCTGTGCCTACTTTCTAAGGACTGGACATAACAATATTCACTTACATTATGTGTTGTCACAGTCTCATTGCCATATAATGTAAGGATATTAGAGACTTTGGTAGCAGAAATCAAACTAATAATGGAAAAATGTTACCTTTTTTTTTCATTTGTGATTTTGTCACTAACCTGCAGATTTTTTAGTATATTTGTATAGTAAGAATTGAGTATAACAGCCGGTAAAAATCTTAACATTTTCCAATCTAGGCACTCCTCTGTGGGCTAAACACGGCAGCAACATTTACATTATTCTGGTCTCCAGGTTGAGTTACTTACATTGATAATACAGCTTATATATTGTATGTTCTACTCATATGGTTATCGGATTACTCTAAAGGAAGTCACCAGAACCCGACATATCAACCCAGCCCCGCAGATAGATAGGTTAGAGTCACCTGAGTCAAGCATTGTTTTCCCCTTGTGAGCCTCCCTTTGCTGAGATATATGCAAATTAGCTCTTTAGTACGATGATGACTTTGCCCTCGTTGCTCCAAAGAGATCATTTGCATATTGAAAAAATTGATATCTCGGCAACGGAGGCACCGAATTCCAAGGGGGATAAACCATTTGACTTGGGAGCCCTAAATCTATTTATACAGCTGGGTTGATATGCTGGGCTCTGGGGAAAGACTCCGTTTAATAGAAACTGTCAACTGTGACTATTGCTAGCTATGGGCTTTTAGCTTGTGGATTAGAAAAAAAAGGTTGTACTTTATTCCCAGAAACAGCACCATGTCCATCCGAGGGCCATGTCTGGTATTACAGTTCAGATTCATTAACTTGAATGCAGGTACGACATATTGCTGCTATTGAAAAAAGAAAGTTGCTGGTGGGACAGATATTACTCAGTTATGGTATATCTCCATCTTTGGACACTTTTGAATCTGATTTATAAATTTTGGATTTTTTTTTTTTTTTTTATCATTTAGAACCCCCCTTCTAAGAAAAGGAAATTGGAAAAGCCTCGTAAGCCCATGACGTTCTCTGTGTTGGAGACAACAGTGAAGATGCTCAAGGACAAGTCTGTCTGCTCAGATGATTCAGAATATATCTCAGTAGTCACCAACTGCTTAAAAAAGATACTTACTGATCTGAAGGTATGTGTCAAGAAAGCTGTAAGGAAGAGTTTTGAAAGGGTATCCTGCATAGGTTTTAACATTAAAATCTTACTTGCTTCATAAACGTAGCTAGTGACCATCTTTATAAAACCTGGTTTAGAAGATTATAGGAGTAACTTGCTCCCACACTGGATCCCACACTTACCGGAGCACCTTGGTTGTGCAGCGTACGCTGCTCCATTCATTAGAATGGGGACTGCCCATGCTCACTGGGCTATCTCCAGTGGTTGCCATTCAAATGAATGAATCAGCATGTGCTGTACGACTAGGTACACCAGTCGGAACCGGGGTGCAAATCCTTTGAACAGTGAGTAACTTGTTCTAATTGGAATACCCCTTTAGACTGAGGCCCCACGATGCAGAAAAGCAGCTTTTTTGTTGCAGATTTTGCTGCATTTTTTTTTTTTTTTTTTTTTGAGCCAAAGCCAGGAGTGGATTTAGCAGAAGGGAGAAGTACAAGTACTACCTGGATATTTCCCATGCCTTTTCTAGACACTTTTGGCTTTTGCTCAAAAACCGCAGCAAAATCTGCTACAAATAAAGCATGTAAATATTACCGGGAATCACACTAACCTGGAATGGATGATCTGTGGAAGACCTGGCTGTAGGATCCCGCGTTGGCCTATCCTGAGGTTAGGCCAACAATATTAGAAAGCATGCCTCCACTTATAAGACAACATATCATATATAATAAATATGAATATGAGAAACTTTGTAATATATCTTGTTAAAGGGGTTGTGCTACTACAGACATTTATCCCCTATACGCAGGATGGGGGATAGGAGTCAGATCCCTAGGGGACTGACCGCACTGTCACTTCATTCACGGGGAGGGACTTTCTGTTCCCCATTCTCCTGATCGCTAGGGGTCCCAGTAGTCAGACTCTCAGCGATCTTATACTTGTCCTCATAAGTGTCTTTTATATAATAATGTTTCCTGCTTTACTTATCAGGCTGTTTTCCTCCTCCTTTCCTTCACTAAGACCAAAATCTGTATCCAGCCTCATACATAGAAGTCAATGGAGAGAGGAAGCGGGAGGAGGAGGTTGCAACCAGCTAGTAACGTATTTATTGGTTCACTTTGTACAGTGGTAGAGCCTTAGCTTACTAGATATAATAGAGTTAAAAGCGCTATCTTGCTGAGCTTGTAGCAGTTTCAGTATGTGTGTGTCTTTCCATCAGCCCCCTCCTCCCTCTAGACTTCTGTTTTAGTAGTAACTCAGACTGATAAATGACAACTTCCAGACACAATGGTTACAAAACACTATGCTTCTGTATGTCATCAGTAGTAATACATTACTGCAATTCTTTACCTGTTCAGAACTTTTCTGACACTACTTTATGCTTTGGGACGGTCAGTTTGCTTGTCTGTACTTAAAAGGGACACTCTACCCAAAAGTAAAATCTCTCATACGCTCCATTATGATATTCCCCATGTCAGTTTCTCACCTGTTCTTTTTCTTGCTGCTTATATCTCTATATATCACAAGAGGCCATTGACCAGGAACCATGTGAATCAGACTTCAGTGACACACTTTTCTATTGATGTCTATGGAGAGCTATTTGTCATGTGTCGCAGCCTCTGCAGTACCTGTATGATGACTATACCATACAGGTTTTCCATAGAAGTTTCTACCATAGTTATGGCTGATGATGATAAGACAGCTCCTGCCGCACAGTTATAATGATGGAGATGCAGCCTGCCCGATTGTATATGTATAGTCGCTTAGCTTATCTTGGAGAATATAGAGAAGGGGGATAATCACGGTATACTCCCAGCACGCAGAGATGGTAGATAATCTATAGGAAGGAGTATTCAGAAGCAGAGGATGCAAGAAAGAAGTGCAGTATGCATAAAGGTAGTGCAGAATATGGTGGACGTATCCATTACATCATCTATAATTGTTGATTCTGTGGCCTCATGTAGGGATACTAGGGGCTTGACCTGACTTCTCTATGGACACTTTCTGTCTATCTGTCATGCTGGATTTTCTTTAACAGAGAAGATGAGCAGTGACTGGAAACTCTGGAAGTCACTGCAGTATTATCCTGTATTATCATTGAGTGAGGTACGTCGGTTGCCTCAGCTATACCTGGTTCATAGTGTGTACAGGACCACCTCCTTGTTATGTAAGATAGGGCTTCATAGTAAATCTAAATGCAATGAGGAATATGGAGATGTTGTACACATGATGCAGTATACTGGTGTCAGACCCTTCTGGCTGGACCAGGGCTCATAGAGAAGGGTGTATGGTTTGCATCACTATTGAACGAGAGATTATAGGAAATGTAAAAAGGAGGTAAATTTCAAGAAAATCTGCCTCACATGTCTTAATTCCTCAGGACTCCCATCTTATTGGCTCAGTGGTTAGCACTATTGCCTTGCAGTGCTGGAATCCAGCCAAGGACAATATCGGTATGGAGTTTATATGTTCTCCTTGTGTTTGCATGGGGTTCCTCCAGATACTCCAGTTTCCTCCCATACTGATAGGGAACGTAGATTGTGAGCCCTACTCAGGACAGTGACTGATGACAATATGTGTAAAGCGCTGCAGAATATGTTGGTGCTATATAAGGAAGTAAAATAAAGAAAAAATATTTTGAGAACCCCCTTTGATATATTGCTCTTCTTGAAGGGATTTTCCCATGAAACAAGTTATCCCTAGTATAGGGAGTAACTTGCAGATCAGTGAGGTTCTGACCGCTCAGACCTCCACTGATCAGCAGAACGGGGGACTGATAGGAGGAGATGAAGATGTGATTTTTGTGTTCATTTTCTATACTTAGTTCCTTTTGAGGTTTTACTTTGTCAGACAACCATATCACTGTTTCTTGTACATAGGAAAACCAGGTGATTCCAAATTTAGATTTCAATATTAAAAAATTGATCCGAGAAATCTGCACTTGAACCTTGGCAACCATTGGGTATGGTTGCTATGGTTTTAGCATGATTTCCATAATAATAATGAACTTGTCGCTTTTTAGATATAACCAGTCTATCTAGTCTTTGTACCGTCACCATGCACACAGAAGTAGTTACACACAAGCGGCCTTGACACAACAATGCAGACCCTGATATGATGGAGAACTTATGTCTTTTCACTCTCCCAGTCCTTTTCTTCCGTCTCTTGTTTATTATGTGACAATCCAATTGTGTGTTTTTTTTTTTTCCATATGAAAATGCAGGATGACAGATGGAAGAACAGATGAATTTGCGAAATATTATCACAAGTTTACCCAATTTGCAGAAAGTTAATTGACAGTAAGCAGCCAAGTATCCTGCGCCTATACCCAGAGATGCCAGCGATGCCTAATTAGTAGGGAATAATGGGGAGATGGCAGGGGCAGGATTAGGAGGAATCCCGCACACTGTCATTACTGATTCCCTGGAGTCACTTTATTGGAGGACTTTCAATTATTCTATTATTATTATTCTTGACTGGGGTTTTCGAGCAACTAGTCAGTGTTGTGTTCCTGCAGCGCTGACAAATGGGAGCGAGCAGGCTCTGGGAGGTTTTTATTGCTTGTGTATACTCTGCAGTCTTTTTTTTTTTTTTTTAAACAGTAGAAAACCATCACCTAACCTCGACCCTAAACCCATTCTGCTTGAGATCATTCAGTACTAGAAGTATTACCTATTCTATTAGTAAGTCCATGACTTTTATTAAAAGGCCTGTATTCATAATCCATGTGTTCAGTGTTTCATAGATTTGTTGACTTTCCTTCAGGGGTTAACCCCTCATTACAGTCTTTGTGATTTATATTATATGATATACATATATATTTAAATTTATCTGTACTCAGTAATCCAAAGCCCTTTACCATGTGGCAGTTTATAGACACACACACACATATATATATATATTCAGTATATGTTAATGAATCTACAGTCAATACTTCAGTCCTTTGAAGTTAGAGAGGCTCACCAGCCACCATCCCAGAATAGCTTGTCAACACGATAATGTAAAACCATCTATCCTAGGTTACTGTTAAAGAAGTCAGGCATGCAGTATCCAACCAGGCTGACCACGAACCGTCACATTTCTGTAGTCTTTTATTTGCCAAAAAAACACATTTCTAATCTCAGTGCAGTGTTTGCTTCCCATGTAAGTTCAAGCATAGTAGGTGGTGCAAAAGCTTTCCAAACAAGCGATCAGTTTACGAGCCTGGTATAGCAAGTTCAGGGTGGCTAGCTGGTGACTTTTCTAACCTAGTAAACACTATCCAGTTCCTCATTGCAACCATAAATTGAATTGATAAGATCCGCCACATCCCTCCAGGATTGTCTTAGCCTTGGACAGTTTCCACATGACATGCATCAAGTCTACGTCTGGTGCTTTGCAGCCTTTAATACCATTAAAGTGGTATTCTGGTAATTACAAGTTATCGATCATTCACAGGATAAAGGGGAACTGTCTGACTGGTGGGTTTCTAATCGCTGGGGTTCTATGTGTTCCCTATGAATAAAGCAGCAGGACATGCATTGTGTACAATGCTCGACTATGTCTGACAATCCCATAGAATGTGAAACCTGGTTCTCCATTCATACAGGGCATGCAGAACTCCCATTTCCATGATCAGTGGTAACCAAACCGTTACAATAGTTGCTGGAATACCACTTTAATGTGACAAAGGGTTATTAGATACTAGTCAGCAGGAGCCAATGAGTTTAGCATGTATGCACTATGAAGACTTGTCTCCATTAACATGGCTTTAGAAGAAATGAGTGGCCTGGGTGGATTTTAACCTAATTCCGCAGCAATTGCACTTTTTGCTTTTACAATCTACTGTTTTCCTGTAAATACAGTAAAATTCCTATCTGACATCTGTCCGATTTCTAACTCTGTCTGTTCTTAATACCAAATCCTATGCTGTGTTGTCCCTTAGTTCTCTATTTCGGTTTCCTTTTTTCTTTCACACAGGCATCCTCAAAAGTTCTTATATGTGACTTTCAGAGTTTTTGGAGGGATGGCCATAGTCCGTTTAGAAGGAACTCTTCTCTAGATGTCCTTATGTTTGATCACAGCATTCTTGTCTATATATTTATACATCTTTCCAGTATTCCTTAGCTATTTATTAGTGTGTTTTTTGTAATTCAGAAAAAAAAAATCTTATTTTCCTACAGGTGCAACACAAGCCTGTACCCTGTGGTAATGGAGAAGAAAGTTTATTTTTGACAGCAATTGAAAATTCCTGGGTGCACATCCGTAGGAAGAAGAGGGATCGAATGAGACAATTGAGAGAGTTACCTCGCGCTCCTGATGTGAATTTCCTGCTAGCTCAGAAGGACGAAAGACAAGCTGAAGAAGAGACCCCAGAAAAATCAGCTTCCTCTGGAGAGAAGAGTCTTACATCTCCTGGTGATGGTCTGGCTTTGCTGCCAAATCCTGAAGACACCATTCCTGAATCTATGGAAGAAGACACTAGGCCTTTGCCAGAAGTGGAAGACTCCTCTGCCCTAGGTCAGATCACTGAGGCTGATGAGCATGATTCCTCAGAAGAAGTCAACCAGATGACTTCAGAAGTGTCACAACCCGCCTGTAGCAGCGACTCTCCATTTCTTTTTAAATGTTTAATGAATGTTAAGAAGGAGACCACCAATGTATCAGTAGAGATGCACTGGGTGGAAGGGCACAACAGAGACTTGATGAACCAACTGTGCACCTACCTGAGGAACCAGATTTGTAGACTTTCCACCAGTTAGTTCTACTGTAACCAGTCATTGCTTATGTTCTCTCTCTGTTTTTACACAATTTTTTAACTCATAGCTGTTATGTACCTCATGTTTCTCATCCTTTTCTCTGCCAGTATAACCAGGATTTTATACCTTATGTTGTAGAAATCTGAATCTGTCACCCAACTGGAACACTTACTGAAATACCCAAAGTCAGTTAAATAAAACCGGATAAAGAATTGCTGAGAAGCGTGGTTACACACTGATTTCTATTAGGGTTTGTGTTAATATTTCACTTTTTGTTGCTTATAAGTACTGCTACTCTAGATATATAAAGCGGGTACAAAGGTGAGAACAGAAAAAAACTAAACCTGTTGTCTTGATGTGGTGTTTTAATCCCATAAGAACACTATTTTAGGCCAGGAGGTCAGAGTGACTATTTTTTATCACTCAGTTCCAAGAGCCATAACGTTATCTGCTGTGACCATTATCTTTTGTGAATTATGTGATCCTGTGTTACACATTTACGTAATTTAATGTATCACTGTTTATTGTGTATGATAGTAATGTTTACCATAGATGAAACATCACTATAGTTGCATATATAGAGGACTGCTAGATAATTGACAGCGTGGAAATGGATCAGTATTGATAACTATATTATAGAACACCTTTCACCACCTCCACCAATTCTAGTTTTTGGCATCTGTTAATAGGCTCTGCTCCACTGATTCCAGTGCAGTTAGAATTTTCTCCCTAGCCCCCACCGTTCCCGAGCAACAAGTGCAGGTAGTTTTGGTGCCTGATGTGCTACTTAAGCTCTGTAATGTCAGGTGGGCGGTGTCAGGCAGGGGGTGTGATTCACAGCACCAATCAGAGACAGCCAGTGTCAGAGCTCAGAATCACACCCCTTGTCTGCTCCTGCCTGACACCGCTCACCTGATAGTAAAACGCCTAAATAACATATAAGGCACCAAAACTAACAGCATTGATTACTCGGGAACAGTGGGGGCTAGAGAAAAAAAAATTTAAACTGTGCCAGAATCAGTGAAGCTGCACCTATTACCAGATAATTACGCTAGGTTCGGGTTTCCGTTGGTCCCCAAGCAGATCCAAAAAACGGAAACCTAATCTGCTTAAAAAGCGGTTACCTGCAGACCCCATAGACTATAATGGGGTCCGTCGGGTTTCTGCCCAAAAAATGCAGAGAGAAAAGTCCTGCATTTTTCAAGCGTATTCAGGGATGGAAACCCTGAATGGAATCCAGGCGCAGGTGTCATCCTAGCCTTAGAATTTGAATTGGTAGAGGTCCTCTTTAAAAGCCTAAGGTTGAGGCCATATGCTGCGGAAAAGCTACATTTATTGATCCAGATTTTTTGAGCCAAAGTCAAGAGTGGCTTTAATAGGAAAGGGGGAAGCTCTTATACCTCTCCCTTCTGCTACATCCACTACTGGATTTGGCTAACAAAATGCAGCAAAATCTGTAACAAAAAAATTTCAGCTTTTCCGCAACACATAGCTTCAGCTTTAGCCGACAAAGCATCTACTGGATGACTATAGTCATTCAGTGTATGGACACCTTAAAGGAGTATTCACATTAAAAGAAACTTGCCTCTAAAACATCCATTTCAAAAGTTATTAATATGTGTAATAGATCTTCATTATTAAAAATAACAGAATCAAAATCTATGCTCACCTATTTCCCCGTTTTGTGAATTCCTCTCTATTTCTGGTTGCCATAGTAATGTCCACCATCAGCTGCCAGATGGTACACACTGTTCCACCCCTCTGCTTTTCCTGAAAAACCCTGCCTGGTTTCACTTTTACGTTCATGTTTCCCTGCTCCTCCTTTCTCTACTCTCTAAACTCAGTTGGTCAGTACGCCAGAAGCCGTAATCTTCAGCCATTATTTGCACCAAAAAACCAGTTGGCCTGCCGAGATCAACCCCATTTCTGTCCAAGGTCATTTTTGGTGCAAATATGAACAGTGGTTCATCTTTCTAAAACTGGTCAGTTTACAAAACTGACACAGTGGTGAGAGTATACAGTGGGCAGGACCAGCGGCACCCCCAGGTATATCATTTCTACACACATTTTCTGGCATAACTGATGACAGAAATCTAAAGCAGCTCATTTTCAGTCAAGGCACATGGACTGCAAGAGGATGTGTCTAATATATGATGAGGTGTGCACCTTGTGATAAATAAAGTGCATCCTCTGCCAGTGCAGGGTATATCAAGGCAAGTAGTGAAAAGTCACTCTTGATGAATATGTCCCAATGTGCCTAGAGAATGCATCAAGACATTTCTCAAAGCAAGCCTGAAAATAGAAGTGAATACTGCTTCCTTGCCATATAAACTGTAGTGGCGAGTGTAGGTATTGCAGCGTTGGCCTATTGAAACTGGATAACCCCTTTAAAGCTACGGCCCCACGTTGTGGAAACACAACTTTTTTTTTGTTGCAGATTTTGCTGCGTTTTTTTGAGCCAAACCAAAGTATGGCTACAAAAGGAATGGGAAATATATAGCAAGCTGTTATACTGTTACCTTCTGGCCATTCGACTCCTGGCTTTGGCTCAAAAAAACACAGCAAAATCTGCAACAAAAAAAGCTGTGTTTCTGCAACGTGGGGCCTCAGCCTAAATTAGATTTCTGGTTTAATGACTGGGCCTGAAACATAATAGTGCATTCTTTAGTAGAAGTCAGCCAATCAATTGTTTGTCTAACAGCTGTTCTTCTCAAAATCCTCATACACATGCATGCTCAATTTGGCAGGGTGTTCAGAGTATGGTGAGAGAAGCAGAGGTGTACCTTGAGGGGATACAGAGGGTGTATTCTCACATGGGCCCTGGAGCCTTAGGGGGCCTATAAGAAGTCTGTTCCCGATATGAGGAGACCAGTACTGTAAACAATACATTATAGTTGGGGAGGCTGGGACAGATTTTGCATCGGGACTAGGAGCTTCATGTTATGCCTCATGTTATGCCTGTGGAGAGAAGAAGCTCTTTGCCAGAAACCTCTAATGGTGGCATATCTTCCTTAACAGAAAAGGATTGAGCATATTGAAATCCAACATGTCGATAATTTTTGTTCCTGACATTGGTCAAAAGAATATTGGCAAACAAGCAATAAATATTACATGGTCGACTACTTCTGTCAGAATCAGGG
Organism: Leptodactylus fallax; assembly: GCA_947044405.1. Classification (NCBI taxonomy): domain Eukaryota; kingdom Metazoa; phylum Chordata; class Amphibia; order Anura; family Leptodactylidae; genus Leptodactylus; species Leptodactylus fallax. The sequence goes on along the minus strand of CAMRHE010000073.1, from coordinate 2,881,815 downwards.
CTGTGGAGTCAGTAGGCCAGACCACAGACTCTTACTCGGACTCCTTCACAAATGGCTGAAAGCCAAAGTCAGCCAGAAGTAGTAAAGATCCTCTAATTCATTGAAAAACTAGTGATTGGTTCCTATGAAAGTAAATATGTAACAAACTATACAATATACACTGTAATATAATATAAATTAATCATTTTATTTTGAAGTCGGAGTCGATAACTTTTTTCTGTTTCAAACCAAAATTGGTCCTGACTCCACAGCCCAGGTCAAAATCCTTTACATGAACATAACAGCAGCTTCTTTAGCTTTATCAACTATATTTCTACAATCCAGTTTGATGCAATTTAGATGAATCATAAAGTATCTGACCTTAGTGTGTTCTGCCAGCACAGCACTGAAATCCCTCCAAGGTATTGCTCGAAAAACACTTGTCTTCCACAAAGAGTTAGAACATAGACAGTACAGGGAAAGAGTCATCTTCATCTCCATCGTGCCCACTAATGTATCAGTCGAGTGGTTTCTGCTTCCCGCGTTCCCTACCCTACAGTCAGCAGAGAGGACGGGTATAGCAGACGTGATGTCTAATACAGACAGAGATGCCCCCCCACATTGTGATACATAGCTACCACCTTCTAAAATGGACATTATTGAATTTTTACAAATCATTCCACAGACAGTAGCTCAATGACAAAGAGAAATCAGGTTTGTAATAATTGTACAAATATAAGAAAAATGTGTATATGGGGGGGGGGGCCTGGTCTGTTACCTTGTGTTGCTCTTATTGAAAGAGATTCTGCCACAACCAGAGTCTCTTCTGTATCACACATATTCTATTGTAGGCTCGGTTGGTGACGTAGTGAACATACATTTTTTGTGTCAAAGTGCAATCTTGCTGTTGATAAATCAATCTTTTGATCTGAATGCAAATGAGCTGTTTGGTGCACCCAAAGAGTGGCCACACCTGCCAAAACACCCATTGCCAAAACCGAACAACTTGCTTGCTACAAATTAAACGTTGATATTCTCAGCGGCAGGACTGCACTTTGACACATATAGGTACGTTTACTATGTCAATAACTGGGTAGATCTGCTGGGTTCTGGTCACAGACTAAATAAAATTGTTCCAGAATTACAAGTAGAATGGCACACAGAGCATATTGGTCAACTGTCAAGCCCTTCTTGGCTACATCTCAGGCCTGCAGGGCATCTAGTCTCCCCCCCCAAGCAGTTTTACCAAATTCCACACAGAACCTGACAACAGCCAACACAGTACAGTACCACTGGCTGCCAACAGGGGTTCACATATCGAACTGATTCTACAGCTAAGCACACAAACTGACTATACATCAGTCATTACCTCCAAATGCCGTCTACACAGTCCACTGACAGACCCATCTCCACCACATGGTATTACTCTGTCTACTCTCAGACCACTCCGTGAGCCATACTCCAGGCCTTGCATGGTGAAACAACTATGCTGCTCAGCACTCATTCTCTGTAGGGTCCTCCTCCATAGTTGAGCAGACTCAGACGACACAATCTACCTGACCTCTGATCACCATGACTCTCAGATTAACCAGGTCCTGACCTATCACATACACAGACTGTACAGATTCCTAGTCTAGCATCTCATTTGACCTCCCATCAATGTGCAAAATGGTCCCAAACCTCCTCCTGTCTTCTCTCCCTCCTACTGGCACTGTACTGCAACTTATCAGTAACACCACACTGTGTCCCTAGCTAGGATCAGTGTTCAGAGCCAGTCCAGAGTGTTCAGTCAGTCCAATGCCCCCGTTCACCACACCAACACACACACAACTGTCTGCCCCATAAACTCACACACGTACAGTCACAGTATTACACTCACACAATGGTTCTGCAATATTCCTTTGCCTGTTGTCCAACTCACCTATAAGACATTTGAGAACTGTGTTTTAGCAAAATACAAAGTCCATTAGGAAAGGCCATCGATATTAGATCTACGAGAGTCTGACACCTGGGACCCTTCAGTTTACCGGTTGCCTTGGTACTGGTGATCTATCCTAAGGATATACCATCACTTGTAGAGAGTGGATAGTATGCATAGTTATGCAGATCCTTCACAATGACACTGAAAGAGGAACTCAAGTGTGTCCTATTACCACTGATCATATTTATGGTGCATTCACTTTAGGATTTTTATATCTGTTTAACATGCAAATGGTTGGCGATCAGTTACAGAGATCAATTTAAGAAAAAAAAATGGATCCATTTCTGCCTTTTTTTTGAAGGACACAAAAAACATAGTATACCATTCTTCTGAGTTTATATTAATAGGTGGCTCTCTGTTTAACAGAGCTGAACATACCCAGTTGTGGCTGCCATAGCACCAACATATTCCACAGCGTCATCACACACTGTCCCATATAGGGCTCACAATCTAAATTTCCTATCAGTTTGTCTTAGGAGCGTGGGAGGAAACTCACACAAACTCCATGTACATGTACTTGGCTGGATTCAAACCCATGACTCTGATGGTGCTAAACACTGGGCCACTATACTATGCTGCCTATGGGGCTGCCATCTTGCCTGCACTTCTCCTCTGCTCTGTTATCAGCATTTAGTGATATGCTTTACACAGTCTCATGGCCATAAGCAGCATTACACTGGAGATGACACATTGAGGTCTATGGGAGAGTTCAAGCAGAGAAAGGGAGTAGATAAGCCGTGACATCATCTACTACCCTGTTTCCCCGAAAATAAGACAGCGTCTTATATTAATTTTTGCTTCCAAAGATGTGCTGTGTCTTATTTTCAGGGGATGTCTTATTTTTTTTCAATGAAGAAGAATTCACATTTATTGCTGAAAAAAAAAAATGAACATTTATTATATACGGCACTGTACAGTAGTTGTCATCACAAACCAGCATAACCAGCATAACAGTATCATGCCCCATAGTGGCCCCTGCACACAGTATCATGTCCCATCGTGGCCCCTGAACACAGTATCATGCCCCATAGTGGCCCCTGCACACAGTATCATTCCCCATATTGGCCCCTGCACACAGTATCATGTCCCATAGTGGCCCCTGCACACAGTATCATGTCCCATAGTGGCCCCTGCACACAGTATCATTCCCCATAGTGGCCCCTGCACACAGTATCATGTCCCATAGTGGCCCCTGCACACAGTATCATGTCCCATAGTGGACCCTGAACACAGTATCATGTCCCATAGTGGCCCCTGAACACAGTATCATTCCCCATAGTGGCCCCTGCACAAAGTATCATGCCCCATAGTGGCCCCTGCACACAGTATCATTCCCCATAGTGGCCCCTCCACACAGTATCATATCCCATAGTGGCCCCTGCACACAGTATCATATCCCATAGTGGCCCCTGCACACAGTATTATACCGGTATGTCCCATTGTGGACCACCCATGAACAATTATTATACTCTGGGGTCTTTTCAGACCCCAAAGTATAATGATCGGAGACCCAGGGGAGGATACAAACATAAAAAAACAACGTTGCTTACCTGTTCCTCGATCTGGTCCACTCTCTGCTGCTTCGGCCTTCTTCAATGCTGGACCAGGCCGGCGTCATGTGATGCGGGCCGGCGTCGCGACGCAAAGTGACGTCCCCAGCAGAATCGTTACAGCAGAATCGCGCAGCAAGGACAGGCTCTGCTTCCCGACACCAGGAGAACGCTTACCACTGCACACTCATGCGGTACAACGCAGAAGGGACATCGTACTGTACAGGATAACGGCAGCGGGACAAAGGGGGACAACAAGGAAAGCAACATGCTCAGGATGCTGAATGGTGAAGGTAGGGGACGACAGCAGTGTTACGGTATACCATATACCGTACCGGTATATTCTGTTCGGGAATGCTGCGAAACGAAACGTCTCCTACGGTACGTCTTACTTTCGGGGGATGCCTTATATTGGGCAATTCTACAAAACCTCTCCTATGTCTTACTTTCGGGGGTGTCTTATTTTCGGGGAAACACGGTAGTAGTGGTATCTATAGACATGTCTTATTGTTATCCTCTATGTGTAAATCAGGTAAAAATCAGAGTAAAAATTGCAGGATTTATTTATTTTTTTCTGACAGTATTATAGTGACATGGAAAATTAAAAGAAAAATTCATAAAAACTTGGCTTGAATAATAGGTGACACATCCACAATGTAGAAAAAGTGAAGGGGGTCTGAATACTTTCTGAATTCACTATATGTGGTTAGGTGGGTAGAGAATCCTTATAAGGATGTGCTCACACAATGCAGCTCTTTCATACATTTGCTTTTTTTAAGTAAAGGCAATGAGGTGAAAGGGTATACCTATATTTTGATCCAATGAAGGTTTTGGTTATTAATAAACGCTTGAGGGGAAAAAAACAGCTTTAGGCTAAGGCCCCACATTGTGGAAAGCAGCTTTTTTTAGTTGCAGATTTTGCTGCGGTTTTTTGAGCCAAAGCCGAGTGGATTGAGCAGAAGGTAGAAATATAAGTTCTTTGTTTTATAAGTTTTATAAGTTCTATGTATTTTCCATTCCTTTTCAAGCCAGTCCTGACTTTGGCCCAAAAAAAAGCAGCAAAAATCTGCAACAAAAAAAACCCTGGGGCCTTAGCCTTACAAGGGAGATTTTTTAGAATACATTGCCTCTGTGGATTCTGAAAGCCAGTACCTGACTGCGAAAGAACTAAAAAACAAACAAACCACAAGATGGGAACGGTATTCAGTAGTCTTTTTCTGCTGTCTTAATAGGGCAGAAATCTTCCTACTTATCTAGAGATACCTTAGCTGAGTTTTTATTTTATGCTATTTTTAACACTTTAAATAATAAAAATTGTGCACGTCTTTAGTATGCCAGTAGGTGGCACCTTTTATCCACATAACCATGTATCAGGGACAGTAAGTGCATAATGTGTATACTTTGGTGTGATCTTTTTAGTCCAAAAACCTCAATAAATAGCTAAATATTTTTACAACGTATCTCATAGTCTAAGGGTATGTTCAAACAAAGGAATTTGGTGCTGATTTTGAGGCAGATTCCACCTCAAAATCATTACCAAATTCCACTCTGAATCTCACTCCTATTGTATTAAAAAAATAATAAGAAATAAGTGTCCTGCTCAAGTGTCTTGAAGTATGGCTAAACATATATAATGGCAAAGCCTCGCCTACAGAGAAAAAAATATTATTAGGGAGAGGCTTGGTAATGAAATATGAAGGTAACAATACAATGCATTCGGAAAATCTTCAGACCCTTTCACTTTTTGCACATTTTGTAATATTGCTGCCTTGTGCTAAAATAAAAAAAAATAATAATAATTCCAGTTTTACCTCATTATTGTGCACACAATACCCCATAGTGACAAAGTGGAAACAGAATGATATTTGAAAAGTTATTGAAAAGGACAAACTAAAATCTAAAAACTAAGTATTATATTCAGACCCTTTACTCAATACTTAGTTGAAGCACCTTTGGCAGTGGTGACGGCTTCCAGTCTTCTTATACACAATGCCACAAGGTTTGCACGCCTGGATTTGAGGATGTTTTGCCATTCTTCTCTGCGGATCCTCTCAAGCTTGGTCAGGGTTGATGGGTACTGTCGGTGGACAGCTATTTCCAGGATTCTCCAGAGATGTTCAATTGGGTTCAAGTAAGGGCTTTGCTTGGGTCACCCAAAGACCTTCACAGAGTTGTCCCTAAGTCACTCCTGTGTTGTCTTGGTTGTGGGCTTAGGGTTATTGTTTTGATGGAAGGTGAAGCTTTTGTCCAGTCTGAGGTTCAGAGCACTCTGGAACAGGGTTTCATTAAGAATATCTCTGCACTGTGCTCCATTCAGCTTTCCCTCAACCCTGAGCAGTCTCCATGTCCCAGCCACTGAAAAACACCTCCACAGCATGCACTGCCACCACCACTGCAGGGATGCTACTGGGCAGGTGATGAGCAGTGCCTCGATTCTTCCAGATGTGACATTTAGAATTGAGGCCAAAAAGTTCAATATTGGTTTCATCAGACCAGATAATTTTGTTTCTCAAAGTCTGAGAATCCTTTAGACTCCAGGTGGGCTTTTATATGCTTTTTACTGAGGAGCGACTTCTTTCTCGCCAGTCTGCCACAAAGCCCAGATTGGTGGAGTGCTGCAGTAATGGTGACCTTCTGGAATTTTCTCCCGTCTGCACACAGGAAGTGTCTGAAGCTCAGCCAGAGTGACAATTGGGTTCTTGATCACCTCTCTTACCAAGGCCCTTCTCCTACAATTACTTATTTTGGTGGGGCGAACATCTCTAGGAAGTGTCCTGGTTGTTCAAACGTCTTCAATTTAAGAATTATGAAGCGCACTGTGCTCTTGAGAACTTTGAGTGCAGCAGAAATCTTTTTGTACATTTCTCTAAATCTGAGCCTCCATACCATCCTGTCTCTGAGCTATGCAGGCAGGTTTTTCCTCCTCACAGCTTGCTTTTCCTCTGATATGTATGGTTAGCTATGAGACCTTATACAGACAGGAGTGTGTCTTTCCAATCATGTCCAGTCAACTGAATTTACCACAGGTGGGCTCCAAAAAATGTGTAGAAACATCTCAAAGATGATCAGGAGAAATGGAGGCCCCAGAGCTAAATTGGAAGTGTCTTAGCATATCATACCTCATAATGGGGATACTGAGTGCAGATTGATAGGGGAAAGACTTCAACGTAAAATGTGAAAAGAGAGAAAGGGCCTGAAGACTTTCTGAATGTATTGTATATTAAACATATTGAGGGAAATTTTACTTCACTGGGGTTCCCTTTATGGACACAGCCAGCCTTCAATGTTGTTTCCTTATTTTGTATTCATGCCAAAAAAGTTAACTGCAGCCTCAAAGTAACTCTTGTGCCCCCTGTTGAGCAGCTCCATACTTACTAGTTTATGCAGATGTTTCATATTGAACATCTCAGTGTACGCCTCTAAATAGTGAGGTCTAGATCACAGAATCAGCCGCAACAGTCTTCAAGAAGGTTCTGCTTCATACTGTGCTCCATGTGGTCAAGCTACATTTTATGTTATTTTTGATTACATGCATCACATTCCTTATACAAGGCATACATGACACTGACTAGTTTCCGGAAATAATTCATGTCTTCCATCTTACTGTGTTTTTAAAGCATTCTCTCAACAGAACATAACAGGAACTGTAGTAGGAATGTAGTATATTTGGCTTGGAGGAAGATTTTGCAACTACTTTCTCTAAATGTTCTAATGTGTGATGCACTTTACTGAATTACAGAGCTGTATAGTGCCACAATTGGGCACCAGTAGACTTCTGTTGGGCTCTGCTCTACATATGTCTATGCTTCTAGGAAAAGATATCTCCATAACATGTCACTCACCTTACTGGAGATTATATGGATCCATTGGGTTGCTATGGATTTGGTTTTAAGCCGAACTCTGCCAGATGCAGAGTCTAAGGGGATACTCAATAATTCACAGTTTAAGCCAATACAGGGATCTGGACTTCACTACAAGGTATTCCCAGGTCACTAGCCCATGAGCAGTGTTAGCAATAGCTGACATGAACTGAGGAGATGACACCAGGATGAGGAACCAAAACCATAGGCAGAATGCCCAGTGAGGCTTTACAGAAGTCAGGGCTGGCGAAATTTGCTTACAATGGCAGTCAGGGCAGGTGGAAGGCAGGGATGGGGGGGGATAAAATCAAACCTATATCAAATCAGGCAGATGGAAAAAAATTCAAAATACAAAATTTGGTGCAGGTGCCCAATGACCCTTCTTAACGTCTGTACAACTGTCTTGCATGTCTTTGATAACAACAGTTATCACTATGTTCTATACTTATACTTATTTTGACCAGATTCTGGAAAGTTAATGCTACTCTCTCCTAAATTCCATAGGGAATACAACTTTGGTAGCCACAATCCTGCACTACCCTGTAAGAACTGCTGAGAAAAGAGTTCTCTGTGTCCTGGCATTGTGAACCCAACATAGCAAAAATAACAGGGGCCTGGCAGAGTATCAGGGGCTTCTGGGCTCTGGGCCTTCCTCTTAGTCCTGGGTGTGGTACTTTCTACATGGTTTCTGCCATTGGCCTCGGTGCTATAACTGCATATATGTTAATATCTGCCCCTGTGTTGGGGATTGTGGGTTTGGCTGCTGAGGACCTGACATGGATGGTTCTCTGAACCCTCTTTGGGACTCTTATCTGGTATGTATTTTTTTTTTCTCCTTCTTCTTTTCCCTCCTCTTCCTCTCTTATCTTCTCAGCTTTTGTCGCTTTTTCTGCTCTCCCTCTTTCTCTTCCTACTACCTCCACTCGTTCTCCCTTTTCTTCTTCTTCTTCCATACTCCTGTTGCCTTGCTGGCTGGGTCCGTCTGTGGAGTTCTCCTGGGTGGTCCCAGTCCGCATTGTTTATTTTTGTATGTGTGTGTTTTTGTGTAATTGGTCTATTTTGGACCTTGTTGTATTCTTATAAGAATACAATAAATATTTGAATTCTAAAAAAAATAACAGGGGCCTGGCAAAGTCCGACAGGGCTGTCTGGTATGTTACCTTAGGTGTGCCCCAACAGGCACTAAAGTGAAAAATAACTTCTGAATCACATACAGGTGCATCTCAATAAATTAAAATATCTTTGAAACGTTTATTTCTTTCAGTAATTAAATGAAAAAAGTGACCTCCTTTATTTTCTAGATTCTTTACACACAGAGTGTTTTATTTCAAGTGTTTTATTTCTGTAAATGTTGATTATGGATTACAGGTAATGAAAACCCAAATCTAAGAAAATTAGAAAATTGTAAAAAGTTCAGTATTGTAAATTCAGGGTGTCACCTGCCATGGTTTCCTAAGCCTTTAAATGGTCCCTCAGTCTGGTTCAGTAGGACACACAATCATGGAAGACGCTGATTATGGATTGTATTACTGAATTACTGAAATGAATGAACGTTTCAAAGATATTCTAATTTATTGTAGGGGCACAAATAAAAAAAAAAAATAGTTCAAATATGATTAATAAAATTCAATAAATCATAAAAAATATATATTTGACATTACTGCACTCATAATAATTTATATCGTAGTTCACGCCATAAAAAAATAGGTAATTATTTTTTATAAATACATAATTTTATTATTATTATTCAAAGTTTATTGAAGAAGAATACAGAGAAATAACATCCAGTTCACTCAATAAAAACAAGTATGGATATAAATGAAGAAGTTACATGGACAATGTTTTATCATTTATGAATAATAGGTGCACTTAGGGAAGGGGGGGACTGAAGAGGGTAAAAGGAAAAGATGAAGAAGAGGAAAGAAAAGACATTTTTTTAAAATATATTCTGTAACTTTAAAGGGAGTCTGTCACCAGAATATCAACCCTGCCCTGCAAACAAATAGAATAGGGTCACCTGAATCAAACAGTGTTTCCCCATTGTGAATCGGTGCTTCCATGGCCGTGATATCACCTATTTGGCCAATATGCAATTGAGCTCTTTGGAGCAACGCCCTCATTTTTCCAAAGAGCTCATTTGCGTCTCGACAAAAAAAAACCACAATATCTCGGCAACAGAGGCACTAATTCACAAGGGGAAAACACTGTTTGATTCAGGTGACCCTAGCCTATTTATCTGTGGGGCAAGGTTGGTATAATGGGCTCTAGTGACAGACTCCCTTTAAAACTTTATATCAATTGAACTCTACCGAAATGATGCCTATAAATGCACTACACGTCACACAAAAAAAAGTATGAAATAGGCATGTACCATGTAAGAGGCACAGCTGATGGAGTGCTAGGAGGTAAATCGGGAAGAATTCCCCTGGGCCTGCAAAGAGAACAGTTTTCAACACCATCATAATGGGTTAAATAAAATAAAAGAAATACTACTTTCCTAGGGCTAACAAAAGGCTGTAAAAGTCAGTGATACTACTGAAAAACAGCTGGAGGGTCAATATTCAACTAAGTCACAAGACTGTGTATAAAAAGACCATGTTAGTGAGGCAGAGTCTCTCAGAAACAAAGATGGTCAGAGTTTCACCAATCTGTGAAAAACTGATTCCAAAAAATTGTGGAATTTCAGAAAAATGTTTGTCAATGCAAAATTACAAAGACTTTGAATATCCCACCATCTACAGTACATAACATCATCAAAATATTCAGAGAATCTAGAGAAATCCATGTGCACAAGGGACAAGGCCAACAGTCAAAACTGGATACCCAACTTTTTTGTAACGGGTCCCTGCCATCAGTTTTTTTTAATTTTTTCAAATGAAATGGAAAAAATGTCTTTCTGATATGCGTTCCGTGTTCTACTGTGAATAAAATATGGTTGTATAAGATTTCCAAATTATTGCATTGTTTTCTTTACATTTTACACAGTGACCCAACTTTTTTGGAATTGGGGCTGTACTGTATGGTAAGCTTTTTTATTACTGTACCCCTCAGCATTGAAAAGTGCTGCAGTCTATCTATTGCAATACCATTGCCGTAAAGGTATGCGTCTAATGTTGGCCCAGTGTATGCCAAAAAAGCTGTCTTCTTGCACAGACCAAGAGGCAGTATGGATACTTTCCTGTTGCATACACTTAACAGATTTTAATAAGGAGATGCTAAGCAGGTCTGTCCTTACAGCCACTAGCAGGACCACACAAGTCAAGAAAGATGCTCTAAGATTCATGCGAAAACCCTTAAAGGGGTATTCCCACGAACATAATCATATCTATATTTGTAGATAATTAAAAGTTAAACATTTTTGCAAATATAAGAAATTTAATATTTTGCAGAGTTTTAAAGATTTTCTCTAAATATCTTGTGGTCACAAGTTGTTGTTTTGATCGGTTGCCAGTGGATACGACCATGAATGTAGGACCTTTCTAAGGTCAGAAAATCAGCCTTGATTTCCTTATTATGGCCAGAATATCTTCTGATACATGTAATGTCCCTGCCTGATAACCCAGCTACAATAAGAAAATCATTGCTGGGTTCCTGACAAGTCCCAGACCATAGAAAGTTTCTGCATTCGTGGTCGTATCCATTGGCAACCAATCAAGACAACAGATGTCACCACTAAGATGGTTAGAGAAAATCTTTAAAACTCTGCAAAATGTTAAATTACTTATATTTGCAAAAATGTTTAACTTTTAATTATCTACAAATATAGATATGATTATGTTCATGGGAATACCCCTTTAAAGTAGATAAACATGAATTCACATAATAGATGTAGCTGTGTTTACTAAAAAAAATTCTAAACTAAAAATTTTTAACAATGTTTTTCACTTTAAAAGTATATGATATTTATTAAACATCAGATCCCATTGACACATATACACACAGCCCATGAGCTAGTAATGTATATTTATTCAAAGGGCCTGATGATTTCTGAGTCACTTAGTAGAGAGAGTATTAGCTCTGTTGCTGCGCTCGCTGTGACCTAGTTTTGTTTTCTCCGCGTTCATTTTAGTGAGGTGTGAGTCACCAAGCTTTGCTACTTTGCTGTATGCGTCATAGATACTCAGCCTGAAGCCGAGCTTCCATCTGATCTCCGACACCGTTCCCTAAATTTGAAACATTAGCTTGATCTGTCATCTTTTCCTGGTAGCCAGCATTAGAATATTTCCAGGTAATAATAACTACAAACTACAATCATCTTCAAGGGCAAGTTCACACTTACTGTTGGCAGTGATGTATTTACCTATCAGGGGTGAAGAGGTTATACTTATTTGGCTCCCTGGCCTTGCTTCCTGAGGACTCCTAAAGGCACAGCAGGTTATCAAATGCAATGTTGTTGCACCAAAGTCTCCATGTAGCCCTACCCATAATCCTAGGCTAAGGCCCCATGTAGCAAGCAGAAAACGAAAAATGCTGTGAAAAAGACCGTGGCAGAAACGCATCACGTTTTTTTTCCGCAGCGTTTTTCACAGAAAGTCCTCTATTATACCTATATGGAAACCGCCAGCACTTCTGCAGGTATAATTGACAGGCTGCGATTTACAAAAATGTGAGCGTTATTGAAATCCCAGCATTTCCGCTGCAGATTTTTTTTCTGCAATGTGTGGATAGGATTAGCCAGAATCCCATCCACTTTGCAGCTACTGTAATACGCAGCGTTTTTTGCCACAGCATTTACACAACGTGTGGCCCCAGCCTTAAAGGAGTTTTCTAACCCTATCAAATCTTTTACAAACATATGACAATGGTATAAAATAATCTAAGGATGCTATAACGTGCTATAATATTGAAGACACCTCTGCGACCATTGGTTGGCTTCAGCAGTCACATCCTACTGTCTTAGGCTGGGAGACCATGGGTGTGTCTGCACAGGAGTGTAAGGAAATTGGTAAGTTATTACTCTCTTAGGCCCTGGCCTAAAGGGTATTTGAGTTTTCAAAACTTGAAATCTCTGCAGGGTTTTGCTGGCAAATCTGTTCTCTGGCTATATAAGCCTTCATAAGTGGTTTCCTAGAAGTTTTTCTACTGCTAATAGCCCGATCGTGGCTGCAGCACATTTTGCATTTCGATGTGAGGTAGGGACCTGTACAATACAGAGCAGTCTGCACCCCCCCCCCCCCCATTCATTATTACTATTACTCGTTTCTTTACATCTAACTGTATTAACTGTAAAATAGCAAATAAGATTTTCGATTTGTACTTAGTCATGGCCTTATCTTTTGCACATTACATAGCATACAGAGCTGGTCCATTTCACTTTCAATTTACTGGAAATAAAGAGACTCTTTGGCTAAGACTTCAGTTCCTATTCATGTGACTGCTCAGCATGTGCTCAGGCTATAATCAACTTAACCACTTCTTCCAAGGAGCTGCTACATACTTGAACTAAAACTTGCTCATGACTTCCCTTTGATCACTTATGTTTTTTTTTTTGTGTAGTCTCTTTAAAGAATACATGTTAGAAAATTTTAAACCATTTTCAACAGCAATAGAAGAAAATGCAAAGGCAACAGGTCGATAGTAGACTGTAGTTCTTATAGAGCAATCTAAGGAATACAGCCATTGATATGAAAGAACTTTAGAATGTGATTTTAGGCTGAACATGCACTTTAGATGTTGACTGTTAGCTGATTTAGCTGTCAGGCGAACGCTTGTTTGACTACCAGCTATATCCCCAGACCAAGATCCCCAGACCAAGATCCCCAGACCCTCCCATACACATTCAGTCCTTTTCATCCCTCAACATCTACCATCGGGGGATGGAGTGGGTGGGTCTTGAGGCTCCCATATATATCAGATGTTTCCCACCAAAATCAGCAGATTCAGCCAACATTAACCTCATGTATACGGTATGGCCAGCTTACGTTTTACAGTAACTGAAATCTCTGCTACACTGGGGTGAAATCTCTGGGACGCTGCAACTGGGCCCAGAAGCCAAAATAACCCATTATTCACCCTCAACACACTAGAGATGGATAAACGTCTTTGATCTTTCTCATTTTCACTGATGGCTGAATGAAAATGAACTATTTCATGGGAAACATATCAGTTGCCCAGCAGTATTTAGTCAAGAAGTAAGTCTATGTGCGGGCATCAACACGGGATGGGAATGATGGAAAGCTTGTGTGCACAGACATGTTGAGAACAAGTCTTCGTGGCAACCTGGGCCCAGATAGAGAAGGCGAAGAAATGTAAATGGTGCTAAAATGTATGAATGAAATAAGGCTTACGGGTGTGAGGAGAGGATGCACAGGGGGTCCAAGCCGAGTTTTTGCACCAGGGCCCATGCAGTTGTGCGCTTGCTCCATTGTGGAAATTAGCGATGAGTCAAAGTACTCCTATCAATAAAAAACGTATGTAAGTATACATATGATAGGATGCACATTCTTTGATATCACGTAATTTTCCAGACATCATCCTGAACCTCTGAAATGTTTCAAAGCCTAGAATGAGATGATCTTATTAGAAATTTACTGTGTGACTTTAAGGTGTTACCCAGAATGCATCTGGTTGTCTCACTGTGGACTGGCAACCAGGTATTACTTAATTTAAATTCTTTAAATTGCTTAATTAAATGTAACAGTAAAGTCTACAGACGTTCATTACATATTCGTCATCACCCTAATTTCTTGTAAGACTATATCTTTTATGTAAATTACTATGATTATTGTGATGCGATGGATTGGAGGTCAGATTAAGTAAAAGCAGGACAGAATTACTGACCATAGTAGTGAATAAGAAAAGAGTAGAACAGGCCAGACTAGAAAGTCTGTTTTTTTCCTATAAAAAGCCTCATGGATGGGAAGATTAAAATGAGTTGAACTGAGTCCTCAGACATCTTTGTAATACAGTATTGCCGTATTTTGCTGTTTGTGCTTATGTTTTAGTTTGTTTTTTTTACTGTGTATTTTATAAAAAAAAAACAGATTTTGTTGAAGGTAACCAAAAAACAAGCAAGAGGCTCCTGACAGATCTTATTATGGCTGTTTTTTAACCCTACTTGTGGCTTGTGTGAATATCCAAAATGGTTTATAAACACAGGAACAACCAAATAGTCTTATGTGAATACCTAAAGCTGGCCATACACATAGAATCTTTATCTGCAGATCATTGGAAGATGCAGCTTATTTTAGTAACATCTGCTGTTAATCCTACATGTATGACCACCACAGATATCAGATTCTCAACATATTTTACCAAATTTAGCTGGATCAGGCAAAGGTCTGCAGATAAATATCTTATGTGTATCATCAGCTTCAGCCTGAAGGGCTATACCTAAAAATCGGGGCACCTGCCATGACAAATATCAGCTTATCCCCTGGTTAAAATGGTTGGTGGGCAAACTTTATTTTTTTTTTACAAAAGTTGTCCAAAAATAAAAGAAGTTGATCTTTTAAACACACAGAAATGCTGCCCAGCCAGACAAAACTAGAAATCAGTGGTAGGGGAGACCGGAATTATGAATACTCTGGACTCCCAGTTCATAGCACTCACAGCATAATGCAAGTAATAAACTGTACGGTTCACAAAACTACATTATTGCCACACATACAGTTGCTTGCAAAAGTATTCATCGACTTGAACTTTTTCACATTTTGTCACCTTACAACCACAAACTTACATGTATTTTATTGAGATTTTAAGTGATAGACCAACACAAAGTAGCAGATAATTGTGAAATGGAACAAAAATGTGTGACGTGCAAAAGTATTCAGCCCCCTGTACTCTGATATCCCTAAATAAAATCTAGTGTGCACAATTGCCTTAAGAAGTCACTCAACTGTCTGTGAAGGCCTCAGTGGTTTGTTAGAGAACACTAGTGAACAAACAGCATCACAAAGACCAAGGAACTCACCAGACAGGTCAGAGATAAAGTTGTGGAGAAGTTTAAAGCAGGGTTAGGTTATAAAAACATATCCCAAGCTTTGAGCCTCCCAAGGAGCACAGTTCAATCCATCATCCACAAATGGAAAACGTATTCTACAACTGCAAACCTGCCAAGTCATGGCTGTCCACCTAAACTAACAGATCGAGCAAGGAGAGCACTGGTCAGAGAAGCAGCCAAGAGGCCCATGGTCACTCTGGAGGAGCTGCAGAAATCCACAGCTCAGGTGGGAGAATCTGTCCACAGGACAACTATAAGTCATGCACTCCACAAATATGGCCTTTCCGGAAGAGTGGCAAGAAGAAAACCATTATTGAATGAAAGACATAAGAAGTGCCGTTTGCAGTTTGCCACAAGCCATATAGGGGACACAGCAAACATGTGGAAGAAGGTGCTCTAGTCAGATGAGACCAAAGTTGAACTTTCTGGCCTAAATGCAAAGCACTATGTGTGGCGGAAAAGTAACACAACTCATCCTCCTGAACACACCATCCCCACAGTGATACATGGCGGGGGCAGCATCATGCTGTGGGGAGGCTTTTCTTCAGCAGGGACAGGGAAGCTGGTCAGAGTTGATGGCAAGATGGATGGTGCTAAATACAGGGCAATCCTGGAAGAAAACCTGTTGGAGGCTGCAAAAGACTTGAGACTGGGAAGGAGATTCACCTTCCAGCAAGACAATGACCCTAAACATACAGCGAGAGCTACAGTGGAATGGTTTAGATCAAAGAATATTCATGTGTTAGAATGGCTCAGTCAAAGTCCAGGCCTAAATCCCATTGAGCATCTGTGGTAAGACATGAAAATTGCAGTTCACAGACGCTCTCCATCCAATCTGGCTGAGCTTGAGCTATTTTGCAAAGAAGAATGGGCAAAAATCTCAGTCTCTAGATGCACATAGCTGGTAGAGACATACCCCAAAAGACTTGCAGCTGTAATTGCAGCGAAAGGTGGCTCTACAAAGTATTGATATAGGGGGGCTGAAGACTTTTGCACATCAAACTTTTCAGATTTTTATTTGATTCAAATTTTGAAAACCATGTATCATTTTCCTTCCACTTCACAATTATCTGCTACTTTGTGTTGGTCTGTCACTTAAAATCTCAGTAACATACATGTAAATTTGTGGTTGTAAGGTGACAAAATGTGAAAAAGTTCAAGGGATAAGAATATTTTTGCAAGCTACTGTAAATGACATGCTGCTGAAATCATGATGTCTGTCATTATTACATGCTGATAAAAGTAGCCCAAATATAAAGTGGCTTTACAGTCTTCTGCCTCATTCACACGTCCACATGTGAATAAGGCCTTATAGTGCTGGAAATCGGTATTTCCTGTCTAATTTATTTTAATGTAACACAGTACACAGTAACGTTAGTAGATGTGTTTTTATATTTACATCTAAATTCCTGTCTCCAGCTCTCAGGTGGCCAATGAAGAAGTAAAAAAAAACACTGGCATTACTTAACTTAAAAATCCAACCTTTGTAAATGAGCGCATGCTGTGTGGTGAAATATGTGAACATGAGCTAGAATATGCCAGGCATTGTACTAGTACAGGACTTGGCAGAGAGGACATTACTGACAACATTGCTCTTTCCTTTCTGGCTTCGATCAGCCTCACCCTCTATTATCTTGTAGGTTACATTAAGTAATAATATTTACAGAGAACGACATGTGTACTAGTTACAGTTCAGTTCAGGGGGATAAAAAAACTCACCAAACTTTTAGGCTAAGGCCCCATGTAGCTGGACGCAGCAAAAAAGCGATGTGGGAAAAACCGCGGCGGCAACGCATCACAGTTTTTCCCTCAGCGCTTTTCACAGAAACTCAGGAAATCTCTGTGGATTTTCTGCTTCTATTATATCTATAGGGAAACTGCCAGTGGGTATAATTGACATGCTGCGATTTCTAAAACCACAGCAAATTTGGAAATCGCTGCGTGTCCGTTGCGCGTATTTTTCCACAATGTCTGGATGGGATTCCTCTGCCGGTCTCAGTTTTAAAACAATGGACAACCGATGGAACCCATTATAGTCAATGGGGTCCATCGGACTCTGTGTGTTACCACTATTTTAACCTGTTCCATTTTTAGCTTGTCCTCCAACGGACCAGAACAACGGGGACGCGACTCTAGTATGAACCTAGCATCAGTATGTTGAAGGGAACATAACTCTGAAGCACCCTACAGCTGAGGACCCACATTGCAGAAACGCAGCTTTTTTGTTGCAGATTTTGTTGTGTTTTTTTTTAGCCAAACCTAACAGTGGCTACAGAAGCAATGGGAAATATATAGGAAGTGCTTATACTCAATCCACTCCTGGCTTTGTCTCAAAAAACATGCATATAATCTGCAACAAAAAAAGCTGCGTTTCTGCAATGTGGGGAGAAGAGTTTAATTTTATTTTGCCCTTATTGGTCAGGGCCAAATTCCATATTCCACAAGCGTATTTTGACAAATTCCGTGTACAATTCTGAGCCAACAGAAAAGGTGTATTATTTCCGCCTCCCGTTCATTTCAATGGGAGTTCTCAGGCAGAATCCGCCTAGAAAATGAGCAGGATGCTTATTTTTTACCGCTAGCTGAAAAAAATCAGCTAGCGAAAAAAATCAACTACCACCTCTCATTGAAATGAATGGGAGGCAGATTTTAAGTGGATTTTGAGACGGATTACACCTCAAATTCAGTGTCAAATTCCTACATGTGAGCACCCCCTGTCGTTTAAAATTGCTGACATGTATGTACATTACATTACACAAAGGCATACAGTCACATACATGCACTGAAACTTGTGCACGCCAAATGCAAAGTACTTACATGTGTCTCCACTGGGGCTCACAGCTTCCATGTCTCCCTTACCAATGCATCAAGACTCTGGAGATATGTCCCACCTGTTACAGTAACCACACAGTGGTTAGAACTATCTGGAAAATTCATATAGCAACAGATAGGAATTTATATCAAGGTCCAACTGTGTCAAGGATGATACTCAAGAACATTTACATTTCAATACATCTTGCTAGTTAACAGCATACAGCCTCTTATTCAATGTGAATCCTATATACAGAGATTGGGATGTTTACAGTGGCTCTCTGCAACGTCTTTACCATCCTCCTATGTATCTTTATGGTATTTTTTTATTGAAAAAATCTACACAGAAAAAATGATGCATGCCTTACAGAATTACGCTAAGGCCCCACGTAGTGAACCACAGCTAAAAAAAAAAAAAAAAAAAAAGCAGCGGAAAAAAAATGCATCGCGTTTTTATCTGCAGCATTTTTCATTGTATTTGTGCTGTGTTTTTTTCTGCGGTTTTTCTTCCTTTACTAAATCTATAGGGAAAATGTGAGCGTTTCCGCAGGTAAAATTGACTTTCTGAATTTTTCAAAAACGCGGCTTTTCCACTGAGTTTTTTTTCCACAGTATGGATGGGATTAGTCAGAATCTCATTCACTTTGCTGGTACTGGTACACTTTGCTGGCCCTACATTGTTTCCACAATGTAGGGCCTTAGCCTCTAGGGTGAGTTCACATGGAGTTTTTTGCAGCAGAATCCGCCTCAAAATCTGCCTCAAAAAATGTCTCTCCATTCATTTCAATGGGAGTTGGTAGCAGATTTTTTCCTGACAGCGACATGACCTATCTTCAAGCGGATTCTGTCTTGAAAAACCCTTTGAAATCAATGGGAGGCGAAAAAAACGTGACGTGGTTTTTTGACGCAGTTTTAGATGTGTTTTCTTGTGCAAAAAATGTATCAAAAACCGCCAGCGTTTTTTTAAAGTGAAGTTTCCAGGTGCATACAGTGTGCTGGAGTAAAACAAAAACACGTAAAAAAGTGACAAAAAAACGGCAGCAAAAAATGCATAAAAAACTGTGGCAAAAACGCATTTTGTAAAAAGAAAAATCAAAAAACGTTTGCAGATCTGGGGATGGAATCCTCCCCCAAATCAATGGCAAATTCCTACGTATGAACCTACCCTTAGACTAAGGCTCCACATTGTGGAAACGCAGCGGTTTCTGTTGCAGATTTTGCTGCAGTTTTTTGAGCCAGAGTCAGGAGTGGATTTAACAGAAGGGAAACATCTATGCGTTTTCATTATATTTTCCAATCTTTTTCAATCCACTCCTGACTTTGGCTCAAAAAACCGCAGCAAAATCTGCAACAAAAACGCAAACGCCGTGGTTTGGCCACAGCGGAGACATCACTGCAAAAACCACAGCGTTTTACAGTCACTGCAAAGTGGATGGGATTCTAGTGGAAAAAAAACACTGTGGGATGCTACATGGGGCCTTAGCCTTAAAAAAAACAGATCCGTTAAATGCTGAACGGACAGTAGAAATGTGATGTGAACAGCGTCTAAGACATTTATGGGATATCCACAGGATAGATGAAGGCCCTTTTTCTTGGAAATGAGCCTACCATGACATGGATAGTTGAGGACCCTATCCTACAGCCACAGTGAACAGAACCCAAACGTGCAGACCCTATGGATATGCCATAAATGTCTGAGATTATAAAAAAAAAACTTTTAAAACTTGAAAAAGCACAAAAAAAACACATGTAAAAAATGTACAACTGCATTTTAACTGATGTGTATGATTTTGTGTGTATTTGTAAGCACATATTAAGGGGTTCTCCTATAGTAGAATGCAGGTCTAGTTCTCAAAGCCATTGACTGCTTGCGGGCTGGGGTCCCCAACTATAATGTTCATTTGCTCTAGCAGAGAGTTTGGAAAAACATAATCAAGATGAGAAAACTCAATGTGTGAATATAACTTTATTTCAAAGCCTAAAACAAACAGTGCAGCCAACTTCTGAGAAGCTGCGGCAGGGACATGTCGGTATGGCTTTGTGACTGCTAATTAATATTGGAGAAGGACTTGCATCAGCCAAGATAATAATAATAATAATAATAATAATAATAATAGTCCTTTAATAGTCCCACAGTGGGGAAATTCAGTGTGTTACAGCAGCAAAGATAAGATAAGCAGATACAAATACAAATACAACATGTACAGGAATGTTCCAAGGTGAGAGGCAAAACAAGAGACTGCTTGAGCGAAGCTCGACCTGTCACTTATAATTCTAGCTGCATGCTGAATTCCAGCAGGTAATAGGAGGTCATTAAAGGTGTTATCCAGGAATGTATAAATAGACTTGAAATATCTAAAGGCTCGATGTATTCCAACTTTTTTATGCATAACTCTACCAAGATCTTACACTTGAAACTTTTAGCCTCACTGTTCTGTAATGATGTTATCTTTCTCTCTCTATATCTATATATATTCCAAAATTCTGCATATTGCTCTTCAAAACAGACAGTGGGTTATCCACATTTTGCATTCAAACATGTAACCCAGTAGTGTAACTTGAAGCTCCTGGGGCCCAATGCAAAATCCCCTTTCTACCTTGTGCCATTTAGGGTAGTGGTATATTTTATGTGGCAGAGGAATCTTTGGGGCTCCTCACAGTTTGCTGTTGTGCCCCATAATTATTCTGGAGATGTGTATCTCTGATTACGTGAAAAATGTACATGTACATAGCAGACAATTGTAGGACCCAGCAGCTCTAACACACGCTGATCCTGGCGGATCACGTGATCGCCGGGTCAGAGGGGAGCAGCAATACAGCGATTGGGATGGCAGGGAAGGTAATAACCTTCTCTCTGGGTGCTCCGGCTGAAGTTACAGCCGGCTCCCTGTTTGAGCAGCTGCACGATTTTGTGCAGCTGCTGAATTCTGCTTGGACGTACCGGTACATCCTTGCAGAAATAGACAACCACCTTCCAGACATATATAGTCTATGGGCGGTTGGAAGTGGTTAAACTGATTTGGTTTTGGGCCTCCTCTATAACAATAACTAAGCAACCTCCCCAGTCACCCTTTAACCCCTGGTGAGGGCTGTGGATGTCTGCAGGGAGATTGCCAGGTGGCAACCTCCAAAGGTGGTTAGAGTATTGGTAGCATCTGCCCCAGTGGGCCAGTAGATACCAGGGCAAATCATCAGGGGTGAGGCACTACAGTGATCAAGTACAAGGAGGTGGTCTGGGCAGGTGGCAAGGTTCAGAGGTTAGGTACAACCCAAATGTTTGTTACATGTAACAGGAAAGACAGGAACAACAGGCAGGTGTGAAGTCTGTAACAAATAGTGGATCAGATCATAGACTTTACAAGTCTAGCTAACTAGCAGCCTTATTGCTTAGACGCAAGGTATCAGTAGCAGGGATGGAGGAACAAAGAGGAGGATGCCAAATGGGAGTGGGAATGAGCCAGGTGTCAGGAACCTGTCAGGGAGGTGAGCAATCAGGTGCTGCCGCCATGATGAGCAGGATGCCAGAAGCAGTGCACTGCTGGCATTACAGAGGTGAGAGGGAGGGGCATTGAGGGGGGTGCTCCAGTGAGTGATAAAAAGACCCAGGGACATGTTCCTTGTGATAACAATAAGATTTCTAGCACTTACAGCAGTTGTATACAGGTTTTTGCAGTACTGAGCAGTAAAGCTCTGAATAAAGCTGTGAGAAGGATATTGCACTGTATATGCAGCATGATGTCTGCTTCAGTGTCTTTTTCTTTCTTTCTCACTCACGCTTCCTTTCCCTCCCCTGACCACAGACGTCTATAAACTGCAGTCTGCTTTCAATAAACGTGGATATGGCAGTGAACTGAACAGCTTGGCAGGCAGGAGAGAAGCAGATAACAGGAGATAAAAGCATTTATTAAATAATATTAAATAAACAAAAAATATATACATGTTTATATCCAGCGAAGTCCTGTTATCAGGATCAGTGCTGGTACCAGAAGTCGAACCTGGACGATTGTGAACTTATCCCATATCCTATCAATAATTCTAAACTTGGTGCAACTCCTTCAAGGCTGAAGCCCACGTGGCAAAAACTGCAGCGTTTCCGCTGCGGTTTTTCCCGCAGTGCTTTTTGGCTGTGGCCCGCTATGTGGGGCCTTAGCCTAAAGGAGTTTTTGAGAGTTTGGAAAAAAGTGGAATTAAACATATTCTAAAATAACAAAAGAAGACAGTACATACCTCTTTAATCCTCCACCCCAACTCCTTTAAAATTCTATACATAAGGTGGCAGGTGCCGCACACTTTTATTAGTTTGGTGCTCAGTGGAAAGGTTTCTTGCGGACAATCCCTTTAACATGTCTTTTATAGTGCAAGGTGAAAAAGAAAAATATAAATGTGTTTTTAAGGTGAGATGCATATTATAGCTTTATATAAGTGGCACAGAGCCCATATAGGGAATCAACAGACACCTATGGGCCCCACCTATTCCACCATATACCTTAGATTTGATACCTATGAGGTTCCATGACGCCAGACTTGAAGGGTGTCTTGTGTTTGAATTATGTTCATGATATAATCATCCCCACTTACATTTTATTGGAGATTGGTGGCAGCACAGTATATAGTTTGACAATGTCTGTAAAGCACTGCGGAATATCTTAGCACTATAAAAATAAGAAAAATAAGAAATAAATAAATAAATAACTATTGTGGATCCTACTAGAATGACGTCAACCTTCCCCGGAAGAAGGCTGTGTTGAAAGGCATGTAGGTGGCTCGTACCATCCTAGGATGGATTAATCTGCTATGAATTGGTGCAGTATATTTTCCTTCTCCTTGTTGTATCCTCTAAGGTATTGGTGTGTGAGCTGTGCTATGGTATATGATCAAAATGTGACTGCTTATGCTTACTGACCATTACCATTATATTTATTGACTAATTGGGTGGATACTATTGCTTTTTTGGTCTGTCCTGGGATTAACATTTCTGCTGTCCTAATTTTTTTGTCAATAAAGATTACATATTGTAGATACTTTTAGGGTTGGAATCCTTTTTACTACTGGGCGTCAGATTAATGGATGTCCTTACTGACACTGTACCTTATTTGTGATTATTTTGAGATAAGTGGGATATTAGCTTTTATCTTGTTGCTATTTAAGGATTTCTGATTTCAGAGGCATATGAAGAAGTAAATACTGAAAAAAATCTAGCTGTGCTCCATCACATGCAGTATTACAAAGCATTTTTTCTTGCTGAGAATATATTCAACCCACAGAGCCTTACACAGCAGCACATGCAGTTACTGTAGTGTTCTGCCATACAGCCTTCTGCACACACCTCATGTGCATTAGGACTAAACTGAGGGGCAGCATTTTTTTAATTGGTCACTACCTATTGGTTTATTCCAACAGGTAATGGATGATATTTTACTCACCAATCCCTGCTTCTGTCTAGTCCATCCTCCACTTCTTCCTCCAGAGTGCGCTGCAGTGTTATACAGTGTCCATGCCCTGGAAGCAGAAGCGGAGGCCAGACATGACAGGAGCGGGGATTGGTGAGTAAAATATCGGCTGCTACCTGTTGGAAAATGGAATAGGTAGCAGTCGAGCTTGTGTGGCATCAGGGGAGGTAAGTAAAAAAAACAAACAGTTATACTCATCTCTCCTGGGCGTCCAGTGTTACTCCAGCATCCTCTTCAGGCTTGGCATGTCTCACGTGACCACTGAGAACCAATCACAGGCCTCAGCAGTGACCCCCGTAGCATGTGCATCAGACGGGGCTTGTTGGATGCCACAGGACGCCGCAAATATGCCCAGGAGAGGTGAGGCAAAGTAAGTTTGTTATCTTTCCTCAAATTTCCTGGGCCTCCCTGAGACCCCAAAGTATACTAGTGCTTTGAGGGTGAGGAACCCCAAAAGGTTTGGGTGGGGGACGAGCCTGAAACTTTTGGAAAATTTATTTCAAATTTATCACTGTGTGTAGATCAAAAAGGGGGGTATACTGAGTGGAGGCCAAAAACAGAGCAGTATACTGTGTGAGGGCCAAAATGAAGAAGGCAGTAGTATGTGTGGGGGCCTAAAGAAGGCCAATATACTGTGTGAGAACCAGTAAAAGGCGCAATATATTGTGGGGGGGTCAGTAAAGAGAGCAATATACTGTGCGGGGACCAGTAAAGGGAGCAATATACTGAGTGAGGGTCAGTAAAGAGGGTTTTATACTGTGTGGGGGCCAATAAAGGGGGTGTTATACTGTGAGGGGTTCAGTAAAGGTGATAATATACTGTGGGGTCAGTAAAGAGGGTGTTATAATGTGTGTGGTCCAAAATAAGTAGATTTTTAGATCTACAAATGGAGGGGCATGGTCTACAATTTCAATTAGGTGAGCCCCATCACGGAACCAAAGATTGGGTCGGGAATTTTATAGGTCGCCTCAGGCAGCAGAGAGGCTAGGTTCATATGGAGAAATTGATTGATATGCTTGTACAACAGGGTTATCCGAAATCAGTTGTATATGCTGTGGGATTATTTTAGAAGGGTGAATGGAAAAAATGCCTATAAGGAACCATAAGGAGGTCCATGTGGCCCCAGGAAGAAAGCAGAAGCAGTGAGGAGATTGAGATAGTTAGGTTAGTATAATCTGGTATAAGGTTTGCTATGTGGGTTATGTGCAAAATGAAGTTGGCTACATGGCTGCCGATGCCAGTTGGTCTGAGTGGGAGGGGAAGGCTTAGTATAGTATGGTATAAGGCTTGTTACATATGGTAGGTGCAAAATGAAGTTGGTTACACATCTGTTGGTGCTGGGGTCTCTGAGAGGAGGTAAGGGAACAATAAGGGGCAGTACTTCAAATAGTAGATAGGTGTCAAGGTAATTGAATGAAGGGACTAGGTGTGGAGTAGTGCAGGGTCATTTAAGATAAGACAGGTGAGGGATTGTAAATTAATGTTATTTCTACATCACAGGATAAAGCAAGACCCACCCACCTAACCCTTAACATAAGTTTTGTTGTGTTTTGTAAGGCAGGATCGTGGCACTTCACATGGAGGCGGCATGTATGGACCATGGCGACATAACCATGAGCAGGGTTTCTCGTCTATGGAGGAACACAAGCTACATGGCTGGACAATGGTTTAGCCCTTCACAAAAATTGACTTTGTTTTTTATAGCCAGGATGTGGTATATACTTTAAAATGCCCATGTGGTAATATCTATGTGAGGTAAACTTCAATATGTGTGAAAATAAGACTTAATGAACATTGTTTACAGTACCGGACAGTATGTCGCTGGGAGGCAGGGACTCCTAGCATCATAGATAACTATACTGCTAAGAGTCCCTCTCCTGGCATAAGGTGCAGGCTGGTAAATCCTGCCAACACACAGATCAAGTTTCACGGCTAAAAATCAGTCATGTGAATGCGCCGTAAGGCTGAGGCCCAATGTTTCGGAAAAGCTGCTTTTTCTGTTGCAGATTTTGTAGCCAAAGTCAACAACAAAGTCAACAGGAATTAGAAATATATAAGAAACACTTATACGTCTCCCATCTGCCAAATTGACTCCAGACTGGATCAAAAACTGTAGCAAAATCTGAAACAAAAAAAGCAACTTAGGGCCTTAGCCTAAGATTGCTACAGAATGAGGTCTATTGGATCTTTATGTTGGGACCAATGCAGCCAAATGGACTCAATGAAAAGTTAAACTTTAAATAATTTTTATAGTTCTGTTTGCCTTGCATTTCATACAGGGATATGGACCTTGCGAATATATACAACTCCAAATTATTTATATTGAGGATAGCATTGGTCCACCTTGTATCATATATTAAAGGGGTTGTCCAGGATATTCTTTTCTTATTTTAGACCGCGGAAGATGTATAACATGAAAAAAAAAAAACCATACTCACCTGTCCCCGATGCCTCCCAGTGCGGTCCTGCAGCTCTGCTGTTTTCTTCCATCAGAAGTCCCAGCCGCACGTGAGCGCTGAGGCCAATCAGCAGCCTAAGGAAAGGGACCTCAGCATCTGGGGACAGGTGAGTATGTTTTTTTTATTTTTTACCTTCCCCGGCATATTTTAAAAAAATATTTATCCTGGACAACCTCTTTAAGTAGTGGTCTTTTGGTGGGGTGATTTTGTATAATATGTATAATATCGACATTTGCATTGATATTTTAATGAAGTTGCTGTTGAATGATGTTTATTTTACTACTGTGAGTTTTTACAGTCTAGTGATGTAGGTCATGTGACAGTGGGCCGGGTTTGAGCTGAAGTATAAAGCGCGATATCTGGTGCTACTGGGCATGCTTGACAAAAGAGGGTCTCCTGAGACATTGCAAGTTGTGTAAGACTGCTCATCTGTCTGTTCCACCTTCTATGGCTTCCTGGCCAGGATGTGAACGCTCTTGAGTGGGAGTGTACTCTGGAAACCTGAGATTCTACACTGGATTACTCATGCTAATGTGACTATTGATGATTTTGGACATTTATGAATCCATTGGAGTTGTTTGGTGAATACTGGTGAATACTTTTGTACATTATATTAAAGAAGTTGCGATGGTTAATCCATAAAATATTGTCCCACACGACTCGCAGGGGTTGTGTCTGGGCATCAGTCTAGCGGAAGACAGGCCAGGCATAGTGGCACATTGGTCATGGAGGAGTGTAGTGTCAGCCCCAGTGGAGCAGCCATATTACCAAGATCCCAGCGCTTGCAATTGTCCTCTAGTGCTTGTTACACTACTACTGTAGATCGCTGCAGATTAGCGAGCTTGTGGTTGATAACCCCCTGTAATTAATCAATTGTGAAGCTACTGAGAAACTACTGTTAACTAACACCATGCCCAAGCAGCTGCTGCTAACCTCTTTTGTACCTGAAGACCAGTAAAATACCGGTGACAGCGTGAACTGTGAGTGTGTGTACTTTTATCGGCCCAAATTAAAGAAGCGCTGAAGAAGGCTGCCTTGCCTATAACTTTGTTAAGGAAAGTTAAGGAAAAAATAAAAAAATATTTCACCCTGTCCAAAATGTTAAAATAGTAAACTTATTATTATATTTACCTTTAGTAAATTTACCTTCTGCTGCTGTTCTGGTCCCAGGCTACCCGGGAGTCCCACGAGTAAGAGTTGAGAAGCAGCACCCTGACAATCGCTAGTGCACAGAACAGTTTACTTCCAGCCGCATACAACGGCCCTAATGGGTGCAGAAATTGGACAAAAAAGAGATGTGCATTTTTGATGCACTGTGCCACATCTCTACCTCTGCACCTGACACACCACTTTTTTAGACAGTGTGATGATTGGGGCAGAAATCTAGGTTGGCCTGGGGAAGGGACGCCCTGGTCCACCAGATTTACTAGAAACCCAGTATTTTTAGCTGCTACAGAAATGCAATGGAAAAAACGCTTCACAGTACCAACAAATTGAGTGAAATTCTGGTAAATCTCATCCACACAGTGCGGAAAAAAAGAGCTGAGGAAAAGCTGCGTTTTCAAAAACGCTAAATGTTATTTTTAGCTGAAGAATCGCAAGCGCTTACCTATAGATTTAAAAGAGGAAGGAAAAAAGCAGACAAAATGCAACAAAAACTCAATGGGGCACATTTATTAATTTACTTGCGCCTTTTTTTTGGCGTGTATTGCACCTTTTTGAGGTCTTTTTCTGTGCTCCACTTCATTTATCAAGCACCATTTTTTCACACTTATGCTGTTCTCGCTAATTTTGCTTTTTTGTGAGAAAAGTGGGCGTGGCCTAAATAGAGATCCTTTTTTACGCTGTATTTATTACTTGCGCCTTTTTTAAAAAGGGGCAAAATAGGCGCAAATGCACTCCAGTCCATTGGCAGTAAAAAGAGTAAAAGAGCCCTGGATAGTAGGAGAACTGAGCTGAGGTGAAGGAGAAGATGGGATACTGGGTGGAGGGCAGTGTAGGGCATATGGTCACAGTGAGTGGAGTAGTCAGGGACAGCTAAGAAGCTGCAGCTAGGGGTCCGGTAGTCTCGGCACGTGCGGCATGGCAACATGCCTGCCAGCCATGTGACACAGTCAGAGAGGATGGAGGAGTCTTCCATGGGAGAGTAGTATCATTCCCCAAAGCACTGCTGGCATCAGAGGGAGGCAGGGACGCAGACGGCAAAGCTCAGGCTGCAGGTCCTGTGTCAGCACCGGCGGAGTTCTGGAGCGCGGGAGAGTGCCAGTCGGCTCCTAATCGGCATCACTGGCAGAAGACTTTTGGAGGAAGAAATTGGAGATAGGCACATCGGGTGCCTGAACTGTGACTGAGCCCCTAGGGCATTTAACAAGGAGATGCATCTACATCAGAGGTCAGCAACCTTTTATGTATCCTGAGCTGATTTTTTTAAAAAGTCAAAGATGAAGCAGTCAGTGTGCCATGCATTAATTGTAAGGATGTTGACCCCTATATAAAAGTTATGTGCATGCTACCTCACAGCCCAGACACTAGGATGCCACATGCTTTCCCCTTATTGCTTCCTCCCCTCCAACTGTGTGTACATGGTCCATGAGAAAGATGGACTACCTGGAGCAGAAGTGTTTTAAGCATTAGAAAGAACCTTGTACCAAGTAAATATGCCTGAAGTGCCAACCTCGGCACAGGCCGAAGGTTGCTGATCCCTGGCCTACATCATAAATCAGCACCACAGTGAAAGTAGTCTAAACAAAAGGCGCACCTGAGAAAAGTATGGCCAAAAAAAGGGGCAGATGATAAATAACCCCCGATGTGTTTCTGCTGAGTTTTTGTTTCTGCAGCATCATATGAACTGAGTCTTACGGTATGTTCACACAAAGTTACGTCACACAGACTCTGGTATATTTTTTGTGCCGAAATCCATGTCAACACACACCCGTACTTCAGTTCGTTTTCAGCACACTATAAAAATGAAGTGCTCATTGCTGACTTCCATTGAAAACAATGGGACTTTATTGTAGCCGTTTTTTAAATGGATTTTGGGCCTAAAAATATGACAAAATTCTTGTAACTACCCCTGTAAGTCACAACCTATAAGTAAGAATTACTTTTAAGATATGAACATTTGTGGGGATAAAGTGCTGCAGAGATTTTTGCAGACACTACAGTCTGAGATGGCTGACACCAGAGGACAATAGATGCTCTTAACATAACATCAGCTTCACGTCTGTGTATAGTGACACAGCAATAGTGGATAAAATGTTACTGACATGTGACATTCTCCACATCACATGACATCAGTGAGCTGCGGTACTGAAGCAGTTAAGTACAGCAGCCATGAGGAGTGTCGCCCCTTTAAGAAGCCGGGCCCAGCACTGGGCGGAGAGGCGGGGACTCCCGCCCCTGACAGGCTCCTCCCCCTCACATCACGCGTTTGTGTAATCCCCGGATCCGGCTCCTCCCCCCTCCACGTTGTTTCTCTCCCTCAAATGATTGTGAAACGTAGCAGCGGCCTCAGCACACGCCCTGCCCACAGCACAGCATGAGGGCACACACCCTGCCCTAACCCTGTCACTGCTGCAGGGTCATTCGGAAACAGAGGTGTGTAGCCTGCGGTTTTGCTTCTGCGGCTGCCAGGAGGCATGCTGGGAGTTTTACAGCTAAACCGCCACAAGTTGCAAACTGTAGTGTAAATGAGGTCACACAGGGCAGGGTGGTGCGGCCCGGGGACAGTTCACACTTGTCTGCCATGCATGATACACTTTTGGCAACTGACACTATCAAGTGCAGGATTTGTGGCAGCCAATCAGATTGCATGTCTCAGAGGTCCAGTAGGAAATGAAAGCAGCTACCTCATTGGTTGCTATAGGCAACTCCTGTAGGGTACTTGTGTAATAGTTTTGGTAACTGATCCAAATTTATCAGGATCACAAACCAGGTGCACCTTTTATAATAATAATAATCATCCTTTAATAGTCCCACCATGGGGAAATTCAGTGTGTTACAGCAGCAAAGATAAGCAGATACAAATACAACATGTACAGGAATGTACCAAGGTAGAGGCATTTCACTGACAGTAGACAGACAGATAAGGAGCTGGGGGGGGGGGGATATCCAAGACACAAAGATCTCTCAGTTCTCTGTGTGTAATGATCTCCGCTTAGGTCGGTGTTGGTTGTACAGCCTAACCGCGGTGGGGAGGAAAGACTTCCGATAGCGCTCCTTCTCACACCTAGGGTGGAGCAGTCGGTCACTGACAGTACTGCCCAGCGCGATCACAGTCTCATGCATGGGATGGGAGTTATTCTCCCGCATGGAGCTCACCACGGACAGTATCCTTCTGTCACCCACCATCTGCACTGGGTCCAGTGGGCTCCCCAGGACAGAGCTGGCCCTTCTAATCAGCTTGTTGAGTCTATTCCTATCCCTGGTTGATATACTGCTCCCCCAGCAGGCCACTCCGAATAAGATGGCTGATGCCACTACTCAGTTGAAAAAAGTCCTAAGAAGTGCCCCCTTGACTCCAAAGGCTCTCAGCCTCCTAAGCAGGTAGAGCCTGCTGTGGCCCTTCCTGTACAGGACCTCCATGTGATCTGCCCAGTCCAGCTTATTATTAAGGAGCAAACCCAGGTACTTATAGGTGTTCACAATCTCGATGCCCGTCCCCAGGATGTCCACTGGTTTTGGAGGGCATCTGCATTTATGGAAGTCCACCACCATCTCCTTGGTCTTCCCAGCGTTAATCCTCAGGTGGTTCTGCTGGCACAAAATCCCGGTTCAGTTCTCTGTACTCCCTGTCACCTTTGTCTGTAATGAGACCTACTATTGCAGAGTCATCAGAATACTTCTGTAGGTAACAGCTAGATGAGTTGCACCTAAAATCTGCAGTGTACAGTGTGAAGAGGAAAGGGGCAAGAACTGTACCCTTTTAGACCATTTTTTATAGGTTGCTGTAATTGTGACTAATAGTTGCTCAATCCATTTGGGACTACAAGTCACATTTTCAGCACAGTGCTACTCCATTTGCTTGCAGGATGCTGTGGTGATCTTTGGCTGCACAATGGGAGTTGCTGTATAGCCCTAGCTTTATACCAAAATTGTCAGAGAGTTCAGATGAGGACACATGGGAGGGGCAGGAAAACTGGGGGAGATGTTTCGTATACAAGTCTCAGGCTATGTTCACATCAGCGCCCGAGTCTCCAATGGAGATTCCTCCGAAAAGCGGAAAAAGAAAAAGACCTGCATGGTTTCAGTTCACCCACCGAACCCCATTATAGTTAGTGGGGTCCACTGGGCTCCATGTGTCACTGCTGTTTTAGAGGTCCGCACGGACCCAAATAACAGAAATGCAACACTGGTGTGAACCTAGTGTTAAGAAAGGCCCTGACAGGCGCAAGGCATACCCGAATTATCAAGAGGCTCTGGTCTCTTAAAGAGGACCTTTCACATCCTCATGTAAATGCGATTTTACATACCGATAGAAAGCCGACAGCGCACTGAATTCAGCGCTCTGTCGGCTTTCCCGTTATATGCCCCGGGGCTGGAGATATCGGGGGTCTAAATTTCACCGTTCACTGTCAGAAGGGCGTTCCTGACTGTCTAGCTGGTCTTTGAGGAACGCCCTCCCTGACTGTGCTTGTCCATAGCCCTTTACTTGGGGGGCGTTCCTCACAGCTCAGCGTCATTGCTGGGTTGTAAAGAATGCCCCCTCTGACAGTACAGCGCTATGGATAAGTACAGAGAGAAGGGGCGTTCCTTACAGCCCAGTAATGACGCTGAGCTGTGAGGAACGCCCCCCCCAGTACAGTGTTATGGAGGAATACTGTCAGAGAGGGCGTTCCTTACAGTGCAGCTAGACTGTCAGGAACGCCCTTCTGACAGTGAACGGTGAAATTTAGACCTCCGATATCTCCAGCCCCGGGGCATATAATGGGAAAGCCGACAGTGCGCTGAATTCAGCGCGCTGTCGGCTTTCTATCAGTATGTAAAACCGCATATACATGAGGACGTGAAAGGTCCTCTTTAATAAATCAGGCACATGCCCCAGTACCAGGAACTGGTATAGGTTTCCTGTAGAACTCACACTGGCATGAGTTATAATACATAGGTCAGACCACGGCGCCCCCACCCAGGCCTGCCTTGCTCCACCCACTATAGCAGTAAGTGGCGAATGAGGGACAGAAAGGGGGATGTGGTGCACATTGGGTGCAAGAAAAGACCCTGCGCCAAATGCGTACCACATATTTACAATAGAAAACTGTTGTAGATGGGATAAGATTTTCCGCCACTATGTATCGAATGCAGTTACAGTTGCATCTCAATAAATTAGAATATCTTTGAAACGTTTATTTCTTTCAGTAATTGAATTAAAAAAGTGACCTCCTAGTTCAGTATTGTAAATTCAGTGTGTCACCTGCCAAGGTTTCCTAAGCCTTTAAATGGTCCCTCAGTCTGGTTCAGTAGGACACACAATCATGGAAGACGCTGATTATGAATTGTATTACTGAAATGAATGAACATTTCAAAAATATTTGAGATGCACCTGTATAACTCAGTTCGGGGCCCACAAGTGCTTTCCCTTAAGATAACTTTGGCCACAAGTCATGGCGCACAACCGACGGAACCCTAGGTTCACACAAGTGTTCGGGTTCCGTTCTTCAGGTCCACTTGGGGATCCGAAAAACGGAAACCCTATCCGCTTAAAAAACGGTTACCCGCAGTTTATGCATGAAATCGGCTGGAGAGAACAGTGCTGCTTGCAAGACTTTTCTCTCTGCATATTTTGAGCGGAATGGGGGATGGAATCCCTGAACGCTAGTGTGAACTTAGCTTTAGTGAATGGAGTCGACTTGCAAACCCTAGTGTGCCGCAACTGCGACTTCTAATTGCAACTATGTCAAGCAATGTTCGATTTGAAGTTGCGGCACACGAGGGATCTCAATTCAGATCTATTCACTAACAGCGATCTTTGGTCGCTCCTTTGCCTTAAAATAAGTGAAGCACTTATTAATTACAAGCTATGGCTACATGCATATGACAGTGGAAAAACAATAACATTGAGGCTGGAGCTCCACGTTGCAAAAATGCAGCGTTTTATCCACGGCGGAAATGCTGTGGCAATAAATGCTGCGTTTTACAGAATCTGCAAGTGGATGGGATTCTGGCTAATCCCATCCATACATTGCAGGAAAAAATCTGCGTTTTCAAAAACTCTCATTTTCGATAATCGCAGTGTGTCAATTATACCTGCGCAAACGCTGGCGTTTTCCGTATAGCTATAATAGGGGCAGAAAGTCCGCAGAGGAAAACCCTGGACCTTCTGTGAAAAATGCTGTGGAAAAAAAAACCCAATACTTTTCCAATGCATTTTTTTTTCTGCAGCGTTTTTTTTTTTTTTTTTCCGCTGCGTCTTGCTATGTGGGGCCTTACCCTAAAAGCAGATGGAAGTGTCAGTTTTTAACATCCGTTTTCTATTATTGTATGTAATTTTTCATCAGTTTTCTGGCCGTCTATCTGTTTTTAATGTCCGTTTTGCATTGGTTTGTCATCTCTCTGTAACTGACAGTTAAATAAGAGAATGAACTTTGTTGGTCTGTTTTTGTTTTGACCCAACCCACTCATCCATCAGACGTTAAAAAAGGATCCATTCACTTCTATTGATCTGTCTGTCCGTGGAAATGGACAAAAATAGGACATGTCTTATTTTTTAACAGTTTGTTAAAACTGTTCATTAAAAAAAACAGGTATGTACATGTCCCCACTGACTGCCATTGTTCTAAAAACAGACGAGTAAGTTCACATCTGCGCTGGAGTCTCCGTTGGAGACTGTCGCAGTGTCTGCATGATAACGGGAAAAGTCCTGCATGCACGGCTTTAACGCCCACTGCTTTCAGCGTACATGTCATCTGCTGCTATTTAAGCAGTACACCCGTCCTTTATTCTGGTCCACGGCGGACCAGAACAATGTGCAGTCTGGCGCAGATGTAAATGTAGCCCAATGCTACACATCCCTTTTTCACGTTTGTGTGCATGAGACCTATTTCTCATTACTGACTGTGAACTTGTGCTGTTAATAGAGTCAGTAATGAGAAATAACCTGGAATTAATCTGTTTCACCTACTTATAAGGAAAAGTACCTGTAGTCCCAGAGCTGTACATAGCGTACAAGGGTCACCACCCGTATGAGGCTGGTTTTTAATTGTAGAAAATCTGCAGAAGATTTGTCCTTTCGTAATTCCTGTGGGTATCCTGCTGCTTTAACCCTTTGCACAGATTAAATTCAATAGAAAGTATAGGTTTTCTATTTCTAAATATGGTTGGTCCATTTTTCTTTGGTGTGAAAAAATGGATGAAGCCCTGACACCACACACACCTGACCACATGACCATGGCCATTTACCAGCTGTCAAAACCAGACGAATTGGCCTGTTTTTGACTCAAGGATTTAAGTTTTTTAGCGATCCGTGCAGTCCTATTTTTTTGATGGTCCGTTTTAATGCACATGTGAATAGCCCCATTGAAGTGAATGTGTTTTAAAAATAGCCGTCACATGGACTTTTTTTTACGTTTCTGTGAAAAGAGCCTAAAGCGTTATTCACACAAATGTCAGAAACGGCCATTTGATGCCTGTTTTTGTAATGGCTGTCACACAGTTGTTTGTCGAACACATTGATTAAAACGGGAACATTTACATGTCAGTTTTTTGACAATACATTTGACAATGTATCAGAAATCTTTGAAAACGGCTGGAACAGTTGTGTGAATAAGGCCTTAGGCTGAAGCCCCATGTTATGAAAACACTGCATTGGGAATATATATGAAGATTGGCGTTTTCAACAGTCCTAGTATCCCTTGTGTCGGCAGACGGTGCCTCATTTACACCTCTTAAATGAGACACGCCCTGCATCGGGCCTTCTCGTCTGGAGTGAAATCTAAGCCAGCTCATAGCTGGGATAGATTTCCAGTACAATTTTTGACAGTTTTCTAGCACAAATGATAAATCTGGAATGACTGGTGGTCTTAGGTCCTACCCCCAGTAGGCTTTCACCAAGTCTTCTATTTGGGAAAGTGGTGTGGGTGGTGTAAAAATGTCAGTTGTGACTATTTTACCCCAGAAAACTAGTGTAAAATAATAATAAATCTGAACCATTGATTTCAGACAGGCCCATGTGGCCATAAAACAGACATAGAGAGAACATGTCAGTTTTGTTGACAGACCTATAAAACTATCCTTAAAAAAAAAAAGGACGTGCATAGACCAAAAACGGCCATCAGACAGTCATATTGAATAAAGCCTCATACTTCTTGCTGAATCTAGACTGTACATCAGCTAAGGATATCAAGAGCAAAAGCTGAAAACCCCTTTAGGCTAAGGCCCCATGTAACAGGCCGCAAGATGAAAGCGCTGCGGAAAAACCGCTGTGGCAATGCATCTTGGTTTATCCCTCAGAGCTTTTCACAGAAAGTCTGGAGAAGTTTCCTCTACGGACGTTCTGCTTCTGTTATACCTATCGGGAAACCGCCAGCGTTTCCGTAGGTATAATTGACATGCTGCGATTTCCAAAACCGCAATGGTTTTGCAAATCACAGCATTTCAGCTGCACGTACTTTTGTGCAATGTGTGGATTGGATTCGCTAGAATCCACTTTGCAGTGACTGTAAAACGCCACGGTTTACACGACGGGGGGACCCCGACCTTAACCACTTCAGTACTAGGCCAATTTTAGGTACCGGACCAGACACATTTTCGGGTTTTTTGTATGTACGGTTTTGAGGGCTGTAACATTTTTATCATTTGCGTTATTCAACTAATTTCTGCGTCTTTTTTCGGTGACACATAGGGCTTTATTTTAATATTGTTTTTATTTATTTTTTTATATTCGGGAAAATATAAACAAAAGATGAGGGAAAACGGGTCTGTTTTTCACTTTTTTTATTTAATAACACAAAGTGCTACTAAAAAACTTTATAAAATAATTTAGTTTTTTTTATTTTGTATGGTGTCGTTGGGGGTGGGGTTAGAATCAGTAAAAAAGGTGTGTTATTGGCGTATTATTTTATTTATTTTTGAAATTATTTTATGTTCATTTTTTTTGTACTTTTCTATTCATTTTTTTTTTAATTTAATTTAATTTTTTTTATATTTTGTCCCCATAAGGTCATAATAGACCTTTGGGGACATCTGATCACTTTTTTTTTTTTTTTTTGGGGGGGGGGGGGGGGGGAGACTGATTTCCCTTGTAACTGGGGCTGGTACATTTATCCCCAGTTGCAGGAGGAATACAGCCTCCTACACGTTACTTTAGAGATGATCTGGGTCCTGTAGGACCCAGCAGCTCTAACAGACTCTGATCCTGATGGATCACGTGACCACCAGGGTTAGAGGGGAGCCGCATCATGGCGGCGCTCATAGCGCTGTATACAGTGCTCATTGAGCGTTGTGTACACAGTGATCGGGAAGGCAGGGACAGTAATAAACCTTCTCTCTGTGAGCTCCGGCTGAAGTTACAGCCGGCTCCCCGTTTCAGCAGCTGCACGATTTCGTGGTTCCCTGAGGGCGGGCCTTCAGCTTTGGGAGCACTCCTCTTGCTGTTCAGGTAGGATAGGTGATGTCATTGCAGTGGGAGGATCAGCTCTCATTGCAAGGTTATGCAGGCAGGAGATGGTAGGTGTCTGATTGGCAAGAGCAGTGCTCCAGGGAGCTGAAGGCCCGCCCCCAGTGCACCAGCTGCCTCATTTTCATAAGACGTCGAGTTTATTTTTCTCCAGATCTACAAAAGTGACATACATAACAAAGATGTGATGTTTATCACTGTAACATGCTCTGTAACGTAGTGGTGACAGGTGAATATGCTTGGGGCTTGGTTGTTCACATGACATAACTCTGTACTCAGTGTGTACGATGCAGGCCCACAGTCCCTCAATATCTGCCAAGTGAATCATCATAGCTGATACGTTGTGTTTGGCTGCATTTATCGCATTTTCCATAGGATAGATATTCAAGCTTGACTAGACTGGGAATGCCAGTGTATAGGGGCATTGGGGGAGATAGCAGTCTCCAAACAAGTGTGTGGCTGGCTTTTGTGACAAATATTTGCATTTAGAATGAGATCCAAGCCTCTGATAGTTATTATTTACTGGAACAGAAGAGAAACTACTCAAACCTTCTTTTCTTTGAAAATTTGAAAATTTTTCTGGAAATTATCCAATTTTTGGTGAATAGTGACAGACAGGACAATGGCTC
Organism: Leptodactylus fallax; assembly: GCA_947044405.1. NCBI lineage: Eukaryota > Metazoa > Chordata > Amphibia > Anura > Leptodactylidae > Leptodactylus > Leptodactylus fallax. Next base: position 2,844,545 of record CAMRHE010000073.1, on the reverse strand, counting down.
TACAGAACATAAAATATATGCAGCCTAGGATCTGCGGAACATACAGTGAATTGTTTACCTGCTGCTCTGAAACTGTAGTATATCCTACCAACTGCTCATCCACAGGGGCTAAAAAGTAAAAGGTACAAAATCTACTGTCCTAGACTTAGGTATACAACAAAATATTATTACCATTCTACTGCATAATTATGTAGATTTGGAGGACAATAGGAGTAATGCACATGGCAAAGACCTATGGCTTACATTACAGATTTTTTTTCTGCTGCGTTTTTGCAACGTGGGGTTTCAGCCTGAGTTTACATGGTGCATTTGTTTTACTGAAGAACTGCATGCAGTTTTTAAAGTGGTTGTCCAAATCCCTTTTTAGGCTAAAGCCCCACGTAGCGGGCCACAGCAAAAAAGTGATGTGGGAAAAACCGCAGCGGCAACGTATCGTGGTTTTTCCTGCGTCGCTTTTCACAGAAAGTCCACAGAGGTTTCCTCTATGGACTTTCTTCTCTAATTCTACCTATAGGGAAACCACTGGCATCTCCATAGGTATAATTGACATGCTGCGATTTCCAAAACCGCAACAGTTTTGGAAATTGCAGTGCGTCCGCATGCCCGTATTTTTCTGCAAGAATCCAATCCACCTTGCAGTGACTGTAAAATGTTGCGTTTATGCCATGTGGGGCCCCAGCCTTAAAGTGTATTCAAATACACTGATCTACTTTTTTGTTGTATTGGATATTTCTGCCCATTAGCCAATGTAAGGATCGTGCACCACTTTATAAGGAGTCTACCACCTCCTGCAAGCACCGCATTATAGAGCACATTACAGTGATATAAAACATACCTTTGTGCACAAAACCAGCCCCTTGTTGAGTGAGACACAAAAAGTGTAAAAAAAAACAAATAATAAATGTCATGCAAAGAGTGTATGTCAGTTTTTGTCACAAATTAGACCTTATGCCCATGAACATTGACAAAAGCAGACGTTAAAAATGAATGGAATGTCCATTTTTTTCCTCGTTTTGCATTTATGGGGCATCCGTTTTAATGGCTCTCTTATAGACTAAAAATGGAGCGTCTACAAAATGTACTGTACATGTGACTAGGCCCACTGAAATCAATGAGTTCTAAAAAACTCACTGTGTGCATGAAGCCTAAGCCAGAATTCTAGTGCACTCAGAGCTTAATATATCTCCCCAGTGTATATTCTGATCATACAATCATATTTACTCATTTATTGTATTAAACTCACCTGAGGTCACACTTTGCTTTTTTTTTTAGCTTAAGCCAAATGTGGCTTCTAAAGAAATGAGAAATACTAAGGAAGCTCTTATACGTCTCCCTTCTGCTAAATACACTCTTGGCTATGGCTCAAAAACTGTAGCAAAATCTGCAACATGTGGCCTCAGCCTTATTGTTGTATTTAAAGTGAATATGTCAGGTCAATCTGGGACACTAAACCACCCACAGGTTTTTATAGAACTGGGGTTTAGTGTCCCAAATCGCCCTGTTATAATGCAATCTGCAGGCGCATTAAAAATAAAAAAACCTTTATACTTACAGTGCCTTGCGAAAGTATTCGGCCCCCTTGAACTTTTCAACCTTTCGCCACATTTCAGGCTTCAAACATAAAAGATATAAAATTTTAATTTTTTGGTGAAGAATCAACAACAAGTGGGACACAATTGTGACGTGGAATGGAATTTATTGGTTATTTTAAACTTTTGTAAAAAACAAAAAACTGAAAAGTGGGGCGTGCCAAATTATTCGGCCCCCTTAAGTTAATACTTTGTAGCGCCACCTTTTGCTGCGATTACAGCTGCAAGTTGCTTGGGGTTTGTCTCTATCAGTTTTGCACATCGAGAGACTGAAATTCTTGTCCATTCTTCCTTGGAAAACAGCTGGAGCTCAGTGAGGTTGGATGGAGAGCGTTTGTGAACAGCAGTTTTCAGCTCTTTCCACAGATTCTCGATTGGATTCAGGTCTGGACTTTGACTTGGCCATTCTAACACCTGGATATGTTTATTTGTGAACCATTCCATTGTAGATTTTGCTTTATGTTTGGGATCATTGTCTTGTTGGAAGATAAATCTCCATCCCAGTCTCAGGTCTTTTGCAGACCCCAACAGGTTTTCTTCCAGAATGGTCCTGTATTTGGCTCCATCCATCTTCCCATCAATTTTAACCATCTTCCCTGTCCCTGCTGAAGAAAAGCAGGCCCAAACCATGATGCTGCCACCATCATGTTTGACAGTGGGGATGGTGTGTTCAGGGTGATGAGCTGTGTTGCTTTTACGCCAAACATATCGTTTTGCATTGTGGCCAAAAAGTTGGATTTTGGTTTCATCTGACCAGAGCACCTTCTTCCACATGTTTGGTGTGTCTCCCAGGTGGCTTGTGGCAAACTTTAAATGAGACTTTTTATGGATATCTTTTTATGGATATCTTTGAGAAATGGCTTTCTCCTTGCCACTCTTCCATAAAGGCCAGATTTGTGCAGTGTACGACTGATTGTTGTCCTATGGACAGACTCTCCCACCTCAGCTTTAGATCTCTGCAGTTCATCCAGAGTGATCATGGGCCTCTTGGCTGCATCTCTGATCAGTCTTCTCCTTGTTTGAGATGAAAGTTTAGAGGGATGGCCGGGTCTTGGTAGATTTGCAGTGGTCTGATACTCCTTCCATTTCAATATGATCGCTTGCACAGTGCTCCTTGGGATGTTTAAAGTTTGGGAAATCTTTTTGTATCCAAATCCGGCTTTAAACTTCTCCACAACAGTATCACGGACCTGCCTGGTGTGTTCCTTGGTCTTCATGATGCTCTCTGCGCTTTAAACAGAACCCTGAGACTATCACAGAGCAGGTGCATTTATACGGAGACTTGATTACACACAGGTGGATTATATTTATCATCATCAGTCATTTAGGACAGCATTGGATCATTCAGAGATCCTCACTGAACTTCTGGAGTGAGTTTGCTGCACTGAAAATAAAGGGGCCGAATAATATTGCACGCCCCACTTTTCAGTTTTTTATTTTTTACAAAAGTTTAAAATAACCAATAAATTTCGTTCCACTTCACAATTGTGTCCCACTTGTTGATTCTTCACCAAAAAATTTAAATTTTATATCTTTATGTTTGAAGCCTGAAATGTGGCAAAAGGTTGAAAAGTTCAAGGGGGCCGAATACTTTCGCAAGGCACAGTACCTAGAGAAGGGTCCGATTAATGCTGTTTGGCGAGAACAGTCCGGCTTATTCATGAAATTCTTCGTTGGCCCGCCTCCTGGCGCCTGTGTTGTTATTCAGTGAAGCCAAAGATGGACACCCCGGCTTCACTATGTAATTGCGGGACATGCGCACTCAAGCTGAGGTGTACTCCTCTGGCTTCATTGAAGAACTGCGCAGGCACGGGGAGTACAGCGGCAGGGTGAGTATAAAGCTTTTTTATTTTTAATGCGGCCATGGATTGCGTTATAACAGGGTGATTTGGGACACTAAACCCCAGGTCCATATGGACGTGTGAGTGGTTTAGTGTCCCAAATTGCCCTGACAGATTCCCTTTAAGGTCATGTTATAGGCCATAGATTGTTAGCAAAAACAATGGAAAGGAGAAGAGATACATTTCTAATCCTTGTAGGATCCAACCCCACTTTTTGGCAAAAAAAAAATATGTAGGAGAACAAAAACTACAAAGACAGTTATTTGGTGTTTATGGCACATGGTTTTCTTCAGTGATCCAAATATTATGTCATTGAGTAGTGTTTGTGTAATATTTACCTATGTTGTGAACCTCAAAGAGCACTTTATTGTTTGCTCTCAGGACTAAATGTGCAGCAGAACAAAAAATACTTCCCACTTCCTATAACCGGGGCATAGCGATATATGAGTTTAATGGTCATATACAGTTGTGCTAAAAAGTTTACATACCCCGGCAGATTTTTTGTTTTTTTGGACTTTTGGTTTTTTGGACTTTTTTTCAGAGAATGTGAATGAAAACACAAAAACTTTTTCTCCACTCATGGTTAGTGATTGCTTGAAGCCATTTATTGTCAAACTTAATGACAACCAAAAACATCAAAATGAACCTGTTCTAAAGTTCACATATCCTGGTGATTTTGGCCTGATAACATGCTCAGAAGACAAAGGGGTTTGAATGGCTACTAAATGGCTACTAAAGGTAACATCCTCACCTGTGACCTGTTTGCTTGTAATCAGTCTGTGCATAAAAGCTGAGTGAGTGTCTGGGATCCACAGACTGCTGCATCTTTCCTCCAGCCACTGACGTTTCTGGATTGTGAGTCATGGAGAAAGCAAAATAATTGTTTACGGATCTACGGGAAAAGGTAGTTGAACTGTATAAAACAGGAAAGGGATACAAAAAGATATCCAAGGAATTGATAATGCCAGTCAGCAGTGTTCAAACTGTGATTAACAACTGGAAACTCAGGGGCTCTGTAAAAACCAACCACGGTCAGGTAGACCAAACAAAATTTCGCCCACAACTGCCCGGAAAATTGTTCGGGATGCAAAGAAAAACCCACACATAACATCAGCTGAAATACAGGACTCTCTGAAAACTATCGGTGTGGCTGTTTCAAGATGCCCAATAAGGAGGCACTTGAAAAATGGGCTGCATGGTCGAGTTGCCAGAAGAAAGCCATTACTGCGCAAATGCCACAAAGAATCTCGCCTTCAATACGCCAAACAGCACAGAGACAAGCCTCAAAACTTCTGGAACAAGGTAATTTGGAGTGATGAGACAAAAATCGAACTTTTTGGCCACAACCATAAACGTTACATTTAGAGAGGTGTCAACAAGGCCTATGATGAAAGGAACACCATTCCTACTGTAAAGCACGGAGATGGATCACTGATGATGTGGGGATGTGTGAGCTTCAAAGGCACAGGAAACTTGGTCAAAGTTGAAGGAAAGATGAATGCATGACGTTATCAGCAAATACTGGAGGCAAATTTGCACTCATCAGCCAGGAAGCTGAGCATGGGACGTACTTGGACGTTCCAACATGACAACGATCCAAAACACAAGGCCAAGTCGACCTGTCATTGGCTACAGCAGAAGAAAGTGAAGGTTCTGGAGTGGCCATCTCAGTCTCCTGACCTCAATATCATTGAGCCACTCTGGGGAGATCTCAAGCGCGCAGGACATGCAAGACAGCCCAGGAATTTACAGGAACTGGAGACTTTTTGCCAAGAAGAATGGGCAGTTTTACCATCTGAGAAAATAAAGAGCCTCATCCTCAACTACCACAAAAGACTTCAAGCTGTCATTGATGTTAGAGGGGGCAATACACGGTATTAAGAACTGGGGTATGTGAACTTTTGAACAGGGTCATTTTGATGTTTTTGGTTGTCATTATGATTTAAAAAGAGAAAACCCAGAAGTTTGACAATAAATGGCTTCAACCAACCACTAACCATGAGTGGAGAAAAAGTTTTATGTTATCATTCATATTCTCTGAAAAAAGGCCAAAAAATCTGCCGGAGTGTGTAAACTTTTTAGCACAACTGTAACTAGCAAGTGAATGAGAACAACCCCAATTCCAAAATATAACAAGACTATATTAATCTGGAAATGTCACATAACCATGTCAGAACACATGTCAGAAGGTGAATGTTAGACATTTTTCCATTTGTGTTGAAAAAGTTAACTCCTTTAGAAATTGATGGTTGTATATTACTAGCTGCTTGTGAGTATTTATAGCATATATAGCAAAGTAGTGTAAGTGTAGTGCAGTGTATATAGCAGTGTAAACTTTCCTGCAATTGCATGTGTTAAGTACAACCACATATACACATTTATATATGGAATAGCTACAATTCTTAACATTTAAAGAATGTTAACTTTGATCAGTTTAGAATTTTATATATTCAGGATTTACATAAATAATAATTCACCTATTAAACCATACTTCACACTGAAATTACCCACTGATAGTGTTTGACTTAATAAGCTTTCAGGGCTATGGGGATTTCTAATACTGCCCTTTAAATCCATTGGTCTTGTAAGGGTAAGTTCACACAGAGGAATCTGCCGTGAATTTGGGGCGCGGATTCCGCCCCTGAATCCATGTGACTTTCTCCTCCAATTTTCAGCAGTCTCTGTGCTGAAGACTCCAATGCACATGTGAACCCAACCTTACCAAAGCTAAATACTCTTTCCTGAACTGTGTATTTGTGAATAGTAATGCCACTGTATGATGAAAGGCAGCCTATCAGATGCTTTATGGCTACTAAGCTAAGTACTGGGTACGTTTTACAGTCTTTTTCTGCCCTGCACTGTTTTTAATAAAAAAGTGGCAAAGTGTACATAGTTTATAAAGGCATACTTAAATTAACACGTGCACAACATATAACATATGGCCAAAAATGGGGCAGAGGATAAATAATCCCCACTATCCCATAATGAGAATGTGGAAACAGAATTTTTTAATCTTTGAGATGTTTCTACACATTTTTTGGAGCCCACCTGTGGTAAATTCAGTTGACTGGACATGATTTGGAAAGACACACTCCTGTCTGCATAAGGTCTCACAGCTGACCATACATATCAGAACAAAAACCAAGCTGTGAGGAGGAAAAGACGTGCCTGAAGAGCTTACGCTAGGTTCACACTAGCGCTTGGCTTTCCTTTCTTCAGGTCTGCTTGGGGACCCGAAAAACGGAAAACTAATCCGCTTAAAGACTATAGACTATAGTGGGGTCCACCGGGTTGCAGGACTTTTCTCTCTGCATTTTTCAAGCGGATTCGGGGACAGAATCCTGGAACGGAGTGCGAGCGCTGGTGTGAACCTAGCCTTAGAGATAGGGTGGTATGGATGCTCAGGTCTGGAGAAGTGTACAAAAAATTCTGCTGCACTGAACATTCCTAAGAGCACAGTGGATTTCATAATTCTTAAATGGAAGAAGTTTGGAACAACCAGGACTCTTCCGAGAGCTTGTAGCCCCACCAAAATAAGTAATTGTAGGAGCCTTAGTACGTGACCCAATGGTCACTCTGGCTGAGCTCCAAAGATCCTGTGTGCAGACTGGAAAGAATTCCAGAAGGTCACCATCACAGCAGCACTCCTCCAATCTGGGCTTTGTGTCAGAAAGATTCTTTGTTCTGAAACCAATATGGAACATTTTGGTCTTAATGCTAAGCATCATGTCTACAGAAATCTAGGCACTGCTCATTAACTACCCAATACCATCCCTATCGTGAAGTTTGGTGGTGGCAGCATCATGCTGTGGGGGTGTTTTTCAGCAGCTGGGTTAGGGAGATTCATCAGGATTGAGGGAAATCTGAATGGAGCAAAGTATAGAAATATTCTTAGTGAAATCCTGATCCAAAGTGCTCTAGGCCTCAGACTGAGTTGAAAGTTCACCTTCCAACAAGACAATGACCCTAAGTACATAGCTAAGACAACGCAAGAGTGCCTTACGTTAGGTTCACACTAGTGTTTGGGTTTCTGTTCTTTGGGTCCACTTGGAGACCCAAAAAACAGAAACCTTATCCGCTTAAAAAGCGTTTACCCATGGACCCCATAGACTATAATGGGGTCCACCAGGTTTTCACCGATTTTATACTGAATGGGGGACGAAGTCCCCAAATGCTATTGTGAACCAACGCTGAGGGACAACTCTGAATGTCTATGAGTGGCCTCACCATAGCTTTTTTCGGCTTATGGTGTAAGTTTGTACATTCGGTGTTTTTGGATACAGGGATGCCTAATGTGCATGTGTTTTACTTTATATACTTTTATGAGTTCTATGGAAAGGGGGTTAACTTGAATTTTTAATCTTATATATATAAGGGGGGAGTCTAAAAACTAATTCAATGCACTGCAATGCTAATGCCTTGTATAATTGCTATGGTTCTATTACAGGCTGCCTAGAGCAGCCTGTAATAGAACTCATAGAATGACAAATCTGGGAGCTTTCAATAAGCTCACGGCTGTCATGACAGGGGATCGCTGCCACCTGGAACTGGTGATACCACACCAAAATGGTGTCTTATTCATGTTTGACCAAAGGGATAGGGTAGGTAATGCCCAAGATCAATGCATGCACTAATCACAGGCATTGCTGCTGGCTCTCTGCTGTATTATAAACATGGAGACCCGGTGACTTTGACACCCGCTTAGGTCCTGACGGGCTGCCATATTTAAATACCCAACATCCTCTGAAATAGTACGGCAGATGTCAGAAAAGGGTTAATTGCAAAAAAAAAAAAAAAAAAAATCCTTTGCCCTGAAGGCCTAATATATTCATGACTGTTAATGTGTCATTTAGCATATGAGGGTAAGGGGGGAGCCTTGCACCTCTGTCCAACCTGAGAGGATCTACAGAGAAGAATGGCAGAAAATCCCCAAATTCAAGTGTGTAAAGCTTGTGGCACTATACCCATGAAGTCCGGAGGCTATAATCACTGACAAAGCTGCTAAGTACCGAATAAAGGGTCGGTCAATGCAAAGTTATAGTTTTTCCTTTTCAATAAATTAGCAAAGATTTCTAAGGCTAGGTTCACGTCAGAGTCTCTGTAGAACCCAGTGCAAGTGTGAACCTAGTGTAACACTGTTTTTTTTTTTTTCAGTATGGGGTTCTGAATGCGAATGATGGGAGGAACACTTGTTTTTTTATTACCACAAGTCCGCAACATAATTAAATGTGAAAAAAGTGAAAGGGTCTGAAGACTTTCCAAATGTAATGTACATTTGTGACTGGGCTGCAGATAGACTTTTCAGAGCAGAGAAAAATAATGTTTATCTCTGATGCAAATGAGGTCGTAAGTGCAACAAGGGCGGTCCCTAATCCTAGGAGTGCAATGAACCCACACTGACACTGCAAAATGGTGAAGCCATCAGTAAAGACCAAGGGGGGATGCACAGGACAGGGATACAACAGTCGGAGTACTTCCACTTAGGACTGCCCAGAGGACACTGCCAAATGTATTACATACAAGATAAGTGCTAAGTCTGTCTGCAGCCACAAAGGTAAGTTTACATGTCAATAAGGCTACATTCACAAGACGGACTGGAGAAACTTGATCTGTGTGTGCTAGATTTACCAGCCTGAACAGTGTGCTAGGAGAGGGACTCCTAGCATTGTAGTTATCTATACTGCTAGGAGTCATTACCTCCCAGCGATATACTGTCCCATAGTGATTACCCCTACCCAGCACTGTTATTAGCCTAGTAGCAATAAAGCATCTGACAGACGCCTTTTAATTTCACTTTCAACTTTGTGATATGAAGTTACTAAGAGGTTGTATTACTTAGACTCTTGTTTATGCTTTTAAGCTAAGGGCCCGCGTTGCAGAAAAGCTGCTTATTTTTTTTATCCAAAGTCAAGAGTGGCTTGAAAAGTAATAGGAGGTACAAAGGAAGCTCTTATACGCCTCCCTTTTATTAATTCCACTCCTGGCTTTGGCTCAAAAAAATGCAGCAAAATCTGCAATAACAAAAAAAAGTAGCTTTTCCGGTAACGTGAGGCCTCAGCCTTAATGTCAAACTGTTAGATTCAGGGACCATGATCTACATAAATGGGTTGATAAAACCCTATGTGTATATTTTAGGTTTCTGGAACGTCTATCAATTTCAGTGAAGTTAGCTTGCTAGTGTAGCGTAAACCTCTCCTCTGGGGCTAAGACTACAAAAGGAATGGGTAATATATAGGAAATACTTAGACTTCTCCCTTCTGCTCAATCCACTACTGGCTTTGGCTCAAAAAAAATGCAGGAAAATCTGCAACAAAAAAAAAGACAGCTTTTCCATAATGTGGGGTCTTAGCCTGAAACTAGAAATTTCAGCTGGTCTGGGACTTATTTGTGCTTCAAAGCTGAGGCCCCACGTTGGGGAAACGTAGCTTTATTTTGTTGCAGATTTTGCTGAAGTCTTTTGAGCCAAAGCCAAGAATGGCTACAAAAGGAATGGGAAATATATAGGAAGCTCTTCTACTTCCACCTTCTTAATCCACTCCTGGCTTTGGCTCAAAAAACCGCAGCAAAATCTGTAACAAAATAAAGCTACGTTTTTGCCCTTTTTTGTGTGCATCTCTTTTTAGATCCCCTGAGGAACACCCACAACAGGGATGTGAAACGCGTTGAACCATGTGACATAGATACAATGGTCTGGAGCAGACCCTATTGACTTCTATGGCAGAGTTTTCTAGGCATGCTCTGTCACTAGTGTGGAGGTCATTGTGCAGATAGAGGAATGGATAAGTTGTGACCATCACCTATTTTGACTGGTGGATTCTGAGTCTTATCTACAAACACAATATAGCTGGGATCATCGGTGTACTGATAAGTGAGAGGGCTGCTGCAAAGTATTCTCAGGAAGAAAACAGGAAGTGTCAGCTGGCTTAGTGGCCAGAGTCAGATTTTTTTTAAACATAAATAGGAAAATGAAAAATTCTAACGAAATAAGCTTAACATAAAGCCTGAAAAAAAAAAGTAATTTTGTGGTGACACAATCCCTTCAAAAGGAGTCTACCATCTCTCACAAGCATATTCAACTTCCACCACCATGTCACAGAGCACATTAAAGTGGTGAACATCATACCTTTGTTAAGTATGTCACTTTTGTAGAAAAACAGGTTTGAAGTCTTATGCAAAGTTGGTGCACTGGGGGCGGGCCTTCAGTCCTGAGAGAACTGCTTTTGCTGCTCAAGTGGGATAGGTGATGTCATAGCAGAGGGACGTTCAACTCTCTTGCTGCACAGGGTAGCGCAGACAGAAGCTGGTAGGGGTCTGAGGGGCAAAAGCACTGATCCAGGGAGCTGAAGCCCCGCCCCAGTGCACAACTGCCTCATTTGCATAAGACTTTAAAGTTTTTTTTCTAAATCTACAAAAGTGACGTATATAACAAAGTTGTTATGGTGACAGTTAAATATACTTGGGGGAGGTGGTAGACTCCCTTTAAGAAATATCATGATACGCAAGAGCTTTCTCAGGTCAACATTTCTGTTTGTCCGGAAGGGACTGTAAAATGCTTAAGTGCTTAGAAGTCTGTATTGGCAGTTCTGGGTACTGCAGCCTTGTTCCATGAATAAAAGGTGCAATAGCTGCTATGACAAGTACTGCATTCTGAGCAGTGCTGGGATCTGATGTGAACAAAGAAGCTGCAGTGCTGGATTGGGCGCCGCGGCCCCTTCAAACAGAAGACAGATAGGGGTGCCAAGAGTCGGACGCTATCTTAAGGACAGGCCATTAATTTCAAAAAGTTGGACTTAGAATGAATTGGCCAGCAGTCTATGTGTTTTATGCTATATGTTAAAGAGCTTTGCCAGTATGCTCCCTGATGCCAGAAATATCGGTGTCATTATTTTCGGGTGGGCCTTACAGCTCATCATCATCGCTGGGCTGTGAGGAAAAAGGCTATGGAAGTGTATCTGTGAGGGAGGGGGGTTCCTCACAGCCTAGCGATGACACTGAGCTATAAGGCTCGCCATTCTGACAGTGGAGGGATATCGGAGACGAAACTAATGGCACCGCTATCTCTGGCATCTATTAGTTTTATACCTGCATTCATACTGGCAAAGCTGACAGTGCGCTGAATTTCTAGTGGTAAATAGTACCACCAAAGTCAGAGAACATGAACAGTTCTAGTGAGTGCCACTGTGGATTTTCATATTAATTTGTTAGAGAGGTGGATATCCATCTAGGTTTGTTGAGGTCTGTGCTCAGGATTCCCTATATGAACAAAAAGAACAGCTCTGCAAGGTGGCTGTTCCTATGACATAAATGGTTCCTCATTGTATCACTTAAAGGGGTTGACCAACGGAGTGAAGACTGCAGGACCTTTCTCCCGCTCCACATGTAACCTGAGCCCAGCCAGACTGAATGTGGGTGGTGGTTGGCAATGCCATTCACGTCAATGGTAGCGCTGAAGTGAATGGGAGCGCTGAACCGCCACCAGTCCCACCCACATTCAGCCTGACTGCGCTCAGGTTGAATATGGAGCTGGAAAGGTCCTGCAGTTTTCACTTCGCAGGACATCCTCTTTAAGGCTAAGGCCCTACGTTGTGGAAACGCAGCTTTTGTTGTTGCAGATTTTGCTGCAGTTTTTGGAGCCAAAACCAGGAGTGGATTGAGCAGAATGGAGAAGTATACAAACTTCCAATATATTTCTCATTCCTTTTGTAGCCATTCTTGGCTTTGGCCCCAAAAAACGCAACAGGGGGGCCTCAGCCTAAGCCAGCCAAACACTTTAGTGGCTGGTTCAGCCAACAGCTATTTTGCTTCACTCCCCTTAGAAGAAGTGCTATGGAGAATAGCGCCATAATATCGCATTTGACCTGTGGCATCTGAGCATGCTAAATTTTAGTTCTCATTTGGATTTATATGAAATCCAAAAGAACTAAACCTTCTTATGAAATAGGTGGCCACTTAGACATCTATGAGTCACATATTGCAAAACCATACCACTAGGAGTCCTATAAAAATCAAAGTATGCTACTATGCTACACCTTAGGGCTCAGGAACACATCAGTAGTAGGGTAAGTTCACACGCTACTGATTTATTGCTGACATTTCTGCAAATGTCCCATTTATCTGAAAGGCCCTCATAAGGCCCTCTGCCCCCTCAACCACCACACACAAAAATGAATACTCACCTAACTCCGTTCCCACAGACCATAACAATGTCTGTGGCTCGGTGCTCATTGTGCCTACTCAACACTTTTTTTCAAAATTGGGCTGGGCAGAGACGCAGGTGAGGCGGGGCTATATAGAAATTTACGCCTGCCCCTAACTGTTGCACATTTCCTTTCTGACGCACAGGAATCTTTGAATAACTCAGATGCAGTTAACGCCAGCTAAGGATTAAATGGGTTATCCAGTTTATATAATCGATGACTTACTCTTAGGATAGGTCATCAATTAAAGAATAGCAGGGGTCTGACACCCATGCCCCCAGCTGATCAGCTGTTTGCAGAGGATGCAGCGCTTGGGTGAGCAGCCTCTTCAGTACTTACCAAGCACAGTGCTACAAACTTGTGCACCAGCAGTGCTTGCTATCACAGCTCAGCCCAATCACCTGAATGGGACTGACAGAAAGGGAACCTGGAACCTAACAAAAGGCTAAAACATAACTTTTATTGTAACTACTCATAAAAGGCTTCAATAGTCCACCCCCAAATAGTGACAACACAAGAAAATAAAATATATGTTTGTGCATTGCACATATGTAATCCTCAATCAGGTACAGTGATTACAGACGCAATGCTTGAAGATCACATCTTGAATCTCTACGGGTAGAGATCACTAGTCCAGCAAACATCTATTAAAAAAAAAAAAAACATTGCCAGGAGGAACAAATGAGATCATCAGAATGTTACAACATGGTGCGACACTAACAGAAAAAAGTACACCTAACAGTAATCCCTACTGAAGAGTCAGACAGATATTGACATGCTGACATGCTACAACCAACGTATACACAGGAAATTGACAGGAGGAGTAACTGGGGAACCAAAAAACTTCAAAATGTCATGACATGGTGCCGACACTTATAGAAATGGGTTCATGAGACAGTAACCCCTACTAAGGAGTCAACCAGATATTAACATGCTCTTTCAGATGAATGAAGTATATGAGATACTGTCATTTAACTCTTGCAGTTTAACACATTGGATGCTAGAGATCCACTGTGCTTCCTTCTGTAAGTGTCCGGCGTTCCCAGTCACCCACTCGCCCTGACAGATGAATAACTTTGTGTAACTAATAACTATCTCTATGTGTAATATATCCGATATGATCAAGGATACGTAGCCTGAATTTTCTGTTGGTCTTGCCAACATGGTTCAGAGGGCAAGGTCATGTAGCAATATAAATCACACCGCGTGTGCGACAGTTGATATAGTCGCGGTTTACATAAGTGCGGGTAGTTGTGACACTCCTAAAACTGGAGCTCTTCATAACATATTCTCATGCCTTGCAACCACCACATTGGTCTGTTCCAGGATATTTGCTCCTGTCCAGTCCAGTTCCCCCAGAAGTTTTTATGGGTAGGTGGCTTTGCACTAATCGGTCTCTCAAGTTCCTCCCTCTACACAAAGTGATAGCCAGGGTGATATTGATCAGACCTTCCAGATCTGGGTCCATATTCAGCATATCCCAGTATGACTGGAGAATATCCCTGATATGGGAATCAGTCTCAGGCATCTAGGGTACCCACGTCTCTGAAATCTATCTACCAGATCCCGGGCTGGATAGTTAAACGTAGAGTCGTCCAAGCAGTTTCTACGAATGCCCTTCCTAAGTGATAGGGGATGACAGCTTTCCCACCTAAGTAGGCTGTTCGTTCCTTCTTGTGGTGGAAACAGTACCGCCATGATTGAGGCAAATATCTAGATCAAGAAATGTCATCTTCTTGCTAGCAGTGAACTCCATATTAATATCTTTGGTTCAAGATGTTAACAAACTAATCGATGGTTCTGGTCCAAAAGATCAGGACATCATCAATATACCTGATCCAGAGCATTATCAAAGATGTCCAAACCTTCATAGTATCACAAAAGACATATCGCTGTTCCCACCAACCTAAAAATAGGTTGGCGAAAGTTGGTTCAGCAGGATTCCCCATTGCGGTACCAACCATCTGCAGATAGTAGCGCCCATGAAAAGGAAATAACTCTGTTTCAGAACAAAGGTCAATAGGTCAAGTACTTGTAGCCCCGAGGAAGCTCCTAATAGACTCCAGACCGCAATCATGTGGAATCGAGCTATATAGGACTTCGACATCTAGGCTGGACAAAAATAGTGTCTCATCCAAGCTACATAACACATCCATAGTGTCTTGGGCATAGGATGGCAAAGTAACGACGAAAGGACGCAGAATGGTGTCAATATACGTGCTGACGCCCGAGACTATGAGTCTACCTTTTATGGGATTATACCCCTTATGTACATTTGGTAGACAATAGAAGGTGGGTATTTTTTGACATTTCTGTTTCATAAACATAAGTTCTTTCTTGTTTATGAAGCTGGTATCATGAGCGCCATCCAGCAGTTGAAACAGCTCATTAGAAAACATGGAGGTCGGATCTGATCTAAGAACTCTATAACACTCACTACGGGATAGAACGTCATAACACACTTTTTCATAGTCACAATTAACTAGTGTGTACCGTGATTTTGTCAGATTGTGGTGGGAAATCCAGAGTCCCCCTGTTGCTCCTCCTGGCAATTTCCTGTGTATATGTTGGTTGTAGCATGTCACTATCTGGTTGACGCTTCAGTAGGGATTACTGTTAGGTGTACTTTTTTCTGTTAGTGTCTGCACCATGTTATGACATGCTAATGCTCTCTGGTCCCTCATTTGTTCCTCCTGGCAATGTCTTTTTTTTAATAGATGTTCACTGGACAAGTGATCTTCACCAACAGAGATTCAAGATGTGATCTTCACGCATCGCGTCTGTAATCATTGGCATCTTTATGAGGTCTTCTTATATCTGTAGTTACACCTTGAAGGTAATATTACATTGTGTTTTGCATAGAGGGGTATCACATCCATATATGCATGTATTATATGGACTGGTGTATTATTTATACTGGCCACAATATGAATGAGTTAGGTCACTCATTTTTGTAATTCTTTGGTCTGCTGATGTGATCATAGAGTATCTATAATATAGGAGCAGAATGCTCAGAGATCATGTATGATCATATATGTACCATTTTTGTATTTGTTGTTCTTTATCCACTATATACACTGCACCTGATTGAGGATTACATATGTGCAATGCACAAACATTATATGTATTTTATTATGTATTTCTTGTGTTAACACTATTTGGGGGTGGATTATTGAAGTATTTACAATAAAAGTTAAGTTTTAACCTATTAATAGGTTCCAGTTTCCTTTTCTGTGATTTATTGAGTTTGGTGGAATTTTTCCCTCAGGGATTCTCTGATTGGGACTGAGCTGCGATTAGGCCATGAGACCAATGAACGTGATGTAACATGGCCTGAGAAGCAGAAGTGATACTTAGGAAGCGCAGCAGCCACTTCAAGCAGCTGATCCATGGAGGTCTCAGGTGTTGAACCGCCATGGATTTCCAATTGATCCTCAGGATAGGATATCAACCCAAAAATCCTGGAAAACCCCTTTAAGATTGGCGTACACAACGCCAGTCTTAATAAATCCCCCCCCCCATAACACATGTTTTTTTTATTTGAATATGCAGGAAATCCTTCACAAAAAAATCCTTGCTGTATGGAGAAGTAGATTAGAGGGTTCTTATAACTATACCAATAGTTATTACAGCAACAATACAAAAACAGGGCAGTAATATGGCCTTGTGGGTGAGTCCAATGGCTATCTTCTGCTATTTCCAGCCATGTGTTAAAAATTTCTGCACCACCGCACTGTGTGAATTCACTCATAAGCGATGTGTCCTGATTGCACAGGTAGCAGCACTATTACCTGTAATCACAATGGCAGGTTCAGAAGGACAACTACAGCTCTGCCACTGTAGTAGGTATTAACTGAACAGCTCAGGCTTTTCCAGTAAGAAGACATGTTAGTAAGTTAGGCAACCTCCTTGTGATCTGTCTGTGTAGTTGCACAAGCTCTGTATTCCGCCATGACTCATATGCAAAACAGACCCGTGACATTTCCACATAATCAACCAAAACAAGTCTGCAGCACAGCGAGCACCAACTGCAAAAAAAAAAATCTATCGTGCCCCTTTAAATGGCTGTCCCTCAGCGTCAGACAGAGCAGGGTGTCCATGTGGAGCTGATCCATGCCTTGTTGTCCCGCCTTCTCATTGGCTGAACTGGGAATGACATATTTTAATGAGATGCTAAGGCACTGCAGGGGGGCGGGGCGTCTGGAAGGCCCGGACTGGATTACCCGGGAGCACGCTGTCTCAGCACCGCTTAGTCATTAATAGGAATCTGCCACAGAAAAGCCGACTGATGTGTCACTTAGATGCTCACAGGTTCAAAATCCCTCTGTGTGCCCACAGCGGGCAAGAAGTGGTTAAATTGGGCTTTGCTTTGAAATCTATGTATAGTGTGTGTATATGGCTTCACACGTCAGACCTAGACGCCTGTAATATAATCATATACATGTGTATCACCGGTAGGAAGCATTCTGTATTGTAAGTTGTGACTCCCTGGCTCTTCTGGAACTACAAGTCCCAGCAGGCCCAAAGTAAACCATCAAAGGAATAGGACAGCATATGTCATATAAAGAGGTGTAAGGCTCTAAGTACATTCGGGGAAGAAAACCGGTACAAAAAAATGCAATGCATTTTTTTGTGCAGCGTTTTTTATCTGCGTTCCGCAACGCGTGGCCTTAGCCTAACTCATGCCAGGAAAATGGTGCAAGTTTTAATAAATCAGCTGCCTCAGGCTGCCCCACAACACCAACGTTTGGAGAATGTGGTGGGCGAGGTGAGGATTGGGGCTTGAGGCGCACATTTGGCACAAAAAAAGGCCTTGCACCAAACGTGTGCCTCAATATCATATTAAAATCCCCCCCCCCCCCCGTACTTTGTCACTGTGCTAGCTTTGTTTTTAGCTAGCATACTGACCCATTACATTCCCATGTATTATCACAGGACCATGTAGGTGCAGAAACGCAGCAGAAAAATTGCGATATTTTCCAGTTCCAGCAAAGTGAATGCGATTGCATTTTATCTCATCCACATATTGTGCAAAAAACCTACAGAAAAATTGCATTTTAAAACAATGCATGTATTTTTTAAAATTTATTAGGGGAAGACAACGTGTTTTTGCTGGGGTTTTTTTTGGCAATTTTAGCAGCGATTTGCTTCTTGGACCATACCCAGAGTTTGCTGTGGATTGACTTGGTGAAAATCCACAACGTAGATTGACATGCCAGGAATTTTATAGTGCGCAGCACTAGCTTCCTACTGTACACTGCTGCAGATTTCCATACCTTGTGCACTAATAGTTAAAATAACAGTGCAGGGCTTCCATTTTGCCCAATCCTATTGAGATCAATGTTTTTTTTTTTTCTTTTTAAGTAATGAGTACTTTTTTTTAAGATCCAGGTATATAATATTCACCAGTGTGAACAAGGCCCAGGTAGAGACTGTCATAGTTTCAGCGAGCAGTCAAGCACAATTGTTGTCATTTACAGTTGGGATCAATGTGTACAATTTTAGGAAATCCCGAATATAAATCCATCTCCAGTGCAGAGCCCTGCTGGCTGGGTAAGCCGCTATCCTGGGTACACTGAGGATACTTCCAGGGCAAGCAGTGTCTGCTCCTCCTCCCTCCCTCCTCCAGTGTCCGGGTTTTCTCAGCCGCCGGTAGTAGCTCACAGCTCTGAGTCCCTTTTTTTTCTTGTTGTGTTTCTGTTACTCATCGCCATCTTGTTGCAGCCCTTTTCTTGTCTGGAAGATCTGTGGGGGGATCGGGGTGACATTTCAGTCTCGTGGCTGCCTTGTATGTAGGATTAAGGATCTGGTTGCCCAGTGGAGGAGGGTGAGGACACTCAGCACAGCCCCCTGTATGTGTGATTGATTCCTGGAGGCAGAGAAGACACAGGATTGCTGGAGACATGAGCCTGGAGACACTACTACAAGCAGCCCTGTTCCTGGAATGGCAAGCCCAGCAGCAGCAGCAGAGGACACGTGGTGAGTGTTGGTGTATTGCGGCCATGTAGTGCTGGGGGTAGTCCCCTGGATTTGGACTGTGTGGTAGAATGAGGGCACTGTACAGGGGGTGTAGAGCTCGGTTGTTACAGTGATGCATTGTTGCTGTGCCCAGCCATGGCCAGGCTGCAGTTCCAGCTTCTGATTGGCTCCTGTATACTGGATGCAGTGTTACTTTGTTGCAGTGATCACTGGGGATTGGGCTCGGTGTACATTACTGGTGATGGTTGCGGTGCCGGGTGTGATTGGTTGCTGGATGCAGTGTTACATAGTAGCAGACACTGGTTGCAGCACTGCCTTATGATTGGCTGATGGTAGAACTTAATGCAGTGTATATTGTTGTAGTAACTGGGGGAGACACTGGTTACAGCTCTGGGGGATCATTGGCTCGGTCTATGACTGTGTGTAGGGTTGCAGTACTGACTTAGGACTGTCTGCACAGTGTCAGGTTGTGGCAGTGTCGCAGCAGCCTGGTTATTTTTGCAGTTTGTCTGTGCTAGAAGGAGCCGGAGTTACAGTGCAGGGCGGTGGCAATGATCCAGTAGCACTTTGCATAATAGCATGACATGGGCTCGTCATATGACTCCTGCTGGCCTCTCCCCTTAACCTGTTCACTGCCAAACACATTGCTCTCCGGACTTCTACTCTGCGGTGTACTGGGCAGTGTTTGTAGGTGATGGCCCTGCACCTGACATATGACACTGTGCACTGACACTGACCCCTGTAATGCTTTGTTCAGGAGCCATAGAGCAACGTCTGCCTGACGTTTTAGTCAGTACAGCTGGCACTGAATGGGTTATGTGAGACTGGTGACGTGTCTAGTCCCGCCTCTCCCCCACGTGCATTGGAGACACGCCCTGTGAAGGGGAAGGAGTGGAGCCAGTCTGAGCGGGACCCAGAGACAGACAGAGGGGGCGGAGCCAAACTGGGCAGCACGCACACAGCATGATCCACGTAACTCACAACCACCTCCTCCTTAGCAGCCAGTCCCTGGGCTGTACCACTTCCCCCCTCTGCACTGCTCCCCTTCCTCCTACAGCGAACTCTGCACGTATCCTAATCACCCCCAGCACATCGAATAATGGTAGAGCACTGGCACACACTTGCCCCGATAACCAGAGCCTCTATGAGCTCACTATACCTGATAGAGCACTGGCTGTATTGTCTCATTATTACACCCATAGTACCTGACCAAGGATTGACTGTAGTGTCTCATTATTACCCCCATAGGACCTGACAGAGCACTGACTGTAGTGTCTTATACTAGTGTTACCTGATAGAGCATTGCCTGTAGTGTATTATTACACCTGGAATACTTGACCGAGGACTGACTGTAGTGTCTCATTATTACACCCATGTCCTACAGGCCCCCGCCTTTAGTGTCCCATTTTACACCCATAGCACCTGACAGAGCGCTGACTGTACTGTCTCATTATTACCCCAGTAGGACCTGACAGAGCACTGACTGTAGTGTCTCATTATTACAGCCATAGTACCTGACAGAGCACTGACTGTAGTGTATTATTACACCTGGATTACCTGACAGAGCACTGACTGCACTGTCTCATTATTACATCCATAGTACCTGACTGAGGAGTGACTGTAGTGTCTCATTATTACACCCTTAGTACCTGACAGAGCACTGACTGTAGTGTCTCATTAGTACCCCAGTATTACCTGACAGAGCACTGACTGTAGTGTCTCATTATTACACACATAGTACCTGGCAGAGCACTGACTGTAGTATCTCATTATTACACCCATAGTACCTGACAGAGCATTGACTGTAGTGTCTCATTATTACACCCATAGTACTGACTGTAGTGTCTCATTATTACACCAGTATTACCTGACAGAGCACTGACTGTAGTGTCTCATTATTACACACATAGTACCTGGCAGAGCACTGACTGTAGTGTCTCATTATTACACACATAGTACCTGGCAGAGCACTGACTGTAGTGTCTCATTATTACACCTGTAGTACCTAACAGAGCACTGACTGTAGTGTCTCATTATTACACCCATAGCACCTGACAGAGCACTGACTGTAGTGTCTCATTATTACACCAGTATTATCTGACAGAGCACTGACTGTAGTGTCTCATTATTACACCAGTATTATCTGACAGAACACTGACTGTAGTGTCTCATTATTACACCCATAGCACCTGACAGAGCACTGACTGTAGTGTCTCATTATTACACTAGTATTGCCTGACAGAGCACTGACTGTAGTGTCTCATTATTACACACATAGTACCTGGCAGAGCACTGACTGTAGTGTCTCATTATTACACCTGTAGTACCTAACAGAGCACTGACTGTAGTGTCTCATTATTACACCCATAGTACCTGACAGAGCACTGACTGTAGTGTCTCATTATTACACCAGTATTATCTGACAGAGCACTGACTGTAGTGTCTCATTATTACACCTGTAGTACCTAACAGAGCACTGACTGTAGTGTCTCATTATTACACCAGTATTATCTGACAGAGCACTGACTGTAGTGTCTCATTATTACACCAGTATTATCTGACAGAGCACTGACTGTAGTGTCTCATTATTACACACATAGTACCTGGCAGAGCACTGACTGTAGTGTCTCATTATTACACACATAGTACCTGGCAGAGCACTGACTGTAGTGTCTCATTATTACACCTGTAGTACCTAACAGAGCACTGACTGTAGTGTCTCATTATTACACCCATAGCACCTGACAGAGCACTGACTGTAGTGTCTCATTATTACACCAGTATTATCTGACAGAGCACTGACTGTAGTGTCTCATTATTACACCAATATTATCTGACAGAGCACTGATTGTAGTGTCTCATTATTACACCAGTATTATCTGACAGAGCACTGATTGTAGTGTCTCATTATTACACCAGTATTATCTGACAGAGCACTGATTGTAGTGTCTCATTATTACACCCATAGTACTGACTGTAGTGTCTCATTATTACACCAGTATTACCTGACAGAGCACTGACTGTAGTGTCTCATTATTACACCAGTATTATCTGACAGAGCACTGATTGTAGTGTCTCATTATTACACCCATAGCACCTGACAGAGCACTGACTGTAGTGTCTCATTATTACACACATAGTACCTGGCAGAGCACTGACTGTAGTGTCTCATTATTACACCCATAGTACCTGATAGAGCACTGACTGTACAGTCATGGCCAAAAGTTTTGAGAATGACACAAATATTATATTTTCACATGATCTGCTGCCCTCTGGTTTTTATGTGTGTTTGTCAGATGTTTTTATCACATACAGAAATATAATTGCATTCATATTATGAGTAACAGAAGCTTATATTGACAGTTAGAATGAGTTAATGCAGCAAGTCAATATTTGCAGTGTTGACCCTTCTTCTTCAGGACCTCTGCAATTCTCCCTGGCATGCTCTCAATCAACTTCTGGACCAAATCCTGACTGATAGCAGTCCATTCTTGCAGAATCAATGCTTTAATTTTGTCTGAATTTGTTGGTTTTTGTTTGTCCACCCGTCTCTTGATGATTGACCACAAGTTCTCAATGGGATTAAGATCTGGGGAGTTTCCAGGCCATGGACCCAAAATCTCTATGTTTTGTTCCCTGAGCCATTTAGTTATCACCTCTGCTTTATGGCAAGGTGCTCCATCATGCTGGAAAAGGCATTGTTGAGCGCCAAACTGCTCTTGGACGGTTGGGAGAAGTTGCTCTTGGAGGACATTCTGGTACCATTCTTTATTCATGGCTGTGTTTTTAGGCAAGACTGTGAGAGAGCCGATTTTCCTTGGCTGAGAAGCAACCCCACACATGAATGGTTTCAGGATGCTTTACAGTTGGCATGAGACAAGACTGGTGGTAGCGCTCACCTCTTCTTCTCCGAATAAGCTGTTTTCCAGATGTTCCAAACAATCAAAAAGGGGATTCATCAGAGAAAATGACTTTACCCCAGTCCTCAGCAGTCCACTCCCTGTACCTTTTGCAGAATATCAGTCTGTCCCTGATGTTTTTTCTGGAGAGAAGTGGCTTCTTTGCTGCCCTCCTTGAGACCAGGCCTTGCTCCAAGAGTCTCCGCCTCACAGTGCGTGCAGATGCACTCACACCTGCCTGCTGCCATTCCTCAGCAAGCTCTACACTGCTGGTAGCCCGATCCCGCAGCTGAAACACTTTTAAGAGACGGTCCTGCCGCTTGCTGTTCTTTCTTGGGCGCCCTGGAGCCTTTTTGGCACCAATGGAACCTCTCTCCTTGAAGTTCTTGATGATGCGATAGATTGTTGACTGAGGTGCAGTCTTTCTAGCTGCAATACTCTTCCCAGTTAGGCCATTTTTGTGCAGTGCAATGATGACTGCACGTGTTTCTTTAGAGATAACCATGGTTAACTGAAGAGAAACAATGATGGCAAGCACCAGCCTCCTTTTAAAGTGTCCAGTGGTGTCATTCTTACTTAATCATGACAGATTGATCTCCAGCCCTGTCCTCATCAACACCCACACCTGTGTTAATGGAGCAATCACTGAAACGATGTTAGGTGGTCCTTTTAAGGCAGGGCTGCAATGATGTTGAAATGTGTTTTGGGGGATAAAGTTCATTTTCTAGGCAAATATTGACTTTGCAAGTAATTGCTGTTAAGCTGATCACTCTTTATAACATTCTGGAGTATATGCAAATTGCCATTAGAAAAACTGAAGCAGTAGACTTTGTAAAAATTAATATTTGTATCATTCTCAAAACTTTTGGCCATGACTGTAGTGTCTCATTATTGCACCCATAGTACTGACTGTAGTATCTCATTATTACACCAGTATTACCTGGCAGAGCACTGACTGTAGTGTCTCATTATTACACCCATAGCACCTGACAGAGCACTGACTGTAGTGTCTCATTATTACACCTGTAGTACCTAACAGAGCACTGACTGTAGTGTCTCATTATTACACCAGTATTACCTGACAGAGCACTGACTGTAGTGTCTCATTATTACACCAGTATTATCTGACAGAGCACTGACTGTAGTGTCTCATTATTACACCAGTATTATCTGACAGAACACTGACTGTAGTGTCTCATTATTACACCCATAGCACCTGACAGAGCACTGACTGTAGTGTCTCATTATTACACACATAGTACCTGGCAGAGCACTGACTGTAGTGTCTCATTATTACACCTGTAGTACCTAACAGAGCACTGGCTGTAGTGTCTCATTATTACACCAGTATTACCTGACAGAACACTGACTGTAGTGTCTCATTGTTACACCCATAGCACCTGACAGAGCACTGACTGTAGTGTCTCATTAGTACACTAGTATTACCTGACAGAGCACTGACTGTAGTGTCTCATTATTACACCCATAGCACCTGACAGAGCACTGACTGTAGTGTCTTA
The DNA here is from genome assembly GCA_947044405.1 of Leptodactylus fallax. Taxonomy (NCBI): domain Eukaryota; kingdom Metazoa; phylum Chordata; class Amphibia; order Anura; family Leptodactylidae; genus Leptodactylus; species Leptodactylus fallax. Next base: position 2,820,520 of record CAMRHE010000073.1, on the reverse strand, counting down.
TACTAGTGTTACCTGATAGAGCATTCCCTGTAGTGTATTACACCTGGAATACCTGACCGAGGACTGACTATAGTGTCTCATTACTACACCCATAGTACCTGACAGAGCACTGATTGTAGTGTCTCATTATTACACCCATAGCACCTGACAGAGCTCTGACTGTAGTGTCTCATTATTACACCCATAGCACCTGACAGAGCACTGACTGTAGTGTCTCATTATTACACTAGTATTGCCTGACAGAGCACTGACTTGTAGTGTCTCATTATTACACACATAGTACCTGGCAGAGCACTGACTGTAGTGTCTCATTATTACACCTGTAGTACCTAACAGAGCACTGACTGTAGTGTCTCATTATTACATCCATAGCACTGACTGTAGTGTCTCATTATTACACCAGTATTATCTGACAGAGCACTGACTGTAGTGTCTCAGTATTACACCCATAGCACCTGACAGGGCACTGACTATAGTGTCTCATTATTACACTAGTATTGCCTGACAGAGCACTCACTGTTGTGTCTCATTATTACACCCATAGTACCTGACTGAGGACTAACTGTAGTGTCTCATTAGTACACCCAGAGTACTGACTGTCTTATTATTACACTAGTGTTACCTGACAGAGCATTGCCTGTAGTGTATTATTACACCTGGAATACCTGACAGAGCACTGACTGTAGTGTTTCTTTATTACACCAGTATTATCTGACAGAACACTGACTGTGGTGTCTCATTATTACACCAGTATTATCTGACAGAGCACTGACTGTAGTGTCTCATTATTACACCCATAGTACCTGACAAAGCACTGACTGTAGTGTCTCATTATTACACCCATAGCACCTGACAGAGCACTGACTGTAGTGTCTCATTATTACACCAGTATTATCTGACAGAGCACTGACTGTAGTGTCTCATTATTACACCCAAAGTACCTGACAGCACTGACTGTAGTGTCTCATTATTACACCCATAGTACCTGACAGAGCACTGACTGTAGTGTCTCATTATTACACCCATAGTACCGGACAGAGCACTGACTGTAGTGTCTCCTTCTTACATCCTGTCTGACAGAATTATTAGAATTAATAACATGAAACCCAGAATAATATGTGCCTCCCATGATCACTATTTTATATGTCCAATATTGAGACACTCTGTATACATTTACATACATATGTATATGAGTGATATTAGCACTCTTTTTTTAAAGCAATATTTTTTATGTAAGTTGTAAATGTGGTTAAGGCAGTGTTTTAGTAGCTATGAGCTATGCAAAGCCCTCCCCTGTAAATAACCCTAGGATCACGCCCTCACAGGTGCCTGTTCAGTAGGATGGTAACACTCCCTTCCTATGTTACAAATATTCAGAGCAGTTCTATCATCCGCCCATTACTGCATCGTGAACATGTGATCCTGCTCTCTACACTGTGTATCATCTAGTTTTATATATATATATATATATATATATATATATATATAAGGGGCACGTGTACTATTGCGTTGGTAGAAAACTGTGTGCCATCTCATGGGCTTCCTACTGACATCTATAAAGCCTCGACACCATTCTTTTTTTTTTTTTAATAATCTTTTTATGCGATATTTATAAGAGTGATATATTGACCTGCAGTAAATTTATTTGGCACAGCCTATATAGCTTTATAGTATACATCATATTCTCCTTGCATATAGCACACATAATCACAGTGGAGGCTTTTGTTGTAATGACACTCCAGTTTGTACGAGTGACAGTGTCGATACATTCCTCCTTTACATCCTTTCCGTAGTGCAGACACATTTGTATGCGAGTCATCGGTGGTGATGTCAAGGAAACCACCGCTGTCTGCTGCAAGAGATTAACCATCTCAGACATGGCAGGGATCTAGTGGCACTGGCGGGTTCAGGCTGACCGCTGCTGTGGATTACAGTTGGCTGTATACATTGTATGCCTGTTGATGATTTCATAACAGCACATGGTATGCAGCGTGTTGTGTACATACATTCAGTGCCGGTCAAAGTCTCTTCTCTGCAGTGGGCATAGGAGCTCAAGGTCCAGGCAGTATTGTGTATATCATTCAGTGCTATCATCCTCCTTCCATATCACAGCCGCATTGCTGCACACTTGTTTATTTGCAGGTTTTAATGATTTTTTTTTTTCTTCCAGCCAAATGTATAGGGGGTGGAGTGGGGGGTGGCTCCTGAGTGGGACAGATTACCCCCACCCTCTCTTCCTTCACAGCTATGTCTGGTTCTTGGGAGAGCCCTCCAGAGTACATTGGAGTTGGGGGAAGGGCAGACACTACAGGGCAATCCTTATTAACTAACTTCCTGCTCATGCACAGCCAGAAATCTGAGCTTCCCAGCTCTTGTAGTAGGGGCTGCAGAATATGCTGGGGAAATGGCAAGGCAGCCTTTTCTGCATCATCGTAGCCCAGCGATTGCTGTAAGGAGAAGGATGAAAAACATTTATGTTTGTATATTATATGACTGTTAATATATTTTAAGACTTTAACATGACCGTGTAAGTCATAGAGGGTCCTCGGCCTCATAGTGCAGATCTTTAGGAGAATTTAACTGGCATGTAATGTGGTGCACATCAGCTCCTGTTAAGTGAATGATTTCATCAGCCGTGATACGTGTTTTATCCATCACGTATTGTATATGTAGGCAGCAATCTCCAAAGGGTTCAAGTGGGTGCACAATTCCAAAGGGGGGCTGACCGGACCCCTTCACAAACCTCACATGTACAAAAGAGAGATGGACACTCCGATAGTTTTTGAGCTTGTTTATTTAATGAGTAGCTTCAACAATCCATAACATAGGCGAAAGCCACATAGTACAGACATTGTAATAATACATTTGATTTCGGGCATGGTAGCACTTCATTAGGCTGAAAAAATACACATTATAGCTGTTTTAGAATAATCATGACTTCATGATTCAACTACAGTGAAATTTAGATAGGACATAAAGAGGCCAAATCAGGGGGGATGGGAAGGACAGGGGAGGGTGAAGACGGATACCTGCATGCCAAAATTGAAGAGAGCTGTAAGGATAATGCTGCAAGATTTTTGCTGGGTGGGAAATTTGGAGACCTAAAATGGTAAGTGGTATACAATAAATATCTGTATTTAAACATCATAGCATGCTTGCAGATCACAGTACAGAAGAGAATAGAGAAAATTAGTTTAGCAGTACAAAGCATACATACAGTATGTCTATACATGTATCCGGTGGAGGTGCAACTATCTATATGCAATATATCTATGGCATTGGCGAACTCTTATCCAAGTGGTTTGTATAAACCTTACTTGTGTCATGCTGGCACATTGGAGAACTAGTGATGCACCTGTTAAGAAAACACCAGAACACCATAAACCTCACATGAGACTACCCACTCCATCCCACCAATCGCCCATAGTCTCCAGAAAATAGTCCAGTTTGCGTGAGCATTTATTCTACTAAAAGTCAGGCCATTAGAAAAATTATCAACAAACACTGGTATATACTCCAGAAGAGCTATCCCTCCACCTTTAGCAAGCACCACCTCATGTCTTATAGGAGATCTCCCAACATTAGGGACAAGCTAGTAAAAGCCGATATTGGTCCCGCTCCCACCCTCACGGAATCCAAATGTGTAGGCACTTTCCCTTGCCTCAGTTGTGCTCAGTGTAGGAATGTAACCAAAGGCCCATACTTTACCCACCCACAATTGGGCAAACGCTTTCCTATCAAAGACCAGTTCACGTGCAATTTAGAATATGTTATCTACCTCATTTAGTACCTGTGTGGACTGGGTTATGTGGGCGAGACTACCCAAAAAATCAAAGACAGAATTTCCAAATACAAATCTTCCACCATTAGGAACAATGGTAGCAAAGTAATTGCTCAGGAACCCATCCCTAGACACGGTGGGGATCGCAAAACACTTCTCCACAGACGCGGGTATGAACAATTCTTCCCTTTGTAGCCTCTATAATACCCATATACCTCTCTTGTTGACTATTCTACTCTTGTCTCCATTATACCAACTCTGTTCCCCACATCACCTAGCTACTCTATCTTGCCTCTATAAGGCGTAGTCCATAAGATCCACACAGGACTAGCTATTCCCCGCTCCCCACCCTGTAATACCTCTCTTTACATACCCTTGTAGCTGCCAGTCCCATGTTGCTATCCCTGGCGGACCTGATATTAATACCTCTAGCCCCATGGCATAACTTCTGACTGACCTAAAACTTGCCTGACCTCTACCCTGCAGTCCCATCTATCACATATTACCCATGGAGTACCTTTACACCCACCTAGTACTGTCATTACTAGTACTCTGCTAGCTACTAAGCATACTTGCACGGCTAATTACCACAGTGTTATTAAATGTAGGTCTTATTGATGTTATTTTGCTAGTAACTACCTATAATACATATATGCACAGTCGTTTACCATGATAATATGATACTATTGTAATATGTTATCCCCTTTTGACCGGATGATACTGTGCATTTACATTGTCGCATTAATTGATTATTACCTCTGTATACCCGCACTATTAGAATGTAAGTTTGATTTCTAGTACATATGTATGGCCGTTTCACTAGTTTCCCAATGTGCCAGCATGGCCCAAGTAAGGTTTACACAGACCACTTGGATAAGAGTTGACCAATGCCATGGATACGTTGCATACAAATAGTTGTACCTCCACCGGATACATGTATAGACATACTGTATGTATACTTTGTACAGCTAAACTAATTTGTTTTATTCTCTTCTGTGATCTGCCAGCATGCTATGATGTTTGAATACAGATGTTTGTTATATACCACTTACTGTTTTAGGTCTCCCACCAGGGACACCCTCCTGGGCCCATTTCCCACCCAGCAAAAATATTACAGTATTATCCTTACAGCTCTCTTCAATTTTGATATGAACGTACACGTCTTCACCCTCCAATTCTCCCCTCTTCCCTGTCCTTCCCCTTTTCCCTTCCTTCCATAAGCATGTCATACAGTAGAGGAAGGTCCTCCATTCTGGAATGGGGGACCTCCTCGATATGAACTGTCATATTTTGGTGGACTCAAGCTGTCTTTGGTTTATAAGGATGGCCATTAATGTAAACGGATAGGGTGCAAAGCTAGCTACATATATATATATATATATATATATATATATATATATATATACGCACACTGAACTTCAGCCCTATTGATAGTGCTCATAGGAAAAGCCCAGGCCAGCTTCCATGTAACATTGTCAGGTGGATGAAGATATTTGTATACTCCAGCACCAAATTGGGTAAAAGCAAAACAACTTTATTTCTGACACTTTTCATACATTTACTGTACTAAGCTAAAGCACCAGAATTCTGGTTTAAAGGGGTTGTACCAAGATAAGGGATAACTTTGTGATTGTTGGGGGTCTGACTACTGATCCCGAGAATGGGGCTTTGGATTTCCCATCCTGGTGGAGTGGAAGGCTGAGCATAACCATGTTACTCCATTAAAGGGGTTGTCCAGGCAAAAATGGACAAAAAAATTATTTTTTAAATAGGCGGGTGTCAGTGGAAAAAAAAAAAAAATCATACTCTTCTTGGTCCGGTCCGTTGATGTATTCCGGCGGTTACCAGAGCACCAGGGACAGGTATGTTTTGTTTTTGTTTTTTTGTTTTTTTTTTTTTCTATCTCCCCTGGCCTATTTTAAAAATTTATTTTTTGCCGGGCAACCTCTTTAATTCTCTAAGGGAGCACTATGGAGTGCAGCAGCATTTGGCTATCTTTGGAGTTCCCATAGGGGATAACCTGTTATTACTGAAATTCTATATACTGGACTGTATGGGCAACCTAAGGCTAGATGCACTCAACCAAGGTGCAAAACTGCCATAAAAACATCCATTTTTCATGGCCATCGTGCACCCAAGGGGCACTTGTTTTCACGAATCCCCCTTACATTCCAGTGTATGGAGGGATCTGTGAAAATGGCTGAAAATAGGACATGACCTATATTTTGACGGTCTGTGACAACGGACATCAAAATAACGGTCATGAGAATAGCGCTTATTCACTGACAGTGTGAGATCGATTAAAAAAAAATGGATGTGTCACGGCCAGTTTTCACTGTCATGTGAATGTAGCCTAAGAGCACTGGGATTGGTTTTAGATAGACTTGAATCATTCCCGTTCTGAAAATCTATGGCAAATAGCCGGCATCTGTCTGACCTCTGTGACCAGTCTGATAACCTGGTAAATAGTTACAGGTCTTGAAGGTCAAGATCAGGGATCTCTGAGAACCAGGTCTGGTATATATTTGGCAGCATAGCCATTTGCTATGAAAATCAGAAAAGGAATAAAAAAAACAAGCTAAATAATATTGTGATGTTATTACATTGCGTGTTTGTGTAATATAGTCAGTAAGTTGTGGTCAGGTAAAGTCCATTTGCAGTTGTTTCCTTGTGATTACAATATTATGTCTCATTTACTAATTCATTTCATCTTCTTTATTAGTCTTGGCCTAGTATTTGCCATTAAAGTTGATCAACAATCGGGATAAACAGAGGAAACGAAATAGAAAGTATGAACATGGTCTTAGAGAGACTCATAGGTGTATATACTTTTATCAGTAGGATGCATACCGTACTTTTTGTGTTGCTGACTTTGCTGCAAATCTCTTACAAAGCCACAGCAACATCCATGTTACATTTTTATTTCGTGCAGATTTGACCCTATGCATTGCAGAGGCTGACAGTCTGTGACAAATCTGCAGCATGCCTTCCATTCTGTGCAGATGATTTTTGCTACGTGTGAATAGTTTTTTTTTTTTTTGTTTTTTTTTTGAAACCCCGTCTGTGTATTGTACTGTGAATTGATGCAGACTTTTTATGCAAAACCCACACAGGAAATTTGCAGCATGTGAATTCACCTTAAGGCTAGAGCTACGCAACAACATGTTGCGTGACTTTTCTGTGATTTACTGGTGCATGAGTTTTTTTTTCTAGAGGTGTGATTTGGCTGTGAAGTCACATATGACTTCTATTGAAGTCTATGGCAAAAAAAGTCATGTGCAACTTGTGAATAGCGACTAATATCCAAAAAGTTTGTATTTTCTGCGACTGTCTCGTCAGTCGCATGAAGTCACAATGTGAAACCATAGCGATACAATGAAACATTTGTTGGGCAACTCCTAAGGGACAGTTTGTCAAATAACTCAACACCTTGTATTCTAGCCTAAGGGCATGTCCACACAGGACTGGCTCACAGCTTATTTTCCAGAATGGATTTGTGGACAGAACATCTATGGCAATTTACAGTAGCTGCAAAGTGGATGATATTTCAACAACCCTTATCCACATGGTGTAAAAAAAAAAAAAACCCTCTCTGTGTACAGTGACCTGCGATGCATATTTTCAAGATACAGCCTGTCTGCTTATGCCGTAGGTTTTCACTGCAGATTTCTCCCCTTTACAAAGCATCAGGTGAAATCTGCCGCACACCCATGTGATCATGCTATGAATTCTTTGCAAAGACCAGATATTTTTTGCCTTGGTGGAATTTGAGTAAACCCACTGGTGATTTTCTGTAACATGTTATATGGTGGCAGCAAAGTGGATAAGATTTTACTAAATAGGTGTAACATCAAGTTCATGGCCCCAATGCGAAATCTCTGCTAGGCTCCCAAACTATCATGTATTGTTTATAGTACTGGCCTCCTCATATCGGGAAGAGACACCTTATGGGCCCCCTAAGGCTCCTGTGCCTGAGTGTGAATGCACCCTCTTAAGTTACACCTCTGTGTGCTGAGAAATAAACAAACGGCAAATTCACCTTGGCTGTGTCTTTACACCCCACAGCATGTTTATTCAGATTATTCTGTGGGCTTTCAACCTGTGCAGTGCATTTTTGGTGGGTTTTTTTTTCTCTTTACAGCGGTCACATTCAGAAAAACTTGCTGCTGACTTTCCATGATGGGAAGCCTGATGCGGGGTCATAGTGGGTGGATGTGCCCTAAAGGCGCTAAATATGAACAGTATCAAACTGTCTATCCATTACAATCAAAATTGTCACTTTTAGGCACCGCTTTACCTACTTGAGCCTCATACCGCGCCAAGCTGTAATCCTCACATATAGTGAAGGAAGCTTGCACTTCTGAAAGCTTACTTATAAATATACTCAGTTAGCCTCTAAAAGGTATCGCCTGATCTCTTCACTCTTCCACTACTTTCAATGGCTAACACGGTACCACATTATACTACTATATAGTGAACTCTAGCTGCCTTTTTTTGCTTGTGCAGGTTTTTTTTATACTAATCTCGTATGTTATAGAAATTTTGCTACTATACTTTAAATTCACCTTTGGTTCCTTGCATTCTGTGACAGCTAGGACACACTGATGTGGGGTCTTCAGTGTCATAACCTTACGTGCAGTTGGATGATGCCGATACATGACATTGTGGCCCTGCGCCCTAGTTCATGCACTAAAGATCAAATATTTTTAATGGGGTTATACAGACAACTTCTTGGAAAAACTAAAATCAAGGCAGGTGAACAACATGAACCCAGAGTTTTGTCTTCATCACATTTGCAAATGCTGTTTTCTACAGGAGGGTGTATGCGGAGGAGCTCTTAGGAGGTCACAGGGTCAAGTCCTACTTTATCTGCAGAACATTGATTCTTCAGTAAGTCACATGACCTGAGATCAGTCTGCAGCTTCAACAGGATCATTCCTCTTAGGACTGGAGTGAAATAAGGACAGTGGTTTCCTTCAGAGCACTTGGAATTGCTGACTAAAGCACATATAGCGCTATAATAATAAGATTTAGCTACATGTGGTTATCCGATCTGAACTTTTATATTCCACAAACAAAGGGAATTGTTACTACTTTGTCTCAGATTTCACGTTCATTGATTTTTGAAGAAATGGTATAAAAGTAGAAACCTCGAAGTTCCAAAAATATTGTACACCGTTTTTAAATTTACCATTTCTGATCTTCATCACATCTCACAAGTATAGTGCCACAATGTATCAGATATCTACAGGATCGGTGATAAATGTCTGAACACTGATATGAAACCCCCACCAGTGACCGCTCTCAAGTCCACCAGTCTACTCATTGCATGACTGAAGTTAGGAGGAATCAAGTGGATTGGCAGTCGAGCACGTACCCTGACAGAAGTTGAATATTCTAAATGAGGTTATTTTGGCACAACCTATTTTAGGCTAAGGCCCCACATTGCGGAAACACAATGTTTTTGGTTGCTGTTGGAATGCAGTGTAAAAAAATGCTGCATTTTACAATACCAGCGAAGTAAATGAGATTTCACTAATCTCATGCACACATTGTGGGGAAAAAAAAGAGCATTTTGAAAAACGGAGCATGTTAATTTCAGCTGTGGAATAACAAGCGTTTTCTCTATATATTACATAGGGGAAGAAAAAAATGCAGCAAAAACTCACTTGTCAAAAAAGGATGTGTGTGTGATCGCAGGGGTTTCCATTGCTGAGAGCCCGATTGATCACAAGAACAGGGGTCCCAGGTACCTGTTTGAATTGAGCCACATTGATATGTACAGTGCTCATCTATGTTCGTTAGTCCCATAGAGATTAATGAACCGGTAGCTCAATTGTTTGCATGAGATCCCCATTCTTGTGATAAGTGATAGTCCCACTGTAGGACTCACAGTACTCATCACTTAGGGACAGGAAAAGGGGACAAGTGTCTGTCTAGTTAATGAGACAACCCCTTTAAGGACTGGATAGGGCTGTTATTGCTTCAGCCTCTTGTTGCATTTATAAACTCTTCACTGATGAATGATATAGGAACTTGTCATTCTGCACCACTATTTACTGGTATATCCTACAAAATTCCTGACTGGGAAGAAACACTAACACAGCAGTAGGGCGAGAGTAGGAGATACATGGCCATGTACGAAGAAGGCATGGTGGCACAATCAGTAGCTGAAGGTAGCTATGAAAAATATTATGGGGACACTGGGACATCCGAAAAAGAGTAATACAAACAACTTTCAAATGTGCTATGGCCTAACCCTGGCATCCTTGTAGATCTACAAAAGACTTCTCAAAAAAATCAAACAAAACAGACCATTCCTTCTCATTGTACACTGTCGCATTATGATTTTCCTATACTGTAACTAAAGAGCCCAAACAGACAAAAAACACCACACACTTTTAGTCTTCCTCCACTGAACTTTGCAGTTAGCTTTATGCACTCAGACAGGAAATATTCTCCTAGATCTGCCAAATCCAGGTTTGTCTCAGGCTTCCGGTTGATGCGGCATGGTTTCTTACTCCAGAGAAGTATTTTTCACTTTTTCCAATTTCCAGTGATGTGCTGACTTTAGAATAAAACTTAAAAATGTCAGTGGATATTGACCCAATAAACTAGGTACCAGTAGCAAATTTCAGTGCACATTGGCTACCTTGCCTAAAATTGTTTCAGTTCTGCAAGGCGAGCTGTTCTATAAGGGAACATAATCTTCCACATTTCCTTTTCATTTCCATTGCTAATGTTTTTAATGGCTAAATATATAATATACTGTATATAATCTGATTAGATACTTGCTAGAAGAGGGTGTAAAAGTGCTGCCCTATAAAAAGTCACTCAAAGGCTACTTTTGGGTAGAGTACCTCTTGGTATGGAGATTGTTGACTGCTAGATATGCCTCCACGATGCACATTTTGCCCAGTTGACAGATTGAGAGAGGGCATATTTACTGAGAGAAGCAGGATGGTCATTTACATAAATTGCCTGCCATCTTGGCCATTCTGACCTAGCTGTTAGGAAGTGTTGGGAGCAGAGATTGAGGGCGAACAGACTCTAGAAGGCCCAGACAGACCATCAGTAGAGAAGATCATTTGATCCACCAACAAGCACGAACTCCCCCCACACTTTCCTTGAGCGCCTTCACTACACACCCCTGTCTCTACCTGGACCATTTCCAAAAGCTTAGCAGAAGTAATTTGGTGTCACAGCACCCATTATGTGTCCTAACATTGACATCTAGATACTGTCACCTTTGTTTGCAGTAGTATTGTGAACAAGAAACCTGCACTACTATTGTCTTTGGTGACAAATCCAGGTTCTGTTCAGGATCGCAGTATAGATTCATCATATGGTGTGATGACCTGGAGAGCAATCGCGAAGGACAGTTGGTGATACGAGGGACCGTAACAACTCAGTGATATGTGCAGGACATCCTGCAGCCACATGTGTCGCCTCTCATGACAGGGCTTCCAACTGGAATTTTTCAGCAGGGTAATGCTCACTCACACACAACAGGGGTTTCCAAGAAATTTCTCTGCCAGACTGCAACACTTCCATGGCCTGCCTGGTCACCAGCTAGGATGCCTGCTTTGGCAACCTAAAAGTCTGCAGGACCAGCTGCAACATCTGTGGGCAAATGTACCGGAAGATACCATATGGAACATTTATGTCTCCACACTCAACAGTATCTCATCTTGTATCTGGGCTAGATGTGGCCCAACAGGGTATTAGAGTCTTCTTTCAATTCTACAGTTCCCCCAATAAAATTATTTTCCCTCTAATGTTGTAGTCACTTACATATATCATCATTACATTCACACATGGAAAGTTTCATCCAATTCCAACAATTTCCTTGGTGTGCTAATTTATTTTTTGTCTATGAGTGTATAGGCCAGGATGCATCCAAAGGATACCATATAAAATCCATCACCCACAACATCCCATTGTAAAAATATAGTATGTTTCTTCACTGCATAGTGTTATTTGGAATCGCATAGCACTATCACATACTTTTTTGTGGTATACTTACCATAAGAAGGGCAAGAGGACATTCTTTTGGGTCTCTGTCTGGTTAATGTAACAGTATGGTCAAGTTTTGCTTGTAGGTCGGCCGCTTTCATGGTGCACACGCTATTGTATTAGAGCCAATTTCAAAGGAAGCCTTGTCAGATCTGTAGTAAGCCTTGGACTGCTGTAGCAAAGGACTTGGCCTGTGAATAACAATGCCAAATATGCACTCTTGTGCATTTCCAGTATTGACACCATAAGCACTCTCTGCTAGCAAGAAAACGTTGGCAGCTCTGGATTGTGAGGCTCTGTTCATACTCCCATTTTTACAAGATCCATGATGGATGCGTTGTCATCTGCTGTAATGTATTCTAAATCGCTGACTTATGATGAGTTGGTTAGGTTTCAGTTCTTCTTACTTCATAGTAAGTACAGTTGAAGAGCAGCAGAAAACTGAGAGAAAAGAATGAAAATGTGAACACTGCCTTAAAGGGTATCTGAGTTTTGTCCCGTGAAAACAGACAAAAATAGGAGATACCTTATTTTTCTTAACAGTTCATTAAAACAGACCATGAAAAAAGCAATGTGTGAAATCAATGTGTTTTTAAATTCATGGGTGAATAAGGCCTTACTATTAAAGGAATCTGTGTTGAAATCTGTGTCAATCATAAACATGTGAACAGACCCTTAGATTGAAAAAAGACAGTCTGTATCTCTGGTCCTCTTAGGGGATTTACACTGTCAGCTGCTTATCACATACAGCAGGCTTGTTGTGATGGTGTACAGGTAACCGTGATAACCCTTGACATGTACTGGATTCAAGTTATTTGTTCCAGTCTATATCCATTACGTAGGTCTTGACCTCTGCATCTTCTTCTAAGCATTGATTGCTATCATACCTACTGCAGTTACTCACCATTTGTCAGCTAAGTAGAGGGCAAAAGGCAATTCAATCTCTACACACCTTCACTGGTGCTCTCCTCAATGTGAGAGATTCTTGTCCCTAACCCACTCATTGCCTCCCACTAAGCCAGCCAATTCACTTTGCTCTGTACTGATGAAGGACAACAATCCGGAAACAGCGCTGTATGCAGATAAGTGAAATTGGCTTGGCTAAAATCCCTTTTGCTGTCTCAAGGCTCGGTGAGTCTAAAGCAAATTGAGGATCTGTTACATCCAACAGAGGGCGCATGAGCTCTCCAGCTCCTTTCCCATAATGCCTTGTGATTTGTCAGCTTGCTCTGTTTTAGCACGGTTCTTGTTATATTCTTGTGCGTGATACACACAGTAGGTGATGATCCTGGATGGCCAGTGTCATTGCCTACATTCACCATTATATGGTTTGTACGCCTGTCACAATATGATTTTGACCTATCATTCTGATATAAGAACTTGCCCTGTAGTTCTGCAGTTTTACTTCCGCAGTGTGTATTGAATGCACCCAGTTCCCTTTTCCTACTCCTGGAATACTAAGAACTTGAGAGACATTTCTGACTACATGACCGTGTCATTTCAAAGTTTAAGAGAATAGGATGTATCACCCATTACATTTTGGCCAAAAGATAGTGTTACCATTTTAAAAATGCTCCCGAAATGTTGTAGTAGATTCAGTAAAACTTTCAGTGAATGAGAATAAAGTTATCTTAGGCTGAGTTTACACATCCATGTTTGGGCCACCGGGCCCAAACACAAATGTGAATATGGCCCTAGGCTGTCCTTCAGTGATACTGATGGTGTTAGATAGTTGACATGTAAAGCAGTTACAATATACCATTGTTGATGGTCATAATAGTTGCATTTCCGAGAGGCAGAAGTTTAAGGTCCCATGCACACTGGGCAGTCCGGACGGGAAAATCCAGTCTGTACATCAGCCTAGCTTCCCGACCCAAACCCAGTTAGGAGATGGAACTCCTTGGATCATAGTTATCTATGATGCTGGGAGTCCCTGCCTACCCGTGGCTACACTGTCTTGTACTATATACAGTATGGGACAGTAAAGCCATTGGAGGGCAGGGACTCCCAGCAGCATAGATTACCATGATCCAGGGAGCCCAGGAAATCTATCTGATGTACTGCCTGTGCATGGGGCCTTAATCCATGTTGTGCCACGATCCAAAGTATCCTCTAGGGGTCCTTAATACATATGTGTTTGCATGAGCGTGCATATTTATTTCTATTGAAATAGAAGGATAAGCTTGTGTTGTAAGGGCCCATTCACACAGTGGAATCTGTGTGAACGGGTAGAGATCGGCACAGGACGCTGAAAAAATAAGCGTCCTGCTCGATCTTGCTGCTGATTCTGCTACAGAGTCTGCGGTGCAAGACTTCCAAATGAATGAGCCCAGTCAGCAGGGCCTATCATCGGCAGAAAGCTGAAGCTTGGCTGGGGGGTGGAAAATGAAGAGGAATCTGATTTGGATGTCCAATCAAAGTTTTTTGACAACTGCCAGGGGAAGGGGAGAGGATAGTATTGGATGGCACTTTAAACTGCTGACCTATGCTGTTGAAGTCAGCAGGTTCAGCAGAGTTTTGTCTAGGTGTATGGGCAAACAACTATGTAAAAGCCATGTTTTATGCCAGTAGGGTACATACTTACTTCAGCTATACATGGCGTTTTGGCCACCCACACAGCTAGGGCCAGCATAGTAAATGTGCACTGCCTGTGTATCACTCCACTGACTATAATATATAGCCTGAAATCTATCCAGCATACAATTGCCAAAAATGCTCTTGCCTTGTTATCACATTAAGTGTGGCCATCCACAGACCTCCCTAATGGAGCCGCATTACATCGAATAACTTGACTTCACCTGTCCAGTTTGGATACATGAAACTAATCTTGTGGTTTACAGTATAAGCCATACTACTAATATTTCTTCACAATTTAGTTGTAGAGAAACTCTATATCCTGGTATTGAACGGGACTGAGCTGCAATACCAGACAAAGCCCTTTTACAAGGGTGGAGCTATTTCTTTTTAAAAAAAAAAAATAAAAATCTCACACCGTTTCTAAGAAAGCTTTTTAGCCATCATATAATCAGAAATAGCTCATTACAAACATAACATGACATACATGTGTGCTTTTTGTGTATTGGCTTATTTGTAACTCAGAAATAGGCCAGGCCACTCCTAGATCAGTGTAGCTTGGCAGGAGGGCACTCCATCCATTCCATGAATCCATTAAACTCTCCTGCTACAAAGCCAGCAATTTTCAATATATAGGCATCAATCTACAAATGCAAGTTTAACAAAAGGTTCTCTGTTTAATGTAATATCCACAACAAGCAATTGGCATGCCCGTGGCCTAAGTAGAAGGGATCGCTATGGTAAAATAAGTTAATATATCCACACTGTGATTTTAATCCTACTTGAGATCCTTTTATTATGATGAATTTGAAGACTGTGAATGTTTAGTTCTGGTGACTTCTCACGGTCTTGTCATACACATTATGGCAAAGTTGGCTGAACTCTACAAGTTTGGTAAAACTGGCTGACTATCTTAGGGCTATGAGTACTCCCGACTCTTGTCTAAGCAGGGCTGTGGAGTCTGCAGGCCAAACCTACAACTCCTTCACAAAAGGATGTCAGCCATGGTCAGAAGCAGTAAAGATCCTCTAATTCATAATTGAATGTAATATAATTAATAATTTTTCATTTGAAGCCTGATTCAGTAACTTTTTTCTGACTCCAACCAAAATTGGTCCTGACTGAGGTATTGAGGCAGACTTCCACCTCAGATTCCTCTCCATTTTCCGTCCGTCTGGCTCCCTGTGCTGGAAAGTCAAATCAGAGCTTCAGCTTTTGGTTATGGCTTTCACTCAAAGCCGTCCTTGGTGCTTCAGACTGCTCACTTCCATATTGTGAAATAAATGAATATCTCAGCAACGGAGGTGTGAATTTTCATGAGGAAAAAGGCCTTACATTCAGGTGAGCCTGACCTATCTAAGGCTAGGTTCACATCTGCGTTAGAGTCTTCATAGGAGACTCTGCCGTAGATTCCACCTAAAATCGTCGGAGAGGAAAGTCCTGCAAGGAGGACTTTTCTCTCCATTGATTTCAGTGTAAAACCGGCAGAAACCTGACAGACCTCATTATAATCTATGGGGTCCGTGGGTAACCACTTTTGGGTCCCCATGCAGACCTGAATCTTAGTGTGAATCTAGCATAACTGTGTTGCTGGTTTAATATGCTTCACCTTGGTGACACTCTTTAAGTGTAACAATCCACAAAATAAGGCTCATCTTTAAAACAAAAGATGGTGCTTTCAGTTGTGGAAGAAAAGGGAAGTTTTGCAAAATAAGAAGTGATAGGTTCATTAGAGGACAAAAGGTAAAGGGTGAAATATAAAGAAAGGGAAGTGGCCACTCCTTTTCATAAACAGTAGGTTTACAACTAGACCTTAGGTAGGCTATCCAGGGTTCCCACCATGACTACCGTGATGGTCAGGTTAAGGGGAATTTTCAGAGTGCACCTTAACTACACAATAGCCAGGTTAATTTGGGGAATATTTTCCCAAGGTTTGCTCACCAAAGTTTTTGTTGACTATTTCCTATATGGAACTGTAAACTTTTATGCAGACCTCTGGATCTTTGGATAGTTCCATGACATGTGGTGCTGTACATAACCTCACCTGGCACCTATAGAGTGATGAAAATCAATAGTCAACAGCACAGACGTGCTGCACTTTCCACAGGGCCACTGCAAAATTTTATTTTTATTTCATCTTTTTTTACAGTTGGCAGGTCTCCATCAGACGTATATATGTCCTGAGCTTAAGTAATGTATACTGAGCCTTACTTAAAGACTTTGGGCCAGAATCCATCCATTTGATGATTTTTCGGATGAACAGTATGAGAAGACATTTCTAGACTGTTTTTTTTTTTTTTTTCTTTAAGTACTAGAGTTTTTCAGTAGTAAGAAGATCACATCTCATTTTGCTGCTTGGATCTCCAGTGATCTGCTTTTTGTGGCCCAACCAGGAGAACAGCTTTTAAAACTTTACAGTGCCCCAACAGGAGAAATTATGCATTACCCTGTTCCCATTGAGATAAATTGTCTTATTTACGCATGTCGGATCTTCCAGGATGTGAGACAATTTTGCTGCTGCTCTCTGCCTTATACATAAAAGCCTAGAACAGGGGACTCTCCTTCTATATACTTGAAATTTCCTAACAGAATATGTAAAGTGGGCTTTCAAAAGCAAACCACCCCTTTAAGAATATTGTCTGGGGAAGTACTTAATTTATTATTATTATTATTATTACTTAATGATTTCCATACACACCTCTAGTTTTTATTATGAAGGATCCATGCCTGAAACCTCCCGGCTTCACCACCCCAAACCATGCGAGGGTCACATTAGGTTGTGTAGTGTAGCTTTCGTGTAACGCTTCTGGTGAATGAACATTGATTGCTGACCTGAATAGATTACAGCTTAGTTTGGCACGGACTGCGCAATGTCACACTGAGCTTCTATTTAATCAGGATCTCCTAGTGCACAGTACACGGATTGAAGCCAAGGGACCATTCTGTGCGAGAGCCTGGGAACATAGGAAGAGGCCTGCACTACGTTCATGGCTTTTTAGTTTGCAGCATCCTTTTCCCAGTAAAGTAGAAGCATTCATACACAGAACTGGGCACTGTGATAATGGTACTTTTTATGCTGCAAGCTTTAGGCAACTCTGATCATGTGGACATCGTGTCCTTCCATTTATTGAAGACAGGGGAATTTTGTTTTGAAGTGTTGATAAAAACCAGCTCTTCACATATTTTGGTGCTTTCAATTAAATGGAATTTTTCACAATTCCATTCACACTTTAGAAGCAAAAAAGAAAAAAAAAAGTGTATGTATATGAATGTGTGTATGTATGTGTATATATAGGTATATATGTGTGTGTGTGTGTGTGTGTGTATATATATATATATATATATATATATATATATATATATATATATATATATATATATATATATATATATATATATATATATATATATATATATATATCTATCTATATATATATATATATATATATATATATATATATATATATATAAAACACACACACACACACACACACACACACACACATAAATATCCTGGTATTAAAGAGAGTCTGTCAGCAGGAAAACAGGTATCCAACATATGACAGTACATTGTAGAGCAGCTTCTACACATTCCAAAGATGTCTTTCTTATTCTGCATTGCAGCTCCATTTTCATGAAAATCAGGATTTTATTTGTATGCAAATTAGCTGAAGAAAGCTTTAGGGGCGTGTCCTCTTTAGCCAGGGCTTCTCTCTCTGCTCTAGATAACCACCCCTAACTGCAGAAAAAGTATGACAAAGTGGGAGATGTCAATGAAGAAAAAGGGGTAGAGCTGGGGTGGCAGTTGGGGAAGATTATCTAGAGTAGGAGGGTGATACCCCTTTTTCAGCTAATTTGCATATTAAAATCCTGATTTTCATGAAAAATGTAGTGCAATGCCAAATAAGTAAGGCATATTTGGAAAGTGTAGAAGATGCTCTACAAGATACAGTCATTAGTCTGATGCTCATTTTCATGCTGACAGACTCCCTATAAATGGAATCTGTCATGTGTTTTTTCCATCATAAACGTGCCATATCATGTGCTGAATGAAATACTTACCTTTCCATTGGTTCCCTCTGTTATCTTTCTGTTGCAGCAAAGTGAAGTAATAAATGTCTAAAAGCATAAAAAGTCATATGTAAATTACCTTAAGTAGTCACCTGTGGGCGGGGAAGCAGCTTCAGACTAGTCAGTGTGCTAATCGCGCCTCTTGGGTGTTAGTGACAAATCCCTCACCGTCCCCCTATTCCATGACCTCATGAAGGAGATGTCAGTCATTCCCAGGAGTTGGGATTAGCAAGGGGACAGAATGACTAGGCTGAAGTTTCTCCCCGCCCGCTCTGACTACTTAGGGTAATTTACATAAGACTGTTTTAAGCTGTCAAACATTTAGAACTTCACTTTGTTGCAACAGAAAAATAACAGAAGGGCAGCAATGGAAAAGTCATTACTTAATCCTGCACATGATGGGGCCAGTTTATGGTGGAAAAACCATCTGACAGGTTCCCTTTAATTATGTGTCCTAGGTTGGCAAACCAGTATGAAATGTAAAGGTGTGGTCTGGCTAAAACCAGGACAAAGGGAGGAACACAGGGATGATGTACAACAGGTACAGTGTTTCCCGGTTTCTATAGCCAACTAGGTCAAAATAATTATCCCTATGTAACCTTCCTTCTCATATGTGACTGCAATAGCACTGCATGTTGTGACAGTAGATGTAAGAGTTTCTGTATCTTATATAATATGTATAATAATATGTAATATAATAAATATTATCCTGCTGTATAGTAATTTCATAAATGTGAGTATATAGGATACAAGTTGTCTGGTTATTGGATCATAACTCTGCCATCTCATCAGCTTTGTATGTCATGCCACTTATCAAAAACACAAATCTTCCAGGCTGTGTCTTAGTACTTAGGCCATGTTCACAAGAAGAATTGTCTTGGTCACACATATTAAATAAACAAACCAAAAGCTGATGAACTAAAAACTAAAAATAAGAAAAAAAAAATGTGTGTGCCAAGGCGTAGGAATACCCTTAACCCCTTAAAGACCGAGCCAAGTTTGGTTTTTGCGTATCTGTTTTTCCTCCCCACCTTCCAAGAGCCTTTTTTTTTTTTTCAGTCCACACATGATGGCTTATTTTTTGCAGGACAAATTGTACTTTGTAATGGCACCATTCAATATTCTGTACAATGTACTGGGAAGCTGTTAAAAAAAAAATTCAGAATGAGGTGTAATTGGGAAAAAAAAACGCATTTGCACCAATTTCATATGGGTTTAATTTTTATGACATTCACTGTGTGGTAAAAATGACATGTTGCCTTTATTCTGTGGGTCAGTACGAACACGGTGATGACAAATTTATATAGAATTTTTAATGTTTTGATACGTTTGGTGTCTTTTTATGTGGGACAAGATCACGTTTTTGTTGATACCATTTGGGATTTATTCAGTTTTTTTTTAGGAGACAAAGTGTTGAAAAAAAAAATTGGCATTTTACTATTTTAATTTTTTTTTTCCCGCTATACCGTTCACTGAATGGGATAAATATTTTAATAGTTTGGGCATGTATGAGCACAGGAATACCTAAAGTGTGTGTTTACTTTTTTTTAATTTACTTTTATATGTGATTTAGGGAAAGAGGGGGGATTTGAACTATTGTGGGGGGTTTATACTTTTGAAAACTTTTTTTTTTTTATTCTTCTTTTACTTTTATGATCAGACCCCCTAGGACCTTGGACCCTAGGGGGTCTGATGAATACTAATTGCAGTGAATAGTAGAATCCATTGATTTATATTACATGCTGCTTATGATAAAAGATAACAGCATCTGCGCACTTTAGATGCTGCGGTCCCGTTTAACCGCGGCCTCTAAAGTGCTAACAGCTGCAATCGGTCGAAACACAGGACTAGTTAAGACCCCAGATGTTGAGATGGGCCTTCCCTGTACAGATTGAGTTATATGTAGGACTCTCTTTCATATTGTATAGGCCTAAGTTAAGCCACCATAGCTCAGCTGAATGTGCTTAGTCATTTCAATAAGGACAGGCTAATAATCCACTTCCTTACCTTTCCCAGGAACAAAGGATTGGGCTTCTTGACCAACATACCCAATTACTCTTTAACCTTAGATACATCAGGTCATCGGCCAATACCGTAATTCATTATTCAATTGAACAGATAGCACAGCTAGCGTGTACATGTCACTACTAAAGATAGCTAGTGCATCACTTCCTGCCACTGAGCTCATGCAGATTTCTGAACTTTGTCACATTGTTAGTGAACTTAGGTGAACAGTGACTATGCCCATACACATTATACCAATGTCAGCTGCACCTGTTTGCATATTTTTACAAGTTAGCCTCCAGTTCAAGGGGGCATTAAGAGAGTGCAAATGCAAGCTCGCCTCTTTGGGTGCTATGGCATCACTCTTGGTAAAAAAAAACAAAAAAACTAAACAAATAAACCCAGAACCCTTTTATTGTGAGATATTTAGAAGACCTGTGTTATTTTAAGGTCATAAAGAATACGTGTCCTGTTCTGAGACACCTGATCATGTCTGACTTTCATGTGCCAGTCCAGTGACTCACGAAGTGTAACTGGCAGTGAACTTCCCAAGCCTGGAGGCGGTAACGGCCTGGTTTATCCTTAGAAAGATCTAAGGACATGGAAGACTAAATTAGTGATTTTTTTTTTTTTTTTTTTTTTTTTTTTTATTACAGTAAGATTTTACTGTGATTTTTACAAAAAGGCATGAATACTGTGTCAAAAACTGGCACTTATGAATACAGCCTTAAAATTTCCCCGCAGATGCAGAAGATGTGATATGGACTCATGCTGCCTACACGTGCACACATCATTTACTCATTGCATGTGAACGAGAAGCTACAAATGGCTTTGCTGGCAAACAGTCCATTTTTCGTTCTCTGCGAGAACCATGTGTTATGTATTAGCTGAGAGTCGGAAGGGAATCTCTCAATCTGCTCCTCCCTCCACATCATGGTTACTATGCCAGTGACTAAGTGCTCACTGAAGTGGATCACAACCCATCTGAATGCATTTACAGAACAAGGAAGTATATATTGGTCTTTTTGCCATACTGCTGACTCTTAGTCTTATTATGCTCTTGGCATGCTCTGTTCTGATTTTCATGTTAGATTTTATTTATTAGAATTTAAGAAAATGCTCATTTTCTTAAAGAGAACTTGGGACATTAAACCACTAGCATGTCCTTGGGGTTGTTTAGTGTCCGCCCTGGGGTTCTTTAAAAATAGCCTAATAAATACAGTGAGATTTTCTTGGGAAAGCGGGGGCAGTACACATCAGCTTTACTGTGCATGTGCACAACCTTCGGTGTATGTGCAGTGAAGCTGAGGTGTAAAGTCTTCACTGAAGAAATGCTCTATTGTTTGCTGAAATTTTTTTCATTACTTGTATATAATTATGTCCATTCAAGTGCCAAATACACATTAGACTTAATGAATATGTGCAGTTTGTTATGGCTGACCATAACAAATGTTTGTCACATGGAATTTCGTAACAATCAATCGTGATAGACAACCAATGACAAGCCATCGAGTTGGAGGGTTTAAAGTTTTTGTCATATGAGAAATCATTTGTTCATGGAAAGATTGTTACATCCACAGGCATATAGGTATTTCTATGTTCGCTAAATTTTAGGATGGCTAAGGCTAGTTTCACACAACCTTGATTTACAGACTCCTAGCATTATAGTAATCGGTACAGGACAGTATGTCTCTGGAAGGGCGGGACTCTTAGCATCATAAATATTATGCTAGGAGTCCCTCTCCCGGCATGATGTTCAGGCTAGTAAATCCGATGCACACACGGGACTGAGTTTCGCAGGTGAAACTCAGTCGTGTGAATCTAGCCTAAGTGTTAATGGGTCAACTATGGACTTGCTGTTCTGGGCCACAGTGAGAACAAAATGAAGCTGTGATAAGCTCTGTTATTTCCAGGTAGCAAGAGATGTTTTTTTTTTACTATAGAAAATTAAATTGAACTGATATTTGTATCCATTATTATTTTACAGTTAATAATTTACATTAATGTTGTGTTCTGCGGCATAAATATCGATAGCCTATTTTTTGGATAGGCTGCTAATATTTGATTAGTGGGGGTCAAACATCTGGGACTCATGCCAGTCAGAACAATGGAGAGGTTGTGGTGCTCCAGTAAGTGCCAAGGTTCCTCTTATTGTTTACATAGGTGCAGCAGCTCATCTGTCTGAGAGGCCGTACCTGGCACTGTAGCTCAGTCCAGTTCGAGTAAATGAGATAGAGCTGTAGTACCCGGACAATGCAAACAATGAAAGAGACATGGAGTTCACTTATCACAATTTGATGGCATATCCTAAGTCCTGGAAAACCTTTTTAGGGTGCAGTTACCCAAATACTGATTGGTTGGCTGCGCAACAGCTACATCTATACACATTAACCAAACTTAAAGGGGTTGTCAAGGCAAAAATGGACAACCCTTTTAAAGTTTAAATAAGTTAGGGGCAATGAAAAAAAAAAAAAAAGTATACTCACCTGACCCTGTCGCTCCGGTGTCCTCCCACGCCTCCCCGTTCATCTACTCCGGCGGCGTCTTCTGGCGTTGTGCTGAAGCTGCGGATTGGCCTCAGCGGTCACGTTACCGCTGAGGCCAATCAGCGAAGGGCCTGAATGTCACTACCTGTGACATCAAGGGTCCTCTTCCTAAGGCAGCTGTTTGGCCTCAGCAGTCACGTGACCGCTGAGGCCAATCAGCGGCTTTAGCACAACGCCGGAAGAGACCCGGGAGAGCAGACGAACGGTGCGGGAGGACAACAGAGCAATGGGGACAGGTGAGTATACTTTTTTTTTTTTTTTTTCCCTCGCCCCCAGCAGATTTAAACTTTTAAAAGTTTTGCCTGGACAACCCCTTTAAGTAATTTATTAGTTGTTTGTATAATTGTAGAATAAAATAAAGTAAAAATGGTTTATTGATGCTCATTCCATATATATTTATTTTTCATATTCTCTATGGGATCTATCAGGATTCTCCTTATTACTGGATGTAAATTGCTTTGTACATAGCTAGAATTGTTCAGCGGTCATTTGGATAACATTCAGCAGATTAACAGTAGTGCATGAAAGGTCACTTAGATCTAATGTCATTTCTTAACCTTTTCGTTGCAGAGGAAAATGATAAGATTGTTCTGGAACAGGAGGAAGAGGAAGAAGAGGAGGAAGAAGAAGAAGATACCAAAATAATTTCTCGAACAGAAGAACTGGTAAACCAGGCCCCTCCTGATCCTGCTTCCCCACCAGCGCCTGCACCTCCTCCACCCCCACCTCCTCCCCTACCCACTCCAGTAGCTGTCATTCCCCTTCCTGTGGTAACCAGCACTCCTCAACCAGTAGTCCAAACATCTTTGTCACCTCCTGTTGTTCAGCGTCAGCCAACTGTTGTCAACCCACCTGTTATCAACAAGGATGTATCCCTGGCTCCTGTCATTCAGAGACCACCAGGCCCTGGACTCCCAGAGATCAAGTCTACACCCTTGAGTGTAGGAAGTCCTAAGCAGCTGCACCCTTACTCAGCACCTGTGCTGGCTATAACACACCACCATATTGTGCAGCAGCAACAACAACAGCAACAGCAGCAACCTATACAGCCCCAGCCGACAGCCCTACAGCATCCACAGCAGCAGCCTTCAGCACAACCCTTGGGTGCTCTTAGACTATCTTCAGCAGATGATGGAAGGCCGAATGAGCAGAGAAGGCGACCTGGAGGGTAAGAGCTAGGCCCGAAATTGGTTGCACATGGGGGTCTATAGTCTGTGAAATACAGATGGTATGTTGGCTGCATTTCTGGACTGAACACTATCGGTGGACCTGGTCTTATAGCAACAAAGTCTTCTATGATGCTGCGAGTTGGTGCAGGACAGTAGTCCCTCAGAGAAGTAGTGATTCACAGCATCATCGATGACTATGATGCTGTAAGATCCGGATCCCCAGACAGTGATCAGTATGGGAAATACAGGTGACAAAACAGTCCGCATTACACAAACTGAATATGCTTGTTTAAAACTGTCCTTAGTTGACTTATATCTAGATTTGTAGCTACAACTGTGTATATTGATATTCTGTTACACACAACCAGTGGTGCTAACCTTTATATAACTCGGACCCTAGGGAAATTGTATTTTTCTGAGATTGAAACAAACTTTTCTAAACTTAGAGGTTTACCAGGATTAAAACAAAACCTTGGGTGCACCTGTCCACTGGTTGTGTCTCATACTGAAGTGAATAGGGCTGAGTTACAATACCACAAACAACCTGTGGACAGGTGAAACGTTTTTTTTAGAAGAAAACAACCATTTTTTTTTTACTTTTGTACAACCTCTTCAATTCTTTAAACACAGGACATTTTACATCACATATTTTCATTATGAGCCACCTTAAAGGGAGTCTGTCACCAGAAACCAGAGTATCAACCCAGCTCTGTAGATAGGTGAAGGTCACTTGAATCAAACTATGGTTTTCATTTGTGAATTGGTGCCTCTGTTGCTGAGATTTTGTCAATATGCAAATGAGTTCTTTGGAGCAGTGAGAGTGTTGCTGTCGCTCCAAATAGGTAAGCCTCCCACTGCCCTCTGCCCCACCTTCCTTTTTGTGAATGACAGGGCCAGGCAGCATGTACCTAATCTCGCCTGAGTTCTGTTGCACTCACTGTTGCTTATATTCTCTGAGCATGCACAATACTGCTGTGATGCTTGGCTGGTCTAAGCTACATTTACTGCGCTTGCGCCAAGAATATGAGCAGTATCATGATGGAGGAATCCATTTACTCTATTATATTTCTGAGAGAAGAGTGAGAGAGAGAAATATGAGCGCTCTACCTATGTAGTGTTTCACGTGGTCATCCTTTTTTTGGTTGAGCCTTTACCATACAGTATAGGTAGCAATTTTGGCAACTGTGCCTATAATTGGCCTATGTTGCTGAAATCTAAGGCACATTGTAGTGCTATTGGTCCCTACTGAGTTTATAGTTTACTCTTTTCTGAATAAATTTTCATTTCCATTACTGCTTTGTGGAATTTTTTTTTACACAAATGAGTTTAAGGCAATAAAGTAGTGGATTATATAATCTGTTTTCCGCTTTTGTTCTTTTGCCTGCAGGGCTGGCACTCGGGAAGTTCATAATAAATTGGAGAAAAACAGGTATGTAATTAGCCCAGGCACTCTCCTTTCTTTACCAGCTCCCCAGACCATTTATGTAGTATTTATATTACGTGGTGCTCCAAGTCAGCCGATTCATTTAATATTTAGTATAGCTGTTGCGCTCAAGGCACTTAAACGGATTTTGTAGCATAAAAAGGCTTTTTTTTTTTATAGCGCCCTTAATAGCCACATAAAGATTTTCATAGTTCATGGGGTATTTTATTAGGCATTAATTGCTTTAAATGCATTTTTTCAATACCACAAGCCTGGACTCTTGCCGTCGGCTTGTGGCAGACTGTCCACAAAAGTGGCTACTAGCAACCACTGTATGATTATCTTTTAATAACAATTTTACTTTAATGGATCTTCATCTACTGTATTCAGTTCAGTAACTAAGTATATTGTACTACTTATTGTAAATTCATTTTAAGTTGTATTATAATCCAAGGTTGCATTCACAATTTTCCAGGCTTCAGAGCTGCAATTCCAAAGCATTCATTGCTTGCTCAATGTCTGCACCAAACTCGTTTTGTTGAATGGCATACAGAGAAGTGTAGTCTTGACATCTGGAAATGTACAGTAATGTGGAGAAGACTAACTCTTCCAGTGCATTAGAAGAGTTCAGCTATTGTTTTCTGGGCTATAGTCCAGGCTGAACATTAAAGTTGTTGCTTGGGATTTAAAATATCCTTAGGGCGCATTCACCCATTGACATACTGTCCTATACCAACTACAGTACAGGACGGTGTGTCGGTGGAAGGCAGAGACTCCAAGCAGCATAGATAACTATACTGCTAGGAGTCCCCCTTACACCATAGAGTGCAGGCTGGTAAATCCGGCCAACACATGGACCGACTTTCACAGCTGAAACTCTGTAATGTGAATGCACCCTTAGATGTTAAAAGCATTTATAGAGGAGCTGTTCAGCACCCACATGGACAAAAGACACAATAGTCTGGAGACTATTGACTTTATGGAAGAGCTTTCTAGACATTCTTCCTCACCTATGCAGAGACCATTTTAGGTAGGGGAGTAGATAAGCTGTGACCATCACCCAGTGTGAATTGTGAATCCTATAGGTGTTATCTTTCAGCGTTGTCCTGCTTGTGATGATAATGAGATGAATGCTAAAAAGTGAACAGCATAATGTACAGTGTATAAAACATGAAGAGTCAGCATATTATTATGATCAGTGGACAGTGTGAAAACAGCAGGATTTTAGAATGAAAAAAATTGGAGACTTGGAAAATTCAAATAAACATCTCCAGTTCTTAAAAATATGTTTAACATAAACTTGATTCAAGCAGAAGGCCATTTTCTGATGACACATTCCCTTTAAGGCCAGTGTAAGATATATTGTATTGCAGTATATTTGCATAGTTGTACTACATACCTTTTATATTTTTGCTTTTTGTTGGTGCATTTGGCAGGTTAGAGTACCTTGAGGTGCTCAACAACCTGATGACTTTTCTTTGTGGCTGACCATCATTGATGTATACTAGATAGATAGTTATCCTGCAACACTTACACAATACACAGTATATTAGGTGGCAGTAATCATGGCTCCAAAAATCTCAGTTCAGACATCAGAACAGTAAAAAAAACACTAGACCAGGGGTCGGCAACCCCCGACACGGCAGCCCGAGTCCTCGCCCAGCAGCTTCGATCGGCCGAAACGAAACTGCTATTATTATACTGTGGGGTCTCTTCAGACCCCCGAGTATAATAAGCTGAGACTTAGGAGAAGTGATGAAACATAAAAAACAATGATACTCACCTTGTTCCCTGCGCTACGCGGCGGCTGTGCGATCTGCAGGCGCTTCTGACAGCTGACAGGGCCTCAGGGGTCACGTCCGGCGTCATTACGCATAATGACGCGACGTGACCCCAGAGACCCAATCATCAGTCACTGACTACAGGCAGAAGCGCCGAAGAGAACAGAGCGGCTGCGGAGCGCAGAAAAAGGTGAGTAGCATTGTTTTTTTATGTTTGTCACATCTCTTGGTCCTGCACTTATTATACTCGGCGGTCTGAAGAGAGCTATGGGACCTAATACCGTGTGCAGGGACCACTATAGGACATAATACCATATGCAGGGACCGCTATAGGACATAATACCTTGTGCAGGGGCTGTTATGGGACCTAATACCGTGTGCGGTGACCGCTATAGGACATAATACCATGTGCAGGGACCGCTATGGGACCTAATACCGTGTGCAGGGACCGCTATAGGACATAATACCGTGTGCAGGGACTGCTATGGGACCTAATACCTTGTGCAGGGACTGCTATGGGACATAATACCGTGTGCAGGGACCGCTATAGGACATAATACCGTGTGCAGGGACCGCTATAGGACATAATACCTTGTGCAGGGACCGCTATGGGACCTAATACCGTGTGCAGGGACCGCTATGGGACATAATACCGTGTGCAGGGACTGCTATGGGACCTAATACCTTGTGCAGGGACTGCTATGGGACATAATACCGTGTGCAGGGACCGCTATGGGACCTAATACCTTGTGCAGGGACCGCTATGGGACATAATACCGTGTGCAGGGACCGCTATAGGACATAATACCGTGTGCAGGGACCGCTATGGGACATAATACCGTGTGCAGGGACCGCTATGGGACCTAATACCTTGTGCAGGGACCGCTATGGGACCTAATACCGTGTGCAGGGACCGCTATGGGACCTAATACCGTGTGCAGGGACCGCTATGGGACCTAATACCGTGTGCAGGGACCGCTATGGGACCTAATACCGTGTGCAGGGACCGCTATGGGACCTAATACCGTGTGCAGGGACCGCTATGGGACCTAATACCGTGTGCAGGGACCGCTATGGGACCTAATACCGTGTGCAGGGACCGCTATGGGACCTAATACCGTGTGCAGGGACCGCTATGGGACCTAATACCGTGTGCAGGGACCGCTATGGGACCTAATACCTGTGCGGGCCGCTTGGGACCTATACCGTGTGCAGGGACCGCTATGGGACCTAATACCGTGTGCAGGGACCGCTATGGGACCTAATACCGTGTGCAGGGACCGCTATGGGACCTAATACCGTGTGCAGGGACCGCTATGGGACCTAATACCGTGTGCAGGGACCGCTATGGGACCTAATACCGTGTGCAGGGACCGCTATGGGACCTAATACCGTGTGCAGGGACCGCTATGGGACCTAATACCGTGTGCAGGGACCGCTATGGGACCTAATACCGTGTGCAGGGACCGCTATGGGACCTAATACCGTGTGCAGGGACCGCTATGGGACCTAATACCGTGTGCAGGGACCGCTATGGGACCTAATACCGTGTGCAGGGACCGCTATGGGACCTAATACCGTGTGCAGGGACCGCTATGGGACCTAATACCGTGTGCAGGGACCGCTATGGGACCTAATACCGTGTGCAGGGACCGCTATGGGACCTAATACCGTGTGCAGGGACCGCTATGGGACCTAATACCGTGTGCAGGGACCGCTATGGGACCTAATACCGTGTGCAGGGACCGCTATGGGACCTAATACCGTGTGCAGGGACCGCTATGGGACCTAATACCGTGTGCAGGGACCGCTATGGGACCTAATACCGTGTGCAGGGACCGCTATGGGACCTAATACCGTGTGCAGGGACCGCTATGGGACCTAATACCGTGTGCAGGGACCGCTATGGGACCTAATACCGTGTGCAGGGACCGCTATGGGACCTAATACCGTGTGCAGGGACCGCTATGGGACCTAATACCGTGTGCAGGGACCGCTATGGGACCTAATACCGTGTGCAGGGACCGCTATGGGACCTAATACCGTGTGCAGGGACCGCTATGGGACCTAATACCGTGTGCAGAGACCGCTATGGGACCTAATACCGTGTGCAGGGACCGCTATGGGACCTAATATCGTGTGCAGGGGCCGCTATGGGACATATACTGTGTGGGGGCCGCTATGGGACATAATACCGTGTGCAGGGGCCGCTATGGGACATTATTCTGTATAACGGTGTGTTTTCTGCATTAAGGATGTGTTTTTGCACAGAAAACACAGGCATTTTTTTGTGCAAAAATGCATCATGTGAATGCAGTTTTACATTGAAGTAAAAGTTCCAGTGGCCTAAGAATATATCTGCATCCAGATACATAGTGTGTTTCCACCATAAGGATGCCGCCATACGGTGCTCCTGGACACTTACATTTACCACTAATTGGGGGCTGCACATGGACATTCATTGCTTCTAATAGAAAGTACAGTAACGTCCCAGGAAATAGTAGTAAACGCATGTGTCCTAAAGAATCTGGTGGCAGCACTTCTGTGTTATGGTTTGTGGTATATGATTTTAGTTTAGGGGTCGTCAGACTTACAATTATTGACCGGCACTCCGAGTACCACATCTTTTGATTTTTTAATTAAAATTAAAATCGGCACGCCGAACAAAAAATGTTGCCTACCCCTGCACTAGACAAACAACGATGTGTTCAAAGTGAGATTAAACTTTTAAGCTGATTTTTATCTACATTCATGCTACCCCCATGCCCGCCCCATTACTTTTCACCACTGATGTACAGACATGATCAAGAAACTACCTCTCTAAGCAGGCTTGTTTTAGGTCCCTCCCATTCACAAAACTGTAATTGAAGAAGACTGCACATATACCTACAATTATAAAATGACTTTTCATAAATGAATAGTACATGGGAATATAAGAAACCTTTTAATAGATCTTATTAAAGAAATCAGTTTCCTTCTCCACTTATCAGGCTTCTCTCCTACTTCTTATTTTCTCTGTTTGTTTTTGTTTGTATAGAGTCTGTATTCACCTCACACACAGAAGGCAATGGAGAGGGGAGGGATAGCAGGAGGCTGCTAACTGATTTATTGCCTCGTTCTGTGCAGTAGTAGCCTTTTCAAGTCACCTTGAAACACAGTAGAGTTAAAAGAGCTCCTTAGCTATTTGTTTGCCTTTTCCAGCAGCCTTCTCCCCTTTCCCTCTCCTTAGATTTTAATGTATAAAGTAACTCGGCCTGATCAGTGTAAAAGTAAACATATTTCTTTAAGACATTTTATTAACTTTCTCTTATTTACCTGTACTATTCATTTAGGACAAGTTGCTTTATAAATGGAGGTATGCTTTAACATTGTCACTCAAGAGTTTTTTGTATAAGTTATGTACTGTGCACTTGACAGCATTCTGTGATAGTAAGTACTGTAATACTTTGTATTTGGTATATAGTAAAAAATTTGATCATCCTATCAATAATCAGTGTTTCATTTCCCTACAGACGAGCACACCTTAAAGAATGTTTTGAGACGCTAAAAAGAAACATCCCAAATGTAGATGACAAGAAGACTTCCAACCTCAGTGTGTTAAGAAGTGCTCTCCGATACATCCAGGTAAGGTTGTGAAATCAATCTTTTGAGTCTGACAATATCCCTTTACAACAAATCTTGGATGCATGAAGTGATTATTGCCACCTCCTGACAAGTACATGGATCACTCACTGTACTGTAGTCTTCAATCAATACTTGAGTGACCTAGTCTATAGCAGCTTCTGCCTGTGCTTAGGGACATAACTGCTAGTGATGCTTGTGTCATGGGGTGCTGGATGCCAACAAGATAAAGGATATTTACACACAGGGCTAGGGCAGTAATCCGAATTTTTTTTAGTCTGGAGAAACCTGTACCCATATAAATATTACACACGCTAAAGGGATTTTTCAAGACGCTAATATGACCTATCCTTAGCCAGCTATTAATTTTTCCACAGGGAAAGAGATTAGTAGATTAGTCCCCTATTAGTGTCTGCTAGTAGACTGTGCCTCACCCAGGCACCATCAGACAGCTGTGTCAGAAGTTGGACACAACCAATTTGCTTTTGGCAACCTATCATAAAGATAGGTCATCAATATTAAAGACCCAGAAAACCCCTTTTAATATATTGATAAAGATGTATTACCAAAAATCTGAATTTGTCTTGGGTACCACAGAACTCTAAACCAAATGCACTGCTTGCATGCAGGAACACACTGGAGTGATGTATCAAAATGACTGGAAAATGGAAGGGTTGTTGCCTCCATTTTCCAAAATGTCTCTTAAAACGGAGAGCTCTACTTTTCCCTTGTGCTAGTTTTGATACAGTAGAAACACATGTTCTCTATGTACACCTATTATTACTTTTTCAGTCACC
The DNA here is from genome assembly GCA_947044405.1 of Leptodactylus fallax. Lineage (NCBI taxonomy): Eukaryota > Metazoa > Chordata > Amphibia > Anura > Leptodactylidae > Leptodactylus > Leptodactylus fallax. The sequence goes on along the minus strand of CAMRHE010000073.1, from coordinate 2,788,737 downwards.
CCTTTCTGCTTGAAATTTGCTTAATGAATCCAAACTCTGGTTACAATATTCTGCTGTTTTGTCCTGCACAATATGACGGTCCAGAATATTAATGTAATGGGTTATGGGCTCCCCATGTCGGCGTCAGCTTTTTATTACAGCAAATAACACTGTATTTGAATTTTGTTCTGCAGAGATGGATTTGTAAACTATTCCTTTTTGAAATCCCCTTCACCAGCCCTCTGAATGCTTTTCTACTTCTCAATGTCTCCCGCTGGTATCACACAGACACTTGAATAGTCTTGTGAGATATTGCCTCTGGCACAACAATCACATGCATTGGGAATAGTACAGTGATAGCATAAAGAAGTAAAAACTTAGCAAACTTCAAACAGCAGGGAACATAACCCAGAAATCTAGAATTCTGGAAGTAGCGATTCGCACTCAATACCCAGCTGAATCTTAAGACCATTTGTTTTTTCTTTCAAAATTTTCACCCTTCTGAGACTTCTGTTTGTCTTATAGTTATGATGTATTAGTGAGAAACTCAGAAAAATTCTCCACATTTGTGACAGTTTGGCCATCATTTGTATAAAATAATGTGTTTAATTAATGGCCAGTGAGCTGGAAATGAGGGCTTGGTTTTTTGTGATTAATATTTTTACATGGCACCATTGTGAGGTACATAGAATTTTTGTTTGCTTTTGTTAATGCTTTAGTGGGAACTGTAAAAAAACAAAACAAAAACAAAACAAACCTGCAATTCTGTCATTATTTTCTTGATGTATCCGTGTAAGGGCTTGTGTTTTGCAGGGCAAGCTGTATTTATCAGTATACATGTTTTTATTGGTACCATAACTTTTTGATCACTTTTTTTATTCCTTTTTTGGGAGAAGTTGAGGTGGCCAAAAATAACTCTGGCATTGTGTATGCTTGTAGGTTTTTATAGGATAAATAACACTATTTTTAATAGTTCATAAAGAATACATCCCATGTAACTTATAGCTGATTTTTGGTAATGATATGCACAGAGTGTGGCATTACGAAACTGCCTAGTCATGCAAGCAGAAGCACTTTAGGCCTACTTCACAGAGGGTTAACCTGGGCAGTCTGTATGTTTATACACCCAACAGAGAAACACTACGATCTGGATGACTGTGGAAATGAATTTGATATGTGCACAGAAAAGTTTTAGTTTATTCGTCTACCTAATCCAACTATCTGAGAATAAAAAGAATATAAACCAAAATGTAAATCAAAAGTGTCATGTTAAAGACTAGTTGTAGGGTAAAGCCCCACGTTGCAGAAACACAGCTTTTTTTTTGTTGCAGATTTTGTTGCGGTTTTTTGAGCCAAAGCCAGGAGTGGATTGAGCAGAAGGTAGAAGTATAAGAACTTCCTATATATTTCCCATTCCTTTTGTAGACATTCTTGGCTTTGGCTCAAAAAAACGCAACAAAATCTGCAACAAAAAAAGCTGCGTTTCCGCAACGTGGGGCCTCAGCAGTTTGGTGTTATGTAGTAGCAACAGAACTCTAGTAGCGTGTATTCACATGTAGCGTTTGAGGTGCAGCATTAGCAGTTGAGATGCAGTAAAGCCATGTTTTTTGCTTTGATTTTTGATGCAGCTACAATTTTTACAGGTAAAAGACTTTCAACATATTTCATCTGTAAAAACCACAATCGCATTAAAACCCAACCGTTGCATGTTAATTTACCCAGAGGTGTAGCTATAGTTGCAGTTGCTACTGGGCCCTGGACCCTGTGGGAGCCCCAAAGGTCACTCTGACACATAAAATATACCAGTATTCTAAATGGCACAAGCTAGGTAGGGGCCCCATTACAGATTTTGCACTGGGGCCCAGGAGATTTAAATGGCTGTGTGACTGCTGTTTTAAAAACCATGAGAGTGAATGAGTATATTTACATGTTTTTTGGACAGACCATTTTAGATGCTCTGTCTGTTTCTTTTGACAAATTCAAAAACAGACATGTGAATGCACCCATAGATTTTCATGGGTTGCTGTGATGGCTGAAAAAAAGGCCATCACAAGGCTGTTTTTCATGGTCATGCGAATAAGGCCAAAAATGGTCTATGAAAAATGGAACAGATGTGTGAATAAGGCCTATATCTGGCCATACACATTAGATCAGCTGAACCTGCCTGATACCTGTATGACTGGCCAATCGTCTATAGAGGGAGATAAGGATCCCTTTGTTCTCAGGTTGATAAACCACTGCTACCAGAGGTGTCTGGTGGTGGCTTTCTTCTGGTTAAGGATACTGGCTGAACCAACAGATCTCATTGAAATTCAGTGGGCTCTGTCAGTCAAATCTGCCAGGATGAATTTAGCATAGCAACAGAAGCAATGATGTAACCGTGAACACAGCCTAACTTTCTATCTAAAGTGACGAGATGTGATTGTCCATATACCAAATGTAGTCTGTATTTGGCCTAAATGGTGCAGACATTTGGAACTGAGCCTTTAAAACCTATACTACACGCGTTAAACTGAAAAGTACAGTTAACTGGGCTTTTCAGTATTGTTGGGTCTGCAGCATTCTGATGTGTGCCTAAAAGAGACCCGTTTGATTTACATATGACCATTAATTTCAATGGGCACGTCAGTCTATATGCCAACAGTGCTCTACAAACAAGGTGTGAATTTAGTTTTACCTCCTTTATTTTATTATCCATTTAGCTCCTAAAACATGGAAAAAACTAAAGATCCCATACTGTGGGGCTGTGTGCTTGACGTGCTGACGATTGTCAAGTGTCATGTTGCTGTGAATTTTAAAGCTGTGCGGGGGGTAGGAATTCATTAGACAAGGATGCTTTCTGAGTCACGCTTTCTGAAGTTCACAACATAGGCTGCTGTCTTGAACCATCTGCTTGTCTTGGGGGTGAGGATACAGGGTAGGAACACCACATAACAATCAAACACATTGCTCACGTGGTGTTTTGTTTGTATAGGTAGCACCCTACTATTGCCTTAAACAAAATTCCAGGATCTCTTGCAGGATACTTTCTGTAATGATTCCATGCAGGTCTGGCTGTATGATAACCCGAGCTTGCCAATAATATTACCAAAGGAACGCAACAAGAATGTAATTCAGGAGTAGATGTAAATACTAATGAATATACTGTCATTCTATCTTGACTCCTGTCTTCTACATTCTCCCATCTTGTGTACACTGTAAAGTAACTTTGGTCTGGTCATTTCTACTTGCAGTTACAGTAGGGCCACATGAAGCAGCACTGACACAGCTGCAGTATGGCTGGAAACTGCAGTGGTGTGTGGACGCTGCAGGATTTATAAAGTGCTTATTATATGGCAGAAGATTTTGCTGTATTTTTTGACTCAAAGCCAGGAATGGATTTAGCAGAAGGGAAAAAGTATAAGAGCTTCCTGTATATTTCCATTCTTTTTGAAGTCACTACTAACTTTGTCTCAACAAAATGCAGCTTTTCTGCAACGTGTGGCCTCAGCCTTAGGCTGGTTTCACATGGCTGAGTTCAGGCAGGAAAGCTCTGTATTGGTTGGATTTACCTGCCAACAAACATACAGAGTTCAGTTCATCTGGGCTGTGCTCAGGCCGGTAGGGGTGGGTCCACACAATCGTTACTTAACATCAATGGGAACGGACACAGACAGAGGGGACTCCTTCTGTGTCTGTTACTCTACTACTGTTAATGTCCATTGCTGTCATCTTATGGTGGATGTGCACAAGAAGTGGCAACCGCCAGAATGAACAATGTGTCACTGGCCACCAAAGATATGCCGCTTTAACACCTATCTGTGCCAGAAAACTGGTTACTAAATCACCCACCATCACTGTGTTTTGTTTGCATCCATTTGGCCTGTGTTCAGAAAGCTCTCGATACATACCTCAGATATGGCCATAGCCCCTGTTCACCCGACAGAGTAGAATCCTTTTGGCCTCGGTCAGTCTGATATACATCAGAATACCTTATTTCTGCTGTATGTTATACCAAAACATAAACAGTGTGCTACATGGTTTTAATATAAAAGTTTATAGGCACAAAAATGCCTCTATATGCCTATATAGTATTGGTATCTATCTGAATTGATAGCTGCAAAATGCAGCGTAAACACTCTTAGGCCTAATTCACACTGCAGTATTCTGTTCAGTACTTGTTACGCTAGGTTCACGTTTCTGTTGTTTGGATCTGCTTGGGGACCTGAAAAACGGAAACCCAATCTGCTTAAAAAGTGGATACTTAATAGTCCATGGGGTCTGCCAGGTTTCTGCCTGAAAAATGCGGAGAAAAAAGTTCTGCTTGCAGGACTTTTCTCTCCGCATTTTTCAAGTGTATTCGAGGACGAAATCTCGAACGGAATCCAGGCGCAGGTGTGACCTAGCCTAAGCCGAAATCAGGAGTGAATCCAAAACACAGTAGAGTGCTCATATTTCCATTATATATTCTTTTCTAGTTTTGGCTTACAAATACAGTGGGTACGGAAAGTATTCAGACCCCTTTAAATTTTTCACTCTTTGTTTCATTGCAGCCATTTGCTAAAAGCAAAAAGGTTCATTTTATTTCTCATTAATGTACACTCAGCACCCCATCTTGACAGAAAAAAAACAGAAATGTAGATATTTTTGTAAATTTATTAAAAAAGAAAAACTGAAATATCACATGGTCATAAGTATTCAGACCCTTTGCTGTGACACTCATATTTAACTCACATGCTGTCCATTTCCTTCTGATCTTCCTTGAGATGGTTCTACTCCTTCATTGGGGTCCAGCTGTGTTTAATTAAACTGATTGGACTTAATTAGGAAAGGCGCACACCTGTCTATATAAGACCTCACCGCTCACAGTGCATGTCAGAGCAAATGAGACTCATGAGGTCAAAGGAACTGCCCAAGGAGCTCAGAGACAGAATTGTGGCAAGGCACAGATCTGGCCAAGGTTACAAAAGAATTTCTGCAGCACTCAAGGTTCCTAAGAGCACAGTGGCCTCCATAATCCTTAAATGGAAGAAGTTTGGGACGACCAGAACTCTTCCTAGACCTGGCCGTCCAGCCAAACTGAGCAATCGTGGGAGAAGAGCCTTGGTGAGAGAGGTAAAGAAGAACCCAAAGATCACTGTGGCTGAGCTCCAGAGATGCAGTAGGGAGATGGGAGAAAGTTCCACAGAGTCAACTATCACTGCAGCCCTCCACCAGTCGGGGCTTTATGGCAGAGTGGCCCGAAGGAAGCCTCTCCTCAGTGCAAGACATATGAAAGCCGCATAGAGTTTGGCAAATAACACATGAAGGACTCCCAGACTACGAGAAATAAGATTCTCTGGTCTGATGAGATGAAGATTGAACTTTTTGGCGTTAATTCTAAGCAGTATGTGTGAAGAAAACCAGGCACTGCTCATCACCTGCCCAATACAATCCCAACAGTGAAACATGGTGGTGGCAGCATCATGCTATGGGGGTGTTTTTCAGCTGCAGGGACAAGACGACTGGTTGCAATTGAAGGAAAGATGAATGCGGCCAAGTACAGAGATATCCTGGAAGAAAACCTCTCTGGACCTCAGACTGGGCCGAAGGTTCACCTTCCAACAAGACAATGACCCTAAGCACACAGCTAAAATAACAAAGGAGTGGCTTCAGAACAACTCTGTGACCATTCCTGACTGGCCCAGCCAGAGCCCTGACCTCAACCCAATTGAGCATCTCTGGAGAGACCTGAAAATGGCTGTCCACCAACGTTCACCATCCAACCTGATAGAACTGGAGAGGATCTGCAAGGAAGAATGGCAGAGGATCCCCAAATCCAGATGTGAAAAACTTGTATCATTACCAAGAAGACTCATGGCTGTACTAGCTCAAAAGGAAGGGGCTTCTACTCAATACTGAGCAAAGGGTCTGAATACTTATGACCATGTGATATTTCAGTTTTTCTTTTTTAATAAATTTGCAAAAATATCTACATTTCTGGTTTTTTTTTCTGTCAAGATGGGGCGCTGAGTGTACATTAATGAGAAATAAAATAAACTTTTTGCTTTTAGCAAATGGCTGCAATGAAACAAAGAGTGAAAAATTTAAAGGGGTCTGAAAACTTTCCGTACCTATGCAAAAAAATGACCAAATTCTGCTGTATGAATGAGGCTGTAGATTGTAAGATCTTGTAAACAGGGTAATGTCCTCTTATGTCTTAGGGAATTTTTCTTAGTATTCTGATATTCTAACTCCCCCCTCCCCCCAGCTGTGAGTGTATCCTGCTCAGGGTTTGAGCAATGTACATTACAGTTTACCCCAAGCAGGACAGGATTAATTCAAGGAGATAGCAGAGATAGCAGTCACTTTAAATGGTTTCCATCCCCCGAACCCATTTAAAAAATGCGGAGAGAAAAGCACTGCATGCAGCACTTTTCTCTCCGCATTTTTCGCCTATTTCAGCGGAAATCCAGCGGACCCCATTATAGTCTATGGCGTTCGCGGGTAACCGCATTTTATGCAGATTAAATTTCTGTTCGACAGGTCCCCAAGTGGACCCCTGAACGGAAAACTGAACGCAGGTGTGAGCCTAGTGTAACTTCAGAGCCCCAGGGGCTAGAGCCACAATCTTAGTCTTATCTTACAGACAAGCTCTAAAATAAGACCAAGCCCATGGCTGTAGCCCACCTAGAGTATGAGAAATCACTGGATAAAGTGGAGCTGCATATACTCGCCCTTTCACCAGTGTACAGAACACGTGAGCTGACAGTGTGCAAGGAGAGAATTGTATTACAGTAATACCTCGTACATTCGCGAGCTTAGGTTCCAGAGCAGGTCGCGAGGAATCGCGAATGTTTGGTACAAGCGCTTACAATTTTCTAAAGTTTAACCCCTAAATAGCAATAAACTTTATCCTATAGTACTGTATATTAATACATTAATTTTTCTTATACACTCACAGTAAAATGAAACCAATTACCGGGTACGTAACGAACGGGATGAAACTACCCAATATTTAAGGTTTTGGTTTTTTTTGTTTTTTTTTAAATTTCACAAATCTGTGAAAAAACAGCAAAAACTATATATGTTAGGTTCCAATAAAAATATCGCGAATCAGTGAATTCGCAAATTCAGAAACTTGAGTGTACGAGGTATTACTGTATTCTCCCGTCACTTCAAATGACTTGGCATTTAACCCCTTATATGCATTGACTGCAGCACCTTAGTCATTTTACACGAAAAAACTAATAATTTTTGGGGGCGTTTTTCATTAACAAGAGGGGAAAAAAAAATATCTATCACCACATCTGTAACCACTCCTAAAATAAAATGAGTACGTTATTTATTCTACACGATAAACACCATAAAACATCCAATTCTGGCATCTGAATTTTTCTGTTCCTCTCACCTATCAAAAACAAAAAGTAATAAAACTAATCAAAAAGTCTTATGTCCTCACAAGATACAAGGTGGCGTACAGCGACATTGAAATAAAATGTAAAAAGTAATGATAGCGGGAGTGCAAAGGGTTAAACCGTGACTGGGTTAAGGCTGCAATGTGTTAGAGCACTAAAGGGTTACACTGCACACCAGGCAGCTGTCATGGGTCACTAATATTTATTTCAGCCATAAATTTAAAATCTGCAATAAAAAAGTGACATTTCCTGTTTTTGCAATTGTCATGGGCCTGTGAGGGGGTTACAAGCAGCGTGCTCAGGGTTATGTAGTCAGGACAGCGCCCCCTCTGCATACACCTAAACGCCTGTAGTAAGCCACATTGTGACGGCCATGTAGCCGCAGCACGTCAGTCGCACATGCTAGTTGGCGGCAGATGACGCCGCCTCTATGTGACAGAGCGCTCAGCCTGCCAGTGTCTCCTCACAGCCGCCTGTCATGTGTGGGAGTTGTGAGGCGGCGCTGCTGCTGAGGAGAATGATGACGTAGTGTATTGTGTTTCCAGACGACTTTTGCCCCGCCCACTACTGAGCGTGACTCAGGAAAGCCCCGCCTGCCGATACTAAGTGAGCGCGCCCAGGAAAAAAAAAAAAACGAGCTGTGAGCGAGGACCAGAGCGCGGGCGTCATCTCCGCCCCACTCCACGTGCGCACAGAGCACATGGCTACCTCGAGTCCGCTGACGTCACTCAGGCCCCGCCCTTTGACTGATTCTGGAGGAGGGGGGAGGGGGATACGGCGCCAGCGGCCACACGAGATCCGCAACGCGTGTTGCTGTGTTTGAGGTCAGGCGGGGGGCGGGGCTGCACGATAGCTACGAGATGACACGCTAGTGATAGTGCTGCCCCCTGCAGGGTACTCGGCGAATAGCAGCGCTGCCAGAAGGTTTCAGTAAACAGCCTCAGTTTCACGGCGTATAATCGTTCTCATTTACGTGTTGAAGGCGGTTTATATCTATATACAGAGGAAGATGGATTATTAAATTATTTTAAGTTTTTTCTGAACTTTGTATTATTGTAAGGACAGCCCTTCTGAAAGGCTGGGGCTACGCAGCAATTTTGGCCACGACGCCTGTCGCGTGATCAGATTGCTGTGTTACTCTCCGTCGCCTTTACCAATGTTAGTAAATTGAGTCTTGTGGCAACCCCTAGTGTGACACGACTGCAGCTTCAGGTCACAAAAAGCTTGAAATGAAGGATCTGCAGGGTGACCTTATGACCTTTGGTCGCAAGATGGGAGTCACAGCCAAAATCTCCGAGTAGCGCCAGGCTAAACGTTGTAGGTTGTATGTTCCTATGACAGTTCTTCCGGTGCTGTGCCCCCACTGGCTAGTATTGAAGTCAGGCTCCATACTAACTAATGTCCCTAGCAGCCCCATGACAAGCCTGGCTGGCATCAGGATGGGACTGAGTTATAAGTAAGACTGAGGCTGGTCCAGGAACATACTGACGTGTTTGCGGCGTGTAACGCTAGGTTCACACCTGCGTTCGGGCTCCGTTCTTCAGGTCCGCTTGGGGACCCGAAAAACGGAGACCCAATCCGCTTAAAAGCGGTTACCCACAGAAACCAGCGAATCCCATAGACTATAATGGGGTCCGCCTGGTTTCCGCCTGAAAAATACAGAGAAAAATCTTGCTTTTCCCCCATCTCGCATTTTTCAAGCGGAATGGGGGACGGAATCCCCGAACGGAAACCGGGCTCAGGTGTGAACCTAGCCTAGTGATGTCGAACCTTTTAGCGACTGAGTGCGATAAATTAGTGGGTTTTTGGTTGCAGTTTGGGCAAAGTGCTAACACAGCAATTTAACTTTAATACTGTATGGATGCACAATTGCAGACAGGTATGGACTCGCAAAATACAGTTGTCTGAATGGGGCTTTACAGAGCTTTCAATGATACAAAACAACTTTGTACTGAATGGTAAAAGTTTGCATTTGGCATAATTTTGAGCAATTAATGTTCACTATTTACACAGGATCTGTTTTATAGTGACCGTGCAATGTTATTACAGCCTGTACTAGTATCACGTCTGCTATAAAACAGATACTGTGTGGTATAAATAGTGTAGGGACCCCACACGGTACAATCTGCTCCACAGTGGCCACGGTACAATGTGATGCAAAGTGGCCCTCACACAGTATAATCTGTTCCACTGATGGGTGCCCACAGAGAGGGCTCTTAGTGCCACCTCTGGCACGTATGCCACAGGTTCGCCGTCACGGACCTAGCCTGACTGTGTTTTTAGCTAGTGATTTCTTGGTGTCTGTTATTGGTAGAGCTGTAGCAAGATATTAGCATATGAAAGCTGAGACTTTAATATGACAGCAGAACAAGAAAGTGTAATAGGTTAATAAAGTATATTCTAAAAGTGTTCAGCAAACCTCTCATTATGCAATAACAATTAAAAAAGTGAAACAGTTACCCTGTAACCTTTTGCAATGCAAAGATTGAAAACCAGACCAGCCCACAGCTGAAAAACGCAGTGAAAACCTGACAATTTCAGGTTGATTTTCCCATGGCCAGGTTTGCTGGAGGATGTCTGCTATGGATATTCCACAGCAGGCAGGTCCCGTGTGGCCTTAGCCTAAATGGTTCTTGAGAGCCTAAAGGGTTCCTGTGCCTTGGTTAGAACTTTTTAAATATAGAAGGGGCAGAGATGTTGGAGTTCATCATGTCTGATCATTTCTTCTCAATAGAGATAAGATTCTTCTTTTCTCATTGAAAACACATGCATCCATTGCCGAGCAAAGCATGCATGTTCATGGGATGCTTAGTCTGAATGAGCGGTTGGTTCCCCCCCCCATGTGACCCCTGACCCCAGTGAGTAGCCACCATGGTCCTCTGAGCCTCAGCACTCTGTCAGGCCTAGTCCAGCATAGGGGGAAACGGGGGATGTGCTACCTAAACAGAGTAGTGAGTGTAGGGGAGTATAACTTATGTTACACCCCCAGTTTAACCTGGGAAACCGCTTTAAGGCTATAGTCACATTTCTATCAGTGACTCCATTCTGAGCCTGCGTCATCTGTCCTAACAGACTTTGTAAGACTGGATTCACACCAGTGATCGCTTTCCGTTGTGGGATTCCGTCCCTCATTCTGCCCGAAAAATGCGGAGAGAAAAATCCTGCAAGCGGAACTTTTCTCTCCGCATTTTTCGGGCGGAATCCTGGCGGATCCCATTATAGTCTATGGGGTCCGCGGGTAACCGCTTTTTAAGCGGATTGGGTTTCCGTTTCTCGGGTTGAGAACAGAAACCCAAGCGCCCATATCTGTGAAAAAAACTAAAATGACTGTAATAGTTTAACTGTCTTTAAGCCCTTTTATTCCCATGAATCTCTTTTTTCATGTCATATGCCTTGTCTTTGATGTTTGCATGTATTTTACACATCTAGTAGTAGAAAGAACTGCAATGCAGATTTATGGTTGCTTCTATTTACCTGGTATAATGGTAAGTCATCTGATCAGCTTGTTTTATTTTAATGCTGTTTTAGGACTTGCGGTATGTTCTGGTCTCCTTTTTCAGGTTCCCCATGATGCAGTGTGCACATGCTTCAACAGATATGTACGGGAATGTGTGTGTGGTCTCTAGCAGCATGGCATGTGCTGTGGATCTTGGCGTGGAGCGCACTGTTTACTAGCAGGGAATCGCATCCCAGAGTAGCATGGCGGCTGTATTCTACAAAAGTTTCATTCTGCGTGTGGGTGGCGGTATTAAATAGCTGGTTATCTGCCAGGGTTCTCTTTTCCTACACAGAATCTATGGAATGATGAGGGATGGGGAGATCAGGAATTTTGTTTTACAGAGCGAGTAATAGAGGAAACTTAAAACTTGCTATAACTATTGTAGTGTCAAACTCTGCAGATGAAGATTTTTAGTGCCGAGAAACTAAATTCTATTCTGCTTTAAGATGTTACCTATAAGATGTGGAAGAATCAATATACAGAGACTTCTCTCCAACCAGCACAGGTAGATAGTAGAGATAAGATATGGTATAATAAACTATTATACTTTTATAATGGTCGTTGGTATATTATTAGAGTAGTAATGGCAATTCGTATACTACATGGAACTCAATACAGTACTGTGTACTTTTTTTTTTTTTTTTTTGGTCTAGCCTCAGCATGCACCTTATTTCATATCCAGTTAATCCTGTCTTCCATCATATCGTATTAGAGGTTCAACAGAAATTGGCATACATTATATCAACTGATGTTAGATTTCACTTTCTGGTGCGTGGACTGTCCAAAGATGTTCTAACTTTATTAAGAGGCGTGCATTTCATTGCTCTTACGGCTGGTGTTTGAAATGCCAGACTTTATCAATCTTAATGTATTAGGAAGTCATATAACTAATTATTATAGAATAAATTTCAGCTTTATTTCCAGAAAACCCCTATCGATTCCTCATCACTTGCTCCATAGCAACAGACTGCAGTAATACATTGAGAAGGAAGCGACCAGAATTTTAAGTAGAAATCTCGGCAAGACTGCACCTATGTTGTAAGCTTTTAATAGATGGCTTTCTTTTTAAAGGGGTTTTCTGGAATTTAGCAAAATTTCACTGAGAGCAGAGAATGGGGGAAAAAAATGATAAAAAAAACTATACCCACCTTTTCAATCTTCACCAGTCTCTTCCTATTCCCTGCAGTGATGACATGGCATACATGTAATCAGACACTAGCCTTTGAGGTCACGTGTTGGCATGACTGCTGACATCATTGACTAGTGCATATATGGCATATTATTACTTCGGAAAGTAAGGAGAGATTGGTGGGGAATTGAAGACGATAGGGTTTTTTTTTAACTATGTTATCCATTGTAAACCTTTTGCAACCTCTTTAAATCTCTTGAGGTTGGAAGTAGCATGTTGTTATCATTCTTATTAATTCCATGGTGCTGTATACTTGTGAAGGGGTTTACAAACATAGTATCAGAACAAGTACAACAACTAGATCAATGAACACAAAACTAAGGGTACATTCACATCTGAGTCTCCGTCACAGTGTCCGGCAGAAATCCCCAGATGAAAACTCCTGCAGCCCAAGCTTTTTCATCTGGAAATTTCAGGGGAAAAAAAATACACACAATGGACCCCATTATAGTCAATGGGGTTCCTCAGGGTCTGTTGCTGACAATTTTTCCGTTCTTCTGGTCCTGGGACGGATCAGAAAAACAGTTGGGACAACCCTGATGTGAATATAGACGATTTGTTGTCCACATGATTGTTCGTCTCTGATCAGTTTACATTATGTTCGCATAGAGAGATGTGCTGCTAAACATTATGCATGTATTATGTGCCATCAGTGCCTTGTTTGAATGGGCCAAAAATCGACTATTCCAATTCACCGGCCCATGTAAAAGGCCCCTCGCTCATATAGTGTTGTAGTGGCAGCATGTTAGCTGTCTTTAACAAACTGAACAGCCAAACCTATCAGTAAGTGTTTGTGGTTTGTTTGGCCTGAAAAGCACTTACCATGTGCCTCGTGTTTACAGGCAGCATGATGCTGTATTGATTTTACGTGATCAGCACACTGCCTAGGGAATAAGTGGGTCACTGCAGAGAATTCTTGTAGTTTTTGTTGTTGTTTTCTATGTGTGTGTGTTTATATATATATATATATATATATATATGGCAAAGTAGGCTAAGCTGGCAGAGGCTTATTTCCCTTTCCCTGTTAAGAACACATGTATGCTCAGCTGAGCCAAGTGTGCATGTATATGGGGATGTGTATGGCAGGGATAGTTTTTTAGTTGACACATTTAGCTATATTTGGCTATTTGTAGGCCTACATCACACTCAGACCTTCCTATGTGGGTAGAAAATTGCAGGACCTGGGGTATTTTGTACCGGAGAAGTTTTAACACCTCAACTTCTCAGTTTTAATGGTTCTTGAAGGCAAGACACTGTCTTAGGCATGCTTCTTTATGTCTTAATCTGTGTCGTTGATTGGTTCTAGGCTGGAAGTTGTGACAAGTCATGTCTTGGTATTTTCCTGGGGTTTAGTTGCTCTCTGAGTACTAGGTTCTTGGAATTTGGAAGTATAGTATTTACCCCAATTGAAGATGCCCTGTTCTTCTGGATCATATCAGTTGAGAGGTTCACACGGTGTACATAGAGGAGAGGCGACCGCAACAAAGGTTAAAATGGTGCCCCTTTCTGATGCTGGTTAATGCTACCACACAAATGGGTTTTCAGGAACTCGATGACCAATCTTTAGGAAAGGTCAAAAATATCAGATTGATAGATGTCCAGCTCCCAGCACCTTTGTTGAACAGCTGCTTAAAGAGAACCTGTCAGTCATACACTATGCATGTGCCCTGAAGTCAAAGGTGTTTACTCTCTGGCTTCAGTAAAGAACTTCTCCAGCACAAGGAGTACAGTGGCAGGGTGAGTATAAAGCTTTTTTATTTACAGAAGGGCGATTTGGGACACTAAACCCCCAGTCCCAAATCGCCCTAACAGTTTCCCTATAAAGTGGCTACAGTGTTTGGGGGAGCACTATGATCACTTCATTGTATACCAGGTACAGCCTGTAGATTGTGGACCTTCGCTGATCTCCAGTAGGTAATCATTTAGGTTCCAGAAAACCCCTTGAATCTTCTCTTTTACAATATCCTTGGGTTTACTCCAAGTACACTTGCTTGTTTGTAGGATATGAGGAAGTAACCAAAGGAATCCCTGCATAAGTTCTCACCACCTATTAATATAAGGGATGCAATCAAACTGGTATGGGTCCCCTCTCTTCATGAACCTTCTACATTATATATATATATATATATATATATATATATATATATAATATATATATATATATATATGCATTTGGCAGTAGCTGTACACCAGAAGAGAGCTTCAACGGTCTATTGGTTTTATAGAAGAAAGTGGTCTCTAGCTGTTGCTGACCTAGTTATAAAGCTAAGAACGTAGAGCTTATTTTCTAAATCTATTCTCATTGAATGCACTGGGTTACAATGATCTTTATCACTTAATACTTAATGTGCCCATGGCTCAGTGTTCTGCTTAATTCTACCCTGGATAGGATCCTATTTTTGTTTGGCCAGCACTAAGCTAAATATAGTCCCACATAAATTAGGACTTGATGTTTAATTGCTTTATCACCAGGAAACCATGCTTGTCTGACCTTGTTTCCCGCGCTTAGCTGTAGACTAGCTAATGTCAGGAAATTCCAGATATATCCATAGGCTGTGTATTAAGTTCTGTGTTGTGTTACTAGAAGTTCTGCCTCTTGACCTGCTCAGAGAACTTGTGATAATTACCATGACCTGATGTGGGTGTTCTTCAGATGTGATTTTCGTAATCCAAAGGCAGGCAATAGTATAAATTAGTAAAAGTAGTATTATTTACCTGATAAATGCCCTGCCGCTCCCGTGCTCCCCACTGATGTTTGTTTACCTGCAACAATGATGTCACCTGAACTGTTTGACTGCTGCAGCCAGTCCAGTGATGTGACATCATCGCTACATCCAGGTAATTAAACATTGTGAAAGTGCGCCAGAGCAGTGGAGAAATCGTCAAGTAATGCTTTTTTGTTATTTTATACCACTTCCTGTCTCTGCACCAAATTTTTATGATCTCAGTCAACCCCTTGAATTGTTGGAGGGGTATTCCAGTCACAACTGGCTAAGCGGTGTGGGTGCAACCACTGGGGTCTATCTTTGGTATAGGCCATCAATGGCCTATTTTTGGTATAGGCCATCAATGTAAAATTGATGGTGGGGGTGCCAACAGTCACACCCCCAATCAGCTGTTTTAAGGGCACACTGCATTCTGACAAGTGCTATTGCCTCTTCATTGTTCTCACTGCTCTATAAACCTATAAGTCATACACTTTCTAGCAGAGTTGCAGCTCTGTTCTATCAGAGTGGATGGGACAAAAGTGCAATACCCTGCACAGCCGGTATAGTTGTGTGGGTGCTTGGAGCAGTGTAAACAATGAAGAGTTGGACCCCACCAATAGTCGGACCCCAACCAATCTAATATTGATGACCCATCCTAAGAATAGGTCATCAATATTGTGAACCTCAAAACAAATTACATTTTATGTAATGTACTAACACATGTTATTTCATTTATATTCATAAGTTTTGTTTGCTTTCCTTCCTACCGTTCTCTCTCTCTTTTTTTTTTTTTTTTCCTTTTATTCCAAAAGTGGAATTTTACATTCTTGTTTTCCCACAATGTATTAATATATATCTATATGACATTATGCTACCTGTTTGCTAATATTATGCAGTCAGTTGTTAGGCTATAATGAAGTGTAAAATATCCAGGCAGACCCTGGCAGACAGCCCCCTGTAATGCACCCTGAGCTGCCAGAGGTGTCTTCCGATGTAAAAAAAGGATTCAATATGCCGAGCGTTTCTTTCCCTGACGTCTGCCATCAGAGGACTGCCCCTATATTTTAGATCTTCAGCCATTCGCTCATGATGTGTAATTGGTTTGGACAGGAGAAAGCGCCTGAGCTTATAGATTTGTGTAGCAAAAAACTTATGACTCCTGCATTGTGTGTAATTTTTTGTATATAGAACCATCCTGTACATTACTGTTCTCGTGTGATTCTCCATTCATTTACTACAGTCTGAGAAAACATTGTAGCCTCTCTAAAACAGAAGGGTTCAATGTTTCTTTCCAGAAAAAGGTAGTCCAAGGAAACCCAAATTGATGCAGTATTTATCAGTAAGTGGTAACTCAGCCGAGGCAGTTTCCAAGGCAATATCTCGTTTCTGTCTCCCTGGAAACGCGCTGGGATTCCTCCAATGTAATATGCAATACAACTTCATGGTCTCTGTAGACACATTGTGAGGATTTACATTTCAGCACTTACAGTCAATAGCAGAAAACTGGAACAGATAACATGAATAATTATTCTAGCAAAATTTTGCATTATACTTGCTTATGAGAAAGAACACCCTCAACGTCCTCTCCTTCAGAGACAAATATGTGAAGACAGGGTAGCATTGTATCTGTATTGTGTGTGTATTGTGAATTAGGCTCTGTTCACACTGTGCTTGAGCCTTTCATCAGATATATACGTTGAGAGAAAGTCTGCAGTATTTGTCCCTGTATAGACATGCAGTGGCATACGTTACCAATAAAGTCATGGTGTTAAAAAATAAATGTATTTAAGCATCAGTAGGAGTGTTCCCGGCACACAAACTGATATACTTCACAAGCATGAACTGATCAGAGCTTTAGTAGGTTAAAAATTGTCTAAAAAGTGTACTAAAAAGGGGCAAATAGGCTATAATACAAGCACAAGTCTGTCAGGACCAATTTTGGCTGGTCAGAAAAAAGTTTCAAATTAAAATTATTAATTACTCTGAATTATATTATACCATTGTTAATATTGTATAATTATATGTATAGTTTGTTACATATTTACTTTCATAATAATCAATCACTAGCTTGTTACTGCTTCTGTCTGACCATGGTTGTCAGCCGTTTATGAAGGAGTCCGAGTTGTAGTAGTGGTCCAATAGGTCTATGGAAAAATAGAGGAGTCATAGTCAGTGGTTTGGACTATCGACTCCACAGCCCTGATGTCAAGGTATGATACAAATTTATTTTCACAAAAATATATTACTGCAGTAGGGAATAGAAAGGATTGCTAGAATTATGTGGCGCACCATTGCCTCTTCTCTAGCGTTGGTTTAGTGGCACTTGTATCTTGAAACATAAGAGTTATGTTATGGTTATTGTGCTGTGTAACACCACTGCATATACTATGGCGTTGTATCCATAGCAACCAGACTGTCAGATATGACAGTCAAGTTAGAATATTTTATTATATGTGTAAAGCTGTATCGTAGCTCAGACTTTTGTAATAATACATTTTTCATTCATTCTGTTAAAGGTTTATTCCTTAGCAGTCTCAGTTCCTTTTTTTTTTTTTTTTTACATTTTTATTAAATTTTTTTCATTCGTATACAAAGAACAGAGGTACAAGAAACAACACAAAAAAGATCACAGAAAATATATTCTAAAAGACTAGATACTGGTGTCTATCCTATACCTGTCCTTGAAATGGAAGTCACTGGATGAAAGATAACTGAGTAATATCTAGCATTAAAGGGGTTGTCCAGTGTTTGGACAAATCACAGATGAGGCTGGGGAAAATCATGCTCACCTGTCCCCGGCACTCTGTTGTCTGCTACCGCAGGGGACACGTATGTTTTTTTTTTTTTTTTAATGTTAGACCTGTCCCAGGCCCCTTTGGAGTTTGTCCAACCCCTTTAATATGACACCACAAACCTGCTAAGGTGCAGTAGGCAGAACTAGTGAGGTAGGAGGCCCAGGATGTATAAAGGCATGCCACAAGTCCCAGTATGAGGAGTGGGGTTTTGCAGGGAAAAATCTAAAGTGAACCAGTTTTTCCATAACATTGTCAAATTGGATTAAGAAAGTAAGTTATTGTGTAGTAAGTGATTTCCAGAATCTGGCGATTATCAAACATGTTGCCAGGATAATATAGCCTGCCATTTTTCTGCCTGGCTGGGGAATGTCTGTCAGACCAATAAAAAACAAAGCCAGAGGAGCTGACTATAAGATTGGTGGGAGGGTAAAATCAGAAATAAGTTGAAAGGCCAGCCAAAAAATTGTATAACAGAGGGCGCTTCCACCAGGCTTTGATATAGGAAAAAACTTAGATATAGGAGCCCACAACCTCTCCAACACGTGGTTGAGTAAGAAGAGGAAAATTTGGATATTTTCAATGGGGTCCGAAACCATCGGAGAATGGGTTTGGAGCCATTTCCATTGAGTTGAGCCCCTAGTGGACAATCCCCTTTTATATGCCATTTATGAGCCAAAGTGGAGAAGCGATAACCACTACTAGCTATTTTCATTCTGATGCTTTCAGCCAATCCATGTTTCTAATCGTCAGCCAGTCAGGTACATGTGGGACATTTATGGTCAGTTTCAGCTTCCCCCTTTGATCAGGTTGTAAAAAGGTTGTTTTCATTGCTCTGTTCACTGCTTTGAATAGTTTTAGGTCTTATACTCACATTATATTCTAGTGCTGTCTAGTGTGTGTGTGTGGTGTGTTTTTTTTTTTTTTTAACTTGTAAACTTTTCGGAGTCACTTGCGGTTAATACCTGATTTGCTGGGACAAGTACATTTAAGTTTAATCCACAAATAATAAAGTCAGCTGACAGCTAATAAAACTACTGACTTGAGTGGAAACTCTTGGTAAGGACTTTGCTCACAGTTTCAAAGGGTATTTTTAACTATCAAACAGATAAGACTGACATAATCATTGTTTTTGGTGCATTGGTTTGCTACTTAAAAAACTAAGAAAATGATGTGTATGCGAACTGACCTAATACAAATAGTGTATGGAGTAAAATGTTAAATAACACCATTATTCAGATTGGTTTACAGGGGTTGTCCAGGAATGTGGAATTTATAGCTTATCCTTAGGATAGGCTATAAATATCTCATCGAGAGACAGCCCACTTCCCCCGTATTATTCAAACATACATGGCGCTTCCAACACCTGTACTATACACAACCCTGGGACCAAAGCTGTTGTCTCTGTGCCCAGTGTAGTGCCCGGGCACTCATACCACAGCAAAATTCCCATTAAAGTCTAGCAGTTACCTACAGTACTGGTGCCTGACCACTACAGGCCATTTTCTAGGCCATAAATTCCAAATTCCTGGACAACTCCTTTAACGCTAACTTCCAAAGTATTTGCTGATCTGAACTTATAGCCGCTTAGAGATCTAGAAAAAGATCTGGAATATGGACAATATGTCAGTCTGAATGAAGCCTTATAATGATTCCGCATACTGTGGACTTGGAACCAATTTTGGGTCGAGAAGTCAGAAAAAAGTTACCAACTTCTCCATTCTCAAAATAAAACGATCAATTATTTTTAATTATATTATACAATTATTAATATTATATAATTAGATGTAAGGGCCGGTTCACATCTGCGTTCGGTTT
Source organism: Leptodactylus fallax (assembly GCA_947044405.1). NCBI lineage: Eukaryota > Metazoa > Chordata > Amphibia > Anura > Leptodactylidae > Leptodactylus > Leptodactylus fallax. Next base: position 2,769,376 of record CAMRHE010000073.1, on the reverse strand, counting down.
CCGTATTATAGTCTATGGGGTCCGCAGGTTTCCTTATGAAAACCGCTTCTCTCTGCGTATAGATTTCCATTCGGGGGGTCCCCAAGCGAACTCCCCTGTACGGAAACTGAACGCAGATGTGAACCGGCCCTTAGTTATATGTACTGTATAATTTCATAGCAATCAATCACTGGCTTTTTAATGAATTAGAGGAGCTTCACAGCTTCTGACTGACCACGGCTGTCAGCCATTTATGAAGGAGTCGGAGTTGGAGTTGGGCTGTAGAAAAATGGAGGAGTTGGTGGTTTGGTCTACCAACTCTACAAGTCCAATTCAAATGAATGTGGTTGATGTGTAGTACACTGTGCTTTGCATTTGGTGAATCAGCTACAGCGTTCACCCGAATGCTATTGCCTTTTCAACCAGCAGATCTGTGAGGATCACGGGTGTTGGATCCAGTGTTGGACTGGAATGTCTAGGGCCCACCAGTGCAATTGTTTCTAGGGGGCCCCCCGCCAGGACCCCTGCAGATCAACTGCACTGACACAGTGCGGTCCATGTAATAATGCCATGCTGCTCACCCGCCATACGACGTACAGCAATGCACTACCTAAACCCACCTCTACACTATGTATGGGAAGTGAGCAGCGTAGCTCCTGGAATTGTTAGCATTAACATGGACCATACAACTATAGTACCCACAACTTCGGTTATCAAGAATATGGTGAGTGAGAAGCGCAGCGCCCAGCATGGAAACAATACGGGAACCTGCGTGTTCTGGTAAACATCTGATCTGCGGGATACTAACATTCTTAAGAGATCAGTGGGGGTCTAACACCCAGGGCCCCTTCTGATCAACTGTTTGAAGGGACTGTGGTGCTTTTGTGAGCGCCCTCACCCCTTCGCTATTTACATCACACAGAGCTGTTTTACAGTGACCATGCAATGTAATTACAGCCTGTGATAATATCACGTTTGCTATAAAATAGATGGGGAATGATGTAAATAATGAAGGAGCCCCACACAGTCTAATATGCTTCACCGTAGCACCCATACAGTATAATGCTCCACAGTGGCTCCCATACAGTACAATATGCTCCACAGTGGTCCCCACACAGTATAATGTGCTCCACAGTGGCCTCCACATAGTATAATATGCTCCACAGTGGCCCCACACAGTATAATATGCTCAACTGTGGCCTCATAAAGTATAATATGCTCCCCACAGTGGACCCAAACAGTATAAAATGAGGTTCGGCACTCTGATTAGTTTTAGTGCTGTTATTATACACTGGGGTCACCCAGGGGAGGTGATGGAAAATAACAAACACTTACCTCACCTCTCCTGGGCATCCTTGCTCCCTCTGGGTGTCTTCAGCATCCTCTTCAGTCCTTTTCTGCCTGCGACTGAGGTCATGCGCCCCAGACGTCACTGCTGGGGCCTGTGATTGGGCCTCAGCGGTCAAGTGACCTCAGTATGAGGTTGGAAGAGCCCCGAAGAAAATGCTGGGAGCTGTCGGAAGTCCCAGGAGATGTGAATATAAGTATTTGTTATATTCAATAACCTCCTCTGGGCCGGCTACTATTGGAAAGGGGCCCAGCATGTATAGACATCACATAATGCTGGTCCTCTTTCCATTAACCCCTTAAGGACACAGCCCAAAAGTGCGTTAAGGACCAGGCCTTGTTTTTCAAAACTGACATGTGTCTCTTTATGTGGCAAGAACTTTGAGACGCTTTAACTTACTCAAGTGATTTTGAGATTGTTTTCTCGTGACACATTGTACTTCATGTTAGTGGTAAACACTAATCAATATTTTTGTATTTATTTATAAAAAAAATAGGATATTTGATGGAAATTTGGAAAAAAATCGCAATTTTCAAAATGTGAAAGTCTCTGCTTTTCAGACAGATAGTCATACCACCCAAATACATTAATAAATATTATCTACCATATCTCTGCTTTATATTGACATCATCTTTTAATCGTCCTTTAATTTATTTTGGATGTTAGAAGGCTTACAAGTGTAACAGCGATTTTCCAGATTTACAAGAAAATTTCACAAACTAATTTTTTAGGAACCACTTCAGTTCTGAAGGGGATTATAAAGGCCTATATATTAGAAACCCCCCCATAAATCACCCCATTTTCAAAACTGCACCCCTGAAATAATTCAAAACAGCATTTGGGAAGTTTGTTAACCCTTTAAGCATTTCACAAGAATTAAATCGATATCGAGGTGAAATTTAGACATTTCATTTTTTTCCACTAATCCCTTCATTTAGCCCTAAATTTAACACATTCACAAAGGGTTAAAGGAGAAAATGCATCTCCCAGTTTATTATACAATTTCTCCCGAGCACAGAAATACCCCACATGTGGGTGTAAATTGATGTTTGGGCATTCGGCAGTGCACAGAAGGGAAGGAGCGACACTGGACGTTTGAAAAGCAGATTTTGCTGGAATAGTTTTCAGGTGCCATGTTACATTTGAAGAGCCCCCAAAGTACCAAAACAATGGAAACCCCCTAAAAGTGACCCCATTTTGGAAACTACACCCCTCGCAGAACTCATCAATGGTTACCCAGGATAACATACTTAATGCCATATGTGGGTATAAACTGCTGTTTGGGCACAGCCGAGCACAGAAGGGAAGGAGCGCTGTTTTGGTTTTTAGAGCACAGTTTGGTTTATGGACACCATGCCACTTTTGCAGAGCCCATGAATTGCCAGTAAAGTGGAATCCACAGACTTGTGACCCCATTTTGGAAACTACACCCTTCAAGGGATTTATCAAGTGGTGTAGCGAGCATTATTAACCCTTAAGTGTTGCATTCTTTTAATTTCCAGAAATGAATGCACAGATGATAATGAAAAGTTAAAAATAACATTTTTCCATAGATACGCCATTTCAGTGCCCGATATGTTGTGCCCAGCTTATGTCTGCAGAGACACACACTCCAAAAACTGTTAAGCGGGTATCCCGGCACAACAGCTTTTGGAGCGTTCATCTCTGATACAAGCCGGGCACAACATATTACGCACTGAAATGACGTATTCCTGGAAAAATTGTCATTTTCACCTTTCACAATCAGCTGCGTATTCATTTATGGATAATAAATTATAGCAACACTTGGGGGTTAAAAATGTTCATTGTACCCCTGGATAAATTCCTTCAGGGGTGTAGTTTCCAAAATGGGGTGACATGTCAGGGGATTCCACTTTACTGACGTTTCAGCTCTGCAAAAGTGCAATGGCGTCCAAAAACCAAACCGTCCAAGCATGTGCTCCAAAAACCAAATAGCGCTCCTTCCACTCTGTGCCCAGCTGTGTCCATACAGCAGTTTATACCCACATATGACATTAAGTACGTTATTCTGGGTACGACAAGTGTAATACATGTGGGCATAAACTGCAGTTTGGGCACACAGCCGGGCGCAGAAGAGAAGGAGCACTATGTGGCTTTTGGAGTGCAGATTCAGATGTTTGGGATCTAGACGCCATGTCATGTTTGCAGAGCCTGTAAGGTACCAGAAAAGTGGATTCCCCAAAGGAGTGACCCCATTTTGAAAACTGCACCCCTCAAAGAATTTATCAAGGGGTGTAGTAAGCATTAGTATCCCAGACGTGAATACACAGCGGATGGGGAAAAGTGAATATGTAAGCTGTGCGGAGTGCATTGGGAACACCAAATTCCCTACTATTTCCCCAGTAGTTCCTATTATTGGGGAGGTCACTCTGGGGGTCACTTCTGGTTTATTTTCCCTCATAAGCTCTAAATCTGGGGTGTCCCCTGATATCTGCTCACACAGTTTATACATTCCCTTCCTGACGCAGCCAGTTATGTTCTAAAGATTTGGCGATTTTTGGGGTTTTTGTCTTCACATTGTACGAGCTATATTTTCTTTATTTCTCTGGTGATGTAGCCATATGAGGGCTTGTTGTTTGCGGGGTGCGATGTATTTTGTAATGACATCATCTTTGGGTGCCTATAACCTATTGAATAAATTTTATTAACTCTTTCTTGTTGGATTAAAAAATACCCCATCAATTCTGACACTGCGTTTTACCTTTGAAATTTTTCACCATGCAGCATAAAGCATAAGTAACATGTTACCTTTTTTCTACGGGTCGGTACGATTACGGAGATACCTCATTTATACTGTTTTTTTATGCAATACTAATTTTGCAGAACAAAAACCCATTTGGGGACATAAATTAATTGTTTTTGCATCGCCATCTTCTGAGATGCGTAACATTTTTATTTTACGGTTTACAGAGTTGGTTTAGGGCTTATTTTTTGTGGGACAACCTGTGCTTTTCATTGGTACTGTTTTGGGGTACATATGACTTTTTGATCACTTTTTATGGCATATTTTGTTAGGTGAGATGGCAAAAAATCATTACTTTTGGCAAGTTTTTTCCGTTTTTTTTTCTCCAACTTTCACCGTGTACATTAAATATTGTTTCAGTTTTATTGTACAGGTTGTTACGGACGCGGCGATACCAAATATGCATTGTTTTTATTAATTTTTAGGTTTTTTTTTTATATAATTCATTTTATATAGCAAAAGGGAATTTTTGGGGCTTTATTCTTTTATTAATTTTTTTAAAACACTTTATTTTATTTTTTTTTCACTTTTTTTTTACCTTTTCATGTGTCCCATTAGGACACCTGAGCCAGCAATGCTTTGATTGCTGGCTCAGCACTGTAGACTGCAAGACACGAGCTTACAAGTGTCTTGCAGTCTATACAGGAAGTGAGGCTATGCTGACGCATAGCCTCACTTCCGCAGGTCTCGGCAGGATCAACCAGGTAGTGGGGTCTCCAGGCAGCCTGGGGTCACTGAGCAGACCCCGGGCTGCAGGTTATAGGTATCGGCACCCCCCGATCTCGCCGCGGGGGGTGCCGATTGGAGCGGCAACATAGCGGAACCCCTTGGATGCCACGGTCATGTTTGACCGCGGCATCCAAGGGGTTAAAACCTCGGATCGGAACTCAGTTCCGACCAGGGGATATGGAGCAGGGTGTTAGCTGTCAGTTACAGCTAACACCCGATTCCGATGCCGCCCGCTCAGATAGTGAGCGGGCGGCCGCCCCAGGGCGTATTAGTACGCCCTGTTGCGCTAAGTACCAAGCGCACAGGACGTAATAGTACGTCCAATGTCGTTAAGGGGTTAACAATAGGTATAGTGGTCGGAGAACCAGGCTTTCCCCGATCACCATCATGGTGCTGCGACCAACTCCAGCGGGCCCTGTACCACTCCTCTGCTACCAGACCTCCACTGCCTATTACCCCGGGCCCACCGGGGTATTCACCGGTACAATGGTTGGCTAGTCCGAGCCTGGTCAGATCCCCCACCAATCTAATATTGTTAACCTATCCTACTGATAACTATTATTTTATTCATAACCTACTCCCAGACCAAAGATCCATCGGAATCGCTGGATGTTTATACAGATCAGTTTTTATTAGTTTTTCTGTTCTTTCTATGGAACAGAAAAACTGATAGCATACTGATGACTTCTATCATTTAGTAAATTAGATCTTCCTTCTACACCATACGTCATAATGAATACATAGATAAACCATCCTGTATTTAATATATTTTGCTTTCATTAAGTTTGAGGTCTAGATCAGGCAGATTTCACAACATTGCAAGTGTGATAAATCCCTTTGCTTTAGACCAGATTACCCTAATTACGTCTGTAAAATATAGGTTACAAAACATTGCAACGAGGATCCCCTACACGTGGCCGCAGTGTTAGTTACTGCCACCTAATACTGACAGACTGCGTGTCCTGCATCAGATTGTTACAACTTCACCAGCATCCATCAGCTGGCATTCACGGGCCCTTTACTGGACAATGTATCACTCTTGAATACTGTGTTCAGAGAGTAGTGTGATGCTGCAGAAGTATGGATTCCATTTATGTCTCTATATATCTTATCATGTATTAGGGTCTTTTCACATCACTTCAAATCACATCAAAAAAACAAGATTCATTCCTGTGCTTAGTTCTCCAAGATGTTTGGAACAAGCTCCCTGCCGAGTTCCTTCCAAAACAGAAGGAGTACTACAGTGGGGAAAAAAAGTATTTAGTCAGCCACCAATTGTGCAAGTTCTCCCACTTAAAAAGATGAGGCCGGCCTGTAATTGTCATCATAGGTAGACCTCAACTATGAGAGACAAAATGAGAAAACAAATCCAGAAAATCATGTTGTCTGATTTTTAAAGAATTTATTTGCAAATTATGGTGGAAAATAAGTATTTGGTCAATAACAAAAGTTCATCTCAATACTTTGTTATATATCCTTTGTTGGCAATGACAGAAGTCAAACGTTTTCTGTAAGTCTTCACAAGGTTGGCACACACTGTTGCTGGTATGTCGGCCCATTCCTCCATGCAGATCTCCTCTAGAGCAGTGATGTTTTGAGGCTTTCACTGGGCAACACGGACTTTCAACTCCCTCCAAAGGTTTTCTATGGGGTTGAGATCTGGAGACTGGCTAGGCCACTCCAGGACCTTGAAATGCTTCTTACGAAGCCACTCCTTCATTGCCCTGGCGGTGTGCTTGGGATCATTGTCATGCTGAAAGACCAAGCCACGTTTCATCTTCAATGCCCTTGCTGATGGAAGGAGGTTTGCACTCAAAATCTCACGATACATGGCCCCATTCATTCTTTCATGTACATGGATCAGTTATCCTGATCCCTTTGAAGAGAAACAGCCCCAAAGCATGATGTTGCCCCCCCATGCTTCACAGTAGGTATGGTGTTCTTTGGATGCAACTCAGCATTCACTCTCCTCCAAACACGACGAGTTGTGTTTGTACCAAACAGTTCTACTTTGGTTTCGTCTGACCATATGACATTCTCCCAATACTCTTCTGGAACATCCAAATGCTCTCTAGCAAACTTCAGACGGGCCCAGATATGTACTGGCTTAAGCAGGGGGGAACATCTGGCACTGCAGGATCTGAGTCCCTGGCGGTGTAGTGTGTTACTGATGGTAGCCTTTGTTATGTTAGTCCCAGCTTTCTGCAGGTCATTCACTAGGTCCCCCCATGTGGTTCTGGGATTTTTGCTCACCATTGTTGTGATCATTTTGACCCCACGGGGAGAGATCTTGCGTGGAGCCCCTTTATCGAGGGAGTTTATCAGTGGTTTTGTATGTCTTCTATTTTTTAATTATTGCTCCCACAGTTGATTTCTTCACACCAAGCTGCTTGCCTATTGCAGATTCAGTCTTCCCAGCCTGGTGCAGGTCTACAATTTTGTTTCTGGTGTCCTTCCACAGCTTTTTGGTCTTCACCATAGTGGAGTTTGGAGTGTGACTGTTTGACATTGTTATCAGTATAAAAGACACCTGTCCACAACCTCAAACAGGAGCCATTACTACAGGTAATAAGTGGAGGACAGAGGAGCCTCTTAAAGAAGAAGTTACAGGTCTGTGAGAGCCAGAAATCTTGCTTGTTTGTAGGTGACCAAATACTTCTTTTCCACCATAATTTGCAAATAAATTCTTAAAAAAATCAGACAATGTGATTTTTCTGGATATGTTTTCTCATTTTGTCTCTCATAGTTGAGGTCTACCTATGATGACAATTACAGGCCGGCCTCTCTTTTTAAGTGGGAGAACTTGCACAATTGGTGGCTGACTAAATACTTTTTTTTCCCCACTGTATGTCTCATCGGGGAGAGACTGTACAGGGTTGGGAATATGGAAACAGAATTCTGGGTAGGGAATATGCAAGTAAGACTCCTTGGTGGAAAAGAGGAACTTGCTCTAGCACCAACTTTTGGAAGGTAGCTCTTCCTTTTGGACGAGTTATTCAGGCTTGGCTATTATTCCCACATTATATTGTTGTTGTTTTTTTTTTTTTTCAAACTCACATAATCTATAGGGAGCTACCTTCCAAAAGGTGGTGCAAAAGCAAGTTTCTCTTTTCCACCAAGGTGGTCTTATTTGCATGTTCCTTATTCAAAAACTGTCTGCAAGTGTACCTAGAAGAATTCGTCTGAGCATCGGGGCCCCCCTCCAACCCTGCAATCTGCAAAGCTAAAGGGGGGGGGGGAACCCTCTTCTATAGAGTAAGCACCTTTATCCAGTGCAATAAAGTCTTGTATCGCCGCACAATCCCTTTAAACTATAAGATCAGTTTTATCATCATTTTTCTATTGGGTTAGATAGATGTAAATGAGGCCTAAGTTTATACATCACATTTGCTATGTAAAGTTTAATATATTGGTTTTTGTTTGTTGATGTATATCCTTAGGGTTTGCTTTGTCTACATTGTTTCCTCAGCACTGTTCTCCCTGGAAATTCTAGTGTTAAAATGGATAATCCTACAGTCTGTCAGTCTGTGTCAGCGGCTATTCAGGATGGACTCCTACAATGTGGAATTTTTTTTTTTTTTTTAACCCTTTCCGGCGACCACAGTTTAGAGTGAACACCGTTCCACACCCGGCATGCTGCTCGGAGCACATGGGTGAGGACTACTGGCAGGCTGTTTGTATAAGCCTTACATGGAATGCACAGACAGGGGGCGGGGCTTACTCCTGGCACTAGTCCAGTTCATTTCCCGGCAAAAAAAAGAGCAAGAGAGGAGGGAGGGGGCCCGGCAATTGTGAGGGGGAGAGTGACGTGCTCACTGACACGTGTGTCTGCCCCTCTGAGGGAGCAGGAGGGAGGGCAGCCTTAAAGCGGCAATGCCCTAGTCCTCTACTTGTAGGACAGACATTTATTTCTGCCTGTAGCACAAGTTATGTTCCCTCTTCTTGAGGCCTTTCTGTTTTAAGCGTTGTTCTTTGTGTCCTTATAGAGCATGACTTGCAAGATAGTCCCCATCTAAGGCCTCATACACATGCGACGGTACAGCAATACACAATTGTGGATAAAAGTACGGACACATATATAGCTGTAGTTTTTGCGTCTGTGTGTCCGGGCCGTAGTAAAGAGTCGCAAATTAGAGCAGGCCCTATACCTGTCCGTATTTGTGGCTTTGTCAATTCATTTTCAATGTATGGGTCAGTAAAAACCATGGATGACACCCGGATACCAGTCCGTCTGTTATCTGTGCCATTTTTACTGACCCGTAGACTGCACACATAGCCAAAGACATAACTTGAAGTTACTGGGCCCCAGTGAAAAATCTATCCAGGTCCTCCAACTATAATGTATTGGGCCCCCCTAAGGCTCCTCGACCCGAGTGTGACTGCACCCTCTGCAACTCCTCAAGTTACCCCCTTGGTCCCCATGATTCCTCTAAAACCAGCAATAATCTCCACGAGCAGTTACAATGCATGTGTGCTTTTTAGGAATTTAGTCATTTACATTATTTCCAGATGCGATCCAAGAGTTGCGACCTCAGACGCAGCACATACTGCAGAGTACAGTGGTCTGCTATTAATGGTGTATTTTACACCAGTTGTAATGTAGAGGGTAGTTGGTCAGACTTGTGAGAAATTTATTAAAAAGGAGCACATCTCTTAACTTTTGGCCATTTGGAACACCCTAACAGACTAGAAATGTTTATATGCCTGCTGTAAGTTGTCATTTTGTGCCTTTTCTCCTCGTTTTACTAAGTAAATTTGGCCTGAACAGTGCTGCTTGGGAGGCCATGACTACTTTTCTCATCACATTTTAGGCAAAAGTGTAAAAAAAAAAAAAAAAAAAAAAAAAAGTTTACATGTGAAATTTTCAAAATTGCATTTTACACCAAAACTAGCATGAAAAGGGTTGTTAGAAACAGCGACACTTGGTCCAAAGGACTTGTTTTGTGTCACAGACTCAAACCTCAATGTCATCCAATACTGGACAGAAACCACAGACAAGAGTGATGCTGCTTATACAAAAATATCAAAACTCCATATATCGGCCGGACAGAGACCAAAAGGATACTTTTTTAGGCTTAGTCAGTCTCTTGTAACCCTATGGAAATTTTTAAAATGTACTTCAGGAGCTTTTCTGGCATACACGTTAAACATCCATCACAAAACCCAACCTAACACCTTCATAAATCTGGAAAGTAGCTTTATGCCATAGATTTATGGACATGGGGCAGGGATATTTAAATAAATGCAATTCATTAGAAATGAGCGAATCGAAGCTGCAAAAGTGGAATTCGATCTGAATTTCAGGAAATATTCGATTCACATAGAATTCGAATTTCCTCACGCTTCGTGGTAACGTCTCGCATTTAGCTCAAAATGGCTGCTGTATATGTTAGGTCAAGGAACTCTGGGAACACGAGATCACCCACAATGCCATGCGTGCAGCCAATCAGCAGCCAGCCCTGTAATGTCACAGCCCTTTAACCCCTTCGCAAGCGCCCATGGCATGTTTGACCTCTGCATCCAAGGTGTTAAAATCCCCAATCGGTTATGGAGCAGGGTGTTAGCTGTAACTGACAGCTAACACCCTGCTCCATAACCGATTGGGGGTTTTAACACCTTAGATGACGCGGTCAAACATGACCACGGCATCCCAGGGGTCCCGGCTCTCTGCAGCCAATAAATAGCTGTTTTTGTTATGTGATTCACCGCGATTTAGTTCGGATCGAATAGTCGCATTGCGAAATTCGGTGAAGTTGCTGAATCGAATTTTTGAATACTTCGCTCATCTCTACAATTCATCCATATTTCTAAATGGTTTTGGAAGAAAATTACACAGTGGACATCTTGATTTTTTCATATTGTGTGTGCCACTGCATCAAAGTAATGGATTTGATGCAAGTTTCACATAAAACGTCATGGCAGCAGTCTGGGACAATTGTGGCAGTGCTGGCAGTGAACTGGTTAAAGACACAATAATTTGCAAATTCTAATCATGGGCCAAATAGAAACCTGCTACAAAGGGGTTGCCATATAGTACTGTATAAAAATTTTAGTTTAAAATAATAATAATTTTTTTTTTTTTGTATGAGATCATTCTCATATTGGTACCTTTCCAAAATGAAGTTTACTGAGGAGACGTGGACTGACCAAACACAATATTGCATGAATAAGCTACTTCTCGGGTGTAGGTTTTAACATCTTAACCAAAGGGTCAGATCTACTTTCATTTTTGCTGGCGCCAGAACACAATTTTTTCTGCAAACGTTAGTCTTCTCTTTCGTTTTTTGCATAGTCAATGGAAATTTTTATAGGAATATTATCTTGTTTCTCAGAGTCTAAAAAGGAAAGAAAAGGAATATGAGCACGAAATGGAACGTCTGGCAAGAGAGAAAATAGCCACACAGCAGCGGCTGGCCGACCTAAAGAATGAACTCAGCCAATGGATGGATATCATGGAGATTGACCGAATTATACGCCAGACTGTACAACCAGAGGATGACCAGGCTTCTACCTCAACAGCGTCAGGTACAGTTTAGTTAGGATGTTTTGGAAGATATTTTTATAAACTTTTTATTTATTTATTTTTTAATACTAAAAGTATTTATCATATTGTTCTCTTGATGACCACCATTTTTATGTTATATGTGTTAGGCTCCATTCAGATCACGATTTTTACATCCATTTAGCATGTCTGTGTATTGAGGTGCAAAAAAAAAAAAACAAATCTAAAAAAGATGCAAACGGATGGCCATCAGTTCACATAGAAATCAATGTAAAAAACAACAGATCCATTTCGGTCAGTTTTTTTAAATGGACTCAAAAGTAGAATATACTAAGTTTTTGTGTCTGTCCCAAAAAAATCGGACAGGAAGAAATCCTTCTTTTTGTAAACGGATGGTGTGAAGGATCTCGTCCTACCAGAACCCGCTTCTGGCACACCTGAGATCGCTTCGATTACCTCACACCCACTTCCGTGAGGGTGCTGGGCCAACAGAGAATAATACGCCAGACGAGCCTTTTAAATTTTAAATATTTATTAACCCCTAAATGGGTTGGCACTAGACACTTAACACATACGTAGAATACACACAGCGATTAGCAAGCAGATACAAGTGAAAAACAGCATAACACGGTACATAAAATAAAAATGGGAATAACAGAAAGAAAAGAATATATATTACCAACACCAGCTTGTGATGGTTTCTCTGGCCTCCAGATGATGAGCAAGGGCACATATCTTATGATGTCCAGTAGCAGATGATCTTAGCAGAGCAAAGGGCAGAAGACCTTCCGGAGCAAGTAGTTAGTCCATTTCTCTGAGCCCATGTGGCAGGCTCAGGGTACAGTCTTGGGCAAAGCATGTGTTGCTTACATGCGGTTACCCCTTGTTCAGGTTCACAACATGGCCTCAAGCGTAGCTGCTTAGGCCGCATGGGAAGCACATGATCATCACATGGTTTACTTCCCCCACACCCCTCTTCTAGGAATCGCGCATCACCAAAGTCACAAGACAAAAGAGCCTGGTTCAGCCTGGGCGGAGCCCTTTTGTTTCCCCTGGTCTCCTCCCTGAGTGAGGTCACCAGGGGGAGGAGCCCCTCCCCCTCTCTACATCTCTTAGAATCATTTTTCAGTTTTAATTATTTGCCGGATGTTTATAGAGTTGGGCTGGTAGTATAATGGGGTTCCTGGCGAGATCCCCAACACATAGACTCCAAGGTCGACACTCCAGCTCCCTTTGGGTAAGGAAATCAGTGCCTGGACCTTTCCCGGGCTTTGAACTGTGACATGTGTATATTCTGAGTGTGTGCCTTGACCTGACGCATCTGGGGAATTTATTGGGGCAACTGTAAGATGTTCCCCAGGCCAGATATTGTCATAAAACCATTATCCCTTTGAAGTAACAGTGGCGCCAGTGTGTCTATCAATGATATGCGGATCGTTTATACAACACATCCTGTCTAAATGAACCTCCGCTGGGTTAATGAGGGTTGCAGTCTTATGCAGACACAGGGTTTTGACCAAATGGCTGATTGCTTCAGGGACAGGACAATAGGCCGGGGCTAGATAGTAGTCTGACCACATTCCATTTTCCCCACTAGTCTTGATCCTAGGCCCCAACCCCCACTGTGCAGTGATATAGACCAATATTGATATCATAAGACCATATCTGCGCCTAATATCATGACAGATGGTCATCTGTTTGTTTCTGTTTTCTGCATCCTTTTTTGGAGCCTTAGCATAGTATTTTTGAAAGCAGTATATTGGAAAGCTGGAAAAATAAGTAGGGCTTGTAATTACGGTCCCGAAAGATGGCAGCCTAGTTACAGTGACACTTCCCGTACTTTTGTGGTCTATTGTTACCTATGGCCATGAAATGTTGTCATGGGGACCTTGTAGCAAGGTTTTTTTTGTGCTAATAACACTTTTTTCCAGTATATATTATATTATAGAACTGCATTTTGAACAGTTGACTAATACAATGGATACCTAACTTAGAAACTAGCTCCCTAATCTAAAAATTAGGTTTATATATCCAATTCATGTTAAAGGGGTTCTCCGGTACTATGATATGCACATTGAATAGTGACTGTGCTTGGTTTTGCCTTGCAATTTGAGACTGGCTATGTGACAAATGGACGTGATGTCACTGCCTGAGCAGAGGAAGTGCAGCCTAGTATCATAGTCATGGACTACCCCTTTAATGAAGTGAACCTAGGTATGCACACCACCTTCTCTGTTGATGGTTAGATACACTATATGGACAAAAGTATTGGGATTTTGGAGTTAGTCTCTGGGAATTGTTGCCCATTCATCCAGAAGAGCAGAAATTAATATTAGACAAGAAGGCCTTGCTCGCCTTCTCTGTTCTAGTTAATCTCAAAGGTGTTCAATGAGGTTGAGGTCAGGGCTCTGTATTGGCCAGTCAAATTCTTCCACACCGGACTCGCCCAAGCATACCTTATGGATCTTGCTTTGTGCACTGGGCCACAGTTATGCTCAAACAGAAAAAGGGCCTTCTCAAGACTGTTCCCACAAAGTTAGAAGCTAATATGTCTTGGTATGCTGAAGCATTAAGATTTCTCTTCACCAGAACTAAGGAGCCTAGGCCTACCCCTGAAAAATAACCCCATAGCCCTCTCCCTCCTCCACCAAGCTTTACAGCTGGCTTGCAGTCAGGCAAGTAACGTTCTCTTGGCATTAATCAAACCCAGACTTTTCCATCGGACTGTGAGATTTGTCATGCCACAGAGCACAGTTCCATTGCTCCAGAGTTCACTGGTGGCATGCTATACACTTCTCTATCCAGTGCCCATTGTGCTTGGTGATGTAGGACTTGCATGCAGCTGCTCGGCCATGGAAACCCATGCCATGAATCTCCCAGCGCACAGTTTTTCTGCTGATGTTTATGTCAGAAGAGGTTTGGTACTCTGCAGAGCATTAGAGACTTTCAATACACTATGTGCTTCAGCACTGAACTACCCTGATCTGTAACTTTACGTGGTCTGCCACTTTGTGGGTGAGTTGTTGGGATTCCTAAACCTGTCCACTTTTCAATAATACCATTCACAGATTATGGAATATCTAGGAGGTAAGAAATTACACGAATTGACCACTGCAGCAGTGACATCGTAGTACAGTACCACGCAGGAATTCAGTGAGCTCCAGAGAAGTAGCCTTTGTTTCACAGATATTTGTAAAGATGGCTGCATGTCGAGGGGCTGGAATTTTTACACCTGTGGGACTGAATGAAACAACGGAGTTCAATGATTAAGAGTTGGGGCCCAATACTTTTGTCCATATTGTGCACCTCAGCATGAGATACTTTGTAACAGAACCCCACTTCTTCTTATTTTGTGACATAACCATATTTCTGTTACTTGTATAGCGCCGACATTTTCTGCAGCGTTTTACAGACATTGTCAGCTCATTAACTATTTTTTTTTCTAGTGTTAGTGACTTTGTCTATATAATGCAAGCATCTATAGAATACAGCATCTATTTTAACTCCTTCAGGTGCTGCCCTCTATAGGCTGTTCCTAAGTATTACCAGTTGAGTTTGTAGTATATAAATTAATGGGAAAAAATTAAAACTTAAAACAAAATTATTCAAAGTCAACTAAAATATGGAGTTGTGATGAATGGCTTAAAAATTTCATTATTTATTACTCATTGACATAGAATATGCCAATTCTTTTTTTTTTTTGTTTTTTAGAGGGTGAAGACAACATTGATGAGGACATGGATGATGATAGAGCTGTTAATGCGTTACCAAAACGTCAACAGCCAGAGCTTCTGAAGATGGTACCGTCCAACGCAACTTCCCACAATCATCATTCCACTGTTCTGCCTCAGCACGTCTCCATTCAACAGAAACAAGTCCCCTCTCCCCATGCACAGCCTCTCTCCAACCAAGCACTGGTCCCTCCTCAGGCCATGGTGCCAGCACAGACTCATATTGTTGCTGCTTCAACGGTGCAGTCAACAGTGATAGCCCACACGGCCACCACTCATGCCTCTGTCATCCAGACTCTAAACCATGTCATCCCAGGGCCTCAGACAAAGCACATTGCTCATATTGCACCTTCCACGTCAAGCCCTGTACAGCTAACCACTGCTGCTCAGCCTATCGGCCACATCACTGTGCACCCAGCTGCCATTAATCATATGACCCATCTTGGCCCACAGTTACCTATTTACCCCCAGTCTGTTGCAGTAAGTCAGCCCATGGTGAGCCACATTGCTCACACTATTTCCCACCCACAAGTAAATGGAACCACAAGCCTGGGTCAACCTACTGTCATGGCAAAGCCGACTGTAGGGGCCCAGGTGGTCCACCATCCCCAGTTAGTTGGGCAAACTGTCCTAAACCCGGTGACTATGGTAACCATGCCATCATTCCCTGTCAGCACTTTGAAGCTAGCCTAAACACTCAAAAAAAAAAAAAAAAATAAATCTAAGAATTAAATAAATTAAATTATCCACCGGACATCTGAAACTCCATACATTCCTTTCCAGTCATGTTCGAAGGAAGATGAGACACTTCTGTACAAGGTTCTGATCCACATTTTAATTGGCTTTGGAAAAGACATCATGCTTTATGATATAGGCCTATATATGACAAACCATAAAGGGCCCAATGTGCTGGAATTTTACCATTTTCATTGTCTCAGTGACTGTCACTCATATTGACTTTTCATTTACTCCTACCAGTAATCAGTAAATAGAAAATGAGACTTTATAATTTTTACCTGCTACTCCACTCACACCTTTTTTTATTTTTATTTTATTAAATTTTTGTTTTGTTTTTTAATGTGTATCTGTAACATACAAAATCATTGACCTCTTTCTAGTAGAAGAAATTAAGTTGAAAACCATAAGTATAATGTTGATTGATACTATTATGGAGGTGACTGCTGCAGAACGTATACACTAATAAAGAACAAAAAATACCACTTCATTTTTTAGTAGTGTAAGAAGGAAAACAAAAAAAACACAAATTGGCAAGATTTTGGCATTCCTGATGCTGTTTTCATTGGTGATCACAACATGGAAGGGCTAATGAAAGAAATTTTTGTAGGTTATTTTATATAACAGGGCTTGGTTCGAAGCAAACACTTTTTATTTATTTTTGGCTTCAAACTATACTAAGAAAAATGGCGGAATCAACCACCTGCAAAACTTTTTTTTTTCTCTATTATCTGACCCTGACCATTTACTTCTAACCAATTGCTACTTAGAGATATTTTCACATCAACTGGATTTCTCATAAATCAGGTTGATGTGTCAGTAATAGTCAATGATAAATATGGTGTGAGAAGCGCTAAGGCTCTTTGAGGCAGATTTATTAACCTGTTTAACATAAAAATGGTCCTAGTTGCCCATAGCAACCAGTCACAGCACAGCGTACATTTCATATGCTTAAAGGGAGTCTGTCACCAGAACCCAGCATATCATCCCAGTCCCACAAATAGATAGGTTAGGTTCACCTGAATAAAACAGAGTTTTTCCCTTATGAATTGGTGCCTCCGTTGCAGAGATATCAACATTTTTTTATCAATATGCAAATTAGCTCTTTGGAGCAACAAGAGCGTTGTCATGGCTCCCAAGAGTTAAGCGGCAACATCCTCACTGTTCCAAAGAGCTTATTTGCATATTGACAAAAAGGACAATATCTTGGCAACCGAGGCACCGTTTCATAAGGGGAAAACGCTGTTAGGTTAGGGTCACTTGAATCAATCTATTCACAGGGTATATACTGATATACTGAGTTTTGGAGACAGAATTCCTTTTAAGAAATGAAAGGTGAGGTGTGATTGCTTGCTATATTTTAGACAGGTTAATAATTCTGTCCTATTGTTCTCCGGCATTTGCCGTTTCGGCCTAACTTGAGCACTTGGACTGGTTGCTTAGGACTCAGTGCCTAACTACAGCCTTTACATAATGCTATGTAACCTTATTGTCTGACATGGCTGTTCAGTCATTCTTTTTCTGCAGTGTGCACACAAAAATGTGCAGAAATTTTCTATAGCATGGGAGGCAGATTTATTAAAATGGTCTAAAAGCAAAACTGTCTTAGCAACTGTCATAGCAACCGGTCACTATGCTGCTTTCATTTTTCAGGAGCAGAATACAAAAATGAAAGCTGCACTGTGATTGGTTGTTATGGAAAATTAAGCCATTTTAGCTTTTGGCCTGTTTTTAGTAAATTTGCCCCTTTGTGTATTGTATGCAGATTGCAGTTCAGAATCTGCCTTGAAATCTGTGAAAAATCCTGAACATGTGGACAGAGCCTTATTAAATGCATTATTGTTGTGTCTAAACTTATTTTTTTACACACTAAGAGTACTTTAGAAACAACAATCCTAAATGTGAGGTATAATCAAAATAATAATAATTTGGTAGACAAAATGTTAAAATTGCTTTATCTGTATTTATGTAGAAAAATAAGTTCTCTGTGACTGCATAAATAAAGTATGTTTTCATGGTGTGTAGCATGTCGCAATTCAGTCCTGGCGATCCCAACTGGAAGGAATTCACTGTTTGCTTAGAGGACACCCACAGACAAAAGAATATACAGTCATGAGGAATACAAAGTACACCTGAATTCTGTGGTTTTAGATATCAGGCATAATATCAAAAATAATCTGCTCCTTAGAAGGTCTTACATTTTGGTAACTACAACGTCAGATGAACAATACATGCCAAATTACACCATGTACAAAAACTATGTCAAAGTGGAAAAGCTATGTGTGGAAAACTAAGTCCACCACATGAATCAATAGCTTCTAGCGCCACCTTTAGCAGCAATAACTTGAAGTAAAGATTTTCTGTACCATTTTCAGTCTCTTACATCATTCTGGAGGAATTTTGTCCTACTCCTTCTTACAACATTGCCTCAGCTCATTGAAGTTTGAGGGCATTTGGTTATGCACAGCTCTCTTAAGGTCCTTCAACAGCGTTTCAGTTTAGTTGCGGTCTGCACTTTGAGACATTGTAACAAATTCTTTTTCTATGGCAGACCTTGTGGTGTAGATTTGCTGGTGTGCTTGAGATCATTGTCCTATTGCATGACCCAGTTTTGGTTAAGCTTTAGCTATTGGATAGATGGCCTCACACTTGACTTGAGACTACTTTGCTATAAAGTGGATTTCATGGTCAATTCAATGAGTGCAAGGTGTCCAGGTCCAGTGGCAGCAAACAAGCCCAAATAATCACTCCTCCACCACTGAGCTTGACAGTTTGTATGGGGTGTTCGTGTGTTTTTTTTTTTTTTTTTTGTTTTTTTGCCAAATGTGGTGCTATGCCTTATGGCAAAACCTTTCCACTTTGGTCTTGTCTGTCCAAAGGGCATTGTTCCAGATGTCTTGAGGTTTGTTGAGATGCAACTTTGAAACTTAAGCCATGTTGCCATGTTCTTTATAGAAAGAAGAGGCTTTCTCATGGCAACCTTTCCAAACAAGTCACACTTGTTCAAGCTTTTTCTAATTGTTTTGCCATGAACTTGAACACTTAACATGCCGAGGCCTGTTGAGTCTTAGATGTTGTTCTCATCTTTTTGCAATTTCTCTGAGCCTTGCACGATATGACCGTGTGTGAATTTGCTGGGACATCCACTTCTGGGAAGATTATCAATTGTATTGAATGTTTTCAACGCATGAATAATCTTTATTGCTGTCGAATGATAGACTTCAGATTGTTTGGAAATGGTCTTGTAAACTTTCCCAGGTTGATAGATCATTGCTTATTTCTTTCCTCCTTGGCGTGGAGTCAACACACATGTGAATGGTGGTCACAGTTACTGATGACCAGATAAGTAAGGGAATTTGGCTATTTGCCTTTTTGATTTCTTTGAAAGCAGTAATAGTGTACGGACTTTCTGCATTTTAGCTTAGTTTTTGTTAAATAAATAAGGACACATTGTCATTTGTCATATATTGTTAATCTATGGTTGTATTTACCTGATTTTAGGACCTTCTAAGTACCAGATGTGTTTTTTTTTTTTTTTTTTTGTTGTTGTTTTTTTATGTCCTAGTACGTAAAACCATAGAATTCAAAGAGGGTGTACTTTGTTTTTCTCATTGACTGTATGGTCGATGGACATGCCTTATGCAAATGTGCTTCTTTGTAACCTTTAATACCTGCCTCTGAAATCACTCTTATAATATATATGTCAATATTTGAGCATGTATGATGGTGTTTTCAATAATCTTTATTTATACAATCTCAGAGAACTCCTTAAAGCGTTCCTCAAATTATTAAATCACTTTTCATATAGAATAGTACATGTGAATATTAAAAAGAAAAATTGTAATATATCTTATGAAATAAATGTTTCCTTCTTTACTTGTAAAGCTGCTCACCTCCTTATTATCCTTACTCAGATTGCTTATATCAAATGATCTTCATACTGAGCCTCACATAGAAGCCTATGGAGAGGGGAGGAAGAGGGTGTTAGTTAATTTACTGCCTCATTTTGTGCAGTGGTAGAGTCTTATCTTGAAACACACAGACGTGTCAGAAGAGCTGTCTTACAGTGAATCAGAGTTTAGCCCCGGTAATTATCTGTGTGTCTTTTCTAGCAACCTCCTCCTCCCTTCTCCTTTTCATAGATGTCTATGTAAAAAAAATAACAACCTAATGAATGGAGAAAGAAACCTATTTCTTTCATAAGATATATTACAAAGTTTCATATATTCACCTGTACTATTCATTTATGAAAAGTTGTTTTACAATTGGAGTTGCACTTTAAGGCTTTATTCACATCTACATTGGAGCCTCCGTTGCAGAGTCAGTCAAAACAACAGATACTGTAAGGAACCCATTTCCTTATAGTGAATGGGATCTGTTAGGGTCTGTTGGTTTCCGTTATTAGAATTTTCCAGTTTCATTGTTCCATGCATATGTGAACATAATACTGCAAACTGCATATATGGCAGAAGATTTATAAAACCATCTTTATTGCACATAGCAACCAATCAAAGTGCAGCTTTCATTTTTCAAGAGCAGAATATGAAACAAAAGCTGTGCTCTGATTGGTTGCTATGGTCAGCAAAGACGTAAATGTGGATGAAATGCAATGCCAGACACTACCCATATATAGATGTGATGCAAAAAAGCAGAGCCTATAATTTGATGTATGTTTGCTGTATTCTGCACATATATCTCACCTCTCCGTCCTACACATATGGGGATACTATAGGTCTTTTTACACAGGCAACTTGTGCCTGGGAAGGAGCGATGATCAAAGATAAAACAATCGGCACTCATTTAAATGACCTTTACATGGCCCTATGAAAACCTATATGGGGTGATGGATCACTAATAGGATTCTTCATCCCCATACAGTTTGCATCATTGTTAGCATCACATACCCAGTTTACCAGTGGGAGATGCGCTGCTGACAAATGTTTTTTCAGCTACCATTAAAGGTGCTATCAGCTGAAAAATTTACATTTGCTTATCTGCTGGTTGCGAAGCATTTTAAAGTGAATTTTTTTACAAACACTCATTTCCCCACTTGTTGGCCTGCGTAAGGCTGCACTGTAACATTGTGGCATCCTCATGTGGAGGAAACTATACCTGAATGTGACCAACAATATGAACGCCTGTATAATCGTGCGATCATTGGCTGCTGCAGTGTTATACAGCCGCCTTAAAGAGCCCTAACTCTAAAAGCCCTATTATACTGCAGTTGTCAGTAACAAGCACTTCTAGGAAAGCTCATTTCCCAATAATTGCCCTGTCTAGATGTTCTGCTGATCAGTAGACGCTCATTGGTCGGCTGGTTGCTTTTTCTAAGAAGTATAAAACATGCAAGATTGTTGGCAGTATATGGCCTTGTGTAATTGGGAATATATTGCCAATCAATGCAGCCGAATGGAAGACGAACAGTCATGGTATTGATCAGTCCTCCTCCTTTCACTTTGCATCAGGCTGTGTATTAGGCTTATGCAAACAAGCACCCATGGACATGATTCTTGTTGAGTGCCACTTGTCCTGGTTTGCATTGGCTAATGTAATACAGCCCTAAAGTCTGTTAAATCTCCATTTGCTATTTAAAGCAGCACTCCCACATTTTTTTTTTTTGGCCCATTAGAAAGCTATATGATGTAAATTATATTGAAGGTAATTTGTGGCTGTATTTATTGAGATATCCACTCTTTTCTAGTCCTCAGCTGTGTCATGTGACTAGCAATTGGACTCTTCAACTAACACAGTATCTCATGTGCGGAGACCAATTCAATTTCTCTATTCATTTCTATGAGAATCCCATTGAGACTTTCATAGGAATGAATAGAGAAACTGACTTTCTCACCACTCTTGAGACGCTGTGTCAGTTGGAGAGTCTGATGACTGGTCACATGACACAGCTGAGGATCGGAAGATAAGAAGATTACCTTCACTATAATTTACACCATGTATCTTTCTAATGGGCCAGAGAATAAAAAATAATTGTGGGCGTGCTGCTTTAAGGTTGGGGAGGGGCTGTAGTGGGGTAGTGTTCTTCAATGGGATTACTGACTATGATTGCAGAGAAATCTTTTGCTTCAGCATGCTTAAGAACTACCTTTATAGAGTATATATTTGTCCCATTCAGCTTTTCTGACCAGTACTTTGAGGATGTTACATACCAATGCAGCATAGTCACCCAAACTAGGGAGTAACTGTACTACTGTACCTTGCAACATGAGATATAGCAAGAGTCTCTAAAGGACTGAATCTTAGCACCAACCATTCTAAATCGGCATATGAATAATGAAATTGTGACTACACGCACTGAAGATTTCCTCGTTTTATGTGGACTACGTTTATCCTGGAGTTTGTGCCATTATGTTTTTTTGTAACTTATTTATTTGTATTTTTTTCATTTGACAACTAAACTGATTTTAAACTCATGTTAATAGTTTTATCTCCAGATTTTATATACAGCTCACATGGAGTCAGCTGGGCCCATCCTGAGTTGTTAAAATATTAAACTATGTACATAAAGGCATTATTATTCTCTTGAAATGTTGTAAAATACGAATAACTAGAGGCTTTGTGTCAGGCATGAGAGTGTGTAACAATGCACTGCAAATCATTTTATCAGAATTGTGTTAACTGTGAGAAATGTGTTTATTTGGTTTATTATACCAAATACAGATAATTTGACTTCATACATAATATCTATATTTATAAAGGGTATTTTGGGTGTTCCTCATTTTTAAGACGCTACTCGAAGTATTATGATGTGCATAAGCAAACACAATACTTTTCTTTTGTCTTCCAGGCCAGTAAACCTAAAATACCTAAAGTTGCTAAAATGTCACTCTCTGGATATATCATATCATGACCATTGTTAAACTATATGGAGTTGTATAAGCACTTGTAATGTTGGTGCAAGCTGTTGTTATTTGTCTATCATATGGGCTTCTACAGGAATGTTGCTTATGTAAATCAACCTTCTTTTTAGGTTTATTGGCCTGGCATCACAGTTTTTTTTTTTGTTTTGTTTTATTTTTTATTTTTTGTTTTTTTTTAAACAGATGATTCACAGAATCCTTCCTTCTCAAAATAACGATTTTCTTAAAAAAAAAAAAAGAAAAAGAAAAAAATTAAAAATAAAGTACTTTTTATTATTTCAGTTTCTCGATGCTTGTCTAGTCCTATGGCCTGAAAAATAGTGTTTTGCATTATTGATGATTTAGAGCTGTTTACATAGCCAGGTTTAGGCCAGAAACTCAGTCCGCGTATAGGCCAGAGCCTGACTACTGAACTGAACTCAGTATGGTCCATTTTGTGCTGCGCTGCTCCTGTGTAATACCTCCTGAAAATGTATTAATAAAGTGACAACAGGTCATTACTGTTGTACTTGTCAGTAGAGTGTGCACATGCAAACAACGGACTACCCTATTGCCAAGAGTAGTCAATTTATTAATGCATTTCCATGAGGAATAACAAAGGGATGGCAATACATTTAGTTCTTAGAAAAGACAATACAAGAGTTTATTATAAATGGATATATCAGATGAATGGACGTACTTTGTTTCATATTCTCATGGAATGCTGTGTCTGGAAATCAATTTTCAGAGCATTTTGATACTATGTGTTTGTTTGAATTGAGCTAATTTTTTTACATCTACATTGTTGACCAGAAAATGCACAGTAAGTAGATGAAGGGTACAAAACCCGAAATAGTTGTTAA
The DNA here is from genome assembly GCA_947044405.1 of Leptodactylus fallax. Lineage (NCBI taxonomy): Eukaryota > Metazoa > Chordata > Amphibia > Anura > Leptodactylidae > Leptodactylus > Leptodactylus fallax. Next base: position 2,745,871 of record CAMRHE010000073.1, on the reverse strand, counting down.
GTCATCAACCTACTTCTATCTAGTTTGTATGGTCACCATGTCACCTATTTATAAAACCATAGGTCTATTTACATAATTTTTTTTTTTTGAGGGACCGTGTTTCATAGCACTGAAAGAAACTCCACATGATCTATTTTTGTTTATTTTGACATAGATATAGCCATGTGAATAGACCCAGACAGTCATGGGTTTCAAAATGGCCATTAGGTCCGTAAAAAAATGGCACTGTTGTGTGATAAAGCCTTAGGGTTAATCCAAGGGCATAACTCTTAAAAACTTTGGAGGTACTGTATAATAATAGCAAATCTGAGCATTCAGCTACATTGTATGGGTAGATTTCAGGCTACCCACAATACACATGAGCACCGCTTCAGTTTAGCTATTTAAGGGAAAAAGTCTATAAAAGCAATGAGTATTAACAAGTCCATGCATGTTTTAATAATTGAAGGAAATGACAGGTATGCTTTAAAGTACCAAGGTCCTATAGACATTGTAGAGAAGGCTACCCCACTCAGGAGCCCACTTTGAGCCTGAGCAGATGTGAATGGTCACCCTTTTTAATTTCACAGCTGATCATTGGCATTTACACTGTTTTTGGAGAACCGTGATAGCTATGCCAGATCATTTTTCAAATAAATGCATACATATCCCATCAAACCCCAGTTTTCATGTTCTTGACAGCAAAAATAGCTATGTGTACTGTGATATTCCTGCAGTCAAATATGCATAAAAGGTAAGCTGTGCCTAGTATGCCGCTCATTGGGAGGGTAAAACCTGCAGAAATAATTGACATGTTTCAGGTTTGAAACTTGCAGTGCAGGTCTCTGCATTGTAAGCTTTAAGCCCCTTGGACACGACCCTGACCCATTCATTTCTGTGGGCCCATGCACATGACCGTGAATTACACGGTCCCGTGTGCGGGCCAACAGTCCGGGTGGCAAAATATGGAATAGGTCCTATTCCTGTCCAATTTTGCGGCCGTTCGTCCGCGGCTCCTATTCACTGAATGAATGGGGCTGCGGAAGACATACCTGAAATATTGCAGTTTTCAGACCAAAATAATAAAAATTAAAATAGGCTTGACAATTCCTGTTATATTGAAAGAGACAGGCAGCAGGGTATTCTGTGGACTCATCGGTGGCTAACCCAGTGCAATGTATATTACCAACAAGATGGATGAGATTTAAAGGGGTTATCCATGATCTTAAGGTAATGAATGCTGATGGACTATCCACAGTATAGTCCATCAGTATCTGATCAGTGGGTGTGCTACATCTAGACCCCACACCGCACTGATCAGATGATTAGGCTGCCTGAAGTCATATATGAAGTACACAGCCAGAAGCAACTTGGCTCCTCAAATCAATGGGAATGAAGCTGCAGTTCCCCAGTGCCACCACTACAGTGTATGGACTTCAATATTTGCTGAGATGCTTCGAACTGTACAGTCATGGCCAAAAGTTTTGAGAATGATACAAATATTAATTTTTACAAAGTCTACTGCTTCAGTTTTTCTAATGGCAATTTGCATATACTCCAGAATGTTATAAAGAGTGATCAGCTTAACAGCAATTACTTGCAGAGTCAATATTTGCCTAGAAAATGAACTTTATCCCCCAAAACACATTTCAACATCATTGCAACCCTGCCTTAAAAGGACCACCTAACATCGTTTCAGTGATTGCTCCATTAACACAGGTGTGGGTGTTGATGAGGACAGGGCTGAAGATCAATCTGTCATGATTAAGTAAGAATGACACCACTGGACACTTTAAAAGGAGGCTGGTGCTTGCCATCATTGTTTCTCTTCTGTTAACCATGGTTATCTCTAAAGAAACACGTGCAGTCATCATTGCACTGCACAAAAATGGCCTAACTGGGAAGAGTATTGCAGCTAGAAAGATTGCACCTCAGTCAACAATCTATCGCATCATCAAGAACTTCAAGGAGAGAGGTTCCATTGGTGCCAAAAAGGCTCCAGGGCGCCCAAGAAAGACCAGCAAGCGGCAGGACCGTCTCTTAAAAGTGTTTCAGCTGCGGGATCGGGCTACCAGCAGTGCAGAGCTTGCTGAGGAATGGCAGCAGGCAGGTGTGAGTGCATCTGCACGCACTGTGAGGCGGAGACTCTTGGAGCAAGGCCTGGTCTCAAGGAGGGCAGCAAAGAAGCCACTTCTCTCCAGAAAAAACATCAGGGACAGACTGATATTCTGCAAAAGGTACAGGGAGTGGACTGCTGAGGACTGGGGTAAAGTCATTTTCTCTGAATCCCCTTTTCGATTGTTTGGAACATCTGGAAAACAGCTTATTCGGAGAAGAAGAGGTGAGCGCTACCACCAGTCTTGTCTCATGCCAACTGTAAAACATCCTGAAACCATTCATGTGTGGGGTTGCTTCTCAGCCAAGGGAATCGGCTCTCTCACAGTCTTGCCTAAAAACACAGCCATGAATAAAGAATGGTACCAGAATGTCCTCCAAGAGCAACTTCTCCCAACCGTCCAAGAGCAGTTTGGCGCTCAACAATGCCTTTTCCAGCATGATGGAGCACCTTGCCATAAAGCAAAGGTGATAACTAAATGGCTCAGGGAACAAAACATAGAGATTTTGGGTCCATGGCCTGGAAACTCCCCAGATCTTAATCCCATTGAGAACTTGTGGTCAATCATCAAGAGACAGGTGGACAAACAAAATCCAACAAATTCAGACAAAATTAAAGCATTGATTCTGCAAGAATGGACTGCTATCAGTCAGGATTTGGTCCAGAAGTTGATTGAGAGCATGCCAGGGAGAATTGCAGAGGTCCTGAAGAAGAAGGGTCAACACTGCAAATATTGACTTGCTGCATTAACTCATTCTAACTGTCAATATAAGCTTCTGTTACTCATAATATGAATGCAATTATATTTCTGTATGTGATAAAAACATCTGACAAACACACATAAAAACCAGAGGGCAGCAGATCATGTGAAAATATAATATTTGTGTCCTTCTCAAAACTTTTGGCCATGACTGTATATCTCATATGTGGCTTCTGGCATCCGAATCAGCTGAATTGGTGCGGGGTCCAGGCATCGGACCCTCACCAATTAGATAGTGATGGCCTATCCTGTGCATAGGTATCAGTATCCATTACCTTCAGGTCTTGGACTACCCCTTTAACCAAATCTTATCCACATGCTGCCCTAAAAACTCACCCCGCAAAGTGAAGTGCACTACAGGTTTTCAACCAACAGTATGTCAATTTCTGTTCCGGATTTTCCTGTGGCTTTTTAACCTTTGCACAGAGATTCTAAATAAAATACCACCTCAAAAACCACCCCATGTCAGGTAGCATTTTTTAGCAGCATTCTGCACCTTCTATATAAATGTGTTTTTATAAACAAAGAATAATATCGGTGTATTAAAAACTTTAAGACATACCACCATACAGATGAAGTGTATCTAAGCGTGGAATGGTAAGTAGACAGACCACTAGTGTTAGTTTCCAGTGGTTGCACATCACACCTATGGTTTCCTGTCCATACATTTTGTTGAGCAAACAAGACTAGACACCAGATGGGAAGAAAAGACCTGCAGTATACAATTGCCTTGGTATCTTAGTCTGGCACCTTCAAAATAATATTGTGAATATTCTACTTCTGGTTTAGAGGAACTTTTTGAAAAGAATCACTCTTGGCTTAAAAATATAAGCTGCCGTACTCTTCTATGTAAATTAAAGGTTAGGCAGGGTTAGAAATCCGATGAAAATGATTGAATGAACAGATACATATTGGGGGAGAATCCTCAAGTAGTACATATATTAAAATCATAGCTGAAGGATAAACTATGGCGCTGATGGAAATAGCAATAGCAATTTATTGTTTCTGTCAGACTCAGTCATTGAATTCAAACCAGCTTTATTAGAATATGATGGCTTCTCTTAAAGGGGTTGTCCCACGATAGACATTTATGAGGATATACTAGATATATTGTGATAGGGGCAACTAGGGTGAGATTTCATCCCCCCTCCCTTTCCTTCAGTCCTTGCAGTATATCCCTCCCGACCTGGCTATCATCATACCACCCACCTTTACCTGGATCACCGAGCTCTTATGAGCTTGTTTGGATGGATTCCCACACTGCAGCATCTACATGGTAAGACACTGTGGTTCATTTTTGGACTAATAGGCCTCCGTACCAAAGATTTTTGTGGATCCAGTATTGTTTTGGAGTGGCTGTGTTGTTCAAGCTAAGTTATACCTATCACTTTGTTACGTTGGTATAGCTTTTTAATAGTGACCGACCTCTGTTATATTACATGTTTTATTTGTAGGAGCATTAAAAGTTAAGTTTTATAGGTATTTCTGATCACCATTTGGATTTTTTCGATTTATATATTGGTGGTTATCTTTGACAAGTTTTTTGACCTATCTATTCACTGGACTTGTTTATTTCCACTGGAAGAATAGTAGAACAGTGGCTTAGTGGTCAGCACCATTACACTTGTAGTGCCGGAGTCCTGGGATTGAATCCAACCAAGGACAACATGACCTGTGTGGTAGAATTAAAAGCCAGTCAGGGGCTGACACAGTTCGGTGGGGCAATTTATAGTAAATCTGTTGGCCCGAGGTGTTCCTGTACTGGTGAGCGCAGTGGAAAAAAGACAGAGTATCTCATTTCTTTTTATTATTAACCTTCATCATTGCAATATGAAAAACATGGCTCAATGGAGATAGAACATGGGAGGTCTTAGTCCTAAGCATATGTGCCAATATGGTTGTCACCAGTTGAGAAATTATTGTCGGGTAAGGATGTATGCTGTAAGCTTCTCACAATTTCAGTGCCAATTTGCTTATTTTCCAAGAAGTGCTGGCAAATGTTTAATTCATCCCAATGTGGGATATTCGATTCCATATCCATGGTAGCTAGAGTGGTTCCTGGCAGGGGCCTATTTCTCATAGTTTATTTAGAAGGAACCTGTCAGCAGGGCCGAATTTTATGGCTATTCTTTAGCAAAACACTGAATGTTTTAAACCTGTCAGCAGGCTCATGTTACCCTACCCAAATTCAACACACAGACTCCCTTTTACCAGTGAACTATTTTTTATGATCTGTTTCCTACTGAGCCCTGAGAGAGAACCAACCAGATAGCACTTTTCACACAAGCGTGAATAGGGTAAAGTACTATGTTGTCTCCAAGACTTCTGTGCATCAAACTAGCCTGTCGGTTAATTCACTATAAAGCAACATTAGCTTTATAGGAACCAGGCTGTGAGGGAATTAGGAGGCATGGGTAGCAACAACAATTTAGAGGTAGGGGCATGGATAGAAATAACAAAATCAATTCCATAAACCAGGACTTAGAAGAGTAGCAAAGCTGGGTACCTGATTCTGGTGCAGTAGTCAGATGAGTAGTTCAACTAAATAGCTGGGTGTGCAGCAAATAAGCAGTAATGAAGAGGGTAGTTGGCAATATTGCAATAGCAGAGTTGGTGGCATGATAGCAGAGCTGGGCACATGGCACAGAAGAAGCATTCTGGAGAGTAGTCAGACAATCCAGAGTTAATGGCTAATCCAAGAGCCTAGTAAGGCTAAGGCTCCATGTTGCGGAAAAGCTGCTTTATTTGTTGCAGATTTTGCTGCATTTTTTAAGCCAAACTCAGTAGAGGCTACAGAAGGAATGGGAAATATATAGGAAGTTCTTATATTTCTAACTTCTCCTAAATCCACTCCTGGCTTTGGCTCAAAAAACCGCAGCAAAATCTGCAACAAAAAAAGCTGCGTTTCCACAACGTGGTGCCTCAGCCTAAGAGACAAACAAAATGGGTCACGGATCAAAGCTCAAGCAAATAGGCAGGGAAAACACTAACAGGTATAAAGTATAAACACCTTTAATTGGCCTTAAAGGCAGTGTACTAGTGATTTAAATAGAGCATCAAGCACTCTCTTAGGTCAGATGGGGTAAGTTCATTACAGTTTCATTTTGGAGCGTAGCTATATTTCAGAATAAAAAGTATTTGTCTGCTACGTGGCTGCTCTCTAGCTTCTCTCTGCTTTACGTGGACTGATTGACAGGATTTTTCCTATTTGTATATAGGATAATACCTGTATAGAGAAATACCTGATACCTGTCAGAGTGAAGCACGCTTCTCAAGCATCGCATTTAATAAAACTTATATTTTACTTTATACCAAAATGATTCAGAGTAAAATATAATCCACTGCTGTCAGGGAGCCTGTCACTTTCATGATGCTTATGGTTATGGCAATATAAACCTACTGACAAGCTCCCTATTATAATTTACTTGTGTCTTGGAGATAGCTGACTGTAGGGTTTAAGAATAGTCTATATCCATTAACATATTTCTTTAGTGAAGGTGCCCTTACATGGATTGACTTATTGTGCCTGAATTTACAAGTTTGTTTATTTTGTAGAACATGCATAATATCCTTATTCTTGAACTTTTTGGTATCAAATCATTATAGACTTGTCATGCAGACAAGAGTCCAGTTTGGAATAGTATATTCTTCTTTCATGTAGCCTGATATATTTATCATGCATTTTGCACCACCTCCTATATGAACCATTGCTCCTGCCATTGATGTTAGATAGCTGCTTTTAGTTTTTTTTATGATAAATTTTCTCATATTTACTAGATCACAAGGATGTGTATCAATAAACTACAAAAACATAAAAGCTTCTGATAGTTAGCTTTGATCCAAATTTTACAATATTGGTAAAAGATGTGAGAAAACTGCTTTCAATATTACATAGAGATGACCATTTCAATTCAATATTTTAGATCCTTTATCTATGTTATAAGCCGCCCCCAAATTTGATGGTTCTGCTTTACATTACTTGCATTTATTATTACACAGTGTCATTGTCCTTTTCTCTGTAAATATCAGATTCTTGAGATATCATGTATCCACCTATTTGTCATCTTTTCATTTAGCCATTAAAAAGGACCAATCATGGTAGTGACAGCCATGAGGACATGTCTGTTTTAGTAGAAATTTGTATTCCTCATGAAATAATTCAGGAGTATATTTTCTTATATCCCTGCACTGTGCTGTTCCGTTATATTATTCCTTCAACTAACTTATAAGTATATTGATAGCTAGATGTTACCAATTGAGGCGGGTCCCTACACAGTCTGACACTGTCTAGTCAGGACTACCAGTATGAGACTATGTGCCACCATACCTTTTTGACAAGGGGAATGGTAACGCCCAGTTGTCAGTTTATTCATACATCTTTAATTTCCCATAAAATAACAACTCAGAATCACTATTATATTTTGCATTATTTAGCATTTTTCCCCCCTTTAGGCACTATCTGTAGTATGTAGTTCTCCCTGACCTGGTGAATGGAGGCTAGCTGCCACGCACTGCTCATAGTAAGTAGAAAAGAGAATCTGCTCTCTAACTTTCTATCTCTCAGGACCAGCCATGTATTGAGGTGAATTAAGTAAGCACTTTCTGTCAGAGCCAAATTAGCCGCTTTAATTCTATTCTGTCTGTTTTTCTCTCTCCCTCCAATGCTGCTTATTTGTCCCTCTCTCCATAGACTTCTATAGGCACATGTGATCTGATACATATGACAAATGTAGAAGAGATTTCAGAGTGAAAGCCAGTTTAGCAGGAAAGAGAATAGGGGAGAAAAATAGCCTGATAAAAGGAGAAAGAAGCATTTTTCTCTGATTAAAATATATTACATAGTTTATTATAGTAAGTATTTACTAAAACAGACATATCAGGAGTTGTGACAGGTTATCTTTAATGGGCTTGTTCAACTCATAATTTTGTTAATTAATACTGCTGCTGAGGCTCCCCTAAATATAGCAAACCGACACTAACCTCTCCCCGAGCCTATGTTTCCTGTGGTGGCAGCTCCAGGTCTCCCAGATGATGTCACCCATGATGTCCGTTTGCGTTGGGGACCACTGCAGCCAAATACAGGTCTCTTCAGTGACCTCTTCACAAATGGCACGTGACTGCTGTGACATGCCATTTGTGAAGAGGTGACCACTGTGACCTGTGATCGGCGGCAGAAGTCACGTGGCACAAACGGCAGTGGAGACCTGTAGAGCAGAGGTGAGTACCGATTTGTTATTTTTAAGGGCTCCTTAGGAGCATTTTAAATAATAAAAATATGAGTTGGACAATAAATAAACAAGTAAATAATAAAAATATGAGTTCCCTTTAAGAGGAATCAACTAAGAACTCCCAATTTTTATCTTTACATTGACTAACATGGTAACAATACATTTCTATTTATGGTTCAACAAGTTATATTATATTGTTTATGAAGAAAATGTGTGCATATATTTCCACTTTAGGGTGGAAAAGAAGATCTGGTAGAAATCTCTATTGCATATAACCATATCAGCAAGTGTACGTACCAAATCATATTATTATCCACCTAGGAAATCTGCATCTCAACCAAGATGATATGATCCCAAGCATCGAGCCGTTGGAACCCCTGGTGAACAGTTGTGAATGCCAAAGATGGCTACCACTCCCAGGGGTGAACCTAGCCTCTCTGCTGCCTGAGGCAAACTACAGAAAGGCGCCCCCACCCCCCCAAAAAAAAATACCCAACCTGGCTATCTTTGGTTACGTGATGGTGCCCCCCCATTGACAGGTCAAAAAAAATCCCCTTATTTGGCCCCCACATAGTATAACACCACCTTTTTTTTGGCCCCCACATGATATACAACCTCCTTTTTATAGCACACTACACAATACATGACCCCCCTTTTCTGTCCTTGCAGACGGTATATAACCCACTTTTTCTGGCTCACCACATGGTATATGACTCCCTTTCTTATGCCCCCCCCACAATATATAACCCCTTTGTTATGGCCCCCCCACAGTATATGACCCTTTTTATGGCCCCCAGTTTATGAGCTCTTTTTATGGCTCCAACACAGTTTATGACCCCCACACAGTTTATGATCCCCTTTTTATGGCCCCACACACAGTTTATGACCCACTTTTTATGGCCACCATACAGTTTATGACCCCCTTTTATAACCCCCACACAGTATATGACCCCCTTTTTTACACACCCCACAAAGTTTAGAACCCCCCCCCCCCACACAGAGTATATAACCCTCCCCAATATATGTTAGGCTGCTACCTATTGTATTATAGGTAGTGGACAATAATTTTTACTCACCTGTCCACGCTCCTGTCCAGGCCGCCCTCTGCTGCCGCCTCCAGGGTGTGTTGTAACCGATGCTGAAGAATGCCAGGGCACTGTACTAGCATCCTGGTGTTCTTCAGCATTGTGACGAAAGTGTAGTGCCGCCTAGAGGAAACAGTGGAGGGCAGCCTGGACAGGTATCGTGTATAGGTTTAAAATGTCAACTCTTAAAATAAATCTACATTAAATAAACATACATTACTTTGCTCAGGCATGATCCCATATGTACAGAGTTGTTGTCCCAACTGCAGACTGACCTTAAGTGTCTTGTATTACTTCCACTTTCCACGTGCAGGTGGAAAACATATTGTGGAATACATCTATTCGCCAGAATAGGCTACTGTCACAATGGACACATTTACTAGTACTGGTGTACCACCAAGCAGTAGGCAGGTTGGTAGTTATAGTGTAGTGCATGACTTTTTTCACAAGATTGTGCAGGTGCATTGAGGAACTTGTTGCAGCTTCTGATCTTCACCAGGATGACCATGTTCTGACAGCTCCAAAAAATTGTTTGCTGGTGCTTGATTAATATGGCCTACAAACCATATTTGTGTTGGTAAACATCTGGGCATTTAGGTCACCCCATGGGCTGCCCTCAACCTGCCTAGAAAAACGCACTTTCAGGCAGGATTTGAACAAGCCCTTCCCCTTTTTTAGCCAGAACAGGTCAGATTTGCCGGGATTGTTACTAAAAATTCAGAACAATCCTGGCAAACTGGGGACTGTTGGCATGCATTTAACTACACTGTGCACAGATATGTTTACATATGTTAAAGAGGTTATGCACATCTGAAATTGATGGCCTGTCCTTAGGATAGACCTTCAATATTAGATCTGCAGAACACCCGGGGCCCCTGGGACAGCGCTGCAGTTTGTATGATGAGTGAGCCACTTGGTACCAGAGATCTGGGCCATCAATTTGAGAAAGTGGATAATATCTTTAATTTCACCTTACTTGTTGCTTTTATCTCACGGCATGCCTAATGTTCGTGTGGGTAAATCCAGCTCTGCTCAAAGCAATGGGCGCTATCTGCATTCACTATTTTTTGGGTCTTTTGGTTAATTAACTAGAGTGGGGAAAAAAAGTATTTAGTCAGCCAACAATTGTGCAATTTCTCCCACTTAAAAAGATGAGAGAGGCCTGTAATTGTCATCATAGGTAGACCTCAACTATGAGATACAAAATGAGAAAACAAATCCAGAAAATCACATTGTCTGATTTTTTTAAAAATTTATTTGCAAATTATGGTGGAAAATAAGTATTTGGTCACCTACAAACAAGCAAGATTTCTGTCTCTCACAGACCTGTAACTTCTTCTTTAAGAGGCTCCTCTGTCCTCCACTCATTACCTGTAGTAATGGCTCCTGTTTGACATTGTTATCAGTATAAAAGACACCTGTCCACAACCTCAAACAGTCACACTCCAAACTCCACTATGGTGAAGACCAAAGAGCTGTGGAAGGACACCAGAAACAAAATTGTAGACTTGCAATAGGCTGGGAAGACTGAATCTGCAATAGGCAAGCAGCTTGGTGTGAAGAAATCAACTGTGGGAGCAATAATTAGAAAATGGAAGACATACAAGACCACTGATAATCTCCCTCCATCAGGGGCTCCACGCAAGATCTCACCCCGTGGGGTCAAAATGATCACAAGAACGGTGCGCAAAAATCCCAGAACCACACGGGGAGACCTAGGGAATGACCTGCAGAAAGCTGGGACTAACGTAACAAAGGCTACCGTCAGTACCGCCAGGGACTCAGATTCTGCAGTGCTAGACGTGTCCCCCTGCTTAAGCCAGTACATATCCGGGCCCGTCTGAAGTTTGCTAGAGAGCATTTGAATGTCCCAGAAGAGTATTGGGAGAATGTCATATGGTCAGATGAAACTAAAGTAGAACTATTTGGTAGAAACACAACTCGTCGTGTTTGGAGGAGAGTGAATGCTGAGCTGCATCCAAAGAACACCATACCTACTGTGAAGCATGGGGGTGACAACATCATGCTTTGGGGCTGTTTCTCTGCAAAGGAACCAGGACGACTGATCCGTGTACATGAAAGAATGAATGGGGCCATGTATCGTGAGATTTTGAGTGCAAACCTCCTTCCATCAGCAAGGGCATTGAAATGAAATGTGGCTGGGTCTTTCAGCATGACAATGATCCCAAGCACACCACCAGGGCAACGAAGGAGTAGCTTCGTAAGAAGCATTTCAAGGTCCTGGAGTGGCCTAGCCAGTCTCCAGATCTCATCCCCATAGAAAACCTTTGGAGGGAGTTGAAAGTCCGTGTTGCCCAGCGACAGCCTCAAAACATCCCTGCTGTAGAGGAGATCTGCATGGAGGAATGGGCCAACATACCAGCAACAGTGTGTGCCAACCTTGTGAAGACTTACAGAAAACGTTTGACCTCTGTCATTGCCAACAAAGGATATATAACAAAGTATTGAGATGAACTTTTGTTATTGACCAAATACTTATTTTCTACCATAATTTGCAAATAAATTCTTAAAAAATCAGACAATGTGATTTTCTGGATTTGTTTTCTCATTTTGTCTCTCATAGTTGAGGTCTACCTATGATGACAATTACAGGCCGGCCTCATCTTTTTAAGTGGGAGAACTTGCACAATTGGTGGCTGACTAAATACTTTTTTCCCCACTGTACATATATGATACACCTGGCATTTACTGTGATATATTTATTTCTGTACCCTCTATGAGCCACAGCCAGACAACTATATAATCTTCTTGAAAGCAGACTTGGACATAAAATATTAAATCTGCCTTCTGATTTGATGGACTTGTGCTAGTTTTCCAACATAGCTGCGAAATGTACTTGTTATCTGCTATGAATCACAAGGTTTACGATGTTCACAGGAATACCGGGTAATTATTTCCCAAGTGTGTTCACTTAAAGGGAAGAAAATAGAGGTAGAAAATCTTTTAATTATCCTTGGGGTTTACTGCATATATTGTTAAACAAATCTTTTCTGCAAATGTAAGGTTAGTAACATCAATTTAATGTTCTCCTGTGGTGGTTAAATTAAGCCTTTTGTTGTAAAAGTAGTCTAAAACATACAGATTTAAAGAAGCACTCCTACAAAATGTTTTTTTTTCTGGCCCAGTGCAGTGTCTTATGGGTAGACAGGAAATCAGTTTCTGTATCCATTCCCTTTAGGGCCCTGATGTGAGTCTGAGGAATAAATCGAGAAACTGACTTCTTGACCACAGATAAGATGCGGTGTCAGTTGGAGAGTCTTATTGCTGGTCACATGAAACAGCTGAGGACTAGAAAGGAGTGGATAACAACACAAACACAGCCACTGGTACAAAGATTACCTTCACTACAAATTACATCATGTCCTCTTTTATAGGGTCAGTGCTACTTTAATGCTTGCTTCTAAGATTTATAACCTAGTATTTATTTTACCTAATGCTCTGACTACATTATTGCTCTACACTGATCTTTTAGGGTGGCTTTTCCTGCAGTAAATTCATGTCCCATATTGAAAAATAAGGTCTGCTTTTAATTTGAAAAACAGCACCGTTCCTGTCAGTGGTTTGTGTCTGCTATTGCAGCTCTACCCTATCAAAGTTAGTGGGACCAAGCTGTAATACCAGACATAGACTGTAGACAAGATTGGCACTGTTTTTGAGTAGAAAAAAAAATAATCCTGGATGGACTCATTTAAAGACAGTCTGTCAGCAGGAAAATTAGTATCAAACTAAAGACAGTACCTTGTAGGGCAACATCTACACTTTCCAAAGATATCTTTCTGATTCTGCATTGCAGCTCCCTTTTTATGAAAATCTGAATTTTATTCTTATGTAAATTAGCTGAAAAGTGCTTTAGGGGCGTTTCTTCTGCTGGAGCTTCACTCTCTGTTCTAGATAACCTAACGGCAGACAAAGAGTGACAAAGTGGGAGATGTCACTCAAGCAATGGGGCGGAGCTTGGTGGCAGTTAGGGGTGATTAGCTAGAGCCACCAGTAAAGCCCTAGTAGGAGGAGAAATGCCCCTAAACCCCTATTCAGCTAATTTACATAAGAATAAAAAACTGATTTTCATGAAAATGGTGCAGCAATGTAGAATAAGAAGGACATCTTTGGAAAGACTATCATTAGTTTTAGACCAATTTTCCTGCTGACAGACTCCCTTTAAGAGGTTGTGCAATATATTAGTAAAACAAGACTACTTTCTTTTAAAAGCAGCACCTTTCCACAGATTGTGTTTGGAACTGAACTGTGCTGAATATAATCGGACACTGTCATAACCTCTCATACCCGGCAGGTATAGCACTGTTTTTGGAAAAACTGTATTTCTAGTTTTGTACTCCTTGTACACCTTCTTTAGCATGTTGATTATCTATAACATTTGCCACAGATTCTTATACAATGTTTTTTTATTTTACATGTGAATGCTGTTACCCTTTCAGTGTCATATAAGTCAATGGGTTTAACAATTACTATTCCAGTCCAGTTTGGATGTCCTTTTGTATTCTGAGGGGTACAACTAAATAAACTGATTACTGGAGAAGAGGGGTGTTACTGCTTCTTAGAGACCCCTCTGCAAGGTGATACTAAATGAAGGACTGATAAATGCTCAATATTGCTGTAAGGTAACAGAAGTAATATGACTTGTGGCTCTGTTATGTTAATATGGTAAATAAGAGGTTATTATATATGTAAAGGGTTTTAGGATAGGTTATCAGAATCTAACTGGTTGGGGTCTGACATCTCGGATTCCCACAGATCAGTTGCAGGGGGAGGCCATAGCATTCAGGTAAGCATCTTCACTGAGTACCAAGCACATTGCATATTCCATATGTTGAGCTTGGTATTGCAGCTCAGTCCCATTGACTTGAATTGCGAGTTGTTGAGCGTTGGGCCCTCACCGTTCTGATATTGATATCTCACTCTAAGGATAGGCCATCAATAATTTAGTCCCGGAAAATCCTTTTAATCTACTATAATAACTATATCTATTAATGCAAATCTAGTTTTGCAAGTTAAATGTAAATGAAAAGGAATGGCATATTAACTGGGATAGCCCCAACTGAAACTCACAGCATGCTGCTGTCTCTTCAAACAGCTGATCCACGGGAATCCTGGACCCCTGCTGATCTTCATTTCATGACTTGTACTAAGCCTGGAAAATCCTTTAGATAAATTGCATTACCTATCACTTTCAAGACTTTTTTTTACACATATTATTACAGGGTATTTGTTTTTTACAGGCATGTATTCTATGTGTTTTAATGGTATGCTTCCAAGTATATAGTTTTTTTGATTTTGTAACATTTAAAATGTTGGGGGCTTTTGGATATTTTTCAAGTCCAATAGAGAATCCTGTAGGATAAATGCCATAAAAATGCCACAACCAGAACATACAGTGACTTGAAGAAAACAAACAAAACCCTATTTGCCCGTTCCCCCCCTCGCTCGTTTTTTTTTTTTGCGGATCTCTGTACTCGCCCCCCCCCCCCCCCCTCCCCCCCCCCCCTTCTCTTAGTATAGTGGGGGCGCCGCGCCGCCCGCTTGTTCTGTTTCTTCTTCAAAAAGGCCGCCCCCCCCCCCCCTTCCCCCCCCCCCCGCCCCCCCCCCCCCCCCCCCCCACAAACACTATTTTTCCCCCCCCCCTTCCCCCCCCCCCCCCCCCCTTCCTCTTCCCCCCCCCCCCCCCCCCCCCCCTTCTTTTTTTTTTTTTTTTTCTTCTGGCCCCCGCCCCCCCGCCCAACATTACTTTAATTTTTTTTTTTTTTTTTGTGGCGGCCGCCCCCCCCCCTTTTTTTTTTTATTATTTTTAACCATTTTTTTTGTGCCCCCCCCCCCGGCCCCCCCCCCCGCGCCGGGTCCCGGCCTTTTTTCCCCCGCCTTTCCCCCCCCCCCCTTTTAATAGTTTTCTTTGTTTCTGGGAGTCATTGCCTCATCGCAAGACTACTGTTGTTCTGTCTTCTTACACGTTCTCTCAGTGTGCAGTCTGACATACAGCATAAACCTTCTCTGTCTTCCAAATAAACAGACTGTTTTTTTCTGTAGTCTAAGAATTTATTGGTCAACAGGTTGTAAATATGGTAATGTGATGATGATATTGATATATGATATGTTGTGGTAAAACTATAAGAATACAAAAGTATAGGTATAAGTATTGAGCATGAATACATGGCCATGACACTTAAAATCAACAGTGAAAGCACATGGTAAGATGGAAGCCTATACATATACACATATAACTAACAGTAATACATCCTGATTAAGCTATACATGGCTCACTAACAGTCCTGAACACTACATACATTCACATAGGAATAAGACAATTCCTACCAGATATGCTTGCACAAGGATAATGGAGCTCAAGTGTGGAGTAGTGCAAGAGATGGCATCCCAATGTCTTGTGGGCAGGTTTCTTGCTCCCAGAATGCCTTGCTTTACCCAGAGTGCATTGTAGCTCCCATAATGCAATAGCTTCATAAGGAGAATTCAACAGGTAATGTAACTGAAAGACCACTACATGGTGCTATAACCTAATTAGACTATACATTAACACAAGTATGTAAAATGAGATTATACACTTTTAACATCAGATTCTGATCCATTGGGCAGAACACTCCCCGTCTGGTATCAAGAGATGCCACTATTAGGCTCCTCTTGTGAAAACAATACAACAAGCTCAGCTGCTGGCCTGAGGAATAGCTTACTCTCGCCAAGCTTCCACACTTTGACCTCGGCTTTACGTACATTCCCATCTTTGCTTGGGAACGTTTGAGTGATGAGGCCCAGTGGCCACTCATTCCGGTGCAACTGGCTGTCTTTCATGAGCACGCGTCTCCAGGTCTAATGTTTCGCTTGTTAGTCTGCCACTTCCTCCTTGGTTGTAAGGTAGAGATGTACTGCTTCCTCCATCTGTCCCAGAAAGCATTGGAGAGACTTTGCACTTGCCTCCATTGTCGTCTGTAAAGGTCTTTGTCACCAAAATCTCCAGATGGTGCACTCAGAACACTGGTTTTCTGGGTCAACAACATGGCAGGAGTGAGAATAGTCAAATCTCCAGAGCCGCTAGATAGCGTAGTTAATGGTCTGGCATTCATGATGGCTGAAACTTCTGCCAAGAATGTCATTAAACTCTCATGGGTGAGTCTTGTACTCCCCACTTGCAAGAAGATTGAGTCCAAGATTCTGCGTGCTATCCCTATCATTCTCTCCCAGGCACCCCCCATGTGAGAAGAATGTGGTGGATTGAAAGTCCAGGTGCATCCTTGCTCACTTAAGTATCTCTCCACATTGGTAGTGTCTAAGTTGGAGGGAATTTGAAGTTCTTTCACTGCACCAACAAAATTTGTACCTCTGTCAGAACGAATATGCTTTACAGGCCCTCTGATGGCGATAAACCGTCGAAGTGCGTTTATGAAACTTGAAGTGTCCATCGATTCAATCACTTCTATATGGACAGCTCTGCTGGACATACAAGTAAATAGAACTGCCCAGCGTTTCGCACTGACATGGATTCCTCTAGTATGCCGTGTAGCTACAGACCAAGGACCGAATACATCCAGACCTACGTTAGTGAAAGGAGGATCTGTACTGAGTCTGTCAGGTGGGAGATTGGCCATCTTCGGATTCTGAAACTTGCCACGAAGTTTGCGACAAGTAACACAGTTGAAGATAAGTTTGCTCACACATCTCTTTGCTCCAACTATCCACAGTCCAGCAGCTCGTAGATTCCCTTCAGTAAACAATCGGCCCTGGTGCTTCACTTGAATGTGGTGGTGTTGCACAAGCAACGTTGTGACATGATGATGTCCATGAATTATTAGTGGATGTTTTTCCATAAATTCCACTTTGGCTTCATGAAGACGGCCTCCTATCCTGAGCAACCCATCTTGGTCGATGATTGGATCAAGCTTCTTCAAAGCACTGTCCTTAGGAATGGATTGCTTTTTATTGAGGTGGTCTATTTCTTTGGCATAACACTCACGTTGTACTGTGCGAATTATCAAGTTCTTGGACCTCTCTAAGTTGGGAGCAGTAAAAGCATGTCTACAGTGATGCCAACCTTTGCAGGGTTTCTGTCCCGTAGGTAAGGTCGACTTGTAAGACTCAGCTATATGAACTAAACAAGCAACCGCACGAACAAGTGACTTCCAAGTTGAGAACTTGCTGAAACGATGGGATTTGAAGTGTTCGTCCAAAGTCACTGTGCGCAAAACGGATACCTGAGGGCGGATTTCCTCATCGGCGTCTGGCTCTATTAGTTCAAATGCATCTGATCTGGCAACGCAGGATGTTGGATGGTATAAGAATCTAGGACCCGTAAGCCATGTTGTGTCTTTAAGGTGGCTTGGCGTGACAGATCTGGTCGCGTGGTCCGCTGGATTATGATTTGTAGGCACATAATGCCACTGCTTAGGACAAGTGGATCTCCTGATCCTTAGAACCCGATTGCTGACATAGACATAAAAGCGTCGGGTTTCGTTGCAGATATACCCTAGGACTACCTTGCTGTCCGTGTAGAACTCAACTTCCTTGATTTCCAAGTTCATTGCTGTCGTTACGAGTTCAGCCAACTCCACTGCAAGCACAGCAGCACAGAGTTCTAGCCTGGGTATTGTGTGTTCACGGAGTGGCGCCAGTTTTGTCCGGCTCATGACAAATCCTATATGGCATTGATCTTCAACGTCTATAGTTTTTAGGTATGCCACTGCTGCAATCGCTTTGACTGAAGCATCGCAGAAGATGCAAAGTCTTTGTATTTTGACTTCTGTTGATGGTACGGAAGCATAAGGTCGTGTCACATGAAGGCTGGACAAAGCTTCCAGAGACTTCCTCCAATCTGCCCACAGGTCTCTTTTTCCTACAGGAAGAGGATCATCCCAATCAGATTTCTCTTGGGTGAAGTCTCTTAACATCCATTTACCTTGGATAGTAACAGGAGCTACAAATCCCAGAGGGTCATATAAGCTGTTTATGATAGACAAGACACCTCTGCGTGTGAAAGGCTTTTCTTCCTTGCTGATTTGGAAGGTGAATGCATCTACCTTTAAATCCCAGAGTAATCCAAGGCTCCGCTGCATGGGAAGGGAATCAGTGCTTAGATCTAAGTCCTTTAGGTCACTTGAGTGATCTTGAGAGGGAAAGGCCTCCATTAATTCGTGGCTGTTGGAAGCAATCTTGTGCAACCTTAAATTAGACAGAGCAAGCATTTCCTGAGCCCTTTTGAGGAGACTGATTGCAGACTCACTTGTGGGTGTGGATTTCAGGCAGTCGTCCACATAAAAATCTCTTTCCACAAAGGATCTGACGTCCGACCCATACCTTGTTTCACCCTCTCGGGCTGAATGTCTGAGACCATAGATCGCAACTGCAGGGGAAGGACTGTTTCCAAAGATGTGCACTCTCATTCGATACTCCACAATGTCTTTACAAGGGTCATTGTCACGGTACCAAAAGAACCTCAAGAAGTTTCTGTGTTCCTCCTTGACAAGAAAGCAGTAAAACATCTGTTGTATGTCAGCCATAAATGCCACCGAATCTCTGCGGAAGCGGAGAAGCACTCCCAGAAGTCTGTTGTTAAGGTCTGGACCTGATAGTAGGACATCATTTAGCGAGATACTGTCACACCTGGCACTTGAGTCAAATACTACTCTTATCTGACCTGGTTTCTTTGGATGATACACACCGAATATGGGCAAGTACCAACACTCCTCAGAATCCTGAAGCGCAGGTGCGATTTCTGCATGGTTGTTCTTAAATATCTTCTCCATGAAGGAAAAGAAATGTTGTCTTGTCTCTGGTGACCTCTGAAGTTTCTGTTTGAGAGAGACAAATCGATTGTAGACAAGTTCCCTGTTGTTGGGTAGCGTCGTCTCTGGGGCTTAAATGGTAAAGGTGCGACCCAACTTTTTGACTGGTCTTTCACCATTTCCTGATCCATTATGTCCAAGAACAGCCTGTCTTCTATGGACATTGTGACCCTGTTGTCTTCTCTTGTCCTATGGAAAACTGTACACCCTATGTGATCTGGCTCACCATCACAGGCATGGCCTTCACAGGAAAGGTCTGCGAAAGGACAAGGCAGGGGAGCACTGTGTGGCAACTCTTTTACCAGGAAACTACTCGGACAAGGCTGGAAGAGAGAAGGACGTCCCTTTTCAAGTGTGCAAGTGAGCATACTGTTGACTGAAGTCGGCTTGTGTGCTCCTCCTAGACAGACATCTCCTACAATGACCCACCCTAGGTCCAGTCTCTGGGCATATGGAGCGTTCTGGGGACCGTTAATTAGTCCCCTAACCTTGTGGACTCGTAGTATGTCTCTTCCGAGGGTAGGACTATTGGAGCCTCTGGGTCCAGTTGTGGTATCAGGTGAGCTATACGCTTCAAATGGGGTGGTGTGCTGCTACCTCCGATATAGGTATCTCTGACCTGTTGTCGGGAATCTGGTTGCACTCCAGTATGGTTGGCAGAGATAAACAGGTCTGACCGTCCATGGATTCTACTTTGTATCCAGTCGCCTTTCTCCCCGCCGTCTCGACAGTACCTGCGCATGTCCTTAAGGAGTAGGGAGAACCGGGGCCTACTATGTTAAAGGTGTCAAAGAAGGTGGACTTAGCTAAAGACCTATTGCTTTGGTCATCCAAGATTGCATATATCTTAATAGCCTTATCTCGGTGACCTGCCGGATAGACTCTCACAAGGCAGATTTTTGAGCAGGACTTTCCTCCTACAAATCCTTTACAGATCTCTGTACAATGAGAGCTGACTATCGGGGTGTCTATTGCGTCAGTGTCCATCTGCTGTACTAATGGCTCCTCAGCTTGCGATGACATCTGTGAGGGTGGTCCAGGGTGTAAAGCCGTGTTGTGTTCTGTGCTACCACATTCTGTGCATTTGACACTGACCTCACAGTTCCTGGCGAAGTGTGACGTTGTAGCGCAGCATCTGAAGCAGATGTTGTTTTCCTTGAGGAAACTCTTCCGGTCCTCCAGAGACTTCTCCCTGAAGGCTCTGCATTTTAGTAGAGGATGTGGTTTCTTATGTAAGGGACACTGCTTGCTGAGATCCTTAGGTCTATTCTCTTCTTGAGAAGACTTGAACGTTCTGTAAGAAGAACCTGTGGAGGTAACATTAGTTTTGTGAACTGCCACCGGTGTTTTATAAGATTTGACACCAGGGGCAGTGGAACATGACAAAGTAAAATCAAAGCTAGGATCATTCCTAATTCTCGCCTGTTGTCTGACAAAGTCTACAAACACAGAGAAAGGAGGGAATGGTACATTGTTAACCTGTTTATAACGGGATCCATGCATGATCCACTTCTCCTGTAGGTTATATGGGAGCTTCTGAACAATTGGATTGACACCCCTGGCAGTGTTCAGAAATGCCAGGCCTGGTAGATCTCCTTCTGCTTGAGCAACCCATACCTCCACTAACAAGTCACTCAGCTCCCTGAGCTTCTGGTAACCTCCTTTACTCACTATTCTGGGAAAATTATCAATTCTCTTAAATAAAGCATTTTCTATAGCTTCTATTGACCCATAACACTCATCAAGCCTTTCCCATACCATCTTTAGGCCCGTGTCAGGTAATTTATGTTAATGTCTCTTATTCTTTTGGCGTGTTCAGCAGACTCACTCCCAAGCCACTTTATCATGAGATCTAACTCCTCACTACAAGAAAGATCCAAGTCTTTGATGGCGTTCTGGAAGAGGCTCGCCATCCTGTAGCTCTCAGCGCGGTCAGTGAACTTTACAAGTCCTTTGGTAACCAGCTCTCGTTTAGCAAAGAACTTAGCAAAATCCATGGAGGCTTGGTTATGCCGATATGAGCTGGTGTGCTGATGTGGTGTGAGTGAGGTGTATCACCATACCTTTTGGGAGCTTCTGGCCTAGGATAGTCTGTATAATATCGTTCTGAAGCGAAGGGTGATCCTTTTAATTGTAGCTGAGGCTGTGTCTTCTGCTCTGTAGATCGGTAGTTGTGGTCGACATCGCCTTGTTGCATACTTTCCTGTTTGCGGTACTGCAGTTCATCAGGGTTGGATCTCTTGTAATCTGCATAGGCTGGTTGATGAAGTGAATCATGGTTGTTGCCTGTTCCGGAATGCTGGTGGACGTATTCTGAGACGCGCCATGCTGGATCTTGTTGATCTAGGTCTGGCCCCAGTACACTGCTGTGTTTCTCAGATTTGGGGAACTCCACGGTTTCCAGGAACTCTGCTTTGGCTATTGCGGCTGCTGCCTCTTTCTCTGCGGCCAGTTTTTCCAGAGTCGCCTGCAGGCGTGCTCTCTCTGTTTCTTGATCTGCTTGCAAACGTGCGCCTTCTGCTTGCAAACGTGCGCCTTCTGCTTGCAAACGCGCTTTCTCTGCTTCTTGATCTGCTTGCAAGCGTGATTTCTCTGCTTCTTTATCTGCTTGTCTTAGCTTCAGTTGCATTTCTTGTGAAGCAAAGGACAATCTTACTTTTGCCGCCTCAGCTTCTGCACGGCGAGGCAGCAGATTCTTTTATTGAAGACTTGCTGGAACAGCTTGTTCGGGACCTCGTCCTGAGTGAAGATGCCCTGCTGATAGACATTGCGTGTCTGCTTGCTGACCACTGAATGTCTCTGTGTGCACCTCAATCAGATAGAAACAGATTTCAGCGTGGTCTGAATTGTGTTGGAGGGTTGCACACTCGTTACTTGTGACTGTATGGCGGCTGCTGCAATACCCGTATGTACGACCATGTGGGTGATAGCGGCTCCGTATAGTCTAATCCACTATTGCTTGTGACTAGCATCTGTTTTACTGTTCTGTCTTCTTACACGTTCTCTCAGTGTGCAGTCTGACATACAGCATAAACCTTCTCTGTCTTCCAAATAAACAGACTGTTTTTTTCTGTAGTCTAAGAATTTATTGGTCAACAGGTTGTAAATATGGTAATGTGATGATGATATTGATATATGATATGTTGTGGTAAAACTATAAGAATACAAAAGTATAGGTATAAGTATTGAGCATGAATACATGGCCATGACACTTAAAATCAACAGTGAAAGCACATGGTAAGATGGAAGCCTATACATATACACATATAACTAACAGTAATACATCCTGATTAAGCTATACATGGCTCACTAACAGTCCTGAACACTACATACATTCACATAGGAATAAGACAATTCCTACCAGATATGCTTGCACAAGGATAATGGAGCTCAAGTGTGGAGTAGTGCAAGAGATGGCATCCCAATGTCTTGTGGGCAGGTTTCTTGCTCCCAGAATGCCTTGCTTTACCCAGAGTGCATTGTAGCTCCCATAATGCAATAGCTTCATAAGGAGAATTCAACAGGTAATGTAACTGAAAGACCACTACATGGTGCTATAACCTAATTAGACTATACATTAACACAAGTATGTAAAATGAGATTATACACTTTTAACATCAGATTCTGATCCATTGGGCAGAACATTTTTTTATTAGTGTGGGCTGCGACTCCTCAGTTGCTTGGGGGGTGTGTTCTTTTTTTTTTTTTTTTTTTTTTTTTTTTTTCTTTTCTATTTTTAAATTAAAAAAAAAAACAATATTAACTCTTTTTTTTTTTTTTTTTTATTTTTTTTTTTTTTTTTTTTTTTTTTTTTGTTTTTTTTTTTTTTTTTTTTTCATCTCTTTTAAAATGTTTTTTTTTTTTTTGTTTTTTTTTAGGGTGGGGGGTGTTTTTTTTTTTTTTATTAAAAATATATTGTGTGTTTTTTGTTTTTTTTTTTTTTTTTTTTTTAGTGTGGGCGGCAGCGGGGGGGCGGGGGGCGGGGGGGGGGGGGCGGTCGTTTTTTTTGTTTTTTTTTTTTCTTTTTTTTTCTGCGCGCGCCCCGAAAGCAGAACAAAATAAAAAGGAAAAAAACAGTACAAAAACCGACATTAACGGACACTAACTGATGCTAATGTGTCCATTAAATGGATCAGTTAAAAAACTGACACATTAACATCAGTTAGTGTCCATTAATGTCCATAATGATAGGCGTCTGTTTGTTTCTGTAATGGACCCTATCATAACAGACATCCAACAGTAGTGTGAATGCCCCCTTACTATGATATTGTGAATCTGGGTCTCCGGACACAGCGGAGTCAATATACAGACTGGGGCACATTTATCAATCCAAGTCCGACACTTTTCTGTCTACATTTGCTCCAAAATTCATAGTGCACATTCGTAGTTTAAGACCGTGCAAAGATAGACAGTATTGATAAATGTGCCCCAGTGTATTTTATGAACTAGTAGTCTTTGGGGCACATTTATCAATACTGTCTATCTTTGCACTTACGAATTCCATTCTTAGTTTTAGACATATTTATAAATTTGTCATACAGACCTTCATAAGGTTCATAGAGGGTTTCTAGAAGCTCCAAAATTCTGTCTCTCCATGAGACAAATATTTGGTGCAAAAATGGAGACAAATATTTGACGCAAGACATGTAGACAAAAATCTTAACTTGCAGGCTGTAAGGAACAAATATTTGGTGCACGTATCAAAGACCCTACAATTCTTGGCATAAACATAAGCAGACACAAATCATCTCTTACTTCTTGAGACAAATATGTGGCACATGACAGGAATCTTTGGCGCACAAATTGTCGTAAATTGTTTACACCATTTTAAACTTGGTCACAGTGAATCCGCGCCATATTCGTTCTTTTCTGTTTCATAAATGTGTCGTAAAGTTAGATACTTCTAAACCGTGCCCATTCTGGGGCACATTTTTCAAAAGTGTCGAGCCTGTCGTATTTTTCTGTTCTTACTGATGCACACTGTTCATAAATATGTCGTAAATGCTGTGCATTATGAATTTTGGCGCAAATGTAGACAGAAACGTGCCGGACTTGGATTGATATATGTGCTCCTTTGTGTGCAGGGACAATGAATGAATGAATGAATGACAAACATTTGTAACACATTTGACCTAACGCATTTTGACTGCAATTCCTATTGCACAAGCAAAGATCACCATCCCTGATACACCTGCACCATTGCAAGTAAAAGGGATTGCAATGCAACACAGATGTTGCCAAGACTGTAGCTTTGAGTTGCAAAAAGATGGATCAATGCCGACCGTGAATGACTGCAGTGATCTTTAAGGCTTTAGAGAGGGATAAAAACGAGGTCTAAGACACCTCTGTTAGTGCTAATGCTTGTAGCCTGGTACGAATGCAGATGATGCTGTTCTAACTTCGGATACAATTTCATTTGTTGATGTTGTATATTTTATCTTTAGGTGCTAAGAACTCATGTCTTCTGACGCTAGGTTCACACCTGCTTAAAAAAGCGGTTACCCGCGGAAACCCACGGACCCCATAGACTATAATGGGGTCCACTGAGTTTCCGCCCGAAACGGGCGAAAAATGCTGCTTGCAGGACTTTTCTCTCCGCATTTTTAAAGTGGAATGGGGAACGGAATCCTCAGGCGAAGACCAGGCACTGGTGTGAACCTAGCCTTAGTCACTGGTTAGGGATCACAGCTTTATTTATATTAGCATATTATCATTTGTTTTCAATGTCCGCAGTATATTTCCAAAGCCCACACAACCACATTGTTCTCTGTGTCAAGGCAAGCCTCACTACCTCCGAAAAGGTTAAAATCGTGTTCTCTATATCCAAAGTACTTTGCATACTGTTTGTTAGTGTCTTCATAGCCCTCCCTCCGCAGCACCTACTTAGCTATTGCTGTGAAGAACATGGAAGAAAAAAAAAGAAAAGCTTAATTGAATTTTACTCGGGAGCAAAGCCGGTTGCCAGTGACGACGGTCATTTCAGGTAACGATGCTGCAGTGCTTTCCCTCGGCAGTCTGGCTGTTAAATAAAGCCCAGCCTTTCTGTTAAAGGCAGCTGGCAGGGTCAGGAACGCTCCAAGCTTTTTAAGGGGAATTGGATCCCTTTGTCATTTCCTCTGAAGCAGTATAGTAAAAGGTGATGTGGAGAAGACAGCGTAGTGAGCGGGCCGAGATCGGAAATAACAAAATATATTTCCCCGTAAAACGAGCAGAAATTTTTTTCACACCGATCCATAAATAGCAGTTGTCAGGCTGCCAATGAGCAGATGAATTGAAGACTACTGTCACTGGAGACTCAAACAGGAGTTTTCCTTGAAGATGATTGTAAACTCAGATGAACCAAGGAGGGCGTGTTACAGTCTGGATTCCCTATGCAGTAGCGTGGAAGGGTTTGTTTTGTTTTGCAGAGATGCAACTGCAGCAATACTAATGCACAGGACTCCAATAATTCTGGAAATTAAAAACAGGGACTTTTATGCAATTCACAGTTTACTGAAGCAATAAAATCCATAACATAATACATACTAGGTTCCAAATAAGCTACAACAGATATAATATTTTCCTACTCATTGTTTTAATTTTGGTATTGGAACAGTAAAAACATAAGGATATTCCCTTAAAGGCACACTGACCCTGTATACAACCCTGTCCAAAAACACATACTGGAGTAGAATGACTGACAGGCCTTTCACTCAGAAGGATTGCCAGCATATAATTTTCCAAAGTACTCTGGTTTGGGAAAGGGTGCGGTTGGGAAGGGGAGGGGGATGATACAATAATGAGAACCCAGAGAAAGGTTGATCTTCCAGCTCTCAAAATTTTAGGATGCCCATACACCCTTGATGGCTGTCAGCTGGTTTATATGGTGAGAGGGCAATAAGGAGCTGCCTGAGAACTCTGGCAGTGGCTTATCTCCAGGGAAAACAGAAGGATCGGGTGTTGAAAATCAGGGAGAACTGCAGCATCCCAGTGGACACGGCTTAAATTGTTTTTATTTAGTTTTAGTGTTTCTGCCATTGTGTATATAGCTTGTGTATTTACACCTGTATTATACTGTTTTGCAGCTTCCCTATTATGTTATGCAGCTATTCCCCCCTTGTTGGACTCTGCCACCGTGGGCCTGATGCACCCTTCTGTTTTAGAACACTTGGGTTATTCTTGGCCAATCAGTCACCTAGGTTAAATGGTGGAGACCGGAAGTCTCCTGCAATCCCTAGGTCAGTCCAGTGTTAGTAGTGGTGAAGGCAAGACCACATGCTGAGAGACAACAGCAGCCCCTATCCAGAGTCCAGCTATCCAGCTACAGCAGGGAGGTATTGTTGTCAACCTCTTAGAGGGAAAAGAGTGTGCCAAGAGGGAGAAGTTGAGGTCTGTAGAACCTTTGAGCCAGCATTCATTCATCTCTAGGTATTTGGGATCCACTGACTTCATTATTTCAGCCAGCATAGTCAAAGTTAAGAGAGGCAGGGACTATCTATTACTGCAATGGAGAAAAGGCACCAAATAACATCCTAATCCTGGACTTTCCACATCCCAAATCTGGGACCAGTCATCACAGTGGAACTCCATTACTACTACTCCCATGGGGAAGCTGCATGTTCAACTGCACTACCGCCTCCTAAGTCGTTCCTCTGCTTACCATAAGTGCCCTTCTGAACATTACCACATGGCTTAGGGTAATAGAGGATCCCTCTCCAACCAGAAGTGCCCTGGGAAAAACTACCACCACCATCAGGTACATTGCAGACCCCCTCAACTCTATTCCCACCTAGGAGATGTTCTGGAGGAGTTTGGTTGAGTGTCTTTGGCCTAGCACTGACACCACATCTACCACTACTACTCTCATCCTCCAGTTGCTTCCATTGGGTTGTGGCAGAAGACCAGGAAACCCCCATAACAATAAAATAGTTGGACAGCCCTGCTGAAATTGCTCTCGTGGTGTTAATGGGCTCTTCCCTTTAAGACCACGAGTCTATCACCTCACCCAAGCTTATACAAAGTCACCACTCACTGTATTACAGAGCACATTACAGTGAAAGACAACATACCTTTGTTATTTATGTAGTTTCTGTCATTTTAGAGAAAAACAACTTTGAAGGCTTATGCAAACGAGGCAGTTTGGTGCACTGGGGGCGGCTTTCCGCCCAAGTACAATGGATGATGTCATAGAAGTGGGAGGGTCAAATATCACTGCACCAGGTGGCGCAGGCTGAAGGTAGTATGAGGTCTTAGTGGCAAGAGCAGTGCACTAAGTAGCAAAATTCCCACACCCAGTGCACTGGCTGCCTTATTTGCTTTTGCAAGACTTCAAAGTTGCTTTTCTCTAAATCTACAAAAGTGACATACATTCATGGCTGTAAATGTTGGCACCCCTGAAATTTTTCCTGAAAATTAAGTATTTCCCCAAGAAAATTATTGCAATTACATGTTTTGTTATACACATGTTTATTTCCTTTGTGTGTATTGGAGCATCACAAAAAAACAGAGAAAAAAAGGAAAATTGGACATAATTTCACACAAAATTCCAAAATGGGACAAAATTGTTGGCACCTTTTCAAAATTGTGGGTAGATAACTTTGTTTTAAGCTTGTGATGCTTGTTCAAACTCACCTGTGGCAAGTAACAGGTGTGGGAAATATAGAAATCACAGCTGAAACCAGATGAAGAGGAGAGAAGTTGACACGGTTTTTGCATTGTATGTCTGAGTGTGCCACACTAAGCATGGAGAACAGAAAGAGGAGAAGAGAACTGTCTGAGGACTTGAGAACCAAAATTGTGGAAAATATCAACAATTTCAAGGTTACAAGTCCATCTCCAGAGATCTTGATGTGCTAATGGTGCGCAACATAATCAAGAAGTTTACAACCCATGTCATTGTAGCTAATCTCCCTGGACATGGATGGAAGAGAAAAATTGATGAAAGGTTGCAACGCAGGATAGTCCAAATGGTGGATGAGCAGCCCCAGTCAAGTTTCAAATAAACTCAAGCTGTCCTGCAGGCTCAGGGTGCATCAGTGTCAGCGCAAACTATCCGTCCACATATGAATGAAATTAAATGCTATGGCAGGATGTAGGGCCAGAAAGCTGGGTTTGCATCCTATTTCATGGGTCTTCCATTAGGACAATGACCCCAAAAATACTTCAAAAAGCACCCAGAAATGGATGGAAACAAAGCACTGGAGAGTTCTGAAGTGGCCAACAATGAGTCCGGATCTAAATCCCATTGAACACCCGTGGAGAACTCTTAAAATTGCTGTTGGGAGAAGGCAATCTTCAAATATGAGAGACCTGGAGAAGTTTGCAAAAGAATGGTGGTCCAAAATTCCACTTGAGAGATGTAAGAAGCTTCTTGATGGCGATAGGATTTCATATTTATAGATTGATTTCAGTTATATTTTCCAAAGGGCGTGCAACCAAATATTAAGTTGAGGGTTTCGGCCCGTTTTTGGAATTTCAGGGGTGCCAACACTTATGGCCATGACTATACATACAACAGAGGTATGATGTTTATCACTGTAATGTCATCTGTAACATGGTGGTGACAGTTGAATATTCTCTGGGAGGTAGTAGACTCCCTTTAATCCTTTCCCAACATCTGCCATAATAGTAGGTGCTCAGGAGCTGAGCGGCCACCATAGCTGCTGGGTCTCCGGCAGCAACGGCCACAGTCAGAGCCTGCAATGATGCAATGGACATTTAGCCCCCTGACGCCTCAGTCAAAGCGAAATTACAGTTATTAAAAGAAAATTTAATTCACCCCCTTTTCCCTAGGACACATATAAAAGTACCTAAATAAAGTGAAACATATACTCATTATCCCTGTGTAAGAAAACGTCTGGTGTAAGAACTTACTAAAATTATTTTCCCATATGGTGAACGCTGAACACTGAAAAAAAAATCAAAAGAGCCAAACTGCAGTTTTTTTGCTGTTTCACCACCAATAAAAACCTGGATAAAAAAACTATCAAAGCAATAGACATTCCCTAAATTGGTATAAATAAAAAGTACATCTGGCCCTGTAACAAAAATATGCCTTATGGATCCCCGTATACTGAAATATAAATAAGTTATGGCTTCTCCAAGAATTTCTTTATTTTTTTTTACAATTTTTTTTTTAAAGGGGTTAAAACGTAACAAAAAACAATATAAGTTTGGTATTGCCATAATTGTACTGACCCATAGAATACAGGTGACATGTCATTTTGGCTGCACAGTGAATGTCGTGAAAACAAAGCCCATAAGAGCCAAAAATGAAAATCAAAAAATGCCTGCGGTGGGAAGGGACAAATTGGGATGTTGGATTTCATTGAAGTCTCTTCCTGCCATCAGGTAATGGCCACATTATCATCATTTACTGCCTGTCTTCTAGATCAGGGGAAACTGTTTTGAAGTGATCGTACGCTGCTTGCCCTCTTTCTGGCTACAGCAATATCAGGTTTAGAGACATTATTGATGCCTTTTGTGCTTTTTTTTTTAGTGTTATATGACGCTCAGGAGACAAATGATGAATTGAGATCATTTACAGACAACTGTGAGGTCCAGCTGTCACCAGGTTCTGGTTGGTGAGGTGCCAGTAGAAGTTTGGGAAGCCCTTTACTCATGAAATGTGAAAAGTGATGAGAAAAGTTGTGCGGTCTCCAAGGAGATTGTGGTTTATGTCAAGTTTATTAAATTAAACCAGTGAAAAAGACACACATTCTGGAGTAAATCTACACTTGCTCTTAGCAAATGTACTTTAATTTAATTTTCTACTAGTTTGACAAGTCAAGATGTGTCAAAATTTATTAAAAGACATGTGTTAAGTAAATGTCATAGTAATTGTGGGCCACAGGAGCAGGCAGCGAGTTAAGAGAACCTGTCACCACTTTTGACACGTCTCTTTTATTAGTTACTTGTATTCGTGAAGTTATTATTATTCTGTATTATCTTTTCTTACAACTCTGCTTTGTGCTGTTCCTCTGCAATTGTCCCTATAAATTTATGAATAAATAATGTGGTGGACGCAGAATATGGATCAGAGAATGAGGTGCATGCTTAGCACAAGAAAGAGCCTTACGGCTAATTTTGCGCCTCAATATCATCCCTTTACGAGAGGTTTCTGGCGTAGAGACAATAATGAATTCGCCCCACTGCCTTTAAATTGATTTTTTAGGTTGGAAACCACCAGTCATCTGTTTTATTATAGTATATAGACATCACAAAAGAGGGCCAGATTTCCAAAGTTTCAGACAAAAAAACGAATTTTTACCACCAAAAATCTTCAAAATTTCAAAATGATGTTCTATCTTAGTGGTGTATAATGTGCTGAATTCTCTACAACTATAGCTAAACAAAATGAAACAGAACATTATGGTTCTAGAACAAAAATCTACAACCAGTCTGAAACTGTCTGCTACTATTTAACCTATATGCATGTAGCAATGTATTTGCCGCAAAGTTGATCATATATAGACCATGTGATCGTGGATTTACTTGCTCATTATTAGTAGTTGACAACCGAAGAACCCTAGAAGGACCCACCAAAAAATTCTTATGACTCTTCTTGACTTATAATGGAGTCCATCAGATTTCCTTCTGGAACCTCAGCAGGAAGGGAAAAATACTAATGTTAGCCGAGCCTGTTATTATGACATCAGATCCATCTATACCAGTCAGAAGAAAGGTGATATTGCTGATACTCTGTCACACATTGTCCATGCACTTTGATTTTGTGACTCTTTTGGCTCTTTTCTCGTCTCGCCTGGTTCTTTTTTTCTGTATCATGATGCTGTTGTTACTTCCTTCACTTCCTATGATACTGATTTCAAAAACATCAGTTTGCCTTTTGACTACTGTAGTGAGTTCTTTCCTGTAATAGACAATCTATCAGATGGCAAGCTAGGTAGATGCTACATAGATGACGTCAGGACAACTCAGTGACCTCAATGGATGCAATATTCCACATGGTGATCTGTAAGTTTGAGGTTAGGTTCACACTTGCGCTGGGCCAGTCCACTAAAACAATGGTTACCTATGACCCCATAGATTATAATGGAGTCCACTGGATGTCCATCAGGTTTCTTCCGTTTTTATACTGAAACTGATGGAGTAAAGTCCTCCATGCTGGACTTTTGTCTCCGCCAATTTTCAGCAGATTCTGCGAAGACTGACGCAGATGTGAAACTAGCCTCACCCACAATGCAGCAAAGTGTATAATATCAAATCAAAAATGGTAAGAACCAGCACAGTATCTGGAAGGGACTGCCTTTCCTAATCTGTTTGCCTCTGCGTGCACTCTTTTTGAGTTGTTTATTGGAGATGTTTTATTATGTACTAGTGGCTCCATCTAGTGTCTACACAGATATTATGCATATTTTCTGTCTTTTCCACTCTTGCCAGTAAAAAAAAACATAATTGGCTGATTAAATGAATTAAAATGAGGTGGAACCCTAAAAAATGTTTCAGGTTATATGGATATTCAATGACGGATGGGTCATACATGCACATTCACACATGGATGGCTTTCAGTCACTGAGTAAGAGCATAGTAGAGCATCTAATACACGGGTCTCAAACACACAGTCTGCAGGCCACAGATGACAACCTTGGGTCACTGGAGCTCCAAAGACATCCTCAAGATAGCAGAGAACGCCAGCACCCCTTAATGGACGTCAAGCTGAAGCGCAGTGTGTCAGACTGTAGTATGTTGGAGCAGAGGCGTCTCTTTCCTGTGATCGCTGGTGGTAGGTGAGTATGGAGAGAAGGTCAGTCTATTATTACTGGGGAAATCAGCAGACTGTGTACAAAGGCAGAGCCACTATGTACGTCTATGGAGGCACTAGAATTTTATAGAGGTGGCAGACTGTATATAAGGGCCGGATCACTATATTTCTATGGGGGCACTATATACTGTATGTATGGGGATAAATTTGTGGTAAGTGTAAGACTAGCAGTATTATTATAGTAATATAGTATTGTTACAGTAGTTCAACTAACTAATTGATTAAAAATAATTTTTTATTTCATCGAATTTGAAAGAAATACGGTCCGTCATCTTCACATTTTATTATGTGCAGCCCATTTACCCAGCAGAGATTGAGACACCTGGTCTAATAGTAAACTCAAATGGACACGTTTTTTTTGTTTTTTTTTTAATCCATAAAATACAAGTAAGGCTAAGTTCACATCTGCTTATTTTTAGTCCTGAAAATAAAATCTGTTTGAGAAGTAAACAAACAAGACGGAAGAAAGCTTCCGTCTTGTTCTTTAACATTGCAGTGAATGATGTTGGGTCCAGACAGAACGTACTCTCATTACATTAGTTTTACAGCCCATTGATCTGATCCTAAGACAGGTCAGAGGAATGGACAGAAAATAAGCAGATGTGAACTTAGCTTTATACTTCTAACAAGACAGATCAGTTTTAGTGTAGACAATAGTCTTTAGCTGGCTATTGCAAGTGGCTGTTTCCTGTAATTTTTTTTTGAACAATCAGACAAAATGTCCAAAATTGTTCATTTCAGCCAAGTTTTATCTGATGTCTATGGCCAGCTTAAACCAGGTAGGGAGATGTTGCTTAAATGAGTGGGTAAAGTGTTTTTTTTTTCTTGTTGTTTGAAAAAAAATATCCTGGATAATCCCTATAAAGTAATAGATACCCACTGTTATGTGTCTCTGAAGAAAATATCAGAAACTCCAAGAACTGGCCAACAACAGAGACCAGTAGAACAAGCTGTCTAAATCTCACACAGCACTGAGAGATAGATCCCGGGCACCCAAACGTCTTCAGCAGCACCAGCCACAAAGCCAGATGGACATATGTAATTTGGGGCCCAAGTTATCACAACAGAAACTGATATAAGAAATAAATTACATAAACTGAAGTCTAACCAGAAGCCACAATACACTCACAAGGCAGCTCAAAAACAGGGGGATGAATCAGAAGAGTAAACGTGTCCAAGCCAAAAGTCAGTCCGAGAGGTAATGTCAGAGCCAAAATCACAAGATAAGTGGATTTCCACTAACAAGCCAAAGGTCAATATTAGAGCAGTCCAGCACAAATGATCAGGGTAAGGGAGCCTCGCTAAGTACAACCTAATAGCAGGCACCTGGGTGAGCAGGAACAGGATTTAAATATCAGGGTTTAATTAGATCAGCATAGGAAAGGCCTGAAAACTGAAGACGCTTCACAGGTTGCCATGGTAACCTTAAAGCAATAGCAGCTAAACTGAGATTCCTGACAACCACAATGAGTGTGATAAGGGTATGTACTCTTATTGTATAACATATGCAGTGTTTTATTAAACATAGCTATCCTTATAACATGTAAAATAAAAAAAACAAAAAAAACAGCTAAACATTTTTTAGAAAGTATTTGAGAAATAGATAGCTTTTCTTATTGGCCTTGGAAATTGATTAATCTTTGTGTATACATTATTCAGTTTTTCTTCTTCACTGACAAATACATTTAGACTAGAACTGTTCCTCTTTATTCACTGAGTAATATATAAGACTTGTAAAGTTCATATAAAGCACAAGGACATATTGTGTGGATGGAGACTTAGCAGAGATAATTGGTATATAAAATAATAATTGGTATATAAAACATTTAAGGACAGAGCTGCATTGCAGAGTTTGGTGTTGTATCCCTCTGTAGAATTTATCCTGTTATGCCTGCGGAATATATTTTCATATAAGGCTAGGGTTCCGTGGTGACCTCAAGTGCATTTATGGAAGAACGTTAAAGGGGTTAACCTCAGGATACATGATATATGTATGATCATTGGAGGTCCAATCAATGGGGCCCACCTAGTTACAAGAATGGATGTCTTAAAGCCCCTTTAGTGAATGGAGCATGAGGATCACAGCTTCTATGGGACTGACAGAGAGTTGGACTCCAGGTTACTCCATTAGTTCCATAGTAGGTGGAGACATGTAGGGCCGTACCTATAGGGGGTGCAGGAGAAGAAGTAGATGGATCTCAAGGGGTCCATGGTAAAATGTGCCACTATTCCAATGGGGCCTAGGAGCTTCAAGCTCGGCTTCTGGATCTGTGGATCGATGATGAATGCTTGCAGTAGCCCCATTTCTGCCTCCATCACTTCATGTCCCAAAATCACTATAGAGCACTAGCTTTATCTATTATTTCAGGGAAGGATTTAACATTACTGAATCATTTCCAGCAGAATCTAAAACAAATAAACTATCCCAGAGACTCTGTTTTATCCACCTGAACTGAATGTTTCATGGTGACAGTTGTTGCTCTATTCTGGACATCTGTTCATGTAATAGCTTCTAGTACATTGTTTTCTATCCCATCGTAATATGATGCTGATAGGAGTTGTAGTTTTGCATGGCCTAAGTGCCTACCTACCTGTGACTTACCCACCATAAATGACCCAATAATCACCTTCTTGAGCCTTCTCTTCTTGAGCTGATGCTGACCCTACTGGTGTCCACACTTTGCTTGTCATTCATGGCATTAATATTTCATTTACTTACATCTGCTAATGAAATGGTGAAACTAATAATGAAATAGAGCAAATAAATATTATTTTTTTCCCCACTCATACTTTTGGTCTATGACTCTCAACTCTGCTTCATCACATCCTCTCACTTCGATCTGTAGGGTTGTGAATTTGTAGAATTCATGCCCAAAGCATCACACTTATGCTTAACATTCCCAGCTTCAAATGTGCCTTGAAAACTTATTTCAAGTAGCCTACATCACATATTCCTGTTCTAAGGCCATATTACAAACTAGACCTAGTAGCAAAAATCTATGTCACCTTTCACATTTAGATTGTAAACTCTTATGACCATGCACTTCTCTCCTTTTGTCTCATTGTTTGTTCGTATGTTTTAGTTGCCTCTCATTTTACTTGTTTGTTGCTTCTCTAGTTGTACTGCGCCGCAGAATATGTTGGAGATAAAGAAAGATTACTGTTAGAATTTAACTGCAGTGCTGTAACCATTTTGTTCTTGCTCATGTGTAAATGCAGGCTGTGCTGACATCTAGTGGACAATATAAATACTGCAATTAGAATGATTTTAGATTTATCTCTATACAAACTGTAGAAACAGATCCAAAAATCTTCACAAATAAATTGGTAACATCTTCTGAGAACATGTTTCCGTTAATAGATGTAATTGGAAGAATCCTGGTTTTTGTATATTCAGACATTTGATTTTCTGGCAGCATTTGTGTCAGTAAC
Organism: Leptodactylus fallax; assembly: GCA_947044405.1. Lineage (NCBI taxonomy): Eukaryota > Metazoa > Chordata > Amphibia > Anura > Leptodactylidae > Leptodactylus > Leptodactylus fallax. The sequence goes on along the minus strand of CAMRHE010000073.1, from coordinate 2,710,690 downwards.
AATTTTGTTTCCGTTCTGTATAATCCTGCATTTCTTTATTCTTTCCCTTGCTTCTCTATTGAGAGCTGCCCCTGCTTCTCTCTGTGTACGGTCTATGGGCTTGTGTGAGCAATGCAGGGCCTGGTAGTGTCAGCGACTGCTGCGCCCCCTATAGCTACACCCCTGAGTCAATACGAGCTGAGCTGCAGTGCTATAATATATAGGGCACAGAGCCAACTTCTTCTGGCACCTTGCACTGTATAGTACACAGGCTGGATGCACCTCCGAAACACATTTTAACATGTTTCACTTGTAAAATTGAAAAATGCATTTTTTTTTGGATGAGGTTTTTGATATGGTTTTTATTGCACCCAACAGCATTGTCTGAATGTACCCTTAAAAGAAAAGATACAAAATTTCACCATGTGGTCCTGTCCCTGTTGTCATATTAAATCACCTAACTCAGACTCCATGAAACATTGAACTTATACTAAACAGCATTGCCCCTCCTGAGATACAGAAGTTTGTAGCATTAAACATTCTGCATAAGGTCTGGCCTGATATCAGATACATTTTATGTTTATCAGATTCTTATATTTTACATAGCAATGTTAGTTTATCTTTAAGTGATAAGAATATGTGGGTCCATCTCCCCTAGATCCTTGACGAAAAGCATGTTCAGATGTTTCAAGACATAAGGAGACACAGGAAAGAGGGGACCGGAGGTTTCCTAACTGAGCCAAAAGGATAGTTTGCACACAGTTGCACCTGAAATAAAATAATGCTCAATAGAGGTCATCAGTGTTGGACTGGGATGCCTACCAGTAGAATTAATTTTGGGGGCCACTATACAGCTACATGCAAATATCACCTGACACTTGTTCACAAATTCCTAAAATGTCGCCAACATATATTTTTTTTCTTTCAGTATTAGCTTGCTGCCTAGCTCTTGGTTGATTCTATCCTGGGGTCCTGCCAGTAGCTGCTGCCTGTCTCTTGCCTTGAACCGGGACCCTTTTAGCTCTGTGAGCCAGGGATATGTGCCCACACAACAGCAGACCTCAGGCAGCATCAATACACTGCAAGAGGATTGGTAATTGGGCCCCTGCAATGAGATTAAGAAGATGGTGCCCAGGTTGGCCTGACTCTGCACCTAGCAGTCATCTCAGTCACCCACTGTGTCTACAGTCATGGCCAAAAGTTTTGAGAATGATACAAATATTAATTTTTACAAAGTCTACTGCTTCAGTTTTTCTAATGGCAATTTGCATATACTCCAGAATGTTATAAAGAGTGATCAGCTTAACAGCAATTACTTGCAAAGTCAATATTTGCCTAGAAAATGAACTTTATCCCCCAAAACACATTTCAACATCATTGCAGCCCTGCCTTAAAAGGACCACCTAACATCGTTTCAGTGATTGCTCCATTAACACAGGTGTGGGTGTTGATGAGGACAGGGCTGGAGATCAATCTGTCATGATTAAGTAAGAATGACACCACTGGACACTTTAAAAGGAGGCTGGTGCTTGCCATCATTGTTTCTCTTCTGTTAACCATGGTTATCTCTAAAGAAACACGTGCAGTCATCATTGCACTGCACAAAAATGACCTAACTGGGAAGAGTATTGCAGCTAGAAAGATTGCACCTCAGTCAACAATCTATCGCATCATCAAGAACTTCAAGGAGAGAGGTTCCATTGGTGCCAAAAAGGCTCCAGGGCGCCCAAGAAAGACCAGCAAGCGGCAGGACCGTCTCTTAAAAGTGTTTCAGCTGCGGGATCGGGCTACCAGCAGTGCAGAGCTTGCTGAGGAATGGCAGCAGGCAGGTGTGAGTGCATCTGCACGCACTGTGAGGCGGAGACTCTTGGAGCAAGGCCTGGTCTCAAGTAGGGCAGCAAAGAAGCCACTTCTCTCCAGAAAAAACATCAGGGACAGACTGATACTCTACAAAAGGTACAGGGAGTGGACTGCTGAGGACTGGGGTAAAGTCATTTTCTCTGATCAATCCCCTTTTCGATTGTTTGGAACATCTGGAAAACAGCTTATTCGGAGAAGAAGAGGTGAGCGCTACCACCAGTCTTGTCTCATGCCAACTGTAAAGCATCCTGAAACCATTCATGTGTGGGGTTGCTTCTCAGCCAAGGGAATCGGCTCTCTCACAGTCTTGCCTAAAAACACAGCCATGAATAAAGAATGGTACCAGAATGTCCTCCAAGAGCAACTTCTCCCAACCGTCCAAGAGCAGTTTGGCGCTCAACAATGCCTTTTCCAGCATGATGGAGCACCTTGCCATAAAGCAAAGGTGATAACTAAATGGCTCAGGGAACAAAACATAGAGATTTTGGGTCCATGTCCTAGAAACTCCCCAGATCTTAATCCCATTGAGAACTTGTGGTCAATCATCAAGAGACGGGTGGACAAACAAAAACCAACAAATTCAGACAAAATTAAAGCATTGATTCTGCAAGAATGGACTGCTATCAGTCAGGATTTGGTCCAGAAGTTGATTGAGAGCATGCCAGGGAGAATTGCAGAGGTCCTGAAGAAGAAGGGTCAACACTGCAAATATTGACTTGCTGCATTAACTCATTCTAACTGTCAATATAAGCTTCTGTTACTCATAATATGAATGCAATTATATTTCTGTATGTGATAAGAACATCTGACAAACACACATAAAAACCAGAGGGCAGCAGATCATGTGAAAATATAATATTTGTGTCATTCTCAAAACTTTTGGCCATGACTGTACAGTCTACCTGGCTTACGGGCCCACTGAGGGATTCACCTGTTCATCTGTTCACTTTCATGTATTGCTCTTGAACTAATTTTTATAGCTATAATAACCTCAGTAAGTGCTGAATATAATTAATCTCCTAGAGCAGACCATGAGGTTAATGATAAATTATCACATGTCACAGAGCTGAACTTTTTATATATCAACACACATAGAGACGTGAAGTACCTCAAAAAGCCACTTCATTTTCAGCTATTAGTTTTTTTGTCTATTAGAAATGTTTAGCTGACTATTGCACTGGGGTGTATCATGGCTCCTTAAAGGGATTCTATCATTGGGGAAACATGTTTTTAACTGAAGCAACATCGTAATAGCCGTTATAAAGGCTATTCTTCTCCTATCGTTGTTGTTTCGCTCCTTGCCGCTGTTTAGAAGAAATCTTGATTTTTATTTTTATGCAAATACATCTTCAGAATGCACAGGGGGCGTCCCCTGTGCTCTCCTCAGACGCATTTTTGAACTTACCGCGCCGCCTCTCTTCTTCTTTAGCAGATGCCTCTTCTTGATGTCATCCTTCCTCCGGGAGACATGCACCGACTGTGCCTGTCCATTCGGCCATTTTTCTGTGGCCTATTACACGAGCGTACTGCATGCGCTGTATGTAATAGGCCACAGGAAAATGGCCGAACGAAGACTCATATAAGGATGATGTCAAGAAGGGGCGGTGATAAGCGATGACGCGATGGGTGCTTGCTGAAGAGGAGGAACGCCCGGGTGCTCTGTGGTGCTCATTTACATACATGAAAAAACAAATTATCTTGGAATCAGCTGGGAGAAGAAAACAAGGAAAGGTAGGAGTAGAATGGTCTTTTTAAAGGCCATTCCAACGTGCCATTAGCTTAAAAGTGTTTTTGGTAATGATAGACTCCCTTTAAACCTCTGTGTGTACCTTTAGTTATGTACAGAGACACGCAAACCAACTACACATTAAGTTCAATCAGCTCATCACATCAATGCTAGCACATGGACAGGGCCAGAGTTCCATCTCCGAGACAAGGAAGGAGGGAAGAAATCCAGTGTCACAGCAAAATTCCAGTAAAACCTACGTTGATACACACAGCACAGCCCCACAGCTATGTATTTCAGATGGAAATGCTTTTTGAAAGCCTATAGATTGCAGGGAACCCCTTTCCCCCTCCTAAAGTTCATCAGGTATAGTCACATGGTCAGAATCCCCAAATTATAAAATGTGGAAACAATTGGTTTAAGGGAATGTGTCACCAGAAAATCACCCATACTTAAACCCATTTTTTATGTTAAGCAGAATTTGTTTTCCATGTCAGTATATTTTTTCAAAAAGTACTATATACTGCAATTTTCACTCTGGCCACTAAATAATAGGCTGACACCTGACAATTCTCTAGAACTTTTCTATGTAGTAGTCATATTAATTTTTTTTTTAATCACAGGATTTCAATAAGTATTACAATAAAAGATAATACCTCTATAGAAAACATCATTACTGACCCATCATGGCATCCACTACTGACCATAGATGATGTTACAGTTTATCTACTCTGAGTCCCTGTACTGAGTATGTTTATACAACTCTCCCATAGGCCTCAAAGAGTCAGCTGCAGACTATGGCTACTTATGACCATGGCTATGCTGTAAAGCATATCACTAAATGCCGTCAACAGAGCAGAGGAGAAGCTCAGGCAAGATGGCAGCCCCCATAATCATGTACAGAAAATAAAATAAAAAATCTAGAAAAAAGTGATTTATTTCAATATGTGGTTTTAACCCCTTAACAACCAAGGGCGTAATATTAAGTTCTTGGTCACTTGGGGATGTATGGAGAGGGTTCAGGAGCTGAGCTCTCGCCATACACGGCAGATGCCGTCTGTATAACACAGCCAGGACCCGCAGCTAACAGCTGCGATTGGTGCCGACACCCATTGCAGCTGTTAACACTTTCGATACCTCGGTTAAACGTGGAATCTAAAGTGCGCAGACACCATGGGCGCCGCCATTTTTGACTGATTGCCGCCCTCCAGATCGTCATCTGAGGGCGGCAATCAGTTGCCATGACAGGCTTGCCATTAGTATGGTTCTATTACACGCTGCCATTGGCAGCGTGTAATAGAAGTCAAGATCTTTTTCTATTCATTGCAATACTAATGCAGATTAATACTATGAGTTCAAGGTCCCTAGGATACTTTAGGTATCCCCGTGTTAAAAAATGCCTAAACTATTTAAATATTTATCCCATACGGTGAACGGCATAGCGGGGGAAAAAAATCAAAATAGCCAAATAGTCTCCTAAAAAAATTGAATAGAAAGTGATCAAACCATTAGACCTTCCCCCAAATGGTATCAACAAAAGCGTTATCTTATCCTGTATAAAAAGACACCATACCCAGATCCATAATTGTACATATGAAAAGGTTAGAACATGGCCACAAAAAATGTTTCTTCTATTTTGCAAAGTTTTTAATTTTTTGAAAGGTATCAAAAGATTACAAATACTATATACATTTGGTATGGCCGTGATCGTACTGACCCACAGAATACAGGTAATTTGTCATTTTTACCCCATAGTGAATGCTGTAAAAACTAAACACATATGAAATTGGCCCAAATGCGTTTTTTCCAATTCCACCTCATTCTGATTTTTTTCCATCTTCTCAGTACAATGTGCAATTTGTTTCGCAAACAAATCTTTGTTGTTTCGCTCCTCTCCACCGTTTAGAAGAAATGTTGATTTTTATCTTTATGCTAATGCATCTTCAGAATGCACAGGGGGCGCTCCCACAGTGCTGAAACTGCTCAGGGGCGTCCCCCGTGCTCTCCTCAGACGCATTTTTGAACTTTCCGCGCCACCTATCTTCTTCTTTAGCAGACGCCTCTTCTTGACGTCTTCCTTGTATGAGTCTTACATACAGCGCATGCAGTACGCTCGTGTAATAGGCCACAGGAAAGTAAGGTATCTTCTTTTGCGGGACCAGACGTACTTTTTTGTTATACCCATTTGGGGAATTTCTATGGTTTTGATTGCTTTTTATCCTTGTAGCTGTTTATGGGAGGCGAAACAGCAAAAAATGGTGGTTTTGATTTTTTTTGTGCTATGGCGTTCACCATATGTGAAAAATATTTTTCTAAGTATGTAGGCTGGGTGTTTTTAGACACAGGGATACCTAATGTGTATGTGTTTCAGTTTATGTATTTTTATATGTGTTCTAGGGAAAGAGGAGTGACTTGAACATTTATATCTCTTTTATTGCTGCATAGAGCAGCCTGTAATAGAAGTGTATGCCAGAGAAGCCTGGGACCCTTCAATAGTCATTTTGGCTGCAGAGTGAATGCTGTTAAAACAAAACCCGTAAGAAAGTTGCACAAATGCAGTTTTTCTCCAATTCCAAATTCTGATTTTTTTCCACCTTCCCAGCACTTCATACAGAATATTAAATGGTACCATTACAAAGTACAATTTGTTCTACAAACATTAAAATAAAAAAATACGGTGTTAGGAAGTCAGGGAGTTAAAAATGGAAATCGAAAAATGGCTGTGGAGGAAGGGGTTAATGGTAGTAGAGTGACAAATGTAGGTGGAACCCCCTCCATTTATACTGACTCTAATGTAAAAAACATGATGAAAGCTTACTTCTGCCTACTTTACAGACTCATGGCAGAGATGGAGGATCAATATGAACTGACATCAGTAGAGAGCTTATGGTTCAAGGGGGCAGTTCTCCACTCTGGTGAGTTTCAACAACAGCTTTCCTCCATGATTGATCTGTCTGTCCTCACTGCATGCAGATAACCACCTACACATTGTATATTTGACATGTATATGCCTCTATGTGTGTATGCATGTATATAAGTGTGTGTGTCTGTGTATGTACATACTGTATATACTCTATCTATCTATCTATCTATCTATCTATCTATCTATCTATCTATCTATCCATCTACTACCCACACACATACTGAGGTTTGTTACACAGCCAAAGTGTATCACAGAGTTAACACACCCTGAGCCTTGAACCAGACACAGGTGCCCCCATAATACTAGCATACCATTCATGGGTGCCCTTATAACAGTGCATACTATGCACCGGTGCCCTATAACAGTACAGTGCAGAACACAGAAGCCCCCAAGCAAAGAAATTGCTATGTGCACTGTTTTTGTTAGTTAAGAAGCAGGATCTATCACATGATTAGCAGTCTTCTCCATTCCTAAGTCCACAGACCCCATTCTGTTATAATAGGGTTTGTCAGGTGCCTATTTCCTTGATGGAAAGAATGGTGCTACATGCTGTGGTATTCTTGCCATCAAATTTGCCAGCAGAGATGCCGCACTGAGCCTTATTTTGTTAATATTTATAACTAGACCCTGTGATGGCGGCATTCGGTTGGATCTTTAGGTGGTACTTGGCTTGAAAAGGTTGAGAAACACTGTTCTAGAGTGGTCGGAGGCTGAGAGGTTTGCTTCTGATTTATATGAGAAACTTAGTAGTATAATGTTGTACCGTGTTAGCCATTGAAAGTAGTGGAAGAGTGAAGAAATCAGGCGATATCTTTTAGAGGCTAACTGAGTATATTTGATGGTAAGCTTTTGGAAGTACTAGCTCCCTTCATCAGACATGTTGTTATACAAGAAACTGAAAATTCACAGATTTTTTATACCCTAAAGACATAGACCTTCAAAGGATTTTAGAGTCCTTAAAAAAAGAAAATGCAATCTAAGTAGAGAAGTTATTTACAACCGGTCAAAAAATAAACAATCTGGAAAGTTGTGGGCATGACAGAGGGATCTGTTATCTGTTTGCAATCAGGAGGTGATTTGTGACCCTCACAGTTCATACATAGTGTGACATGAAACTGGCATGAATATTAAGTCCAAATTGCAGAGTGTGAAATTTTTGCATTAACTTGTATTCCCATTCCTTCCTCTCTCTCTCTGCGTCTTAAAATGTGCCATTAAAACCACAACCCGCAAATCTTCAATAGAGTGGTCTTCTCCAGAGAAATGTGCGGCCACTGGGAGGTCTGTTCTGCTGTTATTAATGTTGAATCTGTGTGAGTTCATGTGCTGACTGAATCTCTGCCCTGTTTCCCCCACATAGAGGCCTGTGGTGGGACATTGCACACACATTATGAGAGACACCACATTGGAAGACCTGCAAGAAAATGTCCCCCTAATTCTGTGCACCTGTTGTGACTGTGGGACAGGTACACTGTAAGCAGTGTGGATGTGCCTGCAGGTCATGCACCTATTTTGCAGGCAAGGTGAGATGCCATTTTCAGTTGGGGCCTTCAGGACACTCCGGCAATAATATGCTGTAGGTTTGGCGGTTGCCGAAAGGAATGGGAATACAAGTTAATGCAAAAATTTCACACTCTGCAATGAACGTGTTTCATGGCACGTCCTGCGCCACTCCTCAGGAGACCTTAGCTATCACACCATCCAAAAAAGTGCTTCACGGGGTACAAAAATAATAAACCAGACAAACCCACAGTGGTGGGACTATTCCTCACTAGTCTAAGCATAAAATGGCAGTGGGTTCTCTGGTTTATTATTTTTGTACCCCTGTGAAGCACTTTTTTGATTAGTGTGATAGCTAAGGTCTCCTGAGGAGTGAGGCAGGACGTGCCATGAAACGCGTAGAGACTAATAGGGACAGTTAAAGCTATATTTTGGTACTGCCCTTGTTAAGGCGGGAGTCAAGACAGGGAACTAGGGAGAGTGTGTAAGGGTTTGGATAGGGACCGTTTATCCTGCCCTGCAAAAGCCATCTCCTGTGGGTGATTTCCCTGTAAGATCCATCCATTTTTACCTTATAGTGGTAATTTTTGGTGCTTTGATTCTGCCTTGGTTAGAGGTATTTTTTATCTATTTATAATATTAAATGTTAAGTTTTATTTTTGCATTTGTGCTATGCTATATGGAATTCCTAATGCAAGTATGGTGGTAGCCCTGGCTATCTAGTGCTGTTCCACCAGTTCTGCTCAGAGGTTGTGTTTTGATACAACCACAAGTACCAGCCCAGCTCACCAGAGCTGTGTTGTGAATCTTTCCTCCTATGAGCCAAACAAACACGAAATGTCAGTTCTCTCCAAAGATCTCTCCTTCTGCCCTTCAGCACACACTGACCATATCAAACTCTGCAATGATAAGGAGGAATTTTTCAGAAAAATTAGATTAAGGGAATATTTTTATGACAAAGATCTTCCATACAGCAGCAATTGAGATAGAACAGCCCATAAGGAATCCTACCAAAAAATCTACCTGGACCCCACGCCCTGGAGCTAATGCAGCACTGGATAAATATATTGACTGTTTAAGAAGCAAAGTAAAATCAGAAATCCTGGAGAAACAACAAAAGAAACAGGTACATAACCTAACCCTGCAGGAACAGAAGGCTATTACTTCACTGAAAGAAAATCAGGATATAATAATCAAAACCTGCTGACAAAGGGGGCGCAATAGTCATAATGAACACTTCAAACTATATCCAGGAAGCAAACAGGCAACTGTCAAATCCCATCCATTACTCCAAACTTGGAAATGATCCCACAAAGGCCTATATGAAAGAACTAAAGAATCTTTGCTTCTATATGCTCCCAAAGATACATAAAGATGGCAACCCTGGGAGGCCTATCATTTCTGGCATTGGGACACTGACAGAAAACATCTTGGGTTGGGTGGAAAATCTCCTAAAATCCCTTGTCAGGGATACTCCAAGCTATATCCAGGACACCACTCACCTTCTTAACAAACTGAATGCCCTGGGCCCTCTACCTGAGGGTACCATTTTGGCCACCATGGATGTGGAATCTCTTTATACCACATTCCCCACAAGGATGGAGTTGCAGCATGTCGGGTACACCTGGAAAAACAAAACCTCCCAACAGAACTAGTAACGCAGCTCATACAATTCATCCTTAGCCACAACCATTTTACTTTTGGAGAGGATCTACAGTCATATGAAAAAGTTTGGGCACCCCTATTAATCTTAATCATTTTTAGTTCTAAATATTTGGGTGTTTGCAACAGCCATTTCAATTTGATATATCTAATAACTGATGGACACAGTAATATTTCAGGATTGAAATGAGGTTTATTGTACTAACAGAAAATGTGCAATATGCATTAAACCAAAATTTGACCGGTGCAAAAATTTGGGTACCCTTATCATTTTATTGATTTGAATACTCCTAACTACTTTTTACTGAGTTACTGAAGCACGAAATTGGTTTTGTAACCTCACTGAGCTTTGAACTTCATAGCCAGGTGTATCCAATCATGAGAAAAGGTATTTAAGGTGGCCAATTGCAAGTTGTTCTCCTATTTGAATCTCCTCTGAAGAGTGGCATCATGGGCTCCTCAAAACAACTCTCAAATGATCTGAAAACAAAGATTGTTCAACATAGTTGTTCAGGGGAAGGATACAAAAAGTTGTCTCAGAGATTTAACCTGTCAGTTTCCACTGTGAGGAACATAGTAAGGAAATGGAAGACCACAGGGACAGTTCGTGTTAAGCCCAGAAGTGGCAGGCCAAGAAAAATATCAGAAAGGCAGAGAAGAAGAATGGTGAGAACAGTCAAGGACAATCCACAGACCACCTCCAAAGAGCTGCAGCATCATCTTGCTGCAGATGGTGTCATTGTGCATCGGTCGACAATACAGCACACTTTGCACAAGGAGAAGCTGTATGGGAGAGTGATGCGAAAGAAGCCGTTTCTGAAAGCACGCCACTAACAGAGTCGCCTGAGGTATGCAAAAGCATATTTGGACAAGCCAGCTTCATTTTGGAAGAAGGTCCTGTGGACTGATGAAACAAAGATTGAGTTGTTTGGTCATACAAAAAGGCGTTATGCATGGCGTCAAAAAAACACAGCATTCCAAGAAAAACACTTGCTACCCACTGTAAAATTTGGTGGAGGTTCCATCATGCTTTGGGGCTGTGTGGCCAATGCCGGCACTGGGAATCTTGTTAAAGTTGAGGGTCGCATGGATTCAACTCAGTATCAGCAGATTCTTGAGAATAATGTACAAGAATCAGTGACGAATTTGAAGTTACGCCGGGGATGGATATTTCAGCAAGACAATGATCCAAAACACAGCTCCAAATCTACTCAGGCATTCATGCAGAGGAACAATTACAATGTTCTGGAATGGCCATCCCAGTCCCCAGACCTGAATATCATTGAACATCTGTGGGATAATTTGAAGCGAGCTGTCCATGCTCGGCGACCATCAAACTTAACTGAACTGGAATTGTTTTGTAAAGAGGAATGGTCAAAAATACCTTCATCCAGGATCCAGGAACTGATTAAAAGCTACAGGAAGCGACTAGAGGCTGTTATTTTTGCAAAAGGAGGATCTACTAAATATTAATGTCACTTTTCTGTTGAGGTGCCCATACTTTTGCACCGGTCAAATTTTGGTTTAATGCATATTGCACATTTTCTGTTAGTACAATAAACCTCATTTCAATCCTGAAATATTACTGTGTCCATCAGTTATTAGATATATCAAATTGAAATGGCTGTTGCAAACACCCAAATATTTAGAACTAAAAATGATTAAGATTAATAGGGGTGCCCAAACTTTTTCATATGACTGTATATCTACAGGGAATGGGAACTTCAATGGGGACCAGATGTGCACCCCAGTATGAAAATCTCTTTATGGCAGATCTAGAAGGAGCATATTTATCAACATGCACCACCAAAGCTATGATTTATGTTCGTTATATTGATGATATCCTTGTTGTCTGGACTGCAGGTAAGGAGGGAGGCCCTACTTCAATTCCATAATGACTTCAATGACTTTCACCTTACCATTAACCTTAAACTTAGCTATTCAGAGAGTGAAATCCACTTTCTGGATACCACAATATACATCAAAGACCACCGGCTACTCACATCGATATACCACAAACCCACAGACAGAACGGTCTACCTGAGAAATGACAGCTTCCACCCCAAGCACACAAGACAATCTATTATTTACAGCCAGGCTATGCAATACAATCATATTTGCTCCAACAAAGCAGACCTGGACAAGCATCTCCTGGATCTGAGAACGAAATTTCTCCAATTGGGATACAAACCAAAAGTGACAGACAACCAATTAAACAAAGCAGCAGCCAATAACAGAGACAGTCTGCTCACATATAAAGAGACCCGGAAAGAAGCCCAAGTGCCCCTAGTTATCACCTACAACCCACAGCTGGAGATCCTACGAAGGATTGCCAAGGAGCTCCAACCTGTGCTACATAAGGACAACACACTCAAGGACATATTTCCAGTCCCCCCTCTCCTTTCCTTTCGGCAACCACCAAAGCTACTGCATATTATTGTCCGGAGTGTCCTGAAGGCCCCAACTGAAAATGGCACCTCACTTTGCCTGCAAAATAGGTGCATGACCTACATGCACATCCACACTACTGACAGAGTACCTGTCCCACAGTCACAATAGGTGCACAGAATTAGGAGGACATTTTTCTGCAGGTCTTCCAATGTGGTGTATCTCATAATGTGTGTACAATGTCCCACCACAGGCCTCTATGTGGGGGAAACAGGGCAGAGACTCAGTCAGCGCATGAACTCACACAGATCCAACATTAATAACAGCAGAACAGATCTGCCAGTGGCCGCACATTTCTCTGGAGAAGACCACTCTATTGAAGATTTGCGGGTTGTGGTTTTAATGGCACATTTTAAGACGCAGAGAGAGAGGAAGGAATGGGAATACAAGTTAATGCAAAAATTTCACACTCTGCAATTTGGACTTAATATTCATGCCAGTTTCATGTCACACTATGTATGAACTGTGAGGGTCACAAATCACCTCCTGATAGCAAACAGATAACAGATCCCTCTGTCACGCACCACAACTTTCCAGATTGTTTATTTTTTGACCGGTTGTAAATAACTTCTCTACTTAGATTGCATTTTCTTTTTTTAAGGACTCTAAGATCCTTTGAAGGTCCATGTCTTTAGGGTATAAAAAATCTGTGAATTTTCAGTTTCTTGTATAACACCATGTTTGATGAAGGGAGCTAGTACTTCCAACAGCTTACTTATCAAATATAGTCAGTTAGCCTCTAAAAGGTATCGCCTGATTTCTTCACTCTTCCACTATGAGAAACTTAACAATCAATAAGAAAATTTTATATTATAAATGTAGTACAATATCACAGAACAACCAACAACAAGGATGGGCAGAGAAGGTGCTGTTTGTAGGTGGCTGATATAATCCTTGGACAAATGCAGTTTCCAGTTGTAGGCTCCTGCCAATGGAGTTTGGTTTGTGGGCAGCAGCCATCTAACATAGCTGGTGGGTAGAATATCACACTTGTGCAGTGGCTCTTAAAAATTGTACTTGTTCCTTTTCTGATAGATGCCAGTAGTATCTGACAAAGATCCTATGCAAAGACCATCTAGCCATTTTTAGAATGGCCGCTAAAGACACACCTCTCCTCTTTTGGAGTGGCGTCTTTGCCTGCATTCTTCATGGCAGAGAGAGCGAGTCCAACCTCTGATTGTATTAGCTTTAGCAATTGTAAATGGATGGCTGGAAATAATAAACAAGTTTTCAAGATAATTTTTTACAGGTCAAACAATACAGAGAGATGGATCTTTATTGTATGGTATAAAATCAAACTCCACAGGAGAAGCTTCTAGGTGAGACGCTTTAATTTTTCTTTGAGGATAACATGAAAACCACCCGGAGTGAGAGAGCCGTGGTTCACTGATGTATAAAAGAGTCAATTCCGCAGTCCTAGCCACTATAGCTAAGGAAACAAAGCATGGCAGCTTAATACCTGCTGCTCTAAGGAAAACTGGGATCTGAAATTCTGCTCAGGTATGATAACAAAATGTCAACATCCCAGGTCACTGTATATTTAGGCATTACAGACCGAATAGCAACTATTCCCCGCAGAATTTGTAAATAAAGAGGGCTCTCAGCCAACTGGGGACACTGCAGAATGGAACATAAATGTTAAAAATTCCAAAGATGAGACAATATCTAATGACTTAGAATGGCCTTCCATACTAAGCCAATGTCTGTATTCAGTAATGATAAATTTCTGCCTATTTCTAGTTCAAGGTCTGAGGGAGGTGTTGTATAATTTGCTTGGGAAGAGAGGCCTGAACGGAGAGGAGCCGACTAGAGCCACATCTGACATCAACTGAGGTAATTTGGCTAGATCTAGTGAGTCCTGGAAACAATCTTTCTACCCCAGGGTAAAGGACTGAAGTCTCCAATACCAAGGTTTTGAGGCCCATATTGGGTACATTATCACTATTTGTTGGACCTGATCCTCCAATATTTTTTAGAATACTCTCAGGAGGAGTGAGGGCGGAAAGGCATAAAGATAATGACAAACATTTGTAATGCACTTTTCTCACAGGGACTCAAAGCACAGGGAGTGCTGTGGCGTAGGGGAGTTAGTGGCTGCCATCTCCAATGCCCACAAGGGTCAGCTGTTTTACAGGAAGCCAATTTACCTATCAGTATATTTTTGGTATTTGAGAAGAAGCCAGAGTACCTGAAGGAAATCCACGCAAACATGGAGACATCATACAAACTCCATGTTGATGTTGCCCTTGGTCACATACAAACCCAGGACCCCAGCGCTGCCAGGCAACAATGCGAACCTCTGAGCTACCATGCTTCCACTTGAAGGTTTGCCCAGGGGAATGAGAGAGAATTTGCTTTCCATGCTTTTGTAGATTACATCCTGTGTGTAGGTTCCTTAAGCAAACAGGTCCACTTACAGCTTCATTAGTCACATAATTATGGTCTGAAAGAGCTCTTGTTTCAGAAAGACCAAAGAAAGTGACATCTTTTCACATGAAGGGGAATCTGCCAGTTTGTTTTTCTGACCAGGTACATAGTTTGGCCTTCAGATCCAAATCATTCAAAGAAGCACAGACTAAATTTCTAATCAATCTTGTTTCCCCCACTCATTTTGTTAATGTAAGCCATGCCTATATGATTGTCCATGTGCAGAATGAGAGAAGTGGTGATCTAGAGAAACAAGATTCCTCAGAGTCAATTTGGCTTCTCATAGCACTAACAGATTGTTATGTAGGCAATATTTGGGGAATGACAACTTTCACTGTACTGCCCAATTCTTCATGTATGCTCCCCAACCTGTCAGATCTATTGTAACTTCTTTGATCTGGGAGAGGAGAAGAGAATAGTATAGCATTAACACCAAGCTTATAAAAGAAACAAGCCTGTACCAGTCGAAAATTGTCTCATGAGAAGGAAGAGAGTCATAATTGCATCTGTCTGCACATAAGCAAGCCTGGTTAAAGGGCAGCTATTCTGCCTAACAGGCTCACCACATGTCTAACAACCAATGTTGAGTCACAATTTTGGCAACTTGAGTCACTATACTGTTCCATTTTCTGAAGGGAACACTGATGGAGAATGATATGGTGTCCATGTTGAATCCCAAGAAAACCGGGAAGTTTGTTGGCTGAAGAACAGATATATCTACAATTCTGGGCCCCAGTATACAAGAAAGACATAATCAAACTAGAAAGAGTGCAAAGAAGGGCAACCAAAATTATTATAGGAATGGGTGGATTGGAGTACAACGATAGATTAACAAACTTGGGGTTATTCAGTTTAGAGAAAAGACGTCTAGGGGGAGATCTAATAACAATGTGCAAATACATGAAGGGACAGCACAAAGAACTTTCTAATGATCTTTTTACCCCTAGGCCAGTGACAGTGACAAGGGGACATCCTCTACAACTGGAGGAGAGAAAGTTTCACCAGCAACATAGAAGAGGATTCTTTACAGTAAGAAGAGCGAGGCTATGGAACTCTCTGCCCCAGGAAGTGGTGATGGTGGATTCATTGAACAAGTTCAAAGAGGGCCTGGATGCCTTTCTCGAACAGAACAACATTACGAGTTATGGGTTCTAGATTTTAAAGGCACGTTAATCCAGGGTTTTATACTGATTGACAGATTGGAGTCTGGAAGGAATTTTTTTCTCATGAAATGGGGCAATTGGCATGAGACTCATGGGATTTTTATGCCTTCCTCTGGATCAACACTGTAGGGGACTGTAGGGTTATAGGTTGGACTTGATGGACTGATGTCTTTATCCAACCTCATCTACTATGTAACTATGACTGTAAAACCTGTTTCTGCCCCAAGGATAAAATATGATTCCTTTGCCTGTAGAATATCTGTTGATATGGATGGAATATTAGCAGGTTGCCCATATAGACCAGACAGGAAACACCTTTTCAATGGAAATGGGAAACAGCCGCTTTTGTTATTCAGGAAAAGGACACTGGATAAGGTGGATAAATATATGTGGTATGGAAGGCATCTTTTAAATCTATTTTGAGAAGAAACTCTTCGCGCTAGCGAGAACCATAGCTCGAAGATGCTTTCCAGAAAAAACTGCTTAGATTTCAAATATTCATTGGAAACTCGAACATCGAGCATTGGACAAATATAACTATCCGATTTCCTTACTGGGAACACATAGCTTACTCAACCTCTTACACTGGGTGGAGACCTGGAAATGTGACCTTGGATTAAAGTCAGGGAGAGAATCTGATCTAGACATTTGTCTCCTAGGAGGAAAGGAACAATACTAGTACAAGATCATTAAGAATAGTATCCAAGATCCTCCGATCTAAACTTATTTTCTCCCAAGTGAGAAAAGTGTGTGTGTGTGCATGAACCTCACACATGACCCTTTTTACTGTAGTTCAGTTCAGTTAATTCATGGATATATTACACAGGGATGACCATTGGCTATACCATTCTACAATTTAGAAACAGAGGTTATCAACCGTTAGAAGACACTTATGTGAGCAGAATTTGGAACATCTGTATATGATAAAACTGCATCATTTTATATTATATAAACAAATAAATAAAAAATTTAAAAAAGTGTATAAAGTGAATAACCCATTTAAAGTTTTACCTGGATTTCTCCCTTTCTCCCATGAAATTGCTCTTATTGTGGTATACGCCATTGAATGCTCCACTATGGAGGTATTCATAGAGGCACTGCTCCTACTGAATGTCTCCATAATATTGCACCATACACTGCATAATAACGTGGATGTATCTATAGCTCCGTAGTAAAGAGATTTTGGGGCATATTCATAAAAACATATTAAACGCCAGTCCTCACATCCCCATTGCCAGCAGAAGAGCCACCTTATTTATGACAGAGCACACGCATCTTCATAAATGCGACAGCTCATCCGCAGGGCCTTGTGTCTGTGCTGTAATCTACGCTAGCTTGTAGCTGGTGGAGATTTCAGTGATCATTTGCACAAGTAAACTGTTGTAAATGATATTAAATTTAGCACAGCCCCCAAGCCAATTTCACTTTCGTTACAACAATTATTGTCGCAACTGGCATTTAAAAGTCACAGTCGGGGTTTGCAACTTATGTATGCCAGATATCTGGTGTAAACTTAATGATAGATCTCCCTCATAGTGTGCTTCTGTATGGGCTCCTGCACACAACTGTGATGCATGCACAAAGATGGCACCCACTCCCCTTTAAGGTACTGCATTGTAATAACTTGTACATTAGCAAAAACAACCAAAAAAAGAAACACAAGGTGTTTATTCACAAAAGGTCCAACCATGTTTTATTCTTCTTTTACACTGAAAGATAAATATATCTGATTGGTACATGGCAGTGCTTGAGAACTGGTAACATTTGTCTCCAAAACTAAATTAAATGTTAAAAAAAAATTCACAACATTGTACAGTTATCCAGGGCATCATACCCAAGATTGGCACAGCAGTGGGAGTGAAATTTCCATAAATATACAGTATACTAATGCTTTTATGAAAACTAAATGACTAATTCTCAGTACCTGAAACAATAGTTCGATTTTTAGAAAAATAATCTATTGTGAAGTCAGTTAATGTGTCTATAAACATCACAGAACTGTGCTGGAAGAGAAGAAGGTGATTCACAGTAGTGGTCTGGGTTCATGGGCCACACCACCACTCTATGGGTCATACCATGCCATGAGCCATACTGTCATCCCACGCATCACACAGGTCACACCACCATCTCAGTAACATTACATCATCATTCCGGTATTTCATTTTCTTCAAAACTGTTTACAAAGGGATACATGCCCCAATTCTGTATTCTCTTTATTGA
This sequence comes from Leptodactylus fallax, assembly GCA_947044405.1. NCBI lineage: Eukaryota > Metazoa > Chordata > Amphibia > Anura > Leptodactylidae > Leptodactylus > Leptodactylus fallax. The sequence goes on along the minus strand of CAMRHE010000073.1, from coordinate 2,692,782 downwards.
AAGGGACCATAATTTTAGAATAGGGTGGTTTGGAGCCCACTGGTTAGGCTCACTGTACTACTCTCACTGATAAATAAAAAACGTTGTAACCCTCAACGTACTTCTGTACACCATATACTTAACATAACTCTAACCCCTATAAAGGTTGGAGGGAATGTGTCCTCATTTTTTTAAACCAGTCCTTTTTTAATTCTCATTTTTACACACTTACAAATTACCAGAAGTCACCAGAGAGTCCCACCACCAGTACCCACCTTTATATAGTGAAATACATTTGTCAATACAATTGGTGGACTTTCCTGTATTTTAGTAGAAACATGGAGCATCCCTTAGCTGATCACCGACCACTACATGGTCTATGGTGACCTATAGGGCATCTGTCCAAACTTTCACCGTTGTTGGGACCATTATGTTTATCAGTTGTACATTCCCTGGGTACATATATCAATATTTTGCCATAATTTAGAGAAGGGACCCCCCTTTGGGAAGGTTTTTTTCTGGAATTCTGAACTGCAGTAGTGTGGCGAAACATTTGAGAAATTATCTTTAAAAATTCTTTTGCCTTTCATTTCCAGTTTTGGAAAAGTCCTAGAAACATCTTTAAACTCAAGAAAAGGTAAGGGACCATTGGCTACCCAGCTCATTTACAGTAATACTTCAAGAAAGGAAGAGCTACATGGGTATACAGATGTCAATGATGTAGAGTCGTGAAAAAATAAGAAGTCATATATCCATTTTGCAATAAAGCTACTGGAACCAATGCAAAAACTTCACCTGGGCTCATTGCCAAACTGAGTGATGCTGAATGCTGCCATATGTGATTATACTACCGCGTAGTTAGCAGTGTATGTTAATGTGTCGCTACAGTGGCGGGTTCTTTAAGACAGAGATGGTGAAGGGGGGGTTAGGGGGGTCCTATTGTGATTGCAACCTTAGATAAAGCACTGCTCAGGATCATAGAACAGGAAAATGGAGAGGCCGATAAATGACAATATTGTGAGTGATAAGACTGAAGACAGGAAGCATTTCACCAGTACAATATAGTTCAGCTGGTGAAGAAACTGGTGTGTGGGCGGACATCTATGGCTGCTATTTTCTGACTGTTCCCATACAGCATTATAGTTTCAATCTCCATTAATGTCAATCGTTTAACATCAGTTATGTGCTGGGCTGGGTCTCGGTAAGGCTTTCTAATAGCTGTGTGACATTTCACATTGCAACAGAAGGGATTATATTTCTCAATAAAGGTCTGTTAAAGACAAAGAAGAATTTACTATTGCAGTTACCAGGAAATGCCAGTAACCAAGTACTTCTAAGTACGATACAATTGCCAAAACTAATATACTTGACATTTAACGTTGCTACAAAGCAACTAATATAAGCAACAAATATGTCAAGCAGGGGTGGACACTGTGACATTGACAATTACATTGTGACATTTCAGCTTGAGAAAGTAATGAATCTAAGTGTAAGGAATCATATAGTAGCCACTGCTTAAGTATTTCCTCAAAACTACATGTTGCCTCACTACTTATCCACATCATGGCGGCACAGTGGCCTCTACACATGTCCATACCCTAAACATTGCAGAGTATCTTGGCACAATAAAGATTATGCTATTCTTCACCTGGATGTGAGCGCTGTCACATTGGAGTGTTCTGTGGAATTGCAATGTTCTCTAGGGATTTACTTAGTAACAAGGTGACCAATTATTTTTCTGGGATATTGGTGTTGTTCAGTTTCTCCCATTTTTTTCAGGAGCTGCAACTACATCAGCCATATCAGATTTATATGCTTTACAACGTTAAGGCTAAGGCCCCATGTAGTGGGTCACAGCTAAAAAGCACTGTGAGAAAATCTGCGGCGGAAACACATCACGGTTTTTCCCGCATTGTTTTTCAAAGAAAGTCCACAGCGGTTTCCTCTGTGGACTTTCTATTTCCATTATACCTATAGGTAAACCGCCAGCATTTACATAGTTATAATTGACATCCTGCGATTTCCAAAACCGAAGCGGTATTTTTCTGCAGTGATTGTAAAATGCTGTGGTTTTTGCTGTGGTGTTTTTGCCATGTAGGGCCCCAGCCTGCAAGGGAGTCTGTCACTAGAACTCTGCATGTTGTCCCAGCCCTACAAATAGATAGGTTAGGGTCACCTGTATAAAAATGGTGGTTCCACCATGTAAATCAGTACCAGATGTTGTTTTTGTCACAAGAGCTATGGTGATGTCTTGGCAACAGAGGCAACAATTAACAAGGAGGAAACTCTGTTTGAATCAGTTGATCCTATCCTGTTTGTGGGCTTGGTTGATATACTGGCCTCTGGTGACTCCATTTAAAGGGAGTCTATCATTGCTTTCTGCTACTTTAAACCTCTCCCATAGTGCTGTAGCTGCTGTTAGCAGAATAAAAACCATACCACTCTTATGTTTCAGAGCACCAGGGATGCAGAGAAAAAGCACTTTTATTATTTATTCAAATGAGGATCTTGGAGCACAGGGAGAGTTTTCTTCTATTACTGAGCACTGCTGCATCATCACTAAACATGCCCATCCTGCATTCAGCTCACACTGCCCAGGGGGAGGAGCTGAATGTAGGATGGGCGTGTTTAGTGATGATGCAGCACTGCTCAGTAATAGAAGAAAACTCCCCCTGTGCTCCAAGATCCTCATTTGAATAAAGAATAAAAGTGCTTTTTCTCTGCATCCCTGGGGCTCTGAAACTTAAGAAAAGGTATGGTTTTTATTCTGCTAACAGCATCTACAGCACTATGGGAGAGGTTTAAAGTAGCTGGAGGCAGTGATAGACTTCTTTTAAAGCATACTTAAACTTTCAGACAACTTTTGCTTTTCTGCCAGCATTTGTGACACTAACACATTTTGTAATATATTTTATTAAGGGGTTTTGACTCCTTTCTGTGAAATTCACTTCATGAACCTTGTTTATTCATTCTTCTGTATATACAGTCATATGAAAAAGTTTGGGCACCCCTATTAATCTTAATCATTTTTAGTTCTAAATATTTGGGTGTTTGCAACAGCCATTTCAATTTGATATATCTAATAACTGATGGACACAGTAATATTTCAGTATTGAAATGAGGTTTATTGTACTAACAGAAAATGTGCAATATGCATTAAACCAAAATTTGACCGGTGCAAAAATTTGGGTACCCTTATCATTTTATTGATTTGAATACTCCTAACTACTTTTTACTGACTTACTGAAGCACAAAATTGGTTTTGTAACCTCACTGAGCTTTGAATTTCATAGCCAGGTGTATCCAATCATGAGAAAAGATATTTAAGGTGGCCAATTGCAAGTTGTTCTCCTATTTGAATCTCCTCTGAAGAGTGGCATCATGGGCTCCTCAAAACAACTCTCAAATGATCTGAAAACAAAGATTGTTCAACATAGTTGTTCAGGGGAAGGATACAAAAAGTTGTCTCAGAGATTTAACCTGTCAGTTTCCACTGTGAGGAACATAGTAAGGAAATGGAAGACCACAGGGACAGTTCTTGTTAAGCCCAGAAGTGGCAGGCCAAGAAAAATATCAGAAAGGCAGAGAAGAAGAATGGTGAGAACAGTCAAGGACAATCCACAGACCACCTCCAAAGAGCTGCAGCATCATCTTGCTGCAGATGGTGTCACTGTGCATCGGTCAACAATACAGCACACTTTGCACAAGGAGAAGCTGTATGGGAGAGTGATGCGAAAGATGCTGTTTCTGAAAGCACGCCACAAACAGAGTCGCCTGAGGTATGCAAAAGCACATTTGGACAAGCCAGCTTCATTTTGGAAGAAGGTCCTGTGGACTGATGAAACAAAGATTGAGTTGTTTGGTCATACAAAAAGGCGTTATGCATGGCATCAAAAAAACACAGCACTCCAAGAAAAACACTTGCTACCCACTGTAAAATTTGGTGGAGGTTCCATCATGCTTTGGGGCTGTGTGGCCAATGCCGGCACCGGGAATCTTGTTAAAGTTGAAGGTCGCATGGATTCAACTCAGTATCAGCAGATTCTTGAGAATAATGTACAAGAATCAGTGACGAATTTGAAGTTACGCCGGGGATGGATATTTCAGCAAGACAATGATCCAAAACACAGCTCCAAATCTACTCAGGCATTCATGCAGAGGAACAATTACAATGTTCTGGAATGGCCATCCCAGTCCCCAGACCTGAATATCATTGAACATCTGTGGGATAATTTGAAGCGGGCTGTCCATGCTCGGCGACCATCAAACTTAACTGAACTGGAATTGTTTTGTAAAGAGGAATGGTCAAAAATACCTTCATCCAGGATCCAGGAACTGATTAAAAGCTACAGGAAGCGACTAGAGGCTGTTATTTTTGCAAAAGGAGGATCTACTAAATATTAATGTCACTTTTCTGTTGAGGTGCCCATACTTTTGCACCGGTCAAATTTTGGTTTAATGCATATTGCACATTTTCTGTTAGTACAATAAACCTCATTTCAATCCTGAAATATTACTGTGTCCATCAGTTATTAGATATATCAAATTGAAATGGCTGTTGCAAACACCCACATATTTAGAACTAAAAATTATTAAGATTAATAGGGGTGCCCAAACTTTTTCATATGACTGTATATTCTGAATATATAACCCATATATTCCTCTGGTGTATTGGTTGGGGCCTGGCTCCAGTATAATACAGAGTAGCTTGGTGGCATGAGATTCTCAGCTTTCATATGCCACCAAGATTGCACTTCTGCTTGTATTATTTCTGGAGATATCACCATATATGAACACTCATTGACTTAAAAAAAATAACGCAACAAGGACTTTGCAATCAAATGAAATGTTATGTGTGAATGTAATGATGATATATGTAAGTGATTACAATATTAGTTGGAAAGGATAAGTTCATTGGGGAAAACTGTACAAGGAGGCTCCAATACCCTGTTGGACTGCCTCTAGCATACAAGATGACATATGGTTGGACATGGAGGCATACAGGTTCTGCATAGTATACTATGACACATTTCCCACAGATGTTGCAGGTGGGCCTGTAGAATCTGCACAATCAAAGGTTGCTAAAGATGATTGGAAATACTGTATATGTGGTGACTAGGCAGGCCAATATGTTGCAATCTGGCCGAGACATTCCTGAGAGACCCTTGCTCTGAAAATCCTGCTGAAAACTTCCAGTTGGAAGTCCTGCCATATAAAGCAACACATATGGCTGCACATATTACTTACATATCGCCAAAAATTTTGTGTGCCTTATATAATTACTAATGGTCACTGGCTGTTGTATACGATGGCTCCCCAGATCATCACACTAGTAGTTGGAGCAGTGTGGCACTTTACAGCAAAGGCATTATTGAAGCACTCACCACTGTCCGACCGTCATCAGCTCTCAAACAAAACCTGGATACATCACTAAGGCACGGTTCACACTACCGTTGATGTCCGTTCTGATAGTGTCCGTTAAAAAAAACAAAAAAAAACAAAAAACGGACACCTATCATAACAGACATTAACGGACACTAACTGATGTTAATGTGTCCGTTTTTTTAACTGATCCAATTAATGGATTAGTTAAAAAAAACGGACACATTAGCATCAGTTAGCGTCCGTTTTTTAACACTGTTCGTTTTTTTTTCCTGCTTTTTGAGCATGCGCAGAAAAAAACGGACATAAAATAACGGACAGTAACTGATGGCTATCATTTACTGTCCGTTATAAGTCCGTTACCCATAGACTTCAATGTTAAAAAAAATAACAGACACTTGCTGTCCGTCAAGAATCCATTATTTCAAACGGACAAAAAAGTCCTGCATGTAGGATTTTTTGTCCGCAAAAAAAAACGGACTTCTGACGGATTGGGTGTAAACGGATACAATATAAAAACCCATTGAAATGAATGCAAATTTTAACGGATTTCTGACGGTTCAGCTAGTGTCCAATGCTAAAATCTTGTAACGGACAATAGCAACGGACACTACTGACGGTCACCAACGGTAGTGTGAACGCCCCCTAAAGATGATATGGTTCCAGTCTGTAGCAGTCCAGGTTTCACATTCATGACACCATTGCAAATGAAGATGACAGTGCCTGCTGTCAATGGCAGGACAAGGAATGGGCACGCCGTAACACCAGATTTCCTTCTGTTAAGCGCCTGCAGATACAGGAGTGTGTAATGAAGGTACCACCTGTGTCCGGATGGTGGAAAAGGAAAATATGTGAGCTACTCATACTTGTTGACAGATCAAACAATCCTCTCTATTGGTGGTCTGTGTGGAACCTGTTCACCATGTGTGCATGCTCTCACATAGCCACTGCGCCCTACACCTCTTAACAGCTAAGTCAGAACAGATAAGATGGCAGGCAATTCTCATTCCAATGAAGCCCCCTTTCTTCCCTGTCAACTGGGCTAAATGTCTTTGAGTTCAGTGTAAAGACATGTCTAGCAGTCAATAATCTCAGTGACCCAAAAGTAACCTCTTAGAGCCTTTAGGGCTCCAAGGGAATCACATTTACGTCTTCTTGTACCAAGACCCAGTGTCTAATCAGACCCCACCAGTAATCATTTACAGATCTGCCTGAGATATAACTGCATGCTGAGCTTTGCAGCAGTCTGACATTTCCATCTGGGTGTTTTTTTGTTTTTTTTTTGTCAGTGACTGTATATGCAGTTCCTATATCCAGACTGTGTTTTCAACTGGTGATATTTCTGGAAATGATACAGGTTACACTGCGATCTTGGTGGCACATGAAAGCTGAAAGTCTTGTTTTTCATATGATACCACTGTTCTAGATTATACATTGCCCAATATATAACTCCCTGATCTAATCCCCTTCCATCCTCAGCCTCTCTGTATTACCTGTAGTTCAGTGAGAATGAACGTTCGCCAACAGATATATTATCAGCCGCGCTTGATCGTTCATTGAAAGAAGGTTCCCAGAAAGATCTTCTGTTTATTGCGTGTTGTTACAGAACATGTATGGTTGGTTTGATCAACTGAAATGGCCAGTATGGCCTATAATGTGTATGACTCCATCTGCAAAATTATAGTTCTTTCAACAGTTCTTCTAACATCAGTGTATTTTATCTAATGTGTATAGCCACCTTTAAAGGATCTGCTGCTAACATCTTGGTACCAGATATCAGAGATTCAGAGGTTTTGAGGAGTCCATTTCTCATTGGATACTTTGTACACCCACATTTAGTTAAAAGGGTTGACCAGGAATTTTTTTATGGTCTATCCTTAAGATAGGTCTGATCAGTCAAGGGCCAACAGTCGGCCCCCTTCATGTATCACCTGTACAGGGCCGCTTTCGGCACCCATACTATACACAGCATGCAGCCAGAAGCAGTGGGCTCCATGCCCTGTATATTGGCTTGGTGTTCCCATAGACTTCAACTACTACACTATACCAGTGTATAGTACATGCGTCGTAATAGGCTCAGTACAGCTGATTTGTTTGGGGGCTGCCTGTTGGCCCTCCACTGATATAAATAGCTTATCCTAAGGCTATGCCAAAAAAAAAAACTTGGCTGACCCCTTTAAGGTAACTCCGTTATTCACAAACAACTTGTAAATTCACTTCATATTCTTCTAAATATAACAAACTCTGGAGCAAAAACAGATATTTTGATATTATCATGTCATTATATATAGCACAGGTCCCCAACATTTTGTAAGTCACTAGACACTTTTAAAGGCAACAGATGTGTTGAGCCATACACTATATTAAAATGGAAACAGCCTAAAGCTGGCCATACACATTACTTGTGTCGCCTGAACCCACCAGTTTCAGTGAGGCCCCCCCCCGACTCTTCCCTTATGCCAGATGTCAGGGGGAGTAAAGGACAGGGCTTTTGTATTTCAACATGCTTCATCCTTTTATTCTTGAAGAGATATATGAATGCCAGGGGTGTCTAGCAGTGGATTTCGCCCCTTTATTGAAACATGTGCATACTTGTCTGGGTTGCTGCATGTGTTTGGGATAGCTTCAGCCAACAGCTATTTAATGTGTATGATCAGTCTAAGATGTCATCAATTGATATGTTTATTACCCTATTGTTAACTACTCGTGATATGGCTTTGCCCCTAGTGGCAAGTTCTAGTAATGCTATGACCTTCCTGGTGTCACTAGTGCCCAGCAGTATCTGCAGCTGCCACCAACTGGGGAGCCACACGTGGCTTCTAAGTCACTGACAGGGACACTGGTCTGTAGTAAGCAAACTTCTGTTTGTCAGTATGAGGTTTTCTAAGAAGCATAAAAATATGTTTTTTTTGTTTTTTTTACTTGTGCCTAATTTTGATTTCTGTACAGTAAAAATCCCAACATTTTCCTAAGTAAGTGTGACATATAAAGACAATATATATATATATATATATATATATATATATATATATATTCATATAAGGCAGCTTTATATGAAATATATTATAAAAGCCTATTTACCAATGGTCTCTTCTATCTTAAACTAATTTGGCAAATTCAAAGTACAACACTGTAAAGATTAACATGGTCATACAAAAATATTGGGCCTATATTTTCATATACTTAACCTATAGTTTAGAACGGATATCTTGAATGAACACAAGGTAGATATGGATGACATAATCATGATATAACATGGTAACAGCACACTATGTATTAAATGGGTTGTCCACTGCGTGACTTCTGACTGCACAACAGAAGCAAATTGTTGGATTTTAGTTGGATACATTGTATGTAGATACGTCTGAGCCAGTGCAGGGAATAGAGTAGTGATGTGATACTTTATTCCCTATGCGGGTAGAGCCATATGGAGACCTGATGAACTACTTTGGCCACACAACTTGAAACCTCCAAACCTCCTCTAGAATGGGAGCTTCTGTATATCTAACAGAAGGGGGCTCTGAGTGGGGAACCTACTTCCTATAATGTATATGTACCCTAGACAACACCTTCAGTCTACACGTTATTTTACAACACAAAAGGACAAGCTCAATGCAGTCATCTCACCACAATACAAATCTGCTGATCTACAGTCTTACTTCTTCGATATCTATGTCTTCCAGAATGTGTAAAGGTGGAAGACATAACAATCTTTAGGCTAAATAAGCAGCGTCCCTATATAAGACAGTCCCAATACAGGTGATAAACATTTGTTGTATATTAACTTCACCACCAGCTCATTGGATATTTTTTTACTTCTTTGTAAAGGGGTTCTCCATCTTAACAAAGACACAAGAGCGTTCACCATAACTTCCATTCCCCAACATGACTAGGTGAATATTAGTTTTCTCTTGGGGGAACTCATACATCAATATAACCATCGCTTCCCATTCATATCTATTCACACACATAGAGAAACTATGCCAAGATAAGCACCTTAAAAGATGATGACACAATTTGCACTTTGAAAAATTCCCTTTGGCTTGCATAGAATGGTTAAATAAATGTTTGCTGTACAGGTATATAACCTATATATATATATAGAAGGGAAAGCCTCTGTCAGGAACAATAAACACAGAAAATGCACAAAAAATAAAACATGTCCCAGCAATTCCTTCCTTAATCTCCTTCCTTCCACTTGTCCTATTCTGTCTTATATTACCATTACAACTTAGAAGTATAATAAAACAATCTTCCAAGAGCTCGGCCCCTTCCTCCTCCTTACTGTCCCATGTCTGGTTCTAAGACAACTGGCTAAAGCAGGGGCCTCCTTGCTGTGCTCTGTCTGTAGTAGGACAGAATATAGTTAAGCTCTGCCCCTTTGCTCAGCCTTGTCTACCTGCATGAGAAAGGAAACCGATGAGCTCAATTGGCTATTTTTGCTTATTTTTCACATTGTGGAAGATTAAGACTTAGCTGAAACCTTCTCAGTATATACCCTGGTAAAGTGATAATAAAATTATGAAGTAATGAACAGATAAAGTACAGAAGAGTCCTTAGACTTACAGAGAACGTACATGCATCCATCATGCACCATGGCTCCCCACTCATAAATAATACTGCATTTCTTTAAAAAATATCATACAGATGTAGCTTCAACAAAACAGATCAGGTACTCCAATTAAACCATAGGTTACAGAAAGGTTACCATCTAAAGTACATGCACCATTTTTGGCCACAAAACAGCCCTTCAAAAACAAAAAAAGTCATGATGTGCAGTCCGGTTCAAGGTAACATCAAAAATAATTTTGCTAACTTGTTATCTTTAATAACAGCTGTGTTATGTGTAACATGGAGGTGTCCCTGGTCATCTAGCATCTCTATGTGAAATCTATGTATAAACCACCTGAGAACGGATACACTTTGTGAATCTCTCGCTCATATACATGTCATTCCGTTTCCCTTTCAAACACACAAAGATCACCAACTTGTTAACATTTTATAACAATCACCAAAAGCACTTGTGAAAGCGGGTCACTTGGTCACTCCTAATCCAACCTTCAAGTCGCATGTGATAGGCAAAGGCAGAAAAACTTGTGTATTTTATTAACGTCCTGGACTTCAAAATGGGCCTAAGCTGCAGTCAGAGCGAATGTGCCATCAGTTTTTGGTGTTCCGGCAATCGGTATGTGGAGAATTTGTTATAGACCACGCAGCCCATCACATGCCTGGGTGTTTTTCTAAACAGCCCTTCATGGTAGTCACAGTGGAGTATAGAGACACATCTGCATGCGGAACAAAGTACAGAACATTAACCTAACAGAATTTGTAAAGGGCTTCATATGGCATCTGTCCTCTGAGGAAGTCAACTGAAAGCAGAAGGTTTTTTTTTAAAATTCCTTGGCCAATACAGGGTAAGATTTCAGTCTCAGAAGACAAGGATTTACTCCCACTATTACAGCAGCATGGAAAGCAAGGGTGCACAAGGTCTGGAACCTTCTGATATTTATTCCCATTTCACTGAAATGGGGCATTGTTAGATATGCAAAGTCCAGACCTGGTTTTATTGGAACTGGTATAGTCTTTCTACAAAGTGAGGAATGTTATACATCCTGAAAACATTGACACTGATATACAGGGTAAGAGAAGATGAGTTCTGCTGCCGCTGGACACAGTTGAAGGCCCCTTGAGCACCTCTAGATAATGGTCCTGCCTTTGTTGGTCTTCAATTATTATGGAAGTTCCTCATTTGTTTTCAATCAGAGTTTGTACCTTGTGAACTAGTTCCCGGGCTATCCTCAGAATGAGCTGTGCATCATGGTGCTCGGCCATTTCTATCAAAGCAAGAAGCAAGAATAAGTTAGAGATCTTCTGAAGACATTGGTCATCAGCTGACTGTTATTCCTCCCACCACCCTTAAATTCATATACATGCACTTATAGCTCAGCTGAGTGTACACATGTTCTCAATGTGGTTAGGAGGTTTGACCAAAATTCATTAATTATGTATGCCCACTAACATCTCTCACTTATAGTTGTTAAGGCATCTGCCTATCTAGTTACTACCATCAAGATTTGCAAGATAGCACCATTAGGTCTAAAGTGCCATTCATTTGTATAGAGCAGGGGTCAGCAACCTTCATCACTCCAGCTGCTGTGAAACTACAACTCCCAACATGATCCATTCACTTCCATGGGAGTTCCAAGAACAGCAGAGCAAGTATGCATGCTGGGAGTTGTATTTTTACAAAAGCTGAAGTGGCGAAGGTTGCCTACCCCTGGTATAGAGGTTTTCTGATACCTACATGAATGAGATTACTACCACTACTATAATACACATTTGTGCATCAAAGCGCTAAACATTTTTAAACATTTTCTGTCCCAACATTTTCTTACATTCTTTAATAAAAGTTGTATTCTCTTAAATGGGTTTTCCATTAAATGTTGATGATCTATGCTTAGAACAGGTCATCAGTATCTGATAGGTGGTGTCTGACACCAAGGACCCCCACAGATCAGCTGCTTATGTTTTCCTGGCCAGGGACATCATGTTCATCTGTCACATGGCCTGTTTGCAGCTCAGTTCCATTCAACTGCAATACCAAGCAATGTCCATATGCAGAGGTGTATACAGAGGCCCCCAACTATAATGCATCGTTTATAGTACTGGTCTCCCCTAAGGAGACAGTATGGGCCCCTAAGGCTCCTGGGTCCAGGTGTGAATGCTATCTCTGCATCCCCTCAAGTTACACCCCTGTCCCCATGCAATGTACGGCAAAGTGCTTGGTATTCAGTAAAGAGGCTGCAGCACTCACCAAAATGCCGTGGTCTCTTTAAGCAGCTAATCATTGAGGATCCTGAATATTAGATCTTGACTCATCTGATATTAATGGCATATCCTAAGCATAGATCTTCAATATTACAATCTCAGAAAACTTCTTTAAGTACTTGTGGCACAGCCAACTCTACATTAAACTATCAGGGCAAGCAGCATTTAGCTCTTTCCCTAACTCTCACAGACTTTAATGGAGTTGCAAACATGGCCACCTCTATTAATTTCTATAGGGCAGTGTTCTCTAACCTGTGGACTCTTCAACTGTTACAAAACTACAGACTATGGTTGTCAGAGAAGTTATAGTTTCTCAACAGCTGAAGAGCCACAGGTTGGGGAACACATGCTACAGAGACTGCAGCGAACATAGGTCACTAGACCACAGGTCTCTCAATACGTGATGTTATAGAGATAGGACCTGCACCGATCAGATATTTATAGCATATCCTGTGGTTAGGTGAGTTGGGTGAATACTTTTTAATAGATATATATTTGCGGCATCACAAAATGTTAGTCAGTGCAATAAATGTAAAAAAAATGGAATAATAACTTCAAAACCTTTAAAATATTTAGTCATGTAAGTTGCTTACCATTAAAAAACTTGATTATATCTGTAAAATCCATGTTGTTGTCTCGGACAATCTCTCGATAAACTTGCACAAGCGCAAGAGCGATAAACAATACAAAATGTTCTGAAGAAATTAGTCTGGCTGCCCAAATAACTTCCCAAACAGCGAATACATCTTCATACAATAATTCTGACAAAAAGGACAGATAATACAATTTATGTAGAAGAAAGTAAAATTGCTGTATATCTGTATGGAAAAGGTTTAGCTATTGTATTCTGGTCAACAACGTAAAATTATAATAATGTAAAATAGCAAACTATATAAAAATAATGGCGATGACTGTAGTTGGGGCAAATGGGGTCATGTGCTATCATATATATACTGTATATTAGAAAGAGGAGGAGTCTTCTGCTCATGATCCCTGTTTATTAGCAAGTTTGGACAACCCCCAAGAAATGTTATCCCCCCTTCTCATTTTCATGGGTTAAATAGGGAAACTATAAATAAATACCCAATAAAGAGCTGTTCTACAAGCAGATTAGAAATACCTCTTTTGAAATCAAGAAGAAACCAGCGATAACAGAAGTAGAAATGTGTGTAGTCTCCATTCTGGTGCATGAGTTCGAAGAGCTCGGAGTCCAAAATCTGGAGAAAATTTACTGCATAAGTTACAAAAGAATACTCTTTTCTTCCCATTACCTACAAGAAATTCTTAATTTTCTTGAAACATTTCAGGGGCGCCCTCACTTATGGCCAATGCTGTTTAAGAAAACAATTCGATGGATTTCTGGGCAGCAGAAATGTTGGGGGGAGAAGCAGGCATGTTTACACTTATCAAAAAAATATAATCCCTCTAGAAATGCAACTAGTGCCAATAAATACATTATGTTTCATTACTATGGCTCTCTTGAGCAATCCTGATATGAGAAGAGCGCACACTAATGATTATGGCAGCTCTGAATAAAATTAGTGTTATCATGACAACAAATTAACTTTTCTCTGATTACGTTCATCACCTTAATAATAAGTATAATAAAATTCTAATGGTGAACACTATAAAGAGCAGTGTCATTATCTCATCAGTTGATCGTTTAGGATAATATCATTAGATTATATTTTTATGCATTTTGAAAACAGTTTTCTTAAAAAAAAAAAAAAACTGCAGCATAAATGATTTAATATGGCTACGATGATCTTTTTTGTAAAATATTCTTATAAAAATCTTAGTTTCCTGTTGCTACTACTAGTTGATCTGCATGTGACTGTGTTTTGTTGAAAGACACCTGGGAATGTATCAAGACTTGCATTTCCTTCACCAGTCTTGATTCCCTGTACACTGTATCCTACCCAATGTAGGGGCAGAATCTTATTGGCAGTGCTTCAAAAATTCTGACTTTATGTGCCACTTTTTGTTGTACATCTTTTCATAAATACCTTCACTTTTTGTTTTTGTAGGATTACAAAAAAAAGGTAATTCGATCATTTCCAGCCCAGTTAAAGTATTTCAACATACTAAAGCTAGATTCACATGTTTGTAGGAGACTCTGCCACAGATTCCACTGAAAGTCGACGGAGAGAAAAGTCTTGCACTTCTCTCCTCTGATTTCAGTATAAAAATGGTGGAAACCAGACGGACACGTGCAAGTCCATTTCTGCACAAAAAAGTGCTACAATTTAGTCCGCTTCCTGTTCCTTTGTGGGTGGTATGCTGTCTTTTTTTGTTTCATTTTCTATACTTTGTATGTCTCTGGGTCCTCGAAAAACAGATGACAGACGGATGTTGTCCATATTTTTTTCACGGACCCAGAGACTTTCTTTGGTGTGATACATTAGCATCTGTTGTTTTTTGTGGACCTAGTATCGATGTGAAATATTCCAGCAATGATGCATATATAATAAATATCCACCTATATCCTGCAAAACTCAACAGGAGCTTCAGTACATAAAAGGTAAATGTAGAACTCACCTGGATCAAAGATCTCATGTTTGCAAAGTGTGTGTCCATGGCACCTCCATTTGGGAAGTTTTGACTCATTCTCTTCATGAGTTGGGTAAAACAGCTGTATGCCATTAAATCTATAGACAGAATATATCATTATTTATTACCTACATGACAAGGCTAAGAACATATGTAGTGAACTCCACAGCATGCTCGTGGAGTTGTGGAATTTTGCAGCTGATTTCAAGTTCAAAGTATGAAATTTTCTGCAGCAAAATCCACAGCAAAAAAAATTTGCTTCACCACTACTTGTATGAGTAAAAGTAAAATAAAATGACCTAAAGACAACCAAAAATAATGCAGCATGACTTTTGCTATGTTAAAGGAGTTGTCCAATTATGGACACTCATCCCCTATCCACTGGACACGGAATAAGTGTCCAATCGTTGGGAGGCCGATCACTGGGTCCTCCAGTCATCAAAAAAGCCCTCCTTGTGAATGGAGCACCATTGCACTTGCGCGACCAGCGCATCTCCTTGGAAGTTAATGGTGAGCTGGCCGCCATCGCAATGACACTCGATTCACAAGGAGGCCCTAGGGGGACTTTCGGTCCCCCATCCTCCTGATTACTGGGGAAACTGTTGATCAGGCCTCCAGCAATCTGACACTTATTCCCTGTCCTGTGAATAGGGAAGTGTCCATAACGACACAACCCCTTTAACTACGTAGTAGCAAGATGTAAGGGGACTTTGTACCAAATTAATGCATACTGGTGAACCAAATGATTATTTTTATATGTGACAAGTATCCTTGCTAAATATCAGATTTGCTACATCCCCAAATCCATTGGTCACATAGTCTAAGCTCAGGAGGTGGGAAAAGGAGATAAAATGGATGCCTCTACTAGAAAATAAAAAAATACTCCTAGTATTCTTTCTTTATTTTTACACTTTAGTAAATAATTCATATATTTTGTTTTATGGTACATGCGTATCTTAAAGGGGTTGTCCAAAATTTAGGATTTTATGGCCTATCTTTAGGATAGGCCACAAATACCTGTTCGATGGGGGGCCGACAGTTATCCCTGCTCCTATCAGCTGTACAGGACCACTTCTATGCCTGTACTATATACAACACATGGTCGGAAGCAAATAAACCCGGTCTCTGCATAGTGGCAGGGCGCTACTACTGCACCTCATTTCCCATTGACTTCAATACAGCTGAACTACAGGACTGCGCCTGGCCACTATAGAGGGCACAGAGCAAACTGCTTCCAGCCCTGTGTTGTGTATAGTACGGGTGTTAGCAGAAGCCCATACAACGGCAGATATTTATGGTCTATCCTTAGGATAGGCCATAAAATCGTACATCCTAGACAACCCCTTTGAAAATTGGGTGTGTTTAGTGCAGTGTTACTTACCATTATCTAAAACCACCATTAATGGAGCCAGCAGGTCACACATTCCTTGGACATACCCTACATCCAGGTGCTCCCATACATAGCTGTAAGCAGACGAAAGGAGCAAGATTCAATTATGAGATATTTTACACATCTCCATTACAACCATAATCCTTTAATCTGACTTAAAAGTGTTCTTTTCAAAGGGAAAATCTTATCCTAGGTGTACATGTTTAGAGATATAGACTGCCTATGCCAGTGACTCAGTGCACTGATGGAAAGAAACATTTTTCACAGGGGTATCCCTACCAAATAATTTTTACCAAAAGACCAGAAACAGTTTTGATATTTTTTTTTTAGTACAGTTTTTGAATTTACAGATGGAACATAGATTTTTCTCACCAAAAACCACATCAAAACTGCACCATGTGAATATACAGTACCCTCAAAGCTACACCATCCGAAACTTTCTACTCAGCACATAAAAAAATTCACCCTTTTCCATTCACCAGACTCTCTTAAAGGCCCCCACATAGTATCATGCCCCAACACATTGGAAGAGTGAAGAAATCAGGTGATACCTTTTAGACGCTAACTTAGTATATTTGATGGTAAGCTTTCGAGAGTGCTAGCTCTCTTCTTCAGACATGGTGTTATACAAGAAACTGAAAATTCACAGACTTTTTATACACAAAAGACTTGGACCTTCAAAGGATCTTAGAATCTTTAAAAATAACAAAATGCAATATAAGTAGAGAAGTTATTTATAACAGGCCAAGAAATAAACAATCCAGAAACTTGTGGGGCGTGACGGAGAGATCAGTAATTCTTGCTGTAATCTGTTTGCTATCAGGTGGTGATTTGTGACCCTCACAGTTCATACATAGTGTGACATGAAACTGGCATGAATATTAAGTCCAAATTGCAGAGTTTGAAATTTTTACATTAACTTGTATTCCCATTCCTTTCTCTCCCTCTGCATCTTAAAATGTCCCATTAAAATCACAACCCGCAAATCTTCAACATTCTTGACCTGTTGTAAATAACTTCTTTACTTATATTGCATTTTGTAATTTTTAAAGATTCTAAGATACTTTGAAGGTCCATGTCTTTTGTGTATAAAAAGTCTGGGAATTTTCAGTTTCTTGTATAACACCATGTCTGAAGAAGAGAGCTAGTACTCTCGAAAGCTTACCATCAAATATACTCAGTTAGCCTCTAAAAGGTATCGCCTGATTTCTTCACTCTTCCACTACTTTCTATGGCTAACATGGTACAACATTATACTACTAGCCCCAACACATTATAATGCTGCCTAGACACATAATAATGCTCCCTGGTGGCCCACAGACACCTAATAATGTCCCCCTGTGTCCCTCAGGCAAGTAAAAATATCCTCCAGTAGCTCCCAGGCAAGTAATGTCCCTCAGTTCCCCCAGGAAAGTAATAATGTACCCCAGTGGCCCCCAGTTAAGTAATAATGTCCCCCAGTGGCCCCCAATTAAATAATAACAACCCCGGGTGGCCCCGGACTGAAGTTGTGCTATATAAATAAAAAACAATTAACACTTACCCATCTTCATTCCCCCGGGAGCTCCACTGCTCTTATCTGCTGCACAATTCAGCAGGTCTTTACCAGACATCACTAGAAAATGCCTGAGCGATAGATCCTGCTTCACCGTTCTATTTAACAACATTGGCCTCCTAAGGAGGCCAATGTAGTGAAAAGTGGATGTGTGGCCATTTCCCTTTCAGAGTGTCGCAGCACCTTTGGGCGACTCCACGGCACCACGGTTGGGAATCGCTGGCCTATGCTAAACCAAGAGTTTTTACATTTGTAGCAATAATCGCTCTGATCGGTGTGGGCCCCAAACACTTAGATTTGCACCTATGAACAGTTTCTCCACAGATGGGGTGTTCACCTCATCTAGTTGAACAGGGGTCATGGGACCCAATTTTTAAAATAGGTGTAGGTCTTTGAGATGGGATATATCAGACATGTATGACATAAACTTCACTAAGTGGTGTACTGTGATGTTCCCTGGTCATACATGCAACCTCACTGGAACTGTACAGAAGAGATTTTAACAGTTTTTATCAAAGATTTAGTGAGCCAGCACAATGCCAATTGTCATGCCAATAAATATGAGCAAGCTGAAACTAATCTGTGTAAAGACGCTGCATGTAGCCAGTCCGTGGTTGAATGGCACGGACAGCACATGGATGGCATCCATGTGTCACCCATGTCTCCACCATCCCCTTTCACTTCTCTCAGTAAGCTCACGCCACAAATCAGGCAGGTATAAGACCTTTCCTGAGTTTAGACATTGCTCACTGCTGCATACATTGGGCCATGATATTACACAAGCGTTTGTATGGGGCTATAGAGATGAATGGGTCAATGTGTCAACGTGAAAAACACTGACAAAGCAAGTCATGTGCATAGAGTCTTATCCTGCAAATATGGGCACAGCAGACAACTATTACTCATAGCATGCACATACAGACCCAGTACAATACTGCTACTGTTATCCTGTACATATGGGCGGAGGGCAGTACTACTAGACTTCTGAGTGCAAATATGGGCACAGAACAGTACTGCTATGGTTTTCCTGCACATATGGGCAGAGTGCAGTACTGATACACTCTTAAACATACAGCACAGTACTACTATTCTAATCATATGCAACTGAACACTACATAGTACTTGTCCTAGACATATAGGAACAGCGCAGTACTACTTATCCTGCATATTGGGGGGGGGGGTATATATATATATATATATATATATATATATATATATATATATACTCTATATGGGCACTGCACAATATAACTAGTCTTTTCCTGTATAGTTTATATGGACATGGCACAGTACTACTTCTCTAATCCTGAACACGATATATAGACATATCACAGTACCATTTCTCCTAGGTTGGTTTCACACTACTGTTTTTGAGTCCATTGTTCTGATCCATCACAGGATCAGAACCACAGACATTAAAAAACGTCCGAACAACAAATTCAGACAGAAAGCCTTCCTTTTGTGTCCGTTGTCATTGACTTCAGAGATAATAAAAATGGAAAAAGCCTTCTGATGGCATTCTGCTTTTTGGATGGAAAAATAGAGAGTAGCATGTTGCTTTTTACCATCTAAGCAAAAGCTTAAAAAACGGGGCCACAATCTATATGCCACACAGGACCCATGGTAGCATGAATTTGCCCTTGACTAGGCCAGATTCACTTCTACAGAATTTTGTCTCAAATTCAGCCTGTGTGCCACATTTATTACACTCGGTCCACACTAATGCTGGGCTCTCCATAATGCCGGGCCGCTACAACAGAGGTTGCACACAGAGACCAGCAAACCCCATTATAGTCAATGGGCAGAGAAAAAAGATTTTTTTCTCCGACAATTTTCAGCGGTCTCTGCAAGCCTCTAACAGAGACTCTGACACAGGTGTGAAATCCAGCCTTAAATGTTTTAGACACTTTATTCTACCATGCTCAAAAGGGGCAGTTGCTTGTCAAAGAGGGGGCGTGACTTAAAGGGGTTGTCCAGGCAAAAATGGACAACCCTTTTAAAGCTGGGGGCAGTGAAAAGAATAAAAAAAAAAATGTACACTCAACTGTTCCTTGTTGCTCCAGTGTCCTCCCATGTCATCTGCTCCCGGTGTTGTGCTGAGGCCAATCAGCGGCTTCAGCACAATGCCAGGAGCAGATGACACGGCAGGACACTGAAGAGCCTGAATGTCACTACCTGTGACATCATGGGTCCTCTTCCTGAGGCCTGCTAAGGCCGCTGATTGGCTTCAGCACAATGATGCAAGAGACCTGGGAGAGCAAACGAACCAGGAGGTGAGGGACGACAACAGAGCAACTGGGACGGGTGAGCAAGTTTTTTTTTTTTTTTTCACTGCCCCCAACGTATTTAAACATTAAAAATTTAGCCTGGACAACCCCTTTAAGATGAAGTAATGTGCTCCATGCATTGCTCCCAAACTTTTTGCATAAAATTCTTGTGCAAAGTAAGCCATCTAAAAGATGGTATAAACTTAGCCTAGACAGTCTAAAGATTCACCAAATTTATCAACAGCATCAGTCACTATGATAAATCTGGAGCATTTTTAGACTATCCACTAGCCAACCTACTGTATTAGTAAATTTACTCCAATGTTTAATCTCTATGAAATGGAAGTATCAGGAAAGGGCAGACACTTTGTATCAATACTGATAAAGCATTATAGTATAAATCAGTACAGTAAAAATCTTACAATTTAATAATAATCCCAAAGGAACAGCTGATTCTGCACACACATTTAGTACATGACAAATATACAAAGATGAAGATGCTCAGGAATTATGTACCTGCACATGATGTTCCGAAGCTTTTCTAAATTATCCGAGGTGAAATACCAGTAATTCCTATCACATCTCTGAACATCTTTATCAATTCGATGTAGGTTTAAGGCAATAGTGTCCAACAATTCTATCTAATGGAGAGAGCATAACCTTAAAAAAATCAACCAGAACAATCCAAGCAAAATTTATATGTAAAATAGGATTTTATGAAATAACTACTAACAGCAAATCAAAAGACATGGGTTACTTTAGTGGGAGATGTCACTAACAGCACATCTGCCGCTACTTACTGTATACGACGTAGGGCACATGGAAGAGATGTCCTCGGAATTATTTAAATACTCTAGCTGGGAGCACAGCTGCTCTTCACATATAGAATCCTGCATCTTCAGAACTCCCTTGGTTTTTCGTGGTGGTCCCAAACTCATTTCTGTCCTATCAGACTCTGTGCTTGATTCTTCTTCCTCAAAGCATATGCTTTGCTGATCATCGATGCTGGAAAGAATCCCAGAAGTCACAGAGTAATTTCGAGAAGAGGGAAGACCAGAATCTGGAGAATCAAACTCCACTGACTGCTGTGGTTCAGCTGCCACCATAGCAGATGGAGTACCAGCTGTAGTCGTGAGTGTGGATGTTTTATCGTTCCGACATTTCAGATCTCTGTCTGTCACATCTATTTCTTCTGTAGACATAAAAACCTGACAAACACATATATATATATATATATCTTAAAGATGTGAAATAGGGATTAAAATAGCTGTTTTATTCTTTTACACTGCTATATCTAATTTGTTTGATCACCATTTGCTAGTTAGAATAATAGGTGGCATCGGACTGTAGTCTCTTGGGCCCACTAGGAGGTTCAGAAGGTTCTTACGCAGAACACTTGCACATCATTTTATGTTATGCTGTTATCAATGCACACATAGGATACATCAATGAGGTCTAATAGATTATATGTGAAACAAAAAGGTGGCAAGTGTGGTTCACAGTCAAGCACATCCATCAACTAGTGTGACCAACACTTCATTCATTTGTGGACCATTGTTCCCATGATCGATAGAGTAGGTAAACAGTGATAATGGCTTTTCATGGGCCAACCCCTTAATCTTGAGTGTAATGGTAGATCCCCTAGTCCTGCTCTGACCCTGGACGTAGACTACTGACTCCCAACTAATTTTGGCACATTTGATGCATGTGTTGCAGCACTAGACTCTGACAAGTACAGCAATTGTAGCATCAGCTTCACAATATGTGTGAACACTTCTGTATAAGCTTCATTCTAAATTAATGATGCCGGAACTTCCATAAATCAGAACCAAATAAATGGCTGCTCATAAAGTGGAGAACATAAATTACCAGATACCACTCAGCTCGGATATACAATAATCCCAGAATGAAGTGTCATTAAATGAGATTTATTTGTGCCATGAATTTTGCATATTAGCGCATTTGTATTCGAGAGAATCATGAAGGATAAATCACAGCCTCTTGTGGTAAGTAACAGGTTTGTAGCTCCATATAAATAATACATTGCACTACTGTCCCTTTAGTAATGCTGTTTGTAGTTAAAGTCTTATATCTCCGCTGACCGTTCTTGAAAGTGCTTTTCCCTCATAAGCTGCACAATATGAAACAATGGTGTTAAAGTCAAATCAACTATGAGAATTAACTAAAAGAGCCAAAGAGCTGAAGAAACCGCTATATAGAAAGTCATCCTAGATATGCTAGCTTGTTTATTCATTTATTTTCCATTGCTTATGTAACACCAACATATTCTGCAGCGCAGAATTTCATCATAGCAATGAACAATCTAGTTTACGTATCTTAGGCTAGGGCCCAGGTAGCGTAAATGCCCTGATTTGGCCATGGTGGAAACGGCGTGGCAAAAACCATGGCGTTTTACATTAACAGCAAAGTGTGGCTAACCCCATCCACACATTGCAGAAAATAATCCACAACGGAAATTCTGCAATTTGAAAAACACTTTTGTTTTTATAAATCGCAGCATGTCAATTATACCTTCGAAAACAATGGCGGATTCCATATAGGTATAATGGAAGCAGAAAGTCCGCAGAGGAAAACTCTGCGGACTTTCCTTGAAAAGCGGAGCCTTAGCCTTAAACACACACAAGGGCCAATTTAAAGAGAACCTGTCAGGTCGATTTTGGACACTAAACCACCCACAGGTCCTTTAGATTGGGGGTTTAGTGTCCCAAATCACTCTGTTTTAAAACCATCTGTACCTGCAATTGAAAAAAAAAAAAAATCTTTATACTTACCTCATTGGACTCATCTCTGGTGCTCCCGATTCCGCAAGTGCTGGAGGTGTACTCCTCTGGCCTCAGTGAGCCAGCATGGGGAGTACAGCAGCAGGGTGAGAATAAAGCTTTTTTTATTGTGAGTAATGATGGTTATATTACAGAGCGATTTAGGACACTTAAGCCCCGGTCCATAAGGACATGTGGATGGTTTAGTGTCCAAAATCACCCTGACAGATTCTTTTAATTCAGAACACATCAGGGGAGGGGGATATTATAAGATGTGCTCAATCAGTGGTGTAACTTGGAGCTCCTGGGCCCCAATGAAAAATCGTTAATGGGGCCCCCATTTACCATGTGATAATGAACTCTCCCGGAATGTTTAGGAGGCTCACGAAAAAAGGGGAGACCTCCAAGACTAGCTGGCAAATATCCTGGGCAACTCTGTGTTAGTCTATATGTGACATAGGCACAGTATGTGCTAGTCACATCACAAAAAGGTGCTGGCTGGACAGCTTCGTAGAGAGGCTTTTGCGCCCAGTAGGGATTGCTGCCTCTGCACCCCTTATAGCCACAACCCTGTGTGCCAGAATCATGGTAGAGGTGTAACATAAAAAAAAAAAAATCATGCTCACCTGTTCCCAGTGCTCCATTGTCTGCCACTGGTGTCCATTTGGTCCTCGCGCAATGTCCTGAATGCCGGAAGTCTTGCGCCTCAGGTGACGCATGTGAGTGAAGTCGCTGGGCCTACTCCAGCGGACAATGGAGGTGTGCGACAGGTAAGTATCTTTTTTTTTATGTTACACCTACCCTGACCTCCACAGAGATTTGTCTGATTCCTGGATAACCCCTTTAAGTGTGGCAGTACCCACAAAATACTGGGAGAACATACAAAACTGTGCAGATGTTTCCTGTGGTTGGATTCATACCAGGATCCCAATGATAACCACAGCTTGCTTCAGTGTTCATCCCAGGCAGTTGATGTAACTAAGCACAATGTTGGCATAGCATATGTGCCAAAAATCTTGCCATCAGTATGCGCAAACATGTATTCAACACAATAATAACAAGATGGTAAACCTAACTGTTCTGATGCCAGTCATTTCAGTGGTACTCAAGATGCATTAGAAAGGTTACAGAACAATTGTCATAAAAATGTAAAGTTAATAATACAATTTATAGTTAAGCAAGAAAAATCCAGGTTTCTTACATCATTACTAATGGTAGAGTCCCGGTGAATCAGACGTTGTACATGACTGTCAATACTACTACCCGAAGATAGTTTAGCATAAATGGCTGAGTGGGATTCCTTCTCCCGCTGCTTGACTATCACCTCGCAAGCTTTCCACTCTGCCATCACCTTTTGGTACCTGGAAGCAATGGCTTCATCAACCTTTGGTTAAGAACAAAAACATTTATAGTTTTTTAATTCAAAGTGCTGGTATAAAAATATACACACCAACCCAACAACTGTTTGAGTTTGTTTTTGTGATGAAAATTATAAAGTGAAGAATTTTATGTTACATTTGAAATACATGGCCAGCTGCAGCTTCCCTTAGTGAAGATTTCCAGGGGTTGCTGAAGCAAGACAAGGGTCAGTCTTGAGATGGGATAAAAATAGTATAGTTGTGCGCAGTCACATCAGACTGAAAAGAGGAGTACACTGCAAAAATGCTATGACCCAGATTTACTATTGTGGTTAAAACACTGGCATAAACATGGTGCATCTTTGGTGCAATGTGGCACATGTTGCCCCATCTAGCTTGGGTGAAATTTTTTTGACATGTGGATTGTGGATTGACATGTTGGTGTGGATTCTCAGAAAAAGAGGACATGGCTTAAATGCACTACCGTATGCCAAAAATGTGCCGAAATTGTGTCGATATAATATAAATTTATAGTAGCAAAACGTCCAAAAAGAAAAATACAGAATGGCACAGCCACAATCCTAATGTCAATCCATTTTAGCACATGGAGGGATTATATACATGCTTCAGTGGTGCTTAACCCTATAAAGTAACCAGTAAAGCAAAGGCAATGTTATACGAAGATGAAAAGATAGAGGGCACTCACCAATGTAGCATAAAAAAGTTTCACCTTTATTCCAACAAGGATAAAAACAGCAGGAGATGGAGAAAGGATCACAAGAAATGTGAGAGTGGCGGTCGTTTTGCACACAAAGCGACTCCTCTGGCCTTGTTACACAAACCATGTGAACTTACCCAATATATGAGGCCGTGCCGGCGTCCAACCCCACAGTGTGAGTACCACGTGCGTCGTGACCATGGAAACAGTGCAACACTTCTTAAGGATTATCTAATTAAACTGCCGCTGCCAAAAGCGCTTGGATTGCTGCAATATGTGTACATCACTAAAGTGACCAACACACTAAAATTTCAACGTTCTATTAAGCCAAGCAGCAGATATGTGTAAACGTTTTATGACAGCAGAGGAACCTCTCAATATTGTAGACAGCACCAATATAAAAGGATTGTCAATATATATTAAACTTGGCTAGAAAGGTAGGTAAACGAATGTCCAAAATTCCTTATTGAAACCAGCAGAAAATAATGCAAAATAGGGGCCCCCAAATTATTTAAGGTGCTCTTAAAGGAACACACTCATATCATTCTTGTCATTTAGACCTAGATGCCCCAGAGCACCCATGCTCACAATCCACTTGGTCTCCTTTTGTAATAATAATTTACGTCTATCACCACCCTATTTTGGTATAGGAACATACTCAATACCTGCAAAAGTGAGAACCTCTGCATTTCCACTATGTATCACTCTGATGTGTTGGATTAATCTGGGGGACCCTTCCCCAGAAACAAGTGATTTATTGTGTTCCTGAAATCTGAGATATATAGACACCTAATGGTCTTCCCAATGTAGAAGAAACCACAGGGACAAAATATGGTATAAACTACAGACATAGTTTTAAAATTAATAAAGCACCTTTCCTTATGCTCTAAACCTCCGAATTTCAAATATCTTTCTTTTAGATTAATTATGGAACGTGCAATTCCCACAACTATAGTCTCCTATCGGGGTCATTTTTTGTAACCAATTAGATTCTGGAGGAGAGAGACAGCTCCTAACAATCCAATCCTTAATAGTGCTACTGTGTCTGAAAGTCAGAAGGGGTTTCTTAATGGCCCTTTCATATAAAACCGCATCCTCCTCTAAAAGTGTCCAGTTTTTCCTTATAGTGGAGACAATTTGCAAAAATAAATCTTCCGACATTATCCCTTTTCCTTTTTTGCTTACTTTTCAGAAGATCTATACGATTTAGAACTCAAGCCTTTTGACAGACTCTTTCTATTAATTTTCCCGGATAGCCTCTAGATAAGAGGTGATGTTTCAAATCAGCAGCCTGTGCTAAGAAATTCTCATCACTGTTATTTATTCTTCTGAGCCTCACATACTGTCCATAAGGGACTGTTGTAATGCAGCAAGGCATTTCATGCCGTGGGCTTCCTAAAAACCAGTGTCTAATCTAGCCTTATTGACCACAACAGAACATCCAAAAACTCTAAAGAAGTGTTGCTAATTTTTGAAGTGAAACTCATGTTCATGACAGTAGTAGACATTCAAAAATGCGACAAAACCATTGAACTGTTGATCCGAACCTGACCATATTATGAAAACATCATCTACATGATGTAAAAACAGGTATATATATTTCACAAATTTATTCAGCAAAGAACATACGTAAGTATCCTCAAAATACACCAAAAATATATTTGTGTATGTACATGCTACAGGCATACCCATTGCGTTGCCATCTACCTGAATGTACCATTTACCATCAAAGACAAAGTTATTATTAGTAAGGATAATTTTAGTTGCATCACAAATAAATTTTATCATATCCTCAATTTTATTCGCATTTGTCAAAACTTTAATAATAGCCTCTAGCCTATATCCATGGGGAATTCTTGTATAGAATCTCTCTACGTCGATAGAAGCCAATTTGAGGCCTTCTTCCCAGACAAAATCTCCTAATATCCTCCAAAAATCATTAGTATCTTTCACATATGAAGGAATGGCGGGGAGGATAGGTCTCAAGAGCCAATCGACGTACTGAAACATTGTGTTAGGGAATTGTTAGATGAGCAATTCCCCAGTAGCTGCTGGTGAAACCTGAGAGGAAGGGAACGACAAGACAGTGAGTCCTAGAGCTGAACCCGTCCCCACTCCCTGCCTATTTGCCTCAACTACCCTAAGTGGTAGAGGACAACTGGGTGACAGTCCCTTCCTATGATGTAAGTGATAACACAGAACACAGACAAGACAAGCAACAACAAACGGTAGGTCAGCTAGCCAGGGGGTCTGAACCAGTCGTTCAGCAAAGTGCAGAGTCAGAATCCAAAAGAGTAGTCAGAGGAGATAGCCAAGGTCAGAAATATGTATAGAGATAGCAAACAGAATACAACCAGCATGCAAGGCAATAGCAAGCATTAGGAAGTGGGTTGGAGGAGTATATAAAGGAATCTGCCCTATACTTGATTGGCCACGAGGAATGTCAATCAAAAGCACTAACTTAACATCCTAGAAGCCAAAGGAACTAAAGCACTGGCTGGACTGACACACAGCAACGGTTCCTCAGCTGTGCTACAACAACAGGTTCAAAGGATCGCAAATGAACACACCTCCTGCGCTGTAACATGCGACCGGAGGATGGCACAGAGGCCCGAACGGGCAAAGATGTTACACATTGGTTCTAAAACTGAACCTCTACCAATCACTGTTGGATGTCTTAGTGGGGAAACAAAAGTTTTATGGATCTTAGGGAGAAAATACCACCCTGGTTTATGTGGAAATTCTACTATCAATTTCTCCGCTGTATGTCTAGATATTAAACCATTCTCCACATTCTCCCTTAGTAAGGAACGTACTTTAGTCTTAATTTTTTTTGTGGGATCTCTATCCAGTGAACTATATATCCTAATATCTCCTAATTGTCTATCTGCTTCTAGTAATCTCAGGATATGACTACCATATTTCCCACCTTTTCCGCCTGCTTTATTATCAATTGTTCTTGTTGTTTTAGCCAAGCTAAAGTTCTTTGTTCTCCTGCAGTTATGTTTAGCCTCTCATTTTTGTATATCAGGGCTCACATGTCCCCAATCACCTGTTTGTAAAACATACATAATCTGCCCCCTGGTTGCGGGGGATTAAATTTTGACTTTACATCCTAAGAGAAATATTCCACGAGGAGTGCAGAGTCAACCGAGGCGTCTGATGCTTCCGCCATCTCCAACAGATATGTCTTCTCATCACTCAAAGTTGTCACTTACAAAAAAGCCCAAAGGGCCGATTTTACATGGTATTTCTCCTTCCTTACTTTTGTTTTCTAATAAAAATTTTTGGGAGAAATGCTTAAAGAGATTTAACCCCATTAAAAAAAACAAAACAGATTAGACTTTTCTTAGAGTCTGACACCCATAACTTTTTTACAGTTCTGTGTACGGGGTGCATAGGGTGCTTTTTTTTTTGGGAGGCCAGATGTACTTTTTAGTTATACCATTTTATTTGTTATTTATTTATTTTGCTTACTTATATAGCGGCATCATATTCCGCAGCGCTTTACAGACATTGTCAGTCACTGTCCCATATAGGGCTCACAATCTACATTCCCTATCAGTATGTCTTTGGAGTGTGGGAGGAAACCGGAGTACCCGGAGGAAACCCACGCAAACATGGGGAACATACAAACTCCTTGCAGATGTTTTAGGGACCATTTTGGGGAATGTCTATTGCTTTGATCACTTTTTATTACAATTTTTATCAGAGGTGAAACAGCAAAAAAATGGCGGCTCAGCACTTTTGATATTTTTTCCCGCTATGGCGTTCACCGTACGGGAAAAATATTTTTATAAGTTTGTAGACCAGGTGTTTTCGGACACAAGGATACCTAATGTGTATGTGTTTCACAGTCATTTTTTAATTTTATATGTATTCTAGGGAAAAGGGGATGATTCAAATTTTTAACTCTTTTACATTTTTTTCACTTTTTTTTTATTAGACCCCCTAGGAGTCTTGAACCCCAGGGGGTCTGATCACTAATGCAATGCATTGCAAAGCTAATGTATTGCAATGCATTGCAAAATACCGCCACTTCTATTACAGGTTGCATCTGGCAATCCAGCAATTCTCCCCACAATGGGCACTGGCAGTAAAATGGTGCTTCAGTCAGTGTGGGTCTGATTGCGGGCATTAGCACCAGGTATTTGCTTTATAATACAGCAAAGACCCAGCAGCTATATTTGAATACCCGACAACCTCCTTAATACAGCGGATGTTGGGAGGGGTTAAACAGATCTCTCTCAAAATCGACCATATCAAAACTCTCAACTAAACTGAAATTAAACCCCTGGCCAGTACTGATAAAGAATCATCATCTAATGGTAATCCAGTCAAATTCACAATTATTTTGGTATCACATGGGTCTAGTGCTTCTACCACCTCCATGACACTTGTTTTCTCTTTTGACCCATTGTTACATTTCATTCCACATCCCCTTCTTGTGGTCTTCCTAAATGGATTTTTCGGTCCTGATGTATGTCCTTCTTACGCATAGATGGTGTAATGCTCTGTTCATCTGAAGCCCTAGATTCCATATCCGTAGTCCAATATTCTCTTTTTTTTTTTGTCTCCTCATCCTCACCTTCCTCTGTTTTTTTCTGCGTTCATTCCAATCGAAGATCCACCGAATCGAAATCTTGTTAGTCTCTTACTTATTTGTCCCATTTGCATTCTTTTATTTCTACCTGTATAGGTATCAACCAGGGGTGAACCTAGCCTCTCTGCTGCCTAATTAGGGCACCCCCCCCCCCGATTGGCAGATCAAAAAATCCAATTTTTTGGCCCCCACATACTATAACACCCCTTTTTTTTTATGGCCCCCACATGATATACAACCGCCTTTTTTTTTTGGCCCTCAACATACATGACCCCCTTTTTTCTGGCCCCCCACACGGTGTATGACCCCTTTTTCTAGCCCCCCCACACTGTATATAACCCTCCCTTTTTTTGCCCCGACAAGGTATATGACCCCTTTTTTTGCCTCCCACAGTATATGACCCCTTTTTTATGCCATCTGCACAATATATGACCCCCTTTTTTACCCCCACATAGTATATGACTGAGTTTTTTATGGCCCCCACACAATATATGACCCCCTTTTTTTACCTCCCCCACACAGCATATGATCTCCCTATGGAGAACCCACACAGGTTATGACCTCTTTTTAAAGCCGACATGCAGTTTTTTAAACCCCACCGACCCAGTTTAAGATCCCCTCCCATCCCACCCACACACAAAGTGGCAGACGATAATTTTTACACACCTGTCCATACTGCCCTCTGCTACCGCCTCCAGAGCACACTGTAGCCAATGCTGAAGAATGCTGGGACACTGTACATAGTGTCCCGTCATTCTTCAGCGTCATGGACAGGAGCGTGGACAGGTGAGTAAAAATTATCGGCCACTACCTATTGCAATAACACAATAAAAAAAAAAATATGCTGCAGCCCCCCCAATTTATTTCATGAGGTGCCTCATGAGGACATTATCTCAGGTCGCCTCATGGAAGACGCGCCCTTGGTATCAAACATTTTTCAAGTTTTTTGGAAAAATTTTGAAAGTGCTGTTCAGTAAATTTAGTGCTTAGCTCCATTTTATCCTTGCACAAATCCGGTTTAATTGACTCATACTCATAGTCACCACTCCTCCATAAACTCTGGGTCATCTTGATACATTGCTGGTACTATAAGACTATAGGGAATTAATAGTCCGAAATAAATATATCTCACTTTCAGTCAATATAGTCACTGCTGGGTTTGGACACCGGCATGGAGTCATCTACACTGCAGTGCGCATGTGCACAATGCACAACATTATTGGCTGAATGGGACACAGAAGGAAGCCTCATATATCGGGTAAATTCACATGGTTTCTGTAACAGTGCTGTCACCCACACGCTTCTTGTGATCCTCTCTCCTTCTTCTGCTGTTTTTATCCTTGTTTGAATAAAGGTGGAACTTTTTTACGCTACGTACATTGGTGAGTGCCCCCTTTCTTTTCGTCTTTGTATAACATTAAATTTAAAATATACCCAGTTTTCTCTCCTTCATGCTCTATAGCTATTGCATTCTTAAAGTTGAAACAAGGCAGTCGGGTCCATGGCACACACTCACTTCTGCTATACAATTCACATGTTTTGTTCCACATGACAGTTTTGACATTCAGACACTTTGGAATAATTGCATGTTAACCTTGTTTTTTTTTATATTTTATGTATATAAATATATATATATATATATATACATAACAATATGTTTTTATATTTTCCTTCTTTGTACTTTTTCTTGCCTACAAAAGTGCTAAAAAGACAATTGACTAACACAAATATGTTACATATCTGATGACGACCAATATAAACTTGTAAATTTGTAAACCAAATTATTACTGCAAATATCCACTCATACAACCAAGACTCAATGCTGCAGGATCTCATCCAGTTCAACCAATAAGGGTATGTTCACATGGCGAGATTTGGAGAGTAATGTAAGGTAGTCTTCCCCTCAAAACCCTCTTAAAAAAGCAAGCTGCTGTGGAAAGACGAAGCTGAGACACGGCTTTCTTCTTGCCGATTAGTCTCATATACAATGGGAATAATCAAGTGTGACGTCTTGGCTGACCTGCGCTTTCAGCGGTGATTCAGATGGAACTTGGAGACAATTTTAAGGGAGCATCGACCATCAGCTCCAAATTCCTCAGTGTGAACATACCTTAAGAGTACCATTGCTGCAGCAATAATGTATCACTGTATTTTTTAACAAAAAAAATTTAAATGAGGAAGAGGAATGACACAATTTAAAGAAATACAGCGGTCACATGGACCATAGACACAATAGTCTGGAGATGTTCATTAAGGTCTATAAGAGAGCTTTTGTGTACATGCTCTGTGACCTATGTGAAGGTTTTTTCTGCAGTGAAGGGGAGGAGGTAAATTGTGACCATCACCTATTGTAAATGATGGATCCTATAATAGAGACGCTATCTTTCATTGTAATCCTGCCTATAATGATAATGAGATTACTGCTAAAAAGTGAACAGTGTAATACAGAATAGAAAGTGTCAAGCTATTTTAAGCTCAGTGGACAGTGTGAAAACCACAGAATTTCAGTATTTTTTTTTTTAAATATGGTTAGTGGCAATATAAAACCAAATAAAATATTAAATAAAAAAACATGGTTAGTAGAATGGAAAGTTTGAACAGACCAAAATCACCAAAAACTCTTAAACATATGTTTAAAATACAAGCATGATTGAGACAATGGGTAATTTTGTGATAACACTTTCCCTTTAAATAATTTTAAGATGTACAATAGCTTTATGAGCTTTTAAGGTGAATAAATAAATCAAATACTTACTCGATCCATTTCTTTCTTAGTCATGCCAAACTTGTAATGCCCAAGTAGAAAAGGCCAAACTTCTTTACGAATATCATGTTCCACCCCTCCATAATACACCAACCTCAGTAGCTCCAGTTCTTTGTAATTCTGTGTCAAAAAAAAATTTTCAGACTATGTTTCCAACACCTGGACTCATAAAGTATCATTTTACATGAAGAGTTACTTTTCTCAAGGCAGTTATGAAGCACCAGACCCACCTCTGGTCTTCTGGTGGGCTACAAGTTCAAAACTGTTGCATTTTAGGAACAGAAACAACATTAATTCATAACCCAAGTCATCCAAGGTAGTATTCACATAGAACCTGCCAAGTGGGCCGACATATTCTCTGCTCTTCTATGTCACAGATTGTTCTTTTATTTTGTACTACACCAAATTATAATATATGTCATATCAGTTCTCTTGAGAAACAAGGCATTTCATCATATACTATACAGGCTAATCCAAATGAAAAGAGGGTTAAATAATGTGAGCATCAATGAAACTGGAGTCTGCCTCTGTTGTCCAGGGGCTGTTGTTAGTATCACAACTTATCTCTATAGTCAGCTTTTATTGCCAGAGCATGTTTCACCCAGCCAAACTCGGCAAGATGAGGCAAATGAACAGCCGATCGTGTAATACTCTGGGGTCCCCAACCAGTAGCTTGGAAACCACATGTGGCTTGAGACGCTGATTTGTGTGGCTCACCATGGGAACTGTCAGTTATGGCCATAAGCACTGGTTACAATACGACACCACTAGTATAACTACAGTACAATAAAATATCTGAAAATGTTTGTGACTTCATAATTTATTTCTCAAATTTTACACAAAATGGGGCATTGTGACATCACAGTTGTTAATTATGACATCACAATGGGGCACTGTGACATCACAATTGTTAACTGTAATATCACAATGTGGCATTGTGACTTGACAGCAGTTATTGTGACATCATAATGAGACACTGTGACATCATGATGGTTAATTGTGACATCACAATGGTTACTTAGCACATCAGAAAGGGCAATAGTGACATCACAATGGTGAATTGTAATATCACAGTGGTGAATTGTGACATAACGATGGTTAACTGTGACATCACAAAGGCGCACTAAGGCATAAAAATGGGAATTATGAAATCAGAAAAGAGACATTGGGACATCACAGAAGGGCATTTTGACATTACAAATAGGCATTGTCACCTCACAAAGGGGCATAGTGACATCGCAATGGTTGATTGCAATCACAGTAGTTGACTAAACATCAAAGTGGGGCACTGTGACATCACAAAGGGGCATTGTAAAATCATAATAGGGCATTATATCAGATTTAATTTGTGACATCACAATGGTGCAATGGGACATCACAATGGTTAACTGCGACATCACATCACAGAAGGGCATTGTGATATCACAGTGGGGCATTGTGACATCACAGCGAGGCAGTGTGAAATCATAATAGGGCATTATGACAGTTGTAATTTGTGACACCCCAATGGTTAACTGTCACATCACAAAAGGTAATTGTGACATCACAATGGTTAACTGTGACATCACAGTGGAGCGCTATGACATCACATTAGGGCATTGTGATATCACAATGGTGAATTGCGACATTATCTTGGGGCATTGTGACATGACAGTAGTTAATTGTGACTTCACAATATAAATAATTAAATCACAATGGGGCACTGTGACATCACAGTGGTAATTTGTGAAATCACAATGGGGCTTTTTGACATCACATTAATTACATTGATTAATTGGCACTGTGACATCACAATAGAGAACAATGGTTGACTATTACATTAAAATACTAACATTATATCAGGCTCCAGTAACAAAATATGTTGCACTGTGATTTATTTTATTACATTTTAATAAACCATTTTACAGTGTTTTACATTCTAGCCTCTTACTTTTGGTCCTTCTATTTAGAATGGTGAATTTTTACACCACAGTGGGGCATAGTTACATCACCATGGTTATCTGTGACATCACAATGGGTCATTGCAGTGTTCCTATAATGGTAGCCATGGCCCCATTTGTTTTGTGAAAATAAAAAACTTAAAAAAAAAATAGGCTGAACAGGAATGTAGTTACTTAAAGGCAAGAACAAAATTTAATGTTAAAATAGCATAACAATGAATTTTGAAAGCAGGACTGCTTTCTTCCTCAGCCATCTGTTCAGCCTATTTTTTAAAGTTTTTATTATCACACAATGGGGAACTGTAACATCACAATGGGGCACTGTGACATGACATAGGGACATTTTGACATCATAGCAGGGCATTGTGACATCTCAATGGGCACTTCACAATGTTACATTTTGACATTCCAGTAGGGCACTGTGACATGGCAGTAGTTGAGTGCGACATCACTATCTGGTATTGTGACATCACATTGGGACATTCTGACATCACAATAAGGCACTGTGACATGTGACATGGTTAACTGACATTGGCACAGTGTGAAATAATATTGGGGCACCAAGACATTTTAGTGGTTAATTGTAACATCACATCACTTCTCTCAATTAGTCTCTGCTTTGGTGAGTGAGGGAACCCTTTAATGATACTTATAGGTCCTTTTAATTGTCTGCAGAGATGCCTATATAAGTCCTATAAAAGTTTTGATACCTGTGCGTTTACGTCTTGTTTCCTAATAGACTTTAAAGTAGGGTGTCGAGGATTTAATAAAAACATTAATACTCACCTGTTAAATCCCCCGTTGCATCAGTGCCACCTCTCCTGTTAACTGTCCTGCAGTGATGATGTGCCAACCATGCACACGTGACCAATGCACCAATTGTGCCATGCATGCAGCCAATATTCACTGGTTAGACCCAATTTTTAAAAAAGATCCTGGACAATACCTTTAAGTAATGGGATAGAAGTAAAACTATGCAGTCAAATCTTCATCATCTCCGACTTGAGACTGAGAAATGTTGTAGGCATTCTTCTTAGCAACAAAGTTTGTGTCACCAGTAGATGAATCTAGAGTTGACTGATTAAAATGCCCCAGCAGTCAGATTTTAATAGGATACTGGTATCAAATATAATGCAGCAAATTCATCTTGTCAGAATAGGAGATAAAGTATAAAGCATAAGTCGGAAATTGCAAAGAAAGATTTATGACCTGGCTATAAATGGAAGGAAAAAGTAATATAGTTTTGATTTTTGTTCCGGCAAAAGAACAAGACACTGAAAAAAGTTTATGTAAAATGTTTAGAGATTTCAAAGAAAAGTCAATGTGAGGCCCCACAAGCAGTGATTCTAGGAAGAGGAAGAAAGCTGCTGGCACACGCGCAACCTTTGCTGTACAATGTGGCCAACAGAGGGTACTGAGGAGAAAGGTTATTACTTTATCATATAAGTAGTACTAGTGGATTCGTGACGGAGGAGCCATTTATCAGGTGCAACTACATCCTTAGGGAATCTTACATTGTTATTTCACTATTTTGTTATTGTATAGGGAGGTGTTTGGTGATTATTTTTGTAAATACTGTATTAACCTGTTTTACTTCCTTTAAGTAGAAAACAGACTCTAATGTTCTCTTTAGCTAACCTCTAACTACGCATTGCCAGGGAGAGGCAGTCCTTTATACCTGAACTCAGTGGAGTAAAAGACTGGTGTTACTAACAAATTTGGCGGGTCCAATGACTCTGCCCCTGCACACACTGACCACACCACCCTTTTCGAGAAGGTGGACAAGACGGCACAGTGTTAAAAAAGTTGCAATTTTTTGCACAAAACCATGGAAAACTGGGCGTACAAGGCATAATAAATCTTGGCAATGTATACTGCCAATATGTACAGATGTAGCAGATGCCGAATTTGGGAGTCAATCGAAACAGCTATATCTCCGGTTTTATATTAAACAGAACAGCTTTCATATTCTACCGATATTGCAGTTCTAGCTATATAATAAAATGACAAAGTTCAGTGGAGCTGAAAAATCACTACTACATGGAATAAACTTCACCACTACTTTTTGATGAGATTTGGAGTGATGCTTCTTTTCTTGGATATATAATGAAATGGAGATATCACTAGTTAAAGATCTCTGACTGTGCTTTTAACAAGTGATACCTCCTTTTCTTGGTTAGAAAGTAAAATCTGGAAATCGTAGTTTTCATGTGAAAACAGAACCACTGTTCTACGTGGTATAAAACCTGAGATACAGCTATATGATTAACCCTATTTCTTTTTGGAAATTGCTACATCTGTACACACTGGCAATATAAATGTGTATGGATACTCCCTAGCAACAGCTTAGTTAGCGGTAGGCTAAGGGGAGCTTTAGAGCCTGTTTTCTACTTAAAGGAAGTGAAATAGGTTAAAAAAGTACACACACCCTACACAATAGTGAGGAAAAAAGGCCCTTACACTTTATGTATCTTATTTAATGTCATTATAATGGATTCTACTTACATATAGTTTATATCTGCTGTACATGAAATGGACATCTCATACAATAAGTAGCTAATACATTGTAAACAGTTAAAGGGGTTTTCTGCTTTGGACAATATCTACTTGTTAGAATCCCTTGAAAATGAGTTGATCACAGAATGTTCCCCTGCAGGGATTTTCTGTAATCAGCTGTAATCTGTAGAGGAACCTGGCAGTAGGTGTTCAATTTTCCTGCAGCGACACCTCAGGGGAAATTGAGTATTACGCCGTGCCCATTAAAACCAATGCATCGTCTGTGTAATGCAAAACAGAAGCGGTCCTGCAGAGAAATGCCCTTTATAACTACTCTCCACTGTGGCCAAGGGATAAGGATCCCAAATGGCATTTCACTTTATTGACTTAGAAATCCTTTATAGGGTATATTGTATAAAATCTTTCTTAACATATACACAGTTATTAAGAATTATTATATAAACTCAGTTTATAAAGAGAAATGTTACAATGTAAGGTAGACAGAGAGATCTAATTTACCTTCATGTCCTTCTGATATTTGCTCCACACTTCTTTGGTTAAGCCACCTGAAGCATCGGTAGGTTTGTCCGGTGGAATTATTGAGTGATGGACAAGGGCAGAGAGATGTGTTCGAACAGTGGACAAATGGCGACAGTATGCAAGCCCTGCAGATAAGCAGCACAGGAAGAAACCTTTCCACATGATGTCAAGAAACATGTTAATTATGTTAATTATTTATGACCTCATTAATTACTGAATTATGTATGACCTCAGCAATCCACAGAACATTGATTCCCATCCTTCTTCTTCTAGAAAAAGCACTGCTGTTCCAGGCCCAAAGAAAAATGGCGTAGGTCAGATAAATGGCAATGACAAACATTTGTAATGCGTCAAAGCACAGAGAGCATTGTGGAGTAGGGGAGTTAGTTGCTTCCGTACAGGCGCTTATCCAAAACACCCACAAGGGTCAGTTGTTTTATAGGAAGTCAATTTACCTACCAGTATATTTTTTGGCATGTGGGGGGGAACCGGAGCATCCAGGGGAAACCCACGTGAAAATGGGGAGAACATACAAACTCCATACAAATGTTGTCCTCGATGAGATTCAATAGCCAGTGCCCCAAGGGAACAGTGCTAGCCACTAAGCCACTGTGCGTAATTCTTTTTAGCTTTGTTAATGCTTTGACTCGGCCAAACATAGGAAGCTTAGTGGTTTTTTCTTGTTATTAAATTCGAAGAGAATGCCTTAGATATCTATTTCTATCTAAATGCTGTATAATTTACACAGTCAGAGTACATAGTCAATGGGTGAAGTGGTTAAGCACTAATCTGAACACCGCCAAATATAAAAAAAAGATCAGTGTCAAAACCAGTGCAACTGATGCCAGAAAATACCCCATAGAAAACTATGAGATTAATTCAGTCTGGTGTTTTCTTACCACACAAGAGGGAAAGCACGGGACTGCCTAACAGGTCAACTGACGATGAATATTTTCACAATGAATAAATGTATTTAAGAACTATGTACACCTTTGCACTAAATTTTTTTAAATCCTTGAATTGTATGTATTTTGGGATAAAGCAAAATTTTTAATTAAACCCAAACACAAAATAATTTTTGTTTGGCTTCTACAACTATATGTACATACGCATCTAAATAAATTAGAAATAAATAAATTAGAAACTGAAACGTTCATTCATTTCAGTAATTCAGTAATACAATCCATAATCAGCGTCTTCCATGATTGTGTGTCCTACTGAACCAGACTGAGGGACCATTTAAAGGCTTAGGAAACCTTGGCAGGTGACACACTGAATTTACAATACTGAACTGAACTTACAATATTCTAATTTTCTTAGATTTTGGTTTTCATTACCTGTAATCTATAATCAACATTTACAGAGATAAAACAATTGAAATAGAACACTCTGTGTGTAAGGAATCTAGAAAATATAGGAGGTCACTTTTTTAATTTAATTACTGAAAGAAATAAACATTTCAAAGATATTCTAATTTATTGAGATGCACCTGTATGTACACTACAACACAAGTTGTAGAATGTTTCTTATCTACTTATCCACTAGGCTGACTCTCTGATGGATCATTCTTCAGACCTTCTCTCTACTCTTCTGAGCACACTTTTAGACTGAGACGTTGCGGAAATGGAGCCTTTTTTGTTGCAGATTTTGCTGCTGTGTTTTGAGCCAAAGTCAAGAATGGCTGCAAAAGTAATAGAAAATATATAGGATGCACTTATACTTCTAGGTTCTGCTCAATCCACAACAAACAGCGCTGAGTTTCCGCAAAGTGGGGTCTCAGCCTTAGGCTAATTTATGACCTGATCAAATTTCCACTTTTAGCCCAAAATACATCAAATTTAACGATTAAAAAATATTGCTGTACAATGCCTTTATCCCCCTGTGGGTATTTTATTTTTTGTTTTGTTAACATGGGCCAAAAAAAGAGTCTAGGCCTTAGGTAGGCCCTGCTAGTCTCTGTCTACTTAACTGCATTGGTCACATACCAGTCTGCCCATGCGCTGGCAGCTGCAGACTAGCACTGGCTAAAGCAATATATGCCACAGGACTGCTTTTGTTATATCATATCATTCCCTCCGTGGCCATTTTTTAATCATAGAATACTCTACTACAATTTTCTAAGTGTTCCTATAGTCATGGAAAGGTGCATAAAATGGGAAATTGACTTACATCCATAGAAAGCTCTGGAAACAATTTGTCTTTTCATGTTTTCACACAATAACTTAAGTGGTGTCCTGTGGACAGAAAAAGATTTCAAGGCAAGTTGCATACAGTATGAGCTGGCAACTATGTAACTATTAAAGCTTTATTCACATGTTGAGATCATGTCGATGTTTTGGCTGCAAACGTTCCAAAGTAGCAGTATTTCTGAAAGATCATGGCACCCAAAAACAACAATGCATAAATAAAGTCACATAAAGGCAGACAGTGAATAATGTCCATTATAAAACAGGGTGTGCTATTTTTGTCTATTCTTCTGGCCTGACGAACCCGATACAAGTCTGTTTTTAACATCTGTTTTTCATCTAGTGTATCCGTTTTATGGCCATTAAAAACTTTTGACAGTTAAAAATGTTCAGTGTGTGTTCAGGAAAAATACAATGATTTAGGCCTCATGTACACGACAACATGCATGTGCCGGGTTCGTGGTTGTGTTTTGCAGCCCGGGCTCACTGATGTAAATGAGTCGCCTGTGTCGCAAAAAGCACAGGAATAGGACCTGTCCTGGGTTTTGGCCCGGGTTCATGGCCCCATACACAGGCCTGTGAAAATACATGGGTGTATGTATGAGGACATATAATATAATGGTCAAAAATATAAAATGGACACCGAGCGGCAATATAGTGTAGATCTGTCAGAAATGCAAAAATTGTAATACAGAATATGAAGAATAGTGACCAAAATGGCCCCTCACCTTGATGTGTTGTGAATAAGCCACAACAACATATATGGAATGGTGAAGGAGGGAGGAGAAATGTCCAACGTCAGTGGTTAATCGGACGTGAATAGGTACACATGGAAGCGTAGGGTTTGAAAATCCAAAAATAGGACTGACTGCGCTCCTTGGAGAAAAGGTCTTGGGTCACTTTTGTACATACAGTCATATGAAAAAGTTTGGGCACCCCTATTAATCTTAATCATTTTTAGTTCTAAATATTTGGGTGTTTGCAACAGCCATTTCAATTTGATATATCTAATAACTGATGGACACAGTAATATTTCAGGATTGAAATGAGGTTTATTGTACTAACAGAAAATGTGCAATATGCATTAAACCAAAATTTGACCGGTGCAAAAATTTGGGTACCCTTATCATTTTATTGATTTGAATACTCCTAACTACTTTTTACTGACTTACTGAAGCACAAAATTGGTTTTGTAAACTCACTGAGCTTTGAACTTCATAGCCAGGTGTATCCAATCATGAGAAAAGGTATTTAAGGTGGCCAATTGCAAGTTGTTCTCCTATTTGAATCTCCTCTGAAGAGTGGCATCATGGGCTCCTCAAAACAACTCTCAAATGATCTGAAAACAAAGATTGTTCAACATAGTTGTTCAGGGGAAGGATACAAAAAGTTGTCTCAGAGATTTAACCTGTCAGTTTCCACTGTGAGGAACATAGTAAGGAAATGGAAGACCACAGGGACAGTTCTTGTTAAGCCCAGAAGTGGCAAGCCAAGAAAAATATCAGAAAGGCAGAGAAGAAGAATGGTGAGAACAGTCAAGGACAATCCACTTGCTGCAGATGGTGTCACTGTGCATCGGTCAACAATACAGCACACTTTGCACAAGGAGAAGCTGTATGGGAGAGTGATGCGAAAGAAGCCATTTCTGAAAGCACGCCACAAACAGAGTCGCCTGAGGTATGCAAAAGCACATTTGGACAAGCCTGCTTCATTTTGGAAGAAGGTCCTGTGGACTGATGAAACAAAGATTGAGTTGTTTGGTCATACAAAAAGGCGTTATGCATGGCGTCAAAAAAAACACAGCATTCCAAGAAAAACACTTGCTACCCACTGTAAAATTTGGTGGAGGTTCCATCATGCTTTGGGGCTGTGTGGCCAATGCCGGCACCGGGAATCTTGTTAAAGTTGAGGGTCGCATGGATTCAACTCAGTATCAGCAGATTCTTGAGAATAATGTACAAGAATCAGTGATGAATTTGAAGTTATGCCGGGGATGGATATTTCAGCAAGACAATGATCCAAAACACAGCTACAAATCTACTCAGGCATTCATGCAGAGGAACAATTACAATGTTCTGGAATGGCCATCCCAGTCCCCAGACCTGAATATCATTGAACATCTGTGGGATAATTTGAAGCGGGCTGTCCATGCTCGGCGACCATCAAACTTAACTGAACTGGAATTGTTTTGTAAAGAGGAATGGTCAAAAATACCTTCATCCAGGATCCAGGAACTGATTAAAAGCTACAGGAAGCGACTAGAGGCTGTTATTTTTGCAAAAGGAGGATCTACTAAATATTAATGTCACTTTTCTGTTGAGGTGCCCATACTTTTGCACCGGTCAAATTTTGGTTTAATGCATATTGCACATTTTCTGTTAGTACAATAAACCTCATTTCAATCCTGAAATATTACTGTGTCCATCAGTTATTAGATATATCAAATTGAAATGGCTGTTGCAAACACCCAAATATTTAGAACTAAAAATGATTAAGATTAATAGGGGTGCCCAAACTTTTTCATATGACTGTATAACAAAAGTTTTTTTTGTTGCACTTAACAAAGGGGAGTCCATCCCCGAAACGCGTTGTGCTATTCATGTCTTCCAATAAAGAGACTTGTTATACATACAAAAGTGACCCAAGATCTTTTCTCCAAGGAGTGCAGTCAGTCCTATTTTTGGGTTTTCAAACCCTACGCTTCCATGTATAGAATATAATTGGTCAGTGTGCTAGTTAAAAACACGGCTAGCACACTGACAATGCATACAGTCATGTGAATGAGGCCTTAAATCGGTCCTGAATCAGTTTTCCACCAGAGTTTGTTCTTTTTGTCATTTTTTTACATCAGTTTTCATCAGTTCTTCCCTTCAGTAAAAACTGAAGATTCTACAGCGTTTCCTAGCAACAAACAGTGAAAAACGGACTGAAGACTGATCGCTCTTGTATATTGTCAGTTTTTTTTTTTCATTAACCCATTGATTTGAATGGGCGAGTCTTGCATGTGAAATGGATCAAACTAGGACACGCTGATTGTCTTTATGCACATGTTTACAATCGGCGGGACTCGCATTAAACACTGACATATTAAACTGAATATGTATATTCATATGTACGTTTTCTTTATAGTGTCTGTCCATGCAGAGAGAATCGCAGTATGTCCCAGTGGACAATCACCCACAACGCAAATTACTATAAGGCCAGGTCCATAACTCACACGTTTTCTAAGGTCAGAGCTAAAACTATTTTAGGTTTCGTGTTCACAAAATATGAACTGAGCCATAGCAAGGTTTATAGGACTTGGAGCACAGGGACATGAAGTTATATTAAACAGATTGCAATTATTACTATACTGTACACCAAGACTATGACCTTTCCTGTGGCATTTGCTTATGATAATTATTCTGAAAAGAAAACTCCACATCTGAACAATTATCAACACTGCAAGGATAAAAAGTATATAAAAACAACAAGTAAAATACCAAGGACTTTTCCTTCTATTTAAAATATTAAACAAACAAGAAGAAAGATTCTGTCTTGTTTTTAACCTTACAGTGAATAGAGATGGATGCTCATTGTGGGCTTATCAATCATGTGGGTGGTCATATTCGGTGATTGACATCTGTTGCTTTGCACACTCTATACATGGAAGCCTGACAATCACTAGGTAGGACCACCCACTGTGCAGAGAATAAAATGAATAGAATGCAAGTTCTACGGAATCTTTTCACTAAGAACTACAGTGAAAAAAGTATTTAGTCAGCCAATAATTGTGCAAGTTCTCCCACTTAAAAAGATGAGGCCGGCCTGTAATTGTCATCATAGGTAGACCTCAACTATGAGAGACAAAATGAGAAAACAAATCCAGAAAATCACATTGTCTGATTTTTAAAGAATTTATTTGCAAATTATGGTGGAAAATAAGTATTTGGTCACCTACAAACAAGTAAGATTTCTGGCTCTCACAGACCTGTAACTTCTTCTTTAAGAGGCTCCTCTGTCCTCCACTCATTACCTGTAGTAATGGCTCCTGTTTGACATTGTTATCAGTATAAAAGACACCTGTCCACAACCTCAAACAGTCACACTCCAAACTCCACTATGGTGAAGACCAAAGAGCTGTGGAAGGACACCAGAAACAAAATTGTAGACCGGCACCAGGCTAGGAAGACTGAATCTGCAATAGACAAGCAGCTTGGTGTGAAGAAATCAACTGTGGGAGCAATAATTAGAAAATGGAAGACATACAAGACCACTGATAATCTCCCTCGATCAGGGGCTCCACGCAAGATCTCACCCCGTGGGGTCAAAATGATCACAAGAACGGTGAGCAAAAATCCCAGAACCACACGGGGGGA
Organism: Leptodactylus fallax; assembly: GCA_947044405.1. Classification (NCBI taxonomy): domain Eukaryota; kingdom Metazoa; phylum Chordata; class Amphibia; order Anura; family Leptodactylidae; genus Leptodactylus; species Leptodactylus fallax. Next base: position 2,649,088 of record CAMRHE010000073.1, on the reverse strand, counting down.
CCTAGTGAATGACCTGCAGAAAGCTGGGACTAACGTAACAAAGGCTACCATCAGTAACACACTATGCCGCCAGGGACTCAGATCCTGCAGTGCCAGACCTGTCCCCCTGCTTAAGCCAGTACATATCCGGGCCCGTCTGAAGTTTACTAGAGAGCATTTGGATGTTCCAGAAGAGTATTGGGAGAATGTCATATGGTCAGATGAAACCAAAGTAGAACTGTTTGGTAGAAACACAACTCGTCGTGTTTGGAGCAGAGTGAATGTTGAGTTGCATCCAAAGAACACCATACCTACTGTGAAGCATGGGGGTGGCAACATCATGCTTTGGGGCTGTGTCTCTGCAAAGGGACCAGGACGACTGATCCGTGTACATGAAAGAATGAATGGGGCCATGTATTGTGAGATTTTGAGTGCAAACCTCCTTCCATCAGCAAGGGCTTTGAAGATGAAACGTGGCTGGGTCTTTCACCATGACAATGATCCCAAGCACACCGCCAGGGCAATGAAGGAGTGGCTTCGTAAGAAGCATTTCAAGGTCCTGGAGTGGCCTAGCCAGTCTCCAGATCTCGACCCCATAGAAAACCTTTGGAGGGAGTTGAAAGTCCGTGTTGCCCAGCGACAGCCCCAAAACATCACTGCTCTAGAGGAGATCTGCATGGAGGAATGGGCCAACATACCAGCAACAGTGTGTGCCAACCTTGTGAAGACTTACAGAAAATATTTGACCTCTGTCATTGCCAACAAAGGATATATAACAAAGTATTGAGATGAACTTTTGTTATTGACCAAATACTTATTTTCCACCATAATTTGCAAATAAATTCTTTAAAAATCAGACAATGTGATTTTCTAGATATGTTTTCTCATTTTATCTCTCATAGTTGAGGTCTACCTATGATGTCAATTACAGGCCTATCTTTTTAAGTGGGAGAACTTGCACAATTGGTGGCTGACTAAATACTTTTTTCCCCCCACTGTATATATCAAACTGCTTAGCTCCACCTGCTCTATAACATGCTGCTTGCAGATTGGACTGCATTTCAGTCTTGCAGGTTACTTGCTTTCCCAACAAATTTCAAAAACACTATGCACTGATGTGTATTGTCATAAGAAACTGTAAGCCTCTTCTGGGTATACCTTAGCCTGCACTGTGTACATGGGCGACAACGGAAAGAAATTGTGATGCCCATTGGTTTCCAAAATGACAGTTGCCTCCTCTACTCCACCTGCATTGAAAGTGATCCGTGCAGGTGCAGATACAGGACGTCCAGGGATTCTCAAGATGGCTCAGCTGCTTTTAGGATGCTGTGGTTTGTAAGTGCAATTTCTTAAACCATTACACATCATTGGGGAAAAATTACCTTTGCATTAATTTTTATTGAGGCGCAAAGCAGAAAATTAAACAATTTCACAGCTATTAAAAGGAGTCTGTTACCAGAACCCAACATATCAACCCATACCTGCAGGTTATATGTTGGCACCACCTATTCAAAAGGGGGGAAAACTGTTTGGTTTAGGTGACCCTAACCTATCTATATGCAGGGCTGGCATGATATGCTTGGCTGTGGGGACAGACTCTCTTTAAAGGGGTTATGTCATGAGAAGTATTTATCCTCTATCCATAGAATAGAGAATGAATATGTGATCAATAGGTGGTCTGACTGCTGTAGCTCCCAGTTAGCCCGAGAATTGGGGTATCCTTTCCCCCCACTGTGCATTCAGCCTGACTGCAGTGACTAGTGGTGTGACTGGTTGTGGACGTACTCCCATTCAATTTAAGTGAATGGGGGTGCTGGAGATAGTTGAGTGCTTCACTTCGGCTATCTCCAGCGCTCCCATTGAAGTGAACGGGAGCACCATTCACCAACAGTCGCGACTACATTCAGCCTGGAGGTAGGACCCCTACCGATCAGGTATTTATCCATTATACTTTTTGGGGTATAACCCCTTTAAAAATTAGATTCTATTTTGTTATTGAAACATTGCTACAAAATGTTAGACGTACCTTCAGAGAAGTTGAAAATTCATATGAAAATGTGAACATAGTACATCCTATATATCAGATACTAAGAACAAGTCTCACCTGTCATGAACACAGGTACAGCAGCTGGAAATATCATAGGGAGAGCTTCCCGTGGAGCAGGACAGACATGATGATCCCTGACTGCAATATTCATTAAGCTGCCAGGGCAAAAGGTTAGCACCAAATCCTTGCATCTCTATCACGTCTCCGGAGTCTGGAGAGATATATCAATCAAACACAGGACAGGATGAATCCAGTACAAAGAATGTTCAGGAACGCTCCTGGTTATTGAACATCAGCTTACATTCAATGATGATGCATCTGCCATTTGTAACTGTCACTAACTTATGTCTTTGTTCAGGGAAGTATAAGTCACTAAGGCACTCTTGAGAAGTCAGGGCTCCTTATAGAATATTGTAGTTTTCTTGGATAAGTGGAGGGAGTGATCATAAAAAATAAGACCGTCAATGTGTTTGTGAACATGCAGAGAGCTGAGTAATAGTTTTCTTTTATTCATAATGACATATTAAGGCTAACGCCCCACTTTGAGGAAACACAGTTTTTTTTTGTTGCTGATTTTTGCTGCGGTTTTTTGAGCCAAAGCCAAGGATGGATTGAGCAGAAGGTAGAACTACAAGAACTTCCTATATATTTCCCTTTTTTTTTAATAGCCATTCTTGGCTTTAGCCCAAAAAAGGCACCAAAAAAGCTGCGTTTCCGCAACGTGGGGCCTCAGCCTAAAAGGGTTTTCTCATGAAGACAACCTCTTTCTTTATACCCTATTAGAATATGGAAATCACAGAGAGGCGTCTTTAGGGAGGCTTCTTGTTCTGTCATACTTCAAACCATAGTTTTCTCATTTTCAGTGTATTTTAGTAACTTGTGGAAAATAACATGTATTCAAAATGGCATTATTGGATATTATAAAAATATTGTAGGCAGAAATGGAGAGTCACCATGGTGACAATTATATGTTACATTACATATGGTTTGTGATTTACTATGTAGTGTGTTCTGCATGAACAATTACTCAATTGCATTGGGGGCTAAGGATCTTAAAGGGATTTTCCCGATTCACACTATTGATGGCCTGTGCTTAGGATAGGCCATCAATATCAGATGGGTGGAGGTCAGCCAATCATCTGTTTAAAGGGGCTCCATGTGCTCCGTACTTTTCATTGTTTATACTGCACCCCCACCTATCTGATATTGATGGCCCTAAAATAGCCCACTCAAGTGCACTCAAAAAACTCAATGGGGGAATTTATTAAATCCTTATTAAAGTCAAAATTAGCATAAAAAGTTAAAATCTTTAGTGCACAGCTGATTTTGCATCAAAAAATGTACCTTTTACACCTTGCATGCCAAAAACTGGACATGTCTGGGTGGGGTGGGACTCCACAATACAGGCCAGCAACACACCTGATTTATTAAGAGCCATGTGCATCTTAATAAATTAGGTACACATCCATTCCAGTGCACAGGGGGTCAAAACTAGTATTGGAAGTGCCAGTCTTGAGAAATTTCCCCCAATGAGAGGTGACGCCCATCTCCTTCAGGATTAGGATTTACTTTAATTTATTTGAATCTACTCAGTATACTGTAAATCTGTGCAAAAAGCTTTCTTTCAGAATGGAGCGCTGAGTACTATTTAAGGGGCTATGTCTCAGATATAAATATAATAAAGTACAATGTAACCATGGTCAACAACCCCGTAAAATCATTTTTTTCAATATCCTTGAACATAAAGCTTTAATGTTAAAGGCCTTTCAGCTCTCCCCATGACATGAATTAAGTCACCACCATAAACCAGGTCACCATCTTTTTACCTTCTTCAGGGAAAAATAACAGTATAATGTAGAAAAAGAATTAGGCCATTCATTTACTCAGGGTAGAAAGCCATGGTATGGGGTCCAAATTGCAGACCTCACCACAAGGAAATAATAAAAAATATTAGCACATGTGCAAGAGGAACATGACAATATAGGGGGAATATGTAGGTGGTTCATGCATCAAACCAAGGTACAATGAGGGCACCAATCATGGGCAGCAAAAGCAATATAGAAGTAGAGGTTACCCCTTCCCCCTTTGTGTCTTAAACTCTGCCAGTATTATATAATAATTTTTTTATTATTATATTCCGAGCAATAGAAAAATGCTTAAGTTGTAGGGAAAACACTAAAAAAAAATATCATTCCCCACCGGCAGGTATTACTTTTAAGTCATAGAGGAAGGGGTTTTGTATAGGCAGGCAAAATGAATTCACAGCAATGCAAGAACATGCCACATTGATAAAAAGAAATGTATGAATAAAACTGCTAAGGAAAGCCAAATTTTAATGAAAAAATGCTCTTCACCTTAATTCTTCAGGGAGGGAGCTGGATGGCCAAAATTGTATAGCATTTTATTCTATATCAATTAAATGTGTAAAAGTAGGAGATTACCCCCGCCATCTGCCACAATTGTTTGGATTAAGAGATTACCATTAATTAGGATATTTTTCACGGGCCCCAGTAAAAAAAAAAAAATCATAATAATAATAAAAAAGTAATCACATGGAAAAGATGAAATTATTTATATAAATAAGAAATTACAAAATGGAAAATCAGAACCCCACAGAACCTAAAGAACCAGATGAAAGGTACCGGAGTCGTTGAAGAATTATAAGTGAACAGCATCCTCATTATTTTGTTCCATTCATCATTTGTTTGGATAGCTGCAAAATTGGCCACATGCAAAGGTCGAGCATGTTGCAAACACCAGCAGACAAGGGCAAGCAAACCCTGTAACAACAGTGATGTCATTATCGGGAGGCAGGACACATTGTTTGCATGACAAATAATTCCAATTATTACTCTATAGAATAGAAAAGAGCAGTTGAGGATTTGAGGATATCACCGCTGTAATGCTCTTAACTGTATGGATATTCTCTTAATATTTTTTTAAATTTTTATTTAAAGCTTCGAATAAAAAACATTTGTAAAAAAAAAGTGGTTGCAAAGCCATGCATCGGATGGTTTACGCTAGGTTCACACTAACATTTGGCCTTCCGTTCTTCAAGGCCACTTGGGGATTCGAAAAACGGAAAGCTAACCCGCTTAAAAGCGTTTACCTGCGGAAACACTCGGACCCCATAAACTATAAAGGGGCCTGCCGGGTTTCTGCCCAAAAGATGCAGAGAGAAAAGTCCTGCTTGCAGGATTTTTCTCTCCGCAATTTTTAAGCGGGTTCGGGGACGGAAACCCCGAATGTAGTTCAAGCGTTTCTGTGAACCCAGCCTTAGTCTGCCTGCTGGATGCATATTCCATCTTAACAATTAAAAATTCTTCATATTAGAAATACAAAAATTTTACTCTTTACCCCAAACACTATTTTTAATATAGTAATGGGTGAACTTGAGGACATATGTTTTTTTCTGCTATACTAACTATACTTGTACAGTGCTATCACCAGCTCCAAGGATGAAATGTAGGAGGGACAAAAGGTGCAATTGCCCAAAGGCATCCATCAGTATCGGGTGTGTTACCAGCCAACATGCTCATTTCTTGTTTCCCAAACAGCACACATCAGTGGAAGGTGTAACTACTCTCAGGCTACTCAGTTGTCATATGCCATTGACATCTATAGGATCTACATCTATGGGACCTACACACAATTGTGTTCAGCATAACCTAGCTACTCCTTATAGCATACTGTTAATAGAGAAAGGGTTCTTAACAAATTTTTATTCAACTTCTAACAACCTAGCTCCTCCAGCTTACTTGCATTCTTTTATGCAAAAATGTGAGTCTGTCAGCAATAAATTGGTTATAAACCTAATCCCAGTACCTTGTAGAGGAGATTCTACAGTTTCCAAATATATCTCTGTTATTCACCTTTGGAGACCCATTTTCATGTAGATCAACGTTTAATCATATGTAAATGAAGAGAAAAGAGCTTTGTCAGACAAGACCCCAAAGCACTTTTTTCCCTTATTATGCATATGTGTAAAACATTGATTTACATGAAAATAGAGCTCCAAGGCTGAATATCGGTGGCATATTTGGAAAATGTAGAATCACCTCTGTAAGGTTTATAACCATTTTACTGCAGACAGACTGAGTTTAAAGATGATCTTTTACCACCCACATCAACACCAGCTCTTTGCAGTCTTTACTAGGCATCACTCCATTGATTTCGATGGAGTCTGAATTTTTTAACTACTCCCCTAAGCTCTATTTGATCAAACTACTCTTAAAAAACATATTTCCTGCCCTTGAGTAAAATGTCATATTCTGAAATTTGTGATTTGGTATATTAAATCACCACTCAGTTATTTTTACTTGTATTGTATACTTTAAGCATAAGCTATTAAAGCTGCCAGTGGATGAGCAATGCATGCAGGACCACTGCTAAAAAAGTAACAGGAGCTGCTAAACAGCCCCATCCATTGTACAGTGGTGCTTCTGGGGAATTGCAGTGTCACACCTATTACTTCAATAGGAACAGAGTGGTGCTGCATGTGCTCGTCCTCTGGCAACTTCCAGCACTCTGACACTGTTGCAACAGCTGATCTGTTTAGGGTCTGGGTGTCGGGCCCCCACAGATCAGATACTGATGACTTATCCTGTGGATACACAATCAATATGAAAAATTGATTTGGGGCTGGAAAACCCCTTTAAATATCTGAACAGTTTACATGTTACTGGAGTAAGATTTACAATATATGTATAATATATTGTAAATGTAGTATAATAGTTTTGACATTCATTACATCAGGGTACTATTAGAATATGTTACTGTGTTACAATGTGCAGACTGAAGCTGAAGCTAGAATGGATTTTTTTTTTGAATGTAAATTAACTATTTTATAACAAGAGAAGTCATGCAGACATATACTGTATATAAGTAGCCTAGTCATGTGAACACTTCTGTACTTCTAACAAAAGCTAAGACTATTAGTCTTCACAATTTAGGCTATATTATGGAGTTGTGTTGTTTCATAATACATTGTCGATAGAATTGTATAGACCCAAACTGTATTGCACTGGAGGCATAGTCCATCTGATACAGTAACACCGGGGTATTTTCTTCTAGAACCATTGCTTCGCAGATCGACATGTTTCAGAACACAGTCAAGGCCCAAAAAATGAAGAGGAATATGAGACGGAATTCCACCTCAACTCCTCTTCAATTTCAACCATGTAAATAGTTCCTTAAAGGGGTTCAGGATAAGAAAACATGTCTGATTCCTTCTATTCAGGAAGTGACATCATGTATGTTGGTTGTGTGGATAAAACGCTCTCCAGGAATACAGTACAGCAGAGAACACTGCATGTAAAGGGGTATTCCCATCTTATCAAGTTATACTCTATCCATAGGATAGCGGATAGCCTACAGATTGTTGGGGATCCAACCACTCAGACCTCCACTGATCAGGAGAGCAGGGGAGTTTAGTCCTGTTCTGAATGGAGTGGTGTCAGACTGATGCGTGCAACACTTCATTTATTTCAATTGGAGTGGCAGAAATAGCCGAGCCCGATTACTGCTCTATTCAGAAAGTGGGCTAAACTCACCCATTCTCCTGATTGGTGGTGGTCTGAACAGTCAGACTCCCACCAATCTGCAAGTTATCTACTATCCTATGGATAAGGGATAACTTGTTAAGATGGGAATGCCTCTTTAAGGGACTCAGCCATCCTATGGACATGTCTGTTGACAATGTTTTTACTGGTTCCAGTAATAACCAGCAGAATTTTGATTGCAGCTGAGGGCTATAATACAGACTTTATAAGATAAGTAAAAAACTGTATCTGTAAAGTTACACAACTTTTTATGGAGGGTATAGCCATATACAAACTGCATGTGGTAAATAACACACACTTATATCATCACTGTAGTTTTCCTATACATAGACAAAAATTGTTAACTTATATACTCTAAGATATGTAAGATATGGTAATATTAGCAGTGCAGAGGAAACCGACATGGCTGTGCAGTGACACATCGTGTTCTGTGTGCCCGATAATGCCACCACAATTGTCTTTTGAATGGGAAACATTGCCTCTTCATAGCAAGATGTGGGGAGGTTTAGGAGGGAAGAAGGATAAAAACCTTTCATCATTTTAGGAGCTGTGAGGTTCCGAGAGGAGATCATGGATAGCATGGCGTGAAGCCTATCTTCTTCTTCCTCGTCATCATCAACAGAGACGGAACGACTGGCAGCTAAGTGGTGGTAGTTAATAGTGACTGCTTTAAGGAAATTATGGTAAGAAAAAAAGAAGTGGGGAAAAAAGAACACAACAGAACTGTAAAGGTTCATCAGCTTAACATGGCATATTTCTTCAACCAAAGCTCACTATTGTATCATCTATTACTTTAACCCCTTGGACTACTTCAGTTACAGTACAAAAGTGTTATATGGAAGATCATTAAAGGGGTTGACCACTTTCAGACCAATATCGAGAGACAAATGTTATTGTTTGTATAATAAAAAGTTGTACAATTTTCTAATATACTTCATGTATCAATTCCTCACAGTTTTCTAGATCTCTGCTTTTGTTATTCATCCTGTGTACTACCAATGAATAAAAATCAGTCCATGTTCATGTGATATACAGTCCATGTTCATGTGATATACAGTCCATGGTCATGTGATGTACACACAGGTGCACAGCTCGTTACCAGGCAGATGTCTGATTACTGAGCTGTGACTGTAACGAGCTGTGCACCTGTGTGTCCATCACATGATCATGGACTGCATATCACATGACCATGGACTGTACATCACATGACCATGGACTGATTTTTATCTACTGGGAGTAAGCAGAAGTAATGACAGCAAGCTAGAAAACTGTGAGGAATTGAAACAGAAAGTTATAATTATATGGAAAATTATAGAACTTTTTATTAAACCAACAATACCATTGGTCTCTCAATATTGTTCTGAAAGTGGCCAAACACCTTTAAGCTAACTATGGTGCTCTCAAATCCTACTTGGTAGTGCATAGATTGGTAGCGGTAAGCCTATCACATTATTGGTGCCATAGATGTACCCCTTCACTCCATCCAAAGGCTGCACATTACATTCAGTGTGCCACGACACCTGGCTGCAGTGGAGAAGGCTCTGTATATATGTAACCAGCCTTCATTATAGTATATAGAAGGTAAAGCCTAAACCAAGTTTGTGTGCTCAACTGTTTATATAGCTCCACATTACAATGAATGGGTATATGAATTACAATGAATGGGTATATGAGACCACCTGTCTCCTGCAATAGGAATACATGGGGCAGTTGTATTCAGGATCAATGGAGTCACATCAGTTAGGGGAAAGGAAGAGGAATTTGAGGCAGATGTTAGAAAAGTGCTTTCAGGGATTAGTAAAATCTGTGGGACTAACATTTAGTCCAAGTTAAATAATCTATATGGGAAACTAACCCTATCCTTTTAGTTCTAAGAACATGATATAAACAATAACAGTATCACAGAACAAAAAAAAGTTGATTTGTGTCTCCAAAATATGATATAGTCACTGCCGGGTTAGCTGTAGAGGAATTTGAGGCTGCAAACTTGCAGTAATTTTGTGTTTCCCCGGCCTGAGGCTAAGGACCTTTGCACATGACCGGGCCCTATCTGTGGAAAACAGTTCATGTGTGGGCCATAGTACCCGGACTGAACTCAGCTGTGTTCATAGAAGTCATTGCATCATAGTCATTTATAATACAGTGAGCTCCGGAATGGCCTGATAGCATTATGTCAGTTCATTATTGTAGTGGTCGGGCTGTTTGGGAGCTCACTGTATTATGAAGTTCAGTCTGCGTACTACGGCTCACACACAGACCATTTTGCATGTGTGAATGTAATGATGATACATGTAAGTGACTACAATATTAGAGAAAAAGGAAGAATTTATTGTGGAAAACTGTACAATTGAAAGAAGGCTCTAGTACCATGTTGAACTGCCTCTAGCCTGGATACAAGATAAGATATGGTTGGGTATGCCAAAGGATGCCAAAGCTGGTGTTCCGGCTGGTCCAAAAAATGCTCCATTGGCAACAGAATTTGGCAACAGGGCAGGTCAAGGAATTGTTGCAATCTGACATTCCTGGGAAACTCTTAGCATTAGCCTGCTGAAAAATGCTGGTTGTCCGCCCTGCTATGAGAGACAACATATGTGGCCACCGGATGTTCTGCACATAATCCTCAGCTGTCAACTGGGCAAAATGTCTTTGAGTACGTCATGGAGGCTTGTCTAGCAGTCAAGGTTTTCTCACCAAGTAGTACATTACCTGAAAGTAGCCTCTGAGAGCCTTTGCATAAGCCAGCGAGGGGAAACACTTTTACATCCACTTGTAGCAAGACCCAATTTTATAGCAATCTGACATTTCAATCTGGGTGCAAGATTTTTTTTTTTTTGTAAATGAGTGTATTCCAGGATGTTATCTAAAATTATTTTTTATCAAACAGATATTTTTAGAGGAACCAAACTTTTTGTAAGCCAGATTTTACATACCACAAAACAAAGAGGAAAATGGCTGAAAGTAATATGAGGCTTGTTTTCCAGATACCCTAACACACTTTAGAATACAGTAGTTTGAGTCTATTGGCATGGACAGGGTTAATAGCCATGGATATATGAGATGGTACATTATATCGCTGCTACAAACTTCTAGACATGCATTCATTTCATTTAATCTTGACCTATGGACTTCCGCCCTGAAGAACAGAACTTTCAAGTCTTGACAAGCTCTCTCTTCTCCTTTGAGACCTAATAATATTGGAAGATGGCAATGAGCCAAGTCAGCCGCCTTGCAGCAGAAGAGTAAATGAAGGCTTCGTAAAATTAATGCAATCTATTGGAAAGGATTTTCTCTTTCAAGGGAACCTCGCCGGGCATTTGTGCAGCCTGAATCACAGGCAGTAAGAAGTCACGATTGGTTGCAGCATTTCGGAGAAAACAATGTTTAAACACAAACCCAGAACAGGGATAAGTGTCTTCTGGGTGGCTCTTCTCCAGCGTCTCCTTACATAGATCAGCTTGGTAGACTGGTGTCTCTCTTTACGCAAACACGATTTAGGCGAGGAGAAGACGAGTGGGGGTTGGGAGGTGGGGTGCTCTTCATGGGACACTTCACACTGATCTCTGCTCATTTTTAAACTATGCATTACAGAATAGCACGTAGTTGACACATTCCCTTTAAATCCATAGCTGACCATGAGTGATTTGTATATACAAATTTACAGAATGTCTTTTATTACATTTTATTATATAGCAAAATATATTATGTGGGACTATATTCAAAACCTAATCTATTCTTGGTACACTCCAAGCACTTTAGCAGAGTCGTAGTTAGACTCTACTGTTTTTAAATACATATAAGTGGCTTGTTGGCATCCCCACTGCCCTCAGCAATCAGCACCTGGGGCACATGCTACGGCCCCCCGCCATCTCAGCCCCTAACTTTAGGTACAAAGGGATCCCAGCTGAAAGAATTCAATTCACATTGCTTATTTTAAAGCTTATGTCATGAGAACGTATGAGAATACACCTGGAATGTTGGAACTTCTAGAAGTCAGGGAGGTTTCCTGAAACATTCAGCTCTCACAATCCACTACAATCCACTGCCAGCGGTGTCATCTGCCATCTGGGGAATATGCCACATGTCTTCTGGCAGGTGCATTCAAGGAAATTAGCACTCTTTCTGTCACAAACTGTACGGTTACTCACATCTCTCATGCTAGAAGGATGACAATTGATCCTGGTGGCTTACTAAAGTCTGCTGTTCTGTCCGCTACTTAGCTTTACTATGTTTCTGTGTACTTAACTTCTCAGTCACATCCTATTTCACCAGATAACTTTGGTTAACTCTTTCCTGGGTCTGGACTCTAGTACTATGTAGCATCATGCTCTCCCATTCGTTGCTTCTGGTAAGTTCTGCTGCTTAAATATGTCTACTCTTCAGGTCATTGCCTGAGGATGAGCAGATCCGCATATGGTTCTCTTGGTCCACTGCTTTGAGGACCCTGCGCTTTCTCTGTGCTTCACAACTGTTCTCCTGTTTTCTACAACTGTTCCCCTGTGTCCCCAGTCTAGTCTCCGCATCACAACTACAAACTCAACTCTATACAGCTAAGAACTCAGCTCTCCTATTTCGCAAATACCAACTTGGCTTTTCTGTGCCTTCACTGGCAGTTTCTGGACTGTCTGGGCTACCTCAGGCTAGGTTCACACCTGCGGCGGTCTCAACTCAGGTTTTCCATTCCCCATTCCGCTTTAAAAATGCGGAAATAAAAGTCCTGCAAGCATTTTTCGGGCCGAAATCTGGCGGATCCCATTATAATCTATGGGGTCTGCGGGTAACCGCTTTTTAAGCGGATTAGATTTCCCCAAGCGGACCCCACAAATGGAAACCTAAACGCAGGTGTGAACCTAGTGTCACAGACTGTTTCTGGTTGTTGCTCTGTCGTTCACATTCTCGCCTTGAAGAATTACTTCTGTTAAAACCCAAACCTTACCGTAATGACTGTATTTTTTGTCTGTAATGAAGCAGTACTAACCTCTAACCATAATACCTTCTGAGAGGTGATAACCGTTTGGTGGGGGTCTGACTGCTGGGGTCTCCACTGATCACAAGAACAGGAGTCATGCGTGCATACTGATTCTGCTACATTTATCTCTATGGGACTGACAAATAGAAACCGAGTACAGCGCTCAGCAATCTCCAGCAGGTACACATAGTTGAATGGAGACTGTGATCGGTGGCTGTCCAACCAGTTGGACCCTCACTAATCAGACATTTATGACCTACAGTGCTGGCCAAAAGTATTGGCACCCCTGCAATTCTGTCAGATAATACTCAATTTCTTCCAGAAAATGATTGCAATCACAAATGCTTTGGTAATAATATCTTCATTTAATTTGTCTTCAATGGAAAACCACAAAAAGAATTGTCAAAAAGCCAAATTGGATATAATTCCACACCAAACATAAAAAAGGGGGTGGACAAAAGTATTGGCACCCTTTGAAAAATCATGTGATGCTTCTCTAATTTGTGTAATTAACAGCACCTGTTACTTACCTGTGGCACATAACAGGTGGTGGCAATAACTAAATCACACTTGCAGCCAGTTGAAATGGATTAAAGTTGACTCAACCTCTGTCCTGTGTCCTTGTGTGTACCACATTGAGCATGGAGAAAAGAAAGAAGACCAAAGAACTGTCTGAGGACTTGAGAAGCAAAATTGTGAGGAAGCATGAGCAATCTCAAGGCTACAAGTCCATCTCCAAAGACCTGAATGTTCCTGTGTCTACCGTGCGCAGTGTCATCAAGAAGTTTAAAGCCCATGGCACTGTGGCTAACCTCCCTAGATGTGGACGGAAAAGAAAAATTGACGAGAGATTTCAACGAAAGATTGTGCGGATGGTGGCTAAAGAACCTCGACTAACATCCAAACAAGTTCTAGCTGCCCTGCAGTCCGAGGGTACAACAGTGTCAACCCGTACTATCCGTCGGCGTCTGAATGAAAAGGGACTCTATGGTAGGATACCCAGGAAGACCCCACTTCTGACCCAGAGACATAAAAAAGCCAGGCTGGAGTTTGCCAAAACTTACCTGAGAAAGCCAAAAACTTTTTGGAAGAATGTTCTCTGGTCAGATGAGACAAAAGTAGAGCTTTTTGGGAAAAGGCATCAACATAGAGTTTACAGGAAAAAAAAAGAGGCCTTCAAAGAAAAGAACACGGTCCCTACAGTCAAACATGGCGGAGGTTCCCTGAAGTTTTGGGGTTGCTTTGCTGCCTCTGGCACTGGACTGCTTGACCGTGTGCATGGCATTATGAAGTCTGAAGACTACCAACAAATTTTGCAGCATAATGTAGGGCCCAGTGTGAGAAAGCTGGGTCTCCCTCAGAGGTCATGGGTCTTCCAGCAGGACAATGACCCAAAACACACTTCAAAAAGCACTAGAAAATGGTTTGAGAGAAAGCACTGGAGACTTCTAAAGTGGCCAGCAATGAGTCCAGACCTGAATCCCATAGAACACCTGTGGAGAGATCTCAAAATGGCAGTTTGGAGAAGGCACCCTTCAAATCTCAGGGACCTGGAGAAATTTGCCAAAGAAGAATGGTCTAAAATTCCAGCAGAGCATTGTAAGAAACTCATTGATGGTTACCGGAAGCGGTTGTTCGCAGTTATTTTGTCTAAAGGTTGTGCTACCAAGTATTAGGCTGAGGGTGCCAATACTTTTGTCTGGCCCATTTTTGGAGTTTTGTGTAAAATGATCAATGATTTGACTTTTTTTTCATTCTCTTTTGTGTTTTTTCATTGCAAGCAAAATAAATGAAGATATTATTACCAAAGCATTTGTGATTGCAATCATTTTCTGGAAGAAATTGAGTATTATCTGACAGAATTGCAGGGGTGCCAATACTTTTGGCCAGCACTGTATATTAAGAATAGGTGATGTTTAAATTTTAGGAAAACCCCTTTAATAGAAAAATCTTAGTTTCGATGAATAATATTAAGATTTCTCAGCTGCTGGTATGAACCAGCACAAGAAGAGTGGACCATGCTGAGCCTCACCTTCACTGGGTATGCCGTTGTACAGGCGCCCTTTATTTTGAAGATAGTAGGGCCCTGGCCCACCTGACATATCTGTCTTAGTAAATCCTTGTTTTGCACATTGTAATTCTAGAACATACTGTATTTTCTTATAAACGTGTTGTAGAGGTCTTCTGCTATTCCTTCTAAACATTTTTAAATAAATTGGGTTTTACCATTTGTTAGGAAGGTGTCTCACTCCTCTGTATGACACAGCACTGACTGAATAGGGTTAGCCACATTCATATGACCGAGGTACAAAACGGACGTGAAAAACATCCATTTTTCATGGCCGTCTTGCACCCAAGGGGCACCCATTTCCACGGATTCCCCTATACTTTTGAGTGTGTCCTGGAAAACGGACAAAAACAGGACATGGCCTATATTACAACAGGTCGTCAAAATAACGGTCATGTGAATAGCCCCTATTCACTGATATTGAATTTAATGGCTATCGTGTGAATATAGCTTTAGAGTGAGTAGAGACACCCCTCCAACTGGTAACACCCAAAATTTGAATCCGTACACAATTAAAAGTTAAAACATTTTTGCAAATATAGATAATTAAAAATTTTGCAGTGTTTACAGATTTTCTGTAGCTATCTTAGTAGTAACAGTCTTTATAGGTTGCCAATGGATATGACCATAAATGCAGGAACTTTCTATAGTCTAGGACATGTCAGAACCTCAGCCATGATTTCCTTATTGTGGCCGGGTTATCAGGCAGGGACAGCACATGCACATGAAGATAACTTGGCTATAGAAAGTTCAATAGCTCAAGGTTGTATCCATTGGTAACCTATCAAGACAAAAGACTTTGATTATTAAGATGCTTAAAGAAAATCTTCAAAACATTCCAAAATGTTTCAATATTTACATCAGCAAAAATATTTAAAGGGGTTGTCCGTCTTTTTTTTTTTTAATGGTTAATAGGACTACTGAAGGGACCATATACATAAAAAACTTTGCTCACCTCAATGGGCTTCTGTTTCCAGAGGCGACAGTCCGGTCTTCAGCAGTCTGTGCCAGGTGAACCTTGCAGCAAATCACAGACCTCAGTGGTCACCTCTTCACAAACACCATATCTCAGCAGCCATTGGTGAGGAGGTCAACGCTGAGGCCTGTGATTGGCTGCACTGGTCACCTAGCACAAATGGGACATCAGCTGTGGGATCTGTATACAGAAGACAGAAGCTACCGCCACTGGAAACAGAGGGCAGGGAGAGGTGAGTAAAGTTTGTGCTTAATGTTCAAGGACCCTTCAGCAGCCCTATTAAACATTAAAAAAAGATTTGGGCAACCCCTTAAACTTTTAATTACTAGGAGGAATAACAGAGGAACATCACAGTGCAGAGTTATAAGAAAAGATGTTCCAAAATGTTTCTTTTTTTATGATAGATTCAAGTATTTACTAAAGCAGACATGTCTGGAGGGCTGGCTGGTCCTCTTTAAATCAGGCAAATCTAGATTCCATACTGACATATTCTTTCTATAGGATAACTAGATTATACAAGCAATCAATAAAGAACGAGTCATTATTTCCCCATTGTTTTCTCTTCTAAACATGTAAAGGGAATGGTGTAGTTCTCATTAACTTGACAGATTTTCTGTCTGGTCGCAAAATTACGCCTTCTAGGAAATGTCCTTAGGGGTTTATACAGAGAAAATCCTGGCATCACACATGTATACTTCTCTGCTGTGTACTTTACACCCATTGACATAAATTATGAATCTTCACATTGCCAGAAAATGGGAGCTGTGGTAAAAGACTTCATGGTCATTATTGTCTGAGATTATTCCTGGAAAGGCTTTACTGGGAACGTATTGGAAAATCCTTAGATGTTATAAACAGAGTGGGAAGACCTACAGCATTAATAACAATATAGATAGCGTGTCTGCACTGGTTTATACAGCAGCTAGGAGATTACACTTGGATATAGAATCGGTTACGGTGTGGTATATTGCTTCACAGGGATCATTTTATTTCTTCTAAATAAATGAACAGATATTAATTGTCCATGGCGCAGGGAAAGTACCTAACAAAACTCTGATTCTGACTATTATTCATATTTATTATTATAATCATCTTACTGTATATTACTTTGATACGTAGCCAAATAGCTGAATTAATGGCATAATCTACAAATATATAATATGGCCTCAGGAGCTGTATTGCACGTCAATGAAGATTACAATTACGGGTGTTCAATGACATCAACAGATTTCTGCAGGGTCACTTACTATTTTCATGCTTGTGTCCAGCATATATAATTCTGAAGACATAATCTGTGGATACTTCTTCAACAACGTTGTCATCAAAGTCTACTGACTTGTTAGTGCTATTTCTTTTTCTTAGTTTTGGAAATACTTTCCCCTAGAAATATAATGAAAATAGTCAATTAACAGACTTTGCAATATTCCTTAAACATTTTATGAGATAATCTTATTTGTCTATCTATCTATCTATCTATCTATCTATCTATCTATCTATCTATCTATCTATTTTCTATCTATATCTATCTCTCTATCTATCTACCCATCTCATCCACCCACTCATTCCCATCTATCATAACAGACCAAGAAGGGATAGAAGAACATCTTAGTCCTCCCAAGGCAGAGTAAGGAAGCAAACTATACTTATGCTCTCAAAAAAGCCCTTATAGACATTAGAGGTTACAGAATAGTTTATAAATACCTGATAGGTGCAGGTCCTCCATCTGGGACCTTCACCTATAGGGAAAAACAAAGGTTTTGCAAACCATATTTGCCAATTTGCTACCAATGTAGTTGGCATAGGGTTCAAAGGAGAGGTAGGGCATAGATGTCTAAGGGATTTCTAGAAAGAGCAAAGCAAGCAGTGCTCAAGGTGGGAAAATCCTATTAATGCAGTGAAGAATAAATTGTATTATAGTTGTTCGTAGCATAAACAGGAACCCTGGTGCTGGGTCATGGTTCTGTCTTAGGTATAAACTTTGTAAAATGAATCTAGGGAATACAGCAGTCCCAATTTTGGTGAATAATCCTGAAAACTGGTCCACAAAAGGGCAGGTTGTGCACTTTTGTCCCAAAAGTTGACATTTTGGTTGCTTTCCCGGGACTTCTGGTGGTGAAGCTTAAAGCATACCTAGCCTTTCAACAAACTTTGCATAAATCAATAGTACAGTATGTGTACATGGGGAATAACACTATTTCTGATCATTATATGACATAGTCTGCAATTTCTACCAGATTTTCCCTTTGCAGGCTCTATCTGTAATTTGTATTTCTTTCAGAGCTAGTGGGTAGAGACTAGCTGCCAAACACTGCCCACAGTAAGTAGAGGAGAATGCGCTCCATAACTGTCTTTCTAGTGCCTCACTCAGAATAAACCCCAGAACCATGCAAGGCATATATGGAGAAGTACCAAAATATAATAATGTGAATAAGGTACTTTGGTTATGACGGAAAGCTCCTAATTAGCTCCAGCATGAGCCTTAGCCTGTGATTCTCTCTCTGCTTCCTGCTTACTCCTTTCCCTTCCCTCTCCATAGACTTCTATAGATTTGTGTAATCTAAGTCATTTGACCTGCAGTCTCAAGACAGATATAGCAGAAATTTTCAGAGTGAAAATCAGTTTAGCAGAGGGGAGAAGGAGCAGTGGCACAGCCGAATAAGACCCCAAATAAGAATTTTCTCTGATTACATATATTACAGTTTTTAATCACCTATACTATTCATTTACGCAAAATTAGTTGAAAAGTTTGTGACCATATTTCAAGCATCTAAAAATGGGTAAGTATCCTGGGGATGTTCTGAACTGAACAGACTGGATCAATTCCACCACCCTATTATCATTGCTTCATTGAGCGATGGCTCATAGCCACTTTAAACCAAATTAAAGCTACAAAGCAAATCTACATATATTACCATCATTATATCACCTTTCTATAACAAATTTATAGTGCATATCATACTGTATCATACAGCAGAAGATGCCAATATGTAGGTTTAGCTAACATTTTAACAGGTTAGAGCTCTAAATTCTGCTTTAAAGGGAATCTTATCACCAGAACCCAACATATCAACCCAGCCTTGAAGACAGATAGGTTAGGCTTACCTGTATCAAACTGAGTTTTTCCCTTTGTGCCTTTATTGCAGATATATCGTTGCATTTGTCAATATGCAAATAAGCTCCTTGAAGCTGTTGCTCCAAAGGGGTAAGGAGCAACACCCTCATTGCTCCAAGGAGCTCATTTGCATATATTGTTTATAATATTACTGGCAAGACAATTTCTTTAGCAAATTCTTTATGGCGGATTGATATAACAAGCCAGTAAAGACTGGGAGTTAAAGGGATTGTCTGACTCACTTAGGTCCTGGTAGGACCAGACACTGTTGATAGCCTAATCTAGGTGCTAACAC
Organism: Leptodactylus fallax; assembly: GCA_947044405.1. NCBI lineage: Eukaryota > Metazoa > Chordata > Amphibia > Anura > Leptodactylidae > Leptodactylus > Leptodactylus fallax. The sequence goes on along the minus strand of CAMRHE010000073.1, from coordinate 2,630,084 downwards.
TACTGTGAGGTAACAAGTCTCCAGCAGTAATTCTGCACATGTAGTCCGAAAGTGCTAACATGTATTTCAATGGTTTCCATGGTCATGTAATCTTAAAAGTCACATTAAGTACTGTTGAAGTAAAATGAATACTAAAAAAATTAGAGAGAAGAAGAAACAAAAAGACTTAAAATGTTGGAAACCTACCTTACCCCTCTGGGACCATAATGGAGGCTCTAATTGTCCTCTCGGTAGAAGACCATTTTCAAGACAGGAGAGGAAAGCAAGAAGATGACCACCAGGAGGAAAGTGGAGTGGAGGCTTCTGAATACCATCCTGGCTGACTAGAACAAGGACCCCTCTACTCTCTGCTACATATGGAATCAATGGAAAAAGTAATGAGTGTAAACCAACAGTTGTGAAAGGTAAATGGAGTATGTAATGATGCTTAGTCCAAACACTATATTTTTAATGTTAAAGATCAGATTATTAAAGGGGTTTTCTCATTGCAGGATTTCAGCTGCTCTCCTATCTCCTCTACCCTCCACTTCCTGGTTTTCAGCACATTCCAGCAGGGAGCTTGTGCTTGTTGTAAATGGCACAGTTATTTCTGGATTAAAATACAAACGCAGAAGCACTCCGTAAGAAACTCAAAAACTGAAGGTAAAGACGCAGAAAGAGGGAGAGAAGAGAATACAGATGGTCAGGAGCAAGGACTAAGTCACCATCCCAACCTGATAGCAGGTCTGTAACCTAGGCAACCAGCTGTAAACACCAAGGAGAAAGATATTTAGTTGTATCTGGCAAATGGAGGAAGATAGATAAAGCAATGTATTGGGGAAACACTTCAGTTAGCTTAAAGAAGACCTTCCACCACTTCCACCAATTCAAGTTCTTAGCATCTGTTAATAGGCGCCGCTCCACTGATTCCAGCACAGTTGTAATTTTCTCTTTAGCCTTCACCATTCCCAGGCAACAAGCACAGTTAGTTTTGGGGCCTGATGTGCTTTTAAGCTCTGTAATGTCAGAAGGGCAGTTGTCAGACAGGGGTCATGATTCACAGCTACAATCAGAGGCAGCCAGTATCAGAGCTCAGAATCAACCCCCTTGTCTGCTCCTACCTGACACCGCCCACCTGACAGTACAGAGACTAAATAGCATATCAGTCACCAAAGACAACAGCTCTTATTGCTCGGGAATAGTGGGGGTTAGAGAAAAAATTACAGGATCAGTAGAACAGCACCTATTAACAGATGCTACGAACTGGAGTTGGTGGAGGTGGTGGAAGGTCTTGTTTAAGCTACAAGTCTGAATATGGTCCTTGAGATGGGAGTGCCCCTTTAAACAGTATTTTCTTGCACAAGATACTATTTAGTTATAGATTGCTAGGGCTTATGACAATTTAGGTGAGGGTAGCTGAACTTTTGCTAGTTTTAATGTGAGTTGATTCTTATACTTACGCTGCTGGTGACAGTGGATACAGACTATTTGACTTATTGGCACTATCAGGGCATAGTCCCAGAATACGCTGCAGAAGAAGAAAAGAACAAAAAGTTGTAAAAGCTGTTGTTCATGATGAAAAAAAAAACCCACAGTCACCTGTTCCAAGCACTCAGGTGTCTGCCACCGCTGTCCAATGTGTGGTGCAGGACTTCCATCGGCGACTTCACAATATGTGCCGTACTGGATAGAGGCAGTGGACACTGGAGCATGGGGACAGGGGAGTTTGCTTTTTTTATGTTTCCTATTCCCTGGTCTCCTCCTGTCATTCAGTCATTCAATTCTCAGCTAATTCTAGGCTTAGGAGTCCAGGGGCGGTCCTAGTCTGTGACTGATGGTCTTTCCTGTACACGTGTGAATACAAAGATAGCTCTCACTCTCTAATTAGAACCGCCCACTGGACCCCTAAGCCCAGAATGAACAGAGATTTTAATAAATAAAATACAAGCTATACTGAATCTTTTCTCACAAACTATTTATCAATCTGCTCAGTTCTTCCTGCTTTGCCACATGCAACAGGACCTACAGAAAGTGCTACATACACAATGTTCACTTTAAATCATAGACAGTTATAGTATTAAATCCTGTTAATGCAAAAATCATATCAATGCTGGTTTGGCAGAAAATCTCCATATGGTCAGTTGAATGTAGCAGCTGGTGGTTCAGGAGTATTAGATTTGCAAGGGTGCCAGATATTCCATGTGATTACCTCGGAAAATGCACTCATTGATAAAAAATAATGCACCCAGATAGAATAGTCAGATTGGTGGAAAACTCGGCATGCAGTTATGTCTCGAGCAGATATGTAAATGATTATACATTTGGACTGATTAGACACTGGGTCTTGCCACAAGAGGGTGTAAAAGTGCTTCAACTAGAACCCTAGAAAAAGGCTCTCTGAGGCTACTTGTGGATAGTGTCACTCTTGGTGAGACATCTTTGACCGCTAGATGTGCCTTTACGGTGCACTTGGAGACATTTTACCTAGATTGAGAGAAGCAGGATTTATCATCTTGAAAAATTGCCTGCCGTTTGTCTAGCTGTTAGTAGTTATTCGGAGCACTCATTACGTGAGGGCAGCGAACAGGCTCCGGATTTTAGAGGGGTTTCCCAGTAGCATAACTATATTTAAAGTGTCAGATTGCTGGGGTTCCGATCACTGAGACCCCTAGTGATAGAGAGAACGAGAAGCAGTAAGAGCCCTTGAATCCTTCCTATGAATGAAGCACCAGCAAACTTGCATAAACTATGCTCTATTTGCTTCTATGAGGCTGTTGGGACTGCAATCTCCAGCAGACCATGGTACTGAATGGAGCGCTGGTCACCCAAGTGCACTGGATTTTAAGTCGCAGGGTAGATTCAGGGATTCTGTTCGCTAGTCTCCTGATCGCTGGGGGTCCCAGTAGTTTTATCCCTAGCAATCTATATCTTGTGGGTAGGGGATACTTGTCTGTAGTGTTACAACCCCTTTAAGCATTTTTGAAAACAAACATAATTAAACATTTTGGGGTTTATAAATGTAAATGGTTAGTTACAACTGGCAGCAACTCCCAGACTAATCTTACCAGATTCATGAACTTATTGTAGCATCTTTGTTTCATGTGAATCATGACAATTCATCTACCATAAAATTAACTAATCTATAAAATATTAATATTCACTGCTGTCTACTATGCTGTGATTGGTAATACATGAATTAGTTTTGTTAGTTAGGGTTTTAAGATTAGTCAGGGTGCTTTGTGGTACCTATACGATATGTCCGCACCGTATTTTCTAGTATATCCTATTTTAATTTGCATCCACAAGTTGTTTGGATCTGGAAAATAACCAAAAGTAAATGAGTATAAAAGTTCTCAAGGCAGCCATCAATCAGGTGTTAAAAAGGACAAGGTAATCCTATTAGAAGTGTTTTGTCCGCTTTGCCTTCAGCTATAAGGGTTCCCTAACCCAATTTACAAAAAGAAAATGTCAAGTTAATATTTTCCTCTCTGTTTTATCGATTGGAAATTGTGTGAGCAGGGATCACCCGGAGATGTATTTCATATGGTCGCTGATTCTGGTTAAACCTCAGGTGCTATTTTTTTTTTCCATATTCGCAGAGTCTTTACAGGGGAAAACATGGTGTAACGTTGCATAGTGTCACTGTATAGCACTATACTAAAGAGACATTCTCCCCTACAAAAAAAACCGTATATGCTTGCTTACAGTATACAGAGATACAGTGGGGCTGCAAATTATTCAATGACTATGTACAATTGAAATGAACATAAGCCCCTAGCTCTGGATCTGGGTTTTAGTTTTATAAAGTACTCCAATATGTTAGAAAAAACATATGAACCATATATCCCAATATTATACATTGACCTTTGCTTTTTACCAAAATCTACAAAAACTAACACAAAGTCCTTAGTTTACATTTTGGCCAAGATACAGTCATATGAAAAAGTTTGGGCACCCCTATTAATCTTAATCATTTTTAGTTCTAAATATTTGGGTGTTTGCAACAGCCATTTAATTTTGATATATCTAATAACTAATGGACACAGTAATATTTCAGGATTGAAATGAGGTTTATTGTACTAACAGAAAATGTGCAATATGCATTAAACCAAAATTTGACTGGTGCAAAAATTTGGGTACCCTTATCATTTTATTGATTTGAATACTCCTAACTACTTTTTACTGACTTACTGAAGCACAAAATTGGTTTTGTAACCTCACTGAGCTTTGAACTTCATAGCCAGGTGTATCCAATCATGAGAAAAGGTATTTAAGGTGGCCAATTGCAAGTTGTTCTCCTATTTGAATCTCCTCTGAAGAGTGGCATCATGGGCTCCTCAAAACAACTCTCAAATGATCTGAAAACAAAGATTGTTCAACATAGTTGTTCAGGGGAAGGATACAAAAAGTTGTCTCAGAGATTTAACCTGTCAGTTTCCACTCTGAGGAACATAGTAAGGAAATGGAAGACCACAGGAACAGTTCTTGTTAAGCCCAGAAGTGGCAGGCCAAGAAAAATATCAGAAAGGCAGAGAAGAAGAATGGTGAGAACAGCCAAGGACAATCCACAGACCACCTCCAAAGAGCTGCAGCATCATCTTGCTGCAGATGGTGTCACTGTGCATCGGTCAACAATACAGCACACTTTGCACAAGGAGAAGCTGTATGGGAGAGTGATGCGAAAGAAGCCGTTTCTGAAAGCACGCCACAAACAGAGTCGCCTGAGGTATGCAAAAGCACATTTGGACAAGCCAGCTTCATTTTGGAAGAAGGTCCTGTGGACTGATGAAACAAAGATTGAGTTGTTTGGTCATACAAAAAGGCGTTATGCATGGCGTCAAAAAAACACAGCATTCCAAGAAAAACACTTGCTACCCACTGTAAAATTTGGTGGAGGTTCCATCATGCTTTGGGGCTCTGTGGCCAATGCCGGCACCGGGAATCTTGTTAAAGTTGAGGGTCGCATGGATTCAACTCAGTATCAGCAGATTCTTGAGAATAATGTACAAGAATCAGTGCCGAATTTGAAGTTACGCCGGGGATGGATATTTCAGCAAGACAATGATCCAAAACACAGCTCCAAATCTACTCAGGCATTCATGCAGAGGAACAATTACAATGTTCTGGAATGGCCATCCCAGTCCCCAGACCTGAATATCATTGAACATCTGTGGGATAATTTGAAGCGGGCTGTCCATGCTCGGCGACCATCAAACTTAACTGAACTGGAATTGTTTTGTAAAGAGGAATGGTCAAAAATACCTTCATCCAGGATCCAGGAGCTGATTAAAAGCTACAGGAAGCGACTAGAGGCTGTTATTTTTGCAAAAGGAGGATCTACTAAATATTAATGTCACTTTTCTGTTGAGGTGCCCATACTTTTGCACCGGTCAAATTTTGGTTTAATGCATATTGCACATTTTCTGTTAGTACAATAAACCTCATTTCAATCCTGAAATATTACTGTGTCCATCAGTTATTAGATATATCAAATTGAAATGGCTGTTGCAAACACCCAAATATTTAGAACTAAAAATGATTAAGATTAATAGGGGTGCCCAAACTTTTTCATATGACTGTATATAAGCCCACTAGCCAGTTCACAGAGCCCCTACCCTATTGCTGTTTTATCACCATCTCGCCTCCCAAAAAAGTAAAAAGTGTCTGTAGAAAAAGGTACTTGAATACAGCGATTCATTTTTTTTTTTCAAAGTTTTGGATTTTTTAAAAAATGTCAAAACGTAAGAAATACTATACAAATCTGGAGTCACCGTAATCGTAATGACTTGCACAAGACAGGTGACATGTCATTTTGGTTGCAAAGTGAATGCTGTAAAAACAAAGCCCGTAAGAAAGTTGCGCAAATGCAGTTTTTCTCTAATTCCAACTCAATCATATGGAAACATTAAATGGTACCGTTATGATGTACAATTTGTCTCGCAAAAAAAAAATTAAGCCTCATACGGACCTGTGAGCGGAAAAATCATAAAGTTATGGCTTTTATACAGCGAGGAGAAAAAAACAAAAAACAAAAACTGAAAATTGGCCGCATCAGGAAGGAATTAAAATATGACCTCCATATCTACCAAATCTACCAATTCCACTGATACTCTCTACATAACAACTAAACAGTAAATATTCATTCTATCAGAAAATGATGACAATGGAAATAATAGGGTATTAAAGGGGTATTCTCATGTTCAAAGGATATGCCATAAATGTCTGACAGCTGTAGGTCCCACCTTTGTGACATCACCTACAGGACAAGGATTCTAGTAAGTCCACTTTTCAGTACTGCCATAGAAGTGAAAGGAGAGAGGCAAGCATTACTAGTTGGAACAGGGTATCGAGGGACCCCTTGTTCTGAAGATAGATGCGTGTCTATCAGACATTTATACCATATCCTGTGGACATACCATAAATATCTAAGATGAGAATACCCCTTTAAGGCACTGAGAATTCCCATATCGCTCTGAGACCTCCACTGACCCTGAGAATGGAGTTTTCCTTCCAGATTGGTGTTCTATATGGCTGCAGCCAGGCTGTTAGGATTCAGATGCAAGGTAAGAAATGTATGGGTCTAAAGGAGAGCAGCAGCAGAAAAGAGCTGACAACTGCGAGCAGTAGAAAATGCTACTTAAAGGCAAAACACTACTGTGAGCCAAGACCGGCCTCAGACGCCTTCACCAGAGCTCCTCGCAAGAAGAGGTGGACTTCTGCTGAATCTGAAGAACGGAATTGTCACAGAACAGAAAATGTATCACAAAAAAATGCACTGCAGCAGAAATCTACACCAAAGCCGCACACACTACTCACAGGGACAGAGAAAACAGAATGGTCGTCAATCATGGGTCAGCAACTGAGGAGGGTAACACAGATCCAAATTACGAGACAAAGACAAATCCGGGAAACAAAGCCAATAGTCGGAACCAATCAGGAATGCCTGGACAAAATCGCAAGACAGAGAGGAATCCAAGAACACAGCCAGAGGTCAGGTATAGGAGTAGTCAAATCACAGTCAGGCACTTAGCAGGAGTTTAGAAAACTGATTAGCCAGCAAAGCTGAGTGATAGGCAGTGGTTTATAAAGGCCTGCTCAAGAAGCTTCCCTATGTTGTCATGGCAACCTTTTTGTTTTACCTTTTTACAGCAATTTTTTACAAAAAGTTGTATTTTATGTTAGGGAAAATTGCAAGTGTAAGCACAGGATTCTAGAAGGTAACATGGAATATTATATTTGCTATTAGGTTCTGATCTGCAAACATTTTTAACACTGGTATGCAAACCCTGAAAAGCTGCAGTATTGGTACTGTATCACATACTGGATAGGGAATAAGGATAGAGGATAGTTGCACAGTAGGGTTCCGACTGCTGTGACCACCATGCAGGCACACTGCCACTATATTAATTCTTATGACACTGCTGGAGATAACCGATCACTGTACTATGGCTATCTCTGGCAGTCCCACAGAACTGAATGGAGGGGCAGCTCGCCTGAGTGATTGCTGCTCTATTCAGATGTTTTCATGATCGTGGGGGTTTCCAGTGGTCAAATCCCTACCGATCTGAGTAGGACTGCCCATTGAAGTCCTAAGCCCAGAATGAGCAGTATTTGTGTCATTAATAAATTTTGTAATATAGTTTATTAACAAATTTTGGCTCCCTTCTATGAAATCCTGCATTTTTTCACTCTTTCCCTCGCTTCTGTATTGAGAGATGATTCTGACTGGGAGTGGTTTATAAAGGCCTGCTCAGGAAGCTTCCCTATGTTGTCATAGCAACCTTAAAGCAGCAACCACCAATCCTTCTTTACGTAGACCCGGCAACTTTAAAGCAGCAACAACAGATGTAACATCCCTGACACAGGCCCAATCATTTGAAAGGGGTCGAGGTACAGGTTCCCCACCCACTATGCAGGAACTATAATATAGTGATATGCCATTTGCCACTGTGATAAACAGGTAAAGGGTTGCACTTAAACAGTATTACTTAATCTGTCCTTGAGTTGTTTTTTGTTTTTTTTTAAAACACCACTGCAATTTTTGATGCAGTGTTTTTTTTAACCAAACCAAAGTGGGAAATATAAAGGAAGGCTTGGTTCTTGCTACATTCAATTTTTGCTTCGACTCAAAAAAGCTACATCAAAAACGGAAGTAGCATTTTTTAAAAAAAAAAAAGCTGTATGTGAAAGCACTGTAACCCAGTGAAAGCTTTATAAATCCGTAAACATCAAACCGCCTCTGGCTGCCACTGGTGTTTTTTAGTATCAGTAAGCAGGGAACTTGGAGCTAAACAGCAGAGAAATAGAGTTCCTAACCCTATCATTGTGTAATAGACGATGAATTACTCTACCATTAGGGATTCATTCACATGATAAAATGTATCTGTAGTGTCACTTGCTTTACTGTCATATAAAGGGTTACTACAGACTGGACTCCAGACTTTGATGTGTCAGTGGAGAAATTTGTAAAGATAGGAAAGCCATTGAAATTCTGCTTTTATCAGAATGAGTGAGAGATTTTTGACCATGGCTTCTTGAAATGGATCCTGTACTGTGCAGACCACTATGAAGTGCACTATGATGCGCCATTTCCTGCAACACAAATACCACGAACAATAGATGGAACATTACCTCTTTTCAAGTTCTGAGTCTCCTAGTGTTCCATTTAACAACTGGTTTGGTGTCCACTTTAATGTTAAGTTTTCGCCACTTTGGTGCAGGGACAGATATCCAGGAATAGCTTCCATATCTTCTTTCTAACCACACATTTTATATGTCAGATAAATACAAAAAACACTCCTGAATGAGATGATACAATATTTACTGGTACTATATATTCTACATGAGCTGACCAGACAATGACATACCACATGTGCAACCTATGCAGCTGCATAGAGGCCACAAGGGGGGTCAACTGCTACCTTAAAGCGTAACGAAACTTTCGAACAACTTTTGATTTTCTGGCATTATTTGTGTCGTTAATAAATTTTGTAATATACTTTATTAACAAATTTTGGCTCCCTTCTGTGAAATCCTGCATTTTTTTCAGTCTTTCCCTCGCTTCTGTATTGAGAGCTGTTTCTGCCTCTCACTGCATGTTACTGTGTATGGAGTATGGGGGAAGAGTGAAAAAGTGCAGGATTTCACAGAAAGGAGACAAAATTTGTTAATAAATTATATTACAAAATTTATTAATGACAAATATTGCCAGGAAATCAAAAATTGTCCGAAAGTTTAGTTACACTTTAAAAAATAATAGTGCTCCCTTCTTTTAGATCATATGTAAGAGGTTTAGTTATTTTCATCCATATCTCACAACTACTGATTCCTTAACTAGTACCCTACAGTTACCGTTTTGGCTGTAGGTGTATGCTCATGGGAAAGCTACTTAGGAATTTGACGTTGAATATGAAGTGGAATCTGCATCACAATCTACCTCAAATTCCACCTGAAATCTGCATCCCATTCATTTCTAATTTTTTCTGCAAGAGGATTTTTTTCAGCTAACAGAAAAATAAGATTCCTGCTCATTTTTAGGGCGGATTCTGTCTGAAAACTCTCATTCAAATGAATGGGAAGTGGAACAAAAATTGTTGGTTTGGAATTTGATACGGAATTTGGCCCTGGCCAATAAAAGCAAAATAGGCAAAATACAGTGATGCTCTTTTACAAATTCAGCTTCAAATTCAGTATCAAAATCCGCTTTAAATTCAGCGTCAAAAATCTGCTTCAAATTCCTGAAGCAGAAACTTTCTGCTTGACATATTCAGCATCAAATTCCTATGTGTGAAACACTCCCTTAGGATCGTGGAGTAGTCAGCGGTGACATCGAAGCGTAAATAAACTATGAACAACTTTTGATTTTCTGGCAGCATTTGTTACATTAATACATGTTGTAATATACTTTTTAGTACATTTTGGCTCCCTTCAGTAAAATTTTATGCTGAAATCCACTTTGTGTCCCTTCTATATTATTTCACTTGTTTCTCTCGTGATTTTTCACTGAAGTACAAGCGTTGGGGCTCTAACGCTAGGTTCACACTAGCATTCGGGTTTCCATCCTTCAGGTCCGCATGAGGACCCAAAAGATGGAAACCCTGTCCAATTAAAAAGCGCTTACATGCGGAAACCAGTGGACCCCAATGACTATAATGGAGTCCACCAGGTTTCCGACGATTTTATACTGAAACTGGCGGAGAGAAAAGTCCTCCTTGCAGGACTTTTCTCTCTGCAGATTTTATGCGAAATCTGGGACGAAGTCTCGTAATTAGACTTGAACGCTAGTGTGAACCTAGTGTAATAATGCAGGGCAGCTGAGGCTGGGGGAAGTCACACTGTGATAACTCACCTATTATACAATGGAGATGAGTGGCTTTGGTATTACATGAAACATGAGATTCTGTTCTTATGTTTAATAACGCCCGATATACAACTGTGACTGACTACCGCTCCATTCAGAACAGAAAACAAAACACCCCCGCTCTCCTAATCAGTGGGAGTTCCACCAATCACACCCCCATTGATCTGCAAGTTATACTCTATCCTATAAATAGGGGATAACCTGTTCACATGGCACACCCCCTTTAACATCACAACCAGTAAAGACCTAAGTCTTCCGATTACTGATGGAGTGGTATGTCAGTGAGGGATTTTCTGGACAGCCATGCGGTGGTCTATGTCATATTAGCAGTTGAAGCCCTTACTATATTACGTTTGTGCACAGCGGTCCTCTATAGCAATAACAATGACATTAGGAGTACAATTATAAAATGACATACTGGTTGGACCAGGACATTGTTCTTCCCATAGAGAAGATGTATTCTAGAATTTTGGTGAAGTGACTCGACATATTCTCTGGCTGATGCTGCAAACTTATCTTCTGACATGCTACCACTGGAATGGCGCTTTTTGATCTGTTGGAAAAAAAACAAAACAAAAACAAGTAATCAATAAACTTTTTGTTTTAGCTTTTTACATCAATTTTTTACAAAAAGTTGTGGCAATTTATGTTAGGGAAAATTGCAAGTGTAAGCACAGGATTTTAGAAGGTAACATGGAATCTAATATTTACTATTAGGTTCTGATCTGCAAACATTTTTAACACTGGTATGCAAACCCTGAAAAGCTGCAGTATTGGTACTGTATCACATACTGGATAGGAAACATTGGTATGAAAACCTGGTAAAGATAAGATAAGATAATCCTTTAATAGTCCCACCATGTGGAAATTCAGTACTGCAGTACTGGTACTGTATCACATACTGGATAGGGAATAAAAATAGAGGATAGTTGCACAGTAGGGTTCTGACTGCTGAGACCACCACGCAAGCACACTGCCACTATATTAATTCCTATGGCACTGCTGGAGATAGCTGATCACTGTACTATGGCTATCTCTGGCAGTCCCACAGAAATGAATGGAGGGGCAGCTCGCCTGAGTGATTGCTGCGCTATTCAGATGTTTTCATGATTGTGGGGGTTCCAGTGGTCAAATCCCTACCGATCTGAGTAGGACTGCCCACTGAAGTCCTAGGCCCAGAATGAGCAGAGGTTTAAATGAATACTAGAAAAGTTATAATAGATCTTTTGTAACAAAACTACACTCCTTAGCATTGAAATTGCAAGTAGAGAAAGTCTGTGAATTATGGAAATCATAGGATGTTAATGATATGCAAATGATAAAAATATGAAAATAAAATATTTAAAAAATCTCCATTTATTCAGTATTGAGTAAGACAACCAGACACAGAAATACAAGCACTTGCATGTCTTGGCAGATTATCAATGAGGTTATTAATGGTTGTCTGAGGAATGTTATGCCACGCTGGATGCACTTGCAGATGATCAAGTCTGGATGCTGGCAGCTCCCTTTGCAATGGCTGACCAATGAGGTCCCACAAGTACTTGATGGGAGACAAGTCCAAAGTTTCTGCAGCACGTTTAGACTAAACATGCTGCACACAGTAGCACAAACAACACGCGGCCTGGAATTGTCCTGTTGAAAAACAATTACTGGGAACCTCTGAAAAATGGCCAAACCACTAATTCCATGACCATATTAATCTTACAGTGAGCTGTTTTAGTGTACCTGAAATGAAGGCTAGAGTTGTCTGGCTACTGTATGTTATGTCACCCCACACCATAATCCCTGGAACAGGACCAGTGTGATGTTCCCATGAGAAAGCGTTTAAATGGCACTGCCTACATGGTCTCTAGCACAATCTCCCCCTATTATGGCATCCAAGACAAAAGTGGAACTCATTGCGGAAGAGGATAGATCTCCTTTTCAGTCTCCATTTTCCAGTCTCTGTCTTGCTGTGTACCACGACAGCTTGTGACAGCAGTGGCGTTAGGTCAATGGAACACGTGTAGCTGGATGTCTGGCTTGTAGTCCAGTGTCATATAAATGCCTTCTAATGGTTTGTGTTGTCACTATTTGCCATCCTAGGCTAGGGCTACGATGTTCACTTTCACTTGCAGTACAGAATGGATCACTACGAGCCATTATTCCAATCAGATGATGCATCTGTACAGAAGGTCCCCTCCACACACCTCTTGCTGTCCCTCCAGTTTGTTGTTGCTCTCCCGACCACTGGAACAAGCGACGTTGATCAGTACTGACATCTGGGCCAAGAAGTGTAGCAATATACCAGTCTAACAAAAAAAGGTTTCTCATTACGCGGATTCTGTCCCTCTCAGTTTGCGACAAGTGGTGATAACTGGCACGTTGGTGCACAGGAGGCATCACACACCACTTGATGCACTGTTTGAAGTTTTATGTGACTAAAAAACTTTGTTTTCAATCTGGCTTTTATGCCTCTCCCACATGTCAGAGATTGGAGCTAGGTGCTTGAAAATTTGATCATTTGCAGATCTTAGCGACACCTGTTAATTCCTCTATTTGCATAACCTTATGGCTTGTCCGTCTTGGTGCTGAAATTTCAATGTTGAGGAGTGTATATAACATATCAATCTGTTCAGCTTCCCCACCTCTAACATGCTGCCTGCAGATTGTACTGCACTTTCAATGTGAAGTGTTCCCTTTAAATATCCTTAAAAAACTTTGCAAACTAGTAAAAGTCAATTTATGCAAACAGATCGTAAAAATATGAGGTTACCCAGAATCTAGAATATTCACAATACACATACTTCACAATGGCATAACCCTAAACAGTCACCTCCTTCTTATGAATGGCCTTCAAGCAGGACAACAAAAGGTAGAGGTTATACTGACTTGTTTTTTTCTTTCCAGGGGCTTAAACTGTAACATACTTTGGAAATTTAGGGGAGCTGTGCTGTAAATTTCAAGGTTTTATTATAGTGCTGGGTCTGTACTGTCTACCCAAGACACCTCCATGTAGCCATTTGTTCAGTTGGTTTCCCAAACCCCAAATATTTCTTTTTCAAATGATCTCACATGTACTGTATATGGCCCATCTTCTCAAGTGGTGTCCACATTCTGCAGGGTATCTAGGAGCCAACCAGTGGATATGTCTTTAAAGAACCTTTTTGTTTGCTGCAAACTAAAGAACTAAGAAAGACTGAAATACACAGATAATAGACCTGCCAGCTCAGAATTATTAGAATATTTAGCAAATTCCTCAAAAGAACATTTGTTTCTGTGCTTCATCTAATTCCAGTCTGATATCAGAGCGTGCCCTTCTATCCTCCATAAATGCATACGTGTGACTAACACACTTGCCTCATTCAACCTGCTGAATGGTATTTGCTTCTCAAAATCAAAGAAAAATTTCAGCATATTTGTCTTTGTAGGTCAGAACATATGGCTCGTGATGTCAGTGTGTCTCAGAAGCTTCTGGATCTTTGAAGATTGTGTTATTTGTTTCTGATTTGTGTCAAGTCATATTTTTAGCTTTGCATTGTGTTATTTATAGATCTAAACAAAGGTTTTTTCAATTACTTTAGAAGAATGCAGGCTGCGTGAAAATGGAGATGACCCATGATTCAAGTACAATAAAAGGCAGAAAAAGACAATTTGTTCAGTTCAGAAAAAAGTGCCTTATTTCTAAAATTGACAAGTGGGAATGAGTCGTGTATAGAGAAAAGATGTCTGCATCAGGGGTCTGGGACAAGCTCTCCTGGTGTCCAAGGTACGGTTCTAGAATGTCCCAAAGTCCATGATATATATTATATTAGCTGTTGGATAGAAAACTGTTTAGTTGACTGCTATAGGCTTGTGTCACCATGTAACATCCATATTCTGCTAACCATGCATAGTATACATATATAGTAAGTACAACTGTGTCATACAGTATTATCTGCCACATACCATTACCTGTAGAAAGTTAAAATTTTTTAACTCATAAATTGTACCTCCTCCATCAATGCTGCCCTAGCCTAGCCCACATCCTATTCCTTACTTTCTCTCAACCCCGAGGTGGGCCTTCAGCTCCCCGGAGCACGGCTCTTACCGTATCTTGCCTTCGCCCCCCTCTTGCAGTGAGATTTGATCCTCCCACTGCTATGACATCACCCATCCTACTTGAGCATCAAGAGCAGTGCATAAGAGCAAAAGACTTCAAAGTTGCTTTTCTCCAAATCTACAAAAGTGACATACATAACAAAGGTAAATTGTTTATCACTGTAATGTGTAACTCCGGGACAATAACTTCAGAATGGAGATTCCGGCACTTATCACTCCTACAGGAGCAGTTGTAAATCACAGGTGTTTGACTTTAACTTAGCAAGGTCTATGGGTTAACATGGTGGTAGCAGCTGAATAGGCTTGGGGGAGGCGGTAGACTTCCTTTAACCTTTATACTAATTCCTTTGCATGCTGGTCCACTACTTCTATTTTTTGTCATTTGTCAAGTCATTGTGATGTATAGGATGTTTTGATTTGGTGGAAGTTTATGTTCTGAAACCACCAATTGCTAGAATAAAGTAGGAAGAAGCACTCGGCTGAGCATTGTGGCCCTTCAGAAGGTCTGTAGCCGATACCACTAACCCTGCTCTGGTGGGTGCTGAATAATCAGATTCATTGAATGTACACTATGACTGCTTTTAGTTGGATTCAGTGCAAAATTGTTTTTCTGTGCTCAGTGTTCCTATACACTAAACTTCAAGACTGTTGTACTGTTTTCTGCAAGACTTGAATTATAATTTGGATAATCAAATGACCAATTAAAAGGGTTTTCCAGGATTTCCAAACCGATGTCTTGAGCTGATAAGAGGAACCATGGTAATGGGAAAAAAAAGAAACCCACAGTGTACGCAACTCTATACACTGTGTAGTGGCCTATACAGGCTACTGAAGATTAGCTCCCATTCACTTGAATGTCCTATATTACCCATTAGAACATGTTTGTAAAAAAACAGAAGAGGCTTTCATTTATTAAAGGGAGTCCACCACCAGAAAAATTGTGTCTTACCCAGCGCTGTCCCCATAAAAAAAGATTGACAGTTTCCGAGGTGTGGTGACCACAGGTGAATACAGATGCCCTGGCAGACACAGCCATGCTCCGGACGCAGTGAAGAGTAAAAGTAGATTTTCTCAAGAGCAAAAATCTATTTTGACACAATAAGGAATGTGCACTGTGTCACTAACATCCCCTATAACAGCATATAAGTGGTTAAGGGGCAATTTTAATGGGGGCAGACTACATTTATATACAGATATGATAAACAGATATCCATAGCATATCCAAAGAGCTTCAATAGATTTTTTTTACTTCAAGTTATTGTGCATATCTTATAGTCTCTGAGGTCATTGCCATCATGCAAGTGAACAGAAATACTGAACCCAGGCAGAACCTTGGATAACGCCACAATACCTGCTATAACAGCAACAGGAACACGTGGCGGTAGAATTAAAGGGAGCGTTCACATACCAGTAGTAGCGTTCTTTGCTAGCATCTTTACCAAAATGATAACGAGCGGACACTAACAGAACCGTCATAAATCCGTTAAAATCCCATTGAAATCAATGGGATTTTTATCCGTTTACAGCAAATCCGTCACATGTCCGTTTTTTTGCAGACCCATGGTGCAGGACTTGTGTCCCTTCAAAATAACGGACTTCTGATTAATGTCAAGTGTCCGTTATGATTTAACATTAATGTCTATGGCGTTCGTTATTACTGTCCGTTTTTTTCTGCGCATGCTCAGAAAGCAGAAACAAAAATAAGCAAAAAAATGGACAGTACGAAAACAGACATTAACTAATGCTAATGTATCTGGACACATTAACATCAGTTTGTCTCCGTTTTTTTTTTGTTGTTTTTTTTTATGGACATTATCAGAACGGACATCCAACAGTAGTGTAAACGCCCCCTTCTAATATTTTTTTTAAACTTGGTTTATTGAAAGTGGTATATCAATCACAATATGCCATAGAACAGATAGTACACAATAAACAATCAAATGCAATGAATTCCCGGAAAAAGGAAAGCAAAAGATGAAGGAGGGTAAAAGAAAAACAAAGGTAGACATCGCTACACCACCACCCCCGCCAAGCTACAGTTATGGAAATACACAATGAACACCAGTTAAAGGGGTATTCCCATGAACACAACCATATCTATATTTGTAGATAATTAAAAGTTAAACATTTTTGCAAATCTCAGTAGTTAAAAATTCTGCAGAGCTTTAAATATTTCCTCTAACTATCTTAGTGGTGACATCTGTTGTCTTGATCGGTTGCCAATGGATACGACCACAAATGCAGAAACTTTCTATGGTCTGGGACTTTTCAAAAACCCAGCAATGATTTTCCTATTGTAGCTGGGTTATAAGGTAGGGACACTACATGTATCAGAAGATATCCTGGCCATGATAAAGAAACCATTGCTGATTTTCTGACCTTAGAAAGATCCTGCATTCATGGTCGTATCCATTGGCAACCGTTCAAGACAACAAGACTGTTACCACAAGATATTTAGAGAAAATCTTTAAAACTCTGCAAAATGTTTAATTACTTATATTTGCAAAAATGTTTAACATTTAATTATCTACAAATTTAAAAATGGTTATGTTCGTGGGAATACCCCTTTACACCTGCAGAGCAGGCACAGTAGGAAAGAATATAAAGTATGACATAACTCAGTAGTCATCAGGGTAAACACAGAAAATGTAATGGATAGTCAATGATTAACATCACTAATACAGTACAATAAAAATAGAGAAGTGCCAAACTAAAAGAGGGGGCCTTGTATAGAAGAGTTGCATCATGGTCCCCAAAACTTATGGAACTTTTGAGGACATCCTCTCCCCTTATATATTATTTGGTTAAAAGAGAGAACAGAATTTATAAGCTTCCTCCACATAGAGACTGACAGAGTTGAGAAGCCATCCATCGAAGTGCGATAGCCTTCCTGACGTAGAACAAAGACTCTCAAAAAAACTCTAATGTGATGCAACCAGGTTTCCTCATCTAATATGCAAAAGAGGAAGAATTCTGGGGTTAGTGGTATAAAAGTATGAGAGTCCGTCTGTTTAAAAAAATTGTAGGGGCACAGACACTGAGGAGTGTCCCAAAGCGTATAGACACTTAGGCAGAACTACCATCTTTAAAAGGTTAATTCTTCCAGCCACCAATAAAGGTAGAGTAGCCCACACCTGAAACTTGGCTCTAGAATACAACAGCAAAGGAAAAATATTTTGCTCCAGAAAAAGCTTGTGGTCTTTAGAGATGAAAATACCTAAGTATTTGCATGTCGAAACAACTTTTAACCCACAGGTGGTGTCCCCTAATGTGATAATAGACATGCGGCCAACATTTATATAGGAGTACTTAGTCCAGTTGGTTCCTAGGCCAGAATAGTTGTCAAATTCGTCAATGAAAGCCATGGGGAGTGAGTGGGAGGGGTTGCTCATAAGCAATAATAGGTCGTCAGCATAAAGTGCGGTTCTCTCCTCACGGGAGCCTATACCTATGGCCTTGTAAATAGGGTCAGTTCTAAGGAGTATTGCAAAGGGCTCCACAGCCAATGACAAACAAAGTGGTGACAGTGGGCAAACCTGCCTCGTGCCTCTACCAAGGGGGAAATAAGGGGACAATGTACCATTGACTGATAGTGCTGACCTTGGAGAGCTGTACAATAGGCAGATCCAGGTGATGAACCACTCACCAAAACCATATCTACAGAGCAACTGCAAAAGAAAAGGACATTCAACTGAGAGGCTATCACCCAATCATTTTGTGAGGATGCCCAGAGCTGTCCGAAGTGGACTTTCCAGGCATAAAGCACCTTTGGTCTGGGTGGACCAGGTCTAGAATGACAGAATTAAGCCTTTTGAACAGTATTTTAGTTAGAAGCTTATGGTCAATATTAAGCGATGCTATAGGCCTATATGAGCCACAGTCCAGCGGATCCTTGTCAGGTTTGAGTAAGAGAATGATAGAGAATGAGAATGAGAAGCACCATAGGAGGATACCGGGAGACTTCGGCCCACAAAAGCAGCCCTATAACAATTCAACAACAGCGGGAGGAGCCGCCTCATAATATTAATTGAATGTTTTTCATTGTATTTTATCTTCACCGGCGAGAGTGATACAGTTTACATAAAGTAATGACTAACAAACCATATCTACTTATTATATAAAACTTCAGCTGACCACAAGTGACAGGCAGTATTAACTGGAAGTCTGCAATGAATTATATGATTGGGCACAGGCTATAGTGCTCTGTATGGTTCAGTTATCAATGTACATATAACCAAAGCCCATGAAATACACTACAGCATAAAAAATTACTAGACTAATGTCAATTTATTAGGCATAATGTAAAGACCTCAATGTTGCAATGTCTTTACAGTGACTCTGGATATGGCATACTAGTTTATTATGCTAGCAGTTTGTGCTTTTATGGATCATTGATCATCTGAGAAATGTTTCGATTTTTATTTTTTTATCTTCCTTCATAGCCATATACCTATAGCATTTGTCACCATATACTGGAGGACTGCTGCAATGTGTCATGGCTCCATCACTATATCTTCATTCAATATGATCTGTCCTTACTCCTAGTGCAACATTCCAGTAGACACTACAAAATTGTAGGTGCTGTGTTTATATTACTACTATTGTGCCAGTATGCATATAGTTCTTATGTAACCTGAATATTTTCCTCTTTAAAAAGCTGTTCCAATGTGAGTATGGGGAACTGAGCATTGGTAAGTTCCAGCCAGCAAGTTCTGGAATGTGGAAGGAGTCTAAGAGTCTTCACCTAGCTTTCATGGTGGAAGGTTGTTGGGAGAGTGTAGAACCAGAAAGAACTGCCACTGCACTGCAGTTTATAATAGGGAATATATAGCTGCTTACAGACCAGGAGAGAAATATTGGAGCCAAAAAGTGCCTTTACTAGAATCTGCGGATAAGTGAGACAAGGGCCTTAGAGCATGGACCCTGTCAATTAAGAGTAAGCAAGAGAGAGATTCAAGCACAGGCTGTTGGAACTACCATCCACCCGGCTCACCCCATTCTCACAGTGGTCCTTTGTTACAAGAATATACCTCTATTGCTGGAAGCTGTTGGTTGTCTTATTACTCTGTGCTGCAAGTAAAGTTGTGTGTGATCTGTTTCCTGCAACCTCAAGTCTACTGAGTCTCATTTCCTGCACTACCATTACAGGCACTCCAACCTCCTTCAGGCTCAGGAGGGCTGAAGACCATTAGTACTGTGCATGCCCCAGGGAAATACTACTACCACCACAACAGGCCCTCTCAGCTCTGCACCAGCCCATGAGGAGAGCTGGAGGAACTGGTTGAGTTATCTAGCCATTCTGACAACCCGTTTCCCGTATCTTCTACTTGCAGCCTCCGAGTTCCCTCCCACGGGTTGCTGCACTAGCATGATAGTATCTTGTATTGTGCTCAACAGATGACAGGTAATAATGTTATTGCATTATTTTTTAATCTTTACACAGTTGGCAAAATCCATGAGATTACTCGTAAAAATAACAGTAATGGTATCTGTGCAGTTCTGAATGTGTGTAGGAGAGACAGTAGACTCCCTTTATAGGAAGTCTGTCACCAGTATTTAGTAAATGGACATAATAACATTACAAGATATATTAAGGTCACCTGAATGTAATAATGTATTTCTTTTTCCAATTTGGTCCTCCGTTTTAAAGATAAGTTTTAAAAGTAATTATGCAAATGATCAGCCTGGAGCAGCGAGGCCGTCTCCAGAGCTCCAGGCTGCTCCTGACCCTGCATTTTGAATGGCCACTGCTCATGCGAGAATAACATGACCAGGCAGAGATGTGAAGTCTCGTCTGGCCCTGTATTCTCGCAGTTGCACCGTGATTTGCAGTAATAGCATGCACCAATACTGCATGTCACAGCACGAACACGAGTATACTGGGCCAAGTGTGACTTCACATTTCTGAATGGCACTGGCATGAGTAGTGGCCGGGTGTGGGGGCAGCCCTTGGTGCTCCAGGCTGCTTATTTGCATTATCACTTTTATAAACTTATCTTTACAACAGAGGACCAAATTGGAAAAAGAAGTACAAGATTATTTTCAGGTGACCCAAACATATCTTACAGGTGACAGATTCCTATCACCTGGTCATATCTTCAGTAGATCAGCATCACCTGAAAATGCTTTACAAGCTAGAAAAGACTGGGAACCTAGGTTGTTATATTTATATATAATGTACAGTACATACATGAATATAGACATAAATATCTTATTTACCAAAATGTTTCCTAAACGTACAGATCAGGGAACAGCATTGGATTCTATACATTAGCCTCAGCATTACATGTGGACTGCTTAGTTTCAGAAGTGGTCAAGCTGATGAGATCTGTCATAGTTACATAGATAATATATGATAGAAAAGCTAAATGCTTACACCGAGAGCCGGCCGCTTGCAGGGACTGGAGTCTTGACGGATGTGAGCGCCATGGATTCTGTGCCTCTGTACAAGCTCATCAGCAGAGGGGTCGGTCCAATAATGGTCAGCGGTTTTTAGCTTTGTGTATTCTAATGCACAAGGACCCACTGCAAAGCAAAGGAAGAAGAAAATCACACTGGTTCAGGGAAATAATGCTAGTGCGGCTGCATCACTAGGCTTCAGCGTTATGCAGGTAGTGCAGTAGACAGAGTAAATACCACGATAATGTCAAATGATCATTTATATTCTTTAAATGACGTATGTGCTTCATGACATCCAAGTAACGTAGTCTGCGGAAGCACATTAACTGTGCGGGTGCATCTGCAGGCCTTACGTCTCTTCCGTTATGGAGGGCTTCCTGCTCGTGGATCTACTCTACAAGGCTCTCTAAGGCAAATGGCAGAAGAACAGAAGTGGAAGGTAAATAGTTTGTTACCAATCCTACTACTTAAAGGGACACCTTCACCAGAACCCAGCATATAAACCCAGCCCCACAGATAGGTTAGGGTCACCAGAATCAAACAGTGTTTTCCCCTTGTGAATCATTGTCTTTGTTGAAAGATCACTGTTTTGGTAAATATGCAAATTAATTCTTTAGAGAAATGAGGGCGTTGCCCTTTACCTCTTTAGGGTAAATACGACGCCCTCATTGCTCCAAAGAGCTAATTTTCATATTGACAAATCAGCGATATCTCGGTAATGGAGGTGCCGATTCACAAGGAAAACACAATTTGATTCAGGTTACCCTGAGTGAGAGACTCCCTTTAAACTTCAAGAACTACAGACCAGTCCAAATACTACATGAGAGAGGTTCACGGTCACTTCTCCAATGCTGGAGCTTCATAATCCTTACATTAATCTAATTTTTTAAGATAGGCATCAGAATTGTTACTAGATTATTATATTACATTATATTACATTTTAGCTTTTACATCCTCACCTAGAAGAACAGCCAGGATTGAACCACAAACTGGATCGGCCATCAGAGCTTCTTTCTCATAGTATTTACTGTGAAAAGGAAAATGAATGAACAGTTATGTAAGAGTATTCATCATCATCTTCATTATATTTACTAATGGCTGTCCAGAAAAAACTGAAGAGCAATTTATAACATGTCTGCTCCTATATAATGTATTGGTATGCAGAGATATCTCTATATGCCAGTACATAGTATAATTTAAAAAAATGACTTTCTAAACATACAATGTACTGGCATATAGAGATATTTCTCCATATATCATACATATGCAGGGAAAGAAAAAGCCCAAATCGCCCAAAAATATTTAAAGTGACCACTAAGTGGCATAAATAAAAATGGCGCAAGTGTTTATTGTAATTGACCAGCAATCTTGGGTCTAATATTATTATATGGTGTTATGGATATACGTAACTGTACCCTTTTATAAAGGTCACATCCCTTAAAAAGGCCACTCTTTTGCAACGACTTGCCATTCGCAAAGCACCCTGTGAAGGGCTCTCCCAGGTTGATGTTTTTGGGGTTATAGTTATAGAGAATAAAATTAAGTCTAGCACCACCACCAATTCATAGATTAAACATTTTTCAATGACTTTTTATTGCGTAAATGAACTGTTTGGTGCACTTGCTGGAGCCCCATCTTCTTTTGTGCAAATTACTGCCCCTGGGGCATGTCAGTCTTTGTTTTGAGAGTAGCACTATATACTACTCTTAGTAGAGTTTAGTTGTCACATTAGTGTGGACACTAAAGGAAAATCCTTTGGAAAATCCAATGTGTATCCAATGAGGATCTATAGCAGAAATCTGAAGATGTTGTGGGTGTAAATGGCGTCTCAGATTATATTTGGATGACCGTGGCTAAAAATGGCTATGAAAAACAGACAAAATAGTCCATTTTCACGTATCACTCATAGACTTGAGTCCATCAGACACGTGAATAGGCACATCTCTGGGGTGAATTTATCAATACATTGGTGCCAGTTTTCTGGCATAGATGTGTGATAATGTGGCGCATCTTTGACTCAAGGCCCTTTCTTTTGCCAAAGATGCAACACATACCCCATTATACAGCTCGCTCACCACTTTCCATGAATGCGTGCGGAGCCGGGTGAGCCAGGGCAGGGACACCGTGGCCCGACATAGTTATTAGAACTCATGTCATGTGAGCTATATGGGGAAGTCTAGACTAATTCCTACCTGGCATAGATTTCCATTCTGGCGCACGGGCATGTGCCTGACTTAATAAGAGGTCGGTGCCTTACATCTGTTGGGGCCTTTATAAAGACTGGCATAGGAAATGTCAAAACTGTCATTGTGTAGAAACCAATACAGTAAATAATAATACAGTAACAGTAAATTCAGTAAGAATAAAATACTGTGTAACTCCTAATCCTCTACATACACTATGGGATATCTGATCATTCTTGACTAGATTATTCTCTTTAATAATGCTTTATTAGAGGACAATACACACTTGTAGGCTCTGTGACCTCTTTTCACACAGTAAAACCCATGTTAAAATATTATTACTCTGTATTTTCACCAAATGTATTCAAAGCACATCATGTGTTGAATAATATACTCTTGTAAAAGAGGATTAACATTTCAATCCGTAAGTGAATAATTCCTTCTAAGCTACTTAGAGGAAGTTGTATGGATCTGAGTTAGTATTACAGTATAATGGCCTCAAAATAAAAAATGGGCTTTGCTACTTGTTTCTTCTAATTGGAATCAATATTTCATTACAGCAATGACTTCATATGTAAGATAAAGTAATGCAGTATATCCAAAAATATGAAACACATTTGTTTCCTTCCCTGTGCAGATGTAGTGTTGCTTTAAAGGAAGTTTTCAGTATGACAGAAGGCTGCAAATGGCTGGGAAAACAGAAGCGCCTCTATTGATCCCTGCCGCGGCTGTTCTGATAGTGCCTGGGTCTTGCTGTGTGCCACCTCCTGCACCCATCCTGACACAAATGACTGGGAATACCCGCTCAATCAGGCAATGGGGTGAGGTGGGTCACCGCTAACAGCAGCAAGGCATGACTGCTCTGTTGTCAGGGATCTAGTCCAGCTCTGCTATTAGATTATTCTTAAGGCATAGTTGTCAATAATCTTGGGAAACTGTCAGAAGAAGTGGAGCCAACCACAAAGGATTTGGGATGTAGGTGGGGATGGGAAGGGGCTAAAGTCTCCTACAATTTTGTTGGCAACTATGACTATGTTTCAAATGCAGATATAACTGCATTCAGTGCTGGGGCCATAGGTGCTTTCACTTATAAGGAAGTGAAACATCAGTGAATTCCAGGTTATTTCGCATAAGTAACAGGAAAGCCAGTAATAAATGACCTGTAATCAGTGTTTTACCTACTTATAAGTGAAAGCACCTCTAGCCCCGTCACCAAATCCAGCTATGACTGCATTCACAACACTGTGTGACATCACCTAAAGTGGCACTAATTACAGGCCATCATTCTGAGCACTTGCTCTATTGAACCTTCCCTTCTTTACTACACGGAGATGCTTCTCAGTGCACGTTTCGCCAATATATTTTGGATTTCTAGAGGTCCCTATTATTGAAACAAGAACTTGGTCCAATAATGTATGCATAACATTCTTGTAATAGACCATTACTCATATACCCACATTAATTTATGGAGAAACAACCAGGGCTGTGGAGTCAGAGTTGGAGACGTGGTCAGGCCACTTTTGGGTAGAGTCACAGTTGGACAAAAGTTACTGACTTTGACTTCAAAATAAAATTATTAATGATTTTAAATTGCATTATATAATTATCTATACTGTATAATTAATTAGATGCATAGCTTTTTGCACATATACTTTCATAGGAGTTCAATCACAATTTTTTTGTGAAATAGAGGCACTCTACTGCTTTTGTCTGACCATGACTGTCAGCCATTTACGAAGAATTTGGAGTGGGCTATGGAAAAATAGTGGAGTTGGAGTCTGTGGTTTTCCCTACAGCCCTGGACATAGCGACACAATTAATTTCTCCATGGAGCAACTTCAGCATATTCTACTACTAATCTTCCCATTTTCCTTCCCCTTTCTTTCTGGATCTCATTATGAGTGGTGTATACCAAGGGTGGGTGTAGCTAAAGGTAAAATTAAATCCCAGTGAAAAACCCTTGCTAAGGCCGGTTGCAGATGACCGTGCTGCAACCGGCCTGCCATGGATTAAAAGCACGGGCTGCACACGGAGGACACGGGGATGTCCCCGTGTGCTGCCCCTGCATGGGACATGCTTCCACGGCCCCTTTCATTAAATGAATAGGAGCCACGGAAGCACGGGCTGCAAAATAGGACAGGAATAGTACCTGTCCTATCTGATGCGGCCCGGACTGTTGAAAATCACGATCGTGTGTACGGGCC
The DNA here is from genome assembly GCA_947044405.1 of Leptodactylus fallax. Classification (NCBI taxonomy): domain Eukaryota; kingdom Metazoa; phylum Chordata; class Amphibia; order Anura; family Leptodactylidae; genus Leptodactylus; species Leptodactylus fallax. The sequence goes on along the minus strand of CAMRHE010000073.1, from coordinate 2,604,876 downwards.
CATAGAAAAGAATGGGTCAGTGTACTATCCATGAAATAATAATAATAATAATAATAATAATAATAATAATAGTCCTTTAATAGTCCCACAGTGGGGAAATTCAGTGTGTTACAGCAGCAAAGATAAGATAAGCAGATACAAATACAAATACAACATGTACAGGAATGTTCCAAATACTCGGAGAGCACACTAACCCACTCCACAGTCATCTGCAACGGGTCTAAGGCTGGGGCCCCTTGCTGTGTTTTACAGTACCTGCAAAGTGGATGGGATTCTGGCCAATCCTATCCACATATTGCAAAAAAATCCAGAGCAGAATTTATTCTGTCAATTATACTTATGGAAACACTGGCGTTTTCTGTATAGGTATAATAGGGACAGAAAATCTGCAGAGGAAAACTCTATGGACTTTCTGTGAAAAATGCTGCGGAAAAAAACGTGATGCGTTTCCACTGCGTTCTTTCCGCAGTGATTCACTTTGTGGGGCCTTAGCTTGCAAGTTTTGAAAAGGTCATCTACATATATTGTTCTGCACATTGCTGCAGATTTGTGGTACACAGTTCACACCTACTGTATATTGACAGGCTGCTCTGGATTTCCTGCCATTACCCTCCTCTCCAGATTATTTCCATTTGCACCTAGAACAATTTGTGTCATATTACAAACTTTGATAGTCAAGTCAGTAACGATCAGATATCCCATAGTGTATGTAAAAGTTTACACTTCGCCAGAATTTGTTTTGTAGTTACACATGCGAGAAGACTCCTAGGCCACAATGGTTACATACATATATAATGTATAAACAAGTTATACATTTACCTATAGAGGTAGCTCTAGTGATTCGTATTAGGCCACACACTCTGCATGAAGCACACTGCTGGATGGATAGGAAAATCTCATGTGTTCATTGAAGGCTTATGTCTCACAGGAAGACTGTATTTTGCTTAGATCTTTTTTTTTTTTTTTTAAATTTATTAACCCTGAGATCAGATGGAGGATTAAATTACTAAATTATTGATTTATTCGCTGGATTATAGGACACAGATATAACAGTACTATTAGTAATGTGACCCACTGAATCTATAAAATACAATGTAACAGTGTCAGTAAATGTCAGTATACTTTATAAAAAAAATAAAAAAAACCTGGAATGGTGCAGCTGACTAAACTATTCCATCCTGTGGAACCTAGTAAAAAACAAATGCATACATTTAACAGATGCTATAATAGCCTATGGGTGACTAATGACACTGCATAGCCTCTGTTAAATGTATACATCCCCTGAGAAGCTCTGCTGACATAACTGTTCATATACAGTACGGTAAGTTAAAGTCTTATGGGCCCCGGTGCAAACTTTGACTGGGGCCCCCTACCCGTCCCTACAGTGTATTCTTGATAGCGGCAGTTATGGGTGCTGTAGCAGTATCTCAGAGACTTGAAAGGGAAACAGCTATAGTACCTACAGCTGCTGGGTGAGTATCAGATTGCTCGGCATGTAAACAATGCTGGGAGCTGCGTGCTCTGGGAAACAGCTGATCTGCCGAAAAATTCATGGTCTATGTTATTGATAGGCCAACAATTTTTAAAAGGTCGATAACCCCTTTAAGGCCGGGGCCCCATTGCCGGCAGTGGTTTGCTGGCAATGGAATCGCTGTGGAAAAAAAAACCTTTTACACAGCGTTTTACAGTCACTGTGTAGTGGATGGAATTCTAGCGAATCCCATCTCCATACTGCGGTAAAAACTGCGGACACGTGGTGATTTCCAAAACTGGCGTGGTTTTGGAAATCGCAGCATGTCAATTATAGCTAAGGAAACGCCGGTGGTTTCCCTATAGGTATAATTGAAGCAGAAAGTCCACAGAGGAAACCTCTGCAAACTTTCTGTGAAAGCGCTGCGGGACGCTACGTGGGGCCTTAGCCTTAAGGTCCCGAATATTGATGACTTAACAATATGAGATAACTGGGGGGGTCCAACACCCATGACGTCTGCTGATCAGCTGTTTGAAGAGACTGCAGCACTTGTAAAAGCTCCATGACCCCTTCACTATTTACATTTCACAACTCTTTTATAGCGACCGTGCAAAGTAATTACAGCCTGTAATACCATCGCACGGCTTCTTTAAAACAGCAGGGGTCCCATGTGTTGGACCCCCACGGATCTATCCTTTCCTGAGGATAGATCATCAATAACAGATAACTGGAATACCACTTTAGAGGGGTTAGTCACGGAGGGGTCCCCAACCTAGCTTCCCACTCCAGACGACCCATTATCATCTGTATACAGTCCATAGCCTGGGAAGCAGGGCTGTGGATTCAGTAGGCCAAAGCACCGACTGCGGCTCCTTCATAAAAGTCAGACAGAAACAGTAAAGCTCCTCTAATACATGAGAAGTTTTTTTTATTGATTCCTTTAATGCAATGTTTAACTCAATATACCGTTATAGCTATAAAAAAAAAAGAAGTTACCTTACCTGCTGTTATCTACAATATACTGCACAATTTTATCCAGCACTTTTTCTATCAGTGCAGTGCGGACCCATATGTGCTTAAGGGCCTGCGGGGTGAGTGTGACCGCCCTGCTTGTGGTTGAGCTTTGTCTTTTTAAGGAATCCTGGCCATTAGAGAAATTCTTCCTAAGAGAAACAGATATTCAAGCATGTTAATGCTTTAGGGCCATTCACAATTTTTTAACATATTTGTTTGTACAATGTATACGCATATATATATATATATATATATATATATATATATATATATATATAAATATTAAGAGAGATTTACAGATAAACAGATTTACAGATAAACATTTTTCCGTCATATCCTATAAAAGTATTTGTCCTAGAAAATCTATTGTAGAAAAACATACAGATTATTTTTAAAGGGGTGGTCCAGGAATCGGAGAAATGGGGACAAGTTCATGGGCAAACCCTTTAAGTATATTTTTAATATGTTTTTGCTGTCCTAGGGTCATAAAACATTCACATATCTGCACTTAAAAAAAGATATTTTTCCATAATAAGGCGTCATTGGCGTCAGCCTCAGGGAACCTTGCATTCCTCTAGACCAGCAAAGTAGGATTACAGGTTGGATTTTAACCTCATCAACTATTCTTAAAGGGATTGTCCAGTTGCTAATTAAAAAAAGGTCAAAATGATATTAAAAAAACAACAGAAGAGATCCCTCCCTTCACTGACCACCTGCTGTCCAATTCACACTTCCTGGGTCCCTCTGATCTCTACGTCCTGGTCCTTCTCCATGCACATGAACTGACCACACAGCTAATGGCTGGCTGCTTCCAGAGTGTCATGAAGGACCACAAATGATTATTATTAATGTATTTATGGGGCTCAGATGATAAACCTCAGTATCAACCACAGAAGACCATTAGATCACTTGTAACTTCCAACACTGAAAAATTCTTCCTATCTGGAGTAAAAATAATTGAAAAGGAGAATGTGAGAGCTGTGCCTGCTTGTTGGCTGATCAGACAAAACTTTCTACAGGAGGTCTGTCCAGAGCATGTTAGCTGTCTGTGTTCCCTCACATAACCACTGCTCCCAACACCTCTTAAAACAGGGGTCTCAAACTCAATTTACCTGGGGGCTGCTGGAGGTAGAGTCTGGGTGAGGCTGGGCCGCATCAGGTTTTCCACACCGGTAATATGCTCCATATTGGCCCCTGCACACGGTATTATGCTCCACAGTGGCCCCAGCACACGGTATTATGCTCCATAGTGGCCCCTGCACTGGTATTATGCTCTATAGTGGTCCCTGCACTGTTATTATGCTCCATAGTGGCCCCTGCACTTGTATTATGCTCCATAGTGGCCCCTGCACTTGTATTATGCTCCATAGTGGCCCCTGCACCCGGTATTATGCTCTATAGTGGCCCCTGCACTTGTATTATGCTCCAGAGTGGCCCCTGCACAGGGTATTATGCTCTACAGTGGTCCCTGCACAGGGTATTATGCCCCATAGTGGACCACCCATGAACTATTATTATACTCTGGGGTCTTTTCAGACCCCAGAGTATAATGATTGGAGACCCAGGGGAGAATACAAACATAAAAAACAGTTGTACTTACCTATCCTGGACACCGGTGCACTCCTTGCAGCTTTCGGCCCTGTTTAATTGCTCACACACGTCACGTAATCAGGCCCGCGACGCGACCTGATGACGTCACCAGAGGCCTCAAGCCTGCTCGGAGTTACATCAGATCGCAGGAGGTGAGTAACTTTGGTTTTTATGTTCCCTCACCAACCCTAGGCCTCCGATTATTATACTCCGGGGTCTGAAAAGACCCCGGAGTATAATAATAGTAGCATTTGCGGCCCGCGGCCGCTCACATCGGCATCCACTTCCCCTTCTGCGTCCCATAGCAGAAGGGGAAGCGGGGGCGGCCACGAGCAGAAGCGGGGTAGGTAAATAAATAGGCCGTGACCTGCCGGGGATACTACAGCAGGTTACGGCCTATTTATATATATAAAAAAAAAGTTATCTGTACCTACCTGCGATGCCTTGATGCAGCCGCCACCTCCTCTTCTTGTTCGCGATGTCTGTGTCTCAGCGTAGGCGGCGTGATGACGTCATTGTATCGCCGCCTACGCTGAGATGCGACGTCTTGTAAACCAGCCCAGGACAGGCCGCGCTCAGCTCTGTTTTTTTTTTGGGTTTTTTTTTAAAGCGGCCTGTCCTGGGCTGGTTTACATTAAATAGTAAAAATGCCGGTCCCCGGACAGTGCCGCCTGGCGCAGCCGCCTGATTGGTAGGTTCATTCAGCTCCGCACACAACACTGAAAAGTGCCATTCCTATCAAACTCAGGCCGCACTAACGTTAAACTTTGATATTGAGGTGGGGGCCGCAAACTATTGTCCCGAGGGCCGCAGTTGGCCCGCGGGCCGCGAGTTTGAGACCCCTGTCTTAAAAGCTTGGTCAGAATGGCCCAGACAGCAGGCAATTCATCAAAGATACCATCCTGCTTTTCTCCAATGATACACCCCCTATGCAAGTCTATCAACTGAACAAAATGCCTTCAAGTGATTTGTAGAGGCATATCTAGCAGCCAGTTGACGATCTCTCACCGAGAGGTACACTACCCAAAAGTAGCCTCTGACGGGCGTGGCCTGGCTATGGAGGAGTGAGGACACGTTCGTCTCAGCTCCTTCCCCAGGCGGCCTAGGCACACACTAAACTTGCTGACCGGCACCTACCTTCCTCGCCCCGACATGGGCAGAACACGCAGGCCTCCGCAGCGGTCCTCTTCAACCCCTTCGGGGGTCTCACGGGAGGCCTCCATAGCCCGCTTCCTTCAGGGCCCGCATGCTGCCGACTCTGCTATGTCGCCCTCCAAGATGGCGCCTGACACTACGGCCCCTTCCTGCGGCTCCCCGGCTTCCTCACTGCCGACGGCCGCCTTTCTTCCAGGGCCTGGCTCCCTCGATGGCCCCGGAGTGACGCTCGTTCCTCCAGTGGAGACCTCCTATGTGCCCAGTCCTCCTGCACCATAGGCCACAGGAGGATCTGGCTAATCTGGGTACTGCTCAGCCCCCCCTCCCTTGTCTACGAGAGCCTCGGATGGGGCTTGGTCTCTACACAAGGGCCCTGCACTAGGTGCCTCAAAGCCCTCCACGCGGCCCCTGCTGGACAGGACTGGCCCTCCTCCGCCTCTACACAGCTCTCCTGTGGTGGCTCCTGCATAAGCACCTCCAGCTGGCTTGACTCCTCCATTCCCGAATCCTCAGACTTCTCTTCCAAGGAGATCTTCTGCTGACGCTCTGCAAGGCTCTGCCTCTCCACTGGATGGCCATGCACCCCTGTTGTTCTCAGGTCAGTCATCATATCTTTGTGCCCCTCCGGCAACTCCTCCTGGCATGGAGCTGGCTCCTCCTGGAGGTTGTGCTGTGGACTCCTCTCATACTGATAGGGCTTCTCCCACTTCAGATACCCTGGATGAACTCCATCGCTTAAGTGCCCACCTTGCCGCCATTCCAACTAAGTCTGATATGGAGGCGTACGTGTCCCAACTGGAACAGTCTTACAAGTCTGAGCTTTATGCTGTCCGCTCTACTGTGCAACACCTGGAGGAGAGGGTAGACAGCCTAGAATCCTCGTCCGCCTCCTTTGCATCTCAACTCTCTGCCCATGATTCCGCCATTTCTTCTCACACTCACCAGCTTCAGTATTTGGCGGACCTCCTCGACGACCCTGAAAACCGGGACAGGCGGAACAACATCAGGGTTAGGGGCCTCCCTGAATCGATTGAACCCCAGCAAATGGACGCTACTTTATGCTAGATTTTTAACTTACTGTTGGGGGTTTCACAGGGGTCTCCGCTTGAACTTGATCGTGCACACCGCTCCTTGGGCCCACGTCCTCCTGACACTGCAAACCCCAGAGATGTCATCTGTAGAGTGCACAGATACCATCTGAAGGAAACCATCATGCGCAAAGCCAGAGAGTCTCGCCAGGTTATGTTCCAGGACATTCCCGTCAATTTACTCCCGGACTTGTCTTGGCTTACTCTTTCTAAGCGGCGTGCCCTGAAGCTGCTTCTGGACTCGCTAATTCAGCATCAAGTGCCATACTCCTGGGGCTTCCCATTTCGCCTGCAGGTTTGTCGTGGGGGCCGTACCCTCACCTTGATGACATCCTGGCTTTCACGGCGGCGCTGGGACTACCTCCAGTGTCGGCACTGGATTGTCCCTCTCTGCCTGGCGACTCCGTTCCGGTTCCACCAGCCCGGCCCCAGCGTCGCCCTAGGAGACGCCGTCGAGACCGGGACCCTGCTTCAGATGATCAGCTGAGCTCCAGTCTGGCCCCTCCGACTTGATGCCGTGAACTTTTTTTGCTGTTTGACCTTTGATTTTTCATGACCTCTGTGGTTGTTTTCCCTGTGGGGCCGCGGGGTGCTGCGAGTGTGGTCCATTTGTCTGGTCCCCGCGCTCCCTCACGGACTGCACTCCTTCTCCCCCTATTCCTTTTCTTCTTCCTCCTCCTCCCCCTCTTTACTCTTTCTCTCTCTAACTTTCCATTCCCTCCCCTTCTCTCTTCTCTTGGTTCTCATTTTTTCGTCTCTTCCTTCCTCCTACTTAGATCTCCTCCATGCCCATTGTTTGCTTGTTTAGCTGGTCAGCTCTAGCAAACCGTAATAGTTGTTTGTCCACTGGCGTGGCCTGGGGGCCCGGGAGGGGGGGGGGGACGGCTCCTTTATTAGAAAGCCCGTTTCCCACCGGGGTCTCTGTGCTACTGTGTAGCATGTGTTTTGGCACTTATTTTCTGCCTTTTCCCCACCCCTCTTGAGTGGAGACTGTTTTCTCCACCCCGTCAATTTGGTTATTTGTTAATTGTAGTTGCTGTCTCAGTTCGTCTTAGTTTTCCTGTACTTGTCTGATTTTTCCTTCCTATTGTCTGTTCCTCTTGTGTCATCCTCCCTTCCCGACTATGACTTCCCTTAATATTTGCACTCTTAATACTCGGGGGCTTAACGTCCCTCAGAAGCGTAATCAAATCTTGTATCTGCTTCACAGATTTCGTTCCCATATTATTATCTTGCAGGAGACTCACTTTAAGAATGACCATGTTCCGGATATCCACAACCGTCACTACCCAGTTTGGTTCCACAGCGTCAACCCGGTCGCCAAGTCCAAGGATGTTTCCGTCGCCCTTCATCGTTCTCTACAACACGAGGTACTAGATACCCTGATTGACCCTGAGGGCAGATTTGTGTTTCTTAAATTGTGCATTGCAGGCACTGTGCTCACTGTGGCTGGCTGTTATCTCCCGAATCAAGGGCACATACTGTATTGCAAGAACTTAGTTGGCAGGTTGACGGAATTTAGTGAAGGGGTGATGGTACTTGGGGGCGACTTTAACTTTGTTTTAGATCCATCACTCGAGTCCTCCCCTTCCCGCCCCCACCACTTCCAGTCGCACTTGCGAAGGCTAACGACTACTCTCAACAACTCCCAGCTGGTAGACGTGTGGCGCATCCTGCATCCACGAGACCGGGACTATACCTTCCATTCTCCGGCACATAACTAATATAGCTGTATAGACTTCTTTCTTGTCAGTCATCACGCCCTCACCTGGTCTCCCACCACCCGCATTGACTCGGCCCTTTGGTCTGACCACCCTCCAGTGTTCCTGTCCCTTGAGGTCCCAGGGTTAGCACGTCGTCCTTTTACGTGGCGATTGAATGATTGCCTCCTGAAGGACGCCTCTTGCAAGGCGGACATCAGCGCGACAATTAGAGACTTCGGCCTCGACCATGCTCATGACCCCACTCCTCACCTGCTACAGTGGGAGGCGCTGAAGTGTGTGATCCGCGGTGTACTGATCAAACACGGAGCATGACTTAAAAAGGAGTGTGCCGCTTGGGTCATTACGTGCCTTGCGCACATTCATTCTCTCGAGCTGACTCATAAACGGACCCGCTCCCAGGTGGCGTTGACTGAACTTCTTAATGCTAGGGAGGAACTGTGTTCCTATCTTGATGAAATGTATCTGCATACTAGAGACCACGTTAGGAAACATTACTACGAGTTCGCGGATAAGTGCGGCCACTCCCTCGCTTGTCGCCTCCACCCGCGTGGCAATCTAGCGTATATCCCTCGACTGCGTGACGGGTCAGGCACCACGGTCCATGACCCTATTGATATAGCTGCAGCTTTCCGCTCTTTCTACCATGAGTTATATAACATCCGCGGGCAGTACGCCGACCTCGCCCCAGACTCTCTCCATGCTAAAATCCAGGAGTACGTAATAGACACGTCTTCCCACTATCACGGACCCTGACAGGGTTCTTCTCGAAGCACCTTTTTCTGAGGAGGAAGTTTCCCTCGTCATACAGTCCTCCCCGACGGGTAAGTCTCCTGGCCCGGACGGGTTTACTACTCGTTTTTACAAATGTTTTAGGGATCTCCTCTCTCCCACAATGGCTCAGTTATTCAATAGCGTCAATAGCGTCTTCCCCCTTCGTGGCGCAGTCCCTCTCGGCCCTGATCACGGTCCTCCCCAAGCCGGGTAAGGATCCAATCAGTTGTGCCAGCTACCGCCCGATCTCCCTCATTAATATCGATATCAAATTGTTTTCCAAGTTGCTGGCCGATCGCTTGTCTCCCCTAATGCTGGGCCTGATTCACACCGATCAGGTCGTCTTTATCCGCCGTCGCGAGGCCCGGGATAATGTATGTAAGACCCTTTTGGCAATCTTACTGGCTCGTTCTGACAACTCTCCTATGTGCCTGCTTTCTGTAGATGCCGAAAAAGCGTTTGACCGGGTACACTGAGGCTTCTTGCGTGCGACGCTTCAGCAGGTGGGTGTGGGTCCTGTTTTCTTGAGTAAGATGCTTTCCCTCTATGGCGATGCGATGGCGAGGGTTAGGACCAACGGGATACTCTCTGATCCTTTCCCGGTACGGAATGGCACTCGGCAGGGCTGCCCTCTGTCGCCGCTGCTGTATGCCCTAGTTATGAAGCATCTGGCGGTGCAGATACAGCAGTGTCCGTACATCCATGGCCTTCAGATGGGCAGTCGCCAGGTTAAGGCGGCGCTGTATGCTGACGACCTCCTTCTATACATCTCTCAGCCATGCGTGTCTTTTCCGTCTATATTACGCGAGTTTAGCCGATTTGGTCACCTTAGTAACTTTAAAGTAAACCTTTCCAAAAGCGAGGCCCATAACATCACGATACCCCACGCAGAGGTTGCCCATCTTGCAGACAACTTTCCGTTTAAGTGGCAGACCACTTGTCTCAAATACCTGGGAATTCATATCGCCACTGACCCTTCCCACTTGTATCGTTTCAACTACCTCCCACTGCTCGAAACTCTTGCAGCGGAACTCCGGAGATACAGTACACAGGCCCTTACTTGGTTCGGCCGTATTCACGCCCTCAAGATGGACATGGTCCCTTGGCTTTTATATCTGTTCCAGGCCCTCCCCATTCACCTCCCGCGCACCTTTTTCACTAGAGTCCAGTCCCTGTTTGGGAGGTTTGTGTGGGGTTCAGCGCGGAGTAAAATAAAATACCAGACGTTGACACACCGTAAGGACAGGGGAGGTGCAGGCCTTCCGGATCCTAGACTTTATTACCGCTCTGCGGTTTTGCTCCGTCTTTTTGACTGGCGCTACCGCAGCATGGACAAGCAATGGGTTTCTATCGAGGCTGATCTGTTATCGGTTCCCCTCCCCTCATTGCCGTGGATTTCGCCTCATTTCCGCCTCGTTCCTCTCTTCACACTTCCTTAAGACCTGGGATCCGGTTTGTTCTAACGGGAGAGTGGCCAGAGTCCCTGGCCCCCCTAATACTCTCTTTAGCAATCCTATGTTTCCACCGGGCTGCTCCGCAGATAGATTTCTTTGTTGGCAAAGCGGCGACAATGTTAGGCTTAGACAGGTCACTGGGGATCCGCCCCTTCCTCCGTTGGCCCAGCTGAGCGCTTCTCACCCGGACCTTCATTTATCCTGGCTGGAGTATGGTCAACTTACAGCCTTCCTGCGGAAATTCTCTATGTCTCCTCTTCTTTCCTCTACCATGATTGACCTGGAGTCCATCCTTTCCCATGCTGACTCTTCCCCGCGCGCACTCTCGGTTCTTTACAGCATTCTTCTCCGAGATGCTACCACGGGGTCCCCCCTCTTCCACAGGCCCCTGGGATTCAGACCTTTGTGCTGGCCTCTCCCCTGCCGACTGGCATAGGGTTTTCCTGTTCACACATAAGCTTCTGCTGCCCTGCAGTGCGCAAGAAAAGAATTTCAAGATCCTGTCTCGGTGGTACCGGTGTCCTAATTTCCTCCACAGAATTTATCCTGCTGTGACTGACCGGTGTTGGTGCTGTGGTACTGAGAAAGGCACCCTATATCACATCTGGTGGGAGTTCGACGTTGTGTTCGCTCTGTATGCTAAAGTGTGTGGTCGCACCATCACAGCAACTCGCCAACTGGCCCTTCTTTCAGTTATCCCTGGCAGGATCTCTGCGGTGAAAAAAGACCTCCTGCGACACTTTCTCACGGCTGCTAGAACCGTCATTCCCAGGCACTGGCGAAGCACTATTTCGCCCTCCCTGGTTGAATTTCTTCAGGAGCATCTCCTCGTAAGGAGAATGGAGGCCCTGGTGGTGGAGGATTCCCCCGATCCCTCCAAATTTGATGCTCTCTGGCGGACTTGGTTGGTGTTCCAGGAATTGTCTGAGTTCTCTTCCTTCTTTTCCTGATATAGTGATACCTTGCTACTTCTTTCTTCCCTTTTTCTCTCTTCCATTCTTTGGAGGAGGTTATTGGTCGCTCTTCCATCTCACTGTTCCCCTCTCTCCCTCCCTTTTTCTCTCTAGTATATGTTTTCCTGATCGTAGTTCCCATTGTGTGTTCCTTTGTCTTTTTGTTCTTCTCCCATTACCTTTAAGATGTTGCTTTATGGTCCCGGATATCTGGGCCTTCAGTTCCTCTGTTATTGCACTGTGCTCCACAGCGTTAGCTTGGGTCTTATCCCAAGCTTCTTGTTTATAGGCGAGGCCTGCGTGCCTTCGCGTCATTTGTTTGCTCGCACTATTTTGTTTTCTTTTTCCACTGTACTTAAAAAAAAAATCTTTAATAAACTTTGATTAAACATAAAAAGTAGCCTCTGACAGCCTTTGTATAGAGCAATGGGGGAAGCACTTTTACTCCCTCTTGTGGCAAGACCCAGTGTCTAATCAGACCACCCCTGTAATAATTTACATATCTGACTGAGACATTAGTGCATGCTGAATTTTGCAGCAACCTGACATTTCTATCTGGGTGTGTTATTTTTTTTGTCAATGAATGTACTGTATATTACTGGTGTGCTTACCACTCCCGGACTTCACATTTATAATCCTCTAATATGTAAGAATATGTAAGAACATTTAAGAACATTCAAATACTGGAGAACCCATTTTTCCCCCAATTATGCTAATTCTATCACCAATAAATTGCCAATAAATGTCTGAAGATGACAGAATGCCATCTGACAACTTCTATTATCATCACACAATACAATACCATTACAGTACTTCTACCAACCTGCAGGCTGTATTGTAGGTCTTCAGTAATTAGAGTGTGTGACGGTTATGGATAATAATAGCACCATTGGCATAACATAACAGTCTCATTTAGTCTCCATTAAGGACACAAAAACATTTTCCTTGGACTTTTTAGTCTGTTTTTCATCTTTCCCATCTTTAATTCAGAGCCCATTTAAAGTAGCTAATGTACCATAATGACTCTCATGTGAGTATGAAGTAATACAGCCCAAATGAGTCAATAAGCCTGTGCTATGTTTAAACATATTAAACGTAACACGTTTTATTTTACATTCATTCTATACACTTGTTAAAGGCCCATAGTGGCATAGCGAACTTACCTTTTTGTGTCTAAGGGAATCTTGCTGATGAAAAAAAAAAATCAACATTTAATTCATGTGGAAATGAGATGGTTGGTGCACCTGAGGTGTGACCGCGCCTGCCTAAGCACCCATTTTTGCCTCTAGTCACCACCGACCACTGTCCTCCAACATAAAGATTAAAAGGTCCCTATTGTGGGATTACACTTTGACACAAAAAAGGTATGTTCAGTAGACTCCCTTTAAAGAGGACCTTTCACGTCCTCATGTATATGCGGTTTTACATACCGCTAGAAAGCTGACAGCGCGCTAAATTCAGCGCACTGTCAGCTTTCCCGGTATGTGCCCTGGGGCTGGAGATATCGGGGGTCTAAATTTCACCGTTCACCAGAAGGGCGTTCCTGACAGTCTAGCTGCGCTGTGAGGAACGTCCTCCCTGACAGTATTCCTCCATAGCACTGTACTGGGGGGGCGTTCCTCACAGCTCAGCGTCATCATTGGGCGGTAAGTAACGCCCCCTCTCTCTGTAATCGTCCCATAGCCGTGTGCTGTCAGAGGGGGCGTTCCTTACCGCCCAGTGATGACGCTGAGCTGTGAGGAAAGCCCCCCCAGTACAATTCTATGGACTAGTACTGTCATGGAGGGCGTTCCTCACAGCGCAGCTAGACTGTCAGGAACGCCCTTCTGACAGTGAACGGTGAAATTTAGACCCCCGATATCTCCAGCCCCAGGGCACATAACGGAAAAGCCGACAGTGCACTGAATTCAGAGCGCTGTCTGCTTTCTAGCGTTATGTAAAACCACATGTGCCTGAGGACGTGAAAGGTCCTCTTTAAATGAATAAAATGACAGTATTTCAGTATTTTTACTGTTGATGATAACCATATAATATATACAGCTATGCCATATCTTTTTGTAACCAGTATAATTACAGTGATACCAAAATTTACCTCTACGCCATTTATTGTGAAAATAGTATATTTTGCCATTTTGTGCATTGTTTTTTTTTTTTTTTTTTTTTTGCAACATTGTGTTTGTATTGTTCAGACTTATGGCAATGTTTGTTCATGCCATGATACATCTCCACAACATGTGTTGTTAAGATCAGACTTTGATAGATCTCTGCTCTTTAACCCTTTCCCACTGCAGTCATGTTTCTATTTTCCTTTTTTACTTTTCCATTCACAGACCTATATGAGGGCTTATTTTTTGTAGGACAGATTGTACTTTATTGTGGTACCATTTAATATTCAATATGATGTACTGGGAATCTGCAAAACATTTCAGAATGAGGGGGGAATTTAGTAAAAAACAGCATTCGCACCATTTTCTTTTCGGTTTTGTTCTTACGAAGTTCACTGTACAGTCAAAATGACATGTTACCAGAGGCGTAGCTAGAGTTTCAGCACAGGGGGGCGAACATGTCCAAGTGGGCCCCCAACTTAGGTATACCGATATTATCACTATACGGTGAGCGTATAGTGGTATATAGTGGCTCTACACAGGGCTCTGCAGACCAATTAGGTGAATACAGGTCAGTAACATTTAGTGACTTACCGGTGACATCTCTGACTAATCGGTCACATTTCCTGTCTCTTTCATCTGGACCGCCATGACCACTTCTTTCAAACTCTGTAAAGTTTGCAGAACATACATCTTTGGTTCCTTACTTTTCCAGGCACCTGACCCACATTGTCCTCACCTGCACAGGTGAACTGTGGTACCTGTGTAAGCGCCGTGACCCCTTCTCTGTTTACATAGTGTCATTCATTTCATAGAGGCCATGTAATGTAACTACAGCCTCGTCCTATACACGTCTATGTGACAAGGCTGGAATGACATCACATGGTCACTATAAACAGACAGCGAGTGATATAAACAGACGCCATGGCCCCTTCATACAGCTGATCAGTGAGGATTCATTGATCTCTTATCGATGATCTATTCTGAGGATAGATCATCAATAAAAATAAGCAGGAAAACTCCTTAAGGCTAAGGCCCCACGTGGCGGAAATGCCACAGGAAAAAAATGCTGCGTTTTACAGTTCCTGCAAAGTGGATGGGATTCTTGTAAATCCCATCCACACATTGCAGAAAAATACGTGCAGCATGCCAATTATACTTACGGAAACACTGGTGGTTCCCTATAGGTATAATGGAAGCAGAAATTCCGCAGAGGTTTCTACTGTGAAAAGCGCTGCAGGAAAAACCGCAATGCATTACTGCAACAGTTTTCCCTGCAGCACTTTTTTGCTGTGGCCTGCTATGTGGGGCCTTAGCTTTAATAAAGACCAAGTGCCACCTTAATTAAATTAATTGCTCTCTTATATTATGCCCCTGATTCCCCCTGACATAAATACTGCACCTCTAATGACCCCCTTATATCAATCAAAACATGTTTTTGTTATGTTTGTAGTTTGGGCATCTTTGGTCATGGGGATACCTAATGTGTATGTGTTTGTTTTTGTTGATTTATTTGGATTCCAGGAAAAGGGGGGTGATTTAAACTTTTATGTTTTTTAAAATGTTTTATATATTTTTTTTAAAGTTTCTTTTAGACTCCTTCCCCAGCGGACTTGAACTCTAGGGGGTCTGATCTCTACTACAATATACTGCAATACTATTGCAGTATATTGAACAATCCCTTCACTTCTATTACGGGCTGTCTTTGGCACTGCCAGTAATCTGATGCAATGGTCAAATTTCTCCAAGGCATCAGAAAGGTTAAAAGAGTTGTCCAGAAAATACAGAACTGGGGCAGGAGGCCAGGGAAGGTGAAACATAACAAAAATCCCATACTCACCTGTCCCTGATGCTCCAGTGTTCCCTGTCGCTGTCCAGTCTAGTGGCACCCGAAGGCTTGTTTGGGCAGAAGTCCTTGCCGCATGTGGCTGCTGAGGCCAATCAGTAGCCTCAGTGGTCACAGTAAAGGGCAAGGGATGTCACTCACATAAGTCACCGGTGATGTCCCAGGTCCTTTCCTGTGTCCCACACTACTGGACCGGACAACAGTGGAGGACACCGGAGTACAAGGGACAGGTGAGTATTGTTTTTTTTTTTTTTATGTTTCACCTTCCTTGGCCTCCTGCCCTAGTTCTGTATTTCCTGGACAACGCTTTTAATGGAGGACTCTGATCACAAGCATGGCTGGTATTACAAAATTGGGACCTGGCATCTATGGCACCTGCTCAATTTTTGAGCAGTCACCATATTTGAAGTGCTGACATCCGCTGTAATATTACAGACTATTACATACATACTTTTGCCATTAAAAGATATGTGATATTGGATCATTTTCTTCTATAAATAATCAGGTCTAATATTTTTGACCCATTTGTTTGATGTGGTACAATACTTTTAGGACTCGTGTGAAAATCTGATGTGGTTCTAGGTTGAGTACATGCAAAAATTTAGAAAATTCTGAGGGGTTCACAAACTTTCAAGCACCACTGTAAGTGAATTATACTAATAAATTGCATATGACACTTATCTTTGTAAATCTAGATTCGAAACATTGAGGTGTATATCCTGCTATACTACAGTGCCTTGCGAAAGTATTCGGCCCCCTTGAACTTTTCAACCTTTTGCCACATTTCAGGCTTCAAACATAAAGATATAAAATTTTAATTTTTTGGTGAAGAATCAACAACAAGTGGGACACAATTGTGAAGTGGAACGAAATTTATTGGTTATTTTAAACTTTTGTAAAAAATAAAAAACTGAAAAGTGGGGCATGCAATATTATTCGGCCCCTTTACTTTCAGTGCAGCAAACTCACTCCAGAAGTTCAGTGAGGATCTCTGAATGATCCAATGTTGTCCTAAATGACTGATGATGATAAATATAACCCACCTGTGTGTAATCAAGTCTCCGTATAAATGCACCTGCTCTGTGATAGTCTCAAGGTTCTGTTTAAAGCGCAGAGAACATCATGAAGACCAAGGAACACACCAGGCAGGTCCGTGATACTGTTGTGGAGAAGTTTAAAGCTGGATTTGGATACAAAAAGATTTCCAAAACTTTAAACATCCCAAGGAGCACTGTATCATCGATCATATTGAAATGGAAGGAGTATCAGACCACTGCAAATCTACCAAGACCCGGCCGTCCCTCTAAACTTTCATCTCAAACAAGGAGAAGACTGATCAGAGATGCAGCCAAGAGGCCCCTTGATCACTCTGGATGAACTGCAGAGATCTACAGCTGAGGTGGGAGAGTCTGTCCATAGGACAACAATCAGTTGTACACTGCACAAATCTGACCTTTATGGAAGAGTGGCAAGAAGAAAGCCATTTCTCAAAGATATCCATAAAAAGTCTTGTTTAAAGTTTGCCACAAGCCACCTGGGAGACACACCAAACATGTGGAAGAAGGTGCTCTGGTCAGATGAAACTAAAATCAAACTTTTTGGCCACAATGCAAAACGATATGTTTGGCGTAAAAGCAACACAGCTCATCACCCTGAACACACCATCCCCCCCCCCCCCCCCACACACGGGGGCACCACCACATCGGGCCCCCCCTCTCCTCCAAAGGAGGGGGAGAAAAAAAAAAAAAATAAAAAGAAAAGAGGGAGAAAAAAAAAGAAAACAACAAAAGAAAAAAACAAGTAGGAGCCGGCAAAAAACCCGAGAGGGGGGGGGAGTTTTTTATTTCAAAACAACAAAAACACCAAAAACAAAAAAAAAACTACAAAGAAAAGGTTAACAAAAAAAAACAAACGGGGGGTAGAAAGGGGACAACGCAGACCCCAACCGAAAACCCAAAAGAAGAGGAGGGAAAGGGGGGGAACTCTGCTTTTCCCACCCCCCCCCCCCCCACCCCCCCCGCCCCCCCCCTTCTCCCAAGAAAAAAAGGGAAAAATTTCATCCCTTTGTGGGGGGAAAACGATAAGGGCGGCCCCCCCCCCGCCCGCCGCCGGGGCCCCCCCCCCAAGGGGGGCCCCCAAAAATTAATTTTAGGGGGGCGGGGGGGGCGTGGCCTGGACGCGCATGGAGTAGCACGCGCGCAGGTCCTTCTCCGCTCCTCCGCTCGCTATTGAGACCCGTGGACCCCTCAGCAGGCGCAGTATGGGCAAGCGCTTACCGAGGAAGGTGGCCCCGGGCACCCCAGCGCCCGTGGAGAGGTCTGGGGGGGGCCACCCTGGACGCCTTTCTGGCCCAGCGGCCTTCTCTACCGGGCCAGGCTGCTGCGGGGCGGCCATCTTGGATTTCCTCCGCTCTCCAGGCACAGGGATCGCAGCGCAGCTTCTCTCCTCCCACGCTCCCCCTGTCAGCCAGCGGAGCGCCGCTTCAACAGAGATCCCTGTCGGCGCCTGGGCAACCCAGAGTTTCCCCAGCACGAGTGCTCCCACAGTCTCCTCACCCTGGGATGTCCCAGCAACTACATTCTGCTTCACCAGCACTCCTGGCAGAGCGGCATGAGAGGACCCCGGATGTCTCCAGCTTCTCAAGGAGTTCTGAGGTCAGTGGCTCTGCTCCCTCCTACACCGCTGATGAGTTGCAGCCTGTGGCCACAGAGCTGGTCTCTGTGGCCCCCCATCTACTATCTTCCCCCATCGCCCCTCCCCTCCATAGCTCAGGGGGGGATGGCGCGGTGGAAGGCGCTGGCGTAGGGGCTCCTCCGCCCCACACTCCCAAGGATTATGCCTCCCCCCCTCCAGTCCTGCACCCCCAGAGCTGCATTCCAGGCCCATCTTCAGCACCATCATCCATGGCGGACCTTCTTCCTCAACTTCCTACTAAACAAGACCTTAAAAGTATGGTTGCGGAAATCACAGCGTCCTTCCGATCTGAAATTGCTACCCTCCGCACTGATTTACACTCCATTGCTAACCGAATGGACACGCTGGAGAATGACCATGACACTACCAGAGACTATGTTGCCTCACTGCATGATACTACCACTGAACAGGGTTCAGCTATACGGGACATGCAACGCCACTTGGAGGATCTTGACAACAGGGGCCGGCGCAACAATATACGCATCAAGGGACTCCCAGAGGCTGACCAATCTGAGGATCTGCCTGTTCTGCTGGAGGCTGTCTTCAACACTATACTGCAGGAGCCCCCGTCCCACAAAATTAAGTTTGATAGGGCACATCGAGCCCTTCGACCCAGAGGATCTTCCGCCACACCCCGTGATGTCATCTGCTGCCTCCACGACTTCACCCTTAAAGAGGCTATAATGAGCAAAGTGCGCAAACTCAAAGACTTCGAGTTTCAGGGAGCTCCACTACAATTCTATCAGGATCTGTCGCTAATCACCCTCCAGAAACGCCGCCATCTCCGACCCCTCCTCCAGATTCTTCAGGAGCACCAAATTCCTTACCGGTGGGGATTTCCGTTTGCTCTCATTGCTCGTAGGGATGGTCGCTCCGCTACGCTTCGCTCCTTTGCGGATTTGCCTCTCTTCTGTGACCTATTGGATGTTCCCCTGCCGGATTTAACAGACTGGGAGCTATTCTCTCCACCCCCTCCCCCACCACCGGTTTGGCAACGATTGGAGCCCAGACGACGTCATGCATCCTCCGCGGTGGTGACCACTCGGAGGCCCCGGCTGGAGACTGATCCCTGAGGAGGCTGCCCCCCCTTGAGACGTTCTCCCTTTTCTCGGTGGTGCTTTGGAATCTGCATGCCTTAATGTTATGTTTGCTTCTTTTTTTTTTTCTTTTTTAGGTCTACGGGTCTCATCTATTATGCTTATTATTGGATTGTTTTAGCGGAGTGGGGCGGGGGTGGGGTTCCGGTGACTCCCCTTCCTTCCTTCTTTTTACTGGTGGTTGGGGATCCACCGCCTCCCCTCCGACCTCCTGTCCACGCTCTCCCCCCTAAGGGGATACTTGGACTGTGCGGCCATTGATCCTGATTGGACCTCTGGCTGCCCTCATTGGTCCCCAGGCGAGTGACTTAGCCTCGCCCACAAAGTATTGTTTAACTGTTTTTATTTTTACTTTGTCATTTATGATGTCTTTTGCCTCCCTCCCTCCCTCTCTTTCCCCCCCCCTCCCTGATCTAGAGACCCTGCCTCGACTTTGGGTTCCTGTTTGTGGATTGCCCTTTTGCCTCTCCGAGGGAAACTTGCCAGCGTCATGTGAGATGGGTGAGCTTATTGCAATCCGCCACTGTCCTCCAATCCTGGGTCCCAATGGTTAGGTGCGTGACAATTAATGTCAAGGGCCTGGGTTCCAACATTAAAAGGCGCCATGTCCTTAGAGAACTCCGCTCCTTACGAGCGGATGTGGCGTTTCTTCAGGAGACTCATTTTGACCGCGCTGGTACTTTTGCCTTCGCTAAGCATTATTTTCCCGTAGCTTTTTCAGCCTTCCACAATCGACGCAGAGCTGGGGTGGCTATCCTTCTTTCTCGATCCTGCCCAATTACAGTGACGACTTCCCACATAGACCCAGGTGGCCGGTTTGTTATCTTGGAGGGGCTCCTTTATGGTGCCCCGATTGTTTTATGCAATGTCTATGCCCCCAATTCAGCACAGATCCCGTTCTTGCGCCGGGTATTCTCCCGTCTGCGCGCTCTCCCACCATCAGCTTGGCTGGTGGGGGGAGACTTTAACATGGTCTTCTCTGAACGGGCGGATCGTCTGGCGTTACCCCAGGGCCCAACCCCCCATAGGTTGGCCCAACTTGCAAGGGAGTTCCGCAGGCTGATCCGCGCCCACTCTTTGTATGACCTTTGGCGAGTGGACAATCCTACGGCGCGCTCCTACACCTTCTTTTCTCACCCTCATAACACTCACACCCGCATTGACTACTTCTTTGGAAATGCTCCCGCTCTTCGTTTGCTTAGGGACACGAACATTGGCCCTCTCACCTGGTCTGATCATGCCCCAGTCGTGGTTACCTTATCTACGACTCCAGTGCCTACTCGCCAATGTCATTGGCGTCTTAACGAAACATTGCTCAATTCGCCGACCTCCCTCGAGACCCTGCGCACACACTTGATAGATTATTTTAGGGACAACTTAGGCTCGGTAGACTCTCTTGCCATTCTCTGGGAAGCCCATAAGGCGGTCATGAGAGGATGCTGTATCGCATTGGCTTCTAGGCTTAAAAGGGACAGACAGGCCCAGGAACAGCTTCTCCAAGCCCGTATTCGGTCCCTTACGACGACTTTGGCAGCGCATCCATCCCTGGGGGTTCTTCGCCGTTTGGTCCTGGCCCGGGCGGACCTCCGTGATTTGGAGACCCGCCATGTGGAACGACTTCTCCTTTATACCCGTCAGCGGTTTTTTGAACGAGGTAATAAATCTCATACCCTCCTGGCAGGAACCCTCAGGGATCATCGGGCCTCTTCCACACCACACTCTGTCCGTGACCCCGCGGGTACTCTTCAACATCACCCTGATGCTGTGGCGCTGGCGTTCCACTCTTACTACTCTAAGCTGTATGACTTACCCCCCCCACGAGCACTACTCCCTGGGGATGACTCAACACTACTGGAAGACTATTTAAAGGATTGTTGTCTCCCACGCCTTCCTCCTGAGGCCCTAACCTCCCTGAACACCCCCATCACCAGGGAGGAACTAGAAGGGGTCCTGAGGGACCTCCCAAATGGGAAAGCCCCAGGCCCAGATGGGTTCACTTACAATTATTATAAGGTTTTCCAGGGTGAACTCTCTGCTCATCTATTGTCCCTCTTCAATTCCTTCCTTTCAGGTTCCCCTATACCCCCGACTATGCTCTCTTCACTACTCACATTGGTCCCTAAACCGGGTAAGGACTTGCAGGATTGTGCTAACTACCGACCGATTGCTTTGCTGAACACGGACCTGAAACTTTTCACCAAACTCTTAGCCAATAGACTGAATGCTTGGCTCCCTCTGCTTGTCCATAAGGACCAGGTGGGATTCATCCCCTGTCGTCAGGGTGGTGACAACACCAGGAGGACTGTGGATTTGGTGGAGGTGGCCAATCATTATTCTACCCCGGCCCTTCTCTTGAGCCTGGACGCTGAAAAGGCTTTTGACCGCATAAATTGGTCGTTTATGCATACTACGCTTAAGGCGTTCGGGCTTACGGGACCTTTTCTCACAGCTATCCAGGCCCTTTACTCCTTACCCTCAGCAGCAATCAAGCTTCCCCATGCATCTTCGCCCTCCTTCCCTATTCGAAATGGCACTAGGCAGGGTTGCCCCCTGTCACCCATCATATTTGCCCTCTGCATTGAACCGCTAGCGGCCAAGATTAGGCGAGACCCTAATATCAAGGGCATCATGGTCCAAGATAAGGAATTTAAGATATCTCTCTTTGCGGACGATGTACTCCTCACTCTCACCTCCCCTCATACTACCCTTCCAAACTTGCTGCGCTCGCTAGAGACCTATGGTGATCTCTCAGGGTATAAGGTGAACCCCGCGAAGACTGAGGCACTCCCACTTAACATCCCACGGGACCTTCTCCTTCTCCTCCGCAGTAATTACGATTTCCAGTGGCGGGAGTCCTCTATCCGCTACCTGGGAGTCCATATATCCACTTCCTATGCGACCCTCTACTCGGCAAACTACCCGCGGTTGTTTTGTGAGCTAAGAGCCCTATTGGACAAATGGCAACCCTTGCCTATCTCCCTTTTGGGGAGAATTGCTGCGGTCAAGATGACTCTCCTCCCGAAGCTACTGTATTTTTTCGAGACTCTCCCAGTCGCGATACCTCGGGGAGAATTACGGAACCTACAGAAAGCTATCTTCCAGTTTATCTGGAAAGCAAAACGACACCGAATACCTAGATCTGTTATGCTGGCGGATAGGGGGTCTGGGGGTATGGCTGTCCCACATCTGTTACATTATTACTGGGCGGCCCACTTACGCCATATCCCATTCTGGGCGGCTATGCCAGCATACACCAGATGGGTGCAGGTAGAGAAGCTATGGCTGGCACCCATGCATCCTAACGCGCTTCTGTGGGTCAGCTCCCCCCCCCCCCCCCCTGCCTCGTACCTGTTGGGCCCCATTCGGTTTACTAGATCTATCTGGTCTACCTGTTGTGCTAGATTCTCCCTGATGTCCCCGCGCTCATCTATGGTCTCCATACTATACAACCCCCTTCTCCCAGAGAGCCTGACTTCTGCCATGACTAAAGTGTGGTCTGAAGCTGGCCTTTACCGGATTGCTGATATGGTTGACCCTGGAACCTTGGAACTCAGGTCCTTTACTTATCTTACAGCTAATCAAAACCTGCCAAGTACTGAATGGTTCCATTACTTGCAGGTGGTTCACTTTGTCCGCTCCCTCCATGGGTCTCTTAAGGTGTCACTCCCCACCGCTTTTGAAAAGATTTGCCGTGCAGGCACGTCCACTAGGGGCTTTATATCCTCTATTTACCAACTTCTTAACTCACAAACTACAGGCTCTCCTGTTAATCATCGCTATATGCTTAAATGGGAGGAGGCGGTGGGTAAACCCATCTCCCAGGAACAGTGGCGGATTGTATGGTCTCGGGCCCAGAAATCATCTCAGTGCATTACGTTTAGGGAAACGCAGTATAAGCTGTTGATGCATTGGTATCATACTCCGGCTCTCCTTCATACTTTAAACCCATTAGTTCCCCCATGGTGCTGGCGCTGTGGAGCTGCGGTGGGTACCCTGCACCATATCTTTTGGACGTGCCCTCTCATCCTCGGTTTTTGGAGGGAGGTCAGGACTCTGACGACTGCTCTCTTTTTGCAAGAGGTTCCTCTTGACCCTCTTCTTTATCTCCTGAACCTTCCCCCCAGACACCTGAGCAATAAGTCATCCAGGCTTTTCTTGCATCTTTGTACTGCAGCTAAAACTCTCATAGCTAGAAACTGGAAGAAGGTGAGTCCCCCATCTAGTCTTGAGCTTGTGGCTAGAATGAAGGATGTGAGGAGTCTTGAATACCTGACTGCTGGCCTACATAATTCACGGGAAGCCTTTGGGGCTATTTGGGCACCCTGGGACATGTATTGTACATTACAGGGTCTCTGATCTCTAGTCCTCTCCTTCCCTCTCCCCCCCCTTCCCTTTGGTCCTACCCTTGTCTTCTTAACCCCTCCATTCCCCCCTCCCTTGTTCACTGCTTAATTTAAATGCATATTGCTTAAGGGGGAGGAGGCAGATAGCCTCTATTTACCTCAATGCTTCCTGTTTGTTTGATTATTATTGTTTTTTTGTTTTTTCTTTATTCCTTGTTAATGAAAAATTTTTCAATAAAATTACAGTTATATAAAAAAAAAAAAAAAAAGAAAAAAAAAAAAAACACCCCCCCCCCCCCAATTTTTTATTTTTAAAAAAATTTAAAAAAAAAAAAAATTTTCCTCCCACCACCAAAAACCCCCCCACTTTTTTTTTACTCCACAAAAAAAAAAAAAAATTTATATATTTATATTTAAAACCCAAAAAAAAAAAAAAAAAAAAAAAAAAAAAAAGGGAAAAAAAAAACCCCAAAAAACCACAAAAAAAAAAAAAAAAAAAAAAAACTAAAAAAAAGACCCAACAGGGAGGACGGAAAAAAAACCCGCCCCCAGGAACACACACACCACCCCCCGGCCCCAAAAAAAAAAAACCCCCAAAAAAACCCCCCCCCCCCCCACCCCCACACCCCCCCCAAAAAAAAAAAACCCCATTTTTTTATTTTTTTTTTTTTTTTTCACACAAAAAAGGGGGGGCACCCAAAACCCAAACCCCCCCCCCCAAAAAATAAGAATTTGCCCTTTTTTACCAAGATCACCCTTTTGGAAATTTTTACTAAATTTCAATAAAGGCCTTAATAGAATTGTAAACACACATTCATAACCATTGCTTGCCTCCATGGAGGGACCACTACCCCCAGCCTCCATCAGGATTGATTTCTAAGCTAATAAGGCATTTCTTCCAAACCGCACATTCATTTATCTCAATATCCTTCCACACTAGACAGGAAAGTATATTAGCAATGTCTAGCCACATTTGGAAAGTCAGCATTAATCATTTCAGTAATAAAACTATATTCTGGGGGCTGAGGCATTATTTGTACAGATATGTCACATGTCACTGGTTAATGAACTAGAAGAATTAGAATATTTTAATACTTTCAAAAACTTCAAAAGTTCCATAGAAAATAAAATTAAAGGGATTTTCCTGATTTTTCTTGATGGCCTGTCGTTAAAATAGGCCATCAATATCTGATCGTGGGGGGCTGAGACCCGATCCCCATACCGATCAGCTGTCTGTGTCTGCTGTCAGGTCCACTACTATAAGTGTAGGGCTCTGTATACTGTATAGTGGCCATGCCTTTAGCTTCATACACAGTGTAGAAAACAGCTGATCAATGGGGTTTTTGGCAGTTGGATCCACCCCCGACTGATCTCATATTGATGAACTGGGGAAGGTTTTTGTATACCTTGTCATTTTTTTTGATATTTCCTACACTTTCTGCTTTTATGAGCCTAGAAGAGAACCCTACTCATGTCTGTATGGATAGTTACACAAGGAAGGCTGGTAAAAAGGGACTGCCCAGTGCACTCATGAGGTAAAATGAAGGAATAAGTCGCTTTCACATGACTGATCCTCAGCTGAGAAACAAGGTATGTGATTTACTGGTCTGAACACTATGCATGGAGATGGACTCCCTGCAAAATACTGTCCCTTACTGAAGGGAAAGGTGCTTCACCTGGGACTCTAGAGCTGCACAGAAACCTGGATAAGCTAAGGCATGCCTCAAAGCACTTTTCCCTATTTACATATGACTAAAATGACGATTTACATCAAAACGGCGCTCCAAAGCTGAATAGCAGAGGTATATTTAGAAACTGTAGAATCACCTCTATAAGGTACTGAGATTAGGTTTATAACCAATTTACTGCTGACAGACTCCCTTTAAAGTTATACAGAGACTATTATGGGGCACAGAAATGCATATTATCACTGAAGGAGATTTATGAAGATAAATGCACCAGAATTGTGGCTTGAGTTTTGCAAAAAAGCAAAAAAACAAAAAACAAAAAAAAACATAGGCATATACAGTTCAGCTCTCACTTCAGAAACACATGCCTCAACAATGGAGTGTGGCTTAACAGGAAAGAGGGCAAAGTTTATGAAAAATGCACCAAATTCTGGCTCAAAACTTTCACTAAAAGTAGTCCCACCAATAGCTGATGTAAAGTTACACAGAGTCTAAAAATTAACCAAATGTATCATGCAAAACAGGATGCACTGATATATTTGATATATTTGGCTACAGTGCTGGCCAAAAGTATTGGCACCCCTGCAATTCTGTCAGATAATACTCAATTTCTTCCAGAGAATGATTGCAATCACAAATGCTTTGGTAATAATATCTTCATTTAATTTGTCGTCAATGGAAAACCACAAAAAGAATTGTCAAAAAGCCAAATTGGATATAATTCCACACCAAACATAAAAAGGGGGTGGACAAAAGTATTGGCACCCTTTGAAAAATCTAATTTGTGTAATTAACAGCACCTGTTACTTACCTGTGGCACATAACAGGTGGTGGCAATAACTAAATCACACTTGCAGCCAGTTGAAATGGATTAAAGTTGACTCATCCTCTGTCCTGTGTCCTTGTGTGTACCACATTGAGCATGGAGAAAAGAAAGAAGACCAAAGAACTGTCTGAGGACTTGAGAAGCAAAATTGTGAGGAAGCATGAGCAATCTCAAGGCTACAAGTCCATCTCCAAAGACCTGAATGTTCCTGTGTCGACCGTGCGCAGTGTCATCAAGAAGTTTAAAGCCCATGGCACTGTGGCTAACCTCCCTAGATGTGGACGGAAAAGAAAAATTGACGAGAGATTGTGCGGATGGTGGCTAAAGAACCTCGACTAACATCCAAACAAGTTCTAGCTGCCCTGCAGTCCGAGGGTACAACAGTGTCAACCCATACTATCCGTCGGCGTCTGAATGAAAAGGGACTCTATGGTAGGATACCCAGGAAGACCCCACTTCTGACCCAGAGACATAAAAAAGCCAGGCTGGAGTTTGCCAAAACTTACCTGAGAAAGCCAAAAACTTTTTGGAAGAATGTTCTCTGGTCAGATGAGACAAAAGTAGAGCTTTTTGGGAAAAGGCATCAACATAGAGTTTACAGGAAAAAAAAAGAGGCCTTCAAAGAAAAGAACACGGTCCCTACAGTCAAACATGGCGGAGGTTCCATGATGTTTTGGGGTTGCTTTGCTGCCTCTGGCACTGGACTGCTTGACCGTGTGTAGGGCATTATGAAGTCTGAAGACTACCAACAAATTTTGCAGCATAATGTAGGGCCCAGTGTGAGAAAGCTAGGTCTCCCTCAGAGGTCATGGGTCTTCCAGCAGGACAATGACCCAAAACACACTTCAAAAAGCACTAGAAAATGGTTTGAGAGAAAGCACTGGAGACTTCTAAAGTGGCCAGCAATGAGTCCAGACCTGAATCCCATAGAACACCTGTGGAGAGATCTCAAAATGGCAGTTTGGAGAAGGCACCCTTCAAATCTCAGGGACCTGGAGAAATTTGCCAAAGAAGAATGGTCTAAAATTCCAGCAGAACATTGTAAGAAACTCATTGATGGTTACCAGAAGCGGTTGTTCGCAGTTATTTTGTCTAAAGGTTGTGCTACCAAGTATTAGGCTGAGGGTGCCAATACTTTTGTCCGGCCCATTTTTGGAGTTTTGTGTAAAATGATCAATGATTTGACTTTTTTTTTCATTCTCTTTTGTGTTTTTTCATTGCAAGCAAAATAAATGAAGATATTATTACCAAAGCATTTGTGATTGCAATCATTTTCTGGAAGAAATTGAGTATTATCTGACAGAATTGCAGGGGTGCCAATACTTTTGGCCAGCACTGTAGTTATTAGACTGCCTGGTCTATGTTTACTCTACGTATTGGACAATATTAGGCTATGTTCACATCTGCGTGGAGGGGACTTTGTCACAGTGTCCGTCTGAAAATGGCAGATGAAAAAGTCTTGCATGCACGTCTTTCAGTATAAGACAACGAACAACCGATGACCCCATCATTGTCAATGGAGTCTGTTGGGCTCTGTATGTGACCGCTATTTTAGTGGTCCATCTGTCTGTTGTTCTGGTCCTCCGATAGACCAGAACAATGAAAAGCCAACACTAGTGTGAATCTGGCATAAGGCTACGTTCACATCTGTTTTGGGCTGTCCATTGTTCTGGTCGTTGGAGGACCAGAACAGCAGACAGCCGGATCACTAAAATAGCATATACATATGGAGCCTGATGGACCCCATGGACTATAATGGGATCTAACTAGTGTCTGTTGTTTTTAAACTGAAAGCGTCGGCCGAAAAAGTTGTGCATACAGGAGATTTTCATCCATCGATTTCAGGCGGACACTGTGATGAAGTCTTCTACGAAAACTCCACCACAGGTGTGAACATAGCCACAGCAAATCCATCCTAATGTATATGGAGTTTTCAGTCCCTTTACAGTTTCACAATTTTACAGTGGGATAAAACCAAAGAAATTAATTCATTGTCGTGGTCACACATCTGGTGCTGGGTCACATGACTTGGATACAGACAAATGTTCGTCATGTAGCTTTACAGTAGACATCTTTGCTATATGGACATATATTAGATTGATGTTGATCTTATGGCAGCCTGCAGTATGTTACATATATCCCCTACTGTGAGAAATTATTACATAGTACATGGCATCTGCTCCGTAAACACAAAACTACTAAAGGATGAGCCCCTGTGCACACATTTCTGGCTTTGGATCCAACCCAATTAAGTATCTGAGCTTTTTCAGTATGCACAGGAGTATAACATGGTTTAAAAAGTAAAACTCGTACTTTTTCCAGATGGGAGAAATCTTAATATTTTATGACATTAGGAAATGCACACAATGTTTATATGAACCATAGGAGCAGTCACTGTCGTATGAAATGGCCTTTAAAATTTACATGACTATAACCAAACCACCATAATCTCAATAGTATTCCATTAAATATATATGTTTCTTAAATTGGAATGTGTAGAACATAACAACCACAAAACCCGCATGGCATGAACATCCATCAATATTGGCCAATGCGTCAGCATAGAACAAATGCAGATCGCAGCAGAGCTGAGCTGTAATATAGGATCATGAAAATAAAGATGTCTGTGTCACCGCAGAACAGACGGAAAAGAGGAAGATAAAGAAAAAGCTTAATAAAAGTTGCAACACATGGAAAGGCCTCATTCACAGCAGTGTCTTAGTTTACATTTTTTCCATATAGTGCAACCAGTATAATAAAAACACTAAAAAGCTTATTTTGAAATTAGCTTTTTTAACATGTTCCATTTGTAGAGAAGTTGTGGCCTAGGGTTCAGTATCCATACACCTTGTATAGATGTAAACAGAGGCGTAACACGAAGCACCTGGACCGTGATGCAAAATCTGTACCAGGCCCCCCCCCC
Source organism: Leptodactylus fallax (assembly GCA_947044405.1). NCBI lineage: Eukaryota > Metazoa > Chordata > Amphibia > Anura > Leptodactylidae > Leptodactylus > Leptodactylus fallax. Next base: position 2,576,134 of record CAMRHE010000073.1, on the reverse strand, counting down.
AATAATGTATCCGTTATAGTCGTCTCCTTAGGGCTGGGCCATTATTTAAAAAAATAATTGAAACTGACATCAATGCAGATATTTCAGTTCCGCTAGCACAGTTTTCAGAAGCCTCTACCTGCAATCTCTTGCAGACCAAAAACGTCTGAACCGGAACTGCTATTATACTCTGGGGTCCATGGGAGGTGATCAGACATAATAACAGTGTTATTCACCTCCCCGGGCTCCGGCTGAGGTCTTTGTCCTCTTCTGGCCTCCTGAATGACATCAGGGACCACTGAGGACTGTGATTGGGACTCAGAGGTAACATGGCGTTGTGAAGGAAAGACGCAAGCGAGACATCAGCGGTCCATGACGTCATTCAGGAGGTCTGAAGAGAACCAGGAGCAGAGCCAGAGCCCTGAGGGAGTGAGTAACACTGTTTGTTATGTTTGCTCACCTACCATAGGCTTCTGCTAATCATACTCTGGGGTCTGAAGAGACCCCAGAGTATAATAGCAGTTCTGGTTCAGTCCGACTAAACCGTCGGATGAACTCCAGACATTCGCCCAATTATACTTTAAAAGGGGCGTGGTTTTTACCTTATGAGCTCCCAAGGCTTCTGTGCCCAGGTGCACCCCTTCAAGTTATGCCTCTGGATGTAAATGGTGCTATGAGAGCTATTTAGGGCCTATTCAAACAGTGTCTTGGTCCGTGTGAGGGCTGCAGTTCCTGGACTGATCATGGATTGTCTGAACTGAACTCACACCATCAAAGTGATTCATGAGACAGGGAGTTCCTGACCTACAGCACGTTTTATGTCCCATACACAGATGCTGCTTGTCACTTATTGTTGTTATGTGTCACAATTCTCAAATACATCCTGGTAAGCAAAAGTATACAAAGGGATAAGATAAGATTTCCTACAGGAGGAGTAGACAGCTGCCTGTAAAGGGTTAATTTAAAGGGGTTGTGCTGCTATGGACAATTATCAATAAGTGTCCAATCGCAGGGGGCTCGATCGTGGGGTCCCCCAGTGATTAGGAGGACAGGGGACTGAAAGTCTCCATAAAGCATCTTTATGAATGGTGCGCCAATGCGCTTGTGTGCCTGGCGCTCAATTTACTTCTATATATTACAGTCCCGACAGCCCCACAGAAATTAATGGTGAATCGGTTAGGCAAGCGCACTGGCTTAGGGGGACTTACATACCTCTGTATGACATTCAGACTTTGCAGTATTTTAAGACATCTAGCTAAAACTTTTTGCACAATTCTGCAACTCTAGTTCCCTCTTTCACAATATTCTCGAGTCAATAATATTGTCATTCACAAATCTTTGCTAATAATCATTTTAATTATGTCCCGCAAAGTTTGTAATAAATCTTGAAGCTTTATTAATGTCACTGTTTTGAACATTTATGGAATCCCACTGGGTTGCGCAGCAGGAGTCACATAGGGTCATGTTAATCATACCAGCGTCATCTGCTGGGATTGCTGTCTCATCTCCATAGGATGCCAGATGTCTCTTTGATGAATATATTCTTTACTTTTAAATGAAGTCACATTGAAATATCTTTTAGGCTGCAATGAGCAGAGTAGTTTGGGGTATAATTTACTGATGTAAAGTTATCACCTTAATGTGCTAGAAATACATTTCTTCTGTGGCGTGATAAAATCTACGGTACTTTATTTTTCATCTCGATATTCTTCAAACACTGAAATTTACCCAGGGCTAGAATTTCCGGGAGGTCTTGTGATGACTGGAGACAGATGTCATACTGTACGTCACACCGCTATGTAAAACGAGTTGGCAGATCTGTATGTGCGCCCTCCGCTAAACTGTGGCTACATGAGAATTAAAGGGAACCTTTCATGTCAACATGGTGTCTGATCTGCGGGGATGATATGGAGGAGATTCAAGGAGAAACTGAACAGATTGATATACAGTGCCTTGCGAAAGTATTCGGCCCCCTTGAACTTTTCAACCTTTTGCCACATTTCAGGCTTCAAACATAAAGATATAAAATTTAATTTTTTTTGGTGAAGAATCAACAACAAGTAGGACACAATTGTGAAGTGGAACGAAATTCTTTGGTTATTTTAAACTTTTGTAAAAATAGAAAACTGAAAAGTGGCACGTGCAATATTATTCGGTCCCTTTACTTTCAGTGCAGCAAACTCAGTCCAGAAGTTCAGTGAGGATCTCTGAATGATCCAATGTTGTCCTAAATGACTGATGATGATAAATATAACCCACCTGTGTGTAATCAAGTCTCCGTATAAATGTACCTGCTCTGTGATAGTCTCAGGGTTCTGTTTAAAGCGCAGAGAGCATCATGAAGACCAAGGAACACACCAGGCAGGTCCGTGATACTGTTGTGGAGAAGTTTAAAGCCGGATTTAGATACAAAAAGATTTCCCAAACTTTAAACATCCCAAGGAGCACTGTGCAAGCGATCATGTTGAAATGGAAGGAGTATCAGACCACTGCAAATCTACCAAGACCCGGCCGTCCCTCTAAACTTTCATCTCAAACAAGGAGAAGACTGATCAGAGATGCAGCCAAGAGGCCCATGATCACTCTGGATGAACTGCAGAGATCTACAGCTGAGGTGGGAGAGTCTGTCCATAGGACAACAATCAGTCGTACACTGCACAAATCTGACCTTTATGGAAGAGTGGCAAGAAGAAAGCCATTTCTCAAAGATATCCATAAAAAGTCTCATTTAAAGTTTGCCACAAGCCACCTGGGAGACACACCAAACATGTGGAAGAAGGTTCTCTGGTCAGATGAAACTAAAATCAAACTTTTTGGCCACAATGCAAAACAATATTTTTGGCATAAAAGCAACACAGCTCATCACCCTGAACACACCATCCCCACTGTCAGACATGGTGGTGGCAGCATCATGGTTTGGGCCTGCTTTTCTTCAGCAGGGACAGGGAAGATGGTTAAAATTGATGGGAAGATGGATGGAGCCAAATACAGGACCATTCTGGAAGAAAACCTGTTGGAGTCTGCAACAGACCTGAGACTGGGACGGAGATTTATTTTCCAACAAGACAATGATCCCAAACATAAAGCAAAATCTACAATGGAATGGTTCACAAATAAACGTATCCAGGTGTTAGAATGGCCAAGTCAAAGTCCAGACCTGAATCCAATCGAGAATCTGTGGAAAGAGCTGAAAACTGCTGTTCACAAACGCTCTCCATCCAACCTCACTGAGCTCCAGCTGTTTTCCAAGGAAGAATGGGCAAGAATTTCAGTCTCTCGATGTGCAAAACTGATAGAGACATACCCCAAGCGACTTGCAGCTGTAATCGCAGCAAAAGGTGGCGCTACAAAGTATTAACTTAAGGGGGGGCACGCCCCACTTTTCAGTTTTTTATTTTTTACAAAAGTTTAAAATATCCAATAAATTTCGTTCCACTTCACAATTGTGTCCCATTTGTTGTTGATTCTTCACCAAAAAATTAAAATTTTATATCCTTATGTTTGAAGCCTGAAATGTGGCAAAAGGTTGAAAAGTTCAAGGGGGCCAAATACTTTCGCAAGGCACTGTATAGTTTTGCTGGAAAAGATTCAGTTTAACAGTCCTAATCAGTGACTGACAACTTTCCCAGTATGTCTATATACACAGAGTTAGCGGTCCATCATGAATGCAGGAATATGAGGAAAGGGGGGATTCCATAATCAATACAGTCGGGTGCAGGTTAAGGGTACCATGGACCATGGACTGTTCAGAAAGCTTCACGCCAAAGATCCCTGTGACAGAATAATGTCCCATAGCGGACCCTCCACACAGTATAATGTCACATAATGGACCCTCCACAAAGTATAATGTCCCTAGTGGTCGCTCCATACAGTATTATTTCCCTACAGTGGCCCCTCTACCCAGAACAATGTGCCATATTGGCACATACACAGGGTTGGCCAAATTCCGAATATTCCAAAAATTTTGGGGACAGCTGAACATAACTTTTTTGGGGGGTTCGCCACCCATGAACTACTATTTAACTCTGGGGTCTCTTCAGAAGGCCAGAAGAAGCCAAAGATTTGGAGCCCACGGGACGTGAGTAACAAGGTTTCTTATGTGTCTTATGAAATGCGCAAGGCCCCCTGGAGGGTTGAAGGGGAAGTGAAGGCGGCTGTGTCAGGAGCAGGGACTGGTAAGTAGGACTGCAGTACTTGGTAATTGTTGGGCGAGATGAATCTCATACAGCAGTGCATTGGCCTTCCATTGCAGCTTCCCACTACTGATTAGGCCCAGATGAATGGGCCTAATCAGCAGGGAGTCTCAACCCGCGGACTCCATGGTTGAATCAGCTGTGGAATTCGTGACAAGATCGAGCAGGACGCTTCTTTTCTCCACATCCTGCTGTGATCTCTGCCTCCCATTAAAAACAAATCCGCAGCAAATTTCTCCGTGTGAACATACCCTAACAGTTCTACTTCAAATAGCTGATTGTTGGGAGTGGCGGATGTCAAACTCCCACCAAAGTGATGTCAGAGCCTCAGAAAACCCTTTTGATATTTAAACAAAGGATTCTTTTCCCTCTTTTTCCATCTCAACAATTCAACATTTTTTTTTCATCTCCGTCAACATCACGAGGGCTTGTTTTAAGCTGGATGAGTTGTAATTTTAGATGGCATCATTTTGGGGTGTATATAATCTTTTGTTTATCTTTTATTAACTTTTTGGGAAGAGTCCATGAAAAATGCAATTATGTCATTGCTTTTTGGGTTTAGTTTTATGGCAAAGTAACTTTTTTCTGCAGATTATTACAATTACCATAATACTGGATTTATATAGGTTTTGTTAGGTTTTACTACTTTTACAAAATAAAAATTTTTAATGATTTTTTTCTATTTTTTGGGGGAAAAGGGAGTAAGATGGTTAAAAGACGACTTTGGTGTTGTGTATTTTTATTTTATTTTATAGTTTAACAGTTCAGACATCTAAGGATGCAACATATAATACAGCCAGCCCCCGGCAGTAATGCTGTGGGCACAACTCCTGAGTCCATGCAATCACATAGGAGTACTATTATGGCAATGAATGTTAACTATATGCTTAGCATGACATAATAATATGGCAGTGGGTGGGACGAGGTTAAAAAATGACATTTTGGCTGCTTAAATCCACCACTAGAGGGAGCTTAGGCTGTATTATTTTTATACATTAAAGTCAATAATTAAATACATTCTCTAAGACTTTCCTTTGGAAATCTATGTGATATGAAATAAATATAGAATGACTAGGCTCTCGTAGCGTAGCTCCAATAATTGTATTTTACATGAAATATGGTTATCCATGTTTAATCTAATCCACATGGAAGTACAAAACATCATGTATTATGTATATATTTTTTTCCTGACCTTCACAGATAGCTGAGCGGTTACATTTACTCCTTATCTGAGGCCACTGGGACATTTTAAAGATAAAACACTATTATACATGCAGCATATATTTAATAATACAGCTTATCATACAGATACAGTATTGACTGACTTGGAGATGGGAAACTTGAAGGCCTATGTGAAATCTCATAATGAATATCCACCTTTTATCACAGAACTTCAAATTCCCTGCATGTACATATATTAAAGCATACCTAAACTTTTAATGACATTTTCGTATAAACTGTCCTGTATGTACATAAGAAACAACATCATGTCCAATATATGACTTGTATATGGCATTTTAGAAGTTTTTCCTTCTGTAGGTTCTTCCTCTACCAGTTGTCCCTGAGCTGGGGTGGAGAGTAGCTGCTATGCTGTCTCCCATACACTGCACCTGCAGAAAACTGGAGCTTCTGCACTCTAAACCTAGGTTCACACTAGCATTAGGGTTTCCGTTCTTCGGGTCCACTTGGTGACCCAAAAAACACAAAACCTATTTTCTTAAAAAGCGGTTACCCACGGATCCCACTGACTATAATGGGGTCTGCTGGGTTTCTGCCCGAAATCAGCGGAGAAAAAAGTCATGCTTGCAAGACTTTACTCTCTGCATATTTTTCAGCGGAATGGGGGACGGAGTCCCCGAACAGTCACCGAACGCTATTGTGACCGCAGCCTCTTATTCACTCAAAAGCCGCAGCAGGATACAGGGCAAACCTACAGAACTGATTACAGAACTACATAGTAAAGAACTAATTACAGTACAGTACTAATGTAAATCAAGCACTAGGGTGAGATAGAAAACTTATTATTTGCTGTAGCATATCTATATCTGTGTCTCTGCTGCTCTCTCAGATCCTCTTTTTATATACAGTTTATATTTGGAGACCGAGATGGATTTAGCAGAGAATTCAGAGTAAATGTCAGATTGGTAGAAAGGGGGAGATGGTAAAGTGTCTGAAAAGTGAAGAAAAAAGCATTTTTCTGAAAATATATATTATAAGGTTTCTTTCTATTCACTTTTACTATTAATTTATGCAGTTTTTGTTGAAAGGTTAGCATTCATTCAAGGTATCATGTAGCTACCACTAGGGGAACATGGTATCTTACTGCATACTGTTATATTACTGACTTCAATGTACCACAGTATTCCATTAGCATCTCCTCTCTAGTAGCGAAAATAAGAAAATTCAGAGCTCCCACCATTATGCTAGGTTCACACTAGTGTTGGTCTCTCCGTCGTTCGGGTTCACATGGGGACCCAAACAACGGAGAGCATGTCCGCTAAAAAAGCGGTTACCCACAGACCCCATAGACTATAATGGGGTTCGCTGGGTGTCCCAACCGGTTTCCACCGGTTTTATACTGAAACTGGCAAAGAGAGAAGTGCAGGACTTTTCTCTCCGCCGATTTTAGGCGGCATTTGACTCGCCGCCGACTTGTATGGAGACTCCACTGCAAATGGGAAGTAAACAATATGCGTTTTAGAGCTGCCATTCACGTTAAATGCAGCTTTGGGGATTGATGATGCGCTGTGTTATGGCATGTGCATGGTCTCAGAGAGATTTTCCATTTGGACTTTTGTGCCGTAGTATCAGGTTGGGTTTTAGGGCTTATTCACAACACATTGAATTCAATGTGTATATTCACATGGCTGTCTTTTTGATGACTCGTTTTTCATGGCCGTCACGTCAAAAAAACTACCATGAACTCTTTGTCCATGAAAACTGACGCAGATAGTGCCATGTGAGTAGACCCATTGAAATTGGGATTATTCATGGCCATGCAATGGCTGTTTCAAAAATGGCCTTTACATGGCTATTATTCACCACCATGTGAATAAGGGTCATCCTTGCACTTGCATGGACAGACAAGGCTGTTTTTCATGGACATTAGGTCCGAGCCATGTGCATAATGCCTTAGGCATATTGCAGTGTATCTGTTTTTCCAGAGAGTTCCTTTAAGGACAGACTTAGTTTTACATTGTTCCTAATGTTGTATTCATAAAGTGCCGCTGAATGTATCCCTATGTAATTGTGACTCAACTAAAAAAAAAAAAAAAATCATGGGAAAAACATTTGTTTACAAATGTTTCGGTTTCATGAATACATTTCACAAGTCATCAAAGAGAATGAAAGAGGAAACTACAGCGGTTTATTCACCCAGGGCTCTGCTCGGCTGTGAATGGTTCTGACAGAGCAAGTTATTTCTTCAAAGAAAACATCATTAGCATTAATGACATTAATTAGTTCCTTCTTGCTGCGTCTGCAAGTAATATACTTCATGGACAATAAAATATTTCAACCATAACTACTGGTAATAATGCTTCAGCGAGAGCTAAACTTACTATACTAAATTTACAAGGCACAAGTTAAGGCTATGAAGGAAACTGAAATCGGCAAACAAAAAAGTTCTACACGGCCTTTTCATCCGCCGCTTTCAGTTTAAAAACAATGGACCCCATTATATGTCCGTCTGGCTCCGTGTGTAAGTACAAAGCTGGGGTCTAGGATTGAGAGGGGGGCTATCGAGAACCAGGAAATAGAAAGGCCACCATGGGAACTAAGAAACAGGGGGCCACCTACTGGTATGTGTGTGGGTTGGGATGACTTGTGTATAGTATCACAGCTATTGTATTAGTCCTAGGACTAGGCCTGGTTCTGTGGGATATACTTATGTGGTACTAGCATAAAATACAGGATTTTGGGCTCTTTCAGTATTATTGATACTTTTTGGGGGCTGTACATTTTTGCTGGCAGTCTAACCTGCATTCTGTATGGAAGACTGACCCCATAAGTGACCATTATTGTGTGCAAATTTTGTGGTCAGCTAAAAGAGGTATCATTGCACATTAATGTTAGGTGAACCTGACGATTTGGGTGGAACTGGCCAACCATGACTATAGACGCCTCCAGACTCTCCCTGGTGGCAGATGTTGGGAAGCATGCCCCATTCTTGTGTCCTCAGGAAAGATATCGTTACTAGAGGGGTCTGCCAGCTTTCAGTCTTCTCCTCATTCAGAACATATACATGCTTGGCTCAGACAAGTGCCCTTGTGTATGGGTGACTTGACCAGCAGTCATCTGAAGTGTATGGTGAACTTATTGTACAAAGTTAAGGAAACTCCAGGGTCAATACTACATTCATAGGAATTAATAGCCTGCACACTAACTTTCCTTGTCATAGGAAAACATCACACCAGTCAAGTAGCACAATGGTCTGCAGAGACTGATGCAAGATGTTATAGATGTGTCAGGTAGACAGCTGTTGGGGACAGCAGGTGACAGCAGTCATGTTGGTGACACATGCTGGCATTATGTTAGCTGCCACCATTCTTTAGTACACATTTATGATTTCCTTTTCTTTTTCCCTGACAGTCACTTCAGTAAAGCACAAGGCACAAAAACTACATCTGTTCTCCATCTCTAGGGCAGTGAATCCCAAAAGCGTGAAAGTCCAGGTATAAAAGCTAATGATGTACTTTTGTAGAAAACTGAAACTCAGCTTGACAGCTTTGTGCAGTCTCTCTGTAACATAATTACATGAAAATTTTCTAGGAGACATGACAAACCTGTGTAAGTTTAGAAAGTATTGAATTATATTTCAAAAAAATACATTTAAGTTTGTGGTTGTAACGTAACAAAATATGAAAAAGTTCAAGGGGTATAAATACTTTTGCAAGTAACTGTAGATATGGCTATCTTACTGAATAAACCCCTTTAAGGGACTACTCCTAACGCTGCAACTAGAGATGGGCGAACCACCCAAAGTTTGTTTAGTTTCGGGTTCGAGTGACTCCAGCCCCTGATTCATTTCAGGTCAAATAAGTACAAATATACAGTGCCTGGGGAAAGTATTCGGCCCCCTTGAACTTTTCAACCTTTTGCCACATTTCAGGCTTCAAACATATGGATAAAAAACAGAGCTCGACAGACTCCATTGACAATGATGGGGTTCATCAGCTGTCCGTTGTTTTATACTGAAAGACGTGCATGCAAGACTTTTTCATCTGCCATTGTCAGACGGACACTGTGACAAAGTCCCCTCCACGCAGATGTGAACGTAGCCTAATATTGTCCAATACGTAGAGCAAACTTAGACCAGGCAGTCTAATAACTAGCCAAATATACAGTGCCTTGCGAAAGTATTCGGCCCCCTTGAACTTTTCAACCTTTTGCCACATTTCAGGCTTCAAACATAAGGATATAAAATTTTTATTTTTTTGGTGAAGAATCAACAAGTGGGACACAAATGTGAAGTGGAACGAAATTTATTGGTTATTTTAAACTTTTTTAGGTGTTTAATTAATTCTACAACCATTTATGATAATGACCCAGTATAATGGCTTTTAATGACCCTTTGGAAGAACTGATGAGTTTTAATTATGTGTCAGCTACAGGCGGCTATTTCCATCTTCTTCTCTTAGTCCACAGTTACCAATTAACTTCTTATACACTTCAGTGTTCCCATTACCTTTTGGTAGCCATCGCTGCAGGTTTTAATGAAGGTAACGGTGACATTACCAATGCATCACCATACACTTGTGATATTAACACTACTGTCTTTTTTTTTTTTTTTTTTTTTTTTTCAAGATGGCGCCGCTGGAGTGGCTGCCTGTTAAGCAGCTCTGAGACTCTCTCTCTCTATTTTTTCTTTCTTTGTCTGTTTTTTTTTTTTTTATCTCTCTACTTAATGGACTTTACACTATCAAGAAACAAAGACTTGGAATTGGACCTTTGTGATACTTTTTTTTTTGTTTTTATCTGTCTTTTTGTTCTGCTAAAATGGGAACTCTTGTGTCTGCAGACATTTCTTTTGTCTACACAAGAGAGAAACTCCTGCAGCTTAGAGACACAACAGGGCTGCATACCATTTGCCCACCCATCCCCCAAGCACTCTGGAGAAAGAAAAAGCGGGGGAGGGGCTGCAGAGCAGGAACCCTTCAGAGGATTAAAAAGAGGCGTTACCGACCAACTGTTCCCTCCATCATTATGGGCAATGTGAGATCTCTTGCAAACAAGATGGATGAACTAACAGCGCTCACCAGGCATCAGCAGGAGTTTCGGGTGTGCAGCATGATGCTACTTACAGAGACTTGACTCACTGAAGTTACTCCTGACCCTCTGCTCTCCTTGGATGGTTTTAAACTCCTTTGGGCAGACAGGACAAGGGAGAGCGGTAAGAGGAAAGGAGGGGGGCTGGCAATGTTTGTGAATAATAGATGGTGCAATCCTAGGCACATTGTGATTAAGGAACAAACCTGCTGTAAGGACATTGAACTATTAGCTGTGAGCATGAGACCTTTCTATCTACCAAGGGAACTATCACATGTCATCGTGATAGCTGCATATGTCCCCCCCTCTGCGAAAGCTGATGCTGCCTGCGAGGTCCTACAACCCACGCTGAGCCATTTACAGTCACAGCACCCCCAGGCCCTCCGTCTTGTGTCTGGCGATTTCAACCACGCCTCTCCATCATCCACACTTCCCAGTTTCACACAGTATGTAACCTGCCACACAAGAGACAACAAAACACTGGACTTGTTCTTTGCCAACGTGAGGGAGGCATATAACTCATCAGCCCTACCGCCCCTGGGAAGATCAGATCACAACCTAGTACATCTCCAACCTGTGTACAAGCCACTTGTACGTAGAGAAACAGCTGTCACCCGCACAGTGAGGATATGGTCCGAGGAGAGTGATGAGGCTCTGAGGGATTGTTTTGACACAACCGCATGGGAAGTTTTGCAGGATTCGTATGGAGAAGATATAGAAGGACTCACACACTGCATAACGGACTACATTAATTTTTGTGTGGACAACACAGTACCCACAAAAGTGGTGAGGTGCTTCTCCAACAACAAACCATGGATTAACTCTGATATAAAAACACTACTTAAGGAGAAAAAGATGGCATTCAGGACAAGAGATAAGGAGGGGTTGAGGGAAGTACAAAAGGAGCTGAGGCATCAAATCAGGCAAGGAAAAGCCAGTTATAAGGAAAAAATGGAAAAGCAAATGGAAAGAAAAGACATAAGGGGGGTCTGGGAGGGGCTTAAGTCAATTTCGGGTCATAAACAGTCTGTCTGCCAGATTGAGGCAGATGTTAATTGGCTTAATGAACTAAACCTATTCTTCAACAGATTTGATCACACACCAGCTCCTCCCACCCCAGCATGTCCTTCAGCTCCCCTCACCACAATGACTTCACCCCATTCACCCCATGTGGCTACTTCCCAACAGACCAGTAAATCCAGAAATCTGTCTTTATCTGGCCACAGTCTGACCTTCACACGGGCCCAGGTGAGGAAGGAGATGAAAAAGATCAATGCGAGGAAAGCCGCAGGGCCAGATGACATCAGTGCAAGGCTAATTAAGACTTGTGGGGACCAGCTGTGTGGTATAATTACATATATGTATAATATGAGCCTGAGGCAGGAAATAGTCCCTGAATTTTGGAAATCTTCTTGTGTGGTACCAGTTCCAAAGAAACCTCACCCTATGGACCTCAACGACTACAGACCTGTAACACTGACATCCCACTTGATGAAGATCTTAGAGAGATTGGTTCTTACACATCTTCACCCTCTAGTGAGCCCCGCTATGGACCCTCTCCAGTTTGCTTATCGACCGGGCATTGGGGTAGATGATGCCATCATCCACCTTCTGCACAGGGCTCTGTCTCACCTGGAAAAACCAGGGAACACGGTGAGAATAATGTTCTTTGATTTCTCCAGTGCTTTTAACACCATACAGCCCAGGTTACTGAGAGACAAGCTGGACCTTGCTGGAGTGGACCACCACCTCTCCAACTGGATCCTAGACTACCTCACAAATCGACCTCAATACGTGAGAGCCCAAGACTGTGTGTCAGGTACCGTGATCTGTAATACGGGGGCACCTCAGGGTACGGTTCTCGCCCCTTTCCTCTTCACGCTGTACACTGTTGATTTTAGGTACAACTCATCTAGCTGCTACCTACAGAAGTATTCTGACGACTCTGCAATAGTAGGCCTCATCACAGACGATGATGACAGTGAGTACAGAGAACTGAACCGTTTTTTGTGGATTGGTGCCACCAGAACCACCTGAAGATTAACGCGGGGAAGACCAAGGAGATGGTGGTGGACTTTCGTAAAGGCAGATGCCCTCCTAAACCAGTGGACATCCTGGGGACGGGCATCGAGATTGTGAACACCTATAAGTACCTGGGTTTGCTCCTTAATAATAAGCTGGATTGGGCAGATCATATGGAGGCCCTGTACAGGAAGGGTCACAGCAGGCTCTACCTGCTTAGGAAGCTGAGAGCTTTTGGAATCCGGGGGGCACTTCTTAGGACTTTCTTCAACTCGGTAGTGGCATTAGCCATCTTCTTTGGAGTGGCCTGCTGGGGGAGCAGCATATCAACCAGGGACAGAAATAAACTTGACAAGCTGATTAGAAGGGCCAGCTCTGTCCTGGGGAGCCCACTGGACCCAGTGCAGGTGGTGGGTGACAGAAGGATACTCTCCGTGATGAGCTCCATGCAGAAGAAGAAGTCCCATCCCATGCATGAGACTGTGATTGCGCTGGGCAGTACTGTCAGTGACCGACTGCTCCACCCTAGGTGTGAGAAGGAGCGCTATCGGAAGTCTTTCCTCCCCACCGCGGTTAGGCTGTACAACCAACACCGACCTAAGCGGAGATCATTACATACAGAGAACTGAAGTATCTCTCTGCCTGTTAAATCCCACCCCCCCCCCCCCTGCTACGTCCTATCTGTCTGTCTGCTATTAATGTAATGCCTTTCACCTTGGAACATTCCTGTACATGTTGTATTTGTATTTGTATCTGCTTATCTTTGCTGCTGTAACACACTGAATTTCCCCATTGTGGGACTATTAAAGGACTATTATTATTATTATTATTATTCCCAAACACTCTATAACAAGCCAGAGCTTGTACTCTACATATAAAGAAGTAAAAATAAGGTCTTATTCACACGTCTACACGCCATATGTACCTATTCATTTCATATGCTTATTTAGACTTCTTTATCAATGAAAGTCTATGGGGGTGTGAAAAAAAAAAACCCATGACATCTGTGTGTCATCTGTTTTTTATGGACCAAGAGACATAAAAAGTTTATAAGATGAAACACAAAAAAGTTGATCTGCTACACAGACGTGAAAAGTGAAATCAACCACGGACAGTACACCACCCGCCAATGAGCAAGGTTGGATGCTGTCTGCGAATGCGGATGTGTGAATGAGGCCTTACTCCTACCATATAACAATTGAAACGGATGATTACTTATTAGGAAGCTCCTAAAAAGCAACTGAGACACCAATTCACAAAGGAAAAACACTGTTTCATTCAGTAACTCTAACCTATGTATCTGCAGTGTCAACACAGGACCAAAGTGTGGGAGATGCCAGGCTAAAGGAACTTTACTCTAAACCGAACTTTATATATGCATGTGAAAAATAAAAGTCTCTTCAGAGCAAACACTTCACACTTGAGAAAGGGGTATAGGAACACCAAAATGCGTTGTATATTTTTAACTTTGCTATATGAAAAATAAAAGTTTGGTTTGGAGTAAACCCCGGGTAAGTGCAGTTCCTTTCAGCTGGCATCTCCCACGCTGGATGTGCCTTTGGTCTTATGCTGACATTTCTCCTGTTGCCCCCTACACACTGGTGTGGATCCTACTGCTGATATACCCAATCATGTGGATTGATTTTGCTTAACAGGTGGTTGTGTTCCAGAACACAACCTGCCAAGGTCAGAGACCACCCATATACTGTGTACTTTATACCTCTATTGTATGAACGGTAATACACTATGCACTGCACTGTCAAAAAAAAAATGTTTGGTTTTCTGGCACTATTTGCCGCATTAATAAACGTTGCAATATACTTTATTTATACATTTTGGCTGCTTTCTATGAATCCCTTCATCTCTTTATTTTTCCCTTGTTTCTCTATTAAGATCTGTCCCTGTTTTTCACTTTGTATGGTATACAGGTTTCTCTGTGTAATGAAGGAAAAATAAGGGTGGGGGAGGGTCACTTCAAACAGTTACAGGTGCATCTCAATAAATTAGAATATCTTTGAAACGTTTATTTGTTTCAGTAATTAAATTAAAAAAGTGACCTCCTATATTTTCTAGATTCTTTACACACAGAGTGTTCTATTTCAAGTGTTTTATTTCTGTAAATGTTGATTATGGATTACAGGTAATGAAAACCCAAATCTAAGAAAATTTGAATATTGTAAAAAAGTTCAGTATTGTAAATTCAGTGTGTCACCTGCCAAGGTTTCCTAAGCCTTTAAATGGTCCCTCAGTCTGGTTCAGTAGGACACACAGTCATGGAAGACGCTGATTATGAATTGTATTACTGAATTACTGAAATGAATGAACGTTTCAAAAATATTCTAATTTATTGAGGTGCACCTGTATATCTTGGTAACTATAAAAGGTAAAAACTTGCTTCTGGTGTGGTATGAAAGAAGATTCTCATCTTTCATAAGTCACTAGGTTTTATCTGTATTATTTCTAGAGATATTTCACATTAGGATATCTATACCCAGCTGTTAAGTATCCTAATCCCGACTATGTTTTCAACCTGTGATATCTCTGGAAAGAATATAGGTGGACCTGTAACTTCTTTCATAGGACACCAGAAGCAAGTTTCTACATTTTATAATGCCCCAGATATAGTTGCAGGATTTCACAGAAAGGAGACAAAATTTGTTAATAAAGTGTATTACAAAATATATTAATGACACAAATACTGTCAGAAAATCAAAAGTTGTCCGAAAGTTTAGTTATACCTTAACTAATAAGCCAATAGAAGTAGCACATAAAAGGAAAATACATGCCTGTACATGTCTGTACAGTACAGACCAAAAGTTTGGACACACCTTCTCATTCCAAGAGTTTTTTGTATTTTCAGGACTATAAAAATTGTAGATTCACACTGAAGGCATCAAAACTATGAATTAACACATGTGGAATTATATACTCAACAAAAAAGTGTGAAACAACTGAAAATGTGTCTTATATTCTAGGTTCTTCAAAGTAGCCACCTTTTGCTTTGATTACTGCTTTGCACACTCTTGGCATTCTCTTGATGAGCTTCAAGAGGTAGTCACCTGAAATGGTCTTCCAACAGTCTTGAAGGAGTTCCCAGAGATGCTTAGCACTTGTTGTCCCTTTTGCCTTCACTCTGCGGTCCAGCTCACCCCAAACCATCTCGATTGGGTTATAGTCATGAAAATACAGAAAACTCTTGGAATGAGAAGGTGTGTCCAAACTTTTGGTCTGTACTGTATATACAGAGTTTATGTCACACAGTGGTAAAATATACACTGATCAGACATAAGCTTTAATAGCTCCCTACATAGCGGGCTGCAATGCACTGTGTTGTGACCTGTGGTCACTTTTCAGCACTTTGTGCTACAGTAGCTCTTCTATAGATTCAGACCAAATGGGCTAATGTTTGTTGTCTTGGGTGTCCATGTTTGCTTGTTCATCAGTCATTCAATGGACCACTTCTGGTAGGTACTAACAATGCACACTGCAAACACCCCAGGGCAAACACTGTTTTGGAGATGCTCTAAACCAACTGTTTAGCTATTACAGTTTACTCAGATTCCTATCCTGGTCCATTTTTCTTGTTTCCAGCACATCAGTTTCAAAAACTGGATGCTCACTATCTGCCTAATATATCCCAATCCTTATTAACAGGTGCCATTGTAAGAAGACAATCATGGTTATTCACCTACCACCTGGTTTAATGTTATGGCTGATCGGTGTAATTTTATGGTAGAGCATTTCTTAAAGTATCTTGGTGAATGTTTTATTTAGAGATGGGCAAACTGCTGAAGATTTTTTCAGGTTCAGACAAGTCGACCCTCTGGTTTGTATCCATCTGAACTTGTTAGAACTGCTCATGATGCTTGACATGCCCCATGTGCCCAATCACAGGCCTCAGCAGTGACCCCGGGGCACAAATCATCATCCAGGAGGCCGAAAGAGGCCAGAAGGAGACCCAGGGAGAGCATCAGACACTGTTAGAAGACTCAGAAAAGGTGAGGGAAGGACCCCAGAATATAATAATTTCACTTTCGGTTCATGAATGATGAACTCCAAAAGTTACTTGCTGGGACGAACATGAAAATTTTGGAAAATTCAGGTTAAGTCTGATTTGATTCAAACCAGTTCACTAATCTCTAGTTCCAGTCAGACAAAAGATTAGCTTAGAAAGTATCTTTGGTCCATAACAGGCAATACTTAGCTAGAATGTACCTTTTGTTCACAATTGCCAATACAACCGGGAAATAGGCAGCAAATGGTGTGGTCAGTCACACAAGAGGTGGGGTTTGGGTAAAGCTACCCCCAAAGTGGGCAGTTTGTGGACTTTGCTAGGTGGGAAAGGGGAATTCTTGTTTGGGTTATGGGTGGGGTGGGGTTGGGCGAACGGCTAAAATCTATCAGAATTCTCTTGCCAACTATGCATTGTCTTGCTCAATGTACCAGCCCGCGGTGCTCCATGAGCCGGGACTCCCTTCAATAGCTAGAATAAAGGTACTGTAATCTACACAAATCCACATTAAAATAGGTTTTTTTTTAGTATACTAAATGGCATAGCACACTCAACCATGCTATTACATACAGTGACATAAAGGTACATATAACATCCATGAGAGGGGTGAATGGAGCCCTATGGATACATTCAGATTATGCAGAGGGAGGTTTTGGTGGATACACTGCACAAAATTCACAAAGTGTGAACAGAGCCAAATACATTTCCACAATCTACCTTAAGATCTGTTGAGCACTATAGTCCCATGCCATTCCAGACCTCATAAATAGAAATTCCTAATAGTGTTAACTGTTTTGCAACACAGATTGTGGTTGCTTAATAACTTTGCAACACAAAAAAATGCAGGTAGGTTGTCAAGAAGATTCTGCTAATGAATTTCTTACACATTTGGTCAATTTGCTAATTGTAATGATAGTATCAGCTCATTAACTTCACAGAACTGCGCTGGCCGCAAAAGTCTTAGAAATCTGAAGATGGTTTGGTCTTTGAAGTTATATTTCCTTGTTAATTAATGTTAGTGAGCAGTACGTGCATCATTCCGTCACTTTCTATTTTTAGAAATACACCCCTATTTTTTTTAAAACAAGTTTGAAGAAGAAAGTTTTTTCTTTTAAATATTTAGAATATATTTTAACACCATTCCTTGGACACTTGTCATAATTGGGTATAATACTGCATCTTCTAAAAATGCTTGGTGGTTTTTTTTCAGCTCGTGCCTGCAGGTAAATTCACAGTTATGTTAAAGGGGTTTTCCGGGCAAAAAATCTTTTTTTAAAAAGGTCTGTTAGTGCTATTAATGGGTTAATAAGTGCACCCAAATACCTTTAGCAGTGTTTTGAGTGATTTCTGGGTTTCCCTGGGAACTCCTGGCATCCTCTGCATTTCCTTTATTCTACAACTACCATGATGCATTGCTCTTCACTCAGATCCCCCTCTCACTCCCTCCCTCTCCCTCTCTCACTCCCTCACACTCACTCCCTGTTTCCCTAGCTAGCCCGCCCACTACTAGCCCTTCCTAATTAACTAAATCACCCCCCACCACCATACTTACCTGTCTTCCTGTCCTGGAGATCACTTTCTTCTGTGCCGCTGGCTCCTTCTTCTTTTGACTTTTGCCGGCTCCTGCACAATAGAGCCGCAGTGCCGACACTCCGGCTCTATTGTGCAGGAGTGGGAGGTCGGCTCCTTCTCCCCTTCACGTCTGCTGGCGCCTGTGCAATAGAGTCGGAAGATGTCAGAGGAGAGGAGGAGCCGGCCCCCTGAAGGAAGTGAAGCTTCATGCCCAGAAGATCTGAACAGGAAGACAGGTAAGTTTGATGGGGTGGTCAGGGGTTGGTATTGGTGACGTTCAGTTTCCAGAAAAGGGGAAATGGAACGTCACCAGAAAATCAGAAAATGTGCCAGTGATATGGGTAAATATATATTTTTGATACAGTAAGTAAGTTAGAAGTTAGGTGGGGGGAGAGTGTTTAGCTTAGTGTAGCAAGATCATTTTATCCTGGGCAACCCCTTTAAATTGGTAAGGACAGATGTATTCCACTGGTGCGGTAACAAAGAAAGCTTGACAACTGGGCAAAAATTGGATGGTCAATAAAATCAGTCACATGAATAGCCCCATTCACATGAATTTATTTTAATGCAGCCATGTAATGGCTATGAACATCCTTCGTCTGAATAGAGCTTTAGACTCATCCACTGTGCTGGTAGTCCGGGTTACGACAGGTTCAGTGACCATTGCATTTGTGGCAGCTAACCTGCTGTGATCAAAAAAATGTGGCCCCAATCCACTGTGATTCAATGTAATTTCTTAGTAAAGCATGTAATAGTTCATCTGGGTGAATACTTTTTATAAGCACCTTAATCTGCTATTGGTCATGACATTCTCTGCTGAGGTAAGGAGATGAAAATGAATTAAAAAACAGTTTTAAAAAATAAAATTGTCCAAAAAGATTCACATTAATATACAAATAACATCCTGCATTTCAGATCAGTATAGGAACCTAGACGGCTAGCCTTACTACAGCTTTTCTCCTTAATCCATGTGAGATCTCGGTGACTCATTAGCAGAACTAACATATTGCTAACTTGAAAGGAGCAGCACTTTCTGCAAGACAAGAGGGAAATAAACTAGAAAGCGTGGAGTACAGTCACACCTCATGAGCTGCTCTTATTATATCTGCCTGTGATCCTTGTTTGTGTCATAGTCATTTGCTGGTGTCACGATGTTGGAACAGGCAGTTTTGTCAATGCACTTGTGACTGTGCCCAGGGAAATGACACAGCTGTGCTGATAAGATTTTAGGTTTTATTTACTTAGTCTATAACATTCATGGATGAATTCCAGGAAACTACTTGTAACAAGGCCACAAAATAACAGGGGGTTAATTTAATTACGCAAGGTTCGCACTAGTGTTGCATCTCCATTGTTCAGTTCCATCGAGGGAAGCCGAACAACAGAGAGTTGGACTGCTAAAACAGCAGTTACACATGGAGCACTTAAATGAGGTCCACTGGGTGTGCTTTGTTTTCATACTGAAACCGACGGAGGAAAAAGTCCTCTGTGCAGATCTTTTTCCACCGCCGACTTTCGAAGGAGTCTCCCACAGATGTGAACACCGCCTTACCTGTAATAAGTTGTGGCACTGTATTATACATAGCACCTCCAGTGAGTAACTGTATATTGCTGATACTGATCTTAAGTTTTTCTTAGCATTATGAGATTAGCTCTTTTTTTGGGATCGTCTTTGCTGGGGTCAAAAGGCACTGTGTCTGCATCCACCTCCAAATGGCGCCAATGACACCACATAAGTTTAAGCTGACTGGTTGTCAGGTTTATTTGTAAAGGTTGCCTGTTTGGCACTTATTATACATCAGACTTCCCTGTTTGACAACTGGAGAGCTTCTCTGTGCCAGCTTACCAAAACCACACTTTAGCACCTTTTCTGTCTGCCTGTCCCTCACTCTTGTAGGCTTCCTTTGTCTTCAGCCTAAGAGCTCCTTCTGACCCCTCCACACCCGCTTTTAAGGAGCTCCACACCTGCACCCATCTGAAGTGAAAGCCCCAATCTGTATTGGTGTAGTTGGTTCAACCTTATCCTCCCACTCCAGTAACCAAATCTCTGTTCAAGGTCTTCAAGAAGACCAACACGTAGGAAACCACTTATTCTGTACCCATACACATGTCCTAGTTGCTACAAATGGAAAAGGACCACACATTCTCCCCTATCCAGCAGTGCCCATGTCACAATATATATGCCAGTTATGTGCCATGATGGAACTGAAGCCTTATTTTTCTATCATTTCTTACCTCATAGAATTACACTGCAAATATGCTGTATACATACTGAATGGAGACTACTGTTCCAATTCCAAGTGCTCATATTATAATACTGCCCTTACACGGAGCACCAGAGGCCTATTCCAAAATGAGAAGCATGCGACCTTTAGAGTAATCTGGAGTTACTTATGTATCTATCTATATAAATGCATAGGCAGCATTTTAAGGCTGCAGCCAAACGTTGCGAGAAAGCTGCTTTTCTTTGCTTGCAGATTTTGTTGCAGTTCTTTGAGCCAAATCCAAGAGGGGCTTTAAAAGGAATGGGAAATATATAGGAAGCTCTCATACTTCTCCCTTCTGCTAAATCCAATCTTTGATTTGGCTCAAAAAAACTGCAGTAAAATCTGCAACAAAAACCACAGAATTTCCGCAATGTGTGGCCTCGACCTAAGTGGTTTATACACTCACATTTTTCTACAGCCCTATTCTGACTTCTTTATAAATGGCTGCCAGCCAATGTCAGTCAGAAGATCCTCTAATTCATTAAATAGCTAGTAACTGAATTTCTATGGAAACTAATATGCAACAAACTATACGTCTAATTACCCAGTATTAATAATTGTGTAATATAATTAATAATAATCAATCATAATAAGGCCCCAACTCTGATTCAATGACTCTTACTCCACAGCCGTGATTATAAGCCTGCATAAAAGTCATGTAAAATAGACAGATATTTGAGGAAAAGCAGCAAATAATTTACAGTAAAGATTTAATAATAGAGAATTTGCTCACCTTCCTTCCACCTGCTGCTGTAGGTCTTGCACTTTTTTGCATATGTCTGCAGCAGTGGCACAAGTCTTGGCAACCTTCATGAACAAAGCTGCAACTTTATCGCTCCTCAGGAATCCAGCTGCTCTTCTCTTTAGGAGGTGCAGGAGACAAGCTTCTACCACCCCTGGAAAGAAAACAATGTAAGATTTGTCACTTGGCTTTTTCGTGGAAAATCTTTTAGGCCGGGCCCCACATGGTGTTTTACAGTCCCTGCAAAGTGGATGGGATTCCAGCGAATCCCATCCACACATTGTAGAAAAATACAGCGGGAATGCGGCGCTTTTTGTAAATCGCAGCATGTCAATTATACCTACAGAAACACTGGCGGTTTCCCTATAGGTATAATTGAAGTAGAAAGTCCGCAGAGGAAACCCGCAGTGTTTGTTCACTGTGGTCCGCTATGTGAGGCCTTAGCCTAAATAGCTAAACATTCACTTATAATTTCCAAGTGATCTTAGTTGCCACACGTGATATTCACCTCTTTTCTTGGTCAACCAGAATAAATAAAAAGGGAGCCTTTTTGAACACTTCTTCTAGGGGATTTTTAGATGCTGTACCTAGGGGTTTCGGGCACTTGCCTCCTCCCTCCTCTCCCATGTTCACCACTATTTACCCACTTTGCTATTGGGGCCATATCACAGGAAACAATCAAAGGATAGTAGGGAAGAGGCAGAGACATCTGGGGGCTTGTTCCGATCACCTTGGTACAGCATCTACAATTCCATGAAAGAAGTAAGAATAAAAGGATTTTCTGGAGAACTTTTTTAAAGACTTTAATCCAGACTTAAACTTTATGATGCATGCCAGTTAGAATAAGAGCTATGGTACATCATGTGTACACATGATTTTGCAGTGAACACAAATCTAACCCACTCATTTAACCTCCTTTATGGTAGAAAAATTGACAGAGTTATACAAGATCGAGTTATTAGTTACTGAAGGGTCACCAATCTGGGGATGAAAATTCCTTTACTCCTAGTGAACAAAGAATCTAACTAGGATTCCTAGGTGTTAACTACAGGAAGGTTCTAGAAATTAGGAAGTCAGTCCAAGGTACTTGTCACTTTCACATTGAAGCTGGGCTCCACGTGGAGTAAACGCTGTGGTTTGCAGTGACGGAAATGCCACTGCAAAAAACGCGGCATTTTACAGTCCCTGCAAAGTGGATGGGATTCTAGCGAATCCAATCCAACATTGCAGTAAAATATGCGCAGCGGAAATGCTGAGATTTCCAAAACCATAGTGTTTCTGGAAATCACAGCATGTCACTTATACCTACAGAAATGCCGGTGTTTACCATATGGATATAATTGAAACCGAAAGTGCGCAAAAAAGGCACTGCGGGAAAACCGCAATGCATTTCTGCATCGGTTTTTCCTGCAGCGCTTTTTTGCTGCGGCCCGCTACGTGGGGCCTTAGCCTGAAGGGTTTGTTCAGGCTCTGGGATGTTTTTGAAGCTGATCTCCATCCACAGGTGATGAGTATCAGATTAGTGGAGGTCCAGCACCTGAGCCCTACACAAGTCAACTCTACTGGCCAGCCTCCAGCTCTGAATGATATACAGCAGATGGAACTGGAAGCAGTAGGTGTCATTCGCTGTATACCCGTGGTGCCTTGAGAGTAGACCTGCAGTATTCCACTGTCACCGCTATACCATGAATGGCACCTTCTGCTTCTGACTCCATGTGGTATACATTGTCTAGCAATGGAGGCTGGCTGGTACAGCTGATCAGTGTGGGGCTAGGAGCTGCACCCCCACCAATCTGATCCTGTGGATAGGACATCAGCATCCAAGGATGTCACAGAGCTCAGACAACCCCTTTAAGGTTGAAGAAGTTTGGGGAAAATGACCAACCTTCTGTTTACGGGAGCCATTGGACTATTGAACGTCATTCTGAAGGGTGATAAGCTGCAAGGGGTGTCTGATAGAGTCTTTCTCATCTAAAAACACAAACACACTTGGCCAAGCATGCGTGTGTGTGGGCAGTCAATAGAGATAGCTCTCACCCAAACAAGCCTTTGGCAATAAAATGTATATGATGAGCTGTAGTGCTGGCTGCCGGCAGACTGAATTTTATCTGTTAACAATTATAATTGGGGTTGCATATAATACTATAACAGTAGATCCAAAAAGAAAACAATATATGGAGACAACCGATGTATAGCAAAAATCAAGTTTATTAATGTAAAATACTATACAAAGGATTATATAATAATACAAAATAGAAAGAGCTTACAAAGGTCACTGTAAAAACAGCAACTATGATACCAAACCCTCACTAGAGTATCACAGGTAATGAACCCCTATCATACCCCTTAGGCGCCATTCCTTCTCTGGGTTTCATCGCGGCCGTAGTTAGATATAGTGATATATAAGATTTTACACATCATTCACTATTATAGTGATACTATATATATATATTCAATTATTCTGTGTAGTCTTTATTGGGTTAGTTCCTCTGTAAGCTATAGGTATCTTACTGTGGCAGGGTCACACACATTTACGACATTATTGGTTATTTATACTGTAATAACTAACATTTATATGGCATTCATATGATGGATATGTAGGCTATCAGTACTATTATTGGTATATTGTTATGATAGGGTTTCATTAGCCATGATACTCTAGTGAGGGTTTGGTATCATAGTTGCTGTTTTTACAGTTATCTTTGTAAGCTCATTCTATTTTTTATTATTATATAACCCTTTGTATATGTATTTTACATCAATAAACTTGATTTTTGCTATACATCGGTTGTCTCCATATATTGTTTTCTTTTTGAACTTTATCTCTTACCTGAATATACATGTAGAATATTTGGCGCTCTGACTTTGGTTCTGTTTGCATTTCATTTTTTAATTGCTATATGTGCCAAGAGAGCTTACAGCAAAAAAAATGTCAACTGTATATGCCTCTATTCCCCCAACAGATAACTAAGCGTCCTTTTGGCCTCTTTTGGGCTGGTATTTGTTGGTTTGTACCATTATTTTTTGTTACTGTATAGGAAAGTACAAGTCTGCTGTACTTTACTATACAATGGGCGTCTGCAAAAAAAATTATACCATGTAGTACTGTATATGTTATTTAACATTGAAGCCTGTGGATGATGTACGGTAAGCCACTATGTGGCTCCTATTGGAACCATACAGCACACAGGTAAATACCCCAAACGGTATAGATCTGATGAGAGGCTTAGGCATGATGTGAACAGAGCTGTAGCAAAAAAACACCTCTGATCCCCTATATATATATACAGTACAGACCAAAAGTTTGGACACACCTTCTCATTCCAAGAGTTTTCTGTATTTTCATGACTATAAAAATTGTAGATTCACACTGAAGACATCAAAACTATGAATTAACACATGTGGAATTATATACGTAACAAAAAAGTGTGGAACAACTGAAAATATGTCTTATATTCTAGGTTCTTCAAAGTAGCCACCTTTTGCTTTGATTACTGCTTTGCACACTCTTGGCATTCTCTTGATGAGCTTCACGAGGTAGTCACCTGAAATGGTTTTCACTTCACAGGTGTGCACTGTCAGGTTTAATAAGTGGGATTTCTTGCCTTATAAATGGTGTTGGGACCATCAGTTGTGTTGTTCAGAAGTCAGGTGGATACACAGCTGATAGTCCTACTGAATGGAGTGTTAGAATTTGTATTATGGCAAGAAAAAAGCAGCTAAGTAAAGAAAAACGAGTGGCCATCATTACTTTAAGAAATGAAGGTCAGTCAGTGCGAAAAATTGTAAAACTTTGAAAGTGTCCCCAAGTGCAGTGGCCAAAACCATCAAGCGCTACAAAGAAACTGGCTCACATGAGGACCGCCCCAGGAAAGGAAGACCAAGAGTCACCTCTGCTGCGGAGGATAAGTTCATCCGAGTCACCAGCCTCAGAAATCGCAGGTTAACAGCAGCTCAGATTAGAGACCAGGTCAATTCCACACAGAGTTCTAGCAGCAGACACATCTCTACAACAACTGTTAAGAGGAGACTGTGTGCAGCAGGCCTTCATGGTAAAATAGCTGCTAGGAAACCACTGCTAAAGACAGGCAACAAGCAGAAGAGACTTGTTTGGGCAAAAGAACACAAGGAATGGACATTAGACCTGTGGAAATCTGTGCTTTGGTCTGATGAGTCCAAATTTGAGATCTTTGGTTCCAACCACTGTGTCTTTGTGCAACGCAGAAAAGGTGAACGAATGGACTCTACATGCCTGGTTCCCACTGTGAAGCATGGAGAAGGTGTGATGGTGTGGGGGTGCTTTGCTGGTGACACTGTTGGGGATTTATTCAAAATTGAAGGAATACTGAACCAGCATGGTTACCACAGCATCTTGCAGCGGCATGCTATTCCATCCGGTTTGCGTTTAGTTGGACCATCATTTATTTTTCAACAGGACAATGACCCAAACACACCTCCAGACTGTGTAAGGGCTATTTGACCAAGAAGGAGAGTGATGGGGTGCTACGCCAGATGACCTGGCCTCCACAGTCACCAGACCTGAACCCAATTGAAATGGTTTGGAGTGAGCTGAACCGCAGAGTGAAGGCAAAAGGGCCAACAAGTGCTAAGCATCTCTGGGAACTCCTTCAAGACTGTTGGAAGACCATTTCAGGTGACTACCTCTTGAAGCTCATCAAGAGAATGCTAAGAGTGTGCAAAGCAGTAATCAAAGCAAAAGGTGGCTACTTTGAAGAACCTAGAATATAAGACATATTTTCAGTTGTTTCACACTTTTTTGTTAAGTATATAATTCCACATGTGTTAATTCATAGTTTTGATGCCTTCAGTGTGAATCTACAATTTTTATAGTCATGAAAATACAGAAAACTCTTGGAATGAGAAGGTGTGTCCAAACTTTTGGTCTGTACTGTATATATATATATCTTACAAAATGAATTTGAAAAGAATGCTGGATTTAGAAACTATATGGAGAGAGAATTACTGTAAGACAAGTATTCATTTATTTCCTAAGCAATCTGATGACAAATGTATTTGAAGATATTATTGCTTGGCTTGTTTTACTCAGCAAGTTGCAGATCTACTGCCGTCATATTTTACACTCTGGCACACAAATTGTATTTATTTATCTGTATTGATTCTAGTTTACCGGGGACTTGATTTAATATACAACAGAATCGTTATTGCATTAATATTTCAACGCTGGACATAAACTATATTACATCTCTGCTGATGCCAAATACTTCCCCATGACACTGTGCTATAGCTAATGCAACCCTCATCATCTTCTTTGTGGCTCTTTGAGATATTATTGTCTATAGCAGTGATCAGTGGCGCAACAAAAGTCTTGTGGGCCCAAGGCTAACTTTGTTCGAGACCCCCTACCCCCTGCCTACAGTGTATTCTTGATAGTGACAGTTGCTGGTGCTGCAGCGGTATCTCAGATACGTGAAAAGGATACAGCTTTAGTACCCACAATTGCAGTTATCAAGAACATGGTGAGTAAACAATACACAGCATGCAAACAATGCTGGGAGCTGCATGCTTTGGGAAACAGCTGATCTGCATGGTCCTAACAGTCTAAGAGATGTTAGAGATCTGTGGGGGTCCAACACATGTGGACACTGCTGATCAACTGTTTGAAGGTACTGTGGTCCTTCGCTATTTACATTGCACAGTATCTGTTTTATAATCACTATGCAATGTTATTACAGCCTGTAATAATAGTTCACGGCTGCTATAAAACACATGCCGTGTGATGTGAATAGTGAAGGGGCCCCACACAGTATAATATGCTCCTCGGTGGCCACCACACAGTATTATATGCTCCACAGTGGCCCCTACACAGTATAATATGCTCCTCGCTTCAGGTGAACTCCACGAATTTCGACGAATATTCCTGAGGTTCATCCCTCACCTTTGGTGCTATTATTATACACTGGGGTCTACTCAGACCCCAGAGTATAATAAGTGGAGGCCCAAACACTTATACTCACCTTTCCTCACTTTTCCTGGGCATCCTCGCTCCATCTGGCTCTCTTCTGTATCTTCTTCAGTCCTCTTCTTCCTGCGACTGAAGTCATGAGCCCCAGACGTCACTGCTGGGGCCTGTGATTGGGCTGGCATGTCGCCGGGCCCCATTCCATTAACAATATGTATAGCGGCTTGGAGAACCAGGCTTCCCCTGACCACTATCATGGTGGTCCAGGACCCCGGCCACCACTGGTAGTAATTCCCAACTGGGGTGCTGTGGAACCCAAGGGCACAGTGGAAACCAGCCAGGGGTACCACCCTGTAGTAAGATGGCTGCATGTCTCAATGTCATCTCTGTCTGCAACCTCAAGATGCCTTCAGCTACCTGCTTCCCAATTCAGGCTGTGGCTGGTACTGTTTGTGGCTTGGTACAGACCTGCTCTATCAAGCCAGAGGTCTCCAGAGAACTTAGAAGAAATGGGGCTTGGCAAGAATTGTTTTTCTATTTGTATGTGGGGCCTCTGCAGAGCATTATACTATGTGGAGGCCACAGAGGTGCAACTGGGGAGCATTATATACTGTGTGGGGGGCACTGGGGAGCATTATACAGTGTGGAGGTCACTGGGGAACATTATACAGTGTGGGGGCCACCAAGGGGGCATTCTATTATTTGTGGGCACTAAGGGAGTAGGTGATAGAGAATTTCCTGTGAGTGATGGTGAAAGATACATTTTTATATATGTTGGGTGGGATGTATAGAATAATGTAGCTTTAAGGGAGTCTATCATTAGATTTAGCAAAATTTCCCTAACAACATGTTGGAATAGCCTTTGGAAAGGCTATTCTAGCCCTACATTTCTTTAACTTTTCTTCAACGCTGTTTTTGAAATGAAGACTTTATTCTTATATACAAATTCTGTGCATACAGGTATAATTGAGATGCTGCGTTTTGTCAAAAACATGTGCGTTTTTGAAAATACAGATTTTCTGCAGCGTTTTCTTTTTCAGGAGCGTGTGGATCGGATTAGCCAGAATCTCATTCACTTTGCTGGTACAGTAAAACGTTGTGTTTTTTTCTGCCTCCACAATGTGGGGCTTTAGCCTAAGGCTCCACATTGTAGAAAAGCAACTTTTGTTGCAGATTTTGCTGCGTTTTTTTTTTAGCTAAACCTAGTAGTGGCTAACGCTAAGGCCCAACATAGCGAGCCACATCTGAAAAAAAGGCTACAGAAAAGACTGTTGCGTTTTTTTCCCCAGCGTTTTTCACACAAAGTCTGCAGACTTTTCCTCTGCAGACTTTCTGCCTCTATTATACCTATACGGAAACCGCCAACGTTTTCGCGGGTATAATTGACATGATGCGCTTTACAAAAACATAAGCGTATTTGAATTTGCAGCATTTCAGCTGCAGATTGTTTTCTGCAATGTGTGGATGGAATTAGCCAGAATCCCATCCACTTTTCAGATAATGTACAACAAACACAGTGTTTTTTGCCGAAGCGTTTCCGCAGCAGCCAAAATTCTGTGATTTTGCAACGTGGGGCCCCAGCCTAAAGGAGGAATGGGAAATATTGAGGATGCTTTTATACTTCTCCATTCTGCGCAATCCATTCCTAGTTTTGGCTCACAAACACAGCAAAATTTGCAACAACAAAAATCAGTTTTTTCACAATGTGGGGCCTCAGCCTAAATGCCATTTAAGATAAATGTAGCGCAGACCTGTCCCCATACTATGATGCCCTTACATAGGATAGCACAGTCTTATCACTTATCACCAGCATTAAAGGGGTTGTCACATTAAAGACACTTATCCCCTATCCTGAGGACAGGGAACAAGTGTCACATCACTGGGGGTCTGACCACAGGGTCACCAAGCGATGAAGAAAACAGGTTGAACGTCCTCCATGTCTCCTCTATGTGAATGAAGTGCTACTGCGCATGCATGACTGGCGTTCCATTCACTGCCCTGGGGCTGCCAGAGATTGTGGGCCCAGCGGTCGGACCTCTAAGTATGTGACAAACCCTTTTTGAATGTAAGTTAGCTGTTCACCATGGATCTGTCTTCTCTAATCGTCCATGATCAGCTAGTATAGCAGCATCTGCACCCCCTACTGGGGAAATGTAGTGTTACATGACAACAGTTTAATGGATAGCTGGCCACGTAATGCATTGTTGGGTCTGCCAGAGATGGAGCCACTACAGGGTTTACCCCTCTATGATGTCCATATGCTCTAATAGGGCATATGGACAGGGATTGCGTGTCATGAGACAAATCCTTTAACTATGGTGGATTAAAAGAATTTTACTATGTTAGCAAATATTCCCAATACTAATATACTGTATTCCAATCATTGTGCCAGGAATAGGAAAAGTATCTCACAATGTATTTTTCTGTCTGTGCAATGTAATCCAGTTGGCACAAGTTCTGCAGAAGTTATTTATAGCAAAACCCCACAACTAAACATTTTAGTATTGTCTAAAGCACACCATTAAAGTATCTGCAGGCTATACGTACCATTTCAGAGATATTAAGAGGAAATTATCTTTTATATCATTCAAATTGGAATAGCGCACCCATGTAGCATGAAGTGAGTGTGTCTGTAACTGGAAATCAATGGGAAGTGATGGCTGTTCTAGCTGTCAGGATGGCGGTGGCACAAGGTTATTATTTGTGTCAAGTATTATTAAGGCAAGGTCTATGTTTGAGACTTAGATGCTGTTATAATGCTGGCAGCTTTAGAGAAGCAATAAGCAACCTTTGCACACATCCTTTATCAGTGAACCTACAATACAGTCAGAAGAATATATCAATACCTTTCAAGCACTAAGAGCTAGATGATACTGAGAAGGCTCTAGTACATGGATTTACTGGTGCTGTCAGGGTGATATATCTGAGATATTAGACAGAATTATATATACCTATCAATTATCTGTACATTATCATTTCAGTTGTGTACAGGTATACAGATATTTTACAAATAGGATTAATCTACAAAAAAGTTCAGCAATTTTACAAATACATTGTATTACGTATGTTGTACTGAGTTCCATCATCTATTATAACTTGCAATTCTATAACTTGTAAAGTGATCTAATGATAAAAAAACTAACTTACCCACCACATTATAGGAGCTAAACTGTGGATAAACTGTTAGGGATATGTCAGACAACAAGCTTGTCAACTTTTTACAAAAAGTTTGGAGTATATTATTATCTTTAATTTAGAAACTGTGTAGGATATTCCATGTATTTACAAAGAAAATGAACTTTTATCAACATTAAATTTAATATTTACCAAAAATTAATTCTAAAATCTTGAATGGTAGTTATATGGTAAAATAGTAACATTAGGTTGGATAGAAACACAAATCCATCCTGCCCAACCTATAAACCTACCAAGTTGATCCAGAGGAAGGAAACCCCTACCCATGAGGTGGATGCCAATTGCGCCCTCAGAGGAAAAAAAATCCTTCCCAACTACAAATATGACAATTGAACTAAGTCCCTGAATCAACAATATATCCCCAAAATTCTTTTACATTTTTTAAATTGAGTTGCATGTATTTTGTGCTAAATAACAATTTTTCTAATTGGGTTTTGTTAAAGATTTTGTACAGTTTAACTAGTGCATCTGGCAGGTATATACATTACATAGAAAGCTGCAGAAGGCTATTCTGTTCCAAATCTGCCAGAACAGCTCTCTCAGGCCTCTCCAAATTTTGAATCATGTTTTTTATTCTTAAAATATGTGTGCACAATAGCTTAAGGGTTCAGAACAGGTCTGTATACAAAGCCATTAGAGAGCTTGTCTGCTAGATTTTGCACAGAACGGCACTCTGCAGCTTGCTAGGTAGTGTATATAAAGTCTAGTGTAGAAAAATAAAGCAAAATGTTTAAAAAAATATGATTAGTTTTTTTAGCCACAGCAGAGTGTTTACATGTTCAAGTTTTCGGATTTAGTTTTTGAAGCCAAAACTAGAGAACATGCACATCTTCTGTACTTTCACTTCCTTTATGATCAACAGCATTTGAAAACCTGAACATGTAAACACAGCCAAACCCAAATACATGCAATTCAATAAAAAAAAAAAACAAAAAAAAAAACACAATGCCAAGGCCGGGGCCCCACATGGCGTAAACACTGCGATTTGGCAGTGGCGGAAACGCCGCAGCAAAAATCACAGCGTTTTACAGTCCCTGCAGTTTCCCATCCATACATTGCAGAAAAATACGCGCAGTGGAAACGCTGCAATTTCCAAAACCGTTGTGGTTTAGGAAATCGCAGCATGTCAATTATCGGAAACGCCCGCGGTTTCCCTATAAGTATAATGGAAGCAGAAAGTCCGCAGAGGAAACCTCTGTGGACTTTCTGTGAAAAGCACTGCGGGACAAACTGCGATGCGTTGCTGCCATGGTTTTTTTTTCTGCAGCGCTATTTTGCTGCAGCCTGCTACGTGGGGCCTTAGCCCAAAGGTGTTTATAGCCTTTAAACTTTAGGACTACTTTTCTCTCAGGTATTTCTATAAATCCAGTAAATCAGCAGTCCTGTATCCTCTCTTGGATTCATTATTCCTTAGAATGATGTGTTTATGTTAATCTGGTATTTTATGACAACCAAGCACACTGCAGAAAGATATCCAGGAACACTCTGCAGCGTGATAGTCGTAAATACTTCTTCGCGCAATGAAACATTGAAAACACACACGTTATAGCACTTCCATTGTTTTCAGTGACTCACGGGTACCCTCAACAGAATCACAAGTTCCCGCATCCTTCACATAACCTGCGTGTTTTCCTAAGAGGAAAGAAGTTGCAAAAAACTAGCATCTGTTGCATCCTGTGAATAGGTTATAAGTATGAAAAATGTCTGGGGGGGGGGGGGAAGAAAACCCCTTTAATCTCTCATTAAAGCGCTGAATAATATGCATCTGAAATGTCACATATGCCTATTATGGCATTACAGAGCTGCAGTAAAATAGCAAACCTATAAAGGCATTTAAATCAGGCAGAGCTACAGTGGCAGAGCCATAATCCCAGCTGTGAGTCAATGTAAATGCTGCTCTGTGCCTGCGAGATGATGTTCAGAGCAGAGCTGTGCTGTCTGGGCTTATATGGAAGCTGACACTAATAATTAGCAGGGCATATTAATCACAGAGCTGCAATTAAGACTGTATTACACAGGGACCGCGGGTCAAAGACATTTGTCATTTATCCCATGCTTTCTCATACAGCCTGAATTAAGGACACTCTTTCACAATTTATTTTACATCTCACAAAAGTGGATGGAATAATCCAGTACGTGTCGTCTAAACTGCAGAAATTAAAAAGATATTTTAAGGCTGAAGCCCCACGTTGCGAAAATGCAGCGTTTTGACAGCGGCGTACCTGCTTACTGGATGGGATTCTGGCTAATCCCATCCACACATTGCAGAAAAAAAAATTCCGCAGCGGAAAAGCATCACATTATGTCAATTATATCTGAGGAAACATTGGCGGTTTCCGTATAGGTATAATAGGTGCAGAAAGTCCACAGAGGAAAACTCTACGAAATCGCAAAGAAAAACACTGTGGAAAAAAACGTGATGTCTTTCCGCTACGTTTTTTTCTTCAGTTTTTTTTTTGCTGCGCTTTGCTACATGGGGCCTTAGCCTAATAGTCAATTTATTATTAGGGGATTCTGTGTTGGCAACAAATTTATCAAATGTCGCTCAATGTTTGATAAGTAATATACATCTATTAGCCCCCTTGCACACGACCGTGTGAATGGTCAGTGTGCTATCCAGGTTTTTCCCGGATAGCACACTGACCCATTCCTTTCTATGGGCCTGTACACATAACCTCGGGCCAACAGCCCAGGCCGCAAAATATGGAACAGGTCCTATCCTGTCTGATTTTGCAGCCCTGCTTCCGCGGCTCCTATTCATTCAATGCCGGTGCATGGATGACATCCATGTGTCCCCCATGTGCTGCCCGTGGCATTCATTAATTGCAAGTGGTTAGCATATGGCCGTGTGCAACCGGCTGCCTTCCATTAAATAATCCTACCATGAGTGACGCTAGGTTCACACCTGTGTTGGGGATTCCATTTTTTGAGTCTGCTTGGGGACCCAAAAAACGTAAACCCAATGTGCTTCAAAAGCGGTTCCCCGCGGAGACCCACGGACCCCATGGAATGAGGTCCATCGGGTTTCCGCCCAAAAAAATGCAAGTGGAATGGGGAATGGAATCCCCGAACACAGATGTGAACCTATCCTGAGTGGGGCAAATTTATGAAGACTGGTGTTACTAACATCAGTCAGGATATGCGCCTGGGAAGATGTGTGTGCCAGCTCGTAGCTGGCAGGGCTGTTTTAATAGATTAGGGAGCCCAGTTCAAACTTCTAGTTTCTTGCCAAGCAGCCATTCTGCTACTGGTTATAGCAGGGTGCAACTGCACGACAGGCGGTGCTTCTTCAGTGTAGGTTCTAAAAGAAGCTACAGGAGCTGGGAACCCCTAACAGGAGTACCACCAGTACAGACCTAATGGCCACCACATGCTTCACTATTGTATATACAGTACCTCAACCTGCCTCGCTATCTGCCGCCTGGAACAGCACCCAAAATGGGGAACTGTCCCACTCAATCTTGTCATTTATGTCAGATTCCTGGTATATGATTGTAAATCTGGTGGGGTCAATGGCGACGCCCTCTACATGCCCCTTTTTGAGAAAGCGGTGAAGTCAGCACAGATTTTGAAAAGTGGCAATTTTTTTATGATATGCTCAAAAAAATTGCAACTTTTTATGCTTTGTATGCCAGTTGTCTGCCTCCTCAATGACATTATTAGAAAAAATATCAAAAAATATTTGTATTACTTTACTTAAAAAGATGGTCACTAACTTTTCAACAAGCTTCGGATAAACCAATAACAAAAGCAAATTTAAGAAACTTTGCAATATTTTTTATCAAAGAAGAAAGTTTGTGCTTCCATAATTATCTATTTAAAGGGGTTGTCCAGGAATTGGAGGAAGTCAGGAAGTAATACCAGTAATGTGAACATACCCTTTGTGTTTTTTCCTCACAGCAGTGGAAATGTAGACAACTAAAATGTTTTTTTGGGCAATCTACTGCAGAGTTCACATACCCGACTACCACACATTGGCTGCAGGGGCCACATGGAGGCCAGTGTCATTGCTGGATTGCCAGAAGCTGAATAAGATGGGAGAGAAGATGGGAAGTTGGTGCAAAGAAACACACATTTTTTATATTTTACATTTATTTGCCCAAAAAACTTTTTAGGTTGGTCATACGCTGTTTTTTGTGCTTTTGCAGTGTTTTTTTTTTTTTGAAGAAAACTCAGATGTCACAGGTTACTCAATAGAAATTTCTAATAAAGCCATACAAGCATTGGGAGATTTACATCAGTTTTCTGAGATGATATTGTGCTGCACTTTTTTGAGCTAAATGTGCACCAGAACCACGTTCTTAGCCTTGTTCGCTACATTGTGTGAATGTGGATGGAGTGAGGCAGGGAGCAGGGCAGGGACACCTCGGCCCGCCATATTTATTATAACTTTCAACAATTTTCTGGCATGAGTTATATTGGAAATCTATGCCAGTTCCTAACTCCATTCTGGCATACATACGTGCACTTGATTTATAAAGAGGCCGGAGTGCCACTCTTAATAAATCTGCCCCATTGCATTTTTGTTTTGGTACTTTCTGCTAATTCCTTGGTATTTCGTTGCAAAACACAATATGATATGGTCTGAGTTTTGTTTTTTGTTTTTTTTTACGTATTTCCCTATAGAGTTCTTCACAGAAAACTATGGGCACACAGAAACCGCAAAACAAAGAAAAACTCAAAAAGTGCTCCCAACAAACCCCCCTCCCCATTCAAAGGAATACTGATATTTTTTATGGCTTTTTATGCATAAAATACCAGGGAAAAAAATGTAGTCTGGAATAAGCCTTAACGTGCCCCAATAACAATTTTTGTTACCCTCTCAATTTGAAAATGAGTAGTGTTATGTTACTGAATAACATACAACTCTATTGGAAAGTTATGCCCTTCCCTCTGGGTCACTAAACCCCTCTCTGCATCTCATATGCAGACAGTGTTTCCTGCAGTGGTGTAACTAAAGTCTTGTGGGCCCCCTACCTCATCCCTACAGTGAATTCTTGATAGTGATGGTTACGGCTGCTAAGGAGTTTAATCAACCTTAGTGTGGTCAGGATAATCTGTGGGTCTCCTTGGCTTATGGGCCAGATGGAAGCTGCAATCTCAATACTGATGCCAGTGCTTATGGGCCCCCTAAGGCTCCTGGGCCCTGGTGCGACTGCACCCTCTGCACCCCTCAAGTTATGCCCCTGGTTTCCTGTATAGACAGGAGGTCACACTCACAACTGCACACCTTGAAGGCTCTAATAAACTTGCATTGTGAGTTTGGGGGGCAATTTTTTTTTTTTTACTGGAAAGCTTCTTTAAGAAGCAAGTTAACACATATCGAGTTATTGCAGGCTTAGCTAAATAGACTAAATTACCTAGCTGAATTAATGGAGCAATGTTCAGGAATGGCAGAGCAGATTGAGTGTTAATTATTCACAAGGGTTGGAGAGAGGCACGAAGACTCATTTCCATTCTAAAGGCCTTTTTCAAAGAACCAACATTCATGCACTCCATCTAGACACTTTCCTGACAGCTGAAATGATGATTACATATTGTGCAATATTAGGTCTGGTTCGTGGGTGGCTGCATGTTCATGCATCTCTCACTGTGATAAGAGCACTCGCTTCAAGATTACTTATAGTAATTGATACAAGGACACCTGTGATGAGTTCGGTATACTGCATCTATGACCTTCTACTAGTTGCTTTCGTCAACTATTATAAATGAAACCAGTTGATGGGGTTTTTTCCAACTCATTTTCATTGATGTCACCAGTAACAGATTGTGGGGGGTCTGACACCCAGGACCGACTAGGATCAGTTGTTTGAAGGGGCTGCGTTGAACTCCATGGCCTCTTTGCTCTATACATCATGCACCATCTGTTTCATAGCAGTTGCGCAATGTAATTGCAGGTTTGTCCCATAGATGACCTATCCTGAGCATAGATCATCAATAAAAATGAGTAGAAAAACCCCTTATTATGTTAGGTCCTCTATAACTTTGTACATGCATTAGTTTATTTGTACAGCTTCTATTATGCTACAAAGCTGTATTTACAATCCGGCAGGCTTCAGAGCTGAAATCCCAAAGAGTGTTTACAGAGACTACCTCCACCAAAACCGCTTGTAAATGACTATATCTTACTTGTCTTGCTTTTGAGAAATTACATTTTTATCCCATATACAAATGAGCTGTTAATGAGCTGTATAACTTAGGGCGCGGTCACACCTGCCAAAGCATCATTTTCTTCTGTGGTCACTGCAAATTGATGTTCATTTCAGTCTGCTTTGGGGTGTCATTGGCCGGCAGGTGTGGCCTCGCCCAGAGTGCACCAAGCAGGTAATTTCCATATGGAATAAAATCTGAATTTCTCGACATCGAGATTACACTGTGACACAAGAAAGGTATGTTCACTATGCCACTTACCTACCCTACCATAGCATATAAGTGATTTAGTGATTTTGGTGGTGATAGACTCCCTTTAATGTAGAGAAAATGACTACAAGGTTTACATTAGCAAACAAAGGTAAGACTGTAGTAATATTAACCCACTTTAGATTACTGTAATACAAAACAACACTCTTGCAGTAAAGAAAAGAATAAATCCATAAATCTAGAAGCATTTGTGATTAAAGATGTCCTCAGAGATGTGCGGTATTACATAACACTAGAAAACCAACAGTGCGCTGAATTCAGCACACTGTCAGCTTTTCTGGTACGCTTCCCAGTGCTGGAGATATCGGTGTCGTTAATTTCGGCACCTAAGTGTCACCACTGTCAGAAAAGCAGGCCTTACAGCCTAGCATCATCGCTGGGCTGTGAGGAATGCCCCCTGACAGTACAAGTCTATGGAAGAGTACAATCACTGGGGGCGTTCTTCACATCCCAACGTTGACGCTAGACTGTAAGGCCGGTCTTCCTGACAGTGGGGAGACATTGGTGCCAACACTAACAACAACGATATCCCCAGGACTGGGGCACATACCAGGAAAGCTGACAGTGTGCTGAATTTAGCGCACTGTTGGTTTTCTAGTGTTATGTAATACCGCACATCTATGAGGACATCAAAGGTCCTCTTTAAAAGTGTTTGCAGATAGATAAATCTCAACATGGTGGACTTGATACCAGGAATTTGACAAAAAAAAAAAACAAAAATAAAGATATCATAAGATATAATAATGTCAGTTATGGCACAATTTAGATAAGGCTTTATACGTGCATGTAAATTTTTATGCATGATATAAATGAAAGACATTAAACATCGTCCTTTGCAAACAATTTTATAAAAATTGTTCGAATGTGTCTACAATGAAAAATAAAGCACGTCTGTGATTTTACTATTGTTTTCTTTTTTTGATCCTATGAAGACTTACATATCTCCATGGTAACAGACTACAAACAAACTCTGCATAGACAGGACAGATGCTGCAGTCATACTTTTCACATCTGTCCTCTACTTCTTGCTGATGTACCAAATGTAAGTTCATCAAAATATAGGAGACAGATGAAAGCAAAATCAAGACAGTTTTCAAACTTTCTTCATTTGGGATCCATTCAAGCAATAACAATTGGTAGAAAAGATGTACACATGCTTTAACTAACTTATAAGCTCTGCTGATTCTTAAAGGGATGTTGTTTTTATCCCAGACACAACATCATTTTACCCAATACTTTAACACCTTAAAAAAATACTAAACTTTGAAAAAAAAATTCCTAAAGTCACCATATTCTGACCCCTGTAACTTTTTAATATTTTCGTATACAGAACTGTGTAAGGTATCTTCTTTTTTGTGGCACCGGTTGTTACTTTTTATTTATACAATTTTGTGGAATGTCTGATGTTTTGATGACTTTTTATTCAAATTTTTTAGTAGGCAAACCAACAATAAAAATGGCATTTTTTTCCGGCATTTGCCATATATTTTTACATGTTTGTACCTTGTCCATTTTCAGACATGGGGATGTCTAACTTGTTTATGTTTGTTTTGTTTATTTATTTTTATTTGAAATCTAGGGAAAGGGGGATGATTTGAATTCATAGTTTTTCAAATTTTTTATTTTTTTTTCAAAAATTGATCTATGGGATCGATTGAAATTTACTAGTTGGCTAGTGAGGAAGTAGCCAGAAGTATACCACAATACTTATATCACTATGAAAGGCCTGTGAGCCTTTATAAGGCTTTCGGGTGTCATAGCAACAGGATGGTTCCTCCGATCTTGTTGCGAGGGAGCCATCATGTAATGGAAAACATACCAGAGTGGTGGGGGCCAGCAACTGTTGCATCACTAAACATTGTGATGCCATGGTACCCACAAAGACAAGAGAAAAAAAAAAAGGACGCTCCCTAGGGTAATAGGTAAGTAACACTCCCACCCGGGAGACAGACACACATAAGGACAGACTCACCGGATGGGGAGTGACAAACATATAAGATGGCTATTATAGGGAAAGAAAACAGGCTCTGGTCTTCTTACCGAAGTATGGGAAAAAAGGGTCATCCAACTGTAAACATTTAAGTTGGAAAGCGTTTCGGGGTTGTACTCCTTCCTCAAATCAGTAAACATATAAGCCTTACAAGTTGTATGTCTACTAATCTGAGGAAGGGTTCCAATCCTGAAATGAGTTATCTTAGACATTGTATAGTTGTTTCTAATAAACCAAGTTAAACGTATACAGTTGGGCGACCCTTTTTTAGTAACAAAGCCTGGTAATTTTCTCTTTGAGCCCTCAGGCTCTTCTTGCAATAAGGCATATAAGATAAGTTCACAGGAATCTTTTGAAGCTGCTGCATCGGCTTTGTGGAATAATCCGAGGGACTCCACTTGAAGATTGTAGAAAGGTGAAGGGAGGAGAAAATAAGCTTGAACAAGCACTAGCTCTATTTCAACAAGAAGATTTATTCAGTGAAACGTGTTTTGTAGGCTCTGCCTACTTCCCCATACCTGAGGACGTAAGTGGAGCCTATGAAATGTGTCACACTGAATAAATCTTCTTGTTGGAATAGAGCTAACGCCCGTACAAGCCTCTTTTCGCTTTTCTACAATCGCCATTGTGATGTCACAAATAAAAACTGTGATGCCACAATTAACCACTCTGATTAAACAATGTCCCTTTGTGATGTGACAATGCCTCACTGTGATGTCAGAATGTCACAATTAACCAGTTCCCTGTTGTGATGTCAAAATGCACCATTTTGATGTTATATTGTAACATCACTATGCCTTTTGTGATGGCACAATGCTCCACTGTGAAGTTACAAATAACCATTGTGATGTCACAATGCCCCATTGTGGTGTTAATCATTGTGATTTCAAAGTGTCCTTGTCATGGAATTGCCAGTTAAGCAATTCCCCAGTAGCTGCTGGTTTAACCTGGGAGTAAGGGAAAAGTTGGAAACAGTGAGCCCTGATGCTAGAACCACTCCGAAGTCCCTAGCTACTTGCCTCAACTACCCTAAGCGGTAGAGGACAACTGGGCGATAGTCCCTTCCTATGTCACAAGTGAAACATTGAACGCAGACAAAATAAATAAGAAACAACGGGTGGTCAAGCTAGTCAAGGGGTCGGAACCAGATACTGGGTACAAAATCAGAATCCAAAAGAATAGTCAAGAGAGAAAAGCCAATGTCAGAATATACATAATCAGAAAGACAGTAAACGTTAGCACGTTCAAAGAGGCTAATAGCAAGCACCCATGAGAGGACTAATGGGCTGTATATAGGAAGCCCGGAATCCACCCCAGACGAGATTGGAAGGCAAGCTGTCAATCAAAAACAACTAATGTTAACTCAAACCAGAAGGAATTCAGTACTGGCTGGACTGATACACTGCAATGAACTCTCAGCTGTGCTAAAACAGAATACAACAAGAGGCCCAGGAGCAGGGTATCATAAGTGGACACGCCTCCTGCGTCGTAGCAGGCGGCCAGAGGATAGCGCAGAAGTCCGAACGAACGAAAACGTTACAGTCCTATTGTGTTGTTATAAAGCCCCATTATGATGTCACAATGCCTCTTTGAGATGTCACAATTAAGCATTTTGGTGTCACAATTAACTGTTGTGATGTCACTGTGACCCATTTCAAAGGTCCACAACCTTTTGTTCACTGTGAGCTCAGTGGTTGGGGACCACTGGTCTAAGACATTGTCCCTTGTTGATTTAGTTTGTAAAAATAATCTAAAACTAGATGTGACATTTTTAGCCAGAGATGCATCATTTTTTTTTGGCAAAAACTAAAAATATTTTAGTTTTTCTCCTACTCTACACACCTTCTTAGTCTATACAAATGCATAGGATTGCTAAATTGAAATCTTTTCTATATATGAAGTAAAAGTTATTAGATTCTTTATTTTATGGATTAATAAACAGAACCAATCTGAATTAAGACTCTACCCTTACAAGTAATACTTAACTTTATTCCTGCCATGTCTATTCTGACATGATGTACAGAGCCGCTGCAGACTGTTTGTCAGGTCAAAGGTAATTGTAAATCCCTTCTAAGGATCAATATTCTTCTGTGTAAAATCTTACGGGAATTCAGCCTCTGACATTGTTAATGGATACGTCTTCTTGTCTAGCTTGAGTCTTATTCTCCTCCAAATTTAATGCAGTATAACATTAGTATATAATAAGAATAATTTTATTTATATAGCACCAACATATTTTGCAGGACTTTACAAAGTAGAGGGTACATGAACAGACAATATTAGACATTACAATGTGACAAAATAACTAACATCAGGAGTGAGGGCCCTGCTCACAAGAGCTTACAATCTGTTAGTATATATTTTAGTGGGATAAAAACGTCATTATTATTGATACCTAGAAAAAAAAATACAGCTACAATATGCACTAATGTCACTGACTGAGCACAGTGGCTTGTGCAATATAAGGCTAGAGTCTGAAGTTCAAGGTGAAAAAAAACGTCTGTGAAAAACGTCCATCTTTTACGGCCGTTTTGAACCTGATGGACAGCCGTTTTCATGGATACCCCATACATTACAGGGCTCCGTCTGTGCCCGTTACTCTGCTACAGTTAATGTCCACTGCTGTAATCCTATAATGGATGACAGCAACCAACATTAACAACAGTAGTGTGAACTCACTGTATGATATGGTTGACAAAAACACCTGGTAAGAAATTTTACAGCTGCAAACCCATACCTTACTGTGAGAGTGTGAACCTAGAGGGTGCTGGAGAGCGACCCAAAAACAGGATTGAAAAGGTCCTCGACCTCATCATACCTTGGGCTTCACTCCAGAAGGAGTGCACACAGCAGGAGAGTGCTGCTGGTAACCTGAAGGGAGCAGGTGGACGGTGGACCAGTTAGAGACAGACAGGTGGTCTGTCCCAAGAGGACTGGATTCCACAACAGACTTGGTTAAGCTCAGTGTGAGCCAGACTGCTGAGGAGAAACCTCAGCAAAGCTTCTTGCCCCCAGAAGTTAGTCAGGGATCAAGAAGTGAGGTATTGCACTGTACGTGGGTTAGGATGTTTTGTTATTTTTGTTTCTGTTTACTTTTACAAGCTGAATAAAGCCATTTCTTTTGGATTGCCATTACCTGATATGCTGTTTACTTGGCACCCAGTGCCACAAACACCTCTGTTAAGTCCAGGAAGCTCCTACTTTTGATGATAAACTACTCCCAATTGTCACACTTACATATATGAAGCCTGTAGACACTGTGCATGTATGGTTTTAAAAACATTTGCCTAGGTCGGTACAACATATGGAAATACCATCTAGTAACCTGTGCAGCCTTTCCCCCTTAACCACTGAGACTACTCTCATACTGTGTTTCCAGTGTGCACACAAGAAACGCATCTATAGGACCTCATTCAACCAACAGAAGCCAAAAGAGAACTTTTTGGCCTCTGCTGGGCTGTACAAAAAAGGTGGAAAAGCAAACCTTGCTGCCCCTTCAGTATTACATATTATAGATTAGTATCTAATATCCCCTTGCCTACCTGTTTCACTGCTATATTTTTCACAACTTTTGTGGTTAGATGACCTTGTTTGACCATTCTCATTTTTGCTTCTGTGCCCAAATATCTTTTGGTTAAACAAAATATATTTTTCCCCAAGTAATGATAGAATAACCACATTTTCCCAGCTGGGCCTTACGAAGCAAGGGATTTCTGCTGTTATAATGCACATAAATTACACCTTACACAGCACACTACTGAAGCTTCTAAGTCGCTCAAGCTGGTAAATGGCTAAAATGAGAAATAAAAATTCATCCAAAATTAGCATTTAAGGCTGAACGTAGACCAATTGTTTTGCTATTCCATTTGTGTAAGAACTATTAACTAAATAAAGGGATTTTATGGAAAGTCTGAAGTCAAATACAACTGCGAACACTAATGGAAATCATTTTTTTTTGCTGAATTACAAATCTATATAAAAGTGTCAAATGGATTTTTTCATCTTTAGGCAAATTAAAGAGCAATTCTAGTGTTAAATTCACATGACGAGACTGGCACCACATTGTGACTGGGCAGCCATTTGTACAGTTTAACCCTGAATAAGCCCGGGTGAGAAGCTGCCTTGGTTTCCATCATTATCTGCTTACAATAGTATTGTGCCTATTTTAACAACATAAGGTCTAACACAGTCTTAAAAATATAGAACAATTTGCTATATATTTATTCTAGGGACCTACTACCTCAGTGGCACACAGCTCTTTTTCATCTTTAACCCAGTCAAGAAGATCTCTGTACGTGATGTCTTCCTGGAGGGCTATTGGCCATTATGTGCCTCCGCTGCAGGTTCTGTCAAAAGTGCCAGACAAAATAGCACAACATGTTGTACAAATTTCTTTCTTTAGTCCATGTTACAATTTTACAAAATTATTATAAAAAAAATAGATGGACAACTTTTAATCGTACATGCCAAATACTTTGTAATATAAAGAGATACCATGGGGATGCTCTTTATTAGGACTGGTATTTCCTATGCCAGTCTTAATTCATTCCAGGTGCAAGACACATCAGAATTACTAAGAATTATCTTCAATAACTGACATCTAGAATGACAAACACTTATAAAACCGTACTTGTAGACGATTCAGTGATGACTAGGGTTGACATGCCTTCCAAAATCAACCAAGGAGACATCATACAAGTGTCCTAATTGTCCCTGCGATAAGTTTCTTAAATATAATAATAATAATAATAATAATAGTCCTTTAATAGTCCCACAATGGGGAAATTCAGTGTGTTACAGAAGCAAAGATAAGCAGATACAAATACAACATGTACAGGAATGTTCCAAGGTGAGAGGCATTACATTAATAGCAGACAGACAGATAGGACGTAGCAGAGGAGGGGGGGGGATTTAACAGGCAGAGAGATATTTAAATTTCAGTTCTCTGTGTGTAATGATCTCCGCTTAGGTCGGTGTTGGTTGTACAGCCTAACCGCGGTGGGGAGGAAAGACTTCCGATAGCGCTCCTTCTCACACCTAGGGTGGAGCAGTCGGTCACTGACAGTACTGCTCAGCGCGATCACAGTCTCATGCATGGGATGGGACTTCTTCTTCTGCATGGAGCTCACCACGGACAGTATCCTTCTGTCACCCACCACCTGCACTGGGTCCAGTGGGCTCCCCAGGACAGAGCTGGCCCTTCTAATCAGCTTGTCAAGTTTATTTCTGTCCCTGGTTGATATACTGCTCCCCCAGCAGGCCACTCCAAAGAAGATGGCTGATGCCACTACCGAGTTGAAGAAAGTTCTAAAAAGTGCCCCCCGGATTCCAAAGGCTCTCAGTTTCCTAAGCAGGTAGAGCCTGCTGTGGCCCTTCCTGTACAGGGCCTCCATATGATCTGCCCAGTCCAGCTTATTATTAAGGAGCAAACCCAGGTACTTATAGGTGTTCACAATCTCGATGCCCGTCCCCAGGATGTCCACTGGTTTAGGAGGGCTTCTGCCTTTGCGGAAGTCCACCACCATCTCCTTGGTCTTCCCCGCGTTAATCTTCAGGTGGTTCCGGTGGCACCAGTCCACAAAATCCTGGTTCAGTTCTCTGTACTCCCTGTCATCATCATCTATTTTCCTCTGGTCCTACGTTATCTAGTGGGGAAGTGGTCAGCCCCACACAGAACGAGCACCCAATACCCTTCTACCACCCGTGTGCTGCCTATACACATTTTGTGATAGGTTTGACATATAGGCAGATATAAAAAAAAAAAAAAAAAAAAAAAAAAACAAGACAAAGAAAATTATATGAAAGATACAAATAAAAAGATGAAAAATACTTTCAAGTGGAGAATATTACATCAATACTTTGCATTGTCCAACCATTGTACTGAAATTTTAGCAAGTTTTCATTTTTGCAAAGAATAGTTGGAGCTTAGTTTCTAAACCTTCCTGTGAGACAATAGACACCTGAATTAATGATGAACATCTCAGCATATCCTGGAGTGCTATTTGATAAAAAGCAATAATAAGAAAACCTTAATGAAAATCTGACAAGAAAGGATTTCTTATTTTACCAAGGCAAGCACATTTGCCACTCAAAGCTTTCCCAAGGCAAGTCTAGTTCCTGCTGCACTAGAGGATGAGAGTGATATTCTGATTTCTTTTGTGTTTAGGAAAAAGCAGTGTTATATATCATACAAAGTCCATATCTATGAAGTAATCTACAAAATCTAAGATGAAAAGGAGCATCTTGACTGTTCATGAACCACGTAAAGCACAAAACATCACACTTGTTTAACG
Source organism: Leptodactylus fallax (assembly GCA_947044405.1). NCBI lineage: Eukaryota > Metazoa > Chordata > Amphibia > Anura > Leptodactylidae > Leptodactylus > Leptodactylus fallax. The sequence continues at coordinate 2,531,241 of CAMRHE010000073.1, read as the reverse complement.
CTTCCATAAAGATGGTGAGTGCGTAAAGATGTATCCTTCCTTAATTTGTGTCTCAAGATATCTCAAGATGAATGTTACAAGATGAAAACTTTTTGGGAGAAAAAACTTTTGCATTACTCACAATGCCCAACAGTGTAAGATTTTTTTTTAAGCTGGTCATCTCATACCACTCATCTTGGGTTATCTCAAGCCAAGAGCCAGGGTAAGGAAGGACATATTTGTATGTACACTGGATATGAGCAACTGAATATATCATGAGAATCCATGCTTAGACTCTTTGTGGCGATGTCTAAAAGGAAGGATGGCTGCTTTCTGGATGACTGTTCAAAATTTGAAGGTCAACATTTTCAATGACAATGGATGACAATTGGAAGATGTATCACTGCTTTGCTCTGTGATGTAGACTGGGTACTCTTAAAGTACGGCTGGTCGATTAAGACCTATATCAAAATTGTTATTAATAGAGCATTTTACCTCGATTACGATTAATAGCAATGATTTGGGAAACGCCCCTTTTAAACCACACCCCTTTTACAGTATGAGTATGTGTTGGGAAAACCTCACGAGCATGGCCGAATACGATCGAACTGCTATTATATTGTGGGGTCTTCAGACCCCAGAAGATAATGAGCAGAGGGGCCAGGGGAGGTGATCAAACATAGAAAACAGTGTTACTTACAACCCGTGTACTCCAGCGCTGCTCTCTGTTGTCTTCAGGTTTTCTGGCTGAAGTCAGAGACTCAGCAGTCACATGGGTCATGCAGCATTGTGACGCTTGCGTCTATGCATCATGACGCCACATGACCTGCTGAGGCCCAATTACAGGCCTCAGCAGTCCCTGACATCTAAAGAGATCCCAGAGTATAATAATAGCAGTTCTGATTCGGACATGTTCAGCCCAAATTAAACTGCAGGTAGAACCTCGCAAATATTGTAATAACCGAACCAAAATAACAGACATGAACTAATGACATTGGCTATCCTGGTTGATGTCCGGTTTTGTTTATTTTTCGATTCATGGCCCACCCCTATCTTGAAGTTCTGTCAAATACGCAGCATGACAGATCACCTCTTCCACAGATATATTCCTACAGTCTTTCATTTGTAAGTAAATCAGTCTCTCGGTCATTTGAACCCTATAGTGTATGGCCAAGTGTACCTCTTTATACATACGGTAATGCAGCTTGCAAAAAAGATGAGAGTGATTGCAAACTTGGCAAAAACTATAGTATAGAATAAAGTAGAAAGTTTTCCAGATAACCTAAATTCTGCTCTATATTTATCTGAACTGGCTCATCATTTCAGATCTACCCAACCTTTGGATTGGCCTCTATCCACAGCTCTTTGTCTAGGCATTGTAAAACGTTTGGTTTTCTCCAGTTCCTGCAGGCTGCACAGTATCCCTTATGTAAGCTTCTTTTCATTTCACTGACCCTGGACTTACACCAGACCTTGTATACTTGTAAGAAGAGCAAAGGATACAATATGTACAGAATATTTTATAGAAAGTGGAGAAAGCCACAACCTATAACCTGCATTAAACCCTTCATACACTCATTTCATAAATGGAACCTATCACCAGGTTTGCAGCCCTAAACCAGCATGTCTTTAGGCTGCTCAGTCCCATACTTTGTTTAGTCGCTGACTTTTTATACTTTTAATCTTAACTGTATTTTTTAGTCAGAGGTGACTCTGGCTTTCAATGGGATAATATGTGACAGATTAAGTTAAAATCACTAGATGTGTGATATACAAATATAAAGGATTACTTATCCACACCATGAATTACTTATCCCACCTGGTATCTGCATGGTGTGGATAAGTAATCCTTTATATTTGCATATCACAGATCTAGTTAGGTCCCCATCCTTTGTGGGTTTTCTCTCTCTGGTTAGAGTAACTATTAGGCAGAATCTATGTTTCACCTTGTTATATATTTATACCTTTGAGAGCATTATCTTTGTGATTTCATATGTAATTTTTGCATTAGTGTATCATTATTTCTATCTTTACCACCATGCCCTATGTTTGGTACTAGTATTATATTTGACTTTACAAGTCAATCCCCATATTGTACTTATATTTGTATAGTTAATTAACAAGTTATATACTTGTTAATTGTGTTTCCAGATTCATGTTTTTTATTGGATACTAATAAATATTTATATATTTTTAAATCTGTAAGGTTTGCTTTTTCATGTTTACTTCAGTATATATTCTCACTTGTTGTGTTAGAATTGCCTCTTTTTGGATTTTGATCCTGAGAAATGCCAGGAAAATCTAAACAAAGGAGTTTTATGATTTGAGTATGAATCTCGGATGTCAAACCCTACAGAACAGGAAGGATGGCCTATAATGATGAAATGTCAACATTTCCAATGGTAGGAAAACACCACACGGATCTAGTATTTTGGTAAAGTTATTACTTTACACTATTACATAAAAGTATTGCATAAAATTTTAAATATTATCACACGGAAGTCATTCACTCTGTGCTCATTCTTAGTGACCTATTGCTAAAATGTCCATTCTCTGGTGGTCTAGTATTGTATGTCATGCAGTGATCCTAACAAAAAAATATAAATATTTTTTAAGCATCTTTTTAGCTGCATGGTATGATAAACTATTGCTTCTTCTTGTTTATCTATTAAAAGGATTTTTCCGGATCTCATATATTGATGGCCTATCCTTAGGATAGGTCATCGATATGTGATTGTGGTAGTCTGAAACCCGGGACCCGAACAGATCAGATGTCATGAGCATTGCAGCCTCATGGTGATGATGTCACGTTCACTGGTTCATGGTACAGCAGCAGTTCAGTCCCATTCAAATGAATGGGTATGAGCTGCAATACCAAGTTTATATAAAGTGCTGTAGGTCCTGAAAATTAACCAAAAAAGCAATAACAGATTGGATGATAACTGCGAGCAGTAGAGATAGCTATTTAAAAACCAGCACACTTCTGCGATCCAAGACAGGCTCCCAGACACTTTCACCAGAGCTCTCCGCGAGGAGAGTTGGACTTACGCTGAATCTGGGAATCTGAATTGTCACCAAACAGATAGATGTATTAATAATAAATGCACTGCTGCAGAAACTAAAACAAAGTCCACTAAAACTTACAAAGAGGTGTAGAGAGAAGAGAAGTCGTATCAGCAAGGTCAAAACCAGGAGAGGACATAATAAGCAGAAACAGGAGACAAAAGCAATATCCGGGAAACAAGCCAAGGGTTACAAATCCAACTGGGAACGTCAAAGCAGAATCAAACAAGCAGCACTTTCTTTGCCGTATGTTTCCACATGTTTCGTGCGGAAACCGAGCGGAAACCATACGGACCCCATTATAGTCTATGGGTCAGCGGGTTTCCCAGGTAAACAGCTTTTCTTGTGTATAGGTTTCCGTTCGGGGGGTCCCGAATGTAGATGTGAACCGGGCCTAACCCCCAACAAATGTTGATGCTATGATGGTCATCTACTAGTCTTTGTTCACTGGTTGCCAAAAGTGTAGCAATATCAAGAGAAGAGAAAATGGCGCTTTCAAGTGCAGGATTTAATATGCAAATAAACACAAAAAGGGTCTTTTATTCTCCAGCACTGCAGAGAATCACTCATAGGCACTGGATCAGGTAATTAAATTTTTTAAATAATCTACAGGACTAGGTAAATTTATGCTTTATTTATGTTTATTTTAGGACATTTGCTGCTACATTTTAGTTTTTTGTAGAATTCTTGGACAACCCCTTTAAATAGACATTTACACTATCCCCAACATCCTTGCAGAAAACCAGCTCAAAACTACAACTCAGCATGCAGTAAAAGTCTTCAGCTATATAGACATGCTGGGAGTTGTTGTTCCCTAGCAGAGGGTAGGTGTCAGGATTATCACATAGTTGACTAATTTTTGTGAGTAGCAAGAGCTGACCTGTATGACTTGCAAGGGAACTGAGAAGAGTGGAGAGGAGGGCTAAGAAGACTGGGGCAGCGTCCTGAGGAAAGGTGCAGACTATGTCTGCTCGGAGCAGACATGTTGGTCTTTTAAGATGGGTTGTTTGGGCAGCTGAGGGACTCCTGGGAGCCTTTGGCCCTGGGTGGCTGCCCAAGCCTCCATTAAAATCTGTCACCGCCTTAAAAACCCTAGAAACAAAATGAATAAACATATCATTTAGATTTGCACACAGCTTACAAGTTTTACAAGATTTAGGTTTGCCAGTTACTGCACGCAACAAACATCAACTACTGCTTATATTTTGCTATGCATCTGCAAATTCTGCCATGCACGAACATTTATAAAAAGATTCCCAAGAATATTTGCAGTAAAGAGTCTTGGCATCAGCACTGGGTCTGACAACTGCAAATAATCTGTGTAGAGGTCTCAAAAGAGAACATATGGCTTTAAATATTAAAATAACATGATGTCTCTTGACGCCTCCCTAGTGGAATAGACATAGATCCTCAATTTGCAGTAAAGATGCTTTTTACCCTGAAAATTCGTTGAAACAGAATCAGATTTTAAAGGCTTTTAAATGAGGTCAGAAATTTACAGTAAAAGGATTAATGGCACAATCCTACCATGGATCTGCTGGAAAATTGGATACAATTAACGAAACAATACTTCTACACAAACGTATTTAATGTATTAGCTGCTGAGCTACAATACTTTTTTCTTAAACTGCATGAATGTATTTTAAAGCAGAATATCCTCTTGTAAATATAGCACATTTTTTACAAATTCAGGTTTTAAAGTCGTCATATTGTTACATTTGGGCAAGCTTCTAGTTGAGATTTTGCTTGTATTAGTACAAAAGATCAAATTTTTTTCCCTATTTTTTTTCCCTAGTGTACAGGCAACATGAGATTATTCAAGCCCCATACAACGAAATTGCCAAGGCTCTCACCCAACATCACCGACAGAGCGTTTTAGGGCGATCACATGATCATTATGCATATGTACAATGGTTTATTCTTATTTCAATGCACAGTTCTCATATATTTTGTAATTGTCGGGCCTCTTACTGTAGGAGTAATGGAAATGGGAATTATATAATGTTTACAGTACAATAGTAGCCATAGTGGAACTATGGAATTTCAGTAATTTGAGATCGCCCCTATCCACTGGATATCCACACTGGGGCATTTGATTGCTAGGACCCCCACCAATCATCAGAAAGAGGGTCTCGTTTCCCCATTTGAATAGAATGGCAGGTCAAGCATGTGCCCTGCTGATCCATTCAGTCTGTATAAGACTGGCAAAGATAGTCAAGCACTGAATTCGGCTATCACCTGTACCTCCTTTAGAAGTGCACACACGCGACCAGCTGCTCCATTCAGGGGTACAAGGGACACTGTTTTCTTGATCAGTGGGTTCCTTGGGTTCCCCACCAATAAGAAAGTAAACTCAAGGCTAAACTCAAGTCGTTGGAATACTCATTTAATACAGTCCAGCGTAAAGGAGTTTGCAAAATTGACTGGAATGTTAATTCGCAGTTTACAATGTTAATAAACTCAAAAAATATCAATTTCATTTCTAGCTTTATATTTACAAAATTATTTCAATTATTAATGATGTCCCTGACTCCCAATGTCCATTAGTTGAATGATAATAAAACCCTGCAGGCTCTGACTATTGTGTACAGATGTAGCAAATTTAAAAGGAATGTGTTGCCAATTTTTTTTAATTTATTAAAAGCAGATAATGAAATACATTTGTTTTTTTCTAATCTGTTTTTATTTTCTGATTCTAGATTTTTTTATTCTATTTTCTGTGCATGATTATGGGGGCTGCCATCTTGCCTGGACTTCTCCTCTGAACTCAACAGAATTTATTTATAAGCTTTATAGCATAGCCATGGCCATTGGCAGCAATAGACTGGAGCCAACTCATGGAGTTCTATGAAAGAGCTTTCTAGGCATGCTTTGTGCAGGGAGGGGGAGTAGATAAGCTGTGACATCATCTATTGTCAGTAGTGAATGTAATGATGGGTCAGTGATATTATATATAGAGGTGTTATCTTCTAATTTAATCCTGTCTGTCTTGTCTGTGATGTAAATGAGGTGATTGCTTCAAGGAAAACCCCATAAAAATCAGCAAGTGTCAGTCTATCATTAGGCTTAGCGGCCAAAGTGAAAACTGCAGGATACAGTACTTTTTTAAACATAGATATAGAAAATGTAAAAAATATCATAAAAAATATGTTTAGCATAAAAAACTTAGTTTAAAAAGTAGGCAATTTTTGGTGACACAATCCCTTTAAGTTGTTACCAATACGATACAGATGCAGCAGAGTTAACCCAAACTTCTGCAATCGGTTAAACTGCTGCAGCCTGATATCTTATCATGGAAGGCATTAAAAACCAATGAAAAGTAATCAGAAAACCATTTATCAATGACTTTTCATTATCTTTTTGCCGTCTTCTGTGATACGATAGCATGTTGCAACAATTTAACCAGTTGCAGGACTTTGGGTTAACTCTGCTACACCTGTATCTGTATGTTGCAGCAAGTTTCCACAGAATAGAACAAATGCATTGATAAAGTTCAATTAAAGTTCTGTGCCACAGTGATAGTCTTAGGTTAAACTTTGCTATATCTTGTTTTACTACTTTCTTTACTATTCATTTGTCAAAAGTCCATGGTGGTTTTGTACACATAGATGTTTGCACATAATCATCTGTTATGAGAGGGGGAGAATATCATAGCTATAATGGCGATACACTCTCTTTTTTTTTATTCTGCGCAGAAAGTGCCGATCCATCTTTCTTGCTCCTGTCCAAACTTTCATGAAGAGTTATGAGTGTAATTTGCTTAGTGTGCGTAGCATTGCCCACCTTTCCAAAAGGCAACTGGGGATTCCAGAAGCTTCCAGAAGTAAACAGCGCTAATTGATGACACTAAGCGGGAGCTGATATTATTACATTTGTGTCTTCACCTCCCTTAAGTGCTGCAAGCTCGATTGAAACAACATAGCGTGTTGTCTACAGTGACTTTAATGTTGTCTCAAAGTAATGACTCCAGGCTTCACCGATCACTCACCACGGCTGTTGATTAAAGTATACACGATCTACACATACAGAATGCCGAATGTGGAGTCGGTATCATACAGCTCGAAGGCAGAGGACTAGGATTATCTATACAGCTGCTTGTTTATCTGATTTGACATAATGAAAATGCACAAAAAAGCCAAAGATTCGGAAGACAGACAAAGTTGGGCAACAGCTGCCTCCTAGTTCATAGTAGGGAGTCTGTCACTGGAATCCAGAATATCAACCCAACCCCGCAAATAAATAGTTTAAGATCGCCTGAATCAAACCTATGCCTTCCCCATGGAAATTGGTGTCCTGGTTGCAGAGATACTGCCAATTTAGTTCATATGCAGTGTGAGTATGTAAACCAGAGGGCGCTATTGAGCTACCCAGGCCCAGGCCAGAAAAGGCTCTCAGCCACACCTTTGGGTGGGGGGCGCGTAACTCCATAAGGCTGGAGTATCCTGCAGGAGGCAGGAACTGTGGAACCAGCTGGACAGATGCCAGGAGGGTGGGGGTCCACAGGGGACTTTTGCTAGAGCTGAGCAGGAGTCAGGCTAGTTAGGGGCTCAAGGAGTGAGTCAGGGCCCTAACTGTGGCCTAGGTTTTTTGTTGTTTTTGTTATGTTGCACTTAAGCTGAAAATAAAGCCACTTTGTATTAAACTGGCACCATCTGAACGCTGTCTCACCGGCGCCCAGTACCACGAACCACTGCTGTCCGGACCAGGAGTCTGCCGCCATCTTGAGACTAATCTCCCCAAGTTGTCACAGCAGATAAGCTCATTGGACTCAATTGGACCTCCTTGGAGAAACAGCAACGCCATCATTGCTTCAAAGGTCTCATTTGCATATAGAGAAAAAACAGCAATATACTGGCAACAGAGACACTGATTCACAAGGGGAAAACCCCATTTAATTTAGGTAACCCTAAATTATCTATCTTATCTGCAGGGCTGGGTGGATATGCTGGGTTTTGGTGACTCCTTTTAGGCCAGGGCACCACGTTGTGAATATCCAGCATTTTACAGTACGCAGTGTATTACATTACCTGCAAAGTGGATGGGATTCTGACTAATCCCATCCACACATTGCAGAAAAGAAATCCGCAGTGGAAATGTTGCGATTTAAAAAACTGTTGCATATTTATAAATTGCAGCAATTATATGTACAGAAACCCTGGTGCTTTCCGTATAGGTATAATAGAGACAGAAAGTCTGCAGAGGAAAACTCTGCGGACTTTCTGTGAAAAATACTGCGGGAAAAAAACACGATGCGTTTCAGCTGTGGTCTTTTCCGCAGCGTTTTTCAGCTGTGGCTCGCTCGCTACATGGGGCCTTAGCCTTAAGGAGGTTATTCTGGAAGACAAGTACAACCTTAAACTACAACACAAAATCCCAGCACACATTCAGTCAGAATACATAAACTCCGATTTATTGGCAAACCAGTACATGTGTAATGTTTCGGTCAAAGAAGACCTTCATCAGACATCGGATTGCGTGGTATGGGATGGAAAGGTAAGCACAAGTAGTAAGGCAGTTGAACCACCATAGAAGAGGAGTGCACTGTGTACTAGATTGCCAATAAATTGGAGCGTATGTATTGTACAGTAACTTGATGTGTGCTAGGATTTTGTGTTGTACTAGTTTTTGGGTTGAGCCCCTTTCTGTGCACCGACTATCTCAATTTACCTGAGTGACGTAACATTATTGTCTAATGAAGTAGAACCTTAAAGGGATTGTATGTGATTATATAAATGTGTTTCTAGATTTTTAATAATTTCACAAAAGGGTTTGTCTCATCGGAAATCTCATCTTTCATATGGAAGCTGATGGCCGAGGGTCTGATATCCTCAGCATGTAATACATGGACATCCTGAATCCATCGAAAACTGATCCTACAGATCGACTTTACATTCAGGCTCACAGAGGAAGGACCAAAGTGAGAAACCCTCCTTGATGTCCATATGCTCTATTAGGACAGGGCTTGATTTCACGACATACCCTTGAATATTATTTTAGAGCAAAGCTGATACAGAAACAAACACATCAGACATGATTGTATAAGAATTAACCATTAACTTTCATGTATTTAGGAATCTTTGTACAAATAACACATATGATCAGTTGTAGGAATCAAAAGAGGATTCAAAACAGAGACTTAATATTCTATTTCAGCTATTTTTTCTGAAAAATATTTAATATTAATATTAATTTAATCATTCTGGCTACTATAAAACTTTTTACAGGTTGTCAGACTTCATAACCAGAGAGACTTTCTCTCCGCGACTCTAGAACACTATGCAAAAGGTTGATAGGCAATCATATTGTATGATCAACTTCTCCCATGTATAAATGGTTAATCTGAATTTGAGGACAACTCACAAATGTATCTAATTTTTTATTTTTTTTATTTTATGCAATGATATGCAAACCTATGACATGTTGTACAATGAGCAGAATCAGTACACTCTGTAGAAAGTACTATATACCTCTTTTAATACAATATGTAAAATTTCCTAATAGACATTGGCACACACAGTAACATTGACACTTTAGGACACACATTAAAACTTCAGCCCTAAGGACCAGCTAGAGTCAGCACCAGAAAACGTATCAACAAGTGCTAGGTCTGATTCCCTTTACTAAGATGTCACCTAGGACTCTACCCCTTCTACATACACTCAGATTCTGTTCAGAAGTACTGCAGAGAGCACCCAGGTGGTATCAAAAGCCTTTGAGAGACATAACAGCATATAATAGATTTCACATCAATATTTAATGTCTTACAAAAAAAATGATGGGATTGAAAAGATGACATTGAGGACTATTAAATTAAGTCTCCCATTACTCATTTATAAATCTAGTGGGGACAAGTGGTAATTTAATATTTGCATTACTATCTCATGCTCTCCATTGGCAATTTCAAGTCACTTAAAGAATTAGACATGCAATAAAGTTATCAACCCCTGGAGTATTGGCATTGTGCAATATTCATGAGCTAAGTTGATAATTTTCATCATCATCTTGACACAGAAGATTCTAATAAAATGGGTCAATGAGAAAATACAGTCCCTGACAGAAGTTCTGTCGCTTATCCATGTTGTGGAATTAAAAGCTTATTACCTGACTTTAAATTCATCCATTGGTTTTAGAAATGACTCATATGAAAGCTGAAACCCTCCCAAATGATTTTTTGGTTAAGAAAATAAATTGGCTTCACTGCTGAAATATTCATCATTTAATGAACACAGAAAGGTCAGATTTTGGCAAGACAAAAGTTTTGTCGCCTTGTCATATAATGCACCCAATCCTAGTTTAAAGCCTCACCTGTGCTCACTAATTGATCGATTAATTAGTGGGTGTGTATAAAAAGAACTCCAGCACCCCAGACCTTCACTTGAACTGCAACTTCACCTCTGACAACATGCCAAAAATCAACCCTGCGACCAAAGCCTTGATTATTATCAAGAGGCTGAAGACCAGATCCACTGCAGAGGTGGCTGGCACCTTTAATGTGTCTCTGCGTCAAGTACAAAGAATTAAAAAAAGATTTGAACCGACTGGAGATGTTTTTGACAAGCCCAGATCCGGCAGACCCCGCAAGACAACTGCTCAGGAGGAACGTTTGTTGGTTAGAAAATCAAAAGCCAGCCCCTCTTCCACTGCAGCAGAGCTCCAACAGGCCTGGTCACCTCAAGGCCCTGTGTCAACTAGAAAAGTTTGTAGGATTCTGTCTCGAAATGGCCTCCATGGTCGAATCAGTGCCCAGAAGCCAGCACTATACAAAAGGCAATTAAAAAACGTGTGGCATTTGCCAAGGCCCACAGCCTGCTAAATGGATGGATGCTGGAAAAGTGGCAGAAGGTGGATTTCTCAGATGAATCTTCAGTTGGATTACATCACAGCCGCTGCAAATACTGCAGGAGACCTACTGGAGCCCGTATGGATCCAAGATACACCCAGAAAACAGTTAAGTTTGGTGGTGGAAAGATCATGGTCTGGGGTTACATTCAGTATGGGGGTGTGCGAAACATTTGCAAGGTGGAAGGCAATATCAATAGCCTAAAATATCAAGAAGTATTAGCTTCCTCTTACATTCCCAATCATAAAAGGGGTCAAATTTTGCAGCAGGATGGTGCTCCATCTCATACATCCATCTCTACATTAAAGTTCCTCAAGGCAAAGAAGATCAAGGTGCTCCAGGACTGGCCAGCCCAGTCACCAGACATGAACATCATTGAGCATGTTTGGGGTAGGATGAAAGAGGAAGCTTGGCAGACAAAACCAAAGAATCTTGATGAACTCTGGGAGGCATGTAAGACGGCATTCTTTGCTATTCCTGATGACTTCATCAATAAAATGTATGAATCATTGTTGAAACGCATGGATGCAGTCCTTCAAGCTCATGGAAGTCACACAAAATATTAAATATGGCTCTGATAGCACCACAACTTCATTCACCAATGTTATGAAACATATCTTTATTTTTGAACAGAATTATTGGCTTGATTTTCACATTACTTTATGTGTGTGACAAAACTTTTGTCTTGCCAAAATCTGACCTTTCTGTGTTCATTAAATGATGAATATTTCAGCAGTGAAGCCAATTTATTTTCTTAACCAAAAAAATCTTTTGGGAGGGTTTCAGCTTTCATATGAGTCATTTCTAAAACCAATGGATGAATTTAAAGTCAGGTTATAAGCTTTTGATTCCACAACATGGATAAGCGACAGAACTTCTGTCAGGGACTGTAGAGGAAATATATAATGAAAAGACTAAACACACTAATGAGGAAGCAAAAGGTTCATTCACAGTAGTCCTAAATAAGGAAATTTTTCTCGGAATATTAATCAGATAGCATTGGTTAAAAGATAATTTAAGGTAAAATTAACTTACATCTACCTAACTGTCTGTCCATCCATGTCTACTGTCTACCTCAGTCATGATTCACACCTCTTACTTACATCTATACTATTCAGTACCTTCATCCACTTACAGACTGCACACTCCTTTCATCTTAATATGGAACACAGAAAGAGGAAGCAAATTACTGCAGCCCTTTACTTCCACCCTGCTAAGATATACATGTGTAGAGTTCCTTACGACTTGAACACTTGTGAAATTTTGTATGCATCTTATATGTTTTACATACATGTGGAGTTTATATCTCCTATATACACCCACTCTACTGTTTTGACACTCTCTTCTGTACTTGTTTTGCTTTTCTGTATGTGAAATTCAAGGATATTTGTATTGTTATATGACCACTGCGTGTACTATGTACTATAAGTAGGCATTATTTAATCAGTTAATGCATGCATTATTTATCTGAACACCGTAAGACACTAATAACTGTCCATGCATGGAACAGTTTGCATCATACTTAACATTAGAGAAGAGCCCTCGCCGCTCCCTTCCCTTCCTCCTTCTCCCCTTCCCCTCCTCTTCTTGTCCTCTGGCCTCTACTCAGGGATCTCCCTGTTCTCTACAGTATAAAATGTTGATGTTGTCATTGCAGCTATCTGTTGTCACTGTATTTTATGTCTTTTTTAAAACCAATAAACTTTGAATTGAAAAAAAAAACATTAGAGAAGAGCCAACTTGTTAGATCGCACCAGATTTGTCCTGAATTTTCAAAAAGTTTCTGGTTTCACACATGCTGAAATCTTTGGGTGTTCGTCAACCGCAAACTTAAGTAATTATACTCTGGGGAGGATGGAGGCTCAGGGAGGGTGTAAAAAATACCAAACAGTTATTGTCACCTTCCATCACCTCTTATTGGCATCCTCACAGTGTCTGGCGCTCCCTCTGGGTCTGGGCACTCTCTCCTGGGTGATGTCAAGTGTCCCAGGAGTCACCGATGAGTCCGGTGATTGGGCCTTAGTGGTCACATGGGGAGCACCTACATCATGATGCTTGCATAGTGTCATGACATTGGAACGTCCCATGTGACCACTGAGGCCTGTGATGTCGGAGCGCAGGACAGCACCCAGGAGGCTGGAAAAGGCCAGTAGAGGACCCAGAGGGAGCACCGGGTGCCGTGAGGATGCCCAGAAAAGACGAGGGAAGGTGACTATAACTTATTATTTTTTCACACCTCCACTGGGCCTCCCGCTATAATAATCCAGACTATAATAATTTCCCTTCTGGTTTCATGACAAACTTATTTGACTTAAAATTAAACTTTGGGCCAAAAATGCCTGGACTTGAAGCTAAACAAATCTTCAGAGGTTCGTCCAACTCTATTAAACATAATATATATATTTTATTTAGTCTTTGCTATTCTGTATGTCAGGGTCAAACCTGATAAAGTAGAACCATTGAAATGAACCACAGAAATATTGCCAGTGAAGACAGCCTAATGCATGTAAGACATATTATGATTTTTGCTTTACTTTAAATGAGTCTCTTGACAGGTTCCCTTTTAGAAGACAAACTCATTATATAGAAATCGTGGGACTCCGGCCAGCTGTTTTAATGCATACTATACTACAGTGCAAGTAGGAATTTTATATTCAACATTCTCGTCAGAAAGAATATATTGTTAATAAGTATCAAGAAGTATCAAGAAAACCTACACAGTTGTCAATACGGAGGAAAACTTTATGACAGGAGTCAGCACTTGTGTAATGTGTATCTGTCGTAATATGAAGATCATGAGATACTGTAAATGGAAAATTACTCACAACCTGTCACCAGCTCAAGAAGAAAATGCACAGCTCAAAGTAAACCTACCAGTACAGGAGCATAAAGGATTTGTAGCAATATATACATATATGCTAGATAAGGTTAATGCCTAAATGACCAGACTATTATATGCCTTAGGCTTTATTTACACGTGTGTTTTTTACATACATGTTCCATCCGTATTTTTTAATGATGGAATATGAACACATCGATTTCAATGCAATCATTCATATGTCCATTTTTATCTATGGACCATCAGTCTGTAAAATATCAAAACTGAGACCTGCTCTATTTTGATCCATTTTACACATGTCTATGGGTCTGTGAAAAAAAGGACAACCTATAGAAGCTATCCGAAGCTCTGAAAAATGGCTGAACCACTGAAACAACCTCCAGCAAATCAATACATCCGTATGTTGTCAGCAAAAAACATTGATCCCCACATGTATGTCAAAAAAGGATGTGTGAATAAGGACTTAATGTTCAAGCAATTTTTTTCATGCTTCAACAGCCATCATTTTTTATTTTTCCATCATCATAGTGTTATGAGGGCTTGTTTTTTTATGGGACAATGGTATTTTTCAATGACTCTGTTTTGGGGTTCATTGAACTTATTGATTATCCTTTATTAAAACTTTTGGAGGGAATTGTAAAATAATGGGAGTTATATTTTTGCCGTTGACTATGCAGCATGAAAAACATGTTAACTTTATTCTGTGGACCAGTAGGATTATATTGATACTAGATATATATAGATTTTTTCTGTTTTGCTACTTTTGCACAGTAAAAACATTTTTCAAAAAATAATTTGTTTTGTGTTGCCTTATTCTGAGACCTATAACTTTCCCATTGAGTTACATGAGGACTTGTTTTTTTTTTTTCATTGTACATTTTCATTGGTACATGGAATTTTCATTTTGCGAAGCATGACATTTTTTTTTATCACTTTTTATTCTTTTTTTAAGTGGGATGAACTAAAAAAAAAAAAAAAACTTTGGCATTGTTTTTCAATTATTTTATCCAGTACTTATAATGATTGCAAAAAAAGGTTGTAGAAAAAAATTGGGCTTTCCTCAAAGCATATTCTAAGAAACATAATGACCAATAGTTGTTTGTCTATTATATGTAATTACCTTTAAAGGGAGCCTGCCACCAAAACCAGCATATCAACCCAGCCCCACAGATGGATAGGTTAGAGTCACCTGAACAAACAGTGTTTTCCCCTTGTGCCTCTGTTGCTCTATTTTTGTCAATAAGCAAATGAGCTCTTTGGAGCAACAATGGCATTGTCACTGCTCCAAAGAGGTAAGCGGCAATTGCTCCAAAGAGCTTATTTGCATAATGAAAAAATGGTGATATTTTAGCAAGGGGGATACTGATTCACAAAGGGAACACTCCATTATATTCAGGTGATTCTATCAGGGCAGTTTATTACAGGGACAAGTCCATTCTCCTATTAGTCCACATAACATAACAGAATATTGCTCAGTTTGGATAATATCAGCAATTAAACAATGCAGGCTGTACAAAATTATGAGTCTGCTGTATTCATGAGGGGGTACAGACTCTCTCCCCTCACAGTGACCAATCTCTGCTATCTACCGACATGTAACCTCCGATCCTCTCAAGGCCTCCTATTCTCCTCTTATCTACTCTTCACATAACCGCCTTCAAGACTTTTCCCATGCAACCCTCACACTCTGGGACTCATAAGCACGATATGTAAGACTGTCCTCCACAATCGTATGTTTCAAGAGGACACTGAAGACTCATCTCTTCAAGAAAACCTACAACCTCCAATACATTACTGCCACGGCACCACCTTCCGAACACCTTCTATCCTCACCTACTGTCTCTATTCACCTTCCCTCATAGATTGTAAGCCCTGAGCAGTTGCATATTTGAGCTTGGTCCTTTTGGAAATTGATATCTGGACCAATTCCTTTATATACTTTTTGTTTGAGCACTAGTCACACTTTATTAGGTTAGTTTATTATTTTTATCGGATCGCCTATTAAAAGTTATATTTTATCTTCGAGCTCTTATATATATTTTCAATGAAGTCTCTTTCAACATTTAGGTCTTGTTATCTATATACAATGATGTAATGTAATAGTTATTCACCCTATCCACAGAGCTATAATATGGCCCACACTTATCTAATGACCTCCTTCCATGATGGTCTATGATCCATAGCCTAAGATAATTCTCCTGCATGGCAACAAAATAGAAGATACCAATACACAGCATTTTTCTATCGAAATCATTGTGATACTAGGACTAAGAGACATTCATGATAATGTAAGACACAACCTTCATTTTTAACCTTGAGAAGTACATTTGCTCTTTGTGAAAGCTTTTATCACTGTTTTAATGGGAAAGAAGGACACAATATGTGATATGTGTTTCACTTATTTGTTTTTGGATACAGTAGAGAACAATGGCATGGCTTCAAGGTTATATCTCACCAAGTAGATACCGTTCACCAGGAGATATAATAGAAAATAAACCGGACTATGAGCAGTGATGCGGTGACTACTGCACTATTTAGGCTATTTTAAACACTGGAGATCCGAGCAGAAACTGAGACAGTCCAATTCATATGAATGGGCCTTGTGGAAATCCATGTGCCTCCCACCAAAACATTGATGCATGAAACTGATGTTCATTTGAAGACAATGGGGGGTATTTGTTATCCCATCTATGTCAGTTTTCTGGTGTAGATGGGTGATAATGTGGTGCACATTTGGTGCAAACCCTTTTCTTGCACCGAATGTGCCACATCCCCTATTCTGTGCCTCTCTCTCTACTTTCTACGAATGTGAATGGAGTGGGGAGGCCCAGGACGGGGACAGTTTGGCCCAACATACTTATCGTAACTCACACCAGTTTTCTGGTGTGACTTCCTAACTGGCGTAGATTTCCATTATGGTGCACAAGCATGACCCTGCACCTGTCAGTCATATGAAATGTCTTGATAAATCTGATACATAGTCTTTATTAGTACATGATAGAAAACACTAAAGCATAAGGCTAGGACTACACAGTGACTCTGGCTATCTGACATGCCAAAGGGTCAAAGATTATAGTGCTATGTGTAGGACTTTCTCCTCTTGTTCTTAGCATTGCAGTGAATGGTGATAGATGTAAATAGAGGGTGCTCTGTCTGCATCCGTCATTCTATTACTTTTTAGCCCATTGTTCTGATCCTATGACGGACCAGAACAAACGACAAAGCAGCACTAGTGTGAACCTTAGCCTAACACATCAACTACATTGTGGCATAGGACTTTAAGGTTAAGGCCCCACGTAGCGAGCCGCATCCAAAAAGCTCTACAGATAAAAACATGGTGGAAACATATTGCCCTTTTTTCCGCAGCGCTTTTCACAGAAAGTCCGCAGAGTCCGCAAAGTCTGTCCCTATTATACCTATATGGAAACCGCCAACATTTTTGTAGGTATAATTGACATGCTGCGATTTACAAAAAAAGCGAGTGTTTTTGAAATCACAGCATTTCTACTGCGAATATTTTTCTGCAATGTGTGAATGGGATTAGCCAGAATCACATCCACTTGCATCCACATCTTCCGCAGCCAGATCGATATGTTCACGCTACGTGGGGCCCCAGTCTAACTCACCTTTTTCAAGCGCTTTTTTTTTGCCGTGTTCTATAAGTTATCGTGCTGTATCGGTATCAAGTTAACCTTTGCTATACCTGTAAAGTATTTGTGTGGCAAGGCGCTCAGAGGATAATAGCAAGCCGTTTATTCTAAGTTTACTGCATCTTTATAACACGTCAGAAAACAGAAAAATATGCAGGTAAATTCAGTTTGCTAAGGCTACATAATCGAGAATTTGTCTGTCATTGTATAACAAATACCACTTAATCCAGACTAGTAGAATAGAGCGCAAATCCTCAGGCCGGCAGGCTTTAGACAAGTAGACAAAACATGGCGAAAACACAGCGCCACCAGGCTTTTTAATAAACACAGCTGAGAAGACAGATTCAGATCCTGAAGACCTTTAGGCATATTGTCTGCTGTTCTCTGCAAGAAATTTACCATAATTCATTTATTGTGGGGGGAGGAAGGAGAAACTCGCAGACTCATGATTTGGATACCTTGAAGTCTTCATTTCTCACTGTTGCATTGTATGTCAGTGATGTTTCTAGCATGAATTCACCTTCATATGTCTGTCACAGTTGATAGATGGTATTTTTTACCTGCATTTTAATAGGTACTAATATGAAAGTAATTTTATTACCTATTAAAGGGAACCTGTCATTTAGATTTTGTGCACCATGTTGTTCCTCCCATATACAGCTTTACAGACATGCTTTCGTATGATTAAACACAGGGTGCTGTTGTCCAGAAAGGGGTGTTAACATTCAACACTATGGGTCAAATATGAACCAAAAATTTTTTGGGAGCTAAATTCAATGCAATCACATGACTTTTTTAATGGAACAGTTTTCACAGTTCACTCTATATTAACAAATTTATGAGGGTTTCATAAAAATGTCTGCTGCATGGATGCAAATGAAAAATGGGTGTTTTTTACTGCAGATTTGCATCTGCCACATAGTGTAAAAAAAATAAATTTATACCAGTATGCAAATTACCGCTAAATAGTAATTCTGGGCAGGTCATTTGTGTGAATAGCCAAGGTCTCTTTATTGTAAATACTGTCATTCAGGTATGCATTGCATATCAGGAGAAAGGCTCCCTAAAATTTTTGCCAAGCAATAAGGGGTTGTCAGTGAGGGGCTGACAGCTGGCCCTCACACGGATCAGGTGTATGGGGGTACATCCGGTCTGGTCTGTGTACTATACAGTGCACAGAGCCATAAGCATATAGCTCCGTACACTGTATAGTGGCTAGACGCTGCTCCCATTGACTTCATGGTGACTTAGAAAAACTTTGCCCTAATGCAAAAATAAAACCAACATTTACCATCTATGTTGGCCTAATGTATACAGATAAGATCTCACTTTTATTGCATCCCTTAAAAAGTACTATTAAAATCCCATCACATTTAAAATATAGAATACACTTAGCTTCTAGTACTATAACTAGGAAGTCTGCAGCACTTCCCAGTCTATCTAACACCTCTAATGTAGACATGCTTTGCCACCTCTGTGGCGCCCTCAAGAGTATCAGAGCTGTGGACGCCACAGAAGTGGCGGAGCAGGTGACATCTCACTACTGTTTTTGTTAATAAAACCTAGTAAGTCTTCTAATAGGAACCTTGAGGGCAGATTACTGTATATTGTTTATTTCTGAAAAAATAAAAAACTAATGATTTTCAGAAGGAGGTGATGAAAATTTTTTTAAAATTGCTCGGATTAATCAAATGTTCAATTAAATAAAAGTGTTTTAGTAGAAAACTTGTTTACTAAAAATGTTCTGCTGCAAACAGATAAAATCAAATATTCCTGGGTTTTTACCCAGCGAACTGCACTTCACAAATGAGATAACAGCAAAAGACTGCACGCAGGCAAGCTTTCATTTTTGTTTGGAGGTATGCCTAAATATGTCTTAATTTTAAATATGGCCATGTAGGAACTGCTGAGACTTAAGTGTGTAGTATTGGTGATGTCACTGCTGATACTTCACTGGTAGAGATGAGCGAATCGAAGCTGCAGAAGTGGAATTCGATCCGAATTTCAGGAAATATTCGATTCGCATCGAATACGAATTTCCTCACGCTTCGTGGTAATGATTCGCATTTAGTTCAAAATGGCTGCTCTACATGGGGCAAGGAACTCTGAGAACACGAGATCACCCACAATGCCATGCGTGCAGAAAATCAGAAGCCAGCCCTGTGATGTCACAGCCCTTTAACACCTTCGCGAGCGGACACAGAATGTTTGACCGCTGCATCCAAGGTGTTAAATCCCCCCGATTGGTTATGGAGCAGGGTGTTAGCTGTAACTGACACCTAACACCCTGCTCCATAACAGATCCGGGTTTTAATAGCTTGGATGCCGCGGTCAAACATGACCGCGGCATCCAAGGATTTCCACCATTTTGCCACCCACCCGTTCACCCCGGCTCCCTGCAGCCAATAAATAGCTGTTTTTGGTACGCGATTCGCCACGATTTAATTCGAATGGAATAGAATCATATCGCGAAGTTCCAAATCGAATTTTTGAATACTTCGCTCATCTCTAGTCACTTGCACATGTGACCGCTGAGGCCAGTAATTGGCTGCAGCAGGCACGTGAGCCTCAGCACTTCTGTCCTTGGCAATCTTGGTACCAGCTGGAACTGGTGACATGCTTTCCAAACAGAGGATCAGGGGTAGGGGAGTATCCATTCGTCCTGGAAAAGGCCTTGAGAATAAGGCCCCACGTTTCAGAAAAGATGCTATTTTTGCTGTAGATTTTGGTGTGGTTTTTTTGAGCCAAAGCCAAGAGTGGACTGAGCAGAAGGGAGAAGTATAAGAGCTTCCTAGATATTTCCTATTCCTTCTGCAATCACTACTAGGTTTGGCAAAAAAAAAAAAAAATGCAGTAAAATCTGCAACAAAAAGTAGCTTTTCTGCAATGTGGGGCCTTAGTCTTAAGGGGTTGTCCTCTCCTTCATGCGCCCAGGGAATCTTCCAGCGGCTAATGTATGTTAAGCTTTCCCATAGTTTCCTGCTATACTGACGGAGGCCAAGAGAGTGTATTTTTTGGCCTCTATTGAGCAGTATATATCAGCAGACTGCACTAGCCCATACAGCTGCATCTAGGAAAACACTGCAGGTGCGTATTGGTTTAAGATGCTATTCCATCTCAGGTTAGCTCCCATCCATTGGATGGACACTGCATGTCCCGTGAAAAGAGCCTTAGTGGTTTGAGACACACTGAAACATAAAAGAGCAACCATAACTGCCTGAAATACAGATGATAAAATAGTGATATATTCAGCCTTATCCTTTCATACTCCCCATAGCATCTAGATAGAGATTAGTTATCCTTTGATCTCTGACAACTTACTATGGGAAACAATATCCCTTTTCTTAGAAATAGTTTTGATCTTTAAGTACTATTGTCTTGTTGAAGTAGTTTATGTAGAGGAGAGAAGCCTGACATTTGTACCAAAGTGGATTTAACAAGCTTATCTATTTGTATCCATTTCATTTGCTTGCTTGCTTTCTTTTCTTAATAAGGTAGATTGGAATTCTAATAACATTTTGTATAGAAAGATTTAAAAATTGTAACATTGCCTGGCAACAACAACCTATAGACACTCACAGTAAGCATCTATACAAAAGGCTAAGGGTGGGTTCACACCTGCAAATCCTTTTTTTTTTCGTCGGACACGAAGTCCTGCGTGTCCGACTTTGTTTCCGACGAAAAAAAAGGATTGGCAGCGCAGAGGGTGTAAGCGCACACCCGCGCATTGCTTTAAAAAACCCATTCAAATGAATGGGTTTTTAACCAATGCGCCGCTGACCGGTCTGTATCCGATGCCAATCCAGTTCGCCGAGATTTTCACTGGATTGGCAACGGACCGACAGCAAGCGCAGGTGTGAACGAAGCATAAGACACGGTGGGGGTAATTTATGAAGATGGCTATGGCAGTTGTCTGGCAATAAAATGTCCAAAATTTTTGTGCAAACTTGTCTGTAATGTGGGTGAAGCTTTACTATACTGTACTATACTTTATGCTAGAAACTAGTGAAAAGTTTAGCTCAATTATATGCCATTATATTATATCCTTGCTGGTATAGTTTACAGGGCCAATGATGCGCCTGATTTATTAAAATCAGTCACCAGTATCCAGAATATCAACCCAACCAGGATCTTGCTGTTTTTGTCAATATGTAAATGAGCTCTTTGGAGCAATAAGGGACTTGCCATTACTCCAAAGAGGTAAGTGGCAATACCCTTATTGCTTCAAAGACCTAATTTGCATATTGAAAAAACGGGATATCTTGACAACAGAGGCACCAATTCACAAGGGGGAAACACTGTTTGATTCAGGTGACCCTAACCTATCTCTCTGTGGGGCTGGGTCCTGACGACATACCGTATTTTTCAGACTATAAGACGCACTTTTTTCCCCAAAATTTGGGAGGAAAATGGGGTGCGTCTTATAGTCTGAATGTAGTGCATGGGTGGGCGTTAATGGTGGAGCAGGGTCGCCTGGAGTGGTACGGGATCCACGGTCAGCTGGAAATGGCTGGGGCCCCACAGCATCATGATAGCGATCGGGGAAAGCCAGGTTCCCCAATCGCTATACACACAGTCTGCCAGGGAAGGTGAGTAAAAATAACAAACACTTCTACTCACCTCTCTTGGGCTTCTGATGATCCCCTGGATCCTGTTCGGGGCTCTTACAGGCCTGTGATTGAGGTTAGGTGCCCCAGACGTCACTGCTGTGGCCCGTGATTGGGCGCAGCAGTCACGTGGGGCGTGCCGGCCAAGAAAGGCTACAAGAGGAATGGGAAATATATATTAAGTACTTATACCTTCTGCTCAATCCACTCCTGGCTTTGGCTCAAAAAACTGCAGCAATGTGGGACCCATAAGGTAAAGCTGCATTTCCACAATGTTGGACCTTAGCCTAAGGCTACGTTCACATCAGAAATTGACCGATGATAAAGTGCTGAAAGCCCAATTTTTCTGTCTGGCAATTTCAGTCAAAAAGATGGACATCTGATGCTAGGTTCACACCTGTGTTCAGGTTTCCATTTGGGGGTATCTGAATGGAAACCTAATCCGCTTAAAAAAAGCAGTTACCCGTGGAAACCCATGGACCCCATAGACTATAATGGGGTCTACAGGGTTTCTGCCCGAAAAGGGAGAAAAATGCAAAGAGAAAAGTGCTGCTTGCAGAACTTTCCTCTCCACATTTTTAAAGTGGAATGGGGAACGAAATCCCCAGGCGGAGAGCAGGCGCAGGTGTGAACCTAGCCTGATAGACCCCATTATAGTCAATGGGGTCGCTCAGGATCTGTATGTGTCCGTCATTATTTCAACGTCAACGCAGCGTAACCTGAAATATTGCTGCTCTCAAGAAAGGCATCCAGGCCCTTCTTGAACTCTTTTAGAGGATTCCCTATTACAGCTTTCTCTGGCAGAGAGTTCCATAATTTCATTTCCCTTACAGTAAAGAATCCCCGTCTATGTTGTGTAGAGACCTTCTTTACTCTAAATGTAGAGGATGGCCCCTTGTTACAGTTACAATCCAGGGCAGGGGCGTAACTATAGAGGGTGCATCAGTAGCAGTCACTACCAGGCAGTCACCCCACGTGGCGTAAACAGCTGCTTTTTACAGTCTCTGTAAAATGGATGGGATTCTAGAGAATTCCATTCACACATTACAGAAAAATATGAGCAGCGGAAATGCTGCGCTTTTCAAAACTGTTGCGTTTTTGGAAATCGCAGCATGCCAATTATAACTATGGAAACGCTGGCGATTTTCCCTATATGTATAATTGAATCAGAAAGTCCGCAGAAAAACTGCGATGCATTTCCACTTTATTTTTTCCCACAGCGCTTTTTCGCTGCGGCCCGATACGTGGGGCCTTAGCATAAAGGTCCCTTTCCATAAAATATGCCACTATTCTAAATAGCACTAGGTAAGTAGGGGCCCCATTATAGATTTAACAATGCGCCCCAGGAGGATAAAGTTATGCCTATGGTCCTGAGTATGATGAGTTCTTGACAGAGATCTCAGCATTAATACATAATTATTATTAATTTTTGCCCAGGCTAAATAACCCTAGTTTTGATAATCTCTCTGGCTACTGTAGCCTATCCATTCCGTTTGTCACTTTGGCTTCCGGCCTTTGAACCCACCCAAGCTCTCTAATGTCTCTTCTTGTGCACAGACGCCAAAAAACTATAATATTATAACATAATAATCTACTGTGTATCAAACATAGCCGTAAAATATTGAAACAAAACGTGATCCTAATTCATAAAGCAAACATCTATGTGTTGTAGGTACGGTACATTATTGAGCACAACATCAAAAAACAGCCGGTATCATAGTCATATTTATTATGGCACAAAACATGGCATGTGTCATTCATCACCCATATGTCTAGCAGGGTGCTGTAGCTCAGAGGGATAGAATAAGCTGAGCAAAGTAAACCATTTTCCATTGCACTGAGCTGCATGTAGGAGGTTACCATAACTACACAGTCTTGTTTACTCTGATAGATAGGTCATTGTCATTGGGATAACAAGCTACTTAACAGCCTCAATGGAAGGTCTCTACAGCAACCACCAGCAAAACGTTTCTTTCTTGTAGACATTTTAACACGGATTCAGTAAAAGACACACACGAGCCTTACCTTATGTATTGTTAGAAAGGAAAAATCAATAAACTGGGGAAACAACCTCTGTCTAAATATAGCGCACATAAAAATTCTGTGTCAATGTTAGGCTGTCAAAATGCACTAGAGGATATCCATGTTACAATTATAATGCCAAAATCCATTCTTACTAATTAGAAAAAGTACATTTATAGGGGCGGCTGTAATCCTTGACGTGCTGTGTTATAGTCATAGGCTGGAGACAAACAATGCTGGCAATTTATTATGCTAGCTACACGGTTTTCTGGCGTAGACAAGTGATAATGTGGCGTAACTTTGGTGTAAGGCCCTCTCTTGCATGAAAGATGTAACACATCCCTCGTTCGCCTCAGTCATCAATTTTCGCGAATGTGGGCAGAGCGGTGCAGGGACATCTTGTCCCACATATTTATTATAACTTACTCCAGTTTTCTGGCTTGAGTTATACAGGAAATCTGCATACCTTGTGCCTTTCGGGCCCTTTATTAAGAATGATGTACAAAATACCAGTCTTAATAAATCTGCCCCATTGAGTTTTTGTTGCTGTTTTGCTGCGTCAAGAGTAAATTCAGAAGTATACGTTCTTCCTTTATATTTCCTATACCTTTTGAATCTACTCCTGGCTTTGACTTAAAAAGACACAGAAAAATCGGAAACAGAACAAGCTACAAAACCTCAGTGAGGAAGATTCACTAAGCCCTTAGCCCATTTTTGTGACACAAAAAAAAAAATTGAAAACTTATGAGTTGTAACTTTTCTTTTTTTAAAAAAAATTGTCCCAGGTGCCATTTTTACATTGCCCTTAACACTTTCCAAAAAAAGAGGGCTGCTGTGAGTGGGGCCATAGGACGAGCCAGATTCATCTTCATTTACACTAGTGTTCTGGTGTGAATGATGTCTGAAATCTAGCTACAAACTGGCATAGGTTTTAGGCACATGGCCTAGCGGAGGATACCCCACGTGTCGTAATAAATCAGGTAAATCCTCCAATTGCAGGGATCATTAAGATAATATGCCGGTCTTGATAAATTCCCTTCTGATATGGTTAGAATGAAGATCCAGGGCCAGAATAAAAGCAATAGCAGGAGATTGGCTGATAACTGCGAGCAATAGAGACAGATATATAAAACTAGCACACTTCTGAGAGCCAAGACAGACCCCCAGACGCCTTCACCAGAGCTCACTGCAAGGAGAGTTGGACGCGCTGAATCTGGGAATCTGAGAATCTGAATGATCACCAAACTGATAGATGTACCAATAATAAATGCACTGCTGCAGAAACCAACACAAAGTCCACTAAAACTTACAAAGTGGAATGGAGACAAGAGAAGACGTACCAGCAGGGTCAAAACCAGGAGAGAACATAATAAGCAGAAACAGGAGACGAAACCAATATCTGGGAAACAAGCCAAGGGTCACAAATCCAACCGGGAATGTCAAAGCAGAATCAGGAGGCAAATAGGGAATCAAGGAAACAAGCCAGAAGTCAGTAAGAAAACAGGTACTGTATACACAGACAAGATATAGAGCCAAACTAGGAAGCAAACTAAATTAGTCGGCCCTAGTATCAGGAGGATGGGGTCTTATATAGGCCTCCACAGCTGCTAACTGGACCAAGCCAGGAAGCCTCTGAAACTGCAATAGCTTCCCAGGTTGGCATGGTAACGTTAAAGGTGCAGCAGCCGGACAGAGAATCCTGACACCTTCATTGTGTGTCTTCTGCCTTAGGATGCCTTCTCATGCACCAGATTTTCTTACAAAAATTTCTGCAACTGAAAATCAAGTCCACACTCCAGAGAGGAAGCCCATGCCCTTTGTTAACCTCTTAGATGCTGTGGTTGCTACTGACTGCAGCATCTAAGGGGTTAAAAAGCTGCGGTCAGAGTTATGATTACGGGTGCTGTTGGAGGATGCCAGATGTTAACTAGAGCTGACAACCTGCTGTTTATGATACCAACTCAACTTTTGAGCTGGCTCCATCTTCTGCCATACATGAACAGCACAATGGAAATTCTGTAACAATGCCTGATTTTGCAAACCTCTCTGTCATATAAACATTTCATCTTTAAGATTTATTTATGAGCATTGGCTAAAAAACAAAAAAATAAAAGTTAGCACAGGTGTACAAACAATCCACCCATGAGTTAGTGATTAGTGAGATGTTCTCCAAATTTATGATGGCAGTACTATTTGTTTAGATCATCTGTTCTGCCCAAAAATATAACAGAAATACTTACAAATATTTTTTTCAATCACTAGCTATTATCATGATTCAAATAGTAATAGTGCTGAGTACAAACAGCCAGACCAGTGGCGGCAGAGAGTAGACGTAGAGTAGGCTAGATTTACATGACCAAGCCTCATCCGTAAAACTCAGTCCATGTGTGTGCCAGATTTACCAGCCTGAGCTTCATGGCGGGAGCAGAACTCCTAGCATCATAGTAATCCAGTGATGTACTGTCTTGTAATTGGTTGAAACTTGATTATCCAAGGTTAAGATCAACCATTAATACAACCATTAATAACCTCATCGATAGCATGCCAAGGCGTTTCATACGCTCATACTCTATACTGAATAAATGGATGTATTGACTATTTTGTTTCTATTTTCTATTATTTGCATATTATTAATATGACTAGCGATCCTTTGATTTCCATAATTCCTGGGGCAGGACTGATTTGCCTACAGACAGTTAAAAATGCTCTAGCTCTCCTCTGGAATCGGTGCCCAATGTCACCCCTTGAGCCATGACTGACATTTTCATCCTTTGCCTACATCACAGTTGTCTGAAGACAAATCTGGTAAATCAGGCCCCGCCCTCAATGCACTTGCAGGCCGATTTTCATATCCATAAAAAGATGATTATCTCTACATTGCTTCATAGGTTTGTGGCCACAGACATATATTTCTGCTCCCGTCTAAAGCTCCTATGGCACCACTATTGATTTGGGAAGCATATTGGACCCAACAAACTCCCTTTAAGGCATAGGCCAAGTGGACAATCCCTGTGTGATCATATTTTTTAATTAGAGAACAGACTTTACAGTAAAACTACCTGTCTTTTATTGCGCATAACAGCCAATCAGAGCTCAGCTTTCATTCTCCCAGAGCAGTTTGAGAAATGAAAGATGAGATATGATTGGTTGCAAATGATACTATTGCTAGAAAGCAGTTTTGAAGAGGCCTACACAGCGTATTCCCAGGATACATTTTGAACATATAGTATTAGATTTCGGGAATGTTTTGGCACTGTCATTTGCAGTGCTGATACTGCAGGACATATCATATATTTAATGACAATAAAAGTGGGTTTTCCAGAAGATAAAAAAGTTCAGCAAAAAAAGGGGCAAAATGGTCTAAAAAAAAATAAGCTTGCAGGTTCCCTGCTGGTCTCTGCTTCCTGGTTTCGTCTTGACGCACAGTAAAATGCAGTGGGCCAATGCTGTGTCCAGGGATTGACTGACAGGCATTTCCAGCTAAGACAGGACCAGGACTTGGTATCCATCAGAATGCCAGCTGAAGGGGATCAGTGAGGTGAGTTATGCTCCATTTTTTTAACCCATTATGTTCCTTTGCTTCCCTTTTTATACCACTAGAAAGCCAACTTAAACTTTATTTGCCTAGAAGGATTATCCTGTGAATGATGCGGCTTGGTATTACGTGTAACGGGTTCTGAGTCAGTGAATTAAAATACAGCTGTTCACTGACCACACGGAAACTAGTCAGAAAAATGTTTCCAATTTTGTCGTTAGCCTTTTTCGCTCCTATATTAAGTACCATTTTGTGTGTTTTTTGCGCTGATTAGACCTTTGTCGTATAAGATGCAGGTACACAACGTCCTGTGCTGCTAAAAGCATTGTCTGAGTCATATTAATTAGGATATGAAAGACGGATTAGCGAGCGGAAGAGATCAGAGAGAGATGACAATACAGTGGCGAAGCACTGCTTCCATTTTTGTCACTCTGACTCAGGAATCTGCTAACCTCTTAACCCTCCTTTTATCTACTGAATATGAATCTCACAAAGGACAGAGGAACAGGAATTGTGCCCCTCTGATGCACATAGCATAATGTCTGTACCCCTTAATGGAAGATTGTTTTAATGATTAAATGCTACACACAGAATCTTCTTTTAATATCTTGATAACATAGTATGGACAGGTTAGTGCACATACGATGCATTATAAGAATATACTTGTCACTGGACTACACAACTCACATACAGTGCAATATTTTATCTTGTATGGCGACTTACCATATATTTGTAATGATCAAGTAATTGCAAACATGTTCTATTCTAATTTTCTATATTCACTGGAGTAACAATTTTGTGCTCAGTTGATATCAGATTTAACACTGGACACTAGAAAAGTAGAAAATGTAAATTTTTGTTCTTAAAAAATTAGGCTAAGGCCACATATTGCGGTAAAGAAGATAAAGAACACTGCAGAACCGAAGCAGGAAAAAATGTAGCAAATAGTTGCATTTTTCCCTTCCCCACCCCATACATGCCTATGGAAAAAAAACTGCATTTCTGAAGGTAAAATTAGCATGTTGTGTTTTTTAAAAATGCAGTGTTTTTTTCCCCACTAGGTGTGGATGAGATTACATAAAATCTAAAATAGCTGGTACTATAAAATTTAGCATTTCTTCCTCCTGCATTTCCAAAACTGCTACTTTTCCGCAATGTCTGGCCTTACCCTTAGAGGCACTAGATTTTAGCATGTAATGCAGCAAGTGACAAATACTGTATTGAAAAAAGCACAGATTAAAATACTGTAAAAAGATCATTGTTACATATAAAGATTGCTACTTCTACACAAAGTCAAAGCAAACCATTGAGCATCTATTGCATGCATCCATAGGCCCAAAGGTAACAGAGGGGCACGTGTATCACTGTACAAAGGTTTCTAAGTAAGGGTCCATTCACATCACATTTTTAGCACCCATATAGCGGATCTGTTTACCGTATGCAGAAAAGAGATACTAAAAACAGATGAAAGCAGATGCAAACAAATCATCAAAAAAGAAAAAAGATGTCAAAAAGGAGTGGAAATGGGTAGCCATCCATTTGTATCCCATTTTCTTTTGTCAGATAGAAGTGCGGTATACTATGCTTTTGTGTCTCAGAAAACAATGGATAGAAACAAATGGCCATCCAGTTGCATCTGTTTCTATCATACTTTTTTTTGTAACCGCTAAATGGATCAGCTAAACAGATGCTAAGAACGTGATGTGAATGGCCCAGAAGAGCTACTGAAGAGATCTTAATTTTCTGCTGTGAAATTGCTTTGCAAGCCTATTCTGCAAATATTATTGTTTTAGTACAAGAATATGTAGCACACTTTTTGCTACTTAATACACTATGAGGATGAACTGTAGATATATTTATATAACTATATATATTAAAGTTACTTGTAAGGCTAGGTTCACACCAGCGCTTGGATTCCGTTCAGGAATTCCATTCCAAAATCCACTTGAAAAATGCAGAGAGAAAAGTTCTCCAAGCAGGACTTTTCTCTCCACATTTTTCGAGCGGAAACCTGGTAGACCCCATTATAGTTTATGGGGTCCGTGGGTTTCTGTGGGTAACCACTTTTGAAGCCGATTTGGTTTCCGTTTTTTGTGTCCCCCAGGTGGACTCGATGAATGGAAATCCAAGCGCTGGCATGAGCCTAGAGTAAGATCAGAAAGGTGGACGAGGCAGGAGGATTTTATATGATTCTGTGCCCATTACTTTATTCCAAATGTCATTGGAAATAGCTGTAAAAGTATAAAGTAAAACATAAATGGCATAGTACCAAACATGCATTATAGAAGCATCATTCAGTAACAGCACCAGTTTCTGAGCTGTCCTTGGTGCTGAATTACCTAAACCCTAGTATCTGCACCAGTATTCTTCTTCTAAAATAAAGCATTTAGAACATGCAAATAAGGGCAATGTAAAATTTAAGTCATACATAATGGGAAAAAAACACAACATAAACTACATGTATTTTAGGGGTAGTCTCAACCCCATTCAAAATGTGAACCCAGGGGTGATAAGCTGGTCATATTTCCTACTTCCAACATCAACTTCAAGACCTAACTGTCCACTTGTTGCCTATTATATCCCACCCCTTGACATGTGCCCCATTTGCTCAAGATGATGTCATCCTATCTGTACCTGACAATGAAATCTAATCCCTTAACCAAACCTAAAGTTGGCTATGCACACTATCTTAACCTTAGGCATCCAGCAACTTTGTAGGAATCAAACATCTAATATGTACACAGGTGCCATGAGTCTACCCTTGACAGTAGAAGTTGCAATAAAGAAGGATCAGCCATGTTACATCTTTACATGCCTGATTCTTTGTTCTCAAGGACAATATGTATCTGCCAAAGAAGTCAGGCAATGGCTAATTCCCATCTCCCAACTACATCATATGCATGCATGTATATGGGATTGTGAGGAATACAATAGCTATTGGATGAACGTGCATTCAGATGACAGCTAACTAAAGTGTGTGACCACCATTAATGTGGTCACAGGCAATAATTCACATAAGACCCTGAGAGGGGCAAGGAGAGACAAGGCAGGGACATTGCCTATGAAGCGAATAGTTAAAGAGGTTTTCATAACAACATAACTATATCTAAATCTGTAGACAATTAAAAGATAAACATTTTGCAAATATAGATAACTAAAATTTTTGCAGAGTTTTGAAGATTTTATCTAAATGACAGTGTTGACAGTCTTTCCTTTTGATATGTTGCCAATGGATATGACCATAAATGTAGGAAAATTCAATGGTCTGGGGTTTGTCAGAAACCCAGCTATGATTTCCTTACTGTGGACAGGTTATCTGGCAGAAACAATCCAGCAACAATAAGAAAATCATGGCTGGGTTTGTGACAAGTGCCAGACCATAGAAACTTCCTGCATTGAGGGTCACATCCATTGTCAACCTATCAATATGAAAGACTGTGAACACTGTCATTTAGAGAAAATCTTTAAAACTCTGCCAAATTTTTTGTTATTTACATATGCAAAAATGTTTAGCTTTTAATTCTCTACAAATTTAAATATGGTTATGTTCACGAGAAAATCCCTTTAAGGAAGATGGCTTCCAGTCATGGAATAAGTAGAGCTATGGGTTACGTTTGACTAGTAAACAGGGAGTTCTGTAGCATGAAATATCACATCGATATCAAATATAAAAGGGTGTAAGTATGTGAGCCAGAGGGTGCTGTTGAGCGACCCAGGCCAGCCCAGAAAAGGCTCTCAGCCACGCCTTTGGGTGGTGGCACGCAACTCCAGAGGGGCTGGAGCATCCTGCAGGAAGCAGGAAAATGGTGGACCAGCGAGGACAGAGAGAAAGGCTCTGTCCCAGAGGGCTGGCATCCACAGAGGACTGTTGCTAGAGCTGAGTAACAGTCAGGACAGTTAGGGGCTCAAGGAGTGAGTTAGGACCGAACAGCACCGATTGCTCAGGAATGGTGGGGGCTAGAGAAAAAAATTCCAACTGAGCTGGAATCAGTAGAGCAGCTCCTAATGAAGGAGGCAAAGAGCTTGAGTTGTTGAAGGTGGTGAAAGATCCTCTTTAATTCATTTCTATTAACTTGGATTCTGACTCCACAAGATGATTTCACAGCCTGGTTAACACAAAAGCTGTTAAATGTGAGGATAATCCTTACCACATAGCGCAATTATATGACTGCTGTCTTCATGAACAAATTTCCTGGTTACAGCCTCTTCCATTATCTGTTTCACCTGTAAGCAAATAACACAAACAACAATGAGTATACTGTATTTGTCTGTAGCTATGGATTACATTTGTTTAAAAATGTAGCAGAGCTGAGTCTGTCAGTGCTTTACAGCTGAATTAATAGTCACTTTAAGATCACACTGCATTTAAAGGGCTATCTGAATTTTCATGAAAATTTGAAATATGTGCAGAGTCTTACTAGGCAGTCTGTTTTATGACTGTATAAGCCTTCATATATGATGTCCTAACAAGTTTATGCTGCTAATAATCACATTATTTCTGCAGTACACTTTACATTTGTGTCTGAGGCTGGTGGAGTGTACGATAAGGAGAAGTCTACCCCCTAATCCATAATAACAAGTTTGTTTACATGTAATTCTTCCAGGAGTAACTGTAAAATAGCAAAGACATAGAAGTTAAAAGCCCAAGTGAGCATAATAAAGGAGATCCAGGAAAACTGAACTGCAAATATAGGGTAAATACGTATAGGCATGAAGCAGCAGTATGAGCACAGTCAGAAAAACTGCTTGCTGTCTGTAAATAATATCCTATTTGTAACAATACAAGCAGCCATTGTAAGGTGTGAGATGTGCAAAATGTTCAGACCAAATGCAAAAGAAAGCAGTTTGCAGTTTAAATTCAGAGAAAGCAGTTTGCAGATGTGTGTGGTGGCTGTTAGGAGACTCAGCCCCTCCCTTCTGCATTCACTCTGTGAAGATAGAACAGACCTCCCCCTTTACTCACTGTGAAGCCATCTTGCAGCTATACACAGGACTTCCCTAGTAATAGAGAGTGAACTGCAAATTAGCTAGAAGGGAAACACCTAGGGGCAGGAACTTTATAGAGGTATTTCAGACAAAGCAGAAAAATATTTAATTAAAGTACATTACATTTTGGTCCTGTATCACATACTCTATGAAATGAGACTAAGTTATCTGAAAAGTTAGTGGCCATTTAAGTTCTACACTAAACTTACTAAAGGAGTTCTGCCACCAAAGCAAGTTATGACCGTCCTATTCAAAGGAATGGAATGGAACAGAAATCATGTATATGCATTTTGCTCCATTCATTCTCTATGGGACTGCCAGAAATAGCTGGGCACTATACTTGCGCTCTATTAACCTAGGGAGATGGGAAACCTGTTCTTGGGATTAGTTGGTTTCCAGTGATTAGACCCCAGTCAATCAGCAAGTTATGACCAGTGGATAGATAAACTGCTGTGGTGATACAACTCCTTTACAGATTTGGTAAAAAAGAAACATATTACACATAAACATATTCAGCTCTTCTACATCTGCATATGAGGTTTATGTGGCTATAATTTCAACAGTTCTGCATAGTGAACTGTAAAGGAACAATAGGTAAATGTATTATGCTACAGATGTTAATCCCAATTATCCATGACAGGGATCTGACATATTCTTTACATCCAAAAATAACAATAAAGAAACTCAATATACTATATAATTACATTTTCCAGTATGCCATTCAGCGTAATTACACCAGCCTCCACTGTGACATCAGAAGTGAACTGGCTGACCTTGGAATACAGATATACACTGTTTCTTTCTGCTCAGCATACAGGTTACATTCATAAATAACAGATCATGCCTTTGTCCTTCCGTAAACAGCTACAAAATAAATTCTACTCCACCAGTCTACAGAAATGGTGGAGATCAAAATGATCATTCACATTGAAGAGGACATATCTTCTCTCCTGATGTGTCCATTTTACTAAATGTATTTGCATAGTTCATAAATCAGAAATTCTTGAGAACATTTCCTCATAAAGCATTGTGCCATTCCCCTGTTATTTGGGTGTGAGAACCTGGCCTGCTCCATAGCCTACTAGAGCCCTTGTTTTCTGGCATCTTGTTCTTGGGTTGCAACCTGGGTCCTAAGTTGTAGAATCGATCCTGCCTTGCAGGGTAATCTTATACTTTAAGAACAAGTGAAGTATTGGATTATAGGTAGCTTGTTTACTATTCTTTCTTCTAGTTCTGTCAGTTACCTGCTGCAAATTAGGAAACTGCTTAAAGGTAATGTGTCGGTAGGAAATGACCAATTGTTTTAATCATGTTTTTATGTTAAACATATTTTTTTTAAGAATTTTTGTTGATATTGTTTTCATTTTTCCAATTTAATAAGTATGTTTAAAAGACAAAAAAACTCTTGCAATGCTAACTTTTGCCACAAAGCCTAAAACACTCTGTGACTTCCTATTTTCTATAGAAAGACCATAGGCCATAAACACAATGGTCTGTAGCAGACCCTATGGGAGAAATATCTAGGCATGCTCTGTGACCTGGGAAGAGGTCATTGTGTAGAGAGGGGAGTAGATAAGCTGTGACTGGTGGATTCTGTGTCTTATCTACATATATGTTATAGCTGTGATCATAAGTCGGCTGATAAGTGAGAGGGCTGCAGCAAAGAAATCCCCTACAGGAAACAGGAAGTCTAACGCTAGGTTCACACTAGTGTTCGAGTCTGATTTCAGTATAAAATTGGCAGAAACTGGGTGTGATGATTCTGCTTAAGTGTGGCTATAACTCAGATGTATTTTGATCTCTGGGTATAGGATCTCTCTTCTTGCTTGCACTCATTCATACTTTGCGCAGCTATAAGCCTAGGTGCATATTGGCAGTAGTGGCCAGGCTGGAACAGTAGGGCTCCATTGTATTCCTATACAGCCCTGAGTGATCAAACAATAGTGCTTTGTTCAAGCCTGGGCTGTTGATCAGATATGGCTGATAACAATGTATCAATTCACTTTGTCTCAGCTCTATACAAAAGATCTGGACTTGATTGAATTAACTCATCAGACATACTGTCGCCGGTGACCTCATTCTGGGAGGTGGCATAAAGGGTATAAAAGATGAGGTAAGAGGTCTGTGGGAGGAGATTACACTATAGAGATGATGCTATAGAGTTGATTCTATGGAGATCATGCTATGGAGTTGTGAAGAGACCATCACAGACTAGAAGAGATTGGTGTTGGGATTACAAGCGAACACCATGAGGAGATTTTTGTGATGAGACTATTGGACTAATGCTGAGAGACTGTGATGCCACATGCTAGGAGTTAATGCCACATGCCAAGAAGCCTCCACTGGTGACTCACACATGCCATGTGTGAGTGTTGGACTATAGAACCACATCAAGGACATGTGTGGTAAAGTAACTATTTCACCTTTATTCCCTTTTATTTTATTTGTACTGTATCTTGTAACTAGT
The DNA here is from genome assembly GCA_947044405.1 of Leptodactylus fallax. Classification (NCBI taxonomy): domain Eukaryota; kingdom Metazoa; phylum Chordata; class Amphibia; order Anura; family Leptodactylidae; genus Leptodactylus; species Leptodactylus fallax. The sequence continues at coordinate 2,496,253 of CAMRHE010000073.1, read as the reverse complement.
AACTGTTAATGCTTGCATATATCTGCATATCTGTTCTGAACTGTATATATTAGATTTTAATACCGACCCATTTAGGGGTTAATAAATATATAAAATTTAGAAGGCTTGTCTTGTATTTATCTGGTGAACCCAGCACTCACTGGCGGTGAGTGTGGTTTTTATATGAAAGAGGACTCAGGTGGGGCCACAGCAGTGTTGGCGCACTGAGGATCTTTCACACCGGGCGGACCTCATTATAGTCTATGGGGTCCGCGGGTTTCCGCTTTTATGCGGATAGGGTTTTCATCTCTCAGGTCCCCAAGCAGACCCAAAGGACATAAACCTGTACACTAGTGTTTACCTAGTGTAAGCATATTATGTAGTCTAGTGGACAGTGTCAGAACTGCAGAATTTTTAGGATTTTTTTTTTACATATAGATAACATGGAAAATCTTAAAAACCTCACCAAAAATATTAAAAAACATAAAACTCGATTAAAAAAATAAGTCATTTTGTGACAACAGATTGCCTTTATATAGCAATTCCATTACATTTTGGGAACTGCTTAAGCAGCAATTCCATAACACCAAAATCTTGCAGCAAAATTCTGGCACAAAGTAAGCCAACTGATCGGTGGTACAAACTTTAACTAGATAGTCTACAGATGCACCAAATTTATCATCCAGCCATTGTGATAAATCTTGGCTAAAGCAGCCCATGTACATTAGATGTATGTGTATGTGGTTCTCCCTATTCTCCCACGAGAGCAAATGTCAGGGGAGACAAGGATGAGGCAGTAAGAGTTCAAGATTTGCCCGATCCTTTTGTCCACACAGGTCTAACTATCCTCCTATCTCTCCTCCAATGTGCTCTTTGACAGAATACAGTCAGGCTTCAGACCCCATCTGTCCACAGAAACTGCCCTATCCAAGGTCACTAATGACCTTCTAACTGCCAAAGCCAAGCATCACTACTGTGTCCTCCTCCTCGACCTCTCCTCTGCCTTTGACCATTCCCTCCTGTTAGAAACTCTCTCATCCCTCGGCCAGGCCCTTTCCTGGATCTCCTCATACCTCACCAGCCGCACATTCAGCGTCTCCCACTCGCACACCACCTCCCTGCCACGCCCTCTTTCAGTAGGTGTCCCCCAAGGCTCCATCGTAGGTCACCTCCTGTTCTCCATCTACACCCTCGGCCAACTCATAGAATCTCATGGTTTCCATTACAATTGCTATGCTGACGACACCCAAATACATCTCTCTGGACCAGACATTACCTCTCTGTTGTCCAAAGTCCCATAATGTCTAGCAGCCATAGCCTCTCCTCCCGCTTTCTCAAGATCAAAATGGAGAAAACGGAGTTCATAATCTTCACACGGCCCCCCTACCTGACCCATCTATCAAAGTTAATGGAACCACGCTCACCCCAGTCCCACGGGTCCACTGCCTTGGGATAACCTTAGACTCTGACCTATCCTTCAAGCCGCATATTCAAACCCTCAACACTTCCTGCTGGCTCCAACTCAAGAACATCCATCGAATCCGCTCCTTCCTCACCCCTGAAACCACAAAGATGCTAGTCCACGCCCTCATAATCTCCCGCCTAGACTACTGTAACACCCTTCTCCATGGCCTCCCAGCTAAAACACTTGCCCCCCTCCAGTCCACCTTAAACTGTGCTGCTCGCTTAATACACCTCTCCCCCCGTTCTTCATCGGCCAATCCCTTCACTGGATACCCGTTGCCCAGCGAATAGAATTCAAACTACTAACGCAGACATACAAAGCCATCCATAACCTGTCCCCTCCATATATCTCCGACCTAATCTCCCGCTACCTGCCCACACGTAACCTCCGATCCTCCAAAGACCTCCTACTCCGCTCTGCTCTTATCCACTCTTCACACAAACATCTCCAAGACTTCTCCCGTGCATCCCCCATACTCTGGAACTCATTACCGAGACACATAAGACTGTCCCCCACAGTCACAAGCTTCAAGAAGGCCCTGAAGACTCACCTATTGAGGAAGGCCTACAACCTCCAATAACACTACTGTCACCACACCACTACCTGAACAGTCTCTTCCCTCACCTTCTGTATCTATCCCTCTTCCCTCATAGATTGTAAGCCCTTGCGGGCAGGGCCCTCTATCCCACTGTGCCAGTTGGTCACTATTAGTATTATATTTGTTTTGTATATTTTGTGTACCGTATGTAAATCCGCAAATGTAAAGCACCATGGAATTAATGGTGCTATATAAATAAATAATAATAATAATAATAAAATAACTGGCTTTTACTCCTTTCCTATTCAGTACACATGCACTGCTCAGACGAGAGGAGGGTGCATGTGTATGGGGAGTTGGACGAGATAGCTGTTGGCTGACCAAGCTGACAGCTATCACATGTTTATTGCCAGCTGCCAGCCAGTTTGTACTGTCTAAATCTAAGACAGCATTAGGAGATCTACACCAGTGTTGTAGAAAATCTTTTCCTATCTAGCTGCTGATGGCAGCTGTCTGTGTACTATCATATATTACAGGAATCAATACAGGAATCACAGATTGAGTTTCTGTCCTGACTCCCTCCCCTGATAAGCATGCAGTCAAACTCATTAACCAATTATGTTTCCAGGCAACCACAGAATTAATCAATTTACAAACCGAAGATGGTATTAGGAAGGAGGAAAGCCCTCTTGTGATCACAGTTATTGTACATGGCTGAAGATTCATGGAATCATGCAACAAATCGAACAGGGCTCCTTAGTCTTTGATCATACAGTTATAGAGATCACAGATTTGTCAAGAGAGAGAGAGAAGGATCAAGAATGTTGAATTTCAATATGCCTGATACTTTTGTTCTTGGGGGAATAAGTCAATGTCAAACACCACCTTCTACCTTCTCCCTATTCAAAACATATGCACCAAGGGGTAACAGCTATCCAAAGCTTTCCACAGGAAAAAGGTTGGATGAAATTGCCATATTTTCTACATTGGCCAACCATCCTCTAAAAAATGAACATGAACTATCGTTTTTTGACGTTCTAACAGCAGACTTATGCCTGCCAAAAATCTGACTGGCCAAGTTGTGGCTGTGGTTCACTGAAACAATAATACATGCGCATGGCATAATCTGGTGGCAACCGTGGCACATGCCACAAACACTCTTTATTCAGAAACCTTCCAATCTTAAAAACTAGCTTTTTATGTTTCCACCATGTACTAATCTAAATCTGATATTCCATTTCAGTCTTTTGACTTATCATAACTACAAGGCAGCATGCCCTCTGTCTTGGGGGTCACATTTGATGCAGAGCTTCCTTTTAACCCCTATATTCAATCATTTGTACACTCATGTCACCTGCACTTTATTCTTACAACAGAAACATCAGAAAGCCTTATTGTTGCCCTTATTCATTCTGCTTTTCCAAACTCTTCACAATCTATCCTGAAGCAGCAGGAAGACTCATTTTTTCAGTCCATACTGATGCCCCCGGTCTGTGCCAGTCACTGCATTAGCTGCCCATCCATTTTAGGATACAATGTAAACTTATCACTCTCATCCCTAAAGCTCTTGATAATTCTGCACCTATCTACCACTCTAACCATGCTCTCAGCCAGTCATCTAAGACTAACATCCTACATAATCCAAATCTCTCACCAGGGATGTAGAGTCAGAGTTGTGGAGCAAAAGAATTGGGAAAAAAGTCCGATGTCAAAATAAAATAATTATTTTTAGATGATACAATTATTGGTATTGTATAATTAGATGTATTGCTTTTTTGCATATTTACTTTCATAGAAATTCATTCACTAGCTTTTAATGAATCTGAAGTGCTTTAGCGCTTATGACTGACCATGATTTCCAACTATTATGAAGGAGTTGGAGTCGGACTGTGGAAAAATAGAGTAGGTGGTTTGGTCTACCAACTCTACAGTCCTATCTCCCACTCCCGTCCCTAAGATTTATCCTGCGTTGCGCCTATTCTCTGGAGTGCACTACCCTGGTCTATCAAGACTCCTACTTGACTTCTACAGCTTCAAACAGTTTAAAAACGCATCTTTTTAGCCTTGTTTATCATATTCTCTGATCTGACTCTTCTATACTTACACTAGATAAAGTAACTCTTCTTTTATCCCTCTCTTATTATTCCTCAGACCCTTTTGTCCACATCTAAACACTAACCTTGAAAGTCAATGAACTGTACATAGAGATATGAGTTGGTGACAGGCTCAAGCATATTTGTGTTATCCAGATGGCTGGATCACTGTACAAGCACTTTTACCTCTTCTGTGCCCTCTTCTTTCTCATAGATTGTAAACTCTTGCAAGCAGGGCCCTCACTCCTATTGTGTGAATTAATGAAGAAAAAAAAATATATCTTGTACCGTATTAGCCAGTAGATATAAAAAAGTAAAAATTAGATAAAACATTGATAGCATAGTTCTGATTTACATCACTTGTCTCATTTACCACAGCTTTATTTTATTTTTTTTATTTGTTTATAAATATATAACTGAAGCAAATTTACGAAGACTGCCGTTACTTACGCCAGTCTTCATAGCCTCAGAGACGGTGGAAAGTGCGCCTCATTTGTGATGAAGCACACGCCGCCTCATATGTGATAGCGCACCCTCGGGAGAAATGCGTGCCTCAGAGAATGTGCGCCTCAGAGAAATGTACACCAGCTAGTAGCCACATACATTTCCCCCATCATTTCTGACAGATAAATCTGGCAGGGCCGATGGCCCTAGTCCCTGCCCCTATTTGCTGTCGCAATTTTAAAATTGTGAAAACTGGCATTCTATAGGGCTGGGCAATTAATCAAAAAATAGCCAAAACCGAACGTCAACCTGGATACGTGATTGTGTTCACATCGGTTATTTTGGTTCAGTTATTACAATATGCATGAGGTTCCACCTGCAGTTTCGTTCGGACTTCTATTATATTCTTGGGTCCCTTCAGGGAATTGTGGGGTGGAACTATTCTTCTACTATGGTAAAAGTGGTTCCTTCTGTTGCAAGTGAAAAAGGGAGGCCATGCTTCTATTATGACACTATCAGTCGCTGTAACTGAGGGTCTGAGTCTGTCACTATTACTACGAATCTGTGGCTGTCCCTTTTTATATGGGGTCTGTGGTTGTCACTGTTCGGCTCGGTTCACATCTGCGCTATTTCCATTTGTCTATGCTATCATTGGAAGAAGAAAATGAAAATAACAGTGCCACATCCATTACATGATGGCCCCTAATGGTACCCGACAGACCACATTGAAATGTTGGGTTTCCATCATGGTGTTTGCCATTTGATGTGATGCATGCCGCAACCTTTTGTCTAGCTATACTGACAGAATCTGATACTAAGCACACATGTGAATGAAGTCTTAAGAGGGTATATTGAGGTGTGTTCTGAGCAGTCCTGTGAGAAAATATTGACTTAATGGTTAAGGTAAAACTAGATAAAAACTTTGCAATATTCACAGGGTCACTTAGATTGACATCACAAGCACGGATTCACTGTATCCATGGAAACAATATTTATTTGGAAATAATTATTTTATGCTATTATAATTGCCAATAATAAAAAAGAAGACCTCTGTGACTTTACATGTAAATACTTCAGGCCTATATTTTCACAGGCATACATTTTCTTACTCTTAGACTTATACTACTTCTTAGAAACATTTATTTTCAACAGAAATTATTGTGTGACTATGGCTACATGGCATTGATTCCTGTCGCGCAATGAAAAGATCGCTGTGTTGCCATGCGACTCCTTCCCCAATGTACTGTAAGTGAATGGATTGCACCCCTGAGGGTACTGCAACTGTGAGCACTGCTGGATTTTTTGTGAATATAAGTCAGTCACAGTACCATTGGGGGTCACAATATGACTCCACTCACTTACATTGGTGATGAAATTGTAGGGTGATCTTTGGTAACGGGATGGGAGACACGGCCAAAGTTGCCATAACATTAAGGAAATTTGGAGTCTTTGCATCACTGAAGCAGATAAAATAGCTACCATAACAGAAACTGTGACTGAAGCCCATATGGACAGTATGGATATGTGAAACCTCACTGTAGACGGATATCTGGCCTAGCTGTGATATTGACTTGTCTATAGCTAAATGGAGACAGTCAGTCTCGGGTAAAAGGCGTCATCAAGGATTCTGTTAATGACAAGAGATTCAGGAGCCCAGATGTTGTGCAGATGAATGCGAAGTGAATTACTCTGCAAGATATAATGAAACCAAGCAAACAACATTATTAAAGGGTGCCAAGACTAGATATTGATGGTCTGTCCTAAGGACGGGTCATCAATATGAGATCTTTGGTTGTCTGACATCCAGCACCCCAACATATCAACTGTTCAACATACATAGTGTATTCAGCTTAAAGCAGAGGCCTTCATAAACTGTGTAGTGGTCAAGATGTGATACTGCAAATTAGATCCCATTCACTTCAATAACAGCATGGATGGCAACCAAAAAGTGTACAGAGGCAGCTGACCAGTGAGGGAGAGGTTGTTGCTAGAATATAACATACCTTTGTGACCAGTGGAGGACCTCTGAGATCCCACCAATCACAAAGTGGTAGCAGATCCTGGAGATATACCATCATTTTCTAACTATTGTCCCACAGAGTTACCTGCAGGGTATAACTGTAGCTCATAGTTCCGTGCTGCATCATTTCATTCAATTTTATTTGTATCTTAAGGACACAGATAGCGTTGAAATCGCTACCTGCCACCTGAAGGGGACCCTTATTACCATAGGGCCTGCTTTAGATGCACCATTTGCCCTATGGTTAAAGCAGCTCTGGCTATATGAACAAAAGCATTGTAACACCTGCATACATGTTACACCTACCGGAGCTTTTATGACATCCCATTCTAAATCCGTAGGCAGCTTCCACTGACGAATTCTGGAAGGAATTCCAAGATTTTCAAGAGTGTCTGAGAGTTTTTTCCCATCCAGATGAGCATTTGTGTACTCACTAATATTGGATGAAAGGGCATGGCTCTGTTCTAGTTCATTCCAAGGGTGTTCAATGGGTTTGAGATCAGGGCTTTGTATGGGCCAGTCAAGTTCTTTCACACCAAACTCATACAAATATGCCTTTATGGACCTTACTTTGTGGAATAAAGTTTAAAGCATACAATTGTCTTGGTATGCTGAGACGTTAAGATTTCCCTTCACTAGAATTAAGGGGCCTTCATCGAAGCCTGAAAAACAGCCCCATAGCATTATCCCTCCTCCACTAAACTTTACAGTTGGCAAAATGCAGTCAGGCAGATAACATGGCAGATAATTTTCTCCTGGCAATTTCCAAACCCAGACTTGTCCATAACAGTGCCACATAAAGAAGATTCATCACTCCACAGAGGATGTTCCACTGCTCCACAGTTCAGGGGCAATATGTTTTACATCACTCCATCTGACACTTGGCATTGTGCTTGGTGGTATAATGTTTGCATACAACTGCTCAGCCAAGGATAGGTCATCGGTATGTGATCTGTGGGTGTCCAAGGCTCCAAAGGCTACTGGCACTTAAAGTTACAGCAGTGGACATGGAGTGCATGCGGCTACTTCTATTCATATAATAGGAGGGCCTCGATAGCCTCAATCACCGCATAGCAGTAGCTCCAGGGAAATGTAGTGCCGCTCCTATTACTTGCACATGCTCACCATCCACTGCTGTAACTTCTGGCGCCCGGAGGCTGATAGAACGTTTGATCTATGTGGGGTCTAAGTGTCCACAGGAAAGGTCACCAGTATGAAAAATCCTTTTGGGAGTGGACAACACCTTTGCAAATGACCCATTCATTCACAAATGTTTGTAAAGGAAACTGAATGGTTAGAATTCAGGATTCAATGAGTAGGAGCTGGGGAACAATAGTTTTCTCCATATAGTGTATGTAAAGTCTATTTATTGTGACTATATTGGATTGCTAAAGTATGATATGAAGATGAGCAAAAACCATAGTGTTGTCCTCATGTCACACATTACTGTAACTCTTTTTACCCTGGGAAGTCTTGCAAACACTTGGTATCTTGGCAACAGTGCTAACCACACAGCTATTGTACCACAATCCTGCTATGATACATTATTTCTAAGCTGCAGAATGAAATAAATACATTGTACCATTTAACACTCAAAGAGAAAATTACTAGTCTTTTGTTCTCTTTAAAGAACCTATAAGGAACTGCCCTGTGCACCGAGCGCAGTGTTACAGACTCCATAACAAGTCTCTGCACATTAGGCAAAAATAAAGCATACTCATATGTACAGCCCTAACATGGATGTAAAGGAGCCATAATATGGCTGTGTGCATTAGCCCTAGATAGCAACACACAATAACTGAACGTTCTCCATTTACATTTTAGAGAACATAACTCTCACCAATTTGCATGATGCCAGCCCCCATAATGATGTAAAGAAAATTCAAAATATACAATCAGAAAGTGATTAGCATTGTTTGCCTTGCAGTGCTTGAGTCCTAGGTTCGAATCTGACCAAAGACTCCATCCATCTGCAAGGAGTTTGTATGTTCTCCCCCTGTTTGCTTGGGTTTCCTCCGGGTACTCCGGTTTCCTCCCACACTCCAAAGACATACTGATAGGGAATGTAGATTGTGAGCCCTATATGGGACAGTGACTGACAATGTCTGTAAAGCGCTGCGGAATATGATGGCGCTATATAAGTAAGAGAAATAAATAGATAAAACAAATTTTAATGAATAAATTAAATTTGCAAAACATTGCTTTTAAGGATAGTCCATCTTCACTAATATAGCAGCCAAGTGCAAAGCCAAACTGAAGCCTATGTATATAATGTATATTTGTAAAGCTCATTCATACGCAGCTGTGATGGATAATGATGTCACAGTGTATGTGTTCACAGTCTTTGTGTTACTGTGTTCCAGACAGTTTTTACTTGGTATAGTGTACTTCCATTTCCACTAAGTGAGCCTGCTAATCTTTGTTTTCACACCTGCAGAAAGCTGTCATATCTCCCATGTGAGATAGTTCTCGGTTTTACAATCTTATTTTTTTAGTTTAATACAGTATATAGAGACATATTTTTCTTTGGTTTCCAAATAGTTTTCAATTTAAAGGGGTTGTCCAGGTTTTTTTTTTTTTTTTTTTAGGCTGGGGAAGGTGAAAAGAAAAACAAAAAAACATATTCACCTGTCCCCAGTTCTCCAAACGTGGTCCGGTCCTGCTGCTCCAGTGTTTTTTCTGGTGGAAGTCCTCAGCACACATGACCGCTGAAGTCAATCAGCGGCCTAAAGAAAGGGACACCGGACATCACAGTGCGGTGGGGACATCCGGCAAAACAAGACAGCAGAGCAGCAGGACTGGACCACACTGGGAGACACTGGAGCACCGTGGACATGATTTTTTTTTAAATTTTCTTTACATTCCCTGGCATAATATTAAAAAAATAAATAAATAAATTCCTGGACAACCTCTTTAAAGGGGTATTCCCACGTCCATAACCATTTTTAAATTTGTAGATTAAACATTTTTGCAAATATAAGTAATTAAACATTTTGCATCGTTTTAAAGATTTTCTCTAAATATCTTGTGGTCACAGTCTTGTCTTGATCGGTTGCCAATGGATACGACCATGAATGCAGGATCTTTCTAAGGTCAGAAAATCAGCTATGATTTCCTTATAGTGGCCGGGATATCTTCTGATACATGTAGTCTCCCTGCCTGATAACCCAGCTACAATAAGAAAATGATGCCTGGGTTTTTGACAAGTCCCAGACCATATAAAGTTTCTGCATTTGTGTTCGTATCCATTGGCAACCGATCAAGACAACAGGCTGTCACCACTAACATAGTTAGAGGAAATCTTTGAAACTCTGCAGAATTTTTAACTACTTATATTTGCAAAAATGTTTAATTTTTAGTTATCTACAAATATAGATATGGTTATGTTCATAGGAATACCCCTTTAAGGCTAGGTTCACATTTGCGTACAGACCCAAATGATGGAGAGCCGGACCACTAAAACAGTGGTCACCATATACTATAATGGGGTCCGCCGGGTGTCCGCCGGTGCAGGACTTTTCTCTCCACTGATTTCTGGCGCTTTCTGCAGCAGAGTCTCCAACCTTAGCCTTTGTATTAGCAATACAACAAAACTCATGTGATATCAGGGTATGTTATTTGCTGTTAAACCTATCGGGGAAAGATTTATCAAAACTGGTGTTTTCTCTGCCAGCCCTGATCTCCTTGGACCAGAGTGATTTATTAAGAGACATACAGTATATCTTTTAATAAATTACAATCATCTCTGTGCCTCACTCCAGTTTCTGGTACGCATTATAGCAAATCTATTGCACTCCTTCATCAAAGTCCAGTCCACTTTTCAGAAAAGTGCCATGAACAATACAGAAGGGTAAAAAATTAAAATTTTTTGATCAAAAATCCCCCCAACCAACTTATTGTGGTTTATGAAAGAGACATTTCATTTCAGTAACAAATTTAGCTGTCCTATAGTAATAGTTATTATGTAACTCTATGTGTCATTTTTTACATTTGCTATATCACCCTATGAATGGAGTGGAGACTAATTTTTATGTATGTTTAGCTACACAAGAATCAGAGCTTTGGATGACAAGTCTAAGCAGAGAACTGTAGATTTCCCTTCCTTTCCATGGGCAGACCTTCTATACATGAACATTAACATTGCCACTTCACCTTATTTAAGAATGTATAAACCTCACCTTGAACTATTTAGCTTGGCTGACTTTGGCACCTTAAATTCTATGGACACATTTGGGGTCAATTTACTGAAGTGCATGCATTTCTGGCTTAAAATCAGTTTTGTAATTTGGTATTAATAAAATTTTGAAACCATTTGTCTTCTGCAGTTTCTACTACATGATTCACATTACGTAGCAATCTGCAAAACACCACTCATTAGAAAATTTGTCAGACTAGCTGCTTGATGGCTCAGTCTTCATCCCCTCTCCCCTTTACAACTCTATACGAGCAAATCTAAGGCTAGGATCACACTTGCACTGGGCTCTCTGTTGTTTAGGTCTGCCGCTACCATTTGTCTTCTGCAGTTTCTACTACATGATTCACATTACGTAGCAATCTGCAAAACACCATTCATTAGAAAATTTGTCAGACTAGCTGCTTGATGGCTCAGTCTTCATCTCCTCTCCCCTTTACAACGCTATACGAGCAAATCTAAGGCTAGGTTCACACTTGCACTGGGCTCTCTATTGTTTAGGTCTGCCGGAGACCCAAACGACGGAGAGCCCTTCCGCTAAAACAGAGGTTACCCACAGACCCTATAGACCAGGGGTAGGCTACCTTTTTTGTTCGGCGTGCCGATTTCGATTAAAAAAATCAAAGTTGAGGTACTCGGAGTGCCGGTCAATAATTGTAAGTCTGACGACCCCTGCACATGGTATTATGTCCAATAGCGGCCCCTGCACACGGTATTATGTCCTATAACGGCCCCTGCACATGGTATTATGCCCCATAGTGGCCCCTGCACACGATATTATGCCCCACAGCGGTCCCTGCACACAGTATTATCCTCCATAGCGGCCCCTGCACACAGTATTATCCTCCATAGTGGCCCCTGCACACAGTATTATCCTCCATAGTGGCCCCTGCACACAGTATTATCCTCCATAGAGGCCCCTGCACACAGTATTATCCTCCATAGTGGCCCCTGCAAACAGTATTATCCTCTATAGTGGCCCCTGCACACAGTATTATCCTGCTATTGCTATTATTTTAGCGTGTAACGGATATCACTAGAGAGGCAGGCGGCGTATTTTACTCTATAAAGATCAGGTATGGACAAGACAGGGACAGTGAAAAAATGTAAACTTTATTGGTGACTTTGTGCATGTGTTGTGTAAGTATTTGGTGCGACACTTTTGGCGCTGCGACCTGGACGATGGTAAATGATGCAACTGGATTCATTTTAAAGATGAGAATCTCATCTTTAAAAAGATACCAAGATCGCCATGATAGACCTTACAGATTAAGAGCGATTCACTGTTAAAACGATGTCGGGAATTGAGATCTGCATTGGGATTTCAATGCCGAACATCGTTTTCACTAGCGAATCGCTCAGGATATTTAAGGACGATCATGGTGCTCTTGGTATCATTTTAAAGATGAGATTCTCATCTTTAAAATAAATCCAAGTGTTTCTTTATAGCTTTAACCAATCCTGAGCAATTCACTCAGGTACAGTAGTGAAGCCGGCAATTACCGGCTTCACCACTGTAAATAGACTGTGCAGAAGCCGGGTGCTGCCGCATCCATCTTCACCCTGCGCTAATGAAATTTTAAGGAAGCCGGATGGAAAAACGCTGCAGGTAACGTTTTTCCATCCGGCTGAGGCACAGATCCGGCGCCAGAACTGATGCCTCTTGTGCCAGAACCGATCCCATAGAAAACTATGGGATCCGTCCTGGCATCAGTTTCCCCTCCGGCTTGTGCGCACCATGCCGGAGGGAAACAGATAGCTGTGCCGGACATATGTGAACACACCAATAACTCACTTTTTCCTGCTCCGCAGCCACTGTGTGGGCGCTTCTCCCTGATGTCAGCGACCACTGATTCGGTCTCAGGGGTCACGTCGCGTCATTATGCGTAATGACGTCGGACGTGACCCCTGAGGCCCTGTCAGCAGTCTCTTACGTCAGGCAGAAGCGCCCGAAGAGAGCAGAGCCGCTGCGGATCCGGGGAAGGTGAGTTAACATTGTTTTTTTATGTTTGATCACCTTCCCGGGGGATCCGTTTATTATACTCTGGGGTCTGAAGAGACCCAACAGTATAATAATAGCAGTTTCGTTTTGGCCGTGTTTGGTCCTGATCGAAACTGCTGGGTGAGGACTCCGCTGCCGTGCCAGGGAAATAAGCCTGGCGTGCCACACTCGGCATGCGTGCCAGGGGTTGCCGACCCCTGCTATAGACTATAATGGGATCCGTCGGGTTTCTGCCGTTTTTATAATGTAACCGATTTTTGGCGTATTCTGCTGACATCTTTATAGCCAAAGAAAATAAACTTAAATTGAGGAATGTCAGCATTATAAGTGTTCAGGAAAGGTGAGATAAGAGCTGCAGTCTGAGCTGTCAGAGAGCCTTTCTGATAGATCTCACTGTGAATGCCATTCTGTAACTTGATATGTAATGTGATACAAGAAGCCGCACAAATCAAAATTTTATTAAAAAGAGAGCCTACCACTATCAAAATTATCAAAATTACTTCTATACCACTTATATGGAATTGTAGGGGCTGTTTGTGGCATATTGAAGATACTGTTTCTTTTTGTAATGAAGTACAATCTTGTTGATGAGAAAATCAACTTTTAATACATATCCAAATGAACTTTTTGGTTTACTCAGAGTCTGGTCGTAACTGCCAGGGCACCCGTTTTCATCTGTGATCGCCACACAACAGGACTTATCAACCCTTATGTTACTGGGTGACACTGGGCAGCAACCGCAGGCAAAAACGGGTGCTATGGCAGGTGTGGCCAAGCCCTGAGTGCACTGAGCAGCTCACATATATACGATTTTCTCACTGGCAACATTATGTTGCTAACAGCCCTTACAACAACATATCAGTTATGGTAGTGGTAGACTCCCTTTTAAAGCCCAATTATAAAAATTATCTTTAGCAAAAACAAAAAATAATAAAGCAGTAGGCTTACCACATATAACATATCTTTATATTACAGTGAGATGTATTAAATGAAAACTATAGCTCTGCTACAAGGGAAACACAAGTGTGTATGTACTGTATACCAAATGCTATTTAAACCTCATAAATAGATTTGTTTATAATGTAAATGCAAGGAGATGGTTCACTGCACTGGGTCATTCTGTGAGTATGTCATGTCAATGGACTGAAGACTAACCTATTATTACTGTATCTATAAGAATTCTATAGGGGCATGAAAGGAAATAGATCAGCTCTTTATTGTAACAGATAATGACTCATCTTCATCTTTGTAACAGGCAGATTTACATCTCCTGCACACACCATCATGTCAAGATGACACCACACCGCACTTAACAGCCTTATAATTACGCTGACCTTCCCCTACTGAAAAAGGTTTAACACATAATCCAACAGATGGAGAAAAAAATGCAACAATACAGAAACCTTGCTAAGTAAGTTTATGAATTTTATGGAGCCCGAGTACATGACCAAATAGCATGCCATCAAGTGGAGTTATCCACTTTCCAATATTGATGGCCTATCCTTAGGATAGGCCATCAATATTAGATCTGTTGCTGTCTGAGCCCTGGTCCTCCAATAGATCATCTGCTACGGGACAGTTTGGTTCTTAGTAATGTTTAGATGACGGGAAATGCACTACTCACTTGCCATACAAAGTGTAGTGGCGGCTTTAGGAACAGCACTGCAGTACCTAAAGCCACAGCTACAGTTTGTACAGTGAGTGAGTAGAGCGGCTCCCAACATGAACAGGAATTGTGCTGCTCCAATGCAGCTGATCTGTGGGATTCCTGGGTGTCAGACCACCGCAGATATACTATAGATGCCGTATCATAAGAATAGGCTACCAATGTTTGGAATTGGATTCATTTTATTAGGCAATATAAATACTCAGCTATGTTGTGACTTCACATACTGTCTAGCCATTGCATACAAAATAAGAATGACACTTTATGCCTCCTCCTCTATTCTGGTTTTATTGTGAGCAGTGGTGGCCATTTCTGCAGTTTACTAACCTCTGCAGCAATGACATACTCCCGCACATGACCACTGAGGCCAGTGACTGACTGCAATGGCCATGTGTAGAGTGACTGACATCTTCATTGCCGCACCAGAATCAAAGATCAATGTTGAGTTTTCATAACATCTTCGGCTAGTGCACATCTCATTTCAGGGACGATTATGTAGAGGAGAGAATAAAGCTTATTTGCATATGAATAAAAAAATGAATGGAAATCGACGGTCATTAGCTTGATACTAATTTTCCCACTGACAGACTCTCTTTGATAGATAATGTGATTCTGGGCCAAAATGTAATGCATGTTAAAAATCTAAAAATGTTGCTGTTTTCTGCCTGAAAACTTCTCTAAGGACCGAATGTGTTTAGTTGAGTACTTTTAACCATATCCTAACTTTTACAACATCAAATGAATAGTATATCCTAAAAAAAAAAATCAAGAATGCCATTTTAGAAAGCATTGAAGGGACTATTGGTTTAGACGTAGTTTATTTTACATCATTTCTTTGTGATTCATAGCATGTGGCAGTATGATGAAAACCAATGCTTAGCAGAGAATTGACCCACGTAACTGCGTAGCTTCTTTCAGGAATGGCTAGGGATGAAAATACTTCCTTTTTCATTGAATCTTGTGAAAATGACTTCTGACAAGTGGAGCAGAGTCATCTCTTTATACAGCCATCTACCATTAATCACAGCAGGAAGAGGAGACTACTTGGGATGATCCATGCGGACCAACGTCAATAGGACATGTTGTGAAACTAATCCAGACAGTCACTTGTAAAAGTAGCAGTGTAATAAATGAATCACAGATCAAAATGGTTTCCTATGACTCATCTGAAACAATTTAACTACAAGATAATGCTCCCAAAGTATTCACTTTTTTCTCAAAAATGCCTCTGGGATGTATTACAGATGAGCCAAATGGATATGACAGGAAACAAATTCACAAAAATATCATAACAAATATTGCATTTTTCACAGGTAGCAAATAAAATGTAGACAACAATTAACCCAAACACTAAAATTGTGTCTTTAATATTTTCATATCATAATTGTTAAGATAAACAAATTGAGACTAAAGTGATCATATCTTATGTACATTTTTCCCCATATGCTGTATAAAGGGGGATACCGAGTGTAAAACTGACACCTCCCACAGGATAGGCAAGTAGTCTCAGATTGATGGAGGTCTCCACCAATCAGAATAGAGGTCCTGTGTCTCCATATAAATGACATCACAGGTCGAGCATGTGCACTGCTGCTCTATTTATCTCTTTGGGATTCCCAAAGAGAAGTGGAGTACTGTGACCCATTCACATAGGGTCAGGGTGGAGATTCTAGAAGTCAGACCGGTCAGGCACTTATCACCTATCCTGTAGAAAAACTTGGTATAACCCCTTAAATGTCTCATATTTTTACAGCAGTGGACTTAAATATCAGATTTCATTTAATATTAGTATGTGTTCCTGATCTGTGCACTAAGAAGGCTTTCCTGTATTTGCTGTCATTCTCACGACAAATATGTACCATTTATTATAACATACATCATATATCATACATACAGTAATTCATAAGTTATTCTAATTAATATGTATTTGGTATGTCCTATATTTTACATTATAATTACTAAGTCTTACTTGAACAGTTATATTAATAATCCACTTAAGGAGGAGCTTTCACCATCTCAACCAACTTGGGCTCTTTTATATACACTTTATAGGCATTTACTCTTCAGAGGCCATGAGATGTCACATTAATCGCTCACATGAACTCTTTACAGCTCAGTCCCATTCAAGTGAATGAGGCTGAGCTGCGATACCAAAGCGCTGTGCTTGGTTTTGTGTGAAGAGACCACAACACTCTTCTGAATGTTGCAGTCCTGGGTGATGGACCCCCTCTTATCTTCAATGAGTGACCTATCCTGAAGGAGATTAGTTGATAAGCAACCCCATTCCCTCCAGGTCGAGTATAAAGAAAGGCTTATAATGATAAGACTCTTATTTTTGTGCTAACTTTTGCAAATCTTCCTTAGTATCTGTGGTTGTCTATCATCCATAAAATAAACAAACAAATAGGACAATATATCATTGTAACATTTGACTTATTATGCAGTAATAGTAAGGCGCAGTGCATGAGAAGAGCAGCTTACGGTTTTATACTCTGCGACACCGCACTGACATTACACATGGTTCTCACTCTAGTGATGTCATACGGTGTGACATCTCACACATGGCTGCCTCTCACATTTATCACCTTATTTCTAGGCTCCATTGAACATTTTTAGATCCTATTTGAAACCAAACACATCTATAAATGGGATTCTGCCCCATAGGAATATCTCATATCTAAAGACATCTATTCTAGCAGTATTAAACCTCTTGTTGATGAATTCTGTCTAAAAGCTCACTCCTTTACTGACATAATATCTTGGATCCAATATACAATAGTTTGTAAATAGTGCTAGAAATGAAGCATCATAATACAGACGTCCTGGAAATATAATAAAGCAGATTTACTAAAAGGTCACTAATGGAAAATGTAGCTAAGAGATTTCTGAAGCTTGCCTTGGGTGGCCTGCTTATTTACAAAATATTTCTCAAGGGAACTTTTCTTATCCAAGACCCTATTGAATCTTGTTTTTCCCAAAGTACATTTCAAGAATGTGGCAGGAGCAAGGTCTGTAAGTCCGTTATATAAGATTTATATCTGAAGAGAGACTTTTGCCTTCCTAGTGGAGAACAGTTACAACATGCCATACAGCTTGGGTCTGCTTTATAATAGAAAATATTGCATTTAGGATTGTTCACATGGAGGGATTTGGCGATGATTTTTAAGCAGATTCCGCTTGATCTTGCTGCGGATTCTGTGGCTGATTCAGTCAAAGGGTCCACGGGTTGAGCCACTCCGCAGATTAGCCGCATTCATCTGAGTCTAATCGGGGTGAAAGCTCCGGCAGAAAGACAAAGCACTGCTTCAGATTTCCGCCACGGGAAGACGGGGCTGCGGAAATGGAGGAGGAATTTGAGGCAGAAAGTCCACCTCAACTTCCATTTCCTCCATGTCAACATCTTAGCGCATTTCCTTATTTGAAATCTGAACTGAACCGTACACTAAATACAGAAATGAACAGTACAAGAAACTAATCTGTGCTGTTTAACGCCGGACTCCACATGGCAAAAACTGCAGCGTTTTACAGACCCTGCAAAGTGGATGGGATTCTAGTGAATCCCATCCACACATTGCCAAAAAAACACGCAGAGGATATGCTGCGATTTCCAAAATCACCGCAGTTTTGGAAATTGCAGCATGTCAATTATACCTACGGAAACGCCAGCAGTTTCCTTATAGGCATAACTGAAGCAGAAAGTCTGCAGAGCAAACTTCTGTGGACTTTCTGTGAAAAGTGCTGTGGGAAAAACCGCAATAAGTTGCCACCGTAGTTTTTCCCACAGCACTATGTGGGGCCTTAGCCTAAGGTTGGGTTCACATCTGTGCTGGGTGTCCGTCCAGCATCTGTCTAAAATCGCCAGACAAGAAAGTCCAGCAAGCATGACTTTTTCGTCCAGCAATGTCATTTCGAAAGAATGGACACCCAACGGATCCTATTATAGTCTATGGGGTCCCTTGGGCTCCGTGGGTGTCCACTATTTTATCAGCCCATTTGTCTGTTCTTCTGGATAAAAAGAATGGACACCTGGCACTAGTGTGAACCTAGCATCATATGAAATACCCTTTACGTCCCTTCATAATAACCAGATGAGAGTTTCCTGCTATTGGAACTTCCAGCAATCTGCTGTAATCTGTGCTGGAAGTCACATCAAGCAGTAATCTCACTTGCAGGTCTACCACAGGTGATATAATGCACTGTATGTTCCACTTTAAAAACAAAGGAATAACTTTGCAAAACATGTTCCAAAGATATAAACCTTGTTAGTGTTGATGGAAATTAGGGTATACCAGCCAAATGGGCAGTAAGAAGTGATTTCCCTGGGTGTGGGGTCTCCGTGTTCTGTATGTCACGCAGTGTTGTCCTAATTTACATGAACATTATAAGGCCTTATATCTTTGGAACGACCAAACAGATTTGGATAACAAAACACCAAACTGCTCAGGGCGACAGTGTCAGATGATGTAGGTCATTGGATTTTTCATACAGGGCCTTTTTAAAGAGACATCCACTGTAAGGCTACATGCACGACTGCCATGTACAGGTCTGTGAAAAACTAAACCAACAACACGTGGGTGGCATCATCACAAACTGTACCGTAACCCACAGCCAGGCAAGACACAGCCACAGTCTCTAGTGACTGTATACATTTTTTTGGCTAAATGTTTGGCGTGAATATGGATTTTAGCTGAGTATTAACGTACAGTACATAACTTATAGTGTTAAAATTTATTGTGTTGCCACTCCAACAAAATGTGTAATATGCAATTTAATTTATAGCTGTAGAAATGTATCAAAGTGTTAAACACTGTATAGCAGCAGCACAGTCAGGGCAGCGCACAGGAGAATGCGTTCACTCCTGGGAAATAAGCTTGTGACTTGACATTTACTTCAGCAAGTTTTACAAATAGCTCGAATTAATTGACATTATGATCTACTGACTTGGATATGAGTCAAGATTCTTAAATGTATATACGTTTCAAATACAATATATTATTAGTATCATTATTATTATTAATTAAGTAATCAATCAATTTATTCAACATACAAATGTATAAAGTGTTTGAGATATATATTACACACACAATATATTTATAATCGCATTAACTATATATATATATATCTATATATACTTTAAATTATATGTTATATTTTACATTATATATATTTTATATATCAGCTGTACTGGGCCACTTCCAAGCAGTTGGCTCCATGTCTTGTATAGTGGCAGGGCGCTGATACTGTAGCTTAGTTCCCATTGACTTATGGCCCTATATTGTGTATAGTATGGGAGTCGGAAGAGGTCCTGTAGGATATAAGCCATAAAAACCTATATCCTGGACAACCTCTTTAATGTGGTTATCCAGGATGTGAAAAAATTGCTAAACTAAAGAACTAATGTAAAGTTTTATTCCGACGAGCAATGCTAACAGTCATGTGACGCCTGCGTTAAAATCAATTCATTTGAATTGAGCTATTCACATGACCGATTTTTTTGACGGTCTGTTTTAAAGGCTTATTTTTGCCCATTTTCAAGGGTCCCTCAATAGACTCAAGTCTAATGGGTGCTCCGTGGATGCAAAACAGCTAAGAAAAATGGTTCTTTATCTGCTGTTTTATACCGTGTTTGCCTAAACAGAGCTTAATTAAGATATTAAACTCGCAATTCAGTTTTGTTTCCTTTTTTTGTGGCCTGATGTTATACATTTTAAATAGGGATATATATATACAGTACAGTCCAAAAGTTTGGATACACCTTCTCATTCCAAGAGTTTTCTGTATTTTCATGACTATAAAAATTGTAGATTCACACTGAAGGCATCAAAACTATGAATTAACACATGTGGAATTATATACTTAACAAAAAAGTGTGAAACAACTGAAAATGTGTCTTATATTCTAGGTTCTTCAAAGTAGCCACCTTTTGCTTTGATTACTGCTTTGCACACTCTTGGCATTCTCTTGATGAGCTTCAAGAGGTAGTCACCTGAAATGGTCTTCCAACAGTCTTGAAGGAGTTCCCAGAGATGCTTAGCACTTGTTGGCCCTTTTGCCTTCACTCTGCGGTCCAGCTCACCCCAAACCATTTCAATTGGGTTCAGGTCTGGTGACTGTGGAGGCCAGGTCATCTGGCGTAGCACCTCATCACTCTCCTTCTTGGTCAAATAGCCCTTACACAGTCTGGAGGTGTGTTTGGGGTCATTGTACTGTTGAAAAATAAATGATGGTCCAACTAAACGCAAACCGGATGGAATAGCATGCCGCTGCAAGATGCTGTGGTAACCATGATGGTTCAGTATTCCTTCAATTTTGAATAAATCCCCAACAGTGTCACCAGCAAAGCACCCCCACACCATCACACCTCCTCCTCCATGCTTCACGGTGGGAACCAGGCATGTAGAGTCCATTCGTTCACCTTTTCTGTGTCGCACAAATACATGGTGGTTGGAACCAAAGATCTCAAATTTGGACTCATCAGACCAAAGAACAGATTTCCACAGGTCTAATGTCCATTCCTTGTGTTCTTTAGCCCAAACAAGTCTCTTCTGAGACTTCAGTCATTCAGGTCCTCTGGGGGACCCAAAGAACGGAGAGCCGGACTGCTGAAACAGCGGTTACCCGCAGTCCTCATTGAGTATAATGGGGTCTGGCGGGTGTCTGCCGTTTTCATACTGAAAGCGACAGTGAGAAAAGTCCTCCGTGCCAGGTTTCTCCAACAGAGACTCCAGCTCAGATGTGAACTTAGCCTAAGTGTTGACAGTCTTTTGTCTTGCTAGCTTACCAATGGATATCAATACAGAAACTTTTTAGGGTATGCCACTTGTCAGAAACCTGGCCATGATATCCTTATAGTGGCAGGGTTAACTTCTTGATTACAATGTGTATAGAATACGGCTGAGCCTGTCTCCTTCATTAGTTTACAGAGTCAGAAGATGCATGTCATTTCAATATATAAATATATAACCATGTAAATCAGGCACAGAGGAGCTGAGTGCTAGCAGCACAGGGGCAAAGTGCATGGCTAGCTTCTATCTCATTTAGGCATGTTTTGTCTAATTAAATAATAGCGCCATATCCAGAAATCCCCTCACCACAAGTGGACAGGATAATAGAACAAATCTCAGTATACATAAGTCACGACTTATGAATGAGGGATGATCTTCTTGCTTAGTATTAAAAGGCTGAGCTTCTTGTCAAAAGTGTTAAATCAAATCCAGAATATTCAAGCCAAATTGAAATGAGTGTTCAGTGCACCTAAGAAAATCTGCACGCAACTTACTGCATTAGTAAAATGATGTTTTGACTAAAAATCAACCATTTAATGTGTGTGCGGCCATCTTGACACTCTCTCTCTCACCTCTGATGGCAGATGTCAGGGGAGTTATTCAGCGGCTTTGTTCTTATGTTCTTAGGGTAGATAAGCCCCTGTTAGTTGAGTCAGGAACCTGCTTTCTCCTCTCCCTATACTAAGAACACACACACACTTGGCTAATCCAAGCTTGCATGTGCAATCAGGAGAGATAACTTGGCCCATTTGACTGGCAGCTATCTAATGTGTATGGCCAGTCTAGGGTTAGAAGACCCAATTGTTGTGTTGGCCTTTTACATTAGATGTATCTTCATTGTCATTAGAGAACCATCTAGTGTGTATGGCTGACTCTCCTCCAATAACTGATGTTAAAGGGGGTTTGCAGGCTAAAGATATTGATGACCTATCCTGAAGAAAAGTCACAAATATCAGCTCAGTGGTGTCCTAACATCTGGCAACCCTATCGATTAGCTGTTCTCAACAGTTGATACACAGAAACTGGAGCAGGAAGCAGACAGCGCTGTTCTCCAAGTAGTGGGTGAACCGATTCAAGTGAATGGGAGCGGTCTGCTTCCTGCTCCATTCTCTGTGTTTCGGCTGCTGAGGACAGCAGATTGATGCGGGTGCCAGACCCCACCAATCTGATACCAGAGACTGATTCTTAGGATAGGTCATCAATAATTTTAGCCCAAATAGAGAAGTATCGGCAGTTGGATGGCACTACGCCAATTGTTTTGTTCTCAGGAATGGGATATTTATATGCAGCGGCTCCCAACTGTATTTTCAACCAGAGATATTTCTACAAATAATATAGTAAGACGAGAATCTCCTCTTTTATACAATACCAGAAGCATGTTTCTATGTATTATAACGCCAGAGGTATAACTGTTAGAATTGACCCTCGCCCACGCAAGCCACTACACCGTACACAGTGAGAGGCAGGAACAGCTCTCAATAGAGATGCAAGGGAAAGAAGAAAGAAATGCAGGATTATACAGAAAGAAGCCAAAATCCATTAATAAAGTATATTACAAAATGTATTAATGACACAAATACTGTCAGAAAATTGAAAGTTGTTTGAAAGTTTACTTACATTTCAAGATATTTTTATACGGGTATAATGGTTCTACAGACCACACAGAAGCCAGCTGAGCAGATACTTGACTTGTTTATGTGCGTTCTGGCTTCGACATTTGCATGCCTGTATAACCTTTTTCTTTTCTGTTGATTGTCAACTTATTTCATCTTCTAAACAGGAACAGACTGAATTTATTTTGTACAAGAATAATATGACCTTCGTTCTGGCAAACTTATTTCCTAAATGGACAACACACTGACAGCGATTCATTCTATTCAATTATATTACCCAGGAGTGGTGCGCAGAACAAATGGTGTCAATATGATAAGTTTAGAAGTTCCATGCCCTTTGTAGAAAAGGTTACCTAGAGCACCTAATATTTATATAAATGACGACTAAACGCTAGACACTGGAGATGCAAATTCAGCACTCAGAACATAATACACTAGTACAAATACTTAAAGGGAGCCTGTCAGGTCTATAATGCCCCCAAGACCAATAGCAGTGCCATGTGAGGACTTTTATTTGGAGCAGAAACATACCTGTGAAGCCACAAGCTGATGAATCAATGCAGAGATAATCATATTTTTATGTATATGCAAATCAGCCGGCAAGTGCAACAGGGGCAAGGACTTATTTGCCAGATTTGTCTCCTGACAGCTGCAAGTAATACAATTCTCTTTAGAAATTGCTGCCCAATAACGCTCTCTTAGCTATGAATGACATCTTCAGTCTCTTCCTTTGTCTTGGCTGTCTGTAGATAAATATGGCAAATTAGGTCCCACCCCTGGTGCACTTTCAGGCTCATTTACATAACCATAAAGAGATTATTTTCTCTGTACTGCTTTATGAGTTTGTGGCCTCAAAGGTATGTTTCTGCTCATACAGCACTATTACTGGTTTGGGAGGCATTTTGGACCTGACAGACTGAATTTAAGAGCTAAAGGACAATATACTGTAGATGGAGGCATAATTCTAAACAGAATAAAGTCCACGTGTATAAATGTAGAGAATCCACAGCACTCCAAGGTAAATGCAGAATTAGATTGTATTAAATGACACGTCTTGACAGATCAGATCAGTATTGGCAGTAATGGTAGTTAGTAGGTTAGTAGTATACAGTGGGGAAAAAAAGTATTTAGTCAGCCACCAATTGTGCAAGTTCTCCCACTTAAAAAGATGAGGCCGGCCTGTAATTGTCATCATAGGTAGACCTCAACTATGAGAGACAAAATGAGAAAACATATCTAGAAAATCACATTGTCTGATTTTTTAAGAATTTATTTGCAAATTATGGTGGAAAATAAGTATTTGGTCACCTACAAACAAGCAAGATTTCTGGCTCTCACAGACCTGTAACTTCTTCTTTAAGAGGCTCCTCTGTCCGCCACTCATTACCTGTAGTAATGGCTCCTGTTTGACATTGTTATCAGTATAAAAGACATCTGTCCACAACCTCAAACAGTCACACTCCAAACTCGACTATGGTGAAGACCAAAGAGCTGTGGAAGGACACCAGAAACAAAACTGTAGACCTGCACCAGGCTGGGAAGACTGAATCTGCAATAGGCAAGCAGCTTGGTGTGAAGAAATCAACTGTGGGAGAAAATGGAAAATGGAAGACATACAAGACCACTGATAATCTCCCTCCATCAGGGGCTCCACGCAAGATCTCACCCTGTGTGGTCAAAATGATCACAAGAACGGTGAGAAAAAACCCAGAACCACACGGGGGGACCTAGAAATGACCTGCAGAAAGCTGGGACTAACGTAACAAAGGCTACCGTCAGTAACACACTACGCCGCCAGGGACTCAGATCCTGCAGTGCCAGACGTGTCCCCCTGCTTAAGCCAGTACATATCCGGGCCTGTCTGAAGTTTGCTAGAGAGCATTTGGATGTTCCAGAAGAGTATTGGGAGAATGTCATATGGTCAGATGAAACCAAAGTATAACTGTTTGGTAGAAACACAACTCGTCGTGTTTGGAGGAGAGTGAATGCTGAGTTGCATCCAAAGAATACCATACCTACTGTGAAGCATGGGGGTGGTAACATCATGCTTTGGGGCTGTTTCTCTACAAAAGGACCAGGACGACTGATCCGTGTGCATGAAAGAATGAATGGGGCAATATATTGTGAGATTTTGAGTGCAAACCTCCTTCCGTCAGCAAGGGCATTGAAGATGAAACGTTGCTGGGTCTTTCAGCATGACAATGATCCCAAGCACACCGCCAGGGCAACGAAGGAGCGGCTTCGTAAGACGCATTTCAAGGTCCTGGAGTGGCCTAGCCAGTCTCCAGATCTCAACCCCATAGAAAACCTTTGGAGGGAGTTGAAAGTCCGTGTTGCCCAGCGACAGCCCCAAAACATCACTGCTCTAGAGGAGATCTGCATGGAGGAATGGGCCAACATACCAGCAACAGTGTGTGCCAACCTTGTGAAGACTTACAGAAAATGTTTGACCTCTGTCATTGTCAACAAAGGATATATAACAAAGTATTGAGATGAACTTTTGTTATTGACCAAATACTTATTTTCCACCATAATTTGCAATAAATGCTTTAAAAATCAGACAATGTGATTTTCTGGATTTGTTTTCTCATTTTGTCTCTCATAGTTGAGGTCTACCTATGATGACAATTACAGGCCGGCCTCATCTGTTTAAGTGGGAGAACTTGCACAATTGGTGGCTGACTAAATACTTTTTTTCCCCACTATAGATGGCAATTCATAACCGGACGTTTCGGTCCCAAGAAAAGACCTTCATCAACGCACATCCCCCATTGTAGTGAAAAGGAAGCTAAATGCCATCTTGTATATCTATATAAAGTCCTCATGTCTATCTGTAGATTCTATATCAGGACCTGGGCTGATCATGTGATTACTGAGCAAGCTTCACTTTACCCCCCTAACAGTAACATTAAAATTGCAAAAACCCTCCCAAAATCTCACACATTTTAGTGTTAAACCAGTAACATTTTATCCCTCTCTGCACTCCCGCATTTATAACTTTTTACATTTTATTTCAATGTAACTTTATGAGACCCTGTATTTTGTGGATACATAAGACTTTTTGATCAGTTTTTATTACCTATTGTTTTTGAGAGGTGAGATGATCAGAAAACATCAATTCTGCCATCTGAATTCTGAGTTCTCCTGTACACTGATTAAACCGAAAGTGCGAATACATGCAGCTCCGCTTTAACCAGTGATATCACTAAATCTATGGGGGCTCTGGAGTTAGAGCCATTTAAAATTCCAGTGTCTCTGAATGTGCTGTACTAGGGCTGAATAGGTAATGCAATTTTTTCAAGCCCCGAGTTCTGCTCGTCCAAAACTGTAGAGGTTTAAAGGGAACCAGTCAGGTGATTTTTCTACCCTAAACTGGTCCCAGCGTGTACAATGACCTTTCCTATAGTGCCCCTAACTAAGCTTTATTTTGATGAAAAATCAAGTTATAAGCTTATGAAACCTTATATTCGCCATCGCTAATTTACCTTAACCCCTTCCAGACATCTGCTGTACTATTATGATGGATTTCAGGTCTTTAAAGATATATATATATATATATATATATTGTAGGGATCAGCTCACACGATAGGAGTCGGCAATGACAGAGTTCACACTGTTAGTAGGTTTCAAACACCAAGGGTGCTTTATTCAGATGCTTCAGAACAATGGTCACAGAAATAACTTGAATCTGACAAAAGTAATAATATATAAAAATTCTATGAAAATTAACAAATGAAAGTCAGACATTGCTTTCCAACCATGCTTCAACAGAATTTAAAAAAAAAGAAAACTCATGAAACAGGCCTGGACAGAAATGATGGTTCCCTTAACTTAATATTTTGTTGCACAACCTTTTGAGGCAATCACTGCAATCAAACGATTCCTGTAACTGTCAATGAGACTTCTGCACTTCTCAACAGGTATATTGGCCACTCCTCATGAGCAAACTGCTCCAGTTGTCTCGGGTTTGAAGGATGCCTTTTCCAGACGGCATGTTTCAGCTCCTTCCAAAGATGCTCAATAGGATTTAGGCCAGGGCTCATAGAAGGCCACTTCAGAATAGGCCAATGTTTTCCTTTTAACCATTCTTGGGTGTTTTTAGCTGCGTGTTTTGGGTCATTATCCTGTTGCAAGACCCATGACCTGCGACTGAGACAAAGCTTTCTGACACTGGGCAGCACATTTCTCTTGAGAATCCCTTGATAATCTTGAGATTTCATTGTACCCTGCATAGATTCAAGACACCCTGTGCCAGATGCAGCAAAGCAGCCCCAGAACATAACAGAGCCTCCTCCATGTTTCACAGTAGGGACAGTGTTCTTTTCAAGATATGCTTCATTTTTCCGTCTGTGAACATAGACCTGTAGTGCCTTGCCAAAAATTTAGATTTTGTCTCTACTGTCCATAGGACATTCTCCCAGAAGCTTTGTGGCTTGTCAACATGTAGTTTGGCAAATTACAGTTTTGTCAGATTCAAGTTATTTCTATGATCATTGTGGGTTTTTCTTTCATTAAACGAGGGGTACCAACAATTTTGTCCACGTGTGTATATATAGATATAGATCTATAGATATATCTATAGATCTATATATACACAATATTTTTCCCATATGGCAAAAGTCAGAGCAGGAAAAAAAAATCAAAAGAGCCAAACTACTGTTTTTTTCATCATTTCGCCTCCCATAAAAATTTTAATGAAAAGCGATCAAAACATGAGACATTCCCCAAAATGGTATAACTAAAACGTATATCTGGCCCTGCAAAAAAAAAGGTAAAACTGTGTAAATTTGGTATCCCTGGAATCGTACCAACCCATAGAATACATCTGATATGTCATTTTGGCTGCACAGTGAACGCCATAAAAACAAAGCCCGTAAGAAAGACGCACAAACGCAGTTTTTCTCCAATTCTACCCCATTCACAATTTCTTTCAAGCTTCCCAGCACATTGCACAGAATATTAAATGTTACCATGATGAAGAACAATTTGTCCCGCAAACATTAAGCCCTCATATGGCTCTGCGAACAGAAAAATAAAAAAGTTATGGGATTTGGAAGACGGGAGCGAAAAATGAAAATTGAAAAATGCCTGTGGCAGGAAGGGGTTAACAGGAGGAGTAACATTTGTTGCCAAAAACTGATGAAGCAGGGTCTGGTTTGGGATATTTACCTTCCCATAGCTGTGACACAGGCAGAGGGTGAAATATCCTTTACAGCTGCAGCGGCGTTATTTGGCTGCAAATCAAGAGGAGAACCAAAGCACTTACAGCTGCCTGCAGGTGAATATGTCAAGACAGGCCCTCCACCACTGCACTTGCAGGCTGATTTGCATATCCACAAAAAGATAATTATATGGCTCGGGGGAAAGGAAAAATAACAAAGTATCTATAAAAAAAAGTTTCAGGAGAGCTGACAGGTGCTCTTGAATTTTATATTATGTATATTTGCTACATACTGAATTTAATCTATTATTACCTGTAATCGATCATTTCACCCTGGGAAAAAATAGGTTTTAATTCTCACATTTCTCTAGTTCTGACAACCTCTACACAGATGTTTAGGCAGGTGGGGGAAATAATAATAATAATAATAGTCCTTTAATAGTCCCACAGTAGGGAAATTCAAAGAAAGAATGCTTTCACAAGCAGAAGTGTTAATTAGTTTATTTATGCCAATTAAAATTTAATTAATGAACAAAATTTGGAGGAGGAGTCCTGGAAGTGATGATACCGCCCCACAGAGTCCTAATCTCAACATCATCCAGTCTGTCTGGGATTACATGAAAAAAAATTTGACCAAGTCTACATCCACAGAAGATCTCCACTTTGTTCTCCAAGATGTCTGGAATAACCTGCCTGCCGAGTTCCTTTAAAGAGAACATTTCATGTCCTTGCAGATCAGCGGTATTACTGTTATATACCACTAGAAAGCTTTGACAGTACGCACCCAGGTGTCGGAGATATCGGTGCCGTTATCATCACTGATATCCCTCCACTGTCAGAACGGCGGGCCTTACAGCCTAGCGTCATACTGTCAGAGGAGGGGACAATCCTCACAGCCACCTGATGACGCTAGGCTGTCAGGCCCGACCCTCTGGCAGTGGAGGGATATCAGTGATGAGATTAACGGCACCAATATCTCTGGCACCTGGGCGCATATTAGTAAAGCTGACAGTATGCTGAATTCAGTGCACTGTCCGCCTACTAGCGGTATATAATACCACCGATCTGTGAGGACATGAATGGTCCTCTTTAAAAACTGTGTGCAAGTGTACCTAGAAAAACTGATGGAAGGCAAAGGACGGTCACACCAAATATTGATGGGATTTAGATTTCTCTTTTTTTCATTCACTTAATTTTCTTAATTGACAAAAATAACTATTTACACTTCTAGTTCTGAAAGCATTCTTACTTTGCAGCATTTTTCCACATCTGTCTAAAACTTTGGCACAGTGCTATATATATAGAGCTATCAGTTTTCAACACTGTATCTTTTAGGGCACTGTCACAACAACCTTCACAAACCAGCAGTGCCCCACATGTTCGGAAAGTGTGTGGATAAAATCCAATGTTATTGTCCTTAGAAATCAGTATACATTTCATTAGTACAAGTACAGATGACCACTAACTTCTTTTTAGGCAACCAAAGACACAGTCTTTTATAAGATAAAATACAAAGTACTCGAATTACTTGAGTAAGAAAACCAGACATGTAGAGTGTATACTATAGAGCAATATTATGCTGATAGACTAATAAAAGTTGCTATGACCTCTAGACGCGCTGGCAGATAAGATTTTCTATTATGCTAATCTGCACTCCTGAAGACTTCAAAGGCCCCTGTTATTTTAATATACAATCCAGTTCTTCCCGGTCACCGCCTGTTCCTATACTTATATACTCTAATACATTCAGCTAAGCTAAAGCCTACAAGGAAGCTTTATGAGGGTTTCTTCGGTAAATTATTAATGAGTATTGAGCTCAGTATAAAAAACCTGTAAACAATAGCAAAATCTGAAGACTCTGCCTGTTGCACTTATCGGAGTTGCTTTCACCGATTATGTAAATTTGAAGAATGTATCGTATTTCTTACTTTCATTAATAAATAGAGACAATTCTATATAATATGTAGCAATCGTATTAACAAGAAATATTATAAACTGGTGACTATGAATAAAAAAAATGTGTAACAGTTCCCTCTCCTACCCAGCTTCTTCTCTAGTGTACACCTATTCAGTACAGACTGTAAATATAGTGGAACCCAAAATTCTAACCTTTGTGGGGTTGCTTAGGTAAGTATGGTCATTTATACAGACCTAGCATTAAAGGGGAAAAGATGTCTGCTCACCAAGTCCATATCCGTAGCATGTTTTCAGAAGTCTACGATGCTCCAGGTGAAATATAGCAAAGAAAAATGTTGAATGTTCCAGCATTCAGACAAGTAATAGTTAAAAATCCATTTTATTCAAAACCATTAAAAACATCCGCCATGCACAGCAAAAGAAAGCATTCTATGACTGCCACACAAAAACATACTTGCATCTGACTAGCTTTAGGCTCAAATTATTAAGGACTTCTTAATGATTTTTAACTATTACTTGTCTGGACGCTAGAACACATTTTTCCACATTCACAATTTTTTACTATAGCATTAAAGAGGGTATCCTGGAATTTTTATTAAAGTCCTATTCTTAGGATTGGTGGAGGGCTTACAGGCAGCCCATCCACAGATCAATTATTTGGGGCTACTTCCAACGCCTGTACTATCCAGTGCAGACAGCCAGAAGAAGAAACCTCTGGTCCCTGTATAGTGGCCAGGAGCGGGTACTGCAGCTCAGCTCCTATTGGCTTCAATGGCAGCTGAGAAGCAGTTAGAGCGTCTGGCCACCATACAGGGCACAGAGACATCTGCTTCCAGCTCAATGCAGTAAATAGTACGGGCGTCAGAAATGGCCCTGAACAGCTGATCTGTGTTTGGGTCAGTGGTTGACTTCCCACCAAGCAAATATTTATGGCTTCTTCCCCAACCATCAGCTATAAATAAAAATTCCTGGACAACCCCTTTAAATGATTGCCGTCACCAATAGAGGAAACTTACTAAAGACATATAGTTTACTGAATTAAATGGGAACTGTGTAAATAGTCTTCAGTGAGCTTCTCTCAGCTTTTGTCAAGTAACTACACATACAGTGGCGGGAATTTATTAAGACTGGTGTTCTGTACGTCAGTCTTAATTGAATCCCCTGCTGGATCTAACTGTGCCTTAATTAGTAAGATGTTCTGGCCTCTTAACAATTCAGGTGCACTCCAGTGTGCCAGAATGGAAGTCTATGCCAGTCAGGAACTGGTTTAGATCTCTTATATAACTATATAACATGGCTGAAGTTAGCATGGTTGAAGTTATATGACAGTTTTCTGGTATGAGTAATAGTAAATGTGTTGGGCCGCCATCCCAAAATGTTTCAAAAACTAAAAAAATAACACACACATTGGTATTGCCACTTTCAGAGTGACTCGAGCAATACAACTGTAAAGTTATTTTTCCTGCACGTAAAATAATAAAATCTACAAAATGATGCCAAAATTATCTTTTCGGTTAGCCACCGAAAAAACTTCATAAAAAGCGATCAAAAATGGCATGAATAAAAATGGCAGGTCTTCCCACATAAAATAAGGCCTCACACAATTTTGTTGAAAAAAAAAAATTAAGATATGGGTCTTGAAAATTGGTGATGAAAAAAAAAATTGTTATTAAGTAAAACTTTTTTAAAAATACAAATTTGGTATCAATTTAATCGTATTGACCCACTGAATAAATTTATCAGGTTATTTAAGATACACTGAGAATGGTAGAAAATTTATGGCATAAAGGCAATGGCAAAATTGCTTTTTTTTTTTCTATTCCTTCCCAGAAAGAGTTAATACAAGTTAATCAATGAGATATATCTATCTCAAAATAGTACCATTAAACACTACAAAAACACACAAAAACAAGCCCTTATACAGTTACACTGACGGAGAAATAAAAAGCTATAGGTCTTGGTATGTGATGATGGAAAAACACATAGAATCAGCCCTCATCCCGCTTATTTCCAAGTATCTGGGTAAGATTGTCCCGATTTGGGAGTGTCTCTTTCCACTCTATACATTATCCCTATCTATACTGAAATACCAACAACATAGCAGTTTCTGGATGTAAAAGAATGCAAAAAAATGCTATCCGCAGATAGACTACATCCTCCTCGTTGTGTCACGCCCCCTTAATAGGTGTGCAAGTACCAAAAAAACTAAGAAAAGCAACAAAAAATGGAGCAAAGCACCAAAACCATAAAAATCTGTATTTTATTTAGTCATAGAAAAAAAAAAAGTAAAAATGATAAATTCATAGGGTGAGACAACTAGTACAAAAACAAAGTTGCAAGATACTATGGAGACACAATATTTCTGTATTTGGAAATGTCACACACCAAGAGGGTCTAAATGGAAGGGACAAAGGGCATAAATCCATATATAAATACAAAAGGGTGGATATACTTCCAGGAAAAAGTTATTACAAAGTAAATATAAACTGTATAAATGATAAAAGAAAATAAATAACGCATACGTAACCATATATCTACCTACTAAATTCATAAAATATATATAGGAAACCCATACTCACCTGTCCATGGTTCTCTGGTGTCCGGTCCTGCTGTTCCTGGGGTCTTGTACCAGCAGAAGTCCTTGCCGTACATGATTGGTGAGGCCAATCAGCGGCCTCAAGAAAGGACACGGGACATTACAGGTGACGTTTGTGAGTGACGTCCCAATTCCTTTCCTTAGGCCACTGACTGGCCTCCGCAATCACTTGAGGCGAGGACTTCCGCCAGAAGAAGCACCAGGGCGTGATGGCCCAGACAGCAACGAGGAACACTGGAGCACCAGGTGAGTATGTTTTTTTTTTTTTTTTTTTTTTTATGCACCTTCTCTGGCCTCCTTACGCAAAACTGTACATCTTGGACAACCCATTTAATAAATACTAGATTACTAGTCTATCTTTCCTGCCCACATTTCGCAGTGTGGATTATTAATAACAACTGTGAAACAGCTAATAATGTTACCAGGAATCTGTGGGCGTCAGGCTTCTGGCAATCCCAATAAACCATGTTTATAATTTATAGGCATAACCATGTGCATTTTGTAGTGGCTGTGCCTGGTATTGCAGATCTGTCCCATACACTTTAATGTATACAAGCTACAAAATGTATGGAGCTGTGCTTGTTAAACTATTTAGCTATCTGACTGGTTTGGTAGGATCTGGACCCCCACCACTGGACATTAGTATCATAGTCTCAGAAAAAACCTTTAAAGTACTGTTCTGAAACTTTGTGAAGATTTCCATTTCGAGAAAAAAAAATATTCGGAATATCACTTTGCCTGGGGATTACAAGTGAACATCTAAACGGTATAAAAGCAAGCTTTCATACAAACATATTTCACCACCGACACACAAGGGCAAGCTGAAAATGAGCTTCGTTGGTAATAATTGCCGCATAAAAAAAAAAGAAACAAAGAACCTAGAGTTACAGAAACAGAGTTAATTAGATCTCAAAATTATAGAACATTCTGGTACCAAATAGAATTTTTTTTCCAATTTAGGATTTTTATTGCACAATGCACAGAGTAAAATGGCAGTTACAGCAAAGCATAAACACACATAAATAAGAGAACAAGGACCGGAAAGGGGGGAAGGGGAGCATAGAGCAATGCCAACAAGCAAGGACTAGATGCGGGGGGGGATAAACCCAAGAAACAGAAGAAGGGAAAGGTGTGAGGGGAAAGAAAAATACAGAGAAAAGGGGGGTGAGGGGTACACAAAGAAGAGGGCCGGAAAGGAGCTAAAGTGGTTTTCCCATGTTCCTGTTTCACCAGTTTTGCCTGCTGTCTCTTCTTCTCACTTCCTGTATTCTTCAGCAAGCTGGGGGGAGGATTTTGACTGTTTGATGAACAGGACACTATGAAGTATCACAATAGATATAGACTTTGCCTTTACCATGAGAGATTATTTATTATGATTACTAGAAATTTAATCTAAATGCAGATCAAATAATATGCACAGTAAATGTATATTACATTACACAGGTTTCTATAGAACACTTACTATGCTTCTAGAGAACAGACTCAGTGTTATCTTTGTGTTTACATACAGAGATAAAAGACATGTCTCCAGGAGCCTTTATCAGCAAACTGCAATTAACTGAACTGATTGACCTGACCGCAGAGCTGCAGATAACCGTGAGAGCACTCTGCCCCCCTAGAGAGCAGGTGTAGGACAAGTTACACCAAATTGGAGGCATATGTGGGGGAGGATTGAAAAGTGATACATTACCTCAGAGACAGGCAACTGAAATCCTGTTATGGAAAAATTCCTTTAATATAAACATTGCTTTCCTGTTCATTCTACAGATATCCATTTTTAAACTAAAAAAAAAACAAAAAAAAAAAACCCTTATACTATTGGTATAACTTGTCTGATGAATGTGCCATTTACTTCAATTACCCCCTAATGTTATTAACAGCAAATCCTCTTTACCCATTGCAGAAAACAGTGTGAATTCCATTGTAGTAGTTGAAGACTTGGAAATATAATAAATGTATATCCTTAATAGTAATGAAAACTATGAGTATATCAAGTGTGGCAATCTGCAGGGTGCCAAACAGTATTCGTGCAGAATTTCATAGCTGACGATAAGCTTGAAGCATTATCCTTGACTGAACCTAGTGTCTTAGTCTATAAAGATCACTGGAATAGATCAGACATTTTTGATGGAAGGTATAGTTTTCATTTAACAAACTGTTTCTGCATCACTTGAGAACTCACCATGGGTTCTTTAGAGATGTGGCTATTACTGAAGAGAACAGAAAAATCCAAGCATCATTTTCAGTAGTTTAGGCTAGCCATACATGTAACCTGATGTCCAATTGCTTGTTTAGTTGAAGACTATTCCTTCCAACCCATCCCCTCCATACACAGTCGAGTGTGCATGTGTTCTCAGCAGCAACGGGGAAGATTCACTGCTGGAAAACACTGCCAGAGGCTTATGGCCCTTGAGAACAAAATCACATCTGCCATTGGGGAGAGTTGGGAGGGCTCTTATACACATTAGGAGGTTAGTTCCTCCTGCCAAAATCAATAGGTGTTGTCAAAATTTATGTTAGGGCTTTTAGGGCTGGGCGATTAACCCAAAAATAGCCGAAACTGAACATAAACCAGGATAAGCAACGAGATTTTGTTCACATTGGTTATTTCGGTTCGGTTATTATGATATTCCCAAGGTTCTACCTGCAGTTTCGTTCGGACCAAACACATCAGTGAACAAACATAAAAAACTGTTACTCACCTCTCCTGGGCTCCGGCGTGACTCCCTGCTGTCTTCCGAGCTTATGACTGACATCAGGGACTGATGAGGCCTGTGATCGGGCCTCAAATGGTTACGTGGCGATATGACGCATAGACGCAAGTGTCACAATGCTGCACAATCCATGTGCCTGACTTCAGTCAGAAGAGTTGAAGATAGCAGGGAGTCATGCCAGAGCCCAGGAGAAGTGAATAACATTGTTTTTATGTTTGACCACCTCCCCTGGGCCTCCACTCATTAAATTCTGGGGTCTGAAGAAACCCCAGAGTAAACTAGCAGTTTTGATCAGAC
Source organism: Leptodactylus fallax (assembly GCA_947044405.1). Classification (NCBI taxonomy): domain Eukaryota; kingdom Metazoa; phylum Chordata; class Amphibia; order Anura; family Leptodactylidae; genus Leptodactylus; species Leptodactylus fallax. The sequence continues at coordinate 2,460,771 of CAMRHE010000073.1, read as the reverse complement.
GTATTCGGTCCAAATGAAACCGCTGAGCGAACCTCAGGAGACGAATCTCATGAGGTTCGCCAAACACATACTCATACTGTAAAAAGGGGCGTGACCTAAATAATCACCATTAAATCGTAATTGAGGTAAAATGCCCAATTAATCACGACTTTGCGTGTGGAAATTTACTAGTTAACTTTGCAGATGCAACTTGGCGACAGACATTGAAGGGATTTCCATAACTACTATAAAACTAATGTAGATAGATTAGTACAGCACCCCGTCAGTAGATAGTGGATAGGGGAATATGTGTTGTTTGTAGGAAAAGCCCTTTAAATTACAGATGTTAAAGGGGTATTCCCACGAACATAATAGTTTTTAAATTTGTAGATAATTAAAAATTAAACATTTTTGCAAATCATAATTAAACATTTTGCAGAGATTTAAAGATTTTTTTCTAAATATCTCTTGGTCACAAGTTGTTGTATTGATCAGTTGCCAGTGGATACGACCATGAATGCAGGATCTTTCTAGGGTCAAAAAATCAGTAATGATTTCCTTATTGTGGCCGGGATATCTTCTGATATATGTAGTGATAACCCAGGTACAATAAGAAAATCATAGCTGGGTTCCTGACAAGTCCCAGACCACAGAAAGTTTCTGCATTTGTGGTCATATCCATTGGCAACCGATCAAGACAACAGATGTCACCACTAAGATTTTTTGTTTTTTTGGCCTTTTTTCAGAGATAACACACAACCTTTTTCTCCACTTATGGTTAGTGGTTGGTTGAAGCCATTTATTGTCAAACTTCTGTGTTTTCTCTTTTTAAATCATATTGACAACTAAAAACATCAAAATGACCCTGTTCAAAAGTTCACATACCCTGGTGATTTTGGCCTGATAACATGCCCAGAAACCAAAGCATGGTCAGATAGACCAACCAAAATTTCGGCCAAAACTGCCCGGAAAATTGTTCGGGATGCAAAGAAAAACCCACACATAACATCAGCTGAAATACAGGACTCTCTGAAAACTATCGGTGTGGCTGTTTCAAGATGTACAATAAGGAGGCACTTGAAGAAAAATGGGCTGCATGGTCGAGTTGCCAGAAGAAAGCCATTACTGCGCAAATGCCACAAAGAATCTCGCCTTCAATACGCCGAACAGCACAGAGACAAGCTTCAAAACTTCTGGAACAAGGTAATTTGGAGTGATGAGACAAAAATCGAACTTTTTGGCTACAACCATAAATGTTACATTTGGAGAGGTGTCAACAAGGCCTATGATGAAAGGAACACCATTCCTACTGTAAAGCACGGAGGTGGATCACTGATGACGTGGAGATGTGTGAGCTTCAAAGGCACAGGAAACTTGGTCAAAGTTGAAGGAAAGATGAATGCAGCACGTTATCAGCAAATACTGGAGGCAAATTTGCCCTCATCAGTCAGGAAGCTGCGCATGGGACGTACTTGGACGTTCCAACATGACAACGATCCAAAACACAAGGCCAAGTCGACCTGTCATTGGCTACAGCAGAAGAAAGTGAAGGTTCTGGAGTGGCCATCTCAGTCTCCTGACCTCAATATCATTGAGCCACTCTGGGGAGATATCAAGCGTGCAGTACATGCAAGACAGCCCAGGAATTTACAGGAATTGGAGACTTTTTGCCAAGAAGAATGGGCAGTTTTACCATCTGAGAAAATAAAGAGCCTCATCCACAACTACCACAAAAGACTTCAAGCTGTCATTGATGTTAGAGGGGGCAATACACGGTATTAAGAACTGGGGTATGTGAACTTTTGAACAGGGTCATTTTCATGTTTTTGGTTGTCTTTATGATTTAAAAAGAGAAAACACAGAAGTTTGACAATAAATGGCTTCAACCAACCACTAACCATGAGTGGAGAAAAAGTTTTTGTGTTATCATTCATATTCTCTGAAAAAAGGCCAAAAAACAAAAAAATCTGCCGGGTTGTGTAAACTTTTTAGCACAACTGTAGTTAGAGGAAACCTTTAAAACTCTGCAGAATTTTTAACTACTTATATTGCAAAAATGTTTAACTTTTAATTATCTACAAATATAGATATGACTAAAATTATGTCAGATGTGCTTAAAGGGGTATTCCCATGAATAAAGGAACATGCTGCAAATCTAAGAGAAAGGAAAAGGTTTCTTTAAGGCTTCAAGCCACGGACACGCTGTGTGCTGTTATACGGTACTTGTATACAGCAACTTTTCATGGAGATAACCTCCTAGGAGAGAGTAGCTCTGTAACAAAACAGACTTCTATGGGAACCACATTACTGCATACAGATCAAAGACTATATGGATCCATATCGGATTGGCTAAGCCACACAAATCTAATAAACAAGTAGAATAAGGGATGCTCCAGCTATTTCAGGAGCTCTCCTTTTCCTCCTCCTACACCCTCCATAGACTTCTATTGTACAGATTTGATCAGTGACAGAAAGAGGCAAATAAGTGAAAAAACAAGCGCTTTTCTTATATCTACTATATTAGAAAATGTGTTATCTTCACCTGAACTATGGATTTATGAAAAAAAAATAAAAGCTTAGTTATGCTTTAATAGGTTTTTTTTTGTCAATTAACAAAATTAAGAGAATGAAAGAAAAATCGAAATCCTATCAATATTTGGTGTGACCTTTGCCCTTTGCCTTCCATCAGTTGTTCTAGATACACTTGCAGAAAGTTTTTGAAGGAAATCGACAGGGAGGTTGTTCCAGATATCTTGGAGAAGTAAGCACAGATCTTCTGTGGATGTAGGCTTGCTGTAATCCTTCATGTAATCCCAGACAGACTGGATGATGTTGCGATCAGGGCTCTGTGGGGACCGTATCATCACTTCCTGGACTCGTCCTCCAAAGGGCAAAGGCCACACCAAATATTGATGTGATTTAGATTTCACTTTTGTTCATTCACTTAATTTTGTTAATTGACAAAAATAAACTATTAACCCTTCTATTTCTGAAAACATTCTTACTTTGCAGTATTTTTTCCTCACCAGCCTAAAACATTTGCACTGTACTGTACATATATGGTATACATCATCTACATTATAGTATATATAACCTATTACATGAGAGCATAGTCTATATATGTACCAGCCCACATACTAGTGTGCAGAAATTTGTCTTCACAAAGAAATGCTTATATATAGTGTTTAAAATAATTCATGCAGAACTGAGAATCTTTTAGTATCTAGGTAACAAAAAAAAGACTAAAGACATTCTTAATGATGCAAACTGGATCTAAAGACAGCAATGAAGCGGATGGCCAAAATATACAGCTACGATAACAATAAGTACATAACAACCTGCAGTTCAACTTCTTTAAATAGCATATATTAAATATCAGTGTCACCTGCAACAGTAAAAATATGATGCTAGCCTTACAGATGAAATTGCGAGAAAAACTCCCACAACTGAAAATGGAAAAAAAGAAATAACAAAAAGATCCTGGGAGCAGGATGACTGATAGAGCTGGCCATACACTTTCAGTAAAACTGCGTCTATATGGTGTTTTTTAATCATTGATTATAATGTTAATCTGTTTTCTCTTAGTCCCAACAGCAGCACAATATGGGGTATTTCTGACTCTGTGCTGGTAGGACAGGCGGAACTTTTAATTAGCATAAAATATGCATGACTACATTACCCTATAAGAGGGCAAAGAGACCTACCCCCCTTGTGTAAGTTATAAAGTAAAAAATTTTCAAATTTAGGGATTAAAGCTTGTGCTGCTGTTGGGACTAAGGGAAAACAGATTAACATTATAATCAACGATTCCCTTACGTCCCACAGCAGCACAATATGGGGATATAGCAAGTAATTCCCTTAGGGAGGGTTTTCCTGCTCTACAACACTTAGGAGTGACTGACCAAAGGCAGTCGCCACAGAACTCCGAACATCTAGATGATAATGTTTTATAAAGGTTAGGTGGGATGACCAAGAAGCAGCCGCACAGATCTGATCCAGAGGTAAGGCCCAGTTCTCAGCCCAAGAGGTTGATAAATCCCTGGTTGAATGGGCTGTACAAAATTCAGGTGGAGCTAACCCCTGAGCAAAAAAAAAGAGACTTTGATTGCCTCTTTGATCCACCTAGACAAGGTAAGCTTGGAAGGCTTGAGACCTTTGTCTCTACCATACATATTGACAAGGAGATTCTTGCTCTCCTAAAGGACCGTGTGCAGTTTTTTCTCCTCTTCAGAGGAAGGGGAAGGAAAGAACACAAGAAAAGAAATTAATTGATTAATATTGGTGCGGGAAGGCACCTTAGGGTTAAACCCAGGAAGAAACCTAAGTTGGACCCTATCCGCAAAAAAAGGATATATAAGGTTCCTTGGAAGAGAAAGCCTGGTGTATACTCACCCTTTTGGCTGAAGTGATGGCTAATAGAAAAGGTGGTTTTAAAGGCAAGAAATTTAAGATCTACATCCACCAAAGGTTCAAAAGGAGGACCACAAAGACCTGAAAGAACAGTCGAGAGATCCCACTGGGGAACCGGAGCTGAGACCACCGGTCTAAGTCTGGTAGCACCCTTAAGGAACCCAACAATAGTGGAATCTTGGGACAAACGTCTGCCTAAACAGGTGGAGGAGGCTGAAACCTGTACCCTCAGAGTAGCAGGAGAAAGGCCTGTATCCAAGCCGCTTTGAAGAAAATCCAGAATTTCTGCCGTAGTAGGGTTTGATCTATCAGCATCTCTTCTGGAGCACCACTGCTTGAAGATGTTACCTATCCTATGGTAGCTTTTCTTGGTAGACTCTGCTGTGGCACAGGAAAGGGTCTTCAAGACGGCTTCTGACAGTCCACTAAATCTCCCTAGGGACTGGTCAGCCTCCAGGCTGTCAGGTTGAATCTCCTCAGATCCTGGTGCTTCTGAGTTCCTTGGGAAACCAGGTTCTGGGTGGGGGCCAAGTCTCCAGTATGTCCCTCGACTCATGAACATGAGCTGGGCAATACCAAGTCCTTTTTGGCCAGAATGGTATGATGGCTATCACAGAGACCTGGTCCTGTCTGACTTTCATCAATACTTTTGGTATCATGGAAAGTAGAGGGAAAATGTATGCCAGCCTGGACCTCCAAGGCATGGACAGGGCATCCACTGCCAAGGGATAGTCCTCCTGATACAGTGAGCAGAACGTCTCTACCTTGGCGTTGAGTCTGGTCGCCATTAGGTGTACTTCTGGGAGACCCCACTTCAGGGTAATCTGATGGAATACATCTGGACTGAGAGACCATTCTCCTGATATGACAAGACCCCGACTCAACTGATCTGCTACTATGTTCAGGGAACCTTTGATGTGAACTGGGGATAAGTGGGTCAGATTTTTTTCTGCTCAGGTAAAAATCAGATTGGTCTCTCTAAGGAGAGACAATGACCTGGTGCCTCCCTGTCTGTTCAGGTACATTACAGTCGTCATGCTGTCTGACCGAACCTTGAGGTCTCCCTCCGAGGAGAGGAGAAAAATGAAGTAGTGCCAGGTACACGGCTCTGAGCTCCTTCCAATTGGAAGATGTTTTTTCTTCTAGACTGCTCCAAACTCCTTGTACGGTCTTCTCGTACAGGTGGGTTCCCCATCCTGAGAGGGATGCATCGGTAGTCAACAGGGTCCAACGAGGTTGGACCGTGGACATTCTGTCTTTCAGGTGTATCCACCATCTGAGGGAAAGACGGATACTGGGAGATAGCTTGATCTTCTTGATGAGACCGAGAGGAGTACGGTTCCAGGCTTTTAGTACATCCATCTGGAGAGGACGCAAATGCCATAAAGCCCAAGAGACTGCAATGGCCGAGGATGACATTAGGCCTAGGCCTCTCATGGATGTTCTGATGGATACCAGGCATGCCCTGAAGAGAAACCAGACCGCTTTGATCAATCTTTCCTTGCAGGTGTTAAGGAAATCTCCATGCGGTCTGAGACCCACAGACACCCCAGGAACTTCCTGCGGGTAGAGGGAACTACATCTGACTTCTCCCAATTTATTAGCCAACCCAAACTCTGGAGAAGGGAATGGCTATCAGTAACTGCTGGAGCAGAACAGATTCTGACTGGGCTTTTATTAGCCAGTCGTCCAGGTATGGCACCACAAAAAGGCCCTGAAGCCTGAAAGAGGCGGCTACAAGAGCCACAACTTTGGTGAAGGTATGAGGAGCTGAAGTGATGCCAAGGGCAGGGCTGCAAACTGAAGATGCTTCCTGTGCGGAGGATATATTGGCACATGCAGATAGGCATCCTTCGATCTAAGGTGCCAAAAACTTCGACCTGTTGAAAAAGGATGTAACGGATTTTACGGTCTCCATACAAAAATGTTTTTTCTTTATGAAGCAATTCAGATATCTTAAGTCTATAATCATTTTCCAGCTGCCTGATGGTTCTGGCACCAGAAAATTGGGGAGACACTGAATCCTTCCTCCAAAGGGGGAACTCTTCCAAAGCCCCCTTGCGGATGTAATCGTGAATGGAGCATTCCAATATATCCTACTGAGCCGCAGGAAGGGAGCGGGTTATGACGAATCGATCCTGAGGCAGCTGAAGAAACTCGATCGCATAACCTCGCTGAACAATCTGCAAGACCCAAGGGTCCTGAATTTTTTTCCTGCCAGACAGTGTAAAAGCGAAAAAGCCGACCTCCGACAGGAGTCTCGGCCACAGGAAGAAGGCAGCTGATGTCAAGCTAGGCTTCTTTTTGTCCTCATCCTTGGAGACCCTTCGTCCAGAACCCCTAGTCTTTTCTCTAGGACTTCTCTGGAACTGAGGTCTGGGTTGAGGCTGGTAACCTCTAGCCCGGCCAGAAGGTCTTGACCTGCCTCTAAAGGCCTGAGGCAGAGTCTTACCCTTTAAGGTCTTCCATAATCTCATCCAGGCTTCTGCCAAAGCTTACCCGGCTCAAAGGGTAGAGAACAAAGGCTGAATTTGGAGGCATTATCCGCTCTCCAGGGTTTTAACCATACTGTAGAGGCCTTCTAGAAAGGGCCAAAGATTTGGCTGCCAGCCTTAAATGATGTTGGGAGGCTTCGGCTAAATAATCTGCCGACAAGGAAACCGAACTAAAAAAAAACCTAGGAGATCGTCTCTGGAGTCGATGTTAGCACGTAATTTGCTTGAGACTTCATTAGAAGTCTGACTGGAGGCCAGAGAATAAACCTTCCTAAAGCTACTCTCTATGTGTCTAGACATGGGGTCCTGGAAGTTAGAACCATCATCCACTGGGACCACAGTAGGACGGGACAACTTGGGCACTTTCGTGCCCACTTTAGGTTCTAAATTTTCTGGAATATATGGGAGCTCTTTCCGGATGATTCCATTCCGCAAGCATGAGTCTTTCCAATGACTCATTGCACTTGGAAGGCCCTAGGACCCCTAGAGGCGGAACAGGAGGCTTCCCAGTCAACATCACGGTCCCTTGACCAGATGGATTTCAGCAGCCTATTTATCTTTTCAGGATGAAAGAGAGGTCTGCTGGAATCTTCCAAGGTATCATCAGATGAAAGCATTTCAATCAATCACCTGGAAACCTTCCATAGCTTCACAGTGTGTCACCCTTGCAGGGTTTGAACCCAGGACTCTAGTACTGCAAGGCTGCAGTGCTAACCACTAAGCCACTTTTGCTGCCCAGAGCTGCAGCACCATGAACAGTAAAGTGGAGTACTGAGGCCTTCCTCACTAAGAGACAAGCCATCTCCTGCACTGAGATGAAGTCTTCTATAGGAGGGGAGGAGGAGGAATGAGCAAGTAGTGCTCACAAAAAACCTCCCCCCCCCGCAAATTTGCAAATCTTAATTCCTTGTACAGAGAATTAAGCTAAAAATATACAGACCGATGCCAGAAAAGAAGCTCAGCAAATATAAACTTGCAAAAGGAGGAAAACCAAGCCGCAAAAAGTCCGACCGAGAATTCAGTCCCCGGAAAACCGGAACACAAACAAAGGTTCCGGAGGAACAAAGTGACGAACGTCACTTCAGGCGGCCGCAGAGCTTGTAAGGTAAGTGAAACGGTAATGCCCCACATCAAGGCCGCACAAGTGGCCTGCACTACAGGACTTTAAACATGCAGCATGCAACTACCGCTGTATGTACTACTGAAATAAACCTTCAAAGCAAAGGTTGCAAGCTTGGCTAGGCACAAAAAAAGGGAAGTGAAATGGTAATGCTCCACCACAAAGCTGCACAAGTGGCCTGCACTACAGGACTTTAAACATGCAGCATCCAACCACCGCTGTATGTACTACTGAAATCAACCTTTTCAGAGCGATGGTTGAAAGCTTGGCTAGCACAAAAAACTGCCTAAATAAAAAAAAAAAAACCCTTCTTTTCCACAGAAGCAACCAGTGGAAGAAAGAAGAGAAGAGAGGTGTAAAGATGACTCCCCAAAGGAAGTTAATAAACTTTAGGGGAAAAACAAAACATGGGAGGCCAAAGAGCCCTCCCTCCACCTGTCCCACCACACAGGACAGAAGAAAACACAAGGGGGGAGGTCTCTTTGCCCTCTTATAGAGTAGCGTAGTCATGCATATTTTATGTTAATTCAAAGTTCCGCCTGTCCTACCAGCACACCGGGGCAGGAATACCCCATATTGTGCTGCTGTGGGACGTAAGGGAACTGCAGTTTTTCATTGCAGTTATGAGTAACATTTATCCTAGGCAAGCAAACCAGAGCAGGGGTGTAACTAATGGGCGCTGGTACAAAAAGGTCAGTTTGGGCCTCCCTGCACAACTTATCCTCACAACTGTCACCCATAGCAAATAGATTAGCTACATTTACATTTACCATTCCTTTTTTATCTGGGCCAACATGTCTGTGCAAACAAAGCTTCCCTCCCCCTGCCAGCACCCCCACACACAATAATTGTACCTCCTTTTGTGCCACAGTCTCCCTACCCTACTATATGCTGCTGACCAACTGCTATTTATTTTTTTTTGCCATGAAAGGGTTAATTTTCTTATTCCTGACAGTGGAAGGCTGTGTATCATAAATCTACTCACTCCAGTGCAGGAGTAATAAATTGAAGATGAACAGATGGCCAGCCATCAAAGCAATCCAGAAAGGAGATCAAAGAAGTTTATCCACCCCTAGTGTGGTGAGGGTGACCTGTGGGACCCCTGGCTTCTGGGCCCAGTCACAGCTATGACTACTGCAATCCCTATAGTTACGCAAGAGAACAAAAGATTGTCAATTAAATGGCCAATACCATACTGGTAAAATGTATAGTTACACGTTACAATTCTTTGGTAAAAAAAAAAAAAAGTGCCATGTAAACTCAGCCTGACGCTAGGCTCACACCTGCGTTTGGGTTTCCATTCTTCGGGTTCGCTTGGGGACCCGAAAAACGAAAACCCAATCCGCTTAAAAAGCAGTTACCCGCGAACCCCATAGATTATAATGGGGTCTACCCGATTTCTGTCTGAAAAATGCGGAGCGAAAAGTCCTGCTTGCAGAGGAACTGCCCTCAGCTGATTTAAAAGTTAAAGGGGTTGTCCAAATTTAAGTGTTCTTTAGAATAAGGCCCCACATAGTGGGCCGCAAAAAAGTGGTGCAGTAAAAACCGCGTTTTTTCCTGCAGGGCTTTCCACAGAAAGAAACCTCTGCGGACTTTCTGCTTTCATTATACCAATAGGGAAACCGCCGGTGTTTCCATAGGTATAATTGACATGCTGCGATTTCAAAAACCGCAACAGTTTTGGAAATCACAGCCCTGCTGCACGTATTGTTCCACAAAGTGGGGATGGGATTCATTAGAATCCCATCCACTTAGCTGTGACTGTAAAACAGCGCCACTTGGGGCCCCGGCCTTAAACTACATTATAAAGCCTAACCTTAGAATCCCTTAGAATATTCAGAATTTGGTGATTCAGGTAAGGTACTGTAAGTTGAAGGTAGTTTGCATTGCTCGCTAATTGTGAATGAAGGATCACACTATCAGCAGATCTGTTAATGAAAGCAATTTGTCTGAGCATGTTGTTCCCATGACAACAGCGGCTTACGTAAACCCAGGCCAATACATCGGTGCATATTAAAGTGCTGCTTTCACCTTTTTTCATGACACCAATAGCTGCTAAAATTCTGTGAAAGCCAAAATATGTGATAAATACCATCCATTACTAGAAACTACATCTACCTCATTAAAACTTCAGATTTCTAAAAGAAGGTTAGTGCGAAGAGTAAATAAGATAAAACATAAAGTATGCGACAAGAGAAATCAAGAGAATGTGACAGTGCCAAATTCAGGGGATTTACCCTCAAGATGCATGCATACTACTTTTCTTTTTTAGGTATAAAGTAAAAAAAAATTAAAAAGAAAACATCTTGGACAAAAAGAGATTCCATTCTTTATTTTTTATTTTTTTTATCAGATCTATGTATCGGCCCTCCCAGGGACCTTTGTCAAGAACTCATGGCCACTCTATCTACATCCTATATATAGAAAGCAAATATGGACACTCAATACTGCATGCAGTGGGGGTTAATGCAGACTGTCTCAATGTAGCCGAGGTCCCCAAAGATCAATATTTGGGCAGTAGACTTTGCCTGGAGCTACTGTATATATAACAAGAACTTAGCTCGCCGTTCACTTCACGTTTTGATCATTAGTTTAACTGATCGGTTTTGCGGATACAAAAAACTAATGTGAAAAATGGATGAAAGAGGAGGAAACTGATGACCATCCGTATATATAGAGTCAATGATCAGATCAGTTTCTGCCCTTTTTTTGTGGAACAGTGTGGTTTGTCCTACTTTTCAGTTCTATAGTAACTGATTTATACGTGATGTGAATGGCCCCTAAAATGTTCTGTGTAGTATAAAGACTCAGGTAGAGCCCTGTGCACAAAGCCTTTACAGGAGTGCTCGAGGCCAGAACTGCACCTTCCTTTTTGGATCTATCCAGTTTCGTTGTACTGCTGTAATGGATCCATAATGGATCCCCTGGACTCCAAATTTGTGGAGATATTCTTTCATACACAGGGCCGCCATATCACAACCAAAAATAGAACCCTGTGGTTCATAGTACCATACCCTCACCCCGGGTGCTCCTTAACATGCCCTCTGCCACCATTCATTGTAAGAGTAAAAATATGATCACTCTCTTTTGTTTGCTAACTGTATGGTACAATTCTGTGAAGGTTCCCACAATTGATTTCCAGGCGGATATGGCTAATCTGAGAAGGACGCCCTTCCATTGGCCCTAGACAATTGCAATCTTATAGACAATTGCAACCTTATGAGCGATCACCATGACCACCACTGTGCAGATATTCAGGTATAGCCAGATGTAGAGTATAACAAGAATAACATAATATTAAAGACAATATTTCATATGTCACTAAAGTGTTTTCTTACATAAGGCAAAACAGAAGATGAACAACTTAACACATGAACACGGCTGATCTGCCAAAACTTTGGTTGGCTCCAGATGAACAGATCACGCATACTGTAGTATCACTCCATTAGCTTAATAATTAATGTAAAAAAAGATGCCACAGTTTTAGCTGCAAAATATCCAAGTAACACTGGCAGCTTTACAAGGCATTAATACTTGCATGACGCTCTTCATAACACATTTTCATTTTTGTTCATTTTTTTGCTTTTTTGAATACAATGGATATATTTCATTTGCCTCAATATATAAGCGAACAATTACGACAGTTCCATCCACTTTCTACAAAAAAATAAACATAAAAAAAAACACACCTGTAGTGCAAATTGACCTGTGCGGGTCTTGGACTCGCAGCATGTAAGTTTGTGCTGCAGGTTTTAACCTTTGCAATGCAAAAAGTGGAAAGCAGCAGGATACTTGCTTTGATTCCAAAAAAAAAATGCCCCCACAAAAACTATTTAAGGCCGCAAGATCAGAAGTGGAGTTGTCCTGTGTGGACATACCTTAAATGGTGTTTTCCAGCAAAAAAAAAAAAAAAAAATGGTGGCAGCAATCTCAGAAAGGGTTAAGAAAATAAAGAACAGATGCCTCTCAGACGCTCCTGTTCTGACTACCTGGTCCAATCTTGACACACAGGAAATTGTCACCCAGCCAAGCTATGGGAGGTCAACACTGTGGCCAGTGACTGTCAACACAAAGGAAATACCTGGAAAGCCAATGGTTCAGAAGGTAGAGGCTGAAGCCAGTGGGTAGTGGGGGTTTTTTCTAACACATTTTTTGTTTTTTTTTGCACTAGAAAACCACTTCAGGCTAAGGCTCCACATGGCGTCCCGCTGCAAAAAAAGCGCTGCAGAAGAAACCGAGGTGGGATCGCTTCGTGGTTCTTCCCGCAGCACTTTAGACAGACAGTTTGCAGAGTTTTCCTCTGCAGACTTTGTTTCAATTATATCTATGGGGAAACCGCTGGCGTTTCCGTAGGTATAATTGACATGCTGCGATTTCCAAAACCGTGCCGGTTTTGGAAATCACTGTGTGTCCGCAGCGTGTTTTTTTCTGCAAAGTGGGCATGGGATTCACTAAAATCCCTTCCACTTTGCTCTGACTGTAAAACGCCGCGATTTTTTCCGCAGCGCTTCCAACGTGGGCGAATTGCGACATTTACGCCACGTGGGGCTTTAGCCTTAGGCTGAGACCCCAACGTTGAGGAAAAGTTGCTTTTCTTGTTGCAGATTTTGCTGCGGTTTTTTGAGCTAAAGCCAAGAGTTGCCACGATAGGAATGGGAAATATATAGGAAGTTCTTAGACTTCTCTCTTCTGCTCAATCTTGGCTTTGGCTCAAAAAGCCACAGCAAAATCTACAACAAAAGCAGCTTTTCCACAATGTGGGGCCTCAGCCTTCAGTTGGCCAACACTTTACAAGTCAAGCCAACCAACATTACCTAGGGGGGTGACGCATTGTTTAAATGTAGCCAGGACTTATGAATCACATGATATTACTAAATAACTGGTGGCTAATGTACAGACAGCAAAGAAGAGATAAACACAACTCACTACAAAAAACCTGCTTTTAGTTATTGCTTGTTAGCCACCATTGATTATATATGTCCGGGCAGTCTACAATTAACTAGTTAAGTAGTTGAACAAGATCATACAGCTTCAGCAGCAGCTACATGATCACACTGCATTATGGCGGCTTCCATAGCTTATTCAGCGCTGTGAATACAGCAATAGGGATGGTAATAACAGCCTGCCATCCAAGAGAGACGGCAGGGAGGGTTTACTACCCTCCCTGCCTTCCCGACTGCGGCATACACAGTTTTCAATAAGCTATGGAAGCCTCCATAATGCAATGTGATCCGCGGGTCTAGGAACTGCAGGAGTTACTGGGTCCTAGAGGACTCATATCAGCCCTGCAGTATAGCTTAGGAGGCTGCGTTCCTCTTGATAAATCAGTTAAAAAATTTTTTTAAAATACCCCCAAAAGGTCTATTATGCCCTTATGGTGGCACAGTTTTTGTCAGTGTGACAAAAAAATAAAATTAAAAAACAGCACCACTACCACCCCCACATCACATCTAGCTCCACCTTCGGCGACACAAAACTATACCAGCTATATAAAACCTGCGTAATGGAGAGGGAAAACGATTTTTACATTTTTTAGTAGTACCAAAAAACTCAAAAATGTGTCTGGTCATCAAATGCATAACAAACCACTATACACAAAATGTGGATCAGGCATCAATACACTAATACACAAAATCATGCCAACAAGCAAGTAAAAATATTTCATATGTATTCAATGTGTCAATATATAAAAATACAATAGAAATGAATGGGGGAAACAAAAGAGGGGCAAATACCACAAAGCTAAATAGCCAGGCGAGGAGTAACGCGCGTTGGGGTCAGCCTTGTGAGTCAGTATTGGGGTTCACTGTATTGGTCACTTGTAGGATTGACTTTTCTGTATTGCCTGTTCTGTACCATTTAGCACTGTATACTGTGTATTGTTTACTATATGGAACTTTGCCTTATATTTTACTATGGATTATATAATATGGCTACTGTTGTGTTATATTCCTGCAATTTTGTGATGTTTCCCCAATCATGTATCCTCTTGATATTCCCTCCCTTTACTCCTCGCCTGGCTATTTTGGCTTTGTGGTATTTTCCCCTCTTTTGTTTCTCCCATTCATTTGTATTGTATGGTTTTATTTATTGATACATTGAATGAATATGAAATATTTTTGCTTGTGGGCATGATTTTTTTGTATTGGTCATGAAATGGTTATACGTAAAAGTTCTGCAAACTCCATAAACAGCATAATATTAGACTATGAGGAGAGTAACACCAGCTTACAGCACATGATGTCCTATAAATGTTATCTTTATTACTTTTCTCTTCAATTTGGCAACTGTATAAAATTTCCAGGTGCAAGTAAACAAAATATCTCCGAGATTTAATCCAGCTGCACTGCAAGCGCCTAGCAATTTACTCACAATGAACGTAAAAAACCTACGCCGTTGTGATTATTATTGTCAATCACATAATTTATTGAGTACAGGGATGAAGGTAAGTGGTTCAGACACGCTGTGACAACAATTTTGGTTGTCAGGGCTTTTGTAGGTTGCCAGGGCTTATAAATACATGTACCATGTGTTTACCTATTTAGAAGATGGTCTAGAATTATCATAAACAGTTTAAATAGGGCACAGTCTCCCAAAATTTATTTTTATTGCTGTCCTCTGACAAAATCTAACTCATCCAGGTATAGTAATAGAAATATGAAGAGGAGTGAACTATAGAAGGTGCAGAGGTTCTGGATGCAGAAAGAGTCAAATGGCCCTGCTTCCCCAAAGGGACAGACCAGTACTATAAATGATAGTTGACAAAGATAGATAAGTCATATATTAAATATACACCTCTGTGGAGACCTCTGTGCTGTCCTAGTCATCTGGCGCATGAAAAAGGGTCTGGAAGAAGGAGCGTTTATTTTTCGGAGTGCCTTTCTTCACTGTTAATTGGTGGGTGTCATTGCAACGCAACAAAATTTAAGGTTCCCAACTCTTAGAAATTTAACATATGGAGAAAAGCAAGAAAGTATGGAAGAACATACACCCATGCAGTCAATGGACCACTGCAAGTTTTGGAGGGCCAGTGTATCATTTGAATACTCTGAGAACAACCTCCAATACTACTGAGCTTACATGTACGTACCTTGCGTTTCCAGGCAGTTGAGGGTGGCTTAATAGTTAACACTGAATATTCATAGTCTAAAGCGGCTTAGGGTTAATGGTAAATGACTTACCAATTAATGACGATATCCCTAGTGATCCTAATACACTTACAATATTTTCTCTTTGGTGGTGTATGAGTGGTTAAATGGTTAATCATGCTGACTCTGCTTGACCACAATATAAGTGGGAGAGGGACAAGACGTGCCAGGTCTACTTGATTCTTAGACCCCCCTCTTCCCCAACATGAGTCCACCACCCACCCAATGGTATCCAGAACTACATGGACCGATCAGTTGTATGGAGCTGCATCCGGTGCCCGTCCGATACACTATACAGGGCCGGAAGCAGAAAGCAGAGATTGCAGGCAGCTGCTATACAGAGGACAGAGGTTTCTAATTCCGGTCCTATATAGTACATAGGACAGGAGCTAGCGAATCCCATCCACACATTGCAGAAAAATACAAGCAGCGGAAATGCTGTGATTTCCAAAACCATTGCATTTTTGGAAATCGTAGCATGTCAATTACCCCTACGGAGACACCAGCGGTTTCCCTATAGGTATAATTGAAGAAGAAAGTTGCAGAGGAAATTAGTTGAATAACGCAAATGATAAAAATGCTATAGCCCTCAAAACCGCACATACAAAAAACCCAAAAATGTGTCTGGTCATGAAACAGAAATTGGCCCAGTACTGAAGTGGTTAAAGAGGACCTTTCCCACCTCCAATAAGTCCAGCTCTTTGCAACAATTAAGAGGGGTTGAAATGTTCTCTATGCACATCTAATCTTGGCTGAAGTCAATGGAGACAGTCATGCATGCACAGTGTACTGTTCACTCATTCCACTTGCCAGATGGGGGACTCTATCCTCAAGAAAGATGGAAGTTCCAGAGGTAGGACATCCATTTTTGGGATTTTATATCCACTGGATGCTCCATAAATGGGTGTCCTAAATGGGAATACTCCTTTAATGTCCCACTCCAGGGATATATTTTATTCTTTAGACTGTAGTATAGCGCATAATGATATGTATGGAATGAGCACTTACCTGATGCATCTTTCACTTTACTGAATCTAGAACAGGTGCCCAGCAGGTTATATGTTTGGCAGACAAAGCCTAGGTAAAAATGTACATAAAAACTTGCTTAAAAGCCAGGGACGTCCGGATGGTGTGTGAATCAGAAGGTCAGACATGACCAGCCGGGGCATCTGTTCTGGAGATCAATAAAGTGAAGGATGCAGCAAGTGAGTGTTGGAACCATTCACTTAATACCATTATGCCCTGTAGTACAGGATAAAGAATAAAATATATCCCCAAAGTGGGGGAAGCAGATGAAGATTTTTTTTTTTTAACTAGTTGAAAAATGAAGCCTCATATTTAATATTCAGACAGATCCACCGGAGAACTCACATTAAAATGACTGGGAGGTGTAAAAATACCACCTGGCTGATGCCAAACTTGATGCAGAATTTGCAAATTCAGTGCCAGATTCTGCAGCAGATTTGGTAAACTGTAAAAATTCTGCTTCTGAAATCCTGAAGCAGATTTTTTTTACCTACTAAAAATTCCACCAAGTGAACTTACCTTAAGGCTGCATTTTCTTCTGCCCTCTCTTTCTCCCTCTGCTTATACCTCTCACTCCCTTCTCCTCTCCATAGACTTCTATAGAGATATAAGCCATGTGACCTGAAGTGCATCTGGACATGGATACAGCAGCGATTTTCACAGTGAAAGGCAGCTTATGAGAAGAAGGGGAGCAGGGAAACAGCTTGATAAGAGCAGAAAGATCCTATTTTCCATGGTAAAATATTTTAGAAAGTTTCCTATAATCGCCTGTGCTATTCATTTACGCAGTTTGTTGAAATGACAAAGCCTGGTTAAAGGGAACCGGTCACCATGAAAATGAAGCCTAACCT
Source organism: Leptodactylus fallax (assembly GCA_947044405.1). Classification (NCBI taxonomy): domain Eukaryota; kingdom Metazoa; phylum Chordata; class Amphibia; order Anura; family Leptodactylidae; genus Leptodactylus; species Leptodactylus fallax. Next base: position 2,443,742 of record CAMRHE010000073.1, on the reverse strand, counting down.
TCAGAAACCATGTTATAGAGCAGGTGAAACTAAGCAGATTGATGTATAGTTTTGTGGGAAAAGGTTTGCTTTATCCATTTATTTCTCTGCTCTTTCTATGCTTAGAAGGAGTAACAGTGGGCGGTCCTAACAGTTGCACACTCACTGTTAGCACCGCCCACTTGAAACTCTAAGCATAGAAAGAACAGATAAATAAAAGAATAAGGAACAATCTTTACCCACAAAACCAATATATCATCTTGCTCTATAAAATGCTACCTACAGATTACACACAATTTTCATGATGACAGGTTCCCTTTAAGGTTACTCCAAATAAGACTTGGTAAAGGAGAAGTCTGAAATGTTACTGTTAACATGTACAACACAAGGTCCAAAAGAAAAAAGAAAAGGATTGCTGCCACTAGGTTCACACTAACATTTTGGTCTCAGTCATCCGGCTCTCCATCATTCAGATTCCCCAGCGCACCCGGACCGCTAATACAGTGGTTACACTCGGACACCGGCAGACTTCATTGACTATAATGAGGTCCGCTGGGTGTTCACTGTTTTCAAACTGAAAGTGGCAGAGAAAAGTCCTCCATGCAGGACTTTTCTCTCCACTAATGTGAACCCATCCTTAGTTTTACAGTACAGACCAAACGTTTGGATACACCTTCTCATTCCAAGAGTTTTCTGTATTTTCATGACTATAAAAATTGTAGATTCACACTGAAGGCATCAAAACTATGAATTAACACATGTGGAATTATATACTTAACAAAAAAGTGTGAAACAATTGAAAATATGTCTTATATTCTAGGTTCTTCAAAGTAGCCACCTTTTGCTTTGATTACTGCTTTGCACACTCTTGGCATTCTCTTGATGAGCTTCAAGAGGTAGTCACCTGAAATGGTCTTCCAACAGTCTTGAAGGAGTTCCCAGAGATGCTTAGCACTTGTTGGCCCTTTTGCCTTCACTCTGTGGTCCAGCTCACCCCAAACCATCTCGATTGGGTTCAGGTCTGGTGACTGTGGAGGCCAGGTCATCTGGCGTAGCACCCCATCACTCTCCTTCTTGGTCAAATAGCCCTTACACAGTCTGGAGGTGTGTTTGGGGTCATTGTCCTGTTGAAAAATATAGCTGCATCCAGATACACAGTGCGTTTTCACCATAAGGTGCTGCCATACGGTGCTCCTGGACACTTACATTTACCACTAATTGCGGGATGCACATGGACTTTCATTGCTTCTAATAAGAAAGTACAGGAGTGTCCTAAAGCATCTGTTGGCAGCACTTCTGTGTTATGGTTTGTGGTATATGACTTTAGTTTAGGGGTCGTCAGACTTACAATTATTGACCGGCACTCCGAGTACCTCATCTTTGATTTTTTTATTAAAATCGGCACGCCGAACAAAAAAGGTTGCCTACCCCTGTTTTATATAGTATTATAGGCAATATTATGATCTTGTACATGTTTATTCTCCTCCACCAAGATAGTTCCTGTTTAGACAGAGTCTAGGATTTTTTTGCGTTTGTTTCCAATTGATTTCCAGTAATATTTTACTTGGGAAGGTGAGTTGTAGCCTATGTATGGAATATATTGATCTTGCCATTTGTAGGGGGTTATTTGTGATGATATTCTTCACTTCACTGTGTATATTTAAGCCTAGCATTAACGTTATAGTAGCATAGAGTCCCAAAGAGGACAATGGCCTCTTGTAGTGCTGTGACTGAGCATAAACGGTTTTCCAAAGCAATTATGATGTCATCTGCAAACAGTCCAGTTGTGTGTGTTTTATTGTAGATTTTTATGCCCTGGTGTATTCTGATATATTGCACAAATGGCTCTAAAATGAAGACAAAAATCAAATTGGGACAGGGGGCACCCTTGTATACTTCCATTAGATATGTCAAATGGCTTAGATAGTAATCTATTTGTCAGGAATTGGAGAATAAAGCTTTTATTGCCTGGAGGAACGGACCTTCAAAGCCAAATTTTCCCAGTATTTGGAAGGCATAGGTCCAGAGTACATATATGCATGTAACTAACAGTACCATAGCAAATTTATGGACGATTGGAATTGTTGGATGTTGATCAAGCTTGCTAAACAAGACAACATAATCACTTTTTATAAACTGCTTACACATCGTATTCCTTCCCCTTAGTGACCATCTTTCCTTTTTATGATTCTGTTTTCTTGCCAAGCTTGTATCAGGCAGTTACAGTCATATGAAAAAGTTTGGGCACCCCTATTAATCTTAATCATTTTTAGTTCTAAATATTTGGGTGTTTGCAACAGCCATTTCAATTTGATATATCTAATAACTGATGGACACAGTAATATTTCAGGATTGAAATGAGGTTTATTGTACTAACAGAAAATGTGCAATATGCATTAAACCAAAATTTGACCGGTGCAAAAGTATGGGCACCTCAACAGAAAAGTGACATTAATATTTAGTAGATCCTCCTTTTGCAAAAATAACAGCCTCTAGTCGCTTCCTGTAGCTTTTAATCAGTTCCTGGATCCTGGATGAAGGTATTTTTGACCATTCCTCTTTACAAAACAATTCCAGTTCAGTTAAGTTTGATGGTCGCCGAGCATGGACAGCCCGCTTCAAATTATCCCACAGATGTTCAATGATATTCAGGTCTGGGGACTGGGATGGCCATTCCAGAACATTGTAATTGTTCCTCTGCATGAATGCCTGAGTAGATTTGGATCATTGTCTTGCTGAAATATCCATCCCCGGCGTAACTTCAAATTTGTCACTGATTCTTGTACATTATTCTCAAGAATCTGCTGATACTGAGTTGAATCCATGCGACCCTCAACTTTAACAAGATTCCCGGTGCCGGCATTGGCCACACAGCCCCAAAGCATGATGGAACCTCCACCAAATTTTACAGTGGGTAGCAAGTGTTTTTCTTGGAATGCTGTGTTTTTTGGACGCCATGCATAACGCCTTTTTGTATGACCAAACAACTCAATCTTTGTTTCATCAGTGCACAGGACCTTCTTCCAAAATGAAGCTGGCTTGTCCAAATGTGCTTTTGCATACCTCAGGCGACTCTGTTAGTGGCGTGCTTTCAGAAACGGCTTCTTTCGCATCACTCTCCCATACAGCTTCTCCTTGTGCAAAGTGTGCTGTATTGTTGACCGATGCACAGTGACACCATCTGCAGCAAGATGATGCTGCAGCTCTTTGGAGGTGGTCTGTGGATTGTCCTTGACTGTTCTCACCATTCTTCTTCTCTGCCTTTCTGATATTTTTCTTGGCTTGCCACTTCTGGGCTTAACAAGAACGGTCCCTGTGGTCTTCCATTTCCTTACTATGTTCCTCACAGTGGAAACTGACAGGTTAAATCTCTGAGACAACTTTTTGTATCGTTCCCCTGAACAACTATGTTGAACAATCTTTGTTTTCAGATCATTTGAGAGTTCTTTTGAGGAGCCCATGATGCCACTCTTCAGAGGAGATTCAAATAGGAGAACAACTTGCAATTGGCCACCTTAAATACCTTTTCTCATGATTGGATACACCTGGCTATGAAGTTCAAAGCTCAGTGAGGTTACAAAACCAATTTTGTGCTTCAGTAAGTCAGTAAAAAGTAGTTAGGAGTATTCAAATCAATAAAATGATAAGGGTACCCAAATTTTTGCACCGGTCAAATTTTGGTTTAATGCATATTGCACATTTTCTGTTAGTACAATAAACCTCATTTCAATCCTGAAATATTACTGTGTCCATCAGTTATTAGATATATCAAATTGAAATGGCTGTTGCAAACATCCAAATATTTAGAACTAAAAATGATTAAGATTAATAGGGGTGCCCAAACTTTTTCATATGACTGTATGTAGTTACGACGATACAAAACTTACTGATGTACTTTGTTGTATCACCTACATATGCTTGAATTAATACTGAGATACACTGAACTACTTTTTTAAACTTCTCTATATATTGTATCTCTATGTCAATACTTAACATTAATAATAAAAAAAAAAATACTGAAACAGGAAAAAACTTGACTGACCTGCACAAAGCCCTGACCTATAAACTACTGACTATGGCTCTGAGATGCTTGTTTTTTCACTAATTTTTAGACAAGAATTTTTGACATAATCTATACAATTTTGTTTAGCAAAAATAAAGCCAGTTGAATCTCTGGATGCATATATTACAGAAAATGGAAAATTGACCTTATTTGACATCTCTGTTCCAAAGTAAAAAGAGGTTATTAGCGCAGCCAACTTATCAACAAAGCAGTTATGAAGCATTTATTGAAGAAGTCCGAGTTTTAGCCTACGGACTCCAAAGCCCTATATTTTTGGGGCACAACAAAGCTTGTAAATATCCAATCCATCTATTTCTGTAATGTATTGTGCAACATGGTTTTAGCAAAATAACAATAATTCCTTAAAAGTTTGACTGCTCTCTGAACTACAAAGAATTAAGATGTATTTCTACATTGAGGCCGATGCCCCTCGTGGTGTAAACACTGCGGTTTGCAGTCCCTGCAAAGTGGGAATCCCATCCACACATTGCGGAAAAATACGTGCAGCTGACACACTGTGATTTCCAAAAACTTCGCGATTTTGGAAATCACAGTATGTGAATTATACTTACTGTACGAAAACACCAGTAGTTTTCCTATTGGTATAAAGTTATGTTCACACGGCGTAATTTGCCGTGGATTTGGGGGTGGATTCCGCTCCTGAATACGCGGCAGATTCGGCCAGAATCTGCGGCAGATTCTGCTCCGAATCTGCCTCCCATTCTATACAATGGAAGGCAGAGATTGCAGCAGAATTCGGAAAAGGAAGAGTCCTGCTGGATCTTGCTGTGGATTCCGCGGCTGATTCAGCCAGGGAGTCTGCAGCTCCCTGATGATTAGGCCCATTCATCTGGGCCTGATCAGCAGTGGAGAGTCACAACAGAATGCTGATGCCCTGCAACAGCATCCCGTCGTGGCTACTCCGTGGAAAATGGCGGTGGAAAATGAAGAGGAATTCTTAATCTTCCGCTGTGTGATCATACCCTAATGGAAGCAGGAAGACTTTCCGTGAAAAACGCTGCAGGAAAAACCACAATGTGTTGTCGCCATGTTTTTTTCCCGCAGTGCTTTTTTGCTGAAGTTTGCTATGTGGGGCCTTAGCCTTAGGCTGGCGCCCCATGTGGCGTAAACGTCATGGTTTGGCCATGGCAGAGTTTTACAGTAACTGCAAAGTGGATGGGATTCTAGCGAATCCTATCCACACATTGCAGAAAAATATACGTAGCGGAAATCGCAGCATGTCAATTATACCTCCGGAAACGCTGGCGGCTTCCCTTTCAGTATAATAGAAGCAGAAGAAACCCTTAGCCTAAAGGGTGGTCTCTGTAACTGGACTACATATTAGCTTGAGCACCAGATGCTAATTTGCATTTGGGTAGACCTATTTGAGAAATCTTGGTGGCCAACTCTGCTTGGCTTTGGTCAGAATTACTGCCTGCAATATGGAAGCAGTTGTATCTGTGAAAATATACATAAATAATAGTTACATTGCTGCTCATATTTTACATATTTTAGCTGATGATGACCTCTTTTGGTTAGTGAGTGGGTGCATCTAAGAAGGAAAATCCAGTCGGAAAGTTTCTACAGGTCCCAGTGGATGCTGTGTAGGTGGACCAGGTTTTGATAGCAGTTTTGGTAGCTTTCCCATTCCGGAGAGGGAAGCTGGGCTGGTTTCCATGCATAACTTAATTTCAGCATCCTTCGGATAATGCTAATGAGTTATTTCTTTTTATTTCTTCATGCCCAAAGGCTGCAGAACACACATCGGCAGATATAAAGCCGGGACAGACAGGAATCAGATAGAATTCATTAACTAGGTAAAGCTGTCATTAGCTGACATTAAAAAGATTGGGAATCTTCTGCGTATGTCACTCTCTTGAGACTCCACATTTAATGCTTTCCTCAAATGACTGATAGACGCAAAATGGTCTTATCTCATGTCAAATGTTAATTTCTAGAACAAGAATAAATACAGAATGGACTCCATGCCCAAATATTCAGCCATGCTGAATATATTATTAGATATTTTCCTCGTACCCTAAAGGTTTATTTGAAGTCCTACTAAATAAGATCAGTTATAATATATGATTTCATGACATACATTTATAGGGATGGTTTACATTGTCAACTGCACACATTCACAATTACAGAACATGCAAAGTTTTATAACTCCTTAACCTAAAAAATCAATTCTATGATTTTACTCTGTTACAACTAATGTAATTCAGTAGACTCATCATTTATACATGAAGACAAACAAAGGCATAGTACAATACACTTTACTGCACTGCCATTTATTAAGTTCCTAGAGGGAGATAGCCAACTCAGTACACTTAAAGGGAACCTGTCATGGCGATTTGGAACACTAAACTTTATAGAGCGGAGGTTTAGTGTCCCAAATCATATCTGCCCAAAATAAAAAAAAAATTATACCCACCCTGCTGCTGTACTCCTTGCGTCGGTGCAGGTCTTGACCGAATCCAGAGGAGTAGACCTCGGCTTCAGTGCGCATGCACCATACCTCAGGCACTTGCGTAGTGAAGCCGGGGTATATGTCCTCTGCTTCACTGAAGAACTGCGCAGGCGACGGGAGCACCAGAGATACTGTAAGTCCAATGGGACTCATCAGACCCATCTCTACGTAAGTATAAAGGTTTATTTTTTTAAAATGCAGTAATGGATGGCTTTGGGACACTAAACCCCCAGTTTATAAGGATCTGTGGGTAGTTTATTGTCTCAAATTGTTCTGACAGGTTTTCTTTAAAAGTAAAGCAGTGAGATCCCTCAATAATCTGTCCCTGAAGAACAGAATTATCAGATGGTTATAAGGGCATGTTCACAACTGTTGGATCTGACATGGATTGCAGCAAGGATTCTGCAATGAAATCCATGTCAACTTTGATGGCAATCTGCATTCAATGTATGTGAATTGGGTTTTGATGACCTCATTCACATGTACTGGAAAAAAAATCTGCACAGATTAGGGCTAATCTTTGTGCTGATCCATGGCATATTAAACTGCACACCCTGTAGTAAATATGTGATGGATTTGTCTATGAATATTAGCTAAGGCTAGGTTCACATCTGCGCTCGGTGACCATTTGGGGATTTTGTCCCCATTTCGCTTACAAAATGCGTTTTTCAGACGGATACTGGGTGGAAACTCGGCGGACCCCATTATAGTCTATGGGGTCCGCGGGTTTCCACAGGTAACCGCTTTTTATGCAGATTGGGTTTTCAGTTTTGGGTCCCCAAGTGGAACCAAAGAACAGAAACCCGAACAAAGGTGTGAACCTAGCCTAAGCATGTTCACAGGTAAGAAAAAAATGGAATGCTGGGAATACACAAGGAATAGGTTAGGTAAAGCTAAGATGGCCATCATGGCTTTTGCTTATACTGGAAGCCATGACACTGTGCCAGAGACATCTTTATCAGCTTGAAGGGGTTTTCTGAATTCAGAAAAAAAAAATGGGACAAGGGAGAAAGTGCAATAAAATAACAAAAAAAAAAAAATCTTTACTCTTCTAATAAATAGGCAGCATGGTGGCTCAGTGGTTAGCACTGTTGCCTTGAGTCCTTGGGATTTGTATGTTAATAATAATAATAATAATAATAATTTTATTTATATAGCGCCAACATATTCCGTAGCACTTTATAAATCAGAGGACACATAAACAGACAATATGAGACATTACAATGTGACAAAAAAATAAACATATCAAACAATAGGAGTGAGGGCCCTGCTCGCAAGAGCTTACATTCTATGAGGAGATAGGGGGACACAAGAGGTCAGAGGGCTTGTTTGCTACCATGGTCCAGCCATGTTTTAATAGAAAAGGTTGTGTAACTGAAGCTGTATGAACCCGTCACCAGCCGGTATCTGTGAATAAAAAGATACTAAGTGCAAGGAGTGCAGTGTAACTTCTAGATGGACAGGATCTGAGGAGCAGAGGAGGAAGGATAAAAGGTGTTATTGTTCTCAACCTCCGCACACTACACTGTGATCAGGGCACGTGATAAGCCTGACCATACAGATGTGATTTTAGGGAAGTTTTGAAGCTGCTGTAGTTGGGAATTAATCGGATTGTCTTGGGTAAAGCATTCCAGAGCACCGGTGCAGCTCAAGAAAAATCTTGGAGACGGGAATGGGATGTTTGGATGACAGTAGATGCAAGTCTAAGGTCATTGGCAGAACGGATGTTCTCCCTGTGTCTGCATGGGTTTCAGCCAGGTACCTATACACTATTGACCACGGTTTTGGAATGCTTGATTTTTCACACATTTTTTAACTAAGTATTGTGACCAGATGAATATCTGAATGCATATGCTACATAAAATGGAAAATTGACTTCTCATCTTTACTCCAAAGAAGCAAGAGGTTATTAGCACAATCAATTTAGCAGTCAAATCAAAAGTTAGAGGGGTTTCCAGGAGCTTCAGGACAATGCAGGAGAGCAGGTATAAAATAAAAAAATAAGCATTACTAAGGCTAGTTTCACATCAGAGAATTTTTTTTTCTTTGCCGCTTTAAGTTTCAAAACAACAGACACCCGATGGACCTCATTATAGTCAATGGGGTTTGCCAGGCTCCGTAACCGCTGTTTTAACGGTCCACCTCTCCGATGTTCAGGTCCCCAGTTACATTACCCATTACATTCCCTGCTAGTGGCTCCCACAGGACATACAGCAGTGACATCAGATTCCTCATTCACATGACCGCTGCAACCAATTACTTGCCTTGGGCATGCAAGTTGCACATTCCAGCACACAGCTGTTTTTATACCAACACTTACAACTTCCAGTGCATTTGCGCCCCACACACTGCTCTTTCAAAAAGTGGAAATGCTGGAAATGGGGCTTAGATTTACTATATTTTATGCTAGAAAGTATGTATTATGTATAAGGTCTTGTCTGTTTCCAATTTTGAGTCAACTAAAAACCCAATCTAGTTCTAACCACAATAGTAAATTTGGTCACAGTGTATCTATAACATACTTTGGTTTTGGTTTGCCACTAAGGGATACAGATCCTGGAATTATTTTGTCACTTGTTTGATAATGGTGTTTTTAGGGACAGTGTCAACCCCCTCAAGCCCCCCCATCTCCTTCTTCATCTCACCCCACACTGCTAAAACAACAATTTCCCTTTTTGCAATGCAATGTTTTTTGACTAGACTGGAGGTCCCATGAAGCACTTTTGGGTAGTTATTGTATTATATTACTAAATTAATTGTGCAATATTTGATACTTTTGTGTCAAAAAGGCAAAAGTACTGTAGGTATACCTACTGGGTAACCAGAAAAAAATACATTTGCAAGCTTTCAAAGCACAGAGGCTCCTTCTTCAGGCATTTACAAATCAATGACCTTTTTGACACAAAAGTATCAAATATTGCATAATTTTTTTCTGGCTTACACTGCACTACACTAATTGAAATAAAAATTATGTTTTAGTTTTCAGAAGTCAAGGACATGTGGGTGTACCCCTAGCCTCATACAGCAATGGAAAATTCCCTGACATGTATACATAGCATTGCCATGGCGAACCAACAGTGCAATATGATAAAGACGGCTCCGCTGGACCTTACGTCAGTCCAGTCGTTGAGATCATGTTAATACGAAGTTCCTGCTCATTATCTTCCACTTTCATGTAACTTCTACCTACGTTATAATTAGGCGAGAGTTATTCTGTAGATGTCAAGCATTACCAAGTGTACATTAAGAATGTAGGATCTGTGTCATGTAAGGCATCAGTCTAATTGTTTTATGTGTCTCCTTGTAATTACGTTGTTGACACTAAACATTCTAATTGGAGCAGACCATATTATGTGCTAAGGGTATAGGCATATAATATGGCACTGGTCGCACAGCATAAAGCTGTTATGTGCACTTACATTTATTGCTTATAGCTTGTTTACTGGTTATTGAGCACACACAGGTAAACCTGCAAAAATATGTAGCCAATGACAGTAAAACAGGTTATAATGAATAAACAGAAGTGCAAACACTGCAGCTCAGCCTGTGTGCACCAGTGCCACATCGTGTTTTTCAATGGTAAAAGATAGACATAATAGAACAGGAACCCAGAAAATTGGATTAGGCGGTAAAATATGAAAATAAACTGAATCCTTACTACTGGTGGGATATAAAAAAATAAATAAAAAATACTTACGAGACCTCCATCCATGTATCCTCTTCCAGTTCACTGCTTGGGAATGAAGAAAGCAAGCAGATGCTGTGAGTGATGTCACCAACTGCACCCACTAACTCCATTCACTATGTTGACATCTATAACAGCCATCAGCACAGTGTTAAAGAGGACCTCTCACCACCTCCACCAACTACAGTTCTTTGCACTAATAGGGACCACGCTTTTTATTCCAGCACCATTCCTAAACCATCAGTGCAGTCAGTTTTGGTGTGTGATAAGCGAATTAGGCTCTGTACTTTCAGGAGACTGATCTCTGGGAGGAACATGTAAGCGGATGTGATTCTGCGCTCTGATACGGTCAGTCTCTGCTCAGAGCTTAGAATTATTCCCCCTTGTCTGCTCTGACCCAAGACCACCTACTTGAAAATAGAGAGCCTGATTATCATACCAAGTACCAAAACTAACTGCACTGATTGCTCAGCAATAGTGCGGGCTAGGGAAAAAAATTCACCTTCTAGAAAGTGAATACAGTTGAAGTTAATGGAGTTGGTGAAAAGTCCTCTTTAATGTGCCCATATACCTGCAACAGCTGCCTACTGGGAGCTACTGTACCAACCCTTCTAGGTGTTTGAATTGGGGAGAGGAGAGCACATAACTGCCAGATACATCTGATGGCAGCCTATATCGTGGGGGAACAACTAATCCGGCATGATAAAATTCAGGCATCATCTGTTGTAGAGTTGGGAGGCTCCATATATTTTATACAGTAGGTCAGTCCATGGGAAATCAGTGGGTAAAATCAGGCCAGCAAATATTTAGCAGAGCCTTTTAACTACCACTTCCCCATATGCCACTGAAGGGAAGAGGTAGTCCAAAAGTCACAGAGACATAATTTATCACAATACACTGTGTATCACAATATCATCCACAGTAACTGCAGCTCATTCATTCACTGTGAAGTAAGGCTGCCATGCTGGCAACTTGTGACTGCTGCAGCCATTCACTGGCCTCTGCTAAACACCACTGAACTCAGAGATTGGCTGCATTGGTAAAGTGTTGTCTATGTGATGTCAATATTACAGCTAAGTAAATAACCACTGGTGGTGAGCCATGGTACAAGGGCAGTGGGGGAGTAGACATGGTCTTTTATTACTTTATACAATTTCCTCCACTGGACAACCCTTTGAACTGAAATAGCAACTGCACCTAGCCCTAATTTCTAAAAGGACTCACTGGTATTTCTTCCACACTCAAAGACAAAGCAAGCAGCTATGGCTTTAGTCGACAGACCAATGTGGATAGTGGGAAACTGGATATCTCCTCAGTCTAGTCCCAACAGCAGCCATTGCCTTGCTGGCTGGCCATGGATCTTCCCCTCTCTATGGTAACCTGCTGATAACATCCGGCCTGGCTTTGCCTGCATATTAAGGTATTAACCTTTGCCTGGCTGCAGTTTCTTTCTGCTGCGACTATGATCTCTATTTCTGTTTCAACCCTGATCTTGACCTAGGCCTAACTGCTGGACCTTTCTGCTGCCTTGCCCTTGAGGTAGTTTGTCTGGTACCTATTGTTCATCTCTAAGCCTTGATCCCAGCTGTTTACTGACTGTGCTCACATCTAATTCTTTGGTCTGTGACATCCAGATCACCTTTTTAGTGGCTATCCTTGGCTCCATTCCTGACTAAACTAGTGCTACTGCCACCAAATGGTGACTCTTCTTGGGGGTCACAAACTGGGATTCTGAGAAGCTCCTTTTAGGGGTTAATAGTTAAGAACAGGGAGATTCTTTAGAGTCTGCACTGCATTCTACCCATTTCCAAATCAATTTTGACTTCAAGAATCCACATCTCCAAGAAGAAATAATACAGAAACATTTTTGCCTTGGCACTTTGTTAGTACTGAACGGTATACTGAAATATCAATTATATGAAGACAGTGCTATTCAGGTTGTGATCAGCTTACATATTCAGGGGCCCACACACAGTATCATGTCCCATAGTGACCCTCCAGACAGTATTACGTTCCACAGTAACCCCTCCACACATTATAATGTTCCATAGTGGACCTTTCACACAATATAATGTCCCAAAATGTCTACATAGTATAATGCCCCAGAGAGGCCCCTTCAGTAATAAAATGAGAAAAACAACACAAACACACCAGGAGATGGACGCTTTACAAATTTTCCCAAAAATTTTGGGGTACACCATGATGAACCACTAATATATTATAAGGCTTCTTCAGACCCCAGAGTACAATTTGCGGAGGCCCAGGGGAGGTGAGTAGACATAACAAACAGTCTTACTCACCTCTACTGGGTTCCATGGTGACATCAGGTGCATGTTCCTGTTCTTTTTGGGCCTTTTCTGGGTCTCAGTGGTCACGTGGAGCATGCCAACTCCATGACCACATGATCGATGTGACCCCAATTACAGGGATCAGCAGCGCCTGACGTCATTCAGAGAGCTGAAAGAAGCCCAAAGAGGTTGGGGACCCCTGTTGGATGCTGCACAGAGCCCAGAAGAGATGAATAAGACTGTATGCTCGTTTACTCAACTTCCCTGGGCCTCCACTAATTATACTCTGGGGTCTTAATAGCAGTTCCGGTTTGGATGTGTTTGGTGTGAATGAAATTGCCGGGTGAATCTAGTGAATATTCGCAAGGCAAATCTTGTGAGGTTCTCCCAACAAATACTCCTGTTCCTCACCTGCAGTAGACTCTCATGCCCCACCACAGAAATCAATTGTATCGGCGGACTCAGATACAGTTGATTATGAGGTCATATTATAATGGGGGCAAATGGACAATAACTTGTCTTTGTGCCCCTTGAAGCCTTAGTCTACAACCCATTTAGCCCTTTTTATAGCCTGCCCCTATACATATAGTATGAGCTAAGTGCTGTTCTACATTGTTTTGTTCAGTACTAACAATGAGAGTGTTCAGTAAAGCAAAACATTTTGTTAACACTGATTAGGAACACAGCAGTAAATGCTCACGACTACATCTGCATAAGCCTCCTCAAAGCTGACATCAATAATCACTTCAATTATAAGACTCTAATAAAAGAGGATAATACCATTTACTCGGATCATTTGTAAGAAAATTACATTTTAGCAAGATTGCAGAAAAGGTGACATGCAAGTATATTGCTGATGTTTAACAAGCCACAACTAGATAATCCACTAAAACCGTAACTAAACTTTTGGACAACTTTTGATTTTCTGGCAGTATTTAATTTAAAAAAATTGTAATATACTTTATTAACAAATTTTAGATCCTTTCTGTGAAATCCTGATTTTTTTATTCACTCTTTCCCTTGTTTCTGTATTGAGATCAGCCCCTGCCTCTCACTGAATGTTACGGTGTACAGGAGTTTGGGGCTGTGTAACATGTAGAAAAAATGAGGGTGGGGAGGGTCACTTCAATCAGTTATACCTTGGACATTATAAAATGTACAAACTTTTTTTTTTTGGTGTCATATGAAAGAGGAGATTCTAAATTATCTAAATTATTACCCTGGTTGAAAACGCGGTTGGGATTAGGATTTTTATATGCAGCTGTATAATATATATGGTATAAAAATCCCAATCCAGACTATGTTTTTAACCAGTGATATCTCTAGAAATAATGGAGATAGCACTGCAGTCTTAAGAACAAACAAGGATGTATCTAGTGCTCAAAGGGCAACATAAACAAAAAATAGCACCAAAATAAAATATAACTTTTATTGATATTTTAAAACCTACATCGGTGTAGACTACAACATATAGGCGTATGTACGCATTAAAATGTAGGTAATTGAACGCACAAACAAACTGTCATCCTATCATAAGTGAAATCAAATCCACTGATCCTTATATGTAACTAGGATTACCGTGCAGTTATCAATAATACACTTCTAGTAGATATAGACAGAATGATGCATCTATGATTTAAGGAGTTCTTCCCATAAATTGTAGTATTAATAAAGGGCGCAAAATATATTTGCGCCCCTAATGAATGGGTGTTGCTCCTATAAGTCAAAGATCCAACGTTTAAAAGAATCTCATATGTGTGAGTCCAATTGTCACTACAGAACAATGAAATATCGGCTCTGTGATAGAGTCACCTGCTGTATGTAAAAGGGACTTGAAGACATATAGGATATTTATTATAGCAAAGGCAGATGTCAATAATCAAACCACCTCACTTTCACATATGCATATCTGGATAGCAGAATAGTGAGTGCTAATAAATCACTGCCTGCTGCAGCTAGCTAGCACTCCCATAATTCACCTGCAGTATAACCTATTGATTACAAAGTTATCCCAAGGTTTGAAATCTAGTAGGCATGAGTAGTATTGGTGAGTGTTCACTCTACACTATCAGTAACATGGTTCTAACTATATGCCTCAGTGCTAATGAGTCATTGCCTGCTGCAATATGACACCAAAAGCAAGTTTGCACATTTTATAACGTCCAAGATATAACTGTATGAAGTGGCAAGTTATGTCACTTCACACAGTGAAGTGAAAGCAGTTGTAGACTTCTCCATGCAAAGGTTATTGTCTGGGAGCTGCACTTTGATAAGGGAAGCTTTTAGGTCCTTTATCATCACTTTGATCACCAAAATCTAACTTTGTATGGTGATCACAGTGAGGTGAAAGAGCCTTCTGATTCACATTGTGCTAGCAGAAGTTGCTCCCCCTGCCACCCCCTCCCTTCACCTTCATCCCAGGACCTCCTCTGTCAGCAGAGAGCCTAGATAGTGATGAAAAATGTAGTTTTACAGTCCTGTACTATACTAAACTACTGGTTAATTTACACATGGACTAGGGGTCCATAAAACAAGCCATGCTGAATATAAAACCATATAAAACCATAAAACCATTATATAAGCATAAAAATATATATATATATATATATATATATATATATATATATATAAAAACCATAAAACCAACCAATATAAAACCATAAAACAAACAAATATATATTTTTCTTTTACAAAAAAGTTTGTGTATTATATATAAAAAATGCACATTTTCACATTTTATACCATTTTTCTACTTTTAGCAAAAAAAATAAATACATTTATTTAACAAATAAAGCTACTTGTTTCAAGCCTTATGTGTCTTGAAAAAAACATGGTGAAGATAGTTGAGATATGCGAAGCCATTAAAAAGATATTGCTGTGTAAAGCAATGCATACCAAAATTGGTAAATTTTACCTGAGTATTGGGGCATCAATCAGTCCTGAAAGGGTTAAAAGGCTGTATCCAAAAAACATTCATAGCATAGTGCCATATAGATCTTGCTTTTAAGATATTGCACTCGTTCCCAATCATTGCTACTCCTTTGCCACATTTACATGCAGCAGTCATTTCTACTGTCCACATGTAAAAGAATATTTCATGCCCACACCGTTTGCATTTATGTTGCACAAAAGATGCATTCAATAATGCAATGGAACAATTATTGCGAATGAGCATTCCTAGCAATGCTTATTCCCGATAACTGGCTCAGTAATAGGTCCATGTAAGCGCTCGGAATCATTTCTGTTTAAATAGCTTGGTAACATATCATCTTTCCGATCCCATCATTGTGCCATGATATCCTATCACACCTGCACATTAGACTCTATAATATGCTATTAGTGACATTCAAAGTGATTTCTCAGCCAAGCTCATTTTGTCTGCGATCATCTCCTAATAGACAGTTATTCAGCTTTTCCCAGATTGTAAATTTATATAAAGTCACAAATTGCGGTGTATTCTGCCTACCGTACAGAAAAACTAAATTAAAACATCTTAGCTAATTTTTTGCGATAGGAAATAATCACAGCTTTATCACAAAAGGTATAATGATACCATGAAAACCTTGTAAAGACTATAAAATTCTGCAGGGCTTAATACTTGTATGGAAACTAACTATACTGATATAAATAACAGACATCATGAGAGTAAAGCTTTTTTATTTTTATTGCGGGCATGGATGGCTTTATTACAGGGCGATTTGGGACACTAAACTCCCGGCCATAAGGTCCTGTGGATGGTTTAGTGTCCCAAATCGCCCTGACAGATTCCCTTTAAACTGCAATCTCCAGGAGTCCTGGTCACTTAAGTACATTGGCGCTTCATTCACAGGGAGGCCTCAAGGGGGCTATCAGGCTCCCGTTCTCCTGATTGCTGGGAGTCCTGATCTGAGACATATCTCTTATCTTGTAGCTACGGGATAAGTGTCTCCAAATGGCACAACCACTTAACTTTATCTGCGATATGTGCTACTTTAGCTCTACTGCAGGATCTGACCAGACAAGCTAGCTTTTTCTCCCCATGTGCATCAATGCACCTTGGATAGTCATGATCCTGTCTCCAGTTAACCCACCAGCCTTCCTAGGGCCACTTTTGGTAGGTACTAGCCTCTGCAAACCAGGAACACCCTTACAAGACCTGCAATTTTTGGAGATGCCATGAACCAATTGTCTAGACATCACAATTAGCACTTGTCACAGTTGCTATGATCCGAAGACTTTGCCCATTTTAACTACTTTAAACTGTGGACTGTTTACTTGCTGCCCAATATATCCCACCCCTTAACAATATTATTCACTTCTCCCGAGTGGTTTTAATGTTATGACCAGTCTGTGTACGGTATGTTTTTTATGTGGTATCATAATGCTACCAATTACCTTCATGAATAAATACTGCACACATACAACACATTAGTATCATTGCTCAATACAAATGATATGGAGACTAATAACCCCGCTTAGTGTAGCAGCTGAATTTATTTCCATATGATAGAAGGAGGCTCTGAAGTAGTACTTTCAGGGGAAAAATGTGGAATGGAGAGGGGGTCTATCACTTAATACCATACATGCCAGCTCTCTTGGACTCCCAGAAGAGCTGGCAAATTTATTGCCCCCACCATTTCATTTCTTTGGTACTTCATTTGCCAGTTAAGTTCGAGCCCACATCAGGGTATGTGGTCATGATCACAGGGAGTGTGACGGTATCCCAAAGAGGGTGTAGGCCTCTGTTTGCTCCTTTCTCCCGCATCAGCAATCTGAAATGTTGGCAAGCAGGCTTAAAACTGTATGTAAATGTCATTTACTCATGTATTGTGTGTACCTATAATGCCTCTGTATCCAGATTCACATTCAGTCACATGACCTGGCTCCTACTTCTGTGGAGTCCCATATACTGAATATCTGTTCATCCCCCTTCTTTACCTCTGTGGAGTTCTGGACATTACAAGCTTCTTTATTATCTGCTCTCTCTCCTGCTTCCTGGCTTTCCTCCTACGGTTCCTGTCTCTGGATAGGTTGTGTTTTACATGCTCAGCAGAAGATTGCGCAATGTATCAGAAGCAGATTTGTATTGTCTCTGAAGGTACAAAGTAATTATGGCACTACCTTACACTTTTTGATAGAGGAACATGCAGACACCTGTAAATACAGGCAATGACTGGGAGTGGAGTGGAATACTGTAGTCTTTACATTATACAGTAATCTAGACCACAGCAAGCCCGGGCATCATGAAAACAACTGAGCTGCACAGAACTATACAAGATTTATCATGAGAAGCACCTTCCTACAAACTAGAGTTATCTGGTGAACAGTCACATATACCTGTACTTTTTGTCAATTTTTATAAGCTTGTATACCCCATTTAATTACGTGATTTGTAGAAAGAGTTGACTTACAAGGATAAACCCATTTCTTATGCCCTGTTAAGGCACATGAACATCACAGAAGGGGATCCCCCTCCTTGGAGAACCAAGGAGAGCCTGTAGTAAGGTTAGACCTATGATCAGGCAGGCCATGGGCTCTGGTTGTCCACTAATTCACATGACTAAATAAAGCATTAGATTCCCCCCGAAGTAGCCGCCGAGCTGGCTTCAATTTAAAATTGACTTTTATTTATGTATTTATGAGACGATCCCTTTAATGTTATGAGGAAGGTTTAGGTAACTGAAGAAAAGAATAATCATCTTGTCATATTACAGCTGTGTAAATGTTGATACCTGTATCTAAGAGAATTTCAGCAGTGAATTTGTCTGCTTGTTTCTCTGCTAAAAATCTAGATGGATACAGTAAACTATAAGAAATCCCGTTTCATAAGCAGAAATAAGTCAAGTCCATTGTTTAGCCTCTGGATACAGAGCTGCAGCACAGTCATTTACATGAGATTTCAAGGTTTCTGACCATCTGAGGATGCTTTTATTTATACCATTAATGAAGCATCTTGCAAAAATTTACAGAAAATAAATGTAAAAAAATTGTAGCTGATAAAAATATTTTACCAAGATACATACTGTACGTGTTACACGTAGCAATTTGTAATCATGCGTATTTTCACCATCTGTTGAACAATACAGACTTCTAGAACTGATGAGAAAAGAAACCACAATATTATAACTCCTTTTGTCATCTTCATTTTCAAGACCTAAAACTAATTTAGTGGATGACAAGTAGCATTGACAGGACACCTGTGGCCTGATTCTTAGTGTAAGGTGCCTGTAGATTAACAGACAGATGTTATACTTTATAGATTTGCTTCAACACTATTGGCCTTGGCAGCACTAGTACCCTGTCCATAGCAACTAATACCTAGTGATAGCTTGTCAATATTCTGCTTCTTTTAAGGGCTCAACAATAAGCTTACAGTTACCCTTGTATTATTCCTGTGTTGCTTCACCAGATACATGGTTACTCCAAAAACACCCCTTTGTCTTAGTTACCTCCTGCCATAACAACATGGGTTCAAATTGGACTATGGGGCCCCCAGCAATCATTACCTTGGAAGTGAGTGTTCAATTTTCTTGCCGTGCCAGGGAAATAAATCATTACATATCGAATCTGCTCTTTCCTCACCCCTGAAACTACAAAATTGATAGTCCATGTCCTAATCATGTCTTGCTTAGACTTCTACAACAACCTTTTCTGCCCTCCCAGAAAATACTCTTACTCCCCTCCTGTCCACCCCCAACTCTGTCACTCACTCAATCCACTTCTCTCCTCATTTTTCATCAGGCTCTACCCTCTGTCAACCCCATCAATGGCTACCCATCGCCCAGCAAAGAGTTTAAAATGCTAGCACTGAAATACAAGGCTATTTACAATCTGTCCCCTCCATACATCTGTGACCTTATCTACTGCTAACTACCCAGGTGTAATCTCCGATCCTCTCAAGATCCTCTCTTTCTTCACACAACCATCTCCAAGACTTCTCCCAGGCACGCCTATACTCTGGAACTCATAACCACAATACATAAGACTGTCGCACACAATCGCAACCTTCAAGAGGAACGTGAAGACCTCTTTAGTAATACCTCCAACCTTCCAATAACTCTGCCCTACCACCATCTGAACAGATTCTGTCCACAACCACTGTCTCTATCCCCCTGCCCTACTATACCACTGTACCAGTTGGCCACCATGTTAGTCTTTTGTACTTGTTTTTATATATTTTGTGTTTTGTATGTAAGTCCCTCATCAAATGTAAAGCACCATGGACAACTTTTTTATGGAAACTATGTTTTTTTTTCCCTATAATAAGGTCTTGGTTTCTGAACATACATGCTGATGTATTAACAAAACAAGCAACCTGAAATCCTATGGGCTGTAATATACAATCTCATGACAAGCTTTACACTGAATGAACATTCATATCAGCAGAAGGTATAAGCACAACCTCAAGGGTCATAGGATGACTTAAAAGCAAGAAATCCTATGTGTATACACTAATATATGTAGTTCTATGCTTTTAAATGTTCTTAAAGGGTCCTCTAAACAATTGAATGTTATATACCATTAGAAAACCAAAACTCCACTGTATCTGAAGATGTTCTTTCTTTTTTGCTGGCGTCCATTGTTGCAGAGATATTGATGCTATTAGTTTTGGCTATGGATATCACAGTGTTATCAAGTGGGAGGGATTTACAACTTTGAGAATGTCCAACTGACAATACAAAACAATAAAAGTGTACAGTCAGGTGGGTGGTCTTTACAGCCGGTGATGATGCTGGACAGTAACAACAGTCCAGTGATATTAGCCAAAACTAACGGCACAGAGATCTCTGTGAAGGGGCAGCTAGGAAGAAACAAACATACCAAGGTTTAGGGGACATAAAGTGCATGAGTGACAATTTATCTGCCAGTGGAGAGTCAGTGGGGAAGTCTGAATTGATTTGTACCATAACATATTTGTAGGAATATTCTAGCCAAGTGTTTTGTAATGTAGAAAGTTTAATAGTGTAGAATGTTACATTTGTTGTGTGACCGCTATGCATTAAAATATTACGTGAAATCCTACATGTGCAGAGAATTGTTGGCTTCATTGCAATGCGCATACTGTATGCCCAATGTCATTTCATTCACCTCCAGAATCATATTTGGTAATTCACAAGTTCTTTTATTACCTGAAGCTGAAATGGCCAGTTCTGACATTGGCATATGATAAGATAATGGCCATTATAAATATCTTCTGTAGATTAAGTAGGGGTCAGTAGGTGTGGGGTGGACCACCACTAGTTGTGAACTTGGCACAACTCCTTTAAGAAGTACATGCTAACAGTCTAGTTCTCAGACCAAAAATGTTTAGTAACCTTGCCCTAAAGGGGTTGTTCAGTATTTTAAAAGATTTGGCAATAACAAAACTCACGCCTTCAATCCTCCACTCCTGGTCCCTGGTGATCCAAGTTTAATCGTCCTGCAGTGATGATGGGCACTATATCCAGGCGACCGCTGAAGCCAATCACCCACCACAGCGGTCACCTGCCATGAATGCTAGGATCATTGCAGAGGCCAGTGACTGTCTGCAGCAGTCACCTTTATGTATGGCATGTCATCACTGCAGGGAAGAAAATAATGTCCACGTAGGTATACAGTGTTATTTTTTAATTTATCAACTCCCCTGCTCTTTCACAATTTATTCCTAATCCTGAACATCCCCTTTAATTTCTAATACCTGCCTTAAAAGGGGTTATCTGGGGATTAAAATTTACCAGTGCATTCCCTACACTGTTTAAGCTTTTTTACTAATATACACCCTGGTCTCATGGAGCCCCAAAGTTAAGTGTATGGAGGGCAGCTGGGGAGGCTAGGATTCTTGTTCCTTTTCTCCCCTGCATTCACCCCGACTCTCAGTGACATCACCGACTTCTTTCTATTCAGGCCACAGACCAGTTGAGAAGAGCAGAGTCAGACAGATGACCAAGAATTGGCGCGTCAACATGGGAGGCAGAGGAAACAGCGTTCTGGCCTCCCCAGCTGCCCTCCACAGAGGTAAACTTGGGGTTCTGGGTGCATATTAGTAATAAAGCTTAACCACTGCAGGGAATGCACTGTAAGCTTTATTACTACCTACTGTATATAACCCCTTTAAAATGAATAATTAATAAAGTATATCTCTGTTTAACCTATTTGGCTTGGCTCAATCCTAGCATAATACACTGATCCATAATCTATGGGTTGACAAGGTATTGATCGGCAGACCTGCACTTACTCTCTCCGAGATGAGTTAATAATGCCCATTATAAATACCTACTGTAGATTAAGTAGAGGTCAGTAGGTATCCTGAACCAACCAGAAACTAAGATTATTAGTGCTATAAAATCTGACTTCCCTTTGTCAGAGGGAACAACTCTACAGCTCTGATCTTTCCACACTGAATATTTCATGTAACTCAATAATGACACATTTTATATCTTATCGCTGAACCCTTTTAAAAACTCTCTGAAATAAAAATAAAGGAGGAATTATTTTTGGTTGCACTTACAGCTCTATTTGAGAGAAGTACAGCAGTTCTGAAGAGGGCGAATCTGCTGGATGCATAATTTCTATGAATAGATTAAATATTATCCGACTGCCAATACCTTTCAACTGCATAGGATTAAACAGTACAAAGTATTAGTGGACAAGAGAGGGCGCAGGTGTAAGTAGATGCTACCTTTATCCCAAGAGTCAGTCTAACACTGGAAATACTATTAATATGGAGGGATATGTATACTGTTCTCCCTCTTAAAGGGAATCTGTCACCCAAATATGGGAGATTAAACCACCAATAGGTCCTTATGGATCAGTAGTTTAGTGTCCCAAATATCGCTATATAATGCATGTCTATGAAGGGGTTAAAAATAATAAACCTTTATACTTCAGAACCAAAGTATAATAAGTGGAGACCCAGGGGAGGTTCAAAAAAGTATGCTCCCCTTACCTCTCCTGGGCATTGTCACGACATCTTGCGCCCCCTGGCCCCCGCCCTGGCGCATCCCACCTTACCTCAGGCTTGTGTTGGGCCTCATTGTCATATGGGACTTACCACGTGACAGTGTAGGCCTGTGATTGACCTCAGGGTACGTGACATCAGCCAGATGCAGGAAGAGGACTCCAGGAGAACGCAAGGATGACCAGGAGAAGTGAGGCAAGGTGAGTATATCGGTTTTTATGTTGCTGCACCTCTTCTGGGCCTTCACATACTATATTCTGGGGTCTGAAGAGACCCCAGACTATAATAGTGTGAGTGAAAAACCCCAAAAGTCTTGGGTTCATGTCAATGAGGAATATTTTGGAAAATTCGGGTTGGATCTGAACCTGTTCGCTTCTCTCTAATCCCTACCCTCTTCTGAAACCTAAGTGGACTTTAAAATAACCTGTCCGAGCTAACCTGTCAGCGCTCTCATTGACTAACCTAGGAGTTCTAGAAGGATTTACTGTGATGTGTATTCAGAAATCCTTCTCCACACCAAATATACTTATATATCACAGAGCTCTGCTTCTTATAAGACCTTACCAAGGGCAAATAATAGACAAATCATTGTAGTAATGAGCTAAATCAAAGTTAAACATTGTGTACATTCACTTTATTATAAATATACATTTATAAATATACATTTTTCTAGTATTTTTCTAGTACTGAATTTCCCCTTTGTGGGTCTATTAAAGGACTATTATTATTATTATTAAAAATATAGTTCTATAGAACAGCTGCAAATGTGTCATACAGAGACAAATACGCAGATATCTTAAGTGCAAACACACACAGATTTTTTTTTTCATTTCAAAGTATTATACAATATACATAAAAGGAATATATGATGTGTATCTAAGCAATAATGCCAATTATTTCTCAATATTGTATGGATAATATTCCAGCGAAGCCTTTTCCTAGATGAGACAATGGAGCAGCAAAAAAGGAAATCAAACACATGAAGGTAGATGATGACTAAAAGATTTATCTGTAAATAAATTACTGCAATTTGACAATCTTTCTCCAGAAATGCATTCATGCCTTTGAAAATACATCTGGGCTACATTTCTAAAGCACAGACATTTTCCAATTTTTCTGTAAGATGGATCTATCCCAATGGCAAACATGTACATAGTCCCTTTTTTCTTACATTACAATCAATGCAAAAATGACACACGCATACAGTCGTGACAAAAAGTTTTGAGACTGACACAATTTTTGAGATTCACAAAGTTTACTGCTTCAGAAATTTTAGATCATTTAGGCCCCATGCACACGACTGCAGGCTCAGACGCTCCATTCCAATTTGATAGGTCCTATCCTGCTCCGTGAGATTGGACGGAACGGGATGGAACCCCCCCCCCCGCATAGAAACGAATGAATCACGGAAAGCTGTGGGATATCATCTGAGTGCTGTCCATTAAAAAAATAATCGGCACACACTCAGCCTGCAGACTCTGTCGTGTGCATGAGGCCTCAGACAGATGCTTCTGTGGTATACTGAAGTACAATTGTAAGCATTTCATAAGGTTTTAGCGCACAAGACATGAAAAAGTTGCATTTTTTTTTATGCAAGTCAGGTTTTTCACAAAAATTTGCAACTTTTACACTGTCCTCAGCACTTTCCTGAAATGGTACATGGCATAGGCACCTCAGGCCTCACCAGATTTATGATCAGCTATACCACACAGTCTGATGGGGGCTTCATCAGTGAAAATAACTTTACCTCAGTCCCTGTACTTCCTGCAGAACATCGGTCTGAACTTGATGTTTTTCTTGGAGAGAAGTGGCTTCTGGGAGCATGACTGTCCGGAGGAGAAAAGATGAGCGCTACTACGAGTCCTGTGTCATGCCAACAGGAAAGCATCCTGGGACCATTCATGAGTGGGGCTGTTTCATCCAAGGGAGTGGGGCCATTCACAATTTTGTCTAAGAACACTGCCATGAATAAAGAATGGTATCTATAAACATCCTCCAAGAGCAACTTCTCCCAAACATCCAGGAGCAACTTGGTGACGAACAATGCTTTCCTGCATGATGGTTCCACAGGGAAGTGCTGGCACAGCGTGTCTCAAAGCAAGAGTGATAACTAAATGGCTCAGTGAACAACATTGAAATTTTGGGTCCATAGCCAAGAAAATCCTCAGATCTCAATCCCATTGAGAACCTGTGGTCAATCCTCAAAAAGCACAAAAACACAGAACTAGTGATAAACTCCAAGCACTGACTAGGTAAGAATGGGTTATCATCAGTCGGGATTTGGCCCAGAAGCTGATACCCAGCGTGCCAAGACGAATTGCGGAATCTTGAAAACTAAGGGTCAGCACTGTAAATATTGAGTCTTTGCAGAAACTTGATGTATTTCTCAATAAAAGTGTTAAAACGTATAACTATACTTTAGTGTACCATAGAGACTGCTGACTAAAAAAATCGAAATACACTGAAGCAGCAGACTTTGTAAAAACCAAAATTTGTGTCATTCTCAAAATTTTTGGCCATGACTGTAGTATACATACAGGCATGTTGTAGAATTTACTCCCATTGTAACGTTTGTTAAAGGAATCACCCACATGTTCCATGGCAGCCCTTTGCTTTCTAGATGAGATGCAGCAGATTAAGAGTATATTCACATTGCAGAATTTGGAGAGGAATTTGAGCCAGTATTCCATTTCACAATCCTCTCCAAAAGGGCCAGAATCTGCCTCTTATTATTGTCAATGGGAGGAAGGGCCAGATGCTTAATGAAAAAAAGCGTGACCTGCTTGATCTTACTGAAGTTTCCATGGCTGAATCACCGTAGAAACATTTGCACGCTTTATTAGCCCAACTGCATATGAGGCTAATCATGTGTGCAAAACCATGGTAGAAAGCCGAGGCTTGACTTCAGCTTTCTGCTGTGGGTTGCACAGGGAGTTTTTTTTTTTGTTTGTTTGTTTTTTTTTTTTTAGGAGAAGAGAGTGGAAGACTGGCTCAAATTGCTCCATGTGAACATACCCTAAAGTTTTTTTCCAGGAAAACTGGAAAACCCAGGGGGGCTAGTGGTGGAGTAAAATAAAAAAAGAAGTTAGACTCACCTACCCCGAAGTCTCCCATCCTGTGCAGGAACTAGTCGGGCTGGAAGTGAAGCGGCTCACATGTTATGTAACGGTGATGTATTAGCATCATTATCACTGGTATCCAACACCGGAATGGAGGACAGAGCTAGGTGCGTATTGCTTTCTTATTCATTTTACCCCACCCCCTTGAGTTTTCCAGTTTGCCTGGAAAACCCCTTAAGGCTAAGGCCCAACGTAGCGGCAGAAACGCATTACATTTTTTCCCGCATCGCTTTTCACAGAAAGTTCACGGAGGTTTCCTCTGCTGACTTTCTACTTCAATTACACCTATAGGGAAATCGCCAACATTTGGTGGGTATAATTGACATGCTGCGATTTCCAAAACCGCAACGGTTTTGGAAATTGCAGCGTGTCTGCTGCGCGTATTTTACCGCACAGTGGGGATGGGATTCGCTATAATCCCATCAACTACATAGTGACTGTAAAATGCTGCGGTTTTTTTTGCCACGGGCACTCCGGGCATTTACTCCACATGGGGCCCAGATTTTTTTCTTGCAGATTTTGCTGCCTTTTTTTGAGTCAAAGCCAAGAGTGGATTGAACAAAAGGAAGAAGAATAAGAGCTTCCTATATATTTCCGATTCCTATTGTAGCCAGTCTTGGCTTTACCTCAAAAGAAAC
The DNA here is from genome assembly GCA_947044405.1 of Leptodactylus fallax. NCBI lineage: Eukaryota > Metazoa > Chordata > Amphibia > Anura > Leptodactylidae > Leptodactylus > Leptodactylus fallax. The sequence goes on along the minus strand of CAMRHE010000073.1, from coordinate 2,417,581 downwards.
GCAGCAAAGCCTGCAACAAAAAAAAGCAGCTTTTCTGCAATATGGAGCTTTAGCCTAGAAGTGAACTACAGGGCCCTATTAATAATACCAGCCAAAATTATGTACAGTAGGAAGAGCCATAATGCTATCGCCCCATAGTGCCAGTCACAGTTACAAAATATTCCAAAGCCAATCAAAAAAGTGTCAGTCACAACAGCCCTCATACAGTGTTTGCCACCAGTCACACTCATACAGTGACAGCTATGCGCCCCTATACAGTGACAGTCACATTACCCACAGAAATGGTCAAGTTCAGTAGCTGTATCATCCCCCTATATTCCCTATAGATTGTAAACTCATATAGGCAAGGTTATTTTTCCAAATTATCGATATATTTTTCTATGTATTTGTTTAATATGATTTCTCAAAAGTACGGTAACTGTTTTACTATGAAAAGCAGGACTGTGGATTCGGAGTTGGGGTAAGTTTTGAGTTTGGTCAGAAAAAAGTTACCAACTGCAGCTTCAAAACAAAATCATACTTTTAATCTGCAGTTGGGGATCCACAGTTGCAAATCAAAGAACAGACACATACATTTCTATGGCCCCAGACACATGATCACTTTTTTTTTTTTTTTTTTTGCAGCTACTGTATGTGCCATATACAAGGACAATAGCATCTGCTATTTTTGACCACATTTGCGGCAGATACAAGTGTAGGGGATCATACAAGCCTTTTACCGGATCTGTGATTGCAGATGACATGTGGACATGTTTTTTGTGGATCAGTGTTTGCAGACACTAAAAACCACTACAGTCATGTGAAGGAGGCCTTAAGGTGCGCCCATCCAGGATGAATCCACTGCAGATTTTCCTTTTGCATTTGCTGGCAGAAAAGCTGCATAATATTACAGTACTAGCAAAGAGAATGAAATTTAAAGGGAATCTGTCAGGTCAATATGGGACACTAAACCACCCACAGGTCCTTATAGACCTGGAGTTTAGTGTCCCAAATCGCTCTGTTGTAATGCAATCCGCAGGCGCATTAAAAAGAAAAAACCTTTATACTTACCTAGAGAAGGGTCCGTTCCACGCAGTTCTGCGAGAACAGTCCGTCTTATTCATGAACTTCTTCGTTGGCACGCCTCCCGGCGCCTGCGCTGTTCTTCAGTGAAGCCAAAGATGGACACCCCGGTTTCACTACGTAATCGCTGGAGGTACGGGGCATTCGCACTGAAGCCGGGGTGTACTCCTCTGGCTTCACTGAAGAACCGAGCAGGTGCGAGGAGTACAGCAGCCGGGTGAGTATAAAGCTTTTTTATTTTTAATGCGGCCATGGATTGCGTTATAACAGGGCGATTTGGGACACTAAACCCCAGGTCCATATGGACGTGTGGGTAGTTTAGTGTCCCAAATTGCAGTGACAGTTTCCCTTTAAAGGTAATCTGTCAGGGCGATTAGGGACGTTAAACCACCCACAGGACTGGGGATTTAGCATCCCAAATCACCCTGTAATAAAGCCATCCGTGACCACAAAAAAATAAAAAATTTGTACACTTACACTGTCGCTGTACTCTCCACACCACGCAGTTCTTTACTGAAGCCAGAGGAACCTCCCCCCAGCTTCAGTGCGCATGTCCCGTACCTCCGGCACTTACACCCCGGCTTCACTGTGAATGTCCTCAGCTTCACTGAAGAACTGAACAGGAGCACCAGAGACTCATTGGACTCATCTCTCTGTAAGTATAAAGGGGGGGGGGGGGGGGGAGGGGGGGGGGGGGGGGGGGGGGGGGGGGGGGGGGGGGGGGGGGGGGGGGGGGGGGGGGGGGGGGGGGGTTTTCCACCATAATTTGCAAATAAATTCTTTAAAAATCAGACAATGTGATTTTCTGGATTAGTTTTCTCATTTTGTCTCTCATAGTTGAGGTCTACCTATGATGACAATTACAGGCCTTTCTCATCTTTTTAAGTGGGAGAACTTGCACAATTGGTGGCTGACTAAATCCTTTTTCCCCCCACTGTATACTTCTACCTTTTGCTCAATCCACTCCTGACTTTGGCTAAAAAAAAAAAAAACGCAAAAAAATCTGCAGCAAAAAAAAAAAAGAACAAATTTCATTCACACCTTGTGGAAAAATCTGCTATAGAAATAGACCTGCTATAAATATTTTCATTCCCCAGAATGTCAATTTACTCAGGGCAGTTTCACCCTTTGCACTACATTCTATGGCAAATCAACAACAACATTTGTGACAAATCCACATGTCTAACATACAGATGAAGAAACACTATCCTGATAAATGTTGTATTGGGCATGAGAATAATGTCTTGTCTTTGCCATTTTTTATATGTATTCTCCTGACTGCAAAGAGAGGCTTAGAATCAAGACTGTCAGACCTCATTTATCCTGACCTTCCAGTTGCCTGCTAGGATTAGAATTCTTATATACTTGTGTACATATGATGTCATCCATTTACCACACAAGCAATTATGGTATTTTTTTCCTTGGCGTTTAATATATATATTTATATATACAGTATATATATATATATATATATATATATATATATATATAAAATTATACCAACCTTGATGTCACTAGAGTGAAATTATATAATAGGCACCTGCCCTTGAATATGCCTCAACCTCAACAATAACCTCTAGCATACATAAGAGGGTAATATATTTTGTTCCCTGACAGAAGGGAGTGGTTCTCAGACCAATACTGAATATTGCTAGTTGTATGATATGGTCCAATGGTTAAAGAGGTTATCCAAGTCTAAAAATGATTGATCTATCCTTAGAAGCCATTGAGTATTGGTAGTGATAGGTCATAAATATCTGATCAGTGGGTGACCGAAACGTTGACCCCGCACAGTTCAGCTGATCGGAACCACTTTCTGACACCAATTCTACACACTTCCGGCTCTGTGTCCCGCATGGTGGCCAGACTCCATAGCCACAGCTCAGTTGGGGGTACATATAATGTTCTGCTTCTCTTTATTAATATTTTGGGGGGACTGTTCTCTGGGTTTCATTTATATGATATTCACTTTTTCCAGTGGCCCATTATAATTTCAATAATACCATATTTATATAGGTTTTATTATGTTATAAACACTTTTTAATTAAATGTCTTTTTTGAAACAAAAGATTTGCCTGGGTTACCATATTCTGATATCTAAAAAAAAATTATTTTTATATTATTGACAGAGCTATTTTTGTGGAGGTGAGCTGTCGTTTTTATTAGTACCAGTTTACGCAAAATGCAACAAATATAGGACATGCTTCATAATTTGCAGATTCCTTCTACGGCCCGGACATATGTGTGTGTATGGACCTATAGAAATGTATAGGTCCATACTTTTATCCGCAATTGTAGATAAAATTACGGTTATGTGCATGAAGCCTCAGAGTTCTCCCTTTTCCAGCCCCAAATGGAGTATTCATACAAAGGACTTATCCACAGTATGTCATCTGTTGGGGGCTAACATCCAGACCCACATAGATCAGCTTTACGGCAACCTCCAGGTGTCAGAAGTTGGTGGAGTAGATTGGAACATATGCAGGCTGTTCCCATTCAAGTAATAGGAGTGCTGCAGTTCCTTGGAACCAACACTATACAGCGGACGGGCTGCAGCTCTGTTCCTATTACTTGGATAGGAGAGCCTGCACATGCTCACCATCCACTGCACTGGCTTCTAGCTGACCTGTGTGGGGTCTGGGTTTTGGCATCCCACAAGTCATATACTAATGACCTATCCTGCAGATGGGTCATCAGTATGAAAAATCCATTTGGGGCTGGAAAAGCCCTTTAACTAATTTGGTCTTGCAGGCCATACCACAATAAGACACAGCAGTATGGTAACCCCTATTGATAATGGCTGCAGAGGATATAATGCTGTATTATGTCTCTGGAGTTCATTAATATTTTATCAGTAATATTGTCAGTGGTATTTGTCATCACATTTTGATGAAATAGTCCGTGCGGCAGAATGTCCTGGGTGACAGTAACATTGTTACAGACTTCATACACGTCAGGATGATATCAGAAAACTAACCGAACAAACAGATGTTGTTGACACATGGCTGCTAGAGAGCTATCCTCTGAAATGAAAACTGCTATTAACAGATGCTTGGCAATATTATATGACAACACAAAAGCAGATAGCCAGGGTGTCTGCCCAGCTGAAGCTGGAGTCTATGCACTGCGCAGGGGGGGCCTTGGATGACACCCTTGATGTTGTATTACTAACTATACTTACAGAGAACTAGAATTATATTGTCCTTTTAATGTCTCCATGACAGTACAAGGCTATGGGGCTATGGAAGAAAATGGTCAGGGGGAATTCCTCACAGCCCAGCAATGACGCTACTCTGTAAGGCCCACCTTTCTGACAGTGGATGTATACGGCACTGATATCTCCGGACCCGGGTGCGTACCTGCAAAGCGCACTGTCAGCTTTCTAGCAGTATATACCTGTAATACCACCCATCTGTGAGGACATGAAAAGTCTTTAAATATATGTGGAATACAGGATGTAGGTCAGTTTCTTGGCACAAATAAAGCCAAAATTCTGGCACATTTAGCTTAGTAAATCTACCGCAGTATGTGCACCCCTGTATATTGGATGACATTACCGTACAGATTCTTAAAGGGAATCTGTCAGGTCAATCTGGGACACTAAACCACCCACATGTCCTTATACTGTAGACCTGGGGTTTACTGTCCCAAATCGGCCTGTTGTAATGCAATCTGCAGGCGCATTAAAAATAAAAATCCTTTATACTTGCTAAGATAAGGGTCCGATCGACGCTGTTTGGTGAGAACAGTCCGGCTTATTCATGAGGCACGCCTCCTGGCACCTGCGCTGTTCTTCAGTGAAGCCAAAGATGGACTCCCCGGCTTCACTATGTAATTGCAGGGCATGCGCACTGAAGCCGAGGTGTTCTCCTCTGTCTTCATTGAAGAACTGCGCAGGTGCAGGGAGTACAGCGGCAGGGTGAGTATAAAGGTTTTTTATTTTTAATGCGGCCATGGATTGCGTTATAACAGGGTGATTTGGGACACTAAACCCCAGGTCCATATGGACGTGTGGGTGGTTTAGTGTCCCAAATTGCCCTGACAGATTCCCTTTAAAGGGAATGTATCACCATAAAATGTCTTATTTCTAAAACTAAGTTTTCATGTTAAACATCAGCAAGAATTTTTGATGATATTTTAAAGATTTTTATCCATGTCACTATTTTTTTTTTCAAAAAATGTACTATACCCTGCAATTCTCACTCTAGCCACTAAGCCTAACAATAACCTGACACTTGCTCATTCTATAGGGATTTTCTTTACAGCAGTCATCTTATTTACATCAAAGACAGGATTACAACAGAAGATAAACACTTCTATAGATCGCATCACAGACCCATCATTGTATCAACTACTGACAATAGATGAGGTCACAGTTTATCTACTCCCCTCCCTGTACACAACATGTCTAGAAAATTTTCCCATAGACCTCAATGAGTCAGAGCCAATCTATTGCTGTCTATGGCCACGAGACTGCTGTTAACAGAGCTGTGGCAAGATGGCAGCCTCCATAATCATGTACTGAAAATTAAGAAAAAAATAATCTACAATCAGGTTAGAAAAAAGTAAAATACAGTTTAAAATAAATCCAACAAAACCTCTGTATTAAAGAAAAACACCATATTCAAGCATCGGGAAAATTTCTGGATTTAAGGATTGTTAATTCTAAAATCCCTTTTAACTATTTGTGTATGCAGATGAACACAATCTTTTATCTTCTGTTATCAGCCTTTTAAGGCAAGCAGCAGGATTTTTGAAAACCTGAAAGACACATATTCCATACAGACATATCAATGAATGATATTAGCTGCTTTTCTTTATACATTGCATTGTTATAAGCTTTGTACTTTTCAGTTTTTCTATTTTTTTTAGGTCTCCGCTGAGCATGCGACAGCAGGCGCAAATAAATGTGCTGAATAGATCAAAACATTGTACAGGTTGGATGTACCCACTGGAATATGGCTGAAAAGGGTTATCATATAAGGAAATGTTTAGATAAAGGCCTCAGAATGGGTTAAAAAAAACACCTCACCAATCCTCCCTCTGTGATACTGCGCAGGTGGCCCTGGTGGTTTTTCCTTCCTGGCCCCTCTTGACACACAGGAAATGGCCACTCGGCTGATCACTGGCTGGGGCAGGTTACTACAGCGACCAGTAATGGGCTCAGTGGTCATTTCCTGTGTATCAAGAGGGACCAGGAAATAGAAACCAGCGGGGAACTTAGCCTGCACCAGCAGGGGAATAGCTAGAGGAGGGTAAATATGCCCCGCATGTGTCCCACACACTAGGAACATTGAGAAGAAGGGCGACGCCAGTCTGACCTACTATCACTGTCACATAATGCTAAATTTGCCCAGCACAGTTATAAATTTCTGAAATCTAAGTGTGTAGGATAAGCTACAATATCTTCAAGTCAGTGATCTGTCTGTCAGTGCCCAGGCAACGTTATCCAAATTCCTTCAGTCCTCCGTGTGATAATCTCTACCTCTCTCAAGCCATAAAGAGGTCACCATTTTTCAGAAGCCTCCCAGACATTTCGGGAGAGTTGACAAGTCAGTAGAAAACTTCGTAATAGAACTACTTAGAACACTATGTAGCGGAGAGTACCGCGGTGCACTGCACTGTTAATATAGCATGCTGACCATTCATTTTATAACTTCATTTTAGCACTGCAGCCCTTCATGTTTTTTCACTGAAACTATGTAGTAGACGGCCCCAGGTACTTGAGTGGAGTTGTGCTGCCGTTCCCGTCATAGTGACTTTTCACCTTGAGTAATTTATGTCGTATGTAAAACTAAACAAAAAAAATTATATATTTTTTTTTCTTTTGCACCATCTTAAAAAACATAAGGTTAAGTTATACTACTGTAACCCTAGCTCTGGAGACACGTAAGTCCGCCAATGAGCTGTATACGCAAAATAAATAAATAGCAGGAGAAAGTTAATCGATTTGCAGAATTGCTCCATTTTCTATTTTAGATGAAACCAAACAGTGATCAGCTACAACATTAACACCAGAAATCTAAGAAACAGCCATAGAAAAGCAGAAATATACAGTGACATAATGGGGCCAAGGCCTGCATAGAGTAAAAAATCTTTATTCTCAAAGATCAAAAGCTTTCTCTTTGTTAGTTAAAAAGAATATAACATCCTTCACAGGTTTTAATGCAATATCTTGTGTGCTAGAACTCACCTCACTAACCCTGAGGGGCGTTTCTTTTCATGTTCTTCTAAGCTCCACATATAAGAAATTACTCATTTACCACCTTCCCCAAGCATCAAACATCAACCACAGGTGCCCAAAAACTCAATCCTCTCTGATCTGGGAATTGTCTTAGGATGCCTTATCCTGGCCCTTGCATACAAGTTAATAAGCAGCAGTCATATCAGGTTGTGCCATTCACTTCTATGATTGGAGCAGTGAATGGAGCACTGGTTTCGCAAGCGCACTGGCACTCCAATCACAAGTAGGCTTTAGGGGGACTTTCGGTCCCCCTTGGTCCTGATCGCTGAGGGACCTGGCATCCAGACCCCCAGCAATTGGACACTTATCTTCTGTTCTGTGGACCAGGGGTAAGTGTCCTTAATGGCACATCCCCTTTAATGTGAAGGAGCACAAGCTCATCATGTATGCATTCTGTAACCCTACAAAAAACCCTTGTACAAAACGATAACTAGTGTTCTCCTTTGTTTTCTCTGCCCTGCTGTGAAGTCAACCCTTGTCACCACCCTCTAAGACTAGGTTCACACTAGTGTTGGTCTCTCCGTTGTTGGGTCCCCGTGGATCCGAATGACAGAGAGCCCGTCCATTAAAAAAAATCGGTTACTAGACTATAATGGGTTCCGACGGGTGTCCACCATGTTTCAGCCAGTTTCATACTGATTCACTGCCCTCACCTCTGTGAATTAGAAACTGGTGTGGCTATAAAGCAGTTCTATTGGTCTTAAGCCCCTTACATTTCTATGGGCCCGTAAACATGACTGTGAATTACATGGTCCCGTGTGCGGGCCAACAGTCCAGGCCACAAAATATGGAACAGGTCCTATTCCTGTCCGATATTGCAGCTGCGCATCCGTGGCTCCTATTCATTGAATGAAAGTGGCCGGGGAAGCACGGCCAATGCACAGGTGGCACACGGATGATATCCGTGTGTCGCCCGTGCTGTTAATTCAAGGCCGCCGGTTAGCACACGGTCGTGTGCAATCGGCTTTAATGTGTTGACTGCCAAAACAATCCTATTCAATGAGTGGAAATTTTTTTTCAGTTATAGAAATTTCAGCAACAAATATGCCACATATGAATGTATCCCTAAATCCAGTTACAGAATTCCTGACAAAAGAATGATCACAAGGCAATCCTGACCAGCAACAGGTGATGCATGAACCAGGTCAGTGAAAACATGGATTGTCACAGGATAGAAACATTTCTGCACATAATAACCAGTTAATAACAGTAATGCAGTGGTAAGGTTGGTTAGTAAGTAGCAAGTACAAAGCAAGAATCTGCAGTATGTGAACGCACGCTCAGTCTAAGAGCAATGTCACTGTCCACTAGATAAATCATAGATTATGGCAAGAGCTTGACCTTCGTGATGTTGCTGGAGCTAGGCCCCGTAATTTTATCACACTTATCACATAGAAATCTAATCCATTTCAGCAAAAGTAGGGGAGATTTATGACACCAGTTACACTAGTCTTCAGGGGTAAATGCATTGAGAAATATGTGCGTTTGCCAAAACCTTGACTGGAGTGAAACAATTGAGCGAAGATTCACAAATTGATTCCGTAACAAGAGATTTACAAAAATGTTTCTAATAATAAAAGTGGTAGAAGTCAACGCCATGTGCTAGTCTGCCATTGTTTAGAAATGTACAGGGGTGTTCTAAGTTGAGGAATAAACTGCACAGAAAAACGGGACACTTAAGATGCCCATAGATATTAGCTAACATTGGTGGAACCCACCAATTATAGTGGGACCAGCTGACCATCTTATTTGTATGGAGGTGTCCCAACAACAGATATTGGGGAAAAAGAGATTGGAATCCAACATGCCCAATTTTTTGTTCACAGGGGAAATAGCCACTGCCAGATGTGTCTCACAGTGGCTTATTCCCATCTCCCCACTGAGAATACATGCATGCTCAGTTGAGCCAAGTGTGCATGTGTATGGGGGGTTGGGAGGAATAGCTGGATGAGAAATTACAAATACTTCAATGTATAAACTCCATATTTATAATGCCAACCTCTCCATTTTTTTTCTATTTAAAGGGTACCTGAGTTTCATGAAAAGTTGAAATCTCTGCAGGGTCTTGCTGGGCAGTCTGTTCTATGACTGTATAAGCCTTCATATATGGTGTCCTATCAGTTTTTCTGCTGCTAATGTCCCCATTTTGGCACATTTTGCATTTTAGTTTGAGCATGTACAATAAGGAGCAGTCTGCCCCCCTACCCAATCCATTATAACTAGTTTGGTTTGTTTACATGTAATTCTGCCAGATGTATCTGTACAAGAGCAAACAAATAGCTGAGAAAGGCCCCAAGTGAGCATAATAAAAGAGATCCAGGAACGCTGGACTGCAGATATATGCAGGCACCCACTACATTATAGCATCTACCGTGCAGGCATGACATAGGAAAAGCTAAATCTATAAGCACAGACAGTAAAGCTGCTTGCTATCTGTGAATAATATCCCATCTATAATCACAAAAGCAACCAGAAGTAGATACATAGTAGATACAAGCACATAGAAGACTTTTTTTAACGTTATAAACCGTGAGATGTCCAGAATGTTCAGTCCCTGCAGTTTGCAGATGTGTGTGAGGCTGTGAGGAGAATCAGCCCCCCCATCTACATTTACTGTGTGAAGAGAGAACCCCCTCCCCTTCACCTCACTGTCTTTATGTTTTGCTCATCTAATGTATCTAAGAACGTACTTCCCTGATAACAGAAGAGTCAACTGTAAATTAGCTAGAAGGGAGACATCTAGTGGCAGGCACTTTGGAGAGGTTTTCAGGCAAAAAGCAGCAACATTTTTAATTAAACTGCACTACGTGTTGGGCCAGAATCACATGGTTTAGAAGGGATTTTGGTCATGGTACACTCCTTTTAAACACTGAACATTACATTGTGAAATCTAAGGTCCTAAGAAACATCCTAAGGTTCTGGATAGGATCCGGAGTTCTATAAAATGAGACTAAATTGTCTGAAAAGTTAGTAACCATTTAAAGCCTGAGGCTCCAAGTTGTGGAAAAGATACTTTTTTATTGCAGATTTTTCTGTGTTTTTATGAGCCAAAATCAGGAGTGGATGTAACAGAATGGGAAAGTGTGAGCGCTTCCTATAGAGGCTAGAATTGTTAAACATAAATAAAAGTAATATATGTGTTTGTCTACCTTGCTGCTTCTGCTGCCTCTAATCACTGCTGTGAACCAGGTGCTGGCTTGTCAGGTGATCAGGATCAGCCCCCACCTCCTCCTGGCTGCTCTGGCAGTCAATAAAGTTTAGGCAAATGCTGCTTTCATCAGTGATGACAAAATGCTCATGGTGGGCTTCATGGCTAACACCTGAAGTCTTGTGCACAATGAACGGCACATGAGCACCACCTTCCTTTGTGCTACGGACACATTTGACCACAGTACCTGACTCCTCATCTGCTTATTTTAATGTTCTGCTGGGTTAAAGGGTTTTTTCGGGAATTTTTGACCTCTCCTATCAGCTGATCGAACAAGGCCGGGTGTCGGACCCCTGTCAGTCTATAATTGATGACCTATCCTCAGGTGATACATAAAGTAGTAATGTATTCCTGCAGTGTAAACAGAACTTTCCAGGAATAACATAATTATTATTATCATAGTTCTATACGTGGGACTGTATATGATGTGGGGCCTGGTTCATTATGAGCACTTGCTACACTTTGCTGGCTGCTTGAATGGCTTGTCCTTCATACCAGAGGCTCAGATAGATGACCAGCAATTCCTATAGGCAACATATTCTAGCTCCCCTACACCAGCAGCACTCACAATTACTGATGTCATCCTAATGTATCTCTCCAATATGTTACGAGAAGGGAGACTTTCCACTATTATCTTGTGCACGGAAATTACCTGGCATATTGAGAGAAAGACAATAACCAAAGAGACACGGTGATCAATGAATACAGCCTTAAGCAAACCAGCTTTACGCTTTGTAAACCACTACTAATGTATATTAGTCATATCCACCACTAACTTCAGACTCAGCATACACAGTATATAGAGCAAGTGGTTATTAAAGGGAGTCTACCACCACCAAAATCCCTTCTGGACCATTTATATACTGTTGTAGGGGGTGCTAGTGACATAGTGAACACATCTTTTTAGTATCAAAGTGCAATCCTGGTACCAAGAAAATCATATTTTAATCCATATGAAAATCAGATGTTTGGTGCAAATGGGAGTGGTCGTGCCTGGCAGAGAAACTTTTCTCCTCGCACATCAGAACCTGTCAATCTTTAGGGGGTGGTGCGAGCGAAAACAGGGACTCTGGCAGGCAAAAACAATGCACATCAGCTCATTTGCATATGCATTAAAAATTAATTTTTCTGTCAGCAAGATTGACACCAAAAGGTGTGTTCACCATGTCACTAATAGCCCCTACAACAGCATATACAGTCAATGGTTTAGAAGGGATTTTGGTCATGGTAGACTCCTTTTAAACACTGAACATTACATTGTGAAATCTAAGGTCCTATGACAGGTCCTAAGGTCCTGGATAGGAGCCGGGATATGGAAGTGAAAATTGTCTGTTACCTGATGGAGTAAAAAGAAAGAAAAAAAAAAAAAGGGGTGGGGGCTGGCCAGGTTCTGAGCCGCATAGCAGCTGCTATGGTGGTAGTTACACCCTGCACAAATCTGCCAGTCTACTGAATTACGTTTTCGCCTTGTCTTCATTATTTATATCTAACATTAACTGTGATAATATTTGACAGATTCCATCATTTTACCTATGTTACCATAGCAATAATCCCTGTAACAGGTCATTTTTTATTACATCAAATCATTTTATGCAAATGCAGTCCACATATAACCTTTAAATATTACAGTTATATTATAATAGATTATATCTATATATGAAAGATTTGATGTGATAAAAGAGACAAACTAGCATTAGTGCCACTAGGCTGGCACTAGGATCATCACTGTCCTCAGTGTGGTGATATAACTAATGTAAGGTCCTCAGCTGAACCTTCCTGGGGGTCCTCAGCAGAACCTTCCTGGGGGTCCTCAGCAGAACCTTCCTGGGGGTCCTCAGCTGAACCTTCCTGGGGGTCCTCAGCTGAACCTTCCTGGAGGTCCTCAGCAGAACCTTCCTGGGGGTCCTCAGCTGAACCTTCCTGGAGGTCCTCAGCAGAACCTTCCTGGAGGTCCTCAGCAGAACCTTCCTGGGGGTCCTCAGCTGAACCTTCCTGGGGGTCCTCAGCTGAACCTTTCTGGGGGTCCTCAGCTGAACCTTCCTGGGGGTCCTCAGCTGAACCTTCATGGGGGTCCTCAGCTGAACCTTCCTGGGGGTCCTCAGCTGAACCTTCCTGGGGGTCCTCAGCAGAACCTTCCTGGGGGTCCTCAGCTGAACCTTTCTGGGGGTCCTCAGCAGAACCTTCCTGGGGGTCCTCAGCTGAACCTTCCTGGGGGTCCTCAGCTGAACCTTCCTGGGGGTCCTCAGCAGAACCTTCCTGGGGGTCCTCAGCTGAACCTTCCTGGGGGTCCTCAGCAGAACCTTCCTGGGGGTCCTCAGCTGAACCTTCCTGGGGGTCCTCAGCAGAACCTTCCTGGGGGTCCTCAGCTGAACCTTTCTGGGGGTCCTCAGCAGAACCTTCCTGGGGGTCCTCAGCTGAACCTTCCTGGGGGTCCTCAGCTGAACCTTCCTGGGGGTCCTCAGCTGAACCTTGCTGTTTCCATGAGGTAGAAGCCGTGTCTTTGTATAATACACTGCTACTTACACCTTAGCTATTCTGTATTATACCATATAATGAACATAAAGTGCTGAAAATGTCTAAATTTGCATCTATTATGCCACTCCGTGTGCCAGCAGTTAACATCCTTGGAAGTTAAACAGGGACTGCCAACATCGGCTGTCACACAGGGCATTTTAAGGCTAACTACATTTAATCTTCACAATTCCCAGAAAGACGAAACCCTTGTATTGCAGCCATGTTCCACCATCTGGCCACCTGTGAGAACGGCAATTACATTAAACAGGAGATAGGAGAACTGCAGTCAGGCGATAGAACGTGAAGCCTTTCCAGAAATGGAGCACTATGTTTTCTGACAGCGATTATCAATGCGTAACTGTAAATCTGAAGAATAGCAAGAAACCCAGAACCGAGAGTACAAGAATATGACCACATGTCATATATCTGGGGAACGCAACTCAATGATCAATAGTCTGATCAGAGGGACATACACTACACATATTACAGGTCATAGTGAATTATAACTGTATAGACTACGGAAACTTTCTGCTGGGTAATTCATGTTTCCCTATGTCAAATGGTTATTGTAATCCATGCACATATTACTAAGAATCGGTCAGCTCTCCTGACGTATCTGTTTTAGCAAATAATTGTATTCCTGATAAAATAACAATTCTGGAGCCTCTTTTTTTTTTTTTTTACAAATTTCTATGTTGCGCAGTTCTGTTACTCCTCCTAGAAACATCTGAATAAATTGACAACGAGGTGTTACCATTAGATGTCTCTACACACTCTGACTCTGAATTACTGCATAAGCAATTCCCAAAAAGTCCTGGAGTTGCTATTTAAGCAATTTACTAATACACAGATAACTGACAGGACTATCAGACAGCAAGTGAACAAGCTACCTATAATCCTACACAGCTCTGGTTAAGGCTAAGTTCACATTTGTGTCGGAGTCTCTGCTGGAGGCTCCACCACAGAAACCGCCAAAAACCGATGTGCAGGACTTTTCTCTCCACCAGTTTCAATCTAAAAATAGCGGAAACCCGACGGACATGGGGTCCATGGGTAACTGCTGTTGTAGTGGACAGGCTCTCTTTTGTTCAGAACCCCCGGCACACCCGAACAACAGAGAGCCCAGAGCAAGTGTGAACCTAGCCTTACAGAGTCTAAGGTTATCCTGAGCTATTCACCAAAACCTCAAGGCAGGATAGACTTCGTGGCCTGGGATTCAGGTTTCAACCCTAAAACAAGGTGCCAGAAAACAGATGCACTTGCAGCGTAAGGACCAGACCAAAAACATTATTGCAGGCAAGAGAGTAGTACAAATAAAATGTCAAAACCATGAAAGTATGAAAATAGCCAAAACAAAAGCAGACGACTATCAGAAGTCCAGGCCACAGTTGAGTTCGGGAGGGCACAGATGAACCCAAAACATAGCAACCAGGAAAGCAAGCCAAAATCAGGGATTGGTTCCAGTAGTAAGTTCTGAGACCACAGACCCTAGAAGACTAAGGCAATCACAGACATTTCGGTAAGGAATGTGTCAGGTTACAGTATACTGCCTCAGCTCTTTATTGGATGCTGACTTGAGCCCTGATTGGCTCTACGACTCAATCTTCTGGCTGGCTGAAAGAACCCAGCCAAAGTTTGGCTCGTAGGCATAGTAACCTTAAAGGGAGTCTATCACTGCCCCCAGCTACTTTAAACCACTCCCATAGTGCTGTAGATGCTGTTAAAGTAGCTGGGGCAGTGATAGACTCCCTTTAAATCAACAACCATGTTGCAAATAAGACACTATCTAATCAGTGTTGACAAAACCAAAATGTATAGGGACATACCCATCTGACAAGGGAAATGGCAACACCAGGGTGGCAATTCATTCATAAATTTCTAAGAGGAATAAGAGAAGAACGGTACAATACAGAGTTATAAGAAAAGAATTGTTATTTCATGATAAAGACAAGTATTTGGTAATGTAGACATATAAGGCTGTGTTCAAACGGTGGAAAATTTTCCGCCCCCGGAGTTTTCGCCGCGATCAGCCGCGACGGGATTCCGATGCCGTGCATCAGCATTCCATCGCGGCTAACCGCTCCTGTCTCAGCCCGAATGAATGGGCCTAATCAGGTGTGCGGCTCGAGCCACGAACACCGTGGGCGGAATCCACGGCAAGATAGGTCATGTTGCTTTTTTTTTTCCGCTAGCGGAAAAAAGCCGCTAGAGGAAAAAAAAACGCCACTGACTCCCATTGAAATGAATGGGAGGAGTTTTTTCAGGCGGATTTTGAGGCGGATTCCGCGTCAAAATCCACTGGCAAAAAACTCTGTGTGCACACAGCCTAAGGAGTTATTCCAGTCAAAGAACTGGATATACAATAATACTGTGATACGCTTATTTACAATTATCACTTCATTCAGTAGTTGTAACATCCCTATCATAACCACGAGGGCAGAGAGGAGGCCATAGCCCTTTACATCTGTCAGAAGAACCTTTGTTGTCACATATGGTCATATACAATAACTATACTGTTCCATTTTGTACCTGCTATGTGCATGAATGTATATATTCGACTGTTATAATTTCCATCTCCCCTTTCCATCCTCTTTCTATTTCCTTGTTTACCGCAAAAAATAGTAAAATAATTGAAATATAAATCTGTCAGAAGAATGAAGGCTGCTGTTCAGGGGATCCTGTGCTCCGCCTATGACGTAGTGTACACAGATTGTTGTAATGTGCGTCTACGCAGCTTCCGTGCTCTATTATTGTAGTACTTGTGGTCTCTAGGTGTAAAGGTGTATTCTCATCTTAGTCTATCTAATAGATGCAGGTCCCATATCTGCCTGGTGCTATGCCTACAGTACACGGAGACGAGATGGCACACACGTCTCTCTCACATCTATGAGATTTCTGAATATAGCCAAGCAAGTATCCCATGGATATGCCATAAATGTCTAACATGAGTATGCAAGGTAATTCTCAAATAGGCAAAAAGCTGCCTCTTTAGTGCCACCTATTGCAAGCAGCTGCTCTATAAATCAATGTGTACCCATTAAATGGGTTATGTCATAAAAATTATGTATCCCTTATCCATAGCATGTGGGATAAATATATAATTGGTGGGGGTCTGAATGCTGAGACCCCCACCGATCCTGAGAAAGGGGATGATTTCTTCTATTCAGAATGTGGCAGTGGATGCAGAATGCGTACCCCCGCTCTATTCATTTCAATGGGAGATACTGAAATAGACGAAGTACAGCTCTTTGCTATCTTATCGGTCGGACCCCACCGATCAACAATTGGATAGGGGATAAATAATTTTCGTGGCATAACCCCTTTAACAGGCCTGTTAAAAGGTCGTACATTGAATTATAGGATAACTACATCCAATAGGAAGCACTAAAAAGACAGCTTCTCTCTTGGTTGAGAGTTAAAGACATCCTGTCACATGAAAAATACTGTCCAACCTGTAGACAGCGAGAGATGAGCAGATTCATGTATACTGGAGGCTGGTAGAGAAATATTCAGCATAACCTGCCATTTATCTATTGAACTCTCTACTCTTTGTATACTGAGTCAAGTCTAGGAGGCGGAGCTATCAGTGGTGGCCAGCCTGCCCTCTATGAATGTGGAGGCAGAGATAGCTGTCAATCTCTGATAGGACCACCTCCTATAAGTAAGAGCAGAGATGTCAATGGATAAATTACACTTTATACCAAATTTTTTTTATCACAAAATTATACATCAATCTGCTCAGCAAATTCTATTCCATAACATGCTGCCTGCAGATTGCACTGCATTTTCCATGTAACAGGTTCCCTTTAAAGGGGTTTTCAAACCCATTAATATCAGATCGGTGGGGGCCCCTCATTTGTCACACCCTCGAACAGAATTTCTAAAGCACCGGAAGCAGACAGTTTAGTACACTGCACTACGCATAGTGGCCGTGCTGGATTGCTACAGTTTAGCTCCTATTCATGTTGAACACTTCTTTAAAGGGATTATCCAGGATTAGAAACTGCAACTTTTTGAAGTTGGACTTGAAGTTTCCAGACTGGTTGTAACCCCTGAGTCACATGATCGGAGTTAGCCCCTGTCCCCGGTTGGCTTAACCTCCTTCCTTGAGTTTACAGGGAGTTACCTATACTATTGGCACTGGCTTTACTAGACAGCTCTCGTTTTCACAGGTAATTAAGTGACCTGCGCTATAGGGGATGGCTTTACTATAGTCCGCCAGCCCCTATAGCACAGGTTATTGATAGAGGGGGGAGTAAATGGAGCGACCCAGGGGAAGGGGGCAGGTTCTGGTCAAGTAACTGGGGGACAGAACCAGCCCGTAACCCACAGGTTCAACTTCAAAAAGTTGCAAGAAGAAAGAAATAAATTGACACTCCACAGCATCCTTGAACGCAGGTTACCATGCATTACTGATTTTATAAGCAAAATAACATAATATGGTTGAATATCTGAAGATACTTTTTACATATTTTATACATTAAATACTGAACACAGTAAAGCACAAAATAGAATGGGAGGAGTGCAACATTAAAAAAAAAAAAATCATTATAAACTATACAAAACATACTTTGTCCGTTACATACCACAATATCTTCGACATTTCACACCAAAAACAATAAAGCAAACTGAATATTGCAGAAGTCTCATCTGTAGAAACTGTCTCATAAAAGTCATTAGAGTCTCACTGGTGTGGCCCCCATCAAGATAGACTAATATCAAAGATTGGGCTCCTAAACAGAACCCTCTCCACCTCCACCAACTCCAGTTCTTAGCATCTGTTAATAGGCGCCGCTCCACTGATTCTGGCACAGTTGGAATTTTTTTTCTCTATCCCCCACCATTCCTGAGCAATCTGTGTTGTTGGCTTCAGCATCCAGTATGCTAATTAGGCTCTCTACCGTCAGGTGGGCGGTCCTGGGCTGGAACCACCTAACAGCCTATTTAGCATATTGGGTGTTGACACTAACAGACATGTTGGTGGCTAGAGAAAAATCAACAACTGTACCAAAAAGTAATGGAGCACCTACCAAACAATGCAAAGAGTTGGAGTTGGTGGAGGTGGTGAAAAGTCCTCTTTAAGCTGATGTTAATAGATGAACGTTCATATACACAGCCATCATTTACTGGAAATCTAGAGCGTATAAGAGACACATGCACAGTCACGTGATGTCATCACAGTCAGGAGAGATCCCTGTTTGTTTAACCCAATGACATATATGACTGACAGAGAACCTGTCTTTCTAGACATTTCTAAGATATGTTCATGTCTGCACCCGGGTGTCTGTTGCTCTGATCTGTCAGAGGTCCAGAACAATGGACATACAGACCGCTAAAACAGTGGATCACAACGGTGCCTGATAGATCCCTCTGACTATAATGGGATCCGTTGGGTTTCAGACGAAAATGTCAGATTTGCAGCACTTTTTCATCAGGTGATTTTCGGCTGTTACTGCAAATGGAGACTCTGGGGCAGATGTGAGTAACTACATGTATAACACATGAAATAGCATCTGTGACACAACTAGGTGTTACCATTCCTTTAGTCAAAGGGGTGTGTCCTGACAGTCTGACACCAGCACTAGCCAGCAGTGTGTGTATAATACTACCCAGTTGTCAATGTATTCATACATTTCTAAGAGGAATAACTAAGTAACAGCAAATCATAAAATCCTAACAAAATATGTTATTTCATGGCCAATACAAGTATTTACTAAAGCAGACATGTCAGGCGGGATGACTGGTCCTCTCTAACCTCAGGATTTCCACCACAACCATACCGGATCATTCTTTTGCCACATACCTACCATGGAATACTTACTATAGTGTTCCTATATATGCCCTTTGAGATATACACATCCATGTTCTGGGGAGACATGGATACAATGACAGGCAACAGACAATGATCACCATGCACACGCCTGCTATTGTGGACACATGTATGATCACTATGTGTCAGCCAACTACACAGCAGCAGCAGAGGGTCATAGGTACATGTATGCCGTGTATGTGCAGGCGCACATGTGTGTACAATGCTCTAGGTACCTCTTTCTTGACGTTCCATAGCAGCTTCTCTTTGGTGCTGTCATCGGAGCAGCTCATGGTGCAGGAACAGGTGGGAGGTTAATGAAGGGGAAAGGAAGCTTTATCCTCAGCAGCCTCGGTGCACGCCTGGGAGGATGGCTATGAGGGCTCCCCGGTCTCCGGTACTGAGCCGCAGCTGATGTTGTGCTCTTCTCACTGATGCTCCCCCTACTGCTGCTGATGCTGTCATTCTCCAGACCTGGCCGTGACGTCACAAGAACAACGCCCCTCCCTCTCCTGCTCGTAGCCCCGCCCCTTGTAATAGCCAGCTATGAAAAATGAGGACTGACCGCGTCTCTGTGGTCTCCATAACAACCAGCCAATAAAAAAGGCGGGAGGGGGAGGAGGTATGCCCAGTATGAGATGAGATAGCCTCACTTCACACACAGGGGTGCCTCTCCATAATGGAGTCATTACATTACTTCAGTAGACATGTGCCCGGCTTGTGGCTCGTATTATAGTGTCTCTACATCTGTAGTACAAATCTCACACTCAGTAGTCTCACTATGTAAAGGGTGAGGGTCTCAGGGCTGGCAGTGTGGGTGGCTATGGAGGGTGTAGGGAATTTTATAGTGTTTGTGTAAATTTTATTTTTTAATATAGGCCGGGGGAGGTGAAAATAATAAAAAAAAAAAAAATCATACTCGCCTCTCTTCGGTGCCCCGCAGCTCGTGACCGCTGACCCCCTTCCCTCCCTCAGCGTGACCAGAAGGAATCCGGGACATCACAGCTGGCGAGGAGTTTCACTTCAAGAAGACACCGGAGCGGCAGGACCAGACTGCGCTGAGATTACACCGGAGCACCAGGGACAGGTGAGTATGATTTTTTTTATTTTTTTTTTCACCTCTGGCCTATTTTAAGAATATTTTTTTTCACGGACAACCTCTTTAACGTATCAAACAATAGGAGTGAAGGCCCTGCTCATGGGAGTGTTAAAAAAAAGTAGGGACCAGCGAGCGATTGGGAGGAGATGAGTATTATGTTAAAACATAACTTTTATTGCTCAGAGATAAAATATACCCATAGGGAGGAGATGGCCATAGGGAAAAAGTACATTACTGTCCTCTATAAAGGTAAGTTCACACAGAGTTTTTTGCAGGTGGATTTTAGGTGGAATTCATCTAAAAAAAAACCATACAAATTAGTGATCGGAACTTCGGGTCTTTTTAGTGAGCTGGATCATTTGGATCTGCTTGCTAAAAAGAGTCGGCTCTTCTGGCTCCCGAACAGCTCCTTAAATAAATAGTGTATACCTGCCATCTACCATGTGTAGACAGTCACACACTCCTCCTTTTACCCTAATATTATGACCTCCTGGCTGTTGTTAGCCCCAGGACATCATAATAGGTTAAAATTTTTCTGCTAGAGGAAAAAAGTGTCAGGGCCTATCTTCAGGAAGATTCCGTCTTGCAAACCAACCCCACTGAATTGAATAGCCAGAGAGAAAATGGTTTATTTTGATTCCCATTTGTTTTAAGGCTGAGGCCCTACGTTGCAGAAATGCAGTATTTTTTTTTGTTGCAGATTTTGCTGCAGTTTTTTGAGCCAAAGTCAGGAATGGCTTGAAATTTTATGGGAAATATATAGGAAGCACTTGGACGTTTCCCTTCTGTTAAATCCACTCCTGACTTTGGCTCAAAAGAACTCTGCAAAATCTGCATCTTGGGGCCTGGTATAGGGCTCTCTCAGCTGTGCTGCTCCAAGAGAGAAGGTACTAAGGGGCTAGCATGAGGTGTAACATTGTGTCTGGGCATGAGCTTGGCTGCTCATAGGGCATCAATTGTTTCTATTAGTATTGGGAACCTTGGCTCTTTTTAGTGAGCTGGATCATTTGGCTATTGAATGGCTCCTTATAAATTACTACTGTACACGATGTGTAGACATTCACTCCCTCTTCAACCTAATGGTATGACCCCTGGCTGCTGTCAGCCTCAGGATGTCAGAATATAATGTTAAAAGGAGACAGAGAGTGTCCCATTTGGCGGCGTGCTTAGGCATATATGGGGTGGGGTTAACTGAGCTGTTGGCTCCCAGTCAGGAGTTGGCCCCCATCATTCACTTCAAAGAGCTGGCTTGTTCGTGAACACCACATCACTAGTTTTTATACTGTGAAGCAAGTGTAAAAGTACAATATGGCAGTGGAACAAACTAAAGTGGGCGTTCGTTCATTTCAGCAAGGTTGAAAAGGTTTGTTTGAACTTACTCAACCTACAAATCAGGCTATGTAAATGTCTGAGCCCACCCTCCCTGATCATACAAAAGTTGACCCTATCAGCAGAGAAGGATCACACTGAAATATACTGTATGTTTACTCTACTAAATGTTTGCTGATACAGTTTGGGTTATATGACTTTAATGTAGCGGTCGATATCCTTACAATTATTGCATGGCACAGTGAGTACTTTTTTTTTTTTTTTTTTTTTTTAAATCGGCATAGCCGACAAAAAAAAGCTGGTGAAAAGCATTCATCATTTGCATAGATATTCAATGGGTATGATGCCTAGATGAAATAGGAGCCTATGAATCTTTCTTTTTCTATGTCAGTGTAATACAGTCATCCGCACATTTGTAGATATGTTTATTATGTTATGGTGCACTCACATCCGTTGTGATATATGATAAGGCACAGCAATAGTGAATCAACGAACAGCCTATTAAGAGAGATGAGATGTAGACAGCGGCTCAGTTGTACTTCAACAGCATCTATAGGGTTAAGCTGACAGCACTTGAATATAAAGCTGCCAGCTGATAAAAAGAGAAAGAATGCAGCACGTCCTTTGTTGGTGGTCTGTGTTATCCTAATACTAGAAGTGGGGTTAATGTTGGTTATTAGCTGCACTCCTCGCCCCTTAGGCTGAGCAGGGACACTGGCTGTATGATATCTCCCCCCTGCTGTGTTGACAGTCTGAGCTGTGTGGGTGCTGTACAAGATCAGCTGGAGATCCCGGCAGGTCTTTCATGTTATTCCCAACACAAGCAGTCACGATAACTGAATCTGTAGACACAGGCTATCCCTCAGTTAATCAGACCCTGCACGCCTACCTAAGATACGCCTCAGCTTCTACCTACCTAAAATATGAATCAGTTTCTTCAAGGGGCAGGGCCACCCACTACTGTGTGTCATGTATAGACTAATTTGACAGGTAAAGCGGCTAAAGTGCTGTTTATTGTAAAATACTAAGTGGTGAGTTGTTATCTTCGTAAATCAATGACCCCAATGGAGAGGGATTATTTTGATAATTATTTCTCTTATTGTGATTCTTTTCTTACATTAACTCAATTGTCAGTATTATTCACTATATGCTGATGAGAGTATATTATGAAATTATAATCAAATCATGATCAGCCTAAAAACGATTGGCACGCCCCACGCTTAGAATCTGTTCAAGACGCTTATACGATACCACTTCCTCCCACTGGATTCTTCATATTACCCTATCCTGAGGAACCCCAGGTTTCCACCGGGAATCTCTGACAGGGTATTCCGTAACTGGTGTTGCCATGGGATATACCGCATATGCCATCTCCAAAGTGACTCCAGCTGGCAGACGACACTGGGTACCTCGCCCTCGGCTGATCTACCCCCTCCTGACGCCTGGCGTGACTTGCAGCTTCGTCATGTTATGAACTCGCTTCCGGCCCCAACAGAATTTAGGTCTGAACCCACGTTTTTAGAGCGCCTCTGCATGGGTGATAGTCTTCTGCAGCATTCTCTCTCAGATATTTACAAGCTTCTGATCAACCCTCCTAGCGGGTTTGTCCCCCCCTTTATGCTGAAGTGAGAAGCGGATCTGTCCCTCTCTCACCCAGGAACAAAGAGAACGTATATTCCGCCTCACGCATGAGGCCTCTGTCAGCTGCCACTACTTGGAAGCCAGTTTTAAGATCTTGTCCCGATGGTATAGGGTCCCCACAAAACTTCATGTGCTCTTCCCGCAGGTCTCCACTACATGCTGGAGGTGTGGACAGGAGAAGGATGACATGCTCCATGTCTTCTGGTCCTGCTCTGCTCTCTCCCCATTTTGGGATGGTGTTAAACGGATCATCCTACAGGTTAATGAGACATCTCATCTGCTGGGCCCTGCTCTGTTCCTTCTCCACCACTGCGAGTCTCCGGTGCGTACCTATAAACACTCGCTACTTCGTTTTTTGGTCCTCGAAGCCCAAGCTTGCATTCCGCAATTCTGAAAGTGAATAGAACCTCCTTCTCTCTCCCTCTGGATTTTGAAGGTCAATGAGATTATGCGCATGGAAAATCTCCCTTCCTGCATGACACAGTTGAAGTCTTTAACAAAACCTGGTTTTACTGGTTGGATTTCCAACGTTCTGGAGCGTATCAGATGCTTCTGGGCTCTGGGCCCCCCTTCTGGGCTTGATCCACTAGGCTCTGTGCTCTGAGCATAATGTCTCTCTGTTTGCATATGTCCTACCAATGTATCTTTATCTGTTCTCCCATAGTGAATTATAGTCCCTATCTTTGAGGACCTGGCTCGCTTTGTCATCTGGGCCTCTACCAGGGCCCTCACATGGAATGTTCCCCTATTTCCTCCTGTTTACTCCCCCCCCCCCTTTTTTCTTTTCTTCCTTCTCTTTTCCTCTATGCTCCTTCTCTCTCCACTCTCCATCCTTCTTTATCTTTCTTCTTGTTAATGTATATGTTGCCATCTTGGGGTTCTACTTTGGTGGTTTCTAGGCCGCAGTGCTTGCATTGTTGCATTTATGGTCTGTGACCATCAATAAAACATTTGAATTGAAAAAATAAAAACAATTGGCACTTTGATCAGAGTTATTAATTTTTACACATATGTACTTACATACACATGAACACCCATACATACACATGTATGTACATATACATTTATATGCATTCATACATGCACATAGATATTGTATAAATATACACTTATGTATACATAAAGACAGTCATGGAGTTACCAACTCCTGGTCAAAAATATATATGTATACATGACAAAAGGCGTGAGTTACCCATGCCTTGTTAAAGTAAAGTAACATAAAGGAGATATGACCGCCCCAGGGATATGGGTAACTATACATTTTTGATAAATTATGTTATTTAGAAAGTAGGAGGTGGGAGGGTGTTTAGATTATTGTAGGGATTTCAAATTATCCCGGACAACCCCTTTAAGGCGTTTTCCAGCTCATTTTTATTGATGATTTATCCTCAGAATAGACCATCAATAAGAGATAAGTGATTCCCCACTGACCAGCTGTATGAAGGGGCTATGGCGCCTGTTTATATCACACGCTGTCTGTTTATAATGGCGTAATTACGTGTGATGTAATTACAGCCTTGTCACATAGCACATAGATTTGTATAGGACGAGGCTGTAGTTACATTACATGGCTGCTATGAAATAAATTACACTATGTAAGCAGAGAAGGGGTCACGGCGCTTACACAGTGTGAAAGATCCTCAGTGCGCCAACACCGCTTTGGCCCACACCTGAGACTTCTTTCCTAAAAAAACCACACTCACTGCCAGTGAGTGCTGGGTTCACAAGATAAATACAAGACAAGCTTTCTAAATTTTGTATATTTATTAACCCCTAAATGGGTCGGTATTAACATCTAACACATGCAGTTCAGAACAGATATGCAGATATATGCAAGAATTAACAGTTACTAGTTACAATATACAGTACAATAAAATAAAAGGGAATAAAAGTGAAATAATTACTTTACCACACATATCCTGGATGTGGCTCTATAATCCAACCCTCACACATGGCATGTGGGGCTAACCAGTGGAGGCAGCAACATCAACACATTCCAGCCTGCATGCTCATCACAGTATGTCCCAATAGTCTCTCAGTCTCTTGTAGTCTCATCATAGTATTTTCTCAGTGGTAGTCTGTCGCACTGACCTCTTACCTCATCTTTTATACCCTTGATTACACCACCCAGAATGAGGTCACTGGCGACGGCAAGTCTGATTGATTAATGCACTCAAGTCCAGATTCTTTGTAAGGAGATGGGACCAAGTGAAATGATACAATGTTATCAACCATGTCTGATCAACAGCCCAGGCTGAACAATGCATGTGTGTTTGATCACTCAGGGCTATGTAGGAATTCAATTGAGCCATTCTGGGATGGATACAAAGCCCCATTGTTACATTGTTGGCAATACTGACAACACACACCCAGGATTAGGGCTGCGCACATTATGAGTAAATGGAACTAAGGGGGAGATACGCTACCCAGAGATCAAAATACATCTTTGAGTTATAGTCATATTTAAGCGGAATCATCACACACAGGTACCACTAATTATTCAAACAGCTGATCCTGGGGGTCCCGGGTATTGGAACTCCACTATTTTTTTTTACCTTTTAATTAGGAAATGCCTGGGGTATTGTTAATAAGGGGCACTATTTCAAGGGGTTACACAGGGAAGTTATTAATTTAAAGATGCACTAGGGGGTTTTATTCATTATGGGGGATTATATTATATATTTTTATAATTGGGGTAGCAGCAGGATGGGTGTGCAGGTGAGGACAATGTGGGACAGGTGCCTGGAAAAGTAAGGAGCCAAAGATGTCTGTGCTGCAAACTTTACAGAGACTGGAAGAAATGGTCATGGCCGTCCAGATGGAAGAGATGGGGAATGTGAACGATTAGTCAGAGACGTCTCATGTAAGTCATTAAATGTTACTGCCCTGTATTCACTTAAATCGTCTGCAGAGCCCCGTGTAGAGCAGATATATACCACTATACCCTCACCGTATAGTTGTAATGCCAGGAGGTTTTGCTGTAATGTTAGAACATGGAGATTTGCTGCTATCATCCCAATCCAGCAGAGGGAGCCAGTTCCCAGCTAGAAATAATAGAGTTACCTGGGGACACAGGAAGTCGGGGTCGCACAGGTCCTGAAGAAAGAGAAGAGTGCAGTGTTGGAGACCAGAAGCCGTGTCTGTTAGAGCACAAGGGTGGTGTGACATAGTGACCCAAGCAAAGCAGCCCAGCCACGTCCAGAAGTGCTGCAGCAATCAGAGCACAGGACTGCACTGAAGGAGGAGAGCAACACAGACCAGTGCAAGTAAGTGAAGTACAGTCATGGCCAAAAGTTTTGAGAATGACACAAATATTATATTTTCACATGATCTGCTGCCCTCTGGTTTTTATGTGTGTTTGTCAGATGTTTTTATCACATACAGAAATATAATTGCATTCATATTATGAGTAACAGAAGCTTATATTGACAGTTAGAATGAGTTAATGCAGCAAGTCAATATTTGCAGTGTTGACCCTTCTTCTTCAGGACCTCTGCAATTCTCCCTGGCATGCTCTCAATCAACTTCTGGACCAAATCCTGACTGATAGCAGTCCATTCGTGCAGAATCAATGCTTTAATTTTGTCTGAATTTGTTGGTTTTTGTTTGTCCACCTGTCTCTTGATGATTGACCACAAGTTCTCAATGGGATTAAGATCTGGGGAGTTTCCAGGCCATGGACCCAAAATCTCTATGTTTTGTTCCCTGAGCCATTTAGTTATCACCTTTGCTTTATGGCAAGGTGCTCCATCATGCTGGAAAAGGCATTGTTGAGCGCCAAACTGCTCTTGGACGGTTGGGAGAAGTTGCTCTTGGAGGACATTCTGGTACCATTCTTTATTCATGGCTGTGTTTTTAGGCAAGACTGTGAGAGAGCCGATTCCCTTGGCTGAGAAGCAACCCCACACATGAATGGTTTCAGGATGCTTTACAGTTGGCATGAGACAAGACTGGTGGTAGCGCTCACCTCTTCTTCTCCGAATAAGCTGTTTTCCAGATGTTCCAAACAATCGAAAAGGGGATTCATCAGAGAAAATGACTTTATCCCAATCCTCAGCAGTCCACTCCCTGTACCTTTTGCAGAATATCAGTCTGTCCCTGATGTTTTTTCTGGAGAGAAGTAGCTTCTTTGCTGCCCTCCTTGAGACCAGGCCTTGCTCCAAGAGTCTCCGCCTCACAGTGCGTGCAGATGCACTCACACCTGCCTGCTGCCATTCCTCAGCAAGCTCTGCACTGCTGGTAGCCCGATCCCGCAGCTGAAACACTTTTAAGAGACGGTCCTGCCACTTGCTGGTCTTTCTTGGGCGCCCTGGAGCCTTTTTGGCACCAATGGAACCTCTCTCCTTGAAGTTCTTGATGATGCGATAGATTGTTGACTGAGGTGCAATCTTTCTAGCTGCAATACTCTTCCCAGTTAGGCCATTTTTGTGCAGTGCAATGATGACTGCACGTGTTTCTTTAGAGATAACCATGGTTAACAGAAGAGAAACAATGATGGCAAGCACCAGCCTCCTTTTAAAGTGTCCAGTGGTGTCATTCTTACTTAATCATGACAGATTGATCTCCAGCCCTGTCCTCATCAACACCCACACCTGTGTTAATGGAGCAATCACTGAAACGATGTTAGGTGGTCCTTTTAAGGCAGGGCTGCAATGATGTTGAAATGTGTTTTGGGGGATAAAGTTCATTTTCTAGGCAAATATTGACTTTGCAAGTAATTGCTGTTAAGCTGATCACTCTTTATAACATTCTGGAGTATATGCAAATTGCCATTAGAAAAACTGAAGCAGTAGACTTTGTAAAAATTAATATTTGTATCATTCTCAAAACTTTTGGCCATGACTGTACAAAGCACCTGGGAGAGAAAAGCAAGGACACAGGAGTGTTCAGCCAGCTTCTCCACTGCAATAAGGAGGAAGGTACTGCCTTGGAAGGACAGAGCATGAGCCCCAGGGGAGTCCATTGCCTGCCAGAAGGATCAGTAAGCGAGGCCCACTGAGAGACTGCAAAATATGATACAGTGCCACAAAGGCTGTAGTTATATCTCTCCTGTTACTTACCCAAGTTCTTATAGAGACAACGTCCCTACTGTATATGATCTACCTGTTGCAATAGTTCAAGAGTTTGTTGCTGTGCTCCAGAATCATAATCAGTAAAGCCGTTCCTGTTTTACTCAGTTGTCTGAGTGATTTTTTTTTGCCATTCACCTCCTGCACCCCTTACATAGTGATAATAATCCGTATACCTGTTGAGGGCTTACTTAAACATGTTCGCCCGCCTCTGGGTCAGAGTTATCTGCTGGACTATAGGCGGACTCTAGGTAAAACTATACCAGCTGGTGGGTGTCAGTTGCCTGTTGTGGCTGCAAGCTGAAGAATCTTTGGTTCATCCAAATATCGTAATGGGCCTGCCTGCTGCTACTTTTACTCCTCCATACACTTGTGGCAATGGCAGAGATGGTAAAGTGCTGGCTGAATGTGTTGATCTGGGAGCAGGCAGAGGCCATCTGGGTACACATGCACCTGGCAGTTGCAGTGGTCTTCCTAAATGTTGCTGCAAGCTGGGTATACAGCCTATCCTGATGATATTGAAATTTTTGTTTCCTTTGGGAAGCAAGGACATGTCTTTATCGTGAGGGCCATCCACCACTCTTCCCTCTGCTTTATGCTAATAATACACTTGTCGCTGTGTAACCAGCGGAGCATTTAGCTTGCCAGGCCATGTTTGTGTTCTTGGCCAGCATGGTCGACATCATCATCTTCTTTTTCTTCAAACAGATAAGGGTCAGCCTACTTCCCTAGCTGTGCCTGTGACATATCAAGGACCCCCTCTGCATCCAAGGGAGAGTCTTCCTCTCTGTCCAGTCTAGGATTCCCAATTCCTCTACCATAATGACCCTGGCCCAGATCCTTATCCAAAGGTTGATGATGTTGACTAAGAGTTGAAAACTGTGCCTCCTCTTCCATCCCTCATTGCATGAGAGTAAGGGTTTCCTGTAAGATATACAATAGATGGATCACATCGCTGATGCTGCAGTCATCCCTGCTGACAAATTTGGTGGCTTCATCAAAGGGCTTGAGAAGCCAACACACTTCACTCATGAGCCTCCAATGATGTATCTTGAAGTAACACTTTGTCCCTGATGGTCTGCTGCATGTGATAATAGTTCTGTGCCTTCTGCTGCTCACACAAACGCATGTTTCAAATAAGGCAGTACAAAGGCAAACTGTTTTTTCGCTGCAAATCGAGCAAAGCGTTTTTTGCGACATAAGAGTGGCTGAAATGCACAGAGATTTTTTTGGCCATGAGGAGCACCTCTTTTAAGCTACTATGCAGGCTAATAAAGCTGCAAACCACCAGATTAAGTACATTTGCCATACAGGAACAATGTGATATTCATCCTAACTGCAGCACAGCAACAATATCGGTGCCATTGTTGCTGGCAACGCTGCCCAGTTACAGTTGGCAAGAAACCATCCAGCTGGATACTTGCTACAGGATACAGCGAAGCAGCTCCTCCGATGCATGGCTCCTTTGATCCAGGCTCATTAATTGCAAAAAAGAATGGCAGTGCTTCACCTTACACCCTTAAATAAGGGTAGAGGAAGAGGAGTAGAGGTAACAGCTTGTCCTGGTGAAGATGGTGGCTGGAATGAATAGGACCTGCATGGTGTTGGAACTGGGCCTGCACAATCAGAGTGGAACTAGCACCTGGCCTTGCTGCTTGCCGCTAAAAACATTGACCCAGTGGGCTGTGAAAGACAAGTATTTTTCTTGTCTATAATTGCTGCTCCATTTGTTGATGGTGGCATGCACCTTTCCCCAGACTGATGTATTCAAGAAAAGGCCCACGTCTCAAACACATGGTAATATAAAGCAGGTACAGCTTTCCTATAGGAATAATGGTGGCTAGGTAGCCACTAGTAGTAGTACCACACCCCATGCCACTACTATGTCCACCGCCAACAATCATCATGTCTTCCCTCTTTGCTTGCACACAATGCTGACTGTTCTCATCCAGCTCATCAGAACGAGGAGGAAGACTGCTCTGACTAGAAGAAATAGATTGCTCAACAGGTGCCACATCACTACCAGGGATCTATGTCCATGAAGAATATGAAGGAGACATGACTGACAGTCCAGAAAGGCCCCGAGTTAAATTACGTATTATGTTTTAGGAGGAGAAACACGCAGAGGCCTGACTCAAGATCACATCACTCTCGGATGCAATATCCTCCTGTGACTGAGATGAGCCAGCCAGATGATCAAAAACATCATTCTCATGAAGTACAACAATCCTGTGGTTACTGGCAGTGCCACAAAAACCAGAAGCAGTGTTGCTCTTGCCACCAATATTCTTATTGTTACTAGTAGTACTTGTACTTGCATAAGTGTTTCCTTCTCCCCCTCCTTTTGTCTGTCCCCTGCCCAAACAGAAATGCACACATCAGAGCGGGAAAAAAAAACATGAATTTTTTTTTTTTTGTAAGATTAGTGTAGGTTATACTGTATAAACAAAAAAACCCTTCAAATATTTTGTTCAGACTAAAAACAATGCTCCTTCACACTGTATGGGTCAGTCACCAGAATGGGAAAAAACCCATGAAGTTACAAAATGTCCCCTAACCCTAACTATTGCTGGAATTCCTATTGATTTTTCTGAACTGTGCGATAGCCTATGACGCAGTGAGATGGACCACATGTCTATTTGCATGTCCACTATTTCTAGCAACTAAATGCTGAGAAAGCTTTTTATACACCATATGACATCACCACTGTATAGTCCACTTAACACTGTCTATTGTCTAAGAGGCTGCCAGATGTTACTACCACATGTTGCTACCACGTTACAGATATGTGTGAGTCACTGCACATGTGCCTGTATTTCCTGGTCAAACACTGGAAAGCAACCATTTTCTTGTAACATGGCCATTTTTGTTTGTCCGCAGCAAATCGCCGTTTGTTCAGTTTAGTTAAAAAATGAACAATTTGGAATATGCAGGTTTAACCCAGCTTGTGACTAAGTGGTTCACCTATCTCTATTCACTACTGGTCTTTCCCACATAATAAAGATCACATGCACATTGGAGAAGGTAAATGACATCTTTTGTCATGCAAGTAATATATTCCCATAATATGTAATAATCACCTGAAAACTTAAAAAAGCCCTTCTTGCTCAAGATTGACGAGTGACAGACACCACAAGGAAAAAAATCCTAGCTATGTGTCTTTTTTCTTTACCCTTTTGACACTTTCTCTAGTAAGGTGATTGTGAAGCAGATGGTTACCCAGAATTTTGGTGGAAAGTTTGTGGAGTGAAACAGATTGACAGCTGTACAGATGCCATTTGGTTCTATGAACCAACACACCCTAAGGACACTTGTGAGCAAGAAGATAGTTCTTAAGGTGGTTGGCATTGTAATCCCTGTGCCTTCAGAAGCATACAGTTTGCCACTGTGGCCTGTTGTGGTGGTTGTTTTTATTTGTCAACTGTAGTGTCACTGCATCTGCAAAATCTACATCAGTAAGGCTAGGTTCACACCTGCGTCTGCATTCCGTTCAGGATTTCCATCCCCCGAACCCGCTTAAAAAATGCAGAGACAAAAGTCCTGTAAGCAGGACTCCATTACAGTCTATATAGTATAGTTTCCGCGAGTAGCCGCTTTTTAAGCGGATTAGGTTTCCATTCTTCGGGTCCCCAAGTGGACCCAAAGAATAGAAACCCTGGCGCAGGTGTGAACCTAGTGTAAAGAAAACTTCAGTGAGGCACGAAGTGTCCTATATGTCCTTCATTGCCAATGGGCAGCTTCAGGTGACGCAATGGTGGGTGTCTGGATGGCAACTCGGAGAATGCAAACTGAGGACAGTGGTGGGTTGGCTGCAGCAAAGTCCAGAGGGAGCAGCCATATCGCCTCTGACATGGTATTGGTGGCTGCCCATCAGCACCATTACACACACATGATGGCAGCAGTTGAGGTTGCATCAAGGAGCAGAGGAGATCCATGTTGGAGGCATGGTGCATCCTCATTGAGACTCCATAGCAGATGGTGACAACACAAGAAATGCCAAGTTCTTATACCAAAGTGTGCTGAAACTGCTGGATTTACAATGGACAGGTCTGGAAAGCTAAAGCCCATTTGTATAACAAAATGCTGGTGGTTTAGCCTGAAACCTATTTACCTTCTTTAAAAGTAATTGTTTCATCATGTATTCATCATGGCCTGAGGTCTTTTATATTGTGTATATCATCTGCTCTGTGAATTTTTATAGATTTAGCCAAAGTCAAAGACTGACATAATGTTCCAAAGGAGACAACAATTGTCACACTAACAATTTGACAAATGTGATGTATTTAAGCTGTGTTGGTAATTGTAATGTTCCCTTATTTTAATGTTCTTCTCATTGAGAGAACACAGGTGAATGTACCCTTATGACTCACAAGAGTACTGTTCTGTGTTGTTATATTGACTTTACTAATTGTATGACTCTTCACAAAGGGAATCTGTACATTAGTGACAAATGCATTACTCATGTATTACCCCTCATCAAGAACATTGTACTGCAATACCAGAATCACAAGGTTTTATAGTTTTCTTAACTAGATCTCTTCTAAATGCCATGACTATATAGACTCATTAACATATAATGGGGTCTGTTGGTTTTAGCCTTAGTTGTTTTGATGGGAAAAATAATACTATGTGCAACACTATAAGGGATGAGCAAACTGGTTTGTAATAAGCCAGATTAACTTAGAATTTTCCAAAAATGTTGTGGTTCGCATGTGCTAACCACTAAACATAACAAATAATCTTACCTCTCCAGTGCTCCGTTGTGGCATCCGGTGATTCCTTGGCATCCTCTTCACGCCCCTTCTGGACTATTGAATGATGTCACTGTTCACCAGGGACCACTGAAGCCTGTGATTGAGCCTCAGCAGTCATGTGGAGCACCCCATGTGACTGTTGAGCCAAGGAGAGGTGAGTAAGAATGTTTGTTATGTTTAATCACCTCTGCTTATTATACTTTGGCTTCTAAACACCAGCTCCAGTTCAGTCAGAACAATTTTGGACTGACAGCAAATTAGCAAAACAAATCTTGTGAAGTTCACTTATCTCTAACCACTAGCTTTCATATCAAACATGATGAAGTCTGGACTCAAATACAGGTGTGCCTTAAAGAGGACCTTTCAGCACCTCCACCAATTCTAGTTCTTACCATCTGTTAATAGGCGCTGCAACACTGATTCCAGCACAGTTGTAATTTTATTTCTAGCCTCCACCATTCTTGAGCAACAAGCGCAGTTATTTTTGGTGCCCGATGTGCTGTTTAAGCTCTGAAATGTCAGAAGGGCGGTGTCAGGCAGGGGGTGTGATTCAGAGCTCCAATCAGAGGCAGCCAGTGTCAGAGCTCAGAATCACACCCCTTGTCTGCTCCTGTCTAACACCGCCCTCCTGACAGTGCAGAGTCTAAGTAGCATATGAGGCAGTATAACTAACAGCATTAATTGCTCGGGAACGGTGGTGGCTAGAGAAAACTGTTCCGGAATGAGTGGAGCAGCGGCTTGTTGGAAGTGGTGAAAGGACCTCTTTAAAGAGTAAAACCAGTCAAAATAATTGTCCTATAAATGCAGTACTATGCAAAAGTTTTATGCTGCTGTGGAAAATATGCAGCAAATTAAGAATGCTTTCAAACATAGAAGTGTTAATAGTTTAATAAAATGAAGTTAATAAAAGAGAAATCTAAATCACATCAATATTTGGTGTGAACACCATTTGCCATCCATCAATTCTTCTAGGTACACTTGCAAGTTTTTGTTCAACTTTTTATTATACAGACAATAACATATCTCTCAATAATAGTATGAAACTGGACAATCCCTTTAAGTTTCAACTAGACTGGCTGGTGGAAGTAAAAGTGGTTTAACATTATTGACTTAAATGGTTTTTCCCATGAACCTAACCATATATAAATTTGTAGACAATTTAAAGTTAAAACACTTTTGCAAATCTAAGTAATTAATTGCAGAGTTATAAAGAATTTCCCTAAACATCTTAGTGGTGACAGTCTCTTGTCTTGATCGGTTGCCAATGGATACAATTATGAATGCAGGAACTTTGTAAGGGCTTGTCAGAAACCCTACAAATATGAATATGGTTATGTTCATGGAAAAACACGTTTAAGGCTAAGGCGAGATGCGGGAAACGCATTGCGGTTTTTCCTGCATCACTTTTCACAGAAAGTTGTTTCACAGAAAGTTCCATTATACCTATAGGGAAACCGTCAGTGTTCCGTAGGTATAATTGACATCCTGCGATTTCCAAAACCGCAACGGTTTTAGAAATCGCAGTGTTTCCACTCTGCATATTTTTCTACAATGTGTGGATAGGATTTGCGTTTACACCACGTGGGACCCCGGCCTAAAGGGGTTTTCCAGGCAAAAATTTAAAAAAAGGTCTGTTAGTGCTATTAATAGGTTAATAAGTGCACCCAAATACCTTTACCAGTGTTTTGAGTGATTTATGGGCTCTCTGGGAGCTCCTGGCATCCTCTGCATTTGTTTACATCTGTATCTTCTTGTTCTGTGCCTTTCCTACAACTCCCTGTTAAAAAATGCGATGGCACTTTCTGCAAAAGTGTTTATTCACAATTCATTGTAAGGTGCCTTACAACGAATTGTGAATAAACACTTTTACAGAAAAAAACAGAGTGCCATCACATTTTTTTTACATGGTTTCCATTTGGAAGTTGGTCAGTTCCCCAGTGATTGTGCACCCAAATTGATTTTGAGTATTTCGGAGTCGAGAGCTGCCCTTTACCCCATTTTCCACAAGTTTCCTACAATTCCTATAATTCCTTGGGCTGCACTGAGAGCTGACTCATTCCCGCTCCCTCTCACACTCACTCCCCCTTCCTGTTTCCCTAGTTAGCCCACCCACTACACCCTCAGCAGCCATCTTTAGACTCCTAGTTCTCACTTACTCAATCTTCTCCTTTGGCTGTAATATTGTAATCACTTCCTTATATCATCATTACAGTCACAGAGAGAAAGCTTCAGGACAATAATGAATTTTTTATGCTTTTTTTGACATTTGGTAAAAATATATACACACATACCTAAATATGAATATTTTGACAACTACATCTCTCTCTCTCTATAATACATATATATATATATATATATATATATATATATATATATATATTTTTGTGAGAGTGTGAACCCAGAGGGCGCTAGTGAGCGACCCAGAGCCAGGCTTGAAAAGGTCCACAGCCACACCCATAGGTGGGGACCTAACTCCAGAAGGAGTGTATGCAGCAGGAGAGCTGCTGAGGAGACCTGCAGGGAGCAGGTGTGCGGTGGAACCAGTTGAAGACAGACAAGGCGGTCTGTCCCAAGAGGACTGGGGTCCTGAAAGGACTGATTGAGCCAGGCTGCTTCTTGCCCCCAGAGGCTAGTAAGGGAGCAAGCAGTGAGAAACTGCCCTATGTGTGGGCTAGGCTATTTGTTATTTTGTTCCTGTACCATTTGTAAAGCTGAATAAAACCTTTTACTTTGGATTTACACTGCCTGATACACTGCTTCTTCGGCACCCAGTACCACCAACACTGCTGTCGAGTCCAGGAGGCTGCCACCTTTGAGGCTAAATCCCCCCAAATTGTCACAATATATATATACAGTGCCTTGCGAAAGTATTCGGCCCCTTTGAACTTTTCAACCTTTTGCCACATTTCAGGCTTCAAACATAAAGATATAACATTTTAATTGTTTTGGTGAAGAATCAACAACAAGTGGGACACAACTGTGAAGTGGAACGAAATTTATTGG
The DNA here is from genome assembly GCA_947044405.1 of Leptodactylus fallax. Classification (NCBI taxonomy): domain Eukaryota; kingdom Metazoa; phylum Chordata; class Amphibia; order Anura; family Leptodactylidae; genus Leptodactylus; species Leptodactylus fallax. The sequence continues at coordinate 2,381,849 of CAMRHE010000073.1, read as the reverse complement.
TTATTTTAAACTTTTGTAAAAAATAAAATACTGAAAAGTGGGGCGTGAAATATTATTCGGCCCCTTTACTTTCAGTGCAGCAAACTCACTCCAGAATTTCAGTGAGGATCTCTGAATGATCCAATGTTGCCCTAAATGACTGATGATGATAAATATAATCCACCTGTGTGTAATCAAGTCTCCGTATAAATGCACCTGCTCTGTTATAGTCTCAGGGTTCTGTTTAAAGCGCAGAGAGCATCATGAAGACCAAGGAACACACCAGGCAGGTCCGTGATACTGTTGTGGAGAAGTTTAAAGCCGGATTTGGATACAAAAAGATTTCCCAAACTTTAAACATCCCAAGGAGCACTGTGCAAGCAATCATATTGAAATGGAAGGAGTATCAGACCACTGCAAATCTGCCAAGACCCGGCTGTCCCTCTAAACTTTCATATCAAACAAGGAGAAGACTGATCAGAGATGCAGCCAAGAGGCCCATGATCACTCTGGATGAACTGCAGAGATCTACAGCTGAGGTGGGAGAGTCTGTCCATAGGACAACAATCAGTCGTACACTGCACAAATCTGGCCTTTATGGAAGAGTGGCAAGAAGAAAGCCATTTCTCAAAGATATCCATAAAAAGTCTCATTTAAAGTTTGCCACAAGCCACCTGGGAGAAACACCAAACATGTGGAAGAAGGTGCTCTGGTCAGATGAAACGAAAATCGAACTTTTTGGCCACAATGCAAAACGATATGTTTGGCGTAAAAGCAACACAGCTCATCACCCTGAACACACCATCCCCACTGTCAAACATGGTGGTGGCAGCATCATGGTTTGGGCCTGCTTTTCTTCAGCATGGACAGGGAAGATGGTTAAAATTGATGGGAAGATGGATGGAGCCAAATACAGGACCATTCTGGAAGAAAACCTGTTGGAGTCTGCAAAAGACCTGAGACTGGGACGGAGATTTATCTTCCAAGAAGTCAATGATCCCAAACATAAAGCAAAATCTACAATGGAATGGTTCACAAATAAACGTATCCAGGTGTTAGAATGGCCAAGTCAAAGTCCAGACCTGAATCTAATCGAGAATCTGTGGAAAGAGCTGAAAACTGCTGTTCACAAACGCTCTCCATCCAACCTCACTGAGCTCGAGCTGTTTTCCAAGGAAGAATGGGCAAGAATTTCAGTCTCTCGATGTGCAAAACTGATAGAGACATACCCCAAGCGACTTGCAGCTGTAATCGCAGCAAAAGGTGGTGCTACAAAGTATTAGCTTAAGGGGGCCGAATAATTTGGCACGCCCCACTTTTCAGTTTTTTTACAAAAGTTTAAAATAATCCGATAAATTTCGTTCCACTTCACGATTGTGTCCCACTTGTTGTTGATTCTTCACCAAAAAATGTAAATCTTATATCTTTATGTTTGAAGCCTGAAATGTGGCAAAAGGTCGAAAAGTTCAAGGGGGTCGAATACTTTCACAAGGCACAGTGTATGTATATATATATATATATATATATATATATATATATATATAAATCTTTATGATTGTTAGAAATGTATGTCTCTCTCTCTCTCTCTCTCTCTTTCGCATGTGGCCCCCGCACAGTATAATATGGATTGCGCAGTTCATGTTATGCTGCGCTACATGTCAGCAGGATTCTCCTTTGTGAAATGTTCTGGCCGGCACCTCCTCTTTGACCCGCCCCCCAGCCCCATTACACTTACCTTTTCTTCCTGGCAGCTCTAGACCCGAGACATCATCGGCGACTGGCACACGTCACAAAGAGGCGGCCTTCCAGCGATGACGTCGCGGGGTCTGGATATCCAAAGGAGAAATGGTGAGTGTAATGGGGCTGGTGGGCGGGTACTTTCCACTGATGTTATGGGGTGCGGATATACATTAGACCGAGACCCCGCAACATCAGCGGAAAGGCAAAAAATTTTAAATTCAGTGGCATGGAAAAGTTTGGACACCCCTGGTCAAAATGACTATTATTGTGAACAGTTAAGCAAGTTGAAGATAAAATGAACTTCAAAAGCCATAACATTAAAGATGACATATTCCCAATGTATTTTTTGGAAAAAAAAAATATTTTCATATTTTACATTTTCAAAATAAAAAATGAAAATGGTCCGATGCAAAAGTTTGGGCACCCTGCATGGTTAGTACCTAGTAGCACCCCCTTTGGCAAGTATCACAGCTTGTAAACAATTTTTGTAGCCAGCCAAGAGTCTTTCAATTTTTGTTTTAGGGATTTTCATCCATTCTTCCATAGAAAAGTCTCCCAGTTCTGTGAGATTCCTGGGTTGTCTTGCATGCACTGCTTTTTTGAGGTCTATTTACAGATTTTCAATGATATTCAGATCAGGGGACTGTGAGGGCCATGATAAAACCTTCCGCTTGCGCCTTTTAGGTAGTCAATGGTAGATTTTGATGTGTGTTTAGGATCATTATCCATTTGTAGAAGCCATCCTCCTCCTCCTCTTTTCAATTTCAGCTTTTTTACAGATGGTGTTATGTTTTCTTCAAGAATTTGCTGAAATTTCATTGAATCCATTCTTCCCTCTACTCGTGAAATGATCCCCGTGCCATTGGCGGCAACACTACTTCAAAGCATGATTGATCCACCCCCATGCTTAAAGGGGTATTCCCACGAACATAACCATTTTTAAATTTGTAGATAATTAAAAGTTAAATTAAAACTTTTAAATATTTTCTCTAAATATCTTGTGGTCACAAGTTGTTGTCTTGATCGGTTGCCAGTGGATACAATCATGAATGCAGGACCTTTCTAAGGTCAGAAAATCAGGTATGATTTCCTTATTGTGACTGGGATATCTTCTGATAAATTTAATGTTCCTGCCTGATAACCCAGCTACAATAAGAAAATCATGGGTGGGTTCCTGACAAGTCCCAGATCATAGAAAGTTTCTGCATTCGTGGTCGTATCCATTGTCAACCGATCAATACATCAGACTGTCACCATTAGGATAGTTAGAGAAAATCTTTAAAACTCTGCAGAATTTTTAACTACTTATATTTGCAATAATGTTTAACTTTTATCTACAAATAGAGATATGGTTATGTTCATGGGAATACCCCTTTAATGGTTGGAGAGAGGCACTTTTTCTGAAATTCTGTGCCCTTTTTTTCTCCAAACATACCTTTGATCATTGTGGCCAAAGAGTTCTAGTTTAACCTCATCGGTCCACAGGACTTGTTTCCAAATTGCATCAGGCTTGCTTAGATGTTCTTTTGCAAACTTCTGACGCTGAATTTTATGGTGAGGAAGCAGGAGAGGTTTTCTTCTGATAACTCTTCCATGAAGACCATATTTGTGCAGGTATTGCTGAACAGTAGAACAATGTACCACAACTCCAGAGTCTGCTAAATCTTCCTAAATGTCTTTTGAAGTCAAGCGGGGGTTCTGATTTTCCACTCTGGCAATCCTACGAGCAGCTGTCTCTGAAATTTTTCTTGGTCTTCCAGACCTTATCTTGACCTCCGCTGCTGTTCCTGGTAACTGCCATTTCTTAATTACATTACGAACTGAGGAAAGGGCAACTTGAAAACGCTTTGCCATCTTCTTATAGCCTTCTCCTGCTTTGTGGGCCTCCACCATTGTCATTTTCAGAGTGCTAGGCAGCTGCTTAGAAGAACCCATGGCTGCTGTGTTTTAGCACAAGGTTAGAGGAGGCTGGCTATTTATAAAGCTGTAAGATTTGCATCACTTGGCCTTTCCTAATGATTATAGTGAACAAGCCATAACCCTAACTAATGAAGGTCTGAGACCTTGGTCAAGTTATCTGAGCACACAAATCTACAAGGGTTCCCAAACTTTTGCAAGGTACTCCTTTCCCTTTTTCACTCTAAAATTGTACTCAAATATAATAATACACTAATATTGCTTAAAATTATAGACACGTGTGTTTAATCTTTAACTTTATGCATTTCAAAGATCATTTTATCTTCAACTTGCTTAACTGTTCACAATAACAGTCATTTTGACCAGGGGTATCCAAACTTTTACATGCCACTGTAAGTGATGAACTGTTGTTGAAGCAACGGATTGTCTTTAAAGAGGACTTTTCACCACCTCCTCCATCTCCCATTCTTAGCATTTGTTATTAGACGTCGCTCCACTGATTCCAGGGCAGTTGGAATTTTTTTCCCTAGCTCCCACCATTCCTGAGCAATAAGTGCTAATAGTATTGGTGCCTGATCTGCTATTTAGGCTCTGTACTGTCAGGTGTGCAGTGTCAGGCAGGAGCAAGAAAGGGGGTGTGATTCCAAAGTCTAATCAGAGGCAAGCACTGTCAGATCTCAAAATCATAACCCTGCCTGACACTGCCCTCCTGACAGTACAGAGCCCAAATAGCATATCAGGCACCAAAACTAATTTTACTTTATGCTTGGGAAAGTTGAGGGCTAGAGAAAAATTCTAAGTGTGCCATAATCAGCGGAGCAGAGACTATTAAATGATGCAAAGAACTGGACTGGGTGGTGAAAAGTCTTCTTTTAAGTAGATAGGGCGGTAATAGCAGAATCTCTCTGAAGAGATTCCTCCTCCAAAAGGCAGTCACACCAAATATTTATGCTATTTAGATTTTTTTCTTTTGTTCTATAGCTTACTTTTGTTAATTGACAAAAATTAACTATTAACCCTGCTATTTTTAAAAATATTTTCACAGCACAGTAAATGTGTGAAGATACATAGATTAAGTCTGAGATCTCTCACTATCACTATTTTCAAGAACAAAAAGGCTTCTTTAGAAAGCCTTGTTTATGGGTTCTTTATGGAATACTGTGCATACAGAGATAACTGTCAATCCCCTTGTGATGATGCCACTGAAATATGGCTATAACTCAAAGCTGTATTTTGGTCTCTGGGTAGCGTATCTCTTTACTCATAAGGTGCGCAGCCATAATCATAGGTATATTGCCAATAGTGGCCACACTGTAACAATGGGGCTTTGTATCCATCCCAGCAGGGCTCCATTGAATTCCTACACAGTCCTGGCTGATCAAATAAACATGCATTGTCCAGCCTGCACTGGTAGATCAGACATGGTTGATAACATTGTATCATTTCACTTGGTCTCAGCTCTTTACAAAGAATCTGGACTTGAGTGCGGTAATCAATCAGACTTGCCGTCGCCGGTGACCTCATTCTGGGTGGTGGCATAAAGGGTATAAAAGATGAGGTAAGAGGTCAGTGAGAGAGTTTTTACAGACAGACTACAGGATATTACAGACAGACCACTGTGAAGAGCATGCAGGCTGGATTGTTGTATTGATGCTACATGTTAAGAAGCCTCCACTGGTTATTCACACATGACAGAGCATGTGTGAGTGTTGGATTATAGAGCCTCATCAAGGAGATGCGTGGTAAAGTAATTATTTCACTTTTATGCCCTTTTATTTCATTGCACTGTATCTTGTAACTAGTAACTGTTAATGCTTGCATACATCTGCATATCTGTTCTGAACTGCATGTGTTAGATGTTAATACCAACCCATTTAGGGGTTAATAAATATATAAAATTTAGAAAGCTTGTCTTGTATTTATCTTGTGAACCCAGCACTCATTGGCGGTGAGTGTGGTTTTATATGAAAGAAGACTCAGGTGTGAGCCAAAGCGGTGTTGGCGCACTGAGGATCTTTCACACCCCTATAGGACCGTCTCCTTGACTTCTCAGCACAGAAAGACTAAAGATTTCAATGGATAAATGACAGATTATACATAACCCAAAAATTATATATCTTGTGAGCTACTTCTGCTCTAGAACATGATTCCTGCAGATTGTACAGCATTTTTCATGTGACCGGTTCCTTTAAAGAGGACCTTTCATGTCCTCGCAGATCAATGGTATTACATACCGCTAGAAAGCTGACAGTGTGCTGAATCCAGTGCACTTTCAGCTTTGACGGTTCGCCCCCAGGTTCTGGAGATATTAGTGTCGTTAGTTTCGGCACCGATATCCCTCCACTGTCAGAAGGGCAGGCCTTACAGCCTAGCATCATCGTTGGGCTGTGAGGAACACCCCCTTACAGCCACTGAAATGCATTACAACAGCATCACACCTGAGAGTAATGTGGCGCTTCATTAGAAACCTATACAGCACAAGTAAGGCTACGGTCACACTAGTGTTGTGTCACCATTCAGGGACTACATCCCCCATTCCACTTAAAATATGCAAGCAGGACTTTTCTCTCTGATGATTTCAGGCAGAAACCTTGCGGACCCCATTATAGTCTTTGAGGTCCATGGGTAACCGCTTTTTAAGCAGATAGGGATTCCGTTTTTCAGGTCCCCAACCAAACCTCCGAAGAACAGAAACCTGAACGCTAGTATGAACCTAGCATTAGTCAGTTTCTTCCAGTAGGACAGCATTCGATTCCTCATGCAAAAAAATTGTAATTTGTATTTATTTTCCAATCTTACTATGTATGTGGACCCAGATTACAACAACTTTTCAAGCCACAGTTGAAAGCCCTTTGTCAAACTGATTCTGTGCACTGAAGTGCCTCAAACTGAGAGACAGCTTAGTGCACTGCATTAGCTTGACAAAGGACTCTTAATACAGTAGGTCGAAACCAGTGGCGTAACGATGGCGGTCCCAGTGGGTGCGACCGTGACCGGGCCTGGCAGGTTATGGGGCCCGTGGCCAGCTGGAGATGGCCCAGACCACTATGATAGTGGTCGGGGAAAGCCTGGTTCCTCGACCACTATACATACTGTTATTGGAAAGGAGCCCTGGCAGGACAGGGTACCCAGGGGAGGACAACAATAAATACATATTCTCACCTCTCCTGGGCACAGCGTTCTATCTGGTGCTCTTCCGTCATGTGACTGAGGCCTGTGATTAGGCCCCAGCGGTCACATGGGGGCGCGGCCGCATAAGGACATCAATGTGCCCCCACGTGACCGCTGAGGCCCAATCATAGGTCTCAGCAACGACGTTGGAAGAAGGCATGAAGACTCTGAAGACGGCAGGATGGAGCGAGGATGCCAAGGAAAGGTAAGGTAAGGTGAGTATGAATGTTTGTTATTTTTAATCACCTTCCCTGGGCCTCTGATTATTATACTCTGGGGTCTGAGGAGACCCCAGAATCTAATAATAGCACTGAAGCGGAGGGGGGCTGTTGGGAGCATATAATACTGGGTGGGGGCCACTGTGGAGCATATAATACTGGGTGGGGGCCACTGTGGAGCAAATAATACTGGGTGGGGGCCACTGTGGAGCATATAATACTGGGTGGGGCCCACTGTGGGGAGCATATAATACAGGGTGTGGCCCTGTGTGGAGCATATTATACTGTTTGGGGCCACTGTGGGGAGCATATTAAACTGTGTGGGGCCACTGTGGGGAGCATATTAAACTGTGTGGGGCCACTGTGAGGAGCATATTATACTGTGTGGGAGGAGCAATGTGGAGCATATAAAGCTGTATGGGGGCCACTGTGGAGCATATAATGCTGTGTGAAGGCTACTGTCAAGCATATAATACTATCTGGGGCCAATGTCGAGCATATTATACTGTTTGGGGCCCCGTAACTGTCACTATCAAGAATTTTCTGTAGGGAGGGGGTAGGGGCCACCAGACAAAAGTTTGCACTGGGGCCCACAAGACTTTAGTTACGCCACTGGTCGAAACATTGCTTTAATCTGTGTCTGTGTACATTGTGAGGCTGGAAAATGAATATATATATTCCACTTTTTGCATCAGAAATTGAGTGCTGCTCTCCATAGAAAAGCATTAAAGAGGTTTTCCAGGACTAATATATTGGCAAGAATCTAACAACCAGAATGCTCACAGATTAGTTGTTTGAACTCCAGTCACCACCATTCAACTTCACAGGCTATGTGGCATCAGGTTCATCAGTCATTTGGGATGTTTGCAGGTCAGTCCCTTCCAGTGAATAGGACAGAACTGCAGTACCAAAAAGAGCCACTATACAATTACAATGTAGTGCAATGTGCTTGGTAAGGGTAGATTTACACTACTGCTCACACTAAGCTATCAATAGAGTGATGTAGTCTGTCTGCATTCACTCTAATGTAAAAAAATATGACAGAATCTTTTTTCCACTAGAACAGGATCCGGTACCATCAATCAGTTGCCATGACAGCCGGGAACCTATCGAAGGCTCCCAACTTTGTCTGGCATTGACTTTTATTACTTCTAACTTCTAACAGAACTACTGGCAATTTTTAATGCATTAGTATTGTAATGCATTACATTAGTGATCAGACGCCTTGCGGTTCAAGATCCCTAGTGGACCTAATAATTACAGTAAAAAAAAAAAATAAAATAAAAAGTATTAAAAATTCAAATCACCCCCCCTTTCTCTAGAACACATATAAAAGTAAAAAAAATAAAGTGAAACACATACACATTAGGTATCCCTGTGTGCTAAAACGCCCAGTCTACAAACTTCTAAAAATATTTTTCCCATAAGGTGAACACCATAGCGGGGGAAAAAAAATCAAAAGAGCCAAACTGCTGTTTTTTCACTCTTTGAATTGCTATTTTGTCTCTATTTATTTGAATAAATATCGATCAAGGCAATAGACATTCCCCAAAACAGTATAACTGAAAAGTAAATCTGGCTCCGCAAAAAAAGAAGCCTTATGCGTGCCCATACACAGAAATATTAAAAAGTTGCAGGAGTCAGAATATGGCCACTCCAAGAAATTTATTTTTTTTTTTCAAAGTTTTGGATTTTTTTTATGGGGTTAAAATGGAATTGTACTGACCCATTGCATAGAGGTGACATGTCATTTTGGCTGCACAGTGAACCCCATAAAAACAAAGCTTGTAAGATATTTAATAATAATAATAATAATAGTCCTTTAATAGTCCCACAATGGGGAAATTCAGTGTGTTACAGCAGCAAAGATAAGCAGATACAAATACAAATACAACATGTACAGGAATATTCCAAGGTGAGAGGCATTACATTGATAGCAGACAGACAGATAGGGCGTAGCAGGGGGGGGGGGGGGATTTAACAGGCAGAGAGATATTTTCAGTTCTCTGTGTGTAATGATCTCCGCTTAGGTCGGTGTTGGTTGTACAGCCTAACCGCGGTGGGGAGGAAAGACTTCCGATAGCGCTCCTTCTCACACCTAGGGTGGAGCAGTCGGTCACTGACAGTACTGCTCAGCGCGATCACAGTCTCATGCATGGGATGGGACTTCTTCTTCTGCATGGAGCTCACCACGGACAGTATCCTTCTGTCACCCACCACCTGCACTGGGTCCAGTGGGCTCCCCAGGACAGAGCTGGCCCTTCTAATCAGCTTGTCAAGTTTATTTCTGTCCCTGGTTGATATACTGCTCCCCCAGCAGGCCACTCCAAAGAAGATGGCTGATGCCACTACCGAGTTGAAGAAAGTTCTAAGAAGTGCCCCCCGGATTCCAAAGGCTCTCAGCTTCCTAAGCAGGTAGAGCCTGCTGTGGCCCTTCCTGTACAGGGCCTCCATATGATCTGCCCAGTCCAGCTTATTATTAAGGAGCAAACCCAGGTACTTATAGGTGTTCACAATCTCGATGCCCGTCCCCAGGATGTCCACTGGTTTAGGAGGGCTTCTGCCTTTGCGGAAGTCCACCACCATCTCCTTGGTCTTCCCCGCGTTAATCTTCAGGTGGTTCCGGTGGCACCAGTCCACAAAATCCCGGTTCAGTTCTCTGTACTCCCTGTCATCATCATCTGTGATGAGACCCACTATTGCAGAGTCGTCAGAATACTTCTGTAGGTAGCAGCTGGATGAGTTGCACCTAAAATCTGCAGTGTACAGTGTGAAGAGGAAAGGGGCGAGAATATTTGCAGTTTTTCTCCAATTCTACCCCATTCCGAATTTTTTTTTCCAGCTTCCCAGTACATCATACAGATATTAAATGGTACCATTACAAAGTACAATTTATCCTTCAAACCTTAACCTCTTCCCAACATCTGGTATTTAAATATGGTGGCTGCTCAGGAGTTAAGGGTTTAAGATGTAAATAAAATTATATAAATTTGGTATCCCAGGTGTCAAAAGCGAAAATTAAAAAATGCCTGTGGTGGGAAGAGGTTAATGTCCATTACATCCTATGACAGATAACAACAGATGTTCATAATGGTAATGTGAACATCCCCTAAGTAGTGAGGTTGTGCGTGTCAGGGCCCCATTGATCTGATGTTGATGAGAAATCCTAAAAGTAGGTCATCAATATTTTATTTCTGGAAAAACCCCTTTAAAACAGCACAAAGTTACAATCCCAATATGCTTGCAAGGCAACGCTGAAATTTTACTGTAATTCTTCTGGGCTAGGATAACACTGTTATGTAGCCCTTGTCTTGAGACATTATCTTTTTTGGAAAAATAAGATATACTGCAGGACACAGTATTACATTTGCTTGTGTCTTATATTTGTTTGTTCTATTTTTTTTATACAAACTTTGATGACCATAAGAATTAAAAGGTGTGAAGTTTAATTGTCAATAAATTAAACAAATGAACAGTTCTCATTAACTTTAATGTCAGGAAAACACAAACGAGGGCATAAGGTTTCCATTGTAAAATACAGAATATCCATGTAGTCTCAAACTGTTATAAAAATCTGTTTATACAGAATAATGGCTTGGCAAGTTACTGCTAATTCACATGTGGCCCCAGAGGCATAACGAAACTCCTGGGCCTCAATGCACTGTAACAGGACTATCTATAAGACTGACGTCTTATACTGTAGAGAGGCCTTTGGGCCCCCTCAGGCTACACCTCTGTGTGGCCCATGTCTCCACTGGATAGTGGACATCATATTCAGTCAGGATTAGCTCTAATGGTACACATATGTTTGCCCTGATCCTAACTGAGCAGAGTAAAGCACAGTTTTATAGATGTGAGGGGCACTGTGGCTGACAGTGGATAAGACTTGTCCACCGGGACAGTTGTTATCTACACATAAGGTTTATGGCTTGGTTCATTGTCCATGGTCCTAGGCTGCCTGTTGGACATCATTTATCTTTAGCTCTGGATATATGTACGGTAAAATTTCTTAAATCTCATATCCAATGAACAACAAAATTATAATAGTCTAGAACTTGTTTACTGGCACAAATCTCTAAAGATATGTTCACACAGCAGAAATACACATCGGAAAAATTTGACAAGCGTTTTTGACATAGAGTCTGAAGTAGAAATCCAAGGCTGAGCCTTGAGCTTTCTTTTTCCCCGTGACACAGGAATTCAATTCCATGCTTGGGAAAATCATTGCTGTGTGAACCATGGCGTGGTTTCCGATTGGAAACAAAGGGAGATAGTAGTAAATGTTTAGTGTGAAAACACACCAAAATCAGAATGAGAAAAATGCAGTGTGAACATACCTTAAACTGACTATACACTTTAGATAGTTGTAAAAAGGAAAGTTAAAAGGTGCTTACCACTCTGTAGTGATTCCATTGCTCCAGTGCACGGCTTAGAAGTATGCATGTAATACAATAAAATGAAGTAATCCAGCACTTGGAATAAAAATGTATTCATTATTGATAATCCATTAAAACATCAGTGAGCAATAAAGCCATAATAATCCACATCTACACGTTTTGGACCTGTGTGGTCCTTGATCACAGGATACAGCATATCACACAGGTCTAAAACGCATAAGAGTGGATTATTATGGCTTTATTGCTCTCTTCATGATGTTTTGAGGGATAAAGAAGCAATGTTTATTCCAAGTGTTGAATTACTTAATTTTCTTGGACTTTAGATAGATGTTGGCTGACCCACTTCCTATACCTACACAACCAAGTGTGCATGTGTTCTAAACAAAGAGACAGAAGTAAGCCACTGCCACATGTGGTGGTGGCTTATCTCCTCTGAAAACAAAAGGATTGAGCATGTTGAATTCCAACAGTCCAATCCTTGTGTTGTCTGTACACCATCATATACAGTACATTAGATGGTTTACTGGTCCTGTCTAGTTCAGCAGGTTTGACTGAAATCAATCTAATGTATATGTCCACCTTTAGCAGCACAAGCGAACAGATTGCCAATTATGATGTCCTGCCTAATTCAGTGGGTTTGGCTGACATAAATCTATTGTGTACATACAGTCATATGAAAAGTTTGGGGCACCCCTATTAATCTTAATCATTTTTAGTTCTAAATATTTGGGTGTTTGCAACACCATTTCAATTTGATATATCTAATAACTGATGGACACAGTAATATTTCAGGATTGAAATGAGGTTTATTGTACTAACAGAAAATGTGCAATATGCATTAAACCAAAATTTGACCGATGCAAGTATGGGCACCTCAACAGAAAAGTGACATTATATTTAGTAGATCCTCCTTTTGAAAATAACAGCCTCTGTCGTTCCTGTGCTTTTAATCGTTCCTGGTCCTGGTGGGTTTTTTGCCATTCCTCTTTACAAAACAATTCCAGTTCAGTTGTTTGTGGTCGCCGAGCATGGCGCCCGCTTCATTATCCCACAGTGTTCAATGTATTCGGTCTGGGGCTGGGTGGCCATTCCAGACTTGTTTGTTCCTCTGCATGTGCCTGGTGTTTGGGCTGTGTTTTGGTCATTGTCTTGCTGAAATATCCATCCCCGGCGTCTTCTTCGTCACTGTTCTTGTACATTATCCTCAAGATCTGCTGTACTGAGTTGAATCCATGCGCCCTCACTTTAACAAGATTCCCGGTGCCGGCATTGGCCACACAGCCCCGCATGTGGCCTCCACCAAATTTTACAGTGGGTAGCGTGTTTTTCTTGGATGCTGTGTTTTTTGCGCCATGCATAATGCCTTTTGTATGCCAAACAACTCAATCTTTGTTTCATCAGTCCACAGGATTCTTCCAAAATGGCTGGCTTGTCCAAATGTGCTTTTGCATACCTCAGGCGACTCTGTTTGTGGCGTGCTTTCAGCGGCTTCTTTCGCATCACTCTCCCATCGCTTCTCCTTGTCAGTGTGCTGTTGGTTGCCGTGCCCGGTGCCCATCTGCAGCAGTGTGCTGCGCTCTTTGGGGTGGTCTGTGGTTGTCCTTGCTGTTCTCACCATTCTTCTTTTCTGCCTTTCTGTATTTTTCTTGGCCTGCCACTTCTGGGCTTAACAGACTGTCCCTGTGGTCTTCCATTTCCTTACTTGTTCCTCACGTGGACTGCGGTTAAATCTCTGGACAACTTTTGTATCCTTCCCTGACAACTTGTTGACAATCTTTGTTTTCAGTCATTTGGGTTGTTTTGGGGCCCATGTGCCACTCTTCAGGGAGTTCAAATGGAGCAACTTGCAATTGGCACCTTAATCCTTTTCTCATGTTGGATACACCTGGCTATGGTTCAGCTCAGTGGGTTACAAACCAATTTTGTGCTTCAGTGTCAGTAGTAGTTGGGTATTCAAATCAATATGTAGGGTCCCAATTTTTGCTCGGTCATTTTGGTTTTGCATATTGCACTTTTCTGTTAGTACAATAACCTCATTTCAATCCTGAATTTACTGTGTCCATCGTTTTAGATTTATTGTGGCTGTTGCACACCCTTTTAGAGCTAAAAATGATTAACATTAATAGGGGTCCTGCCACTTTTTTTTTTTTTTTTACCCCTTTGGGGGCTCTAGGGCAAAGTTTGACAATTATAATGTCCTGCCTAATTCAGTGGGTTTGGCTGACATAAGTCTATTGTGTACATCCGCCTTTGGCAGCACTAGAGCAAAGATTTCCAATTATGAGGGCCTAATTCAGTGGGTTCGGCTGACATCAATCTAATGTGTACGTCCACCTTTGGCAGCACTAGAGCACAGATTGCCAATTACGAAACTCATTAAATGAAACTCATTAAACAACTCTTATAAGAATTTTAATACAGGCTTCCTAGATGCTCTTACCTTTTGGATTTTTATATGCTTTTCTGTTGCCATTTAATAATTAATAAAATAGTTTAAAGGTATTAAAGGGGTTGTCTGGCCCCAGATCGATTCTTCATACTGATGACCTATAATAATAATAATACATTTTATTTTATATAGCGCCAACATATTCCGCAGCACTGTACAATTAGGATGTGATCTGTGGGGGTCAAACACCCGGACTCCACACAGATCAGCTGTCCCAACAGCATCTGGGCACCGGAAGCTATAGCAGTGGGAGGGGAGTGCTTGCAGGCTCTGCTATTCAAATAATAGGAGCGATGCAGCAGCCTTGTCCACTGTATAGTCATACCTCCCAACTTTCAAAGGATAGAAAGAGGGACAGTACGTGCAGCGCGCTATGTGCGCCGTGGCAAATTTAGCTCCGCCCACTCCTGCATTGACTCTGCCCACTCTAATCCATTTTTCTATATGCCCCCACACAGTCACACATTATAATGTTCCTCTCCAATTACCCCACAGCATGAAGTCCTTCTCCTGGTGCCCCAGTTTAAACTGAGGGAAACTAGAGGTGAACATTAAACTGGGGCATTTGGAGGTTGACATTAAACCGTGGGTCGTAGTTGGATGGGGACATTAAACTGGGCCCTGCTGGAGGGGGACATTAAACTGGGGGCAACTAAAGGGGGACATGTCCCCCTCCAGCTACCCCCACAGTTTAATGGCCCCCTCCAGCTACCCCCATGGTTTAATGTCCTCCTCCAGTTTCCCCCAGTTTATTGTCCCCTTACAACTTGCCCCCAGTTTAATGTCATGCTCTATCTGACCCCCCTCCATCTGTCCCCAGTTTAATGTCTCCCTTCATCTGCCCCCAGTTTAATGCCCCCCTGATCTGCCCCCCCGTAATGTCCCTCCTTCATCTGCTCCAGTTTAATGTCCCCTTTTCATCTGCCCCCAGTTTAATGTTCCCCCTCAATTTCCCCCAAAGTTTAACATAATAAAAACACTCTCCTCGCTCCCCTGCTGCTCTATCTGAGGTCTCACTCTCCGGAGTGTTCAGGGACCCGCAGGCGCGATGTGAGTGACGTTATCACATCGTACCTACAGCTCTCAGGGCCGGAACATACAAGAGCACAGTGATGAAGCAGGAGCTGTCTGTAGACGGCTCCTGCTTCATCATTGTATTCAACTCATCTGTGTCCTCTCCAGACATACCTCCCGTCGACCGCGACAGTGGGACAGGACCCGGAATCCAAGACTGTCCCGCTGAATCCAGGACGGTTGGGAGATATGGTATAGTGGTGGTTTGGGAAAGTGCAACACTACTTGAATAGGAGAGCCTGCACTCGCACCCCCCTCCACTACTATGGCTTCCGGCACACAAAGGCTGCTGGAACAGATGATCTGTGTGGGGACTGGGGAGTCCTGCTTGGGGAACCCCCTGAACGGAAACCTATACACATGGAAAAGCGGTTTACTTAAGGAGACCTGTGGACCCCATAGACTATAATGTGGTCATTGTGGTTTCCGCATGAAGCAAGCAGAGAGAAAAGTGCTGCAAGCAGCACTTTCCTCTCCGCATGTTTCCACATGTTTCGTGCAGAAACCACACGGACCCCATTATAGTCTATGGGATCCGCAGGTCTCCTTAAGTAAACCGCTTTTCCATGTGTATAGGTTTCCATTCAGGGGGTTCCCCAAGCAGACTCCCCGAACGGAAACCGAACCCAGATGTGAACCGGCCCTTATATAAAAACACATCCGTTTCTGTAGAACAGAAAAGTAGGTCATAAAAAACAGACAGAAGCATATCTGTTTTTTTATTTAACATTGACTCCATGTACACAGATGGTCATCCGTTTTTAGAATCAGTTTTTTAGCACCATAAAAAATCCATTTGTTAAACAGATGATCAAAACGTGATGTGAACAGCCCCTTAACGAAGCATCTAGGAGTCCACTGTACTACCGCTCTAAGCATAGGCATCCGGGTGATGCACTATAATATAGAGAAAACAATTTGTCAGCTTACTGTATAATGGGATAGAGAAAGTAATTTCAGAGATAATCATTATAAGGCTAAGGTGATAATATATGTCGATGTACCTTTACATAAAAGTTTCAGGATACTATCTAACTCCCAGTTTCTACAGCTTCAAGGGCAAACTAAAGACACATCTTTTCAGACAAGCCTATCACAACTCCTAATGTAAACCCTTCTGTAGTGAGATTCCCTAAAACGAACCCTCCTCTGTTCACACTCCCACATTATCCCACAGGATATGATGCCGTATCGGACTGTAACTTTATATGTTCAGGCACCATCTGCACAGTAAAGGACACGACTGGTGACGGCTCATACAGCTTTTTATGTGTAATGACAGTAACCTCTATCACAAAATTGTCTGACCATTGTATAAGTAATGCTACCTCCGATGCCGCCCCTGCTACCTCCCGTGTCACCCCCTCTACCTCATACATTGTAGGCTCTTGTGAGCAGGGCCCTCAGTCCCATTGTGTGAATTGACTATCTCTCTGTAATGTATCTTTTTGTCTGTACTTGAACACTACAATTTGTAAAGTCTGCGGAATATGTTGGTGCTATATAAATAAAATGTATTATTATTATTATTAGCCTGGTTCACAAGACAGAAATAATGAAGAATTTGAGGAGGATATCTCAGATTAATTCTCCAGTCCTTCTTCTGCCTGCCATTGCTTTTTCTAGCTGGTTAGGCTCAGATGAATTAACTTATTCAGCGGGGTGTCTGCAGTAAGATCGAGCAGGGCGCTTATATTTTTCAGCATCCTGCTTTGATCTATGCCTCTTATTGAAAACAATGGGAGGCAGAATCAGAGTGGAATCCTTGTGGTCATATGATCATGTTGCTCATATGCCTCTATATTTGTATGGAATTTACCCAATTCTTGTTCTCAATGATATTTTACGTTCTCTTAATTTATTATCCGTCCATCTTTGCCCTCCAGACGACAAACAAGAGAATTTTGTTTGGTATTCTAAAATGAAGAGCTGCAATATAAAGTATCAGGAGGGATAATGCAGCACAGTGGCTCAGGGGTTAGCATATTATGATGCCTTGCAGCGCTGCAGTCCTGGGTTGCAATTCAGCCAAGGAGTTTGCAGATGCGGGTACTCTGGTTTCCTCCTGATATGTTCTTCCCTAAGTATATCCTTAGGGAAGGACATACTGATCAGGAATGTAGATTACGGTATTTGGGACAATATCTTTGTACAGCTTTGTGGAAAATGATGGCACTATATAAGTAAGCAAAATAAAGTAATAAGGTGGATTTGGGATTACAGGTAGGCCCTGTTGTAGGTAACCTGGAGCCTTTGATCATAGCAGCGACTTAACTGACTAGAGCCAAAAAGCAGAAGAACATATATAGCACTACACACGTTAGTAGCCATCATATTGTTTTTAGAACAACAACCGCACACACACCTGAAGACTATATTCAGTGTTACAGAGAGATAGTCCACTCACCTTCCCTGACCTCTAACCCTTTAATAACAGTCACAAAGCTGTGATATCCTAACTGCATGGCGCACAACTAATATGATACACAGACAAATATACTGTACCCACAAGTGGATATAGAAATAAATATATTTACTAACTAAATACAGATGTAACTGGACTGAATGTGGTATTTATCTCTTAGGAGTTGTATTATGTTCTATTGCAGGGGTCGGCAACCCCTGGCACGCGTGCCAAGAGTGGCACGCGAGGCTTATTCCCCTGGCACGGCAGCGGAGTCCTCACCCAGCAGCTTCGATCGGACCAAACACAGCCGAAATGAAACTGCTATTATTATACTGTGGGGTCTCTTCAGACCCCCAGTATAATAAGCGGAGACTTAGGAGAAGTGAAGAAACATAAAAAACAATGATACTCACCTTGCTCCCTGCGCTACGCGGCGGCTGTGCGATCTGCCGGCACTTCTGACAGCTGACAGGGGTCACGTCTGGCGTCATTACGCATACGTCATTACGCGACGTGACCCCAGAGACCCAATCAGCGGCAGAAGCGCCGAAGAGAACAGAGCGGCTGCAGAGCGTGGAATGGTGAGTTCATTGTTTTTTTATGTTTGTCCCCTCTCTTGGTCCTGCACTTACTGTACTCGGAAGTCTGAGAGCTATGGAACATAATAACGTGTGCAGGGACCGCTATAGGACATAATACCGTGTGCGGGGACCGCTATGGGACCTAATACCGTGTGCAAGGACCGCTATGGGACCTAATACCGTGTGCAGGGACCGCTATAGGACATGATACCGTGTGTGGGGACCGCTATGGGACCTGATACCGTGTGCGGGGACCGCTATAGGACCTAATACCATGTGCGGGGACCGCTATGGGACCTAATGCCGTGTGCGGGGTCCGCTATGGGACCTAATACCGTGTGCGGGGACCGCTATGGGACCTAATACCGTGTGCGGGGACTGCTATGGGACCTAATACTGTGTGCGGGGACCGCTATGGGACCTAATACCGTGTGCAGGGACCACTATGGGGCATAATACTGTGTGCAGGGACCACTATGGGACCTAATACCGTGTGCAGGGACCGCTATGGGACCTAATACCGGACCGCTATGGGACCTAATACCGTGTGCAGGGACCGCTATAGGACATGATACCGTGTGTGGGGACCGCTATGGGACCTGATACCGTGTGCGGGGACCGCTATAGGACCTAATACCATGTGCGGGGACCGCTATGGGACCTAATGCCGTGTGCGGGGTCCGCTATGGGACCTAATACCGTGTGCGGGGACCGCTATGGGACCTAATACCGTGTGCGGGGACTGCTATGGGACCTAATACTGTGTGCGGGGACCGCTATGGGACCTAATACCGTGTGCAGGGACCACTATGGGGCATAATACTGTGTGCAGGTACCACTATGGGACCTAATACCGTGTGCAGGGACCGCTATGGGACCTAATAACGGACCGCTATGGGACCTAATACCGTGTGCAGAGGATGCTATGGGACCTAATATCGTGTGCTGGGGCCACTATATGACATAATACTGTGTGCTGGGGTCACTATGTGACATAATACTGTGTGCAGGGGCCACTATGTGACATAATACGGTGTGCAGAGGCTGTTATGGGATATAATACCTTGTGCAGAGGCTGTTATGGGATATAATACCTTGTGCAGGGGTCACTATGGGACATTATTCTGTATAACGGTGTGTTTTATGCATTAAAGATGTGTTTTTGCACAGAAAACACAGGCATTTTTTTTTTTTGTGCAAAAATGCACCATGTGAACGCAGTTTTACATTGAAGTAAAAGTTCCAGTGGCCTAAGACTATATCTGCATCCAGATACATAGTGTGTATTCACCATAAGGATGCCGCCATACGGTGCTCCTGGACACATTTACTACTAATTGGGGGCTGCACAGGTACTTTCATTGCTTCTAATTGGAAAGTACAGGAGCGTCCCAGGAAATAGCAGTAAATGCATGTGCCCTGAAGCATCTGGTGGCAGCACTTCTGTATTATGGTTTGTGGTATATGACTTTAGTTTAGGGGTCATCAGATTTACAATTATTGACCGGCACTCCGAGTACCTCAGCTTCGATTTTTTTATTCAAATCGGCACGCCGAACAAAAAAGGTTGCCTAACCCTGTTCTATTGCTAGTGAAAGTAGACAGCTCAGTAGGTTTATTTGCAGTCTTATGTAATATATATGCCCTAGATTGTGCTTTCTTTAACCTAAGTATAAAAAAATGTAAGCACACCCTAGGATACAGTCTGTAGAAATCTGGATGACCATCATTTGCTAAGCTTCCAAGTAAGAAGGCCCTGCAAGGTTGAAATACCTGGCTTCTTCATCTAAGTTTAGTATGACCTCTCTATACCGTAGTAACTTCCTTGTCTGCCATCCAGGCATCCACTAGGTCTAAAAGTCTGCAAGTCTAAGTAGGTACCACAAAAGGAGGATTCAGATACTCCACCTAGATGATTTGGAAGACACATGGGGTCACAGCACTCCAAAGATGGTAGTATAAAAAGGTCAATTAAATAAATAAATAAAGGTGAAATACACTTAAAATGTCTCTGTAGCTCCACATGCAGCATCCCAGAGGCTGCTGCTTTTGTGTGTTTGTTACTGTGCCTCTGGGCTATGTTGGTATGTTCCGTCTTCTATGTTAAGTGTTTTGTGTTATATGTTATGCAGCTTTTCCCTCAGCATTTTTCCCCCCTGCAGTGTTCAAAACCTTGCCTTGGTTCAGCCCTGACCTATGACAGGCCTCTGGGTGGGGTTGTAGGGAGGTCTTATCTCCCCAGCGACGGTTGGTCTTCAGTCTAGTGCACGCAGTTGACTAAAGAAGATGTGCAGAGCTGACCTGCCACCAGCCTCTGGACTGTAGGCCAACGGTCGCCTCTACAGCCCAAGCTCATCTATAGACAGCCCAGAGCAAGGGAGACGTGCTGTCTGGACTTTTGACCACTTTCGGTGCCGTGCCAGGAGGAGCAGGAGAGGACTCTGACAGGAGAACTATATTCGGGCCTAGTCTCCAGGTAACCAGATCCCTGTCAGGACTCCCTGTAACTCCATCCCCAGTGTACGTGGCTGGGAGAGGCAGAGAGGAGGCGTAGTAGAACACTATCCTGTGGAGCCAATAACATCGCTGGGCACCCTCCTCGAACCAAGGCTGGGGGTTGGACACTGTAGGACTACTAACCCCATTTAGAAGCTGCCGTTGCCTTGCTGTTCTTGTTGCCAAATAAAAGGCTGTTACTTGTTTACCTGCACTGCTGACTCCTGAGTGGTGCCTGCTTCACCATCAGGGCCCTTCCGAACAACAGCACACTGGCTCAGAGAGAAGAGGTCCCCTCTTCAACTGGAAGTGCCCCGGGGGAAAGAACTACTACCACCACCATCCGGTAGTGCTGCAGGACCCCCTCGACTTTGTCCGGCCTAGGAGTGTGACTGTAGTGGTTGGTGAGTGAGCTTGGCCTGCTAGGTGGCACAGCATCCGCCACTACTACTCCCATCCTGCGGTCTCCTCCATCTGGGTTTCAGCACACAGAAGTGAATGCAGCACTGGTTCTGCAAAGGAACTGGCACTATTTTCACAGAGGGGATTCAGGAGACTTTCAGTCCTCATTCTTCTAGTCACAGGAGGTCCCAGCAGTGAGACCCACATCAATCTGACACTTATCCCCTGTCCTGTGGACAGGGCTTAAGTGTCTGTGGTGGTACAACCCATTTGAAGGGGTTATCTCACGCCACTTGATAGGATATAAGCGTCTACTTGCTGGAGATCTGAGCAGTGAGACCCCCAGTGATCATGAGAATGGAGGGTGCAAATGCCCCTGAGTTGCCTGTGTGAGTAGAATGGTGGTATGCAATTGTGACCATAATGCCATTCACTTCTATGGGGCTACTGTAGATTCTGGGTGTCCCATAGATATGAATGGAGTGGTGGCTGTGGCTGTCTACATTTTTGCGGGTGGTATATATATCCAATCATTTCAATGCATGTTGTTTTTTTTTTAAATTGATGCAGATGCATCACACCAATTAAAGTCTATGGGTCCATGACAAAAAAACTGATGGCATCCATGTGTCATTTGTTTTTCACGGAACCAGAGACATTGAAAAGTACAGGAAATGTTTAAAATAAAGTTGATCAACCAACTTAATTTAAGCCAAAAGCTCTGGAACTATGGAATCAGTGCTATATATACAAAATTCAAGTCAAAAAGGTCACTTAGTGCTATTAATAGGTTAATAAGTGCAAACAAATACCTTTAGCAGTGTTTTGAGTGATTTCTGGGTTTGTCTGGGAGCTCCTGGTATCTTCTGCATTTGTTTACATGGGTAGCCTCCTGTTCTGTTTTCCTACAACTACCATGATGCCTTGCGCTTCACTCAGAGCTGACTCCCTTCCCCTCTCTCTCTCACCCCCTCCCAGTTTCCCAATCTAGCCCACCCACTACTAGCCCTTACTAACTCAAACCCCCCTTCATCCCCGGGGAAATGGAACTTCAGTGGAAAATCGGAAAATGTGCCTGGGGTGGTCACATGACTGCCTCGGCAATCTAGGTAATTATAGATTTTTGGTACAGTAAGATGGCGCCGCTGGAGTGGCAGCCTGTTTCAGCAGCTCTGAGTCTCTCTCTTATTTTTCTTTCTTTGTCTTGTTTTTTATCTCTCTACTTAAGGGACTTTGCACTATGAAGAAACACACAAAGACTTGGAATTGGACCTTTGTGATACTTTTTTTGTTTTATCTGTCTTTTTGTTCTGCTTGAAATGGGAACTATTGTGTCTGCAGACAATTCTTTTGTCTGCTCCAGGGAGAAACTTTTGCAGCTTAGAGACACAGCAGGGCTGCTTACCATTTGCCCAGACATCCCCCAAGAGCTCTGGAGAAGGAAAAGGAGGGGGAGGGGGTAGAGCTGGAATTCTTCAGAGGATTAAAAAGAGATGTTTCAGACCAGCTCTCCCCTCCATCATTATGGGCAATGTGAGATCTCTTGCAAACAAGATGGAGAAACTAACAGCGCTCACCTGGCATAATCAGGAGTTTCGGGTGTGCAGCATGATGCTACTTACAGAGACTTGGCTCACTGAGGTTACTCCTGACCCTCTGGTCTCCTTGGATGGTTTTAAACTCCTTCGGGCAGACAGGACAAGGGAGAGCAGTAAGAGGAAAGGAGGAGGCCTGGCAATGTTTGTGAATGATAGATGGTGTAATCCTAGGCACATTGTGATTAAGGAGCAAACTTGCTGTAAGGACATTGAACTATTAGCTGTGAGCATGAGACCTTTCTATCTACCAAGGGAACTATCACATGTCATCATGATAGCTGCATATGCCCCCCCCCCCTCTGCGAAAGCTTACGCTGCCTGCGAGGTCCTACAAGCCACGGTGAGCCATTTGCAGTTGAAACACCCCCAGGCTCTCTTTCTTGTGTCTGGAGACTTCAACCATGTCTCTCCATCATCCACACTGCCCAGTTTCACACAGTATGTAACCTGCCACACAAGAGACAACAAAACACTGGACTTGTTCTTTTGCCAACGTGAGAGAGGCATATAATGCATCAGCCCTACCGCCCCTGGGAAGATCGGATCACAACCTAGTGCATCTCCGACCTGTGTACAAGCCACTTGTACGTAGAGAACCAGCTGTCACCCGCACAGTGAGGATATGGTCCGAGGAGAGTGATGAGGCTCTGAGGGATTGTTTTGACTCAACCGCATGGGAAGTTTTGCAGGATTCGTATGGAGAAGATATAGAAGGACTTACACACTGCATAACGGACTACATTAATTTTTGTGTGGACAGCACAATACCCACAAAAGTGGTGAGGTGCTTCTCCAACAACAAACCATGGATTAACTCTGATATAAAAACACTACTTAAGTAGAAAAAGATGGCATTCAGGACAAGAGATAAGGAGGGGTTGAGGGAAGTACAAAAGGAGCTGAGGCATCAAATCAGGCAGGGAAAAGCCAGTTATAAGGAAAAGATGGAAAAGCAAATGGAAAGAAAAGACATAAGGGGGGTCTGGGAGGGGCTTAAGTCAATTTCCAGGTCATAAACAGTCTGTCTGCCAGATTGAGGCAGATGTTAATTGGCTTAATGAACTAAACCTATTCTTCAACAGATATGATCACACACCAGCTCCTCCCACCCCAGCATGTCCTTCAGTTCCCCCCACCACAATGACTTCACCCCATGCGGCTACTTCCCAACAGACCAGTAAATCCAGAAATCCGTCTATATCTGACCACAGTCTGACCTTCACACGGGCCCAGGTGAGGAAGGAGATGAAAAAGATCAAGGCGAGGAAAGCCGCAGGACCAGATGACATCAGTGCAAGGCTAATTAAGACTTGTGGGGACCAGCTGTGTGGTATAATTACATATATGTATAATATGAGCCTGAGGCAGGAAATAGTCCCTGAATTTAGGACCTCAACGACTACAGACCTGTAGCACTGACATCCCACTTGATGAAGATCTTAGAAAGATTGGTTCTCACACATCTCCGCCCTCTAGTGAGCCCCGCTATGGACCCTCTCCAGTTTGCTTATCGGCCGGGCATTGGGGTAGATGATGCCATCATCCACCTTCTGCACAGGGCTCTGTCTCACCTGGAGAAACCAGGGAACACGGTGAGAATAATGTTCTTTGATTTCTCCAGTGCTTTTAACACCATACAGCCCAGGTTACTGAGAGACAAGCTGGGCCTTGCTGGAGTGGACCACCACCTCTCCAACTGGATCCTAGACTACCTCACAAATCGACCTCAATACGTGAGAGCCCAAGACTGTGTGTCAGATACCGTAATCTGTAATACGGGGGGCACCTCAGGGTACGGTTCTCGCCCCTTTCCTCTTCACACTGTACACTGCAGATTTTAGGTGCAACTCATCTAGCTGCTACCTACAGAAGTATTCTGACGACTCTGCAATAGTAGGTCTCATCACAGATGATGATGACAGGGAACTGAACCGGGATTTTGTGGACTGGTGCAAGCGGAACCACCTGAAGATTAATGCGGAGAAGACCAAGGAGATGACGGTGGACTTCTGTAAATGCAGATGCCCTCCTAAACCAGTGGACATCCTGGGGACGGGCATCGAGATTGTGAACACCTAAGTACCTGGGTTTGCTCCTTAATAATAAGTTGGACTGGGCAGATCATATGGAGGTCCTGTACAGGAAGGGCCACAGCAGGCTCTACCTGCTTTGGAATCCGGGGGGCACTTCTTAGGACTTTCTTCAACTCAGTAGTGGCATCAGCCATCTTCTTTGGAGTGGCCTGCTGGGGGAGCAGTATATCAACCAGGGACAGAAATAAACTTGACAAGCTGATTAGAAAGGCCAGCTCTGTCCTGGGGAGCCCACTGGACCCAGTGCAGGTGGTGGGTGACAAAAAGATACTGTCCGTGGTGAGCTCCATGCAGAAGAAGAAGTCCCATCCCATGCATGAGACTGTGATCGCGCTGGGCAGTACTGTCAGTGACCGACTGCTTCACCCAAAGTGTGAGAAGGAGCGCTATCGGAAGTCTTTCCTCCCCACCACGGTTAGGCTGTACAACCAACACCGACCTAAGCGGAGATCAATACACACAGAGAACTGAAATATCTTTCTGCCTGTTAAATCAACTATCAATGTAATGCCTCTTACCTTGGAACATTCCTGTACATGTTGTATTTGTATTTGAATCTGCCTATCTTATCTTTGCTGCTGTAACACACTGAATTTCCCCATTGTGGGACTATTAAAGGACTATTATTATTAATTTAGAAGGTAGGCGGTGAGGGGAAGATCAGTTTATCCCGGACAACCCCTTTAAGGATCATCATTGTGTCTTACTTCACTGAAGACAAGCTTACTGACTGTGTATTTGCAAGTTGTTTGGCAAAGTCAACTATTATTTTAGTCTTTATAGGTTCTGAAAGGTTTTGCAGTGTTTACATAGTATGTTATGCTGCTGTCCTGGATGGTTGTGACTTGTTTCAGAATATAAAAGCCTAGTACAATCTGTTTTCTCTATGAGAATATTGAATAAGACACTGCTAAGTAAATATTATAAATGACTTTGCCTTCAGGGTTTCAAAAAACTTTTTATTACCAGCTTTCTCTTATTACAGATCTGTGCAGCATGTAGCATTTATTAGATTCCACCAGACACAGATGGGATTTTACTGGGATGAAAACTATTTTTCTGCCCATCACTTTATCATTTCCATAGTATTATCTGTTTATTTGACTTTTTAATCTGTTCACTTATATTAAATCTTTATTCATTGTTTTTACTTTTAAAACAACTCTTAGTAATAGATTCCCGGAAGCTAGATATAAATTTCTTGACTGTCGTCCTTAGGCCTTATAGATTTCCCTTGGTCTCCATTCTTTGCTTGTAATGTGGTGAGGATGAAGGGTCTGTGCTCAATGTCTTTTGGGAATGCCACAAACTGGCTACTAAAGGAATATGAGAGAGATTCTTACTAAGATTATGGGAGTCTGAAGAATAAATGATGTTTCTTCCTTCTACATCAGAGCAGTCAAGATAAAAATAAAAAGTTCCTTCAGAACTACAGAGAAGACTGAGCACTGTTGCTAGAAAAGCAATTTGCTAAGAAATAGAACCCCTACTGCTACAATAAATCCCTCTTTTATGCTGACTATGCTACAATATACAGGATAAAAGAAAAATATGGGATGCTTCATTCATGCGTACAGTCTCTTATATTAAGTAGACAATAGATGGTTGGAAATATTCAGTTATTGGAAATGTACCAAGTACAACTCCTGTGTGCATATAGTATATGAGGTGCTTGTGTTTCTCCTGCTGTTAGGGGAGGACGCCAACACGTATCCTGCAATGTTTCGAGGGACATGCCCCTTTTCAAGATGTTTCAGCTGCTATAAATACTTGTTTTGTCCAGCCTATACTGGATTATTGGATTGGATTGGACTGAATGTGTGGATGCACACTAATGAAGATGTGGTGATGTATAATATATCTCATTGTCTTTTGCATTGTGTACATTGGACTTACACTCCTCCCATCTACCCAAGGCTATTTTATTCGCCCTGTGTTCGCATTGTAGGCCTAAATCTGGGTCCGAGAGAGGTAAGTCTGCTGTAGGGTCTCATCAGTACAAGGTTGCCTTGTCAGAGCTGAGGGGCTCTTCCTGTTTTATCATAATGTACACCAAGAACCTCAAATTTATATACAATGAAATCTCTCAAGAAGACCACTTCTTTGAGAAGCCTTCCCCCCACACACTCTTAAAGATGAATTTTTTCAGTGACCGATTTTTCTCCCATTACACTCTTTGGAAGCTATCTCTCTATAAGCAGACCAACCCACAGATCCCACATTGAACATACACTGTAAGACAAATATGGGTGAAGATGGGTGTACTGCACAAAATCACTGAACTGCAGCAAGCAAGAGCAAGAGACTTCAAAGGAAATCAGGGGTGAAAAGTCACCAGCATCACACTGGAGCAGGGAACCCATGTAATCTGCCACTGAGGTGCCCTGCATACATGCCAACAGTCTCAATTTTGGCAGGAAAATCTCAGGCACTGGATCACAAAAGGTATGGATTTCATCAGGGGTGTTACTAGCAAACCCTGGGCCCCATAGCAAACATTGGACTTGGGGCCCGTCCGCCCCCACATGGAACAGAACCCCCTTTCCTGGCCCTTTCCACACGGTATAATGCCCTTTTCCCTGGCCCCCACATGGCAAAATACTCCATTTAATGGCCCCCCACACACTTAAACGCTCCCTTTACAGGCCCCCACACACTAAAACGCTTCCTTTACTGGTCCCCACACAGTATAATGCCCCATATACACACAGTATAATGTCCCACAGTGACCTCTTCACCAAGTATAATGTCCTACAGTGGCCCCTCCACACAGTGTAAAGTCCTATAGTGACCCTTCCACACAGTATAATGTCCCACAGTGGCCCCTTCACCAAGGATAATGTCCCACAGTAGCCCCTCCACACTATATAATGTCCCTTAGTGGCCTCCATAAAGTATAATGTCCCATAGTGGTCCTTCCGCACAATATAATGTCCCATAGTGGCCATCTACACAGTATAATGTCCCACAGTGGCCCCTTACGGTGTTTGTTATGAATTTTGCAAAAATTTTAGGTTCAACTGACCACAAAATCTTTGAAATTCACCACCCACAAACTATTATTATACTCTGGGATCTCTTCATACCCCAGAGTATAATGATCGGAAAGCCCAGGGGAGGTGAGGAAACTTAAAAAACAGTGTTACCTCTTCTGGGTCTCGGCATGTGTCTTCGGGCCTCTTCTCTGGGCCTGTAATTGGACTTCAGTAGTCATTTGGGTCACTCCGGTGTCATTATGCGTTGCGATGCCGGTGTGAGCCCAGCAGAGGAGAGTAACACTGTTTTTTATGTTTCCTCACCTGTCCTGTGCCTCCGATCATTATACTCTGGGGTCTAAAGAGACCCCAGAGTATAATAATAATTGTTTCATTTAGGACATATTTGGTCTGAACAAAATCACCCGGCGAACCTTACTACCTTGGGGATAGATAATCAGTAAAAAAAAAAAAAAACTGGACAACCTCTTTAACAGGCGTCTTGGAGTTGGTCACAATAAGCCATGAATGTTTTAATCCAAGAAAATATTTTTTAATGCAGAAAGGTATTTTGGAGCACTGATATCAATGCTACATCCACTTACCGCAGACAGAGATGCTGAAGATAGTAAGTCATTGAGACAAAGAGCAGTAAAGCCAAGTTCATATGGACATATGGAAATCATCCTAGTGGCATTTGCCAAACTGATTTTTCATAGGTGTGGTAAATCCTTATGTCCGCTAAGAAGTCAGACTAGGACATCATTAGAGACTGTTGCCTCAAACTGTGTCCTCTGCAGTGCAGACAGAAATACTGCAGGTTGACCTGTTATCCATGTGGAAAAATTCCAAAGACAAACTGACAGGGAATGTAGATTGTGAGCCCTATATGGGACAGTGACTGACAATATCTGTAAAATGCTGTGGAATATGATGGCGCTATATAAGTAAGCATAATAAATAAATAAATTAAAATGGTTGTGTGACCTACAGCATGCACTACAGACCAAAAATGTGCCATTCTGAATTATCCCTAAATTTATCAGAAGCACAAGCAGAGATCCAAACTGAATACAGCATGTATAAACTGTATGGTGCAGAGATAACCTGTGATATACTGTGTAGGGAACAGCCATTTTTCTACTAGTATATTATGTTTTTGGCTTTTTTGCCCCTGCAGTTTGGCTTCAGAGACCCCAGGCATTCAGTGCAAGTTTTGTTTTGCAAATACAGTGAGTCAGACACATGTGAGGCAGAGCTGCTGGGGGGAGAGATGTGAGCAGAGCTGCTGAGACAGACATGTTATGTCTGGGGGAGTCTAAGAGCCACTTGTTCCTCTGTACTTCACAGTATATAGTTTATGTATGTGTTATCCCCTATATACTCACAGGACCTAGCTAGTAACCGTAGTTAGGGATCCATATATATATATACAGTTCAGGGCAGTGATAGGTTAGGCTTCCGAAGGCCAACTAGCTAGTTAGAGGCCCGGTTGCACTAGTAGTTTAGCTGGCAGGTTAAGGACTCAGTGTTAGGGTAGTCAGGCCTGCATCTACTGCCGTCACCGTCGCCCTGTTTGCTGCCTGTGAAGAATCTCACCATCATCATCATCATCTCCTGATCGGCTGTCTGTCATCTCCTGGAAGAATCCGAGGATCCACAGTCATCCACAGGGGCCCCTGCATCTTTTCTGTTGCCTGGAGGTATTGTGCACTGGACTCTTGCTATATATCTATATATATACCAGGGTATATAACCTAAGACGGTTGAGGACTTGCTGGTTGTTGTAGTATTGCTGTGTTCTGAGTATATTTTATGTATGTATTATTACCCTGTTGATTCTTATAAAGCTACTGTTATAACCTTATGTGGTATCTGTATGTATTCTTCAGACTGTGAGATTAGTACAGTGATCCTTGTTAAGGCTACTAACTGTATTTCATGGGTAAGTCCCAGGAAGAGATCCTCCCTGTAATACAGAGGCTCTATCCTGGGTGGAGGCACTGATATATTTCATATATGTTCCCACTCTTCCCTTCAGCGAAGGCTTCAGGTCCCATTATACACACAGGTCAGCGCCAGAGTCTGTTGCGGGAGGGATAATACTCATACCCCCCCCAAATAGGGCTACATTTGGAGGCACTGCTGAGATTTAGAAGTGGGAATAGTCATTGATATGGAGAAGCGATATAGCTCAGAGGGGAACCTCCCACTAGCTACTACATGGGATTACCGACCTCCTGTTCCTCCCCTGGTTCAGGTAAAGGAAGAACCCCGCTCAGCCAGTTACCCCCCCAGTATGGCTATCACTAGCAGTTCCTCTAGTGACAGTGCTATTAGCACTTTAGCCAGGCTGACTGAAATGTTAGCTCAGGGCCTGCAGGCCACTCACTACAAGAAACTAAAGGTATTCTCTGGTAATGTCCCAGTACCACAAGGGGAGGAAAACTTTGAGATATGGAAAGAACATACTCTCCAATGCCTGAAGGAATGGTCTTGCTCTGAAGAAGGCAAGCGGCAGCGTATCAGTGAAAGTTTGCGGTCTCCTGCTGCAGAATTGATCCGCTTGTACAGAGACTCTCATGAAGGAGTGAGTGCATTGGACTATATACAAGTACTGTCTGATCACTTTGAGCCATACTATGACCTTGCCCAGATGGTTGCTGATTACCGAATGGTTCGTCAAAAAGAAGGGGAAAATGTCTCTACTTTTATTAACCGTTTACAACTACTTCTTTCACGTCTGGTGTACCACGCAGCTATATCTACTTCAGAGGTAGACGCTATGAGAACCAGTCAGTTGGTGAGAGGGTTACAACCTCATCATCCTCTTGCTCAAGTACTCAAGGTCTTACTATCTGATAGAGTCCTTCCATTTCCTGACTTAATGAAGTTAGTGAAGAAACAAGAAGCTGACATTAGTTTTAGTACCCCTAAGAAAGCGAAAAGCATCTCTAAAGAAGATGTTGTTCCTAATTCAAACAAGGACAAACCAGCGGAGCGGTCAGAACTTAGACAGTCCGCCACTCCACCCACTGCCACTCAATGGAGGAAGGATGCTAGAACCTGTTATAAATGTGGTCAGACGGGCCATACTGCCAGACAGTGTACAGAGGACAGTGAGGGATTGGGACACAGTGCTGTCTTCTCTATTCAGAATCAAAGACACCGAAGTAAGGCGGGCCGAGTAAAGACCAGAGGCGCTATCGCGGGCTCCAGGTCCGTTGTCAAAGTCACTGTCAATGGTCATGCCGCTCCTGCCCTGTTTGATACAGGATCTCAAGTGACCCTGATTTATCGCTCGTTCTACCAAAAGTATCTGAGGGATATACCTCTTCAGTCTACGGGACAAATGAAATTGTGGGGGCTTAATTCAGGATCATATCCTGTAGATGGCAGCCTACAAGTAGTTATAGCTGTCCCTGAATTAGAAGATCAGAGTGTCGCTCCCATGAAGATTACGGCTCTTGTCTGTCCTGATACAGGGGATTCTTGTGCAGCTCCTGTGATACTTGGCACTAATTGTCCCGCAGTGCATTATGCTTTTCAGAAGTTTCTTGGAAGAGATTGGAACCCTGCAGCTCAGCCGGTGAATATATCTTCTGATCTTAGAGAACTCTGTGATGCCCTGTCTACTGGCTATCGACATGGAATGGTATATCATATCGGTGAGAGAACCGTGGAAGTTCCTGCCGGTGGGGAGAGAGTTCTGAGAGTAGCCTCCAGCATTGCTCCCGATTTGCTTGAAGGGGGGAGTTATGTCCTTATGGAAACCCCTGAAGAAATGATTAACCAGAATGGCTGGATGGTGATCCCAGAGAGAAAGGACTGGAGAAATAAAGTGGAGTTATCTACTTGTGTGACAGTGAGGAACTGTTCACCGCATCCGATCGTAATTGGACCATACCAGAATGTGGCCCACTGCTACCCTGTGCTTGGAGTAAATCCATACGCTGAAGTGTGCAGGATTCAAATCCGAGATGCAATCCCTAATCTCAATCTTGACTTGAGTGATCCACATTTACCAGAGGCCTGGAATCAGCGACTGACACAGAAGTTGTCTGAATTATCGGAAGTGTTCTCCATGGATGATATGGATGTAGGTTGTGCTAAAAGTGCTCAACACACTTTCCGATTGACTGATTCTACTCCCTTCCGGGAGCGACCACGGAGAGTTGCTCCAAAGGATGTTGATGAGTTAAGACAGACTTTACAGCAAATGAAAGGTCAGGGGATCATTGTGGACAGTAAGAGCCCCTATGCCTCACCTATTGTGGTGGTAAGAAAAAAATCTGGAGCAATTCGCCTATGTGTGGATTATAGAACTCTGAACCGGAGAACCTTACCTGATCAGTATACACTGCCGAGAATTGAAGAAGCTCTGGAAGCTCTGAATGGAAACTGTTGGTTCACAGTGCTGGACCTAAGATCGGGATACTATCAAGTCCCAATGGCACCTGAGGATCAGGAAAAGACAGCCTTCATATGCCCCTTGGGTTTCTTTCAGTTCACTCGTATGCCGCAAGGTACAAAAGGTGCGCCAGCAACGTTCCAAAGGTTGATGGAAAGAGTGTTAGGTGATTTAGTGCCCCGGGAATGCCTTGTATATCTTGACGACATTATTGTGTTTGGAAAGACGCTGGAAGAACATGAAGAACGACTCATGAGAGTACTCCAACGCTTAAAAGAAGAGGGGCTGAAGTTGTCGGCTGACAAATGCAAATTTTGTAGATCTTCGGTCACTTATGTAGGTCATATTGTTTCTGCTGAAGGAGTTGCTACCGATCCTGGTAAGATTGAAGCTGTGGTGAATTGGCCCCGACCGCAAAATATTACGGAGTTGCAATCTTTCTTGGGGTTTTGTGGATTCTATCGATGATTTGTGGAAGGATATTCAAAAATTGCTCGAGCCCTCCTCGACCTGTTGAAGAGTGATGCAGGAGATCCGGGAAAGAAGAAAGGGTCTTCCAAAAGCCTTTTTGGCGATAGGTGGACTGCGGATTGTGAAGAAGCATTTAAGTTGTTGAAGAAGAAATTGACAGAAGCTCCCGTTCTGGCTTATGCTGATGCACAGAAGCCATATGTGCTACATGTAGATGCCAGCTTTGAAGGATTAGGTGGCGTGCTGCACCAAGAATACCCGGCCGGGTTACGGCCCATAGCTTTCATAAGTCGAAGTCTTTCTCCCAGCGAGAAAAATTATCCAGCACATAAATTGGAGTTTTTGGCGCTCAAGTGGGCCATTGTTGATAAATTACATTACTATTTATACGGAGCCACGTTTGAAGTAAGAACAGACAACAATCCACTGACATACGTTTTGTCAACCGCTAAACTCGATGCTACAGGACATCGCTGGTTGGCGGCTTTATCCAACTACCAATTCACACTCAAGTATAAATCGGGGCCTAAGAACATTGGGGCAGATGCTCTATCAAGACGGCCTGGATTACCTAGTCCGGAAGTAGTGGATGAATGGGAAGAAGTGCCAAGTCCTGGAGTAGGAGCTTTGTGTGCCATGGCTGCTGTAGTTGAAGACCGAGTAGCCTTTTCTGAAACTCGGCTTATTGACTCTATTGGGGGAGGTCCCGAAGCTGTACCAGACATGTTTGCCTACCCTGCCGCTTTAGGATCCTTTGAGAGTTGTTCTATATCTTCAAAGCGAATGATCTGGAGTCAAAAGACTGATCCTTTAATTGGACCTCTTTATCAAGCAGTGAGTTCTCAAGACAGAGAAATGTTAAAGACATCCCTACCCTCTGAATGCAGTCAACTTCTACGAGATTGGGAGAAGTTTGAAATAGACAATGGCCTACTTTATCGTGTGGTGCTGTATCATGATCACCCTGGAAGGCGCCAACTAGTTATTCCAAGCTGCTTTCAGAAGATGATTTTCCGAAGTCTGCATGATTATCATGGTCATTTGGGACCTGAGAAGACTTATGGCCTAATACAAGACCGATTCTACTGGCCCAAAATGAGAGATACCGTGACTCGTCGGTGTAGGTGCTGTCGCAGATGTTTGCAGAGGAAGACTGTCCCGGTTCGAGCGGCCTTCATGGGACACTTGAAGAGTTCGGGCCCCATGGATCTTGTCTGCATAGACTTCCTTTGTATTGACAACGACTCCAGAGGATTTGGAAATGTATTGGTGGTGACTGATCACTTCACACGATATGCTCAAGCCTTTCCGACTAAGGATCAAAAAGCAGTCACTGTTGCAAGAGTGCTTTGGGAAAAGTATTTTATCCATTATGGCTTACCACACCGGTTGCATTCTGATCAAGGCCGGGATTTTGAGAGTAACCTGATCAAAGAGTTACTTCAGTTGTTGAACATCCGCAAAAGTCGGACGACGCCTTACCATCCAGAGGGAGATGCCCTTCCTGAAAGATTTAACAGGACTTTACTTGATATGCTTGGTACCTTACGAATTGAGGATAAGCGATCCTGGAGTCGAAAAGTGGAGGCTATGGTGCATGCCTATAATAGTACAAGGCACGAGAGCACAGGATATTCACCATACTTTCTGATGTTTGGAAGAGAGCCTAGGCTACCTATTGACATCTTGTTGGGAGTCTCTACCGATGGTATCAGTCATCGAGATCATTACCGATATGTGGCACGTTTGAAAGAAACGCTTAAGAGTGCTTATGAGCTGGCTGAGGAAAATGCGGCCAAAGTGAATGAAGGAAATAAAAGGAGATTTGATCTTCGAGTAAGATACCGAGAATTGAACCCTGGGGACCATGTTCTGCTACGGAATTTGGGAGCATCTGCAAAACATAAGCTGGCTGATCGATGGCGGAGTGAACTCTTTACAGTGGTAGATCGGTTGCCTGGAATACCAGTCTACAAGATAAAAGGACGGGAAGGGAGGATCAGGACTTGGCATAGAAATCATTTGTTGCCTGTACCTCAGATTGATGTTATGGATATCTCCAATGATGGCTCGGCCTGCGATTCTCCACAGTCCTTAGCCGATATTCCACCTGACCTTCCTGAAACTCCTGAGAGTGATTGGACTGTGGCTCCTGAAGTTCCTAGATCACCAGTATCTTCTCCTTCAGGGAGACCTATGAACCCTCAAACTCCAGAATTCGTACCTAGATCTGTGTCTACAGATGAGCAGGGATCTAGCTCTCCTACGCCACCAGCACCATCCCCTCCCATGGCAGACAACCCTAGTTTAGGGCCTGGACATGCTAGTTTACCTCAGAGAGAGGTACGGAGAGGAGAGAGAATTAGACACCCTCCACCTATGCTGACATATGATAGTTTGGGGGACCCCAGATTTACTACTCAGCCTCATTTATACCATGCTTGGGTGGGTGCAGTGTCCACTTTGGTCAATATGTTACCAATTTTCGATCCTGCTGGCATGTATACCTATTAACCTGTTGTGACTCTGTAAATGCAAAAGCAACCATATTGATATTGTCATTGGTAATGTTGACTGTATACTATGACTTTGTATGTCTTTGACGTGACGTAAAGATTTCACCAGAGGGAGAGTGTAGGGAACTGCCATTTCTACTAGTATATAATGTATCTGGCTTCTTTGCCCCTGCAGTTTGGCTTCAGAGACCCCAGGCATTCAGTGCAAGTTTTGTTTTGTAAATACAGTGAGTCAGACACATGTGAGGCAGAGCTGCTGGGGGGAGAGATGTGAGCAGAGCTGCTGGGACAGACATGTTATGTCTGGGGAGTCTAAGAGCCATGGGTCCTCTTTACTTCAGGCCCTGGTTCCTCTTTACTTCACAGTATATAGTTAGGTATGTGTTACCCCCTATATACTCACAGGACCTAGCTAGTAACGCGTAGTTAGGGATAGAGCCAGTCAGTATATATATATATACAGTTCAGGGCAGTGATAGGTTAGGCTTCCGAAGGCCAACTAGCTAGTTAGAGGCCCGGTGGCACTAGTAGTTTAGCTGGCAGGTTAAGGACTCAGTGTTAGGGTAGTCAGGCCTGCATCTACTGCCGTCCCACCGTCGCCCTGTTTGCTGCCTGTGAAGAATCTCACCATCATCATCATCTCCTGATCGGCTGTCTGTCATCTCCTGGAAGAATCCGAGGATCCACAGTTCCTCGGGCCCCCCCCCCCCCCCCCCCCCCCCCGGGGGTATTCCCCCCCGCCCCCCCCCAAATAATAAAAAAAAAAACCGGGGTAAAAACCAACACCCGGGAGGCCACCCCCGGGTTTTTGTATTATTGCTGTTTTCTGAGATTTTTTTTTTTTTTTTTTATCCCCCTGTTGTTTTTTAAAAACCCCTTTTTAAAACCTTAGGGGGTTTTTTTTTTTTTTTCCCACAAGAGAGTTTAGAACAGGGCCCCTTTTAAAGCCCCCCACTGTACCTCATGGGTAAGCCCCCGGGAGGGACCCCCCCCGTAATACAGAGGCTCTACCATCCTGGGTGGAGGCACTGATATATTTCATATATGTTCCCACTCTTCCCTTCAGCGAAGGCTTCAGGTCCCATTATACACACAGGTCAGCGCCAGAGTCTGTTGCGGGAGGGATAATACTCATACCCCCCCCCCCCAAATAGGGCTACAACTGCTAGAAAGGGTCAGTCCTGTAAGTGTGAGTAGAAATCTAATATACACAGCTTATTTTGCTTAGATATCACATCTCACCACTAGATGGTAGCAGATCAACACCACATCATTGAACATCGTCACCAACATCATTGAACTTATTCAGCCTCTTCTAACTGCTCCTAATGTTATGTTTCTTGTAGGTGTTTTATACTATATTACTTTCCATGAGCGATAAAGGATCATACTGATAGACTGCAATAGCCATGAACACACTGGCTCATGATCTTGACTTAGCAATGATGTGAAGCCTTGTGGTGGTATTCTACTATAATTTCATACTACTACATGTGTCTAGTCGCTTAAGGTAAGGTTCACACATCAGATTCACACCAGAGAGATCTGTATCAACTCCACACATGTGAAAGGAATTGTTTCTGCACCATATGCATGGAACTCTGCAAGCCAAAAAGACTGGTTACACATGGTGAGTGATCACATGGGGTTAGCCACTGGCTGCTAAACTGCTGCAATCTACAATACAGTAGCATCATTTCTGATAGTATTAAACAAATCTCATCTGTGTTCTGGAACTAAAACCTGAGTGATAGTGACTTTCAATGCAAGGGGTTGAAAGCAATGTGAGACTCATATACAGTCCCTTGAGAAAGTATTCAACCTTTTGCCACATTTCAGGCTTCAAACATAAGGATATAAAATTTTAATTTTTTGGTGAAGAATCAACAAGTGGGACACAATCGTGAAGTGGAATGAAATTTATTGGATATTTTAAACTTTTGTAAAAAATTAAAAACTGAAAAGTGGGGCGTGCCAAATTATTCGGCCCCCTTAAGTTAATACTTTGTAGCGCCACCTTTTGCTGCGATTACAGCTGCAAGTCGCTTGGGGTATGTCTCTATCAGTTTTACACATCGAGAGACTGAAATTCTTGCCCATTCTTCCTTGGAAAACAGCTGGAGCTCAGTGAGGTTGGATGGAGAGCGTTTGTGAACAGCAGTTTTCAGCTCTTTCCACAGATTCTCGATTGGATTCAGGTCTGGACTTTGACTTGGCCATTCTAACACCTGGATACGTTTATTTGTGAACCATTCCATTGTAGATTTTGCTTTATGTTTGGGATCATTGTCTTGTTGGAAGATAAATCTCCGTCCCAGTCTCAGGTCTTTTGCAGACTCCAACAGGTTTTCTTCCAGAATGGTCCTGTATTTGGCTCCATCCATCTTCCCATCAATTTTAACCATCTTCCCTGTCCCTGCTGAAGAAAAGCAGGCCCAAACCATGATGCTGCCACCACCATGTTTGACAGTGGGGATGGTGTGTTCAGGGTGATGAGCTGTGTTGCTTTTACGCCAAACATATCGTTTTGCATTGTGGCCAAAAAGTTCGATTTTGGTTTCATCTGACCAGAGCACCTTCTTCCACATGTTTGGTGTGTCTCCCAGGTGGCTTGTGGCAAACTTTAAACGAGACTTTTTATGGATATCTTTGAGAAATGGCTTTCTTCTTGCCACTCTTCCATAAAGGTCAGATTTGTGCAGTGTACGACTGATTGTTGTCCTATGGACAGACTCTCCCACCTCAGCTGTAGATC
Source organism: Leptodactylus fallax (assembly GCA_947044405.1). Taxonomy (NCBI): domain Eukaryota; kingdom Metazoa; phylum Chordata; class Amphibia; order Anura; family Leptodactylidae; genus Leptodactylus; species Leptodactylus fallax. The sequence continues at coordinate 2,344,199 of CAMRHE010000073.1, read as the reverse complement.
TCTGCAGTTCATCCAGAGTGATCATGGGCCTCTTGGCTGCATCTCTGATCAGTCTTCTCCTTGTTTGAGATGAAAGTTTAGAGGGACGGCCGGGTCTTGGTAGATTTGCAGTGGTCTGATACTCCTTCCATTTCAATATGATCGCTTGCACAGTGCTCCTTGAGATGTTTAAAGTTTGGGAAATCTTTTTGTATCCAAATCCGGCTTTAAACTTCTACACAACAGTATCACGGACCTGCCTGGTGTGTTCCTTGGTCTTCATGATGCTCTCTGCGCTTTAAACAGAACCCTGAGACTATCACAGAGCAGGTGCATTTATACGGAGACTTGATTACACACAGGTGGATTATATTTATCATCATCAGTCATTTAGGACAACATTGGATCATTCAGAGATCCTCACTGAACTTCTGGAGTGAGTTTGCTGCACTGAAAGTAAAGGGACCGAATAATATTGCACGCGCCACTTTTCAGTTTTCTATTTTTACAAAAGTTTAAAATAACCAAAGAATTTCGTTCCACTTCACAATTGTGTCCTACTTGTTGTTGATTCTTCACCCAAAAAATTTAAATTTTATATCCTTATGTTTGAAGCCTGAAATGTGGCAAAAGGTTGAAAAGTTCAAGGGGGCCGAATACTTTTGCAAGGCACTGTAAATGGCGGCAGATTCATAGCAGGGAATCTACACAATTTTGAGTGGTTATTACTGCCGACACATGCAGAAAAACATGTAAGATGTTATAGCAGCACCTGCATACACCAACAAATTGTGTAATAGCAAGTATGCCCCTTTGGCCCTCACACACCAACCTACCCAAGGACAGAGCAGTCAAATCTCCATTACCTGAGTGCTTGTAAAGATGTGGCACTTCCTCAGGATTTGTTGTCACCAGCGTTTTATTAAGGTAAAAGTGTCTCAGCTACAAAGTAGTTAACAGCAGTTTTACTTGGCTAAGGATGAGATCAGCGGTCCCAAGGCAACACACATGTATTGCCTAGATCTCGCAGGGGTGTGTGCTGAGCTTCTACTTCTCACACTAGGTTTGCTATGCTAACCTTTGGATGTATCACAAGGCATTATGGGAAAGGAGCTGGGGAGCTCATGCGCCCTCTGTTGGATGTAACAGATCCTCAATTTGAATTTGACTCACTGAGTCTTGTGACAGAAAACAGGATTTTAGCCAAGCCAACTTCACTTATCTGCATACAGCGCCGTTTCGGGATTTTTGTCTCTCATCAGTGCAGAGCAAAGTGAGTTGGCTGGCTTTGTGGGAGGCAATGAGTGGCTTAGGGACAGGAACATCTCTCCTTGAGGAGAGCACCAGTGAAGGTGTGTAGAGTTTTGAATTGCCTTTCACCCTCTACTAAGCATCTACATATCACAAGGCATTATGGGAAAGGAGCTGGGGAGTTCATGCGCCCTCTGTTGGATGTAACAGATCCTCAATTTGCTTTTGACTCACCGAGTCTTGAGCCAGCTCCTTTCCCATAATGCCTTGTGATATGTAGATGCCTAGTAGAGGGCGAAAGGCAATTCAAAACTCTACACACCTTCACTGGTGCTCTCCTCAAGGAGAGATGTTCCTGTCCCTAAACCTTTGGATGTAGTCAGACTCAGAATCTCACTGCACAGACTGGTAGCTGTAACGGTGGCAATGGAGCTCTACAAGAAAGACCCGAAAGGTGCGGGAAAGCTCTCTTATATAGTAGTCTTTCCATCCGGAGTGACTATAAGATATCAGGCCATAGAGTGCATAGGCTGTACCACAGATGCAGGTGCAAGTACTGGTGCAAAAAAGAGCCTACTTTCCAGAAAGTATGAGACCAAAGAAGGTGAGATGGCTCAGTAACAAACACAATTAAAGTGACAGTGAAATGTCATTCAGTGCAATATGTCATCAGTGTATACATGACAATGAACAGTGTAATACACATCATATAATGCACAACAAGATGCATAAAGTACAAACAAATATACAACATATTAATACATAGTAGTACAAGTATACTAACCAAGTTTTGGTAAGGACCTAGCAAATTGTCCCTCTTAAAGAGACTGTCCCTGTCCCCGATGCTCCAGTGCCTCCCAGCGCAGTCCGGAACTGCTGTTACGATGTTTTCTTGCGGTAGAAGTCCCCTGCCAGCTGTGATGTCCCAGGTCCCTTTCCTTAGGCCGCTGATTGGAGTTAGTGGTCACGTGCGGTGGGGACCTCTGCCATAAGAAAACCTTGAAGCAGCAGGACCGGACCGCGCTGGGAAGCACCAGAGCAGCAGGGACAGATGAGTATGTTTTTTTTTTTTTATTATTATTATTTTTCCTCACCTCCTCCGGCTTAATTTAAAAAAATAAAATAAAATTATCCTGGACAACCACTTTAAGGCTATTTTGTGGAAGTGGCTTCCACCACTTAAAAAACAAACTTCTGAATGTTCTTGAACTTGAGCTACATGTTCACTGCTTGTGGCCCTAGAATTATGTTTCATACAGCCTAGAACAGAAAAAGACCTACTGTGACAATTGCATTTCCTGGACTGACCGTGCCTTGGCTAATCTGAAGTGACTGCAGCCTAGTGATATATATGAAGGACTTTCTGCTGGATCCACTTTTGTCTTTGCTAGATGACATCTGAATGGGTCTCTGAAGAATAGCAATGGGACACTGTGACATCACAATGAGGCATTTTAACATCACAATGGGAATCTAGGATAGTAATATGACATTTGGGCATTGTCATCATAATGAGGCTTTGTGATGTCAAAATAAGCTGTGCAACATAAAATGGGTAATTGTAACTTCCTTATGGGCTGTGTGTCATCATAATGGAGCATTATGACATCACAAAGTGCTCACAGACCTCACAGTGCTGCTCTGTGATATCACAAAGGAGCATTGTGACAACACATTAGCTCTATGACATCACATTGGGGCATTATGATATCATAATGGAATATTGTAACATCACAATTTGACATTGTGACATCAACATATAACACTGTGGCATATAATAATCACAATTAAAATTTAACGATTTAATGCCCAAAGTGTTCAGTGCTGATAGATAAAGAAGACAAATAAGATGACAAGACAAGCAAAACAGTTTGTAAAATAAAAGGAGAAAAATACAGAAAACCTGATAACTTAGAGTCATTTTTTTTCCATGCAGCTTGGAGGATCTCTAAAAGTGGTTGGGCACACTGAACCTGTTTGCTGGTTTCCAAGGTGTGACAAAGTTTCAAAGTATTCCCAGTTTTATGTAAATCCCCCTCCCCCACCTCCACAAAACTTTTTTTTCCCCCCCCCCCCCCCCCCCCCCCCTCCTCACCACCCCCCACACCCCCCCCCCCCCCCCCCCCCCCCCCCCCCCACCCCCCACCCCCCCCCCCCCAACACACCAAAAACCCCCCCCCCCCCCCCCCCACCACCTCTGTTCTCACCAACCAAAAAAAAACCCCCCCCCCCCCCCCCACCCCACCAAACAAAAAAACACACCCCACCAAAAAAAAAAAAAAAAAAAAAAATATAAAAAAAAAAAAAAAAAAAAATCCCCCCCCCCCTCCTTCTCAATCTTTTTTTTTACTAAAAATTTTGGTGTTTCCACCCCCCCCTTTAATTAATTAATATAACTAACAAATGACCCCCACAATATTTAACCATTAAAAAAAGGTTTTTTATACTACCAAAAAATATGCAATATGCATTAAACCCCAAATTACCCCCGGCAAAAGTATGGGCACCTCAACAGAAAAGTGACATTAATATTTTTTTGTCCCCCCCTTTGCCAAAATAACAGCCTCTAGTCGCTTCCTGTAGCTTTTAATCAGTTCCTGGATCCTGGATGAAGGTATTTTTGACCATTCCTCTTTACAAAACAATTCCTGTTCAGTTAAGTTTGATGGTCGCCGAGCATGGACAGCCCGCTTCAAATGATCCCACAGATGTTCAATTATATTCAGGTCTGGGGACTGGGATGGCCATTCCAGAACATTGTAATTGTTCCTCTGCATGAATGCCTGAGTAGATTTGGAGCTGTGTTTTGGATCATTGTTTTGCTGAAATATCCATCCCCGGCGTAACTTCAAATTCGTCACTGATTCTTGTACATTATTCTCAAGAATCTGCTGATACTGAGTTAAATCCATGCAACCCTCAACTTTAACAAGATTCCCGGTGCCGGCATTGGCCACACAGCCCCAAAGCATGATGGAACCTCCACCAAATTTTACAGTGGGTAGCAAGTGTTTTTCTTGGAATGCTGTGTTTTTTGACGCCATGCATAACGCCTTTTTGTATGACCAAACAACTCAATCTTTGTTTCATCAGTCCACAGGACCTTCTTCCAAAATGAAGCTGGCTTGTCCAAATGTGCTTTTGCATACCTCAGGCGACTCTGTTTGTGGCGTGCTTTCAGAAACGGCTTCTTTCGCATCACTCTCCCATACAGCTTCTCCTTGTGCAAAGTGTGCTGTATTGTTGACCGATGCACAGTGACACCATCTACAGCAAGATGATGCTGCAGCTCTTTGGAGGTGGTCTGTGGATTGTCCTTGACTGTTCTCACCATTCTTCTTCTCTGCCTTTCTGATATTTTTCTTGGCCTGCCACTTCTGGGCTTAACAAGAACTGTCCCTGTGGTCTTCCATTCCCTTACTATGTTCCTCACAGTGGAAACTGACAGGTTAAATCTCTGAGGACAACTTTTTGTATCCTTCCCCTGAACAACTATGTTGAACAATCTTTGTTTTCAGATCATTTGAGAGTTGTTTTGAGGAGCCCATGATGCCACTCTTCAGAGGAGATTCAAATAGGAGAACAACTTGCAATTGGCCACCTTAAATACCTTTTCTCATGATTGGATACACCTGGCTATGAAGTTCAAAGCTCAGTGAGGTTACAAAACCAATTTTGTGCTTCAGTAAGTCAGTAAAAAGTAGTTAGGAGTATTCAAATCAATAAAATGATAAGGGTACCCAAATTTTTGCATCGGTCAAATTTTGGTTTAATGCATAGTGCACATTTTCTGTTAGTACAATAAACCTCATTTCAATCCTGAAATATTACTGTGTCCATCAGTTAGTAGATATATCAAATTGAAATGGCTGTTGCAAACACCCAAATATTTAGAACTAAAAATGAATAAGATTAATAGGGGGGCCCAAACTTTTTCATATGACTGTATATATATAATTCAGTAAGTATATATGCGGGTGGACTTCTTTCACCACACACCAGATTTATCCCAGTGGCTGGTGCTGGATGATAAATATTTCGACTTTTGTCTAGTCTAAGTTTATACCCCTTTTATTTTTTTTTTTTTTAAAAAAAAAATTAAAAAATAAAAAAAATTTTTTTTTACATCCCAATCCTTTTAAACATATTAAATCCACCCCCCCTTTTTTGGAAAGCAAAACCAAAACGCCAGGGAAGAGGTAAAAATTTTAGCCCAAACGAGATGTGCCTAGTTGTGGCAAGATGCACCTAAGATGTGCCACATTTACTGTATGCCAGAGTCTAGTCTTAAAGGGAGTCTGTCAGCAGGAAAAGTGGTATCAGACTAATGACAGTATCTTTTAGGATGGCTTTTACACTTTCCAAAGGAGTCTTTCTTATTGTAGATTGCAGATCCATTTTCATGAAAAATCTACTTTTTATGTTATGCAAATAAGCTGGAAAGGGCTTTAGAGGCGTGTCTTCTCCTGTTGGAACTTCACTCTCTGCTCTAGATAACCAGCCCTGGAGCTCCAATGCAGAATGAAAAAGACATCTTTGGAAAGTGTAGAAGCAGCTCTACAAGGTGCTGTCATTAGTTTGATATCAGTTTTCCTGCTGACAGACTCCCGTTAGCCACAATAGTAAATCTGGGCTAGGGAACACAGGATAGACTCTCCCTGCCCACGTTTACTTACAGTGTTGCTAGGGGGAACTTTAGACCTTATTATTTTCTACTAAAAGAACATAAAATAGTTCAATAAAATATAGTATAAATATTCACTAAGCAGCGCCCTACCTAATAGTAAAAAAAGAGAAATGACAGTTAGACTTTGGTTTTTACACACAATTTACTGTTTTTATCTTGCATCTGTACATTTCTCACAGTCTTGAACCTTGTATACAATTTTCCACAAGTAGCATATTATTACTTCCTTATGTACTCTCTACAATAGCCAACAATGTACTCGAGACAGTCCAAATTGCTGTTGTTATCCTTATAAAGCAAACCTCAACTCTAGATGTGACACTGTGCCCTGGTTGACAATCTGCATCACAGGATATACTCCTCAATGTTATATCACTTTCCAAGCCAAGGAATATGATAACCTACTAGAGACTCAAATTCCTAACAATAAACATAAAGCACAATCCATTCTTGGCAAAATGTTGTGCCTGAAGCAACACTTTACTTACAACTAAATAGAATACAGCTTAGGGAGGAGTGTGACTCCCATTGCAGTATTGCACTCACCAAGCTGGGGCCCCCCTTCCCCAGCAAATAATCTGCTGTGTGTCCTTCCTCGCTGCTCATGGTCAAAACATTGATAGGATGTGCCTTGTAATTTGTGTCCCCTACGTGTGAGTTCACACTACCATGAGACATATGGTACACTCATTGTGCTCAACTATTGAACCACAGCAGCCAACGCCAGAAGAGCAGTGGGGTTTTGCATAAAACAACACATTACCACTGCTAAAAATTAAACAAAAAGGAGTGAGTTAGGTGGGTTACTCTTCTCAAGGTAACTCTGATCCTTCTCCACTTGACTGCTCCTTATAACCATGCCTGGATTTGCCCTATCCTATTGTTCCCTCCCTTTCTCCTTCCCTAGTTTTCCTGCCTTTCTGCCCTCTCCTTACACTAGAGATGAGCACACCGGTTTGTAACGAACCAGATTTGTCCTGAATTTTCAAAAATTTCATGTTCATCTCTTTCATGCTCATTGGGGTTCGTCACCCACGAACCAGAAGTGAAATTATTATACTCTGGGGTCTCAGGGGAGGTCTAAAAAAATAACAAACATTTATATTCCCCTTCACTCACCTCTGCTGGGCCTCCTCGCGGCGTCCAGCATTCTCTCTTGGCCTCCTGGTGATGTCATGCACCGGGCCCAACTACAGGCCTCAGCAGTCACATGGGGCAGACCAAGCGTCACATGTCATGTGTGTAACCCCAGTCGCATGACATCACCCAGGAGGCTGAAGCAAAATCCCAACTCTACCCCCCCCCAAAAAAAAATTCCCACCTATGTTTTCTATAAATAATAAAGGGCTCTCTTTCCCTTTGACCCTCTGCGCAGCTGTATAGGCCATATGTTCGCGCTGCCATATGTTCCTCCCAGTGGTGTACCTGTCATGTAAGCAGTGTAGCTGGTATTGGGCCCGTAGAGGAAGGGGGCCTGCTGTTGATCTTCTCCAGCTTCCTGATTCACTGCATTTTCTAACAGTGCAGCTGCCACTAGGAGGAGCACAGTGTAAGGAGATTTTTACAGCTTCCATTAAACTTAATGGTATCTGTATTAACTCCTATGCAGTGAGCTCCCCCTAGTAGTGACTGCAGGAAGGATGTTGTATCAGTCTGTAAAACTAAGTTTGCTGTATAGAGGACATTTATTAATGTATTATACCAGCTGCCTGGTGTAAATACATTATAAAGTATACTATATTATAATACATAAATATAATACCTTATAAAGTATATATTATACTGTGTGGGGCCACTGTGGAGCATTATATTGGGGGGGCACTGTGGGGAGCCTTTTCTACTGTGTGGAGCATATTATATTGTGTGGAGCCATTGTGGAGCATCATACTGGGGGGAGGCCTCTGGGGAGAATATTATATTGTGTGGGGCACTGTGGAGCTTTATACTGGCGGGCAGTGTGGGAAGCCTATTATACTGTGTGGGGCCACTGTGGAGCATATTATATTGTGTGGGACTTCTCGGGAGCATATTATACTCCGTGGGGCCACTGTGAAGCATTATACTGTGGGGGACTGTGGGGGAGAATATTATACAGTGGTGGAGTCAGGCTCTGGGGAGCATATTATACTATGTGGGGCCACTGTGGAGAATTATATTGGGGAGCACTGTTGGGAGAGTCTTTTATACTGTGGGGCAAATTATATTGTGTGGGGCTGCTGGGGACCTTATTATATTGTGTGGGGACACTAAGGGGTATTATACTGTGTGGGGGCTCTGGGAAGCATAGTATACAATGTGGGGCCACTAAGGGGTATTATACTGTGTTGGGGATTTGGGGAGCATATTATACTGTGTGGAGCATTATATACCATGTGGGGCCACTGTTTGGGGGGTTCAGGAGAGCAGTTTATACTGTGGAGGGCACTGTGGAGCATTATATAGCATGTGGAGCATTATACTGTGGAGGGCTCTGGAGAACATGTTATACTGTGGAGCATTATATACTATGTGGAGCATTATACTGTGGGGGGGAGAGGGGGGCTCAAAATTCCTGCAGGCAGCCCTGTGTGCTATGTCTACATCACAGCTCCCTCACTATAATCTTTCATATACGTGTAGTGCACCATGGCCGTGTCATTCCCAATACAGTACTGTGAATATACTGGCCATGGAGCTACTTGGGCCTGCACAGTACTATAGGGGATGAGTATACTGAGAACTTACTGATAGCCAGCACATATGTAAGATTTTAGTGAAGGAGCCATGGTGTAGGCTATTAGCAGGAAGCTGTTGGGTAGGCTCTAGGACCTTTAGTCTGACACGGGGTCCTGGTGGTGGGCACCTAGAAACAATTCCACTGGTGAGCCCATCCCAGTCTGACACTGGTGCTGCAACTGCAATCTTTTTTCCACTAGAAGTTGCAGTTGCAGACCCCTATCTGTGACTCCATTCACCTACATAAAGGAAGGAGTCAAAGGCCAACACGGAGATTATTAGTTGCATATCTGGAATCGCAGCCAAAGTCACTGTGTAACCCTAGCCTAATATGTTTACAGTTGACAAGATCAAATGTGACAATGAGCTGTCAATTCATTGATTTCCAGGAGGCGTAACTGAGTCCTAGACTGGTTCAGTAAGAGCCCATGGCCTGACTCTGTCCTTCCTGATCCAAACCATATAGATGGAACGTATTCATCACCAAGTAGTGACAGAAGTCGGTGGGCGGGCGGTTCATATAGGCTCCGCCCCTCAGTACACGCTCTTCTTTACACCGCTCCTATTCCCCGCCCCCCAGAGCCCCGCCCTTCTCTATACCGCTCTCATTCCCAGCCCCTCAGAGTCCCGCCCTTCTCTATACCTCTCCCATTCCCCGCCTCTCAGCCCCGCCCTCCTTTGTACCGCGCCCATTCCCCGCCCCTCAGTGCCCGCCCTGCTTTATACCGCTCCCATTCCCCGCCTCTTCCCCGTACACGGTCACATCCGGGCAGTACGTGTCCGTTCTCAGTTCCCGTATAGAATGGAGGCCTCGGTGTACAGGCCTGGAGTCTTGCTGGCTCTCTGCGTCGTCTTCCAGGCATTCTCCGGCGCTTCTCAGGCAGCAGAAGACAAGGAGCAGGCGCGGACCGGCAGGGCTAACCAGGACGGAGAGTGCCACTTCTACGCTGGAGGGCAGGTGTATCCCGGGGAGGCCACTCGTGTGCCCGTGTCTGACCACTCTCTGCATCTCAGCAAAGCAAAAAGTGGGTACCCAGCGCAGAGAAGCGGGGAGTCCCTCCTGCACGGCATGCGTTACCGCTTAGCTGCTCCCTCCTCCCCCAGTGCTGTGCTGTGCTTCTCCTATTGGTGCACATGGGCAAGTTCAAATTCATAATGATGATGAGTGGTCCAAAGCGCTGAGCGGCGGACGTGACTGATCAGAGCGGAGCCCTGTACCCGCACCGTGTGAACTAGGCACAGCTGTCACACCGGTTATCATTGGCAATACTGATTTACTTTGGTCTCAGTTGTGAGGTGAAGCACATTTAATGCTTTACTTGCAAAACTAAAAAAAAAAAAATCCCCACTACACTTTTGCCCATCCTGACTACTCAGTAGTTTATGTAAATGCTATCTATTAAAGGGGTTTTCTGCGACTTTAATTTAAAGATCTGTGTTTGTCTGATAATGGGGACCCAGGAGAAGTAGCTGGTTGCAGTAGTGCGCCCTGACCGTCTCTTCTGCTTCAAAGGCCATGTGATACCGCGTTCATTGGTCGTGTGGCCTGATTGATCGGCTGGGGTACCTGGTGTCAGATCCCTACAGATCTTTAAAGATAAGTAATTGATTAGTAAGTCCTGGGAAACCCCTTTAAGATGTCATCCTGCTGGAGGTATAATAGATGGATTATCTGTACCTTTTAGGTTACACTCTGCAGATTTTGCTGTTATTCTGCAATGTATCTACAGTAAAATCAAAGTGTTACATGTGGATTTTGTTACAAATTTAGTTCTATGCATTACAAAGAAATCCACAATGGAAGTTTGCTGAAAGAATTGAAACTCTGTGAATTTTTTAAAGGGGCTTTCTGGCCCATAATACATGTTTCATAATGGGGTGCTGTGATGGAGCACATAATGGACCTGATGGGCCCTGTTTTAGTCAGTGGGGTCTTGTGTGTGATCTGTTGGTGTCTGTCATTAGACCTATCCATACTATACTTCTCAGTCTGTTTCCTTTGTTTCTGTTATGAAACAGAACAGGCTAAACTTGGACTTCTTCACCTCTTTGTCCCAGTGGCCAGGTCCTGGTCCGTTCTGCTCACTGCAGAGATGATCCCGACTATCCCATGTGACTGCTAAGGCCAGTGATTGCACGGCCATATAGGGGACCACCAGAGATGGGGATAAAGAGGTGCAAACCATCTTACCTGAGCAAACTAGCTTTTTTTTTTTTTTTTTTGGGTCTGGAAACCACTGTTTGTAAGGTATTGTTCACATTTGTATTGGTAAACTCTATTCTGCTCAGAAATAGAAACCTAACAATGAAATTGATGGCAAGTTCATATATGATGGTCACCAACTGCAACTGTGGTCTGTTGGTTTTCTATCAAGGTGTTTTTGTTTGTTTTTTGCCCCCATTCCCTGGTGTTTAGCTCTGTTATACAGTTAAGGACAGGGTCTTAGTTGGGAATGCTTACTCTAAAGTGCCACGTTTATAGTGCACACTCAGTGCCATAATGCCTCGGGCACATGTGCGATGTGCTGCAACACAATTTATTGCTTTAAATTGCACTGGGGGTCAATAGATCCCAGGTTCAAGTACCCTTGTGGGACAGTGTAAAAAAAAAAAAAAAAAAAAAAGAGAAAAAGTTAAAAATAAAGTATAAATAATACAAAAAAAATTTTAATAAAAAAAAACCAAAACCTCATAATGTAAACAACCATGCCATCCCAGCCAAACAAAACCCCAAAAAAGTACCACAATGTGCAATAAAAAGTCATGCATACTGAGAGAAAAACCTCTATCTGCAGGAATCAGTAGATCACTCTTTGGATGCAAAGAGCTGGATTTGGTGGAGACAGTGAAAAGTCCCCTTTAAACATCAGTGGATTTTACCTGTCCATAGGCACAGACCAGTATATGTTAACCATTACTGTCCATACAGCACGTCTCATTGTCTGAGCTGAAGTGGTACTGCTGCTTTGATCAGATATGTTGGACCTCTTGACCTGGACAGCAATTAAATGGCATTAGAACAGCAAGTGGGTGGGTGCCTGAGCGCTTACTGTTCAAGGTAGGGACCCAGCCCCGTGGGGTACAGTTACTGACTTAGGCCCCTTGCAGACGACCGTGGCCGTTGTCAGTGTGCGATCCGTGTATTTCACAGATAGCACCCATTCTTTTTTATGGGCCCGTACACACGACTGTGAATTTCATGGTCCCATGTGCGGGCTGACAGTCGGGCCGCAAAATATAGAATAGGTCCTGTTCCTGTCCTGTTTTGCGGCCCTTGCTTCTGTGGCTCCTATTCACTTAATGAAAGGAGCCACTGATTCACGGCAGGCCAGTTGCAGCACGGTCATCTGCAACCGGTCATAGAGTAACTTTCAGAATTTCGTGATCTACAGATACATTAGTTATATTTGCTTTTCCCTTTCAATAATGCATTTGGGGTTCTTGTTACCGCCTTCTCACGTCTTCCAGTAGGCCACTGCTAATTCAGTGTCTGCACACGACTTGCGTTGCTCTGTGTTGTATGAGAAATGCGGGGAATACAATGTAACAGATTGAATCACATAATAGGATTATGGTTTAGAATGTACTGTATGTTAGCAGCCAGAATTCTGAATGAAGCCATGGATGAGAATAAACTAGATGTGATGTAACTTGGGATCAGTCTAAATCAGTCTAATGTGCACTGATACCTAATATCTAATGGCAGGGGCTAAGTAGTTATAGAATGAATTGCAATGTTTGTAGGAATCATAAGTCATCTGTTAGGGCAGTGACATTTCCAAACCAAAGGTGCTCTTCCCTTGTTTGCTTAGCTTGAGTTACATTACTGTTGACATTGGTCTGCAGCTAAGGACACGTAATGCAAAATTCTTAAGGTGAGAGAGAGCTTGCAGGTAAAACACCAGGTGCTGCACACTGCTTCAGGTGTGGTTAAGAATGCAAAAGAATCACAAAGACTGTTTAGTATTCGGCCATGCACTGTAAAAACTTTCTGCAGGGAAACTTTGCAACATGTTCTCCAGCAAATTGTAGCTTTTTCTGCAGGTTTCTTTGTGGTCCCCATCTTGATCCTTTGCATTTTAAAACTCGCAGCAATATATAACATGCTGCAGATTTTGGTCACTGCATGTGGGTGAGATTTAAGTCTCCTCCACAGTGTAGCTACTGTAGATCTCAATGGGTTAGTTGCCGATGAGTTTGCTGTGGCTAACTTTCTGTAGTCTGTGCTCCAGGTTTCTTGTTACCCTGACTGTCCATATATCTTAGGTTTCCGCACAGCAAAAATACTCCTGTGCAGGCATACAAAGTAATCTTTCCCATTAAATCTAGTATATGCAATCAGTGGGGATCTGACTGCTAGAAATCCCACTGATTCTGAGACTTTTGGATGGAAACTTGGGTGTAATGGAAATGTAAAGGGAGTCTGACTACAGAAAAGTCCATCCAAACTATCCACAGTGCATTGCTGGGGAACATTATGTTGGGCACCATTATACTGTTAGATAAACCAGTAGATGCACCATTTCTTTACAGCCTACCTCACTACCTAACTCTAAACAACTTTTCATAAATGAATTGTGCAGGTGAATATAAGAAACTTTGTAATATATCTTAAGGTCATCTGTTTCCTTTTCCATTTTTGTTACTTTCTACATACAAGTCTATGAAGAGGGGAGGGGGAGGAGGAGGCTGCTGGAAAAGACAGTCAAACACTTTGCTACTCTGTCAGTGAGACAGAGATCGCTTTATACTGCTATATCTCCCAGTTAAGGCTTTATTATTCCACAGAATGAGGCAATAAATTATCCAACCAGCAGCCGCTTCTCCTCCCCCTCTACAGAAGTGTGTGGCTGAATATGGATCTCTGTGATCTGATTGATGATGAGGAGGAAAGCAGTTTAGTAAGTGATGACTGAAACAGATCTCCTTAAGATATATTACATGGTTTTGTGTATTCTGATCCTACAAATTTTTCAATGCTCAATATATAAACCTACAAATGTTTATTCAATTCATATAAAAGAGCCAAGAGGTTGCGGGAGAGGAGGTTGCGGGAGAGGAGGTTGCGGGAGAGGAGGTTGCGGGAGAGGAGGTTGCGGGAGAGGAGGTTGCGGGAGAGGAGGTTGCGGGAGAGGAGGTTGCGGGAGAGGAGGTTGCGGGAGAGGAGGTTGCGGGAGAGGAGGTTGCGGGAGAGGAGGTTGCGGGAGAGGAGGCCACGTCTGCACACCACCACCAAGTCATAGATCTCATTAAGGTGTAAATGTATAGAATGATCACTGATGTTTATAACAACAATACATACCCCTATATGTTCATAAGATACAAATAAACAACTCATTAGACATATATTAATAGTCAAATAACTAATTATAAATTCATAAGTGTGTTTGTGTGTGTGTGTGTGTGTGTGTGTGTGTGTGTGATATATATAACTTGTATATATTTCATTGAATTGATTTTGCACATTAGCACAGTCACAATAAATGATCGATAAAAGATTGTTTCTACATACCTGTAAAATAATATCTGTCCTGTAAACTATAAAATAGTCTACAATTGAATGAAATCCTTACTCACGTGTTGACCCCTAAGGTAACATTATTTTAGGACTCAACTTCTTATAAAACATGGAGATTTATTGAAGCCTTTATGGGAAACAAATATATGGAAAACTTCCAGCATAACAGAAATATCAGTCAATGTCTTACATTTCTTTAGCAGAAGTGTGGAGGTAGGTTTCTTCAAGATGGATCCCTTGCAGACATCTTGGCTCATGCTTATTCATCAATGTGTGTTGATCTTCTGCAGGACGATTCCGCCATCCTTCCCAAGGTCTTAGAGGAAGTAGCCAGGTTTGGAGAGAGAGACACCCAAAGTGAGAGACAGAGACAGGGACAGATCCACACAGGGAGAGGGAGACCCCCACCGAGAGTGAGACCACGACATGTGTGTCTGTCAGTCATTTATATTCATTAAAGGGGGTGTTTCCCAACATCCTTCCACTTTCTACTACTGTATTTGGATAATACCAAAATAGTCATAACCCATCCACACCCATGCACCATAAGTTACAAGAGCTTTGTCAGCAAAATACAATTAACCCTTAAAGGTCTTGAATATTGCATGTCAAATATTATTTAACAATACCATACATATACAGGAAGTAACATAAGAGGAGGTAAGTGTCTTTGTTAAATCTTTTATTTTCACTTTTACTGTTCATTTATGAAAAGTTGTTTATGACTGGAGGTACGCTTTAAATAAAAATGTTTTTTTTATAAATATTCACTTTAGGCTCAATCTGTATATTAATAAATATTTCCATGTACATTTACTGTGTAAAGATATGATGGCGTGCAGCATAATTTATCCTGCTATACACTGGTTGGTTTGATCTAGTTTCCTGGTAATACACTCCTTTTTAAAGGGCGATTAATCAGATTAATTCAAATCTTTCATTTCAATGAAGCACAATTCTAACTTTCTTCTGAAATGTGAAATCTCTGGCAGCTCCGCCCTTGATTCTAATATATTCCATGGAGACTTTCTCCTCCCGCTGCAAGCTGTGATCTGCAGTATCTTCACTGTAGTCAGTAGTTGGGTGGTAGGAAGAGGAAGCTGCATCAGATATGTGACTCAAAGGAAAAATAAGGTTGAAATTAAAATTGAGAATCAGCCGTAAGCTTTCCTCTCATACTCAGCTGGGGTTCTAGTGGTTATTCGCCCTTTTTTGTGAGCACATCAGCCAATCTGTGCCAGTGGCGATGCTGCGATTGAATTAGGACTTGGCGATTATGGCCGAAATCAAAATCCCAATTAATTGGGCATTTTACTACGATTAATGGCAATTATTTAGGTCATGCTCCTACCCGAGCTGAAATTGCTTCAGACCCCAGTGTATAATAAGCGGAGGCCAAAGGGAGGTGATCAAACATAAAAAGTACAGTGTTCACTTCTGGGCTCCGGCATGACTCCCTGTTCTCTGTCCCTTCTGACTGATATCCAAAACTGCTGGAGGCCAGTTTGATGATTGCTTTATTTTTTTTTTTTTTTTATTAATTTTACAGGCCTAGCTTGAACCATGAATAACACTAATATTTTTCGCCAACTGCCAGCCAAAAATATCCAGCACTACCAGCTGCTTTTGCCAGACTGAAGTTGGTAGTTGCAAGTGCATGTTTGCAGTATTTTCATGGCCTGGTTCAGACTAGTGCATGGACACCTTTGGTTCAGTTCCTCCATATTGCTCTGTGTAATGGCCAATGTAAACTATAAACAGGTCTAGCACTGTAGCCCCTTCAGATGGTTGATAGGCAGGGTTTTTGTAAGGTTTCTTTAAAGTTGTTACTGTATTTTAACTTGTATGTATTTTTCTGTTTTTAGTTTCCAAGCCAGCGCCTTACTGGGAAGGAACTGCAGTCATTAATGGAGAATTCAGAGAGTTGAAACTTACAGATTATAAAGGGAAATATTTAGTTTTCTTCTTCTATCCTCTTGATTTGTAAGTATCACATTTTCTAATGTATGAATTCGTAAGGAAATGGAGTCTACCACCTCCCCCAAGCATATTAGGCTGCCACACGTATTAGTGATAAACATACCTTTGGGTATGGCACTTTTGTTGATCTGGCAAAAAATAACTTTGATGTCTTATGTCAATGAGACTTGGTGCACTGAGGGCAGGACTTCATCTACCTGGCATCTTGCTGCTCATGTAGGACGGGTGATGTCATAGCAGTGAGATAATAAACTCACTGCACAAGGGTGGCACAGGCAGGAGATGGTAGAGGTCTGAGCAGCAAGAGCAGTGCACCAGGGACTTTAAGTCCCTCACCCAGTGCACCAACTGCCTTTTTTGAATAAGATTTAAAAAATTTTCTCCAAATCTACAAAAGTGACATACATAACAAAGGTATGGTGTTTGTCACTGTAGTGAGCTCTATGACATGGTGCTATGCTTGGGAGGAGATGGTAGAGTCCCTTTTAAGATTGAGTAATGTTCAGTGGACAACATATAGTGAGATTAGTGGTGTGCCTATATTAAAAAGATATGCGCAGGCTATAGTTTCACATATAGGTGTTAACCCCTTTCCCTTTTCATTTTACCATATAAATACCCTAGAAAGACAATTCTGGTTATGGTGTAACTGAAGTGCATTAGATGAGTTGTCTGCTTTACATTACTCCTGATTTATTATAAGGGTTTCCTGACCATAAACAGATCACTAGCTATCAGCTGGGAAACCTGGCAGACAGGATGTAATTCCTCAGTACTGCTTCAACAATAGAATCTAAATGTTACACACTGCCCTTTAAAATGAATAGACTCCATGTATAATGCATGGATATGCCGTCTGCTGCACCCACTCACTCCTCCAGGTTATTAATGAAGGTCCTAAATTCTGTAGGTTCAGAGGGTGAGACCCATTATATCCTGGACGCCAGTCTTCTGGTGTAGAAGCCATGAAAAAGTTCAAATACTTTGTGCGAATCAGATATGCACTTTTCTTTATTTTGCGCCCTCAACACTTTCCTAGAAGGGGGAGTGACAAGAGCGATGACGTGGACAGTCAACTCTGCTAGATTTATGTAACTGATGTAAATGATCCCTTAAATCTATGCCAGCTAGAAGCTGGTGTCGATCTCTGTGCAGATGGAGGGTGCACCTGATCTGAGGGTGTGTAACTCCTCATAAATGAGGTGCTACATTCTCCAGTGAAGGGAATATGGAGACTGGCATTAAACGCAGCACTGGGATGCCTGTGTTTTATTTTATAATTTTATATGCATTATAGCAAAGGGGGAGGGACACTTGACATTTCACTTTTTTATATAATATATAGCGAGAATCTCTCACTTGGCATTTGATGGGTTAAGTGCCTGTGATCTGAGAAGTGTCCATGGGAAACAGGTTCCCTGCGGCTATGGCGCCAGCTCAGCTCCTGACTTGGGTGCCATATTTAAAGTCCTGGCATCTGCTGTACAATTATGGTGGGGGAAATCGAATTAGATGGTTTGGGTAAAACGCACAAACAAAAATGACTGAAACATCTCCTATACTGTACAATGTCTCTTCCTTGTAAAGTATGTGGTACCATGCCTCTATTACCAGGCAATGAGCCCAACAACACTACTGTCCGGTAGGTGGTGCTGTCATGCTGCCCTGTAACTCATGTGCTATACAGATTGTGCCCAGGGCTTACTATTGTATTGTATAGTATTAGGGATAGCCGTATGAGGCTTACTGGTGGAGGAAAGTTACAGTATGTGTTAAGCTGTTACATGTGCCACCTGGTGGTGGTAATGGGCTATTACATGTATTACACGTGAAGCTTTTTTTTTTCTTCTTCCTTTGACCTGTCTAGTTGCATGTACACCAATGTAATGCCATTGAAAAATACATTATTTCATAAAAGGTAGTTTGAGGTTCTCTTTAGGTGTTTGGTATATTAACATTAAAAATAATGTAAATGTATATAATTTTATATTTATCATGAGTCAATTTTTTTTTCTTCAGCACATTTGTATGCCCGACAGAAATTATTGCCTTTGGGGACCGCATAGAGGAATTTAGATCAATAAATACTGAGGTTGTTGCCTGCTCCGTGGACTCCCAATTCACACACTTGGCATGGTTTGTATCAATGGATTATTTTGTTATGTCAATCAAGATGAGAGAATTGCTTCATAGTGGACGGCATTCCTTACAAAATTTTCTAAACTTCCAGGTGGAAGTTTGAGGGGTGAAAGGGCAAACCTAAAACTTTTGGCGTTCACCATCCACAAATTGTTATATTCTGGGGTGTTTTCAGACCCCAGAATATAATAATTGGAGGCCCAGGGAAGGTGCGGTTTAAAAAAAAAAAAAAAAATATATATATATATATATATATATATACCTATATATATATTATGCTGCATTCCTTGCATCTTACAGCCTCCTCTATAACATCTAATAACTTGCAGTAACAATCAAGGTAAAATACAAAATACAACTTTATTAATAAAATGAGATGTACAAATACATACTACAGGATCTGACATAACACGTGGTCATAGGAGAATATACATGAGTAATGTGAATGAAGTCTAATGGCTAGACTCAGCATAGCCCCATAAGGAAGTATGGTGTACAAAGCCTATTACAATCTGCTATAATCCCCCACACAAGATCAAATGGGGGAGGGAAAGACATAAACCAAAAGTTTAATCTGAAGCTAAATGAACGGCTCCATACAGACCAATAGTAATGGGCGTGCCCCATCACTATCGCCTCTTGTTGATGGTTCTCTTTTATGTGGTTATGTCTGATCCAGTACTATTTGTACTCTCCTATTTGTATGTCATTTGATTAATAAAGTTGTATCTTACCCTGATGCTTGTTACTGCGAGTTATTGGGTGTTTTGGCTTATGTTACTTGCAGTTTTTCTGTTAGAAGTCTTTTTAGTAGCATTGCAGCCTCCTCTGTCAGTGGCTCCAGGTCATCGCTGAGGCCTGTGGTGGGTCCCCAGTGGTCATGTGAAGGGCGTTGACATCATGACTTTCAGGTTTTTTTTTTTTATATAAAGCTTTTATTCATGCAGATGAAGTAAATGGTGTATACCAGTAATGGCTGCATGTGGACAAATCTTTAAGTATTTTTGTTGTGCCTAGAATACCTCATATGAAACTAGTTCCCCCTTCTCCACCAAAAAGTCAAGAGGATAAAATGTGCAAAAAAAAAACAAGAAATGTTGCTGTATATATCTAATGAAATTTTTGTAAAAATGCATTTTTTAATTTTCTTTTCCACAGGATTAATACACCACGGAAGCAAGGTGGGCTTGGGCCAATGAAAATTCCTCTCCTTTCTGACTTGACTCATCAGATTTCCAAAGACTATGGTGTATACTTGGAAGACCAGGGTCACACACTCAGGTTTGTGTTGTCCACACACAAGATCAATACTGTACAGATCCTGGTATTCTGTAAGTCACTGCTGATGACTGGATAGGTTATCAGGGTCACATCAGTTGGGATCTGACACCCGGACTATGCATTGATCAGTTGTATTGGCAGCCACAAATGGCCCTGCTCGTATTCAAGTAAATGAGAGCAAAGCTACAGTTCCTCCGGTACCATCACTAGTGTGTGGATCGGAAGCTGTATGCAGTGTACAGAGCTCTGTACTCTAGTGGTGGTGCCAGGATACTGCAGCTCCGCTCCCATTCACTTGAATATAAGCAGAGTTGCTTCCAGCCAGACCGTGACCAATCTGATGGATAGATCATCAGTATCCAATTTTCCTGGGTCTCTGACAATCTCTTTAATAAGGTTAAAAAAATAAAGTTGGTCTGAGAAAGGTGATATCAGATTGGTCCACCGATATACTGTCTAGTCCTTGAATAGAATAGCTGTGGAACAAGGCTATTGGTGTATTACAATATATAATGCTTCTGAAATGTCAGGATACAGTATCACATCAGCCACATGACCAGCATCCATATCTTCACTTCTAGAATCCATGCTAGTTAATAATTCTCCACTAGAAATCTTAGTTCATCCCATAGTTGCTGGAATTTGGTTAAAGCTTGTATGTATTTTATAGCTTGACAGATATGTTTTCTAAGTGACCACATTTAGGGAGAGATTTATTATGCCTTGTTGGTCAGGGGAAAGTGGATGAAGTGTGCGTGAGGTCACCAGCCCAACCAGATTTGTGATCATTTTCATGTGAAAATGGTGACTAAAATCTATAGAGTTCAGTGCAGGCACATCATAAATCTCCCCCGTGCTCTTGGGCTCTATTCAGATGACCGAGATGCAACACAGCAGTAAAAAGGACTTTGTTAAACCAGTCGTGTGATGGCAGGGAATAATAGGGAAGGCCCCATATACTGCAGAACCATGGCAAATCTTGGTGATTTCACAGCAAATTCTGCACATGTTGCATACAGATATTGCTAGAGATTCACTGCAAATTTCACTCCTATACATTGAAGGCATGACTTGAAAATCTGCGGCATGCTCAGCGTTCCACATGGAAATCTTCTATTACACGTGCATGGCTTGTTCAAAACCCCACCTACATATATGTACTATGATTTTACTGTGTATTTGTGATGTAGAATCTGAAAAGTCAAGACTAAGAATTATTTTTTTTTCTTTAACAGAGGACTTTTTATAATCGATGACAAGGGAGTTCTTCGTCAGATTACAATGAATGACCTTCCTGTTGGTCGATCTGTAGATGAAACACTTCGTCTTGTTCAAGCATTCCAATACACAGACAAACATGGAGAAGGTAAGAAAAGGTTACATCCATACCTGATGGTGGTGTTACCCTAGAAGGGGGGCTTGTCAGCCAATGCAAATTTTGCTAGTTAAATCCTGAATAAAAGGTTGCACATTCAGTTCACTGTACTTGCACATCTAAAAATGTAAAAAGCATTACAGGTAAACATACTGTTATGCTTGGTAGTAAGTAAAGTTTAAAGGGATTTTCCGGACCTAAATTGAAGTTTCACAATATCGGATAGGACCATCAGTGTGTGATCTGTCAGGGTCCAACTTCTGGACCCAGCACAGATCTGTGCTAGCAACCTCTGGTGCTGGAAGCTGTTAGTGGATTGGAGGAACTTGCAGTGCTCTTCCCATTCAAGTATAGGAGTTTATATTCCTGAGATGGTACCAAACCACAGAATATAAGGTCCATGTCGTTTTTACCGCACTTTGAACACCATAAAAAGAAAACAAATAAGAAAATTCCTATTCTTCTGGAAGGCAAGGAGTGGATCATATGGAATGCTCTTATACAAATTAGAATAAGGTCACACAAAGTCCCTGTTTGCAAAGCTTACACGTCTAACTTGTAGTTTTGGGATATATTGGAAAAGAAAACTTGTAAAAAGACAAAGTATCCTTAAAGGGGTCATTCAGTTCATATTCATATATTTATACCCCCAGTAACTGTGCTATTAAATAACAATATGAACTGGAAAACTACTTTTAACCTTCCAATACTAATCCATATGTATATCTGGTATTGCTGTCCTTTAAATGTCATAGATTTTAGCAAGTTGTTTCCAAAAATAAATTTCACTTCTGTTTTCTTTAGTTTGCCCTGCTGGGTGGAAGCCTGGTAGTGAGACGGTAAGTACATAATTTCTTCTTGTAACTCTTCCTAGTGTTGTTGATACATACAGTTTGTGGCTTCAGGCAAATCTGAGAAAAATTCTATATATCCAGATAGAGCATTAGTAGCAGTCTTATGCTTTAGCCTTAAAATCACTCTGCCCAGACTCTATCAAATGCTTTGCCAACCCAACTTGTGCTACACAATAATTTTGATCTGTATGTTCACATAGCATAAAAAAGATTCTGTCTCAGTGCCACATTTATTTGGTTAACTTAGATCAGACCTGATGAAGCTATGAAAGTTTGGTGGCCAAGGCAGGAACTGTAAGTAGACATACAGCGCATAGCTAATAGTCTTCTGAGTTATGGTGATTTACTTATAGATGTCGTGTGATTTAAGTACGATCCCTCTCTGCCATCTACTGTAGACAGGTGGACTTCTGTGCCCACTTTATCAAATATATATGGCAGCAAGAAACCAGTTTTAGTACCACCAACATTCTTTGCTCCTTTTGTCCTAAAATTTGGCTGTGAGTTGGCAAATAATGGTTGGAGCTTAGTTTTTTTCTCTTGGCACTTTAAAGGGAAGCTATTTGGATGCTAAATAACCTACACAAAATATTTTCTTGAATAAAATATTGCTGTGGAACAAGAGGGATCCTAATCATTCATGCATAATCAACCTATATAGAATCCAAACCACTGTAGTAAGAAGATACCATCACAGACAAATGTACAAAATATTAAATATTTTTGAGACAAGGAAAAATTTAGAAACCTCACACAAAGTAGAGGTCATGGCATCATCTGGGCATATTACAATAACATATATAAGATGACCTATCTTGCTTTCCAAATCACTATATCAATAAACAATATGGTTTTCACAATCCCATCCAATGACAGGCAATATAACACCGTTATAGTTAGTGTGTCAACATAAGTGTATAAATGGTATAGGCAATGTAACTCTATTGAAATTTATGTGCCAACATGGATATAATAAAAATGTAAACAATATAGTAATTATTGAGATTAATGTATCCACATCAAAATATCTTTTGGACAAGCAGAATTGTGCATACATATATTACATAGTACATATCAAACACCATAAAGATAGTAAATACCCAGGTAGCTGCCACAATCTCCAACACGCGTCTCGCCCACGCTTCGTCAGGGGGCTGCAAGGATTTGGACACTAAACCACACACAGTTCCTTATGGATGAGTGGTTTATATTCCTAAATAGCCTTGTTGTAACACATTCCAGTGCGCCTGGTTCCTGCGCAAGGACTTCCTAAATTCCTTAGCTGCTCCTACTGCAGACTACAGTAGTTAGACTTGTATGACTTAGAGGACCTTTCATGTACTCATCAATGTGTGCAGTATGATATACCACTAAAAAGCTAACAGTGCACTGAATTAAGTGCACTGTTGGTTTTCCTGGTATGTGCCCTGGTGCTGGACATATCAATGCCGTTAATTTCAGCACAGATATCTCCCTACTGTCAGATGGACAGGCCTTACAGTGGTAAGGAACACCGCCTCTGACAGTATAAGGCTATGGAAGAGTACAGTCGGGGAGTTTCTCACAGCTCAGCAATGACACTATGCTGTAAGGCTCGCCCTTTTGACAGTGGGGAGATATTGGTACCGAAATCTCCAGCACCGCTGAATTCAGCGCACTGTAGACTTTCTAGTGGTATATAAAACCGCATATTCATGACAACATGAAAGGTCCTCTTTAAAGAGGAAATATGGATAGAGGATAAATAGCTGATCAGTAGTTATCTGTCTGCTGAACCCCCAGGTGATCCTGAGAACAGGAGGCGGTATCCCTGGAAGAAATGCAGTCTTGCTGAATGTAGGCGAACTCCCTGCTGGAAGGGACAAATCCTTCTCCCATTTATTTCAGTGGGAGCGCTGAAGATGCCTTAAGTAAAGCACTTGGCTATGTCCTGCACTCCCACTGAAGTGAATGGGAGCACAGGTGCAGCCTGTCCAGCAGGGACATGCCTACATTCAGCCCAGTTGCATAAAACATTACCCCAATTGCCCTCCCTGACACTGCATAGAGGATAAATATGCTTTGTGATAGAACCCCTTTATATCTGTCTATTAAGCTTCTTCACTAGAACTATGTTTATCTGCACAGAAAGTTGGCCCTAAAAGTTTTAGAAACTGTCCTATGCTAAATTTGGTGTGTTTTCGTGCAGGAGTGTGTGAAAGTGTTTGTGATGTAGCTTGTATTTGTACCAATTTTTTTATTTTTTTTTTTCTGTAGATAATTCCTGACCCAGCCGGAAAGCTGAAATATTTTGGCAAGCAACACTGATGCTTGTACTGTGAATATGCATGGATCAGTACTTGTTAAAGCTGGTTGGTTACATTCAATAAAATTCTGTGAATTTTGTTACTCTTGCTTGTTGGTGGTTTTTTTTTCTTTTTGTCTGCTGTAAATGTCCAATCAATTTTGTGACACTTTGGAGGTTATTTAGCTTTTGGGATCTCCATCTGGTTGGCACACAAAGTAGTTTGCTGTCCATATAATAGGAGTTTGGTGCGGCTGACCTCTTAATCACACAGTGCAAGCAATACGTTCACATTAACTTTTTTTTTTTTCCATTAACCTAAGACAAAAGGTTGGTATACTACATTTTTGTGTCCTAAAGTCTGTCCCTGGCACACACTAACCTAAACTACATATCATACCACATGCTACACTAACATTCCTACTTACCTTCCAATGTAAAATATCAAGCAATAAGGCTTACAGATAAGGAATAGGTCAGTAGACATCAATCCCACAGTCGGTAATGGAATAGTCCTTAAGCAGACACTAGCAGTGGGGGGCAGACCCTCTCCTCACAAAACAAGGTGATTTCTCACAAACCATGGCTTTTTTTTTCTTTAAGGAAAAAAATAAAAAAAAAATTGTAAGATACAATGCCTCCTGGATTGTTCCAACAGTGTGAATCGCAGGAATTGGCCAATAACTATCGAGTGATATGACAGGCTTATTCTGGGCCACAGTGTCTGAGATCATGTTCCATGGGCATCCAGCAAACTCTGTACAAAGAGGCACACTGTGCAAAGCAGTTTCCTCCATGATTGGGCACGTGGGGTAGTACAAATTGTACAGTGCTGCGGAATATGTTGGCGCTATATAAATAAAATTTATTATTATTATTGGGCTTGCACAGGTTACAGGTATGCATGAATAACTGAAGGAGCAGTCCTTCTTGGATAATAATCCATGACATGCCCTTGTGCCCATTGAACTAGCCTGTCATCTTCCTGTAATTAAGAAATGGCAGTTACCAGGAACAGTGGAGGTCAAGATACGGTCTGGAAGACCAAGAAAAATGTCAGAGACAGCTGCTCATAGGATTGCCAGAGTGGAAAATCAGAACCTCCACTTGACTGAAAGACCTTCAGGAAGATTTAGCAGACACTGGAGTTGTGGTACATTGTTTTACTGCTCAGCGATACCTGCTCAAATATGGCCTTCATGGAAGAGTCATCAGAAGAAAACCTATCCTGTGCCCTCACCATATAATTCTGCATCAAGTTTGCAAAAGAACATCTAAACAAGCCTGATGCATTTTGGAAACAAGTCCTGTGGACTGATGAGGTTAAAATATAACTTTTTGGCCACAATGATCAAAGGTATGTTTGGAGAAAAAATGGCACAGAATTTCAGGAAAAGAACAGCTCTCCAACCATTAAGCATGGGGGTGGATCGATCATGCTTTGGGGTTGTGTTGCAGCCAATGGCACGGGGAACATTTCACAGGTAGAGGGAAGAATGGATTCAATGAAATTTCTGAATATTCTTGAAGAAAACATAACACCATTTGTAAAAAAGCTAAAATTGAAAGGAGGAGGAGGATGGCTTCTACAAATGGACAACGATCCTAAATGCATGTCAAAATCCACCATAAACAACCTAAAAAGGCGCAAGCTGAAGATTTTACCATGGCCCTCACAGTCCCCTGATCTGAACATCACTGAAAATCTGTGGCTAGACCTCAAAAGAGCAGAGCATGCAAGATGACCCAGGAATCTCACAGAACTGGAAGACTTTTCCAAGGAAGAATGGATGAAAATCCCTCAAACAAGAATTGAAAGACTCTAGGCTGGCTACAAAAAGTATTTACAAGCTGTGATACTTGCCAAAGGGGGTGCTACTAGGTACTAACCATGCAGGGTGCCCAAACTTTTGCATCGGACCATTTTCATTTTTGTTATTTTGAAAATGTAAAATATGAATTTTCAAAAAAAATTCATTGGGAATGTGTCAACTTTAATGTTATGCCTTTTGAAGATAATTTTATCTTCAACTTGCTTACCTGTTCCCAATAAGTCATTTTGACCTGCGGTATCCAAACTTTTGCATTCCACTGTATATGGGTTAGGAGGGCCATTGTGTCTCCTTGTGGAGACTGCCTTTGCAAGCCATACGCTCATTGCTGGTCTTCTGTGTTCCAGAACAGCTGGCGTAAATAAGAGCTATAGTTTTACATATGTTGTAAATCTGAAGGATCCAGGGAGGATACACCCCCCCCCCTCCACTAAGCCCCATTAGGCCTTTTTTTTTTTTTTTTTTTTTTTTTTTTTACAGACCTGCGCAAAAGTTTTACTTTTTTTACAGTGGAAAATTGATGTGAAAAGATTGACAATGAGAGACACGGGCAGTGCAGCACACCGTGCTACCTGAGGACACAGTAATCAATACATATTTCACTGTCAAGGGTAAGTTCACACTACTGTTATTTAATGTTTGTGACATCCATCAGCGAATGAGAGCAATGGACATTAAAGAGGACTTTTCACCTCCTCATCGATGTGCGGTATTAAATACCACTAGAAAGCTGACAGATTTCAATTTCCCCAGATTTCAATCCCATTGAGAACCTGTGGTCAACCCACAAATAACAGATGGACAAACAAAAACACAGAACTTGTGATTAAACTCCAAGCACTGATTGGTAAGAATGGACTAGGTCATCAGGATTTGGTCTAGAAGCTGATATTCAAAATGCCAAGGAGAATAATAGAAGTCTTGAAACATAAGGGTCAACACTGCATTTTGCATTTGCAGATCCCCTAAAGTACCAGTACAATAGAAAACCAAATAAGTGACACCTATTTGGAAACTACACACTTCAAAAATTTTTTCTAGCATTATAGTGATTGTGTTGACCTTAGATGCAGAATTTATTAACACTATACTGTGATCATGAAAATTGTTTTCCAGTGAAACTTGGCTTTAGTTATATGAAGAAAAAACATCCCATATTTTTTTTTATGCAAAGTATGGGGTATAGCTATTGTGGTCAATATCAGTATTCTGCTTGTCCTTATACTTGATCAACAAGTTTTTCTCCTCTCACCTAGGGAGGCTTCTGATTTATGCACACAGTGCTATATGCTGCAGTACCTCTGGAGGTGAGAGAATTAAAGAGTGAAATGCTGGTATAAGAGTTATACATATAGTGGTGCTAACCCTGGTCTAGCCATGGGTGCAACAAATCGCAAACTATTTTCCTATTCGCTCCTCACCTTGTCCTCTTATTGGGAAGGTATTGGCAGAAATGAAACCTCCCTTTGTAACGAATCTGGAACATATCTATTGTAATGAACTGTGCATTATAGTTATAAGAGGGCACCCTGGCAGCAGATCACCAACAGAGCCGCCAGTAAAACCCACTTATGTAGGTAAAATGTTTGATCTGGGCAGTATAAAACTCAATAAGCCGCCATTCTGTTTGCGACTCCAGATTAGAATGGCCCAAAGTGGGTGATTGTTACATTGAATATGATCTATTGCTGTCATTAATCATAGTCATGAAAGGGGCCCTTAGTAAACAAGGTGGTGGTTGCTGCGCTCTAAGACAGCCCCATTCACTACCATTCACTACCACTGTAGTTTACAAAAAGAATGTTGTGAGCGGCTGCCCAGAATTGATTGATCAGTGAATTTCAATGACTGCTGGTGCTTGGGAGGCAGGTGAAGTAAATAGGTTCTTCTGCCTTGTCACTAGATACAGTGACTGCTTCCAGATGTGCTGTACATGTAAGGTAATATCAGTTACTGCACTGAATTCAACTCTGTGTTCTCAATCACTTGCTTGACATGATCTGCATACTGTATCAAACATATTAAAATATTTCTCAAATCAGATGTTTCTTACTTCTGCTACTTCTGGGCAAATACGGTTTCTGATCTTTTAGACTTTGCTATTATGTGCATTCAGTGACCGGGTTTTCCAGCCCAAATGGAGTTTCCATACTGATGACCTATTCACAGGATAGAAAAAAAGAAAGGGTTGGGCGCGCCCTAGCCAAGTCTGTATTGTTATACAGTATATTTATGCATATTATTGTGTGTGTAATGTATTATGTATACTTTAGTGTTTCTGTTTTTCTTGATTTCTTTTTATGGTGCTGCTTCACTTGGTCCTCGATCCCTGTTCCCTCTGGCCTATTGTCTGCGGAGATGGTCACCTGTAGATACCATAACCCATCAGTAAGGTTTTATTCATGGTTCGGTTGTGTGGCTGCTGATCTCTGTGCACAATGTGTGGTCATTGGTATCCACAGTCGAAGATCATTAATGTTTTATGTTGTATTGATTAGGCTAATATAATATCTTGATTGTGTTTCTAAAGAAAATATTAATATAAATCCATTGCATTTTATTTTTTGTTTGGCTACTTATATCACTATTATGATGCAAGGTCTTTCCATATGTAAGTATGTATATGAATATTAGAGATGACCACATTTCTCAAAAGTTCAATTAGGCAGTTCGATTCGAAGTTCCAAAAAAATTTGATCCGAATTACTTCGCGGCGAATAAACAGATATTTCCGGGCTGCAGAGAGTTGGGGTGGGCGGTAAAATGCCAGAAGCCCTTGGATGCCGCGGTCATGTCTATCCTTCCATCTCTCCATCTCAGACAACTTTTATTCATGTGGAAGGTTCTGCTAACAAGCAAAGACACGCCTACCCAATCACATCACTAGAGAACATCATGTGACCATCTGATGTCACAAAGGTCCTTACTAAATATTCGTTACCATGAAGCATCAGGAAATCCGGAATCGTGGAGAAACGAAGATTTCCTGAAATTCGGATCGAATTCCACTTCTGCAGAATCGATTCGCTCATCTTTAGTGAACATGTTCAAACATTTTTAGAGTTAATACTATTACCCTCTCCTTGAGGGTGTTTCCCTTTTAAGCATGGATTGTAGTATGCCAAAACTTTTTTTTTTTTCCCTTCTCCGCCCCCTGGTTTTTTTTTTTTTGTCAAGTTGTTTTGTGGAAGCTTTTGTTATATTAGCGCTTGCAGTACTTAAGCGCAGTTGCTCACTGCTGAATCGCCTTGCCTTTATATTTGTCTATTTTTTTTTTTCTTTCCCCCCTACTTGTACTTTTATTTATTTATGGCTGTGTTTTTAGGCAAATTGTGAGGGCCGATTCCCTTGGTGATAACAGCCCCACCGTGCTTTCGGTTTACAGTTGCCTGTTCCCCTTTTTTCTCTGGCTGTTTCAGTTCCAAACAACAATTCTATTCACAGGATAGGCCATCAGTATGTGATCTGTGGTTTTTGGTTTTGGCCCCTGCCTGGGGGGGCTTGACTTTTTTTTGAGTTTCTGCCGTTTTTTTGTACCCGGGTTAACTTCCCCCCCTTTGGTCCCTTCTGCTTTCTCCGCCCTGTCCTCTCCCCCCCCTGTGTTTGGGCTCCTGCGTTTAGGTGGTCCCAGGGCTGGGGGGTGGGGTGGGGTGGGTTTTGGGGTTTTGGGGGTTTTTTTATTTTTTTTTTTTTTTTTGTGGGGGGGGGGGGTGGGGTGGGGGGGTTTTTTTTTTTTTTTTGTTTTTTTTTTTTTTTTTTTTTTTTTTTTTTTTTTGGTTTTTTTTTTTTTTTCTCAAAATTTTTTCCGGTGGCCTCAGTTGTGTTGTGGGGGTGGCCCCCCGGCACACAGCTGCTCCTCTGGCAGCTTCCGCACATGCAGGCAGCTCCTACTTAAGTAATAGGAATGGCGCTGCAATTCCCTAGAATCACCACTATATAGTGGATGGGGCTGCTATTACTTGAATAGGGGCAGCCTGCATGTGCTGTGAGCAGCTTCCAGAACCTGGAGGCTGCCTGAAAAGCTGGGGTCCAGACATCGCACCTCTACAGATCACATACTGATGACTTATCCCATGAATAAGTCATCAGTATGGAGAACCCCTATAAGTGTGCAGCTGATGGTTGATGCCAAGAATAGATTATCCTCAAGAAATATAGTTTTCATCAGAATACCAAAAATCTTGATGCAACAGAAAGATTCTGTAAACCAATATGAACAAAAAGCAAAGCATTGTCAAACAAAAAGAAAAATATATTGGGGGAAAGTTATTAATCTCCTACTTAATTTCTCTGTCATAATAGAAATTGAAACCCATTTTCAAATGCCATTTCTGCATTTTTTTTTTTTTTTTTTTTGTGCAAATGATGTTATTACGCTGCCCTCGCTACTTTCTGAAAAGGGGGAGCAGCATGAATGCTAAACCCTGCAATGGTGGCTTACTGAGATTTCTGGTGTAAATGATGACTAAAATCTATGTCAACTACAATCTGGCATGGATTTCAGTTTAGGTGCAATGGCTGGAGGATATGCTTAGTCTATAAAAAGGCGTGCGCCTTATCATAAATTGGATGCATCCTACGGTGGTGCACGGGATATCAAAAACTGTATTTATAATCCTCCAGAAAATGCAAAGATGGCAAGATGTCAAATTATATTTTGCACCCAGCAGTGAATAGATAGTACAAAGTTTACTGTAAATGTAGGTATTTGTTAATGTACAATAAAAGGGGCTGTCAAAGATCAAAAAAATTACATGTAGTTAGAAGGGGAGAGCTAAAAATAAATATGCAGTGTAATGTCACCCCTGAAGCCACTCCGCATGCAAACAGAGCAGCGGAGCTGATGGCTGACCCAGCACAGGAACACAGGCATATTTATTTCATAGCCCTCCCTTTCTGACTGCGTGGGATTTTTAATTTTTTTTTAATCCCAGACATCCCCTTTTAAGTAAAATTTTGGTGCAGCGAAATCCAACCTGCACAAGGGCACTATATAGTGTATTTTTCAAAACTGCATAATCTATACAAGTGGAAGTTCTCCAGTCGATAACCCCAAATTAAAATCTGCATTATGACAAAGGTATGATCAGTAACTAGTCCACTAGCATTGTGTATCAGCATGCACTTTCTTGTACTTGTTTTAGAGTTTACATATCTTAAGTTAGATACATTGTAAAATGGTTGCATTTTTATTATTTTTTTTATTTTAAATATAGCACCTAATAACAGCATACTTGCCATACTCATATGTGAACACATGATGGTGCTAGATTTCTATTTATTGACGAATCTGGTTAAAATTGTGACCCTGTGAAAATGTGTATTTTCAATCAAAAGAGAGCAAGGCCCAGGTAACACATTGCATTTTTTTTTTTTTTTTTTGCACAATTCATAATAGTGACAATCTTGTACACGACCCCACAGTAAATAAAAGATCTATTACATTATATATACATATGTGTGTGTAATTATAGCACTGGCCAAATTAGTACAGTAAATGTACTCAGAATCTCTCACCGTGAAGATACAGGCCCTGATATGCATTACTGTCATCTTTCAGAATGGAAATATCATCTACAAATATGTATGGTGAAAGCGTTTCAGTGAAGAGCTGGTAACAATGATGATTTTATATTTAATGCTGTCATGTTTGAAGTTCAATAAAAGTAGGAGGTTTTTACCCATATTTGATTCAGCACCAGATTTGTTCTGTCTATCTGTAGTATATATGCTCTAAAGGTACAGTGGCTTTGCGCAATGTAATATGGGGCTGGACATACTTTGTGTCGGAGTTTTTGTCAAGGGTCTACTGTGCAGATTCCATCACAAATTCCTGATGAAGAAACCCTGCATGGAGGTTTTTTTTTGGTTCAGCAAAATGACAGGCATAATAGATATCCGACGGACAGGGCTGCTTAACCATAGGACAAAAGGTGCATGTGCCCCAGGCCCTATTGTAGCGGGAGCGCCCTCAGTTGACCCAGACTGAGTAGAACAGTCCCTCTGATCCAGGCGGTAGGTTGCGATCTGATAAAATTAAATACAATGGTAGAGCTTGGAGCTGTCAGCACCCTGCTCCACCATTCAGGTTTCGGCTGATGATGTCTGCAGTAGGGAGGCACAAGAAGCACCGAGCTGGAGACAGCACTACAGCCAGAGCCTGCAGGCAAGTATATGGGATTGGGGTTAGGTGAGTATAACTTTTTTTTTTAGCATTGTTATGTAATATATTATTTAAATGGTCACCGTGAGGGTATTATGTGGGGGCTACTTGAGGGGACATTAAATCATGTGGGACCCACTTATGAAGCCTTTGAATTAAGCCAACTAACGTGTTTAAAACAGACCTGCCAACAGACCCCATTGTTGTCAATGTTACCTGTCACGTTCCATAGGTGTCTGTCATATAAAAGATCCTTCTTTTAGCCACAGATGTGAATTCCAGCCTAATAAAGTGGTTGTCCAAGGCTCTGTCTTTCTAAAACCAAATACATAAAAAAGAGCTATACTCACTTTTATAAATGTCCTGCTGTCTAGCCCCTTTGATCCAGACCCTGCTATCCAGAAGTGACGGCTTCTCATGTGACCACTGCAGCCAGTCATTGGCTCATGTGTGCATGAATGGGACATCACTATAATGATAGGTGAGAGCCAATGTTGCTTTAGTAGCAGGAGATATAAAAGATGAATATTGCTTATTTTTTCATCTTGGAAAGATTCCTGCTCAGACTTTTTTATATATATCTCAGACAACCTCTTTCAATTGTGGACAAGACATTTTCTCCTGCTCTATCATATTCTGACTTTGGAGACATGCTAGAAAACACAGTCACAGAGTAGGATAGTTGTCGATGCAACAACCTGTGCAAGTAGTGTGCACAGGTCCTATTCTAAAAAGTAAAGGATCAATGCGTTAAACTTGCAGAGAATTCATTTTTCCTTCTTCCTGCAACTTCCCCCCCCAGCATGCACTAGCGTCTCTCCACACATGACGTCAACTGCGAGACACTGCCTGGAAAATCTCTTTAGGCTAAGGCCCCACAATATGGAAACGCAACATTTTTGTCGCAGATTTTGCTGCTTTTTTTTTTTTTCAAGTCAGGAGTGGCTTTAAAATGAATGGAAAATATATAGGAACCTCATAGATGTTTCCCTTCTGTTAAATCCACAGCAAAATCTGCAACAAAAACGCTGCCTTTCCGCAACAGGAGGCATTAGCCTAATAAAAAATAAATAAATAACATCTCACTGAATAATTGCTTCCCATCCTAACACATACTATTATTTTTTTGTATCTTTTTTTCTGCAAAAAGACTGCTGCAGCTGCAGTATGTATCTCTTGTCACAACTGTTAAGTTCTATATAGTATAAGAAACAATGTCCCAGAACTAGAAAGTTATTTGTATTTTAAAAGTGCAAAGCTGCTTGCACAGTACGATACCGCCACATTGTCCACACTTCTCCTCCACAGACCAGGCCCATTTATTCTACAGTATAAAACTTCAATTGCACTTCAGTAAAAAAAACAAAACCTTGGAACTCTTGTGACTCTGTGGGCCACTTTCAGGATTATCGTCACTTTCAAGATTCCCTATTCTTCTTTATTATTATTTATTTATTATGCTTACTTATATAGCGCCATCATATTCCGCAGCGCTTTACAGACATTGACAGTCACTGTCCCATATAGGGCTCACAATCTACATTCCCTATCAGTATGTCTTTGGAGTGTGGGAGGAAACCCATGCAAACACAGGGAGAACATACAAACTCCTTGCAGATGTTGTTCTTGGCAGGATTCGAACCCAGGACAAGTTCTTAATGACATTGCTTGTATGTTTCGGGGAATTGTCTGCATCAGCAAGTTCTCTCCCAAGCAAAAATTTCAAAGCAGACTGGGGTTTCAAGATGTGCTGTGCAAGCTCTTTTGAAGACGCACCAAGAACCAAGCAATGTTGAGGACAGTAGACACAGTGGTTAGCCAACAAAGCGTAGTGCAGCAGATAAGACACCTCATGCTTACTTCCTTTTGAAATCAGAAAAAGTCCAGCCGTGCCATAAGCTCAGAACTGGCAGAAACCAGTGTGACCCAGGTACACCCATCTACTGTCGGGAGATGTCAGACCAGAAGTGGTCTTCATTAGAGATGAGCGAATCGAAGCTGCAGGGGTGGAATTCGATACGAATTTCAGAAAATATTCGATTCTCATTGAATCCGGATTTCCTCACGCTTCGTGGTAACGATTTGCATTTAGTTCAAAATGCTTGCTATACATATTAGGACATGGGGCAAGAAACTCTGGGAACGCGGGATCACCCACAATGCCATGCGTGCAGCCAATCAGCAGCCAGCCCTGTGATGTCACATCCCTTTAACCCCTTCTCGAGCGCAGACAGCATGTTTGACCGCTGCATCCAAAGTGTTAAATCCCCCGATCGGTTATGGAGCAGGGTGTTAGCTGTAACTGACACCTAACACTCTGCCCCATAACCGATTGGGGGGTTTTACACCTTGGATGCTGCAGTCAAACATGACCGTGGCATCCAAGGGGTTCCGCCATTTTGATGCCCACCCCGGCTCTCTGCAGCAAATAAATAGCTGTTTTTGTTACGCGATTCGGCGCGATTTAATTCGAATCGAATAAAATTGTGTCACGAAATTCGGCAGAGTTGCCAAATCAAATTTTTTAATACTTCACTCATCTCTAGTCTTCATGGAAGAATTGCAGCCAATAAGCGATACTTTTGACCTGGAAACAAGGCCAAGTGACTCAACTATGCAAGAAAACAGAAAACATAGGAACTGGGTACAAAAAATGGGAGCAGATGTTTTGGACTAGGGAATCAAAATGTGAAATATTTGGCTGTAATAGAAGGCAGTTTGTTCACCGAAGGGCTGGAGAGCAATACAATAATAAGAGTCTACAGGCAACAGTGAAGCATGGTTGAGGTTCTTGAGGTTTTGGGCTGCATTTCAGCAAATTGAGTTGGAGATTTTGTCAGGATTATTGATGTCCTAAATGCTGAGAAATACAGGCAGATACTTATCTTTCATTCAATAACATCAGGGGAGATATGATTGACTCCAAATTTATTCTCCTGCCAAATAACATCCCCAAACATTCATCCAATGTCATTAAGAATATCTTATCAGCATAAAGAAGAACAAAGAGTCCTGGAAGCGATGATATTATCCGCACAGAACCCTGATCTCCACATCACCGAGTCTGTCTGGGATGACATAGAGATAGAAGGATTTGATCAAGCCTTTATCCACAGAAGATCTGTGCTTAGTTCTCCAAGATGACGGGAACAACCTCCCTGCCGAGTCCTTCAAAAACTGTCTGCAAATGTACCTAGAAGAACTGATGGAATGCAAAGAAAAAGGTCACACCAAATATTGATGGGATTTAGATTTCCCTTTTGTTCATTCAATTTGTATTTTCTAATTTACAAAAATAAACTATTAACAATACTATTTTTTTTAAAGTATTCTTACTTTGTAGCATTTTGAGGCATACCTGCCTGAAACTTTTTCACAGTCCTGTAGGTGATGCTGCCACCAACATCTGTTTGACTTAGTTCACGGTTTCATGCTATGATTGAATGCTGAACAAGTATCTGCTATACAGATACACTATAAAAGAAAAAACAATTAAGGTTGTAGTAGTAGACAGTGTGATACAGTAACATTAGGTCAAAAGAATCACTTGCCTGCTAATATATATTAAGTTCTAATGAAATGGAAATGACAAACTTTAATTAATTCTTCCATTCACAATGCTTATTAGGGTTAATTGGGAGCAATGATTTAACATTACATAAGTCATTGCAAAACTTCCCACCAGAGTAAAGACATTATTCTCCAATTATAGGGAGATTATTTCAACCAAGTTGCAGAAGTATTACATATTCTACCAGTCATAATTTCAAGAGCATCTGTCACCAAATTTCAGTTTTTGTATGTCTTTAGTGAAATAATGATAGAATCCTATGATAAATCTATTAGATCTTTGACTGTAATTTTCTTTTAATAACTTGTACCTGTCCTGAATTATATCTATGTATCTTCATAAACTGACTGTTGATCAATGTCCATAGGAGCTTGACCCTAGATCTTCCCTGAAGTTACTGACTATAGCACAGAGACAATAAAAGAGTAAAGATATAATAAATTTTTCGGTGACACATAGGGCTTTATTTTTACGTTGTTTTTATTTTTCCATGTGTTTTCTTTTTTTTTTATATCTGGGAAAATATAAACAAAAGAGGAGGGAAAACTTGTCCGTTTTTCACTTTTCATTTTTTTTTTATTTAATAACACAAAGTGCTACTAAAAAAACTTTATAAAATAGTTTTTCCTCTCCATTACGGTAATTTTTATTTTTTATGGTGTCGTCGGGGGTGGGGCTATAACCTGTAATAAGGGCATGTTATTGGCGTATTATTTTATTTATTTTTTAAATTATTTTATTTACATTTTTTTTTACTTTTCTATTAATTTTTTTTTATTTATTTTTTTTTACATTGTGTCCCCATAAGGTCATAATAGACCTTTGGGGACATCTGATCACTGTTTTTATAGCTGGGGAGGCTGATTTCCCCTGTAACTGGGCTGGTACATGTAGCCCCAGTTGCAGGAGGAATACAGCCTCCTGTATGTTACTTACACAATACTATAGAGCTGATCTGGGTCCTGTAGGACCCAGCAGCTCTTGCATACGATGCACCCAGCGGATCATGTGACCGCCGGGTCAGAGGGCAGCCGCAAGATGGCTCATTGAGCGCTGTATACACAGCGATCTCGTGCACGATCTCGTGCAGCTGCTGATTTCTGCTTGGACGTACCGGTACGTCCTTGCAGAACTAGACAACCACGACTTGGATGTGTATACTCTATGGGTGGTACGGAAGTGGTTAAAGGGATTGTGACAAGTTTCACACTTACTTCCATACGTCTTTTGTACGGTAGTACGATTGTACAGGTGAGATTGATGTGTTGTTATGGCACCCAGGAGCCTCACAGTGACCTACATGTCTATTATACTAACAGGCATAATGCTCTGCAGTACAGTAGTATTTCAGTATATTACATGAGCAATCAAGTTCATATAAGTTCAAGTGCATAAGTGGGACTAAAATTAGAAGGTTTAAAAAAAAAAAAAGTTTTAAAACTATAGAAAAAAGGAAAAATAAAAATGTCAAAAACACTCACCCTATAAACATTATTTTACCAAATCAAAGAAATAAAACTAAAACAAGGCAAACATAATGACTGTAATACGTTAAACGTAATGACCAGAATAATAAAATTATCACATTAATAAAAGGGGTTGTCCAGGATTTATTTTCTTGTGACCTTTCCTTAGATGGGGGCTGTCCTACACAGATCTGCGTCTGATGCTCATACTATACATAACATAGGGCCATAAGCAGTTGGCTCCGTGCCCTGTCACCACAGCTCAAGTTCCATTGATTTCAATAGGAGCTGAAGAGAAGCATTATTGTAGTAATGCTAATAACTGAAAATTGCACAGGAAATAATAATCAGTGTTATAAACCAAAATAACCAAAACAAGGTGAACTCTTTTTAATTCTTTATTTTAGTAAAAAAAAAAATGCAAACTTCTGGAAAAATAAAATGAATGAAAATGGAAATAATTTCTATTTTGAAAATTTTAGTAAAGTTTGGCTATAATAAAACTAAAAAAGAACAAAATACTAAAACAATGGTAAAGAAAAACACCCTATATTATTAAAGTTATAATTATAAAATATATACATTTTTGGAGTAGCTCATCGAATAAAAAAGTTAATGCTTTTAAACCACCAGGTCCAAATAATGGAGCAGATTTTCGTATTCATATCTTCTGTGCTGGTGGAAGGTTCGCCTCATTTATGATGAGGTCCACAGATCCGTGAGCTTACACTAAAATCTTCATCAGCTCAAGAAAATGGTGAGGACTGAGTAAAGAAACTCCCAAAAAGCAGGGCTGTGGAGTCGGTAGGCCAAACCACTGACCCCAACTCCAACTCCTTCATAAATGGCTGACAGCCATGGTCAATTAGAAGCAGTAAAGATCCTGTTATTTATTGCAAAACTAGTGATTGAATTCCTATGAAAGTAAATATGTAACAAATTATTCATCTAATTAAATATACAATATTAATAATTGTATAATATAATTTAAAATAATTATTTTATTTTGAAGTCAGAATTTGTAACTTTTCCTGACTCCACCCAAAATTGGTTCTGACTCCAACTCTGACTCCACTACTCCAACTCCACAACAAAACTTGCACAAAAAACATAACTTTTTCAAGCCTCGTATGCGAGAAAACTGGTGTACAAAGCATGTTAAATGTCTGATCATTTAGGTGTGAAGCACTCTGGTCCTTTAGGAGTTAAACTATTTAAGTTGAATGTTACTTATTGTCATTACCTGCCATAACGGTAAGAATATGGCTCGTCTCTGGCCTTCTTTAGGTGTGTATTCTGTACATCTACACATTCTGCATAGCTCATTGCTGAGCAGAAATAATGATTCTGCATGAGCAGAAATGTCAGTTGAACTCTAGAATCTCAAAGCGCCTTCTGTTTGTCAGCAGTGATGTGTGTGAATTATCTGAAAGCCCTTCATCCCATCTGTACTTCTCGTGAGCACTTGTTTCTTATGCAAAAGAAATACCATTCACATCACAATAGTGACATTAATTTTTATTTAATGCTCAGTGCTGGAGAAGAACCAAGTGATAGGCATAAAATGCCAAAATGCATAAGCTACTGTGTGGTGCAGTGTAGTTCCGATTGACATATGAGGGAAATCAAACCACATTTTCTTGGCAGTAGGTCAACTTGTGTTGGTGCCATTTTCAACTGTGTCAACATGCTTGGGATGTGCAAACAGGTGAATGCTATGGCAGAGCAGGGAACTGTACACTCCTCCTTCCGCCATATGCTCTTGTAGACCACAGGTACTTCAGGGGTACATAGCAGCAGAAACGTACAGGCCAGGGCAATGCAGTGACATCATCATATCCACCTACTCACAACACAGGTCACATACTAAAAGAGGTATGTAAGAGGCTCCATTCATGATGGAAACAGTGATTATTCTTTTTTTTTTTTTTTTTCTTTCGGGGGGGGGGGGCACTTTTAATGGGTGAAGACACTGAAAGGAGTTTAGAGACTTATCCTCACTATAGATTTTTTTATTATCATTAGTTCCTTAGGAGATAGACCCCTGTTGAATGGTTTCTCCACCGAGAAACGTGTGTAGGGACATTGCTTTTTCAGGGACAGTGGAATTTGGTACTGCCCTTGTCAGGGAAGGAGTTATGGGGGTCAGAGGCAAGCACTGAGGGTAAGTTAGGGTATGTATGGGACCCGGCACCGCAAGGACTGACCTTCTGAGATACATGCGAACTACATGAACCAGCAGAGCGGTGAGATCGAACTGATTTATTTACTTATACCTCTCTGCCAACACCGATATCTGTTTGGTAGAATATATTAATGTTGCATGTATTCTGAGATAGATCTATGTATAACTACATTGGTTGACCTACGACAACTATATTGGTGGTATTTATCTTTATATCTTTAAATTAGTTATCTACTTGGTAGTAGAGGTTTTTTATATCTATTTATTAAAAGTTATGTTTTAGTTTATTATATGTCTTTGGACACTATTGGACTGTTGGACACTAAAAGGTACACTACTACTGTTTAAAGACAGTAAAGGGCACTATTATTGTGTGGCGGTACTAAGGGGGGAGTATTACTATGGAAGGTCACATTTGGGGCACTTACTTTCTTGGGGCACTAAGGTGATCACTGACAGTGTCTTGGGGGCAATATTACAGCATGCAAACAAAAAGATGGGCACTGTTACTGTATGTAAGCACTAAGGGAAAGTTATTACTGTGAAGGGAGCACTATTTACAGTCATGGCCAAAAGTTTTGAGAATGATACAAATATTAATTTTTACAAAGTCTACTGCTTCAGTTTTTCTAATGGCAATTTGCATATACTCCAGAATGTTATAAAGAGTGATCAGCTTAACAGCAATTACTTGCAAAGTCAATATTTGCCTAGAAAATGAACTTTATCCCCCAAAACACATTTCAACATCATTGCAGCCCTGCCTTAAAAGGACCACCGAACATCGTTTCAGTGATTGCTCCATTAACACAGGTGTGGGTGTTGATGAGGACAGGGCTGGAGATCAATCTGTCATGATTAAGTAAGAATGACACCACTGGACACTTTAAAAGGAGGCTGGTGCTTGCCATCATTGTTTCTCTGCTGTTAACCATGGTTATCTGTAAAGAAACACGTGCAGTCATCATTGCACTGCACAAAAATGGCCTAACTGGGAAGAGTATTGCAGCTAGAAAGATTGCACCTCAGTCAACAATCTATCGCATCATCAAGAACTTCAAGGAGAGAGGTTCCATTGGTGCCAAAAAGGCTCCAGGGCGCCCAAGAAAGACCAGCAAGCGGCAGGACCGTCTCTTAAAAGTGTTTCAGCTGTGGGATCGGGCTACCAGCAGTGCAGAGTTTGCTGAGGAATGGCAGCAGGCAGGTGTGAGTGCATCTGCACGCACTGTGAGGCGGAGACTCTTGGAGCAAGGCCTGGTCTCAAGGAGGGCAGCAAAGAAGCCACTTCTCTCCAGAAAAAACATCAGGGACAGACTGATATTCTGCAAAAGGTACAGGGAGTGGACTGCTGAGGACTGGGGTAAAGTCATTTTCTCTGATGAATCCCCTTTTCGATTGTTTGGAACATCTGGAAAACAGCTTATTCGGAGAAGAAGAGGTGAGCGCTACCACCAGTCTTGTCTCATGCCAACTGTAAAGCATCCTGAAACCATTCATGTGTGGGGTTGCTTCTCAGCCAAGGGAATCGGCTCTCTCACAGTCTTGCCTAAAAACACAGCCATGAATAAAGAATGGTACCAGAATGTCCTCCAAGAGCAACTTCTCCCAACCGTCCAAGAGCAGTTTGGCGCTCAACAATGCCTTTTCCAGCATGATGGAGCACCTTGCCATAAAGCAAAGGTGATAACTAAATGGCTCAGGGAACAAAACATAGAGATTTTGGGTCCATGGCCTGGAAACTCCCCAGATCTTAATCCCATTGAGAACTTGTGGTCAATCATCAAGAGACGGGTGGACAAACAAAAACCAACAAATTCAGACAAAATTAAAGCATTGATTCTGCAAGAATGGACTGCTATCAGTCAGGATTTGGTCCAGAAGTTGATTGAGAGCATGCCAGGGAGAATTGCAGAGGTCCTGAAGAAGAAGGGTCAACACTGCAAATATT
Organism: Leptodactylus fallax; assembly: GCA_947044405.1. Lineage (NCBI taxonomy): Eukaryota > Metazoa > Chordata > Amphibia > Anura > Leptodactylidae > Leptodactylus > Leptodactylus fallax. Next base: position 2,302,971 of record CAMRHE010000073.1, on the reverse strand, counting down.
GACTTGCTGCATTAACTCATTCTAACTGTCAATATAAGCTTCTGTTACTCATAATATGAATGCAATTATATTTCTGTATGTGATAAAAACATCTGACAAACACACATAAAAACCAGAGGGCAGCAGATCATGTGAAAATATAATATTTGTGTCATTCTCAAAACTTTTGGCCATGACTGTATGTGTTGTTGGCAGAATCTGCAGGGTTGGTGTGGTGGGATCACACAAGGGGCAGTATCAGTTTAGAAAGTGGGTAAACCTGTATAGGAAAGAGAAGGAAGATTATCTCTAATACTGCAGAGATAGTGGTGAGAAGCAATAGCAGAATCTGCAGGGAAGGGGGGGGGGGATCTCACATACAGAAATAGCAATGTTGGGTGTTAAGGACACAGGCACAATGCATATGCCCCAAGTTTCCAACACCCACCCTTTCTGCACAGGCCAATTCTTATCTCATATTTATCTATATATCTATTAAATTCAATGACACTTTGATGTACTGTATACTGTATATAACATATAGATCTACTGTATACTAAAAATGGAAGGCCTGTAAAAAAAATGTAAAATGTCACCAATATTTAATAGAGATTCCTTTTATACAGGCTGATCTGTGTAGAAATGCACTTCTTTTCGTTGTCCTCACCCATAAAATCAATTTAAAATGATAGTCAGAGGGTAGAGGAGAGGTTAATAGGAACATCCCTGGTGGTGTGTGTAAGTGAATGGGTTAATAAGCATGTTTCTGAGTCAAGTAAATGGTATCCAGTGGTCTAGTCATCTCCTCAGGTCTTCCAGCTCCCTCTGTGCCCCCATCACTGGTCTACAACTAGAATAGTAGGTGAGTGTTGGGGCATCCGACTATATAGGCAGTCAGTTCTGAGTGTTGATTTCAGGTTTGAGATTCCTAGAAATGGTGTGATAGATGTCAGTGATAGATCCATATCTCCATGCCTATTCGCTCCAAGTGCTGGTGGTAGTTATTGATATGCAATTCAAGCACCAGATCAAAAGCAAGTTGGTGCATAAGCACAGGTGTGAGCCTGGTAAGAAAGTCTCTACTATTGCATTTACGGAGGAGCCAAAGGAGATTACCAAGAGATTCAGAGTTCACAGTGGTCATTTTATTAGGTTTCTTTAAAGATAGGAAAAATTCTCACTGTAATTCTCCCAGTAGTATAAATGTACTCCTGAACATTTGACTAAAATGCAATTTCTAATAATTTAACACTTCATCACTTTTATTTAAAATTATTGCAATCTTATTTGACGGAATAATTTACTCCATGCATCTTCAAAAAGGTCAGCCTCAAATTACAGTAATGTGGTTTTTCACATACGATTGGCTGCACACTTATCACATGCTACTGAATGTACTCAGATGCTGTCTAACATTCTTGTGGACAACCTGCTATTTATGTGCTAGCCTGAAAATGTCTACAAGTCTATGTTCCATGTAGTGTATTTACTTAGTAGGCGATTACACTTACAGCTGTTAATTACCGATTTTTCATTTGAGTGAATTTCTCCATGTGAAGATACTGACTTACACTTGCTATGTGTACTAATAAAACTATATCAATAATTTCTACAGTTATAGCAGTGCTGGATCTGTGCTGACAAGCAATCTACACTCCTAATTAAAGCTAAAGATACATCATTATTTCACAGTACATTGCCCAAAATTATACCCTCAGCACTGCTGCTCTGAAAAATTATACCTAGTTACATTTTATTATTTTTTTTACTTTTTTCACACATTATATAGTATTATATTAATACAATAAGTCATACTAATATAATATGTTGCTATTTAAAGAGGACCTTTCACCATCTCCGCCAATTTACGTTCTTAGCATTTGTTATAGTCACTGCTCCACTGATTCCAGCACAGTTGGAATTTTCTCTCTACCCCCAACTTTCCTGAACAACAAGTTAGTTTTAGTGCCTGGTGTGCTATTTAAGCTCTGCAATGTCAGGTGGGCAGTGTCAGGCAGGAGGATGTGATTCCGAGGTCCAATCAGAGGCAGCCAATGTCAGAGCTCAGAATCACACCCCTTGTCTGCTCCTGCCTGACACCGCCCTCCTGACAGTACAGAATCTAAATAGTATATCAGGCCCAAAAACTAACAGCATTGATTGCTCGGGAATGGTGGGGGCTATAGAAAAAATTCCAACTGTGCCAGAATCAGCGGAGCAGCATTTATTAAATGATTATACGAACTGGAATTGGTGGAGGTGGTGAAAGGTCCTCTTTAACCACTTCCGGACCGCCCATTGGGTTTTTACTGGAAAATGAAAAAATATCTGAGCACACAGCCCAACTCACGAAATAGTGTTTGAATAAAGACACCGTCCTCCTGGGATTCCTGATGCACGGACAACAGCCTCCTCGGTTTGAAGCAAAGAAGTAACTCCACGTGTGAAAGAATGGTGTCCAGCAGCCAGTTCAGCCAGGTATAAATAAAGGGTAACTTTTAATTCTTCAACATAACAAAAGGATCATTTAAAAAGTACAGAGGAATCCTCAGTGCTAGACAGAAACAAAGAACTTGCTTGCATGTTTCAAGGATGCAACATGCTATGACTAAGGGGAGTTCATCCTCGAAACACAGGCAGAGATGTAACATGAAGATTCTGCAAAATGTGTACTAGGCCCCCCAACTATAGTGTATCATTTATAGTACTAGTCTCCTCATATTTGAAAAAGACACCTTATGGGTGCTTGGGCCCAGGTGCAATCTCACCCTCTGCACCCCTTCAAGATATGCCCCTGATTCTGAAATGTATTTTGAAAAACTTTGGTACTGATTCGCCTGACCCAAATCACTCTTGGAGTTTCATTTTGTAGTTATGTGTTACTCGACTCTCTCTTTATGCAGCAAGAGGGATGGCAGATGATTACAAGATCAAGCTACACACAGGGTTTATTTGTAATCTGTAACCATGGAGACACATAGGTTTTCATAGGAGTTGTAGACACAAAGCAAAATAGCAATGAAGAATATTTACATATTAGATAATTCTACATAGTACAATATTATACACCTCTGTGCAATGCAGTACATATATGGCACACTTCCAAAATGAACTGTGATGTTGTTAGAATTGTGTTGTTAGAATTGTTCTACAATTGTGTTTGTTGTTCATTCATTTGCTTAGTCTGCCTAACAACAGCAAGTTATCATGGAGGAGGAGCAGATATGTTGTGGCAGATGCTACAGACAGGGTTATAGAGCAAAACTTTGAATTAAGTGCTCTCTGAGGACTCCAGGCAGAGATGGAGTCCTCTCTACTTTCCGGCCCTTGACTTTCTGCCATGGCTTTTACTCGCTGATTCGGCTCAGAAAAATGGGGCTAATCAGCAAAATATCTAGTGTTTCTACAGCTGAATCTACAACAAAATCGAGCAGTACACTTATTTTATCAGTCTCATGCTTCAGTCGCTGCTTCCCATTGAACACAATGGAAGGCAAATTCAGAACAGGATTTGGAGCTAATTCTGAGGCAAAATCTGCCTCAAAGTTGACTCCAATTTCCTCCATGTGAACTTACCCTTAGCGGGCCATCATTGCTGTAAAAGTGACAGCTCTTGCTGCTGCTGATCGATCAAGTTCTAAGTATTATTATTGTTTATTTATATAGCGCCCTTAATTCCATGGTGCTTTACATTTGAGGATTTACATACGGTACACAAGATATACAAAACAACTATAATACTAACAGTGACCGAGTGGCACAGTGGGATAGAGGGCCCTGCCCGCAAGGGCTTACAATCTATGAAGTAACCTCATGAGTCCAGATTGAGAATTATTGCCTTAAAGGGAGTCTGTAAGCAGGGCAATTAGTATCAAACTAATGACAGTACCTTTTAGGGCTGTTTCTACACTTTCCAAAGATGTCTTTCTTATTCTGCTATACAGCTTCATTTTTCTGAAAATCAGCATTTTATTATTAAGCAAATCAGCTAAAAAGGGCGTTAAGGGGGCAATTCTTCACCTGCCAGGGCTGGTTATCTAGAGCAGAGTTTAAAGCCTGTGTGGGAAAAGAAATGCTCCAAAACCCTTTTCAACTAATTTGCATAAGACTAAAATTCAGATTTTCATGAAAATGAAGCTGCGTGGAAGAATAAAAAAGACATCTTTGGAAAGTGTAGAAACAGCCCTACAAGGTAGTGTCATTTGTCTGGCTCATCTTTTGGTGCTAGGGTATAGCAGGTTGGTTTATTGACTATTGACTAGCCCTTTAAAGGGATTCTGTCATCAGAACTCAGTATATCAACCCAGCCCTGCAGATAGATAGGACAGGGTCAATGTGCAAATGAGCTCTTTGAAGCAATAAGTGCGTTGCCACTTATATCTTATTGTAAGAGTTTGTTTGCATATTTGCAAAAACTGTGATTTTATGGCAATGAAGGCACCAGTACACAAGAGCAAACACAGGTTCATTCAAGTGACCCTAATCTATGTATCTGTGGGGCTGGGATGATATGCTCAGTTATGGTAACAGACTCCCTTTAAGAGCCAGTCAATATAAACAAACCAACCTGCTAGACCTTAGCAGCAAAAGATAGGTGATGGTTCCTCCAACTGGCTTTTCACTCTGATTGCTTCCTGGTGAAATGTTATATTATTTGTTTATCTACAGAGTTAATATGAAGAGAATGTGTGTAAGACACTTTTGGGCTATTTATTCCTTTGCAGAGAATTTTCCAAGCCATAATGATGACTTGACATGCTTATAGAACAGACATACCACTGAAGCATGAAAGATTGCCACAGGGGAAGACTTGCAAGCCTCCGGGCAGAATAGAAGATGCATAAACAAGCGTGCTATGACTTTTATTAATCAGGAATTTTATCTAATTATGCCGGGCTGCACTGACAAAAACAAATTCTTCAAGAACATAAAATTGACTTCCCATTAAGTATCACATCAGAGATTATATAATATAAAAGCTGCTGGTCACATTACGCACATTATAATCATTATTACTTCCCTTGTCTCATAACTATACAATATCTTGGGTTTAGCTTTAAGTAAATACATTGTTTTTTTTATTGCAAGGACTGTTGCAATACAGATTTTTTTTTTTTATGCATGGTACATAATAGAATCGGGAAATGTGTAAGACTTTATTCACATCTGCAGCTTGGATTTCTTCATAAATGAAAACTACTATGCCAGGATCAGTGGCATTTTGAAGGGAAGAATAGCATTATATATATCCCCTTCCCACTGCAACCATTTTTGATTTTTATGTTCTACTCCTTGACCAATTGACCAATTGGCCTCTCACCTTGGGTGGTTGTGAAAAGTGTCACAACATCAACCTGAGCATATACACAAGACAAGATGAGAGTGGCTGCAGATATGTCCTCGTCAGTGGTCTCTTCACCATACGTCAGCAAATATAAAGAGATTGAAATATACAAGACCACTTGTATGTGGAGAATAAGTATGAAAAGGAAGATCTGCGCTCTCCAAAAGGCCATTTATTAGCAATAATGGAAAAGTAAACACAACACGTTTTGGGGACCTCTGACCTCTCCCCTTTATCAAGTGTGAAAAAAATATGAGCATACTTTATCTATGTGAATGCACAGATTTCTATACAGACATCTGAAGTAAGTACCTCCCCTAGGGGAGTGTCTGAGTTAGCAAGCAAAATACAGCAAATAAACAATACCTGTTTAGTGTGCTGAGTTCTAAAACCGTAGAGGCTATAACTCCCGAGGGAGGGTGAAATTCTCGCTGTAAATATGGATCTACGGCCGGTAGATATGACCGATAAGAGCATATTCAGCTGATTAAGTAACACACTCAGTCTGGCTTCTGCGAGAACTTAGTGTAGCAGCTAGCCGAAACATAGCAGTTAGATACTATTCCGCATACAGGCCTAATAGTTTTTCCACGCATAAGTAGTAACCACTTTAGTAGTGCATGTGAGCTCGGAGAGCCCCCACGTGGAGCTCCCAAGCTTCTGCGCCTGCGCACTTCATACATATTTACATTGAGGTTTGAACCCTCCCTCAGGATTTATAGCCATTTTTAATGAATAAAGTGAGAACTACATCAAGCATATGTGGCTACAAGTGCTGATTTTCCAAGCTCGCGTGTTGTCCTGCCATTTCCTTGGTTCCTATCCAAGTCTACTACATTCCTTGACGTCGTTACTCATGACGTAGGACAAGTCCGCTGCCACCTGAATTTTGGTTGTTTATACTAAACGCTATTGGTTGTTGTGACTAATTCACAACACTATAAGGTGAGAGGCCATCCTTTTGGCCCTTTAACAAAATTTCTCCTCTGCATGATACTGTATCACACGATGTGCCGCTCTGCGTTTGTCTCTTTCTTTCTATTTAGCTACTGAGGCTTTTATATTCCTATGACAGACCTGAGAGCTGTTTGACTGTTGACTACTCCCGCAAACTCTTTGCACAGGAACTGTCCAGGAAGATCAATGGCACCTGTGAGGGCATGGAGCCAGTATCGAAAAGGGCACAGCAGCAATAAATGCCCATGATCAGTGAGAACTCTGGTTATGGGCATCACCCGGCAGTAATGGCAACTACTCTGCTTCTGAGCGGGCGCCATATTTAATGTGCTGACATTCACCAAAATAGTACGGCATGTGTCGGCAAGGTGTTAAAGAGGCATGAACATACATAACAGAGACAGAAATATTATTACTTCACAAATCATAAGAGCTGTATCATCTGGAATGTGCAGTGTAGCTCTGGGCATCAATTCATAGAACTGAACTGAAGCATGGAGAAACTTATGATGGAAGAATAAAATAATTAAATTTAGTCTTCATAAGAGACATCTAAGTGGGAACTTCATCAATTTCTGTAAATATATAAATGGATCACACAAAAAAAACATACTGAAAAGGTGTTCCAAGTAAAATACCCTCCAAGACAAGGGTGTGCTCCCTCCGACTGGAGGAAAAGAGTTCAGTCTCCAGAGGCGACAGAGATCCTTTACCATAAGTGCTTTGAATCTGTCGGATAGTCACAGCAGTATCAGCTGACGGCTTCAAAAAAGTCTTAGGATATGTTCGATAGAGTTTGATAAAGAAGGGCACAAAAAGTTTGATGGGTAGTCTCTGTAAACAAGGTTGGTTCTTTCCAGTCTGTTCTAGTGGGAATTACTAGAGAATGACATAGTCTCTAAGGCTAGGTTCACACCTGCGCCTGTTCTATGTCTGAGGTTTCCGTCCCCGAATCCGCTTAAAAAATGCATAGAGAAAAGTCCTGCAATCAGGACTTTTCTCTGCACATTTTTCCGAAAACCGGGCAGAAACCCAATGGACCCCATTATAGTCTATGGGGTCCATGGGTCTCTGCGGGTAACCGCTTTTTAAGCAGATTATGTTTACCCAGGCGAAAACACAGGCGTAGATGTGAACCTAGCGTCAGAACAAATGTCCAATTGTTAGGGGCAATGGCAGCATTATGTCTCTACAGCATGACCTTGGTAGCCCTATCGATTAACCATGTATTAGTCCCTAGGTGACCACCCTGATGTAGGAGCAAAACGACTCATGCGCAATTGTATGCCAGTAATTTAGTTCCTGTCTGCCTAAAAGGACATGCAGGGCAGTTTACAGACCAACAGTCTCCATAGCTCATTAACCCACTGCTCAAAACTGCAGTTCCATCATGCTTCACTTGGTCTGAGTCATCCAGTCATCCTTCTCAGGTGCTGCAGCCATAGCCCCTTTGCATACCATATGGCAAATGCCACACACACTGGCAAGATATCAGCTCCAGTCCTTATATATAGGCTGCCCTCTAATCCTGACATCAATGCTGGTCTCAAAGAGAGGCCAAATGTGCACCTAAATATCATCCTTCTATGCCTCTAATGATGAACTCCCCCATTATCTTCTGCCTTATGAGAAACCTTTCAGAAGGTCTGCATGAGGGGGAGACCATCAGACTACAACAGCCCTGTAACCACTGACTCCTCCTTCTAGAATAGCTGACCTAGACTTAAGTAGGAGCTGGGAACCAAATGGGCTCTCCCTTGTCTCTGTCAAATAGAGGCCATTGATCCCTGACATTTGCAGGGCCTTCTGGTTTGTAGAGTTGGGGAAGGTTGTTGGGGTCCTTCTACTTTTAAAGAAAAAAAAAATCTATCTGGTTTCAAACTAACCTGCAGAATAGATTTTACCTATGCACTATGTGATGTTCTGCATATGATCAGATTTGTGAACACAGGCGAAGGAACAGAGAAAAAAGATTATCAGATCATTTCAAATTGTCTGAAATATTAACTAAATAACACTGTAATTATCAATAACTTTAGTATATCATTCTTAAAGTTTTTCTGTTACAATTTCCAACAAGACACCAATTTTTCCTACTGATGAAGACAACCCTTTTCCTTATGCCCTATGTGGATGTCATAGGAGTCACTAAGAACAAGTCCTATTCTGGAGTGCTCGATGTGACCAGATAAACATGGGTGCAGTCATTTTAATGGGCATAAAGTAATACTATATTTCCCTGTAGATAATGTATCACAGCAACTTTCCTAGATAATAACTGACTGTCAATGATTTCAACCAGGACTGTGGAGTCAGTAAGCCAAACTCCAACTCCGACTCCTCTATTTCAACTCCAACTCCGACTCCTGCTCCATCTACTTCATAAATGGCTGACAGCCAGGGTCAGTCAGAGGCAGTAAGGATCCTCTAATTCATTAATTATACGATGCCAATAATTGCACAATATAATTAAAAATAATTAACTTGAAAAATAAATAATTTTATTTTGAAGCTGGAGGTATGAATTTTTTTCAAGACTCCGACTCCAAAACTGGCTGCAACTCTGACTTAACAGCCCTGGTTTAAGCGATGCTTTCTAAGAGAACACCCAACTACCCAATTTGACAGCTCCCTTTTCTAAATAGTACAGTTCTGTTCAGGTTATGGGTCATACCAACGTTAGGTTTTGCACACATCCTGCTTGTGTCTTTGATTCTTCTTTAAGTCATGCTGTCTCTTTAAAGAGTGTCACCGGCTCATCAATTGTGTATCACTAAATCTTGGTATTTCTCTGTGTCTAGCTTACAAGCTAATTTTTAGCGCTCTAGACACAGCAGAGTGAAGTAAATAAGGAATTGTTTATACCTTTTTTCATTTTCACTTCCTATTCCTCAAGCAGCCTGAATTATATAAAAATAAGAGGAAAATTTGAAACCACATCAGTAATGGTCTTGACAATCCTATCAATGGAGAATTCAGTGGGAGCAGACATCATTGACACAAGACATGACCCCAGGGGATGTGCTTGAAGAAGGAAATGTAAAGCGCATTTATAATTTAGACTTACTTTTCTATAAAGAAACCCTTTCAGTTTCTCCGAAGAAGTTGCTTAGCAACCTCTATTGCAGGAAAACATCAGCCGTACAGCAATATAAATATGAAAATTACAGACACCGTGGAAAGAGGAAAAAAGACCTTGATAGCAAAAGCAGCAACGTGCATACAAATGCTGGAAAAAGTGGAATTTTGAAGTAGAATAGACAAATGTATTATCATCATGCTCTTATGAGAAATCGCATAGAGAACGGGATTTGGGTAGCATGATCCACATTATTGACTCATTTTACATTGATGTACAATGTTAAAAGGGTCGTTTATGATATTTTTTTATTTATGGCTTATCCATCAGTGGAGGGCGGAAAACTGGATCCCACATGGATCAACTGTACTATACAGTGCAGGAAGCCAGAAGCAGATAGGTCCCCGCCCTGTACAGTTTCCAGGTTCGGTACTGCAGATGAGCTCCCATTGAAGTCAATGAGAACAGAGCAGCAGTAATGGCGCCAGGCCATTATATAGGGTACAGAGCTATCTGCTTACGGCTCCCTGCACGGTATAGAATGAGGACCAGATGTACCCCTGAACAGCTGATCCATGATGGGGCTAGTTTTTGGCCACCCACAATCAGATGAAAAAAAAATCCTGGACAACCCCTCTAAGTATGAGGTATAGATAATATAAATTTACACACTGATAATAAACATTGGTTTCAAATCATTGGTTTTAAGTCCTAGATGCTTAATCGAGGAAATTCCTTTGACAACCTCCTGCAATAAGCTCTGTGTTATATATTTTTTTAACTTGCATCTATTAAAGGGACACTCCACCCAAAGCTAGTGTCCCATGTGTTCTGTTAAGAAATTCCATAGGTTATTTTCTAACCTGTATTCATTTGCTGTTTCTAGCTCTTTATAGCATACTTAGGCATAAAACACAGTGAAATAGGCTTTGGTGACATGCTTTCACTACTTTAGTGTATGATTATGGTCTTTTAGCTCATATAGGAATTATGTAGGCAATGATAATCATGCTTCCCCCCAATTCTGCAGAGATGGTGCAGTCCCTAGTTTCTCATGTGGTTCTGTGCCAAATATTGATGGGAACTTTAGCTCTTTTTAGTGAGCTAGGTCATTTGGATCTACTCACTAACAGCCGACTTTTTATTAGGTTACAATGAGGCTCAGTGAGTTAGTGACCTATTCAAAGGTGTGGTTAACCATGTAGAGGGTGGAGTTATCTACATATGGGGGTGGAGTTGGTCATTAAAGGGGCAGGGTTAAGTGCGCTGTCGGCTCCCAGCCAGGAGATGCTTCCCCTCATTCACTTCAAAGGGTTGGAACCAGGGCAGTAATTTGATGGGGAGCAGAGGGTGCAGTCGCAACGGGGCCCAGGAGCCCTAGGGGGCCCATAAATACTGCCATCAGTATTGAGATTGCAGCTTCCATCTGGCCCATAAGCCAAGGAGACCCACAGATTACCCTAACCACACTAAGGTTGATTAAACTCCTTAGCAGCCATAACCATCACTATCAAGAATTGTCTGTAGGGATGAAGTAGGGGACCCCGGACAAAAGATTGCACCGGGGCACACAAGACTTTAGTTACGTCACTGATTGGAACATAGACCTGGCTCGTTCACAAACGACCCATCACTTGTGCAAAGCATCATAAGATTGATAGCAAAACACAGAGAGCAAAATAGCAGAGGATATCTAAACTTCAAGATGGTGTCTGATCAGATGCCGACAGAAGGAAGTACACTTCCTTGAAATGCAGGGAATTAAGTGCAGAGTTTAACAGACAGTCCTTTGGAATATGCCCTGAGGATCTATTCACATGGCCACGTTATTTTTTTTTGTCCATGTAAAAAGGATCCGTGAAAATGTATATTATCAGTGTGTGTTCCCCTTTTCACTGATTCAAACAGACTCAAATAGATGAGTGATCAGTAAAAATGGACCAGAATAGGACATGAATTGAGTTTTACTAAACAGACACCTGGACGCAGAGTAGTTTAGGCATTAATGCCCTGCGACTTTTTTCAGGTTTTCCTTCTCCACCTTCCAAAATTCAGCATGTGAGGGCTTATTCTTTGTGCGATGAGTTGTACTTTCATTTGGCACCATTTTTGGGTACATGTAATGTTTCGATTTGCTTCTAAAAATGTTTATGGGGGGGGGGGGATCAGAGTGAGAAACCCTACAATTCAATCATTATTTTTTGCATTTTGTTTTTACGGCGCTCACTCTTCATTAAAGATGATATGAAACATTGTCCGCCAGAACATTACGATTATCTATCATTATTATACCATTATATACCTTAGCTACCATTTTTTGGTATATACAACTTTTTATGGCTATTTTTGAAACGAGGTGACCAAAGCATATTAATTTTGGTATATTTTCTTTTTCGGTGATCACCATATGGGATAAATAACACTATTTTTGGATAGTACAGACTTATGTACATGGAGATACCTAGTATGTTTACTTATTGCAGGGAATCTGAGGGGTTGTATTCAAAGTGGTATTCAGGGGTATACTAAGTTAGGTTTGTACCATGGAGTTAGAATGGAAAGGAAGTCATCCCACTTGATAGGCTATAGAGCTGGATTATCATGGAATATATAAGACAGTGGCTATGTTTGCTCTTGTTGTGCGATCAGACTTCTCAGGGTAAAGGCAGCACGTTACATGCATTTAGCATATTACATTACAGTCCAAGCACTAGTACATTAAAATTCTTAGGGCTTCAAGAATTACAGCTCTAAATTCTGTAAATGGAAATATTAAAAGTTTTGTTTATTGATAAAGTGGTTAAAGATGTCGGAATATTTAATTTAGTTTCATCTAGATATCTGAAACTTTCACAAAACATCTGCGTAAACTATAAATCTAATTTTCTTTTTATTACAGAGATACCTTAAGCAGTACAAATGTTAGAATTATTGTGGTCGATATAATAACCTTATGTGTTGGATGGAAAAAATGAGGGTATTTTGTGGATAACAAAATATGGCAATATGGCGCATTATGGTCTGTAAGGAGCAAAACAGATTACCTTCTCATTGTTTCTGCAGCTCTTTGTGCTGTGCCCGCATCTTTTTTTCTGCTTATGTTTATAATCTTCTTTTTGCATATTTCCTTATGTACTCATGATATTCTGCTAATAATGTAGATTGACTGTGGCAGGAAAACTAGGTGTCAAACTGGTCCCATAAGAGGGAATGATTCTGTTGATCTTCCATTTATACAAACCACCTGTATGTGTACTTGCCTCTTAGACTAAAATGTTCTCATTCCACATGCATGCATACATCATCGAATAGTTCACATTGACTATTTGTAAATCAACCTATTGCAATTGGACCTTCTGAGGCCTATTAGTTTGCAGAAGTCATCCTCTATTGATAGGCTGGAGGATAACTTCATGATCAGTGGAGGTCTGACCACTCATGCTCCCAGTAGGGTCCGGTTCCTCAGTTCTGATGGGAGTGTCTATCAAGAGAGGATAACTAAAGTTGGTACAACCCCTTTAATTAATGAATAGACCTCACTGATACATCTTTAGATCCCTTTAACAAATCCTATGAATTTACAAATCTTCCCTAGTAATTTTGTGATGCTATATGGATGCCTACGCCTTAAATGGCCTGCTATGGCTGGTGTGCTATAGGTGGAAATTTCTACTAGGTGCAATATTTAGCAATAAAGTGACTCATTCCGGTTTTGAGAAAAGGAACAGAATCAATCTGTGGTAATACATAAATTGAGAAGGGGAACATTATATTTTATCTACAGAGTACAGATGTTCTACATATGATGAAAGCTTTTTTATCAACAATGAGAAAGACCTATGTCTGTAAAATCGTTTAGGAACATTAGTCAGAACCTTATCTGTAGCAATACCACACAGAGTACCTACAGGTCTGTGGCCTCTGCATAGGTTAAGTCAGATACTTATCTGATTTCATGTTCTCCAAGATAAACAGTCCTTTTTATTAAATAAAGCTTTCTAGGTCAGGCCCTGGTGGCTTCAGATGCAGCTCCAGTTGTCAGTCTAACTTTTCGGAGAAATTAGGGTGGGTTCACACTTGCGCCGACACAAAGTCCTGGATGGTTTTGCGGCGCAGAGGGTGTAAGCGCACACCTGCACATTGCTTTAAAAACCCATAGAAGTGAATGGGTTTTTAAGCAAAGCGTCGCAAACCTTTCCATATCCAGTCCCTATCCAGTTTTCCGACATTTAGGTCGTATTCGCAGCGGACAGAGTGCTGGCGCAAGTGTGAACCCACCCTTACACAGCGTTTAGTGAAGGATCTTTAAAATGACCAACACCAATGGAGTCCATGAAATCCTACAATGGAACTCTAGAGGCTCGGGAGAAAAAGGAAAGATGCTGCTCCCATCTAGTGGACAGCCCTATTAGATATTCAAGTTTCAGTGTCTACTACCCAAAAGGTGCAAAGATAAGATAGAAGACAACCAATAGCCATCCATACTAAAGACCAACATACTAAATGATGCCTTAGTATAAAACAAACCTTGGAATGAAAATTTCTAGATTGTGGATAATGTCCACTTCATGTTTTCCACCAGTAATCTGATACCATTGACTCACAATCTGTGGGGCTAGAATAAATTGGGACTAACCCTTTTGAATACCAGCCAAATTTTAGAGCATCTGGCAAAAAAAAAAAAAGTCATATAGGACAACCAAAAATCTTAATACTGTACTTAGACAATAGGATTGAACCTTCTAAAATAGGGTTTGACTAAAAACTGAATTGATGGAACTATATGATACTTTGTGAACCTGTGATACCTTGTGAATTTATTTATTATATTTTAAATCACTATTTCTGGGAATAATGTTGATCATCTGACAAAAAAGTCACATTGGACAATCTGAAACACTGAGCACCCAGGCTGTTGAAATTTTAAAACCTAGGAAATGGGATTAAACCTTCTTAAATAGAACTTGGTTTACAAGTGGCTCTTGAAAGTTTGTGAACCCTTCAGAATGTTCTAGATTTCTGCATAAATTTGTCCATAAAGCTGTCCTAGTGCCAAGGCATGGATGGAGAAAAGTAGAGACAGAACATTGTAGGACCCTAACAGAGACAGAGGGTGATGTGAAAAGGTATTGTATGAGTGAGACACTAAAAGTGCGATTGGTGAGATATTAAGAAATACAGGAACAGGCCAAGTCTGTAATGTCATGGGATGAAAGAGTTTCTAATAGGAGGAAGTGGTCAGTTGTGTCAAAGGCATAAGAAAGATCTAGAAGGAGGAGAAGAGAGTAGTGTTGTTTAGCTTTGGCAAGGTCACTTTGGTTAGGATGGTTCCATTGCATTGGAGCGGGTCTAGTTTGCCAGATTTACCTAGAGATACCAACAACTACTCTAAATGTTCTCTAAAATTGCTGCCCAATGTTGCCTCTTTAATGTGAATGACATTTACAAATCTGGAAAATTGGGTACATTTGGGTTATAGACATAAAAATGTATTTTCTCTGCATTTCTTCATCATTTTGTGGCCACAAATGTCTGCTTCTACTACTATTAAAGGCCTCTACGCAACATTATTATTGGTTTGGGAGACATTTTGGACATGACAGACTCCCTTTAAAAGGAGATTGTCACCAGACAGATTTGTGAATTGGTGCCTCTGTTGCAGAGATATCTCTATTTTGGTCAATATTCATATTAGCTCTTTTGAGCAATGAGGGGGTTGCTGTAAACTTCTATGGCAGTATGGTGGCTCTGTGGTTAGCACTGAGCACCTTGCAGAGCTGGAGTCCTAGGTTCAAATCCAAGGACAACATCTGACGCATTTTCTCCCACATTCCAAAGACTTACTGATAGGAAATTAGATTGTGTGCTCTATATTGGAGAGTGGTCAAAGTCTGTTAAGCGTTGTAGAATATGTTTGTGCTATACAAGTTAGAGAAATAAATAAGCAAAGGCAACACCATTGTTGCTTCATATAGCTCATTTGCAAATAGACAAAACGGCAACAGAGACACCAATTCGGGAGGGGAACACACCATTTGATTCAAGTGACCCTAACTTATCTATCTGTTGTTCTGGTGACAGACTCCCTTTACAGTCTTGGTTATTTCTTCTGTTTGCACAAATTATATTTTGTATGTATCACACAAATGTTGACTTCTCTATTCCCTGGATTTCATTGACGTGAAAAGATCTGTTTATAAAAGGGATGGCTAGATCTACTCCCATGGAAATGATATTTTCCTCATCCACATTATGTTTCCCTCCTGCAATATTATACCATGGGAATGTATTTTTAACAAATACTTTTCGGTGTGAGTTTAGGTGATGTGTTTAACTCTACTTTTTATTCATGAGGTTCTCAATTTTACTGAAGATTGATGTGGAAATTACACATAAAGCAATATATATGTAAACAGGCTTTCCACACAGATTTACCTACAAGAGATGTGTGATCATAGGCAAGTTTCAGTACTGTGTCTAATGAAATACTGAACTCAGTTGCTTAAAGATTTTTGGTTTGCAGTGCAGTGGAGTACCTGCAAAATTACTGTCTAGAATATTAGCATTTAAACCCTGTGCAGCAGAATAATGCTGGCTATACACATTAGGTACTGCTGTTGTCAGCAAGTACTGTGTATCCTGAAATGCACACTAGGATCAGCTGAGTGAGCACTTTTATTCCAATGGAGAGTAACAAATCAGTGACAGACATCCTCTATCTTCAAGTGATTTGGCATGTTGAAATCCAATAATAGGAATCCCAGACAAATGCTACTACTCACAGCAGTCAGATGCAAACACACTTCAAAACAGGTAATGGATTCATAGAGTAACACAAAGTAACCTTATATTTAACAATTGAATACTCAGAGGGTTCAGTGCTATATATAAAAGAAAAGATAACAAATGACACGACAAGCATACAGCCTTAAAAAATAATGGGAGAAAAACAGAATAATACTTATGAGTCTTTGTTTCCAGGAGCTTGGATGATCTCTTCTGATGGAATTGGACACACCCAGCTCTGTTAGCTGACTACACAGATGTGTGTTGATGGTAAGGTTAAAACAGTTTCTTATGGCTTGTGTTTAGCCACGCTTTCGTGCCAGGGTGCCCCCCTCCTCTTACTCCCTGAGGTCAAATAAAGGACTTATATTCATCTGGGAAAGATTAATTTTCCGTCTTTGCCTTGTAGAGCTGTGTTTCTGTTGGGCTCTGAGGTTAACCCAGGGTCACAAAACCCCTCTTCCTCTCTGTCTACTTGACTAAGACATCATAAAACAATAAAAGACATCTGGTTGTACACAGTCAGGAAAAGCAGTTCAAATCTGAACCTCGGTTGTGAGGAGAAGTTGTGCAGGGGGTCCCAAAATATCCTTTTGCTGCAGGACCCATGAGCCCTTAGTTAAGTCTCTGCCAACATCGATCTAATGTTGGCAAATTTGTGGCTTTAACATTAGTTTGTAATTTCTCCCTATCTTTGCATGGGTTTTCTCCCCCATCAAAGACATACTGATAGGGATTTTAGATTGTGAACCCTACTTGGGACAGAGAGTGATGACAATATCTGTAACATGCTGTGGAATATGTTGGCGCTGTATAAGTAAGTAAAATAAATAAATAATATTGTATCATATTAACCCTTAGGCGCACCAGGACCTACAGTTATGTCTTGGTGCACGTGACTAAACATGGCGGCCGCTCTGAAACAGAGCAGCCGCACTAAGTGCCAGGTCTGAGCTGTTCCATACAGCAGGGACCTAGCATCATTGCCTGTGATTAGAGATGACTCTGATCACGGGCATTTAACCACTCAGATGCCGTGGTCAAGTGCGACCATGGCATATGAGTGGTTACTTTCACTTTATTTTTGCTTCTCAGTAACGGGACGGCCCCCCCCGTGGCGTGATCGCCGGAGGTGTCCCGTTACCCTCAGTGCGCCAAACCCGCGTTGGCCCACACCTGAGTCTTCTTTCATAAAAACCACACTCACCGCCAGTGAGTGCTGGGTCCACAAGATAAATACAAGACAAGCTTTCTAAATTTTATATATTTATTAACCCCTAAATGGGTCGGTATTAACATCTAACACATGCAGTTCAGAACAGATATGCAGATATATGCAAGCATTAACAGTTACTAGTTACAAAATACAGTGCAATGAAATAAAAGGGCATAAAAGTGAAATAGTTACTTTACCACACATCTCCTGGATGTGGCTCTATAGTCCAACACTCACACATGGCATGTGGAGATCACCAGAGGAGGCAGCGGCATTAACTCCTAGCAGGTGGCATCACAGTATTCCAGCCTGCATGCTCCTCACAGTATAGTCCAGTAGTGGTCTGTCATAGTCTCCTCTCAGTGGAAGTCTGTCTGTAATCTCCTTGTAGTCTCAGCCCAATCTCTCCCCACTGACCTCTTACCTCATCTTTTATACCCTTGATGACACCACCCAGAATGAGGTCATCAACAACAGCAAGTCTGATTGATTAATGCACTCAAGTCCAGATTCTTTGTAAAGAGCTGAGACCAAGTGGAATGATACAATGTTATCAACCATGTCTGATCTACCAGTGCAGACTGATCAATGCATGTTTCTTTGATCACTCAGGGCTGTGTATGAATTCAATGGAGCCCTGCTGGGATGGATACAAAGCCCTATTGTTCCAGTCCGGCCACTATTGGCAATATACCTTTGAGTAGGCTGTGCACATTATGAATAAATGCAAGTAAGAAGGGAGATACTATACCCAGAGATCAAAATACAGCTTTGAGTTATAGCCATATTTAAGCAGAATCACCACAAGTAGTATTGCAGTCTATGGCACAGGTGATCTAAAGATCACATGTTCAAGCCCTCTAGGGGGCTAAAATAAAAGAAAAAAGTTTTTAAAAATATAAAAAAATTATAAAAAAAACCTAAAAGTTTAAATCACCCCCCTTTCCCTAGCTCACATATAAATATAAATAAATAAAAATAAACAAAACACATTAGGTATCCCCAAGTCTGAAAATGCCCAAACTATTAAAATATAAAAACATTTGTCCCATACGGTAAATGCCGTAGCAGGAAAAAAAAAAATCAAAATGGCCAATTTGTCATTTTTTCGATAAATTACATCCCTAATAAAATGGAATAAAAAGTGATCAAAACATCATACATCCCCCAACATGGTATCAATAAAAACTACATATCATCCCAAAAAAAAAAAACACCTTACATAGCTCCATATGCTGAAATATAAAAAGTTACAGGGGTCAGCATATGGTGATTCAAAGAATTTTTTTTTTCTTCAAAATTTTGAATTTTTGTAAACTTATTAAAACATGAAAAAAAAAAATATAGATTTGGTATCACTGGGATTGTACTCACCTGCAGAATAAAGCTAACATAGCATTTTTACCGCAGAGTGGAAGCCGTAAAAAAAAGACATAAGAAAACGGCGGTACTGCGTTTTTTCTCAATTCCACCTCATTCTGAATTTTTTTCCTGCTTCCCGGTACAGTGTACAAAATAATAAATGGTACCACTATGAAGTACAACTTGTCACGCAAAAATCAAGCCCTCATAAGACTACATAAACAGAAAAATGAGAAAGTTTCGGCTTTTGAAATGTAAGGAGTAAAAAACAAAACACAAAAATGAAAAATGGCTGCGTCTCCTAAGGGTTAAGTTAGAAAAACTAGTCATCAAAAATGTTGTTTTTATAGCTAACATATTATTTGTCTGTGGTCATTTGTAAACCTATATTACAGTTTGATGTATGGGATTTTATATATAATATTATATTTTAAAGTGGTACAAAAGTTTTAAATAACTTTTGATATGTCATAGTGTCATATCAAAAATTTTGATAGATTTGGGTCATGGTGCTGAGATCCCCAGCGATTGCTAAAATAAAGAGACAGAAGTGCTCATAAGAATGCTCAGTAGAAAGACTATGACTAAGACTTATTTCTTATGCCTTGTATACCTTTTCCTGGAATCCAGTGCCTTGGGCTTTCTACAATTACTCTGACCACTAAAAAGATATAAAAATATAAATAAAGAAGTTAATCAGAAAACATTTCTGTCCCAAAAACAATAATAATGTTAAAGATAAACATTTATTTCAATTTGCATTTAACTATCATTTAAGTCAGTTATAAGGCTATGTTCACATGGTATAAGCTAATTTCAAGTGTGCCTGCAAAGTACATACCAAATAACATAACAGGTGTATTTGGTATGTATTTGGGGTAAAAAACAACTTCTAAAATATTTTGAGGCTAAGGCCCCATGTAGCGGGCTGCAGAAAAAAAAAAGTGCTGCGGGAAAAATCGTAGCGGCAATACATTGCAGTTTTTCCAGCAGCGCTTGTCACAGAAAGTCCACAAAGGTTTCCTCTGCAGACTTTCTGCTTCCATTATACCTATAGGGAAATCGCCAGCGTTTCCGTAAGTATAATTGACATGCTGCGATTTCTAAAACCATGACGGTTCTGGAAATCGCAGCATGTCCACTGCGCCGATTTTTCCGCAGTGTGTGGATAGGATTCACTAGTATCCCATCCACCTTGCAGTGACTGTAAAACCACAAAAAAATGCCAAACAGTGGCGTTTACGCCACATGGGGTCCCAGCCTAAAGCTCAAAATACACACCAACAATAAGACCAAGAATATTCAGTGTGTATGTTTCAACCCTTACTTTGATTTTGGGTTGTGTATTTTTTTGGTGTAAAAATGTGTGTCATCTGAACAAGGAAGCGTATTTTTCATTAACGTCAATGTGAGGCTGTTTAGGAGTGTAAAATGGTCATAAAACAATCATGTTAGGCCTCCTTCACCACAGCCGAATTTGCCGCTTATTTTGGGGCGGTAATTTGCCAATGATTCTGCCTCCCATTGTTTACAATGGAAGGCAGAAATCATAGCAGGACGTGGAAAAATAAGCATCCTGCTCGACCATGCCGTGGATTCCACTGGTTAGGGCCATTCATCTGGGCCTAGTCAGTGATGGAAAGCCACAACAGAATGCCAGTGCTCTGCGGCAGCATTTTCCGTTGGGAGCTGGGGGCTGAAGTATGAAGAGGAATCTGAGGCGCATGTCTGCCTCAAATTCCTCTTCATTTTCCGACATGTGAAGACCTTATGCTCCAAAATACGCCGTTTTTTTTTCTCATGTGAACATACCCTTATAATTCTTGTAGGTCAAAGTGTCAAAAAACAACATTTCAGGATTTTTCACTGAAATAATGTATGAGTTTTTCCTAATGTTGGTTTCTCTCTAGCTGCATCCTGTCTATTTGTCAAGGGGTAATTGTGATATAAAATGGAACTCATATGTATTGTATTTTCCCAGTAGATGATGTCAAAGTTGCTAGGCGCTTAAGAAGATGCATTACTAAGAACAGCACAATTGGACATTTTCAAAGAATCCCACACCCTACATCAGAGGCCACTTATAGCTATTTATATTTATCTTACCTGGAAATTCTGAATGATCTTTTCTAGGTCCTTTAATGATAATGTCTGCCAGAAGAGGTCAGACTTACAAGCTATTGTGTGCTTGTCATCACACAATAAATAGGTGACTGCGTTGCCTTCCTCGCCCCAGGTGACAGCTAATTACCTTACAATTAAAACTATTCTCTTTATTTTAATGAGGCTATGCATTGATGTAATGTGTAACTAAAACTACCCAGCTCTCCAGGAGATGATTCCACAAGAAGATGAATAGAGCAATTTTCTACTACTGTAAAATTGATGAGCTCAAGTAGGCCAGAACATGTTTAGTTTTCACAATTATCTAATATTTACAAGAGAACATTTTAAACAGCAAAATCTTCACTTCTGGTACAAGGAATACAAATAACAGAAAAATGGAAAAGTAGATATTTTTTTAAATGAAATAACACCCTGGTAACACCATAAAGTTTGCTTCACATCAGCAGGCAACCGTGGTCTAGAATGATTCAAGTGTTTAGAGCACAACATCCTTATCTCACCAAGTAAACCTCTACAGATTTATAATTCAATAAATAAAAAAAATTCTTCCCAACATCTGCTCTGAATCGGGGTGTTTCTGTAATTAGTTTTCATACTCCTTTTGTCCAGCCATCTGTGCAAGTTTGATAACAGTAACTCAACTTGACATTATCTATACAGTGCACGATTTTTTGTACTTCAATAAATCCCCTTTCTCCTCTGTCTTTGCCCATGTGTTACGTAGATTATAGGTTTTTGCTGTTAATCCTTATAGCTCACACTTTAATTCCTCTAGACAACTTTGTTTAACCTTAACTAACCATTAAAAAACACCTTTATTGGAAGTTAAATGTCAAATTCACATTTAAGTATAAAACTAGAAATGATTTGTATAATATAAGTCACACTTGAAGGGGTTTTTCCATCATAGACAAGTATGGAGTATCCACAAGATATGATATATCATAACAGTAATAAAACATGTTCTAATAATAATAATAATAATAATAATAATAATAATATATATATATATATATATATATATATATATATATATATATATAAAAAAAATATACAGTCATATGAAAAAGTTTGGGCACCCCTATTAATCTTAATCATTTTTAGTTCTAAATATTTGGGTGTTTGCAACAGCCATTTCAATTTAATATATCTAATAACTGATGGACACAGTAATATTTCAGGATTGAAATGAGGTTTATTGTACTAACAGAAAATGTGCAATATGCATTAAACCAAAATTTGACCGGTGCAAAAGTATGGGCACCTCAACAGAAAAGTGACATTAATATTTAGTATTTGCAAAAATAACAGCCTCTAGTCGCTTCCTGTAGCTTTTAATCAGTTCCTGGATCCTGGATGAAGGTATTTTTGACCATTCCTCTTTACAAAACAATTCCAGTTCAGTTAAGTTTGATGGTCGCCGAGCATGGACAGCCCGCTTCAAATTATCCCACAGATGTTCAATGATATTCAGGTCTGGGGACTGGGATGGCCATTCCAGAACATTGTAATTGTTCCTCTGCATGAATGCCTGAGTAGATTTGGAGCTGTGTTTTGGATCATTGTCTTGCTGAAATATCCATCCCTGGCGTAACTTCAAATTCGTCACTGATTCTTGTACATTATTCTCAAGAATCTGCTGATACGGAGTTGAATCCATGCGACCCTCAACTTTAACAAGATTCCCGGTGCCGGCATTGGCCACACAGCCCCAAAGCATGATGGAACCTCCACCAAATTTTACAGGACGCCATGCATAACGCCTTTTTGTATGACCAAACAACTCAATCTTTGTTTCATCAGTCCACAGGACCTTCTTCCAAAATGAAGCTGGCTTGTCCAAATGTGCTTTTGCATACCTCAGGCGACTCTGTTTGTGGCGTGCTTTCAGAAACGGCTTCTTTGGCATCACTCTCCCATACAGCTTCTCCTTGTGCAAAGTGTGCTGTATTGTTGACTGATGCACAGTGACACCATCTGCAGCAAGATGATGCTGCAGCTCTTTGGAGGTGGTTTGTGGATTGTCCTTGACTGTTCTCACCATTCTTCTTCTCTGCCTTTCTGATATTTTTCTTGGCCTGCCACTTCTGGGCTTAACAAGAACTGTCCCTGTGGTCTTCCATTTCCTTACTATGTTCCTCACAGTGGAAACTGACAGGTTAAATCTCTGAGACAACTTTTTGTATCCTTCCCCTGAACAACTATGTTGAACAATCTTTGTTTTCAGATCATTTGAGAGTTGTTTTGAGGAGCCCATGATGCCACTCTTCAGAGGAGATTCAAATAGGAGAACAACTTGCAATTGGCCACCTTAAATACCTTTTCTCATGATTGGATACACCTGGCTATGAAGTTCAAAGCTCAGTGAGGTTACAAAACCAATTTTGTGCTTCAGTAAGTCAGTAAAAAGTAGTTAGGAGTATTCAAATCAATAAACTCTCATACTCACCTTGCCTTACCTTTGCTTGGCATCCTCGCTCCATCCTCATTTATGATGTGGGGATTAAATGATGTCATGAAGAAGGTAGAAGGCATCAAAGAAGACTGGAAGTGTGGTTGTCTGCTCCTGCAGGGCCCAGGACAAGTGAATAAACTTGACAAGCTGATTAGAAGGGCCAGCTCTGTCCTGGGGAGCCCACTGGACCCAGTGCAGGTGGTGGGTGACAGAAGGATACTGTCCGTGGTGAGCTCCATGCAGAAGAAGAAGTCCCATCCCATGCATGAGACTGTGATTGCGCTGGGCAGTACTGTCAGTGACCGACTGCTCCACCCTAGGTGTGAGGAGGAGCGCTATCGGAAGTCTCTCCTCCCCACCGCGGTTAGGCTGTACAACCAACACCGACCTAAGCGGAGATCATTACATACAGAGAACTGAAATATCTCTCTGCCTGTTAAATCCCCCCCCCCCCCTCCTCTGCTACGTCCTATCTGTCTGTCTGCTATTAATGTAATGCCTCTCACCTTGGAACATTCCTGTACATGTTGTATTTGTATTTGTATCTGCTTATCTTATCTTTGCTGCTGTAACACACTGAATTTCCCCACTGTGGGACTATTAAAGGACTATTATTATTATTATTATTATTTTATTGTAATGTTTTTTTAAGCCATTTCCTGCTTCCAGCTGTTACATTTTGAATATATTATACAAATTTTCAGTGCACATTTTGATTTTGGTGCCCAAATGAAGCAAATCTTCACAAAACAAATCTTGCAGATTAGTTCATTATTCCTTAAAGTGGTTGTCTGGGATAAATGGAAATCCCTACAGTAATCTAAACACCCTCCCCCCTCCAACTTTCTAAATGACATAATTAATCAAAAATGTATAACTACCCATATCCCTGGGGTGGTCTTGTGATCTGGTGACGATCTGTTTCCCCGTTTCCGGCAACGGAACATCACTACTACTCCCCCCATTCACTCCATCATACTTACCTATCTTCCTTCTTCCTGCGGGACAGCTCCTCCCTCTTTTCTGACTGACAACACTGCTCTGTGCTTTACTGACGATAATCCACCTCTACTGCGCAGCTCCCATGCCTGTGCAGTAGAGGTGGATCGTCGCTGCAGAGCACAGACCAGCACTGAGACTGTAGTGCGCGCCGGCAGTCAGAAAAGAAGGATGGGCCATCCTGCAGGAAGAAGGAAGAGACAGGGGCGTAAATACTGGGGTAGCAGTGGTAGCGGCTGCCACAGGGCCCGGGACATTAGGGGGCCCAGCAGCCGCTACCGCGAACCCACAAACCAGTGGATTAATGGCAGGATTCGGGGCCCGTGGCCAGCTGGAGATGGCCGGGCTCCGGGCCACTATGATAGCGGTTGGGGAAAGCCTGGTTCCCTGACCGCTATACATACTGTTATTGGAAAGGGGCCATGGCATATTGCAGGCCCCTTTCCAATAGATGGCAGCACAGGGGAGGTGACTGAAAACAATAAATCCATATGCTTACCTCTCCTGGGCACAATGTTCTCTCTGGTGCTCTTCCGTCTTGACTGAGGCCTGTGATTAGGCCCCGGCAGTCACATGGGGCGCGGCCGCGTAATGACATCAGTGCGTCCCCACGTGACCGCTGAGGCCCAATCACAGGCCTCAGCAGCAACGTCGGAAGAGGGCCTGAAGACTCTGAAGACGGCAGGATGGAGCGAGGATGCCAAGCAAAGGTAAGGCAAGGTGAGTATGAGAGTTTGTTAATTTTAATCACCTTCCCTGGGCCTCCGATTATTATACTTTGGGGTCTGAGGAGACCCCAAAGTATAACAATAGCACCGGAGCGGAGGGGGGGGCTGTTGGGAGCATATAATACTGTGTGGGGGCCACTGTGGGTAGTATATAATACTGTGTGGGGGCCACTGTAGAGCATATACAGTGCCTTGTGAAAGTATTTGGCCCCCTTGAACTTTTCAACCTTTTGCCACATTTCAGGCTTCAAACATAAGGATATAAAATTTTAATTTTTTGGTGAAGAATCAATAACAAGTGGGACACAATTGTGATGTGGAACGAAATTTATTGGATATTTTAAACTTTTGTAAAAAATAAAAAAAAACTGAAAAGTGGGGCGTGCCAAATTATTCGGCCCCCTTAAGTTAATGCTTTGTAGCGCCACCTTTTGCTGCGATTACAGCTGCAAGTCGCTTGGGGTGTGTCTATCAGTTTTGCACATCGAGAGACTGAAATTCTTGCCCATTCTTCCTTGGAAAACAGCTGGAGCTCAGTGAGGTTGGATGGAGAGCGTTTGTGAACAGCAGTTTTCAGCTCTTTCCACAGATTCTCGATTGGATTCAGGTCTGGACTTTGACTTGGCCATTCTGACACCTGGATACGTTTATTTGTCAACCATTCCATTGTAGATTTTGCTTTATGTTTGGGATCATTGTCTTGTTGTAAGATAAATCTCCGTCCCAGTCTCAGGTCTTTTGCACACTCCAACAGGTTTTCTTCCAGAATGGTCCTGTATTTGGCTCCATCCATCTTCCCATCAATTTTAACCATCTTCCCTGTCCCTGCTGAAGAAAAGCAGGCCCAAACCATGATGCTGCCACCACCATGTTTGACAGTGGAGATGGTGTGTTCAGGGTGATGAGCTGTGTTGCTTTTACGCCAAACATATCGTTTTGCATTGTGGCCAAAAAGTTCGATTTTGGTTTCATCTGACCAGATCACCTTCTTCCACGTTTGGTGTGTATCCCAGGTGGCTTGTGGCAAACTTTAAATGAGACTTTTTATGGATATCATTGAGAAATGGCTTTCTTCTTGCCACTCTTCCATAAAGGCCAGATTTGTGCAGTGTACGACTGATTGTTGTCCTATGGACAGACTCTCCCACCTCAGCTGTAGATCTCTGCAGTTCATCCAGAGTGATCATGGGCCTCTTGGCTGCATCTCTGATCAGTCTTCTCCTTGTTTGAGATGAAAGTTTAGAGGGACGGCCGGGTCTTGGTAGATTTGCAGTGGTCTGATACTCCTTCCATTTCAATATGATCGCTTGCACAGTGTTCCTTGGGATGTTTAAAGTTTGGGAAATCTTTTTGTATCCAAATCCAGCTTTAAACTTCTCCCCAACAGTATCACGGACCTGCCTGGTGTGCTCCTTGGTCTTCATGATGCTCTCTGTGCTTTAAACAGAACCCTGAGACTATCACAGAGCAGGTGCATTTATACAGAGACTTGATTACACACAGGTGGATTATATTTATCATCATCAGTCATTTAGGACAACATTGGATCATTCAGAGATCCTCACTGAACTTCTGGAGTGAGTTTGCTGCACTGAGTAAAGGGGCCGAATAATATTGGACGCCCCACTTTTCAGTTTTTTATTTTTTACAAAAGTTTAAAATAACCAATAAATTTCGTTCCACTTCACAATTGTTTCCCACTTGTTGTTGATTCTTCACCAAAAAATTTAAATTTTATATCCTTATGTTTGAAGCCTGAAATGTGGCAAAAGGTTGAAAAGTTCAAGGGGGCCGAATACTTTCGCAAGGCACTGTAGCGGGCTGCAGCGAAAAAGCCCTGCTGGTAAAAGCATGTCGGAAGTGCATTGTGGTTTTTCCCTTAGCACTTTTTACAGTCTTTATGCTTCCAATATACCTATAGAGAAACCACCAGCGTTTCCGTAGGTATAACTGACATGCTGTGATTTCCAAAACTGGGATGGTTTTGAAAATCGCAGCATTTCCGCTGCAGGTGTTTTTCTGCAATGTGTGGATGGGATTCCGTGGCGTTTATGCCAGGTGGGGCCCCGGCCTCAAGAAGGTTTAGAGAAGAACACATTGTCTGAGGATGGTAAAGCATGCTCTTGTGAGTGTAGTGGTATAAGTTACACTTTACTCCAAAGCTAACATGATGCAATAGTGGAGAGCAGGATTTCCATTTATACCTGTGAGACAACTAAAACCATAAAAAATAAATATAAAAATATATAAATATATAAAAACATAATTCTAGCATTGGCGAGTTGCCATTCATTCAGCAGCAAGAGGGTCATTAATGTCACTTTTCAACGCACCTTATTTTTGGTCTGCAGACTGACTATTATCTGACTTACAGTGGCATTGCTGAGATGTCTTCTTGAAAGGTATTGATTTTTCAGAATCAAACATCGTGGCCTCCTTTTGCTCCTCAGGCTTCGATTGAATTTCTACAACTTATTTTTCCAAGTGAAATAAAATAATGTGATAGAAAAAAATCTTTGCTTGCAAGTTTTTTTCTTATACTACAATACTTTGAATTTACTGCATGATACAAAGCAAATAAAATACATAGAAGACTTACATTAAGAAATGGGATTCCGTGTAAATATTTGATACATTTTGTACATTTCCTTAATTTTCATAGTGATTTTGGTAATTGATATTTGCAATAAGCAGTGTCAGCATTAGAAACTTGGGGTTAGAGTTTTCACAAAGGTCCACTGTGGTTCCTCCATGGTATACAGGCTAGGGCAGCTAAACTGTGTTTCATAAAGAGATGAACCACACATTGGGCAGCTTAAGTAATAAATTATGTAAAGTGTAGCATACATTTCTTGCACCACATTTACCATTCATTTTAGACATTTTTAACATCTTGTCTGATAAGGGGTGTGGCTTACCAGAAAGAGGCATGGCATAGGGTGTAATTGACTAAGGGCATTGCACCTGAAACCCATCAATGATTTTCTGTACTGTATATGGCGCTCTTTTAAATGTGTCAATAAAGTCTCCAGTTTTATTGTCTATGGACGCTGTGCTGGATTTTCTTATTTTTTCAATAAAATCAATGGGAAGACTAGAGATGAGCGAATCGAAGCTGCAGAAGTGGAATTCGATCCGAATTTCAGGAAATATTCGATTTGCATCGAATTCAAATTTCCTCACGCTTCGTGGTAACGATTCACATTTAGTTCACAATGGCTGCTCTACATGGGGTAAGGAACTCTGGGAACGCGGGATCACCCACAATGCCATGCGTGCAGCCAATCAGCAGCCAGCCCTGTGATGTCCCATCCCTTTAACCCCTTCGCTAGTGCACACGGCATAACAGATCCGGGTTTTAACAACTTGGATGCAGCAGTCAAACATGACCACGGCATCCAAGGATTTCTGCCATTTTGCCGCCCACCCCGCCTCTCTGCAGCCAAGCCAATAAATAGCTGTTTTGGGTACGCAGTTCGCCGCAATTTAATTCGGATCGAATAGAATCATATCGCAAAATTCGGTGAAGTTGCCAAATCGAATTTTTGAATACTTCGCTCATCTCTAGTGAAGACCATTGTTTGAGGTGTAATAGCAGTCTTCAAATGGCTTCTCTGTTTCAGGATCATTTAACAGATAGACTAATAAATATGCACCAGAATTCTGGCCTATTTAATATGGTGTCAGGGCTTATTGAAAAGAAGGTGTGTCTTAATATGCTGAACTGTGAGCCAGAAATTGTGTCAAATTTTTTGCACCTAAATTCAGTTGTAAACTAAGCGAACTAATAAGTGGTATAAAGTTAGACTAGACAGTGTAAAGGTATATCAGTTTATCAAGTAGCATTAGACACTTTGGAATATTTGGTGCATTTTAAGATGGTCTAGTCTAACTTTGCACTGTCTAAAAGCTCCCCCATCTGTCTGGCTAAGTTATGGCCATAAACACTGGTTACATTATGACAAAAATACTGGCAACATTGAAAATGGGCTACAGTCCTAGGATCCCTGACATAGTGTCATACACTATGCTTTAAGCCAATTTAAACTCTGATTCTTAACAAATATACTCTACCCGAAACAGATCTTGGGACCGAACCACTTGAACTTGTAAATAATCTTGCAATGTTAGCTCATCACTAAAACTGTTACATGATAATAACCTTTGAGACAACTCACTAATACAAGTTGTAGGTGAAACAACTACAGGAGAAGCTGAGAACTTGTATCCTTTTTTGTAGTATATAGCAGATATTTTATTTTATATCCGCTTGCTTGTATAGTGGTGACATACAATCTGCAATGCTCTAAACATATTGTAATCACTGACATCAGTCATTGTTATCAATGGAGCTTCCAATTTAAAGGGACTATATGGGAAAAAATTTCATATATTTCTGGCCTGGGTTTTGTCAGTGCTGCTCATTGGGTTTCCGGACTGGTCCCAATATAAGATCATGAAATCCAAATCAACTCCTGAGTCGATGCGCCTCCTCATTTCTCTCTTGTGTTCAATGGTACAACCTGTACTATGGGGTTGGCAGACTAGATCATTGTAATAGTAAAGCCATACTATAGGTAATACCAGTGAACACAGGAGAGGAGGGAGGAGGCAGAATAACTCAGGTGCCAGGTGCTGGTTTCCATCACGTGAACCAGTCCACAAACCCAATCCCAGGTCAGAAATAGGTAAAATTTAGTCTGTTTAGACACTAGGGACAATTTGAACGCAAAATCTGTAATGGAGCCCCTATCTACCTTAGAATACTGGTGATAAGTGGCTATTTTATTTGGTAGAAGGACCTTTAGGGCCTACTCAATGTCCAGGGCCCTTGTTTAGCATGTATTGTAGTGTGCAGGGAAACTGGTGAAAACCCGCACATTGTGAAAAAATTTAAATATTCAGATCTGAGGCAAGTGTTTACATTTTCTGCAGTGCCCCTATAGGGAGAAATAAACATTACACAGCCCCTATTAAGATCAATGTCTGCGTGAGAGTCATTCACATTCCAGTTTTTGCATCAGTATTTGTAAGCCTAAGTAAGCCATGGCTGGAAACTAGGAATGGAAGAGGTACAAATCTTTCCATCACAGTATTTTTCTGTGTTCCACTCCTGGGTTTGGCTCACGAATGTTGATGCAAAATCCTGACCAGAATAGTGCCATCTGAATGAGGCCTAATATGGAAATGAGTTTTCTTTCCAGCGATAGAAGAAGCATTTATCCTGAATGGAGTTAGGTTTTTTGATTCTACGGAATATATTACTCTGATTTTCATTTCTAAGTGGATATGTCACATGAAAGATACTTCACAAAATTTCTCTCCATGCCAAACTGTTAAATGTTTGAATGAAGTAGACCATGTATAATGCAGAACTAGTGAACCGTGCATGATTAAATGACTTTTGGTTTGCTAAACACTTTCGTCAGCTTGGAAGATAAAAAATCTACAAGGGTTTGCTCATCCTCTCTATCAGTACGTGCATGGTGTGTGATGAAATTATTTGTCAAGCTGAAAATGATCATATTATGGGAACAGGTGAATGGGCTTCTATCTTTGTCTAGATCTTCATTTCACTGAATAGCTTTATTTTTTTATTAGGCAAAAAACATGTTATAGGACAAATCATATTATAGATAAATGATGCATTATTCTTGACAAGGCTATTACTGGATTAATTTGGCTGAGCATTCTGAGTATACAGTATATATATTGACTATGGCTTGTGGGACACTAGATGAGATTGCCACACTCTAAGATTAATTTATCTCTAATCCCTGCGCTTTAACTCTTCAAGCACCATGATCAGTATAGATTGAAGGAGCTCCCTTTGTCACATACCTATCAGCATTATGGAAGATCATCATCATATCATATCATTTCGTGAACAGTGACGGTACAACACCTGGGACCCCCCAGATCAGCTGTTTGAAGAGGCCACAGTGTACAGTTAAGCCAAGTTGTACCAAGCGTAGTGCCATATATTGCATAGGGGCCATGCTTGGAATTACAACACAGTCCCATTCACTTGAATGGAACTGACCTGGTGCTGTAACATTTGACCAATGAACGTGACACAGGGATGAGGCTGCGGTGCTCTACAGATCACATACTGATGACCAGAACAGGCTGAATCTTTAATTTAGTTTTACTGGGCCTGAAATAAATAATGAAGGCCATGTGCTGGTTTACAGTATAAAATGGACTGTTACTCCACTTGTCTTCTCTGGTCTCCAGCAATGATATCAATGGCCCCCATGTGGCCCCTTCAGACAGTCACTGGTCTCCGCGGTCACGTGCCGTAGGCAGTCACAACATTGCTGCAGTGCTTGAATGTCTGCAGAAAATAACAGTCAATTTTTTATATGAAACCAATGCCTGCCCTTATCTAATTTTTCTTCAGCCCAGAAAACCCCATTAACGTCAGTTCCAGGACTACACTTATGGTATAGGGAAGCTAGGGTAATGCATGACTCAAAAGACAGAGAAAAGGCACATTACAGGTTAATAGGATACAGGTCTTTTGATGGAAATGTAGAAAGTATGGGGGAGGAGAAGAAAAGCACATTATGAAGAGAGATATTATCTGCTTGGTTGAATGTCATGTCAGGAGAAGGAAGCGCAGAATGTCCTATGTTTGGAAACGGCAATTTTAGTGCTGAAGAATGGCAGATTTATCAAGCCCGAGTCAGTGCTGTTAAGCTGAGGACATTATGGTGGCTTTGATGCTGCACCATCCAATACCATCAAAGACCTCATTGTATTTATATTGATGAGTAATTATAATAAAATACAGAATGTATTCATGTATATTGCAACAAATCTAATCTTTCTAATGTTTGCATGCAGGTCCACATGTGACTTCTAATATATGAATAAATCATTTTATTTTTACTATTTGTACAGTATGTTTTTATTATTACCGACATAAGACATTTATGGTTAGACTGAAGTCTCCCTCTCCTCTAGGTAACTTTAGTGGAATTGTCGCAGCTGACACATTTAATGCGAACATTCTGATTCTACTATTAACCATTTTTCCCACTTGTAGCATCATAGACATTAGATTGATATCACTTATGCTACGCTAAGTTCACACCTGCGTTCGGGTTTCCATTCAACCCCCCAAATGGAAATCTAATCCACTTAAAAAAGCGGTTACTCACGGAAACCTGCGGACCCCATAGATACTAATGGGGTCCGCTGGGTTTCCGCTCAGTTTCCACCCGAAAAGGGCGAAAAATGCAGAGAGAAAAGTAATTGAAACGCTTTCCTCTCTGCATTTTTCAAGCGGAATAGGAAATGGAATCCCCCAACGGAGTTCAGGCACAAGTGTGAACCTAGCCTTATAGAGAAAACTGTCTCCTCAAATGGCATCCTGCATACCCATTTAATCTAAGCTCTGTGGAACAGTCAGGATCTGGGGTGCTGGGTGGGCTGACATGAACACAGACTCCAAAGTATTAGTCCAAGTATTGAGTTTTATTCACTCAAAACATTCCCTGGTACATGCAACATAACAGAAACCGAAAAAAAAAAAAAATACCTGCCCGTCTGGGCTCTAACTAAACAGAAATAAGTTACCTCGCCTAGAATAGGAACAAGTTCAAACAGTCAGATTTTCTTCCAGCAATAGCCACTTTCTTTGTGGATTTCCAAACAAGCTCTGCCACAGTCTGCTCTCCTAGCAGACTTCTTATATCCCCTTAACGAGGAGATCCCAGTCAGCTGGCTTTCTTCCAGGAGTGTCCACAAGGTGTGGACTGGAGGGGATGGGAATGGCAGGTCCCACTACCAACCTACCTGCCATTCCTTAAAAAATCCAGCCCAGTGCACAGCACTTAAATAATGCTCAGCAAACATAATTGTCTGCTGAGAGCAAACTTTCTGGATTTCCGTCATCTCACCCATCTGAGCAACCTGGGTGAGATGTACATCCCTTCCAATATTTTTTCAATCATCGGCTTACAGGAACTTAAGTAGAATGCAGTTCTAACTTTGACATGGATAACTTATTACATGTCTTGTTAGTTTATATATATATATATATATATATATATATATATATATATATACAGTACAGACCAAAAGTTTGGACACACCTTCTCATGGGGTGCTACGCCAGATGACCTGGCCTCCACAGACCTGAACCCAATCGAGATGGTTTGGGGTGAGCTGGACCGCAGAGTGAAGGCAAAAGGGCCAACAAGTACTAAGCATCTCTGGGAACTCCTTCAAGACTGTTGGAAGACCATTTCAGGTGACTACCTCTTGAAGCTCATCAAGAGAATGCCAAGAGTGTGCAAAGCAGTAATCAAAGCAAAAGGTGGCTACTTTGAAGAACCTAGAATATAAGACATATTTTCAGTTGTTTCACACTTTTTTGTTAAGTATATAATTCCACATGTGTTAATTCATAGTTTTGATGCCTTCAGTGTGAATCTACAATTTTTATAGTCATGAAAATACAGAAAACTCTTGGAATGAGAAGGTGTGTCCAAACTTTTGGTCTGTACTGTATATAACATAATTACACTACCTACAAGTACAAAAGTGCCCAGCATGTAAGCACATTGCCCCAGAAAATACTCCTGCAACTAAAATTCCTTTGTGGCATTTGCATTTGGTTTACAACAAAAGTTAATTTCAACTTCTTGTTATTGTAAGACGTCATGGGCAATTAATAGGCTTAGTATTTATACATAGTACATGCATAGGCTTTGTTCACATTTGTATTGTGGCATCTGTATACCATTCACATGGATTTCTTTGACTTAGGGTCTGTTACTTTGACAAGGGGGTGTATAGCATTATTTCTCCTGACATTTCTAATGGAATTTGTCTCTGGTGCATATGTGAACAATGTCATGATGAGATTAAACCAGAACTAATATAACATATACTGTACATACTGTATGTACTGCAAATGATAACTCTTTACAACTGAGATAGTCCTTAGCAAGCAGAATAAGGTAAATAATACAGTTAAGGTAAGCAGGGAAGTCAAGAGAATTGTCCCATCTAATACATTACAATAAAGGCCAGAACGAGGGCTAGGCATAGGCAACCACCTCATGTCAAACGGGAATGCAATTATTTTGAGCAAAAATGTATGAATTGTTGTACCATTGTGGCGTGACGCCTCCACCCCTTGTATCCTTTAGTGTCCTGTCTGCATCTGTCAAAGAATTAGTTGCCAACTTATATTTGAATAGGGGCCTTACCCTGTAACCCCCATGTGAGATGCCAGATATTAAAGCAAGACTGAATCCTAATTTGGGTTTAGATTTTTACAGACGGGAAGTACTTTTTTTGTTTTTTTAATTGCACTCCCATTCACACAACACAGTTGTGTCAGTAGGAGCCTAATACTTCGTCCTACATACAGTGCTGGCCAAAAGTATTGGCACCCATGCAATTCTGTCAGATAATACTCAATTTCTTCCAGAAAATGATTTCAATCACAAATGCTTTGGTAATAATATCTTCATTTATTTTGCTTGCAATTAAAAAAAACAAAAGAGAATGAAAAAAAAGTAAAATCATTTATCATTTTACACAAAACTCCAAAAATGGGCCGGACAAAAGTATTGGCACCCTCAGCCTAATACTTGGTAGCACAACCTTTAGACAAAATAACTGCGAACAACCGCTTCCGGTAACCATCAATGAGTTTCTTACAATGCTCTGCTGGAATTTTAGACCATTCTTCTTTGGCCAATTTCTCCAGGTCCCTGAGATGTGAAGGGTGCCTTCTCCAAACTGCCATTTTCAGATCTCTCCACAGGTGTTCTATGGGATTCAGGTCTGGACTCATTGCTGGCCACTTTAGAAGTCTCCAGTGCTTTCTCTCAAACCATTTTCTAGTGCTTTTTGAAGTGTGTTTTGGGTCATTGTCCTGCTGGAAGACCCATGACCTCTGAGGGAGACCCAGCTTTCTCACACTGGGCCCTACATTATGCTGCAAAATTTGTTGGTAGTCTTCAGACTTCATAATGCCATGCACACGGTCAAGCAGTCCAGTGCCAGTGGCAGCAAAGCAACCCCAAAACATCAGGGAACCTCCGCCATGTTTGACTGTAGGGACCGTGTTCTTTTCTTTGAAGGCCTCTTTTTTTTTTCCTGTAAACTCTATGTTGATGCCTTTTCCCAAAAAACTCTACTTTTGTCTCATCTGACCAGAGAACATTCTTCCAAAAAGTTTTTGGCTTTCTCAGGTAAGTTTTGGCAAACTCCAGCCTGGCTTTTTTATGTCTCTGGGTCAGAAGTGGGGTCTTCCTGGGTATCCTACCATAGAGTCCCTTTTCATTCAGACGCCGACGGATAGTACGGGTTGACACTGTTGTACCCTCGGACTGCAGGGCAGCTGGAACTTGTTTGGATGTTAGTCGAGGTTCTTTAGCCACCATCCGCACAATCTTTCGTTGAAATCTTTCGTCAATTTTTCTTTTCCGTCCACATCTAGGGAGGTTAGCCACAGTGCCATGGGCTTTAAACTTCTTGATGACACTGCGCACGGTAGACACAGGAACATTCAGGTCTTTGAAGATGGACTTGTAGCCTTGAGATTGCTCATGCTTCCTCACAATTTTGCTTCTCAAGTCCTCAGACAGTTCTTTGGTCTTCTTTCTTTTCTCCATGCTCAATGTGGTACACACAAGGACACAGGACAGAGGTTGAGTCAACTTTAATCCATTTCAACTGGCTGCAAGTGTGATTTAGTTATTGCCACCACCTGTTATGTGCCACAGGTAAGTAACAGGTGCTGTTAATTACACAAATTAGAGAAGCATCACATGATTTTTCAAAGGGTGCCAATACGTTTGTCCACCCCCTTTTTTATGTTTGGTGTGGAATTATATCCAATTTGGCTTTTTGACAATTCTTTTTGTGGTTTTCCATTGACGACAAATTAAATGAAGATATTATTACCAAAGCATTTGTGATTGCAATCATTTTCTGGAAGAAACTGAGTATTATCTGACAAAATTGCAGGGGTGCCAATACTTTTGGCCAGCACTGTACCTCTGAATGCCCTGCACACAGGGTTAGTTGAACCAGATGCCCCAACTTCACCTATTACCCTGCAAACATCAACTATTGTAATATCTTATTATTTATCTTATGCAGTGAACATCTGAAAAAATTAAAGTGCCAGAATTGCTATTTTGGTCACCTCACCTTACCAAAAAAATTGAAGAAAGAATGATCAAAGAATCATATGTATCCTACAATGTTACCAATAAAAAACCTCTAAAAACAAGCCCTTTCACAGATCCATGAACAGAAAAATAAAAAAGTTGTAGGTGTAAGAATATGGCGATACATATAAGTACAAAGTCCAAAAAAGTGTTTTAGTTCATAAAGGTACTTAAGCATAACAAATTCTATATACAGTGGGGAAGAAAAGTATTTAGTCAGCCACCAATTGTGCAAGTTCTCCCACTTAAAAAGATGAGGATGATTTTTTTTTTTCCACCGCTGTGATGAAATATGTATAAGGTGGTTATCAAAGTGATCGCCTGGATAAGGTGATTTTGTATTTATTTAATGGGTACCATTTGATGCAAAATACCTTGTCCTGGTCCTACTTACTATCACTTTAATATACAATAATAATATATTATTTAGTGTATTGTCATTGTTTCTGACATGCTTAGGCTAAGTTCACACTTGCGCCAGGCTCTCTGTCGTTTAGGTCCGCTGGGGGACCTGAACGACAGAGAGCCTGTCCGCTAAAATAGCAGTTACCCACAGACACCATAGGCTATAATGGGGTCCGCCGGGTGTCCATCAGGTCCTCTGAGCAGACTCAGTCAGCACCCGGCAGCCAAGCAGGAGTTTGGGACCCCAGCACTTGCCCGGGTAAGCCAGGTCCTGGCGCCGGCCCTGAGTTTCAGTCCTTCCTTTTCCCATTCTTATAGAAAACTCTATTGGCTTTAGTGCAAAAAAAACTGCAGCAAAAAGGCAGTGTGCGACAGCAGCCTGAGGGTTACTTCATCCTCAACATATTTGTATTCAGTGACTTCTGCTTTATAAACCAACACACATACATATTTGATGGTGATGGATGGAATAACTCAAGAAATACATGACAAAGTACTGCAGAGGTTAAAGACAGGCCATAGTTTGTCTAATGTCACTTATATCTTGTATTTATCATGTCAACTTGCAAGCTGTAATGCTTGCTTTCCTTTTAGAATGTATTCAGGAAAAACTAAACATATCAGTACAGAAAATTAGATTGAATACAAGAATATGAAGGTGGTCATCTCCTAGGATTAGATTGTCGACTGTCTGCAATAAATCATCAAAACATTTCTCTCTAGGGAGAAACTGTGCTCTCTGTATCAGTTATATGTTCCTTTTATATACAATATCCTTAAGAAATGAAACATTGAAAAGACAAAGCATCAGTGTTATTTAATAGCCTAAAATCTGACAACATTGTCCAGTTTCCTTTTTGGTACATAAGATACAGGACATTCTTTTGGCTATTATTATATAAAAACAGGTCCTGACAATGTTTTAATAATTTCAATACAAAAATATTCTATGCTTTTATTCACTACCTGCAAGTTGGGATTTTCAAACCTGCAAATGATTGAAACACAAGACATATCAGGATGATAAAGGAGTCTTCCAAATGTTTTCACTGATAGCCTATCCTTAGGGTACATGCACTTGAATGTTGCAAAAAATGGCTGGGAAAAACAGATGCAATGTCCCATTTCTTTTGTGGTTGTTTTTCAATAGTTTTCACACATCCCTCATAGACCTGATGTCCTATTTTTTGACTGTCCGTTAAAACAGACCATCAAAAAAACGGTACGTGTATAGCCCCACTAAGATCAATGGCCCAGATTTATTATGCCTCTGGCATTCAAGGCATAAAAAGTCGCAACAACTTTTTTAACTCTGCACACCTTCATCACTTTCCTGAAAAAGGGGCTTGGTGAGGGCATTCAGGGGGTGGAGTCATCACCCCCACCAAATATATCACCAGTTTTTTCTAATTCCATCACTTTCAGATATTCTTCCAGCTTTATTAAGTACTATTTGTGTTGCAAATAATAAATTCTCGTAAAGTTATGGCTTTGATGGGTATGTTTTCATACTTATGAGGGGTGTTCCTCTCTAGATAAATCCCTTGCTCCAGGTAAATAATATTATTCATTTTAGCTTTCAGTTCAGCAATATTGGAGAACCAACCAGGGAAATGCCAAGAAAATATGTGAAACTCCCAGGCCAGATGGGTCTCTATGTCCACCCCATTCCCCAGCAAACCCAAGGTCCCTGCTGTTTTACCCCATATGTCCAGTCATCCAAGTCTACAACTTGTCTTCAAAATGGATCTATAGAAGTATACTTCCAGAACATATGAAGCAGGCAGGGATCCTCACAACAACAATTAAGGGCATGAAGCATCTTCATGAAGCTCAATCCTAAACAGCACACTTGGGGTCTTATATATTCTATGTAAAAAGAACAGGTAAGAAATCCACTGGGTCTCACATAGGGATAGTCTGGGAGTTAGCTTGAGGATGTCTGTCCACTGTTCCTCAGTAATGCGGCCAATATCCCCCCCCCACCACTTGGCCTTTGCCCATAACTGGAACAATGCCAGATGATGAGCTAGAATTTTCTGTATATCATAGAGATCAGACCTTTAGTGAATGACATAATACTACCTAGAATGACGCCGTTACCAATAGACATTTCAGTGGCCCTTAGTTGAACTTGATACACATGCCTAATCTGTAAGTACTGAAAGTACTGATAGAAAAGCCTATGTGGTAACGCAAAATAAGACTATAGTTCATCAAAACTCTTAAAGACTCCTTCATGTAGCAGCTGATATACCATACACACCCCTTTATCCTCCCAGGCTTGAAAATCAGTCAGTTTGTATAGCTCAGACAAGTGTGAGTTTTGCCATAGGGTACATACTTAGTGCAGTCAATTATATTGTAAGGGAATTGCCAGTTGAGCATTTCCCTAGTGCTGCTGCAGAACCCTGGGGGGAGGGGCACAACAAGACAGTGAGCCCTAAAGCTGAAACCCCCCTCCACTGTCCCTGGCTATCTTGCCCGATCTGTCCTAGGCGACAGCAGCAACTGGTCGATCAGTCCCTTCCTAATATAAGTGACACACAGAACAGGACAAGACAAAACAACACAGAAGCAGCATCAGCTAGCCAAGGGATCGGTAACAGTCGAGCAATGCAGTACCAAAACGAATCCAAGGGAGTAGTCAAAGGGGGAGCCAAAGGTCAGAAGTCAGAAATACAACAATAGCAGAATAAGAGCTAGCAGGGTCAAAACAGAATCAATAGCCAGCGCCCATGTGAGGGCTGACAACCTGTTTATAGAAAGTCAGGACCTGCCCCAGACTTGATTGGACGACAGGCTGTCAATCACACAGGCAAGGCTGAGATTAACTATTAGAGTAGCAGAGAGAAACAAAGATGCAGGAAACGGGTGTGGCAGAAATTCAATTACAGACAGGAGGTATTAGGACAGTGCTCAGACTGAGCAACAAGAAACCTACGCAAGGAATCAAACTGAACACGCCTCCTTCACCGCAACGTGCGAGCGGAGGGTGGCACAGAG
Source organism: Leptodactylus fallax (assembly GCA_947044405.1). Classification (NCBI taxonomy): domain Eukaryota; kingdom Metazoa; phylum Chordata; class Amphibia; order Anura; family Leptodactylidae; genus Leptodactylus; species Leptodactylus fallax. The sequence continues at coordinate 2,263,327 of CAMRHE010000073.1, read as the reverse complement.
ACCCGAACAGGCAGAGACGTTACATATATACAGGAAATGTTACCCCATTTCAACACGAGCAGCGAACAACTTGTTAAACTGAGAAAAGGAAATAAATGGCTACCAGACTATAAAGGAGAAAATAAAGTGGTGAATATCAGAACAGTTTTACAGGTTGGACCCACATCCAAATTCTGTGGTAGACGGAAGATTTTCAGCATTCAGTCATGTGTAGCCAGATTAAGGCATAATTGGAAGAGCCAAATAGATGAGTTTATTTTAGGGTCACAACCTGAAACCTTGGCAGATAAATCATGGAATAGAGTGTATGGAGGGCATGCAACCATCGCTTGATGTCTAGAAATTTAGCTCTACGCCTCTGAACCTCTGTGGAGAAGTTTGAGTAGATAGAGATAAAGTTTCCATTGATGGATAAGGCATGATGGTGTCTAGCCTTGCGATAGATAGATAGATAGATAGATAGATAGATAGATAGATATCCAGTTTCAATTGATAGTGCAGGCAGGATGGTCTCTAGCCTTGGGATAGATAGATAGATAGATAGATAGATAGATAGATAGATAGATAGATAGATATCCAGTTTCAATTGATGGTGAAGGCAGGGTGGTCTCTAGCATCTTCCCTTGAAGTTAAGGAGTTTGATTAACACAGTGGAAGGTGGAATACCCACTAGCTATGGACCCATTCAATTGCAATATCTTTCCAATAGTATTTTGTAGTCAGACCTCAAAGAACTCCACAAGATTTTCTCGAACTTCCACCTTTAAAGAGACACCAAACAAGCAGACATTGTTTCTCCAGGTCAGCTGCTTTGTTAAACAACTATATAACATTATGGGCAGTAGCTTTAAAGGGGTTAATAATTGCTCCTTTCTTATTCTCAGGAAATGACATCACAACCGTTGGTCGCATGGCAATGCTACAGCTCAGTCCCACTCAATGAATGGGCCTGAGCTGCAGCATGGATGGATATGTGGCCAACAGACATGATTTAACTTAATAAGAATGTTCAAACAGCCATGTTTTCTAATCCTGGATAACCACTTTAAGATCTTTGTGCATAGGTTGCAGTTGAACTTCAGTCTGGCTCACCCAGCCCTTGACCTCTTTCATCCATTCGTTAGCCGTTTGCAGGTCATGTCTGATATGGATGATTTCCTCTTTAAGGCTCTCGATTATGTTAGCTAGGCTAAGGCCCCACGTAGCGTCCTGCAGCAAAAAAGCATTGTGGGAAAAACTGCGGGAACGCATCGTGGTTTTTCCCACAGCACTTTTCACAGAAAGTCCAGTTTGCTTCAATAATTCCTATAGGGAAACCGCCAGTGTTTCCGTAGGTATAATTGACATGCTGCAATTTCGCAGCGTGCCTACTGCATGTATTTTTCATCAAAGTGGGGATGGGGTTTGCTAAGTGTAACAACAGCAGGTAACGGGCCCTATTTACTTACTGATCCCCTCTCCTGCTCACGGCCACCTGCGCTTCCCATTCTGTGGAATGGCGAATCCCACAAACACTGCTATCAATATATTCTGGGGTCTTTTTGGACCCCAGAGTATAATGATCGGAGACCTGGGGGAGGTGAGGGAACATAACAAACAATGTTGCTTACCTCTCCTGTGCTCCGGCAGGCTTCGAGCCTCCTTGGTGAAGTCCCAGACGTCAGCCGATGTCATTATGCAGGGGCCACTATGGGGCATAATACTGTGTGCAGAGGCCACTATGGGGCATAATACTGTATGCAGGGGCCACTATGGCGCGTAATAGTGTGTGCAGGGGCCACTATGGGGCATAATACTGTGTGCAGGGGCCACTATGGGGCCTAATAGTGTGTGCAGGGGCCATTATGGGGATATAATAATGTGTGCAGGGCATGTCAAATGTTTGCCTTGGGGCCCAGCCATTCCTAGTTATGCCACTGGAGCCAATGGTGCAGAACAGCATCGGGGGCTTGTTGTAGACGACCACATCCCACACAGGGTCACTTAGTAAGACAATTGTTGTCTGGCAGCTCAAGACATTTGAGATTGCTGCATGAGAGCTCAAGTCATCATGCTGGTCATACCAGTGTCTGACTCTTTAATAGACCTTGCAGCATAATCAAACCAAGAGCCATCTTGGAGTGCTTGTTCCTTGTCAGTACAGTGGCCAGTTAAACAGTAAAGGTCCAAGTACAGACCCTGGGGAACTCCACTTATACTATTGGTCTAGTCTGTACATGACTGATTTATGACTACACTTTAAATACAGTCTTTTAGCCAATTCTGGGTAAAAATTACTAAGTTTAGGGTCACTTAGAAATTTCCTTAATTTTGAAAGAAAAGCACAGTTTTTTTCAATGAAGATAACATTAAATGAATCAGAAATACACTCTACATTGTTAATGTGGTAAATGACTATTCTAGCTGCAAATGTCTGGTTTTTAATGCAATATCTACATAGGTGTATAGAAGCCCATTTCCAGCAACCATCACTCCAGTGTTCTAATGGTACATTGTGTTTGCTGTGTAAAAAGGCTAATGGATGTTTAGAAAACCCTTGTGCAAGTATGTTAGCACAGCTGAAAACAGTGGTTAGAGAAGCTATAAAACTGACCTTCCTTTGAGCTAGTTGAGAATCTGAAGCATTACATTTGTTGGTTAAACTCTCAAAATGGCCAGAAAAAGAGAACTTTCATGTGAAACTCGACAGTCTATTCTTGTTCTTAGAAATGAAGGCTATTCCAGGGATACTGGCTTTCAGGGCAGAGTAGCCAAGAAAAAGCCATATCTGAGACTGGTTAATAAAAGGAAAAGATTAATATGGGCAAAAGACATTGGACAGAGGAAGATTGGAAAAAAGTGTTATGGACAGACAAATCGAAGTTTGAGGTGTTTGGATCACACAGAAGAACATTTGTGAGACGCAGAACAACTGAAAAGATGCTGGAAGAGTGCCTGACGCTATCTGTCAAGCATGGTGGAGGTAATGTGATGGTCTGGGGTTGCTTTGGTGCTGGTAAAGTGGGAGATTTGTACAAGGTAAAAGGGATTTTGAATAAGGAAGGCTATCACTCCATTTTGCAACGTCATGCCATACCCTGTGGACAGCGCTTGATAGGAACCAATTTCATCCTACAACAGGACAATGACCCAAAGCACCTCCAAATTATGCAAGAACTATTTAGGGAAGAAGCAGGCAGCTGGTATTCTATCTGTAATGGAGTGGCCAGCGCAGTCACCAGATCTCAACCCCATTGAGCTGTTGTGGGAGCAGCTTGACCGTATGGTACGCAAAAAGTGTCCATCAAGCCAATCCAACTTGTGGGAGGGGCTTCTGGAAGCATGGCGGGAAATGTCTCCAGATTACCTCAGCAAATTAACAGCTAGAATGCCAAAGGTCTGCAATGCTGGAATTGCTGCAAATGGAGCATTCTTTGCCGAAAGCAAAGTTTGAAGGAGAAAATTATTATTTCAAATAAAAATCATTATTTCTAACCTTGTCAATGTCTTAACTATATTTTCTATTCATTTTGCAACTCATTTGATAAATAAAAGTGTGAGTTTTCATGGAAAACACAAAATTGTCTGGGTGGCCCCAAACTTTTGAACGATAGTGTATATATATATATATATATATATATATATATATATATATATATACAGTCATGGCCAAAAGTTTTGAGAATGACACAAATATTATATTTTCACATGATCTGCTGCCCTCTGGTTTTTATGTGTGTTTGTCAGATGTTTTTATCACATACAGAAATATAATTGCATTCATATTATGAGTAACAGAAGCTTATATTGACAGTTAGAATGAGTTAATGCAGCAAGTCATTATTTGCAGTGTTGACCCTTCTTCTTCAGGACCTCTGCAATTCTCCCTGGCATGCTCTCAATCAACTTCTGGACCAAATCCTGACTGATAGCAGTCCATTCTTGCAGAATCAATGCTTTAATTTTGTCTGAATTTGTTGGTTTTTGTTTGTCCACCCGTCTCTTGATGATTGACCACAAGTTCTCAATGGAATTAAGATCTGGGGAGTTTCCAGGCCATGGACCCAAAATCTCTATGTTTTGTTCCCTGAGCCATTTAGTTATCACCTTTGCTTTATGGCAAGGTGCTCCATCATGCTGGAAAAGGCATTGTTGAGCGCCAAACTGCTCTTGGACGGTTGGGAGAAGTTGCTCTTGGAGGACATTCTGGTACCATTCTTTATTCATGGCTGTGTTTTTAGGCAAGACTGTGAGAGAGCCGATTCCCTTGGCTGAGAAGCAACCCCACACATGAATGGTTTCAGGATGCTTTACAGTTGGCATGAGACAAGACTGGTGGTAGCGCTCACCTCTTCTTCTCCGAATAAGCTGTTTTCCAGATGTTCCAAACAATCGAAAAGGGGATTCATCAGAGAAAATGACTTTACCCCAGTCCTCAGCAGTCCACTCCCTGTACCTTTTGCAGAATATCAGTCTGTCCCTGATGTTTTTTCTGGAGAGAAGTGGCTTCTTTGCTGCCCTCCTTGAGACCAGGCCTTGCTCCAAGAGTCTCCGCCTCACAGTGCGTGCAGATGCACTCACACCTGCCTGCTGCCATTCCTCAGCAAGCTCTGCACTGCTGGCAGCTGAAACACTTTTAAGAGACGGTCTTGCTGGTCTTTCTTGGGCGCCCTGGAGCCTTTTTGGCACCAATGGAACCTCTCCTTGAAGTTCTTGATGATGTGATAGATTGTTGACTGAGGTGCAATCTTTCTAGCTGCAATACTCTTCCCAGTTAGGCCATTTTTGTGCAGTGCAATGATGACTGCACGTGTTTCTTTAGAGATAACCATGGTTAACAGAAGAGAAACAATGATGGCAAGCACCAGCCTCCTTTTAAAGTGTCCAGTGGTGTCATTCTTACTTAATCATGACAGATTGATCTCCAGCCCTGTCCTCATCAACACCCACACCTGTGTTAATGGAGCAATCACTGAAACGATGTTAGGTGGTCCTTTTAAGGCAGGGCTGCAATGATGTTGAAATGTGTTTTGGGGGATAAAGTTCATTTTCTAGGCAAATATTGACTTTGCAAGTAATTGCTGTTAAGCTGATCACTCTTTATAACATTCTGGAGTATATGCAAATTGTCATTAGAAAAACTGAAGCAGTAGACTTTGTAAAAATTAATATTTGTATCATTCTCAAAACTTTTGGCCATGACTGTATATATGTTATATAACCCTGTATCTGCTGCATTTAATCAATGAAGTTGTATATTTCAATGGAATAAAGACATGATAACAATTACAGGGTATATTTAATATGTCCCTTGTTCAATTACAGTAAATACGGAGTGGTCCTGTGTAATGGCAGTAGTCTGGCTTTTTCTCTTTTTCTGCAGTTAAGTGGTATAATAAATTCTCTCCAAGGGACAAATCCTTTTACTCATTTAAAATATACATAATTTCCATTCTGCTCTAGTGAGCAAAGTCTGCCGCTCTATTTGTTTAAAGGGGCACTATGCCCCTTTTCATTTCTTCTTCTGTGTCAGCATGCAAGAAAGAGCCAGCAGTTTTGAAACATTTTCTCATGTTAGTAAAAATATCAGTAAAGATGATTTTTGTCAGTACTCATCATGTGTATTATTAAAAATAATGAAGAATCCAGGACTCCCGCTGCTGTACAATGAGCGGCTATTCTACTTTGTGAATTATGCAAAAACAAAAGCAAATAGACTTCACTTTGGTTAATAATTTAAGACTAGTTAATACATGTCACATGTCATTAGGATTTAGCACATTCTACGGAATATCTAGGAAATATATTTTTTCAATGCTGGTTTAAAACCTATAACTACATTCAAAAAAGGCTCCTGGTAAAATGATGGACATCTTGCTGGAACCCATTGGTCCCCATTATTAGGTAACAGAATCCAAAGGGAAACCACAGTGCTGATGTGAACAGAATTTTAACCTGTTAAGGACACAGCCAGGTTTAGTCTAATGACCAGGATTGTTATTTTATATTATTTTTAAATAATATTTATTAGAAATTTGCATTCCAGTCTATATTACACATCTGTACAATATAAGCAAATACATAAAGCAATGTTATCGCATTACTTACATAACACCACCTTCACCTCCTCCGTGTTTTTTGCCAAGGTGTTTCCACTGCTGCCAAGCCGCAGCAATTGCGCCATGTGGGGCCCCGGCCTTAAAAAAATAAATTCTTTCTTGTTCCATCTTATGTTGTATATCTGTCTGTCTTGTCAGTGATGCAAATGAGGTGATTTAGGACTAATTTGCAACAGAAAATTATAAATAAAAGCTCCAATGCAGATATGAAACATACCTTAAAGAGGTTGTCTAGACTAAATAATATTTTCTAATTAGGCTGGGGGAGGTTATAAAAAAAAACAAAAAAAACAAAACATACCTGTCTCAAGTGCTCCGGTGTCCTTCCAGGGCAGTCCGGTCTGGTCGGCTGCCTACTTGTTGATTAGTTTCTCACCAGCTGTGACGTTCCAGATCCCTTCCACTGAGGCCGCTGATTGGCCTTCGCAGTCACGTGACTGCTAAGGCCAATCAGCGGCCTCAGTGGAAGGGAACTGGGGATGTCACAGTTAGTGACGTCCCCGTTCCCTTCTTGAAGCCATTGATGCCTCAGTGGACAGGTGAGTATGGTTTTCTTTTCTTTTTTTCACCTCCCCCAGCCTAATTAATAAATAACATTTTAGGCCAAACAACCCCTTTAAGTGGTCGGAAAAAAATGACTATAAAATTCAGTTATTCTATACTCACCATCCTAAACTGATCCAGAGTAATGCAAAACCCACTTAGCTCATGGCAGAGATTCAATTCACAGTAAACTGGAAAAGATCCATCCTGATCACTGCTATCAATAAGACAAATTCCTGGATGAACATTCTATATGAATACCAGTACCCTGTGTATTCTGGTTTACCATGAAGACTATCTAACTCTTTTTAAAACTTAACACACATTCTTCCATTAAAGAACCTACTGGAGCAGCACGGTGGCTCAGTGGTTAGCACTGTAACCTTGCAGCATTGGAGTCTTGGATTCGAATCCTGCCAAGGACAACATCTGCAAGGAGTTTGTATGTTCTCCCTGTGTTTGCGTGGGTTTCCTCCCACACTCCAAAGACATACTGATAGGGAATGTAGATTGTGAGCCCTATATGGGACAGTGGCTGTTAATGTCTGTAAAGCGCTGCGGAATATGATGGTGCTATATGAGTAATCATAATAAATTAACGTTACTTAACAGTTTAGTATTATCAACTGTTAGAACCAAATTGTTTCCCTCATACTAGATACACCCAATAGTCATACATTCAGGGTATAACTAGCATGTTTACAGTTTTTTTGTCTCAAAATGTATAAACTAGGCCTTATTAATATTAAACCTCATCTGACATTTTGCTACCCGTTTGGGCAGGCAGCACTCCAAAAAAATTCCTTTAAAAACTGAGTAGATTTATTGGAAATGCTCACAACACTACACAGCTTTGTGCCCTCTGTAAGTACAGAGAAATATGGCATCCAACTTCTGCATCAGTTATAAAGAGGTTAAACAGTGAAGGTCCAAGTACAGACCCTGGGGAACTCCACTTATACCATTGGTCTAGTCTGTAAATGACTCATTTATGACTACACTTTAAATACAGTCTTTTAGACAATTCTGGGTAAAAATGACTAAGTTTTACTCTCTAAATCAGTTCCTCTAAACTTGTGCAATAACTGCATGTGAAGGACAGTATTACACTTTAGAAAAATCCAAATATATGACATCTACTTGCAGCATCCTAGTTTCTGCTTACTATTTCATATGAAGTGAATAAATTGGATTGGCCTCCCTTTCACTAATCCTGCTTACTGACTGGTGACTATAGCATAATCTAAAACATACTGATCCATATAATCTCTTAGCAAACTTGCAAGTAATTTTCCAGATACAGAAATTAAACTCAGTAGCCTATGGTTGTCATGCTTTCTCCTTCAACATTTTTTTTTTATTTTAGGGATAATGTTATCCTTTCGCTGGCCTATTGGTACTTTACTTGTATATTTTTAACTTACCTTAAAGGGGTTGTCCAGGCAAAAATGGACAACCCTTTTAACTTTTAAATCAGCTAAATCAACTTGTAAAAAATAAAAAACATATACTTACCTGTCCCCGATGCTCCGGTGTCCTCCCGGGGTGTTCCAGTCCTTCTGCTGAACGGGTCTCTTATGGAGTTCCACTGAAGCTGCTGATTGGCCTCAGCAGTAACGTGATCATTGAGGACAATCAGTGAATGGCATGCGATGTCACTATCTGTGACATCACGAGTCCTCTTCCTTAGGCCTGCTGAGGGTGATGATTGGCCTCAGCGGTCAGTTGAACCCCAGAAGAGACCCGGGAGAAGCCACTGGAGCAGAAGAATCGGGGCGGGCCAGGAGTACACCGGAGCATAAGGGACAGGGGAGTATGCATTTTTTAAATTTTTTTCACTGCCCCCGGCTGATTTAAAAGTTAAAGGGGTTGTCTAATTTTGCCTGGACACCCCCTTTAATTATCAAAAATAATGGTTTAGCAAAGACAGAGCTAAGTTCTTTCAGGACTATCACATAATTTTTTTAAATTATTCATTAAATTATTCACATTAAATTTCCGCCCTTTTTTGGTCAGCCATGACAAGTCATTAGTTCTGAAATAATTAGTAACACTGGTGAACATGTTTGTGACCACAGATAAAAAAAGAATTTAATTTCTCTCCTTTCTCAATGGCACCTGTGACCATATTACCCTCTTTATCAGTTAGGGGACCTATATTTTCCATAAATGCTGATTTATTTTAAATAATTTGGAGATTATTTCCACCTTCTGCTACAATTTGATTCTCATTTTTCTACTTTAGCTAGTCTGATTGCCTTCTTACAGATTTTATTGGCCACATTATAACCCGTAAAAGCAGATTCCGTACCTTCAGACTTAGTCCTTATTCAGACGACAGTTAAAAACAGCCAGATGATGGCCATTTTTGCAATAACACATGTTTTAATAACAGTGAGAGTGAATGTGTCTAATCACATGTCCATTTTTTGACGGACTGTTTTTCAAAAACTGACATGGCTCTATCTCTTTCTGTTTTGACAGACACATAGACCGAGTAGAAATAAATGGATCCTTTTTTAATGGATTTACGCCCTAGTCACCTCTGTTAAAAATGGATCAGTAGGTCAAAAAAAGAAAGACCAGTGAAATGCATCCTTTTAAAATGGGTGACCCTCACACATCAATAATGGAAAAATGGAATGGAACAGATGCAAAAACGCCCATTTTTAATAGCCATTAGACCCATGAAAAACGGCACTGTCATGTGAATAAGGCCTGTAGTGTGAATACTTTTTAAATGCTTTCTTTTTTTGCATTAATTTCTTTTTTTTAACTTTTGCTATAAGGCACGTAGGTATTAATTTAAAATTTTTGTACTTGCTCCGAGTGTCGTAACTAGCAAAGACTGGGCCCCGTAACAAACATGAAATAGAACCCCCTTTCCTGGCCCCCACACGGTATAACGCCCCATTTAAACACAGTATAATGCCCCAACGTGACCTGCAGACAGCATAATATCCGATAGCCTCATAGTAGCCCCTTCACACAGTATAATGTCCCATAGTGGCCCCTGCACACATTAAAATGTCCCACAGTGGCCCCTCCACACAGTATAATGTCCCATAGTAGCCCCTACAGTGATTGTTACAGATATTGCAAAAATTTCAGGTTTGACAGAACCTCGAATTTTTTGGATACACCACCCTAGAACTATTTCGGAGATCCAGGGGAGGTGACAAACATAAAAACCAGTGTTACTTACCTTTACTGGGCTCCGACATGACTACTCTTCAATGACTTCACAGACATGGGTTACGCCGGCATCATTATGCATCGTGACACCGGCTTGACCCACATGATGTCTATGATGTCACTAAAGAGGCCCAAAGACAACAGGGAGTCTGCTTGAGCCCGCTTGAGAGGTAAGTAACAGTGTTTTTTTTATATTCGTTCACCTCCCCTGGGCCTCTGGTCATTATACTCGGGGGGTCTGAAGATTCCCACGACTATATTAATAGCAGTTTCAGTTTCCTGCAACCTTACTTAATGATCCTCATTCCTGCTCACGGCCGCCTCTGCTTCCCCTTCTGCCCTCGAGGGGAGCGCATGTCACATATCACGTCACAAAACATGGAGCCCCCTAGAGGGCAGAAAAGGAAGTGGAGCTGGCCGTTAGCAGGAACGAGGATCGGTAAGTAAATAGGGCCTGTTACCTGCTGGGGCTTACTCCAGCAGGTAATGGCCAATTAAAAAAAAGCAGCAGGGGCCCGAAGGGCCCACTAAGGTCATCGGCTCCGTAGCGGTCGGTAGTTATGCCACTGCTTTCTCCCCAAAAGAATAAAATGGATAATATATCCATTGTGATCCCTTTAAAAAGCTCTCACTTTTCTAATGTTCTTAAAATAAAAAGCCTTTTTTGTAGCTAGCACCATTTCTACATCATCCACCATCTGTCCCAGGTAATAATTCTGCAGTAAATTGAGGAATTTTCCTGCTTGGGGACCCCCGAACAGAAAACTAATCTGCATAAAAATGCGGTTACCTTAGGAAACCGGTGGACCCCATAGACTATAATGGGGTCTGTGTGGTTTCTGCTTGGTTTCCGCACGAAAAATGCGGAGAGAAAACTGCTGCTTGCAGGACTTTTCTCTCCGCATTTTTCATGCGGAGAGGGGAACGGAATGGCCCGAACGCATATGTGAATCGGGCCTAATAAAGTATTCATGAAGAGGGGCGGCAGCATCCAAACCCCCAGGAATACCCTGTTACATAATGCTAGGTTCAAACTAGCATCGTCTGTCCGATGACTATAATGGGGCCCGTCAGGTGTCCGTTTATTTTAAACTGAAAGTGGTGGCCGAAAAAGCCGTGTATGCAGGACTTTTTCGTCTGCCGATTTCAGGCAGACATTGTGACGGATTCTCCTACGGAGACACTGACGCAAATGTAAATGTAGCCTAAGCCATGTATAAGGAGTCCATCAGGTATTACAACTTTTCATCAGCCCTGCTCCCCTACCAGCTTTCTAGTGGGTGAGTACAGTGAAAGCTTTCATGTGTAATTATCTGCCACTTCTCATACATATACTATGGGGGTATATAGTGAACATGATGCGATACTACTGGCTCTTCACTATCTCCTTGCCATGGCCTGTCATTCCTTGTTACCTGTGCCTGGTGTCCCTCTCATCCCTGTTGCTCTTCAATTCAGGATTTTCATGTCCAGCACCTCTCTTGTCACCACTGTGTAGGTTATCTAATGATGTCTCACATGCATGTGTGTGCTGGCTTCTTAAATGGCCAACATGTACAAGTATAGCACTTCTCCAGTCAATGCCTTACCATAAGTTTTATAAAGATCCGTGAGAATCAGAATCACATCTTTTCATATGTCAGAAATATGTCTGTTTGAAATGCATTATACAAGAGTCTGTCCATGTGTAAACCTAGAGAAAGCAGAGTATAGCTTTCAATACAGAATCAATGAAAGTATAAAGAAATGAAGAATATCATAGAAAGGAGACAAAATGTGTCAATGAACCAAATATTGCCAGAAAATCAAAAGTTGCTCAAAAGTTTAGTTACACTTTACCAGTTTACCTCAACATCATGTGACTTTATTCAACAAGTGGTGAAATTTGGGATCACTTTGTAACCGTTACGGGTGACCCTTATATTTTATATTAGTTCTTGTGTTTACTTAATTGTATAAAGGCAAAACAGTAAAAACTATTGTTCAAAGAAGGATAACTGTATGATCATGAGGGGTAACGGGGTGTAATAAAAAAAAGAAAGTGATAATACAAAGTTGATCTCTCCTTTAATTTTATAGTATGCTAAAATGTAAGAATATCAAGAAATGATCTAATAATTGGAACAAAAATTACGAAGGTTTGAAGCTAATTTAAAGGTGTCATCCAGGATTATAAAAACATGACATACACCTCAGCTCTGTCTACTTTAATTCATATGGTACAAAATATTATTTTAAATTAAATGACAAAGAAATTCTAAAGTTTTTATTAATTGCCTATTTTAGCATTTGTGTCATATGCAAAATTGTTGTGCCTTTCTGCAGGATCCGTCTATCCCAGCTGAGGCAGACACAGATGTACTTTTTTGAATAACTAGAAATTGTAACAGATTTACTATTATTATTACTATTTCAATGCTTAGACTGGTGACTGTCTGCCATTCATGTTTATGTCCGCCAACACTTTTTGTACAGACTGTCAAATTGCTTGATTCCGTTTTGGCAATAACATTGAATTGCATTCTGTTGTGTTTCATTCACTGTATGACTCAACCTGCTTAGCAATTGCTGCAGGCTGTTAATACTCAAATATCCCAGGGTGCTTTTCCCTGTCCAGTGCCTAACATATTGCTGCTAATCATAGTCTGAAGACTGTAACATTTTTAAGATTTTTTGTTGTTTGTTAATTTTCCCTATTTATATATTAACATTTCTTTATCATTTGTGAAAAATGATTTTATATATTTTATATAATGTTTTATTCTCAGCTATCACAGTATAATGGCTATCTAGTATCAAAATGTCTCATAGCCAAGTAAGTCATAAGGCCAGACTAGAACAGATCCCAAGGAAGAGAAATGGCTACGTCTACATGCCCTCCTCTGCCTCCAATTTACTGAGACAAATTTGTTGCTGGGCAAAGATATTTTTGAACATTTACCAATAGCCTGTAGAAAGCAAAAGGGAGAATTTTTGTCACTAGAAGGTGAGAAAAATGCTACTTTCCCTTATAAAATATATTACAAAGTTGCATACTTTCACATATGTACTAACAGATATGCTGTAAATTTTAGTCATTAAGGCATTAAGCATAAGTTATAAATTATTAAATATCTGAAGGGAAAGCAAAGAAGCTCAACAACCAAATGTATAATTCTTCAGCATTTTATGTGTGTATTTTATTACCTTTATTACAGCTTCAATTGTGCTACGTTCAGTCAGAGAAGTTAAGGACATTTCTGCTATACATGATCCAAGTAATCTCATGCATATTGAATGGTGTTGAGGTCTTGGCTCTAACCCTATTAAAGAGAGTCTGTCAGTAGTAAATGTGTTATAAATCTAATCTCAGCACCTCGATGAGGTGATTTTCAGTATATTCCTCTATTATTAAGATTTAGGGGCCCGTTTTCATGTAAATTATTCATATAAAAATGAAAAAGCAATTTAGAGCTGAGATCGAAGGTCATGCAAGCTAAGACACGTCCCCAAATCAATTTCCCATCATTTACATACATGAAGTTACATTTACATATGAATAAAACAGCAGTTTACATGAAAATGGGGCTTCAAAGCAGAATAGCAGAAGTATATTTAGAAACTGTAGAATCACCTCTACAAGGTACTGGGATTAGGTTTTTAACCAATTTAATGCTGACAGACTCCATTTAATAAACTTCATATCTTATTATAAATATTATAGTTAGCATTGGAGGCTTTTGCTTAATTTTCTATTCCCTTATGTTTTCGTCAGAGTTTATGTCAACTTACTCAGCTCTTCAAGTAAGAAGGTTCATGATAGGCAACTAGGTTTGTGAGAAAGAATATTCTAATTTTTAGGTAAAATGCATGTGTATATCCAGGTGGGTTTGTCCAGTCTCATCTATATTATGAATACAAATAAAAGGAGTCAAGACTTTTCCAGTTATGCAATTTTGCTTACAGTACGAAATGAATCGCTTTATAAGTTATATCACACCTTACCTCACGCCTTAATATTGAAGTCTGTTATATCAAGGCAGGGAATAGAAATTCACTGGCACATATCCACAGGTAAAATTACTTTTGGCGTCTATTACACAAAAAAGAACCAGTCATTGTGGTGGGAGCATAAGAGGGCACCCTACCTCTATCTAGCCTACAGTTCTGGGCTACCCATGGAAGATCCAGTGGTCTAACTGTCCATATATTGACATCTCTGGATCTCTGGATTTTCCCTTGGAAATTCAAGTAGCATCATTGGAGTTTCCAAAGACAGTGTACAACAAACTATTGGATGGAATCAGAAATGGCGTTCCTCATTGCCTGTGGGTAGTGACATGAGAAGGCCAGGGTTCACATATGGACAGTGATCACATCAGATCTGCTTGGGGAAGGTGAACAGTTGCATCTCTGAAAACCTCTATCAGCAGCACAGAGCTTTGGGCTGGAGTCTAGAGCTAAGGGGTCCTCTTTGGTATCAGCCTTTCACAGAAAGGTGCCAAAGTACTTTTCAGGGATGGGTAACTCTGGTGTGACTGCTGCCTGTGCACCATGGATGGTGGTTCTTGTTGTTCTGTTTCCCCTTCAACATCATAGATGTTCCTCACCCAGCACTGTATAGGCAATATATCCCACTGTATGCCTATACTTCGGGATACATTACAGTCTTCTGCTGGAAGTACTCTATATGTTAGCTACAAGATTCCAAATGTGATGAGAAGATGGTTTTAGGAGTATTTAATTGAAGAACATAAAGAATAGGTAAAAAGTTTGGAAACACCACAAGACAGCTAATAAGAATTTGGTAAATAGATGTATCCTGCCTTGGAGTTGCATACTTGGTCTCAAAGTGGAATTTCGGAGCCACAGAGGAATCCTTCAATGGAAACTTTTTGAAATAACTAAATGTATTAGAAAAGTTGCTGTAAAGTTCCACAAACTGATGGGGTTGTTAAGCCCCTTACAGATGCTACTTTCACGCATATCGCTCTGTGCACATTTACATCAAACTTTTAATATGAATATAGCTAAGTATATCCCGAATGAATAAGTACACTAGATGGTGCTATACATTCAAGACAAATCTGCAGTATGTAGTACATGCATAACAATGGCAATGTTTTAAATCAATACCAGCAGTGAAGGAGGAGGCAGATAATGGACGTGGATACATGAAAAGGTCACCCTTTCTCCAGTTTATGTGCGGTGAGGAAGTGTTGTCTTGGTAGAAGCCTTATTATAATTCAGCAATTAATGAAAAGATGAGAAACAAACAAAATATAAAAAAGCTCAATGCATCTTTACAATGAAAGCTTTTGCAATGCTCCAATGCTGTTGTCATGGCAATAAGAAATATAAATGGATAATGATGCGTATAAAGCTATTGTAAGGAAAGCATAAAGAAGCAATATCATTTTTATAACCTGTATACATTCTCTGAAGGCTTGTCAGAAGCTGAGACTGTTTCCTTCATTTTGATAGCATGCATTTAACCTGTTGAGGTTGGTATATTTCTGCATCTTTTCTCTACCAATAGAAAGGGTTTTAGGAGCCCTAGTGGGTAAATGATGATACAAGCATGTGACATGAAAGATGTGATTTGCAATCTCAGTTGTTTACAATATATCTTAACTTATGAATATTTACAGTTTGTTAAAATGGCCATAAATCTGTAAGAAACAACAAGGTTGTTCAAGATCTCTCAATTTAGGTCTCACTACCCAATATATGGTAATGCCATGACCTCACCAGCAAAGAAATATCACTGTCCTCTAATACTACCAGACAACATCAACATACCAACCAGCAGTGTCGTAACGTCAACCGTGCAGCATCAAAATACTCCCATGCAGTGTCTAAATTCCTCCTAAGGAGGGTCATACAAATACTAAAGTGCAGCCTGAAAATGCCTCCAATGTGAGCTAACCAAATACTTTAATGCAGTGTCCAAATATTTCCCATGACAAATACCACCGCATACAATACTCCAAAGTAAACCACCAAAGAAAGTACTGAAAAAGACTAGGTGGAAAGCTGATATGTTTGGCTGGAAGTTTAGGCTGGGAAAAAAGAGGTGCATACTACCAGAGGTAAGGGCAGGAATCTGCCCCACATCAGCTAATAATGTGCAGATTGCTCATTTATATAGTCATTTACTAAGATTCATTAAAGGGGGATTCTAGAAACAAGAAATTACCTCCTATTCAAAGGATAGGGGTTAACTTGTTGATGGTGGGGGAACCCCCGATCACAAGAAGCATTTCCCAGTTTGAATGGAGTAGCAGGTTGGGCAGAGCATGCACCTCTCCATTCATTTCAAAAGGAACTGCCAGAGCTCAGTGTTTGGGATATCTGCCGTGGTCCCATTGAAAGGAATGGAACAGTGGGTACTCTGTCTGCCCTGCCTCTCTATTCAAGTTAGGATGTGGGAAATAATTTCTTATTTCCAGAATACCCCTTTAATTTAACTGATAATATGTATAGTTCTTTGTAAGATATTCTAAAGGGGGGAAAGTAACACATTTATCAACTTCCAGATGTTGTAAAATATATCCAAGTATGAGGCAGCACTCACAAGTGTAGATGGAAAACAAATGAACATCCTTTATTACATTTTTTTAGTTTAACATATTTCCTTTGCGGATTTATCCATCCTGGATCTGGGGTTCTGAACTTGTTCCGACCCCAGGCAATGTGATCTCCTGTCCTTTTTTCACAGGAATACCGGTACTATGGGGGATGGCAGACTACAGGGGAGAGGAAGGAGAGGGGTAAACCCAGGGGTCAGCTGCTGATTCTGATCACGTGATCCAGGCTCAGAACCAACCTGAAGCCATCATGTCCAGGTTCAATAAAGCCCTGGCAGAAGTAAATTAAATTAAAATCCCCTAACAATCCTTTTAACCTATATGCATTTCTGCTCAATGGGGCCTTTCTGTTTCATCCACAAATGCAAGTTACAGCTGTATCATGCAAAGAAGGAGCCATATATCAACATAATCCAGCAAGTGTGATTGATGGAGTCTGTTCCTTATTAACATATACATGATATGTGCAATCAACATTGTGCTGGTAAGTGAAGTAGCTGTTGCAAATAAATCTCCTACAGAAAATAGGAAGTTTAAGTATATTATTTGGCTTAGGGACTAGAGTCAGGATTTTTATGCTTTTTTATATATAAACATTGGCCATTATTTAAAAACTCAACAATTTAAAAAAAAAATATGTTCAACATAATACTTTATTTAAAAATAGGTTATTGTCTGGTGACACAAGCTAAAAAAATCCATGTATCTAAAACTAAGTTGTCCCCATGAATCAATTGGGTGTACTGCCATCTTTTGCTGCAATAACTTCAAGTGATGGTTTTCTGTATGACTATATCAGTCTCTCACATTGTTATGGAGGAATTTTGGCCCACTCTTACTTTCAAAGTTCCTTCAGTTCATTGAGGTTTGTAGGCATTCATTTATGCACTGTTCTGTTATGGTCCCACCATAGTTTTTCGACAGAGTTGAGGTCTGGACATTGACTCGGCCATTAGAGCACCTTGATTCTTTTCTTTTTCAGCCATTCTGTTGCAGATTTGCAGGTGTGCTTGGGATCATTATTTGCTGCATGACCCATTTTTCCCCAAGCTTTACCTGTTAAATAGTCTCACATTTGCCTCAATACCAGGTACCACCAAAAGAGCAACTTGAAACAGCAGGTTGACAGTAAAATGCAGAATGCATGGCAGTGCAAACAGATCGTATCATTTCTGCAAATTGTCCAGAGACATTGCTCTCCACAGTAAAAAGGAAAACACGGCAAGCTTATAGATGTAGCAAATGATCAGAATATCACACTGAAAGAAGCCAAGTAATTCATGAAATATAAATGGGCTTAAGATTGAAGTAAGCAAAATATGGAAAGGCAATGGCAAAATTGTGCCTGTGGTGGTAGGAGCTCTAGGTACCATTAAAACAAAATAAAAACCACCTTTGAGAGCTTCCAGGCCACCACAGTACCTAAGAGGAAAGGAAGATTGGATTTATGGGCACCGTACACTAGTTAAAAAGTATTGGGTCACACCCCACCAGAAAGCTGAGACATTCTAAAATAGTAGTAATAATACCAACAATAATGCTTGTGATAAAAAACAGAAAAATTGCAACATGAAAAATATTAACTAAACTTCATTAATTAAGCAAAAATTTATAGTTTAGATTTTAGAGTTGCATCACCCGACGTGCGTTTCGGCCTGTGGCTTCATCAGGGGTCATGGTGTCTGGGTTTGCCCAATGTGCATCTGTCTCCATATGGGTAATGTTATGCATTTATTTTTTTGCAGCAATTTAGGTATAACTCTATACTATATAGAATTATCAAAAATGTCTAAGATGGTGATTATACATGTGCATATACCTGTTACTTTATAGATGCTGCATTGTTATCTTTCTACATTATACTTACCCCTTAGCTACAGATGCTGTATCACTACATGTTTTTATACAATACACACTCTTGTGGTTGTTATGACTACATTAGGTTTTTCTGAACAAATACCATATGATATTTAGCATTTGTTGCGGGTAACTCGGACACCTCTCTTTACACTGCTAGTTCTTGTCCATGTTTATCGTGTAAATGTGATTTTTTTAAAATTAATAAATATTTAATATTTCTTTGACATATATTGTGCATATTTTTTTGGTGTTTTTGACGCAAATTTTCTCTTTTTTCGGTATTGTAGTTGTTCTTTTTATGTGGGGTATTCTGATTTATGATAAGTAGACTTTATGGGCATTGTCTTTCTTCCCGCAAAAGTCTTTATTTTGATATGTCTAAGTGTTATATGTTGTTTGTCAGTGAACTGTAAAGTATGCATGTCCACCACTCAGTATCAATGACATGCCGTAGTTGCTGAATGGTGAAGACCTCCCTCGTGGCCATTTATTAGCATCAGGCACTGAAACTGAGGGCACCAATAGTGTCTATATATAGGAGGATAGAAGAAAACAAATTGCTCCAGACTCAGAGAAGAAATGTGCAAGTTGCAGTTGTGTTTCAAAGTCCTTTTCAAAGTTCTTATGAATTCTAGAGCATTGTGAAGTATACAGTTGAATAGAAAACATCTTGGGCCACATTACAGTGTTTCACATTTATCAAAGGGTAATGATGCCTCTACTGTTACCTCTGATGTTGCGGTAATAGTCACCGCAATATCATTAGATAATTTTGGCACAAGAGTTATATGATGATTACCGAATAATCTTACAGTGTAAAACGGCTATAAAACTCTTAGATGAAGAGGTTAAATGGCCTCAATCTGGTCATAAAAATTCTTTGATAATAGAATGAAATCATAGGAGACTTATATCTGCTCCTATAAAGGCAGACTTTGGTTTTCTGTTGGAAATTGTCTGTTTATCTGCTATTCTTTTGCCTTAATGATTTTCTGGTACATAAGTACCTTAAGGGCTATGCATTATGCAGTGACGTTGTAAGCAGCTTGCCTGCATCTAACACATTCCCTTAAAAATATGTACATACACAGAGTTTAAAATAGGCCATGTCTTGTTAAATGCCGTAAACAAGGACCACATTAGAATGGAAATTTACATCATGTTGTCTATTTTACTGTAAAATGTTTTTCTGTTAGACAAACTTTGAAAAGAGAGATAAAAAAATACAGTAATTATTATAATCTGCAATTTCATTCTTCAGATTTAGATTACAATTAGGGGAGAAAATTATAAACAACAATAGGATGAAATGCTTTGAAAATAATAATGGATAGAAATGAATGAGAGTTTTTGGGTTTAAAATTTGTAAGTTGTCAACAATTTTTATTGCTTTTTCCAATAGGAAAAAATAACATAAAAGAACTGGAAAGGAAGGTGTCATGAGCAAATTAAATATACACTGAAACACCTTTATAAAAAAGTAATGACCATGGGAAACCTAGAAGAATGAGAATGGAAAAATTAGATCTGCAAGGGTCTGACACCTGGGACAGCCGAGACAGCACAGTTCGCGGTATTATTTAAATAGATTTCAATGGGACAACATTGCAGTACCTACACTCGCCATACAACCCCACAAAATGATGCTGCCACCCCCGTGTTTCACAGTTGGGATGGTTTTCAGGCTTGCAAGCTTCTCCCTTTTTCCTCGAAATGTAACAATGGTCATTATGGCCGAGCCTGAGAACACCATCCCAACTGTGAAACACAGGGGTGGCAGCATCATGTTGTGGGGTTGTTTTGCTGCAGGAGGGACTGGTGCACTTCACAAAATAGATGGCATCATGAGGAAAGAACATTTTGCGGCAATACTGAAGCAACATCTCAACATCAGCCAGGAAGTTAAAGCTTGGGCGCAAATGGGTTACAAATGGACAATGACCCGAAGCATACTGCCAAACTGGTTACAAAGTGGCTTAAGGATAACAAAGTCAATGTTTTGGAGTGGCCATCACAAAGGCTTGATCTCAATCCTATTGAAAATTTATGGGCAAAGCTGAAAAGGCAGGTACGAGCAAGGCAGCCTACAAACATGGCTCAGTTACACCAGTTCTGTCAGGAGGAATAGGCCCAAATTCGTACCAACTATTGTGAGAAACTTGTGGAAGGAGAGCCAAAAAGTTTGATTCAAGTCATACAGTTTAAGGGCAATGGTACCAAATACTAATGAAATGTATGTAAACTTTTGACTTTGCAGAAAGTAATAAAAATGTCTTAAAAAATTCTCTCTCTCTCATTATTCTGGCATTTGGCAAATATAAATAATTTTGATAATCCTAATTGACTTAAAACGGGAAAGATTTATTCCGATTTCATGTCAGATAGTGAGAAAAACATCCATATGTGTCTTTTTATATACTGTAGTGTATGTAAACGTTTGGTTTCAACTGTACTTTTGCCAAGCACTTGTGAAACAGCGCGTCTTGATGACATCAGGGTGTTGCTTGCACTTTGCCTAGTGGTCATATTCAATGTTAGAAACCAGATAATCCCTTTAATCAGAGGGTACAGTGGGGGAATTTTCTCAATTAGGGGGCACGGTGAGGGCAGTTTCCCAAATCAATGGCAAAATGTGGGTATTTTTACTCACTGGATACTGTGAATGCATTTATAAATAAGGTACACACTGCAGGTATTTTCTGTGATCAGGGGCACAGTGGGTCATTTTTAAATTGGGGCACCGTATTTTTTTTATTTAGGGGTACAATATGTGGAGCTAGTATAATCAGTGGGCAGAGTATGTGGAGTATAGTTTTTTCAGGGGAACAATATGATTATATGCAGCAAAAGTGAATAGCTAAAGACTTCTGCAAGCATGAAATTAACTTGCTATTTACAGTGCTGGCCAAAAGTATTGGCACCCCTGCAATTCTGTCAGATAATACTCAATTTCTTCCAGAAAATGATTGCAATCACAAATGCTTTGGTAATAATATCGTCATTTAATTTGTCTTCAATGGAAAACCACAAAAAGAATTGTCAAAAAGCCATATTGGATATAATTCCACACCAAACATAAAAAAGGGGGTGGACAAAAGTATTGGCACCCTTTGAAAAATCATGTGATGCTTCTCTAATTTGTGTAATTAACAGCACCTGTTACTTACCTGTGGCACATAACAGGTGGTGGCAATAACTAAATCACACTTGCAGCCAGTTGAAATGGATTAAAGTTGACTCAACCTCTGTCCTGTGTCCTTTTGTGTACCACATTGAGCATGGAGAAAAGAAAGAAGACCAAAGAACTGTCTGAGGACTTGAGAAGCAAAATTGTGAGGAAGCATGAGCAATCTCAAGGCTACAAGTCCATCTCCAAAGACCCGAATGTTCCTGTGTCTACCGTGCGCAGTGTCATCAAGAAGTTTAAAGCCCATGGCACTGTGGCTAACCTCCCTAGATGTGGACGGAAAAGAAAAATTGACGAGAGATTTCAACGAAAGATTGTGCGGATGGTGGCTAAAGAACCTCGACTAACATCCAAACAAGTTCTAGCTGCCCTGCAGTCCGAGGGTACAACAGTGTCAACCCGTACTATCCGTCGGCGTCTGAATGAAAAGGGACTCTATGGTAGGATACCCAGGAAGACCCCACTTCTGACCCAGAGACATAAAAAAGCCAGGCTGGAGTTTGCCAAAACTTACTTGAGAAAGCCAAAAACTTTTTGGAAGACTGTTCTCTTGTCAGATGAGACAAAAGTAGAGTTTTTTGGGAAAAGGCATCAACATAGAGTTTACAGGGAAAAAAAAGAGGCCTTCAAAGAAAAGAACACGGTCCCTACAGTCAAGCATGGCGGAGGTTCCCTGATGTTTTGGGGTTGCTTTGCTGCCTCTGGCACTGGACTGCTTGACCGTGTGCATGGCATTATGAAGTCTGAAGGCTACCAACAAATTTTGCAGCATAATGTAGGGCCCAGTGTGAGAAAGCTGGGTCTCCCTCAGAGGTCATGGGTCTTCCAGCAGGACAATGACCCAAAACACACTTCAAAAAGCACTAGAAAATGGTTTGAGAGAAAGCACTGGAGACTTCTAAAGTGGCCAGCAATGAGTCCAGACCTGAATCCCATAGAACATCTGTGGAGAGATCTCAAAATGGCAGTTTGGAGAAGGCACCCTTCAAATCTCAGGGACCTGGAGAAATTTGCCAAAGAAGAATGGTCTAAAATTCCAGCAGAGCATTGTAAGAAACTCATTGATGGTTACCGGAAGCGGTTGTTCGCAGTTATTTTGTCTAAAGGTTGTGCTACCAAGTATTAGGCTGAGGGTGCCAATACTTTTGTCCGGCCCATTTTTGGAGTTTTGTGTAAAATGATCAATGATTTGACTTTTTTTTCATTCTCTTTTGTGTTTTTTCATTGCAAGCAAAATAAATGAAGATATTATTACCAAAACATTTGTGATTGCAATCATTTTCTGGAAGAAATTGAGTATTATCTGACAGAATTGCAGGGGTGCCAATACTTTTGGCGAGCACTGTATATTGCATGTACATGGCTTAAACAAACACCCAGAAAAACTAAAGCAAAGTCCTTTTTTTCCCTTTCCTCACCCAAAATAAAAAAAAATCACAAATTATCAATAATTAAGTGTACCCCAAAATGGTAAAAACTACAACTCATCTCACAAATGTGAGCCCCCATGTGGCTAGGACAATGGAAAAATAAGAAGTTATGACTCTTGAAATTTCATTATGAAAAAAATAGGATCCAAAATAGGACAAACCTTAAAGTGGTTCTCCAGGGAATGTAATTTTACTTACTTATGTCAGGGATTTATTTTGGGGTTCTAGGCTGATTCACGTAATCAGATCATGTAATTGGGACCAGTACCCAGCCCCTGGCTTGCTATGCCTCCTCCATCCTCTCCTGTTTACCTGTGCTATGTGGGCTGGCAGACTATACCTGATAAAACAGAGGAGGAGGTAGGAGCAACCTGGGGTACCGATCACGATCATCATTGTTGGAACCAGTCCAGAACCCCAGCTCCAGCTTGAATAAAAGTCAGACTGAAATAAGTAAAATTAAACTGCCTGAACGCCCCTTTTAAGGGTATATATATCCTGTTTTCCTTAAAATGGATGGGAGAGGCACCAAAAAAGGATTCAGAACAGGGTGCCATCCTTCCTAAGGCTGGCCCTGCTGCCATCTTTGGGCAGCAACTTATATGCCAGGGACTCGGTGAACTGTGGGAAAGCGGAGGAACAAAAGATATTGGAAAAATAGGAAGGGGGAAGACTTCGCAGTTATCTTACAGTCTCATTCTTAAAGGGAGTCTAACACCTCCCTCAAGCATATTCAACATTGCAGAAAACATTACAGTGATAAACTTCAAAGTTATTTTTCTTCAAATCTACAAAAGTCACATACATAATAGAAGTGTGTTGTCTATCACTGTAATGTGTTCTGTAATACGGTGGTGGCAGATGAATATGCTTGGGGAGGTGGTAGATACCTTTAAATCAGAAAGATTCTTAATATTTCTGAAATAAACAAAGGAAGACGGATTGGAGAAGCATTTGGGGAGGGGGATGCAGAGAAACAAAATTGTGCTGTTAGAATTTAAGCAACCTACAATTTATAATACATATACAGTGTATACGTCATTTCATAGATCTATCAGTCATACTATTACTAGTCTTTAAGACTCATGTACAGTTTAGATAAAATGGAAATCTTACCATAAAAACCAGAACACTTTCTCAACCTGGCTGAGAAAAGTGAAAGTTGGAATGTGTAACTGCTGGAATGTAATGATTGCTATAGGCAACTTCTCCATTTTTGTTTTATTATTGATCTTTGCTTGGTCTCTTTTATAAATCTAAAGGGAAGTGCGGACAAGGAAATACAATTTTATAGTTAAAGGGAATCTACGGCAGAACAATAAATCAGGTTGCATCTCTGTGTGATCTCTGAAATGTGTGATCTTTCTTTTGGTTCGGATCACTAATGAGGTCAATGACCTGGAATAGGTATTTTCACCAGGCAAAGTCTGAACTTCTGGCTTGCTTGCTTGTTCCTGGTCAGCAACTTTCTTTAATAGTGATGTTACTGGAAGAAAAAAAAAACTATACGGGTCCTGAAAATGAGCCTGATGTCAGTGAATAGGATGCTATGAAATGTATACCACGGAGAATACCTAAATAGCTAAAAACAATAAGTAATGGAGTAAAAACAATGTAGATTTTTCACTAGCTTCATGTATTTGTATAATTATAATAATCTTTTTCATTAAAAAATTGGCTGCTCCATTGTATAAGCACTTCTACCTCTTGTGTCACCCCCTCTATCTCATAGATTGTAAGCTCTTGTGAGCAGGACCCTCAGTCCCAGTGTGTGAATTGATTTATTACTCTATAATGTCTCATTTTGTCTGAACCCTACAATTTGTAAAGTACTGCGGAATATGTTGGCTGTATATAAATAAAATGTATTATTATTATGGTAAACATATAATTGGGTGGAAGACTACTCCTTCCATAAGGCAACTTTGTCAGGTCCTTACCCAAGATTGGGCTTATAGCTGTTATATATCTTTGTTTGTTCTTTGTATGTTATTGTGTATTGTATGACATGTAATATGATGTTTATTGCTGCATATATGGCGATGACCTATTATACTGTTTGATATAACACTGTCACTTTATTGTGTTTGCCTTCTTCAGTCTGGTACTTCCTGGAAGGAGGGTGGTGCAATGACACTTACCAAATGGGTGGAACCCATTAGCACCTACTGATCATGTTATGAGTGGTCCCTTTTCAGGCCATCTTTGGTACAAGCTACACACACTGTAACCTGACATCTTGTAGTCGCTCTGGGCAGGAAAGTTTTCATATAAAAGAAAGGCTTCCCCCACTCCTTCAGGTCTTCTATCCAGAGTTCCATTGTGAATGTGGTGGCCACCCATCCAAGCCTGACCATTTCTGAAAGCAAGTGTAGCAAGCCTAGCCTGTGCCAGAGACCCGGCACCTGTAAAAGCTGAGCACAAACCCCTGTAAGAACTGGGCAAACACTGTATGTGTCTATGGGACTTCTACTCATGCTTAGTAGTTGCTAAGTTTTCAGAGTTTCTAGCTGCTGTTGTTGATCCTTGCTACCACTGAGCAACTGGTGTTAAAGGAGTTGTCCATAGGATAGGTGTAGGAATTTTACTGCTGGAACCCCACTGATCATGAGAACTTGGATATTTTTCACCACAGCTTTAAATGAAGTGGCAGGTTAACAGCACAAGCTGCTCCATTCATTTCCATAGGGATGAGTGGATAGAGCCAAGTAATATCCAGCAGTCCCCATTGAAATAAATGGAGCCTAGGTGCTGTCACCTACTGCTCCAGTCTAAACTGGGGTGTATGAAAGCAGTGGGATCTCCACTGATCAGCAAGTTACCCCTTATCTTGTAGATAGCGGGTAACTTATTGTTACCAGACATCTTTAACTACTTTCTGACTGTACAACTACTACCTCAGTAAAGAGCTGGTGAAAACAATCCTGTGAAGTGATGCTAGATTCACACCTGCACTTGGGTTTCCATTCTTCAGGTCTGCTTGGAGACCCGAAAAACGGAAACCCAATACAAAAAGCGGTTACATAGACTATAATGGGGCCCACTGGGTTCTCACCTTTTTTAGCGTAATGGGGGACAGAATCCCCGAAAGGTGAGCAAGGTCAGATGTGAACCCAGCCTGAGTGTTTTTCTTTGGTCATGATACTACAAACAAACAGTGGGCACCTGGCTATCCTGTCCTTGTGTAGATCAGTGTAATGAGTGGCACAATAACAAAAATATGGGTGTAGTAGGTTGCCATACAAACATACTTGGGGACAATGTGGTACAGAACCCAAAGATGCTAATGTATATTAGTAATATAATGTGCCTTTTTACAATTTAATATATATAGGGTAAAAATACTCTACAACGTACTGACAGACATAAATGTGTAAGCAACAGTACAAAAGAAGTCACAACTGTTAAGATGCACATTTCTAGTTTAATAGTAAATTGTTTTAATCAAACAAAACATTTACTTATGCCTAGCAGTGAAAGAGTTAAACAAAATCCTTCTATAAGCTGTGGATAAGCTATAACTTCCACCTACATATCACATTTTACTCTTTTTTTATACATCTTTATGCTGTAAAAATAACAAAAGAATCCATCTGGTTTCCTTGCTTGAGCACAATACTCATTGTTCATACTTCCATGTGCTACTGTATTGCTATCACTTATCTTTTTGATTAGTTTTTATCAGATATCATGCTACATGCCTTCTGTTTAGCCAGCATTACGTATGTGACCCTCACTTATTGTTGGGATTTTTACTGCCCAGCCAAAGCTTTTGGGACTTTCCTATATTTCTACAAGATGCAGATCTTTCTTTCCATTGGATCTAAACTTACTGAAGCCATATATTGTAAAACAGAATTGTAATCCATAAAGAAACCATTGCCATATATCAGGAAATCAGACTAGTTCTTTTTTTGCTTGGTGGCAGCAGTAATTCTTGTAAAAATGACAAGAGGAAGTGCAGACATATTGGTTGTCACCTTTAAATTAGCTTATTAGAATTTGACTGGACCTATAAGACACAAAAACCTACTGGTTCCTTTTTATTTCTTGATAATAGTTATACTTGTTGCAGACAGAATCCTTGTGTCATATACTGCCTCTCAAAGGGTCGCATTGGGTATAAGAAAGTGCATACATTTTACCAATATTTCTCCCTTTGGAGAATTGGGTAATTCAATGGGGTACTGAACAAGGGAGCAGACAACCTCAACTCTCCCATTAGGTGGGGGTTATTCTTGTGGGATTCACACTAAATAGCCTTTTATGGCATATACTCTTGATATGCCATAAATGTTTTAGAAAGTAACATGTCTTTAAGGTTTATTGCGGCACTTAGGAGTGATGCAGTTTTAGATTCCTAGTTTATATAGATTAGTTATTTGTAAATAATACCAGGGTTTCCAAATACCCGGGTTTTGCAACGTAGAGGAACTAACTTATACTGGATAGGTCATCAATATCAGATTGGGGGGTCTGACATTAAGCTCCTCTGCCAATCAGCTGTGTGAGGGGCCACAGAGCTTGTCATTTTCATGGTTTATGTGAACACCATGTACATGGTGTAAGAATTTACAGTTTTGTCTCCTGCATACGTGAGCAGCAGTCCCTTCACATAACTTATTTGATGGGACTCCCCACCAATTTGATATGATGACCGGTCCTGAAAATATAGAGTACATTTGAGTCTACCTAAAGATTTTTTTTTACAGGTTATAGTTTATAGACTAATATAAAACAGGTTGTGGTCTGTTGATGGCAAATTGCAGAGATTTTATTTTCCCACGTTTGCTAGTTTGTCTTCAGATTGCTCTCACTTGTAGCTACAGAAAATATGTAATGGACCATTACATAATGGAATCACATAATATATGACCCACTGCCACAAATGAAACAATGTAAAGTGTGGGTTTTCAGTCTATGGAGGTAGACTAAAATATTATTATTTATTTACAACAGACAGAGATCAAGAAAATCATAAAGAATTGGAAAGACAGAATTTATCGGAAAGTACAATTGTGCGTCACTTCCTTGTCCTGTAGGCAAGGTATAACTGGCATTACTGTTCATATATACCTCGCAATATTTCTACTGCTGTGTAAGGTAAAAGAAACCATAAAAAGTTATTCCAAGCTTATAAAGAAATACTGAATTTAGATATATCTATTTTGTGCTGTTTTTTATGATTTCATGTTGTCTGGGCTTGCTATGGTTGGGATTACCAATGCAAAGGACTATGATAATTCCACAATTACTCTCCAGTCTCACAGATATAGCCTCTATTTATAACTGCCTGCATATCTCTCTACTACACAGCTTAAGTTAGTGATGTAATTACTCTAAGTCTTTGCAGGCAACACACAATTGCTGTCCAGCATGTGAAACATGACCTCTCCAGTGACATTGAGGGAGAAGAGTCAGGAGGTAGTAAATATATCAGGCAGAGAAGAGGCATGCATCAATTCCTAGTTCTGTAGTTAAGGCATAGCTGGAGCATTAATGTCCATATATACTTTGCAGTGTTTCCTCTATGCTGTGTATTGTAAATGAAACAATCCAAACACTGTGTGATTGATGATTGAAGGTTATTCCAAGCTTATAAAAATTCTGATCAATATATGTGTCTAAATAAATGTCAGCTATTGCCACCATTGCTCTAAAGTAGGTGTATTTATTTTATGCTGTTTTTATGGTTTCTTTTGGCTTGGGCTTGCTATAGGTGAGATTAGAAATGTAAAGGACTATAATGATGCCATGATTACTCTGCTGTCCAGCATGTGAAACATGACCTCTCCAGTGACAATGTGGAAGAAGAATCAGAAAGATATGAGGCAGAGAAGAAGCATGGTAGGTGAAAAATTTGAATTATCACATGTTCAGAGCATCAAGCAGATGGACTTGGAGCATGGACATGTGACTGCATGTGAGACTGGTTTGCAAAGGTATTTACTATACAGAGAGTACATCAGTAAGTGACTAGTTTTACTGTATTTAACCCCTTCCCAGTGGCAGGTGGGCTTTAAACCCCAAGCTTGCCATCAAGCTCATAGAATTTAAAGTCATCAAGTGAGAAAAGAAATAAAGATTAAAACAGTTTTAACAATGTTTAAAAATATAAAAAAAAGTAATGATCAAAGTACACTTTATTGGTATTATTCATACTCCCCGTACACCACGTTGTTTAACCCCCACAGTGAACACTGTAGAAAAATAAATAAATGAGAGAATTGCTGTTTTTAGCCACTTTACCTCCACAAAATGGAATAAAAAGTGATCAAAAAATTGCATGCACCCCAAAATGGTAGGAATGAAACTGAAGCTTGCCTCTCAAAAAAAAAAAAAAAGATCTCAGTCAAAAGAAAAATATCATGGCAAAATGTCTTTTGTTTTAGAAAAAAAAGTGCTTCATTGTGCAAAAGTAGCCAAACAAAACAAAAAAACTATTGTAATTGGCATTGTAATGACCGCAAAAAAAGTTGACCTACTATTTATGCCATGCAGTGAACCATACAAAATTAAAAATATAAAAAATGGCTATTACAGTATATGTACCTAAAAATGGTGGCACTGATAATTACAACTCACCCCACAAAAAAAACGTTCTCATATGGCTATGTCAACTGAAAAATACAAAAGTCTTGGGAATGTAATGATGAAAAAAATCACTTTAGAAATGCTGTTTCCATACGGCCCAATATATTTTCCTTCTTATGGGGTTAAACCATTTGTGCAATTTTTGAACATATGAAACCTTTTTTCTTATTTTTTCAGAGTTTTCCTATAAAGGGGTTGTCTGGGATAAAATAATACTTCTACACTAAGCTAAACACCCTCCCCCCACCGCAGGCAGACGTTAAGACAAGGAGGAGCCAGCCCCACAGAAGAAAGTGATCTTCCATGCCCAGAAGATCTGGACAGGAAGACAGTTAAGTATGATGGGGTGGGATGAGTAGCTAGTTAGAAAGGGCTAGTGGTGGGCGGGCTAGCTAGGGAAACAGGCAGGGGGTGTGAGGGAGTGAGAGAGTGAAGGGGGAGTGAGAGGGGGAGGTAAGGTGAGTCAGCTCTGAGTGAAGAGCAATGCATCATGGTAGTTGTAGGATAAAAGTACAGGAAGCTACCCATGTAAACAAATGCAGAGGATGCCAGGAGCTCCCAGCGAAACCCAGAAATCACTCAAAACACTGCTAAAGGTATTTGGGTGCACTTATTAACCCATTAATAGCACTAACAGACCTTTTTAAAAAAAAAAAAAAAAAAAATTTCCCTGGAAAACCCCTTTAAGGTAAAAAAGTTGTTTAACATTGAAACCAAAAATGGTTTTTCCAGAGACGATTTTTTACTTACTGTCTACATAGGTTCTTTATGTGTTCAACGTCGGTCACATCATTGGAACCAAAACCTGGCATCTGGCTACTCCTTCTCTCTTCTGATCATGTTCAATAGTATTGTGTATATGGGGGGCTGGCAGACTTCATCATCGTAATAGCAAAGCTAGCCATCATATACACATAATACCATTGAACATGGGGAAGAAGGAGGAGGAGGGAGCCAGGTGATGGTTCCAATCACATGTCTTGGTGTAAGACGCCGAATGCTCAACACATGAAGAAGCTGGGTGGTCATTAAGTTATAATAATAATAAATTTTATTCATATAGTGCCAACATATTCTGCAGCACTTTACAATCTGTAGGGTTCAAGTACAAACAAAATGAGACATTGCAGAGTAATAAGTAAATTCACACAATGGGACTGAGGGCCTTGATCGCAAGAACTTACCATCTATGAGGTAGAGGGGGCACACAAGAGGTAGCAGGGGCGGCATAGAAGGTACCATTTCTTATACATTGGTCCAGCTGTTTTTATAATAAAAATTATTTTCATGACACATAAATAAAGCTGTATGAGCTGACACCAGTCCGTGTCATTATATGTGCAGATGGTGCTTGGACATATAAGATTACAGTCCAATAAGGCATCATATCCTGTTGTGGGATAATGCGGGAGTGTGAACAGTGGAGAATTAGTTTTAGGGATTCTAACTGCAGAAGGATTTAGTTAGTAATTGTGATACGCCTGTCTGACAAGATGTGTCTTTAGGATGCGCTTGAAGCTGTATAAATTGGGAGTTAATCTGATTATCTGGGGTAGAGCATTCCAGAGAAGTGGTGCAACTCTGGAGAAAAACAGACCCCAGAAAACCCCTAAATTTTATGTTTTTATCTAAACTGAAATTGTATTGGGTGAATATTCTGTATTTACTCCAAATTACTGGACAGATAAAAGAAAATGAAATGTTTTGTAGTTTAACAACAGTTTAACTTTGTTTCATATTTCGGTATTACAGAAGTTGATCTTCAAAAAGAAGATCTATCGCACTGAACTAAAAGTATTACATATTTTTCATCTCGAACTAGGGCCAGAATAGTGCAATAAAAGAATATTAGAAAGTAGAAGCAATCCAAGATATAGTGAGGTTTTGTAGTTTCATTAAAACACCAACACTCCCAGTGTAGCCATTACGAAATAGCTGTAAAAACCTACAACAGCAAAACGAAAGTCTGCTTGGAGAAAAATCATTTCAGAGAGAAAGTCTTAATATGTTTCCAAGCAAAGCTAGCCAACATGCAAAAGGATATAGTAAAGACAGACTTGATTATATTTATTGAATGGGAGGGTATGGTTCTTTTTTGTATGCTACTTTTTTCCAAGCTACAGCTTTTGTTTAGTTGCACATAATTACATATATAGTCAATGTATATAACTAACATGGCTGAAGTGGTAGAGAGGGAAAAAGAAGATACGTGTTTACAGAAACCAGCAAAGTAAGTAGCTTCTTAAGTTGTGATACACTATAAGAATGGAAACCAGCTGTAAGTGCAAAATGCGCTTATTTCCACACGTCAGCCAAACCTCCAAGACACTTTTTTTTTTTTTTTTTGGGGGGGGGGGGGTGTTTTATAAATATGGGCCTAAAGGGCCCCCTTTCCTCCCCCCCCCCCCCCAGACCTAAGCATCCATTACATAAGAATAATTGGGAAGCATTACATACCAAGAGTAACCTCCCATAAAACCAAGCATTTATCGGAAGATTATTTATAATGTGCTAAGATTCTGAAGGATTCGGAGAATTGTACAATCAAACAAAATAAAGATAAACATGTCGAAGTAGCATAACACATATAGAAATTGTGTTTAGTGCAATACAGTACAAAACAGAGGTGTTTGCTGAATCTTCACAGTTACTGAAGATATATAGCATTGTACGTAACAGACTGTTTGTGCTGGGGACGAATAAATTATCGCTAACGGCTATCAGACAAGAGTTGTGGGACTGTTATGCAGTGCTGTGTATTGCAGATAAGAAACAATCAAAGTGAAAGGTTTGCTAGGCATTATAACTTGCATGATAGCTTGCATGATAACTCTAGCGACAGCTTTGCTTTAAGGTCAGAAATATGACAAGATGCTTTCAGTAATCAGGCCAATAATTGATGGTTTCACTGTGATTCTATCATTGCTATACCTAAATGCAATGTTTCACATCAAAAGTGAAGACAATCTGAATATAAAACGATATACAACTGGCTTAAACTGATTGAGAAGTAGTATTCTGAATGAATGGAATTAAAGGGGACATGAAAAAGTATGCTAAAGATTCAGATGTCCTTCATTCCTGACCCAGCCATTTCTTCTTTCATCCACAGCACTACCAACTTACTGGGAATGCCAGTATAACCAGGTAAGGCCATAGGGCAGAGCTGTGCCTTTCATTTCCCGGACTCTTCCCTTCTCCCAGGCTCATGGGGATGGTGCACCCCAACGTCAAGCGCTCATAATGTAATTAATAATGATATTCACCTACAATGGCCTTGTCAAACTGTGTAAAACCAGTGCACCCCTCATCCACTAAATTATGCCACAGGAAGAAGAAGCGGTGGGAATTAAGGTGAAGGTCGTTGTCCTGATTCTGTGCTGTCAGATGTAACCTGTATTTCTGATATCAAGTTGTGCATTATATGTCACCCAATGCAGTTTATTATTTGACATGTTTTTTTTATTTTAATGTTAGGCCTTATTTACATGACACTGCTGTTTTTTTCGGACCTAATGTCAGCCTGTTCAGGTCGAGGGAAGGGATTTACATAGCAGTGAATAACAGCTGTTTGACAGCAGTTTTCGAAATGGCTGTCACATGGCTGATATGAAACCCATGAATGGATGTAGTCACACTGCTCTATCTATGCTCTATGGTTTTGGTGGACAAAGATAGAACATGTCAGTTTTTTTGACAGCCAAAAATGGACATGCGAATAGATATATTGAAATCACGACCTCAAAACGGGCGTGGGATGACCATTACAAAAATGGTCATCACACAACATTTTTTTTACTGTCATTTGAATACACCTTAGTTTAGACTACTGCTTTCCCATAATGCCCCTAGAAGGAAATAGTAACCTAACAGTAAAATCCCATTCCTCCAGGGTTGCATACCACAATATCACAGCTTTTATGCCCTATTCCTTGTGGTTTTCTTGTTTTTGCATGTTTTTAATACATAGACTTTAAAAATATTTTGCATACAAGCAATTATATTAAAAATTTTAAGAAAAAAATTGTAGGATTTTTCCAATGCAATAGTTGAGGTAATTTCCTTATTTCAGAAAAAAACTAAATAAATCAAGACCGACTAGTTAATATTAAAAATCACAACCACACTACTTAACAGATCTGCCTTTTGATACTTGATGATTTTAATTATATTTATTTATTTAACATTAAAAAGGCTAAAATAAAAATGAAATAAAAATGAAGCTTCCCTGAAATGTCTTACATACTTGTGATCGTGTTCCTGTATGCGCTGAGACAACATTTATGTCTCACTTTTCATGCAGTCATTTTCTCACTGTGACACTTTTCAATTTGCTGCTAATAAAGAAATAGCTACATTTCAGCTAATTAGTCCATAGAAGTGCAGAAAGGTCTGAAAACCGCAGATGTTTTGTTCCTCACTAGAACGCAGTGGTAATGCAAATAGAAATTTATCAAGGAATAAGGAAAGGAGAGTTTTTATTTTCTGTCAGTAGAGACCTTGCAGTGGTCACTCAATCGATATATTATGGTCAGTACGTACGGTGATTATCTAACACACTTTCGCTTTGTGGATTTTAGATGTACAAAAGTTGTCCTTAGCAGCATTTTAATGAAAAATCTAAAGTAGGTGTTCAGTCATGAGCTATGGGTGATATGTTTGCCTTGGTATTTGTAGTTGGCTTTTTTTTTTTTTTTTTAGTAGTGCTCTAATAGGTTAGAGCTGTGCTCTATATCTATGACTGTAGACTCATGCACATTATTGTATTACATCTCCAAGAGGCACATGTACTAATATATCAATTTTTACCTTAACTCATATTTGGTTAAAGATTCCAGTTTTTTATGAAACCACCCAGTATAAGTCACACAAATACATACACCCTACAACCCAATAATAAATCCAGAAAAAAGTAGTCAATAGTGGATACAATGATCAGTCAGCCACTAGGTGTTGCCCTTTTAGATTATTTGCTGTTCGCTCCCTGGTACTAGGGAAGTTCCATCCTTAATTATTTTCAAATTCACAGTGAGTGGAGGAGGCAGGCACAAAGAGGATTCTGCAGCTTCAACAATGTAAGGAATGTCTATCTACTTCTGACTAGCTGCTTGTGTCATTGCTGATGGGATGCTAATAATAGACAGCAAGCAGCTTTCCTTATTGTGCTCAGATTTCCCTTTTTCGGTGTCAGGGATCTGTTTAGCTGCATCATAATCTGAATTTGCAATCCAGAGTCCCTGGATTTCCTATGCAATGTTCTCTTGGGCTTTTCTCAACTACTTTGCTAATTTACAGTTACCCTTGGCAGAATAACATGTAAAGAAGCCAGTAGTAGTAGTAATGGATACGGAAGGGGTAAATTAAAAGGTGCTGCAGTCATAATGTTGCTATTAGCAGCAGAAACACTGATAGGACACTATGAACGAAGGCCTATACAGTTGTACAACAGACTGCACAGCAAAATTCTGCACATATTTTAACTTTTAATGAAAACTTAGGGATCCTTTAAAAAAAAAAAACCACCCTTTTGATGTTTCAGTGTGATCTACGGCTAAGCACATACAATGCAACATCACTGTTTATTAAACATAGCCCTAATCTGAAAAGTGATTTCAAAGGATATTTAACTCGGCCTATCGGGGGAATATACTTGTCAAAAGGTTGTTCTTGATTAATCATTGTATCAATCAAATTCATCAAATATATCCAAACTGCTTGCTCTTTTGTAGTTTATGTGAACATGAGATGAAAATAACTCATAAAACAAATAGCAAGGGAAGAAATTCAATGATTTAAGAGTACACAGAAAAAAAAAAGGCGGTATATACCCAGGAGATAGTCATTTGACTGTTGAATCACAGAACATGCACATAGCCCTCTAATTAATCTGCAGCTCGTGTTTCATGTTACCAAAGATTTATTAACCATGACAAGAAATGTAACAGAGAACAAAATCAAGGTAATTCTGTTTGCTAATTAAAATGAGACAGTCTCACTCTGTGTTTTTTTTTTTTTACTATAATCTTTTATTGAAGACTGTAATATAACAATAAATTTGGAAGCTGTTACAAACAAAAAATAATGAGAGAGTAAATTTATGAAAATTTTCTAGATTTAGTTAACTGGACTTAAAGGGGATGTCCAGTTAAAAAAAATCATATTCTCTATTTCAAAATTGTGTTCATGATTCTGCTTTCTTGCCCAGAGTGGAGAGCTGTTACTAAAATCATTTAGGATTTTTCTCTGGAGGACCCATCTTGTCCTGCATTAAACAGATAATCCAGACAATCATTGATACAGATAGACACTTTGTAATGCATATTTTCCCCTCAGGTGGTGCTACAGGGAAATGAAACCACTGTCAGGTTCCCCATCAGATTGCAGCTGATTGTTGAGGTTCTCAGTGGGTGGACAATTTGTGATCAGTTAATTTCCAAGGGACCTTTCTAACAAATAAGCGTTGTCCAAAGCTGAGAACTCTTTTAGGCTAAGACTACATGTGTTGGGCAGAGGCATAACTTGAATCTCCTGTGCCCCAATGCAAAATCTGTAACAGAGCCCCCAATTACCATGTGTTATCAATAATACTGGTGTTTTCTTATATTGTAGGGAGGGCATTGCGCCCTCTCAGGCTCCAGGGGCCGGTAGCACCTGCTACCTTTGCACCCCTTACAGCCATGTCCCTGTTGTTAGTGTCTTTTCTTTGCTGAACTGCTGTCCCAAACTTCCAATCTTTGCAATGTACCATGAACAGCCATGGGCAATAACTAACATGTTGTGTGTCCAAAACCCACAGCCTTTAGTGCTGCATTTTTTTCTGGATTAGTTTAAATTCCATCTACTACAATGCTACTGCACATTGCAGGGGCTTAGCCACAGGTGATTTTGCAGCTCCTAACTTGCTGTGAGTATGCAACGTGTGTCCCTGTTCTTAAAGAGATTGCTTTAGATCACAACTTTTCTTACAAAGTCACATTGGGCAAATAATTGCTGTGAGTGTGTGAACCCAGAGGGAGCTATTGAGCGACCCAGGGCCAGGCCTGAAAAGGCTCTCAGCCACACCTTTGGGTGGGGCGTAACTCCAGAGGGCTGGGGGAAACTTGCAGGAAGCAGGAAGTCGTGGACCCAGCCAAAGACAGGCAAGGCGGTCTGTTCCCAGAGGGCTGGGGTCCTGAGAGGACTTACTGAGCCAGGCTGCTTGTTGCCCCAGATATCAGTCAGGGAGCAAGCCGTGAGTTAGGGCCTATGTGTGGCCTAGGTCGTTTATTATTTTGTGTATGTTTTCTAAGCTGAATAAAAGCCATTTTGTTTTGAATTGGCACCGTCTGAACGCTGCTTCTCCGGCGCCCAGTACCACAACCACTGCTGTTGGGTCCAGGAGTCTGCCGCCATTGAGATTGATCCCCCCAAATTGTCACATTGCTTAAACCTTTGTATCAGTTGATAACCAACTTAAAAAAGGGACATTTAGATGGGATTTATAGTATACTGAAGGAATGTCCTGAGGACCCACAATGCCCTAGTACCAATGGCAACCACTGTGCCATTGGAATGTCTTCGCAGCCTCAGTTCCATCAATGATAGCCTCAATATCTCCAGCAATAAGCACAGGATCCTGCCTCTTCTGCTACAAGAAAAAAATATACAAGTGCTCTTGTAATGAAGATTTTTTTTTACATAGTCAGAAAACTCCTTTGTGACTGTGTAAATTTTTATAAATTAAAGAGAAAGGTGCATAATTTACAAGTAGACTTGGTAGACTGAGTTAAATTTGTTTAGTATTGAGAAGAGGTGTATATGACCCATGCAAGAAATATGGGGGAAAATCTGTTTCATGTAAAATCCCCTCATAAGACAAGAGGGGGACCTCCTTCCATCTGGAGACAATAAGGTTTCGTCACCGTAAGGACTGTGACTCTGTGGAATAGCCTACCCCAGCAACAGCTGCCTTTCTACAGCAAAATAGCATTGATGCTTATGGAAATGTATAGAATGCTTATTCATCCCTACAGCCTTGCTCTTTCCCATTCTTTGGTTGAATATGTTATTTTGGTGTTTTTTTTTCAACCATACTATGTAACTATGTAATGTGTGTAGCTTTATCCTGAATATATTTTATTACAATTATTAAAATTGCTTAATAATTAAATAATTAGTGAATAATTATTACATTTTAGACAATGACTTATAATGTCATCTTCCCTTACCCTAGCCCATCTACAGGATTTTCTCTGTGCCGTACTAGTTCTGTGGAACTTACTGCCCAAGATCATAAGACTTGTTTCTAACATTGCCAGTTTTTCCCTTGAAAGCTCATTTTTCAGGGATGTCTATTTTGCATAATTTTATTTTAGCTTCCTCACCCAGGCTTCAAATGACCAGATATTTCCACTCCAAACAGCTATGTTGCATCATTCAGTAAAAGGTGTGTTAGCCCAGCTTCTGGCTAGGTAACTGGCTTTATTCCCATGTTGCCTGTTTCATTTATGTATTGTGTGATCTTGCATAAGAATGCAATGCAAAAGTGCATGCATAAAGAACATTACAAGTGTATGTATTAAAGGGATTATCCACTTCCACATTTTGGTGGACTATTGTTAGGATAGTCCATTAATATTAAACCTACAGAAGTTCAACACCTGGGACCCCTGCAGATCATTTGTTCCAGGACAGCAGGGCTCCGGTAATTTTAACATGCCAGGAACCATACTGTTTGATCGATGTTCAAAGTGTAATGGCGACTTTATATATTGCAGTGGTGTCCCATAAACTTCACTTGGGCAGCGCTGCAGTACCTAATAGCTGCCACCATACATTGCAGCATGCAAACATTACCGAGAGCCACACATTTCTGGAGCAGCTGATCTTCGTGAGTCCTGGGTGTTGGACCCTCGCAGGTCTAATACTAATGGCCTACCCTAAGGATAGGCCATCGATATTAGAAAGTGGATAACCCATTACAACTAGAGATGAGCGAATTTCTCAAAAGTTCGATTCGGCAGTTCGATTTGAAGTTCCAAAAAAATTACTTCACGGCGAATAAACAGCTATTTCCGGGCTGCAGAGAGCCGGGGTGTGCGACAAAATGGCAGAAGCCCTTGGATGCCGCGGTCATGTTTCTTTCTCTCTCTCTTCAGCACGGACAACTTTTATTCTTGTGGAAGGATCTGCTAACAAGCAAAGACACGCCTACCCAATCACATCATTAGAGAATATCTTGTGACCGTCTGATGTCACAAAGGTCCTTACTAAATATTCGTTACCGCGAAACATCAGGAAATCTGGAATCGTGGAGAATCGAAGATTTCCTGAAATTCGTATCGAATTCCACTTCTGCAGAATCAATTCGCTCATCTCTAATTACAATGCATTGCACAAAATTGTACGTATACAATTGTATGCAATTTTTTTTTTTTAAATTGGAAGGAGACTCTTCTTTTAAAACTAAAAATAAAAAGAAATTGGGATTATTGAAAAGTATGCACTCACCTACAAATGTTTTGCATATACTGTGCCAGTCAAAAATTTGGACACACTATTTTGCTTTCGCATTGTAGGTTCATACTGAAGACAAGAAAATTGGAGATAAACATGGAATTAAAGGGAGTTTCCTTAGTTGTTTAGCTTTGGAATCCCTTTTATTTATATGCAGAATGAATGCACAGTGAGGGGAAAGTACTTTGCAGTGTGTCCTAACTTGCCTGGGCCTTAGTCTTAGCTCTAGATTCCCGGGCAAAGCGATTTTCCTCTAATTTGCATATAAATAAAGCTAAATGACTTGACATATATGGAAAATGTAGAATCCTCTACAGGATACTGGGATTAGGTTTATAACCACTTTACTGCTGACAGACTCCCTTTAACTCTATTTGTGCTCCTCTAGTGTTTATGTCTACTGTATGAATCTACAATGTAAAAGTGAAATAGTGTGTCCAAACCTTTGAGTAGTAAGCAAAAAGTGTTAAACAAACCAGAATCTACGATGTACTGATGTACTGTATGTTCTTAGATGTGAATACCTCCTGTGAACCCTGAAGAAATACTACCTTTTTTTACAAGAATCCTTGGACATTTTCCTGCTTAGGTGACCTTAACTGATTTTCTTGTTTTGTAAGCATTTTCAGAATGTGATTTTATGGTTGAAGGGAGAGTGAGATTTTTTTTTTATTATTTACCTTTTTTTTTCTTTTGGCAGTCCTATTGATTTGCAGCCAAATTCAAGTAAAAATAGAACATTAAATCTTTAGCAATTGTGTATCCAAACTTTAAAAGTTTACATTATCTCCTTTATATAAATATACTATCCACTCTATACTATCCTTGGATTAAAGTTATGTTACTATTACAGTGCCACTGTATGACCATCCTTGTGTAAAAGCCTTTAAAACAGCTGAAAATAGATGCAATG
Organism: Leptodactylus fallax; assembly: GCA_947044405.1. NCBI lineage: Eukaryota > Metazoa > Chordata > Amphibia > Anura > Leptodactylidae > Leptodactylus > Leptodactylus fallax. The sequence goes on along the minus strand of CAMRHE010000073.1, from coordinate 2,223,443 downwards.
GGCTCGATAAATGTCCTCTTCAATATACCATAACATGATTGCAGTCATTTTCATCTCCTCATCTGCTCCAAATCATGTCCATTTGTATACTGTCCTAACTGGTCTATCTTAGAAAAATTGGCAGCCCAGGTATATTGTGTACAAGTGCTTCACCAGTTAAGTCATGTAATGATAATTATTTGCCAATCACATGACTATGGATATCATATATTATGGGCATTAAGCATCGTACTCACACGAAACCCAACAAAAAGTAGCAGCATATAGAAAGGTCAAATCTGGCAACATTTTTATATTTTACAGTATCTCAAAACTCTTTAAAAGTCCCAATGTGAAGTCTATAATGGAGATTTAGGCTGAGGACCACCCTATATGCATCCCCTCTAGCTACACATTAAACCTTTATTGATCTGGCCATTTTACCTACAGTGCAAAATACCTAATTTCCTTAGAGGGCCTCCAACTATAAACAACTATGTATAATTGAGTAGTCCATTTTAACATAAGAAACTTTGTAATATATCTTATTAAAATTTTTTTTTAGTAGAATGAAGCTAGTAGAAAAGACACTCAAATAATTGCTGTTTCTACACTCTGCTATTCTGTGTTCTTTTGCGACTGCTAGGCTTGTAGATAAGAGGCTACCAGTATACAAAATTAAGCAATAATTTCATTAACCAGCTGGTAACAGTCTCCTACTGCCCCTCTCTTCTCCATAGAGCTCTGTGTGTGAGGCTCAATACAGAGACAAATCTTATGTAAACATGCAGTCAGATTGATGATAAGGAGCAGAAGAGCATGTTATTAAATGGAGAAGGAAACAGATCTCTTTAATAAGATATATTACAAAGTTTATTATATTCCTGCACTAAACATATAGAAAAATTGTTTATAATTGGAGATATGCTTTAAATACTTTGTACAGAGCATCTTAGTTCTGTTTAGCAGCTCGGATCAATCGGTGCTATGGGCTGCTTATAAACAATCATTATAAAACATTGAGGCTTCTCAAAATTCTTTGCTCCAATATCTAGTTGGGCAGTCGGCACTGTAGAGTGTGGAATGGGATTCTATACTAAGAATTGGAGATCAGGTCAGAAGGGGTACTTTGTCTCTTTAGGGAGATGTTACCTTGACGTGTGTAGAGTCTAAAAGACAACCATGCATGCTCTACTAGGAATTCTGGGAAAGGAATATGCAAATAGTTTCTCATTATTGGACCCTCGTCTATGACTTCTCACCCAGCCGAACCAGTAACCTGCTTCGCATACATGGTGAGGGGCTATAACCCCAAAACAGCTGCCTGCGGATGGGTTGCTCTTTGTTTGGGAAGAGATGTTCTGGTTTGGCTTTATTCCCAGACAATGTCTGTAGGTTCCATAGAAAATCAGGCATTGATCTACTGTATAGAGAGCTAACTTCCAAAAGGAGATGCTAGAGTAAGCTTTCCGTTTTCCATCAAGGAGAACTTACTTGCATATTCCTTTCCTAGAAACAAAGAAGAATGCTTAGTCACATAATAGCTTGTCCATCCTATACTAAATAATGTATTTAGAAAAATAATGTGTGTACATATTCTGTGACTATAATAATTTCTCTAGATAACTGGAGGTACATTTTAAACAATATGACATCATTGAAGTTTAGCTCTCAATTCTTCATTGACTCACATACTTTTTTAGGTTGGTTAACTGAAACACAATTGAAAAAAGGTAAACAAAGCTTTGTAAAAATTGTAGGTTTCGGTAATAATACTCCTAGTCTGAGGTTAAGGGATTTAGCAACAGTTGAAGAGTTGCTCTGTTGAATATATATTACATTTCTAAGCATGTTATTTGACCTTTATATCATTTCTTACAGTGCCTCTACTACAGTGATGACTCATTTTACACACTGACATCAGACAGAATTTTGGATATCTGATATTATGCTACAAATTAAAGCTCAATGACTTGCAAAGAAAACAATTTATATTTACTAGACACTGTGAATGTAAACTACATGCAGGAACAATGTCTGACTGATAACTGCAAATGATGTCTATTTACTGAATCTCAAGTTCTGTTACTAAACTGAAAGTCATTTTATTAGCAGTTAATTGAAATTAAACATAATATAATGATAGTAATGCTAATAATAATATAGCTAATTTACACCATTCCCCTGCTATAATCTTTTAGTGTTAGGGGCCTCCAACATCAAGTTTTAATAATCTGTTCAGCAGACTTTTTTGATGGATCTGTTAAAAACTGATGCAAATTGATCAATTTCCAAAGTCAATATTTTTTTAGAATATACACACATGGACAAAATTGTTGGTACCCCTCGTTTAATAAAAGAAAAACCCACAATGGTCACAGAAATAACTTGAATTTGACAAAAGTAATAATATATAAAAATTCTATGAAAATAAACAAATGAAAGTCAGACATTGCTTTTCAACCATGCTTCAACAGAATTTTTAAAAAGGAAAACTCATGAAACAGGCCTGGACAGAAATGATGGTTCCCTTAACTTAATATTTTGTTGCACAACCTTTTGAGGCAATCACTGCAATCAAACGATTCCTGTAACTGTCAATGAGACTTCTGCACCTCTCAGCAGGTATTTTGGCCACTCCTCATGAGCAAACTGCTCCAGTTGTCTCGGGTTTGAAAGGTGCCTTTTGCAGACGGCATGTTTCAGCTCCTTCCAAAGATACTTAATAGGATTTAGGTCAGGGCTCATAGAAGGCCACTTCAGAATAGTCCAATGTTTTCCTCTTAGCCATTCTTGGGTGTTTTTAGCTGTGTGTTTTGGGTCATTATCCTGTTGCAAGACCCATGACCTGCGACTGAGACCAAGCTTTCTGACACTGGGCAGCACATTTGTCTCTAGAATCCCTTGATAGTCTTGAGATTTCATTGTACCCTGCACAGATTCAAGACATTGTGTGCCAGATGGAGCAAAGCAGCCCCAGAACATAACAGAGCCTCCTCCATGTTTCACAGTAGGGACAGTGTTCTTTTCAAGATATGCTTCATTTTTCTGTCTGTGAACATAGAGCTGATGTGCCTTGCCAAAAATTTCGATTTTTGTCTCATCTGTCCATAGGACATTCTCCCAGAAGCTTTGTGGCTTGTCAACATGTAGTTTGGCAGATTCCAGTTTTGTCAGATTCCAGTTATTTCTGTGACCATTGTGGGTTTTTCTTTCATGAAACGAGGGGGGACCAACAATTTTGTCCATGTCTGTATGTGTAACCAACATTAAAAATGGATGAAAATGGCAATCCATTTGCATAGAGACAATGGGGCAGATTTCTGAAAACTGGCAATATTAACACTACTTTTCATAACCCATTCGCAGGGTGTGCCCTTACCCTGGGATATGTGCATAGAGGGTAATCTATGCTAGCTCATAGGTGGTGTAGATTTCCAAACTCATTTAAGGCTAAAGCACCACGTAGCAGGCCGCAGTGAAAAAACGCTGCAGGAAAAACCGTGGTGGCAGTGCTGGTTTCCTCTGTGTATCTTCTGCTTCCATTATACCTATAGGGAAACCGCTGGTGTTTCTGTGGATATAATTGACATTTTGGGATTTCCAAAACCGCGATGGTTTTGGAAATCACAGCGTGTCCACTGAGCATATTTTTCCGCAATGTGGGTGGGATTTGCTAACTATAATAATAGAAAGATTTTTGCCAATTCTGTACTGTTTTCTTTGAAGTAGTCACCCCATTCACATCACAGACAAGAAAGTATTACAATAGAAGATAACACCACATAACATCCACCATGCATCCACTACTGATGATAGATGATATTACAGTTTATCTACCCCCCACTACTGCACAGAGCATATCTAGAAAATACTCTCAAATAGACCTCATTGAGTCAGCTCCAGACTATTGCTACCTATAGAAATGACTATGCTGTAAAGCATATCACTAAAAATTGTTAACAGAGCAGAGGAGAAGTTTAGGCAAGCTGGCAGTCCTTATAGTCATGTACAAAATACAGAGTAAAAAAAAATTGCAAATAGAGAATAAAAATGGATTAGAAAAAAAATTAAATATTTAACTTAATAAAAAAACCCTCACAAATTGGTGATACACTCCTAGGGTCAAATTCATAGAACAAGCATTGAATTTTATGGGATTATTTAAAAAGTGCAATGAAATGTATGCCCCAGATGTCTGTAACTCTGCACTTATGCATTCGCATTGTTAAAACCGTGCTGGATATCCCTTTTTTGTATAGTCGTATTAAACGGCAATGTATAAAAGGTTTACTGACACATATTGGCCAAATATATTCTAAAAAGAAACACCTTTGCATATACCTGTTTAATAGAAGTCAGTAGTCCAGTTAAATGTATGTGCCTGGAGAATTTTTCTAACATAGTGTCCAATACAATACAGTTAAAGTTATGTTCGCACCGTGTCCAGTGAACACATTCAGCCTATGATCTGGGGAAGCTCATGGTACATTCACTTGATGAGTGTCAATTCGGCCTCTGTCAGGGTGGTAGGTACAGTATGCCACTGTAAATACTGCCGACATATACATCTGACATTGACACCAATTGCAGTGCAAACAGGGCCTAAATTTAAACAATCAAGATGTAGAATAATAAAATGAATTTCTAACCTCAGTCCTAACCTTACCATTCAATGTACACTTACAATTTCCCTCCTGTGATTATGTCAGAATTAATCTTTCTCCTATTTGAGTTATAATACTGGTTTAAGCTTTGTTATAACTTTAGTTGAGGCTTTTTATATCAGCACAAAGCTTTAGTCAATGATTTTTGACCTTCTAACTTCTAATGCCATTCTTATCCTAGTGCCCTTTTTCTATGCGGTTTTTATTTCAGAGAGTGAGATGAAATGAAGCTGACATTACTGAGCACATTGACAATACAGGCATCAGTTTCTTTGTAATACATTCTTTAAAGAACAAAGGAGTTCTAGGCCATCGTCTTTAGAAAACTAAACTAGTAAGATAATAATGCTTCAGTAATCATAGAAGATATAGAAGATATCTATATGATGAAAGTATATTTACCACATGATATTACCATAGTGCTCTATGTTCTAGGTAATGGCTTAAAAACCCAGGTTAATTGCTTCTGATTGGGGGGCCCCAATCTTTTTTTTTTTTTTTTTTTTTGGGGGGGGGGGACTTTTTGTCAGTGATGTGGACTTGAGGTCCTTTTTAATTTAATCCCATTATTTCCCCATTTTCAGCACAGCAGTGCACCTGTGGGACACTGCATTACCCCCTTTTTAAGATAAGCCAACCTCAATATCTTCTTCAAAGTTGATACAAATTGTCCTAAGAAGTATAAATTCAAGTTAAGAACAGCAAGAAAATGTTTGGTTATCAGTCCCAATGAGTCAATTTTTTGGGAAAATGAAACACTACTAATTCCTGTAAGGCTAAGGCTCCATGTTATGGAAAATCACCTTTTTTGTTGCAGATTTTGGTGCGGTTTTTGAATCAAAGCCAAGAGTGAACTGAGCAGAAGTGAAAAGTGTAAGAGCTTCCTAGAAATTCCCATCCCTTTGGTAGCCACTCATGACTTTGGCTTAAAAAACCACAGCAAAATCTGCAACAAAAAGCTGCTTTTCTGCAATGTGGGGCCTCAGCCTAAAAGAGAAATCAAATCATAAAGCTCTTTAGTAGAAATGGGCAAATTGGCTCATTCTGAGCTGGGTTTGACCTGAATATTCCAAATTGTTTGGTTTTTATTGAAATCGAACAATTTGGAATTTGTCTTAGACAAACTAAAATGGGCCCAGAGTATAATAGCTGGAAGTCCAGGGGAGGTGGCAAAAAACATTTATACTCACCTCTTCTGGGCCTCCTGGCAGCATATGGCACTCTGTGTATCCCTCCTGGCAGTGTCTGGTGCTCTTCTCTGACGTCATGGCCAAGGGTCAACATTGAGGCCCAGAAAAGGTAATGGAAGGTGAGTATAAAAGTTTTTTTTATTATTGTCACCTCCCCTGGGCCTCCGAACACAGAATGAAACAAATCTTCTGGGGTTCACCCATCTTTACGCTTTAGCAATAAGTCCTTTTGAAGTATAGTACTTTTGAAGTTCCTGAGGTAGGGTTAGTTCAAGTGCAGTTTTGCTATTCAGCAAGAGGAGGCACAGCTGGTGCAACAGTGGAAGTGTCCAAAAGTTTTTAGCACATAAACTAAATGGGGGTGATTATGGGGCCCCCTGACTCAATTGGGGTTACATGCAGAGTTCAAGCCTTTTGGGCTTGTTAGTCCAACCCAAAGGTTCAAGATCAACTTGGCATAGCCTTTTCAGCCAAGTACAGTTTAGTTCAAGTTCAAATTAAAGGGCTTTTACCAGTTAAGGCCTACTCCTTCTTCAGTTTTGCTAAGGGCCAGTTGTTTGTCCTTTGCAGGTACCATTCATTCTGCTCTTTTGGTAGCTTCCAGGGCAGGATCTAGCACAAGCCTAGACTAGTTTCTGCAAGTGACCAAGGTGGTGGGCCTGCAACTGCAAGAACCAGTGATGACCTAGAGTTCCCCAGATTTACCATCTGTGGGTAGGCCATATCTGAATCTGTCAGGAGCATTAACTGGTATTTCCTTCTTAATGGGACAGTACTGAAAGACAGCACACAGTAGAACACACAGTAGAAAACACAAGAGTATTAAATATATATTGCATATGTATGAACTACCATTTTCTCTACAGTAGTGCTCCTGTGGGACACTATCTACCCATACTTAGTGACCATATTGTGGAAGTAACACCTGGGCCCCCTATGGGAAGCATAGATTTTACAAAACCCCAGTTACATGGAGGAAAACCTTCTGTGGAAACGTTACAGCTGGTCTGGTTTTCCAATAGCCAGACAAATGAAATTAATCAGTATAATGGGTAAAGGAATATGCAAATAAAACCTCATTGGTGAAAAAAAGAGGAACTTGCTCCAAGCACCACCTTTTGGACGGTAGCTCCCTTTAGATTAATACAAAATTTTAAAGAAACCTAAAGGCATAATCTGGGATTAATTGCCAAGCCAAAATAACTCCTCCAAAAGGAAGAGGTTCCCATCCACAGATGGCAGTTTCAAGGTTTTTGCCTCTCGTCAATGCAGAGAAGGGTACTGGCTGGGTGACAGGTCCCAACGTGGTCAGAAGAAGTAATTTGAAAAACAGACATTAATCTATAGGGAACTACCTTCCAAAGGAAGTTAGTCTTTTACACCATTGTGGTCTTCTTTGCATATTCCTTACCCAGAATTCTTAACAGAGCATGCATGGTCTAATAAGTCCCTGTGCCATCACTCCCTAATGAGAGACATTACCCCTTCTGACCTCATTGAGACCTCTCACACAGCCAGCACCCTACTCTGCACTGATAAGAGGCAAAAACCTCTAAACACCTGAGAGACTTTACCCCTTCTGACTCAGTATAATGAAATGTATTCATTGTAATCCTTATTCTTTCTATGCTTAGGAGTCCAGTGGGTGGTTTTACTCAGTGATTGACAGCTATTAATATGTGCATAGTCATACATGGAAAACTGTCTATCACTAAATATTGCATCTGTTCAATCTTCTCAACTACTCCTGCTCTATAACATACAGATTGGAGACCATGTTCAGTGTGACAGGCTTCCTTATAAAGAGGACCTGTCACCAAGTACAAATACAAAATAGTAAAAACTTACTCATGTGACCGTGAACTGCCATGAATAAATGAAATTCATGGGTTCTATAATGGTCATGTAACAGCCATTTCAAAAACAGCAGTCTCATGGCCATTATTCTCTGCCATGTGAATAGGTGCCATCTGTGGACATGCACAGACAGACATTAGGTCTGTGAAAAACAGCATGGCTGTGTGCTTAAGGCCTAAATGTCATACATCATTTCATTCTCACTGTGCCCCTGATCAGTTTGGCAATTTTTGTTTCAAGATGTCTATCTATTCAAAAGCGATGACCCTAGGAACGTTGTATGACAATTAGCTCTTATTATCCAAGTGGGTGGTAACCTTTTATTTTCTTAGAAAAAAACAAACAGTTACCACCCGCTGGGAAAATCAAAGCTAATTTACATGTAATCTTCCATATCTTTTGAACAGGTAGATAATATAATGAATGCCAAATTGTTCACGAGGACGTAATGTATGGCATATAGTATTCTGTACTTGGTGACAGGACCTCTTTAGGTCTCCCAAATAATACCTCAAGTGACTTCATCCCAGGTAGGACACAGCAGGGCCATTTTAACAAAATAGAGACAAAACGCTCTCTTCACTCTGGAAGTCTGGTCTGTTAGCAAACATGTCATGGAAAACGAACAATTTCCCTTAACAAATCGTGTGGAATAGATTCAGTGCACAAAACATGGTTCAGTTGTTGTTTAGGGCAGGTAATAGTAAGGAGAAGAAATTTAATATTATAAATACAGTAAGTGACTTTCATTGTGGAAAGATTGTTGGCGGCAGATGAAGTGGTCTGAACATTTCTAATCTCCCAAGATTATTAGGAGCTTTCTTCTATGAATCATGAAATTCTCTAGAGTTTAGGCAATTGCATACAAAGAAAATCCAGTGAACATTGCTTCTGCATCTAAAAATGCCTTATTAATAAGATACTGTAGGTCAGAGGGAAATGGTAAGACGGACAGGAAAGCAACAGTAGCTCCTGACAACAGAGATATGCAAATAGACCTATCTGAATCAATAGCGTGGCAAACCTTAAACTAAGAAGATGTAGCTAAGGCTAGACTAGGCATACATTCACCAACACTGTACTGGAAAAATGTCATTGTATCCAAGGAATCCTGAGTTCTGGTTCAGAAGATAGATAACGAATTCAGGATTTGGTACTGTATTACTCATAGCTCCGTTAATTTTATTTGTGGGAAATTGAACACTTAAAGGGGTTGTCTACATTATATATTGAGCTGTTTAGAGAGTAGGATGTCATGCAATTTTATAATATACATTACATGTATTTCAATTTTGCTGGCATACCTCTCTTATACTCATGCTGTATGGTACATTCCCAAGATTAGTGTATAGAAATGCATCCAATGTTATGGACTAAAGATGACCCACTACCCATGTGGTATTCAGTTACTACAGTCCAGATATTACTATAGTGTCTCATGATGTCTTTCAGTGTCTATGGAGAAGCAACTCCCACCGTTTTCTCCCTGTCTTTATTAACAAAATAACAACATCACCTAGAGATGGTTATTTGTTGTTTTTTTTTTCTTTACAGTTAACATAAAAAAATTACCTAAAGACAGACTATAATGTTATTATATGCAAGAAAATTCAACCCACAGTTGATAGAAGTCAAGTACCACTGCTGCTTAATGAATGCTAAGAGTCACATGAGCCTGGCAGCCTGTAATAGAAGTCTAGGGATTTCTCAATACTTTGCAATGCATTAGAATTGCAATGTATTGAATTAGTGATCAGACGTCCTCGGGTTCAAGACCCCTTGGATGGTTTAAAAAATAAAAGATAAAAAAAAAATTTAAAAAGCTGTAAAAATTCAAATCAGCTCCTTTTGCTAGAACGCATATAAAAATAAATTTAAAAAAAGTGAAACACATACACCTTAGCTATCCCTGTGTCTGAAAATGCCCGGTCTACAAACTTGTTAAAATATTAAATATTTTTCCCATATGATGAACACCATAGCAGGAAAGAAAAAGCCAAACGTTTTTTGGCTGTTTCGAATCTGATAAAAGTTTGAATAATAAGAAATCAAAACATCAGATATTCCACAAAAAGGTATAATAAAAAGTATGTCTGGTCCCGCAAAAAAGGTGCCTTATTCAGTCCTATACACATACATATAAAAAAGTTATGGATGTCAGAATATAGTGACTCCAATCATTTTTTTTTTCTTACAAAATTTTTGTTTTTATTAAGGGGTTAAAACATTAAAAAAACTATAAATTTGGTATGCCTGGAATCGTAATGATCCATACAATACAGGTGACTTGTCATTTTGGCTGCACATTGAATGTTGTAAAAACAAAGCCCATAAGAAAGTCACACAAACGCAGCTTTTCTCCAATTCCACCCCATTCTGATTTTTTTTCAATCTTCCCAGTACATCATATGGAATATTAACAAAGTACAATTTGTTCCGCAAACATTTAGCCCTCATATGGCTCTGGGAATGGAAAAAGAGTTATGGTTCTTGGAAGGCGGGGAGTCAAAAACTAAAATTGAAAACTACAAAACTACAAGTTGGCAAATATATATCTACAAAACAGAAACTGGTTTTATTTAACATTTAGTTGTTCTTTTGTTTTTTTTATGAATCTGGTTCAAAGATTACTTGTATTACTGGGAAAACACAGCTGTTTGTACTGAGAACCGATGTGAGATGGAAATGTGTATTGCTGCCATTAACGCTAAATGCTGATTTAGAAAACTAATATCTTGGCAGCAAGTTTATATAGCACTAGGGCTGTGATTTGGTAATGTGGAATTTCATTACAGTATAATGAAAGAAAAAACTCCACAAAATCATAAAGTGCTTGTTAATATCTACAATGTGGAAAGTGAGACAGTTTATAGTTTGCAACCTCCTTGTTTAATCTGAAAATAAGGGCACTGTAGACATGTTTGCAAGTTTAGATAACAGCAGCTGTTGTCCCTGGGTGTATGCTGCAAATAATGAAGCTTATTAGCACTATCTTGACTTTGATCATTGTATGGTTGGATACACATAGGTCTATTTCTAAGCCATTTGAGCTTTTGCTTCATGAGCAACATAGAAGCAGTGGTATCAGTAATATCTGTTACTGCTCGAAAATTCATGGCTGACCATAAAGTGAATAATATTGGTATTCCATAGCACTACGAAGCGATGGTTACTCAACTTAAAGCGGTTATCCGGTTTCTAGTATTGATGCCTTATACTTAGAATAGGCCATCAATATTAGATTTGCATTGGTCCAACACCCAGGACCCCTGCAGATTACCTGCACTGAGTCAGAGCAGCTCCTAGTATTGTTTACATTCTTGGAGCCACACTGCTCGCTCACCATATAAACTGTAGCGGCAAGTGTAGGTACTACAGTGGTGTACCATTAAAGTCTATGGGACAGTGCTGTTTTGGTAATGGTGATTTTCAGGGGTGCTGGGTCCTAATATTCATGGCCTATCCTATCAATAATTGAAACCGGATAACCCCTTTAAGCCCCGATCTGTATTTCATAGTTTAGCTCTTTGTGTGCATTGATGTTAATATGCATTTAAAGGGGCTTTCCAGTCATAGGTGAGTATGTGATAAAATAACCTCTTTGATCCCCGACTGCTGCATTTACACTTCCCAGGTCCCCCATACATCCCTATTTTTACTTCTTCTCAACATGAATATATGCTTACTGTAGCCATTCACTGTAGTGGGTCACCATTGTGGCCAGTGACTGGCAGTAGTAGTTACATGTCTGTATTAAAATGTCTTCTCTAGAAGCAGAAACAGACATTATAACAGAGCATTATAACAGTAGTGGTGGGGAATCAGTGATATGAATATATATATTTTTTTAACACACTCATTGTTTTTCTTGGCTAGACAACCACTTTAAAGTGAGTCTGTCAGGTCTAAAACGCCTCCCAAATCAATGAAAGTGCTGTGTAGGGGCCTTTGATAAGAGCATAAACATACCTTTTTGGCCAGAAACCAATGAAGCAATACAGAGAAAATCATATTTTTATGGATATGTAACAGTCTGCAAGTGCACCAGGGGCGAGCCTGATTTGTCAGATTTGCCTACTGAGAGCCACAAGTGCTCCAGTTCTTTTCTGAGAGCACCACATAATGCCACTCATTTAGCAATGATTGACATTTCCAGGCTCTGCCTGTATGTCAACTGTCTGCAGGCAAATCTGGCAAATCAGACCCCTTTCCAAATTCCTATTTGTATGTCCATAAAAAAAGGCCACAAAGGTATATTTCTGCTACTAATAAAGACCCTTGCACTATTGGTTTGGGTTGCATTTTGGACGCCATCTGTGTGGCTATTCTAACAGACCTTAGAATGACTCATACTGTATGTCTTCAAAGTTTTTTTTTTTTACTTAAAGGGGTTTTCCGGGCAAAAAAATCTTTTTTTTTTTTTTTTTAAAAAGGTCAGTTAGTGCTATTGATGGGTTAATAAGTGCACCCAAATACCTTTAGCAGTGTTTTGTGTGATTTCTGGGTTTCTCTAGGAGCTCCTGACATCCCCTGCATTTGTTTACATGGTGTATTTTCCTGTTTGTTTATCCTACAGCTACCATGATGCATTGTTCTTCACTCAGAGCTGACTCACACTACATCCCCCCTCTCACTCCCTCTCTCACTCCCTCACACCTCCTCCCTGTTTCCCTAGCTAGCCTGCCCACTACTAACCCTACTAACTAACTCAGCCCACCCCCCACCCCATCATACTTACCTGTCTTCCTGTTCAGATCTTCTGGGCACAGGATATCCCTTCCTTCTGTACATCCGACTCCTTCTCCTCTTGATGTCTGCCGGCGCCTGTGCAATAGAGCATTGCGCAGGCGTGGGAGGCCGGGTCCTTCTCCTCTTGCAGTCTGCTGGCACCTGCGCAATAGAGCCGGAGTACCGGCATGCCAGTACTCTGGCTCTATAGCGCAGGCGTGGGAGGCCAGGAGACATCCAAGAAGAGGAGGAGCCAGCCCCCTGAACGAAGTGACATTCTGTGGCCGGAAGATCCAGACAGAAAGACAGGTAAGTATGATGGGCTGGGGGTAGTATTGGTGACATTCCATTTCCAGAAATGGGGAAATGAGACATCATCAGAAAATCAGAAAATGTGCATGGGGTGGTCACATGACTGCCCCGGTGATCAGGGTTAATATATATTTTTGGTAAAGTAAGTTAGTTAGAAGATAGGCGGGGGGGGGGGGGGGGGTGTTTAGCTTAGGGTAAAAGTACAACCCCTTTAATGCTACAAAAGGCACTGTGACTGTTTTGGCTTGAGTACTCTATATGTGAAATCTTTAAAGCAGATCAATGAGCTTAAAGGGGTTGGTCACTTTGTCACTAACATATATATTGTGAATACATATAGCCATTGCTTTTGCAATGTGCCCTTTTCAACATTTCTTAAGACATGGGTCAACAATGTAAATATTGAGTCTTTACATAAACTTGATGTATTTGTCAATAAAAGTGTAAAAACTTTTGGAGTACTTATAATTGTACTTCAGTATACCATAAAAACATCTGCCTAAAAGATCTCAAATCACTGAAGCACCATAAACCAAAATATGTGTCAGTTTCAAAAATTTGGCAATGAGTGTAGTATAACTTAAACCATACCTTCATAACAATTGTGCATAGACATCTTTGTAAAGTAAAATACACCCATGCTTCCATTTCTGCACAACCTCTCTTTGATACATAAGATTGGGGTGTTAGTTTATATATATGTTCCACATTCTGTAACACTTGCAACACTTTCTATTTTCAAAAACAATACTCCCCCCCCCTCCATGTGGCAAGTTGGGATAGATGTACATTGCAGAAAGGTTATCCTTACGAAAATGTGCCACCTAGATTTTTGTTTACTCATTTAAACCAGGCCATGAAACATGTTGTTTTTTTACTATATTTTCTGATTGTAGATTTTTTAATTCTATTATCTGTACATGATCACGAGGGCGACCATCATGTCTGAGCTGCTTTTTACAGCATTTTGCGATATGCTTTACAGCAGACACATGGAGCATAAGTAGCAATAGTCTGGAGATGACCCACTGATTTCTATGGGATAGTTTTCAAGATATGCTTTGTGACCTGTAAAGAAGTCATTGTGAATTAAGAGAAAGTTATCATTCATTGTAACTCTGCTCATGGTGACAATCAGAAGTCTACTGTAAAGTAAACAGAATAGTGTACAGTGTCCCCCATAATCATAACCAAACATCTTTCAGAAATATGCATAAATGAGTTTTCCAGCCTTATGATATTGATGATCGCCCACCACTGATAAGTTGTTTCCATCTGAACTATATAGTATGCTGAGCTGGATGCAAACAGCTCCATGCACTGTGTATTGGCCATGAATAGGAGCTGAGCTGCAACTCTTTTTCTTTCTTCTTTCCTTCCTTCTTTTCTTCCTTTCTCATTTCCTTTTTTCTCTTTCTCTCTTTTCTAGCCATTAAAGTCTGTTCATACAGTATACGCTGCTTCCAGTGTACATTCTGACAAAGTAGATAGTTTGTCTTTGAAACACATTGTATTTGGGGCTAGATGATCATCATCTAATTTATTGCACTCAAAAATTTTGTTGTATGCAATTACCATCTCACATTGAATCAGGCAAGTGCAGAGTCTACAGATTCTCATTTAATATAGCGAGAAAAAGGGTAAATGCTCATTAACTAAACAGTAATTGCATAAGAACAGAACTAACTGTTTTGCTTAATTGTGCCTTTCTGTGCCATTTTTGTACTTGGAACAAACAGAAAATAGGAAACAATTAAATTCTTTGGTCATAAGAGAAAAACGCAGACAATATTCTTCTCAACGGGTGTATATAGATCCACATGATGGTCATAAAATATATTGAGCATCATGGAAACTATGTACAGTAGTTGTCATTCTGCCAGATACCTGATTAACTAGCAGTAAACTAGCTTATAAGTCACATCATTTTTCCTGATACGAGCCCTTCTACCTGCTATAGCCCTATATACTGAATCTATGATCCCTTTTCAGAATGCCACATTCATCACTTCCTAGTCAGTATACTCAGTAACTGACCCTGACACTACAGGATAGCTGGACATTGTGGTTACATTGAATAGGAAATGAATAGGATTTCTAAATCTATAGTTTATAAACAATCATAACTGAATTTACCTGATTGTTTATTCCTTATACTCCCTAAAATTCCTTGGGAGTGGAATACTTTAAAGATCAAGCAAATTTTTGTTTTTGTGTATCTGTTTTTCCCTCAAGTAATATTTTTTTTTTCGGTCCACATGATGGCTTATTGTTTGCAAGACAAATTGTACTTTGTAATGGCTCCATTCAATATCCTGTACAATGTACTGGGAAGCTGGAAATAAATTCAGAATGAGGTGGAATTGGAAAAAAAATGCATTTATACCAATTTCATATGGGTTAAATTTTTACAGTGTTCTCTGTGTGGTAAAAATTGCATGTTACCTGTATTCTGAGGGTTATTATGGTCACGGCAATACCAAATTTATATAGTATTTGTAATGTTTTGATACCTTTTAAAAAATTAAAAACTGCAAAATAGAAAAAAGATTTTATGTCACCATATTCTAACACCTGTAACTTTTTCATATTTACAAGTATGGAGCTGGGTATGGCGTCTTTTTATTCAGGACAAGATGACATTTTTATTGATACCATTTGAGGGAAGGTCTGATGGTTCGATAACTTTTTATTAAATTTTTTTTAGGAGGCAAAGTGTTGAAAAAAAAATCACCATTTGGCTATTTAGATTTATTTTCCCACTATGCCTTTCACTGTATGGGATAAATATTTTAATATTTTAATAGTCTGAGCACGGGGTACCTAAAGTGTTTTTTGTTTACTTTTTTTTATATGTGATTTCGGGAAGGGGGGATGATTTAAATGTTTCTGTTTTTTTTAATACATGTAAAAACTTTTTTTTTCTTCTTATACTTTTATGTTCTGATCACTAATACTACACACTGCAATACTAATGTATTGTAGTGAATAGTAAAATCCATTCACTTCCATTACACACTGTTAGCGGCAGGTGCTGGCTGTATTATACAGCCGACATCCGCCATGTATAGAGAGAGCTCAGCTCCTGAGCCCTCTCCATACATCCCCATGTGACCGAGGGGATAATAGTACGTCTATGGTCATTAAGGGGTTAAAAGGAGTGGGGAGGGAGTATTGTAGATACCTATAGTTATCATTTCCACATAAATAGTGATTTATTGTACAATGTTACCACTAAGTAATGCCCAAATGTTAATTATTTTACCTTATATCAATCTATATCATACCAAATTTCATACTGTATTATCTAATTTTATACACAAATGTCAGAGTTTGTGTATAATCAGATTTGCAAACCTCCAGCTGCACCACCGAAACTGACAGTAATTATGTAAATAGGATAAAATAGGAAATACATAAATTTAAAAGTGTTGTCTGTGCTATAAAAAATATTTAGAAAGGGATCAGAATGGGGTGGAAAAAAAATGTTTAAAAAAATTCATACCTCACCGATTCCAGCCACTACCATTTTAGTGCTTTCTGGGTCCCCTGCCAGTCTCTATTTTCTGGTCCCTCTTCACACAGAGGAAATGACAGCTCAGTCAATCACTGGTTCAGGTTGGTCTCTGTTGTGGTGTGTTGAGAGGGGCCAGGAAGTGGGACTAGTGGCTAATCCAAGAAACAGATGTAGCAGGGGATAAGAAAGGTTAGTATGATTAGTGAAATTGTTTATGAGAAAATAGTTAGTCCTTATTATGTCCAATAACTTCTACCTAGTGCCATTATATATTTTGTAGATACCTGAGAAAGGCGGTAATGTTCACATACCTCAGATTTTAAAATGAAGGATATTGAGGTCTATACATTTATTCCTATGTAAAATATATTTAGCCATATTAGGAATCAGATTTGCCCATCAGTGTCCATTAAATAGATTCCTCAAATTTTATTAGTTATAGCTCCTACAGGTGCATCTCAATAAATTAGAATATCTTTGAAACTTTTATTTCTTTCAGTAATTAAATTAAAAAAGTGACCTCCTATATTTTCTAGATTCTTTACACACAGAGTGTTCTATTTCAAGTGTTTTATTTCTGTAAATGTTGATTATGGATTACAGGTAATGAAAACCCAAATCTAAGAAAATCTGAATATTGTAAAAAAGTTCAGTATTGTAAATTCAGTGTGTCACCGGCCAAGGTTTCCTAAGCCTTTAAATGGTCCCTCAGTCTGGTTCAGTAGGACACACAATCATGGAAGACGCTGATTATGAATTTTATTACTGAATTACTGAAATGAATGAACGTTTCAAAGATATTCTAATTTATTGATATACACCTGTATGTAGTTAGAAAGGAGAAGCAGGTAAAGGGCAGCCTACTGGTCTCTTTGGGCGTCTTATCTGTCTGGACTCTAGATATCAGCACCTTTTGTTCAGTTCTGATGGCAACCCTGACATAGTGTATCAGTAGCCCAAAAATTTTACAAACAAAAAAGTGATCTCTCACACCAGTAAATCCATGAATGATTTTTTTTTTATTTCTGCATTATTGAGACTTTAAAGGCGTCAGATTTCAAAGGGCATTTGTGCAAGATCCCTGAGCTTGTGCAACTCTGGACCTTATCAAAATAAAATACCATGATAGCTGATACAATACAAAGGATTTAGTGCCAGTAACATGAAATGACTTTAAGTATAAAAAATAAAATACAACACAGCTAAACAAACCAATTAAATATACAAATAAACTTATGGATGCTACATCAATGTACTATTAGTAGTTATTTCTACTTCTGGATCCAAACGCCTCTGGAGAAAAAAAAATTCTAGATATTCAGTGTTATGAATAAAAATAAATATTTTATCAACAATTGCTAGGCTATATTTTTGGTTCAGATTTTAAATGGGTTTTCCTGTCTAAATATATTGAAAACCTATCCTAAAGATTGGTCACTATTATAAGATCGCTGGGCGGGATTGGCACCCCCATCAATTACCTGTTCCCAACAGCTGATACACAGAGAATGGAGCAGGAAACAGCTCTGTTCTCTGTGCAGTGGCACAACTTAGAGTCACTGCAGCTTAGCTCCTATTGAAATTAATTGGAACTGATCTGCAGTACCAGGTCTGGCCACTACACTGAGAACAGTGCTGTCAGCTTCCTACTCTATTCTCTGTGTATCAGCTGTTCAAAACAGCCGATCAATGGAGGTGAGTGGAGACCCCCACCAACCTGATATTATTAGGATAAATCATCAATATTTGTAGCCTCAAAAACCCCTTTAAGACCTAAACATATTGCACTAAGCTGATTTTTCTTTTTTCATTCTTTAATAATTTAACCTTTAAAAATATATATATATATGTATATTACTATGATGGCAGAGTTAAAAGGGCAATGAAGGAGTAGAAAAATATGGTTGCTTTCTTCCAAAAACAGCACCACACCAGTCCATGGGCTACGTCTGGTATGACAGCTGATCTTCCTTAAAGTGAATAGGGTAGTTGCACTACCACACATATCCGTGGACTGGTGCGTCACAGATTCTTTGGGAATATAAAACAGCCATGTAGTCTTGTACAACCCTTTTAATCTATCCTAAATATAGGTATTTTACACAAAATACTTTGCAATATATTATATTACTGGTCTAGCCCCAACACAAAAAGCTAATTGTTTGGGGGCAATATTAATGGATATTTATTAATGCTGGTACATTGTGCGAGCGGTATACCAGTCTCTCTCATGTGTTGTGACTGCTCAGGCCCACAAATATAGCATTCCAGTTAGATCTGGCATTGTTTCTGTTACCTTAATATTAAGAAAGTAGCTGAGATTGTTAATGTGTTGCAATGTGTATGATGAAATCTCGACTTTTTCCAACATATGTTGTGAAAGTGGGCAAAAGGGCTTATGACATTTGGCCTAATCATCATCTTTTTCAATACCCATAAGTATGTTGATAAACCTACCCAAATGTTACTGTATAAATTATGAGAGACATATGAAAATGGAATTTTGGCGCTATAATTTTGTAAAAATAGCAAAACCACTGGAAAAAACCCTTTCCTTAAAAATATAAAAAAAACAAAGGAACACGTCTTTGTGTACAATTTTAGCTATCCATCTTTTTATTGATTTATCATATTTAGTAATCCCTTCAAGCTTAGAAGTGTATGTGCTGTACAGTGAATGATACATTTTACATTGTCTTTCCGTGTAGTGTTTGAATTAGGAATGAATAGTGATGAATATTTTGTGCTATCTAAAATATATACCAGCTTATAAAAGAAAATTTCGACAGCAAAGCTTCAAGAATGTGCAGAATTTTGAACTTTAAAATCTGAGAGAAGCTTACCAAAAATTCTGGAAATTGTATGGGTACAAGTAACTCTATTTATAGGCGTTTGGACTCAGCAACAGTACCAGCCTTACAAGCAGCATAAAATTAGCATTTCCTGCTTATACAATTAAGTGATACAAACTCAGACTTTCTATGTTATTCTCTTCTACCTTCACTTTTATTTGGAATATTTAAAGCTGTATATATATATATATATATATATATATATATATATATATATGCAGGCTGCAACTCTACAGGATTATCTTAATATAGACTACCTTCTAGTTACCAATGTATATAACAGTGTATTTCTATAATTGTTTTTACTGAGGCTAAAATTGTGTTTCTGGAACATCCATCAATTGGATTGTATTGGATATTTGTTATCAATATTTATTTTAATACAGATCAAAAGTTCCATTAAAACATTCTCTTTGTAAGACCTAGGGTGAAAAACAAACATACAGAGAAAAAAAAAATATATACAGTACAGACCAAAAGTTTGGACACACCTTCTCATTCCAAGAGTTTTCTGTATTTTCATGACTATAAAAATTGTAGATTCACACTGAAGGCATCAAAACTATGAATTACCACATGTGGAATTATATACTTAACAAAAAAGTGTGAAACAACTGAAAATATGTCTTATATTCTAGGTTCTTCAAAGTATCCACCTTTTGCTTTGATTACTGCTTTGCACACTCTTGGCATTCTCTTGATGAGCTTCAAGAGGTAGTCACCTGAAATGGTCTTCCAACAGTCTTGAAAGAGTTCCCAGAGATGCTTAGCACTTGTTGGCCCTTTTGCCTTCACTCTGCGGTCCAGCTCACCCCAAATCATCTGGATTGGGTTCAGGTCTGGTGACTGTGGAGGCCAGGTCATCTGGCATAGCACCCCATCACTCTCCTTCTTGGTCAAATAGCCCTTACACAGTCTGGAGGTGTGTTTGGGGTTCATTGTCCTGTTGAAAAATAAATGATGGTCCAACTAAACGCAAACCGGATGGAATAGCATGCCGCTGCAAGATGCTGTGGTAACCATGCTGGTTCAGTATTCCTTCAATTTTGAATAAATCCCCAACAGTGTCACCAGCAAAGCACCCCCACACCATCACACCTCCTCCTCCATGCTTCACGGTGGGAACCAGGCATGTAGAGTCCATTCGTTCACCTTTTCTGTGTCGCACAAAGACACGGTGGTTAGAACCAAAGATCTCAAATTTGGACTCATCACACCAAAGCCCAGATTTCCACAGGTCTAATGTCCATTCCTTGTGTTCTTCTTCTGCTTGTTGCCTGTCCTTAGCAGTGGTTTCCTAGCAGCTATTTTACCATGAAGGCCTGCTGCACACAGTCTCCTCTTAACAGTTGTTGTAGAGATGTGTCTGCTGCTAGAACTCTGTGTGGCATTGACCTGGTCTCTAATCTGAGCTGCTGTTAACCTGCGATTTCTGAGGCTGGTGACTCGGATGAACTTATCCTCCGCAGCAGAGGTGACTCTTGGTCTTCCTTTCCTGGGGTGGTCCTCATGTGAGCCAGTTTCTTTGTAGCGCTTGATGGTTTTGGCCACTGCACTTGGGGACACTTTCAAAGTTTTCCCAATTTTTCGGACTGACTGACCTTCATTTCTTAAAGTAATGATGGCCACTCGTTTTTCTTTACTTAGCTGCTTTTTTCTTGCCATAATACAAATTCTAACACTCCATTCAGTAGGACTATCAGCTGTGTATCCACCTGACTTCTGAACAACACAACTGATGGTCCCAACCCCATTTATAAGGCAAGAAATCCCACTTATTAAACCTGACAGGGCACACCTGTGAAGTGAAAACCATTTCAGGTGACTACCTCTTGAAGCTCATCAAGAGAATGCCAAGAGTGTGCAAAGCAGTAATCAAAGCAAAAGGTGGCTACTTTGCAGAACCTAGAATATAAGACATATTTTCAGTTGTTTCACACTTTTTTGTTAAGTATATAATTCCACATGTGTTAATTCATAGTATTGATGCCTTCAGTGTGAATCTACAATTTTTATAGTCATGAAAATACAGAAAACTCTTGGAATGAGAAGGTGTGTCCAAACTTTTGGTCTGTACTGTATATATATATCAGACAGTTGTAATTTGGTCAACCACTCTGGTGCTGTCTAGGTCCACCATTTCAACACATTCTATCTCTTCACGGTTCTCTTGTGTCTTTTTTTTCTTTCCTCTTTTTTTTTTGAAGGTGGTACAAAAGTAAGCATAACTGGTAAAATGGCAAAGCAATGAAAGAATGTGACAAATGCTATTAAAAACAAGCACCTGAACAGTGTACGGGTCAAATTTGAAGGCACAGCTGCAAGAGGGATCAGACCAACAGTGTAACAGAGGTAGCTCTGTAAAATGGCTACCCCGTGTACTTCCAATGAATTTTTCACCCATTTAGTTCTTGTAAATTCCTTCCCCAAAATAAAAGTGGATATCAGTGGTGCACAATTGTCTATAGTGTAATTAATCCCATAGATAAGACAAAGAACTGATATACAGTCCAATTCAACTTTCCATAAAGTCATGAATCCAATGACTCCAAACTCTACAGAGGCCACAGTTAGCGTAATCCAGACATTGATGATAGAGCTTGCAACAAGAAATGCGGAGAAAAAGAGCAGGAACAAAGCACTTATGCAGGAGTTCTGCAATGGAGCTCCCACTGAAGAAGCATATCTATCCATGTAGACAAAGGATGGATTGAAGACAATGAATTTTACTTTGGAGGTTAGAGAAAGTTTTCTTAAAGTTTCAAGGAGATCATACAGTTCTTCCCTGTTTGTTTCCATGGTCTTGGCAATCAAGAACATCCTAGAGGCCACCACATCAACTTCATTGTTGTATTTTTTGGGTATGATAATGTCTTCAGAGAAATGTGCATACCGTGGATTTTTAAGGAAAGAATACCGTAGTATGTCTGTGAAGTTCTTTTTGGGTAATCCAGTAGACATGTTAAGTTTTCTGAGATAACCTAAGTAGCTCTCAAACCAGGATATTCTCACAAAACCTTTTGTATACTCAAGAACATCCTCCTGAACACTTGTATTCCAGTATTCAATAGACTCATAGATGTAAAAACCTATAACTGGACTATAGTTGCTGAAATACTTTTGCTGGATGCTTGTATAAGTTATGGTTCGTGTCTCGGTTGCTACAATGTTACTCAGATCAGACCCTTCATTGACCTGCAGGTAGCCCATTAAGGCAAAGGAAATATAAACAAGGTAAAAGAGAACTACAAAAGGTTTTACATAAGTATTTGTTATCCAGTCACAGTAATAGCGTCTGAGGAAGCAAACCAAAAGATGACTTTCATAAGAATTTGTTTCTTCGGAATCCCCTGTGTCTTCACTAAATTTTGCAGTCATTAGAAACCTGTACCACAATGACTTGACCTGTAGGATTTCAGGCTTTGGCACCTTTCTGCAGATAATACTATGCTGGTAATTGTTTTCAATGTACCCAGTAAACACAAGGCTAGAGCCATAGAATGATAGTACGTAGAGGTAGTTGAAGAAGATTGCTATACATGAATTGCGACAAAATATCTTTGCAGCTTCAATGTTTGTGAAGGGACTAGCGCCAATCCCAAAGGTGACTAAGTACATGGCAGTGGTGAGAGAGAAGGAAATCATGGTGTCTGCATACACAACAGCTGTCCTCTCTTTTACGTGTTGATCTTCTCTCGTTTTCCTCCAAGAAGACAACATTTCGAATGTCCCGTATAATCCATGACCTTGAAAGAAGAAAGAACACCACAAAGTTAAAGCGCATCCTTTATGACTTGATTATTTAGAGTACATCACTTCTTAAAGTTATTTATTGCAGCAGCCAAAAGTCTGACATTTAGAAAAACATACTTAGCATATCCTGTTCCATTTCCTGTGAATAATTCTGCTTGCTATTCAAATGTCTGCATCAAATGTTTCTATACGGTCTACCCAACTATTTCTCTATCTATCTATCTATCTATCTATCTATCTATCTATCTATCTTTGGTGGTAGTCATTAAATACTGCTATACGTGTACACCAGAGCAAACCAGAGCTCAACAACCTTCTGCTCTCCACACAGCACCTGGCTCACCAAAATGCTATCACTTCAAGCTACTCACTTTTAAGGAGACCTGGTTAAGTAAATAATCCACAGATCAAAGTAAAATATAAAAAATATGGCAAGCATATGGCCATAGCTCAACATCACATCTAATCTAATCACATCACATGTAATCACATTTCCTTCAATAAAAAAATACTACTGCATATTTCTGCCATTGAGTAGGGTACTATGACCAGTTTTGCTTGGAAAAGAAAGTGAGTGAATTACAAATGCAGCCCATGACTGAAAACTGTCAGTATGATAAACTAATTACTAAAGGGGTTGTCCAATATCTGTCTTCTACTTATGGCCTATCCATAGGTAGGCTATAAATATTTGATCAGTGGGGGAGACACCAGTCGTCCCCCATATGGATCAGCTGTTTGGAGGTGCCTCGGGTCTGTGTACTATATACAGACCTGAGGCACTGGATGAAGGCACAGTCGAAACGCACGTTGGGTGTGGTGTCAGCGGGCAGAGGCCTCACTTTGCTATATGCACAGATGGGTATGTATACTGTTGCTCTCATCCTTTTAGCACTTGATTTAGCTTATTAGGTTACATGAGGGCCATATATTTGGCTATCTATTTGCCTTTCCCACATGAACTAACAGTAGATTGTTTTTCATGTCCTTCATCTGGTTATATATGCTATTTATACTCTGTGACTCTGGCACTTGCATTATTACTGCTTGGGATGACTTGTTATCTTTGAGATAATATGGACTATGTATTTGGATTTCTACTTATTTATGGAATTTTGTACCATTCATTATAAGTGTCTATGGCACATTGATATATTGCCCTGTTTCTCCGAAAATTAGACCTACGCCGAAACTAAGCCCTGGCATGATTTTTCAGGAATTTTGGAGTATGCTTGAAATATAAGCCCTGCTCTGAAAATAAGCCCTAGCTACAGTTCATAAAAAAAAAAAAAGTGTCCAGCCGAACAGCAGAACAGATACAGTAGACCCTTCATCAAGGAAAACAGACACCCCAAAAAGAAATGCACCCCACAAGAGAATCGCTCATTGACTTTAAGGGAGATATCTGCACAAGATGGCACTAGTGAGATAGTTCTCCACAACAGTAAGGGTTGACTACCGGTAGTGCTGGTTTCTCAAACACAGATCGGGTAGTCCCGCTGGCATGATTAGGTTGTGGCTGCCTCCGGTCACCAGGGAAAAACAACTGCTACACTTGGCTGCAGTGGAATGCTGCCGCAATGCCAAGGGGCCTGAGGCAGGAGTGACACAGACCTGTGTGTGAGAGCCCATCCACCATTAGCACTTGCCAAATATAAATTGTTTTTGGTGTAAGGGGGTCAGGTGAGTGGATTGTTGTTCATGGAAAAAAAATAAGACATTCCTTGAAAATAAGCCCTAACCCATCTTTCGGAGCAAAAAATAATATAAGACCTTGTCTTATTTTCGGAGAAACACGGTACCATTTGTATCATTCATTCAGTTTAGGATGTGAACCGTTTGATGCACTGTATTTCTTACTATTTAGCCCCCGCTGTCGGTCTGACACCTGTGTGTTATTTATATTGTCAGTTTCATCTACTTTATGAATTTTTGTGTAACTGCTTTTAACTCTGTTTGAATAAACTTTGATATTTACTGGTGATAATGTGTGGTTGTATGATTATGAGTAGGAAATGGCTGCCAGCCTCCCACCAATCAAATAAAAAAAGTCATGGGCAGCATCTTTAATCCACATGTTCATGTACTATCATGTACTACGAGACATGAAATTGGCATGGACACAGAATATAATTAATATTTCATCAGTTAGTTTTTAAGGCATTGGAATGGGTTATTGACTTTAAGAGGATCTTTCACCACCTGTGCTCCAGCTCTTTCCATCATTTATTATTTTCATCTTTATTCATTTTTGCATTCTTGAGTCCCTTTTTATTTGAGTCTCAGACCCTCCACAAAACAAGCTCTATTATAGTAGTGCTGAGCAGTAGTACAGTCCTTCTTTTCAATATATGTTATCTTTTGTCCAGTTACATTTTACCTTTTTGTTTTGTATATCGGATAAAAGTTATGTTTTAACTTTGAGACCTATCACCAACAAACACAATTTTCTCTAGATTCATAGGATATTGTCCGATAACAGGGCTTCGCCTCCCCTTACATCTTAACTGGGTTAACAGAATTGGAGGACCAAAACTAACAGTACTTACTGCTCCAGAATGGTGGGGGCTTCAGAAAAAATTCCAACTGTGCTCAAATCAATGGAGCAGCACCTATTAAATGATGCAAAGAGCTAGACTTCACAAAGGAGGGTGAACAGTTCTCTTTAAAGGGGCATTCGAACAACATCTATAGTATATCCATAAAACCGCCATAAATGTCTGTTTGGAAAGGTTCCCAATCCATCTATATAAAGAGGGTTCTGTCTGCCCTGCATGGGCAAAAAGTAAAACAAGGATTCTACACAGTTTCTAACATTTCTGATTGCAATCTATAAAAAGCATCTACTGTATATTTGTCACTTCTCCACTCTTCTCTTCACATTGAAATTAATACATGATTGTGTGAGAAAAAATCCGTCTCTTAGTTATTTAACACGTCTATATTTAGCAGGAAAGGAAAGATTATGTTATAGATTATCCTACTTTACAAAATTGATTTTAAAAAATTGTTGTAGAATGCAAATGAATGAAGTCTAGTAACAAATTATGGAAACAATCTGCAGCAAGACTCTACTAATCTCCATAAATCATCAAGGTGTTCATTATAATGGTTAAAATCAACATACAAGAAATCATCACCAAATCTGTACCAAATTCTCCGTGTGTGAATGTCTGACATTTTCTGGAACACCAATAAAATACAAGACTAGGTTTAGTGCTGTATTCTGACCTTGCAGAAAAGAACACACATTTTGTATTCATTCCATTCTTTTCTCCTCACAGACATTACTGAATTGTCAACAATTATGAAATATGGTCAATTATGTAGAATACATTGTTCAAGGGTAAATGCTGTAATGGACTTTGTATCTCAGCACGCATTTGGGGCACTATGAGTTGCTTATCCTTGACCTAACTGGCAATATTAAAAGCTGGCACATAAACTAAGATATAACAGCACATAGCATACATATTCTGCGTGCCAACTGAAACACTATTTATGAGAGGAGTAAATCCAAATGACTGTATGTGCTGAAACTTTTCTTGAAAATAGCATATTAAAAATTGTTGGAGCAATAAATGTTATAAAGATCAAGGAACTTTGAAATATAAACTTTATTTGCATCACACATTATTTTACATTTTTTTGTGTGCATTCATAAGGCTGTACTCCATGTGTGGTCCCTGTTTTTTGCATTAAAAATAGAAACGCTTTTCCTACTAGTCTCCATCCTTATTCCATCCTGTTTAGGGCAGATAGGCAAAAACAAATGTAGTCAAAAGAACACATTGTAACATCATTAAGGTACATTACTATAGTTAGTGCAAGAGCTTCATGCTACAATATGCTGTATATGTCCCTGAATGTAGCCATGAAAATAAAGCATACCTTCATTATTTGCATTGCTGCCTGCTGCTTTCAGAAAAACTCAGCTCTACTACAGATACATTTCAATAAATTAGAATATCTCTGAAACGTTTATTCATTTCAGTAATACAATTCATAATCGTCTTCCATGATTGTGTGTCCTACTGAACCAGACTGAGGGACCATTTAAAGAGGACCTTTCACGTCCTCATGTATATGCTGTTTTACATACTGCTAGAAAGCTGACAGCGCGTTTTATTCAGCGCACTGCCGGCTTTCCTGGTATGTGCCCCGGGGCTGGAGATATCGGGGGTCATAGTTTCACGGTTTACTGTCAGAAGGGTGTTCCTGACAGTCTAGCTGCACTGTGAGGAACGCCCTCCCTGACAGTTCTCGCACATAGACTTGTATTGTGGGGGTGTTCCTTACAGCTCAGCGTCATCACTGGGCGGTAAGGAACGCCCCATCTGACAGTACAGGCCTAAGGGCGAGTACAGAGAGAGGGGGCGTTCCTTACAGCCCAGTGATGACGCTGAGCTGTGAGGCCCCTCAGTACAGCGCTATGGACAAACACAGTCAGGGAGGGCGTTCCTCACAATGCAGCTAGACTGTCAGGAACGCCCTTCTGACAGTAAACCATGAACCTACGACCCCCGATATCTCCAGCCCCGGGGCACATACCGGGAAATCCGACAGTTCGCTGAATTCAGCGTGTTGTCGGCTTTCTAGCGGTATGTAAAACAGCATATACATGAGGACGTGAAAGGTCTTCTTTAAAGGCTTAGGAAACCTTGGCAGGTGACACACTGAATTTACAATACTGAACTTTTTTACAATATTCTAATTTTCTTAGATTTGGGTTTTTATTACCTGTAATCGATAATCAACATTTACAGAAATAAAACACTTGAAATAGAACACTCTGTGTGTAAAGAATCTAGAAAATATAGGTTACTTTTTAAATTTAATTACTGAAAGAAATAAAAGTTTCAAAGATATTCTAATTTATTGAGATGCACTTGTATACATATAAGTACATGTCTTACATGCAGAAAAACATGCCTAACATAAGCAATTATGATGAAGACACTTCAGAAACATATGTGTGTTAAAGAGGTTTTCCATCTCAGGGTTTCATCTACTCTTCTATCTCCTCTCCCCTACACTGCCTGGTTTCAGTGACAAGGTGTTGAGATGACTTATGCTGTATAATCTACAACTGAAACAGGCAGCACGCTCCCAAGGTTACATACTGTTATCTCTGGATTTAGCTACAGAGATAACAGAGGCAATGATCAGGCACAGTTCTAGCCCTTATCAGGCTCAAGTTGACAGAGAGAAAAAGATGGAATATGGATTGATGTGACCAGCCCGCCACTGCTAATCGATAGCAGAGGTGGTCTGAAACCTAGGAAACAAGTTGTAGGCACTGAGGAGACATTGAGCTGTATGTGACAAGACATATAAAGCTATGTATCTGCTAAAACACTTCAGTTAAGCGACAACTTTAAATATTATGGGGATGGGAATATCGCTTTAAATTTTTGGTCTCCTTGTTTTCAATGTACTTTTAGCATGTATTCTTAGTATAGTTTGGCTTATAGCCTGCCATCATATAAGAATGTTGAATAGAGATGATGTATCATGTTGGTCGATTTGTTTGGTACAGTTTTTTTTTTTTTATATAAATGACACATAATCCATGCATTGTAAATAATATTTACTGAGTGATAACCAGTTTAGACCTTGTTATGGGTTAAGTCTATAAAGTCTATGAACTAATCTGCATTTTTGTTTCCAAGAAAAACTAGCTGGCTAATTTTGACTGAAAAAAAATGTGTAATTGTTGGTTTGCTCCTTTCTTTTACAGTTTGTTAATAGTTTGCAGTTGAAAACTGATTTATGTTAGGGATCCCTGACCTTTGATTTTCAGAAAACTATGACTTCAATAATGCAGCTAGAGGATACAGAGTATTGTAGTTTCCCAAATGATGGAAATGCCCAATATGGAGACTACTGGTTTGATCATAAAGGTCTGAAATTTTTAAAATACTGCATAGCATGAAAACATAAAAAACATAAATCACAAAATCATGCAGCTGCACAAGCAGGGAGCTCCTCTAGAGAAAGCAGGGATGGCTTATTACTGTCCCTGCCTTCCCAATCTCTGTGTACACAGCGCTCAATGAGCGCTATATACACAGCTATGGGAGCCACCATGTTGTGGCTCCCCTCTGACCCAGAGGTCACGTGATTTGCCAGGGATCAGAGACTGTTAGAGCTGCTGGGTCCTAGAGGACCCAGAGCAGCTCAGCAGTAATGGGCAGAAGGCTGCTTTCCTCTGGTATCTGGGACTAAGTTACAGGGAAAATCAGGCTCCCCCACCAAAATACTATTCAGATGCCCCCAAAGGTTTGTTATGACCTCAGTGGACACAATGTAAAATAAATAAATAAATGAATAAATAAATAGAAAAGTAAAAACAAAAAATTATAGTGAAATAATTAAAATAAATAAACACACCATTACCACGCCCACATCACAGGTTCTAGACCCACCCCCAACGACACAATACAAATTACTGTAATGGAGAGGGAAAACTATTTTAAAAAGTTTATCACTGCTATTTACATGCAGTAAATCTGTGGACAAACTACATTTCCCATGATTCAACTGCCTGCTCTCACTCTCTGTGTTTGCTGCTCACAGGGGGAAAGGGAGGTTAGTGAACTTGCAAACAAAAAATCACAGCAGCACGTGACCTCAGAAGTAGGAGTGATTTATTACCTCTGATTTCATTGCAGGGGAGAGTGAAGAAAGGAGGGGTACACACAGAGTGAGAGCAGGCAGATGCATCATGGGAAATGTAGTTTGTACACAGATTCACTGCTGTAAATAACAGTGATACAAGGAGTATAGCATAGTATAAAAATGATACAAAATAAAATTCACCTAATAGTCTTTTTTTGACCTATGGTAGATAGTGGTATACAGTGCATATAGAATCAACCCTGTATTGAGTATTAAACCAAACAATTATTGCACATAGTACAGTATAGTATAGTATAGTATAAAATGATACAAAATAAGATTCACCTAATAGTCTTTTTTGACCTTTAAGCAACTGAAAAAAAAAAATAAAGTAAAACATAACATAAATCCCCCCTCAAAAAAGACCAGACCAAATTATCCTTACATGACCATGTTATAATTATTGGTAGACAATGATGAATACAAACAAAATGTCTATTTTAGGTTAATTCTAAATGATTACCAGAAAAACTAACTAGTAAAATAGAATATATTTTATTATTTTCTCAAAGAAATTCTAAAAAAGCAAACATGCTGTATGTGTATGGAGATGGAAAGAAATCTGCATTGGTCACAAAAAGCCATATACAATCATGTTGATAGCTCAATAAATAAAAATTATAGTCTTCAAGGTAATTTGTACTAGAAACAGCTCAGGCTCTGCGCACATCAATGTTTTTCATTTCTGGTTATCTGTTATTGTGCTGTTACATTGCCTGGCGGACGCCATTATCTATAATCTATCATTTTAGTGGATAAAAAATGGTAGTAGACATGTTGCACTATTTTGTCCAGCACTTTTGACCAAATCTGTCCTGCAGAGACTAAGGAACAGATATGAAGACAATTGTGTCTAATCATGAAGACCCAAATTATCCTGCTTCTGGGCTATTTAATGAATAAATGAGTATATGGTATAGTAAACTTGTTCTTAAGCATGCTTGTAAGCAGGGAGTGGCAGAGCGGTACCCAGAATTGGCCAAAGGGGTTCCCATTCTGCTGCAAACACTAGCTGGTGACTAACAACCATCTTGTGTTGCTGAGGGGTGCCCAAGCACACTGACTCTACTTAATACCCCCTTTCCCTTTGAGGTCTTTGCCACCTCTCTATATATATATCAGGCCGCTTGTCTACTGCATTGAGACTTCTGAAGAGCAATGGCACAGATTGCAAATTGGAGGGGCAATGGAACTCTCTAGATGATGATGATGATGATGATCATTCAGGAGATCGGTGACTGGACGGGGATAGTAGGGAGAAAGGTGATTTAAACCATGAAACCACCCCCTTCTATATACCTCTATGGAACTGTACAAGAAATATTCACAGAATAACTAAAGAAATTCTATGACAAAGCCAGGTTAAAGATAATGCAGCTATAAGAAGAGATCTCCTATAAACAACTACTAATACTCAGGCCTGGGAATTATATTGTAGCTCTGACTGAAAAGCTTTTATCTTTCTTTTGTACTTAACTGTGGAATGAAAATGACAATTCATTATTAATTACCCTGCAAATAGTCATATTCATTTCCCAGCAGGGAAACTGTAACAGTTCTCTTCATAGCATTCTTCATAGTGCTCTTAATAAAAACAGTTTGACCTTTCCTTGTACATATCTCATCATCTGCCAAGTCTACGAGATAGGAGTTTAATCCTGTTCATTTATTACTATTTGCACATTATTTTTTACTGCATAATGACAATGAACAATATATAATACATAAAAGATTCTAAAACCAAATAATGTCATTACAAGTTAATAGAATCTTAACATTTTTCAGGTAGCTCACTATGGGGTAAGGGTATGTTCACACATTGCAGATTCATAGCTCAAATTTATGTGACTGAAAAATCCATTCCATGTATTTGTATTGTTCTGTTACTGTAGCAGGTGCTGCATTTTTTAGATTAATGGGACAGTTGCAAAATTTTTGCAACTAATCTGCCACTTGATATATCTTTATACAGGGAACCCTTTGCAGTTTATGGATTACTGTGTCCAATTTATTAATTGGAAATTGCATTTGCATATTTTGTTGTACATATTTACTACTCTGTGTCTCTAGTGGTGACAGATACAAATCATTAAAAAAGGTGAAAATTTACTTAATGTTTTTTGGATTTGTTTCAATAGTTGAACTAATTTTCCATCGGGAGTCTATCATTAGAAAATGACGTTTTTAACTATTGGCACGTCTATTCTACTCCTACCTCTCATTCTCTTGTGGTCCTCGCCGTTTCTGTAAAAAAAACGTTTATTCCGATATGCAAATTATGCCCAGGGAGGCGAAGGCATCTGATGCAGCGCTATACGCGGTTGAAATCCCGTGCTCTGCCCGAACCCGAAGTGGCAGAGCCTATGCAAGGCTGAAGACAAGGAGAAGATGCAGAGAGGAGTGAACAGGAGGCACTAAGGGGCGGCAAGAAGTTGATGACGCGGGTGTGCTCGGAGCACAGGGGGAATGAGAGGTAGGAGTAGAATAGCCTTTTTAAAGGCTATTCCAACATGCCATTAATTAAAAACATCATATTCTAATGATAGACTCCCTTTAAGCTTTTATAAATCAGCACTTCATGTTCTACAGTTTTTCCATGCGAAAGAAAATACAGTTGCAATAATAATAATAATAGTAATATTAGTTATATTAGCAATACTAATAATTACAAGTCACCGAGGGTTGCTTTGTGCATATTCTTTCACTTGAATATCATAAAAACATTTCAATTCTGACAAGAAACTCCACCTCTGTAATGAATATTTCTCTACATCAGTGCACAAACCATTAAGGGAAATCTCAACATTGTTGTAACTTTAATTGCAATCTGATTGTTTCCTTCAACTTTGTTACGTAAAACGGACGTCTCTTCAACATAAACTCTTTAGTTAAAGGAATCCTACAAATTTCACTATTCCGTATTTCCAATAAGATACACCAAAGTGTTAAAAATGAATAACAAATCTTTAATACATGCAACAGACCACACTTCAAAAATTTTAAAACACTGAAAGAAAGGCAGAGGTCGCAGCTAGCCCCATTCCTAAAATATAAGGTGCAATACACAATTTAATAACATGTCACACAAGAGTTAAAAGCCATACATCAATAGCAGTAAATGATAATAGTAGTACTATTGATGTGTATTGCACCTTATATTTTTGGTGCAGAGGCTAGCTGTGGCTTCCTCCTTTTTATGTTTTTAAATTTTTTATAACGTTAGGGTCCGTTTCATGTATTAACAACATTTTGTTTTTAGCTCCAGATATCCTTTGCTATCAGCTATTATTGTTGGTGGAAACTGCAACTCAGCATACTATTCTTGAGCCATGGACCAATAGATGGCTAACCATGTTCATGATTGTTATGGCGCTAAGTAGTTACCTAAACACAAGCAGGTCATTCCTGTTTTTTTTTAAATTGAGCAACTCCTTTGAATCTAAATAACCTTTGAAGTAATGTGATAACATTTTTCTCTATTTAAGCCTAAAGTCACATTTATTGTTTTTTTGTAAAAAATAGAAAAAGAGATATGCATTGTGATATTTAGTGCAAAGCTGTAAGTAAAAATTATGCATATTAAGAAGGGATATATATGTCCAAAGTAAAGTTACAGTTTAATAGCTAAAGGGATTGTTGGCTTTGGAGAAACCATTGTTGCCAGATGGTTCCAAGATAATAAACTGGTCACTGGATATCCTACTTTTGGAACCCTCTCTGCTAATTTATAATCCTAAGGCTAGGTTCACATCTGCGCTCAGTGAGCACTTGGAGATTTCGTTCCCCATTCTGCTTTAAAATCAGGACTTTTCTCTCTGCATTTTTCAGGCAGAAATCAGGCGGACCCCATTACAGTTTCCGCGGGTAACCACCTTTTTAAGTGGATTGGGTTTACATTTTTCGAGTCCCCAAGTGGACTCAAAGAATGGAAACCCAAGTGCAGATGTTAACCTAGAGTTAGTGGGACCCGGTAATAGGTATTTGGTATGCCTATAGTGTCACCACAGGGTGAGGAAGTATTTAGTAGATACCATTAATATAATTGAACTACTGTATCTTAGTATTATATGGAGGTGTTGGGGCCAGAGAGAGACATACAGTTTGTAGTGACATTCCCCTCTGGCTAATGGAGATGGTTCTTAAATGGGAACTAACCTTTAATTTATTAAATATTCCTTAAAAGGGTACTTGAAATTTGGATGTCTTATCTAGACAATGCCTTGAAGATGCCATTTATTGTCTATGTTATTTTCCTGAAAGATTATTTTAGTTTACTGCTATAGAAACCTAAAGGAGTTCTCCAGGAATTATAGCAAACTCAGGGGTGGCTAGGGTATGTGTAAAACAAAAAAAGTTATGCTCACCTATCCCTGACACCTTGTTGTACAGTCCCGGTCCACTTTTCCTCCCATTTTGGGACTCCCAAGTCCAGAAATAGAGATATTTACATGACCTTAAGCCAAATACTCACCCCTAAATTCTTATATTGCTATTTTTAGACAGACAACCTACAAAAATAGCAGTCAATTTCCAGTATTGTGAAGAGAAAATATAGTTGTATTGAAAGTGTTGTTATATTTTTGAGATTTCGACGCTCGAAAGCTGATGGTCTATGGCAGTGGGTTAGATGATTAACATCTATTACACAGAAATAAGGTTTCGATAAAGTATCTGCCTTTTGTGTTTTACCAACATTACTGAGGTTCTTTGCTATTTTTTTTTCTTTTCTGATCTGAGAAGAATCAGTTGGAGACAGTTGATGTTGACAGTTGGTGTAATGTTTCATTAAGTTTTTCTAATTGTACAAGAAAGTCATGGAAAAGCCAATGTGAAATAATAATGGGATCAAAGCGGTGAACATTACAAGCTTGCAGCATGAATGACAATGTACAATAAGTAATGGCTGTTTTAAAAGGAACCTCTATCCAGGAAGATAAACCGTAATCCCCAGGGTCAGAATTGAATTCAGAAGCCCCTGAGCCCTACAATAAGGTAGTAGCTATGGAGGCCTTTTACTGAAGAAAGAGCTTTGAATCTCTTTTGAGAATGCCCTATTATACACCCCTAGAACATACAGTACAATACTGTGCAAAAAAAGTTTTAGGCAGGTCTGAAAAAAATGCTGCGAAGTAAGAATGTTTTCAAAAATAGAAGTGTTAATAGTTAATTTTTCTCAATTAATAAAATTAAGTGAATGAACAAAAGAGAAATCTAAATCCTATCAATATTTGGTGTGACTACCCTTTGGAGGAGGAGTCCTGGAAGTGATGATATGCCCCCCTCCAAGCCCTAATGTCAATATCATCCAGTCTGTCTGGGATTACATGAAGAGACAGAAGGATTTGAGCACATCCACATCCACAGATCTGTGCTTAGTTCTCCAAGATGTCTTCCACAATCCCCCTGATGAGTTCCTTTACAAGGTATGTGCAAGTATACCTACAACCCCAATTCTAATGAAGTTGGGACATTGTGTAAAACATAAATAAAAACAGAATATGATTATTTGCAAATTCTTTTCAACCTATATTCAGTTGATTACACTACAAAGACAAGATATTTAATGTTCAAACGGATAAGCTTTATTTGTTTTTTTACAAATATTCACCCATTTTGAATTTGATGTCTGAAACACGTTCCAAAAAAGCTGGGACAGGGGCAACAAAAAACTGGGACAGGGGCATGCTTACCACTGTGTTACATCACCTTTTCTTTTAACAACACTCAATAAGCGTTTGGGAACTGAGGACATGAATTGTTGAAGCTTTGTAGGTGGAATTCTTTCCCATTCTTGCTTGATGTACAACTTCAGTTGCTCAACAGTTTAGGGTCTCCATTGTCGTATTTTGCGCTTCATAATGCGCCACACATTTTCAATGGGAGACAGGTCTGGACTGCAGGCAGGCCACTCTAGTACCTGCACTCTTTTATTACGAAGCCACGCTATTGTAACACATGCAGAATGTGGCTTGGCATTGTCTTGCTGAAATAAGCAGGGACTTCCCTGAAAAAGACGTAGATTGGGTGGCAGCATATGTTACTCCAAAACCTGTATGTACCTTTCAACATTAATGGTGCCTTCACAGATGTACAAGTTACCCATGGCATTGGCACTATCACATCCCCATACCATCAGAAATGTTGGCCTTTGAACTTTGCGCTGATAACAATCCGGACAGTCCTTTTCCTCTTTGGCCGGGAGGACACGACGTCCATGATTTCCAAAAACAATGTGAAATGTGGACTGGTCAGACCACAGGACACTTTTCCACTTTGCATCAATCTATCTGAGATGAGCTCGGGCCCAGAGAAGCGGGCGGTATTTCTGGGTGTTGTTGATATATGGCTTTCGCTTTGCATGGTAGAGCTTTAACTTGCACTTCTAGATGTAGTGACGAACTGTGTTCACTGACAATGGTTTTCTGAAGTATTCCTGAGCCCATGTGGTAATATCCATTACAGAATAATGTCAGTTTTTAATGCATAGCCGCCTGAAGGATCGAAGGTTACAGGCATTCAATGTTGGTTTTTGGCCTTGCCGCTTACTTGCAGAGATTTGTCCAGATTCTCTGAATCTTTTGATGATATTATGGACTGTAGATGATGAAATCCCTAAATTCCTTGCAATTGTACGTTGAGAAATGTTGTTCTTAAACAGTTAGACTATTTGCTCATGCAGTTCACAAAGTGGTGAACCTCGCTCCCCATCTTTACTTGTGAATGACTGAGCCTTTCAGGGATGCCCCCTTCATACCTAATCATGACACTCACCTGTTTCCAATTAACCTGTTCACCTTTGGAATGCTCCAAACAGGTGTTTTTTGAGCATTCCTTAACTTTCCCAGTCTTTTGTTGCCCCTGTCCCAGCTTTTTTGGAACATGTTGCAGTCATCAAATTCAAAATGAGTGAATATTTGCAAAAAACAATAACGTTTATTCGTTTGAACATTAAATATCTTGTCTTTGTAGTGTATTCAATTGAACATAGGTTGAAAAGGATTTGCAAATCATCGTATTCTGTTTTTATTTATGTTTTATACAATGTCCCAACTTCATTGGAATTGGGGTTGTAGAAGAACTGATGCTGATCAAGGGTGATCACACCAAATATTGATGTGATTTAGATTTGTCTTTTGTTCATTCACTATATTTTGTTAATTGAGAAAAATAAATTAATAACACTCCTATTTGCGAAAGCATTTTTACTTTGCAATATCCTCACTTGTCTAAAGCTTTTATACATCCTATAGTCATAGATCCTGACCACAAACAACTGTTTAGAATGTTTATACTTTTTAAAGAGGTTATCTTGATTATATAACTTTTTGAAAAAAGCTGAAAATGATATAATTTAATATAGTAGAATAAGTCATCCTCAGCGTACTGATACTTGCTTTCTATTATAAGACAACCATTAAAATATGCTATGCACTCATTATATTATGTAGCTGGGGTGCTCGAGGAAGGTAATTCCAACAATATATAGTATGGATAGTCCACATCACTCGCCAATCATGCACACTCCTTGAGTCCAAGATCACAGTAATAAATGTATGATGCATAGACTGCCGGTCATCAATGGAAATTAGAAAGGAGACCAAAGAAGTTTAACCAGACCTAATGTGCTGAGGGTGACCTGACGCAAAGTAAGCTAACTCAAAGGTGGTATAAATTTAGACCAGACAGATACGCCAGATTTATCATCTAGCATCAGCCACTATGATGAATGTGGTGTAATTTCAGACTGCTTGTCTACTTTAACTATTAGTAAATCTGGGTCTAAGTACAAATATCAGAATACCCTATGTAAGGTGTCATTTATTAAATTCTCCACTACTCTTCCATGAATTTTATTTAAAAAAAAATCATAGGATTGACTAAGGGTATTTATATGAGTTTGGGAAACCTGCATTTCACATCATTTGTACTCTTTATTGCAATAGTGCACAGTATTATACCTAACACATATATGTTATGCTAGATGAGAAAATTAAAAATGTACAGAAAGTTTGTTATTTTTAGATTGCTCTTTCTTTTTGGAAGTATACAAGTCTAGAAATCAGGAACATAGCAGATTTTTTTAGTTTTAGTAATTAAGACATGATTATTTCAGTTCTTTGGCTCATTCGCAGGATCCAGTTTACCACTATGTTAGCCTGTTCTAGGAAGTGGTAATACAATGTTAATGGCGTTATTAACACATAGGAATTTGACACTGAATATGAGCAGAATCTGCCTCAAAATCCACCACAAATTAATTTCAATGGCAGGCAGTGGCTGATTTTTTTTATTATCTGATTTTTTCAGATTTCGCCAGAGAACTCTCATTGAAATGAATGGGAGGTGGAAAATACAACTTTTACTGTCAGTGTCGAATTTGACATGGAATTGACATGGAATTTGTTAAAATCTGCTTGTGGAATTTGTAATGTGGCCCTGCCCAATAAAGGTGAAATGCAATGGGACTCCTCTCCAAATTCTGCTTCAAATTCAGCGTCAATATTCACATCAAATTCAATGTCAAATATGTGTCTGTTTTTGTCAAGAAGAAAAAATCTGCTTCATATTCCTACGTATGAACATCCCCTAGTGTTATCTGTCATGAAACTAAGGTCTTTAATTTATAAATTGTAGACTCAGAAGGGGATAATTTTGGCAATGTGAATGGCTATCAACAAAGTAATACACAATACTTCCATTAATGGTTACATTGTACCTCTTGCTACCATTTTCTATAGACCAATATAATTATAACCCATATTTTTAGTAAGTAATCTGAATGAGTTATACTATAACTCCTTAGAATTTTCCATTACTTAAAGCATACCTCCAGCTATAAACAACTTTTCAGAAATGAATAGTGCAGGTGAATGTAAAAAACTTTGTAATATATATATATATGTATGTTAGGCTGTTCCCCTCTTGATCTTCAATCTGCCTGCTTCTTTATATTATATTTGTCTCCATATTCAGATTCATACATAGAACTCTATGGAGAAAGGATTCTCCTCCTGGCTAGATAATTGATTTATTGCCTCATTCTGTGCACTAGTAGCCTGTTATCTACACCCTAGCATTGTTAAAAAAGTTCAGATTATCAGAGTGAAGAAGCAGCAATTATTTGAGTGTCTTTTCTATCTTTCCTCCCCTCTTCATAGACTAATATGTAGAAAGTAACTCTGTTTGAAAAGAGGAGAAGAAAACATATTTCTTTAATAAGACATATTACAAAGTTTCATATATTAACCTGTACTATTCGTTTATGCAAAGTTGTTTATATCTGGAGATACATTTTACATATTCATTTTATTGTATTTAAAGTTTATGAAGAATACAGTGAAACACAACTTATTTTAATCCCGACATCATCTTTAACACCCTTGCAGTCAGTCATTCCATGTGACTCATATGTAAATAATTTCGATGCACATATGTTGAGGTGATTCATCTGCAATACTTCTATTGCTCATATGCTGATTCTACTTTGAACTCCCATTATTTTTAGAATGTATTGTACATTTTAAAGTGAAACCCCAAAACTATTTTCATAATAACTAAAACTGACCTTTTAGGGTAATGGAACAACTACTGGTGTATATTATTGCAGTCTCCGGGAGAAGTTGCTAAAAAGATGCTCCCCTTTCTGACATCATTTAGTGCCCTGCAGCTATTGGCTAATGTTACACCATACAGACTTCCTGCTCTGACCATCCAATGCACACACTCTGCACATAATCCTGGTATTACTAAGTGCTCATGTAACGTCTCTGCCTGTTCGGGTCTCTGCGCCACCCTCCGCTCGCACGCTGTGGCGAAGGAGGCGTGTTCAGTTTGATTCCTTGCGTAGGTTTCTTGCTGCTCAGTCTGAACATGGTCCTAGTCAGTGTAATGGATTTCCGGCCACACCCGTGTTCTAGCATTTCTCTCTGGACGGTATAGAGTTAATCTCTTCCTGGCCTGTGTGATTGACAGCCTGTGTACCTATCAGGTCTGAGGCTGGGCCCAGACTTTCTTTATACAGGATGTCACTTTCTTAGCAAGTTGCCGGTTATTGCACTTGTGTTTGCCTGCCCTCCTTGTGATATACCTTACTACTTTGTTACCTGATTCTCTGACCCTTTGGCTTGCCTTTTGACTATTCTCTTAGATTTTGACTTTGTACTGCATTGCTCGTTTGTTACTGACCCCTTGGCTTCCTGACCTCTCTTTTGTCATTTGTTTTGTCTTGTCCTGTTCTTTGTGTCACTTACCCAGTGTAGGGCTTGTCTTCTAGTTGTCCTTTTACCGTTTAGGGTAACTGTGGCAATAGGAAGGGACAGTGGCTCGGGTGAGATTAGGGCTCACTTGTCTCTGTCCTTCCTCCCAGACCCCTGCAGTAGTGTCAGGGTATTGCTACGGTTGGCAAGACCCTTACAGCTCACCTACATTTCTGATGCTCTCTCTAGCTCTCTATCAGTATTATCAGTAATGATCAAAATGTATACTAAGAAGAACCTCATGTTCATCTTTGTACCTTTGTAGTTTTTTCTGAGAAACGTGAATCATTGTATAAAACTGGTATGTTAGGTCCATATCTTTTTTTCTAAATGTTGGTATACTACATTTCTGCCTCCTAATTTTTCTTTTAGTTTTCCTTGGTACCAGCCCTTCTCCCATTTGGCCCTGGTACTTTTTTGCAGGAGACTGCATAAGGGTTCTACCTTCCAGCTCTCAGTCCACTTATTCAGAACACATGGTAAGGTGAACTTTTTGAGATATATTCACAAGGCACGCTGCTTCACAGTGTCTGCTATGGCCCAGAGCCTTGGAGCTTCGAATAACAGCTGGCGGGCTACTGGGTCACTTTCTCCTTAGGCACTGTTTTGCATTGGTGGCAGTCTAATAGAATAGGAACCTGCTATGACGTGGTTAATGGGCTTCACACCTTGATCAAAATGTATACTCAGAGCTTCATGTTGATTTTTGTACATTTTGCTGAGAAGCAAAAAGGTGGTGCAGGCCATGTCTATTTTTCTAAAATGTTGGTGTACTACTAGTATTATGTACTGTACAGTAGAGTAATGTGCGCAGAATTTTTTGCCTTTACATTTCTTTATTCTGCATGTTAGTAAGTTGAGAAATGACCTTTGGAGCCGTGTATTATTTTTAATTTATATCACTTTTTTACCCCAGTTACAGGGGAAAAAAGCCCTGACAATATGACAATTGTCACAATCAAAGCTATGTGGGGTCTAGTGAACGTCTGCAGCTTGTCAACTTGATGTGGCTCCCAATGATCACATGCTGCTTCCTCCATTATATACACATCACTCTTTTGAGCGATGTATACTGTATGTAGAGATAAGAAGGCAGACACAGTAAATTATAATTCCTGCCTTCTCTATTGGATGTCCAGCTGTCTCTGACATCCAGGCACCTGACCCACTGTTGCACAATCTTTCATTAAGTAATTGTTATGAGCACCATAAAACAGAGCTTGAGAATTAACATGTTAAATGACCTTCATAACATTGAGAGGATAGTGAATGGTACACAAATTTCTGTGCATGCTTGTATGAATAAGGGATTAGCTGCTATGGAGGAGTCAAGGACATGTGAGTGTGAGTGACTAGGAGTACAGTACATGGACCTGTGCTTATTTTCCTTTATCTTATTGAAACTCGTCTTTAATGTATTTCACAATAGCATGAACACGAACTTACCTAAATCAAAATGTTTTTAGGTTTTATACAAGGATAAAGAGGAAATTTTATATTTTTTTTTCTGGAACACAATTTTATATATAATTTTAAGAGAAAGGCAGAAATATAATATCTTGTTGATGTAAAGTGGGATAATTATTTACATATTTATGTACATATACAGCTGCCTATGAATGTATAACTATATTTACATAATTATGGAAAATTATTGGGAATTAGGATTATTGTTCTGTATTTTTTTGTTGTTGACATAGCCATATGAGGGCTTGATTTGTATTGCGCTATATGTTTGTATTGCAACATTTTGGAAAACATATAGTTTACTGAGTATATTATATTAAGATATTATAACAACAGTTTAATAGAACTCTATTAGTATTATGTTATTATATTATGCCAAATAAAAATAGTTACTTAATTTCATAAAACACTTCAAATTTTTTTTAATATTATCCACAGTCTTAGGTTTTTAGCTCACTGAAAGGTTCTCCAATAACTTTATTCATTAGTTCAACTTTCTATTTTATGGTAGGATAAGCACTGATAATAATGGTGGTTACACACATACTGTAGGTTTTTTGAGTTTTTATCTGCATTTTTCAACATTTTTTCCCTTCAAAAACACTGCGTGCTCCAGGTGTGGTATTTTTTCAGTTGCTTTCTTATAGGGGAAAATGTCAGAAAAAATGCATGTTAAACAATGTACTGTATGACCAAAAAAAAAAAACAATATGCAAAAAACACTTTGCATTGACTTCATGGAGTTTTGACAATCCCAAAAGGATTCCTGAATAACCTATGTGTGCTAGATGCCTAATCCACGTTCACACAACTGAGTTTCACCTATGAAACTCGGTCCAGGTGTGTGTTGGATTTACCAACCTGAACATCATGCTGGGAGAGGGACTCCTAGCAGTATAGTTATCTGTGATGTTAGGAGTCCCTGCCTTCCAGCGACATACTGTCCCGCAGTGATTATAGTATGGGACTGTATATCGCTGGGAGGCAGCGATATCTATAATGCTAAACCGGTAAATCTGGCACACACACTGACCGAGGTTCACGGGTGAAATTTGGTCGTGTGATTGCGGGTTAACTCTTCATATCTATTGATTTCTCAATTATCAATAAAAAAAAAAACGTAAGTACAATTAAAATGTAATTATGCTCCGTTTAAAGCCAAAGCCGTCAGTTTAAAAAAAATTAGGAATATTTTTATATTTATATTTTATAATTTCCTCCAAAAGTGCCATTAATTACAAGTTCTTAGTGTCCTCTTTTAAAAAGGTTCTGAAAATGTAATTCAGCTATTAAACTTGTCTATTACAGAGAAAAAATCTGAAAACTTTTGTGGGCTTACGGCTGCCAGATGTTGTCCTCGAGGTTTCTAAGATGTGAAATCTGATGAGTTACGCAGCATTCTTAAAAACATAGTTGAAGAAAACCTTGTGGGATGTATATTGGCAGTCACATTAGTCTTCACACAGTCAGAGTTGACTCACTAGACCAGAGGACAGAACAAGTTCCATGACATCTCACTATGAACAATCCCATCTAAGGCTAAGGCCGCCATGTAACAAAACACAGCTGAAATATGATGTGGCACAAAATGCTGTGAAAATGTGTTCTGTTATTTCCTGCTGAGTTTTTGTTCCGTTTCCCAATGCATTTTATATAGCCCTTTTCATTTTATAGGAAAACACTTGCGATTCCGCATCTAAAATGAACATGCTGCTTTTTTGGAAATCTAGCTTTTCTACAGCTTTTTTTCTGCATTCTGTGGATGAGATTAACGAAATCTCATTCACTTTGCTGGTACTCTAAAATGTGGTGTTTTTTTCCCCGTGGCAGCAAAAAATTCTGCGTTTTCAGAACCTGAAGCCTTTTTTCTCAAGTCCAGCAACAGTTCTTATTCATTTCATTACAAAGTCTGTTAATTCAAAAATTTTAGAATGGAATACTCACTATGTGTCCTCAGAATAATTTTCTCTTGAGAAGGGCGGGAGGGGGCTATGGTACCCCAGTCCAAGTTTGTACACAATTTTCCATTGACATGTGTAGCTACTCCATAGCCTTCATGTAAGAGAGTAGCTCAAGCTCCATTTACTGAAAATATAGTTTTTGATTTTGTAATAATAATAATAATAATAATAATAATAATAATAATATTATATATATATGAACAAAATATTTGTATATACAATATTGTCGAACGCGTAGGTGTGAGGAATATTTAATCTGATAATTGGGATAGTGCAAAATGGAATAAAGAGCCAATATACTGAGTGAGCATTTCTGGCAATTTCCTGAACTTGTCACAGAAGCGATAAGCTGTGCAGATGCTGTTTTATTGGCACAGTATGGACTATTTATTTTTAGGAGTGTACATTTTTTCTCTTTATGGGTGATATTCCCCTGAGCTGCAGTTGCGTTAAGTAATTTATTCAGAAAACATGTTTATTTTTACATTTACAGGAGGTACTGCTGTGTGTAGCCGAGTTACTGAGAATCATTTCACTGGAAAAATGTACCGTAGCAAAAGGAAAGCTCTATACTTGGTATCAAAGGTCTAATAAAGAACTTAATTACAATCTTCAAGTGTATAATAAAGCATTGTGTAATTATGTACATTATAGCAACTGGTAACTGGAAATTAAAGGCTCGGTGACATGAGAATGAATGTAATAGCGAAAAAGTAAAAAGAATGAAAAAAAAGTATTGTCATGATATGCGATAAAGGAATGCCTCATTATTAAAGAGTATGGCATTTGTGCAAAATAAACCTTATGACTCATTCCCCTTACGTCCGACAGCAGCACAATATGGGGGGTATCTCTGCCCCTGTGTGTTGTTTAGGACAGGTGGAACCTTTAATTAGCACAAAAAAGGTGCCTCCTACTAGCCCTATAAGAGGGCACAAGAGACCTCCCTCCACTGTGTTTTTTTCTGTCCTGTGTGGAACAGGTGGACGGAGGTCTCTTGTGACCTCCCGTTGCTAGGGGTTTTATTTACTCCTGGCTTACCTTTTTGGGGTACCTCGGGCCCAAAGAGAAAACCTCCGGTCCTTCGGGCCTTCGCACCGCAGCGCAGCGTTATCCGGCATCCATCTGCAGGCAGCGCGATCCCGGAAATAAGCGGGGAACCTCCTCGGCCGGAACTTTTCTTCGGTCCCG
Source organism: Leptodactylus fallax (assembly GCA_947044405.1). Taxonomy (NCBI): domain Eukaryota; kingdom Metazoa; phylum Chordata; class Amphibia; order Anura; family Leptodactylidae; genus Leptodactylus; species Leptodactylus fallax. The sequence continues at coordinate 2,179,032 of CAMRHE010000073.1, read as the reverse complement.
TGTTCCCAGGGGAAGGAAGCCTTTGCGCACCACCGCGCCCTACTTCCGGTTTTCTCAGAAAAAGTGCGGTAAGTTTGGAAATTTAAAATTTAAAGGCAAAATATAGAATTGATTTTTGCTGCTTGTATTTGAGCCTCTGGCTTAGGCTTATGCTCCTCTATGTTCCAGTATGGCGTTTGACTTGTTTTGGTGCTGTATAAATGTTTCTTTGTTGGCTTCCTCCCCTCGCTGCTGGATTACATTTAAAAGGTCTGAATGCAGTCCTTTATTTGTTGAGTGAGTGGTTTCTAGCTCCTCTGCTGCGGGTTGCGGTGGCTGGTTTTTTTCTGACGTTTTTTTTCTCTCTTCAATTGACCGATTTAAAAAAAAAAAAAAAAAAAAAAAAAAGGTACCCCTTGGGTTTTTATGCGATGCTTGGCGATCTTCCCTGTTTCAGTGTCATGTGGCTGTTTGATGTTTCAGATGTCATCTTCTGCATCACGTAATGGCGATGCGCTTAGGAGGAAAAATTCCTCTAAACTTGAAACACCTAATGTGTTTGGATTGCAATACCCCTTTACCTGACGGCTATGATTTTACCCGCTGTCACCAGTGTCGCGGACCCTGCCGGAAGTACCTTCTATAAGAGGTTGTTACTTGGGTAAAGGACTTTATGAGGAGTCTCTTAATGGAGATTCGTTCTTTCATCGCCCAGATTGCCAAGAGACCGCAGATTGAGACAGAACCTGGTTTCCCAAGGATCTCTGAAGTGCCAGGATCTCTGGAGATTCAACCTGACAGCCTGGAGGTTGAGCAGTCCCTACAGCAGGATAGAGGACTGTCAGAGGCCGTCCTGAAGACCCTTTATTCTGCAAGAGCAGAATCTACCAATAAGAACTACCAGAGGACAGCCAAGATTTTCATGGAGTGGTGCTCCAAGAAGGGTATTAATAATCTAGAACCCTCAACGGCTGATATTTTCTTCAGGACGGTTTGGATAAGGGCCTTGCCCCTGCCACTTTGAAAGTGCAGATTGCGGCCCTCTCCACTCATTTGAATAGACGTCTGTCTCAGGATCCTCTGGTTGCAAGGTTCCTTAAAGGGGCAATGAGGCTAAAGCCCTCAGTATCATCTCCAGTGGGACCTTGCGGTAGTCATTACAGGCCTGTGCAGTCCTCCATTTGGACCCTTGGAGACTACGGAGATAAAATATTTAGCCTACAAAACCACTTTTTTGTTGGCTATTATATCTGCCAAAGAGTAGGGGTACTCCAGGCCCTCTCTTCTAGAGAACCGTACATTTTGTTTTTGCAGATAGGGTGCACCTTAGGTTTACCTGGGTTTATCCCTAAGGTCCCCTCATACTATAATAGCAATCAGCTAATTTCGTTACCTGTGTTTTTCCCCTCTCCAACCTCTGAGGAGGAAGAAAAGCTCAACACCTTAGATGTGGTAAGGTGTCTGTGGATTTACCTATTCCACACTCAACCGCTTAAGAAGGCCGAAAGCCTACTAATTGATATGCAGGGTAAAAACAGAGGCCTCAAGGCTTCCAAGCCTACTCTATCCACATGGATCAAGGAGACAATTAAGTCTTCCTTTCTTATTCAGGAGTTATTCCCTCCAGTTTTTTCTACGGCCACTCGACCTGGGTTGTCGACTTCTTTGGCTGAGTATCGGTCCTTACCATTGGACCAGATTTGTGCGGCTGCATCATAGTCATCTCAGTTGACCTTTTGTTAAACATTATCATTGGACATCCGCAGTTTCCAGACAACTGCCTTTGGTCAGTCAGTCCTTGACATTGTAAGGCGAGGAAACCCTCCCTAAGGGAATTACTTGCTATCTCCCCATATTGTGCTGCTGTCGGACGTAAGGGGAATCGTTGATTGTAATGTCAATCTGTGTTCCCTTAGTCCAGACAGCAGCACAAGGCTTCCCTCCCTAGAAGCTTGTTTCCTGTTACTTTATAATTTACACAGTGGAGGGAGGTCTCTTGTGCCCTCTTATAGGGCTAGTAGGAGGCACCTTTTTGGTGCTAATTAAAGGTTCCACCTGTCCTAAACAACACACAGGGGCAGAGATACCCCCCATATTGTGCTGCTGTCTGGACTAAGGGAATACAGATTGACATTACAATCAACGATTCTCTGCTTTATTCATAAAAAAATAAAATACAGAATGAATCACTTCACAAGAAAAAAGGTTTTTAAAGAGGATGTGTCAGAAAATGTTGAAACCTATTGTTTAAATCACGTTAACATATTTAGAATATAACAATATTTAACAAAATACTTATTGTTGGTGATTTTTAAAATTTTCTAGGTCATTATTTATATTTAAAAAAAAAAAAATCTTGCAGTCTGCCCTCCACCATGAACTATGCTTTGTGATACTATACATGTGTTTGGACACCATTAGAATGCTAGGAGTCTCTTACTTGGGTGTAATGATTGTTTGTGCTACCGCTATATAGGTTTTTCCCCTTTGTGCAAATTTCACAATTTATGGGATGAATATAAGGAGATGCAAGTTGTGTCCACCTAGGTATGGTTGGTTATGAGAATCATAATTGTGGAATGGTCATGCTTTTTATGTATATCAATAAAAGCTATATATTACTTTTGATTTTGCTCCCACCAATTTCAGTGAAAGGTTAATATAAAGAGTCAAACTGGTTAATCTATATTATATATTTTTATAGTTATATTTTCTAATGATTAAAAAATTCAGATAAGTTTGACTTTTGTTATACCTTACCTGTCCAATTTTGCCGTTTGCAGTAGACTTGGATAGGAACCAAGGAATTGGCAGGACAACACGCGCACTTGGACAATCAGGGCTTAAAGTCACATATGGTTGAACTGTAGTTCTCACTTTATTCATTAAAATCACAACGCGTTTCGGAAAAAAAAGTATCCCTTTTTCAAGTGCAATTATTAATTCTAACAATAAATAAAGATGAAAAATAAAAATAAGAATTTTTTGCCGTTTGACTCTGCTGCCCCAGAATATCTACTTGTTCCCTTTCCCTCTTCCTCTCCCTTCAGTTTCCCTGTTGTTGCCCCTCACGGTTTCCCTCTCCCCCTCAAACTCTTTCCTCCACCCCGTCTTCAGTTGTGGTTTGTATTGTTTTACTTATATCATAAAATCTTTAATAAAACTTTTAATGCAAAAAAAATAAAAAAAATTCAGGTAAAAGGCTTGTGACAAATCTACATCCTGAATCGATTTACAATAATGCTATCAGCGATAGTTTCATATAACATGGTAACATGGTTTAAATTGAAATTAGGACCTTACAACCAATAGGGCCTGCCACAAATGTGTTTCCATTTTATACCCAACAAGCTACAATGTGTATTACAGATCCATAGCTATAAAAATGTCTAAAAATCAAAAAACAATATGATTTTAAAAAGGTTTTCCCATCTTAGCAACTTATCCCCATGCACCACAGAATAGGGGATACGTTGCAGATTGGTGAGGGGCCAATAAACTGGTAAAATGGCAAACACTATTAAAGAAAACCACTTTTCCCATATATACTGCCCTCGTATCCCTGCAATCCAGTTTCTCCTCGTCTCCTGATCAGATTCCATCTTGGCTTTTATATTTCTCATTCTCTTTGCTCTGCTATCAATCTCACGAAGCATCAGCACAGCATTACATGGACAGCTAGAGAGTGTGCTATACCTACCTGCTCTATATTCACTCTATATTCTGATAAATAATCTCAGAGACTATAAGTGTACAGTCAGGGAGGCTGAGCTGTAAACTCCTTCATTATCGGAGTGTGATAGGAATTTTCTGCTGTTCAGTAGTTTCTGTCTCCCGCTGTGAAGATTCTATAAGGCACAGTTCATTCTAAAGGAAGTCACAATCTGACTTTTTATCCCCTGTACATTTTGCCAGGTAAGAGTGAGAGTCACATGGTGTTATTGAAGTGAAGTAATCAGATAGAAAGGAATAACTAAATAGACTAATAGTAGATTAATTATAAATATCTTGTGGGAATAGGCACGATTGAAAAAAATTACTTTAAAGCCCCCTGCACATGACTGTGGGCTAGGTCAGTGTGCTATCACTGACCCATTCATTTCTATGGACCCGTAAACATGACCATGAATTACACGGTCCCGTGTGCGGGCCGACAGTCAGGGATGCAAAATATGGTGCAGGTCCTATTCCTGTCCGATTTTGCAGCCGTACGTCCGCAGCTCCTACTCATTGAATGAATGGGGCCATGGAAGTACGGCTGGTGCACAGGCGGCACATGGATTGCGGCGTTCATTTATGGCCAGCGGTTAGCACACGGACGTTTAAGTTAATGTCCTTCACACTGAGTCTAAACTCCTTCCTTCTAATTGTGGTTTCCTTTTCACAAAAAGCCTTTCCAATAGTATTTTAATGGAAAGCCACATAACAAGTACACAAAAGCAGAAAGGAGAAACACAGTCTAATAAAGCTGTTCTTCCATCATCTTTGTGATGTGATTATTTTAGAATTTGTTCCATAAATAATAAAAACTCGCATAATGCTTGCTACATTCCCCTCAATAACCAGCAAGCGCCTCCAGCACTCTAAACAAAGTGGCCAAATGTCATTATTTAAAAAAGCCTATTTTATTCCCATGAATATAGAATGTGACATTTCACTAAAATAGAGAGCAGTTAATATCAGCTTTTCAGTTAATATTCAGAATTCTTTATTTTTTCATTTTTTTTTATCTCCGATAAACACTGCAAAATATTTAACTGACCTTACGTTGCTCAGAAAATAAGAAAGTAGTTCTCACCATCAATCTCGATAAACTCGTAAGCTGCTGTATATTACATTGTCTGCAAAATAACTTTAAACATATTCAATAAGAATAGCTTAAAAGGAAAATGTTGCCAGGAAATGACCTATTGTCTAAATCACTTTTTATATTAAACATATTTTTAAAGAATTTTTGGTGATGTTGCTTTTAACCCTTTAAGGACATAGGGTAGGTTGTACATTAATGCTCAGCAGCTTTTTCATATTTTCCTTCCCCGTCTTCCAAAATTCATAACTTTTTTATTTTTCTGTCAACATAGCTAAGTGAGAGCTTATTCTTTGCGTGACAAGTTGTAATTTCACTTTGCACCATTTTATGGTACATATAATGCTTTGCTCAGCTTTTGTTAACTTTTTTTTGGGGTTCATGTTAAAAACCCCACAATTCTATCATCATTTTTTGCATTTTGTTTTTTAAGACGTTCACTCTGCATTAAGAATGACATTGCAGCTTTGTCCCGTGGGTCATGGTGATTACGGCGATACTATATTTATATTGCTTTTATTAGGTTTTACCACTTTTACAAATACGTCACTTTTTGAATATGAGTGATTTTCCTGGGGTCGCTGTATTCTGACACCTATAACTTTTTTTACTATTTTCTGACAGCGATATGTCAGGGCTCTTTATTTGTGGGACAAGTTGTACTTTTTATTGGTAGCAATGTTTAGGATGTATGACTTTTTGATTGCTTTTTATTGCTATTTTGTTGGGGAAAGCAAAGTGACCAAAATATGTTTGATTGGCACATTTTTATGGCATTCATCGTATGGCATAAATAAAGCTATTTTTGGTTAGTGTTAAAAAGGGGTTTGTCAGCAGCTTTGACCCCTCAAAAGGCTGAGGCCCCACATTGTGGAAACGCAGCTTTTTTTTGTTGCAGAGTGGTTTGAGGAACGAATTGGGCAGAAGGCAGTAGTATAAGAACTTCCTATATATTTCCCATTCCATATATTGACTTTGGCTCAAAAAAATGCAGCAAAATCTGCAACAAAAAAAATCTGCATTTCTGCAATATGGGGCCTCTGCCCTTAGGGTTCAAATGGAGGAATTTGGTCAGATAGAAAAAAACCTACTTCAGGAATTGGATTGAAATTTATAAGATGACTTTTATGGTTTTCTGAAAATATCCTGGTACAGTGATCTAAAGTGTTCTTTGTTGTGGGACATCAAATATGTGACTTTATTTGTGAAAATATACTCGGCAACAAATTTACTCAAGTCTGACCTTAGGGATCAGGGGCATGAACATTTGACAGGACTTTGTTATAGTTTGTCAATCTGTTGTTGCTGCAATAAAATGGCTTCATTTCCAAATATATGCACTATGCACCTGATAGCAAATGTATGATTGTTATAGACACCACCACTGGGATCAAAGAGATCAATAAAGTGGGTTCTTTGGGTCACTTGCATGCCCGCCTAAGTAATTTGATTGGAGCAGCAGTGGAACATGTAGGTGAGAAGGTACTCAGTTCTCCATTCTAATGATCAGTAGGGGGTCCAGTGCTGGGGTGACAAATATAAATTTCACAGCTATCCTGGGGCTTAGTGATAAATCTATTTAGTGGAAAATGTCCTTAAGGCTAAAGCCCCACGTAGTGGGCCACAGCAAAAACGTGCTGCAGGAAAAACCGCAGCGGCAATGCATTGCATTTTTTCCTGCAGTGCTTTTCACAGAAGGTCCAGCTGCGTTTTACAGTACCACAAAAGTGAATGAGATTTTGGTTATTCCCAACCATACAATGTGTGAAAAAAAGATCTGCTGAAAAGTTTCAAGTGTGTGCATTTTTGAAAAATGCAGCATGTTAATTTTCACTTCGAAACCGTAAATATTCTCCATATAGATTTAAGAGGGAAAGGAAAAAAGCAGACAAAAATGCAGCAAAAACTCAATGACAAATGACGCAGAAAAAAACCTGTGTTTTTTTTAGCTGCATTTTGGTACGTGGGGCCTTACTCTAAATCACAATTGTGTAAAAATAAATTTTGAAGAGTTCTACAATAAGAGGAGATAATTTCATATGATGAGACATCCATAACTGCGACTACAAAAAGTAGACTTAAAGAATCTTAGATGGGGATGAGTAGGCACAAGTGTGTTATTTCATCTAAAGGTGTTCCATAGCCTTTGGCAAGATATTAGCTGGAACTTAGTCATTCAGAATCAACATTTTAATGTCTAGAAATTGGACAAGTGACAAAGCTTCACACAATAGGGAATTCTATAAGTCCGCTATTGAGGAGAAAATCATCCATGGCTTATGAAGAAATACTTTTACCTAGAGATCTGAATGAAAAAGGTAATCTTATATTGAAAGGTAATAAAGAGAAATACCTATTTCAGTCAGAAAGGTCAATCTCTATTTTTTCTAATAACTGAATTTGAAAAGGAGACTGAAAAGTAATAGATCCCACAAAGACATTTTATTACATTGAAAAGTGTTTCCAGAGTAATGGGCATTGTATTTTTAGAAGGCTGAGGCTTTAAAAGTTGCACAAAAGTTATAGAGGTAGCTTATAAATATAGATTATAATTAAATATAGTTTATAACAGGCATAAAGTATATTGAAAAAAAATATTTTAAGAGGAATATGTATTTTTGTTATACTCTGTCAAACACATTTATACACAGATATTCCAAGGCATTAAAACTATTCACAGATGAAGATAATAACATTGCTTATATTATGGCAATTGAACTTGTCATGGGGTAGAATATATAGCATATATAAAACAGCATATAAACAGTCAGCTTTTGAGATTGATACATTGGAAGAAGAAAAATGGGCTAACATGAAGATCTGAGCAATTTTGACAGAGGCCGAATTTTGATGACTAGATAACTGGAGCAATGCATCTCCAAAATGACAAGTTCTGTGGGGTATACTGAGTATGCAGTGGTTTAATGGGGATATGTCACTAAAAATGTATCCTATATCGATAAAATACAGGATAACTTGCTTATTGATGGGGGTCTGACCACTTAGACTCCCACCGATCCTAAGAATGGGGGTGTTTTACTCTCATTGATAATGTAGCCGTGGATGCACATGTGCCCCACCCAGTTAATTTCGGCGGTCGCAACCCCACCATTCAGTAACTTATCTTCTATCCTTTGCCAACTTCATGTGTAATGAAGTGCCACCTGTGTCTGGATGGTGGACATGTAAACTGCAGGAGCTGCTTGTGCTTGTCGGCAGATCAAGCAATGCTCTCTACTTGTGGTCTCTCTAGGCCGTCTGGAGCCTGTTCCCCATATGTACAGAAATTTGGTGTAAAAGTGCCCATTACGTATCCTGCCATTGAGAGACAGTCATCATCTCCTCCATTTGGGATCTGACAATGGTCAGGTTTGAGTATGGAGCCTCGTAGTCAGCACTTCAATCCTGCCTTTGCTATGGAGTGACACACTTCTACAGCTGCTGGTGTGATGATCTGGGGAGTCATCACATATGACAGTCGGTCACCCCTAGTAGTGACATGAGAGACACTTACCACCCAATGACACCCTGGAGTCACATATGTTACTTCTCATGGCAGGGCTTCCAATTGACATTCTGAAGCAGATTAAAGCTTCAGTAAGGGTTTCCCAGGAATATCTCTGCCAGATTGTAATACTTCCTTGGCCTGCCAGGCACAAGATTTACCATCAATCTAGCAGTTGTGGGACCAGCTTAAACACCAGCTTCAGCAACCTATGAGTGTACAGGATCTACAGGCCCAGCAGCAACATCTAAGGGCAAATGTGCCTCAGGATACCATACAGAAACTGTATACTTCTATGCCCAACAGTATCTACTCTTGTATCCAGGTACAGAGAACAGAGTACTAGAACCTTCTTTCAATTTTACAGTTAAACTTATAACAATAAACATATCCGTTTGCTCAAATATTGTAATCACTTACATATATCATCATTACATTCACATATAGAAAGTTTAATTTTATTCCAACAACTCATTCTTACTGAATTTTAAGTCAATGAGCATAGATACATATAGATACATAGAGATAATTTTTCTTTAAAAATTACCAAAATTTAAGACACAAAATAAAATACATTTGGTATCACCATAACCATGCAAACCCATACAATATAGTGAACACAATATTTATTGGCATATATAAAAATGGTGCAATTCCAATTTGACCATTAGTAAAAGGTAATATCAATTAAACTCTAAAAATCTAAAAAATCTTCAAAAAAGGGTTATAATACATACAACTGGCTTTCTTTTTTTTAAGGTATGTTCACATGAGTTTATGGTACCTGTATGGTACCCATCTAGAGGATAGGCCATCAGTATTCTGGAAAAGTCCTTGAGGCTAAAGCCCCATGCTGCAAAAACACAGCGTTTTACAGTTAATCCCATCCAAACATTGCAGAAAATAATCTTTGAAAATCGTAGCATGTCAATTGTACTTACGAAAACACTAGAGTTTTCCGTATAGGTATTACGCTGCATAAAAAAACCACAATGCGTTTCCGATGCATTTTTTTTTCTGTACCGTTTCACAACATGCAGCTCTCTCCATTGACAGGCATGCTGGGAGTCAGACCCAATTTGATCTAATATTGAAAGCCTATCCCAAGGAGTCCTACAGTGTACAAGTGCCATGCTAAGATAAATATTATAACATACAGTACAGACCAAAAGTTTGGACACACCTTCTCATTCTAAGAGTTTTCTGTATTTTCATGACTATAAAAATTGTAGATTCACACTGAAGGCATCAAAACTATGAATTAACACATGTGGAATTATATACTTAACAAAAAAGTGTGAAACAACTGAAAATATGTCTTATATTCTAGGTTCTTCAAAGTAGCCAGCTTTTGCTTTGATTACTGCTTTGCACACTCTTGGCATTCTCTTGATGAGCTTCAAGAGGTAGTCACCTGAAATGGTTTTCACTTCACAGGTGTGCCGTGTCAGGTTTAATAAGTGGGATTTCTTGCTTTATAAATGGGGTTGGGACCATCAGTTGTGTTGTTCAGAAGTCAGGTGGATACACAGCTGATAGTCCTACTGAATGGAGTGTTAGAATTTGTATTATAGCAATAAAAAAGCAGCTAATTACAGAAAAACGAGTGGCCATCATTACTTTAAGAAATGAAAGTCAGTCAGTCTGAAAAATTGGGCAAACTTTGAAAGTGTCCCCAAGTGCAGTGGCCAAAACCATCAAGCGCTACAAAGAAACTGGCTCACATGAGGACCGCCCCAGGAAAGGAAGACCAAGAGTCACCTCTGCTGCGGAGGATAAGTTCATCTGAGTCACCAGCCTCAGAAATCGCAGGTTAACAGCAGCTCAGATTAGAGACCAGGTCAATGCCACACAGAGTTCTAGCAGCAGACACATCTCTACAACAACTGTTAAGAGGAGACTGTGTGCAGCAGGCCTTCATGGTAAAATAGCTGCTAGGAAACCACTGCTAAGGACAGGCAACAAGCAGAAGAGACTTGTTTGGGCTAAAGAACACAAGGAATGGACATTAGACCTGTGAAAATCTGTGCTTTGGTCTGATGAGTCCAAATTTGAGATCTTTTGTTCCAACCACTGTGTCTTTGTGCGACGCAGAAAAGGTGAACGAATGGACTCTACATGCCTGGTTCCCACCGTGAAGCATGGAGGAGGAGGTGTGATGGTGTGGGGGTGCTTTACTGGTGACACTGTTGGGGATTTATTCAAAATTGAAGGAATACTGAACCAGCATGGTTACCACAGCATCTTGCAGCGGCATGCTATTCCATCTGGTTTGATTTAGTTGGACCATCATTTATTTTTCAACAGGACAATGAACCCCAAACACACCTCCAGACTGTGTAAGGGCTATTTGACCAAGAAGGAGAGTGATGGGGTGCTACGCCAGATGACCTGGCCTCCACAGTCACCAGACCTGAACCCAATCGAGATGGTTTGGGGTGAGCTGGACCGCAGAGTGAAGGCAAAAGGGCCAACAAGTGCTAAGCATCTCTGGGAACTCCTTCAAGACTGTTGGAAGACCATTTCAGGTGACTACCTCTTAAAGCTCATCAAGAGAATGCCAAGAGTGTGCAAAGCAGTAATCAAAGCAAAAGGTGGTTACTTTGAAGAACCTAGAATATAAGACATATTTTCAGTTGTTTCACACTTTTTTGTTAAGTATATAATTCCACATGTGTTAATTCATAGTTTTGATGCCTTCAGTGTGAATCTACAATTTTTATAGTCATGAAAATACAGAAAACTCTTGGAATGAGAAGGTGTGTCCAAACTTTTGGTCTGTACTGTACATCCACAAAAATATCAGAATCATCCATAAAGTAAATATTCATATTGGAAACAAAATATCAAACATATGACTATATTGCATGTAAACAAAGTATATTGTATATGTGGGATACATCGCATTAGCAAATGCAATCAAAATAGGTGAACATACTCATGTCATCTCCTTTCATCTGGATGACACTAAAACTGATAGGTGTTAGTATGCACTGATTAATGGCAGCCACCATGTGACATGTGGAAAGGGGTCACATGAGTGTTTGAGTTTTGCTGAATAAGGCTCAATCATTTATTAAAAAATAATATAAAAAAATCCAACCGTACTGTGTATTTTTAAAGAGGTTACTTGTTAACCCCCAGATGCCATCTATTTATCCTGTAGTATCAGTAAAAATTGGTCTGTTTTTTTCTTGGCAAACAGCGCAAAGAAAACCTAGTGCAGCATTGTGGCTCAGCGGTTAGTGCTGGAGTCCTGGGTTCAAATTTAACCAAGGACAATATTTGCATTGAGTTGGTACGTTCTCTCCATGTTTTTGTGGGTTTCCTTCCACGTTCCAAAGACATACTGATAGTGAATTTAGATTGTGAGCCTTACTGGGAGTTGTGAATGATAACAATATGTGTAAAACACTGTAGAATATGTTAGCGCTATATACGGTTGGGAAAAAAAAGTATTTAGTCAGCCACCAATTGTGCAAGTTCTCCCACTTAAAAAGATGAGGCCGGCCTGTAATTGACATCATAGGTAGACCTCAACTATGAGAGACAAAATGAGAAAGCAAATCCAGAAAATCACATTGTCTTATTTTTAAAGAATTTATTTGCAAATTATGGTGGAAAATAAGTATTTGGTCAATAACAAAAGTTTATCTCAATACTTTGTTATATATCCTTTGTTAGCAATGACAGAGGTCAAACGTTTTCTGTAAGTCTTCACAAGGTTGGCACACACTGTTGCTGGTATGTTGGCCCATTCCTCCATGCAGATCTCCTCTAGAGCAGTGATGTTTTGAGGCTTTCACTGGGCAACACGGACTTTCAACTCCCTCCAAAGGTTTTCTATGGGGTTGAGATCTGGAGACTGGCTAGGCCACTCCAGGACCTTGAAATGCTTCTTACAAAGCCACTCCTTCGTTGCCCTGGCGGTGTGCTTAGGATCATTGTTATGCTGAAAGACCCAACCACATTTCATCTTCAATGCCCTTGCTGATGGAAGGAGGTTTGCACTCAAAATCTCACGATACATGGCTCCATTCATTCTTTCATGTACACAGATCAGTCGTCCTGGTCCCTTTGCAGAGAAACAGCCCCAAAGCATGATGTTGCCACCCCCATGCTTCACAGTAGGTGTGGTGTTCTTTGGATGCAACTCAGCATTCACTCTCCTCCAAACACGACGAGTTGTGTGTCTACCAAACAGTTGTACTATGTTTACATCTGACCATATGACATTCTCCCAATACTCTTCTGGAACATCCAAATGCTCTTTATCAAACTTCAGACTGGCCCGGATACGTACTGGCTCAAGCAGGGGGACATGTCTGGCACTGCAGGATCTGAGTCCCTGGCGGCGTAGTGTGTTACTGACGGTAGCCTTTGTTACGTTAGTCCCAGCTTTCTGCAGGTCATTCACTAGGTCCCCCCATGTGGTTCTGGGATTTTTGCTCACCGTTCTTGTGATCTTTTTGACCCCACGGGGTGAGATCTTGTGTGGAGCCCCTGATGGAGGGAGATTATCAGTGGTCTTGTATGTCTTCCATTTTCTAATTATTGCTCCCACAGTTGATTTCTTCACACCAAGCTGCTTGCCTATTGCAGATTCAGTCTTCCCAGCCTGGTGCAGGTCTACAATTTTGTTTCTGGTGTCCTTCCACAGCTCTTTGGTCTTCACCATAGTGGAGTTTGGAGTGTGACTGTTTGAGGTTGTGGACAGGTGTCTTTTATACTGATAACAATGTCAAGCAGGCGCTATTACTACAGGTAATGAGTGGAGGACAGAGGAGCCTCTTAAAGAAGAAGTTACAGGTCTGTGAGAGCCAGAAATCTTGCTTGTTTGTAGGTGACCAAATACTTATTTTCCACCATAATTTGCAAATAAATTCTTTAAAAATCAGACAATGTGATTTTCTAGATATATTTTCTCATTTTGTTTCTCATAGTTGAGGTCTACCTATGATGACAATTACAGGCCGGCCTCATCTTTTTAAGTGGGAGAACTTGCACAATACTGTTTTCTACAGCTGTACACGTTTTAGAAAAATGCAGCGTGTTAATTTTAGCTATGGAATCGTGAGCATTTCCCCCATAGATTTAACTGGGGAAAGAAAAAAGCTGAGAAAAATGCAGCAAAAACGCTGAAAAACGGTGCGGTAAAAACTGCTATGCATTTTCGCTGCGTTTTTTTAGTTGTACTTTGATAAGTGGGAACTTACCCTAAGATAAAGTCCTAGGAACTCTCAGCGTGTCATACATGACTTTTCCAAGAAGTTTGTACTTCCATGTTTTTTATCGAAATAGTTAAACCCAAATCGATCTTTTGCTCTGAATCGGTAAACTCGAACACAAATTGTACCTTGAAAGGTTTTCTCATATCTAATTCGTAGTTGTCACTTTTATAGTACGGATGGAAAGATTAGAAATCTGAAAAGACTAGATATATAGCTGTATTTTTTTCACCTTTGAATTACAGTATCTTCTTCTTGTGAGCTGCCATTTTGTCAGCATATTCTATCAATAACACAGTGACAATTTAACATCAGTTTTTGAGAACTGATGTGACAACCAACACAACTTCACTTCCTGTCACATCAGTTTGTAAGTAAATATACTGTTGTTTCTCTAACTTCTTTTTTACTAGTATAAGGAAATTTTATGTTTTGGGTATAAATCCAGTTTAATAATCTTTGGCGTTATCCTTCAGTAACTATGATATTTTATCATTACCCTTGAATGTTTTACTATGAAACAGGTTCTCCTTGGAGGCTTGAAAAATGGAAATGGGTTAATAGTATCCCTGAATATGTTACAATGTAACGAGTTTTCTTTGGAACTGGATTAAAAGAAATTGTTATAAATTGTTTTTTTTTTTTAAATCTTAAAATAGAGCAGCAGAAAAGTGTTGAAATGAAATTCGCCTCATGCCCGAAATGTACAGCTATCCCCATAAGCATAAAAACTGTATATGGTGGGTGGTGTCCCAATTAATTTGAGTATAGCACAATCCTGCAGCACGGTGATAGGCTTGAAAATGGTGATTTCCTCTGCTGACAGTATTCCACGACAATAATAAAAATCAGAAATCCCACAGAGATAGAGGACAAGCAGATGGTTCAGAGCAGTCTGGCAGCAAGCATTGTTCATTCTGATAGAAGGGAATCATAGAGGGATTTCTCATTAAAACACTTAAAAGGAAAGAATAGTTGTGCTTGGAACGTTTTGGGTATTCCTAAATGTATGTTTTCAAGTTCAGTAAGTACCATAAAGGAATTACTAGACTTTTCTTTGTGCTATAAGGATGTAAATGAAAATATATAATTAGATTTCTGCTTTTTTGTTTTTATATTTGATGTATTATAAATGTTAGGAGAAAACAAGACCTCTCTGAAACATTCAGTTGCATTTAAAGCAGGGTTGGGGTTCAGCTGGTTTTTCCTGGAAGAAAACCTCTTCCAGAGTGCTCTTGACCTCAGACTGGGCCGAAGGTTCACCTTCCAACAAGACAATGACCCTAAGCACACAGCTAAAATAACAAAGGAGTGGCTTTGGAACAACTCTGTGACCATTGTTGTCTGGCCCAGCCAGAGCCCTGACCTCAACCCAATTGAGCATCTCTGGAGAGACCTGAAAATGGCTGTCCACTAACGTTCACCATCCAACCTGACGGAACTGGAGAGGATCTGCAAGGAAGAATGGCAGAGGATCCCCAAATCCAGATGTGAAAAACTTGTTGCATCATTCCCAAAAAGACTCATGGCTGTACTAGCTCAAAAGGAAGGGCCTTCTACTCAATACTGAGCAAAGGGTCTGAATACTTATGACCATGTGATATTTCAGTTTTTCTTTTTTAATAAATTTGCAAAAATATCTACATCTCTGTTTTTTTCTATCAAGATGGGGTGCTGAGTGTACATTATTGAGAAATAAAATGAACTTTTTTGCTTTTAGCAAATGGCTGCAATGAAACAAAGAGTGAAAAATTTAAAGGGGGCTGAATACTTTCCGTACCCACTGTATGTATTTCCTACACAGTTACATAGTTTAATGCCCACATCAGTGCCCCCATACAGGATATTGGCCCCAATCACTTATCCCATACATTTTAATGGCCCCCATCATTGCCCTGCACACTTTAATGGTCACCATCACTGCCGCATAAGCTATGAAGACCCACAACACTGCCCTAATAAACTATAATGGCCCCTATCACTGCCCCCATACATTATAATGGCCCCTATGGTCCCAACACAGTTTATGTCTCCCTAACAGTGTCACCGCAAAGTGTTTGCCCCCCACACAATTTAATGCCTCCAAACAGAGGTGAGTATTAGTGTAGTACTCACCTCTCTGCTCCCTGGCCCCTCTTTTTCTCTGCTCCAGGCACACTGCTGTGATATGTTATATGCACCCGAAGCAGGAGGAACCAGGAACGGAGAGGTGAGTTCTGCAATGATACTTACCTCTCACTCTGCGGAGCTTGTGGGCCGCAGGGCTAAGGCATCTTTCGGCCTACAAGCCATAAAGTGGTAGGGTAAGCTTGGGGCTCCTCTTCTCTCTGGTTCTGCAATTGGACAGTATTTTGAATTGCAAGGTTAACAAAACCAGGATATCTCTGTACTTGGCCGCATTCATCTTTCTTTCAATTGCAACCAGTTGTCCTGTCCCTGCAGCTGAAAAACACCCCCATACAGTGCCTTGCGAAAGTATTCGGCCCCCTTGAACTTTTCAACCTTTTGCCACATGTCAGGCGTCAAACATTAGGTTATAAAATTTTAATTTTTTGGTGAAGAATCAACAACAAGTGGGGCACAATCGTGATGTGCAACGAAATTTATTGGATACTTTAAACTTTTGTAAAAAATAAAAAACTGAAAAGTGGGGCGTGCCAAATTATTCGGCCCCCTTAAGTTAATACTTTGTAGTGCCACCTTTTGCTGCGATTACAGCTGCAAGTCGCTTGGGGTATGTCTCTATCAGTTTTGCACATCGAGAGACTGAAATTCTTGCCCATTCTTCTTTGGAAAACAGCTCGAGCTCAGTGAGGTTGGATGGAGAGCGTTTGTGAACAGCAGTTTTCAGCTCTTTCCACAGATTCTCGATTGGATTCAGGTCTGGACTTTGACTTGGCCATTCTGACACCTGGATACGTTTATTTGTGAACCATTCCATTGTAGATTTTGCTTTATGTTTGGGATCATTGTCTTGTTGGAAGATAAATCTCCGTCTCAGTCTCAGGTCTTTTGCAGACTCCAACAGGTTTTCTTCCAGAATGGTCCTGTATTTGGCTCCATCCATCTTCCCATCAATTTTAACCATCTTCCCTGTCCCTGCCGAAGAAAAGCAGGCCCAAACCATGATGCTGCCACCACCAAGTTTGACAGTGTGGATGGTGTGTTCAGGGTGATGAGCTGTGTTGCTTTTATGGCAAACATATCGTTTTGCATTGTGGCCAAAAAGTTCGATTTTGGTTTCATCTAACCAGAGCACCTTCTTCCACATGTTTGGTGTGTTTCCCAGGTGGCTTGTGGCAAACTTTTAACTAGACTTTTTATGGATATCTTTAAGAAAAGGATGTTTAAAGTTTGGGAAATCTTTTTGTATCCAAATCCAGCTTTAAACTTCTCCACAACAGTATCACGGACCTGCCTGGTGTGTTCCTTGGTCTTCATGATGCTCTCTGCGCTTTAAACAGAACCCTGAGACTATCACAGAGCAGGTGCATTTATACGGAGACTTGATTACACACAGGTGGATTATATTTATCATCATCAGTCATTTACGACAACATTGGATCATTCAGAGATCCTCACTGAACTTCTGGAGTGAGTTTGCTGCACTGAAAGTAAAGGGGCCGAATAATATTGCACTCCCCCCTTTTCAGTTTTTTATCTTTTACAAAAGTTTAAAATAACCAATAAATTTCGTTCCACTTCACAATTGCGTCCCACTTGTTGATTCTTCACCAAAAAAATTAAAATTTTATATCCTTATGTTTGAAGCCTGAAATGTGGCAAAATGTTGAAAAGTTCAAGGAGGCCGAATACTTTCGCAAGGCACTGTAGCATGATGCTGCCACCACCATGTTTCACTGTTGGGATTGTATTGGGCAGGTGATGAGCAGTGCCTGGTTTTCTCCACACATACCGCTTAGAATTAACGCCAAAAAGTTCAATCTTCGTCTCATCAGACCAGAGAATCCTTTTTCTCATAGTCTGGGAGTCCTTCATATGTTTTTTGGCAAACTCTTTGCAGGCTTTCATATGTCTTGCACTGAGGAGAGGCTTCCTTCAGGCCAATCTGCCATACAGCCCCAACTGGTGGAGGGCTACAGTGATAGTTGACTTTATGGAACTTTCTCCCATCTCCCTACCGCATCTCTGGAGCTCAGCCACAGTGAATTTTGGGTTCTTCTTTATCTCTCTCACCAAGGCTCTTCTCCCACGATTGCTCAGTTTGGCTGGACGGCCAGGTCTAGGAAGAGTTCTGGTCGTCCCAAACTTCTTCCATTTAAGGATTATGGAGGCCACTGTGCTCTTAGGAACCTTGAATATTGCAGAAATTCTTTTGTAACCTTGGCCAGATCTGTGCCTTGCCACAATTCTGTCTCTGAGCTCCTTGGGCAGTTCCTTTGACCTCATGATTATCATTTGCTCTGACATGCACTGTGAGCTGTGAGGTCTTATATAGACAGGTGTGTGCCTTTCCTAATCAAGTCCAATCAATTTAAACACAACTGGACTCCAATGAAGGAGTAGAACCATCTCAAGTAGGATCAGAAGGAAATGGACAGCATGTGAGTTAAATATGAGTATCACAGCAAAGGGTCTGAATACTTATGACCATGTGATATTTCAGTTTTTCTTTTTTAATAAATTTGCAAAAATATCTACATTTCTTTTTTTTTTTTTGTCAAGATGGGGTGCTGAGTGTACATTAATGAGAAATAAAATGAACTTTTTTGCTTTTAGCAAATGACTGCAATGAAACAAAGAGTGAAAAATTTAAAGGGTTCTGAATACTTTCCGTACCCACTGTATAGTGGATATGCCCTTGTTATAGTTTCAGGCTTAGGTATAGATTGATCAATAGAGAGATCTCAGTACTTACTTTTGATATATTTATTTAGTGATCCATTTTACTAGTAGGAGGCTTGGCCAATATGTTTTAGTCAGATTTATTAAGTCTAAAGCCAAATGGTGCAAATTTTGGCTTAAATCTACGCCTAATCCCCAGTTCTGTTTAATTTACTGACTCTAGGAGACTCTTTACTCTTTATTAAGTGGAATTCCAGTGTATTCCCTGCACTGGTTAAGTTTTATTATTAATATGCACCTTGGTCCCCCAGAGCCCTGAAATTAACTTTGCTCAGGAGAAGCTGGGACTCTTGTTCCTCTGCAGCTACTCTGACTGTCACTGACGTCACCGACTTCCCTCTACTTGTGCCACAGATGCGTTGAGTAGAGTAGAGTCGGCCATGTGAATGAAAGTTGTAGGGGAGGCTTTATTATTCCCTGGATAACCCCTTCAAGATGGGTATTCTTTTAAATAAATTTGGTGCAATTCACTCCAATGATCTTTTTTTAGCCTGACTTATGAAATTCCAATCTTAATAAATCCGTCCCTATTTATGATCAGAATAATTTCTATAGAGATTTCTATGTTCTCATGTTTCATGTTTATCAGTGCTTCTTTTTATGCAATACTGGTTTGCATCCACTTGTGCTTTATCATTGTTCTAGCTACCCAGTGATGTTCCCATGTAATATACACCTCTGGAATTGATATGATTGATAAGAGGTGTTTGAAGGGGCCATGATGTTGTCTTTGTTATTTCCCTGCACAATGTCTACTTAGTAACAGTGGCGCAGAGTATCGCAGCTTTATCCTGCTCACTTGAAAGGGATAAACCTGCAGCCTTGCATCACTGCTACTAACTACGGTAGATGTCACACAGGTAGACAGCACAAGGTCAACACTAAAGAGGGTGTACCACTGACACAAGCAGCACAGCCCTATCAAACAGCTGCCCAACAATGGAACCATCAGTCTTATTAATCTGCCATAAATAGAATGATTCCAAAAGAACCATTTCAGGAGTTTGAAAAATCAAAGTATGGGGTATAAGAATCAGTAACTGAATTCACTTAAAAAAATTAAAAATAATTACCCCCCCCTTCCCTAGAACAGATATAAAACTAAATAAACTATATAAAACACATACATATTAGGTATTACTACTTCTGAAAATGCCCACATCTTCTAACTTCTAAAAATATTTCTCATATGGTGAACGCTGTAGTGGGAAAAAATTCAGGAGCCAAACTGCTGTTTTTTTGACCTTTTGCCTCCCATAACAATTTGAATAAAAAGCGATCAAAACATAAAAACATTCCCCAAAATTGTATTAATAAAAAATACATCTGGCCCTGCAAAAAAAGACACCATAGGCAGCCCTGTGTACAGAAATATAAAAAGGTTACGGGAGTCAGAATATGGCAACTTCAAGAAATTTTTTCAAAAAACGATATGAGATTTGGCATTGATGCACTAGTACCGACGTGCAGAATAAAGCTAACATGTCATTTTGACAGTGAACGCCGTAAAACTGAAGTCAAAAAGTCGCAAAAATATAGTTTTTCTCCAATTCCACCCCATTCTGAATTTCTTTCCAGCTTCCCAATACATCATATGGAAGATTAAAAGGAACCATTACAAAGTGCAGTTTGTCCCATAAAAACGATGCCCTCAAATGGCTCTGTAAATGAATAAAAAAAAAAAAAAGATAATTATGGCTTTTGGAACAATGCAGTAAAAACTAAAAGCGCAAAATAGCTGCGCAGGAAGGGGTTGAAGTTTGAAAGAAAATACAAATTGTGCATCAGATTTGAAACTACAATGGCCGAGAAAAAATTTTCTGCCTTATGATAAGCTGTAGTTTCACATAAGGTAACATGCTGAGCTAAAAGAAAATGTGCCAGTCTTGTCAATCAATCAACATCTAGAAAATCTTCTCACTGCATCTTTAGCCATCTAAACCATTCTTTCTGCTTGTCCATTATCTTGAGGGCGTCAAGAAGCAATAACTACGGCGTTATTAAGTTGTTACCAGTGAAACTCTTGAAAGCCTCAGAAGTAAAAGCAGAACAATTGGCAGTCACAATAGCATCTGACAGTTCATGTAAATAACAGTTGAAAAGGCAGAAATAGTCACTGTAGATTTCTGAGATCCTACAAAAATAACCACTTCTTAGTGCCGCTATACCACTAGAAGGATGCCAGGAAGTTTCTATCCAGGAAAGAATTAGCAAAATCAATTTAATCAAGTTGACCATAAATATATCTTTCGAGTACCTAAGGGTACTAGGGGTCAGACAAAAACAAAATATATAAAAGAAAAATGCTGTTTTCCATGTACAAAGTTGACCAAGAACAATATATTCATCGACATATACAGATCCGATTGGACACTGCCCCTAAAAAAAAAAAAAAAAAAAAAGTGCTCCTTATTGTATATTCAATGTCTATGAGTCTATTCACATGGCTATCTTTACGTCTGTCAAAGCAAAGATAGAACATGCCAGTTTTTTTGATGGCCATGAAAAACGTCACATGGTCATTTTTCACCTGGTTTGAATAAGGCCTTAGTTTATTTCAACTGGAAATTGTTTTTTTGTCTATGGTTCTGATATTGTCTTGGATTCATTTTCTGAACCTCTTCAGTTTTCTTTTTTAGGCCGGTGCCCCAAGCATCGTAAACATCACGGCGACAAAAACCGTGGTATTTTACGGTCCCTGCACATTGCAGAAGAATACCTGCAGCGGAGATGCTGCAATTTCCAAAACCTTTGCATTTTTGGAAATCACAGCATGTCAATTATACCTACAGAAACACTGGTTTACGACACAGTTTTTCCCGTGGCGCTTTTTGGCTGTGGCCCGCTATGTGGGGCTTTAGCCTTATGTATTTTTTTGGCCATTTCTGAAAAACAATACAATTAATATAGTGGTCCGATCAATATTAACTGACTATTAATGGTTTGACAGGTCTGAAAAAACTTGTCTACACTGTGTCAACCTGAATTCTAGGCCACCAGACATGACTCCTTGCAGGGGGTTTCACATACCAACATCACCAGTTCATCTCTTTTCTTTCCATGAACCTTCCCCATAACAAACATTCTCTATAGGCAGACAGCTTATGTTAATGACTGGCATAAATATGAAGCCTTCTGATTTTTATTCAAGTCACCAAATGAGAGTGTGAACCGAGAGCAAGGCAGGTGGTTTGGACTCCGCAACCAGAAATGAACGCACACGCGGTAGTTCAAGAAAAGAATATATATTTACTATAAGTTAATAAAGGCTATTTGAAGGTAAAATGACAGGGATAAAGACAAGCAAAATATACAATATAGCATGAACAATTTCAAGGCAAATTCTGCAATGGTTTCTACTTTTACTCTGTCCACTTCTGCAGTATGGACACTGAATGAACAATATACTCAAAACTATCCCTAACTGACCCTGACATCACATTTGGGTGCACCCCCTTTTCCCCAGTGGTCCAGGTGGACCGCTTACAGTCCGTAGAAGCGCGCGGTGGGGCCCAAAGTCGGTCCTTTCTTTTATAGTGAAGCGTCCTCTCCTCACCGTTATCAGGATCTTGGGAGAAATGAAGTCCTCTTTAACAGGGAAACCCAATGAATGCAATGTAATCCAACAGCAGATTCCACTCAGCACACTGACAGTCCTGCCGAATCCATACACTGAGCTGGGATGTAAGCCGGGATTTAGCAGGTGCCGTCCAGTACGTCAACAGCACTGCGAGTCTCTATCTGTGGTATCCATATACACAGTCACAATGTCAGTCTCACTGATCAGCCACTGAGCACAGTTCCTTTCACGTGGACTCACTAGTCCTGTTGTCTCTTTACACTCTGTTTGTCTCTGGACCAAGATACAGCTTAGCTGTACAGAAAAATCTCCACACCAGTTCAATACAACACTTGCCAAGATGGCTGCTGCTCTCTGTCTCGTCACTTCCTGCTTCTCTGCTCACATTCTGTCTGCAGAACAGGCAAGCTGACATAAAAGGGGGGGTCTCACTCCAGCATCATGTCACAATTACAATGGCTGCTGTCTTAAAGGAACAGAATCACAGAAATACATTCAACATTAACAATTTATACAGACAAATGAAGCTTAGGACAACATTGGCTGTCTCTTACAAGAGTACTAAAGTGAATATTTCGCAGTCATATATAAGCATTGGATTAATTTTGACAGATGTCAACAACCCTCCACCACAAGAAGCGGAGCGTAAACAATTGTAACACATAACTACACACAGTAGCCACGGAGACACATAGCTCTGCAGAGGAGTAGTCAACACAAAATGTTAGTCTTTTTCTATTTTTCTAGTATAAAAGTTGCAAAGTTGAATTTTATATTTTTTTGATGCACAGAAGTAATACAAAAATTTTACAAATACAAAAGGTCATATATAATGTCATGTTACATTTAAATACCATATTTACTGTGGCATTCATTTTTTTTATATATTAGCTCAACATTTTGTATTGTTGGCAGCGGATTTCTGGCAGGTGGGAAACCCCAGGGACATCCTCTTGTATGATTCCATGAATCAATGCAAGAAACATTTGCAATCATGACCGCCTAAAGCTGCATGCAATGAAATGATTGCTGTCACTTTCATCTTCTGGTCATTTCTGTAATGTAATAAAAATCTTGGTTTACAAGATTAACTTTTAATCCAGTTTCAGAGAAAATCAATCTAGCTTTGTCTTTAATACCAGACTGTAGAATGGAAGAGCTAACCCTGCAAGATCATTTTATGCAAAGGTAGGACTATGGCCCTTACAACAGCCTATTTTCATACTCTGGACTACATACTACATGGGAAGTCTTTTCCTCTCTCTTATCTGCCCTCTTGGTGCGGTATGGTGTTATCTGTCTGTAGCATATACTGCTGCATCTGTATATGTCTGTGGCAGCTGCTATTAATTTGACTTGTATGTCTGGGGGTCACCTGTGACAAGTGCTGTAGAAGGGACTCCAAGGGACATCGGTGGACAATAGATATTATTGGACCCTACTGGCTTTCAGTAGAACATTCCAATTACAGTTCCAATAATATTCAACCATAATTGGAATGTTCTACTAATGGGAAGAAGGGCAACTTATACAATCATGCAATTGGCGCTCCTGGCATGTCTATTTTTCATAAATACTTATTTTCCCCATGAAGTGACGTTCCTTAGATCTCTGTATTGTCCTGTTCCTCTGTTATTCTTCCTAGAATTGTATAAATGTTTTGACAACTAAACCTTATCAGATGAGAACATATACCGTCATAGTCCAATACTGTCCAATCATTGCTAACAGTGCCTGACTATACAGGGACACACCCCTGTGACAAGGAAAATACTAAAACTCCTGGTTGTTAAACATTTTGGAGAAATAGCAAAACAACAGCTCAACAGAGAGTTATGAGGAAGGATGATACAGAGTCGTTATCTTCTTTTTACAGGAATTGCAAGTATTTAGTAAAATAGACATGTCAGGAGAGTTAAAAGATGGAGAGATTTGCACCTGTTCTGTGATTTCGGCCTGCTCCTGGTTTTGGCTTACAAGCAAGACATTACTAAAACACTATCCAAAAAAGTATGTGACGGCACTCCGAAGTTGTATCTGCATAAAGTGTTTATTAACAATTTGGTGTGAAATGCAACGTTTCGGGAACACGTCCCTTCATCAGGCATTGGTCCAGAGACAGATAATATGGCAATAGGATGTCATATGGTAGCCGTGCATTAGTTTCTCACCACCCACCAACAGTTCTTCCCCAACTACCGTATGACATCCTATTGCCACATTACCTGTCTCTGGACCAATGCCTGATGAAGGGACGTGTTACCAAAATGTTGCATTTCACACCAAATTGTTAATAAATACTTTATGCAGATACAACTTCGGAGTGCCGTCACATACTTTTTTGGGTAGTCTTATTTTGGGAGTTGGTCAGTTCTCTAGTGAACGTGCACCCGTTTTTGAGTTATAAGGGGTTGATTACCACCCTGTACCCCTTCTCTTTTGATTACCAAAACACTGACGTGTGAGTAAGACCTAATCCTGACGTAATTATGCTTGTCTGGGATTAAGGCTTCATGCACACACATGTGCTTTTTCAGTGTGCTATATGTATTTTTAATATCTAGCACACTGACCTATTATTTCCTATGGCCCCATACACACACCTGTGTGTTATCATAAGTCCTTGTAGGGGCCGTGAGCCCAAATTCAACTGCTAATAGCTGTTAATCACAGTGAGGAGAAGAGAATAGAGGTGGCCGGGAACAGGGACTGAGTCAGTCTAGCACGGCTGCTATATACCTAGACAATGGTCTGAAACCTAGGCAACCAGCTGTAAACACTGATATGTATTCAGCTGTATCTGACAAATGTACCAACATAGGAAAGCAATGTATTGGGTAAAACACTTTAGTCAGCTTAAGCTACAAGTTTAAATAGGATCTTGGAGATGGGAATATCCCTTTAAGTTTACTCCTCGATCCTGGGGCACTTTGCAATGTGTATTAACATTGCAGAGATACAACACAGTGCTGGTTTTAACTGCACTTCTGAAGATCCTATTTTTTTCAGAAGTCCAAATCCTCTGTCCGCGGAGTCTCCATATACAATTGCATTCAGAAATGATTTTCTCATTTTGCAGTGTACATGATCTTTGGCCTTTAATAAGCATACATTACATGGATACTGGCAAGTATGGTAATTAAGCCATTGCATACAAAGCCGGAGAGTTCAGAAAATAATGGAAGACGGTGAAAGGTCTGTCCATTTTTCAGAATTTATAATGATCCTAATGACGATGTTATTTGTATAGACATGGATTTTAAAATTAACCAATGTCCATCCAAAAAATAAAAAAAACCCTCTGACATTTTTCCGGCCATTGTCATTCTGTTTTAGCATCGAGTCTCCTAACAACAGCTCTCTGTATCTGTAGGTAATAAGTGTCTGACTTTGATGGTGACTGACATATAGGATTCTTCAGATTAAGGGTTGAAAAGATGATGGGAGTCAGCAGGTAACTCTCTCGGGATGCAGTTTAGCACTGCAGTATAACAGAGCCTGACAGGGACTCATGATATTTTTCTGCGAAAAGTTATCTGTCATTGCTTTTCTGTGATTTCAGTCTGAAGAAGATGAAGTAATGTGCAAAAAATGTAAAGTCAATATCCACATTGTTCACTGCTTGTCCAGATAAAAGATTTTAAAATATATCTATTCTTTTTTGTTATTTGCACAGATTTTTTATTTAATGCTTTCTTATCGGAGTTTACTTGTGCCTTGGAAAGGAAATAAGTTGGCTACAAACATTACATTTTCAACGGCTGATTCTTATAATTTTGATCAAATCAGATCTAATATCTCTGAGACCTGACATCTACAGGAGGATTGTAACCTGTACAAAGCCTCTTTATTTATCACCAACCACTTTAGTCCCAACTAATGAAGAAAAATAATGGAGCTTCAAACATGGGTGCTAATGGACTGCAGGGGTGGGCGATAACTGTCAATGAAACCCTCACTAGGAAGGGTTACTCATGCCACCCCATATTAAGCATATCCCTTCGCCCCCCTCACCCCCCCGCATTAACATCTGTCCCCCTGCGTCAGGCCGCCTCCCTTGAATAACCAAGGACTTCAAAGAGCGCTTCCATTGTACTGATGGAAGTACTCATTGCTTTTTAAGGGTGTTACCTTAAATCATGACTTGACCATAGGTAACCCTGAGTGCTTCAGGGCTATAGGAGTCCCTAGACTAGAAGAGGTTCATCACAGTCAGGGTTTTGACCGCAACTAACTCATAGTGCCAATAGTGTCTCCACTTGAGGTTACCTGTGGCCAAGTTATGACCATCGGTAACCCCTAAAATGCAAAGAAGGGATTGATCACAGTCAAGAACTCACTGCAGTTAACCCCTTCTTGTGTAGGGATTACTTCAGCTCTGAAGGAGTGTCTGCACATGGGGTTACCCTTGGTCATATCATGGTTGTGAGTAGCCCCTGGAGTGAAGAGAAGAGACAAATTGCAGTGAAGTTCTGAATGAGATTAACCCCTTCTTGTGCAGGCATTACTTCAGCTGGACCCTGGAGAATTGAGTATAATAACTTTATTGTTTTCATATGCTGATAACATTTTTTTCTTTTTTTTTTTCTTTTTTTTTTTTTTATAGATTCATTTTGTGGAATACATTGGATTTGGTGGACTATGTCAGATACCAAGAATTTTATTTTTTATTTTTAATAAAATGGTCAACGAGGGTTGTGTGGGGATGTTTTATTTCAATAAGATTATATATATCTCACACTGGTTACAGTATAACGTTTAGTTTAGCCAAAGGCTAAATAACAGCACTCACCTCCCTCTCACCCACCCACAGCGCTGAAAATTAAAGAGTTGGCACATGCAGGGGGGAGTGAATTGACACTGAAAGCATGCTATTCAAGGGAAATAGAGTGCGAACAGACCTGTTGGTGATGGCTACATCTGTATCTAGGGTTACTTTTACATGACTTTTTGAATATGTTTGAATAGCTAAATACTAAACTAAAACTGAATTAATGAGTGTTGCTTGTGTGTTGCCAATAAAGACTTTTTGGGTGCTACTCTGCTTAGTAGAGCCTAAGGGACTACAGGTATTCACCCTTTAACCCATGTTCAGGAATATGGACTTTGCTGATTGGAATCCCCAGGTTGGGTCTGCAAAGTAGTT
This sequence comes from Leptodactylus fallax, assembly GCA_947044405.1. NCBI lineage: Eukaryota > Metazoa > Chordata > Amphibia > Anura > Leptodactylidae > Leptodactylus > Leptodactylus fallax. The sequence continues at coordinate 2,151,921 of CAMRHE010000073.1, read as the reverse complement.
GGCAACAGATAGCGCAAACAGCAAACGAATGTAACAATAAATAGCAAGGGTCAATACTGGATTAGCAATAGAGAAGTCAACACAACCAAGGAGAAATAAAAAAAATCAAGTCTCAAAATGGCGGGCAAATAGATAGTTACACAGTCCTTGAGCAAAGCACACTTTAGGCAGTACAGCGATGTCTAGGGAAAAAGTCTAAGTAAAGCGGGATCAGACAACAGACAATTATAACTAGGATAGCACACCAGACTACAAGAAACAATACCTGGCACAAGCAATAGTGTAGAGCAGATTCAGATAGACAGCCAAACTCCCAGTTTACCTGCAATAACTGCCCCTATTGGTATAATGACCAAGCCTCAGGCGGACCTCAGTATTGTTAATTTAGTCACATATATTAGGTATAAAATACAATAAAGCCCAGAGATGGATATATAATATATGTATATGTACCCAAAAATAATATAATAGCCATGTTTGGCTAGATTATATCTGTATCGTATTGCACCAAGCCTGCCTTACATTGCATGTGGACTAAATGGGCTTGGAATCAACCACAAGGCTTTAATAATTTGAATCCATATGGTCCTTATTCAACTATAAAGTGTCAACACTATAATAGAGACTTTCTCGCCTCAATAGAACCACTTCCATTCCTTTTGAAGCTATTCCTGGCTTTGGGTAAAAAAACCCCAAAAAAATCTGAGATTATTTTATTATTATCTGAGGCTATTTTTATATTTCTGTATACGGGGATGAATAGAACGTCTTTTTTTGAGGGGCCAGGTGTGCTTTTTAGGTATACCATTTGGGGGAATGTCTATTGCTTTGATCACTTTTTATTAAACTTTTTATCATGGGAGAAACAGTGAAAAAAATAGTGGTTCAGCACTTTAGATTTTTTTTTCCCAGTACGGCGTTCACCGTATGTTTTCAGACACAGAGATACCTAATGTGTAATATATATACAATTTTTTTTTTTCCTACGTAAACTTTCACAAAATTTTTGAAGGAACTCCGCAGGTTGTTCCTGCTATCTTAGAGAACTAAGCACAGATCTTCTGTGGATGTAGGCTTGCGCCAATCCTTTTGTTTCTTCATGTAATCCCAAATAGAGAGGATAATGTTGAGATCAGGGTTCTGTGGGGACCATATCATCACTTCCAGGACTCCTCCTCCAAAGAGCAAAAATCACACCCAATATTGATGGGATTCAGATTTCTCTTTTGTTCATTCACTTAATTTTGTTAACGGACAAAAGTATAGATTATGATGTTAATCTGTTTTCCCTTAGTCCCAACAGCAGCACAATATTGGGGTATTTCTGCCCCTGTGTGCTGTAGGACAGAATGGAATTTTTAATGAACAACAAATAGATAACCGTAACCCCTCCCCCTTCTCAATATAAGGAAGGAAGTACCAACCCCCCAGTGTGTAATTATAAAGACAAATACATAACACATAGGGAGGGAGCCTTGTGCTGCTGTTGGGACTAAGGGAATACAGATTAACATAATAATCTATACTTCCCTAACATCCCACCAGCAGCACAATATTGGAGATCAAGCCAGCAGAACCTTAGGGAGGGCTCTCTTGAAGAATAGAATTTTAACACAGAATAGCCAAAAGAAGTGGCCTCCGTACCCGGGTGTTAAATCTATAATGATTAACAAAGGTATGGAGAGAGCTTCAAGAAGCTGATGAACAAATTTGTTCCCAAAAACAGAGCTTCTTTCCACCCAAAAGGTAGAAATGGCTCTTGTAGAATGAGCTCGAACAAACTCAGGGGGGGTCTAACCCCTGTGAAGTGAAAGCCAATTTTATGGCTTCATTGTGCCAAGGAGGCTTTAGATAATTTTTCCCAGCAAATGATAGAAAAAAATTCTCTGACCATCAAGGCCGAGATCTCTGAATATAAATTCCAAGACATCTGGCCACATCCAGAGAGTGAAGTTTAATTTCCTCCGGAGATGATGGACTGGGATAGAAAAACTGGTAATGAGATAACCTGGTTTAGTTTAGAATATGAGGGTACCTTAGGGAGGAACTCTGGCATAAATCTTAGTTGTACTCACCAACTCTCTGAGCTGAGGTTATGGCCAAAAGGAACACTGTCTTTAGTGTGGGAAATTTAATCTCAACCTCTTTTAGAGGCTCCAAGGGGGGGAATCACATAAGCCCTTAAAAACAGTAGATAAATCCCATTGAGGGATTGGGTGGGTATCAGGCGGACTAAGCCTGAATGCACCCTTTAAATATCTTTTAACCAGCGGGTCTGCAGATAGATGCTTATCTAAGCAGGCTGACAGGGAAGTAACCTAAGCATTCAAGTGAAAGCCGCCCTGAAAGAATTCCAGTATCTTTGGAATGGAAGGATCCAAGCTCTTAATTCCTCTACCTGATGCCCAGGAGATAAAGATGATTTGGATCCAGACGTAATTTTTTTTGTAGACTCTGCTCTAGTGAGAGAGAAAGAGTGCTTAAGACGGCTCCTGAGAGTCCCTTAATAGGAACAGGTCAATCCTCAGGCTGTCATATTGAAGGGTTTCAGATCTTGGCAGAGCCTGGGCCCTTGAGAAACCAGGTTCTGAATCGGGGGAAGCCTCTAATATATCCCGTGACTCATTTGAATGAGATGGGAAAAACCAAGCTCTCTTTGGCCAGACTGGAATGATGACGATTACAGAGACTTGGTCCTGTCTGATTCTCATCACTACCCCTTGGTATCATGGAGATTGGAGGGAATATGTATGCCAGCCTGAACCTCCAAGGGATGGACAGGGCATCCACAGCCAAGGGATTGTCCTCCTTGTATAGAGCAGAACTTCTCTACCTTGGCATTGAGTCTGCTTGCCATCAGGTCTATCTCTGGATGACCCCATTTCAGGGTGATTGCTTGAAAGACTTCTGGATGGAGAGACCATTCCCCTGGAACAGTGATGCCACGACTCAATTGATCCGCCACTACACTGAGTGACCCTCGGATATGTACGGCAGTAGATGAGTTAAGTTTTTCTCTGCCCAACTCAAGATCTTCCCCACTTCGCTTAGAAGGGGTTGTGACCGAGTTCCTCCCTGTTTGTTTAAATAAAGGACGGTCGTCATATTGTCTGATCTTACACGGACTGCCTTGTCCTTCAACTGGTTGGCAAAGTGAAGCAGTGCCAGTCGTACTGCTCGAAGCTCTCTCCAATTGGATGACAAGTGACAAGGGGACATCCTCTACGACTGGAAGAGAGAAAGTTTCACCAGCAACATAGAAGAGGATTTTTTACCGTAAGAACAACAAGGCTATGGAACTCTCTGCCCCAGGAGGTGGTGATGGTGGATTCATTGAACAAGTTCAAAGAGGGCCTGGATGCCTTTCTCGAACAGAACAACATTACAGGTTATGGGTTTTAGATTTTAAGGGCACGTTGATCCAGGGTTTTATGCTGATTGCCAGAGTCGGGAGTCGGGAAGGAATTTTTCCTCATGAAATGGGGCAATTGGCATAAGCCTCATGGGGTTTTTTGCCTTCCTCTGGATCAACACTGTAGGGGACTGAAGGGTTATAGGTTGGACTTGATGGACTGATGTCGACTGATGTCTTCATCCAACCTCATCTACTATGTAACTATGTATCATCTTCTCGAGGAAATTCCAATGCCCTTGGGTCGGAAAGTCGTTCAGGTGGGCTCCCCAACCTGTGAGTGATGCATCTGTAGTCAACAGGATCCAGCGAGGCTGGACCATGGACTTTCCGGTTTTTAGCCGAATCCACCACTTGAGGGACGAGTGGGCTTCTTGAGACAGGAAAAAACTGTCTAGACCGCTGGTTTTGCGATTCCAGGCCGACAGGACTTCCCAAGGGACTGCTTCTGCGGCTATTAACATCAATCCCAAAACTTTATGCCTGTACAGATGGTGACTGGCCGATAAGCCAGGAGGAATTTCGCAGCCTTGATGATTCTTTTCCTTCTGGAGGGAGGAAGAGATATTTTCATTAGGCCTGAATCAAGTATGAACCCTAGAAATGTTTCTGGGTTGCTGGTAATATTTGGGACTTTCCCCAATTTATAATCCACCCCAATTGTTGGAGGAAATTCATTGTGATGAATAGATGCTGTAGTAGGCCTTCTCTTGAGAGACTTTTAAAAGCCAGTCTTCCAGATAAGGAACACACGTGAACCTCTGGATTCTCAGTGACTCAGCTTCCGTGGATACCACCTTGGTGAATACGTAGGGTGCTGACGTTATCTCAACTGGAAGTGCGGTGAATTGGAGGTGTCTTCAATCGACCCTCTACAACCACTGCAATTCTTAGGTATTTCCTGTGAGCAGGAAGAATAGGGACATGGAGGTTCACATCCTTTAGGTTCAGAGTGGCCATGAAATCTCCTTGCTGGAGAATGGATATCACAGACGTTACCAAACGGAAATTTTTCCTGAGATAGCTCTGCTGAGGTATCGTGGGTCTATTATCATCATTCAGTCTCGCGAAGGTTTTGGAACCAGAAACACTGAGGAATAAATTCCAGACCCTTGACGTGATGGACCCCACAGGAACTTATGTCTTGGAGGGAGGGAGAAGGTAATAGTCAGAAATTTGGCTTTCTGAATTTCCTGTCATCACGGATAAAAAGACGGTTGGAGTTCCCTCTCAGGAACCTAGAACGTCCACACGTGACCTCTTGCAGGTGGCAGTCTTTGAGGAGACTGTCCTCTACGACGCTGTCTGCCTTGTCCACAGAAGGACTGTGGCAGGACTTTCCTTCCTTTCCCACTAGTCCTTGTATTGTGTTCTGCCTGCAAATATTACATTTTGAGGCATAATCCGCCCTCCAAGGTTTTAACCATAGGGGGCGACGGGCAGCAGAAGTGAAGGCCCTAGACTTGGCAGCTAACTTCACCTGGAGAAAAGGTTTCATTGAGGTAATCCGCCTCAAGGGCTATACCCTTCAATGAGGACAACAATTCGTCCCTGGAGACCCCCAAATCAATATCTCTTTTTAATGAAGAGAGGCTGGAGCACAGCTTCTTAGCTACCTCACTAGGAGCAATACCAATCAAACACTGTAAAAACAGCTTTTCTTAGGTCCTTAGGGTGGTCCATGGGGTCCTGAAGGCTAGACCTGTCCTCAGAGGGTACAAGTGTTCGTCTGGACCATTTGGCGACTGCCATGACAAGCTTAGTGGTGGAACCAACTGATCCTCAGCTCTTTCTTTCCTTAGGGAGCACTCTGCCCAGTGGTCCATGGGGTCTTGAAGGCTAGACCCGTCCTCAGAGGGTACAAGTGTTCGCCTAGACAATTTGACGACTGCCATGACAAGCTTAGGTGGTGGACCCAACTGGTCCTCAGCTATTGGGAAGAGTGTTTGGAACCTCTTGGATAACACGCAGGTCTTCTCTGGGTGTTTTCACTCGGTGGACATAGCTCTTTTAAGCATGTCGTCCACATTGAAGGCCCTAGGCCCCCTAGAGCTAGAACTAGAGGCTTCCCCAAGGTCAACATCATGGTCCCTTGACCAGATGGACTTCCGTAATTTCTGAATTTTCTCCAGAGGAAAAAGCATTTTTTCTATATTTGTATCTGAATCCTGAGATGAAGAATTAGCTTCCTCTATGATCCTGAATGCCTCATCAGATCATATGACAGAAGCGCCATCATATTCCACAGCGCTCCACAGACACAGACAGTCACTGCCGCAACCGTGCAAGTCTGTTGAACTAGAATGCCCAGCATGCACACTCTCTGCCAAACAACAAAGAGGCAGAGGAAAGGAAACTGCAGACTTATATAGAAGAAATGGAGAGCAAAGACTCTCCCAATACCTGAGAAAGGTTACACAGAAAATAAAAGTCCTTTATTTCTCTTCAGCTTTTTTTTTTTCTTGGAAGAAAACAAGCTACTCAGCACAGATTTTATAAAATAAATGGCGGAAGTTAAGATAAAAAAACATTACCTAGTAGCTCACCTGAAGGAGGTTCAAATATGTCATCACGCAAACAAGCCAGCGTACGCTGGGAGCTGGAGAGAAGTAGCAGGAAACGCCCTGCATCGCAATAAAAAGGAATGCAAGGCTTACATAGCCACAAAGGGTTCAGCGTGAACACACACCCATTATAAGCAACAGCTGTAAAAAGGCCTTTCCCTGCAGCTAAGCAGCAGAGGCAGGAAAGACAGACAAGGAGTTTTAACCTTTGAATTTTGTTCCAGAAGGAACCAAAGGCAGAAAAGAGTCCTCACAGGAGGATAGACAAAACAAACTCAAACAGGAGAGAGGATGGGAAATTCATTTAGAAAACTGAATAACCTCACTATAGGGAAGGTATAACCTTCCCTCCAACTGTTCCACCAACACAGGACAGAAAAAAACACGCTGGGGGGTTGGTACTTCCTTCCTTATATTGAGAATTGGGAGGGGCTACGGTTAACTATTTGTTGTTTATTAAAAATTCCATTCTATCCTATCAGCACACAGGGGCAGAAATACCCCAATATTGTGCTGCTGGTGGGACGTTAGGAAATAAACTATTAACACTTCTATTTTTGAAAACATTCTTTACACCATTTTTCCACACCTAAAACTTTTATCAGTCTCTCTCTCTCTCTGTATATATATATATATATATATATATATATATATATATATATAGGACTCACTAGTACACAGTGGCAAGACATACTGCTATTTGGCAATTCTAATTTTAATCTCTACTTACATTGAATTAGCAAAATCTTCAGAACAGGGGTTCTTCCGAATTGTCATGGAAGTAAATAGAGAGAGCAGTGAATGCATGGAAATCTCTATATTAATAGAAGATGTGCGACAGGAGTTCGGGACCCCTGTTCTTGGGATAGTTGTGGTCCTGAGGAAGAACCTACATTTATTTAACTATGGCATACATTGTGGAAATGCCATAAATGTCAGCGACAGGAATAACTCTTTAATAAACAATATGCATAATTTTCAGATTTTCTGTGAGGTTTTAATCTTCTTAACTCCATTATTGGAAATATTGCCATAGACTATGACTCTGTTGTCATACCGAGTGTGGCCAATATTTTATCCAGTAATCATTTTACATTGGCAGCCTGTGCTATGAACTTGTAGTTAGTGTTCGCGTTCTAGAAATTCCACATGGATTTCAGAAAAAGTTAAATCCCTGGATACTCAGAGATTAAAGCTTTCAAATCTGTCTGCAGTCTGTTGATACTGTATCTTTACTTTATAAATCCAGATGTGTATTTTATCTGAAAATACTCTGTGGGTGTAATGCACAGAGATCTAAATTTCTGACACATTCAGTTAAAACCAAATCCCTTAAAAGAAAATTCACCCTAAGAAAGTACCATTAAAATAAAAGAGCAATATTCATAAATGAGCAAGCGAAAATTTACATATTTTGGCAGAGCATAAAATATTAAAATGCAATTGATAATTTGTTTCTTGGGAAATATTCCTTCTCCTGTCAAATAAAATACACTTCATATATTTCAAAGGGAGTCTGTCACCAGAACGCAGCATATCAACCCATCCACGCAGATAGATTAGGAATCAGTGTTTCCCCTTGTGAATTGGGGCCTCTGTTGCCAAAGAGATCACTGTTTCTGTCAATATGTTATTTTGTAATATGTAAGTTCTTGACAATATGTAAGTTCTTTGGAGCAATGAGGGTGTTACCATTTACCTCTTTGGAGCAACATCAATGCCTTTGGTGCTCCATTGACAAAAATAATGATGTTTTAACAACAGAGGCACAAATTCACAGAGGGAATACACCATTTGATTCAGGTGACCGTAACCTAACCCCTTCTCTCTCCCAAAACATATCTCTTAAAGGGGTTGTCTTATAAGGGCAACCATGTAAGGATAACCATGTAATGCATGAACAGTCAGGGTGCTTTTTGTCCTTGGGGTGTGTCCTAGTGGTGCTGCCAGTGCTAGACTGTGTATGGACACATCCCCTTTGACAGGAGGAACGGTAACACCCAGTTATCAATAAAATTTGTTTTATTTTGGGTTTGGATTGTTTGTATCAAAGATTTGTTTCGGGTCCAATAAGTTTGCCACAAGCCAAAAGTAAAACTATTATACTTTGGGATCTCTTCACAGTATAATAAATGGAGGCCCAAGGGAGGTGAGTAAACATAACAAACAAATATAGTCACCTTCTCTCACCTCTCCTGGGCCTATCCTTAAGTCCTGGCCCTTATCCTTATGTCTCCTGGGTGATGTCACGATGTCATGGAGCTTTAATGCACTCTGCGGTGTCTGAGTTTGGGCTGAATCTGGTTTTCTAATTTTCTTTTCTCTCAATGTATATTTATTGTTGTTTTCACTGGAGAGCGGGGACCTGTGATATCTGGTTACAGGTTCAGGACAAAAGATAGGCCAGAGAAGACACCTTCCTAGGCATGCGGGAGGGGGGTGCAGATTAACTGTTAGTACATTTATCTATAGCTGCTTAGTCTTACATCTGAGAGGCTTGTTAAACTCTTAAGTCGGATGCTGGGTGTAGTTAGCTCTTCCCATACAGTGTAACATACAGGCGAGGGGCACAGTAAAGACAACCAAGATGGAAGTGCAAAACACTTTATTGAAACTTGATTCAAATGGTACAATGTTGATACATAATAATGAAAAAGTTGCTGAAAATACAGCTTATTACTTGTCTTCAGCTTCCTGGCTGGGGCGAGGGGAGTCTCCTTCTCCACTGCATGGAATGAGTCACGTTGCTGTCAGAGCTGGCCTCATGGAACAGTCTCCACTTTCTGTTCACCAGGAACCATACCTGCCAATGAACATGTCGTGCTGCTAGTTGAAACTGTGGCCTAACCAGTGCTGCTGCAGTACTTTTTACCCTGTTAATGCTACATATACAAAATAATGGCATAACAGAAATGTGTATTGTGTTTAATATTAAGTTAGTCAGTGTGGCTTTGAACACTGAAAGCCGATAATATGAAAAGCATAAATTTATAGGTGCCAAACATAATGTATACACCTTGGGCTGTAATCAGTTTTCTAATGTCTGGATGGCCACAAGTCTTTTAGCCTTTGCGACTTGGAAGGCTAGAATTAAGGTGACTGGTGGTAGGATCACTGTCCTTTACTGTTCCGGAAATTATTATTATTATTATTGTTTATTTATATAGCACCATTAATTCCATGGTGCTTTACATTTGAGTGTTAACATACGGTACACAAGATATACAAAACAGATAATACTAACAGTGACCAACTGGTACAGTGGGATAGAGGGAATAGTACTTTCTAGTGGTTCTCTCTCAAATGGGGTGTAATAGGATTTTCCCATCTCAGCAACTTATTCCTTAGCCATGGACCTGCAGGTGAACTAGAGCAGATTAGTTGATGTCACAGAGAGTGGCAGTGTGCACTGTGCCCCATACAGCTAATAAGCAGGGCTCCAGTAATAATGCTTATCCAGTGAGATTTGTCCAGTAAGATTTATTTCTCTCTGCATAACCCCTTCAACCCTTATTGTTGGTACTACAACCAGCTTCAGGTTTTAGAGACTTTGAAGACCTTGTAAAATATATGGAGTAGATAATAAATCCCCCCCCCATATTTTGTTTCCACAGAAAATGGATCTGAGGCATGATGCACTTATTCCCAAGCTAAACACAAATAATAGTCCAAAGCAACATGTGAAGGGGAATTATTTTAGTTCTTCATAGAGGGATTGATGTTTTATTACTTATTTAGTGCCAACATATACTGCAGAGCTTTTACAGCCACTGTCCCATATAGGGCTGACAATCTACATTCCCTATCAGTATGTTTTTGGAGTGTAGGAGGAAACCCACACAAACACGGGGAGAACATACAAACTCCTTGCAGATGTTGTCCTTGGTTGGACTCGAACCTAGGACTCCAGCGATACAGTGCTAACAACTGAGCCACTGTGCTGCCCATGTGTATGTTGACAGTTGCTGTACAGAGCTATAGAATATGTTAGTGTTATATAAACACCATGAAATAAATAAGTAGGTTTACAAAAATGATCTATGAGAACAGAGGGTTTAGCTTGCAGCTTCAAGATGGAAATGACCTCAAAGTTGTATTTATATACAGGCTTTGCTTGGCTTGTGATTTAAAACACATATCCAACAACATGGCATAAGGAACAGGCCATGGAACATGGCACATGTAAAAACCTCTGACACTTAGATACATGCATGTGAATGAGGGCTAAGAAGCCTAATATTATTATATAATCAATTATGTGCACATACCATATAAAATATGTGCAAAATGAAACAAAGTCAAAATATCTTGTCTGCAAATGGATTCTTTTCCTGCATCATGGGAAGAGCTTGTCCTCCACCATATTCTGAAAATGAATGAAGTCTGTCTTGTATTCATAAAAGAATCAAACGGACATCCCACTGTGTATATTGATTTTGCATTTAGATTCCCAGGTAGCTCATATCATTTTTCACAGATGAATAATGTTATCAAAAAAAAAATATAGCCCATACTTGTACACTTAAGTAAAAATTCTATTTCTGTCTGTATAAACATCAGCTTTAGCAGCGGGGGATTTTAAGACCTCTAGTTTAAACTGTTAACACTATAAATTATAGGCTGGGTATTATTAACTTGATATTGTTCTAATACCTTACTCTTTTCAGAACTATACATTCTCATGGAAATATTTGTCCTTTGAGATCAGTATAGATGTTATGAAGGGTACATACTGCAATGCATTGCTTGACTTCTACCCCAACAGAATGTGCGCGTATTACATACAATGAACATACAAGTAGAAAATATCTACTGTTCTTGACACTAAAGGCTTCAAGAAATACTAAACCTACACATTAAAGTAAGCAAGAAATATAGGTTCCCTTACTGTTTGTTAATCTGCAAGATTTTCTACATGTTCTGTAGCAATCTTCAGCTAGAGACTGACTGAGGAGGTGGAGCTTAAAGGGAGTCTATCACCAGAACCCAGCCCCACGGATAGATAGGTTAGGGTCCCTTGAATCAAACTGCATTTTCCCCTTGTGAATAGGATAAGTTCTGCTGTTCATAAGTAGGTTAGCTAGAAGTAGGGAGGAACTGAAGGTACATTAGTATGATTATAGTATCAGACAACACTGGGTATATTTGTAGTCTGCCACTATGGAAACACGTACAATCGGTTGGAGACTTTAGATACAAGACAAGTGCAATTAAACATGGAATGTGGATTACTTATCTGGGTTGAAGTTATGGTATTCTTTCAGCTTCATAACTGATCCTGAAGTTTAAAGGGGTTCCATTAAGGGAGTATTTTCATCTGGGGCATATATGGAATAACATTAGGTGACCATCCACAGCTGAAAGATGGGGACCCTTGACCACAATATAAATGTGGATCCCGACCCTGCATATGCTATTGCTGCAATCTTAATGACTCACCAGAAAAAGTTATCATATAGAGATGGGCATACCAAGCTGGGTTCAACCAGAATATTCTAAATTGTTAGTTTTTTATGAAACCGAAACAAAGGGAGATTTGTGTTTCGGCGAACTAAAATAGTGGCTGTATTATACTCTGGGGCCTCTTCAGACTCCAATAATAGGCAGAGGCCCAGTGGAGGTGGAAAAAAATAAAAAAAAATCATACTCACCTTCCCTTACCTCTTTTGGGCCTCCTTGCAGTGTCCGGCAAATTTCCTTGTGACATCCGGCGCTCTTATGTGATCTCATGGGCCCAGGGTCACTGCTAAGGCCTGTGATTGGGCATCAGTGGTGACATGGGCACGCCAAGCATTATGACATCATGACACTCTGTATACCCATGTGACCACTGGTGGCCTGGCCCAATCACAGGCCTCAGCGATGACCCTCACAGAAGAGTGCCGGACATCACCAGGAGAGCGCCGGTGAGGCAAACTATGCATGTACCAAAAAGCAAACAACTGTGGATTTATTTTTGTAAGTATTATTCACTGGTGATTGTGAAAATAATCAGGTACAAAAATATAGGTTGCTCTTGATTTTTTTTTTTTTCGAATTTTCTCACAATAGTTATCTGCATTACATAAATCTGAGATGACATTAATGTATTTGTATTCTTCAAAGCTTTTGTTTGAGGTTGGAATCTTCCCTGTACAACAATTCATTGACTTCAGCAGGAAACCCTTTTGGAATACGTTTGTAAACATTGTATTATTTAAGGCTAAGCAAACTTATATTGTGTTTCCACATCCCAAGATTGCGGGATTTCAAGTCATATTTGTTAATTACGATAATCCATCTGCTTTCAGCTGACAACATAATTACAAATTTAGCAGTTTGCTGTTCAACTATTCCATTTACCTAAATGGGAATGTTGTCTGCATTGTATAAATTGTAATTTCAGAGATTAGCAGCTGTGCAGATGTTTATATTTTAAATAATAGTCAATTGCTGTAGACTCTTGAAATAATGTTCTGTATTTCACTTCCAAATCACAATGTTCTTGGAACACTGTTTAAAAATATTTATTGGCAAGGAGTCACGACCATCACTGCCAGCATTTTCTTAAATGCGAAGAAAAAGTACAAAGTTCTGAAATGTTATTTTATCTAAATACTGCATGCATGAAGCATAAAAAAAAATAGAACTGGAAAATATACAGACGGGTACAATTTTCAGCCACTGGATCAAAAAGAGAAAGAACTTCTCAATTTCTCAATGGCTAGTTGAGGTTTCCCCCATAAGGGCCACTGCTAAGAACTTTTGCTGCTTCATGAATGCATAATGTGATTTGCAGTTTTACAATGTCTTATAATGTTTTACTATGGTTTATACTTTTTACAACTGGCTATTTTCACTTTCCAGCGTTCTGCTGGGTATAAAAGAGTTTCTCAAATGTAAAGCACCATGGAATTAATGATGCTATATAAATAAACAATAATAATAATAATAATTTTCAATTTCTGTGTTGCTGTGCAAGCAGGCTTAGGCTCTGGGCTGCAAGAAGGTTGGAGAAATGGTTTAGTGGTTGTTAGGAGCCCCCATTCTTTATAAAAGGAGTAACTTCTGGTTCACCTCAGATAGACAGACAATTTACAGACAGACAATTGAGAGCTTACGTTAGAAGAGGGAAGCTTGTCACAGAGCACTGTCATATATGTAAATTAGTTAGTGGCAGTTAGGGTTAATAGATAGTTGCATGTCAATGGACCCCAGGCGAAGATCTATGAATTCCTAACCTGATGATTATTAAACACCTCCAGTGTTGAATAGTGCAGGAATTTAGATATTCACGGACAGGAGGTGCCCTTTATTTCCCCAAAAGTGGTTGGAAAGGAGGACTGTGGTGGAAAAAGTCAGAGGACTGAAGAAGGGATGAAGAGCACAATCACTTCTGTCCTTGTATGTAAAGCGTCATACGTGTGGAACCAGTCACTGTAAATAAATTGTGCCTCTTAGTAGATGATTCTTGCCTAGTAAACTGAGCCGCATGTTTTGTCTATTTCAACTATGTTCTCTATGTTCTGATATTTTGCAGAATAAAACTATACATTTCCCCCACCTAGCAAGGAAACTGACCATCACATTATGCAGCAACCCAGAAGAGAAGTGTGCATAGGCTGAGAATAGTATCTGAGTTCACGGTGATTGTAGTCTTCATGACACACTCCAGCACATTACAGGAGTGAGGAGGGGGCCTGCAGCGTGGAAGATGGTAGTAGTAGGTTCCCCCAGGGCACTCCCTGTGGTTAAGTCTCCTTGGGTCTGTTGGTGGTTGGGGTGTCCTGGATGTTGATGGGTGCAGGACTCAGGAGACAATGGATAGTACAAATAACTCAGTTTGCTGTATCTTCAGTAGAACAATTGAATAACAGTCAGTCATGAGTCAGTGAGTATTCTCCATTCAATCAATCCCTTTAAAGTGTTCCCTTTCCTCTTTCATAAAAACACCATGAAATACCTGCAATTACCAAACTGCAATTTGTATGTATGCTTCCCTGGCTGCGACATTGAATTCTAGCACTGACTAGATTTAAGTCGACTTTGCCTGAACACTTGCTTGCTCAGTAGCTCAGTTCTCCAGAGAACTACACAAGCGTACCATGCATGTGCAGTACGCTCTTGTGACAGACCACCGGAAAATGGCGACTCGTCATGCGCAGTCGACTCTGCCCGAACCCGAAGTGGCAGAGCCGATTGCGCATGCGCGAGAATTCGCTGTCGTACAGTGCTGCGGGCGAGAACTGAGAAGAAAGAAGATACAGAGAAGGCCAAGAGGGGAGTCACCACAATGGACGAAAGGGTGGTGAAAAGCGATGACGAGGTGGGTGCTTACAGCAGAGGAGGAACGCCCTGGGTGCTCCGTGGTGCTCAATAACATAAATGTAGAAACGAATTATCTTAGAATCGGCTGGGAGAAGAAAACAATGAAAGGTAGGAGTAGAATGGCCTTTTAAAAGGCCATTTCAATGTGCCATTAGCTTAAAAGTGTTTTTTCTAATGATAGAATCCCTGTAAATAATAATAATAATAATAATATTACACTAGCAAAAACTTAAAAAAGCAAACAAAAAATATTATATTGTATGCTTTACTGTTAACATAAAATTACCACAGAGGGGAACTGATTTTATACGTCTTTATATCTTCTCAGTATTGTTTTTTATAAATTGGAAAGTCTACTTGGTATTATCTGTATTGCTCAAGGATTATCCTACAGCTTTTCTGTAAACATCAAGGAAAATTCTAATAAAGCTATATTTAGATGTGCCTATATGTAACACGTATATACAATGAGGCACTTTAATGATCTAGAACTATTTATAGAAGGGTTAATGACATACAATGGAGAGAAAAGGAACTTACTATTCAGTGTTCTTTAGTAAATTAGGGACAAGAATCTCTCACATTGAGGAGAGCACCAGTGAAGGTGTGTAGAGATTTTAATTGCCTTTTGCCCTCTACTTAGCATCTACATATGACAAGGCATTATGGGAAAGGAGCTGGGGAGCTCATGCGCCCTCTGTTGGATGTAACAGATCCTCAATTTGCTTTTGACTCACCGAGCCTTGAGACAGCAAAAGGGATTTTAGCCAAGCCAATTTCACTTATCTGCTTTAGTAAATTAGTAAGGCTATATGTGACCACAACTAATAGATAACTGAGCTGGTGACATTAAAGTATACCAAGATACAAAATTATTGATTCTAATCTTAGATTTAATGGATCCTTTTAATCCCTGGTCAAAGGATTTTGAAAACTGGGAAAAGAAATTATAGGAAAATTTGTAATGTAACTATAGTTTACAGAAGTAAAAATGGATGCAAAGTCTACTCATTTTTCACAATATATCTTTTGAGTCATTAATGCTTTGCTACAGTCCCATACATCCCTTCACACTCCCATATAGTTAAATGGTCAATGCCCATTTAACAAAATGAAACACTACAAGCAATTCTAAGAAACTTTTCCACATATCTTATCAGAAAAAACTGGTTCTTTCTCCACGTATCAGGCTCTTTTCCCCTTCTCCTTCCTAAACTGACATTCACTACAAGTTGTCTGACAAATCTATCTTGGTTTCCCAAGAAGGACTGACAGTTCACAAGGGTTTGAAATTACATGCTACTTATAGACATCTAGAGATGGAGAAGAAGTGGGAAGAGGAACTGAGTGAGGGAGAAGCATTTTACTGGATTATCAGCTAAACTGCTCAAAACCATGTTATAATATCTAGCATGGTGCTGTTGATTCTTTGTATATGAATCTCCTCTATTTTTTGTGTGCACCCACTAATTCAAGAAAAACAGATGATAAGAAATAGAAGTTACAAAAAATATAATTTCTAATAATGCCCCATGTAAATCATATAATGGCCAGAAATAGTGATATTTATCATGTATACACACAGGACAGCTTTACCTAAAGAGTCATCTGAAATGACGGGATACTTTAGACTGTATGAGGAATTTCTAGATGACTACAACCACCGTTAGAAGATCTTAGGGGCTTCCCTTATACAACCTATACATTGACTTCAATAATAAACCTATATACAGTCATTTCTAAGGACTTCCCCTGGTAGTAGTTGCAGACAGTTTTACCAGTCTCATAAATGCATGAAGGAAAGCGGAAGATATTTAACACTGCATTGGAAAAACAGAGCATTGACTGTTAAAAAGATATGGAAGTAGATTTATGAAACTGTCTAAAAGACAAAAACTATCTTTGTTACCTTTCGTGTCGCCCCCTACTACCCCATGGATTGTATTGGTCTTGGTATGCAGGGCCCTCACTCCTTTTTATAAATTGATGTTTAGTTTATTACTCTGTAATATCTCATTTTTTTATGTATATAAACCCTATGATTTGTAAATTGATGTGGTATATGTTGGCACTATTTAAAAAAAAAAAATCTAATGTTATTATTAAAATACTTTAGCTTTCTAGTGGTGGCTTGTAGGCAGGCCCTGTTCTGGCCAGGAACATAGAACCTTAACCCAATACTTTTCTAAGTATGTGTGCTCTGCCCATAAATGTTTTATTTTGCTTATTCCACAGCCACTTTCCCATCCCTTGGTTGAATTTGATGGACATGTCTTTTTCAACTGTACTATGTAACTTTACAGATATTGTCACTGTCCCAAGTAGGGCTCACAATCTAAATTCCCTATCAGTATGTCTCAGGAGTGTGAGAGGAAACCCACACAAACATGGAGAGAACATACAAACTCCACATAAATGTAGTCCTTGGCCGGATTCTAACCCAGGACTCTATCAGTGCAAGGCAACAGCGCTAAGCACTGAGCATCATAAACACAATCCTCTGCACCTTTCAGGCTTATCATGGCCTGGAAGCTCTAGAAGATTTTTTTTTTATATTTTTTTTGATGGTGCCTAAAGTTTCAACCACCACAAGCACAATTCTGGCTTTGGTCCTCAATATTCTGCTTATTTGGATTTCAAGATTTTTGTACTTCACAGCTTTCACGGCTTCTTTCAGCATGATGTTCTGCTTATCTGGAACTACAATATCTGTAAGCAAGCAGCATTTTTCTTTTTTATCATTGAGCACAATGTCAGGACAATTTGCAGAAATGGTACGATCTGTTTGCCCTGCCATGTCCCACATGATGGTAGTTTGTCCTATAACAACAACTGTATCAGGCACGCGTTCATGCCATTTGTCAGGCACTTAACCACCAAGTTCTTTGCAGATTGACCCCTACAAATAGCTGGCTATTTTGTTGTAACTTTTCATATATTCAGATGGAGCTAGCATGGTGCAGCCAGCTATTATTATTATTATATAAATATAGTTATGTTCATGAGAAAACCCCTTTAATATGCTTGGAAAATATCATAGGTAAATGTCACATGACCTCCAAAAAAATCTACTGCAGCTACATGCATGTATTTTTTAACATGTATTTTTATTTAGGAGGTTGAGGCTTGTTTGCTGTGTCCTTTTTCAAGTAATCTTTAGACATTAGAAAAATGGAAAATGGAAATGGAATATAATTGTCCTTTAGGCATGCATATAGCGTTATATATCTAAGATAATGTATGTCACTTTTATTGATAATAGAAATCATAGGGAGGTTATTGCCTTTATCTATCTTATCTTATACATTTTATTCTTTTTTTTTTTTCTTCTTGTATTAGACAACTAAAATTTATTATAAAAATCAATCATTCAAACAGTCTGGGAGAGAAGAAAACCCATTTTATAAAACAGGCATTTCTTAAACTGGTAATGTGTTTACCCAAGTTCTTCATAATCTATTGTAGTGTAGCATTATGCTTACATTATATATATATAATATATTTAGGATTTATGAATTTATGAGATCTATTCATTTGGACAACAAAATTTTTCTACCCATAAACTATTTTGTACATGATAATTTGGATTTACCCTGCACTATGGAGAATATGGGATCAGAATTATTTAAGTAGAGATATCCTAAAAGTAATCGCTAATTTCTTTCCTGTATCTTTTCAATCCCCACTAAAGATATAAGATTTAGGTATAAGATATAGAAGTGTAAGATTTGCCTCATCGATTCGGCATTTTGATGATTTGAGGATTGTTTCAGGTTAATTTTCCATAACATTAATAGAGTATAATAGAGTCTGTGAACAATGATAAAATTGGATCGCTCAGTAAGCTGAATCAAATGAAATATCTAATCCTGCCTTAAAAGTATTCTCAAGTTAGGTGGTAAGGGCTGTGTAGAGGATGTCTTCAAAGTTCTTATGAAAATGTATACTATCTAGATAGGTAAACCAGGCATAAATGGACAGTATAATTGGGAATTATACATCTGGCATAGTCACACTTTTTTTTTTCAAATGCTACTTCAAATTGTGTTTAATAGGAGAACAAAATGACACATTTCAACCGTATCCCGCGCAGACTTCTCTCTATGAGTGTACATGGAGCTTGCAGGTTATACTTAGTAGCTGTATAACAACTGGCATGTATTCCTGAAAATCTGCTCAGCTGGTCAGCAATAACATCTTTCTCAGTCTATGTTAACAATGGTTTGTGCTTGTTTTGAACCAGAAATCAATTCTAGCTGGAATCCATCTATGTACACCGGTAAAACAGTGAGGATACCATGATCTGTACTGAAAGAACAAATAATCAATCTGCATAATGGTGTGTTTGTAATGTCACCATGTAAGCTTCACACAAATATACCGGCAGCGCAGAATTCAACAGATAGAGGGCAAGTATATAGGGGAGCAGAGACATTTGTATAATAAATGTTCCCATTGTTATTTGTCAGTGCTCATTTATAACAAAGCTGTAATTGAACCAAACAACATTTCTATTGAATATGTACTGTTCAAAAGATTTAGGTGTGGAAAAAAATGCTTAAGAAAGTAAGAATACTTTCAAAAATAGAAATGTTAATAGTTTATTTTTCTCAATTAACAAAATGAAGTGAATGAAGAAAAGAGAAATCTAAATCACATCAATATTTGGTGTGACCTTTACTCTTTGGCTGAAGAGTCCTGAAAGTGATGATATGGCCCCTACAGAGCCCTGATCTCAACATCATCCAGTCTGTCTGGGATTACATGAAGAGACGGAAGGATTCTGTGGTTAGTTCTCCAAGATATCTGGAACAACCTCACTGGAGAGTTCCTTCAAAAACTGTCCGCAAGTACCGAGAAGAATTGATGAAAGGCAAAGGGTGGGCACACCAAATATTGATGGGATTTAGATTTCTCTTTTGTTCATTGACTACATTGTGTTAATTTATAAAAAAATAAACTATTAATACTTTTATTTTAGAAAACATTATTTGCACCATTTTTTTCACACCTGCCTAAAACTTTTGCTAAATATTGTATACACTGGAATAAAGTGTCTAGTTTAAAGTTTGAGAATTTACAGTTTTCTCTATGAATATCAGTGCAAAGATATCCATGCAGAACATATTATTTAGCAGCTTTTAAAATCATATGAAACATTAAGAGACATAGACTCAAATTGGTAATTTCATGAAGCTTTCTCTAATTTCCCTATAACTGAGCTGACTAAATTTCATTATTTATATAATTTAATTGTGAAGTGGAAGGAAAATGATACATGGTTTTCAAAATTCTAATCAAATAAAAATCTGAAAAGTGTGACATGCAAAAGTCTTCAGCCCCCCTATACTTTGTAGAGCCACCTTTCGCTGCAATTACAGCTGCAAGTCTTTTGGGGTATGTCTCTACCAGCTTTGCACATCTAGAGACTGAGATTTTTGCCCATTCTTCTTTGCAAAATAGCTCAAGCTCAGCCAGATTGGATGGAGAGCGTCTGAACAGCAATTTTCATGTCTTGCCACAGATGCACAATGGGATTTAGGTCTGGACTTTGACTAGGCCATTCTAACACAGGAATATTCTTTGATCTAAACCATTCCACTGTAGCTCTGGCTGTATGTTTAGGGTCATTGACTTGCTGGAAGGTGAATCTCCTTCACAGTCTCAGGTCTTTGCAGCCTCCAACAGGTTTTCTTCCAGGATTGCCCTGTATTTAGCTCCATCCATCTTCCCATCAACTCTGAGCAACTTACCTGTCCCTGCTGAAGAAAAGCCTCCCCACACATGATGCTGCCACCACCATGTTTCACAGTGGGGATGGTGTGTTCAGGGGGATGAACAGTGTTACTTTTCCACCACACATAGCGCTTTGCATTTAGGCCAAAAAGTTCAACTCTGGTCTCAACTGACCAGAGCACCTTCTTCCACGTTTGCTGTGTTCCCTATATGGCTCGTGGCAAACTGCAAACGGCACTTCTTATGTCTTTCTTTCAACAATGGTTTTCTTCTTGCCACTCTTCCTTAAAGGCCAGATTTGTGGAGTGCACGACTTATAGTTGTCCTGTGGACAGATTCTCCCACCTTAGCTGTGGATTTCTGCAGCTCCTCCAGAGTGACCATGGGCCGCTTGGCTACTTCTCTGACCAGTGCTCTCCTTGCTTGATCTGTCAGTTTAGGTGGACGGCCTTGACTTGGTAGGTTTGCAGTTGTAGAATACTTCCATTTTTGGATGATGACTTGAACCATGCTCCTTAGGATGCTCATAGCTTGGAATATGCTTTTATAACCTAATCCTGCTTTAAACTTCTCCACAACTTTATCTCTGACCTGTCAGGTGAGTTCCTTGGTCTTTGTGATGCTGTTTGTTCACTAGTGTTCTCTAACAAACCACTGAGGCCTTCACAGATCAGGTGTATTTATACTGAGACTAAATTACACACAGCTGGACTCTATTAACTAAGTGACTTCTGAAGGCAATTGTGCACACTGGATTTTATTTAAGGGTATCAGAGTACAAGGGGCTGAATACTTTTGCATGTCACGCTTTTCAGATTTTTATTTGATTAAAATTTTGAAAACCATGTATCATTTTCTCACTCAAACTTCACAATTATCTGCTACTTTGTGTTACTTTAATTTTTCTAAGTTGCAGTAAATAATCTTAAAATTCCAATCTAATTGTTGTTTCTATGTCCTTACTCATGCACATCACAAGGCAACCTTTCACGACTAGTCAACCTTATTATTACTTCACTGGGGTAGCCTTTACTGGGAATTAGAGATGGGCGAATTGGCTCGTTCATCCAGAATATTCCAAATTGTTTGTTTTTTTAATGAAACCGAAACACTCATACTCACCTTCCATTACCTCTGTTGGGCCTCCACACGAAGTCCAGCACTCTTCTGTGATGTCATCCGGCTGGGTTTAGTGCTGAAGCCTGTGATTGAGCTTCAGCGGTGACCTGGGCATGCTGAGCATCATGACGTCATGACACTCAGTGTGCCCATGTGACCACTGTTGGCCCAATCACAGACCTCAGCTGTGACCCCTGGGCCGATGACTTCAGTGAAGAGAGCTGAATGTCACAAGAAAAGTGACAGACGCTGTGAGGAGGCCCAAGAGAGGTTTATTTTTTTACACCTCCCCTGGGCCTCCATCTATTATACTCTGGGGTCTGAATGTCACTTTTCCCTTTGACATAACTTTGGATGTGTTTGATTTAGAGAGCTAGAAATTAGATAGATAGGTTCCTAGGAGACCTATGAGTGTTCTACAATGTTTTAAGTCAATTTAATTTGTGTTTGTACTGAACTTGTTCATCCCAAATGAACTGGGGACCTGAGCCATTGAACACAAAACGAATCCTGAGAGGTTCGCCCATCTCTACTGGGAACATCGTACATAAAATAGGTCTGTTGGGAACTGTGAAGTCAGAGAGCTAGGACTCTACCATTTGTATCCTTCATTTCCTGAGATATGATTTCTGACCAACATAATAATACACTCTCAACCCAGTCCATAGCTCCCAATCCAATTTAACCCAAAACAATACAGGATATATTACATACATTTTACAAGCCCTATTGGTCTTTTCTGTGATTTTTGGTGTTACAAAGAAAAGTCAAATAATATAAAAATAGTAAATACTGTATATAATTATTAGTTACTATAAGACAATGCCCTTATTTGGGATCTATGTCACAATATTGAAAATGAAGAAAAGATTAAAATAATTAAACGTAAAAATGTAAAACTTTGCTTAACTCTTCACATGCTTTAATTCTAATAAAAGGTTTTGCATAATACGTAATGAGAACAGACAAAAAGTTACAGCTATTAGATGAGTGCATAATAAATATAGGCTGGGCTGGGCAACAATACCCCAGTCAATAGGGTATTAATTACTAAGCCATGTTCATTGAGTGGTCCCCAATGGCACTGACTTTACCTTGGTACAGTATTACTATGCAAAGAATCTAGCTGCCAGCAAGACAGCTCCTACACATTGTGGATTTTGTCTGGATATTGCTACTAATATCCGTGTCACCTAAAAAAGGTGGCAGGAGCAGAGGGTGATCAGCAGAGATGGTATATGTTCAGGACATGTTGAATGACCCTGTGGTATATAATCCCAATTTTGGGGACAGTAGGAGAGCTGCAGTAGTACTGTGGTGGCGGTGTGGCTGGGCTGCATCCTAGAACTAGGATCAGTGTACAACTTTTTGGTGCTACTGTTTTTTGTGTGAAGCAGTGAGAACAACTAGGATATGCTGAACAGGTACTAGTGATAGGTCAGTGTTTTTCACACTCCATTAAGTTGTGCAGCCAATGTACAGTAACTAGTGGCCAAGTTTATTTTACTTCCCACTGGTACAAATAGGATGAGAGTACCACCGATGGTTATTAGCCTCTTCAGATCCACATCAACCATAGAAACTATAGTTATGTTTCTACATGATAGGATCTTAGGGACGTTGGGCTACCCCTGTAGCTTTGCGGGCAAGACACTTTCCCTTTTGCCTTCCCCTTCCTACACTGGTCCCTCATTTGTATTCTCTTGTGTTCATCACTGTCCCTGCCATCCACTGTCCCCATGTATTGGTATCTTGTATGTGTTGTGTCTTGGTGTATTGGTCTTGCTCTGTTGGCTGATGTTGTGGTCCCCCTCCCTATCATGACAAGTGTAATGTTAGGAAGTGGGGATAGTTATATTTATATTACTGGCCCAATTTTTATTCCTCTTTGTTTTTGCTTTACACTCTTTTTTTAAGGTGTTTCCATTTCAGCTTGCTCTCGAGTGGTTGCTTCGAGTGTACAGTTAGTCCCACCATCTGAGTTTATCTGGACTATAATTTGTATAAATGTCTGTTATATTCTGACATGGTACTTATAAGGATTTTGACAACTATAGAGGCTGCGCAAGTTCGGGATACCAGTATACAGATTTTGAGTTTGTTTTTACATTTCTATTAAAATATTATTGAACCTAAAACCATAGAAACCTAAGAATCCCCAGATCAGCAATTCCTGGTCTATCTTATGCTTTTCAGAGACCTGAAAGATCAGCTGTATATGCTGTATTGCTGCCATACATATTAACAATTGTGCCTTGCTATCCTGTATTGACGTAGTTAAGCAATCTATATGGTTTTTGAATCCAATTTCTACTGATTTTACGGTAAAGTTAATGCTATCTCTTAACGTAATTCACAATAAATCCTTTTCCTTACTCTCTCAGACGATGTGGAATTACTTCATTTTCAACTCTACTGTACTGAGGGATTTAATGCTGCTAATATGGCATCCAGAGCAGTATGATCAGTGATCATATAATATTACAAGATACTATGTGTCAAAGGGTGTAATTTCATAATTCACCTGCCAATAGATTTGGCAGCCACTGGCATACTGGAATCTACAAAAAAGGAATACGACTTTTCCTTGAAGCAACTAAATTCCTTAGAGAAACATTTTCACAGTATCTCATTGTATGTATTCCTTAATGTTCCACTTTAACCCTTCAGTAGATCTTAAAGTTATTTACAGTGTGGTTGAAGGCTACATTTGTGTCCACCCTTACAGTACTCTAGCCCCACTTTGGTTAAAGACTCCAATTTTTTGCAAAATGTATTCAATATAATATATTCAAACTTATAAATCATTTGATAAATTCTGGGAAAATCCTTGCCAAGGTGTCAACTACAAAACATGCACTAGGTGGCCACATTTAGGATAGAAAAAGTATTGCAAAGTTACGCTATGCTCACATCTGTACTCAGATGTCCATTGTGCTGGTCCATTGGAGGACCAGAACAATGGACACACAGATCACTAAAAGAGCAAATACCAACGGTGCCCGACGGACCCCATTGAGTATAATCATATCCGTCGGGTGTCCATTGCTTTAACCTGAAACCACCGGTCGAAAAAGTCAGAATTGCGGCACTTTTTTGTCTGACGATTTTTGGCGTAGGTATGAGTCCAGCCCTATGTTGTTTTCAAAAGCTGGTCATCTCATGGAACATATTTAGACATGTCCAGGTAAAAGGAAAGGCAAGGTCAGTATTACAGACAGAAAGTTCAGAAATAAGTTCTCTTTCACAACTACTACTTTTTCTCATATCCTGGTTTTCCAGTTCTGATAACCTCTGGATATATTGATGTACATATATGTGCATGACAGAAAACTGAAACCTATAAACTCAAAGGTCAAAGGAAGCAGTGATCAAAATGAATAAACTACAAGTTATCCACAATGTACAACTATATATCAACTGCTCTGCTCCTCCTGCTCTATAATATGCTACCTGCAGATGGAGTCGTATATTTAACTAGACAAATACAATAAAAAAAATTTGGTGCACTTTAAGTTCATACTCATCAAACTCCTACCGATCAAGCTCATGCACAATTGGCATCTGTAAATAATAGAAAAAATAGGTTTACCTAGCATGATGAATGGAATTCCCAGGAAAGTAGAATTATATTTTCCTCCTGTTAGATTGATGATCCCTGCGGCAGTGAGTGTGGAAAGTGTGACAGTCACAAGCCCAAGTAGACCCAGCCAAGGTTTACTTCGGACACAGTCCTGCATTGAGCAGCACAAGATGGCCAATGAAACAACTAAGGTAAGACTTGTGATCAGGTAACGTTCTGCAACCCTGCTGGTTTTCTGAAAATCTTCTCCTAGAGATGAGGACGTGAAAGGGTACATTTTGACCTCTCTATTTAACCTTTGAAAGCTTTCTACAGTCTCACAGAAAATAGATTCCCACTTTTCAGCCACCATTTCATTGATGGAGTTGATTGCCTGCAGATAGTACGTGAGCTGAATGGCCTCTGCTGACTTAACTCGATCTTTGCTGTGCACAGTGACACCTCCCAACTGATGCCCATTGTAAACTTCTCTGCCATCCTTCAACTGTGTGATGGGATAGGTAATGACAAAGTTTGTTCGGTTTAAAGAGCGAGCTGCCTTCAGTTCCTCCAAAATGTGCACTATATCATCCACTATGCATGTTTTGTCATTGCTTAACATGCAGATATGAGCAAATGTATAATTGAACCCCGGTCGGTGGACCTGAATCCTTTTCACTGCAGAGTGAAACTGTAAAAGAGAGAGAGAAAAAAAATTATTATATTTTAATGTTTTCTCCTATGCGCTGAAGTGTAGAACAATCAAGTGTAAGAAATTTACATTCAGGAGGACATACAACTCCAAAGTCGAATACCCATGACAAACAACAAACTATCAGTGAAGTAGCCAAATCATTCTTAAGATAGTATCTGTAATAAATACAAGTTCTATAATAGATTGCTGAGAATGGTCACTAATCCGGGGATTTATTTTGATTGCCTATTTGGAGTTAGGAAGGAATTTGTACTTTCACTTAGCTTAAAGGGGTTGTTCAACCAATATATTTTTTCTAAAACAGCCTCAGAAAGCTGTAAATAAATAAATTAATTAATTAAATATCATCCTTAAATCATAAAAAGCTTTTCATAAATGACTAGTGCACTTGAATATAAGAAACTTTGTAATATATCTTATTAAGGAGATTGGTTTCCACCAGCACTTCGTGGACTGTTCTCCTGCTCCTCATCTTCAGTCTGACTGCTTATTTACATTACATTCATCTCTGTATTCAGCCTCACACATACAACGCTATGGAGAAGGGAGGAGTGGAGTAAGATTCTCCTGCCAGCTAGTTAATTGATTTATTGTCTCAGTCTGTGTACTAGCATCCTCATATCTACAACCTAGCAGTGTTAGAAGAGTTAAAAATAGCAGAGTGAAGAAGCAGCAATTATGAGTGTCTTTTCTAATCTTGCTTCCCCCTTCATAAACTAATATTTAGAAAGGAACTCTGCCTGAAAAGTGCAGAAGAAAACATATTTATTTAATAAGATATAGTTCAAAGTTTAATATATTAACCTGAACTATCTATTTCTGAAAAGTTGTTTATAACTGGAGGTATGCTTTAACTCATCAATTCCCTTCTCCTACCTCTCCTGCTCTGATGCTGCCCAGGTACATTGCCATTCTCTGCCTAATAGTCCCTCTCAACACAAATAAAATGGTGTTCAATCAATGACTGGCTGAAGTAGGTCACTGCCGTATCCAAGGATTGACTGAGCAGTCACTTGCTGTCTATCAAGAGGGACCAGAAAGCAGAGATCAGTGGGGAGCCTAGGTGGTGTTGGCATTGAGTAACTGGGGACTACCTTCACACTTTGAACTTGATGGACTGTGATACCAGTGTACAGCTTGGCATGCTGAGTGCTTATTTATCTCTGATATGCCGAAAATTTTAATACTTTTGTAAGTATAATAAATGGAAGTGTTCTATTTTGAAGACATTATTGTCCTGCACTTTGGTCATAATTTGGTCTTACATCCAGAATGAATGAAGGCTCCCAAGAAATGGAGAGGTACAACAAGAACCAGTACCAACCAACCAAGTTGCAAGAGGCCCTCGGACATGTTGAACCAAATGAAACCCCTGTAAAAATGTATCTATCTATCTATCTATCTATCTATCTATCTATCTATCTATCTATCTATATCAATCTATCCATCTATCTGTCTATTTATCTATCCAAATACTTAGCATTTCTGTATGCTTATTGGACATTACCTAATTTTACTCTTTTAGCCTTTTAGGCTAAGGAAGGCTCCAAGTAGCGGGACGCAGTAAAAAAGCTCTGCGGAAAAAACTGTTTTTCCTGTAGTTCTTTTCACAGAAAGTCCGTAGAGTTTTCCTCTGCGTACTTTCTATTTCAATTATACCTATAGGGAAACCGCTGGCATTTCTGTAGGTATAATTGACATGCTGCAATTTCCAAAAACGCAATGGTTTTGGGAATCACAGAATTTCCATTATGCGTATTTTTTCTGCAATGTGTGGATGGGGCCCCAGCCTAACAAAATCTTTATGTAGCCATTGGGTAGAATGATAACTAGGATTAACTAGTCACATGTGTCTTATGTTGAAAGAAAGAAAGTTTGTCACTACAGTTGTCGAAGTATGTTATATATACTTTTCTTGTGGAAATTGAATGAAAACCTTTGAGACAAAACCTAATAAACCTAATTTTTAATGGGAGTGAATAATTCTGATTGAAACTGTGAGTTCCTAACTATTATATAAATGCCATGCATTTGTTGACTTCGGTTTAGTTAGTCTCATAGACAGCATGTTCCAGTTGACAAGACCCTGTCTTTTAGTGAAAAAAATATGCATGAGTGAAGAGAATGAGATTTGCATCACTGCTCACTTCTTTCTGTTGCCTTGAGGAACCTAGCATTAATAGCACCAAGAAACCTACAGAATGGCCCAGAGCATGAAGCCAGATAATTATTTTTTGTACAGTCAGTATTACTTACGGTGTTTTACTCAAAAGAACCTTTTTAAATATGGAGAAAAATATTCTAAAAAAAACTAACAGTAGATTTTAAAGTGAATCTACACTTTTTGGCAAGGTTGATGCAAAACATGGAGCCCCCCCCCAACCTTACATCCCAAGATGAGTGGCTTGACTTGCTATTGTTAGTGTCACTGTTTTTGTTAAATTTATTATTGTTAGTCATAATGGCTTAACAGGATTTTTTTTAAAGATTTTTTTTTTACCAGATTGCAAGTAATGATCACACAGTGAATGCAAAAAAACACCAAAAAAATCTTTATATACACTGTATATATGGAACATTGACATGCATAGAGGACAAGGGACCCATGGCAAAGATTAAAAAAAAAAAAGGCACCTTTCAGATGCTGCTTGACATCACCACACTCCTAACCATGTGCAACAGAAGATCCTGATTATAAAATTAGATTTGATTTTAAAATAAAATATTTATTCAGATTTGCTTTTTTACATTTTTCACTTCCTTGTTTTCTAAATTTGCTGCAATTGTGGAGAGCAAATTACTGGGCATGTTTTAATACTCATTAAAATGGGTGCAAGCAGGACTGTGGAGATGGAGTTGGACAGAGCTACATGTAGCCACTACAAAGTAGATGTCATTGTGCCTGTTAATGAAAAGACCACAGAGCCTGCCCACACAAACTTATGAGATTGGTGGGGTGCTGGGAGCCCAACTTAAGGACCCATTCTAAGAATAATATTAGAGTCCCAAGGGTCACAGACTTCAGCGGTGACCGCAGGCCCCTGATGTCACAGGACAGCGCCAGACATCACCGAGGAGGATAAGACAGGGCACCAGATGCCACAAGGAGGACCCTAAGGTCAGAGGAGACCCCAGAGTATAATAATTTACCATAATGCATGTCATTGAAGCCATTTTAGTTCGTCCAAGACGAATCTCAAATTGTTCGGTTTCATTAAAAAACAAACAATTCGGGATAATTTGGTCAAGTTGGGACCAATTTTGGGTGGAGTTGAAGTCAGAGTCCAACTCAGACTCAAATAAAATGATTAATTATATTATACACATTTTAATATTATATTATTGATTACATGTATAGCTTGTTACATATTTACTTTCGTAGGAATTCAATCATTGGCTTTTTAATGAATTAGAGGATCTTTACTGCTTCTGACTAGAGAAGGGCAAATCACTTCGGCAAGAGCTGGCTTGACCAAAATATCCTGAATTGTTTGTTTTTTAATGAAACCGAAACAATTTGGGATTCATCTTGGGCGAACTAAAATGACTGCCGGGACATGCATTATGATAAATTATTATATTCTGGGGTCTCTTCTGACCTTTTGGTCCTCCTCGTGGCCTCCGGCGCCCTGTCTCATCCTTCTCACTGTTGTCTGGCGCTCTCCTGTGGCATCGTGGGCCTGGGGTCACAGCTGAGATCTGTGACTCTTGGGACTCTAATATTATCCTTAGAATGGGTCCTTAGGTTGGTGGGATACTGGGATTCGGACCCCAATCTCATATGTTTGTGGAGGCAGGCTCTGTGGTCTTTTCATTAACAGGCACAATGACATTGTTTTGTAGTGGCAACATGTAGCTCTGGCTCTGCATAAAACTTCAGTACCACAAACAGGCGCTAAAATAAGCAAAGGAATTGTGCTTGGAAAGCAATGACGAGGCCGCAACATTTGCTCAGTTTTGGTGCTGGTATTCAGACCTCCACCAATTTGATAGAATAAGAATAGGAAATCAATATTAAAGAGAGTCTGTCAACAGTATATTGGTTATAAAACTAACCATAGTACCTTGTAGAGGGGATTCCACAGTTTCCAAATATATCTCTGTTATTCGGCTTTGGAGCCCCATTTTCATGTAAATCACTGTTTTATTCACATGCAAATTAGGGAAAAGTGCTTTGCCCGGGAATCTAGAGTTGAGACTAAAACAGAGACAAGCTAAGGAATGTCCCCAAAGACTTTTCCCGTAATTTATATATGAAAAAATGGTGATATACATATAAATGGATCTCCAAAGCTGAACATCAGAGACATATTTGGAAATTGTAGAATCACCTTTACAGGATACTGGGATTAGCTTTATAACCAATTTACTGCTGACAGACTCCCTTTAATATCTTGAAAACCCCCCTTTAATTTAGAGGAAGGTTGTTCATATATTTTTTCACTTTATTAAGAGGTTCTGCAGTATCTCGGGTAGTAAATGAACCCCTATTACTTAGCATCGAGGATATTAATCATTACCTTGGATTTTTATGACCTGTATCAAAGCACTGCATTGAACTCCCTTGTGACTTTTAATGTTCTATGGTGCTTTACTTTTGCCACCAGAGTAGATCTACAGCAATACCTTTCTAAAACAATACAAATGTTCATTAACGCTCCCTGAAATAACATTGCTTTGCAGCTATCTTATAAAGAAAACCTGTCTCTAGAATCATATTCTGCATCACCAATCCAACCCACAGTACAGTAAAACTCAGGCATGTAAAAAGTTGCCTTTATATTTTATTCAGTTACTGCAGTATTGTATTTTGCTGCAGTCTTACTGAACTGCCGCTAACAAATTGAAAGATTAAACCTGTTAGATGCAAACGTAAAAACATCAACTTATACACAATTATATTATATTAAAATAGACCATTATTTTAGTATAGAACTTAGCCTAAAGCCTTAAGTATCTAAATGACTACAGCAGTATGCCATTATCTATAGCTTATACATCACAAGTGCCAATTAACCCTCCTCCAACGCTACTTTTTCTACTAATAATTGCACGCTACAAAAGCTACTTTTTCTGATTAATTACCATATCTTCATCTCAGATCTTTGGAGTAGCGATTGCATGAACCAATTAATTTCTGAGGTTATGTGCCTTTATTTTCAAGAAATCGCTTCTAGGAAAAAAAAATTGTGATTTGCTGCTTAATACAGATTTACAAAACAATGGCAACAGTTAAAAAATGAAGATCAATTTAGAACAGGGCTTGTCACATAATAGAAATGTGCATATATTTCCTGGGTAATAGGCAGATCCTATTAAATCCTGAAAGATCCTTCATCATGTTAATCTGCTGTTATCATGGCTTGTTCTGTACATCATCAACTCGTCTAATGATAAATTATTTTTACTTTAATGCTGGAAACAAATTAATTCCCAATGCAGACACCTCACACTCAGATATCCGGTATAGTAGCATTTCAGAGAGAATTTATTACATAGTTATATTTCAAAAGGAAATGTTCCTAGGTTACCAGTATATATCAAACTATTAAAAATGACTGTATTTGCTTAATTTTTGATACTGATGATTAGTTACTGTCAGGGTACACATAGACAGCTGAGGGCCCCTGTACAACAGTGGTTATGGGCCCCTTGTTTTCCAGTAGCTCGGCATAGAGAACCCCTGTATGGCTCTCTAACAAGACAAGAGAAGTGGTACTATTCACTGTCCATATATACAGAATAAGAGCAGATACTTAGAATTACACCCAGAATACAGAACAAAATAAGTGGTACTGTGCAGTGTCTACACATACAGAGTAAGAGCAGATACTGGGAATTACGTCAAGTATATAAGACTAGAGAAGTGGTACTATGCACTATCTATATATACAGAATAAGAACAGATGTTTAGATTTACATCCAGAATACAGGGCAACAGATGTGTTACTGTGCAATGTCTACACATACAGAATAAGTATATATACTGGGAATTACATCAAGTATATAAGACTAGAGAAGTGGTACTATGCGCTGTCAATATATACAGAATAAGAGTAGATACTTAGATTTACCCAGATACGGGCAACAGAAGTGTTACTGTGCAATGTCTACACATACAGAATAAGTAAACGGGAATTACATCAAGTATATAAGACAGAGAAGTGGTACTATGCACTATCTATATATACAGAATAAGAGTGATACTTAGTTTATACCTAGATACAGGGCCGGTGCTCTGTGCGTGTCGACACACACAGATATATATACTTGGAATTGCATCAAGTATATAAAACAAGGAGTGGTCTATGCAGTATGGATATATACAGAATAAGAGCAGATACTTAGAATTACACCCAGCATACAGAACAAAATAGTGGTACTGTGCAGTCTCTACCCAGAGTAATGGGATTACTCGTAAAAACTAGCAGTGGTCCTATCTACACAGAATAAGAGCAGATGCTTAGATTTACTCATAATGGACACAGAGTGTTCTGTGCTGTCTACACCAGCATAAGTATTATATGGGAATTACATCAAGTAAGACTAGAGAAGTGGTACTGTGCACACTGTCCATATATACAGAATAAAAAAAAGATAAGTAAAATAAAAACAGAATATAAGGAAGAGAAGTGGTACTGTGCCATGGTGCTATATACAGAATAAGAGCAGATACTGAGAATTAGACCTGGTGGCGTGACTACCAGTAGAGCAGATATCATAATTACACCATCATACATGACAAAAGAAGTGGTACTGTGCACACTGTCCATGTATATAGAATAAGCAGTACTGGAATTGACCCAGTATCATGACTAAGTGGTACTGTGTAGTATCTATCTATCTATCTATCTATCTATCTATCTATCTATAGAATAAGAGCAGATACTGGGAATTACATCCAGCATATAGGATAGGAGAAGTGGTACTGTGCACACTGCCCATATAAACAAAATAAGAACAGATACTGAGAATTACAACCAGCATATGGGACAAAAGAAGTGGTACTGTGTAGTATCTATCTATCTGTCTATCTATCTATCTATAGAATAAAAGCAGATACTGGGAATTACATCCAGCATATAGGACAGGAGAAGTGGTACTGTGCACACTGCCCATATATACAGAATAAGAACAGAAGTGGTACTGTGCACTATCCATATTTATAGAGTTAGAACTGAGAATTGCACCAGGTTTACAGGACAAGAGATGTACCAGTTTCCACCATCCATACTGTATATAACTATATTAAATCCTGGATAAAACTCCTTAAATACCATCTCTAAGGGTAAATGTTTATTATAAAAACCCTTGACATTATAGGTCTCCATATTAAACATTACATTAAACGTAGGTCAGCCAAACCCACTAATTTTGGCCAAATGTTCGTAGCACAATGAACACAATTTACAAATTGCTTTACCTGTAGGTTGGTGCCAGTTCACGTTAGAAACACATGCATATTTGTTTAAGTGTGCATGTGTATGGGAGAGTTTTGAGGAATAGCTGTCAGTCAAATGAGTATACAGCAACAATTAATAATGTGTACAGTGTAGTATATGGGCAAAATACAGATGATACAGATGTGTTCACCAACAAGTCTGCAGAAGTGCTATTACTTGAGAAATTGCATATCTGCAGTGTGGTCTCGTGCCTCCCCCCCCCCCCCCTCTCCACGGGGCCTAATACTAGACCATTTTTTTGGTGTGCAGATCCTCCAGGTGCAACTTGTGTGATCCATGCCTCAGAAAATGGCCTGGGACAGGTTACTTACTTACAGGTTATTGACCTTCTTTTGAAACCCACACATGCACAGCTTTCTTATTTGTATGGCTAGCTTTATTTTTTTTATAGTTTTTTTTTTACAGGTTTTGGTTTATTTTGGACTGCTGTTTATTCACTGGATTATGCCAGAAGATTAGATTTTTTATTTTTTTTTTACATAAAATGTTCAGAGGGGGAATCCTTACTTCAGTAAAGTATTTTTTGTGTATGTTTGTCTTTTTCCTTACTGGGTTAGCTATCATGAGCTTATAATAACACGCATACATACAGCAGTAGGCGAGATATCATCCAGGGAGATATCCGATCGCCATATTTGGGGTCAGGAATTTTTTGCCCCCCTGAGGTTTGTTTTGCTTTACTCTGGATCATTGGGTCAGATGACTCTCACCTCAGGACAAGGGTGGACGAGTCTAAATGACCGCAGCGAATTCTGTTGTGTCCACCAGGCCTGACCAAAGCGTCACTGTGGCCTTTTTTTTTTCTCATTTAAAGGTACAGCAATATTTTCATTACAATGTTGCTTATTGTTATACAATAAAAAACAATTTAAAAAAATCTATATTGTGGATTACTCCTTAGATAATGACTGTGAAATGAGTAATGGCTATCGCTCAATATTCTAGTATATTCCAATATCTGCAATATCTGCATCATTGCCTATATACAGTATATATATACAGTATATATATACTGTATATACACACACACACAGTATCTCACAAAAGTCAGTGCACTCCTCACATTTTTGTAATTATTTCATTATATATTTTCATGGGACAACACTGAAGATATGACACTTTGATACAACGTAAAGTAGTCAGTGTACAGATTGTATAACAGGGTAAATTTGTTGTGCCATCTAAATTACTCAGCACACAGCCATTAATATCTAAACCCCCGGCAACTAAAGTGAGTACATCCCTAAGCGAAAATGGACAAATTGTGCCCCAAGTGTCAATATTTTGTGTGGCCACCATTATTTTCCAGCACCGCCTTAACCCTCTTGGGCATGGAGTTCACTAGAGCGTCACAGGTTGCCACTGGAATCATCTTCTACTCCTCCATTACGACATCACGGAGCTGTTGTATATTAGAGACTTTGCGCTCCTTCACCTTCCTTTTGAGGATGCCCCATAGATGGGGGGTTTAGTACTGGAAACATGCTTAGCCATTCCATAACCTTTACCCTCAGTTTCTTTAGCAAGGCAATGGTCATCTTGGAGGTGTGTTTGGGGTTGTTATCATGTTGGAATATTGCCCTGTGGCCCGGTTTCTGAAGGGAGGGGATCATGTGAAGATTTCCTTCTAGGTGCATAACCTGGTGAAGGGTGCGCCTCATTTATGAGGAGGCATTCACCTTATTGTAAATGACGTGCACCCTCCTCGTAAATGGGGTTACGAAGGTTGATTAAATCATAAATGTACCCCATTGAGTTACATCTTGCTATATATGTAAAACATAATACCGTATATTATTTTGTCAAATTAGTTTCTAAAACCATAAGAAAAATACATTTAAAAATAATGAAAAATGAACAATGACTAAAAAATTTCTGTTGCTATTTTACATACAGTATATGAAAAAGTGGCACCCTATTAAGCTTAATCATTTTTAGTCTAAATATCTGGTGTTTGCAGCCATTTAATGATATATAATAACTGATGGAAAGAATTTCAGGTTTGATTGAGGTTTTTGTACTAACAGAAAGGAAAGCATTAAACCAAAATTTGACCGGTGCAAAGTAGGGCACCTAGACAGTTAGTGACATTATTATTAGAGTCCTCCTTTTCAAAATGAATAAAGAATAAAAAAAAAAGGGGTTTTTTTAAAAAAAGGAAACCTTATCCCATACCCCCAATCGAGCCAGTTAGACATTATTAGGCTAAGCTCCACATTGTGGAAACTCAGCGTTTTTGGAAGAAAAAAATACTGCATATTGCAGTGCTAACAAAGTGAATGAGATTTTAGTTAACCTCAACCCCATATTGTGGGGAAAAAAAAACCCTTTTGGAAAAGCTGATTTTTTGAAGCATCTACCCAAATGTTGCTAGGATTTACTATATCTCATAATCTGATTTTTTCAAAGCAACTGACCTTATAATGAAAAATAACATTGTCTTTGACTTGTCCATGTACCAATGAATGTAAAATATTGTTTGACTTTTAAGATTGAAAATAAATCTCTGGCCTTAATACATTTTCTATAAAAAGAATCATATAAAAGATGTAAGATGTATGTAGACCATTTAAAGGAAGCAAAAAGAGTTTAAAACTAGATTTCAAAAGGCCACAAAAAATGTTATAATGTTCACTGTGACATTTTTAAGAAGTTAAAATTAAATATAAATCAGGGTACCTACTATACTATGGATAAAGAACATGTAATACTATATTTCCCTACGGAAGCTGCTACAAGAGAAAAGTAGGATGGGTTGTTAAGGTTTCTCCATCAATGACATCTGATCTTAGAGGGTTTCAATAACCAGCTTAGGACTGGTTACTTACTGAGAAGACCCCTCTAAGTTATATATAAGGAAACTGTATTGTGGTTATTAACAATCTGCTAACCGGCCCTATGAAAGATATGTAAATGAGCTCAAATCCAGAAGAAAAAAAGCTTTCAGTCTAGTGCCACCTATAGGTAGCTACCCTGAAAGTCAATAGATGACTCATTAAAGAACCTTAAAACATGACTAAGCATATTGTAGGTTCCTAGTCATGTTTCAAGGCTCTTTAATTGTTGGACGGTGACTAACGTGGCACCTACCTATAGATGGCTGTCAGTTTTCTTCCTCCTGGAGGAGAGCTGATTTGCATGCCAATGGAGATGGGGGTTGTCGTAAAAACAATGACAGTCTCTACTTCGACAGAAGTCTTAGAGGTCTAAGAACATTTTTCCTTGCATCTGCACATCCCAGTAAGGACGTAGGTTACACAAAGTAGAGTTGAGTAACATCTACTCAGGCTACTGCTTTGCTCCTCTATCCTGCTTTACACTGCAACTCTGCTTGGCAGATTGGCTGCTGTATAGAATAAAAGCTAACCAGAAGTCAATTCATAGGGAGCTGATGTGCATTACAATGAGGAAAGACCAATTATAAAATCTGAAACAATAAACCACAAAAATTTCAAGTAATTGCCACAGATTTACTGATGCAAATGAGCCGTAATAAAGACCTGCTTACAATAGCGGGAAAGCTTCTGGTAATAATGAAGCCATGATAGCCATGTTTAAGTCCCAAGGAATCCCATTTGATCCCATCAAGTTATAATGGGGCCCGTCAGGTTTCAATCACAGTAATTTGTTATTATTAATGGTAAATAGTACAGTGTTGCAGATTATTCTATTGTTGCTGTCAAAATCCAAAGAAAACTTGACAGGACAGGAAAATAATGCCAGTGCGAACAGAGCCTATGGGGTTGATGTGCTTTTATTCATAATAATAATAATTGCCCACACAACAAAGTTAACAGCATCCATATAAGGAATGCAGTTATACAACGTTAATTTTTAGTAGATTCATATCGCAACACATCACGGTTTTTCCAGCAGAGCTTTTCACAGAAAGTTTGCAGAGGTTTCTGTAGGTATAATTGACATTCTGCGATTTCCAAAACCGTGACAGTTTTGGAAATCACAGTGTATCCGCTGTGTTTATTTTTCCGCAAAGTGGGGATGGGATTTGCTAGAATCCCATCCATTTTGCTGTGACTTCAAAACGCCACGTGGGGCCCCAGCCTAATAATGTTTTTCTGTGCAAAATTTGATTTATGAATGAATATGACCATTGATATCTCAGGTGATTTCTTCCATTCAGTACTTAAAATCCACCCAGACTTTTTCCAGGGAGTCTGTCAGCACTAAATTCCAAATCCCAGTACCATGTTGACGAGTTTCTACAGTTTCCCAATACACCTCTATGAGGCCTTAATAACATGGCTGTTCTAAGGGCTATGCGACGGCTGATTTTGAAACATCCGTAAAGAAAGGACTTATTCTTTTCCATACTGTTGGATTCAATTTTGTCTTTTATGCAGAAAACCGAGGCAAAAACCTCCACAAAAAGATTATGAAGGAAATTTATCAAGCCCTGCACTCTAGAAAATAATAAAGTAGATTTTTTTTTTTAGCTTTTTTACATATACATTTTGCAACATTTTCCATATTTATACCACTCCACTTCTGTAATGTGGGTAGGAAAGTGGTTGTGATTAGACTGTTGCAAAAATTGTTGCAATCTCATTCCAGTAAGGGCATAGCATAGAGAGTAGAGTACCATCTCAGGATAGAAGAGTTACCCCACATTCAGACAACCGAGTTTCACCCATGAAACTTGGTCCGTTTGTGTGCCAGATTTACCGGTCTGAACATCATGCCGGGAGAGGGACTTCTAGAATTATAGTTATCTTAGATGCTCGGAGTCCCTATCTCCCAGCAACATTATCCTGTACAAAAATCAATGGGAAAAATAGAGGAGTTGGAGTTGGTGGTGGTTTGGCCTATTGACTCCACAGTCCTGCCTAGACTTATTGAAGAATGGTGGTCTGGTACTTGGGTTCCCCACCAATCATAGTCAGAACTCTGTAGTCTGCTCCATTATTTTATTCAGATGAATGTGCCATCAATTTTTCTATCATACAGTGGGTGACATCCACAAAAGTGCTTACTTCTAAAATATTCACCTCTGGGCATGGAGACTGTTTCCAGGCCGCCATCTGAACTCATTTCAGCAACGCTTAGCAAGCTCAGCATTTCCAGACAATATTCATTAGCCTGACTAAAGGACTCGCTAATGACAAATGGGAATCCTGTTTTATCAGGATTTCCCTTTAATAGTTTAGCAATTCACTCATTATTGTTCTCCAGAGACCTGTAAAACCTTTAATATGCTTTTTGTCCATTCTCCGGTCCAGAAAGTAATAGTTTGCTTGATCATAAATATCTAACCTGTATACGGGCAGTTGTGGTCCTTTCTGCTGACAGCAATGAAATATCAGTAATCTGGTGGGATTAAGTTACATGGAATTTTACATGCCTTAAAGTTACCAGAGTTAATGTGCATGGCATGGTAAAAATCAACCTCATTAATCAGTTCACAAGTTTGACCTGGTACAGAAATGGTACATTAAACCCATTACAAGCTGTGAATGCTAAGTCCATGGCTCTCTAGGCAGAATAGGCATGTTGGTGATACATAGTATAGTAACATAGAACATGGATATAGATATTTTGGTGACTTAAAAGCCTGATATTTGCCCCTAAACATGATCAGAAAGCCATTAATGGAGAATGTACAGAAAAATAATAAAGTGATTGTCCAATTTCAGCAAGTGTTAATATTTGTATTCTAAAAAGTCATACAAATTTTCTAATATTCTTTCTAATTTCCTGTGATAAATTGATACAAGATATATATTGGAAAATGTATAACTTTTCAAGATACAAATACCAACACTGTTTTGCTGAAACTGGACAGCCCCTTTAAGACTTTCCTGCCAATTTCGGTGCTAGATGAATATGAGTGTTAGTGAGTATGATTTCAGGAGCTTGTATATAAAGTGCTTGGATTCTAAATTCAGTTCCAACCAGGGACAAAACCTTCACAGAATCTGTATTTTCTGTTTCCCCATTAACTTCACATAGTCCAGTTTCCATCCACATTCCAAAAACGTTCTGATAGGATGATTGCATTCCTATGATATTATTACTAATAACTAAAAATCTACATAAAATTAGATTATCTATTCTTGAGATGAAAGTTAATGTGCAGTCTGACCAAAGGTGGTATTATACGAAAAGCTGCTTTTTGTTTTTAACAAGCACTGATCAGCTGCAAAACGTGCCGATCAGCGCTTGCTCTGCAGTAGGAATGAGTGGTGGTACAGTCAAAGCATGCCTTGTAAGCCATTCCAAAAATAAGACTAGTTTCATGTGTTTTTTTGTTTTTTTTTTCCATTTCGGCCAGGTATCTGTTAAATTTTAACAGTCAAAACGGAGTAGACTGATGCATTGTCCTATAAAATAAAGAAAAATAAAACTATTGAATATCAGTAACAAAAGGATTTAGTTTATAGGATTTATATTTATATTATTGCCTTATTTAAAAGCTCATGAATATAGAGGTAATGTTGCTTCATGCCATGGTCATAACTACCAGGGCCCAATAACATTGTTAATGCAGTCTAAAAGGAAAGTGGCAAGGCAGTATACAGTGGTAAAGGACCCACAGGGCCAAGCAATAACCATAATAATCAAAACCTTTCCATTCTCAAACACACTCCTAATCAATGCAGTTTTTCACACATATATTTAATCCTGTGTTCAAATATGCAGCTTGCTCTATTGTTGTCCATATTGGTGCCAAATTTCAGACTGGGGTGCCTAGAGCCCACCAGTAAAATACATACTGAGGGCCCACTATTCAGCTATATGCAAATACTACCTGACATTAATTCACAAATTCCGAAAATGCTTCTTACATAAATTTATTTTTCAGTAATACCTTGCTGCCTAGCCCTTGCCTATGATTGTTTCTATCCATGGGGACAGAAATAGGGTTCTCTTAGCTCTGTGAGCCAGGGATATGTGCTCACATAGCAGCAGACCTTAAGCAACAGAAAGATTGGGGCCCCTTCAGTGTGTTTGAGAAGATGGGGCCCAGGGAGAAAGGATACTGGTTGGCCTGACTCTGCCACCCAGTGTGTCTACAGTGTATAAAAATAGACTGGGTAGTTTAAATAATCTTGAATAATCTCCCCAGTATCTTATTCTCCCACATAACCTGGTTAAGATGCTGTATGATGAGTATCTGTATGAAGTACAATGAGTGTAATGTGCCATATCAGGGTGAACGGGGGGCCCACCTGGCTCAGGGACCCTTAGGGGGATTCACCTTTGGTCCAGTCAGAGCCTAGATGATAAGTGATTGATGGCAGTCTGACAGCCTGGACCCAATGTCCTATGCCCCCCATTTGAATGAAGCAGTGGTTGAGCATGCATGCTTATGCCCCATTCAACTGTATGGGGCTGCCGAAGAGTCGCCAAGCACACTGTTTATCAATCCTAAAGAGAATGCTTAACTGTCATTTAAATGGGAGGATCCTTTCTGGTGATGATGGGGGGTCTTGGTGGTCACACCATGGGGTCATAGTGTGACCTGTACAGCTACTCCACTTTGTCCTCTGCCCTTTTTCCATTTATTACCTATACTGGACCAGCTTCTGGCTTTGTGACTGGTTTATGTAGTTTTAGTTATCTTTCCTTAGCCAGTTTATGGGGCTGGTCCAATGGATATTAGCATCCCCCATACTATTTAGATTGCAATCTCTTCTGGGCAGTGACCTGTCTTCTTTTTTTCTCATTTTTATTTCACTTGTTTGCATTACTTGTCATTTTACATGTTTGTTTCTAACCCGATAGAATACATTGATGACAAATGAATAAAGGTTACTATTATTCTGTCTCCACATGTATGTTAATGAGGCCTAAAGAAAATGTATCTAAAGGGTTTTCCTAGACAAAAAAATTGATGACCCACCGTAGAATAGGCAATCAATATTAGACCAGAAGGGGTCCAACTCCCTGCAATGTATACATACTTGCTTGATGGCCTCGTCTGTGCTGCGCCCTTCCGCTGATCATGGGGGTGCCAGACTCCAGACCCCCACCGATCTGTTATAGATAAGGATAGGTCATAGGTATCATAATGCTAGAAACCCCCTTTAAATGTCAAACAGTATGACAATAGCTGCTTATACAAAATAATGAAGAGCTTTCTGACTTCGCTCTTATTATTTACTGCTGTGACATGCCTGCTGTCATATCTGTATTAAAGTTGCTTTGCTGTGATTGAAAGTAATTTTCTTTCCCAAATATGAAGAACAAGACGATGATTTTGAAATACTGTATGCTGGAAATATATTGGCGTGTGATTCCGCCAGTAAATCACTGGAGACAAGGTTGTGTGGTTTATCACAGACCACAGAATCTGACAAACTAATTGCTAATTAATAATTGTGATCTTCTTAACAGCTTCAAGTGGGTATTAGTGTTAGATACATGTGAAGCTCTGCCTCATCATTTATCTGCTACATTATTATCGACAATTATAAGCGCAGGGCAGATAAAGATAGAAAATGAATGGGGACTTTATATCTTTCCACACTGTATGACAGAACCTTTCTTAGTGTATCCAATTGTACTGGGTAAGAATTATAAGGTGGTGGGACACGCACAATTACTTTACAATGATTTTTGGAAGGTTTTGTTCTTCTATTGTAATCTTAGAAACATCAGTACAAATGTAATTATAGCTTTCTACCAATTTGAAATTCTTCAAGAACTTGAATATTTCATGTGATATTTAAAGACTTAAAAGTATAACTTGTACAGATGCCTTTGTTCATACATGTCTCCTATAGAAAAAATAGTCATACTCCAAAATGGAACATACAGTACTGCACAAAAGATTAAAGGGATTCTATCATTAAAAAAATCAATTTTTAACTAACAGCCTGTCGGAATAGCCTTTAGAAAGGCTATTCTTCTCCTACCTTTATTTTTCAGGTCCGCAACACCGTTTTTGAGTTTTATCTTCTTTCTTCGTTATGCAAATTAGTCTTCAGAAAGCACAGGGGGCGTTCCCCCTGTGCTCAAAGCACAGGCTCGTCATAGGTTTCCAGCGCCGCCTCTCTCTTCTGCTCCTGATGCGTCTCCTCCTCTTCACTCCTCTTCTTCCACGAGACCACCACAAAATGGCCGACGGAACAGCCAACTGCACATGCTCGTCGCCATTTTGCAGTGGTCTCTTACAGGAGACATGCGTAGTCGGCTGTTCCGTTGACCATTTTGTGGTCTCGTGGAAGAAGAGGAGTGAAGAGGAGGAGACGCGTCAGGAGCAGAAGAGAGAGGCGGCGCTGGAACCTATGACAAGTCAGTACTTTGAGCACAGGGGGGGAACGCCCCTGTGCTTTCTGAAGACTAATTTGCATAACAAAGAAAGAAGACAAAACTCAAAAACGGCGGCGCAGACCTGAAAAATAAAGGTAGGGGAAGAATAGTCTTTCTAAAGGCTATTCCAACGTGCTGTTAGTTAAAAATCGTTTTTTTAATGATAGAATCCCTTTAAGCAGGTGTGGTAAATGCTGCAAAGTAAGAATGTAGAAGTGATAATAGTTTATTTTTGTCAATGAACAAAATGAAAAGTGAATGAAAAAAAGAGAAATCTAAAACACATCAATATTTGGTTTGACCACCTTGTGGAGGAAGAGCTATATTTTAATATTTCAGATGGTAGTTTTATTCTTTTTAATGTAGCTATCCATTTAAACAAAGCATGTTTTATACTAGTCACTGGAGCACACACAATAGGTTGACATTTCTTGCTTTCTCCAGCTAACCTGTCAGCTTTGCTGTGTAGACTGCACAGGATCAGCAGAGTCGAGTCATGTAGTTATAATTAGAAGGCAGGGCGTTTAATGACAGATGACAGCTCTATTCAAGGTAACATGAGCCCCAATGCAAAATCTGTACCAGGCTCCCAAATTATAATGTATTATTTATGATATTGGTCTCCTCATATTGGGAACCTCCCCTAAAACTCCTGGACCTGAACTCTCTGCACTCCCTCAAGTTACACCCCTGGTTTCTTGGAGAACTCAGGTATGTTTTCCTTGTTGTGGTCCAACCCCATAAAGAGCTCAGTCTGAGCGCCAATGTTTTCAATGCAAATAAGAACAAAATTGTCACAATTACCAAGGGTGGTGGTATAGTTATCATGAATAAAAGGAACTTACATGAAGAGGTAATACGTCTGTTATTGGATGTGAAATATTGTAGGAAACTAAACTATGATCTAACAAAAGTATGAAAAATTATGGAGAGAAGTAAATGAGGCCTATGAGAAGGAAATTATTACTAAAGACAAGCAAGATTTTAAATACTGGAAATGTTCACCTATCTCTTACTTTTTACTTTTTTTACTTATCCCTTAACTATTTCCTGCCAAAGGTCCACAAAAGTTTGGAGAAACCCCTGGGGAGACCAATTATATCAGGGATTGACTCCTGTGGTCCCTCTGAATATGTGGATAGGCAATTACAAAGATTTGTCCAACATCTTCCAGTGTACCAAAAAGATTCGGGTCATTTGTTATCGTTGTTGGCAGACATTAAATGGTGTACGGGATGCTTGTGGGTAACTATGGAAGTTTGCACCCTATACACCAATATACCCATGGAACTCAAATTAGGACTGTAGCTAATTTTCTTACTCAATATCCCCTAATACCCACCGCCCAGCAGGAATTTATATTGAACTCTTAGGTTTTATTTTAACTCATAACTATTTTAAATCTGATAAACAATTCTTTTTGCAGGTAAAAGGGATGGCTATGGGTACAAAATGATCCAATGTTTAGCAAATCTCTATAGGGGAATCCCATACACTAAATCATAGTAGGTTTGATCAGTACATTACCCCGGTCGCATAACGTCAAAGAAAAGAAACAGACTCTGGCTCTGGCACTCTTCTGT
The DNA here is from genome assembly GCA_947044405.1 of Leptodactylus fallax. Taxonomy (NCBI): domain Eukaryota; kingdom Metazoa; phylum Chordata; class Amphibia; order Anura; family Leptodactylidae; genus Leptodactylus; species Leptodactylus fallax. The sequence goes on along the minus strand of CAMRHE010000073.1, from coordinate 2,108,187 downwards.
GACGTCTCGTAGAAGGAAGATAAAGATCGCCATACATCCAGAGAAGGCCCGACAGAGGTGAGGGAAGGCGAGTATAAATGTTTTCTATTTTTTACACCTCCCCTGGGCCTACACCTATTATACTCTGGGGTATGAAGAGACCCCAGAATATAATAATTTCATATCCGTTTCTATCCAAATAAGTACAGAGCGAACCAAAGGATCGATTAGTCCAAAATGAATCTTCAGAGGTTCACCTATCCTTAGTCCATAAAGTCAAGGGGTTCAGTGTTCTAAATTGCCCTGTTTAAAAATCCATCCGTGCCCACATTTAAAAAAAAAAAAAATTAAAAAAATCCTTTGTATTTATTTAGAGAAGAGTCTGGTGAGTCAGAGTCCGACTCATCTCTGGTGCTCTAAGCATCTGTGTAGTTCTTCAGTGAAGCTGAAGACGCACAAGTGCCGGAGTTTCTGAGCATGTGCACTGACGCAGAAGTGTACTCCTCTGGCTTCAGTAAAGAAATGCACCAGAGCGCGGACTACAGCGGCAGGATGAGTATAAAGCTTTTATATTTTTATTGTGGGCACCGATGGCTTTATTACAGGGCGAATCGGGACACAAAATCACCATTCCATCAGGACCTTTGGGTGGTTAGTGTCCCAAACCACACTGACAGATTCCCTTTTATTTTTTTTAATGAGATCCTTTTTGTGAACACCATATAAATTTTCCATTTTTTTTTACATCAAAGACAAAAGGAAAGGATGAGATCCGCTGCACACAGCAGTGGCACAACAATACAATACAGTAATGTATCAATAAGAAAAATTTATAACAAAAACAGACATTAATATGGGTGGAAGCGGTTTTAGAGTCCATTACTAATTGCAGCAATTTCCAGTGTCCTACATACATGTACATTACAAGTAAAACGAGGAGGGAACACAGCAGAAATACACATCAAAGAAAAAAAAATCCTCTTCAAGTGTAGATCTATGTATGGCAATAGTTCTATACACGGGCGGGCGGTGTATGCCACTGTACAGGCTTACAACTGCAAAAGTGCTCTAGATGGCATATCAGGGGTGCTCAGCCAGGGACCCCAAACCTGTTCAAATTTAGCAATAACATTGCGCTTGATATACAGTCATATGAAAAAGTTTGGGCACCCCTATTAATCTTAATCATTTTTAGTTCTAAATATTTGGGTGTTTGCAACAGCCATTTCAATTTGATATATCTAATAACTGATGGACACAGTAATATTTCAGGATTGAAATGAGGTTTATTGTACTAACAGAAAATGTGCAATATGCATTAAACCAAAATTTGACCGGTGCAAAAATTTGGGTACCCTTATTGATTTGAATACTCCTAACTACTTTTTACTGACTTACTGAAGCACAAAATTGGTTTTGTAACCTCACTGAGCTTTGAACTTCATAGCCAGGCGTATCCAATCATGAGAAAAGGTATTTAAGGTGGCCAATTGCAAGTTGTTCTCCTATTTGAATCTCCTCTGAAGAGTGGCATCATGGGCTCCTCAAAACAACTCTCAAATGATCTGAAAACAAAGATTGTTCAACATAGTTGTTCAGGGGAAGGATACAAAAAGTTGTCTCAGAGATTTAACCTGTCAGTTTCCACTGTGAGGAACATAGTAAGGAAATGGAAGACCACAGGGACAGTTCTTGTTAAGCCCAGAAGTGGCAGGCCAAGAAAAATATCAGAAAGGCAGAGAAGAAGAATGGTGAGAACAGTCAAGGACAATCCACAGACCACCTCCAAAGAGCTGCAGCATCATCTTGCTGCAGATGGTGTCACTGTGCATCGGTCAACAATACAGCACACTTTGCACAAGGAGAAGCTGTATGGGAGAGTGATGGAAAGAAGCCGTTTCTGAAAGCACGCCACAAACAGAGTCGCCTGAGGTATGCAAAAGCACATTTGGACAAGCCAGCTTCATTTTGGAACAAGGTCCTGTGGACTGATGAAACAAAGATTGAGTTGTTTGGTCATACAAAAAGGCGTTATGCATGGCGGCAAAAAAACACAGCATTCCAAGAAAAACACTTGCTACCCACTGTAAAATTTGGTGGAGGTTCCATCATGCTTTGGGGCTGTGTGGCCAATGCCGGCACTGGGAATCTTGTTAAAGTTGAGGGTCGCATGGATTCAACTCAGTATCAGCAGATTCTTGAGAATAATGTACAAGAATCAGTGACGAATTTGAAGTTACGCCGGGGATGGATATTTCAGCAAGACAATGATCCAAAACACAGCTCCAAATCTACTCAGGCATTCATGCAGAGGAACAATTACAATATTCTGGAATGGCCATCCCAGTCCCCAGACCTGCATATCATTGAACATCTGTGGGATAATTTGAAGCGAGCTGTCCATGCTCGGCGACCATCAAACTTAACTGAACTGGAATTGTTTTGTAAAGAGGAATGGTCAAAAATACCTTCATCCAGGATCCAGGAACTGATTAAAAGCTACAGGAAGCGACTAGAGGCTGTTATTTTTGCAAAAGGAGGATCTACTAAATATTAATGTCACTTTTCTGTTGAGGTGCCCATACTTTTGCACCGGTCAAATTTTGGTTTAATGCATATTGCACATTTTCTGTTAGTACAATAAACCTCATTTCAATCCTGAAATATTACTGTGTCCATCAGTTATTAGATATATCAAATTGAAATGGCTGTTGCAAACACCCAAATATTTTGAACTAAAAATGATTAAGATTAATAGGGGTGGGGGCGTGGCTAGCGCGCGACATGGACGGTCGCATGTGAGCGGAGCTCCGGCTAGAGCCGCTCATCCATCCTGAAATCCATCCTTGCTTACCGGTGCCCGGGTTCGCTGTCCGCTGGAACGCACTTCTGAGGCCCTCCTCCTGGTTCCAGAGCTCCCGTTCTGCCGGTGTCCTTCTCCGTTGGGTAGTAGTCGGTGATCGCTACACGTGGCCGGCGGCCATACACTCCCCGCTGCCGGAGCCGCTCTGTCCCGCGCTGCTGTGGCCTGGAGCTGGGGTGGAGCTGCTGTTCTGGGGCTGCGCTCGTGGGCCGGCCTGGGCTGTGCAGGCACCGCTGGGGCCGCTGGTCCTGCTGGCACCCGGACGGCGGTCTCCCCTCTCTCCACGTGGCGGGCGGCCATTTTAACCCTGACCGGTTTGGCCATCTGCTGATGAGGGGGCGCTGAGTCTGGCGTTCCTGGCGAGCTGAGCCTATCTCTGACGGTTCCCTCTATCCCTGCCTGGAAGTTTGGGAGCCGGCATTCCTCTCTCCTCCTTGCTGCTGGGCACGATAGGACCATCCCCTGGCTCCTCTGGGCAGTAGTGCAAGGCAATATCTGTGGCAGCCATCAACTGTCTCTGACCCATTGAAGGTGTGTGCCTCTGTACGATTTATCGTCCTGCTGACTGCTTCTCTGGAAGGCTTTACTTATAATCCAGTGACGGTTGCTGTATGTGCTATTGGACTGTTGAGTTACCATCTGTCCTCCTCTAGTTCCTCCTGGCAATCTATCTACTCCATCACTTCGCTACTGGCCTTCTTGGAGGCCTTACTTATAATCCAGTGACTGTTGCTATCGGCACTATTGGATCGCTGAGTTGCCATCCGTTCCCTCTTAGTTCCTCCTGGCAATCTATTTATTTCATTACTCTGCTGACGGCTCTCTCTTGGAGACATCGCTTATAATCCAGAGTCTGTTGCCATCGATACTATTGGACTGTTGAGTTACTGTCTGTCCTCGGCTGGCTTATTGGCCCTGGTGGCCTGACATAGAGGCTCCTACTGTGCAACTGCTATTAGCCAGAGACCTTGTCTATAATCCTCTGGGGCCGGCCAGGTCTTGCTACAATCACACCTCCTCCTCTGCCAACATATCCACCCGTACGGAACGCAGGAAGAGCGGCCGCCGACTCTCTAAAATGAGTCGCCCGCAATCAACCTCTGTCTCTGATCGCCTGAGGGGGTTCTCCAGGGCGACATCCTCTTCTACATCATCATCGCTTGAGGCAGCCTCTCCTGCCCTTCCAGAGGAGGACCCCGAGCCCACTTTAAAGCAAGTTACTGGACAGCTACTGGAGGCAATCCATGCCGGCACTTCCTCGCTGACCGGGAAAATTGAGGAGGTAAAAATCGACCTGGGCCTGCTCCGTCAGGACTTTCAGACCTTGCGAGGCAGGGTGTGTGAGGTGGAGGATCGGGTCTCTCAGGTAGAAGACACTGTTAACCCACTTCCTGCCAAACTCCAGGAGCTGGAGAGAGCTGCAAGTTTGTGGACCCAGCGTGCGGATGACTTGGAGAATAGATTGCGACGAAACAACCTCCGTATCCTGGGCCTGCCGGAGCGGGCGGAGGGTGAGGATCCTCGGGCCTTTGTGGAGGGGTGGCTGAAAAATGTCCTGCCGGAGGCTCACTTCTCACCAATATTTGCAGTGGAACGGGCCCATAGGGTTCCGGCTAAACCGCCGCCTCAGGGCGCACCTCCTCGACCCTTGTTGGCCCGTCTGATTAACAGCACGGATCGGGATACGGCGTTGCGGGCTGCGCGCCAGGCCGGCGAGCTTAAGTACAACGGAGCAGCAGTGGCCATGTTTCCAGATTTCTCGGCGGCTCTCCAGAAGACCCGAGCATCCTTCGTGGCCGTTAAGAGGCGGTTGAGAGAAAAGGCTATACAATACTCCATGATTTACCCAGCACGTCTTCGGGTCGTCCATGACGGCAGGTCCCTTTTCTTTACTTCACCGAGGGATGTGGAGGACTGGCTATCTCTTCTTCCTCGATCTCCGAGACGATGATCCTGACGGCGTGTGGTGAGAGGTCCGATCGGACCATACATAAGGACTTATGTATTACGGGATGCTCTTGTTTATTGCATAAGTAGTTTTATGAAAAGTGCGGTTCTGTTATTATAGTATCCTGTAGTCTTATAGTTACCTGGGCTGGCGACCCCCGGGGCGCCGGTGTATCTCATTTACTCATGTGAACCTGGCTCTGTTGAATAGTATATCTCCTAGCCTAGTGATTATCCATACCTTTAAGACAGTGCCCCGTATACCAACCACTGTGGGTGCACTTCTTCCCCCGTTAATTGTAGCCACGGTTAATTTAACAAATATTGTTTGTTTATGCCAGTAGTATGTCTCACACCCTTTAGGGGTGTAATGGTTCATTTCGTTTGTATATGGTTCTTAGGTTGCTGCACACCACTTTGTGTTTCACTCAGCCACGTGCTACACACTCATAGGCGGGTCACTTTTGGGGTCCTGAATTGCCATGATTACATTACACTCTTAGACGACCATGGCGTCCTTTAGTGTACTATCTTGGAATGTGAGGGGCCTGGGTAGCCCACGAAAGAGGTCGTTGGTTTTCTCTCAGATTAGGAGGGCTGACCCACACCTCATATGCCTTCAGGAAACTCATTTGGTTCCAGATAATTCCAGGCGACTTCAGAAGCCATGGGTTCAGTGGGCGGCTCACTCTACACACACTTCCTATTCCAGGGGGGTGTCCATCTTGGTGCATCGTAGACTCAGGTGGGAGCCAGGCCTCATTGTAAGGGACCCCGAGGGACGATACGTTTTTGTCCAGGCCTGGGTTGACTCTGTCCTGTATGTTATCCTGGGTGTGTACTTGCCACCGGCGTCTGATCTTGCTGTGCTCCAGTAGGCTGCGCAGTTTTCGACCCGATTCCCTGGGGCTATTGCATTATGTTTGGGTGACTTTAACAAAGTTATGGATATTGCATTGGATCGGTTCTCCGCGGAGCCAGGTTCCCCCCTCTCTGCCTCGCCCTACTACAATGGCCGGAGTGATCCGTGAATTGGGGTGGTTGGATTTGTGGCGGGTCCGGTTTCCGGAGGCCCGCACCTTTTCCTGTCACTCTGCCAACAGACATACTCTGTCCAGGATTGACCATGCTTTTGGAAATACTAAAGCATATTCTTTGTTGCAGACCATATCCTATTTACCCAGGGCAGTGTCTGATCATTCCCCGTTGTTGGTCCAATTAAATAGTAGTACGGCTGCTAAGCCACGACAGGGTTGGCGAATCCACCCATTTTGGTTGAAACTATTTGTACCACATGATCGAATACCTGATCAACTTCAGACGTTTTTGACCATTAATTCCCCAAACACTTCTCCGCTCCTCTTATGGGAAACTATGAAGGCATATCTTAGGGGTTGTATTAAGTCCTCCATTTCCTTTGTAAAGAGGGAATCCTCGCTGTTGGAGACCACCTTGGCGACCCAGTGTGCCTCGCTCGAAGCCGCATACGTGGCTAATCCAACTGATGAGGCTAGGTCTCAATGGTTGCAGACGGGTAGACAATATCTGCATATACTGCATGACAAGGCACGTAGGTCTCTGTTTTTTAGCAAACAGAAGTTTTACGAACTCGGCAACCAGTCGAGCAGCTTTCTAGCTCAACTGATACATCAAAACACAGCCTCACCTGCAATACTACGAGTACATTCAGAGACGGGGGAGGTACTGTCCAATAGCTTGGCCATTAGTGACAGATTTTATAGGTATTACAGTGAGTTATACCTCTCCAAGCTTAGAGTCACTGACGGAGAGCTTGCCACCTATTTGGGCTTGATCCCCCTTCCTACATTGTCAGAAGACCAACGTGAATTTTTAGATTCCCCTTTTACGCTAGAGGAGCTATCGGGTGCCCTGGCAGATATGGCAAGGGGCAAATCGCCGGGTCCGGACGGCATCCCGGTGGAGGTTTATGCCCAGTATGGGGGCCTGCTTCTCCCGGTGTTGCTTGACTGTTATAACGCTGCCTTTGTGGGTCCCAGTCTCCCGGAGTCCTTTTATGACGCCACCATTATCCTGTTACTTAAGCCTGACAAGGATCCGCTGGACTGTGGCTCATATAGGCCTATATCACTGCTTAATATAGATTATAAACTCCTTACTAAAATGTTGGCGAAAAGGCTAAATTCTGTTGTTCTCGACCTTGTCCATCCGGATCAGACAGGCTTTATGCCTGGAAAATCCACATCGGATAATCTTAGAAGGGCTCAGGTGATAACTCAGATTGGGGCATCATCCTCACATGACTGGGCGATGGCTTCTTTAGATGCAACAAAGGCGTTCGACTCTGTCGAGTGGCCTTTTCTATTGCAGGTGTTGCGAGGATACGGATTTGGAGAGGGGTTTGTTACCTGGATTTCCCTTCTATACTGTTCCCCTAGAGCGGCACTGTCCATTAATGGCGCGTTGTCTTCCTACTTTCCTTTGGGTAGGGGTACAAGACAAGGATGTCCATTGTCACCGCTACTGTTTGCTCTGGCGGTGGAACCCTTGGCAATACTGCTTCGGAATGACCCCATATATAAAGGCATAGTGATAGGCACCCGGGAGGAGAGAACAGCACTATATGCCGATGACTTACTCCTGTTTATGAGCGACCCCTCCCGGTCTCTGCCCAGAGCCATGGCTATAATTGATGAATTTGGTAATTATTCTGGCCTACGGACCAATTGGACTAAGTCCTCATACATGCATATTGGCCGTGCGTCAAGTGTAGCTGAGGGGAATGTGGTATGTGGATTGACTACAGTCTCAACCTGCAAATATCTGGGCATCTTTATATCTAGGGACCATAGGTGTTTTTTGGAACAGAACATCTTTCCGCTCATCTCGCACTTTAGGGTTAAGTTTAATCTTTGGGCTACACTGCCTTTGTCGGTGGCTGGTAGAATCAACCTAGTTAAAATGATAGTACTACCCAAATGTCTATATGCTATAAGCCATTCTGCTGTGTCCGTGCCCCTTAGATTTTTTAAACAAATGGACTCCCTCATTATCTCCTTTATATGGGGAAACTCTAGATCTAAGCTTAGGTTGTCATCTCTACAACGACCAAAGCAGCTCGGGGGCACATCACTCCCTGATCTGTTTCTTTACTACCTGGCAGGACAGCTCCGTTTTATTAGGAAGTGGCTCTCATCTGATCCCCTACCGAGGTCCGAGGCACATCTGGCTCACCACCTGGGTCTGCATAATCTGTGGCCGGTGTTGGAACACCTGGCCTTGTTTAGGGGGAAATTGTTGCCCATCCATGCCCTGGCGGGACAGGTCTGGCGTCAGGCGAAAAAGGTGTCCACTTATTCTGATATACCTGCGGAGACCCCGCTTTGGCACAACCCTGGTCTGCCGACGTTATTTGCCCTGCCTGGCGCCCGGGCCTGGTCGCAGTATGGTGTGTCCTCTCTTAGTGACCTGTACATACAAGGGGTTTTTAAAACGTTTGACTCGCTAAGCTCCTCCTATGGCATCCCTAGAACGCAGTTCTTTAGATATCTACAGATTAGACATGCACTTTCTTCTCAGTTCCCGGATCGATTGGACAATATATCTGAGTATCCACTTATCGGCATACTTCGCTCACAGGGCCCTGGGGGTTTGATATCTACTTTATATGCACATCTGATACAGGCCAAGGTGTCCACTTTGGACGCCCCGGCCTTGACGCGATGGAGCATAAATATCCCAACTCTCACAGATGAGATGTTTCAAGATATCCTTGAATCTCCTCAACATGTGTCACCTTCAGCTAACAACAAACTGATTCAAACGTATATTCTACACCAATGTTACTTGACACCTTCCCGTCTATACAAAATGGGACGTCTGCCCAACCCCGGATGCCTTAGGTGTCTTTGTCCACAGGCAGACTTTTGGCATATGATTTGGGAATGTCCGATCATACAATGTTTTTGGAAAGGGGTCGTGGATCTCCTGGCGGAAGTTCTGGCTAAACCTATACCATTAACCCCAGAGATATGCCTTTTCGGCGTATTAGATGAAGAAATATGGCAACACCATGTTAGAATCCTTTTGAGGGAGTCTTTATTTTATGCTAGGAAAGCTATCGCACTGCGATGGATGGCTCCGAAACCCCCATCAGTATCTCAGTGGAAGAAACTTGTTAATACTGTTCTTCCTTATAACCAGATTGTGTATAAAGGGAGAGGGTGCCCTCAGAAATTCCATAAGGTGTGGGGAGCATGGTGCAATTCTCCGGTAACCCAATATACGGCTCCCTCATTGCGCTCTGCCATTAATTTACTCATGCCGTGAGGGGTGCGAGACACCAGGAGTATCCACGACCTCTCATTTTGGAGTGTATCCTTGTTGTTACCCTTGACTTATTGACTGCATGTTTTGTACATGATAACTGATGTATACAGTATTACGCATGTCCTGATTATATTCTTTCTGTACCGAGTCTACGTTATATGGTCCGGATGGGACGAGGACCTGGCGAGGTGGGATGTGGTGCGTTGAGTGAATTTACATTGAAATTCTCGTTTTTTGGTGCGCAACATGTTATGTATTTGTTTTGATTTCTTTTCCTTTGTCTGATACGCAATTTTCAATAAAACGAGTTTAAAAAAAAAGATTAATAGGGGTGTCCAAACTTTTTCATATGACTGTAAGTCACCTTCACTAATCTGATGGTATTATTTAACCTGCTACGCAATTCTTTCACCGTGTGACTCCCCTGTTGCAACCAATGTGCCGCAACTAATTTGCGGGTATGATTCAGAATATGAGATATTCTTATAACCTCAGGCACATATTCCATATTGTCATCCAACAATCCTAAGATGCACACTCTGGGGCTGGGGTCCAACGAGACACCATGAATCTTCCTAACCATGTGTAAAACAGCACGTCAGTAGGATCCCAGATAAACACATTCCCACATCATGTGTATCAAGTGAGCGTCCTTCTGGCCACACCTGGGACAGAAAGATTCCCTTCAATGAATATCTGGAAGTATTAATTAATAATTATTAATAGTAAATTATTAATAATTATAAACTTATATTTATTTTATTAGTATTATGTATTACAAAATGTTATATTTAGTGTAGTCTTATGTTTTTAATTGGATGAAACCATATCTATATACACTGTTTTTGTTATCTTATAATATATACCTGTGTCTAAGAAATTACATGGAAATCAAATGCTATAGATATCTAAACAATATCTGTTTAGTACATATTTATTTATAAATTTAATAACTTTTTATATAATATCTTTATATCTACATTATATATTGTATTGATTATTTTGTTCATGAAGTAATACAGTCCATTATAAAGCCTATTACCCACCTTTGTGCTATTAATCCAATATATACACCTTATAGGTATTGTCTAAAGGCAACATATGTTAGCCTAAAATGCTCCCACATGATTCCTGGAAGTGGGTTTGCCTCACTTCCATCAGGAGTAGTCTTACATCCATACTAGTGGAGTACTAGGTATTGGCGGCCGGAAATGGGGCATCCCCACTTCTAGCAAACAGTGCTGCACCACTTTGCAGATGCAACAAAGTATGAGGGCAATAGAACAATTATATCTACTGTACAGTCATGGCCAAAAGTTTTGAGAATGACACAAATATTATATTTTCACATGATCTGCTGCCCTCTGGTTTTTATGTGTGTTTGTCAGATGTTTTTATCACATACAGAAATATAATTGCATTCATATTATGAGTAACAGAAGCTTATATTGACAGTTAGAATGAGTTAATGCAGCAAGTCAATATTTGCAGTGTTGACCCTTCTTCTTCAGGACCTCTGCAATTCTCCCTGGCATGCTCTCAATCAACTTCTGGACCAAATCCTGACTGATAGCAGTCCATTCTTGCAGAATCAATGCTTTAATTTTGTCTGAATTTGTTGGTTTTTGTTTGTCCACCCGTCTCTTGAAGATTGACCACAAGTTCTCAATGGGATTAAGATCTGGGGAGTTTCCAGGCCATGGACCCAAAATCTCTATGTTTTGTTCCCTGAGCCATTTAGTTATCACCTTTGCTTTATGGCAAGGTGCTCCATCATGCTGGAAAAGGCATTGTTGAGCGCCAAACTGCTCTTGGACGGTTGGGAGAAGTTGCTCTTGGAGGACATTCTGGTACCATTCTTTATTCATGGCTGTGTTTTTAGGCAAGACTGTGAGAGAGCCGATTCCCTTGGCTGAGAAGCAACCCCACACATGAATGGTTTCAGGATGCTTTACAGTTGGCATGAGACAAGACTGGTGGTAGCGCTCACCTCTTCTTCTCCGAATAAGCTGTTTTCCAGATGTTCCAAACAATCGAAAAGGGGATTCATCAGAGAAAATGACTTTACCCCAGTCCTCAGCAGTCCACTCCCTGTACCTTTTGCAGAATATCAGTCTGTCCCTGATATTTTTTCTGGAGAGAAGTGGCTTCTTTGCTGCCCTCCTTGAGACCAGGCCTTGCTCCAAGAGTCTCCGCCTCACAGTGCGTGCAGATGCACTCACACCTGCCTGCTGCCATTCCTCAGCAAGCTCTGCACTGCTGGTAGCCCGATCCCGCAGCTGAAACACTTTTAAGAGACGGTCCTGCCGCTTGCTGGTCTGTCTTGGGCGCCCTGGAGCCTTTTTGGCACCAATGGAACCTCTCTCCTTGACGTTCTTGATGATGCGATAGATTGTTGACTGAGGTGCAATCTTTCTAGCTGCAATACTCTTCCCAGTTAGGCCATTTTTGTGCAGCGCAATGATGACTGCACGTGTTTCTTTAGAGATAACCATGGTTAAGAGAAGAGAAACAATGATGGTAAGCACCAGCCTCCTTTTAAAGTGTCCAGTGGTGTCATTCTTACTTAATCATGACAGATTGATCTCCAGCCCTGTCCTCATCAACACCCACACCTGTGTTAATGGAGCAATCACTGAAACGATGTTAGGTGGTCCTTTTAAGGCAGGGCTGCAATGATGTTGAAATGTGTTTTGGGGGATAAAGTTCATTTTCTAGGCAAATATTGACTTTGCAAGTAATTGCTGTTAAGCTGATCACTCTTTATAACATTCTGGAGTATATGCAAATTGCCATTAGAAAAACTGAAGCAGTAGACTTTGTAAAAATTAATATTTGTATCATTCTCAAAACTTTTGGCCATGACTGTATATATATATATATATATATATATATAAAGTGTTTATATAATTTCTTGGATAAATACTGTAAAGCACAGCATGCTGTAAAATCCTCTCAATATAGTGTAGTCATAAACATTAAATACTGTATATGGCTGTGGTTAACGTTACATATACTCATCTTAAATATATTGTAAATAATAATTAAAGCAAGTGTATCTAATTCTCACAATAAAACATCATGTTCTACAATAAAATAGCATTTCTTTTTTCCTATTAACCTTTCCTGAAAGTAATGTCTAATTGAATGAGACACTTTTAGAGAGCCGTATAATAAAATGGAACTAGAACAAACAGCTATAATTACATTTCCAGGCACATACACAGAAATTATAGGGTCCCATAGCAAAATTTAGAATGAGCCCCATCTCACAGTAAATGTCTGTTAATGTGGTCTGGTTGGCATGGTTTTTTGTCGCTTTTCCAAGAGTGACAGAGATCATTGCACACACCAGAAAAAGGGGATCTTATTCAGGCATTAAAACTAGCTGTGCAACATTAAAGGGGTGTAAAATTTCTGGGGCTAAAATAATAGTCTTCAATATTAGATTGCTGGGTTCCATCTCTTGGGATCAGTTGTTTGGAGCTACAATGATGCTTGGGTAAGCACTTCTTTTGCTTCATAGGCCATGTCACGGGTGAATCGGTCTGAACTGCAATACCAAGTACTGCCTGTATACAATGTACGGTGCTGCTTGGTAGTAAAGAGACTGAAGCGATGTCTCTTTAATAGCTGATTGTGGGGGAGGCCCCATTCATTTGATATTGATGACCTATCCAAAGATATATGGTCTCCCTCTACGAGGTTACACCACCGAACCAAGCCTAAGACTACAAATAATATTTATGGAGCAAAAAGAATGTGAATTTAGTCAGCTAAATCTACTGCTATCAAATAAGATTAAAATGAAAATGAAAAAAAAATTAATAAACTGCAGTTGAATAAGAAGGAAATTGACTTTGGACAAAATTACAATTTTTTTTACTGCAAAATGTACAGTGCTAGGCCTTCAAATTCTTTTATTTTTCAGAGACATTTTCTAGGCACAATTAAAGGAAACCACATGATTTATATACAAATATAAGGGATTCTACACCTCAATGCATGATGGCTAGATGACATTTCTCATTGCTATGTCATTGCTAGGGTTGAAAAAGGGGAAATTTCATCCAGCGAAATGAATGAAATGTGTTGGGAGGATAAAAAAAAATGATTTGTTCTTTTTGATCCATAAAGGCAATGGTAAATATGTCATAAAAGGAGAAAAATCTTATGGACAATCCCAGGTGGCAACCAATATTTAGCATGAATTAACAACTAAGTTTGTCTCTATATACAGAATTCTTTATGACATATTTTTTCAAGTAAGCAACTATGTGATCAGCTGTTTCTAGTCCAACTAATTTTTGACCCCTTTGACACCATATGGTGTCTCAGTAGACAAACTTACATAATACAGCATGGCATTAAACATTGGGATTTTTTTCTCACATAAACTGTGTGCACTTACAAAAAAATCCGAGGCACAAGGACATACAATACAGGCAACCTTGGGAGCTCAAGCTGTTGTGGAACTACAACTCATTTCTACTTACTCATTGCTTTTCTTGGAGCTACCCATATAAGTGAATGGGACATGCTAAAGTTGTAGTTCCACAGCAGCAGCAATGCAAATGGTTGCCTACCCCTGGTCTATTCTTTACTATGAAGGTTGCTAATCCCTGGTATAGGCCCATAGCGGTCTATGGTTGCTGTATAATAGACCAGGGGGAGAGGCAGACATGGAATATGCTCTGGGTGTAATTCGGAAGGATGGTGGGAGGTTCCTCTCCACATCAGCCAATAAATAGGCCACTCTATGTGCTGCCGATACTCCAGGCCACCTCCCTGTCCAAAGCCCTATGGATCACTCAGTGGTGTCACATCAATGATGTCATACCGAACCATTTGCAGGAACTTCATCTGTTGGACCTGAATACCCACCACAGGTGGACTTCAGAGAACAGCAGTGCACCAACAAGCTCAAGATCAGTTTACTACATGACCCAGGCATAAGCCTTTTGGGAACATTTGGGAATGTGTCTATGGGAATTTTTGCCCATTCATTAGGAACAACATTTGTGAGGTCAGACACTGATATTAGACAAGAGGGCCTGGCTCACAATCTGATTGTTACTAGTTAATTAAAATAAACAATTGCGCCATTTTTATTTCTGCCATTTAGTGATTGCTTTAAATATTGTTGGTGATATTGAATGAATACATATATATATATATATATATATATATATATATATATATATATTTTAATAAAACAATTTCCATTAGGTATGTTTTTTTCTCATACTAAGATTTTTTTCTTTCCCTGCATATGTATGATATATGAAAAAATATCTCTATATGCCAGTACATTGTAAACTTAGAAAATATAATTTTTAGCATACAATGTACTGGCATATAGAGATCTCACTATAGACAATACATTATGTAGGGCAATACAATACTATTGCAGCTTGGTATAAAAAAAAAAAAAAAAAAAACTCCTATTGAAGCTTGTGGCTCAGTATTGAACCCAAGACATACTCTGTGTGTTGGGTTCAAATCCCCAAAGATATCTAATGAAAAAGGTTAAACTTTAAATTCAAAGGATCTCCCGGAAACCTCCTCATTAATATTCACTAAACTGATGTGATGTCACAGTGCAGTGAATACTAATGAGCTGGCAGGTAAGGGGGGCCTGAAACTGGGCAACTCCTGAGAATCTGTGTGAGTTGACATGTTCTTTACCCAAACATGTCTTTATGGACCTTGTTCTGTGCACTGAGGCACAGTCTTGCTGAACAGAAAAAAGACCTCTTCCAACTTTTTCCACAAAGTTGCAAGCTTGCAAGTGCCCAGAATGTCTTAGTATGCTGAAGCATTAAGAATTCTATTCACTGAAGCTAAGGGGCTCAGTCCAAACTCCGAAAAACAACCTCATAGCCTTATCCCTCCTTCACCAAACTTTACAGTTGGCACAATGCAGTCAGATGCAGGCAACATTTTTCTGGCATTAGCCAAACCCATCCATCAGCCTGCCAGACAGAACAATAGGATTTGGCACACCATGGAACACATTTGCACTGCTCCAGAGTCCAGTGGTGACGTGCTTTAAACAACATCTGACACTTGGCATTGTGCTTGGTGAGACTTGCATGCAGCTGCTTATACATGGAAGCCAAGGCTGCACCGGCCATAAAGTGACCTGAGGCGACAGCTTCAGGTGGCGCCTCTTGGCACAAACTGAGGGGCGGCATTTTTTTAATCAATAGGTAGTGGCTGATATTTTATTCCCCTATCCACACTCCTGTCCAGTCTGCTTCTTTCTTTAGAGGGTGCTATAGCATTTTTCAGTGTCCACACCCAGAAGGCAGAAGCGAAGGCTAAACGCTTCTGGCTTGAGTTATATTAAATCTGATGAAAAAGTAGTGAGCAGGGTGTAAAATGGAAAAAATTGCAATTTTTGCATATTCAGGCTTAGATAAATTGGCCTCAATTAGTCAATGGGAGAAAAAGTGGGTGATATAGCATTTTGGTTTCAGAATAAGTTCTTTCTACAAGCCTCGTGATAATTGTTGCCTGGTTCAAGAGCTTCTCTCATCTATTAAAGTGATGACATATCACTAGAATCACTTTTATTATTTATGAGATTCCCATAAATCAGTCTCTACCAATCCGTAGAGTGAAGAGGATGCAGAGGTATTGTGCTGCAGTTACCTGCACATTAAATAGCTGGGGCATCACTGTGCAGGGAAATACTGTGAAGGGGATCCAGTACAGCAGTGCTGCAGACCCTACATTCTCAGGATAGAAGGGTTCCCAGAAGTCAGATTCAATCCAATCATAAAGGGACATGGTCCAATTTTTCCTGCTGAATTAACGCCTCATGTGAATATACTCTAAGAGGCGGCACAGTTTATAGCAAGAAATAGCTAATAGTCTGTTAAAAAAAAGGATTTTTTTGTGGGATAGCCCCTGTAATATGTTGTCAGCATTACCTATTCCAGCATGTTGATAGTTAAAGGATACCTCCCAGGTTTCTTGCACTCTCATCTCCTGCTACTGTTTAAATCTGATGAGGAGAGACACAACTTGGCAGATCGAGACTGATAAGACTTCCTTTAGACTTCCTTTAGAAGCCCAAAGCTTCTTCTATAAACCTTCTACTATATATCTAAGCAATAGAACCAACCACACATATGAAGAAAGGAAAAAAATCTTGGTATTGGAAAGTATCACCAAAGTATTCCAGGCCCAGAATGGATGATACAGTAAAACAAATGTATATTGGAGTTTCCCATGCAGGATAGGATTAAGCTCTTCTTCAGGCCACTATGCAACCCACATAGTCCAATAAAAGTTTTACTTGGCACATTCCAAAACCAAGATTTCTTTCCTTTCTTCACACAATTGTCTATCCCTGCAAATTGCTGTCTGCAGTGTGATCAGGGGACAGTAGTACCCTATCACTACATATCTATGCTAGATTTGTGCCTCTCTTAGGATAATGCTAGAAGGTAAGCAACTACTCATCATTTTTGGAAATATTGCAGACGATACTGCCTCTCCTTAGAGTTAAACTTTTGGATGGGGATGAGATGCCAGAAACTTTATAGGTGCTCTAAAATAGTTTCCCTTTTTCATTTTTATCCGATATAAAAAATAACAGGCGTATGTTCATGTGAACATTTAAAAAGTGCTTGTTAACCAGTAAACAGTCCAAGCCGTCCTAAGGTGCCAAATAGAAATTCAGAATGAGGTACATCAAGTCCTACTGAGCATATCAGGTAGTTCCTGTGCGCTCGGTGATCCCTCTTGACCAATCAGTAGTGCTGGCAAGGATCAGCCGTAGTCACACTGATTCATTAGAAAGGCCAAGCAGCTTGTGACATAATGTCTCTTGGCTGGCAACAGAGAGATCATTTAGGACCTGAAAGCCATTGCATCTGTTTATTAGAATGTGGAGAACACTTTATTCTACTCTTTTTTAGCATGCTTTGTAGGAAAAAAATTTAATGGACAGAATTAATGCCCCACGAGTCCCCCCATTTAGATGGAGCAGTGGTAGCGCATGTACAACGCTACTCCATAAAGTCTTATAGGAGCGCCAGAGATCGCACAGTGCTGCTATAGAGATGCCGCAGTTCCACAGAGATGAATATAGAGACAGCATGCATGCATATCTGCTTCTCCTTAGGGGAACCCTGTTCTCATGATTGATTGGGGTTGCTGAGGATAACCCCGAAGGATCAAACACTTATCTTCTATCCTGTGGATAGATGATACAGTTCATTTGTGGTTTTGAAATCTGCACTGTTTAACATTCTTGAAGCTATTGTCATTATGTCATGAATACTAATTTATCAATACTACTTGTCAATATCACTGAGAATTTATATGATAAATATTGGTTTTAACTATACCTATGGTCAATTATTTTACTAAGAAAATGATAATTCTATAATTTTGATCGGTTTTATATAGACCTTCCACGTTTGCACACCCCAGATTAATGAGTGCCTACATTCATAGATTGTAAGCCCTTGCGGGCAGGGCCCTCTATCCCACTGTGCCAGTTGGTCACTGTTAGTATTATACTTGTCTTGTATTTTTTGTGTACCATATGTAAACCCTCAAATGTAAAGCACCATGGAATTAATGGTGCTATATAAATAAACAATAATAATAATAATTCCATGGGCTTACACAAGGGGATGGTTTTATGATTAAAACTGTTGCCCTGCTGACCCCTGTTGGTGATCATGATCAGAAGAGGAGCAGTTTATAGGCTACTGGGCCCCACCTGGTAACCAATGATTGCTTTCATCAGTAGGGATGGAAGTGCTCATTGGTTATTGGAGGCCCAGGGAGTGAGAGGTGAGTATGGTTCTCAATAATTAGTGCTCTTAGGACTCCCTTCTTCTTTCATGCAGCGGGAGCTGTCATTGGTATGATGTAGTGTGCCTGGCACTGGGAGCAGACAAAGTACAGGGAGTCCTAAGAGTGGTGAGTATTGTGAACCATACTCACAGCTCACTAACTAGGACATATACTATGTGGGGACTTGGATCATTATAGTATGCGGCGGGCTGGTGGTACAATAATGTGTGGGAGCGGCACTGTGGCATTATACTGTGTGGGGGGCTGGAAATACTATAATGTGTGGGAGCGGAGCTGTGGCATTATACTGTGTGGGGGCTAAGCTGGGACATTAATTTGTGTGGGGACTGGGGGCATTATATGCAGTGGGGGTCAAATTGGGGCATTATACTTTGTGGGGGCAGGGGATACTATACTGTGAGTGGGGAGACCCCCAGTGAATCTGCCCTCCTGTGTACACCTCTACTTCATTCTAACAATTTGAAGATATTTCTAGGTATACGCTTCAGATAAACGTTTTGCCTTTGAAATACCCATTTAGATGCCACATTTCCTAGATTAATCACAGCGACACAATAATTATGTTACCGTACATGTTGCAAATCCTAAAACTGTCAAGTTATATCACAAACAGTGCAGTGTAATCTATTAGACAGTAAAAAGAGCACAGTTGACCTGCAGGTCTGTAGACCCATAAATACAGTGCCAGGCAGGGCTGGCACTTAGAGATCATTTGTTCATGGTATAAACTATAAACAACAGTGATTTACCACTTTACAACTTTCTTAAGACTAAGCAATACAAGACCAATGACGACTACTTCAGAGCATGAAAAATAAAGAATCTCATATATGTGATAAACTCTTATACATATATATATATATATATATATATATATATATATATATATATACCTCATGCGTCAAACAACTGCACAAGAATTGTTTTAGTGACTTGTCATTTTGGCATTGTGCATAAAATGAATGAGTTCGCCAGTTTTGCAGGTACTTTACTTTAAAATGATAGAGCATAGCATTATTAGTGGTTCCCTAATGTATGTAAGGTAGGCAGATGACTAGCAGGACTAATGCTGCCATACATTTTAGATGGCTGGTGAGATGACAGATGACAGAAATGATGGGGCAGTTAGCATGCATGTGCATGCAAGTGTTAAAATGTAAAATGTATAGGAGTCAGCAGTGATATGCCCTCTGTACATGTATAAATAATTTGGCAATTCTAATTCCTAAAAAAGGTTGTCCAGCTTATTAAAACTGAAGTCCTATCTATAGAATAGGTCCATGGTGGCGAACCTATGGCACGCGTGCCAGAGGGGGCACTCAGAGCCCTCTTTTAGGGCACACACGCTGTCGGCCCAGCTAGGCTCCTGTCCCAGATTCCCTGGCATGTGAGTGAGCAAGCACTTACACTGACAGAAGATTGTACTTCTGCACTGATGCAGGAGCGATGACATCATTCATCAGCGCCTGCTTTGCGTTTGAAGGAGGATACCCGGCTGCTCTTGGGAGTGCAGTTAAATACAGGAGTACTTTATACTGTTATACTGTGCACAGGCTGTAATAACATTACATGATCATTATAAAACAGATCCTGTGCGATGTAAATAGTGAACAATAATTGTTCAAAAGTACCAAATGCAAACTATTACCTTTCAGTACAAAGTTGATTTGTATCATTGAAAGCTCTGTAAAGCCCCATTCACACAACCGTATTTTGCGGGTCCGTAACTGTCCGCAATTGTGGATCCACACAGTATTAAGGTTAAATTGCCGTGTTGGCACTTTGCGATAAATTAGTGGGCTTTGGGTTGCAGTTTGGGAACTCGGTCTCTAAAAGGTTCGCCATCACTGGAATAGGGCATCCTACTGCCTGCACCCTCACAGATCAATTGTTTCCCCATGTCGCTGTGATCTACATTGCTCATTCACAATACTTTTAATATTGGTGGTTGTGAGTAGTTGTCTATTAAAAGTATCCGCACAATTCTAAAATTGATGCCCTATCCAATGAAAAGCTGGATAAAAACTTTAACCCAGTATATTAAACAATTAACTTACAATGTTAGTATTTCAAAGAGACATCCAAAACAAAAAAGGATTTCAGAGACATAGACTAAACAAAAATCTAAGATTCTACAAAAAATGATATATGGAGGGGTTAACCCTAGAATGACGTGACACAGCTATAGGCAGAAGCTGTCAATGAAGTATAAGGGGTGATGCTGGCCAGTGGTTCTAGCAGGCTCCGACATGCCCACTGTACGTCAGTCTAATTTGCATATTGATAAAAACATATTTTTCTGTGGATTGCTGCAGTGATCTTTCACAATAAAAGTATGTATGTGACACTATTAATGTCCTTTGTTAGTGGTTTAGCAGGCACTATGTACCTGATAAGCTGCCTTTAAAGTTTCAGATGGGTTAAAGGGTTTTCCCATTAATACAGCCACAGCTAAATTTGTAGCCTGGTTATCTTTAATGCATGTAGTGTCCCTGCATGAGAATCTGTTCACACATAATAAGGAAATCATAAGTTCTTGATAAATCCCATAGACCCTTTCTGCATTTATGGTGGTATTCATTGATAAAGACAACAAGACAACAGACCATCACCACTAAAATGCTTATATGGTTCTGTTCATGGGAAAACGGAAAACCCTTTAAGGCTGGGTTCACATCTGTATAGAAGACACCATTTTGAGTCTCTGGCACAGACCTGTCTAATATTGCCACAGGACGTTATCGAACTGATCCGTTTTTCCATTCCTCTAGTCCTCCTATGGACCAGAAGAACGGAAACAACTATGCAGGTGCAAATGTACAGTATTCGTCTAAGCTAAATAACCTTAAGTAGCTAATTTTCAGGGAATTTACACCATTACTATCCTTTCCATGAAGGCTTTCCATAGTAAACTAGACAATAAACAAACATACAATCATAAATAACTATATATATATATATATATGGCTATACCCCACACACCTTAATATAGCAAACTTGGCAATGTGTTTACAAAAAAGCTGAAAATCTAAATGTTGTACTCCAAGACCCTGCTCCACATGCAGTGGTTTCTCTGATATAAGGGGATGAGTGTAAGCACATTGTAAGCAGTGCTTTTTGCTTTAGTTTGTGAGCAAGTAATCTAGATTAACCTTAATCTGTTGTATTTTTTCAGTCTCCTGCACATCTGCACTAGTTTGACCAAACTGTGGTTTCTGTTCCATGAGATTCTGTAACCTGCAAGATGTTGTGACGGTAGTTTATTTAGTTAGCACTATGGCAGATTATTAAGAATAATATGTAAGTGACTTTAATAACAATGCTGAAATTGGTTTCGTATTCGTCCGGTTTCTTACTCACAGGAAATATATTTTTTTTACTGGTTAATGAATGACGATAACCGAATTTAATCATACATGACCTTGTATTGAGGTGTCCTGAAGTAAATACAGCTAAAAGCTCTATACATTACAAATTATTGACACAAAAATGGGCACCTATGAGTGGGCACCTATAAGTGGCATTTAAGGGATTTTGGGAAACTTGTGTCATATTGCAGGGACCCAGATAGTGAAGTCCCATATAATATTCAGTCAGTTCTATCTTGGCCCAAAGTGGTTCTAGGCATAAATACTGATATCTAGGCTTAGCAGATGACTACATTTTGCTATTGTATTTCCAAAGGGTTACATTATTTTGGGTCACTGATATCACACCAGCACGCAGAGAGACCTAAAGGGGACGTGTCATCAGGTCTGACATTCCAATGACATACATCATCTGATAGAAGTTGTCACCCTGAACATTATAGTGTTTTTGTTCTTCCAAATCCGAATAGCTATTCTAAAAATATAAGCCTTTTTAGGGTTGATGCAAATAAGGATCTACTAGACAAGTGGGTGGTAACACTGCATGACATACAGCACACAGAAACCCACCCCCAGGAAAAACACAGTGTTACCGCCTACTTGGCTAGTATACCATAATAGGTATCACCACTAAAAGGACCTATATCTTTGGAATGGCTGAATGGATTTGGATAAACAAAATACCAAATTCTCAGGGTGACAGCACCCATCAGTATGTCATTGGGCTATTCAGACCTGGTGACAGGTCCTCTTTAATTCTGGAGTCTGGGCTATCCCAAAGTGGTTTTGGGCATACAATTGGCATCAAAGCCCAAAACCCACTTGTTTTCAATGCATTAAATGACCTTTTGTCACCTCATCACATTGCCAACATACAGACAGGAATGTCTTCTGTCATAATAATTTAACTCTAGACTGACCCAAAGTGATTCTTAAAATATATATATATGTATATATATATATGTATTAGACGTGAATAGCTTGACACTTTTTACATATTTTAATAATTTGGTTCTTGGCATAAAAATAAGTATGAAAGTGGGCAGAAGGCCTCATTTTAGTGATTTTTAATAGGTAGTAGGGATCATAGATGTTTTCAAAGGGTAATATTGATATTAAATTACTTACTCTACGTACTGATGGAGATACAGCAAACAAAACCATTGTATAAGACATCAGGCAGATCTCAAAAAACCCATCAGAGTGGACAGGTGCCCACTTTATACTGAAATTAATATGTGGCAATGTTTTAAAAGGGTTAAATAATGTCACAATGGCAGCACATAAGATGATGCACATCCATCTCAATGTAATCCAGGCTGGCTCAGAGTGCTCCTGGTTCATAAAAGGGGGTCAGGCAGACACTTATTATTGATTTGAATAAGTAAAGGGTGTTTTTAAAGGGTTAAAGGGAGTCCATCAGCTCCCATGTCGCTATTAATCTAAGCATAGTGCCATGTAGGGCAATTACACACAACCACAACCACACCTGGGCTTTCTAGTTTGATGCCCACAATGCCGAGAATCTTGACTTTCATTCTATATATAAATGAGGTGCCCGTAGAAGCGTGGGCATGGATTCCTGAGCCTGAGCACCATCCATCATTCTGTGTCCCACCCCAGTCCTGCCTTATTCCCCTTGCACTGAACACTGGAGATAATATGACCTTTGAGAGGAGAGAAGGGTGGGTCTGGATCGCAACACAGAGTGATGGATGGTGCTTGAGCCTGGGAATCCATGGCCAAGGTGCTCTGGGCACCTCATTACATAGTCAAGATTCTCAACATCGCGGGCATCAAATTAGAAAACACAGGTACAATTGTGCATAACTGCCCTACATGGCACCTTGCCTAGTTTAACAGTGACATTGGAGCTGACAGACTCCCTTTAAAAAATGTAGACCACCAATTTTACACTGCCAACAAACAGAAAATGATGGCCACATTAAAATCATTCACCTACAGAAAGGCTCACATTGGTTTAAGGCATGAATACTGACATTAAAATGGACAAACACCATTGTTTACTGATTAGAATTTTCTGTGTTTTCAGGGGGTAAGGCTCCGTTCACATTTTTGCCGGAAGATCCATTGCAAATTCCAGTTTGCTGGTAAGAATAGTGTTGCATGCAGTGTTATTCTTCCTCTGAAAGTGGCCACAACAGAAAACAAGATGCCCTGTTATAATTCAATGGGATCTAGTGGACACTAAAGAGGCCGTCAAAGAACAGATCCAGTAGAACTTTCCAATATATTCAACATTCATGTGTGATCGACCTTCAATGACTTTGTCACTGATCTCACGAGTAGGTGTTTCATGTTAAGAATCGTGTTTAAAGAGGAAGTAGTTATATCAGCAAGACATAAAAGAAGCTCCTGTGATCTGTGTGGTGTAGTCAGTCCTTCGCAGGGGCAGATGTGGCATTAATACATCCCACGTGTTTGCGTGGGGTCTCAGAGATTGGAGGGGCACACAGAGGTGGATTGTATGGACTGTGTTACGGCTCACTTTTTTTTTTTAAATCATCAATTACCTATTGGATTATTCCAACAGGTAACATGCAATATTTTACTGACAGATCCCCAATCCTATCTAAGCCCACCTCCTTTTTGGCTCCATTATGATGTTGTTCAGCTTCTGGACATAGTATGCAGTAGGCCAAAGAGAAGGTGAGTCTGGAAATTGAGCGGGGATCATTGAATAAAAGTCTCTATTTATTGGAACAATCCAGTAGACAATGGCCTACTGTACCACTGTGTGAGGCCAATAAAGGCGGCATTGTATTGTGTCAGGGTCAGTAAAGGGGACATTTTACTGTGAGGAGCTAGTAAAGGAAGCATTATACTGTGGGGAGGGGTAGTAAAGGGGCGTTATACCATGTGGGGGCAAGTCAAGGGATCCTTTACTATGTGGGAGACAATGAAGGGGACATTATACTGTGTTATGTCCACTAAAGGACTGTGTAGAGCTGTCCTGTGGAAGATATTGAGGGGTACAGCATATGAAGCCTGGAATTTTACTGGACAAGATGGTACATGCTGCATTATTTTGTCAAGATTTTTTGATCGGTAAATAGGAGGTTGCTACTGTAAAAAGGGAGCATGGCCTAAAAATTTTGTTGAAGGGAACCCTTTTATTAATTTATGAAATTTTCTATCAGATTCTTATTGCAGTTTTCTGGGATAAGAATATTAATTCTGATTTCTTGGGTCCAACTCCTACCCTCCTGACCATCAGCTGAATGAAATGGGGTTCAGCATCCTCCTAAATGTTAACTAGTACTACATTTTTAATACAGTACTTTTTTTGCTGCTATTTTTTCTTTAGTACTGGTGTTTGTGCTCAGAATATGGATGTATCAAAGGATCAGGCTTTTACAGGTACCTACATTTATTTAGTACTGACTGGGAGCATTTTACATTTTAGTTTACACGCCCTTTTGGTCCACATCGGCTTTTTTCAAATTGTTTAATCTGAGAAAGACTGAGCTAGTTGACGTACAAAAATAATTGGGATGAAGTTGAGTTGTACAAAGAGCATATATATGAGTCATATGTTCGCAATAAAGCTGTACAGTTACTTGATGTATGGGAGTATATACCATATTTTTGTGACTTTAAGACACACTTTTTTAGCAAAGTAAATGCTTACTATAAAGTGCCTGCGTCTTATACTCCGCACTCAGGAGGTTCCTGCAGTACCGCTTTTCTATTGATCAGGTAAAGCACTAACATACACATTGTCCGATTACTTAGAGAGATGTGCGGCTGCACACCTTTCTCCTTCCCTGCCTGATACCAATCTGTCAGAGCAGGACAGAAGAGGAGAAAAAACGCAGAAGAAATCCATCAAAACCCTCCAGCAGCAAAAAGATATGAAAGGTCGAGTCTAGGAACTTTCATGATGTCATAACCATACAACCGGTCACATGTAAGGAAGGAGTCAGGACTCATTGCCAGAAGTCCAGTAGGAATAAAAGGTATTTTTACTGGTCCAAAATCTATACTGTGTGCAAGGACATATTATCAGTATATTAGTGTAAAAGTACATGTGCTATATAGAATAGAGCTTTGTGTGTGTCTGCAATATTTGTAGCCGGGCTGTTTGTGTATGAGTGCAGTAGTGTTGTGTGTATGTGCAGGCTGTGAAGCATAACTGTTTGTGTATGTGCACAGCAGAGCTATGTGTTTATATGTAGTGTGTGTTCAGTGTTTGTGTCCTGTTTCTACGGCAGGAGCAGACTGTCAGCTAAAATAACCCCCTTTTATCTACCCTAGAATGACAAGTAAGTGACACTAACTCATCTGCTTCCTCTGACCACGCAAGACGATAAAAACCTAAACCTAAGGTGTATCCTTAACTCAGATGCATCTTATAGTCTGAAAAATATGGTATATGTGGACTGACTAAATACCTCAGTCCAGGTGAAAGTATAAAAATGCAACTCCGGAAATTTTACAAACTCTTCTTATACCTGGAGTTTTCTTTTCAAAATAAATTTGTGCTTGTTGACTAAAAAAAGATTAAGATTAAAGAGGTTTTCCCATGAACATAACTATATTTAAATTCGTAGACAATTAAAAGTTAAACATTTTTGCAAATATGAATAATTAAAAATTTTGCAGAGTTATAAAGATTTTCTTAACCATCTTAGTGGTGACAGTCTGTTGTCTTGATTGGTTGGCAATGGATACGACCATGAATGCAGGAACTTTCCGTGGTCGGAAACCCAGCCATGATTGTGTTATTGTGGACAGGTTATCAGACAGGGACACTACATGTATGAGAAGATATCCTGGCCGCCCTAAGGAAATCATGGCTGGGTTTCTGGCAAGTGCCAGACCATGGATAGTTTCTGCTTTCATGGTCGTATCCATTGACAACCAATCAAGACAACAGATGACACCACTAAGATGGTTAGAGGAAATCTTTAAAACTCTTAAAAATGATTAATTATTCATATTTGCAAAAATGTTTTACTTTTTATTGTCTACAAATTGAAATATGACTTTGTTCGGGGGGAAAACCCCTTTAATTCCAAAGAAAAGTTTTCTGTCATCACATACATAGTGAAATATTCATAAAATTGGACACAAATCACATAAAAAGCAATAGCAAATCACAGAACAAATGACTAAGTGCACCCCCTGGATCACTGGGGACATCTGCAATGCCTCCATTGATGTCATTATACAATATATGAACTATATGTTCACACTTGTGCCTTGGCTTCTATTCAGAACTGAAACCATGTTGCTCTACCAGAATTGTCAGTTCACAGCTACCTGCTGTGCCCACTGGATCCCACTGACTTCTAATATAAGATCTGTTGAGGAATCTATCGTATAGGAAGCGTGACACTGTATACAACGCTATCTGGCAACATTTACAATAACATTTCTAACACAAAAACAGAGACTTTCCCTTTCAAACCACTTTGGGCTAACCTAAACCTGAAATATGGGAAGTATCCCTGTCAGACTGATATCAGTGGCTTAAAGGTATTTAACTCTTTAAAGCCCTGGTTACCTATCTAAAATGTATAAAAGTACCATATGTTCAACTTGATGCCAGTTTTTGCGACCAAAATCACTCTTTAGCAAGCCTAGACTCAACTGAATTTGATGCAAAGCGTCACTGTCTCGGTGTTGGCACTGTCAGATGAGTGGCCCATTGTCATCTAATTTAACCCTTTCAAACACCTATTACTAAATTATATTGGTAAAAAGTGTCCATCTGCCTAATGCCTGATTTACATGTAGCATCCCCGTCTATGTGAGAGCAGTGGCGCTTTTGAAAACAACCATTACATATTCAATTCAGTAAAAAGTGGCCATCTGCCCATTTTGATGCCAGTTTTTATGCCCAGAACCACTTTTATCCAGATGGAACGTAACTGAATTTGATGTGTGATCTCCACATCTGTGTGTTGGAAGTGTAAAATCGGTGGCCCAATATCATTTAACCCTTTTAAAGCACTTATTCAAATACATAAAAAGTGACCATCTGTCATCTCTGAAATCAGTAATTATACTCCAAACCACTTCCGTCCAGCCAAGTCGCTACCTAATGTGATCTTGTACATTAGTGTCTATGTGTTGGCAGTGTGCCATCTGTAGCCCAAAGTCGATTAACTCTTTGAGAACGCTTGTTACTTATTCAAATCAGTAAAATGTGGCATGTGCCCACGCTGATGCCAGTTTTTCTACCCACAGCACTTTAAGCCAGCTGCCTAGAATTGAAAGGTGCCTAGATTTGCAGGGCAACTCTATCTATGTACTAATAGTATAATATCAGTGGTCCAAACCCATTGACAGCAGTAGAATAGAGAGAAATACTTAATCTGCCCCTATGTGCAGTTATTTACTACCTATTGTTGCTCTATCCAACCTAATAATGGATGATCATGTTATGACTGTCACCATTAACACATCCCGCTAAACTGCCCAACACCCCTCTTTCCTAGTGGAATAAACTTAGATATGGGACAATCTCATTTTGTTACCGTCACCTTTGGGTGCACATGATTCAAATCTTCTCATAGTCCTTGGCAAAAGTACGGCTGCCAGTATTTATGCCAAGAGCCCCTTAGGGCTAGCCTGAAGTCTATATTAAATTTGATATGGGGGTTTCCCTGTCTCTATGTTCGCGGTGTGAGAAAAGTGGCCCAAAGGCATTTACCACTTTAAAAATACCCGCTACTGAATTATTAAGATCAGTGAAAAGTGGCCACCTGGAAACTTTGATGCCAATGTTATGCTTAGAACCACAATGGGCCAGGAAACAACTACATGGAGTATCCTGACTTGTGAGACAAGTGGTCCAAAGTCATTTAACCCCTTATATCACACTCTTTGATGCAAATCTTTGTACTTACTATGCCTGTTTTTTTATGTTTATACTGTCCACACCCGAGAACACCCCCCTCCGCTGCAATTTCTGATAACAATAACATTTTCTTTTTAACTGACCCGTAAAAGCAAAAATACATTTAATGCGAATTAAAAATATATTGAATAATAAAACAGCTTCTGCGTTGAGCAAGAAGCTGGACAAATAGGAACCTGCCATCAGCATGGTGTTGTAATGTGACATTGTTGTCCTGCATCTCTAGAGAGCAGTATTAATATGCTAAGTAGCTGTGAGCTAACAGGTGGTTGGAGAAGCGAGCCTATGCAGCATAATTACCTTGAGAATGAGATCCGTGTGGTGTTGGTCCAACATGTTTGCTCTCCTGGATGATGTTATGATGACTCTGCCGTACCTTCCAGGTGTTTGGAGATCAGAGTATAGACGGTGTTTTGAGCGATTGACTGGGAATAGACTATCCACCAGGTTCCTCTCTATTTTGGCTAGACTGTGTTTAGGGGCCAGCAAATATTCAATGTTCTCTTCCACCTTATACCTGCTAAAACTCGCCCCCAGCAAGATTGAGATCAGCACAGGGGCTGACACAAAAAACACTGGATGGCTAGCGATGAAAAAACCCAATCTTGAAAAGCACGTTCTCAGCCCCCTGTGCAGAGCCTTCCGCAACATCCTAGTGCAGAGGGAGCTAAGGAGGGGGAGAGTCACAGGCTGAGATCTGAGGCTCTCCCAGAGCCTGGCTAGGACCATCAGGGATCACAAACATGCGGAGAGACTCCCTAGTCAGAAGAAACCTTAACATAGAGTTTAATATGCTGCTGAGAGAACTTAGCTAATACTAGGGTAATGCGACTGACAAAAACATCTCCCATCTATCACTAAGGCAACATTTCTGTGCAAAGTAGGTGGTTTGGTTGAAATATAATGTTTGCCTCACTTCTCAATGCATGATAAACCAGAACAACCATGCACTTCGAATCCAAAGTCTGCAACCCTGTGGCTTAGAGACGGGTGCGCAGCTCTGCAAAAACTCATCAGGTATTCCGAAAGTTGTGTTTAAAGAGTCACATCCACTGCTGTATTTACTCTCAGGATGAATGGATTTTTAATTGCTTGTGATGAGAAAGCGATGTCGTAAATTCTTCAGGCTTTGAATGAAGCCAATCTTTAGTGCCTGAACCATCTTTAGGATCAGGGTCAACGCAGATGATTTACTTAACCATTATGAAGCCAGGAGAGAGAAAAAAAAAGCGAGACAGCTGAATGAAGCAGGATGAGCGCTCTATCAATGAAAGTACAATCCACTTTAGGTGAGACCCATTGCTGCGTCTTCTTCTCTAGCAGGAGGTAGAATTTCGATGAAATGCAGACCAATGCTACAAGTCAAATAAACCCGCCTGGCTGGATATTGTCGATTTGATGCATTTAAAAGTTGCCGTGCTCTTCTCCTTCCAATCTCTGTCTGAAATTCCTTTCACTACTTTGATGAGGTCTTAGCCATAGACGAGAATTTGTGAATTCCATCATTAAAGAGGCTTGATCATCGCATAGATACAGTTTTGTGTATTTCATTGGTCTCAGGCGATTATTTAGACTGTCAACACATGACTGGAGAAGACTGCAAAAATCCTAGCAGCCAAGCAGCCAGAAACGTCTAGGCTATTCCCAAACCTCTCTATCTCTCTCCTGTATGCAGCTGCAATCTCCTCTTAGAGTAGTCGCCAGGAGCTGGCATTTTCATACGTTGAAATCCAGCGTGTTAATAATACCTGAAATAAAGAGAATGCAGAGGTAACATACAGACAGATGGGAAATGCAGGGGTGCAGACACAGCCCTGACCACCCCCACCCCAAACACTAAAGCCTCTGGTTTACTACTTGGAAAAGCACTCACAAACTTGCAGCTTCAGAGAAGTGTATGCATAAGGCGCAAGGAATAAACGCCCATATAAGCAAATCCAAAATCATAAGCTATAAGCCCCATACATCAGGAAGCTGTCTTCTATTGCAGCATGATCTATAGCACATCCCTATCCTCCCCCCCTCTCCAGCCACTCCTCCCTGAATCAACTGCCACAGGGGCTGTCCCTCCTGTAAGAGCGAAATAAATACAAGGAGAGGGGAATAAATCACCGTGAAATACTTTGAGAACTGGCACCAGAGCCCTCCACCCCCATGCTGAATTCACACTTTTACTCACCTTGCACTACCACCCCCATCTCAGGCTCCCCAGTGACTGCTGGTCCATGGCTCTTGCTGATTCACGACAAAGAGAATGCCAGGATGAATTGTTTTCTACAGCCACTAATATATAGGAAATAGCAAACAAGCGCAAACGGACGTGCCATGGGTGGTTAACATCATGTAAGCTCTGCCTAGCATTAGCCGGCTCTCATAGCAGTGATGTGATAACCCTGCAGTGAGATTCCTCATTTCTAAGCAATTACTATTAAGAAAACTGGGAAGGGCTGATCCGAGCCAATGTCTAGAATCTGATATCAATGATAGGAATGATGTCTATAGCCTGCACGTCGTGCTGCTGAGTAGCGTGTCATCCTTGGCAATACTGACGAATACATTGGCAGCCTATTTCTTCAGCCGTAGCCTCTAGTCTGTAACATGGAAATGGAAAGGGGAATGTGCTACTCTTTCTTTGTCCTCAGTCCTGCTGAGAAGCAGCGAGATTAGCAACAGGCTTTAATGCTGGATGTGAAACTGCAGTCTGCACAGAGAATGTAGGTGAAGAGCGCCGTCGCTCCATGAATACTTCTCAGCATTGACATGAACGTAGCATAATGATAAGACAAGTACCTCCTAAAATCCCATAGCCACAGGAGAGCCAAGTCCTTCAGAACCACAAGTAGATTCATGTTTTCTGTCCATTTCATCTGAAAATATGCAAGGAGTCGTCTCTCGCTTAAAGCCTTAAAGATGTCGTAAGCGTAAACTTCTGTCTCAGCAACCTATGGCTAATTATAAGAATGGTCTGCTTAACTCTGAAGCATCAACATGCTCAAAGAGGCATGCTATGGAAGCGCTCATGCATGTGCAGAGCAGGTCATGTGGGAAATTCAAGAGGCTGACTTAATGACTACTGACTTGTACGGGTGACTCCAGCATAGGTAATGTAGGGGATGTATTGGCATGACACTGACATGAAATTAGGTTTCTTCTCCGCGCTGAAAGATATCACTGCAAATCCCAAATAATGGGCAGTAGGCACCCAGCTGGAAGGAATCTAAGGCTAGGTTCACACGGAGGATGTTTCTCTCAGTATAAAAATGGCAGAAACCTGACGAACCCCATTATAGTCTATGATGTCCGCTGGTAACCTCTGTTTTAGCAGACGGAATCTCCGTCATTTGGGTCCCCTGGTGGACCTGAAGTGTGAACCTAGCCTAAGGAAAGGTGTCACCAAATACAAAAAACTTTTAACCATGGTGAAAGCTACAGTATATACCAGGAGTAGGCAACCTTTTTTGTTCCGTGTGCCAATTTTAATGAAAAAATCAAAGATGAGGTACTCGGAGTGCCGGTCAATAATGGTAAATCTGACGACCCCTAAACTAAAGTCATATACCACAAACCATAACACAGAAGTGCTGCCACCAGATTCTTTAGGACACATGCGTTTACTGCTATGTCCTGGGACACTCCTGTACTTTCCGATTAGAAGCAATGAAAGTCCATGTGCAGCCCCCAATTAGTGGTAAATGTAAGTGTCCAGGAGCACCGTATGGCGGCATCCTTATGGTGGAAACACACTATGTATCTGGATGCAGATATAGTCTTAGGCCACTGGAACTTTTACTTCAATGTAAAACTGAGTTCACATGGTGCATTTTTGCACAAAAAAAAAAAAGCCTGTGTTTTCTGTGCAAAAACACATCCTTAATGCAGAAAACACATCGTTATACAGAATAATGTCCCATAGAGGCCCCTGAACACGGTATTATGTCCCATAGCGGCCCCTGCACACAGTATACAGTGCTGGCCAAAAGTATTGGCACCCCTGCAATTCTGTCAGATAATACTCAATTTCTTCCAGAAAATGATTGCAATCACAAATTCTTTGGTAATAATATCTTCATTTATTTTGCTTGCAATGAAAAAACACAAATGAGAATGAAAAAAAGTCAAATCATTGATCATTTTACACAAAACTCCAAAAATGGGCCGGACAAAAGGATTGGCACCCTCAGCCTAATACTTGGTAGCACAACCTTTAGACAAAATAACTGCGAACAACCGCTTCTGGTAACCATCAATGAGTTTCTTACAATGTTCTGCTGGAATTTTAGACCATTCTTCTTTGGCAAATTTCTCCAGGTCCCTGAGATTTGAAGGGTGCCTTCTCCAAACTGCCATTTTGAGATCTCTCCACAGGTGTTCTATGGGATTCAGGTCTGGACTCATTGCTGGCCACTTTAGAAGTCTCCAGTGCTTTCTCTCAAACCATTTTCTAGTGCTTTTTGAAGTGTGTTTTGGGTCATTGTCCTGCTGGAAGACCCATGACCTCTGAGGGAGACCCAGCTTTCTCACACTGGGCCCTACATTATGCTGCAAAATTTGTTGGTAGTCTTCAGACTTCATAATGCCATGCACACGGTCAAGCAGTCCAGTGCCAGAGGCAGCAAAGCAACCCCAAAACATCAGGGAACCTCCGCCATGTTTGACTGTAGGGACCGTGTTCTTTTCTTTGAAGGCCTCTTTTTTTTTCCTGTAAACTCTATGTTGATGCCTTTTCCCAAAAAGCTCTACTTTTGTCTCATCTGACCAGAGAACATTCTTCCAAAAAGTTTTTGGCTTTCTCAGGTAAGTTTTGGCAAACTCCAGCCTGGCTTTTTTATGTCTCTGGGTCAGAAGTGGGGTCTTCCTGGGTATCCTACCATAGAGTCCCTTTTCATTCAGACGCCGACGGATAGTACGGGTTGACACTGTTGTACCCTCGGACTGCAGGGCAGCTAGAACTTGTTTGGATGTTAGTCGAGGTTCTTTAGCCACCATCCGCACAATCTTTCGTTGAAATCTCTCGTCAATTTTTCTTTTCCGTCCACATCTAGGGAGGTTAGCCACAGTGCCATGGGCTTTAAACTTCTTGATGACACTGCGCACGGTAGACACAGGAACATTCAGGTCTTTGGAGATGGACTTGTAGCCTTGAGATTGCTCATGCTTCCTCACAATTTTGCTTCTCAAGTCCTCAGACAGTTCTTTGGTCTTCTTTCTTTTCTCCATGCTCAATGTGGTACACACAAGGACACAGGACAGAGGTTGAGTCAACTTTAATCCATTTCAACTGGCTGCAAGTGTGATTTAGTTATTGCCACCACCTGTTATGTGCCACAGGTAAGTAACAGGTGCTGTTAATTACACAAATTAGAGAAGCATCACATGATTTTTCAAAGGGTGCCAATACTTTTGTCCACCCCCTTTTTTATGTTTGGTGTGGAATTATATCCAATTTGGCTTTTTGACAATTCTTTTTGTGGTTTTCCATTGACGACAAATTAAATGAAGATATTATTACCAAAGCGTTTGTGATTGCAATCATTTTCTGGAAGAAATTGAGTATTATCTGACAGAATTACAGGGGTGCCAATACTTTTGGCCAGCACTGTATGTCCCATAGCGGTCCCTGCACATGGTATTCTATCCCATAACAGCCTCTGCACACCGTATTATGTCACATAGTGGCCCCTACACACCGTATTATGTCACATAGTGGCCCCTGCACACGTTATTATCTCATATAGTGACCCCTGCACATCGTATTATGTCACATAGTGGCCCCTTCACACGGTATTATGTCATATAGTGGCCCCTGCACACGATATTATGTCATATAGTGGCCCCAGCACACGCTATTAGGTCCCATAGTGGTCCCTGCACACGGTATTAGGTCCCATAGTGGTCCCTGCACACGGTATTAGGTCCCATAGTGGTCCCTGCACACGGTATTAGGTCCCATAGCGGCCCCTGCACACGGTATTAGGTCCCATAGTGGTCCCTGCACACGGTATTAGGTCCCATAGTGGCCCCTGCACACGGTATTAGGTCCCATAGCGGCCCCTGCACATGGTATTAGGTCCCATAGCTCTCTTCAGACCCCCGAGTATAATAAGTGCAGGACCAAGAGAGGTGACAAACATAAAAAAACAATGCTACTCACCTTTTTCTGAGCTCCGCTGCCGCTCTGTTCTCTTCGGCGCTTCTGCCTGTAGTCAGCGACTGCTGATTGGGTCTCTGGGGTCACGTTGCGTCATTATGCATAATGATGCCGGACGTGACCCCTGAGGCCCTGTCAGCTGTCAGAAGCGCCTGGAGATCGCACAGCCGCCGCGGGAGCGCAGGGAGCAAGGTGAGTATCATTGTTTTTTATGTTTCATCACTTCTCCTAAGTCTCCGCTTATTATACTTGGGGGTCTGGAGAGACCCCACAGTATAATAATAGCAGTTTCGTTTCGGCCATGTTTGGTCCAATCGAAGCTGCTGGGCAAGGACTCCGCTGCCATGCCAGGGAAATAAGCCTCGCGTGCCACTCTTGGAACGCGTGGCGGGGGTTGCCGTCCCCTGGTATATACCATAATAAATCAAAACACTAAATCTTAATGGATAAGGGCAGGGGCGTAGATATAGGGGGTGCAGAGGTAGCAATCTGAGCCCTGGAGCTTGAGGGGGCCCAAAGGCATCTCTACAACATAAGAACACACCAGTATTATAGAGGTTGTATGGGACCCAGGACATTCAAGTAACGCCTCTGGGTAAGGACAGATATTTTATTTATTTAGCTTACTTATATAGCGGTATCATATTCCGCAGCGCTTTATAGACATTGTCAGTCACTGTACCATATTGGGTTTACAGTCTACATTCCCTATAAGTATGGCTTTGGAATGTGGTAGGAAGTGGAGTACCCGGGGAAAACCCACACAAACATGGGGAGAACATACAAACTCCTTGTAGATGTCGTCCTTGGTCAGATATGAATCTGGGACTCCAGCGCTGCAAGGCACAAAGCACCACAAGGATATAAATGACAAATCATCCATGTGAAAAATAGGAAACCCGTATACACCTGCAGAGGTGGTAGATATTCTCTCTGAATTAACCTACATAGTATCTTCCTCTTAAGAATGGGGTACACAGACCCTGAATTTGCCCCAATAATACCCCATTGTTCCTATGTGATTCATCTCACATTGATATATACAGTAGCTCCTCTACATTATCTCTCCATCAATTGCCACACTGGATTTTAGTTGCTGCCTGTAGCCTTAAAGGGGTTGTCCAACACTATGCTATTAATTGTTCATTTACCAAGCATAGCGCCATACATTGTTTAGTGGCTGTGTTTCATATTGCAGCTCAGTAATGTAGTCACAGACACATTAACATTGTACATTACAAAGTGATGAGGGGAAGAGGAAAGGTAAGAGAAAGTGGAGCAGTGGAGCTCAGATAGCTATAACATAAGGATAAGTGGCACCTATGCCTAAGCAGGAAGAAATAACCTATTTTGGTGCTATTTAAAGGGGTTGTCCAGTTCTATGTTATTGATTGCTGTAGCATCTTCTTTACTAACTAAGCATAGTGCCGTACATTGTATAGTGGCTGTGTTTGGTATTGCAGCTCAGCCATATTCATTTAAATGGGGCTGGGCAACAGCAGGGCCATGTGACCAATGGGTGTGATGTCACTGGCCTGAGAAGAGGAAGTGGAGCACCTCAATATCATAGTCTTGTTCTGCTTAGTCAAGGGCGACACTTATCCTTAGGTTATAGCTATCTTTCTAAGTTCCACTTACCTTCTCTCTTCCCCCTCTTTAATTTGTAAAGTTTAATGTTAACGTGCTTGCGACTACTTGTTTATGAATGCTAAATAAATGGTTTAGGTGCCGCTTATCTTTGATCACAAGTCTGGCACTATTGTTCCTTCCCACCTCTCTTTCCCTTTTACAACAATAGCTACATAGTGTTTTAATGTTGATTATATTCCATCACCCAATACACTATCAAAGGCGCCGCTTATCCTCAGTTGCCTTTCTAGATAGGTGTCTTGTAGAGATGAGCGAATCGATTCTGCAGAAGTGGAATTCGATCTGAATTTCAGGAAATCTTCGATTCGCCACGATTCCGGATTTCCTGATGCTTCGCGGTAACAAATATTTAGTAAGGACCTTTGTGACATCAGACGGTCATATGATGAGAGAGAGAGAGAGAGAGAGAGAGAATCCTCCTATGAACTGTAACAATGGGCACCTCTGGCAACCACAGGGAATAGGGTAGACAAGGATAGTGCAGGGAACCAAAAAAAGAATGACAATCTAAGCACTATATTGATATTTAAGATTGAGTTAATTGGGATAAGCGGCGCCCCTGATGCTGTATCAAGCAACAAACAAAAGCATTAAAATCACAATGCAGCTACTGTATAAAAGAGAGAGAGACAGAAGTGTGAAGATGAAATAGCGCCAGGTGGTTGATTAAAGATTAGCGGCGCCCCCAAACTATTTACTTAGCACACATAAACAAATAGTCACAGATACTTTACACATTATACGTCACACAGCAGGGAGCGAAAAGGGGAAGATAAAGGAAGATGGAACAGGAACGCTCTGAGAAAGTTACGACCAGGATATAAGCAGCACTGATCCTTGAGACATAATACCCTATTTAGTAAATACTTAAAGCTGCAGCTACTTACTAAAACTAAGTGATTGATGGAGGTCCGATGGGTGAAATTGAGTCTTAATTAGATGTGACCACATGGATGCCCCTGAACTGATGCTACACAAGCTATGAGCACCATTGTGATCCCTTTTGCTGTTTAGCTTACAACCATTATATTTATAGGGTAAGACATTAGGTTGAGAAGTATTTTGCTTGTACATTTTCTCCAGATGAGTCTATATGCAAAAGAAATATACCCCTTCCTTTAAAGGGAATGTACCATCATTATTTTATTTATTAAACCCGTATTATGAAATTACACTTTTTTCTGTTTTTATTTTCTGGTTGTAGTTTTTTTATTCTATTTTCTGTACACTGCCATCTGGCCTCTGCTCTGTTAACAGCATTTAGTGTTTACAGCAGTCTCATGGCCATAGACAGTAACAGGCTGGAGCCGATTCATTGTGCTCTATGGGGCAGTTTTGTAGACATGCTCTGTGCAGGGATAGGCAGTAGATAATTTGGGACATCATCTATTGTCTGTAGTGACTGAAGTGATGGGTCAGTGATATTAGCTATAGAGTTTTATCTTCTATTATAATTAAGGATGAGCGAATCAAAGCTGACGAAGTGGAATTCGATCCGAATTTCAGGAAATATTCGATTCGCATTGATTCCGGATTTCCTCACGTTTCAATGTATCGAATCGCACAGCTCTGCCATGCTATCTGTCCCCCTTGGCACCCCCCGTGGTAATTAAAAATAAAAACATTACTGATACTCTCCTGTCCTGGGCTCAGCATTAACTCCGGAGCTGGTGACTGAGGTCCTGCTCCCCAGGCTTCACTGCTGGGGCCTGTGATTGGGCCACGTGGAACGCGCCGGTGTAATGACGTCATCACGCCCCCACGTGACCGCTGAGGCCCAATCACAGGCCCCAGCAGTGACGTCTGGGGAGCAGGAAGAACCTGATTCCCAGGAGAGGAGAGGTAAGGTGAGTATAAGTGTTTGTTATTTTTAATCACTTACCCTGGACTTCTGATTATAAGAGAGACCCCAGAGTATAATAATAGCACCAGCTCTGGGGGGAGGGGTCTTTTTATTTTTTTACATTTTTTCTTTCTGTCCCCATAGGGGATTGAAGCAGCGATATTCTGATTGCTGCTTCAATAGGTATACGCTACAATACACGTGTATTACAGTGTATAGGAGTAGGAGGCTGTCAACCCGTGCAGACAAATAGGCTGATAGTCTCCATTCAAGGCAGGATCAACCAGGTATGCGGAGGGACAGTGATGGAGCAGACCCGGGGTCACTGATCAGACCCTGGGCTGCCAAATAGGAGCAGCGGAACCCCCTGAAAACATCGCAGGGGGCCGATCAGGACCCCAATATATAATAAAACCCCTAAGATGCCGCGGTCATGTTTGACCACAGCGTATAAGGGGTTAACACCCGTGATCGGAGCTCAGCTCCGATTGGGGGTGTTAGAGGACATTGTCAGCCGTTACATACAGCTGACACCCGCAAAGCAGGGTGCGCACACAGTTTCTGTGTGCGCACCATGCTTTCGCCATGGTTTGCGGGAAGTCCTTCCCGGCAGCGCCTTACTATTATGGCGGATGTCGGGAAGAGGTTAACGCGATTCGCTGCAAATTAGTTTGGATCGAATCGTTTTGGAAACTTCGGAGAATCGGTTGAATCGAATTTTTCATAAATTCGCTCATCTCTAATTATAATTCCATCTGTCATATCTGTGGTGTAAATGAGATGATTGCTGCAAGGAAATCCCTACAGTATTGGTGTGAGTATATTTGGTTTTAGTGGCCAGAGTGAAAATTGCAGATTTTTTTTAAATATAAATAGTTTCATGGAAAAAAAAAATCAACATTTCTTAAAAAATATGCTTAACAAAAAAACTGTTTTTAAAATATAGGTCATTATCTTGTGATACATTTCCTTTAACACCGTAATACTGTAGTACAGCGGATGTCAGGTATCTAAATATGGCAGCTGCTCAGGAGCGGAGGGAGGTGCAGTCCGGACAGCTACATTAAGCAAAATGGCCGTCATATTAATTAAACACCAAAACATAGATGTAGAAACCCAGAATGGATGCAAAATGGGAAAGTGAGGCAACCTGAAGTTCCCTTAGATTTATGCAGGTTATATTGGAGGTTGTATTGTAAATCTTGGACTGAGGTGTCATCCATTTCCAAGGTGAAAATGAGTATATCTCCAAGGGGACTCTTGAAAAATTGAGACATTTCAGTACCATCTCAAAGAAAGCAAACATAGACAGTTTTTCTGAGACCTTCACGATTTCAAAGACAACAAAGCCCAGCAGTGCTTTCCTAGGTAAAATTTCCAGAAAGAAAATAGAGGTCAATCTCTCAGCCTAGACAGATATCTTAGACATTGAAAGATAAGACTAGTAGATGAAATAAGAGGAGAGTAGACAACAACAACAGCTAAGTGCTAGACAATGAGGAGGGTGCAGTGATGGGAATTAACATTATCCCCTATCTAATGGATAGGGGGTAACTGATCAGTCAAGGTATGACTGCTGGGAGCCCCACCAATAAAAGAACAAGGTCCCAATCTCCCATCTAAATGGAGCAGCAGGTTGAACATGTTCTCCACATCTGCATCCATTCTCTATGGGACTGGAGTGGAGTGAAGTTCTCATCTCTGTCTCATAGACAGTGAATGGAGCTGCACGACTCACGGTCAACCTGGCAGCTGATTTTGATGGGGGTGGGCTGGATCTCATGAGTGGTGAAGGTCCCAGAAGATGGAACCCCACCAAGCCAGACTGTTATACTTTATCCAATGGATAGGAGATAACTTTAAAGTACTAGAATATACCTTTACAGACATTCACATATTTGCTAGGAAGATCCTCTGGCATACATTTTATGAACAGGAAAAAAGAAAATGTTTGGAATTGTGAACCTGCTGGAGGACCTGTTGGGTGAACTTGTGGATTAGATCTTTTCACTGACTTGAGCAACAAGAAAAAGAAACAAGATGCCACCACAAAGAGCAGTCTTCCATACTGCCATTTTTTGAAGTTGGTGACCAGGGACCTTGAGACTATTGGCTATTCAGCAGCAGAAAAGCCCTGGGAAGGATATGGAGGTATGGAAAATGTAGTCCTAATCACTAGAAAACCTTCAGACAAAATGGTAATGTTGTAAAAATGGACTTAAAGCAACATGATGCTTGACCTCCTTAATGACAAGGACTGTTGGTATAGTGGACGGGTGTGAAAACTTGGTAGACCTTGGGAGCATGCTTGAGCAGGCTAAGAAAGCTAAACCAATCATAGGAGAATATTAGTATGACTTCTGTAAATTCCACTAAATTGCTACATTCTATGACAACCCAAAAACTGTTTGTTAATTTATATCAGCCTGCCCTATCAATTTATGGTATATGTCCAGTCTGCCCTTGCTGGCTATGTTTAATCGTCTCTTTAGCAAATCTCCTATTCATCCCAGCGACTATTAATATCAATTCATGGTATATATTCCATCCACTTCAGCACGCTGTTTATTCACCCGTCCACTATTAAACAAAAACATCCACATAAATCAAACCGTCTATAGTCTCTGACAAAGCTGGTCCACCTTCTTCCTCTAATCCCAACTTTCCGACCACACATAGAATCCTGCAAAGCTTATTCATATTCACCATATCCCCTCTCCTTCACCTGTCCCTTTTAAAGAGTTTTTCCAGGCTAAAAATATTGATGACATCAAGGCAGGTCATTAATATCGGATTGGTGAAGGTCTGAGGCCCGGCACATCCATCGATTAGCTATTCTCACCACCTAATATACACAGATTGGAACAGGACGCAGACAGCATCATCACCACGGATCAAGATTTATGCCCGGCAAGCATCTACGTGAAGGATCTGTACTTCTCAATTCTACACACCTCTGGCTTGGAGGCTAAGAAATTTTTTTCTTTAAACTATGAAATTTCAGTACCATGCCAAAAAACTTCTAAGAATTGATCAAATTTATCTTTACTACAAATTGCTTCTTAATATACAAGAGGATCTACCACCATCTAAAGGGCACAGTTATTGGGAGACCATGCTTTCAACTTATGTGAATCTGTTACTGGTTTGATGAAAGGGGTCTTTGGTCTTTGACGATGAGTAATATTCTTTATTAATTTTAGCTACAGTACAGACCAAAAGTTTGGACACACCTTCTCATTCCAAGAGTTTTCTGTATTTTCATGACTATAAAAATTGTAGATTCACACTGAAGGCATCAAAACTATGAATTAACACATGTGGAATTATATACTTACAAAAAAGTGTGAAACAACTGAAAATATGTCTTATATTCTAGGTTCTTCAAAGTAGCCACCTTTTGCTTTGATTACTGCTTTTCACACTCTTGGCATTCTCTTGATGAGCTTCAAGAGGTAGTCACCTGAAATGGTTTTCACTTCACAGGTGTGCCCTGTCAGGTTTAATAAGTGGGATTCCTTGCCTTATGAATGGGGTTGGGACCATCAGTTGTGTTGTTCAGAAGTCAGGTGGATACACAGCTGATATTCCTACTAAATGGAGTGTTAGAATTTGTATTATGGCAAGAAAAAATCAGCTAAGTAAAGAAAAACGAGTGGCCATCATTACTTTAAGAAATGAAGGTCAGTCAGTCCGAAAAATTGGGAAAACTTTGAAAGTGTCCCCAAGTGCAGTGGCCAAAACCATCAAGCGCTACAAAGAAACTGGCTCACATGAGGAAAGGAAGACCAATAGTCACCTCTGCTGCGGAGGATAAGTTCATCCGAGTCACCAGCCTCAGAAATCGCAGGTTAACAGCAGCTCAGATGAGAGACCAGGTCAATGCCACACAGAGTTCTAGCAGCAGACACATCTCTACAACAGCTGTTAAGAGGAGACTGTGTGCAGCAGGCCTTCATGGTAAAATAGCTGCTAGGAAACCACTGCTAAGGACAGGCAACAAGCAGAAGAGACTTGTTTGAGCTAAAGAACACAAGGAATGGACATTAGACCTGTGGAAATCTGTGCTTTGGTCTGATGAGTCCAAATTTGAGATCTTTGGTTCCAACCACCGTGTCTTTGTGCGACACAGAAAAGGTGAACGAATGGACTCTACATTCCTGGTTCCCACCGTGAAGCATGGAGGAGGAGGAGGTGTGATGGTGTG
Source organism: Leptodactylus fallax (assembly GCA_947044405.1). Lineage (NCBI taxonomy): Eukaryota > Metazoa > Chordata > Amphibia > Anura > Leptodactylidae > Leptodactylus > Leptodactylus fallax. The sequence goes on along the minus strand of CAMRHE010000073.1, from coordinate 2,066,144 downwards.
GGAGTGCTTTGCTGGTGACACTGTTGGGGATTTATTCAAAATTGAAGGAATACTGAACCAGCATGGTTACCACAGCAGCTTGCAGCGGCATGCTATTCCATCCGGTTTGCGTTTAGATGGACCATCATTTATTTTTCAACAGGACAATGACCCCCAAACACACCTCCAGAGTGTGTAAGAGCTATTTGACCAAGAAGGAGAGTGATGGGGTGCTACGCCAGATGACCTGGCCTCCACAGTCACCAGACCTGAACCCAATCGAGATGGTTTGGAGTGAGCTGGACCGCAGAGTGAAGGCAAAAGGGCCAACAAATGCTAAGAATCTCTGGGAACTCCTTCAAGACTTTTGGAAGACCATTTCAGGTGACTACCTCTTGAAGCTCATCAAGAGAATGCCAAGAGTGTGCAAAGCAGTAATCAAAGCAAAAGGTGGCTACTTTGAAGAACCTAGAATATAAGACATATTTTCAGTTGTTTCACACTTTTTTGTTAAGTATATAATTCCACATGTGTTAATTCATAGTTTTTATGCCTTCAGTGTGAATCTACAATTTTTATAGTCATGAAAATACAGAAAACTCTTGGAATGAGAAGGTGTGTCCAAACTTTTGGTCTGTACTGTATATATTTCATAAACAAGCCAGGGATGTACACCAATGGTTCACAACAGGGGTTGTTTTTAGGAAGATTCTCAAGTATCCAAATTGGAGGACATTGTAATGGGAATGATCAAAGTTATTTACCCCACAACTTAAGGTGGAGAAGGATCAGACCATCCACTTGATTCCTACTTTTGATGGGGTCTGAGATAAAGTGACAAAAGAAAGACTTATAATTCACATGGATTGTGACTGACTTGTGACTGTGACTGTAAGTCATGTGATTGGGAGATTTCTACAACTCTTGTTGCTAAGCCTAAAATGACTGTCTGTTCCTTAAGATAGACCATGAGCCATAGACACAATGGTCTGGAGCAGAGAATTTTCTATGGTTGAGTTTTGTAGGCATACTCTGTGATCTGGGTATAGAGGGAGGCAAATAAGCTGTGAAATCCTCTATTGTGACTAGTGGATTCTGTGTCTAATCTACATATACATGATAGCTGTGATCATCAGGCTGTTGAAAAGAAATATCCTGCAGAAAACAGGAAGTCTCAGCATATTATTTGGCTTAGTAACCAAAGTCAGAACTACAGATTTTTTGGATTTTTTTTTTCAAAATATCAATAATAAAATGGGAAATTTTTTAAAAGCCCACCAAATATTCTTGAAAAATGTGAAACATAAAACTTGATTTAAAAAATGCATTATTTTCTGGTGACACATTCTCTTCAAATAGTGACTGCATATGGTATTATATCTTCCTGCTTCATATGTTGGTTATCTTTGGATCATAACTATCATTCTGAGCACCCCTGTTCCGGCTTCCCTTATTTTACCCTTTTTCCCTGTGCTATCTAATGCATAATGTGTCTGTGACTATTTGCTCATATGTGCTAACTAAACTGGGCGCTGCTTATCTCCAACCATCAGCCTGGCACTATCCTATCTCTACATCTCTCCACATTTCAAATAGCTACATAGTGCTTTCAATGTTGTCTACTTTGTCACCCAGTAAACCTGAAGAGGCAATGCTTATCCTCAGCAGCTTTGCTACTTAGGGCTATGGCATTCTATCTCTAGCTCTATATCTTTCCCAACATGATCATCAATATTGTACTTTCCTTGCCTACCATCTCTCGTGGGATTACTTCTCCATCCACTTCTCTGTCTTACCATAGGCACTGCTGTTTTCCATCCCACTGTAACACCCCTTTGGGCCGACCTCTGTAGGCAGGGTGTGTTGTAGTTCTCACCTCACTATGGCGCAGTGCCTCCACCCGAATCTTGCTAGGAGCTCTATAGGAATTCAGGAGGGTCTTCCTCTTCTGCTAGGGGGTCGACTTGGGAAACCCCCACCTAAGCTCAGTACACACTCACAAATGTTGAGGGTAAAACTACTTAACTGGTTTATTATGAGAAGGGTAAACAAGGGCAAACTTGATAAAATGCGAACAGAGAAATGTTTCAGTAATTCACATGACAACGCACAGGTACATCCTATAGTATTAACCCCCTAGTGGTAGGAATGGACTTTGTGCCAGGCCTGGCGGGTATAATAAACTATAGGGAATAGTGACCCACAGATGATAGTCATCACACACATGCCATCATACTGCAGGTAACAGCGTACGCTCCTAAATAACAGCACACAATGCAGAATTACTAATGGCTGCAGCAATAAACAGAACAGTCCATCCGTTGGGGCCCAGTTGCTGCGGACGATGGCGCGCATTCAGGAAACGGTGCATTATAGACACAGCAGGTCTTTTCTTCCACAGTTCTCATAAACCTTCTAACAGCAGTACAGCAAATTCCAGTAAAGGCTACTCACTAACTCTTGCAGGGAATCTGGTGCCAGCCTGGAGTCTCACAGGGTGCTGCAGCTTTCAGGTGACAGGATACTAATGGAGTATGAGGCAGGAGTCTTCTTGGATGCGGCCCTGGGAACCTTTTAGGAGTCTGGTCACTCTGGACAGGTGGTGGTGCTGCTGCAGGGATGCTACTTCTCCCCTCAGAGTGAGCTGGTGGGCTGGCAGGACTGTCTCTATGTCCTGGCTTACCCAGTGCCAAGCTATGTGCCCCCTGGCAGTTGCTAGAAGAAGCCCCTTCTGCAGCCCATGTGGCTGTCCTCGCTCTTTCCTGTGCAGACCTTTCCCATAATTCCCTGCTCAGCCAATCAGTCCCTTTCTCTGATACTTCTCCCCCTGGAGTAAGGGGTGTAGGGAAATGTAATCCGCTGTCCCTCAGCATAAAATGGCTGATGTCTGCTGTAATGGGTCCTGTATTGGCATTAACTGCGGCATCTGCTGTATGCAAAGTGCTCCTTGCAGGGGTTACACCACATATATGATTTCTTGATCAGTTTTGGTCTACCCTGACAGGACTGCGTTATAAGGTCTAGTCACATGATTGCAGTCCTGCTCCTGTAGCGGTAGGAATTATGTTTGCTTACATTGTAAATGGTGCACAGTTGTGTGATATTTTTGGTGCATTTGTGTGTTTTTACAGTGCTTGGTGTTTTTTCAAAACATAGCATGCTAAAGGCATGGCATTACCTATTAGATGATATTTGTCAATTGATTTTTTTTTATTGATATTTAGTGTTTTATACAGTATGTCGTTGTATGTATAGGTATGTATGTATGTATGTGTAGCTTTTTTATTCGCTATGATTAAAAGCTAGTTTTATATGTGCTGCCACCTTTTTGGTGATCTCTCTTTCATATCACACGATATGTCTCACCCAACCAGCCAGCCAGTACCCTGGTTCACACTGATGAGAGGCAAAAACCTCAAAACAGCTGTCTGCAAATGGTTCCCCCTTCCTTCTGGTGAGTTCCTGTTTTTTGTGAAGGAAATATTCAGGCTTGGCTTTATTCCCAGATTATGCTAGTAGGCTTTGGGAAAATCAGGCATTGATCTATAGGGAGCTACCGTCCAAAAGGTGGTGCTAGACCAAGTTTGACTTTTTTACCTATGTCTGATTTGCCTTTTAGATAGGGACAGATATGCTGGCTACTTTAGACATACAGTATATATGATGGATATAATGTATACTGTATGTCTAAAGTAGCCAGCCTTATGTATACTGAACATATAAGTGCAATAGTAGAGTGAAACACATGGGCAATTGTCCTATCAATCGGACAGCAATCAATATGTCTCACCCACCCAGCCAGCCAGTACCCTGGTTCACACAGATGAGAGGCAAAAACCTCAAAACAGCTGTCTGCAAATGGTTCCCTCTTTCTTTGTGAGGAGAGATTCTGTCTTGGCTTTATTCCCAGATTATGATACTTGGTTTCATGAAAGCCAGGCATTGATCTATAAGGATCTACAATCCAGAAGATATCAGTAGAGCAAGTTCCCCTTTTCCACAAAGGAAGACTTATTTACATATTCCTTTCCTAGAATTCTTAGAAGGTCATGCATGGTCTAAAAAGTCCCAGTACTCTGTAAAGCAGCCTCTTTGAGGAAACATCTCTTTAATGGCACATAGGATCCCTTCTGACCCATGTCTAGGACTTCTCACCCACCCACTTGGTAACCTGCTTTGCACTGATGAGAGGCAATAATCTTGAAACAGCTGTCTTCCGGTGAGTTCCTGTTTCTTGTGAAGGAAATATTCAGGCTTGGCCTTATTCCCAGATTATGCTAGTAGGCTTAGGGAAAATCAGGCATTGATCTATAGGGAGCTACCTTCCAAAAGGTGGTGCTAGACCAAGTTCCACTTTTCCATGAATGAAGACTTATTTATACAGTATATACTGTACCTTTGTCTGATTTGCCTTTTAGATTGGGACAGAAACTTGAAAGGATTATGCTGGCGACTTTAGACATACAGTATATATGATGGATATGATGTATACTGTATGTCTAAAGTAGCCAGCATTATGTATACTGAACATACAGTGGGGAAAAAAAGTATTTAGTTAGCCACCAATTGTGCAAGTTCTACCATTTAAAAAGATGAGGTCGGCCTGTAATTGACATCATAGGTAGACGTCAACTATGAGAGACAAAATGAGAAAACATATCTAGAAAATCACATTGTCAGATTTTTAAATAATTTATTTGCAAATTATGGTGGAAAATAAGTATTTGGTCAATAACAAAAGTTCATCTCAATACTTTGTTATATATCCTTTGTTGGCAATAACAGAGGTCAGACGTTTTCTGTAAGTCTTCACAAGGTTGGCACACACTGTTGCTGATATGTTGGCCCATTCCTCCATGCAGATCTCCTCTAGAGCAGGGATGTTTTGGGGCTGTCGCTGGGCAACACGGACTTTCAACTCCCTGCAAAGGTTTTCTATGGGGTTGAGATCTGGAGACTGGCTAGGCCACTCCAGGACCTTGAAATACTTCTTACGAAGCCACTCCTTCGTTGCCCTGGCAGTATGCTTGGGATCACTGTCATGCTGAAAGACCCAGCCACTTTTCATCTTCAATGCCCTTGCTGATGGAAGGAGGTTTGCACTCGAATGCTCACGATACATGGCCCCATTCATTCTTTCATGTACACAGATCAGTCGTCCCGGTCCCTTTGCAGAGAAACAGCGCCAAAGTATGATGTTGCCACCCCCATACTTCACAGTAGGTATGGTGTTCTTTGGATGCAACTCAGCATTCACTCTCCTCCAAACACGACGAGTTGTGTTTCTACCAAACAGTTCTACTTTTGGTTTCATGTGACCATATGACATTCTCCCAATACTCTTCTGGAACATCCAAATGCTCTCTAGCAAACTTCAGACGGGCCCGGCTATGTACTGGCTTAAGCAGGAGGACACATCTGGCACTGCAGGATCTGAGTCCCTGGCAGCGTAGTGTGTTACTGACTACCTTTGGTATGTTAGTCCCAGCTTTCTGCAGGTCATTCACTAGGTCCCCCCCGTGTGGTTCTGGGATTTTTGCTCACCATTCTTGTGATCATTTTGACCCCACGGGGTGAGATCTTGCATGGCGCCCCTGATGGAGGGAGAGTGGTCTTGTGTGTCTTCTATTTTCTAATTATTGCTCCCACAGTTGATTTCTTCACACCAAGCTGCTTGTCTATTGCAGATTCAGTCTTCCTAGCCTGGTGCAGGTCTACAATTTTGTTTCTGGTGTCCTTCCACAGCTCTTTGGTCTTCACCATAGTGGAGTTTGGAGTGTGACTGTTTGAGGTTGTGGACAGGCGTCTTTTATACTGATAACAATTTCAAACAGGAGCCATTACTACAGGTAATGAGTGGAGGACAGAGGAGCCTCTTAAAGAAGAAGTTACAGGTCTGTGAGAGTCAGAAATCTTGCTTGTTTGTAGGTGACCAAATACTTATTTTCCACCATAATTTGCAAATAAATTCTTAAAAAATCAGACAATGTGATTTTCTAGATATGTTTTCTCATTTTGTCTCTCATAGTTGAGGTCTACCTATGATGACAATTACAGGCCGGCCTCATCTTTTTAAGTGGGAGAACTTTCACAATTGATGTCTGACTAAATACTTTTTTCCCCATTGTATAAGTGCAATAGTAGAGTGAAACAGATGGGCAATTGTCCTATCAATCGGACAGCACTGCACACATCTCTTGTCACTACCTGGTTCAGCACCATGGATAGCTTCTGCACTTTTAAAGCAAGAAAAGAGGATAGAATATAACATTATGCTTTACTTTTGTCTTGTGCTATTATATATGCAGATATCTGAGGAATGTTAATATACATGATGCACGGAGGAGAGGTAACAATGCCATATTCATTGTGGTTTTATGTTGCCATTATGAATGTTACTTCTTTTTCTCTAAGCAATACTTAATACTACTCAATGCAGTAAAGTTATGAAGGAAAACATCACCCATAATACTGAAACAGATCTCATGAAGCAATATATCAGTAGTGCTATATATTTGCCCCATTCCAAATGTCCCTCTTTATTGTACAGTACTATGCAAAAGTTTTAGGCGGGTGTGGAAAAAATGCTGCAAAGTATATAAAAAAGGTATTTCGGTCATTTAACAAAATTAAGTGATTGAAGAAAAGTACACCAATATTTGGTGTCTCCGCCTTTTACTTTCAGAACAGCATCAGTTCTTCTTGATACACTTGTAGACAGTTTTGCAGGAACTCGACAGGGTAGTTGTTCCCATCTTGGAGAACTAAGCACAGATCTTCTGTAGATGTAGGCTTGCTAAAATCCTTCTGTCTCTTCATGTAATCCCAGACAGACTGGATGATGTTATTTAAAAATAGGCTTATGGGATGGCAATTGTATAACATTATAAAAGAGCCTCTATTTACCTGTTATATCCCCTGTCATTCCAGCGCTGCCACTCCTGTACACCCACCAGCTTGTGTTTAATAGGTTGTAGCAATGACAAGTTATCTGCACAGGTTAAAATGTCCCCTCCCTCTAAGATCTGTTATGACCTTATTGGGTGGCACAATGTGTTAACAAAAAAAAAACTCCACGTCACAGGTTCTAGCCCTGTCCCCAGCGACACAAGAATAATTGTCACCTAAGTAAAAATTACTGTAACGAAGAGAGAAAACTTTTTAAACTTATATATAAGTTTAAAAAATAACTATATAACCTGCTATAAAAAAAATATGAAAAATGTGAAAAACAGACACATCCTCCTGTTTTCCTTACATTTTCCTGTATATTAAAATAAAGAAAACACATGGAAATATAAAAACAATATAAAAATAAAGCCGTATTTATCACTGCTAAAGATACAAAAATTATTTGAATAAACCAAAGAAAAAAATGTTATAGCCCTCAAAACTACATGTGTCCAGTCCTGAACCAGATAAAATAGGCCTGTCCTGAAGAGGTTAAGCAAAATACAATAAGTGTGAACCAGACCTTATTCAGCTAAATTAGCATTCATTATGTTATGGCGCTTATGTGCACCTGTCTATTTCACATTCGTTACCAGGTCTCCTGTCTAGTGAAGCTATGTGTAGGGATCATTACGGCTTCCGCATGCTGTCATACAGGTTATAGTTAAGTACATAAAGCATCCAATGGAGCTTGCCAAAAAAATGTTCTGTTGGAGTCATATGGAATTCACACTGTGTCTGGGCATGTGTCTGCATTCAACATATACTCCAGAAAATTTTCCTGACTTCTATGAACCAGACATATGGCAAAAAAGTTTGCTATGCGTTTGGCAAGTATGTTCTAATATTATAGCACAAATTCATAATTTCTGCTTATTTAAAGAAAAACAACACTATGTCGAAAAACACATACTGCTTAGCGTATGTTTGTTTTACATTAGGAAGTAATGTGACTGTATATGCATACAAATACTGTATCTGCAAACAAAGTGAGTACAATGGTGAATATAAAATCTTATCTTTATAAGGAAAGTCTGAAAGGTACAGTGACAAATAAGTCTCACAAGCAGAAAATGACAATATCACAAGTGTACATTCAACCTATAGATAACTTATACAGTCATAACATCAAGTGCATTCATAATATTTAAAGTGTCTATGTGCAAAGCAATGAATGGAAAATCCAGTATGTGATTATAAGACATACAAAAGGGCAATCTGTCAAGGTTGCTGCCATCTTCTTAGGCACCCTTGACTGTCTTAGCTATAATATACTATATGAGATAAGGTTTACTATAATCAGAAAACTATTTATAGTTCATCTATATATTCAACTGTATTTTCTTTCTAAATTACTTTGTGGTGAAATTCTTCACTATCTTCAATATGTTATGCTGTGCGTTAAAGGGGTTGCCCCATGATATACATTTATCCCCTATCCACAGCAGATGATAAATGTATGAATACTCAGGGTTGACCAGATTGATATATAGATTTGTGGTAAAGGATTCAGTATAACCTGTCATTTATTCATTTATATGTCTGCTCTTTCTATGTTGAGAAGTCAAGGAGGCGGAGCTATCAGTGATTGGCAGCTTCCCCTCGATGACTACATACAGAGATAGCTGTCAGTCACTGACTTTTCCTTGACTTCTTAGCATAGAATGAGCAAAGATTTCAATAGATAAATGACAAGTTACTGAATCTTTTCCAATAAATTTATACTGTATATCAATCTGCTCAGCTCCTATAACATGCTGCCTGCAGATTGTGCTGCATTTTCAGGTGACAGGTTCCCATTAACTTTGTCCAATTCTACATGCTTCCTTCGATTGGCCCATCACATTTTGCTTTTCAGTAGGGTTACTGACATTGGTTATCACCTTACACTCGTTTCACTGAATATTCGTGGGTTCATCTGTTTGTTTCATTCCAAGCTTTCGCAGTCCGAAGCAGAACAGGTATTATCATACTCTGGGATCTTTCAGATCTCAGAGTATAGTAAGAGAAGGCCCAGGGAAATGCAGTATAGACACCCCCTGGGCCTCCGTTTATTAGGACTGAAGAAACCCCAGAGTATGATAGTAGCTTGTGGGTGGACAACTCCCAAAATTTGGGGTTTGGCCAAACATGAAATTTTTGGAAAATTTATAATGAACCTGGCTTCTTATGAACTAGTTTTCTCTTCCCTACTTAAAGACGTTGTCCAGACAATTTTTTATTTATTTATTTTTAAATATGCCGGTGGAGGTAAAAAAGTTCATACCCTGTCCCCAGTGCTCCGGTGTCCTCCCAGTGCGGCCAGTACTTTTTCTCCGACATCTTCTCATGGGTCTCTTCCTGAGTTCTGCTGAACCTGCTTGATTGTCCTCAGCGGTCACGTGACCACTGAGGCCAATCAGCGGCCTCAACAGGCCTCAGGAAGAGACCTGACAAAACTGGAAGGGGTATGCTGACTAAGCAGCAAAATGCTGAGCCTGTCTCTATTTCCTGCTATGTGGATATGTATTGTAGGACCAGCCAGGTTTATTTCTGTTCAGAGCTGTTCAAATTGTCTTTTTTGTTTCACGACCATGATTGTCTTTGTGTATTAACAATGTTTGCAACCTTATAGGACTTAATTTACATTCATATTCTTGCTAAACTACATTTACAATGAGTATATTATTTTTGTTGTTTTAGCTCTTCATTTTTTTTATTGCTTTTTATGCATGACAATAAGCAGTAATTCTTCAAGGAAATGGTGAATCTATTGGACTATCTAAAGGTATGATGGTGCTTAGCATAATGTCCCCTACAATGCGCACTGTGGCTCATCTTGTATTGAGTTTTCTGATGATGACTCCCTTTTGGCTGAAGCCCCATGTTGCGAAAGTGGAGCGTTTTTGCTGCTACCGAAACGTCACGGCAAAAAACACTGTGTTTTACAGTACCTGCAAAGTGAATGAGATTCTGTCTAATCCCATCCACACATTGCAGGAAAAAAAATCGGCATTTTTGAAAATTGCAGCATGTCATTTATAACTCCGGAAATTCTGGCGTTTCGCCTATAAGTATAATAAGGGCAAGAAGTCCACAGAGAAAAACTCAGCAAAAACACAATGAAAAACGCTGCAAAAAAAAAATTTTGACGCGTTTCTGCTGCATTTTTTTCTGCAGCGTTTTTTTTTTTTTTTGCTGCGATTCACTATGTGGAGTCTTAGCCTTAAAGTAGTTGTCCATATCTATATGTTGATGGCCTATCCTTAGAATATGTCATCAATATCAAATCACTCCAAAACCTGGCACTCCAATCCATCAGCTGCTATCGCTGCCAGATCTGCACAGCGTACACAAGAAGCAGACACTTCCACACACTGTGTAGCAGCCATGTCATGAACAGGACATGAGCAGCAGTACTCTGGCACAGCCATTACACAGCTGTCTGACTCTAACTCTGTATATTGTGCTGATCCTGCAGTTTTGCAGTGTTGGCAGGGGTGCCGAGTGTTGGCTAGGAATAGCAACCTAGAATATGAATATTTTTTCATTTTAGCCATTTTTAAATTTATGAAAATGTATTGCAGGGGCATACATATGCAATAATACATATATCACATTGGAAATGTAATACTCTTTTTTGTTACTTTTGTATTACTATAGTTTGCTACTTTGTTATACTTACTACTTACCAGTGTATCAAAAAAGTATGCAAAAATTTCCAGCATAACATTCTGAATTTATAATTCAGTACTTAATGACGTCACAGCAGAGCATCGGGCATCACCGGGAGATCATAAAGGAGGCCCAAAAGAGGTAACAGAAGGTGAGTATGAATGTTTTAATTTTTTTCACCTCCCCTGGGCCTCCACTTATTCTCTAGGGTCTGAAGAGACCTCAGAGTATAATACGGCGGCCGTTTTAGATTGTCCGAGTCCAATCTCCATTTGTTCAGTTTCATTAAAAAGAGAACAATTTGGAATATTCGGGTCGAACATGGCACGGTACGAACCGATTCACCCATCTCTATATACAACATATCTGGCTGTACTTCATTTATTGTATATCTTATTGGCTAACAAAATATTGTGGAACTGATTAAATGACTTGTTATAAAACTGGTACTCTATAATGTGTCTGAGATAGTATATGTTCAAATCTGTGCTAGGTGTTTGCCTGGCACAGAGTCCGTCAGAAATCCCAGATGGCAAACCCAACTTTTTTGTCCGGCAATGTCAGGACAAAAAGTAATGGACACCCAACGGACCTCATTATAGTCAATGGAGTCCCTTGAGATCCACTGTTGTCTGTCATTATATGAACCTCTACTTGAGACAATAATGCAGATGTGAACATGCCCGTAGAAAAATTTGATTTGCAGCACCCCTGAGGACAGAAACTCATGATCCATTTACTGTACTGATAGGTAATCTTTGTATCCTTCCTTTCTTGGCTTTGTATTACACTTCACACTTCCATACAACTGATAAAAACACATTGTGGAAGGAAGGAAGAAACTGTGGTGACTTCAAACTGTAAAAATGATAGATTCTTCATAACTTCCACAAACCAGCTCTAATATGCATAAAGGATTGAGTGAGAAAGACATAATATATGTGTCTGAATGGAAGCATTTAAGAGTAATAATACACTTATGTCTTGATCTGAAAATATGCTTCTGAGATGTTCCAACTGTTTTCTTGTTTAGCATAATTAATGTGCTATATTTTCATTCCATTCTCCATTACTTTAAGCACTTTCTTGTAATAGCTTCTTTGTCACAGCTGAATAAATGAGACAAATATATGTACATTGAAAATGGACTTTTTATTAGTTTAGCTTGAAGTCTTTTAACTTTAACAGCAAACTGTCACTCAGGGAGTTTTACAATGGTATGTAGGTTCTAAAGCCAAGATGAATAAAAGAATGATTCAATTGAAACTGTCTATCTATCTATCTATCTATCTATCTATCTATCTATCTATCTATCTCTCTGCCTATCTATCTATCTATCTATCTATCTATCTATCTATCTATCTATCTATCTATCTCTCTGCCTATCTATCTATCTATCTATCTATCTATCTATCTCTCTATCTATCTATCTATCTATCCATCTATCTATCTATCCATATCTCTCTCTGCTGATCTATCTATCTATCTATCTATCTATCTATCTCTCTCTCTGCCTATCTATCCATCCATCTATCCATATCTCTCTCTCTCCCTCTCTCTACTATCTATCTATCTATCTATCTATCTATCTCTCTCTCTGCCTATCTATCCATCCATCTATCCATATCTCTCTCTCTGCCGATCTCTCTCTCCATCCATCTCTCTCTCTCTCTGTCTATCTCTCTGCTTGCAACCAAGGGGAAGAGTGGAGCTTTTTCTACAACCCATTTAACTTTTAACACTGACATCTTGGTTAGGTCAGGTTTAATATATCAGGCCACCATTTTGGCAGTAGTATTGTCATGTTTTGGTATCTGTGTTATTTGTCTTTAGCTTTTAAACATCACCCAAATGAATATAAAAAGGGGAGAGACATTATTATGTCCACCACCTATTATCTAGAGTAAGTGCCATTTGCAGCATGGACAGCAGCTAGATGGGCGAAAGTGACTCAATAAGGTGCTGGTAGATTGTCTCAGGTATCAAGAGTCATACTGTCTGCAGTTCATTCCACATTTGCTGGAGGGTGTGTGGAGGAAGATTTATAGAGTGAACCCAATGATCAAGGAGATCCCACAAATGTTTAATTAGGTTCAAGTCTGAGGAATTAGGGGGCCAGGTAAGTACTTGGAAGTCTTATTGACCATTTATAGCCATATGACATGTCGCATTGTCTTGCTTGAAGATTCTATCTGCCCAGGGAAAACAAACAGCATGTATGGGTGTACATGATCTGCAAGGATGGATTCATACCCAAATTGGTTCCAAGTGCCTTCTGTATGGATGAGTGTGCCCAGAGAAGGCCCTAAAAACTCCTCAGAGCATAATCCTGCCACCACCAACTTGTGTTCTTCCAGCAATGGTTGCAGGGCTTTTGTTTTCTGATGTGTCTCGACTGACAAGCCAATGTCCATCCATTCAATGAAGCAGAAAATGGGACTCATTAGAGAAGGCAACCTTTTGCCTGTCCACAGTGGTCCAATTCCAATACTGACATGCAAATTAAAGTCTTTTTTTCTGATGCACCTTTGTTAGCATAGGTGCAGTAACCATGTGTCTGCTTCAGAGCCCCATATGCAGTAAGGTTTGCTGAACTGTTGTTTAGACAGATTTCTGGTAACCCACTGTAGCTTGTAGGTCATCCCTCAGCCACCTTTGTAGCCAACATTCACCTCTCACAAGAATGGCATGTGGTGTCAGTTATTCCCAATGGTGCCATTTGTCCACTAACCAGTGGCGTAGATAGCAGGGGGGCAGAGGGGGCGGCAGCCCCGGGCACACTGACCTTGTTGAGGCCCAAAGCGGGGCCACTGCAACATGGCAATTTAAATTGTATTGCCGCCTGCAAGACACTGATACAGTTGAAATACATGGCAGAGGAGGAAGCTGATGGCTTGCAGGCGTTCTAATGACCAATGCGGCGCAAGAAGCCGATCTTGTACTCCGGTGCTATAGAGAAGGAGACAGGGGACCTGGGAGGATAATAGGAAGTGCACGCAGGCTGCGTACCAGAGCAGCTTCCAGGCGCTACATCAGTCATCAGAAGGCACAGGAGGGATACCTGTACAGTAGTGCAGTGGATGTGGTACATAAGATATATGGGGGAGGGTAAATATCTATGCGGGGGGGGCACTATTACAGTAACAGTGCCCCCTACAGGTATTAGCTCCTTATACCTAAGTAATTAAGTAATAGTATTACTTATGTGCGCGTGTGGGGGGAATTACCTGGGGGCACTATTACAGTAATAGTGCTCCCTAACAATAATTATCCCCTCCCATATAAGTAATACTTTTACTTAATTACTTATGTGTGGGGGGGGAATATTACCTGTGTGTGGGGTAGTTAATACCTGTGGGTCAGCATTGTTACTGTAATAGTGCCCCCCGAAGTAACAGTCCCCTCTCACATAGGTAATAGCGCCCCCAGGTAATAGCTACCCTCTACATAATGTGGGGATGACTATTACCTGTGGGGGGACTAATACCTGGGGGAGAACTATTCGTCATGTGGATTTCAGTGCACTATCAGTTTTTCCGGTATCTGCCTTAGTTGCAGAGACATCCCTGAACTGTCAGAAGGGCTGGTCTTACAGCTCAGCGTCATCACTAGATGGTGAGAAACGCCCCCCTGACAATACAAGACTATATACTGTCAGGGGGGTGTTTCTCAGACACTGTGCTGTAAGACCAGCTCCTCTGACAGTGCAGGGATATCTCTGCAACTAAGGCAGATCCCGGCAAAACTGGCAGAGCGCTCAGTTGTGGACATGAAAGGTCCTCTTTAAAGGGGTTGTCCAGAATTAAAAAAAAAAAAAAAAATTGTATGCAGGCAGTAGGGTAGTGATAAGGCTACAGAACTTTTAAGCAATGTTGGACAGTCACTTTATGTAGGAAGGGTATTTTAGAGCACAGAAGTAGAAGGAAAGGGTCCCATCAAGGTGGTGACTGTTTAAGATGACAGCTCCAAGGTTAGGCTTTGGGTCCTGTGCTTCAGGGATTACCAGGGATAATGACCGTCCTATATTGCCCTGATACTGTATATACCTTTCACACCCTCATGTATATGCTGTTTTACATACCGCTAGAAAGCCGACAGCGCACTGAATTCAGCGCACTGCCAGCTTTCCCGGTATGTGCCCCGGGGCTGGAGATATCGGCGGTCGTAGTTTCATGGTTTACCGTCAGAAGGGCGTTCCTGACAGTCTAGCTGTGCTGTGAGGAACGCCGCCCCTGACAGTATTCCTCCATAGCACTGTACTGGGGGGCATTCCTCACAGCGCAGCGTCATCACTGGGCTGTAAGGAACGCCCCCTCTCTCTGTACTAGTCCATAGCGCTGTACTGTCAGAGGGGCGTTACCGCCCGGCGATGACGGGGCTTCGGCTCTCTTTGGTGACGTCCCAGACGTCACGTGAGCCAGGCTGGCGTCATTATGTCACGACGCCGGCCTGACCCATGTGATATCTATGCGAGATTGAAGAGGGATGAAAGCAGGTAAGTAACAGTGGTTTTTATGCTTGTCACCACCTGGGTCTCCGATCATTATATTCTGGGGTCTTGGGTTTTTTAGCCCCACTGATTTTTTTTTATTAATGACCTGGAAAACCTTTTAATTAGGAAACACCTGGGGCATTGATAAGGGGCGCTATTTATGGGGGTACACACAGACATTATTAATATAAAGATGCACTTGAGGATATTATTCTTTATGGGGGGTTATATCATATATTTTTTAATTGGGGTAGCAGCAGGATGTTAGCTTTGTGTAGGTGAGGACAATGTGTGACAGGTGCCTGGAAAAGTGAGGAGCCAAAGATATCTGTTTTGCAAACTTTACAGAGACAAGTCACAGCTGGAAGAAGTGGTCATGGCGGTCCAGAGGGAAGAGAAGGGAAATGTGAAGGATTAGTCAGAGACGTCACCTGTAAGTCACAAAATGTTACTGCACTGTATACACCTAAATGATAGAGGATAAATACCTGATTGATGGGGGTCTGTCTGCTGAGACCCCCACTGAGCCTGAAAATTGTTTTGTTTTTTTTCCCTCCACTATAGGCATGTAGCTTGGTGGATGAACGAACCCGCGTGGCTCTCATTCACTTCAATGAGAGTGCCAAAGATAGCCGAAGTCCAGTACTCAGCTATCTGCGGAGCTCCTATTATAGAGAATGGGGGCCACGTGGGCTCGTCCATCCACCAAGCAGAAGATATGTGAAGTTATTGTCATTGTTAATACCGTGTTGTTGATCTGATACTGAAGTAATACAGTAAGAAGAATTCTTAAAAACTGTTTTATAACTTTGTGAATGTTTATTGTGCAATTATAGCAGCGTGTGAAGCTAGTAGCATATAAACTCAATTTTTTGCACAACTAAAGATCACCATGTTATCACCAAGTGAATGGAGTCGCATTGTTACCCTCAAGGGTGCTGTGACTGCATCTCCTAGTCTCAAAAGGATTGAGCAATGCTGGAAATATTTGCAATTAGAAGTTAAAGTCATAACACCTTTAGGGTTGAAATTCAACTAGTGAGAGAGTCTCAACAATCTTTGGTCACACAATAGGAGATACCAAAGTTGCCATGTAGCCCTTGCCTTACATAACAACATACTGGAGATATATTTTTATGAGACCTTTATGTACTTAAAGGGATTATGTAAGATTAGAAAATTCCAACTTTTTTTTTCCCCCAAACCAACATTATTCTTGCCTATGTGTTGTGTGTAGAACTGAAACTCAGCCCCATATATTTGAATGGAACTGCAATACAACACACAGTTTACAGACAAGAGTGGTACTGTTTGAGAAAGAAAGAAAGAAAGAAAGAAAGATAGAAAGAAAGAAAGAAAGAAAGAAAGAAAGAAAGAAAGAAAGAAAAAGAAAGAAGCCGTGTTATTTTAGTCTCATGCAACCCATTTAGATTTTATATAAACAGAACTGAATACATTATATTGAAAAATAAATTCTGCACATTGTACGATCATCATCACATTTATACATAAATTACTTTTATTTTAAATAGATATTTGGCATATTGTAGTTTAGATCTTAAGAATTTAGATTTAAGTAATACAGGTGCTTATAGCAGTTTTATTAGTTTTATTTCAACTTTTAGCAGGATTTTGTAGCGTCTAGAAAACAACCCTATTTTCACAATTCATTTAACATTATCTCTTCTTTTGTATGTCCACAAAGAGAATGTTGGTTGCTTGGAGATTTGCAACTAATATATTATCCCAGATGAGTTATTTGCTTTCGGTGACAAGCAAATCAGGCTGAATGTGTATTTGGCTTATTAAACATAAAATGTATTTTCAGCCTCAGTAGATGTCCATTCATTTTGATTCAATGTTTTCTGTGTATTAGGATTGCACTATAAATCAGTTTGACCGTGTCCAAGTAAGGGTCCTTAAAATATCTTAGTATAAAATTGTACATACATGAGATTCTTGGTATTGTGAAACCTGTTTTAAGTAACATACATTTCTGATGAATATTTTATGAAGATCATCAGTTACACCACTTGATCTGGTTCTCCTGTGCTAGAGATTCCTCTGAATCTGATCCTTGTCGCATCAACTTCTCAAACATGATGATGGCTGTCATTTCAATAATAACAAAAAGTGGAAATTTATTAAGAAGCTTTTTGATAGGAAACAATCAGTAAGGATTTCCCTCTTCTGACTTTTACAGAAAGCTGCTACTGAAATGAATTAGGTAAATTCTAAAGTGGATGTGCACTTCCATACCTTTCTTCTTGTCTCAACATATCCAATGATGTGTGGCACAAGATGACCAGCTTTAAAAAACAAACATAATTTTGTGATGCTCTTTCATGAAATGAATGTCCTATGTGTCTATGTTTTGCCCCCAGTGGTTGGAATGTGAATTGCAGTCTACCAAGGGTTTTGCTAGCATGTGCAGATATTGTATTGAACTGGTTTCATGAGAAATTGAGTCCTTAAAGCGGAACTAAACTTTTGGACAACTTTTGATTTTCTGGCAGTATTTGTGTCATTAATACATTTTTTAATATACTTCATTAACAAATTTTGACTCCTTTCTGTGAAATCCTGCATTTTTCACTCTTCCCCTGCTTCTGTATTGAGAGCTGTTTCTGCCTCTCACTGAATGTTACTGTGTACAGGAGTACGGGACTGTGTAATGTGTAGAGAAAATGAGTGGAGGGGAGGGTCACTTCAAACAGTACAAACTTGCTTTTTTTGTCATATGAAGGAGGAGATTCTCTTCTTTCATCTGACATTAAGTGGTATCTAAATTATTTCCAGAGATATCACTGGTTGAAAACACAGTCGGGATTGGGATTTTTATATCAGTATATATTATACAGCTGCATAGAGAATCTCCTCTTTTATATGACACCAAAAGCAAGTTTGAACATTTTATAATGTCCGAGATATAACTTGTTGAAGTGACCCTCCCCTCCGCTCATTTTCTCTACATATTACTCCGGTATACAGTAACATTCAGTGAGAGGCAAGGACAGATCTCAATACAGAAACAAGGGAAAGAGTGAAAAAATGCAGGATTTCACAGAAATGATCCAAAATTTGTTAATAAAGTATATTAAAAATTTATTTATGACACAAATACTGCCAGAAAATCAAAAGTTGTCCAAATGTTTAATTTAACAAAAATTCAAGCCAAGTTAAGGGTAGACACGTCTGTGTCTCTGAAAGTAAAACAGTTATGGTTATTCAAACTTTAGTCATTGTTCTAACGTCTAAATAATATTGTCCCTTTTGTTGTTTATGTTGTAGAAATTCTAGAATACTGTGACATTTGGCTTGTTTTTTGCTTTTGATATTGTATTATACCTGTTACATTCAAGGGCGTAACTAGCAAAGACTGGGCCCCCCAGCAAACATTTGACTTGGGGCCCCCCCACGGCATAGCGCCCCCTTTCCTGGCCCCCACACAGTATAACACCCCATTTACACACACTATAATGTCCCAAAGTGGCCTCCAGACAGCATAATGTCCCATAGCGGCCCCTATGCATGGTGTAATGTCCTATAGTGGCCCCTCCACACAGTGCAATGTCCCACAGTGGCCCCTGTACATGGTATTATGTCCCACAGTGGCCCCTGCACACAGTATTATGTTCCACAGTATCCTCTGAACACAGTATTATGCCCCACAGTGGCCCCTGTACACAGTATTATGTCCCACAGTTGCCCCTGCACACAGTATTATGCCCCACAGTGGCCCCTGCACACAGTATTATGCCCCACAGATGCCTCAAGGAGATAACAGAAGGTGAGTATTTTTTTTTTTTATCACCTCCCAGGGCCACTAGATATTATACTCTAGGGTCTGAAGAGACGCCAGAGTATAATAATTTACCAGTGTTAGCCGTTATAGTTCATTCGAGGCAAATTCCAAGTTGTTGGGTTTTGTTAAAAACCCAGCAATTTGGAATATTCATGTCAAATCCAGCTTGGTATGACTTGATTCACCCATTTCTAGTCTAAAGCTCAATGAATGAATAATTTTGCCAAGAATGTATATTACAGATATATGCTGTTATACAAGTGGTTAGTGATGTAGTGATCCTTTATCTTTGTTATTTATTTATCCTGCTGGAAACAAGCACTCATATGGCTGCATCACCAAAAAATAAAAAAATGTGGCTTGTACAATGCAACGATAAAAAACCCCATAAAGCACCAGATCCTTAGGATGAATTTGTGTGCGGCAGGTAGGGAAATGTGTAAGCTGTGTGAGTGTACATCAGGATACATCCTATGCTTAGAGTTTATAAGAAAAAATATGCAAGAATAAACCCCCCAGAATGCCACCCCGTCATTGGAGCTTGTGGGAAAATTGCATGGGATTTGGTGTACCCAATGTACTCCGCACAGCTTACATATTCACTTCTAGGAAACTAATACTCATTACACCCCTTGATAAATGGGGTCACTTTCTGGGGGATTCCTCTTTAATGACACTTCAATGTTTTTGCAAATATAACATAGCATGGCTGCTCCTGCTGTGTACCCGGAATACCCCACTTAACAATCTCATATGTAGGTATTAACTCTGAGTCCCTGAATTGCCAGTAGAATACCCTGACATATGACCCCATTTTGGAAACTACATCCCTCCATGGAGTTTATCCAGGGGTACAGTGAGCATTTTTACCCTCACATTTTGCATTAATTTATTTTTCGGAAATTAATTCGCCATCATCTGTTCAAAGTAAAAATTGCAATTTTTCCAGAAATACATCATTTCTGTGGACAATATGTTGTGTCCAGTTTATGTCAGTGACAAACGCTCCAAAAGCTTTTGTACCTAGCATAACCCTCTTAACAATCTTTGTAGTGTATAGCTCTGCTGACACAAGCTGGGCACTGAAATGGCTATATCTCTGGAAAAATTACAATTTTAACTTTCCATTGTGCATATTACACTGCACATCAGCTATGCATTCACAGCTGTAATGCTCAGGTAAAAATCCTCGCTAAGCCCCTTGATAAATTCCTTGATGGGTTTAATTTACAAAATTCTACTTTACTGGCACCTTTTAGGTTCTGCAAAAGCAGTTTGACATCCAAAAAGCAATCCTTCTAAATCTAAACTCCAAAATCCATAAAGTGCAGTTCCTTCCCTTCTGAGCCCTGCTGTATACCCAAACAGCAGCTTACACAGAGTGCACGTCCCTGTTGAAACAAAGTGGGCGCAACATATTTCAACTTTCATTGTGCACATTAATTTTTGGGAAGCAATCTTGGGCTCAAAACGATTACTATACACTTTGGAAATTCTTTGAGGCATGTTGTTTCTAAAATAGGGTCATATTTTGAGGGTCATTTTTTTAGTTTACCTCAGTCCCTCTGCAATTGTCTGCTAACGCAGTGTTAATAACCAAATTAAGCCTCAAATGTGCATGGAGATCTTTCACTTCTGAGCCTTGTTGTATTTCCAGGTAAAAGATTAGGGTCACCTGCAGTGGCGTAACTAGGAATGGCTGGGCCCCAAGGCGAACATTTGACATGTTCCCCCCCCCCCCCCCGGGTTATGGGTCCCCAAACAGTAAAATATTCTCAACAGTGGCCCCAGATAGTATTATAGGCTCGACAATGGCCCCCGCACAGCATTATATGCTCCACAGTGGCCCCCACACAGCATTATATGCTCCACAGTGGCCCCCATACAGAATTATATGCTCTATATTGCTCCCCCCATGCACAGTATTATATGCCTCCCAGAGTGGGCCCCACCTGGTATTATATGCTCCCCACAGTGGTCCCCACCCAGTATTATATTCTCCCCACAGTGGCCCCCACACAGTATTATATGCCCCCCACAGTGGCCCACACACAGTATTATATGCTTCCCACAGTGGCCCCCTCCCAGTATTATATGCTCCCCACAGTGGCCCCCACACAGTATTATATGCTTTACAGTGGCCCCCACACAGTATTATATGCTCCCAACAGCCCCCTCCACTTTGGTGCTATTATTATACTTTGGGGTCTCCTCAGACCCCAGAGTATAATAATCGGAGGCCCAGGAAAGGTGATTAAAAATAACAAACATTCATACTCACCTTGCCTCACCTTTCTTTGGCATCCTCGCTCCATCCTGCCGTCTTCAGCATCCTTAGGCCCTCTTCCGACGTCACTGCTGAGGCCTGTGATTGGGCCTCAGCAGTCACGTGGGGGCGCACTGACGTCATTACGCGCCCGTGCCCCATGTGACCACTGGGGCCTAATCACAGCTGACGGAAGAGCGCCGGAGAGAACGCTGTGCCCAGGAGAGGTGAGAATATGTATTTATTATTTTCAGTCACCTCCCCTGGGCTGTCATCTAATGGAAAGGGGCCTGAAATATGCCAGGGCCCCTTTCCAATAACAGTATGTATAGTGGTCAGGGAACCAGCTATCATAGTGGTCCGGGGCCCGGCCATCTCCAGCTGGCCGCGGGCCCCGTACCCTGCCGGGCCTGGTCGCACCCCTTGCGACCGCGATAGTTACGCCACTGGTTTGTGGGGTTTGCGGTACTGGCTGCCACAGGGCTCCGGGCCCCCAAATGTCCCGGGCCCTGTGGCAGCCGCTACCGCAGCTACCCCGGTATTTACACCCCTGGTCAACTGTAGGGTCTTTTTGGAAATCATCTCTGGGGTCAAAATGATAACTATACCCTTTGTGGGGTACTGTTTCCAAAATGAACTCTCCACTGCACTTTCCACAGCACTAGCACCTTAGAGATAAATGCTTCATGCCACCTGCCTTCTAGAAGCCTAATGGCGCTCCCTGTCTTCTGTGCCCTGCTGTGTGTGTGTTGGGGATTTTCATTCTAGGGGGAAACTGCATAACAAATTGTGAGATGTATTTTTTTCCTTTAACCCCTTGTGACAATGAAAAATTGTGGCTAAAACAATATTTCATTCTATAAAGTATAATTTTTCATTTTCACTGCCCAATGTTACGAAATCTATGAAACAAATGTGAGATTAAAATGCTCAATATAGCTGTTGGTAAAGTCCTTGAGGGGTGTAGTTTTCTGTTGTACTGGTATTTTAGGGGCTCTGCTGCAAATGAGACATGGCACCCAGGAACTATTCCAGCAAAATTTGCCCTCTAAAAGCTGAATAGTGTTTTTACCATTCAGAGCCCTACCATGTACCCATACACCAGTTTACAACAATACTGTATATAGGGTATTGTTATGTTCAGGAGAAATTGTGTAACTACCTATGGGGTGCTTTTTCTCCTTTAACCATTTGTGAAAATGAGAAATGTGTGGCTTCATTTCTGTTGTTCTGCTTTGTTGTATGAGCAAAATAAAGCAAATTAAATAAAGTCTGACTTCCTGCAGTTGCTATAAGGTGTTGTTGACTGCATATGTTTTCATACATGTTCCATATAAAGTGTACCAATAATAACTTTTCATAAATTAATATAAGAAATTTTGTAATATATATTATTAAACAAGCATGTTTTCTTCTCCTCTTAACAGACTGAACAACTTTTTACATAGAAATCTATGGAGAGGGGAGAAAGAAGGAGGAGACTGCTGGAAAAGACACACAGATAACTACACCTGCTAAACTCTGCTACTCTATTAGAGACGACCGAACCGCTTCGTCATGTACTGGACCTGAATATTCCAAATTGTTTGATTTTCAATAAAACCAAACAAATGGCGCTTCACTTCGGACGAAACAAAAAATGGCCACCACATTATACTCGAGGGTCTCTTCAGACCCCAGAGTATAATAGGTGGAGGCCCAGGGGAGGTGACAAAAATATAAAGACATTCATACTCACAGTCCGTTATCTCTTTTGGGCTTCGTCGTGGTGTATGGGGCTCTCCTGTGATGTCATGCACCCAGGGTCAGGCCTGTGATTGGGCTGCCATTGGTCACATGGGCATGATGAGCGTTATGATATCATACTCTGTGTTCTATACTACTAAAAGTCAAAACGGCACAACAAATATTGAGCTGTTTGACTACTTAGGAGTGCTGAAAGAATAACATGGAGTTGGATGTATTCATTGTTGTCACTAGGAGCAATACTCATAAATTTGTACCCAGCACCATTTGCCACATTTATTTGGAAGAGTAAGCAGGATTATAAACTGAATCTGATGTAAGAGCTGAATTTTCTTTGGATTTAGCAGAACAGCCAAAATAATTGTATATTGACAGGAAAGTATAAACAAAGTTTTTAGGTAAATCTATCAATAAAGATAATATAAAGAAAAAGATGAGACTGGTTGTGTAAGCCTGTGGCCTTATGTAAAATCTAACATCTACATCAATAGAAATGTACTATATAGTAGATAGTGAATAATCTGCATGTTCCTCGGCTATTCAATTGCAAGATGCTTTCCTCTTCACTAAAATCATTTAATATATTTCCCAAATGTAATCTCTGTTGGCAATGTGAAATGATAAATATTTATTTTCTTAAATAAAACAATTACAGGAAAATGCAGCGGGCCACCCAATACCTTCATTGAAATGCATGTTTTGGGCATCCTTAGCCGAGGGAGTATATTTGTGTTCTATAAATCAATGTAGAAGTCTTGCATTAGGGAGCAGCTACAAAATTGATTCTGAAGATATTATTTTGTCAGCTGAGATCTAAAATTAATTTGCAACAGATATAAGTAGCATTGTCTGATGCAGGTTGATGGATATTCCCTTGTGTTTTCTCTGCTTGCATAAGGTATTATGGGGACAGATTTTTCTTATTTCAGTTAGAATTTCCATTTTCAGTGTACATCATTTTCTTGTCTCCATCCTTGCCGAGGCACTGTTGTTTTGCAAATGCCTCTAGCTCTGTTTCCTGCTAACAGCTCAGGATATGCTGTCTCATCTGCTCTGTTTCAAGAAACCAGGAGATTATTGCTGATAGCTTAAGGGAAGCTTAACTATCGAAAAACACACAGCATCGATGCATCCTACAGTGCTGTTTTATTGGAAAATAACCCTTGGCCTCTATGTTAATAGTCACTCTAATAGCTTATTATTGGTAAGAACCTCTAGATCTATCCTTTACAGAGTGTGACACCACATTAGCTTTGCACATAATGTATAAATACTATTTATAGTTACATGATGTACTCTAAATTAAGATTAGAATAACTGGTCTATGGGAAATGTGTATTCATTTATTTTTTGTGTTAATTTATTGATGAAATATGGGAAATTTAAAAGTTGTTAAAAGTCACCAAAATGTCCATATTATGCAGTGTCTTGAGATATTATCTCTAAAGTTACACTATACTGATTGGACATACAATTTAAGGGAGTGTATAATTAGTAAATTCCATATTTTTAATGTAAACACCTAAAAAAAAAAATCATATATTTGTTTAGTTTTATTTGTTTTGTCTTGTTGTATTGTGTGACTCTCCATATTAAAAAAAAAAAAAAAAATTATACATATATATATATACAGTGCTGGCCAAAAGTATTGGCACCCCTGCAATTCTGTCAGATAATATTCAATTTCTTCCAGAAAATGATTGCAATCACAAATGCTTTGGTAATAATATCTTAATTTAATTTGTCGTCAATGGAAAACCACAAAAAGAATTGTCAAAAAGCCAAATTGGATATAATTCCACACCAAACATAAAAAAGGGTGTGGACAAAAGTATTGGCACCCTTTGAAAAATCAGGTGATGCTTCTCTAATTTGTGTAATTAACAGCACCTGTTACTTACCTGTGGCACATAACAGGTGGTGGCAATAACTAAATCACACTTGCAGCCAGTTGAAATGGATTAAAGTTGACTCAACCTCTGTCCTGTGTCCTTGTGTGTACCACATTGAGCATGGAGAAAAGAAAGAAGACCAAAGAACTGTCTGAGGACTTGAGAAGCAAAATTGTGAGGAAGCATGAGCAATCTCAAGGCTACAAGTCCATCTCCAAAGACCTGAATGTTCCTGTGTCTACCGTGCACAGTGTCATCAAGAAGTTTAAAGCCCATGGCACTGTGGCTAACCTCCCTAGATGTAGACGGAAAAGAAAAATTGACGAGAGATCTCAACGAAAGATTGTGCGGATGGTGGCTAAAGAACCTCGACTAACATCCAAACAAGTTCTAGCTGCCCTGCAGTCCGAGGGTACAACAGTGTCAACCCGTACTATCCGTCGGCGTCTGAATGAAAAGGGACTCTATGGTAGGATACCCAGGAAGACCCCACTTCTGACCCAGAGACATAAAAAAGCCAGGCTGGAGTTTGCCAAAACTTACCTGAGAAAGCCAAAAACTTTTTGGAAGAATGTTCTCTGGTCAGATGAGACAAAAGTAGAGCTTTTTGGGAAAAGGCATCAACATAGAGTTTACAGGAAAAAAAAAGAGGCCTTCAAAGAAAAGAACACGGTCCCTACAGTCAAACATGGCGGAGGTTCCCTGATGTTTTGGGGTTGCTATGCTGCCTCTGGCACTGGACTGCTTGACCGTGTGCATGGCATTATGAAGTCTGAAGACTACCAACAAATTTTGCAGCATAATGTAGGGCCCAGTGTGAGAAAGCTGGGTCTCCCTCAGAGGTCATGGGTCTTCCAGCAGGACAATGACCCAAAACACACTTCAAAAAGCACTAGAAAATGGTTTGAGAGAAAGCACTGGAGACTTCTAAAGTGGCCAGCAATGAGTCCAGACCTGAATCCCATAGAACACCTGTGGAGAGATCTCAAAATGGCAGATTGGAGAAGGCACCCTTCAAATCTCAGGGACCTGGAGAAATTTGCCAAAGAAGAATGGTCTAAAATTCCAGCAGAGCATTGTAAGAAACTCATTGATGGTTACCGGAAGCGGTTGTTCGCAGTTATTTTGTCTAAAGGTTGTGCTACCAAGTATTAGGCTGAGGGTGCCAATACTTTTGTCCGGCCCATTTTTGGAGTTTTGTGTAAAATGATCAATGATTTGACTTTTTTTTTCATTCTCTTTTGTGTTTTTTCATTGCAAGCAAAATAAATGAAGATATTATTACCAAAGCATTTGTGATTGCAATCATTTTCTGGAAGAAATTGAGTATTATCTGACAGAATTGCAGGGGTGCCAATACTTTTGGCCAGCACTGTATGCTGTAAAAAAAATTCAGAATTGGGTGAAATTGGAGAAAAACTGTGCTTGGGCAACATTCTTATATTTCCATGTACAAGGCTTCTTTTTGCGGGGCCAGGTGTACTTTTTATTTAGACCATTTTGAGGGATGTTTGATGTTTTGATATACAGACGTGGACAAAATTGTTGGTACCCCTCGTTTAATGAAAGAAAAACCTACAATGGTCACAGAAATAACTTGAATCTGACAAAATTGCCAAACTACATGTTGACAAGCCACAAAGCTTCTGGGAAAATGTCCTATGGTCAGATGAGACAAAAATCGAAATTTTTGGCAAGGCACATCAGCTCTATGTTCACAGACGGAAAAATGAAGCATATCTTGAAAAGAACACTGTCCCTACTGTGAAACATGGAGGAGGCTCTGTTATGTTCTGGGGCTGCTTTGCTGCATCTGGCACAGGGTGTCTTGAATCTCTGCAGGGTACAATGAAATCTCAAGACCATCAAGGGATTCTAGAGAGAAATGTGCTGCCCAGTGTCAGAAAGCTTGGTCTCAGTCGCAGGTCATGGTTCTTGCAGGATAACAGGATAATGGCCCAAAACACACAGCTAAAAACACCCAAGAATGGCTAAGAGGCAGAGGTGTAGCTAGCGGGGGGGGGGGGGGGGGGAGGGGGCGGCTGCCCCGGGCCCATTGATTCTTTGGGGGCCCACCCTAGGGCCGCCATTAATACATCCTTTATTTCTAACTAGATCGGTGTCTGCAGACACCGATCTAGTTAAAAGGCTTCCTGCAATTTAACAGTATTGTAAACTGCAAGCCAATACAAACCTGCGGTTTGCAAGACGCCGAGACCACAGACGGATTTCTGCTTCTCAGCACGGGCGGTGCGATGATGTCACAACATCGTGCCGCCTGCGCTCAGACACAGACGTCCTGTGCGCGGACAGGGAGGAAGCGGCGGCGGCTCCATTCATCAGGATTGCATGTAGGTGAGTATGACTTTTTTTTGTGTGGGTATATTAATAGTATAAGGGGTGGTTAGGAGGGGGAAATATAACTATAAAGGGAGGATTCATTTGGGGGCATTATGACGATGGGGGGGTCATTTATATAAAGGTTATTAGGGGGTATTATGAATACAAGGGGGGAGGTTATTTATATAAGGGTCCATTAGGGGGCATCATTTATATTAGGCGGCATTATGAACATAAGCGGGTGGTCATTGATATAAGGGGTCATTAGAGGTGCAGTATTTATATCAGGGGGAATCAGGGGCATAATATGAGGGTCAATTAATTTAACTAAAGTGGCACTTGGGCTTTATTAAGACTAAGGCCCCACGTAGCGGGCTGCAGCAAAAAAAAGCGCTGCAGGAAAAATCATGGCGGTAACATTGTGGTTTTTCCCGCAGCGCTTTTCACAGAAGGTCCACAGGGGTTTCCCCTGTGGATTTTCTGTTTTCAATACAGCTATAGGGAAACCGCCAGCATTTCCATAGTTATAATTGACATGCTGCAATTTCCAATACTGCAACGGTTTTGGAAATCGCAGTGCGTCTGCTGCAATTTGTGGATGGGAATTGCAAGAATGCCATGGTTTTTTTCTGTGGGTTTTCGCCACATGGGGCCTCCATCCCATCCCGACTCTGCAGTAAAATATGCGCAGCGGACACGCTGTGATTTCCAAAACAGTCGCAGTTTTGGAAATCGCAGCATGTCAATTATACCTACGGAAACGCCAGCGGTTTCCCTATAGATATAATTGAAGCAGAAAGTCCACAGAGGAAACCTCTGTGAACTTTCTGTGCAAAGTGCTGCAGGAAAACCGCAATGTGTCGCCACCACGGTTTTTCCCGCAGCTCTTTTTTGCTGCGGTACGCCACGTGGGGCCTTAGCCTTAAGGCGTTTTCCAGCTCATTTTTATTGATGATCTATTCTCAGAATAAAACATCAATAAGAGATAAGTGATCCCCCACTGATCAGCTGTATGAAGGGGCTATGGCGCCTGTTTATATCACACGCTGTCTGCTTATAGTGACCGTGTGATGTAATTCCAGCCTTGTCACATACACGTGTATAGGACGAGGCTGTAATTACATTACATGGCCGCTATGAAAAGAATGACACTATGTAAACAGAGAAGGGGTCACGGCGCTTACACAGGTACCACGGTTCATTCAAACAGCTGATCCTGGGGGTCCGGGATATTGGAACCCCAATAATTTTTTTTTCCCTTTTTTTTTTTCCTTTTCAATCAGGAAACACCTGGGGCATTATTAATAAGGGGCACATTATTTAAAGGGGGTGTACAGGGAAATTATTAATTTAAAGATGCACTTGGGGGTATTATTCATTATGGGAGGGTATATTATATATTTTATAAATGGGGGTAGCAGCAGGATGGGGGCTTTGTGTAGGTGAGGACAATGTGGGTCGGATGCCTGGAAAAGTGAGTAGCCAAAAATGTCTGTGCTGCAAACTTTACAGAGACTGGAAGAAGTGGTCATGGCCGTCCAGATGAAAGAGATGGGGAATGTGAACGATTAGTCAGAGACGTCACCTGTAAGTCACAAAATGCTACTGCCCTGTATTCACCTAAATGTCTGCAGAGCCCTGTGTAGAGCCGCTATATACCACTATACGCTCACTGTATACTGATAGTATCGGTATACGAACATGTCCAAGTTGGGGGCCCACTTGGAAATGTTCGCCCCCCCCCCCGTGCTGAACCCCTAGCTACGCCTCTGCTAGGAGGAAAACACTGCACTATTTTGAGCCCTGACCTAAATCCTATTGAGCATCTTTGGAAAGAGCTGAAACATGCCGTCTGGAAAAGGCACCCTTCAAACCCGAGACAACTGGAGCAGTTTGCTCATGAGGCGTGGCCAAAATACCTGTTTAGAGGTGCAGAAGTCTCATTGACAGTTACAGGAATCGTTTGATTGCAGTGATTGCCTCAAAAGGTTGTGCAACAAAATATTAAGTTAAGGGAACCATCATTTCTGTCCAGGCCTGTTTCATGAGTTTTCTTTTTTTAAAAAATTCTGTTGAAGCATGGTTGAAAAGCAATGTCTGATTTTCATTTGTTCATTTTCATAGAATTTTTTATATATTATTACTTTTGTCAGATTCAAGTTATTTCTGTGACCATTGTGGGTTTTTCTTTCATTAAACGAGGGGTACCAACAATTTTGTCCACGTATTTACATTAATAAGTTTGCAGACTGGGTGTTTTTGGAATTAGCTTAGAGAAAATGACAAAAAAACAACGCCGAGCGGCACATAGTATAATACTGTTTGATATTAATGGTATCACGTGCTCTAATTAATAGACAGCTGTGTTGCGCATGCGTTGTACACAGCGCTCATAACACATCCTTGTATCGTAAGGAACTTATTGTATATGACATATTAGAGGGAAAGGGGGACCAACACAACAATGAATACCCGCTAGATATAAACTTACACCTATCGGGTAAAAGAGCTGCCCTCTAATATCCTGGAGACTCGAACAGAGCGCCACAGTCCTCAAGTAAATATGAATCCGTCAGATTCCTCCTTTCTATTTATAAATAACAATAAATATTGCTTAATATAACGCAAGAAGCTCTAGTGTTTAACACAAGCGCAACATTCACGCATGCGCAACACAACACCAATTCCCGCAGGTTTCAAACATATATTCGGCGGGTTAGCATGCTGCGCATGCGCACTAACTTTTTGGAGACGCTAACAGAGTCTAGCAGCCTCCGTTTAACAGGAAAGTTTCTGATCTTCTTTTTACAATAATAGTAGGTTTGCGAATTATTATGTGAAGTGTTCATTTAAACTTTTATTCACCCTTAACATGTGTTTTAATACTTTTGTGTTGGTTTTACTAGTTGGATTGGCCCCTCCCTAATAGGGTGTGGCCAGCACACTAGAAACCTTTTTATTGCTGCAATGTTATATGTCATGTATATGTTCGTCTCATTTACACTTGAAAAAGGAGATTATATCTCCGAAACGCGTTGTGTGTTGAGCTAATAAAAGAAAGAAGATAATACATTTGGAAAGCGCAGGTTTTGTTCCTCTACTTTTTGGATCATTCTTTTGCATCCTACTCCATTTACAAAAATGGGTGTTTTTGGACACAGGGATACCTTTTTTGTATCTGTTTAACTTTATTTATGTACTTTTATGTGTGTTCTAGGGAAAGGGGTTGATTTGAGCAGCCTGAAATGGAATGGCAAGCTTAGGAGCCTTCAATAGACTCCCAAGTGTCATAGTAACAGATCACCTGTTACTGGTGATATCTTGTAGCTGGCGATCCACCCCAAAATGGTTGCGCCCATGCGTCGCCTGGAAAAAACACCTCAGTTAGCTTAGACCAAGGCTTTAGGCAAGTTAATGCCCGCGATCAATGGCTATGGCAGACGTTCATCTCCTGAGCTGCTGCCATATTTAAACACCTGACATCTGCAGTAATAAAATGGCAGATGTCGGGAAAGGGTTGAAAACTCAAAAATGATATTTAAACATATCCAGAGGAGGATCCATCCTATCTAATGAAGCAAAAAAATAATAATTTGGGCTCTGTTTGACCTGTTTTTCACCAGTATTCATTTTTTTTCAGAAACAATAGGTTAGTCTACCACACTTGTATGTCCAGCACAAAAAAAGAACATCAACAGAAACAGGTCAAAATTTTAAATGTTGGACTATCTTTGCCTCAACAAAGTAAATTGTTCTGCCACGAGATGCATGTATGTCTAAATATCCTTTTTAGGTATTAAAATGTACAGTACTGTGCAAATGTTTCAGGCATGGTGTGGAAAAAATGCAGCAAAGTAAGAATAGCTTCAAAATAGAAGTGTAAATAGTTTATTCTTCTCAATTAACAAAATTAAATAAATGAATAAAAGAGAATTCTAAATGACATCAATTTTTTTTTAGTTTTTGAAAGAACTCGGCAGGGAGGTTGTTCCAAACATCTTGTAGATCTAAGCTCAGATCTTCTGTGGATGTAGGATTGCTCAATTCCTTCTCTCTCTTTATTTAATCCCAGACAAACTGGATGATTGAGGTCAAGGATCTGTGGGGGCCATATCATCACTTCAAGGCTTCTTTTTTCAAAGGGTATTCACACCAAATATTGATTGGATTTAGATTTCTCTTTTGTACATTCACTTCATTTTGATAACTGACAAAAATAAACTGTTAACCCTTCTATTTTTGAAAGCAATCTTACTTAGCAGCATTTTTTGCACACCTGTCAAAAACATTTGCACAATGCTGTATCTCTTTGACATTATCCATAGCGGAGAGGTCAAATATGATCTGCCTTTCAGTTAAGCTTTGCTGTGTAGGCTCCATAAGTTATTATTTTCATATCCTTTAACATTAGAAAATGTAGATGTCTCATTTGTGTCAAAGTCTCAGAAGCCTTAGATGATACAATACAGACTCCGAATGTCCCAGATGTCCCTAGAAATGACTGTCACAGAATCACAGCTACAAGATGATTCCCAGATCTCCATCTCCATTCTTATCTTAGGTAAGAATCGGCATGCAGGGAGTATAAAGAAGTAAACCCTTTATTCTACCCATCAGACTGGTTTTTATTACAGTTTTATTTCAATAAATGAACATTCTATAGGTTTTTATTTTCAAAACAATCTTTTCTTTTAAAGATGTAGTAACCAGATCCTGCCAGCTGCTGACAAGGCAAATAAGAAAATATTGGGATGGATGCACATGACATGAACATAGTTCTGCCACTTTCACAAAATTTGTGTCTAATATTCAGCACTTGTGAGCCAGATAGACATAACAGTGCTTCAACAGGTTCAAATGTGGGCAAGCAAAGTCATAAATACAATGGGTGGACTATGGTACCCAGAGACATTATCAAAACTAGGGTAGGTAGGTTTAGTTTGCAAAAAAGATGATCAAAAGGTGAAATAATAACTGTATTAATAAAATAAAAATAAATGTATTAAAGGTACAGGATCTACCGAGGACTTTAATGGTAACATGGGGGCATCCTCTACATTTAGAGGAATGAAGGCTTCTACAAGAGTGTTCACCTTCCTCTGCTAGAGGAATTTGTAAGGAGGAATTCTATACAAAAGTTTAAGAAGTGTGTGGATGCCTTTCTTGAGAACAGCAATATTACAGATTATAGTTATTATGAGATTTTTGGTGTTGGGACGTTGATCCTGGGATTTGTCCTGATTGTCATTTTGGAGTCGGGAAGGAATGTTGTAACATGACTTCTGCCTTATGGGATTTTTTGCCTTCCTCTAGATCAACATTGCAAGATAATAGGCTGAACTGGCTGGACGTATATCTTCTTTCTGCTTGCAAACTATGTTACTATGTAAAGATGATTGGCAGCAAAATGACATTATTTCTTGCCCAACAGGTTTTTTCATCTTGATCCTATTTACTTTATCTATGATGCCTGCGGAATCAGGGCACATACCTGAAAATAATACTGAATACTTGGAGATTCATTATCAAATATAATTCCAAAATCTATTTACAGGATAGAATTTAGATTTCCTAATTAAAGATTAACTCTAGAATAAAATGGAAATGTTGGGGTGTTATTGCAGCCACTACTACATCTATTCATTTATATTTATCTATGTAATGGGCGGAAGTGTTTTGTAAAAGCAAGCCTTTGCCACTGATACTACACAGATTAATGCCACCTTTAAATCTATGAAAACCAAAAACTTGCCGACAGTCCTGCTTTTTCCTGAACAATCCAGTTAACGGGACCACAAAATGGTTTATGCAAACTTTGTCCAAAGTGTCAGTTTGGGGCATTCCTGGGGCAGAGCTTAAATGATCCGATTTCGACTAATAAATGCAAAAGTATAAAAAAATGTAAAATACTCAGCAAAACATTGGAGGAGATTTACTAAGCAAAATTCTGTCATAAGTTGTGCCCCAAAAAAACACCTGTCTAACAAGCTGTGCGGCACATTTGTCACTTTTACAACTTGCACAAAAAGTTGGTGGGGCTTATGCAAAAAGGTGGTGGGGTTTATGCAAAAAGGTGGTGGGGCTTATGCAAAAAGGTGGTGGGGTTTATGCAAAAAGGTGGTGGGGCTTATGCAAAAAGGTGGTGGGGTTTATGTTTTTTCAATGAAACAGCACAACCCCAATAAGAATTATACTGTTGACTGCAGAGACTGTGCCTTTGTGTTGTTTGTATTGTCTATATACAGATGAGTTTACCCTAAACTTTGCTTGAATTTGGTTAGGAACTCCAATTTCTCAGTAAACCAATTCCGTACAACATGATAATACGCTAATAAATCCCTAAAAAGGATGCAGTTAACAAAACTAACAATGGTTACACACATAAGATGTCACTTTGTGATACAATATCCTGTTCCTAATCCTGTAGACATGCCATAAAAGGTCTTTCTTGGGAAAATTCCTTAATAGGCAGATTCTTTCAGTCACTGGTAACAACACCCATCAGGACAAAGCTTCTCCTCCATGAGCCTGGCAAAGAAAATATCTGAATAATCTGGTGTTGCCTGCAAAATTAATCTCCAAGGACCTATACCAGGTAAGAATCACTGAAGCAAGGAAAAGGGAGAGGGCAAATAGGGCAAGAGAACAGTGTGAGAGGTCTAAAGGCCCATGAAAATTCCAGTCGGACTGTACCACTAGATGTCCGCCAATCTATATGCTATTGGAGAACTAACATTTTTTTCTAATATGCTATTACTCAAAGTCAGTGATACAATTATTATCAGTGATGATTCATAGAGATTCCCTGGGCTTAACAGGATGTGTAAGCCAAAAGCACCAAAACTGAGCCTCAGATATCCTCTAGAACCCAGCACAAACTAGACATCTGTAGCAGCAACAGATGCACTATTTGTCCTATGGTGCAAAGCCTTGTATATTTTATAGTTCAGAGGATATCACTGGAACATGTGACACATACACTGTGTTTCAAATTATTATGCAAATAATATTTTCTCATATTTTCCAAAATTACCTATATGAATTGCAGTCATTGTAATTTTCCAGTCATCAACTATTCCAGTATAATTGAAAGGTTTTTGAACAACTGCCTATGATAACAGTATATTTAAAAAAAAATAAACACTCAAAATGCATGTTTTAAATTATTATGCACAGCAGAATTTGCAACCTTTTCATTTTTATTAAGAACAAAAAAATAGTCATTGTGAAATTATAAGCATTAGCAAGTTATTACAAACTGAAATCAAACAGTTTTCAAGCCAAAACTTTATTCGAGGTGATGTTACATTTGCACATAGGACCCCTTGTTCGAAAGAAGCTTCTGAAATCTCTCGTCCATTGAATTTGTCAGTTTTTGGATGGTTTCTGCTTCAATTGTTTTGCATGAGGACAGAATACCCTCCCAGAGCTGTTGCTTAGATGTGAACTGCCTCCCGCCATCATAGACACTCCTTTTGATGATGCTCCAGAGGTTCTCAATGGGGTTGAGGTCAGGGGAGCATGGGGGCCACACCATAAGTTTGTCCCCTTTTATGCCCATAGCAGCCAGAGATGCAGATGTGTTATTTGCAGCATGAGACGGTGCATTATCATGCATGAAAATGATCTTTCTGCGGAATGCATGGTTCTTCTTCTTGAACCATGGCAGGAAGTGCTGTTTGAGAAACTCCACATACATTATGGAGTTCATCTTTACCCCTTCAGGGATCCTAAATGGGCCGACAATCTCTCTCCCCATGATTCCAGCCCAAAACATTACTCCACCTCCTCCTTGTTGGCGCCGTAGCCGTGTTTGCATGGGGTGTCCATCAACAAGCCATCCTCCACTCCATCCATCTGGACCATCAAGCATTGCACGGCACTCATCGGTGAACAAAACAATTTTGAAGTCAGTCTTCATGTATTGTTTGGCCCACTGGAGCCGTTTCTGCTTGTGTGCAGTGGATAGAGGAGGTCGACAGGATGGCTTACGCACAGCTGCAAACCTCTGAAGGACCCTGCATCTTGTTGTTCGGGGGGACGTTGGAGGCACCAGCAGCTTCAAAAACTTGTCTGCTGCTATGACAAGGCATTTTTGAAGCTACTCTTTTAACCTGATGTAATTGCCTGTTTGAAAGAGTCCTCAATTTTCCCTTATCAGCACGCACACGTGTGTGCTGTGAATCAGCTACATACTTCTTGATTGTGCGATGATCACGATGAAGTGTCTTGGCAATGTTGATTGTAGTCATGCCTTGACCTAAACACTCCACAATTTGTTGCTTCTCAGCAGCCAACACATCCTTTTTCTTTCCCATTTTGGCTGAAAATGTAGGCTGCTTAATAATGTGGGACAGCCTTCTTAAGTAGTCTTGCCTTTAATTGGACACACCTGCCAAACTGATTAGCACAGGTGTCTGCAATTGCTTTCAGTGATATAAAGAGCCCTGACACACATCACCATCAATGAGTTTAACTGACAAACAAAAAAAATTCTTACCTTATCACTCCTAAACACTTTTTGCATAATAATTTGGAACACAGTGTAATTTATTATCCTAAGAAATATGTAAGTATTGTGCAAAAGTTTTAGGTAGGTGTGTGTAGTGGGAAATGTGGCAAAATAAGTGTGCGCTGTGTGCACCGAAAATCAGCCAATTTCAGTTTAAAAATGACGGACACCCGACAGACCCCATTGATTATGTGGGTTACCACTGCTTTAGCGGTCCGCCTCTCCATTGTTCGGGTTCCCTGATGGAGAGGCAGAGCTAAGAGCTAAGTATTCTTGCATAAGAATACTTTCAAAAATAGAAATGATAATAGTTTATTTTTGTCAGTTAACAAAAGGAAGTGAATGAACAAAAGAAAACTAAATCCCATCGATATTTGGTGTCACCACCCTGTGGAGGAGGAGTCCTGGAATTGTACCTCGAAGAATTGTTGAAAGGCAAAGGGAGCTCACACCAAATATTGACGGGATTCAGGTTTCTCTTTTGTTCATTCACTTCATTTTGTTCATTGACAAAAATGAACTATTAACACTTGTATTTTTGATAGAATTCTTGCTTTACAGCATTGTTCCATGTCTGCCTAAAACTTTTGCACTGTATATAATAGAGCATAATTCCATTTTTCCATGTCTGCCTAAAACTTTTGCAATCGTTATATATAATAGAGCATTATTTCCTTATATAATGTACAATGATGGGCTTTGTTTCGGTGGTCACATAATACTGGCCAACAATGGAGAGCTCACAGCTATTAATACACATTGTTGAATGCTACTACTTGAGCTACTAACAACAGATGTTTTAGAAACTGTGATGAAAAGGAAGCATATGTTATGTCATGAACACATTAGGTAATATAATTTCAGTTTTTGTCAATATTATCATTCCTTTCATATCCTTGCACCCATAGAATGGTTGTCATGGATACCGGCCCTCTGTACGCACTGTTCAGAATTATTGCTGATTTCACCATGAAACCATTGAGCATTCAACCCCCTGTCTTCTTGCAACTTTCTATTCATACAGTTTCTTTCCTATTGCTTATGGCAGCAATTGAAGTCATTTGCTCATTAACAGTGAAAATCTGTATTTTTTAGTGGAATAGTGTTGATTTTCATGACAACAGTTATTACTTTATAATCTGGAAAATAACCTGGCTGGTGGTGTACTTGGGTGGCGGCAGTATGCATGGAGATATTATCATACAGTGGAACGTTACATCCACATTATTGGGTTATGGGGCCTGTTATTTACTGAGATTTTTGGATGGTTTGTTAATTTCTTGTTTCTATATATTTTATTAGATTGTAAGCTCTTGCGAGCAGGGCCTTCAGTCCCATTGTGTGAATTGACTATTTCTTTGTAATGTATCTTTTTTGTCTGCACTTCAACCCTACAAATTGTACAGTACTGCGGAATATGTTGGCGTTATATAAATAAAATTTATTATTATTATATTATTACATATTTATTAAGGGTTTACTTATATATTGGTTCTATGGATTAGTTTGATGTTAAATCATATAATTTTTCATTGTATTTATTTATTGATTATGGATTGCTTGTTATATTAGAAATCGCATAGATGTTTAAAGGAAGTCTGTCAGTCTGTCTGTCTAAAAGGTATCGCCTGATTTCTTCACTCTTCCAGTCTGTCTGTCTGTCTGTCTGCAATGTAGAATAAGAAAGGTATCTTTGGGAAGTGTAGAAACAGAACTAGAAGGTACTGTTATTAGTCTGATAAATCTCCGTTCCAGTCTCAAGTCTTTTGCAGACTCCAACAGGTTTTCTTCCAGAATGGTCCTGTATTTGGCTCCATCCATCTTCCCATAAATTTTAACTATCTTCCCTGTCCCTGCTGAAGAAAAGCAGGCCCAAACCATGATGCTGCCACCACCATGTTTGACAGTGGGGATGGTGTGTTCAGGGTGATGATCTGTGTTGCTTTTACGCCAAACATATCGTTTTGCATTGTGGCCAAAAAGTTTGATTTTGGTTTCATCTGACCAGAGCACCTTCTTCCACATGTTTGGTGTGTCTCACAGGTGGCTTGTGGCAAACTTTAAACGAGACTTTTTATGGATATCGTTGAGAAATGGCTTTCTTCTTGCCACTCTTCCATAAAGGCCAGATTTGTGCAGTGTACGACTGATTGTTGTCCTATGGACAGACTCTCCCACCTCAGCTGTAGATCTCTGCAGTTCATCCAGAGTGATCATGGGCCTCTTGGCTGCATCTCTGATCAGTCTTCTCCTTGTTTGTGATGAAAGTTTAGAGGGACGGCCGGGTCTTGGTAGATTTGCAGTGGTCTGATACTCCTTCCATTTCAATATGATCGCTTGCACAGTGTTCCTTGGGATGTTTGAAGTTTGGGAAATCTTTTTGTATCCAAATCCGGCTTTAAACTTCTCCACAACAGTATCATGGACCTGCCTGGTGTGTTCCTTGGTCTTCATGATGCTCTCTGCGCTTTAAACAGAACCCTGAGACTATCACAGAGCAGGTGCATTTATACGGAGACTTGATTACACACAGGTGAATTATATTTATCATCATCAGTCATTTAGGACAACATTGGATCATTCAGAGACCCTCACTGAACTTCTGGAGTGAGTTTGCTGCACTTAAAGTAAAGGGGCCGTATAACATTGCACACCCCACTTTTCAGTTTTTTATAAAAGTTTAAAATAACCAATAAATTTCGTCCAACTTCACAATTGTGTCCCACTTGTTGATTCTTCACCAAAAAATAAAAATTTTATATCTTTATGTTTGAAGCCTGAAATGTGGCAAAAGGTTGAAAAGTTCAAGGGGGCCGAATACTTTCGCAAGGCACTGTATATATATGGACTTCACTAATCCAGTGCATCTTTGATGGAATCTGGCATCCTGAGTCTGAACTCAGAGCATGGCACAACATGAGTAACCCTGGTTATATTACTGTATCATATTGTATTGGAGCTAGGCGTGTATTAAAAGATGAGCTTCCACATATAAAATCACTTAGCGATGCTTTAATAATACACTCAACTGGCATCCTAGGTGGTTCAAGTTGTGCCCCAATCCATGGTCCAAGGGAAAATGTGTTTTTCAGACAGGTTCAGAAACAGGAAGAATGGCACAGCGGCTGTCTCTATTATGAAGACATTATATTTTTAGAGAATTGGCCAGAGAATTTTGTAGAATTGGCCAGGATTGCACAGATTGAAACATATTTATGATCCATTTTACTATCTTAAAAAGTTGGAGATGTTTTTTCCATCCAATCAACCACCCAACCAACCAATATCAAGAGTTTAGTAAGGCGTGTTATGGACCAAGCATTATGGAAAATTCTGGTCTCAGTAGGTTTGACTGTAAACTTACCATATATATTTATATATAGCGATGCTTCATATTTTCTACAATAGAAAAATGAAAAGTTCTTTGACCTTGAAAATCTTCTGAGAAAATTGTTTCCAATTAATCTGCTATTTCCAGCTAGAAATATTTTTTTATTAGCACTGGGATTTTAATCAAGCATAATGAATTGAGCAATTTGATGCTCAGTCCAGATCACTTGTGAAATAGTTTAACTCAGACAAAACAGGATAAATCCTTCTCATACATCACAGCTGCGCTAGTTTCACTTTCCTGATTCTGAAATAGCTATGTCACTTGACTTCCATACTATATACCTAGATACAGTATATTACATTTATCGTGACTGACACTCCTTTTGTTTTTATAACATAGATTTTGAGGTTTTATGGGTTTTGTCTTGTAGCAATGTAGGCAGTGTTAGACTGATCTATCCTGGATCTACCTGTGGAATCCATTCTAAGGGCCTACCATCGATCTCCACATTACAATCTCATGTGCATTTAATTTCCATCCTTAAAATGCCCTCTTTGTCTAGGCATTTTTTTAGTGCCTGGACAAATGGGGGAGGTGAAAAAAATGTCTTCCGATGCCCTCACCAGTGTCCTCTCGGTACGTTCCGGTCCTTCTGTTTTGGCGGCTTCTACGGTCACCGGCCCCGCAGAGACTTTGTATTTTTTATCTTCCCTTGCCCGGGCGTTTTTTTTGGCGCCGGGACAAGGGGGGGGGGGGAAAAAAGTCCCCCGGGCCCCCGGGTCCCCCCGGGGCGTTCCGGTCCTTCTGTTTGCCCCAAAGTGAAATTGCTCACTGGCTGTGACATCACAGATCCCTTCCACTGAAGCCACTGATTGGCCTCAGCGGTCATATGACTGCTGAGGCCAATCAGTGGCCTCAGCAGGCCTAAGGAAGAGGCCTGTGATGTCACAGGTAGTGAGATTGCAAGCCCTTCGCTGAGTCCACTGAATTCTGACACATCACCACTGGACTGAGAAGACTGGACTGCTCTGGGAAGCACCAGAGTACCTTGGAAAGGTGAGTATGAATTTTTTTTACTTTTTTCACTGCCCCCGACTTTATAAATTAAATTGGTTGTCCATTTTTGACCTTTAACGCTTTCATTGTATACATGTATCATATCCTTTATGAATTTCAATACGTTGTTTGTAAATCAATCCATAAGAATTGTGGTCCATCAGAAATGTGGTTGTCTTCTGTAAAACCTGGATCCACTGAAGGTTCCTCTGATACTCTATTGGACTAGTTCATTCTAAATATAGACAATACTTCTGTCACTGCTACCTAAAGGCATTTTCCAATTGCAACTCTATCCAAATAGTGTCTGTCTTGATAAATGATCAAATCCCAAAGTGCCTTTTGCAGAGTAAGATTTCATTACGTTCATCCTGAAAATGGTCACCATACATCCCAAAGGGGCCATACATACCTGCCATATATCTAGTACAGAGTTTATTTATCTAAACTAGTATCATGGATACAACTGTGTACATTTTGGCCTATAGTACATTGTGTAATAACTGTATTGTATAATAGAATGCCAAGAAAAAGGTTTATTATTCTGATAAAAATAAACATATAATAGCATATAATAAACTGTGATCATTATATGAGCTGCTTATTTTGGTGTAGACCACAAAAATTTGGGATGATTTGGTGTGTATTGTCCACAAATTAAAATGTATGCGAATACGTTTCAGGAACAGCATGTTCAGGTATGTCATTGTTATTGTCAGAAAAACCATCTGCAGAATCCCTGGCAGAAATCTGAGGCTGAGTCATGTTTTATCAGTCTGAACTACCATGGTTTGCGCACAGATAATAAAGCCCTATTCAGTGGGGCTAATCTACATGTAGCCACCTGGCACAATTTCAGTACAGTATCTGCATTGAAATTGTGCCAAGAATTGACATGTTCCTCTTTCAATTCAATTCTGTGAGCACAAAAATCTGTGCAAAAATATTTATGTGGAAGGCAATGAAAGTAGATAGCAAGCTTTTTTTCATGCAGATTCTGGTGTAGAAAATGCACCAAAATCTTCAATGAATAACATTGCCTTTTATACATACCATCAGGGAAAAATAATATAGTAATAATGTTTATGTATATTGAATGTTTATGTATAATGTACATTCACAAATAAGACACCTTAGTGCCGCACTCTTAAAGGAATGTATCGCCAATTATTTATTTATTTATTAAAACCGGTGGTGAAATATATCACTTTTTCTGTGTTTTTTAATTCAAGTTTCTGTACATGATTATACCATTATACCTGATCTTCTTCTCTTCTCTAACAGCATTTAGTTATCGGCTTTACAGCAGGATCCTGGCCATAGTCAGCAATAGGCCGGAGTCAACATATTGGGTTCTATGGGAGAGTTTACTAAGCATGCCCTGTGGGAGAGTAGATAAGCGTTCACATCATCTGTTGTCAGCAATGGATGTAATGATGGGTGTTATATGGTGCTATTTATATTGTAAGCCTTATAAATGTGTTATATTATATTGCAGTCCTGTCTGTCTTGTCTGTGATGTAAATGAGGTGACTGCTGCAAAGAAAACCCTTACAGAATTGGCAAGTATCAGTCTATTATTCCATGCGGCTGTAAATTTGAAGAAAGAATTTCTTTATATACAAGTTGAAATATATGCATTTGTATCTAATAGCTTGACTATAGACAATGGAATTTTTATGTGTTTGAGATGGAAACGGTCCCATCTAAGAGACAGACAACTCAATAATTACTGGAACAAGTTGTTCCTGTTGTAATAAAGATATTTCATACAATTCCAATGCAACATGAATAACTCACGTTGTCCTACCATATAAAATAAAGTACATGCGCTTGATATTCAGAGCATTGCTCAGGCCATAATGATAAATCTGATTTGAACTCATTACTAAGATGTAAAATTCAGTTATGTTGCCCAGCTGCTTACTGTATTTTCTTGATGCAATTGAATCTTTTGCTTAATGTTAATGCATGCTTATTATCAAATCATTCTTGATTTTTTATATATTTAGTAGGGTTTTGCTTGTAGATTCACAATATTTTTTTTTCTTATTTTGTAGAATTATAGAAGGTTTTCAAATTTGGTCTTATTTTTGTTAATATTCTGCATTGGTACTGCAGCTTGAGTCAAACGTGGAGACAAAATTACAAGACTAGATGTTTCTTCCTCTTTCTGTTCTCCAGGGGAAAAAGATAAGAAGATTTCCTCTGCATCCTTGTACACACTGTGCCATGGATTTTGAAAAGATGTGCTGTTCTGTTGACTGAGCTTCCTCCCCTCCACCAGTGACATGTATAGCACTAAAAAGTTCACCATAGAACATCTGTTGTTGTCTCAAATAATGAAGAATAATTTTCACCAAAAAATACTTCAAATATACAAATACATTTAACATATTGATTAAATGCAACACTCTCATTCCCAGAGATACCAAAGCCAACCATATATATAAAATAATGAGCCGACAATCGTCTTTGTGTTTGTTCATATGAATGACTCCACCTGCAACAAGTGGGATTAAACTGTCTAAACATGGAGTCAATTAAAAAAAAAAAAAGTATACCTGGGGCTGTTTTCCAAATTTGGGCAATCATGCCATGCACATGTAATTTCGATTGACCCCTGTCAAAATTTTCCAATCAGCTTTTCACAGAAATCTGCCATGTGTCTTGTTCGCATTGATTTTTCAAATGTGTCTCCATATACATGAGATAGAATGGCCATTTTAATTTTGGTCATTTTGCCCAAATTTTAGGTGGTGGCCTTCACTGGTTATATAGTATATGCACTGGGCACGTCTAGGCCACAGGTTCCCCTCTCTAGCAACAATTGGCCAAATGGACATCAGAACAAACTCTCCCCTGTACTCGCCCTTTGTTGTGCAGGACACTTTTTAAAGTCTTTCTTGTTAATTCAAGGGAATTTTTATGGAAAACTTTAGGGTACAGTAATGATGCAAGGCCTTCTCAGATAAAGCAACTTGTGATAGGCTATTCGCCCCCCCCCCCCCACCAATCAGATATTTATGGCCTATCCTACAGATTTCTGGAAAACCCCTTTAATTGGTGGGAACAGCGTCTATTTACCCCCTCCCCTCAGTCCCTTTTAGAACCTGTCAGCCATTCTGACTGGTCCAGATTTTTAAAAAATGTAATCCTTAGCCCCAAGCAAAAGATGACCATATGTTCACTGGGCTGTTTATGTAAATCCTATAGGTTGGAATGGAAATACCGACTGCTCCAATCTCTACCAAGATGCAGTGGCACAAGTTACTCATCTGGCGTGGCAGGAAAAAAGGACCTTGCCTTTCCCAGTTTGCCTTGGACTTTATGCGAGATGCCTGCTTCCAATATATTGCAGGTTTTATTGGACCTTTTACCTAAAATAATAGTAGTAGAATTGGAAAAGTTCGTTTAAGCAATATCTAGGCATAGAAGCATTTATGTTAAAAAAAAATTCCAATTTAAAAATTATGTTTAGCAGGATCTAACAAAGAAGGTGAATATGTAATTGTGTATTAAACCCTTTAATTAAAAACTCCGCTTACTACACTTTCTTGTCTATTCCCAAACAAAACTAAAATATCCCATAAGTGAAAAAATACATATTGCACCATAATTATGAAAATTAGAGACAAGATGGTAGATTACATATTGTTTTATGACAACTTTCTAAAATTTCCAGAAACAAATGTGCTAAAAGATAGAAACATTAAAAAAACAAAAAGTCAATAATTTAGATTGATTAATGCAATTAAAATCAGAGCAGTATTTGGCAGTTTCTTTAACAGGGCATTTTGTGTGGGAACAGAGCCATTACATTTATATTAATAGCTTGTATTGTAAGTATTTAGGTCTTTTGCCAGGAAGATTTTGCTGTTCTCAAAGTAGTTGCAACACATACGGTAACAGGTGTTACATTACAGATATTGGGAAATTTATCAAACCAAATGTGTCATACAATTGGTGTAAGATGCATTACAAAAATTGTGCAAGTGAAAAGTGTCAAAGTATCTGATTCTTAAAGGGGTTGTCCGGGATAAATTGATCTTTAGAATCTAATTTGCGCACCCTCCCCCCCCGCCCCCCGCCTCCCTTCTAAATTACTTACTGTAGCAAAAATCTATTACCTAGATCGCCTTTTACATGACCACCCTAGACACATTTTCCTATTTTCCAGTGATGTTCTGTTCCCCATTTCCAGAAACGGAACGTCCCCACACACCCCATCATACTTATCTGTCTACCTGTCCGGATATTCCGGGCACGGACATCACTTGTTCTGTGCGGCCGGCATCTCCTCTTCTTGACGTCTGCTGGCCTCCCACGCCTGCTTAATAGGGCTACTGGGCATGCCGACACTCCGGCTCTATTGCGCAGGCGTGGGCGGCTGGTCCAGAAGATTCTGCCCGGAAGACAGGTAAGTTTGATGGAGTGGGGGGGATTGAGTTAGTTAGGAAGGGCTAGTAGTGGGAGGGCTAGCTAGGGAAACAGGGAGGGGTTGTGAGTGAGAAAGGGAAGAGGTATGAGTGAGAGAGGGAGTCAGCTCTGAGTGAAGTG
The DNA here is from genome assembly GCA_947044405.1 of Leptodactylus fallax. Taxonomy (NCBI): domain Eukaryota; kingdom Metazoa; phylum Chordata; class Amphibia; order Anura; family Leptodactylidae; genus Leptodactylus; species Leptodactylus fallax. The sequence goes on along the minus strand of CAMRHE010000073.1, from coordinate 2,021,557 downwards.
CAAGGCATCATGGTAGTTGTAGGAAAACAGAACAGGACGATACCCATGTAAATAAATGCAGAAGATGCCAGGAGCTCACAGAGAAACCCAGAAATCACTCCAAACACTGATAAAGGTATTTGGGTGCACTTATTAATAGCACTAAGAGACCTTTTTTGAAAAATGATTTTTTTTTTTCCCCCGCGAAAACCCCTTTAAGGGTCTGACCACACTAACTGAGACCACACTGATCATGAGAAAGGGAATTCCTTGTACCCCTTTCTAAATGGAGTAGCAGTCATGAATGCCTGCTGCTGCTGCTGCATTAATCTCTATGAGATTACTGAAGAGAATCGTTCTCCATTATTTGGCTGCCCAACTTCTTTTTAGATTTGGGTAATCTAAAGGGTCCCCCATTCTTGTGTTCACTGGGGTTCTCTGTGGTCTGACCCATAAAGTTACCTGCAATTCCTTCATTTGGCCATTCACATTAATTTCAGCTGAACCAACCAAATATCTATGGGGACTCCCTAACATTTTGTTGATAGCAGATGACAGGGGAGATAAGGATAGGGCAGTTGAATCTCAACATGCCTAATCATTTTGTACTAGGGAAGATAAGCCACTGCTAGAAGTGTCTGTAAGAAGCGTATTCCCCTCTCGCCAGTTATGATCATCTGAACCAAACAATATTTTTGGTTGTGAATCGATCCCTCCATTGCTGAGTTATTTTTTTGTCATTATGTAAATGCATTTATGTATTGACAAAAACAATGCTATGTTGGCAATGAAGGCATGGATTCACAAGGAGAAAACATTATTGGATTCAGGTGACCCTAACCTATCTATCTGATGGGGATATGCTGTGTTCTGGTGACAGACTCTCTTTAATCTGCATGACTAGCCTTATCTTTAAGGCATATTAGATCTATGAAAATGTATACATAGCAAACAAAGCATGCAGGCCTTGGCTGCGGCATATGTCATGTCGTTGGAGATTGCAGTATTGCACTTTTTCTCTAATGGAAGTGAATGTGGTTGCTTTATGACGCGCAAGTAAACATCTGCAAATCTGTTAATATATGCGATTTTGTTATTATTATTATTATTATTTTTTTTTTTTTATTTATATAGCACCATTAATTCCATGGTGCTTTACAGAGAATTTACATACGGTACACAAGATGTACAAAACAGATAATACTAACAGTGACCAACTGGCACAGTGGAATAGAGGGCCCTGCCCGCAAGGGCTTACAATCTATGAGGGAAGAGGGATAGATACAGAAGGTGGGGGTAGCGGCTGTACAGATGGTGGTATGCAGACAGTAGTGTTATTGGAGGTTGTAGGCCTTCCTGAATAGGTGGGTCTTCAGGGCCTTCTTGAAGCTTGTGTTATGGCATTGGTTGCAACTGATGGTTGGGCCCAAAACTGAAAATGACCTGGATCGTTGGGCGATCGCTCCCTTGTAAGTCATCAAGACACAACTGCTTTCATGTTCACTGGCTGACATGCCAGCTGCACTACATGTAGATCTTTGGCTGTGTGATGTGTGTTGTGGTTGAAGTCGCTGTGTCGCCCCCGCCTCAGAGGCAAGCAGCCATCATGGTCATCCTTTATTATGTATCATTATAGAAAGGATTCCTTACTATAGTCTGTAAGCTTTTAGGAGCAGGATAACACCCATCATTACAGGGAATGAGATACACAATGTATCTACAATTATACACATTGTAAGAATCCGAGCAATATTCTTAGTCTGTAAGCTCTCTGGAGCAGGATAACCCCCATCATTACAGGGGATGACATTATGTTTTATTATTGTATACACATCTATATACATGAGCCTTCAGGCAGTATTGCTGAGTCTGTAAGCTCTTCAGGGCAGGTTCCTGGTATGGGGTAGCAGTAGGCAGATGGATAGACATGATCCAGGGTTGATCGCTATATTTGGGGTCAGCAAGGAATTATTTTTTCCCCTGAGACTCAGATCTCCGGGGTTTTTCTTTGCCTTCCTCTGGATCATCTGGTTGAGGCTTTTTTTCTCAGGACCTTATTTATGGATGGTCAGATGCAGGGCCAGCTCCAATGTTCAGACATCAGAAAGTAAAGAGGAAGTTGAGGCAGACATCTGCCACGGATTCTTCTATATTTTCTGCCCTCGACTCACAGTGCAAATGATTGTTTTTTTAAAAAAGTATTTTGTATTGCAGTGATCGTATACTATTATACTATTTATACCATGTGGTGAGCACGATAAAAACAAAATTCAAAACAATTGATGAATTATTACTATTCACCCCCAGAAAAAATTAATAACATGTTTTTAAGTACATTATTAGTGATGAGTGAACTGGTTCTTAACAAACTGGATTTGTTACAAATTTTTAAAAAAATTTTGGGGCTACCACCCACAAATCACTGCTATACTGTTGGGTTTTTTAATAGCTGAGGTATAATAAGCTGAGTATATGATATGTGTGTAATAAACTGAGGCCAGGGGAGCTATGTAAACATAACAGTCATACTCACCTCTCCTGGGCTCTGTTGTGGCATCTGATTTGGGTCTCTGTACTCTTCGGGTCTCTTCCAGCCTTCTTAATAACATCAGTTACCCCAGGGGACGCAAACACAGGTCTTAGTAGTCCCCTTGAGCTGCTGATGTCATTCAGGAGGCTGAAAGAGGCCAACGCAGTTGGGGACCCACACTAGATTTGGAGCCTAGGAGAGTTAAGTAGGGCTGTTTTTTATGTTTATGCACCTCCCCTTCACCCCTATTTATTATGCCCTGGGCTCTGCTGAAATTCCGGAATACAATAATAGCAGTTAAAAAAAACAAAGCTGGGCAAACCTTGCAAATATTTGCAAAAATTATTTCAACAATTCTGCAGTATGTTTCCCAAAATGGTTGCAGCAAATAATATAACTTGTCTGACAAAAATACAAGCTCTCATATCAGAAAACAACGTGTAAAGTTTATGATTTTCAGAGCAAAGTCATATGACCAATTAATTGGTGGGGGCACTTACCGTTAAGTTTCAGATCTGGGGGAGGTGCAGGAAACTGAATCTTTATCCTTTTCTCAGGGTGCAGGAAAACCCAAGCTATGTCTATGAATTTATATATCAGACCTACAGTAATGTACATCATGTCAGAAATAAATTCTATGTTTAGATTTGAATACCCCTGTAAGCTTCACATTTAATCCAATATATTCCTATGTCCCAAAGAATCCAACATACAGGCAAGAAAGTCTCTTTATGGTATATATGTTCATCAGATTTAGAGAGCTTTCATTAGAGATTGGTCAATATTGATAAGCAAACAGGATTCTACATAAAGGAAAGTTTCTGTACTGTATCCCCATGTGACAATACAAAGCGAACATTGTACTAGACTTTGACTAAGTAATGGAAACCAAGGCTAATGGATCAATAAGGTCTCCCTCAATCACTATTATTTACATGTTTTCATAGCCTTTTTAATCTCACTATTCCCAAATCTCTCACCATGTAATATGACATAGTAAAGACCTAAATGATTTATTGACGCCCTGTGAAAGTTTTCATCACCTCTTAAAATTACTTCCAGCAAAAAACTCATTGTAGCATAATAATAATGAAAAATATTTTCTTTACAAAAGCCGGCTTACCCTGAAACAGTGACAGTTTCCATATACATCATGAGTTGCCTCTCATGTCTAAACAATTTACAGATCTAGTCAGCTGAGATTTCGACTTATTTGTACAATGTCACATTTAATGAAGTCAACTTAAAAAAAAAATGCTCTGCTATTTCAGCAGTGTGTAAATAGAACGGTTTAAGATTGATATGTTTGTATTCTAATCACAATGCAATATTTATTTTTGTAAGTTTGCTAAATTTTGGAAATATTTCTTAAAGGTAATTTAAAAAACCTAGAGGAATATAAATTTTTTTCACAGTAATTAAATCTAATATTTGAAGCTGATCATTTATTTCAAGATGGCCATCCTATGGGGCTTGGTGCAGTGGTGGATCTTCTAAGTCGCAATTTTTAATAACGCAGACTAAACCGGGATGCAGAATCTAAAGGACTTACTCTAAAATCCCCACAAGAGGTATGGTCTTTCCTATAGTTAATGCCCAGGTTATGCTCATCTGGAGTAGTCTCAGATTGACGGCTTCAATGTAGCAAGAAAAAGACAATGGAATGGAACTGCACACCAGTTAGAGTGGAAGTGTTTTTAAGAACTTCTAGAATTTCTATTCCTGCTGTAGATAAGGAGAATTCTAAGCCTTTTCGTATATATGCACATTAGTTGTGTTACTTTATTAGTGGCATAACATATTTAACATGGAAATGCCAACAGCTGGTAAACCGCATCATGGTGGATGGATGGCCAAACAGAATATTGAACACTTTGGACAAATTCCTGACCTTTGTCAATGCCAATAACTCATCAGTGGTGTAGGGGAGGAAATGCAGCATTCGGGGCTGGTGCTTTCTCCCTTATACTACTGATGGTTAGATTAACATCGATAGAGGTCACAAATATGACCAAAACGTTTGCTGTTATGTACAAACATTCATCTACTATGCTACTAGTTGGCTGTTGTTCTCATTGCCATGTTAAATATGATATCCCACTATTAAAGTAAGGGCCGGTTCACATCTGCGTTTGGGTTTCCGTTCTGGGAATCCGCTTGGGGACCCCCCGAACAGAAACCTATACACATAAAAAGCGGTTTACCTGGGAAACCCCATGGACCCCATAGACTATAATGCATGCAGCACTTTCCTCTCCGCATGTTTCATGCGGAAACCACACGGACCCCATTATAGTCTATGGGGTCCATGTGGTTTCCAAGGTAAACCGCTTTTTATGTGTATAGGTTTCCGTTCGGGGGGTCCCCAAGCGGACTCCCTGAACGGAAACCCGAACGCAGATGTGAACCGGCCCTTACATGAAATATTAAGCAGATTCAAGAGTCTTATCAATTCTTCTTGTCTACAAGTACCAGCAAATCAAATTCAGGAACAGAAACAAAGATACTCGCAAATTAGCATGAGCTAGAACAGAACCTATAGTCGGGCAGTGTCTAAAGGAAGAGACTGGATATAGATATGCCACCCATGATCTCAAAATCAAGTTCCTGGTGCCATGGCAAATTAACCCTACTGTAAGAGAGAGTTGGGTCAGACCTTACATCAGAAGAGGAGGTGGCCAATGCAGGTTGCCTACCAATTACCCACAGAGCAATAAAGAGATTCCAAAGTAGGAGAGTTGTGATACATGAATAATAGACATTAGAGGAATTTTAGTTTACCTTAAAAGGAATGTATCACCAATTTTTAAATCATTAAATATTAAAATGAGATCACTTTTTTATAATCTGATTTTATTTTCTGATCTTGGATTTGTATTTATTTATTTATTTATTTATTTTCAGTAAATGATTATGGGGCGGCTATCTTGCCTGAGCTTATTCTTTGTTCTTTTAACAGCATTTAGTGATATGCTTTACAGCATGGGCAAAGGTAGAAAAAGTCTGGAGCTGACTCATTGAGGTCTTTAGGAGAGTTTTCTAGACATGCTCTGTGCAGTGAGGGGAGTAGATAAGTGGTAACATTATGTATTGTCAGTAGTGAATGCAATGATAAGGGGTTATCTATAGAGCTTTTATCTTCTTTTTAGGTCAATGCTTATAGAGGTGGTGTTATCTTCTATTGTTAGGCTATTTGTCTTACTTTGATGTAAATGAGGTGACTGCTACAAATTAACCCCCTGCAGAATTGGTAAGTCTTTTATTTAGGCTTAGTGGCCAGAGTTAAAGTTGCAGGATATTGTACTGGATATGTACTCATAGGCCTCGCTTTAGTACCAGAGCTCACCACCAGAGCTTCGGGAACTGTGTTTTTTACCGCAATCTTTTTTATTTTTATTGTTATATCTATCCTGAATATATCTCTCCTGATGAACCTTATAATGAGATAGCTGAAACGCATTGAGAAATGTAGTAATAACAATACTTGCTGAGGGTGCCTCTATGACTACAGATACCAGTATTTAGAACTATTTAGGACAGAAAATCATATTTATGGATACTTGGTCGAGTTAGTTGCCGATTTCCATCACGTCTGCAACCTGTTCATTAGTGTGGACATTGCCACAGTATTACCCGAAGCTAGTACAGGAGCATCTCAATAAATTAGAATATCTTTGAAACGTTTATTTCTTTCAGTAATTGAATTTAAAAAAGTGACCTCCTATATTTTCTAGATTCTTTACACACAGAGTGTTCTATTTCAAGTGTTAGAAAGAGTTTATTTCTGTAAATGTTGATTATGGATTACAGGTAATGAAAACCAAAATCTAAGAAAATTAGAATATTGTAAAAAAGTTCAGTATTGTAAATTCAGTGTGTCACCTGCCAAGGTTTCCTAAGCCTTTAAATGGTCCCTCAGTCTGGTTCAGTAGGACACACAATCATGGAAGACGCTGATTATGAATTGTATTACTGAATTACTGAAATGAATGAATGTTTCAAAGATATTGAGATGCACCTGTAGCTGTTCCTCATGAGGCTAGCTAAACACCCTCTGCAGAGTTTATCTAATTACAAGGGGATATTGATACAATATTTATATTATAGAAACCCTGTCATGGTTGTGAATCTATAGAGCTTTAAAGTGAGTAGTTTGTGAATATCTACATACTTACACTTCAGCAAATTCCATAACAGGGAGGTAAAGCAGTTTTTATCAGATATAGATCCATATATACACATGCGGACAAAATTGTTTTTACCCCTCGTTTAATGAAAGAAAAACCCACAATGGTCACAGAAATGAATCTTGAATCTGACAAAAGTAATAATATATAAAAATTCTATGAAAATGAACAAATGAAAGTCAGACATTGCTTTTCAACCATGCTTCAACAGAATTTTTAAAAAAGAAAACTCATGAAACAGGCCTGGACAGAATTGATGGTTCCATTAACTTAATATTTTGTTGCACAACCTTTTGAGGCAATCACTGCAATCAAACGATTCCTGTAACTGTCAATGAGACTTCCGCACCTCTCAACAGGTATTTTGGCCACTCCTAATGAGCAAACTGCTCCAGTTGTCTCGGGTTTAAAGGGTGCCTTTTCCAGACGCCATGTTTCAGCTCCTTCCAAAGATGCTGTAAGGGTCTTGCCAACCGTAGCAATACCCTGACACTACTGCAGGGGTCTGGGAGGAAGGACAGAGACAAGTGAGCCCTAATCTCACCCCAGCCACTGTCCCTTCCTATTGCCACAGTTACCGTAAACGGTAAAAGGACAACTAGAAGACAAGCCCTACACTAGGTAAGTGACACAAAGAACAGGACAAGACAAAACAAACGACAAAAGAGAGGTCAGGAAGCCAAGGGGTCAGTAACAAACGAGCAATGCAGTACAAAGACAAAATTCAAGAGAATAGTCAAAAGGCAAGCCAAAGGGTCAGAGAATCAGGTAACAAAGTAGTAAGGTATATCACAAGGAGAGCAGGCAAAGACAGAGCAATAACCGGCGACCATGTGAGGGCTGATAACCTGTTTATAGAAAGTCCGGGACCAGCCCCCGGACCTGATAGGTACACAGGCTGTCAATCACTCAGGCCAGGAAGAGATTAACTCTATGCAGTACAAAGAGAAACAATGCTCAGAACACGGGTATGGCTTTACACAGCAAGGGAACTAGGACCACGTTCAGACTGAGCAACTAGAAACCTACGCAAGGAATCAAACCGAACACGCCTCCTTCGCCACAGCGTGCGAGCAGAGGGTGGCACCAAGACCCGAACAGGCAGAGACGTTACAGATGCTCAATAGGATTTAGGTCAGGGCTTATAGAAGGCCACTTCAGAATAGTCCAATGTTTTCCTCTTAGCCATTCTTGGTTGTTTTTAGCTGTGTGTTCTGGGTCATTATCCTGTTGCAAGACCCATGACCTGCGACTGAGACCAGGCTTTCTGACACTGGGCAGCACATTTCTCTCTAGAATCCCTCGATAATCTTGAGATTTCATTTGTACCCTGCACAGATTCAAGACACCATGTGCCAGATGCAGCAAAGCAGCCCCAGAACATAACAGAGCCTCCTCACAGAGCTAATGTGCCTTGCCAAAAATTTCGATTTTTGTCTCATCTGTCCATAGAACATTCTCCCAGAAGCTTTGTGGCTTGTCAGCATGTAGTTATATATTATTACTTTTATCAGATTCAAGTTACTGTATTTCTGTGACCATTGTGACCATTAAACGAGGGGTACCAAGAATTTTGTCCACGTGTATATGAAAGGACTAGTTTCTATCTGGGTAAAATATTGGTATGTGTAGAAGTTTTCCCTAGATTTAGGGCTTGTTTTAGATTTTGACAATAAAAGTTAAATTTTATTTTTTCTATTATTTTGCAATTTGTTTTCCTAATATAAAATCTCAAGTAAAAGAACATATATTAATTATTTTAATGGCTTCTGTTGTTTCCTTCATAAAAATGTTTACAGTATTTTCAAAAATTTTCTACAGAGAGACAACTCTAAAGAACCTTTGCTTGCAATTTTGCTATTGATGCAATTTCAACATGTTGATACAAAATATAATAATATATCAGCAAATATACTTAATAAGTCTTATAACCTAATACCCAACCTTATTCAGGAAGATCTCATCTAAACTACTAGCAGACCGAGTGACATTCTATAAAATCTATACATGTTAGTCTCAATCATGTCAAAAGTCATAGGTAATTAAGCGTAAGATTCAACATGTTAAGGAAAACAAGCTTAACATCGGCTCTTTCATTACCTACAATTTACTTTATTCTCACAATGAATGGCAGTATTGTTAAAGGTTTTTTTTTTCCTTTCTAGAAAATCTATATATAAATCTTCTGTTAAGAAATTAATTCAGAAATCACATCTATTAGTATTATTAACAACAAAGATCAATTACTTAGTTGATATTACTGTGAAGGTCCTATTTTATTGATTTCAATGACAGTTGTGTAATTCTTTATTTGCCCTGTAGTGACACTGCAAGGGAACCAAACATTCTAGAATCCCCCACTGTAGCTAATTATGGAGGGTCCCATAGTGAGACACTGTATAATCAGGTTTTCATCAGAGATTCTTCTAGCAACCAGTGAATGCCTATACTGGAATATCAATTTATTCTAGTATACAGCTGCACTAGTTATACATGACTATTTAATTTAAAAAAAACAAAAACAAAAAAAAAACAATAACTTACAAACTGGTGCCTGGGCGCCATGCACTTTATACAATTAATACAGAAAAATATGAGGGAGGGGTCTTAAAAGAACCAAAGGTGATTGCTTTACTGAGTGAAGGGTTTAGGGAGCGAAACATTTTTCCAATTGTTATCTAAAGCGAAACATTTTTCCAATTGTTATCTAAAGTGTTCACCCTTTCCTATCTTTTCAGCTCAAAAGTGTGGTTCATGGATCTGAATTTCTTTAACCAAGCTGGAGAGTTGTAAGCTTCCACTATCTTGCAATGATAGATCATGCCGCTAGTGAAATATAATTGACAGTCATTGCAATATGCTGTGGAATGAATTGTCAAGGAAGTACAAAGCTAAGGTGGAGTTTGGGAAAGTGTTTGTGGAATCTGCTTAAAAAAACCTCAAACCAATAGGTTATAGGTTGCCAATGGATACAACCATGCATACAGGAACTTTTTATGGTTTTGCACTTGTCAGAAACCCAGCCATGGTGTCCTTATTCCTTATAGGTAGAAACAGGTAGGGACAGTACAAGAATGAGAAGATAAGCTGGTCACAACGCAAAATGCGCACAGAAAAAGCTGAGCTTCGATCGCGTTTTATTATATATTGGGGTCCCGATCGGCCCCCCCTGTGACATTTTCAGGGGCTGACGCTGCTCCTATTCGGCAGCCCGGGGTCTGACCAGTGACCCCGGGTCTGCCCCATTGCATACCTGATTGATCCTGCCTTGAATGGAGACTGTCAGCCTAGGCGTCTGCACAGGCTGACAGCCTTCTATACACTGCAATACACGTGTGTATGCTTCAATCCCCCCCCCCAGAGCTGGTGCTATTATTATACTCTTGGGTCTCCTCAGACCCCAGAGTATAATAATCAGAGGTCCAGGGGAAGTGATTAAAAATAACAAACACTTATACTCACCTTAACCTCACCTCTTTTGGGACTCCGGCTGTCTGACCGTCCTCCTCGCTCCTCTTCTTCCAAATGAAGTCCTGCTCCCCGGACGGCACTGCTTTGGCCTGTGAGTTGGCCTCAGCGGTCACGTGGGGGCGTGATGGCGTCATTACGCTGGCACATTACACTGGTACCGACGTCATTACGCCCAGTCACAGGCCCAGCAGTAAGGCCTGGGAGGAAGAGCTCCGGAGTTACTGCTGAGCCCAGGAAAGGTGTATCAGCATTTTTTTTATTTCTAATCACCGCGGGGGGTGCCGAGGGGGACAGGTAGCATGGCGGAACCCCTTGGATGCCACGGTCATGTTTGTACATGCTTTTGTACATTAAATGTTCACTGGTATTCAGAGGGGTAACTTGAAGCTCCTGGATTCCAATGCAAAATATGTAATGGGGCCCCCACTTGTCATGTACTATCTATAATACACTGGTGTCTTCTTATGTTGTAGAGAGTCCTCCGGACCCCTTGAGGGCCCAAAAGCAATTGCTACTTCTGTTTCACTCTTGCTTACATTGATACAGTATATATTAACAAGATTTTTCCTATATTATTCTTTTTTTGGTATTTTCATTAAAAAAAATTAAATAAATAATATATATGTATATATATATATATATATATATATATATATATATATATATATATTTTTTTTTTTAAAGCATTCATTTAGCATGAAAATCCATCTACATGAAAAAAATATTTTTACAACAAATATATGTTCTTATGGAGCACTACATGGTAAAAAATATCTCAGTGTGGAATATGTAGAGAATGACTTATGATAAGCCTAGAAATAGCTGAGAACTTTCATTAGGAGAGAAAAGGAAGATGAAGACAGTTGTTGATGGGGTATAGACACCACTCTAGTATAGCCTGATGTTTATTTACTGTGATAGACATAAGGCCAATTTATTGAGATAGGGTCAAAGAAAAGAGCCATAGAATAGGTTTGTGACTTGTTTCGCAATTATACGTACCATAAAGGTTTGGTCCAATGTAATTACACAATGGCCTATGCTGCAGCGCTGTTGAGTGATGCTTCTTATTAACTAGAGTAGACATCATTTTCAACACAATTAAATTCAAGCAGTAAATGAGGCAACGCTTTGTTTACAAGCAAAATTTTTCATAATTAGTGGTTGTTAGAAAATAGTAAACTGTGTAAACTGGTGTTTGCATGTATATTTAACTCCATAACTTATTGAACTCCATCCTATGTTCACCTTAAGGACACACAGAAATATATATATTATATAAATATATATATATATATATATATATATATATATATATATATATATATATATAATAACAGTACAGACCAAAAGTTTGGACACACCTTCTCATTCCAAGAGTTTTCTGTATTTTCATGACTATAAAAATTGTAGATTCACACTAAAGGCATCAAAACTATGAATTAACACATGTGGAATTATATACTTAACAAAAAAGTGTGAAACAACTGAAAATATGTCTTATATTCTAGGTTCTTCAAAGTAGCCACCTTTGATTACTGCTTTGCACACTCTTGGCATTCTCTTGATGAGCTTCAAGAGGTAGTCACCTGAAATGGTTTTCACTTCACAGGTGTGCCCTGTCAGGTTTAATAAGTGGGATTTCTTGCCTTATAAATGGGGTTGGGACCATCAGTTGTGTTGTTCAGAAGTCATGTGGATACACATATATATATGAGTAGTTGTCTGGCAAGCCCAATGGTCATAGTTTGTCTCCCTTTGTCTTCAATGTTGGTTTTCCCTTATTTTAATTTATTTATCCATCTATGCACACCACTCTTGTCAATGGTACCGTCTCCTTAAAGGGAGTCTATCATTCGCAAAAACACTTTTAAGCTAATGGCACTTTGGAATGGCCTTTAAAAAGGTTATTCTTCTCCTACCTTTCTTTGTTTTCTTCTCCCAGCCGATTCAAAGATAATTCGTTTCTTCATGTATGTAAATAAGCACCAAGGAGCACCCGGGGCGTTCCTTCTCTTCTGCAAGCACCCATCGCGTCATCACTTCTTACCACCCCTTCGTCAGTTGCAGTGACTCCCCTCTTGGTCTTCTTTCTTCTTACTTCTCGCTCACAGCGAATTCTCGCGACTGCGCATGCGCAATTGGCTCTGCCACGCTCTTGTGACAGACCACCGGAAAATGGCGACTTGATTGCGTATGCGCAGTCGCGAGAATTCGTTGAAGACGCGATGGGTGCTCGCAGAAGAGAAGGAACGCCCCAGGTGCCCCGTGGTGCTCATTTACATACATGAAGAAACGAATTATCTTGGAATCGGCTCGGAGAAGAAAAAAAGGAGAAGAATGGCCTTTTTAAAGGTCATACCAACGTGCCATTAGCTTAAAAGTGTTTTTGCGAATGATAGACTCCCTTTAAACATTCTATAGCTTTCTGTCGATGTCAAAGACAGTACATTACTTCTCATTGGAATCCATTATCTGCAAAAAGAGAAGAGTTATTATAGAGGAAGAGATTTTCTATGTTCATTTTGAGATATATAGGTTATACACACGTGGACAAAATTGTTGTTACCCCTCGTTTAATAAAAGAAAAACACACAATGATCACAGAAATGAATCTTGAATCTGACAAAAGTAATAATATATAAAAATTCTATGAAAATGAACAAATGAAAGTCAGACATTGCTTTCCAACCATGTTTCAACAGAATTTTTAAAAAAAGAAAACTCATGAAACAGGCCTGGAGAGAAATGATGGTTCCCTTAACTTAATATTTTGTTGCACAACCTTTTGAGGCAATCACTGCAATCAAACGATTCCTTTAACTGTCAATGAGACTTCTGCACCTCTCAACAGGTATTTTGGCCACTCCTCATGAGCAAACTGCTCCAGTTGTCTCGGGTTTGAAGGGTGCCTTTTCCAAACGGCATGTTTCAGCTCCTTCCAAAGAGGCTCAATAGGATTTAGGTCCGGGCTCATAGAAGGCCACTTCAGAATAGTCCAATGTTTTCCTCTTAGCCATTCTTGGGTGTTTTTAGCTGTGTGTTTTGGGTCATTCTCCTGTTGCAAGACCCATGACCTGCGACTGAGACCAAGCTTTCTGACACTAGGCAGCACATTTCTCTCTAGAATCCCTTGATAGTCTTGAGAGTTCATTGTACCCTGCACAGATTCAAGACATCATGTGCCAGATGGAGCAAAGCAGCCCCAGAACATAACAGAGCCTCCTTCATGTTTCACAGTAGGGACAGTGCTCTTTTCAAGATATGCTTCATTTTTCCATCTGTGAACATAGAGCTGATGTGCCTTGCCAAAAATTTCAATTTTTGTCTCATCTGTCCATAGAACATTTTCCCAGAAACTTTGTGGCTTGTCAACATGTAGTTATATATTATTACTTTTGTCAGATTCAAGTTACTGTACTGTGACCATTGTGGGTTTTTCTTTCATTAAACGAGGGGTACCAACAATTTTGTCCAGGTGTGTATATGGGTTTTCCAGGCTCAAAAAAAAATTGATGACTTATTGTGATGAGTTATGTGTCTAATTGTAAAGAGAATGATACACATCACTCCACTTAACAATGAATGCACAAGTAGGGATCTACTTCATCTTCGTGTTGTGTAAATAAATTTACCACTCCAGGGGTTGTGAGATGGAAACTTGAAATGGTTTATTATAGTATACAATCCAAGATTAACATATGACGTTTCGGTTGACTAAATGCAACCATCATCAGATATATATATATACACACACACAAAAGGACAGTAATGTCAGATATATTGCAGTAGCAGTTAAGTCAATGTATAAAGCTCCAGGCTGAGAAGGTATATGCAGAAGTATATGTTTGATAAAGGATATGTTTGATAAAGGACTAGGGCTATAAGTGAAAGCATCATGTAACAGAGGACAACTACAGATCTAGATCTTTTATTATAAAGTAAGCAAAACAGTGCAGAAACCAAACTGACTGCAGTACAAATCAGTAAACACATTTAAATCGAGGTCTGAAGTCTAGAATAAAAGGAAAGAAAAAGAATAGAATTGGAGGAAAGGTGGTAGGCTTACCGGATTGTAGGAAGAGTATAAGAATATCTGTAGACTGGGAAATGGGACATTGTGAAGAGCATCTAATCCCTATGGTGTCTGGAAGCTTTTTATTGTTACGTGCACATGCCCCACGTCATACTGTGCACCGGATCACGTGAGACATATCAGTGGCGCATCTTGCAATGGTGGTGGAGTAGCGCTGCAAAACACTTGCCGAACGGAGAGAAACGTTATGTGTCTAGTTATGGCTTTTCATTTGTTGTTGTAGTTAAGAGTTTGGTTCATTTTGTTAGTACATCTAGCTAAATCTGAGTGCTTCCATGTACAGTAATTCTATATACAGGTTAGTGTAAAGAAGTCAGGTAATTTTTTTCATGGGTTCTCCAGACCAGGCAGAGTGACTGCATGTTTCAACCTGAGGCCTGGGATAGCTATATAGAGCAAAAAAAATATAACATCAAAAGTGTATAGGTCATAATTCATGTTTCATCATAACCATCCACATACAAGAGTGCCATTGGGGGACACAATCCTATCTAGGACATGCAGCATGGGGACTATATCACTTCCATAACATGCCAAAATATATATTTGTAGAATAGGTGATGATTTAATCTACATATTTGGTATATCATATCTACATGAGGTACCCCCCCAGAGTTATGGCATATTCCTAAACTATGTCATATCTCTCTGGATTAGGCTCATGTAATTAGCCAGCCTCAGTCACAGGTGGGAGGGTCTCATCAGCTGCAGAGTCTCTGTTCGGGATTCAAATCCCGCACATGCTCAGTCGGCTCCGCCATTTGGTGTTGGACAGAGTCAACTGCGCATGTCCAGCCGGCCATTTTCATGTGGATTTGGATGCTGAACAGACACACAGCAGCTGATGAGAGGCGTCAGCAGAAGAAAAGAGAGGCGGCGCTGGATCTTCGGATGAGCATCTTCTTTGAGCACAGGGAACGCCCCCTGTGCTTTCTGAAGACTCATTTTCATACAGAAGAAAAAAGAAAATTATCAGAAATGGCGACACAGAGCAGAAAAATAAAGGTAGAAGAATAGCCTTTCTAAAGGCTATTACGATGTGGTGTTATTGAAAAATGTCTTTCCCAATGATAGAATCCCTTTAACTTTTAATTGTCAAATTTAAATATGGTTATGTTCATGGGAAAATTTTAAGACCGATGAATCGTTCTTGCATAATACGACAAGCATTGGAACATGCTACAATTTTTTTTTGTTGTGGATTATCAAGGAATCCATGCAAAAATACCTATATTTGCCTTCATTTTAGTGGCATATAGAGATACAGCTTGGATTGATATGTTACTGATTCATACTTCAGCCATGCGCATGAGTCCTAACCCTGTTATTAATATTAAAATCTGATGAGTTTTGATACTCTCCCAGAGATACACAAAGCAATAGAGGCAAAATATTGGCCAATTATTTCATTTTTAAGCAATATTAAGAAACAAATTTCTCTCTGCTAAAATAATTAACCCCTGTAGAGCTATAATTACCAGTGACTCAACACCCAAACAATTACGAAGACCTGGTAATAGCAAAACAATAAAGATAAAAAGAGAAATAAAGTTATATTGCACACATTACTATCTCTGTCTCTTTTAAATAGAATCTTGGTTATAATGCCCTTAGAGATTTCTGTATTTAATGTCCAAGTTCTTGAGACCCTTCTTAAAGGGTATCTGAGTTTTCATTAAAAAATTGAAATACGTGCAGGGTCTTTCTGAGCAATCTATTCTATGGCTGTATAAGCCTTCATACATAGTGTCCTCTGAGTTTTTCTGTTGTGAACTGCTCCATTATGGCTGCAGCACATTTTACTTTTTTTTCCCTCAGGCTGTGAGCATGTACACTAAGAAGCAGTCTGCCCCCTCCCCTATCCAATACTACTGGCTTATTTACATGTAATTCTTCCAGCAGTAACCGTAAAGCAACATGCAAAATAGCAAACCAATAGCTGAGAAAAGCCCAAATAGAACCTAATATACAGTAGGAGATCCAGAGACATTGGACTACAGATACAGGACATGATGCCCCTAAACAGATCCCTGATACAAAAAAAGAGCGAAATCTGAGCACAATAAAATAAAGCTACTTACTGTCTGTGACTATTATCCCAGCAGTAACACAAATAGCTAGTCGCAAGTATATAGAAATACATGCATCATCTTACATTCTCCTTACATTATAGAAACTATTGAATTCTCTCAGTGCCTCCCATGGATAGGACATCAATATGAAAATTTGATTTTGAGTCGGAAAACCCCTTTAACCACTTCGGGACTGCCCATAGGCTATATACGTTGGTGGTTGTCTATTTCTGCAAGGAAAGTACCGGTACGTCCAAGCAGTTTTTTATTTTTACAAAAGTTTAAAATAACCAATAAATTTCGTTCCACTTCACAATTGTGTCCCACTTGTTGTTGATTCTTCACCAAAAAATTAAAATTTTATATCCTTATGTTTGAAGCCTGAAATGTGGTAAAAGGTTGAAAAGTTCAAGGGGGCCGAATACTTTCACAAGGCACTGTAAGTACGATAATTGTACATTTCAGAACATGGGGGAAGTCGCTCGAGGGAACCTTCAGCCCAGTACCAGGTGACCCATAGCCTGGGCCACAGCCTTGTGGTTGGTGGACCTCTGATTTAAAAGATATCAGTTGAATTCATAAATTGTCATCAGTAACCGATACAGCAATAACAAGACCAGTCATCTTAAACCTCACATCCTCCAGCTGTTAAACAACTACAAGTTCCATCACAATAAACCAACACCTGGAGACCACTCACCAATCTCAGAGATTAAGAGATTATACATTACTTTGCTGCCTATGTAATGATATTTGATTTCATGAGAATAATATATGTCAGCTTAATTTAGTTTAGCAAAGGTCCACTGACTTGGTTCTGCTGTCAAGTGAAGGTCTGAGCTGAACGCGTCCAGTATTTACTTATGTTAAGAGACTCCTCTAACTCAACCCAATCCAGCCCATGCTTCCTCTGACCCCTGTTTATTTTGTGCTATCATATAGTTACACTGACATGGTGTAATACCCCATTAGTGCCCCCGTGCAGTATAATGGCCAATAGTTCCCCAACATGGTATAATACCCCCACATAGTATGATGCCCCCTTAATGGCCACCACATGGTATAATGACCAGTTGGTGGCATTTTACAGTATAGTGCCATATTTTTGCCCCAAAAGTTTAACACCCCATTAGTGACCCCACACTGAATAATTCTACATTGTGACCCACATAGTGCAGTTCCCCCTCTGCCAAACCATGTGCCCAGGTGGAGGTGGCCTATAGGAAACACCCTGTTTGTCCTTCAAAATAACACTGACAGAGCTGGGAAGAAAGACTGATCTCCTGACCACTGTCTCTTTACAAGTAGTGATCCACAATCATGCTATTGTTTTGTAGGCAGCAGGGACAATTTCTGATCCCTACTCTGCTGCCACCGAGACGCAACAGTGCAGAAGGAAGAACGGTGAGAAGATCAATTTTGCTTCCGACCGCTGTCATTATGAAGGGGCAAAGAGACAGGAGCCTGGAAAGTTGGCAAATAAATTACAGACGTAGCAAATGTTAATGTGACATAGGAAATGTTACCATAACATTTAGCACATTTAACATTTAGCATAAACTACAATAGTTAGGTATACGTGAAGCACTCCTCATATTTTATAGTATACTAACTGAATGATTAACTTAACAGGAAAGCCGATGCACTGCTGAAAACTTTAACATGTGGTAAAAAATTCCAAGCCAAAGAAAAAAAAAGCTATTTAAACACATTCAAGGGTTATTAACTTGACCATTCTTAAAGTTACAAAGTTTTCAAGAAACCTCTCTTCAAGTCCAAAAATCTAGAAAGTTACTGTGTAGGTTGCAAGTGGTTTTTGACAATTTTCATCATGTTCTTGTAGTAGGAAGCCATGTTACTCCTACATAAGTGAGACTGAGACGATGCCACCAGTGGCCCTGTATTCAATATGTACTGTCAATTCCTCTTTGAGCTGAAAAGAGACTGCAACTGACTAATTTTATACCTACCAGAGACTTGTAACTGCCAAGTTGTGTGCCCATTAGAGATCAACCACCAAGTTAAGTGCCACATTTTGTAACCAATACACTTTGTGTCTCAGCAAAGTTAAAGTTTTATTGTTTTGAATTGTGTTGTGTCTGCCTCCATTACTACATCTTCAAATGTCAGGGTCAAGGGCAATTTTCAAAACGGCTAGTCTTGTAGAGTCAATATGTCAATGGGCTAGAGCTGCTTTGATGGCACTAAGGGGACCTACACAATATTAGGAAAGTGTTGTGACTAATTGTTGTATTTATATTCTAGCAGCAGCAACTGCCCAACAATACTGGCCACCATATTAAGTCATTATTCACATCTCGGGTCTAGTATAAAAAGTAAAAATATATTTGTGAAAGTATCAGGTCTGTATGTTGATACCTACTACATACAGTAGAGACAGTCACCCTTTAAAGGCAGCCTTATACTGGCAGCTGGTTCTATATATCTAGTCATTATTTTGGTGTGGAAAAACATAATAGTCCTCTATAAAGCACCAATATCAGCCACAACCACAAAGAAGTTGTCTGGCCAGCAAAAATTGTTTAAAAAATCAGAATGGCCACACCTATAGCCTATACTTCTGCTTTAGGCTAAAGTCCCACTTTGGGAAAACGCAGCATTTTTGCCACTGTGGAAAAAAAACTGCATTTTACAGTACCTGCAAAGTGAATGAGATTCTGGATAATCCTGCAGCATGTCAATTTTACCTGTGGAAGTACTGGCATTTTCCGTATAATTTTAATAAGGGAAGAAAATCCACAGCGAAAAACTCAGCAAAAACACAATGAAAATGCTGCAGAAAAAACAAGTGATGCGTTTCAGCTGTTTTTTTTCTGCCTGCTTTTTTTTAGCTGCATTTCGCTATGTGGGGCCTTAGCCTTAATGCTTCCTAGGTTTTCCTGTAGGGCTCTGTACTTCTCTGTCTCTTTCAACAAGGCAATGTGATCTCTCAACCAATCATTGGCTGCAGCAGTGGCCACATTTCTGCATTGAAAGGGACCAGTATGACCTTGTCTCAAAAACAATTTTTTAAAGTCAATCTGGTCCTTTTTTTGTAAAAAAAAAAAAGTTTACTGGTTGGACTACCCATTTAATATCAAATAAAAAAATATATATATAAAATGACTTTTAAATTCTACTGTATCTGGGTTGCTTGTCATATATATTATGCGATGTAGCTGTAAATTAGAGTAGGTATACCCTGTGAACACTGCAAACAGATTATCCAATTTCCTATGTTATCTTATGACTGTGGCTTACATTTCCAGCTTGTAATCAGTGAACTTCTCTTTTGTAAATGAATATTTACTAATATTGCTTATATATGTTTCAGAATTAGAAATAGAATTAAAAATGGAGTATACATTTATTTTAATAAAATGAATTATTTTTATAAAATACATAAGTTTTCCATAATACGTAAGAATCATACATGAATATTGACTATGAATGAGCAAGTTATTTATACCTTTTACATGGAAATTTTTGATCATTTTCAACTTTTTATAAAATTTAAAACATACTGTATATTCATAATGCTTCATAAAATAATTAAAAATGATCTATGGGAGTTGTGAAACAAGTGTAGGGTGTAATCTGTTAATGAAAAATGGCATTTTCTATGAAGGACTTTTCTGCCCCAGCTTTCTGATCTTCATGCAAAATTAACTAAACCTCATCAAAATTTCATGGGCCATAAACTAAGGCACTTCAGCTTTGTGTCACTCAAATGAAATATTGAACCACAACCAGCACTTAGCAATAAAATACATTAGAAAAGAAAGGGAGCTAGGGAAGCATTAAATGCTAAAGTCTAAATATAAAGTCTTGATTAAGACACCACATTGAAACTTGTAATACACTGAAGAGAGTTATGGGGCTCGTAAACTATCAGTGGAATTAATAGCAGAAGACTATATGTCTTTTATGGGACATTATGGGGGGGATTTAACTGAAACCATTAAAATGAGGGCAAGTAGATGTTTGCTTCCATTTCAGTTCACAGGAAGCTTGGTCAAGAGTATAACTATGGATTAGGCATGTGACAAGAAGCAGGGCCGATAACTGTCTGGAGTGTTGCAGACTGTACGTGCATAATATATACTTTACTTCTCCACATGTAGACACATGGAGAACATAGATACACAAGTCTATTCTATAACATACTGTACTTGATGGATAATGTACAGTAGTGCACAGAGGCCATGTAACTACACGAAGGAGCTTTACAGCCTCTGTGCTGCCATACAGGCTCTGGAAGCATGAGTATAATTGCTATGTTTATCCACAAGGTGTACATTTCATTCAATGCTTTCCACACACGACCAAATTTAGTTTTTGGATCCCTGACTTTCAAAAGCCATAACAATTTTCCTTTCTGTTCACATAACTACATGAGGACTTGTTTTTTTTAGCAAAAAGTTGAACATTCTAATGGCACTTTTTAAATTTTCCATACAATAGGATTCTTGAAAACATATTAATAGGGTTTTAATTCTTTAAAAACTAAATCTATGAAAAATAAATTTCTGTAACTTTTTTTATTATATTTCTGTCTAAAGAGCTGTAAAAAAACTCTTTTATCAAGGCAACCTGTAGTTTTTATTGATATCATTTTGGCATGTATGATTTTTTAATCACTTTTTATTTAATTTTTTGGGGGAGGTGTAGGGAGATGTATTTTTTTTAATGTGGATATCATTGTATAGGAAAAATGTTTTATATTTAATAGTTCCAGCTTTTTTAGCTGCAGCAATACCAATAATGTTTTATCATTATTATTATTATTATTATTATTGTTCATTTATTTTTATTAGTTAAATACAAAATAGTTCTTTTAAATTGTTTTTTTTTAATGTTTTTGAATTTTTTTCATTGCAGCTGAATGTCCGTGTGCCTCTCTCTTTCTAACACATTGCTCCTTCTTTTCCTATCCCATCCCTATCTCCATAGACTTTTATTGGCAACATGTAATTTAATCCCTCGGTGAGCGGATAGTTTGTCTCATCTGTCAAGATTTAGCAGTGAATTCAGAATGAGCAAACAGTTTATAATTCAGAAGGGAGGAGGACAACAGTCTAATAGGAGGAGAAACAGGCATTCATCTCTGATAGGATACATTATAAAATCTTCTATATTTTTTTTGCAAGTACAATAACCATTTAAAGGGAAAATGTCACCAGGACATGACATATTTAAATCACATTTTTATATCAAGCCTATTTTTAACAGTTTTTGATGCTGTTTTTAATTTATCATGTTATCTATATTTTTAAAAAATCCTAAAAATGTTGCAATTCCAGCTTTTGCCACTAAACCTAAAATAGTTTGCGACTTCCTGTCCCCTAGGATGGACCATAGGCCATAGACACAATGGTCTGGAGCAGACCCTATTGACTTCTGTGGGAGAGCTTTCTAAGCATTCTCTGTTACCTCTGCAGAGGTCATTGAACAGATATGCTATGAAATCACTCATTGTTACTGGTGGATTCTGTGTTTTATGTACATATACATGATAGCTCTGATCACCACTGTGTTGATAATTGCAGTGGCTGCTGCAAAGAAATCTCCTACAGAAAACAGAAAGTCTAAGCATATTATTTGACTTAGTAGTCCATAAGAAATCATTTCTATTCTTTTCTATTTGAAATGATGAGAAGGTCGACATGAATAGCATTTTTCTACATAGGTTTAAATAGACCTTTAAATATATTTTTTAAAAATCCCCCCATGACATTATTTAAAACAGCCCATTAAATGTGCAAGTAAAATTTTCAGTACACAGCGGCTTAGACTTTACAATGCTCCAGGCATTTCAGGCATTTTTGATTTTCCTACATGTCTTTAACAAAATATAACATAAATCCTGTCTGAACTCAACTTTATACTCTCCTTTGCTCTGGATGTACCCCTGGCTATGGCTAAATTACACCCATATCACAAGCTTCATATGTCTGAAATAAGATAAAACCTTTCTTTAAATAAAGCTATTGATTTGTTTTCACAAGTTTACTTTTATATGTATCAAACATTAACCTTAGCAATTTAAAATTCTTGTCTGACAAGCTTGAAAATTTTACAGTAGTGGATTTTTCGCATATATTGTAAAGACACACACATTGATTTAGTACAATTGGTTGCTTTCTGCTCTCGGGAATGGTTATTACTTGCTATTATTTTACTTCTATGACATATTTTTTGATGGTACATTACTTTTTATTGGCCTATAATGTACAATAGTTTCGAATTATTTTACAAGGAATACACAGACTACAACAACACTCTGAAGTGATGTATGTAACTCATTTCTATATTCCACAATAGACATCTAACAATATGTATAACTACGGGAGATTCTGAAATCTATAATTCAAAACACATGGGAATTGTAGCTTTCCAGCCAAAGGGTTTGCTGACTAAAATTTGCAAGTTCATAAAAAGCAGTAGTCTCCAACTGTAAGGAGGTTACGATTCCTATTTATTTTTGGCTTCTATTTTGAGTATATCTTGTGTTCTTACTAGATATTTAGTTCATCTCTTTGTAGAAGTAGTAACTAATCTATGGTTATATGTAGGCAGCGTCAATTTTGGTAGAACCTGCAAAAAAAAAAAAAAAAAAAAATTAATGTACCAATTTACCTTTGCCTTCAAAAAATAAGCACATTATTACAGCACATGAACCTGCTTACAACATAGTGATAAAAAATTTAATTTACAACAAAAATGAACATCACATTATAATCTTATATTAATACAAATCACCAAAGGGAATTTAAGACTGAGGTTTCTTATACCTTAACAGTAGCAAGATGCGCTGGAATTGCTAAGAGGCTTTGGCTTCTTAATAATTTTCACCCATGTACGTGCACCTGAACTCAAATATATGCCAGTCAGGAACTAGCGTAGATTTGTGCCAAAAACCACACCGGAAGATTGAGTTATAGTAAATCTGATGGACTGGGATGTCTCCATCCCCACCTACATTCCCATCTCACTAAAAATGTGGATAGCAGAGTACAGGAGAGGTACCATTGTGTATTTTTGTGGGCATCACAGTAAATGCATGGATCAGGTTTGACTGAACACCATTAAGGCCTTATTCACACATCTGCATTTTTCAGTCATGTGTGATCTATGCCAATCATGGACTGCATGCTGGCCCTTTTCTTTTAATGGATGCATGCAGAACTCCGCTGCAACTGTCCGTGGAAAAAAACAAAGAGATGCTCTATTTTGGTCCATTGTGCAAACCTATGGAGACTCATTAAAGTCTATGGGTCTGTGAAAATCAGAAATCAAGGATGGCACAGATGCTGTCACGGACCCACAGACACTGTAAAGTATATGAAATTATTTTTAAAAGAAGTTGATCTGTTATTCACAGACATGAATACCAGATCAACCAGGAGCAGCACAACTCTCTCAAATTAGCAGAGTGGGGTGCCGTCCATGAATATCATGGACCTCACATGTCTGCAAAATGCGAGCATGTGACTAGGGCATAAGATGTATACATTTTTTAGTTGCCACATCAAAATATATATGCTTACTGACAATATACAGGTTTATAAAAACATGCTTTCTTTTCTTCCAAAAACAGTGCCACACCTTTCTACAGGATGTGACTGGTATTGCAACTCTGTTTTGAAGTGATGGGGATGAGCTGAAATCCCACCCACAAACTGTGGACAGGTATTTTGGAAGAAAGTAGATATATTTTTCTCATCCTGTAGAGCCTCTCTAACAAACTTTCACTTTTTTTGGATGAGTGGAGAAAGTATTGGACAACTGATATGTTTTATTCAGTTGGTATTTTAGGTAATGAATATTGTTGATACACATGTACTACCAGTACTACCTGATATAATCATTTCATTTTAGTGTTTTAAGCAGTTGATACATTATTACTGAACTATCCCTTTAACGTTCAGTTTGCACTTGTGTTTTCTTCTAGGATTTTTTTTTCTTAAAATAATCATTATGAAGGATCCTACTTATTTGTAAGGGACCCAAACTGGTGACAAAGTGCATTAGTTTACATCAGTCTTCATCAGTTCCGTCACTATCATTGTCTTACATCTTAGATCTCACTTTTTAATCATCAATGGTACATGAATTAAACAAATTGATACAAAGTGCAGTCAATTTGTCATTAGCTTTTTAAGCAGCTCAGACAATGCACAGTTTTAATGTAAAAATAAATGTCTGTAATTTAACAATGAAAATTGCAAAAACTTCATGCATAGAGGAACCTTGCCTTGACTGGGATTTAAAGGGGTTGTCTGCTTTAAAAATCTTATTTTCAGTTATCATATAACTAAACTCAGAATTAATAGAGCTGGTATCCCAGTCAGGACCCTCAATGACCTGTATTATGCAGAATAAAGAGTAGTTACTGTAGAGCACAAGGGCATATCCACACATTGGGGCACATTTATTAAGTTACTTCTTCCTTTTTGGTGTAAATTGAACCTTTTTGTTGCCCTAAACTTAATTTATGAAGCATTAGCGCCTTTTTTCCACGTGTTATACTGTCCTTGCCACCTTTGCTTTTTGTCAGGAAAAGGTTGTGTGGCCTAAATGGAATTCTTTTCCTTGCAAAAAAAGCCCATCAGGTCAGACTGCATTAAACAGGGGCAATTTGTGCCTTTTTCAAGAGCAGCATTAAAGCAAGTAAGGGTCGGTTCACATCTGCGTTCGGTTTCCGTTCAAGGAGTCCGCTTGTGGTTTCCGCTCGGTTACCACATGAAACATGAGGAAACATGCGGAGAGGAAAGTGCTGCTTGCGGAAACCACACGAACTCCATTATAGTCTATGGGGTCCACAGGTTTCCTTAGCTAAACCGCTTTTCTATGCGTATAGGTTTCCGTTCGGGGGGGTCCCCAAGCGGACTTCCCGAACGGAAACCGAATGCAGATGTGAACCGGCCCTAAAAAGTTGCTGTTTGATAGTATCCTGACACTAGGTATGCATGGTGCGTTTATTTGCAGGAATGCTAGCAGATGTTACTATACATTTCGCCTGTATGCTGACAGTCATTTAATTGAAAATCTCTGGCTTACTGGCAAAGCAAAAAAATGTGTCTTACTTAAATGGTCTCTAACATTTCAACTTATGCTCACCTCTTAGAATACCCCATCCTGAACATAATTGCAAATCATTTTCATTGAAAAATTAGATGTTTTCTACCCTAAAAACTATTTTGAAAGTCCTGCCACTAGGGGGCTCCTGTCTTTTAAATCTGCTGTCCACTACCTCTTGCTAAGTAAAATACATCATAATCAGCAGAGGAGGCTGAGCTAGGAATGTAAGATATAGGTGGGCAGGTTCAGCAGCTCCTTCACAAGCATAATCTCTGCAAAGGCCCTTCTCTCCCCTCAGCTACCAGCATTGCTCTTTGGATCTACTCACTTTCACTGAACAGACTGAGGTATATTTATCAGTGCAGAGATCTTTGTCTGTGATAACAGGTCTGCAAGGTGCAGGGAAAAGACATGCAACTTAGTTACCTCTTCTGACTCAGCATGGGGATGAGAGGAGAGACATGTAGACAATTAGATGAAGCCATTAGATGAGGCCTTGTGCACACTCCTAAGCCTCATGAGACGTGTTGCACAGTAAACTACCGCCAGAGATCCAGAAAATGTACCAGCCCCTTGCTCTGAGTGAACTGCAGATCAGGGTGCAAGCAAAATGGGGTGATTATCCCCAGAAAAAAGAATAAACACTTTAGAAGGGTCAGACATCAACAGAGCAATGTCCCCAGGAAGAATCTGCATGATTTGTAAGTTCCATCAAAAATTCTTTATGTATTGTATAAATGCAACCTAAGGGTGCCACACAGACTACTGTGCCTGTGCTGCGACTGCAGGTGCTTTCACTTACAGAGGCATGCCCCAGTTACCTTCACCGTGCACTATAGAGCGCTATTCAATGGAGATAGGTGATGGAGGGGTCTGGTCACATGACTGTGCATCAGCATCCATGAGGGCATGCAGCGCTGAGCAGCCAGCTAACTACATCGCAGTAAGCTAGTGGGATGTCTTTTTAAAAGCAGAGCACCGGGGCACATATTTTCCCAGCAATATCCATGGAAGTCACTTGATGGGAGTCAGCAAGGGAGCAGTTTTAACTACTAAACTGCCCTCTTATGTATGCCCTGACACTAAAAGAGATTATATCTTTGGAATGGCTGAATTTGGATAAACAAAACACCAAAATGCTCAAAGTGACAGCTGATGGTGTATGTCATTGGTGACAGGTGACAGGTCCTGTTTAAATAAGTGAAAGTACTACTGGCTTTGGAGTTTTGCAAGTTACCAAGCGGCCAGAAATAAGGGAAAACCATTAATCACTTAGTAGTTTTATTTACTTAAATGAAAGCATCAGCGACCACAGCACAGGCAGTATCTGTATCTCAACTGTAGATGTGCCCTTATAGGTTGGACCTTTGTCTTTTTTCAACCTCATCATCTGTGTAACTATGTAAATGACTGGCTGCTGTGCATAAACACACAGGTCTATCAAGGACTTGCCAGACAATGCATTGAGAGCTGATTTCTATTACAAGGACAGAATGGTTATAAAGAAGATAGATTAGAAAGAGTCATTTCCAGACTGACAAGCACAGTACTGCATCCCTATACCATAAGCCTTACCACACCCAGAAGACCAAAAAGCAAGAGCACTACATGCATCAGAAAGTGATGTAATGAAATCACACATTCTCCCTGATGTCACTTTTTTCACATTCAGGCCAGTATTGTCTGACGCACATTGGTGACATATAAGAGCTGTGAACCTAAAGATACTTGAATGGCTCTTCTTGTGTAAAATGAATCAAACACATCCCCCAGTTTTCCTGCACACTAATGCCAGTGCGTAAATGGAGCAGATATGTGACGGCATAGATCTCACAAATCTTCTGAGTCATGCCAGTAGGTGTGAGGAAGTGACAATGCTGCTTTACCTCCCACACAGCTGTAATGTCTTACCCAGCATTACACATCCTTAACAGGTTAACGCGCCTCTAGGGGAGGTGAGTAATTAGGTTTTTGTTTCCTAGAGGTTTATCAGTCACCTGCAGGTTCCATTGTGTGAATGCTTCAGTTCTTGCCTGTCATGATCAGTAATATATTTACATTTAACTAAACCTGACAACAGATAATGATGTTCAGTCTTCCAGCCTTGGAGAGAGAGGATATATGTAAAATGTAGCTGTCATATCCTCCACAGACATCAGCATTAGATGAGTATCTGGGTGAGCTGAATTAAAGAAAATGGAATCAATTGTGAATACTGGAGGTTTTGCTCTCCCTGGAGTATGCAATAAAAGACACAGTTTATTACATGTTGATATTTCTTTTCCAACTGAGCCACTTCAGGAAATATCAGAAAATTGGAATCTTTTTCATGATGAATAAATAATATAAATGTAACAATTTTTTATTAATATTAGCATATTGCTGATGTTAGTTTTTTTGCAGTGTGCAGATGTATTGGTGACTTTGGAGGCATACAACAAACTGGTTAACGTTACTGATCTGGACTTTAGCAGCATACCTGTGGGGAGGGAGTTTCCCCTTTCCTGTTGCATGTAGTGTCCTAGCATTACCTTGGCAGATAGAATATATGGAAGAATGTTCCTGAATTTAACAGCTTGATGAACTTTGTCCCCTAACACTATGCCGCGGAAGTATTTGACTACAGTCTCTGGTTTTATAAAAACGCAACAGTATTTTGTGGACCTGGATGCCATGGGCAAGGTTTTGTTCTGATGCTTCTCACAGTTCATTTTCCCTTCTCCTTAGTCTTTGATTTCGTGTCTGTCCTTCCTTTGACATGCCTGTTTCGGACTTGATGGTTTGCCTATTCACTGGCTTACGGCATTTTTTTTTTCAAGCAACTTCTGGTGTGCTATGTCTTGTTACTGATTTGTTATATTGAAAACTTCAATAAAACTTGATTACACCTAAAAATGCAACAGGAATACAGTACTTTGCACACAATGCAACAGAGTTAGCGTTAAACTTGCAACTGGCTCACTTAACTCTAAGTTCGATACTCAGAGTCTCCTCTTAGTTTTAAGCACAACCATTCTACCTCTGGCTACTGAAGCTGAGTATAATGTGGTTCTGGCTCTATGGGCTCTCCCTTGTACTCCATTCAGTAGCTGTGATGTAATTTTCTTTGGGGCAAGATGGCATCTTTTGTGTCTATGAGGACTTACTGTGGACCTGTGTGTAATCCATCTTGATCATTGGATGGTGTCGTCATTGGCCGCTCTGTCTGTAATAACCTGGCCCAGGCACATTGTGTGCTCCATTCTAGGGGTGATCTGCAACTCCAACATTCTCTCCTCCTCTGCTAGGGCCAGAATGAAGTCTCCACCTCTCTTTTTGTTAATTACCTTGGAACTTCCTAGAACTAAAAGAGAGTTTCCCCTTAGTTTACATGGGAAGAACCTGTTGTGCTACAGGTTCACCACCCTTTTGGGCTTTTTGTTTAGCATATATGATTACAATGACCTTAGGCTATCACTAGCCAAATGTATGCCAAAATGCTGACATTTTGGTATCCATTTTGCTAATTAATTTTGCTAATACTTTGTCAGTATACCTTTGTCTAACCTTATTGAAAACCATAAGCAACTATGTTTTTTACAATACAACTGTAATAAAAAAAACCGGTATACCACTTAGTTTATTTTTATTTTATGGAAGTAAATAGCATACAATTACCAGCATTCAAATAGCCATAATATGGATATTTATGACCCACCAAAATAGCTACCTTTGGGCAAGGTTTGCATACCCACCCTTTTCTGGTGTGGATTGCCAGTATGACTAGCAGGCATGTCTTGGCATAGTTCATTATATGTTTAGGATATATGTTTCCAGGAGTTTTTCAAACAGTCCTGCCAAATGCAATGCACATGAAACCTTTGAGGTAAGCCAGTATATAACAAGGTATGGTGGCATGTGGTGTGTTCATCAGTATAACTGTCTGAGAGATAAGGTGGAGTTACTGAATTATGCTAGTAGGCTGTATCAGCCATAGATTTTTTTTGATGTTCTTTTTATGGCGGAGTCTTTATAAATACAGATTTCAGCCTGAATAGGATTTTTTTTTACAGTGCATTTGTACCAGTAAATATGTACTATTGTAGGTAATGCATTATGTGTAATTGTGTAATAGATTATATTTCTACCAACCTGCATAGTTTATCACATTTTCCCCTCCAGATACCCATAATGAACATACATGCAAATTAATTTATGTCATTCAAAGGGATTACCCAGAATTAGAAACAATGGTTTGTTTTTATTACACATATAGTGCCATTCTTGTCCATGGTCTGAGCCTGGTGCTAAAGCTTAACCATTGTGGGTCGAGTCACCAGAAACAGTCCATGGGTAAGCAAAGTATTATTATTACTAAGTTTTACTAGAGGATCTTTCATCATCTCCACCAACTTCAATTTATATTATTCTTCAATAGGTGCTGCTCCATTGATTTTGGTGCAGTTGGAATTTTTTTCTCTAGCCCCCATTGTTGCAGAGTAATCATGTCTGTTAGTTTCATACCAATTATGCTCTGTGCTGTTAGGTGGGTGGGTCTTGGGCTGGAGCAGAAAGACAGGGACCGCCCACCTGAC
Organism: Leptodactylus fallax; assembly: GCA_947044405.1. Lineage (NCBI taxonomy): Eukaryota > Metazoa > Chordata > Amphibia > Anura > Leptodactylidae > Leptodactylus > Leptodactylus fallax. Next base: position 1,991,564 of record CAMRHE010000073.1, on the reverse strand, counting down.
AGCAGAGAGACTAATTGTACTTAAACTAACAGCAGTGGATGCCATGAACAATAGCAAGATCGCCTCCTTGTCACTCCTCGGACACCCCGCGATAAGATCGCAGGTTCCAAAGGGTTGAGCTCTGACATATCTCCGTCTACAGTACAGTAAAATAGCTATAGGCGTCAGAATACGGTGACCCCAGGAAAATCATTCATTTTCAAAAAGTGACGTTTTATTTGTAAAAGTGGTAAAATGTTTTTTTTTTTTCAGTTGTGGCCTGAGATTACATAGAGCAAGACGCACAGTCCCAGAGCACCGTTCTAACATTACTCCCACCAGACTTGCCAACTGCAGCAGCAGCGATATGGGCAAGAGGCTGCCCAAGAAGACACTGACAGGCCTGTTGGTGACCAGCCTCTTCAGACTTCCTTGGCAGCTTTTCTAACCCCGCTGCCACAGCCACCAGCAACAGACATGAGGCGGTGGCCATCTTGGAATGGCGATGAGACAGTCCTCCAGATCTCCCAGCCTGCCCGCAGCGCTTCTCCTCCCCTGTCTTGGGTGCCAGGACCTCTCCTTCTGCCTCAGAGCTCCAGTTCTACACCACCTTCTTCTATGGACACCAGCACCCCTGCTGACCCACGACCCCCGGCCTAGACTGCTGTGACTTTCCAATTTAACATTTGCATTCTCTTGAAGGTCCCACATTATATTGATTTTACACTGTTCTATTGAGTGATGCTAGACGGGTTAGTTCATGCCCACTCTTTGGTTCAAGTATGGTTCTGTTGTTCCATTCTTGTAGCCCACAAGGCAGCTATATGTATCGGCCCAGTCTCCCAGACCGCAACCACCAACCAGGGGTTTTGACCAGCTTATTTTTCCCCGCAGGGATCCTATCGGTCCTTAACTGGCTAATGTGCCTGATTTCATCTGTTTGCCCCATGTCAGGAGATTTAGTCTTGTTTACTGTATACTGTATTGCAGGAGCCCACATCCCGCTTTTGCTCTGTTTTGTTTTTTGTTATTGGCTCTCTACATGTTGTCCTTGCTTTCCCTGTTTGTTTGTTTCTTCCTTTCCCTTTTTCCTTTCCCTTTCCCCCTCCCAGGTTTGGAGACCCTCTGCTGCTTCTCCTTGGATGGATCATTACCAATGGACACCTTTCTCATCTAGATCCTCTCGTCTGCCTGCTGAAGGCGTGAGACCTGACCTTACATATGCACTATCTTTCTTCTTATCCCACAATGATTAAGTGCGTGACACTGAATGGTAAGGGTCTGGGTTCCTACACTAAGAGGCGCCTTCTCCTCTATGAGCTTAGGTCCCTCTGGGCGGATGTAGCTTTTCACCAAGAGACCCACTATGACCACTTTGGCACCTATCGCCTGTGGTCTCTCTCTGTCGCAGCCTGGATTCTTGGTGGAGACTTAAATATGGCCTTTTCTGAATAAGTGGATAGGCTGTCCCTTGATGACAGGCCTCCACAGGGTTCACAGTGAAGGCTCGCTTGTGACTTCTGCCTTCTGACTCGGTCCCATGCCCTGTATGATTTGTGGCGGGTTGATAACCCCACGGGCCGTGCCTACACATTTTTCTCCCACCCACATAACCTCCACACTAGAATAAGCAATTTTTTGGTAATGCCCTGACTCTCCACCTACTCACCGGAGCGGAGGTCGGTGTTATTTCCTGGTTGGATCACGCTCCAATAACTGTGTCTCTGTCTAGGGAGCCCATTCCCTCTTGTTACTGTCATTGGCGCCTTAATTAGGTCTTTCTTAAAGTCCCCTCATCCCAAAATACTCTCTGCTCTCATCTTGCCAACTATTTTAGGGAAAATTATGTTGTGCTCTGGGAAGCCCATAAGGCGGTCATGCAAGGACATTGTATAGCCTTGCGAAACAACTTAAAAAAGACAGAATGGCTAGGGGGAGGGCCCTAACCAAAAAGATTCAGTCCCTCTCTGCTCAATTGCAATGTCGTCGCTCCCTCGCTGTCCTCTGTCAAGTAGTAGTAGCCCGAGTTGACTTGAGAGATTTCGCAAATCACACGGGACAGTGTCTCCTACTATATACACTCCAACGCTAATACGAGCGGGGTAACAAGGCACACACTCTTCTCGCTAAAATCCTGAGAAACTCATACGATACCTCGACCCCCCATATTGTGTGAGATGCTGGAAGTACCCCTGAGCATCACCCTGATGCTATTGTGGCGACCTTGCATGATTACTACGCAAAGCTGTACAATCTGCCTTCTAGCAACACTGCAGCACAGTTTTTGCGGGAGTACCTAGCATCATGTCACCTACCAACCCTCCCCCCGGATGCCCTGACTGCCCTTAACACCCAGTTTACTGACGGTGAGATAGCGGGGATCCTGAAGGAACTGCCAAATGGGAAGGCCCCAGGCCCTGATGGATTTACCTACCTACAAAACCTTTCAAGATTACCTCCTCCCTCTCCTAAAGAGGATGTTAAATTCCTTCCTAGAAGGGGCCCCTATTCCACCCTTGATGCTACTCTCCCACTTGATCCTTGTTCCCAACCTAATAAGGATCCGCAGGAGTGCTCTAGTTATAGACCCATTGCTATCCTGAACACGGACCTGAAGCTCTTCATCAAGCTTCTGGCTAATAGGTTGACTGTGGCTGCCCTCTCTAGTCCACAAGGACCAAGTGGGATTCATTACCTGCCATCAGGGAGGAGACAACACTAGAAGGACTGTGGACCTGATAGAGGTAGCCAAACATTTCTCTACCCCTGCCCTTCTCCTTAGCCTTGATGTGGAAAAGGCCCTTGATCACATTGACAGCATACCTGGAGGCCTTCGGATTTCGGGGGGCTTTCCTACTAGCAATCTGAGCACTTTATTCTCCCCCCATGGCTACAGTTAAACTTCCGCACTCCTCCTCCCATTCCTTTCCCATTGGCAATGGGACCCGTCAAGGCTTCCTGGTCTCCCTCGCTTATCTTTTCGCTCTGTGTTGAGCCCCTAGCGGCGCGTATACGTTTGAACCCAGACATAACTGGCATATGGGTTCGAGACAGAGTGTAACGTCTCTGCCGTTTCGGGTCTCGGCGCCGCCCTCCGCTCGCACACTGTGGCGAAGGAGGCGTCTTCAGTTTGGTTCTTTGTTTAAGTCTCTTGATGCTCAGTCTGAACATGGTCCTAGTTCCCTTGCTGTGTAAAGCCACACCCGTGTAATTAGGAACATTTCTCTCTGGACTGCATAGAGTTAATCTCTTCCTGGCCTGTGTGATTGACAGCCTGTGTACCTATCAGATCTGTGGCTGGGCCCACACTTTCTATATACAGGATGTCATTTCTCAGCAGGTGGCCGGTTATTACACTTGTGTTTTGCCTGCTCTCTTTCTATACTCCTTGATACTTTGTTACTTGATTCTCTGACCCTTTGGCTTGCCTTTTGACTATTCTTTTGGATTTTGACTTTGTACTGCTTTGCTCATTTGTTACTGATCCCTTGGCTTGCTCACTCTGCTTCTGTGTTGTTTTTGTCTTGTCCTGTTCTCTATGTCACTTACCCAGTATAGGGCTTGTCTTCAGGTTGTCCTTTTACCATTTAGGGTAACTGTGGCAATAGGAAGGGACAGTGGCTGGGGTGAGATTAAGGCTCACTTGTCTCTGTCCTTCCTCCCAGTCCCCTGCAGTAGTGTCGGGGTATTGCTTCGTTTGGTAAGACCCTTACAGAATAACCGGCCCATACATTCTGCCATTGCTTCCCATAGGGTCAGCATGGATCCTATTCAGGGCCTTGCAGCCAAGTTGGAAGGTTTGGCAGTTCTGGTAAATGAGCTTGCTAAACAGGTGCAGACCCTTACTGATGCCGCTGCAGCATCTCCAGTTGTTTCTGCCCCTTTTAGAGTTAAGATGCTACTCCCCGACCGTTTTTCAGGGGATCGTGAAAGGTTTGAGACTTTCCGGGAGTCTTGTCGCTTGTATTTCCGGATTAATCCACATGCATCCCAGGCCCAAATGGTGGGAGTAGTTATATCCCTCCTACAGGGGGATCCACAAGCTTGGGCCCTTAAACTCCCTCCAGGGGCTGAGGAGTGGACTGGCTTTGAAAAATTTTTTTTGTCTTTGGGGTCTATATATGCTGAGCCAGACCACATTGGTCTTGCGGAATCGCAACTCCTCACCATGCGGCAGGGCAAACGCTCTGCTGAGGAATATTGCGCAGAATTCCGCAAGTGCAGCGTGACTGCAGGTTGGTGTGAGTCAGCTCTAAAGGCCCACTTTAAACAAGGCCTGTGTGACCGTGTTAAGGAGCTCTGGGTTGGTCACCCAGATCCTCCCACTCTTGAGCAGGCCATGACTTTGGCTGTCCGTATTGACCGTAGGATCCGGGAAAATGTTAAAGAGAGAATAGGTTCTGCTTCTTTCAAGTTTTCTGTCTCTCCCTCACTCTCTCCTGAGAAACCTGTTATTTCTCCCATGACTCCTGGTGAGGAACCTATGCAACTGGGAGTTATGGACGCCAAGATGCGACGAGAGCATCGTCTCAGGAACAACCTCTGCCTGTACTGTGGTGCTTCCGGTCATTTCATCCGTGACTGCTCCATCAGACCCCGCACACCAGGGGAAAAACTTCAGTGCCTGAGTGGTAATCAGAAGAACCACTCAGGCAACCAGGTATTTGCCAGTAATAACAATAAGATGTTTTTATCTGTGTCTCTGTCCTCTGGGGACAGATCTGTTTCTGGCCAGGCCTTAGTTGACTCTGGGTCTGCGGCAAACTTTGTCACATTCTCGTTTGTCTCAGCTTTAGGCATTGAGCTTTTGCCACTTGACACTCCTCTGGCGGTTACTGGAGCGGATTTTGCCCCACTGGCCAGGGGTAAGGTCCGATTCAAGACCCCCTTAATAACGTTGCAAGTTGGTTCAGTGCTCATCCCACTGTATTGTTTTGCACACCTTAAATTGTGTTACTGAGGAGACTATCTCGGCTGCAAAAGGTGGGAAATGCCAGGTGAATAAAAAATGTTTGCCTGGCCTACCAGTGTCTGTGGTTGTGCAAAAAGACCCTGAATTGAAGGCAGAGAAAATACTGGGTCCTACTAAAACTGGTTTATCTGGTGAGGGTCCTGTGGCCCCTCATAAAGGGGGGGGTACTGTAACGTCTCTGCCGTTTCGGGTCTCGGCGACGCCCTCCGCTCGCACGCTGTGGCGAAGGAGGCGTCTTCAGTTTGGTTCTTTGTTTAAGTTTCTTGATGCTCAGTCTGAACATGGTCCTAGTTCCCTTGCTGTGTAAAGCCACACCCGTGTAATTAGGAACATTTCTCTCTGGACTGCATAGAGTTAATCTCTTCCTGGCCTGTGTGATTGACAGCCTGTGTACCTATCAGATCTGTGGCTGGGCCCAGACTTTCTATATACAGGATGTCATTTCTCAGCAGGTGGCCGGTTATTACACTTGTGTTTTGCCTGCTCTCTTTCTATACTCCTTGATACTTTGTTACTTGATTCTCTGACCCTTTGGCTTGCCTTTTGACTATTCTTTTGGATTGACTTTGTACTGCTTTGCTCGTTTGTTACTGACCCCTTGGCTTGCTCACTCTGCTTCTGTGTTGTTTTTGTCTTGTCCTGTTCTCTATGTCACTTACCCAGTATAGGGCTTGTCTTCAGGTTGTCCTTTTACCATTTAGGGTAACTGTGGCAATAGGAAGGGACAGTGGCTGGGGTGAGATTAGGGCTCACTTGTCTCTGTCCTTCCTCCCAGTCCCCTGCAGTAGTGTCAGGGTATTGCTTCGTTTGGTAAGACCCTTACACAGAGACTTTAAAATTTGCTTGTTTGTGGACAATGTTCTTCTGACCCTCACAAGGCCACACACCTTTCTACCCAATCAGATGGTCGTTCTTCGAGACTATTGCCACCTATCTGGCTACAAGGTCAATCCCACCAAGACGGAGGCCCTCCCCCTAAATATTGCCCGCCAAGAGGCGAAGTTATTGCTTAATAACTTTGACTTCCAATGGTAAAAGCAGTCTTTTAAATATCTAGGGATTCATCTGTCTCCTTCCTACTTCACGCTCTATTCTGTAAACTTCCCGAGACTATTCTAAGAACTCAAGTTGTTGTTAGACAAATGGCATCCCTTACATGTCTCTCTGTTAGGACGGATAGCTGCAGTTAAAATGACTTTACTACCTATGCTTTGCTACTTTTTTGAAACCCTCCCTGTGGCGGTTCCTCACTCTGACCTTCAAGATCTCCAGAAGGCTATCTTCCAGTTTAAATGGAATGCCAAACGCCATTGGATCCCCAGATCCATTATGTTAGCAGGGAAGGGGACTGGGTGGCTATCGGTCCCCCACCTTCTCCATTATTACTGGGCCTCCCACCTGCAATGCATACCTTTCTGAGCCGCATCCCAGGCCTTTACAAAATTGGTGGAGATTGAGAAGCTGTGGCTCGCCACTGTGCATCCTAATGCTTTCCTTTGGGTTCGGTCACCCCCGGGTCTCCCTATCCCCACATTAGAACCCATACGCTTCACCAGAGTGATCTGGCTTGATTGCAGTAGGTTGATCTCAGAACTCCTCTATGATCTCCTTCCTATACAACTTTGTCCTCCCTGAGGAACTGTCATCTCCTATGGTCCATGCCTGGTCTGGGGCTGACCTCTTTAGACTAGCAGACATTGTTGATCCTCTGACATTGGAACTTAGGCCCTTTGTCTAATTAACCATAATATTGCATCTCCCTGAATCTGAGTGGTTCCACTACCATCAAATAGTTAATTTTACAGTCATATGAAAAAGTTTGGGCACCCCTATTAATCTTAATCATTTTTAGTTCTAAATATTTGGGTGTTTGCAACAGCCATTTCAATTTGATATATCTAATAACTGATGGACACATTAATATTTCAGGATTGAAATGAGGTTTATTGTACTAACAGAAAATGTGCAATATGCATTAAACCAAAATTTGACCGATGCAAAAATTTGGGTACCCTTATCATTTTATTGATTTGAATACTCCTAACTACTTTTTACTGACTTACTGAAGCACAAAATTGGTTTTGTAACCTCACTGAGCTTTGAACTTCATAGCCAGGTGTATCCAATCATGAGAAAAGGTATTTAAGGTGGCCAATTGCAAGTTGTTCTCCTATTTGAATCTCCTCTGAAGAGTGGCATTATGGGCTCCTCAAAACAACTCTCAAATGATCTGAAAACAAAGATTGTTCAACATAGTTGTTCAGGGGAAGGATACAAAAAGTTGTCTCAGAGATTTAACCTGTCAGTTTCCACTGTGAGGAACATAGTAAGGAAATGGAAGACCACAGGGACAGTTCTTGTTAAGCCCAGAAGTGGCAGGCCAAGAAAAATATCAGAAAGGCAGAGAAGAAGAATGGTGAGAACAGTCAAGGACAATCCACAGACCACCTCCAAAGAGCTCCAGCATCATCTTGCTGCAGATGGTGTCACTGTGCATCGGTCAACAATACAGCACACTTTGCACAAGGAGAAGCTGTATGGGAGAGTGATGCGAAAGAAGCCGTTTCTGAAAGCACGCCACAAACAGAGTCGCCTGAGGTATGCAAAAGCACATTTGGACAAGCCAGCTTCATTTTGGAAGAAAGTCCTGTGGACTGATGAAACAAAGATTGAGTTGTTTGGTCATACAAAAAGGTGTTATGCATGGCGTCAAAAAAACACAGCATTCCAAGAAAAACACTTGCTACCCACTGTAAAATTTGGTGGAGGTTCCATCATGCTTTGGGGCTGTGTGGCCAATGCCGGCACCGGGAATCTTGTTAAAGTTGAGGGTCGCATGGATTCAACTCAGTATCAGCAGATTCTTGAGAATAATGTACAAGAATCAGTGACGAATTTGAAGTTACGCCGGGGATGGATATTTCAGCAAGACAATGATCCAAAACACAGCTCCAAATCTACTCAGGCATTCATGCAGAGGAACAATTACAATGTTCTGGAATGGCCATCCCAGTCCCCAGACCTGAATATCATTGAACATCTGTGGGATAATTTGAAGCGGGCTGTCCATGCTCGGCGACCATCAAACTTAACTGAACTGGAATTGTTTTGCAAAGAGGAATGGTCAAAAATACCTTAATCCAGGATCCAGGAACTGATTAAAAGCTACAGGAAGCGACTAGAGGCTGTTATTTTTGCAAACGGAGGATCTACTAAATATTAATGTCACTTTTCTGTTGAGGTGCCCATACTTTTGCACCGGTCAAATTTTGGTTTAATGCATATTGCACATTTTCTGTTAGTACAATAAACCTCATTTCAGTCCTGAAATATTACTGTGTCCATCAGTTATTAGATATATAAAAAAAATTAGATGGGGGGGAAAAAAAAAAAAAATTAAAAAAAAAAAAAATATTTAAAAAAAAGGGGGGGGGTAATTTTTTTTTATGATTGTTTTTTTTTTTTTTTCCGCTCACTTAAGGTCTCTCTTCCCACTGCTTTTGAAAAAATGTCTCGGGCGGGTCCATCCACTAAGGGCCTGATTACTACGATTTACTACCTCTTATCCTCCCCTGGGAATCGCCCCCCCACCAGTCCATAGGTATATGACCTGATGGGAGGAGGCCTTGGGAAGAGGAATCTCTTATGCTCAATGGTCATGAGCAGCTAAATCTTCTACATGTGTAACATTTAAGGAAGGACAGTTCAAGCTCTTGATGCATTGGTACCAAACGCCGGTCCTCTTCACTGCACCCTTGCTACAGTTTGACCTCTTAGTCAACTGTATGCATCAAAGTAAGCCTAGCAACAGACACTCAGGAGATACCAGAGCTCAGTAGGTACCAGAAGTGTGCAATTGGGCAATGAAACAAACAATTCCGCCTTGCAACACTGTCCACCAATCATAATTGGCCAAGTCGGTCATCCTAACTGACTGCAGTTTTCTTGAAACCTGTTATGAAACCAGGCCTCACCCTTCCACATCCTAAAAAACATTCCTGTTTTTTCGTTTTCTTGAATACAGTTTTATAACATAATGTGTTCTTTATTTAAAAAATGGGTGTTTATTGAAAGAAGAATCACTTTTGCTACATTTGTATCAAGGGTGTAGTGAAGAAATCAAAGGCTACTGCCTGCAAATATTTGAGGGCATTTTTTCAATCCTTATATGAAGAGACTCCAAAATGAAAACAACATATTCTGATAGAAGGAAATCTGCTCTTTCTAATGGTGCTAAAAGAAAGAAGATTGAAGCTGTCCCACTGGAGATATAGGGCATCAAAGATAGCCAAAATGTAAGGGAATTGCCAGTTAAGCAATTCCCCAGTGCTGCTGCAGAACCCTGGGGGGAGGGGCACAACAAAACAGTGAGCCCTAAAGCTGACCCCCCCCCCCCACTGTCCTTAGCTAACTTGCCCGATCTGTCCTAGGTGACAGCCAGCAATCGGATAATCAGTCCCTTCCTAATATAAGTGACACACTGAACAGGACAAGACAAAACAACACAGAAGCAGAGTAAGCAAGCCAAGGGGTCGGTAACAGTCGAGCAATGCAGTACCAAAACGAATCCAAGAGAGTAGTCACAGGGGGAGCCAAAGGTCAGAAGTCAGAAATACAACAATAGCAGAATAAGAGCTAGCAGGGTCAAAACAGAATCAATAGCCAGCGCCCATGTGAGGGCTGACAACCTGTTTATAGAAAGTCAGGACCTGCCCCAGACTGGATTGGTAGACAGGCTGTCAATCACACAGGCAAGGCTGAGATTAACTATTGAGAAGCCGAAAGAAACAAGGTGCAGGAGACGGGTGTGGCAGAAAATCAATTATATAGTCTAGGACAGTGTTCAGACTGAGCAACAAGAATCTTAAACAAGGAATCAAACGGAGCACGCCTCCTGCGCCGCCGCGTGCGAGCGGAGAGTGATGCAGAGACCCGAACAGGCAGAGATGTTACACAAAATTAGGCAAAAATGCTTTTTATACCAACTTTGAACGCTTATATTTTTTTAACCACTTGAAGGAAAGTGCTGCAAATTGGAAGGCCTCATTACAGTCGTGTATTTAGTACACATACCAAAAATCAACCTGAAAGGCCAACTAGTTTTGACACTACAGCAGCCTCAACATCGCTGTCAATTCATTTTTGCAGTTTTTTGAGCCTAAACCATGCAAATAGTAAGAGGACTAGGAACATGGGGTTCTGCCAGTTCATTAAGCCCTAAAAGTTGTGCAGGTTCTCCAAATATCCCCCTTATACTACTAAAACTTCCATGTTTACAGCTTCTGGAAGTTGGCCCAAAATATCATTTTTGCTCAGATGACGTTTTGCAACCCTTTACTTGAGGTCCCCTAGAACCTCCAATTTTTAGTCTTTTGAACTAAAATTTTTCACAGCTCAGTTTTATATCATAGAAAAACTATGTACCAAATTTCATCAAAATCTGAGATGGTGATGTGGGGACGACCTTTAAAATTGGTCCACTTGCACGGAATGACTCTTTTTCTTCTTTTTTTTTTTCTTGCACATTGTTATTTTTTTTTTTTTTGTATTTTCTCTCTGTATTGCTGTACTCTGTACTTTGGTTGGTAAATTCATTGTATTCTGTTTATTACATTGAAAATATCTTAATAAAAATTACTTTTAAAAAACTTAATAAAAATAATATAATATATTAATAATATTAATGTATAAATAAATTAATAATATAAATATGGTATCGCCGTAATCATAATGAGCCGACGGACAAAGCTGCCATGTCATTTTTAATGCAGCGTGAATGCAAAAATTATGATAGAATTGTGTGTTATTTCACATGGACCCCCAAAAATGTAAATAAAAGCTAATCAAAACATTATATGTACCCCATTATCTCCATTAATGCCAAAAAGTCATTTCACAGTTCAGATGTGGCAATTTTACAAAACAGAGTCTATTTTTAGTACAGTTTTAGTAAACATTCTTTAATATTTTTTATTTTATTGCATGATTGATTTGGCAATGAACAGATGCTATTTACATTTAGTAAATACTATGCTACACAACTACTGCATAGCAAACAGTAGCATAACAAAACAGATTGCTTTCATTATATATTAATTCATAAAAAATAATGTGTAATGAATAAAAATGTGACTGAATTATTTTAATATTATTAAATTAGCATTCTATGGACCCGTTACAAATTATGCATGCCTGATATATTACTATATTTTCCAAGGTCATCCTAATGAGGAAATACATACAGAACTGGAACCTTTTGGCACTGGGAATAACATGCAATACTATTTATAAGAAAATAAATGTACATTTATGCATGTTTAAAAATGTAAAAATAGAAACATAAATCAATACATGTATGTGCGTCAACCACCTGGCCATATTTCAAGGTCTATAGTACATGAATCCTGAATTTCATAGAATAACATTTTTGCAGCATTGCTTTTATAGTCCAGGTAATCAGCTGGAGAGTAAATTGTTGAGAACAAAGTATTGAACCAATGAACACACTGAATTCACCAATTCCTCCAGATAGGCAAGTCTGGTGATGGTAAGGTTAAAATCTACCTTAACTTTGGTTATTATGAAGTCGATATTATGTTTACAGGAAAGAGTTCTGTAAGGGCGGCAACTAACCTGTTCTATAAAAGGGTGTCACTGTACTTCCATGCTTGAAGGGCATAGGTTGAAGGAATTCTTCATAATGACAGGCAAAAATCATTTGCATAGGGTCTTAAGGTTCGGGCATTGGATGATTGGTTGCCTGAGAACCCAAATGGTCCAAGGAACTAAGACCCAACTAGATGGTTAGATTGTGTAAAGTCTCAGTCAGGCCGCAAGGGACTTATTGGTGGTGAGCAGGAAAGTAGAGTGATTTGCCCTAAAATTTATAGTGCGGGAGATTGTCTTTATTCCTGAAGAAGTTGTTGAGGCACGAGGCTCTTAGCAGTGGTAGATAGGTCTCTTTGTCAGGATGGGGAGAGTAAGGACCAAATATTGTGCGAGGCCTTGATGAGAATCAAAAAGGTATAGTGATTTAGTGTCACAATCTGGGAGCAAACTATTATTTGCTAATTCTTTTCTCAGAATTCTTAACATTCTTAACAAAGGGTTTTTTTAGCCCCAGGCTTAGTCATCAGTATGTGATATGTCAAGGTTTGATACCTGAAACCCACACAGATCAGCTGTTGCAGCAGCCCCTGGAAGCTGCTAGTGGACAAGGAGCACATGCAGCACCACTTCTATACCAGCTGCGATTCCCAGAACCACCACTATGCAGTGGACAGGGCTGCTGCGCCGTTCCTATTACTTGCATGCTCTCCCCGTCCCCTAGCAGCTTCCAGAGACTGATCTGTGTGAAGTGCAGGTATCTGATCCCAACAGATGAAATACTGTTGACCTATCCTGTGGATAAGTCATCTGTATAAAAAAAAACTATCTGGCGCTGGAAAACTCCTTTAGTATACCAAAATCTGGTACAACAGGATTGAAATTGATGTGTCTTAAGTATATAGAAATAATAGATTTCTGTATATAGAAATACATAGGACATATATAGAAATGGATGCTGTCAGTCTTATCCAGCTATTTTTTTTTACATTTAAACTATTTTGTTACTTATCCAACTTCTATTGTAACAGAACTGTAGATTTGCTGTATTGCTTCTTGAAGAATCTTTTCATTTCACTTCCAAAGCTTTCTGGCAGAATTTCAATTGCTTCTTACAAAGCTGTACCTACAGTAGCTTCAAACTGGCACTGCAAGTGTTGTATGAACAGCATGATCATTCCCAATCAGCCATAGAAACGGCTGCCAGACAGGCAATGTATCAAAATTAGGTTTCCCACTTGGCAGCCTGCTGTGTTAATGACTAAGCCTTCAGGCTTTTCTAATTCTGCTGATAAGCACACCTCACAGTAAATTATTTTGTATAGCACAGAATGTGTTTAAAAAAGTCTGTGTCTCACACTGAAAGATAGTGTATTTTATACTGCACAATATTTACACATATTAATTAAAGAAAACCCAATGAATAAAACATTATCAAGCAGGCACCATATGTAGGCAATATTTCATATAACTACAGCTATTTAGCATGTGTTTATGTCATCATATTTACTTTACCGTAACATATAGATTTTCAGTGACTTATGGTTACCTATCATTCATCTGATTTTAACTGTTTGTATCATGAGAGACAATGGGGGCATTTAATAAGACCAGCAAAAGCAAAGGATGTGCTTGATTCATAATAATCATCACGAGTTAGGCACTTTCTCCCAGGCATGCCTAACTTGGTATGCCTCAGTGAAAATCTACACCAGCTCCTGTCATTTATGGTACTCTTGTGACTTAAATAATGATGAATATGGTGCGGGTGATGGCCCTGCCCATGCACCACCCTAGCCCCATCTACTTTCAGAAAAGTGGTGAAAAAACGCCACTTACAACTATTTAAGTCCAAGTAACAATAATAATGAATTTCCTCCATTGCTTTGTAGAACGTGACTAGAGATGAGCGAATCGAAGCTGATGAAGTGGAATTCGATTCGAATTTCAGGAAATCTTTGATTCGCATCGAATCTGGATTTCCTCACGCTTCGTGGTAACAAATCACATTTTAAACTAAGGACTTGTCAGAATAGCCTTTAGAAAGGCTATTCTACTCCTACCTTTGCTGTTGCATCACGCCCCCTGCAATGTCCTGGTCCTCCTAGCTCGTATAGGAAAAGAATAAAGATGGCCGTCTATCATGTGCAGAGCCACTCATGTAAAGATGGCCACCGAGAATGCGCAGAGTCGCTCGTGTAGGAATAGAATAAAGATGGCCACGGGAGGCATAATGCACCGGAAAAGGTAAGAGTAGAATAGCCTTTCTAAAGGGTGTTCCGAAGTGTCCTTAGTTTAAAATGCATATCCCCATATCTCCAGGCTCCATAGCTGTTTTTTTAAAGCGATTTGCCGCAAATTAATTCGAATTGAATCTTTTTGGGAAATTCGGTGAAGCTTCTGAATTGAATTTTTGAGAAATTCGCTCAACTCATAAACGTGACCATCATAGTGATCAGCTGATCAATGTGAGTTCTGCTCCCTGCAAACGGCTGATTTTGCTGAAGAAAACCATAAGAATCTAGGAATCACTTCAGCAATGCCTGCTGCAGGGCAAATGTATTATTACACGCCAGCTTTTTAGATAATTGTAAATGGCTGTCCATAAAGTACAAGGACCCAAGATTAATAGGATGGGAGCCATTCTCATTCATACAGTCTTTCCATTCTGATTCAAAGAGGGGAGTTCTTTGTAGGTTAAGACAACACCTTTAAGCTTAGGCTCCATGTTACGAAAAGCTGCTTTATTTGTTGCAGATTTTGCTGTGGTTTTTTTTAGCCAAAGTTGGGAGTGGATTGAATAGAATGGAGAGAACTTCCTTTATATTTCCCATTCCTTTTGAAGCCACTTCTGACTTCTGACTCAGCCTTAATCTTCTTCTCTTGATCCTTTCAAATCTCATCTAGGTAATCATAATAAACATAGGGGCAATTGCTCATTGTCTGTCAACTTATATTAGTATAATGTCCACATTGTACTCTATTGCATATAGTTGTTGGGTACCTCAAAACCCTCCTCAAAAAATGCCTGACTTTCCCTCAGTGGCAGATTTTGCCACTTAGCTGATTTTTTTAGCCAAAAAAAAAAAAAGCCCTGTCTTCAGGAGGATTCCACCTGAAAGTCCAATAGAAATAAATGGGAGGCAGAAAAAAACAATTACTTGCAAAAAAAAACACTTAAAAAATGTTAGGGAAATTTTAGGAATTTTTTTTATGAAAGAGATTCCTGTGGGCTTGGTAAAAAGAAACTCCAACTGCTTAAGGCTGGGGCACCACATGGCGGAAATGCTGCTGTTTGGCCGTGGCGGAAATGTTGGGGAAAAAAGTGGCATTTCACAGTCCCTTCAAAGTGGAATCTAGCGAATCCCATCACACTCCGCGGAAAGATATACGTAGCTGACACGCTGCTATTTCCAAAACCATTGCAGTTTTGGAAATCTCAGCATGTCAATTATACTTATGGAAGCAGCGGCGATTTCTCTATAGGTATAATTGAAGCAGAAAGTCAGCAGAGAAAACCTACTTTCTTGCTGCAGCCCGATATGTGGGGCCTTAGCCTAAGCCGCGGCCCCACATAGCATAAATGCCACAAATTTGCCAGCGTTTTACAGTTCCTGCAAAGTGGATGGGAATCTGGCTACATATCTACAGCTTAGTTTTTGTAAATCTCAGCATGTCAATTATACCTACGAAAACGCTGGCATTTTCTGTATAGGTATAATTGAAGCAGAACATCCGCAGAGGAAAACTCTGCAGACTTTGTGTGAAAAGCGCTGTGGGAAAAACCACGATGCGTTTCCACCATGGTTTTTCCTGCAGCATTTTTTGGCTGTGGCTTTGTGGGGCCTTAACCTAAAGGAGTATGCCCATCTCAAGGATCCTATCTATACTGCTAGCTTATGCAAATTCAAGAGTTTTCCTAAATACATTGCTTTAGCAATGCTGTTTCGTTTGCCTGCTATGTTAGATTATTCCTCCTATTGTATAGACAGCGTTTCCTTGGTGCATGACCTGTATCTGATAAGACAGGATGGATGACATGGTTCACTGATCTCTGGTGAGTCTGAGTGCTCCGACTGTTATGTACAGTCATGGCCAAAAGTTTTGAGAATGATACAAATATTAATTTTTACAAAGTCTACTGCTTCAGTTTTTCTAATGGCAATTTGCATATACTCCAGAATGTTATAAAGAGTGATCAGCTTAACAGCAATTACTTGCAAAGTCAATATTTGCCTAGAAAATGAACTTTATCCCCCAAAACACATTTCAACATCATTGCAGCCCTGCCTTAAAAGGACCACCTAACATCGTTTCAGTGATTGCTCCATTAACACAGGTGTGGGTGTTGATGAGGACAGGGCTGGAGATCAATCTGTCATGATTAAGTAAGAATGACACCACTGGACACTTTAAAAGGAGGCTGGTGCTTACCATCATTGTTTCTCTTCTGTTAACCATGGTTATCTCTAAAGAAACACGTGCAGTCATCATTGCACTGCACAAAAATGGCCTAACTGGGAAGAGTATTGCAGCTAGAAAGATTGCACCTCAGTCAACAATCTATCGCATCATCAAGAACTTCAAGGAGAGAGGTTCCATTGGTGCCAAAAAGGCTCCAGGGCGCCCAAGAAAGACCAGCAAGCGGCAGGACCGTCTCTTAAAAGTGTTTCAGCTGCGGGATCGGGCTACCAGCAGTGCAGAGCTTGCTGAGGAATGGCAGCAGGCAGGTGTGAGTGCATCTGCACGCACTGTGAGGCGGAGACTCTTGGAGCAAGGCCTGGTCTCAAGGAGGGCAGCAAAGAAGCCACTTCTCTCCAGAAAAAACATCAGGGACAGACTGATATTCTGCAAAAGGTACAGGGAGTGGACTGCTGAGGACTGGGGGAAAGTCATTTTCTCTGATGAATCCCCTTTTCGATTGTTTGGAACATCTGGAAAACAGCTTATTCGGAGAAGAAGAGGTGAGCGCTACCACCAGTCTTGTCTCATGCCAACTGTAAAGCATCCTGAAACCATTCATGTGTGGGGTTGCTTCTCAGCCAAGGGAATCGGCTCTCTCACAGTCTTGCCTAAAAACACAGCCATGAATAAAGAATGGTACCAGAATGTCCTCCAAGAGCAACTTCTCCCAACCGTCCAAGAGCAGTTTGGCGCTCAACAATGCCTTTTCCAGCATGATGGAGCACCTTGCCATAAAGCAAAGGTGATAACTAAATGGCTCAGGGAACAAAACATAGAGATTTTGGGTCCATGGCCTGGAAACTCCCCAGATCTTAATCCCATTGAGAACTTGTGGTCAATCATCAAGAGACGGGTGGACAAACAAAAACCAACAAATTCAGACAAAATTAAAGCATTGATTCTGCAAGAATGGACTGCTATCAGTCAGGATTTGGTCCAGACGTTGATTGAGAGCATGCCAGGGAGAATTGCAGAGGTCCTGAAGAAGAAGGGTCAACACTGCAAATATTGACTTGCTGCATTAACTAATTCTAACTGTCAATATAAGCTTCTGTTACTCATAATATGAATGCAATTATATTTCTGTATGTGATAAAAACATCTGACAAACACACATAAAAACCAGAGGGCAGCAGATCATGTGAAAATATAATATTTGTGTCATTCTCAAAACTTTTGACCATGACTGTACAGCTCTGTGGTCAGGATAATCAGTTCAGCTACTTACAATTTGCTGATAAAGGCTCAGAGAGTATCTGTTATCTCTCTATGTAAACACAAAGATAATACTGAGTCTATAGAAGCATGATAAGTGTTCTATACAAACCAGTGTAATGTAATATACATTTACTGTGCATATTATTTGATCTGCATTTATATTAGATTTCATAATAAATCTCTCATTGTAAAGGCAATGTCTATATTTATTGTGATACTTCATAGTGTCCTATCCATCAAACAGTCAAAGCCGCCTCCCTCCAGCTTGCTGAAGAATACAGGAAGTGAGAAGAAGAGACAGCAGGCAAAGCTTCTGAGACAGGGAGATGGGAAAACCCCTTTAAGGCTGAGGACCCATACACAGTTTTTTTTTTTGCAGATTTTGTTGCAGTTTTTTTTAGCTAAAGCCAAGAATGGCTACAAAAGGAATGAGAATTATATAGGAAGCTCTTCTACCTTCTTCTCAATGCACTCCTGGCTTTGACTCAAAAAAATGCAGCAAGATCTGCAAAAAAAAAAGCTGCGCTTCTGTTATGTGGCTGGTCATGTCATATTTTGGGCCATTTGGCTGAAATGTATGGGGGAGTTCGTGAAAACAGGTGCCCCTTGGGTGCAAGACAACCATGAAAAATTGACGTTTTCATGTCTGTTTTGTAACTCAGTCGTGTGTATCTAGCCTAACACTAGCAGGTGAAAAGAGCCTGATTTAGGTTTTGTGGATCATATGATCCCTCTCAGTCAGTCAGTCTCCAGGGCATGGAATGTATATCACATAATGCTTGGCTAATTGAATGGAAGAACTGGGACCTACTTTCTTTTCAATACCCCAAGCTTGACAGATGATCAGAATTGACAGAATTCATACTGCATATTCCAAAATGATAACAAGTACTATAAAATTATTTTTATCATGTCCTGTACTGTATGGTAATATGAATTATATACATTGGTGCAGATATATTAGGCCTGGTGTTTCGCACACCAATCTTAATAAGGTGCAAGGCACGCTTGATTTATCAAAACTTCAGCCTCTTCATAAATCAGGTGCACACCCATGTGTCATAAAACTGATGTGAATTATAATATATGTCAGGCCCTGCCCTGCTCTCTGCCTCACTCCACCGACATTCGTGGAAAGCAGTACGCAAGGCGCAGAATAGGAAATGTGTCGTAAATTGGGGGAAGAAAGGGCCTTGTGCCAAATGTGTGCCGCATTATAGCTCGTGTACGCCAGAAAACTGGCATAGATGGGATAATTAATTTCCTCCAATAAAAGTACAGTCATACATAATATGGACTCTCTATAGACATACAATGGAAAGTACAAAGAAGCGATCCAAATCATGTCCTTATGTAATGCTATTATATAACATTAAGGCTAAATATATTCTGCTTTAATTATAGAGTTTTCCATTCTTCCATTTACGTTACTTTGTGTAGGAAGCGCTTTAGATCTTTTTATAATAGTGTCTTTAATAACCTTCGTTTTTGAACAAGTTTTATATGAACAAACTGGCAATGCTGAAGCGAGCAGATTAACAGTCTCTAAGGATGTCATTGACTATAAAGATAGAATTTACATTTCCATAAAACATCAAACATTTCCCTGTTTATGACCATCACAATCTGCTATGAGCTTTATAAATACCAGGTGTTTATGACAACTCCCCTGTTTTCAAGGACAAATATCTTGTGTGAAATGACAGCTCCTTAGTCTTGACATTCAGTGGCGAATACAATTGGATTCGCTGACACGAATGAAGCATTTAACTAATTGAGGATCTGTAATAGGAGCCTAGAAGTCATCTTATATTTTACATACAACATATGTTATACATAGGGAACTCATGTATTGTTTATATATAAGTGGTTACGTTTTCAATGCCAATAGATTTCAATTATAATATACAAGTTACAATGGCCTCAGGTTACAATATTGTCAACATACAGTGGTCTTTTTTTAGACAATTAGAAGTTTTAACCATATTCAACATACATTCTTTGGCTGGAGGATCTAACATTAGCATGGTCATTTCCCTGTATTAGTGAAGTGCATGCACTGACTGGCTGACTAGTAGCGCCTCTATATAGTATAGCGCAGTACTACATGTGCTGTGCTTCTCTTTACCTGTGGCAGGATCAGCTGCTCCAAAGGTCTGTGATTTTTTTTGAGTATGTTCTGATACTGCGTTCCTATGCCCTGTTCTGATTTATAGAGCAGGTCCTATAAAATATTGGAATGGAACAGGGCATCAGAAGACCCTCGGACTGCACGCGCTGTGTGTATGAATCTTAGATAGACGGTACCTTAAAGTGAATCTGTCAGTTCAATCTGGGACACTAAACCACCTACACGTCCTTATAGACCTGGGGTTTAGTGTCCCAAATCGCCCTGTTGTAATGCAATCCGCAGGCGCATTAAAAATAAAAAACCTTTATACTTACCTAGAGAAGGGTCCGATCGACGCTGTTTGGTGAGATTGGTCCGGCTTATTCATGAGGCACGCCTCCCGGCGCCTGCGCTGTTTTTCAGTGAAGCCAAAGATGGACTCCCCCGGCTTCACTACGTAATTGCGGGGCATGCGCATTGAAGCCGAGGTGTACTCCTCTGGCTTCAATAAAGAACTGCTCAGGCGCAGGGAGTACAGCGGCAGGGTGAGTATGAAGCTTTTTCATTTTTAATGCAGCCATGGATTGCATTATAATAGGGTGATTTGGGACACTAAATCACCCTATTAAGAGAGGACCATTTATTGCAGGATTTTGTAGTCCTACAAAATGATTGATTTGTTTACTTTCATTATTACTTATTTCTAACTTTAACACCATTTTGCATTTTTGTAGTTTTTTTTTTACTTTTCGCCTTCCAAAAAGCATAAATTTTTAACATTTCTGTTCAGGGTCATATTAGGGCTTATTATTTGTGGGACAAATTGTACTTCCTTAATGGTACAATTTAATATTCTGTATGATGTACTGGAAGTAAAATTCAGAATGGGATGGAATTAGAAAAATCTGCAAATTTGCTATTTTTATGGATTTTGTTTTTACAGTGTTCACTGTGCAGTAAAGATGACATGATATCTATATTCTGCAGCTCAGTATGATCACGGCAATACAAAATTTATTTAGCTTTTGTTATGTTTTAATGCCTTTGCAAAAATCCAAACCTTTGAAAATTATATTTCTGTGTATGGAGCTGTATAAGGTGTTTGTTTTGGGGGGTTTTTTGCAGGAAAGTTGTAGTTTTAATTATACTGTGTCATTTTAGGGAATATCTGACATCCTAGGGGGTCTGATCTCACATACACTATACAGTATTGGATCACTGCCTCGGATCACCCTTCAGAGGGAGGCTGTATCATTCAATACAGTGGTGCCCATGCATCTCTGCACTTTAGATACCTTGGTTGCAATTGACTGAAGTATCTAAAGGGTTAAATTCCTGCAATTAGATCATTCTCTGATTGCAGGCACTGCCACCAGGTATACACTTTGTAAAACCGGTGGCTTTGGTGCCCACTCCTGTACTATTATGGCAGATGTTGGGAAACGGATTAAGCTGTGCATACACATTCATTTAATGTAATGTACACATTACATTAATGTCAGCAGGAGACAGGGAAAATCCAAGGTTCATGCTTAGTTTTTATATTTAGACCTCTGTACACTCCGGGAACATTGACTAATGTATACACTGAGTGCATTAGGGGTCATTCACATTGGCAGCAAATGCTGACTTGTTAGCAGTCAGTTTAAAATATGCACCAATAATGTATTTTACATATTAAGTGTCAAGTTAACTTTGCTGGATCTGTAGCATGAACATGGTGTGAACATTGTCTAATGTGTATAGCAGCATTTAAACATTTGAAGGGAGAAAAGAGGAATTTAAAGGGATATAATTTTAGAAGAACTTCTAAATATAACAGTTTCCAATCATTGTTCATGCCAAACTGATCTTTGATTTTTTCTTATCCAACCTCAGTCTGATGCCTAAAATTTTTATAGGGCAATCTATGTTAAAACAAGTAGTTACAACAAGATTAATAATGCTTCTTTTCCAGTGGATACATGAAGCAGAGGTATATACAGTATATTATTATATTACATCATGTTATGTCATAATTCATAAATTCCTGGCCGTTAAATATTAATACCTGCAAACTAAACAAAAAAAATCCACCGTATAACAAGAGAATTCATTGTAGTTAATCTATACTCCTATAAGTCACAGCAAGTACCCAAACCAGCTATTGGGAAACAGACGTCACACAGAAATAAATAAAAAAATATACAATAAATATCAATTGCTTATAAATCCTGAATCATCAAATAACTTTGTGCCAGGTAAAATACCCATTGGTAAAAAGGAATAAGGCAGAGCGATAGAAAGGTTTATGTCAATGAGATGTTCCCATCCTTAACCACTTTAGTATCGGCTATTTTTCCTGGTTCAGAACCAGACACAGTTTTTTTTTTCTGTACATGCAGTTTTTATTTTTCCATGTTTTTTTCTTTAATATAATATCCAAGTGAATGAAAACAAAAAAAGGAGGGGAATTGTCCATATTTTTCACGTTTTATGTTTTTTTTAATAACACAAAGTGCTAGTAATATACTGTCCTTGCCTTCTCTATGGGATGTCCGACTGTAGTAACGTATATACTCTATAGGTGGTCTGGAAGTCGTTAAAGAGGCCCTTTCACCACCTCCACCAATTCAAGCTCTTTTCATCCTTTAATAGGCACCATTACACTGATTCTGGTGCAATTGGATATTTTTCTCTAACCCCTATGGTTCCTGAGCAACCATCGCAGTTAGTTTTGGTGGTAGGTAGTGCTAGGCAGGAGCCGGCAAGAGGGCATCATTCAGACCTCAAATCAAATGTGGACAGTAACAGAGCTCACACCGTTTTCCTGCTCCTCCCTAATA
The DNA here is from genome assembly GCA_947044405.1 of Leptodactylus fallax. NCBI lineage: Eukaryota > Metazoa > Chordata > Amphibia > Anura > Leptodactylidae > Leptodactylus > Leptodactylus fallax. Next base: position 1,969,390 of record CAMRHE010000073.1, on the reverse strand, counting down.
CCACCCACTTGAGCCTAGAGAGTCTAGTTAAAATATCAGGCACCAAAATTAACTGCACTGATTGCTCAGGAATGGTGGGGGCAAAAAATTTCAACTGCACTAGAATCAGCGGAATGGCACTAATTAAAGGATGAAAAGATCTTGAGTTGGTGGAGGTAGTGAAAGGCCCTCTTTAACCCTTTCCCACCACAGGCATTTAGTGGTTTTTGGTTTTGACTTCCTGCCTTCCAAAGGCTATAAATTTTTCTATTTTTTCCATTCACAGAGCTATATGAAGGCTTAATTTTTGTGGAATATTTAACATAAAGGTATCATTTTATACTCCATATGATGTATTGGGAAGCTGGAAAAAAATTCAGAATGGGGTGGAAGTGGAGAAAAGTTGCATTTGGGCGACTTTATCATGGGCTTTATTTTTACTGCGTTCACCTTGTAGCCAAAATGACATGTTACCTGTATTCTATGGGTCTGTATGATCATATTGAGACCAAATTTATATAGTTTTTTTGTTATATTTTAACCCCTTAAAAAATCAAAAACTTTGGAGTCGCCATATTTTGATGCCTGTAACTTTTTTATATTTCTGTGTATGTGGAAGCATAATAAAGATGCAGAAGTACTTTTTATTTTTACCACTTTAGGTCTATTGCTTTTATCGATTTTTAATTAAAATTTTTATGGAAGACAAAACATCAAAAAAATGGCAGTTCAACTCTTTTTTTCCCCCTATTACCGCGTTCGCGTTCACCGTATGGGAATAATATTTTTATAAATTTGTAGACTGGATGCATTGCAAAATACTGGCACTTGTATTACAGGCTGCATAGAGCAGCCTGTAATAGAAGTGCATGCCAGACAAGCCTAGGAGCCTTCAATAGGCTTCCAGATGTCATGGCAATGGATCGCTGCTTCCGGATGTCATTCTGGTAGCCAGCAATATACCCCAAAATTGCGGCGCCCATGGGCCATAATTGATTAAATGCAGCATAGCAATTGATAATGAATTTGGTAATGAATGTAGTTTAGAAGTGCCAATACTTTTCATAAGAAATTATTAAATGCACTGTTGCCGTATAAAAAAAATTGGTACTGAAGGAGGTTTAGAACTGACAATTCCATGCACAATAAATGATTAAATGCACCATTGCCATTAGAGAATTTTGGTGAATGCAGTTTACAACTGGCAGTGGCAAGTACCACAGGAAAATGCAAAAAAAAATGGTAAAAAAAAATAATGCTTAGGCAAATAAAGAGTCGCAGACTCTAGGTAAAAAACAAAAAAGGAAGTGCTGTATGACTTCCGAAAATAGTCACTTCTTTTACACAGACAGAGCACTATATGACACTGTGGCACACAGTGCCAACTTCTTTCTGAAAATCAATAAATAAAAAAAGTGCCAAGTGATTTCACAGAATTTATCACTTCTTTTACATAGACAAAGCACAGAGCTCCACTCTACCCACAGTCCCTCAAGATTGGCTAAGAGGCTGCTGGGAGGGATTATTGGAAACCCCCCTGGGTCACAGATCATGTGATTTTACTGCTCTTTGTATTGGTTCATCTGAAACTAATTAAAAAAGTTTTAGTTTCGTCGGGTACCAAACTTTTTGTAATTTATGTGTCAAAACTGGTTTGTAACAAACCAGTTCACCAATATCTACTAACAAGCATCCTATATACACAGTATTGGGGATAAGGTGTCTAAACACTGGGGATTCCACCACTGAGATCCCAGAGATTATAAGACCAGGATTCCCTATCTGAATGGAGCACTCATGCCCCTTTTTGATCACCAATTCATTCACTTCTATGGGACTGATAGAAATCGCTATTCCAAAATAATATAAAAGTGAATGAAGCCATGAGCACCACTGTTCTGTTCACAAGGGACACTCATCGGGGCAGGCACTAACCTTAAAGAGCCCCTGTACAAAAAACTTGTCTGGGTTCCCCCTTCAACAACAACAAAGCTACTCAAATATGCAATATATTCCATATTGGACACATGATGTATACACACCACTGACACATTAGAATCATGATATATACACAAAACTCACGCATACGACACATCTCACATACAGGCTACTGTAATTTACTATATAATATGTATGCCAGAAAACTAGCACTAGAAATGGTGCATGTTAGGACCATGGGACCTGATTTGCACCGATGAGGCATCACTTTCTCTCATTTCTGCCACTTGCCTCTTTTGAAGACAGTTGGCAGAGCAGCCAAGGGGGGCCAGGGTGGGAATGCGTCGGGCTATTAGATATCCTATTACTGACGGAAGAAAACTGACATGGGTTGTAGCTGAAACCTATGCCAGTTCCTAGTTGGTGTAGATTTCAATTCTGATGCTTGGAACCTACTGAGATGCACCAGAATTCAGAAGAGGCTGAAGTCTCAGGTCACTCGTATATTACATGCATATAGCTCGTCACTTATATTACATCCATACTGCATGTCACTCATATATTACATCATACAGCATTCATCATTCATATATTACATCATACCACACACCTCACTCGTATTCTACATGTGTGCAGCACACATGTCACTCATATATTACAGGCATACAGCATATATCAATCACATATTACATGCATACCACATATGTAACTCATATTACATGCATACCGCACCTGTAAAAAAAAAAATAACCAAACAACAGAGCCAGCCCTACAATTCATCAGGTTTGTTCTCCATCAAAATTACTTTTCATTTAACAATATGGGGAGTGCTATGGGTAGAAAATGTTACCACAGTACGCTAATCTGTTCATGGCCAAACTAGAGTTTTTATCAACTTGTCTAACTAAACCTCTAGCAAACTTCTAGTATATTGATGACATGCTAATAATATGGACAGGCTCACAAACTACTGTCTTTTAATAAAAACATCAATAACTTCACTCTCAACTACTCTAAATCTCAAATATTTTCCTGGACACAACCATATACGACCATATCGTATATCAATAACAATACAATACAATCTACCATAAAACTAAAGGCCAGCCAGGATACCTGAGATGGAACAGCTTTCATCCACAACACATAGAAAAATCCATCATCTACAGCCAAGCCGTGCCATACATTCGGATATGTTCAGCCATTAAACAAAGGAAACAACATCTGCTAACATTAAGGAATATGTTATTACAACAGGGAAACCATCCACAGGTTGCAGATGGGCAGATCCACAGAGCTACAAGAATTCCAAGGAGTAGGCTCTTAGAGTACAAATAGGTGGAGGCAGTGGCGTAACTAGGAATGACTGGGCCCCAAGGCGAACATTTGACATAGGGCCCCCCCCTGGCAACCGCCCCCCGCACAAACCGCATTACTTTATTATGCTCCATAGTGGCCCCTGCACACGGTATTATGCTCCATAGTGGCCCCTGCACACACTATTATGCCCCATAGTGGCCCCTACACACAGTATTATGCCCCATAGTGGCCCCTGCACACAGTATTATGCGCCATAGTGGCCCCTGCACATAGTATTATGCCCCATAGTGGCACCTTCACATAGTATTATGCCCAGTTGTGGACCACCCATGAACAATTATTATACTCTGGGGTCTTTTCAGACCCCAGAGTATAATGAACGGAGACCCGGGGGAGGATACAAACATAAAAAAACAGTGTTACTTATCTCTCCCTGGCTCCGGAGCACTCCCTGCCTTCTTCAATGTTGGGCCAGACGTCACGTGATCCAGGCATGTGTCGCGATGCATAATGATGTGGACTTGGGCCACGGTGATGCCTGGGACATCCCCAGGAGGTAAAGCCTGCTGGAGCGCAGGAGAGGTAAGTAAGTTTTTTTTATGTTCCCTCACCTCTCCTGGGCCTCCGATCATTATACTCTGGGGTCCGAAAAGACCCCAGAGTATAATGATAGCAGTGTTTGTGGGGTTCACGGCCCATGCCCTTACTTACTGATCCCTGCTCCTGCTCACAGTCGCCTCCACTTCCGCAGAATGGGAAGCACGGGCGGCCGTGAGCAGGAACAGGGATCGGTAAGTAAATAGGGTCCATTACCTGCTGGTGTTACACCAGCAGGTAATGACCTATTAAAAAAAAAAAACATCAATGTCCCGGGCCCTTTGGCAGCCGCTATCCTGGTATTTAGGCCCCTGGCTGGAGGACAGCAACAAGGTGCTCTTAGTGGTTACATACGACCCTCAAATGAACATCTTGAGGAAAATTGCTGCTGACCTTCAACCAATATTTCACAGGGACAATAAACTTAATGAAGTACTTCTAGATTTGCCTTTCATTACATATAAACAGAAGTGCCCTCACGTCACCATCAGAGACTGGCATATTTCCATGCAATAGCAAAAAATGCAAGAAATTATTTAATCAAGAATGGTCCACATGCCAATCACACAGTAGGATTATAAAATTCCTGGAGCGTTTTCATGTATATCTTTTCATGTGGTGTACATGATACTGTTTACAAGGTGTCCCAATGAAGGAATTTACATTGGAGAAACAAAACACTTCCTGGGGAAAAAAACACTTCTCTGGGCCAGACCACGGCTTGTCAGACTTAAAAGTCCTAATTCTAAAAGGTCTCTTCAAGAATGACAAAGAACAAAAAATTTGGGAATTCAAGCTCATATCCCAACTTTCAGGGGGACAGAATGTGCAACAAATTTACCCCGCCCACTTCCACTTTGAGTCTGCCTATTTTCATCCATTTCTTTTTGTGCCCCCAAACAATATAATGCCCCTACAGTCAATCTAACATGATATGCCCCCACATTATCAAGTCTCTCTCCTGGTGCACCCACAGTATAATGTCCCTCTCCATTTACCCCCACAGTATAATGCCCCCCCTCCAGCTGCCCAACAGTATAATGTTCCCCTCCAGCTGTCCCAAGTTTAATGTCCCCCACCAGCTTCCCCCCACAGTATAATTTCCCCCTCCAGCAGCCCCAAATTTACTGTCCCCCTCCAGCTGCCCTCACAGTATAACGTCCCCTTCCAGCTGCCCTTACAGCTTAATGTCCTCCCTCCAGTTGTCCCACAGTATAAAGTCCCTCTCCACCTGCCTCCATTTTAATGCCCAACTCCAGCTGCTCCCTCAGTTTAATGTCCCCCTCCAGTTACCCCAGTTTAATGTTCCTCCTCCAGCTGCTCCCACAGTTTAAAGTCCCCCTACAGTTTCCCCCACAATATTAGATCCCTCTCCTGATAGCAAAAAATATAAAAAAAAAATGTAATACCTCCCTATCCCCATTCCCCTGATGGTCTGTCTCCTGTCTTTGCTCCCAGAGGCTTCAGGGAGCTGCAAGCGCAATGTAAGTGACATCACAAAATCACGCCTGCAACTCCTGGAGCAGAGACAGGGCCGAATGGTGAATCAGAGAGTGGACAACTTCCTACTTCACCATTCTCGTATTCAACTCTTAAGCACCCGGAGATGCAGATGAGTTGAAACTGAAATAGACCTCTCGCCAACCAATACAGCAGGACAGGATCCGGAATCAGGGACTGTCTCACTGAAACTGGGACGGTTGGGAGGTATGCAAGCTGATAAAATTCAGATCATTGACAAAAGGACCTAATTTGATATATGGACTTATGAGCTCTTACATGGGCACAATTGCTTCATGGTTCCAAACCCCCCCAAATCTTCATCCCTATAAACTCAGTTTTAATACCCTACCTTATCTTACTAATGTATCACCTAATGAACTAATTGTCTTTGTGTAGCATCTTGCCAGTGTTCTGCTGTACTCACAGTCATTCATTTGGAAATGCCTGAAGAAGAAGCCTCTGTGTTTCGAGAGCTTGCAAATGTAATTTTTCTAGTTAGCCGATAAAGATATAATACAAGACTTGATACAAAAGTATCAATCTACACTTACAAAAGCCTTTTCTTGTAGTGAACCGTGCACCTGTGTGCCCTTCATGCTTTATGACCACTTGAAGTAAACAATGATGGTTCCTACTGTATGATGGCAAGCAGAGATCTTGGAAACCACAAGGAATTGATGCAGAAAATATATTCGATAATTTTATTATGGGATGAATAACATGCCTACTGGGTAGCAATAGGAGATCTTGTTCTACACTAGCTTTAAAATAAGCTGAAAGTATGAACAGCAGAACCATTTCCACTTCCCTATGGTACTTGTATATAATGTTACCTTTTTCTGTATTTTCAACATAATTTGTGCCAATAAATATATATTATGATTTCTGTTTATTTCAGTGGTATCGAAAAATCAGATTAAGCATTAGAGTTATTTTACAACATTTATAAAACAACTATATGACTGAAAAATACTGTTAAATCTGTTGATACTAGGAAACAGCTCATGAGCTCTATTATAGGAGCCCAGAGAAAAACAATGACAAGCAGATAAGAAGGGATTTTAAATCATAGTAGAATAGTATAATACTACCTTAAATGGGATTTGTTACTAGAAAATAACCTACTTTTAAAACAAGTTTATGTTAAATATATTTTTTATACTATATATATATATATATATATATATATATATATAATGTATATATATATATTTTTTTTTAAATTATCATTAGTATTATATTCTGCAATGTTCACTGTGACTACTAATAACAGACTGACACTTGCCAATTCTGTAGGGGTTTTCTTTGCTGCAGTGACCTCATTTACATCTCAGACAAAAAAGAAATACAATAGACTTTGAGACATCTATAGATAATACCACATAACCCCTTTCCAGGGGCGTAACTAGCAAAGACTGAGCTGCATAGCAAACTTTTGACTTGCCCCCCCGCCCCACGGCATTGCGCCCCCTTTCCTAGCTCCTGCACAGTATAACACCCTATTTACACACACTATAGCCTCCAGACAGTATGATGTCCCATAGTGGCCACTCCACGCAGTATAATGTCCCATAGCAGCCCCTGCACACAGTATGATGTCCTATAGCGGCCTCTGCACACAGTATAATGTCCCATAGTGGCACCTTCACATAGTATAATGTCCTATAGTGGCCCTTTCACACAGTATAATGTCCCCTAGTGGCGCCTGCACACAGTATAATGTTACATAGTGGCAGCTGCACACAGTATAATGTCCCATAGCGGCCCCTCCACACAGTATAATGTCCCATAGCAGCCTCTGCACACAGTAAAATGTCCCATAGCAGCCCCTACACACAGTATAATGTCCCATAGTGGCCCATCCACACAGTATTATGCCCCATAGTAACCCCTTCACACAGTATTATGTCCCATAGTGGCACCTTCACACAGTATTATGTCCCATCATGGCCCCAACTGTGTTCATTGCAAATATTGCAAAAATTTCAAGTTCGGCAGAACCCGAAATTTTTGGGGTACACCACCCACAAACTATTATTATACTGAAAAGACCCCAGAGTATAATGTTCAGAGGCCCAGGGGAGGTGACAAACATAAAAACCACCTCTCCTGCACTGTGGCGCGATTCCCTGCTGTTTTCGGTCCTCTTCAATGACGTCACAGACGTGGGTTATGCCGGCGTCATCTGTGATGTCACTAAAGAGGCTCGAACACAGCAGGGAGTCACACCGCAGCGCAGGAGAGGTGAGTAACACTGGTTTTTATGTTCGCTCATGTCCCCTGGTGTCCGATCATTATACTCCAGCAGTATTTGTTGGGGTTCGTTCAACAAATACTCTTGCCACGTCCCGTGGCCTTACTTACTCACTGATTCCTGCTCCTGCTCGTGGCCACCTCTGCTTCCCCTTCATTACTTCATGGGCACTTTGGCAGCTACTATGGCTGCTACAGCGGTACATATGCCACTGCCCCAATCATAGCATCCACTACTGACAATAAATTTTGTCACTACTGACAATAGATTATGTCACTTCCATCCCCCTTCTTGCACAGCGCATGTGTAGAGAACTCTCCCATAGACCTCAGTGAGTCAGCCGCAGACTATTGCTGCCGGTGGCGATGACTATGCTGTAAAGCATATCACTAAATGCTGTTACTTGTTCCAGCAGACTATTGATCATAGACCTGGGGTTTCCAGTCTCATCCCGACCCCATGGTCATGTGAAAAGAAGCAGCACTTCTACCCCTTGGTTGCTCTGCCTCCTTCCCCAATCTCCACAGATTACCGCTGACTGGGGAGTCCCAGCAGTGCTGGTGGGGGTCCCAGTAGCAGGACATTTTGTATTCATCTTAAAGTCAGAGGTCCACTCTAATATGGAAAATCTCTTATAAAACCTATGGGAACGGCTTATTAAAGTAAGCTTAAACACAGAGTTGGGCAGAATTAAATCAAGTCATTGTTTTTAAACTCCAAAGTGCCTTAGAAAATTAGAGCTTGATTGCTTCCTTAAAGGGGTTGTTCAAGGAGTTTTATTTGACTTAAATGCCATGGGGTTTTTTTTATGCAGGATCGGTGCTATGGGGGCTGACAGACAGAGTAAAGTCAGCCTACATATTACAAGTAGTATCTGTTAAAAAAAAAATAAAAAAAAATGAGATGATGCAGAGCAAGCCATGGGCCAGATCAGGGCTCAGATCACGTGACCTGGGGTCGGAAAGAATCTGGAAACCCCAGAACCTGCATGACAAAAACTTTGGATCATGTAAGTAAAATAAAAAAAAAAAAACTCCCTTGACAACCCCTTAAGCTTTTCTGCTTTTCTCTGCATAGGTTTTGACTTAAGATACAAGGTGTTAATTTACAAATCTGAAGAAAAGTCAACACCATGGCAGAAGGAAATCAGCCCAAGATAATTAAACCCAGTGACATGTATACTATGCTCTTTTTGTGATGATTTTCAGAAGGGTTCAATAGTCTTGTTAGGAAACCAGATATTAGCATTTTCTTAATCTTTTTCTCTGCTTGATTTCAAGTTCAGAAAGGTGAATTGCGCTCAGCAGGTGTATTCTTTGGCTGAGGAACAAAATTCACAACATTGAAAAATATATTTACTAAAGAATATCTGACAGAAAAACAAACTCTTTAACTATTACCAGGCTGAGAATTTTTTTAATGCCAAGTTTGACACCTGAGTGGTCCAGCAGGATAAATTAAAAAATAAGGCAAAATGGATTAAAAAATAAAACATGCATTATTCATCTTACCAATCGACTGTCAATGCAGTTCCAACTCTTTCCCCGGGAACTTTCTTCTTCTTGGTCCTTATAAACATTCAAGCAATGGAATGACTGCTCAGGGAATCACTGGTCGCAGTGGTGACATGTCTCAGCCAGTGACTCGCTAAGGAGTACTTCTTACAAGACAAGAGGGACCAGAAAGTCCTGGAAAGCCACAGGAGACCTGTGAAGGACCAGGACTGCTGTAGTGGGGGATCGGAAGGTAAATTTTGCTTATTTGACTTTTTTAAACCATTCTTCCCCACTTCTAAAAAAAAATTTCCTGCCAGTCAACGCCATTAATCCATAATGGCATTGTAATGGGAAGTAAGTGCTAAAATCTGTTTTAAGTATGTCTGTAATGTACAAATACATGGGAGAACTTCCCGATATACTATAATAAACCCAAACAGAAAAAAATATGTCCTATCTGCATACATTTGGGCAGTGTGCATTGAGTTTTAAATGTTGCTCATGGCAATAAGTTAAGTTGGAAAAAAAAAAAGAAATATGCCCAAAACTAATGAATGACCTTTTCTCCCAAATCTAATCTTGCGTATAATGTAATATAACCTACTGTAGTTCTGTTGTGGATACATAAACAATGCAGTGAAGTTTTGGAATAACTAGGACATTGCCTGCTATGAGACAAAGTGAATACATTGACTTACTTGGCACCTGTGTTTGTCCTGGTAAAGAGCCAACAATACTCTTGTCAGAATATATTGTGACATCTCACTTTAAGAATTGTACCTAATTATGAAGAAATTGCTGAGAGTATATACAATGTACATGAAAATGAGGGTTGCCTTTCAAAAGAATTCTTTACTAGCCTTGAACTCCAGACTCCCATTGTACAGTGTCTCTGTTATTCCTCCTTAATAATTATGAATGGATTTTTATAAATACCTTGATATAAGGGTTTTAACCATTAGAAGGAGTGTGCCTCTGCGCAGTGTGGCACAGTGAACACTGACTGGACAGTGTCGGGAGTCAGTGGAGTAACTAAAGTCTTGTGGGCCCTGGTGCAAACTTTTGTCCGGGGCCCCCTACCTCATCCCTAGAGCGAATTCTTGATAATGATGGTTATGGCTGCTAAGGAGTTTAATCAACCTTAGTGTGGTCAGGGTAATCTGTGGGTCTCCTTGGCTTATGGGCCAGATGGAAGCTGCAATCTCAATACTGATGCCAGTGCTTATAGGCCCCCTAAGGCTCCTGGGCCCCAGTGTGACTGCACCCTTTACACCCACTCAAGTTACGCCCCTGTCGGGAGTGCATGGACGCTTCCCAAAATGGTAATTTCCTGTAGGCAATTTATCTATACATTTCCAGGAGGATTAACGGAGGAAATTTCATAACAGAGTATAAGAAAAGATACTATAGAATTATTTAATGAAAAGTAAAGTACTGAAATAGACATGTCAGTTGTCATAATAGATTTAGGTAGTGTTTAGTAAATTTAGTCTTGGGGCTTTACCTTTGATCAGGAGCAAGACTTTACTGCAATGTCCTATTTGGATTATACTACGACATAGCCTTTCATTGGTGGTAAACCTTACTTTGCAACAAGGTGACCATAGGTTAATTTTATGACCAGATTTACTAATAATCTAATAGCTAGTATAAACTTAGACTAAATGGTTTTAAAATGCTCTAGATTTATCACAGCAGCTAATACTGGATGATAAATTTGGTACATCTTAACATTGTCTAGTCTAACTTTCATTAGTAAATCTGTCCGACTGACCTCCATGTTTTCTCATCTGCCTCTTAGTATTCAAAGACATGTTTGTGACCACTTGTTTGGAGGACAATTATCATTATTCTGTTCTTATTTATGTTTATAAAATGGAAACTGTAAATCCATCTTCAACTGACCAGAGATGACTGATTCTTCTATTATAAATCCATATTTCCCACATATTAGATATTGGAGATTAAAATATTTTACTATACAAAACTCTGTTGCAGTTTCTGTTGTATTATACGAGGGAAAACTGGAAAATGCTCAGTAATAAAATGTAAACCTATTTTTTACAGAGTTTCTTAGATCTAGTAGGAAACAACGTGACTACACTGATAGTATGTTAATTGGAGGAAATGGGACTTGTGATGGGATAGCCTTGTGAGAGTCGTTTCAAAAATATTTGTGAAGTTGGGCCACTTCTTTAATTTTAGGCCGAACTTGTTCAGCTCAAACCAGATATTTTAATATTAGCCACTGGATCTGGGGCCTGTGACATCACACAGGAGGCTGGAATAGGTCTTTAATAACTTGAAGAACTAACTGTTCATTTGCTGCCAAGTAAATCCCATCCCTTGGCAGATGCTATTATAATGAAATAATGAATTTTATTGACTACCTGTAAGGGAATTGCCAGATGAGCAATTCCCCAGTGCTGCTGCAGAACCCTGGGGGGAGGGGCACAACAAGACAGTGAGCCCTAAAGCTGAACCCCCCCACTGTCCCTGGCTAACTTGCCTATCTGTCCTAGGCAACAGCAGAAACTGGTCGACAGGCCCTACTAATATAGGTGACAACACAGAACACAGACAGGACAAACAACAAACAAAGGGAGGTTGGCAAGACAAGGGGTCGGTAACAGTCAAGCAATGCAGTACAAAATCACAATCCAAGAGAAAAGTCAAAAACAGAGCCAGAGGTCAGGAATAGGAATACAGGGAATAGCAGAAAAGGAGCTAGCAGGGACAAGTCACAAGACAGAATCAATAGCCAGCGCCCATGTGAGGACTGACAACCTGTTTATAGAAAGTCAGGACCTGCCCCAGACTTGATAGGAGGATAGGCTGTCAATCACACAGGCAAGGCTGAGATTAACTATTAGAGGAGCAGAGGAAAACCAAGGTGAAGGAGACGGGTGTGGCAGAAAATCAATTACATAGTCTAAGACAGTGTTCAGACTGAGCAACAAGAATCTTAAATAAGGAATCAAACTGGGCACGCCTCCTGCGCCGCCGCGTTCGGGCGGAGGGTGATGCAGAGACCTGAACAGGCAGAGACGTTACACTACCCCTGTTATGGCTGATCTGTGAATATACACTGATCCGGAAGAGAAAGAAATGATCTGTATGTTTTCTGCTTGAAAGAGTCATATACGTAGGGTTAAAGAGTTTTTCTCATGAGGTTTTTTTTTTTTTTCATAGTCAATGAATACGGCCATAAATGTAGACATTTTCTATGGTTTGGAGTTTTTCAGTTATCCAGCCATGATTTCCTTATTGTGGACAAATTATATAAGTCATAAAATGACCATAAATAGTGTTATTTCCTAGGAACTGTACACATACACACAACAGTTTATTCTGAAAAGTCACTTGGAATAGCAGATATGCTTTTTGGTTTTTTTTAAGTTTTTATTTTCGCAGTTTCAATTAAACAGCTAGAGAAAACAGCTAACTCAGCAACACCTTGTTTACAAGTAAAGCAAAAAATCTGTATACATCATAAAAGTTTTTTTATTAAAAAGTGCAATGCAATAACATAAGACAGGGCAGAACTAAAAATGGAAGCAGTTTGCGTTACTGAGTCACATACACTGCCATTCGTCCGCAATCAAAACATCTGGGCAGAAACCTAAAATGGGTAATGCGGATTTATCCAAATAGGGGTTCTTGGGGAGGGCAGGGGGACAGAATTCCCCCTGACTATGACATAGACTGCATGCCAAGCTGTGGCAACAGTTCATAGGGGGCCAGCTCCTGGCCTAGTTAGTCAGCCACCAATTGTGCAAGTTCTCCCACTTAAAAAGATGAGGCCGGCCTGTAATTGTCATCATAGGTAGACCTCAACTATGAAAGAGAAAATGAGAAAACAAATCCAGAAAATCACATTGTCTAATTTTTAAAGAATTTATTTGCAAATTATGGTGGAAAATAAGTATGTGGTCAATAACAAAAGTTCATCTCAATACTCTGGTATGTATCCTTTGTTGGCAATGACTGAGGTCAAACGTTTTCTGTAAGTCTTCAAAAAGTTGGCACACCACACTGTTGCTGATATGTTGGCCCATTCCTCCATGCAGATCTCCTCTAGAGCAGTGATGTTTTGGGGCTATCACTGGGCAACACGGACTTTCAACTCCCTCCAAAGGTTTTCTATGGGGTTGAGATCTGAAGACTGGCTAGGCACTCCAGGACCTTGAAATGCTTTTTACATAGCCACTCCTTCATTGCCCTGGCGGTGTGCTTGGGATCATTGTCATGCTGAAAGACCCAGCAACGTTTTATCTTCAATGCCCTTGCTGATGGAAGGAGGTTTGCACTCAAAATCTCACGATACATGGCCCCATTCATTCTTTCTTTCATGTACACGGATCAGTCGTCCTGGTCCCTTTGCAGAGAAATAGCCCCAAAGAATGATGTTGCCACCCCCATGCTTCACAGTAGGTATGGTGTTCTTTGGATGCAACTCAGCATTCACTCTCCTCCAAACACGACGAGTTGTGTTTCTACCAAACAGTTCTACTTTGGTTTCATATGATCATATGACATTCTCCAAATACTCTTCTGGAACATCCAAATGCTCTCTAGCAAACTCCAGATGGGCCCGGATATGTACTGGCTTAAGCAGGGGGACACGTCTGACACTGCAGGCTCTGAGTCCCAGGCAGAGTAGTGTGTTACTGATGGTAGCCTTAGTTATATTAGTCCCAGCTTTCTGCAGGTCATTCACTAGGTCCCCCCGTGTGGTTCTGGGATACTTGCTCACCGTTCTTGTGATCATTTTGACCCCACGGGGTGAGATCTTGCGTGAAGACCCTGATCGAGGGAGATTATCAGTAGTCTTGTATGTCTTCCATTTTCTAATTATTGCTCCCACAGTTGATTTCTTCACACCAAGCTGCTTGCCTATTGCAGATTCAGTCTTCCCAGCCTGGTGCAGGTCTACAATTTTGTTTCTGGTGTCCTTCCACGGCTCTTTGGTCTTCACCATAGTGGAGTTTGGAGTGTGACTGTTTGAGGTTGTGGACAGGTATCTTCTATACTGATAACAATGTCAAACAGGAGCCATTACTACAGGTAATGAGTGGAGGACAGAGGAGCCTCTTAAAGAAGAAGTTACAGGTCTGTGAGAGCCAGAAATCTTGCTTGTTTGTAGGTGACCAAATACTTATTTTCCACCATAATTTGCAAATAAATTCTTAAAAAATCAGACAATGTGATTTTCTAGATATTTTTCTCATTTTGTCTCTCATAATTGAGGTCTACCTATAATGTCAATTACAGGCCTCTCTCATCTTTTTAAGTGGGAGAACTTGCACAATTGGTGGCTGACTAAATACTTTTTTTTCCCCACTGTATCTATAAAGCAGGTTAACAAGACTTTCAAAAGAGCCCACCAGGGCACCAGCTAATCCTGTGGCAACATTTCCAAAATCCAGATCAATCCACCAATCTGCATACACCAATTAGGAAGCTAAGTAATAGAAATATAATTGGGGGGCTGGCATAACTCCTTGAGATTTAGGGGCTTTTAGCAATTGATATTTAAAAACAACGCAACATAGCATCAAGTTGAAGGAACAAATTCCTAGGAAGCCATACAGGACACACATGAAAAAGATATAGGAATTTGGGCAGGCAGATCATTTTTAATAAATTATAAATCCTGCCATACAAGGAGAGCGGAAGGGTCTACCATTTTTTCAGTTGTACTTCCATAGAGTCCACGAGAGGTTCTATATTAAGGGTCTGGTAATAACAAATTTCAAGGGACACCAGAACCCCCAAGTATTTAAACTATGTGACCACTTGTACTGGGATGGAGAGATCTTGTCAGGACTGGTATCTAGGGAAGAGGTGGAAGAGGACAGACTTTTTCCAGTTCATAGTCAGGCCGGTAAAGTAACCAAACACCTCCATAAGGGATAGTAAGGAAGCCAGGGAAGGACCATCATCAGCGAGGTACACAAGGGTATTATCTGCATATAGGGATACCTTGTCAGTAATGGGAATCTCTGGAAAGACTTAACTCAGATTACCAGGGAATAACCGGTAGCCAAAGCCAGGGGTTCAATGGCCAAAGTATATAATAATGGGGATGGCAGGCAACCTTGGTGAGTTCCCCTCTTTAAGGGCTTCCTGCATAAAATCGGGGAGTAATATATCCAATAATTTAGGTTTAAGGAGGACTTTTCACATCCTCAGGCACATGCAGTTTTATATGCTGCTAGAAAGCCGACAATGCGCTGAATTCAGCGCACTATCGGCTTTCTAGCGGTATATAAAACCGCAAATGCCTGAGGACATGAAAGGTCCTCTTTAAGCATATAGAAATTATTTCTATATCATTCCCCAACCAAGCCATCCAAACTTAGTGTCTTCCCCAGTGATAGGAATTCTATTGCCTGCTCAATCTCATCCTCTGTAATAGTTTATATGCCTGGACCACAGTAAGTTGTCTGAGGGGAAGGGTATCTAGAAAATCCACTATCAACGGTAAAGAGACAGAGCATTTAGAGTCATATAGATCACTATAAAAGTTTTAGTCTGTTCCTTGGCCAGGGTAAGAAGCTCCCACTGGGCATAAGCCCACCTGCTAAATGCTGACTGCTTGACTGAGGATCTGAAAAAAATCCCTGCTCAGCCTCCTGTACAACATCAGTTAAATGAGTTTTCCTTTATTTATGTATGCATCTCTGACCCACCACCCCCTTCACAATGCCCCCCCCCGATATAGTAGTCTTATAAGCATCTCACTGGACTAAGAGGTCAGGGAATCAGGGCCTCCAGTATGTCTAAGGAGGCATCAGGCACCTGTATTGAACTCACCCATGCAAAGAAACGGACCCACAGAAAAATCTGTCAATTTTGTCATAACCAGCTCCAATAAGGCAGGGTCAAATGGGGGAAGGGGGGCAACATATAGACTGACAACAGTAAAGAAATATACATGCAAAAAGCAATGCACAATAACGAAACTGCAGAAATGGTCACAGGCCACCTGGTTTACCTCCAATGGGAGAGACTTAGTGACTAAAATGGACACTTCCCTAGAGTAGTTAGAATAGGTAGCGTGAAGTCCACAAGCCACCCAGATATGATTTAAAGGGAGTACAATACCCTCGTTGCTTCAAAGAGCTCATTTGCATATTGATAAAAACAGTGAGTCACCAGTTCACAAGGGGAGAACATTGTTTGATTCAGGTGACCCTAACCTGGTTGACTTTGGGCTAACTCCCAGGGAAGTTGTTTAAATAGCCGACCCAGTGTTCATTCTTTAACCCCAGTATGAAGATCTGGACTTTGCTGTGGAGTGTATACCAGGTTGCTACCTCTCAGAGTGTCCCAGTGTAGTTGCCAGCTGGCCAAAGGCCAGAGAGATGTCGCTACATAGCACTAAGGCTCAAGGAAGGGTGTAGTCTAATAGGAGCAGAGTTCGTGGGCAGGTGGATACCATTCAGAGTCATATACAGGCTTGTGTGCATGTGAAGGTAGACACATCCATTTATTTAGTTTTTTTTTCAATTACGTCATCAAGGAATTTTCACACAGTGATGTCACAGTGCAGCAGTTCATTATCTCTGAGGTTTGTCAGAACTCAGTCTATGACTAGCAGAGAGAGTAGTGGATGAAGACATGTGAAAAGGGGGGAGCAAAGTCCAGCCTAATGGACTGGGGCCTAAGATCTTTAATCTATCTATCTGTGCAGTTGGGTTCACATGCTGGGTTCTGGTGACAAACTCCCTTTAAAAGATTTTCTTCCTCAAGACAGGAGATGTCTGTATAAAAAATAGTTGAGCTTTGAGTAGAAATATTTTACATGGCTACAATACATGAGGATTAAAAGTATTCCTATCATTTACGATTCTGAACATTTATGGCATATTCACAGGGACTCATAGAACCTGAACCACAGAACCATTCTGCATCTCCAGAATGGGGGTTGTGACCCAAAACCTGTCTGGCCTGGCAACATAGTCACTTTGAATGGAGAGGTAGCCATGCAAGTGTGTCTCTCTCCATAGAAGTGAATAGATTGAGCCACACATGCATGGCCACTTCACCAGGGCTGACAGGTTTCGGTAGACCACCATTCTGTAGGACCCTCATCTATTAAATATTTATGGCATTTCCTGTGAATTTTCTATATATGAATGATTCTTTAAGATGCCCTGAAAAATGCCAGTTTAGGCAGAAGAATAAAAAGATGCCAGAAGAAACACACTTTAATGCCATCGTTCTCTTTTTGCTTTTAATTTATTACAAAGTATGAACTTATTGATAACATGAGTAAAACTGTCTTGGCAGAAATTGATTCAAAGATAATAAGAATAGAAGAAGAAGAAGAAGAAGAAGAAGAATTATTATTACCTTTATCAATATGTTATTGCAGAGAATCTTGTTAAAACTTGCAGGAAATTTTTAACTAAATAAACTTCATGCACATTATTTCATTTTTCTAAGCTTTTTATTCCCTCTGTTCATTTTTATACTCAAAATTTGTTAGTTAAACAGTTTTTCTGTTTCCAAAGTCATAAAAGAAGAGTGAATAAATTAAAAGCCTCCATGCATATTATCTCTCAACGCTATAACTCATAGTACGCAAAGGAATGGTACGTCAGAATCACTCATGTTATTAATAGATAATGAGAGAACAACAAAAATATGCAAATAAATATATCAAAAAACAACAGAAGGCGGGATAAACACATGCCTCATGACCGTGACTTGCTGAAGACTAAAATGATTTAAGTATACTGTATTCACATAGAGGCTATAAACAAACATAAGGACAAGGGTTCTGTTCTGTCTTTGAATTAATGCATAATACAAAGGCATTCTATACTGTTAGCACAGCATATTTATAACACATCACACATTGTGAAGACTAAACACATTGTTCGACACCTGCCTATAATAATAGACACTTGCTAAAATGGCATATCGAAAACAAAATGAAACATGGTATTTCTGCTGAGCTGAAATTTAATGAGTCCCATGGCAATGTATAACATATGTGGTAATATAGAATGTATAGTCCAGACCAGATTTACCTATAGGCACAGTGAGCCCAGGGGAAAGGGCACTTGCTGAATACAGTGTGAATACAGTATGTATGTAAATTAGCACATGCTATAAGGGCGAAAAGAGGACACATAAAAAAGAAAAGGGGATGGCGTCAGAGGATACTAGGCTTTGGTATGTCCTGCTTTGCACAATAGCAGAGAAATATTATACATGGATTAAATGGAATGTATTGCCATTTTATTTATTTAGTAAGCCAGATATATATGAAATGTACATAAAATATATATTAAAATCATAAATATATATTTATATATATAGATATACAGTACAGACCAAAAGTTTGGACACACCTTCTCATTCCAAGAGTTTTCTGTATTTTCATGACTATAAAAATTGTAGATTCACACTGAAGGCATCAAAACTATGAATTAACACATGTGGAATTATATACTTAACAAAAAAGTGTGAAACAACTGAAAATATGTCTTATATTCTAGGTTCTTCAAAGTAGCCACCTTTTTCTTTGATTACTGCTTTGCACACTCTTGGCATTTTGTTATATTATACTATATTATACTATAAGTTATATTATACTATGTGTTGTAAATAACCATTGAATAACTAATTTCCCGCTGGAATCAATAAAGTATTCTATAATATTATTCTATTCTATTCTATTCTATTCTATTCTATTCTATTCTATCTATTCTATTCTATTCTATTCTATTCTATCACACTGCAGTTTTGTAGGATTACGCCTTTTATAGAACATGTCCTTGTCCACTTATTTGTATTATAATGTTAATTATTATCATTGGACATGTAAAATATTTCATCAGTATGGTATAATAGGGTATTTGCTACTCAATTCATAAAAAATAGTCTGACAGAAAAAGAAAAAACATTTGGACTCCATATTAAAGGGTTTTTTCCACTTGTTTTGATCGGAAAACTCATTTAGCCTAAGCAGTGCTTTTCACAGAAATTTTCACAGAGGTTTCTTCTGCAGACTTTCTGCTTCAATTATACCTATAGGGAAACTGCCAGCGTTTCCGTAGGTATAATTGACATTCTGCGATTTCCAAAACCGCAACAGTTTTGGAAATCGCAGCATTTCTGTTACACGTATTTTTCTGTAATGTGTGGATGGAATTTGCTATGAGGACTTTCTGTGAAAAGAGTTGCGGTAAAAACCACGAAGTGTTTCCACCACGGTTTTTCCCGTTGCGCTTTTAATTGCAGCTCGATAAATGGGGCCTTAGCCTTAAGTAGCAAACTTCTCTAAATATCTCCATAACACAGCACAGTAAAAAGCACCATATGTTGGCAAATGGAGTGTCTATGTCCTCTTAGTACAGAACCGCAGGGACTATGTGCATATGTGCTGATTATGGGTAGATCCAAGCAAAGAGATGGATAGTGCACTTTAGAAATACTAGACAAATTGTAAGGAAGACTTAAGAATTATTCAGAGAGGTGTCTTATATGCTGAATTTGCAAACACACCTAACAGGACTAATTTTCCAAAAATCTTACAGTTTATCTGAAATTGATAAAGGAATATAGAAACAGGGTCCCATGTAGGATCAGCAGGAAGAAGCTTTGCATTATAACATCCAAGCTTGTCATGTGTTGACGTTAATTGAGTTAAAGAAACTCTTGACAAAGTAATCTAAAAGGTTTGTCAATGTACTGTATTAAGGATGTTAATTAGGACCAATGAGAATTCCAGTAAGTTATTAAAATAGGCTTAAATCAGTCCTTTCTAATTGTCTGTGTTATAGTCAGGAATGAACACTAAGCAAATAGATGTCAGGTGCCTGTCATGTTATGATGTATGAGCCACATATGAGCAATTACCTCTGTATGCAACAATAAGACACTATACACCTCATGGTGAGGACTGTGTTAGGTGTGTGGAATTACTCAAACTATATGAACACTTACTTATTTCTACTATGGAAGAAAGTGAATAAAATGCTGCATTTTTATATAGAGTGGAGATGGGCAAACCTCTCAGGATTCTTTTTGTTTCAGGTTCAGGTGGATCGAGTCCAAGAATTGTTTCGGGTCAAACATGTTCGCTATGAACCACACCTTAACTTGGCTTAAAACATGGTGTAGAACACTCTCAGGTCTACTAGGAACCTATCTATAAAACATAATGTAGAACACTGTCAGGGCTCCTAGGAACCTATCTATAAAACATAGTGTAGAACACTGTCAGGGCTCCTAAGATCCTATCTATAAAACATAGTGTATAACACTGTCAGGGCTCCTAAGAACCTATCTATAAAACATAGTGTATAACACTGTCAGGGCTCCTAGGATCCTATCTATAAAACATAGTGTATAGTACTCTTATGGCTCCTAGGATCCTATCTATAAAACATAATGTAAAACACTGTCAGGGCTCCTAGGAACCTATCTATAAAGCATAGTGTAAAAAACTGTCAGGGCTCCTAGGAACCTATCTATAAAACATAGTGTAAAACACTGTCAGGGCTTCCATAGGAATCTATATATAAAACATAATGTAAAACACTGTCAGGGCTCCTAGGAACATATCTATAAAACATAGTGTAAAACATTGTCAGGGCTCCTAGGAACCTATCTATAAAACATAGTGTAAAACATTGTCAGGGCTCCTAGGAATCTATCTATAAAACATAGTGTAAAACACTGTCAGGGCTCCTAGGAATCTATCTATAAAACATAGTGTAAAACACTGTCAGGCTCCTAGGAACCTATCTATAAAACATAGTGTAGAACACTGTCAGGGCTCCTAGGATCCTATCTATAAAACTTAGTGTAAAACATTGTCAGGGCTCCTAGGAATCTATCTATAAAACATAGTGTATAACACTGTCAGGGTTCCTAGGAACCTATCTATAAAACATAGTGTAGAACATGCTCAGGGCTCCTAGGAATCTATCTATAAAACATAATGTAAAACACTGTCAGGGCTCCTAGGAATCTATCTATAAAACATAGTGTAAAACACTGTCAGGTCTCCTAGGAACCTATCTATAAAACATAGTGTAGAACACTGTCAGGGCTCCTAGGAACCTATCTATAAAACATAATGTATAACACGGTCAGGGCTCCTAGGAACCTATCTATAAAACATAGTGTAGAACACTGTCAGGTCTCCTAGGAATATATCTATAAAACATAGTGTATAACACTGTCAGGGCTTATAGGAACCTATCTATAAAACATAGTGTAGAACACTGTCAGGGCTCCTAGGAACCTATCTATAAAACATAGTGTAGAACACTGTCAGGCTCCTAGGAATCTATCTATAATACATAGTGTAAAACATTGTCAGGGCTCCTAGAAACCTATCTATAAAACATAGTGTAGAACACTGTCAGGGCTCCTATTTATTTATTTAATTTTATCTCACTTCCTGCTTTTATTTATTTATTTTTTTAATTTAGGAAACCCCATTACGAGGCTCCACATTGTAGAAAAGCTGCTTTTTTATTTCAGATTTTTCTGTTTCTTGAGCAAAAGCCAGTAGTATAAGTGCTTCCTTTATTTTACCCATTAATTCTGTAGCAAATTAATTTAAAAAAATAAATAAATAAAAGCAGGAAGTGAGATAAAATTAAATAAATAATAATATAAATAATAATAATGTACAATATACCCACTGGGTAAATTTCTCACTGTTCCAGCGACATTGGAGACTCTGCCACAGAAACCTGCATGGAGGAATTTTCTCTCCGCCAGTTTTAGTATAAGAATACCTGAATACCGCAGGTAGCAGACTGACACCTGGTAGACCCCATTATAATCTATGGGGTCTGCTGGTCCGTCGACCTGAACGACGGAGACCTGTATGCAGATGTGAACCTAACCTTTGCACTGATGTCTGCATAATTGCTGAGAGTGTTGAGAATTGTGATTGACTGAATCAGTCACATGTGCATTTACCATATGTCATCACTGCAGTACAACCCAACCGACCATCAACCAGGGACAAGAGAAACAATAGGGCTGAAGCAGTGGAGGTTATACCCGGCAGTAACACTTAAACACACTAACACAGTAAAAGTAACACTTTTTATTGCATGTGCTGATGTTGTTTGCAATTTTTCAAAAAGTCTTAAAAAACTGGTACAAGTTATACCTGGCATAGGTTTTAATTCCAGCACATGAGACCTCCTGCAAAGCGCCTGAGTTATTAAGAGGCCAAGCCAATACATAAAGACAAAGCACCTGTCTTAATAAATCAAACTCCCTTTTTTTGCACCATATTCCAGGCTTAGTAGATTTTCATTAGTACAGGGGCAAAGGCGCTGCAGATAGCAAGAATCAGAATCAGATCTAGGAATCTGAGAATGTTAACACTAATTAAATGGAGAATGTCATTTAGAGTAGTAAAATAAACCTTGCTCAGGGAATACATTGCAGTATAGAATTTACCAACCTTCATGCAGATGAGCCGGTGATGTTTCCTTAGAAACCAGATAATACTTCAGTGGCACCAACAAAACAAGGCTTGCCAGGTGCTTCCCTGCACAGCTATGGACACAGGATAAGACATAATCCATCTCCACAGAATTTTCGATGAATATTTGGTAGTTGTGCACAGCACAGAAATGCAGATAAGTGTGTTCTGGCATATCTGCTTGCAAATGTTGCTGTTGCCCTTTTCGTAAATAAATGTCTTTGCATATATTTTGCTATCTCCGTATTTTTCAAATTAGTTTGTTGATGTTTGACCTTTGATTATGTTGTGTATTTTGCATTTTGTTTTATTTGCACTATCACTTCATACTGTCTTCACTTTCCATGGAGTGTGCACGTATTACTGCCACATATTTTAGGTAATATTTTTTTATTTTTACATGACAATTTGTTAGGAGAACATAAAGGATACTTTTTATTCTCACAAATTTTATGTAAATTCATTACTAAAAGAAGGTCAGTTGCTATTGCAAAAACTCTTAATTTTAAAGTGCAAGTACCAAAATTAAAAGGACTTTCCCATAATCTGCATAGGTGATAAATGTATGATCCCTGGGAGTCTAACAATTAGAACCCCAGTGAAAAAAAAATGCAGCAAAATCTGCAAAAAAAGCAGCTTTTCCTCAACATGGGGTCTTAGCCTTAAACAGTTGTTTTCCTACAGACTGAGCTGTTTATATTTTATTCTTGTAAATGGAGTTGATCATTGCATATACACAGTGCTGGCCAAAAGTATTGGCACCCCTGCAATTCTGTCAGATAATACTCAATTTCTTCCAGAAAATGATTGCAATCACAAATGCTTTGGTAATAATATCTTCATTTATTTTGCTTGCAATGAAAAAACACAAAAGAGAATGAAAAAAAAAGTCAAATCATTGATCATTTTACACAAAACTCCAAAAATGGGCTGGACAAAAGTATTGGCACCCTCAGTCTAATACTTGGTAGCACAACCTTTAGACAAAATAACTGCGAACAACCGCTTCCGGTAACCATCAATGAGTTTCTTACAATGCTCTGCTGGAATTTTAGACCATTCTTCTTTGGCAAATTTCTCCAGGTCCCTGAGATTTGAAGGGTGCCTTCTCCAAACTGCCATTTTGAGATCTCTCCACAGGTGTTCTATGGGATTCAGGTCTGGACTCATTGCTGGCCACTTTAGAAGTCTCCAGTGCTTTCTCTCAAACCATTTTCTAGTGCTTTTTGAAGTGTGTTTTGGGTCATTGTCCTGCTGGAAGACCCATCTCTGAGGGAGACCCAGCTTTCTCACACTGGGCCCTACATTATGCTGCAAAATTTGTTGGTAGTCTTCAGACTTCTTAATGCTATGCATACGGTCAAGCAGTCCAGTGCCAGAGGCAGCAAAGCAACCCCAAAACATCAGGGAACCTCCGCCATGTTTGACTGTAGGGACCGTGTTCTTTTCTTTGAAGGCCTCTTTTTTTTCCTGTAAACTCTATGTTGATGCCTTTTCCCAAAAAGCTCTACTTTTGTCTCATCTGACCAGAGAACATTCTTCCAAAAAGTTTTTGGCTTTCTCAGGTAAGTTTTGGCAAACTCCAGCCTGGCTTTTTTATGTCTCTGGGTCAGAAGTGGGGTCTTCCTGGGTATCCTACCATTCAAACGCCGACGGATAGTACGGGTTGACACTGTTGTACCCTCGGACTGCAGAGCAGCTAGAACTTGTTTGGATGTTAGTCGAGGTTCTTTAGCCACCATCCCACCATCCGCACAATCTTTCGTTGAAATCTCTCGTCAATTTTTCTTTTCCGTCCACATCTAGGGAGGTTAGCCACAGTGCCATGGGCTTTAAACTTCTTGATGACACTGCGCACGGTAGACACAGGAACATTCAGGTCTTTGGAGATGGACTTGTAGCCTTGAGAGTGCTCATGCTTTCTCACAATTTTGCTTCTCAAGTCCTCAGACAGTTCTTTGGTCTTCTTTCTTTTCTCCATGCTCAATGTGGTACACACAAGGACACAGGACAGAGGTTGAGTCAACTTTAATCCATTTCAACTGGCTGCAAGTGTGATTTAGTTATTGCCACCACCTGTTATGTGCCACAGGTAAGTAACAGGTGCTGTTAATTACACAAATTAGAGAAGCATCACCTGATTTTTCAAAGGGTGCCAATACTTTTGTCCACCCCCTTTTTTTATGTTTGGTGTGGAATTATATCCAATTTGCTTTTTGACAATTCTTTTTGTGGTTTTCCATTGAAGACAAATTAAATGAAGATATTATTACCAAAGCATTTGTGATTGCAATCATTTTCTGGAAGAAATTAAGTATTATTTGACAGAATTGCAGGGGTGCCAATACTTTTGGCCAGCACTGTAGTATCAACATGACTAAGCAGAATCAACTATACAGATGTGTCCTTCCTTAAATTTACTCTTGGCTTAAACAGGTTTCCTAGGACTATGATATTGAGCTCCACTTCCTGTTTGCAGACAGTGACATCACATTTGTTGGTCAAAAGTAAGCAAAATGTATTATTGGGTGGATACCATTCATCTTTCTGTTATGCCTCTACGGTGTCCTTTACCACGGGTGATGCAATGTGAGCATTATGTGTACTGAGATATACTTACCTGTTACGATGATCTCCTGTTTACTACGCGATATTTGTGTGTGTTATTGTTGTGAAGTGATAGCGGGTCGGGGCCTGATGATGTCACTCTCGGGACGCCACGCTATTGGCTATTTAGTGCGCATGCGCGGAGCGGCACTCTGGAAAAAGACCTACTTCCTGTTCTGATGTAACAATGACGTGGGACCTCCTGATTGGTTGATTTCCAATCCGGGGGGGTGGAGTCTTGCAAGCAGAAGTTTATCCACAGATTCACAGCATGTAAATAACAGTGACAAAAGGAGCAACAAGTAAAATAAAGCCAAGCAAAGGGTGCACAAGGCAACAGTGAATATTTAGCACTGCTATGGATGTATTTGCAGATAATTTTTGATCTGTTTTTTTAAATCAAATTTTATGTAAAACATATTTTTAAAGAATTGTTGGTGATGTATTTCAACATTTTGAATTTTATTATCTATATTTAAAAAAAAAAGAAAAAAAAATTCCTAAAAATCCAGCAGTTCTGCCTATTGCCACTAAGCCAAATATTATGATGACTTGCGGAGATTTCTTTGCCACAGCCACCTCATTATGAGTACACTGATGATCACAGCTATTATGTATATGTAGATAAGACACAGAACCTATCAATTACAATAGGTTATTTCAGAGCTTATCTACTCCAAAACATCAATAGGATTTATTCCAAACCATTGTGTCTATGGTTCATGGTCCATCTCCAGGAGACAGGAAGTCACAAACCATTTTAGGTTTAGTGGCAAGAGTTGGAGTTGCAAAATTTTAATTATTTAAAAAAAAAAAAAAAAAGATAACATGATAAATTAAAAACAGAAATCCAACCATGCCTAAAATATATGTCTAATCTAAAAATGTGACTTAAACAATAGGTGATTTTCTGCCGATGCTTTCCCTTTAAATGGGATAACTAATTAATATTAGTGCAGTGGTGGACTTGACTCGATCAAATTTGTTTTCCATGTGATGGGAATGTGGGAGAATTAGGTTTTCCAGTAAATTATATCGGATCACAGGGGGTCCCTGCAGTGGAACAACCTGTCATCAGCTTATATTCAAGGGATCCTTCTGACAAAATAACTGTGTGGATGAAGGCTAGGATGCATGTTATCTATATAAATGGAAATATCTTCGAAA
This sequence comes from Leptodactylus fallax, assembly GCA_947044405.1. Classification (NCBI taxonomy): domain Eukaryota; kingdom Metazoa; phylum Chordata; class Amphibia; order Anura; family Leptodactylidae; genus Leptodactylus; species Leptodactylus fallax. Next base: position 1,943,052 of record CAMRHE010000073.1, on the reverse strand, counting down.
GCTTCATAATGTATTTTCATTTGAAGATTTCTGAATCTTGTTCATCAGCGCAAACAAATACATTTTTAAGTATCTTAATAAATCATCTGAAGACTTGGACACATTAACAACATCAGCCAATTGTATCAGGATATAATGCAACTTAATTACAATGCCAAAGAAAAATTACCTAATTAATGCATAATGTATTCATGAATCTAATTTTTGAATACAGTTAGAAAGGAGAGGAATTTGTATGTTTTTGTCCTTTTACAAAACTAGTTTGCAGCTTTCATAATCATTTATCTAGCGTCTTATGTAAGTATGGGACATGGTTGTAAAAATATTCAAAAAATATTTGGGTAGACAAAAATGAAATGATTCAACCAATATTGTGTCTTTGTAAGAACAATTATGTATATGGTATGAAATTGATACATTGTTAAATGCCGCTATTATAACATATTGTATTACATAAATGAATAACTCAATTTATAATTAATAATTTAGTACTATATTATACTAGAATTTTTTGTTTTTTATAAGAATATTGTATCAATAATGTATTTACAAATGTGTTAAACGGGTTTTCTTTTGAACATAACCAAATTTATATTTGTAGACTAGGGCTTGTTCAAGAATTACTGGTTTCGGCAAGAAGACTAGGGAGGCTGAAAAATAAACTAAAAACCCATACTCACCTGTCCCTGATGCTCTGCTGTGCCCCACCGTGGTCCAGTCCAGGGACACTGCAGGGCTTGTTGCTGTGGAAGTCCTTGCTGCACGTGACCACTGTGGCCAATAAGGCTTAAGGGCTAATTGTGAAATTTTGGCAACTTAAAAATCACGCTAAAGTCGCACAACAAAAAAAACCCACAAGAGATGCAACAATCGCACAAAAATACAGCCATATCCGACTTTATGTTATGTCATCACATCACATCACATCACATGCAACCCACTTCCATAGACAGCAAATGTGTCACAGTGAATCATGTGCGACTAAAAAATCTTTACAATCTTTGTTGTAATTTTGTTTACTGTCCAGATTATTATTATTATTTTAATTCATGTTTATTTGTGCAGGTATAGACAGTTAATTTATAATTTTAAATGATATTAAAAAAAGAAAAAGCAATCGCAGACACATGCATGGTCCAGTGAAATGGTAGCAAAATCGCATTAGGCAACATCACATTGCATTTACCACAGAATGGAACATTCTGATGTCTGGCACTTGTCAGAAACCCAGCCATGATTAACTTATTGTGGCCCGGTGATCAGACAGGAACACTACATGTATGCGAAGATAATCCGGCCACAATAAGGAAATCAAGGTTGGGTTTTGGACAAGTGCAAGACCACAGAAAGTCTCCTGCATTCATGGTTGTAATCATTGGCAATTGATCAAGAAAAATTGACTGTCACCAATAAGATGGTTAGAGAAATTCATCAAAACTCTGCAAACATTTTAAGTATTTATATTTACAAAAATGTTTACATTTTAATTGTCTACAAATTTAAATATGGTTCATGAGAAAACCCCTTTAAATATATACATCCATGCAGCAGAATGCTGGCAAAAGAAGGAGCAGACTGAAAACTGTTAAAAAGAGACACACCCATGTATAAGTATTATATAAAGTAGTCTCAATTCAGTAAGAGTGGTTGTGGCAAGAGTAAAAATGAAGAATTAGAAAGTGGATCCACCTTGTTTTACTGTCGACAGCTTTACAAAATACATGACTATGACAGGTGAGGACCAGTCTTCAATGAGCTGTGCAACTAATTTAAAAAGGCTATGGACATCTTTGTGAGACTTTTTTTATTGCAATATTAAAAGTGGTTCTCCAGGCAAAAAACTTAAAAAAAAGGTATTTTGGTGCTATTAATGGGTTAATAAGCATACCAAAATACCTTTAGCAGTGTTTTGAGTGATTTCTGAGTTTCCCTGGGAGCTCCTGACATCTTCAGCATTTGCTTACATGAGTAGGTAGCTTCCTGCTGTCTTAGCTCTCCCTCCCCCTCCCTCTCTCACACCCCCCTCCCTGTTTCCCGAGCTAGCCCACAGACTACTAGCCCTACCTACCTACCTAACTAACTCAGCCCACCCCATCCCATCATACTTACCTGTCTCCTGTGTCCTGGATATCACTTTCTTCTGTCCCGCCGGCTCCTTCTCCTGTGGACTTCTGAGGCGCCTGCGCAATAGAGCCAACAGAGCTCTATTGCGCATGTGTGGTGCATGGGAACAAGGCGTCTTCTCTTTGTCTGCCGGTGATTGCGCAAAAGTCTCTATTGCGCAGGCGCCAGCAGAGAAGAAGGAAGTGACGCTTCGTTCCCAGAAGAATGAAGACAGGTAAGTATGATGGGGACAGGGAGGGGAGGTAGGGGAGTATTGGTGACATTCCAATCTCAGTATTTATAGATTTGTTTATAGTACGTAAATTAGAAGTTAGATGGGGAGGGGGGTTAGTTTAGGGTTCATTTTTTATTTTATCCTGGACAACCCCTTTAACATATTTTGGGCTAAAGGTATTAGGTTTCAATTTACAAATTTCAAGCAGAGGGAGGGGCTACTGAATGAGCCATCATACAACTCCTCTGACAGATTCAACTCAAAATGGGCAAATTTGCCTGCAATGTATAGGAAAACAAGTAGGCTGCAGAAATCAAACGGTAGAAAATGTGTAAACAAAAACTTATTAAAGGGAGTATACCATAACTAAAATTACTTGTAAACCACTTATATATACCACTTATAAGCTGTTCAGTGAACCTAGGGCATGGCTAGCACTAGACACCCACTTCCACTTGTGGTGGCCACCCAATGTCGTATTCTAACAAATGTGTCCATAGCCTTTAAATTTTTTGAGTGCTAATGTAAAATGTCAGTAGTTCAAGAATAAATATGATTCTTATGTATAAAAAGTTAATCTATAATTTCCTTATGTTATTTGATCTTGTACATCATTTTTTTTTTCGCTAATCTTAAAATTCTACTGTACAGCATTCAATTATAGATGAACATGTGTTTCCAAGTGAAGCTGTAACCAAAAATCTAAGTCATTCATCATACTAATTGTAGTTTAATGAAGAAAGTGCCTCTAGCTGAACATAGTCATTATTCCAGACTCAATAGTTAAAAAAAAATGTAAACCTTTCAGGTTAATTTTGTTCTGTATAGGTTAATCCTCAGCTTATATAGAAATTAGAGGGACAATAATAGAAAATAATCAATGAATTAATAAATGCACAAATAATACTAATATTTCGAGTGGCAAGTTATCCTTTTACTTAGGACAACTGTCAAAACAGTAGTATTATATGGTTATTTTAGGACTTTTGTTTAAACTTATACTAAAACTGTTTACAATGGGGTAAATTATTTGGGTTTGGGGCTAATATGCAACAGTGCTATAAGAACTGACACCCTCTTCCTAATTCAGCATCAGTCCTGGGGTCTCACTGATCTATTCAGAAAACATAGCAACACCGGCACTCATTTTTACTGTATATTTCATGAGGATATCAGATGCAGTCTACAACCCCCAAAATTGGTTTTATCATGCTTCTATTTAAAGAGGACCTTTTACGTCCTCTGGCACCCGCGGTATTATATACCACTGGAAAGCAGACAGTGTGCTGAATTCAGCACACTGTCAGCCTTGATGTTACGTGCCTGGGAGCCGAAGATACCGGTGTTGTTAGTTGCTTTTCACCATCAGAAGGGTGGGCCTTAAAGGGGTTGTCTGGGATAAAATTATAATTTAATACTAAACTAAATACCCTCCCCCCGCCTAACTTCTAACTAACTTACTTTATCTAAAATGTATATTTGCCCAGATTGCCGGGGTGACCGCTCCTGGCACATTTTATGATTTCCCCGTGACGTTACGTTTCCCCGTTTCCAGAAACAGAATGTCGCCAATACTACCCCCTCCACCTCATCATACTTACCTGTCTTCATGTCCTTATATTCTGGGCACAAATTGTCACTTCCTTCACTTCTGCCAGTGCCTGCAGACAGCTCTATTGCGTAGGTGCCAGCAGATGTGAAGAAGAGAAAAAGCCAGTCTCCCACACCTGCACAATAGAGCCAGAGCACTCCGGCTCTATTGCGCAGGTGCCAACAGACGAGAAGAGAAGAAGGACAGAAAGATCTCCCGTGCCCAGAAGATCCGGAGAGGAAGACAGGTAAGTATGATGGTGTGGGGGGTTTCCTGAGTTAGTTAGTTACTTAGGTAGGGCTAGTAGTCTGTGGGCTAGATAGGGAGACAGGGAGGGGGTGTAAGAGAGGGAGGGGGTGTGAGAGAGGTAGAGAGGGAGAATGAGGGAGATCTGAATGAAGAGCAATGCATCATGGTAGTTTTAGGAGAGGAGAGCAAAAAGCTACCCATGTAAACAAATGCAGAGGATGCCAGGAGCTCCCAGAGAAACCTAGAAATCTCTCAAAACACTGATAAAGGTATTTGGGTGCACTTTTTAACACATTAATAGCTCTAACAGACCTTTTTTTTTTTTTTTAAAAAAAAGCTTTTTTTTGCCCAGAAAACCCTTTTAATGCTTAGAGTCATCACTGGGCACCTGCACCTGGGCACACATCGTGAAAGCTGACAGTGCGCTGAATTCAGCACACTGTCAGTTTTCTAGTGGTATATAATACCATGGGTGCCAGGGAAGTGAAGGGTCCTCTTTAAAGTGTACTACATGACAAGAGCACATAAATTAAGAATACTTTCCCATATGTGTACTTGACAAGATTTAATTTAGTTAATCTGTATGAAATGTTCCAAATAGCATATTATATAAGTCTATATACCAATCTCAAAGCATTTTCCTTTAAAAATATAGATTTAGCTTTTTTTTAATCTACAAGTAAATTACTGGTAGTTTATGAAGAGAGAAAACAGCTTCCTGCTCTCCAATCAATGTAAAGCATGCTAATTATCATTATCCTACTTATTCCTTACCAACCGCCGGTCAATGGAAGTAATGAATATTGATAGGAGATATTGGCTAAAGTGTTAGCAAATCAATTGGTTGATATAAAGCTAACTTCAATAGCCCAACCCAGGAAGACTTTATTAAAAATAAAAGAAGTAACATTAATTATATAACAATTCAAGAAAGAAAGCGAAATCTAATCCACCTCCCATTTATCTCTATAAGATTTCATATAATTTGTTATTGTTTCCTTTCAATAGATCTTTGAATATTGTATTAAATTTTGTCAATGTACCTTCAAAAATATGTAAACTGGGGTCTGACTAAACCTCCATATTGTGGAATTGAAATCTTTTATGGGAAGTACAGTACTGTGAAAAAGTTTCACACTAGAATACATTCAAAAATAGAAGTGCTATTAGTTTATTTTTGTCAATGAACAAAAGAGAAATCTAATTTGCATTAATATTTGGTGTGACCTCCATTTAAAGTAGGAATCCTGGAAGTGATGATATTGTCCCCACAGAGCCCTGATATCAACATCATCCAATCTATCTGGGATTACATGAAGAGGCAGAAGAATTGAACAAGCCTATATCCACAGATCTTTGATTAGTTCTCCAAGATATTTGGGAAAACCTCACTTTGAGTTTCTTCAAAAATGTATAACACAGTACCAGCATGGGTTCATGATGGATCAGTCCTTTCAGACTAATCTGATCAGTTTTTATGCAGAGGTAAGTTCTAGATTGAACCTGGGTAATGCCACAGATGTAGTATATCTCGACTTTTCAAAGTTGTTTGATACTGTACCACATAAAGGGTTGGTACATAAATTGACAACCCAGGGAAAAGATCTGAAACTGATTTAAAACCATGCTCATGGATAGGAAACAGAGGGTGGTTTTTAATGGTACCTACTCAGATTGGATCACTGTCACCAGTAGGGTGTCACAGGGGTCAGTAGGGGGTCCTCTTCTTTTTAATATTTTTATTAATGATCTGGTAGAGGGTTTACAGAGTAAAATTCAAGTATTTGCAGAGGATTCTGAGCTCTGTAGAGTAGTCAACACAGAGGAACATAGTAGAATATTACAGAGTGATTTCGGGAAGCTGGATGCTTGGACAGAAAAGTGACAAGTGAGTTTTAATGTGGATTAATGTAAAGTCATGAAATTGAGCAGTAGAAACAAAGGTTACAATTATGTATTAAATAATAAAACACTGGGTAGAACTACCACTGAAAAAGACTTGGGGATATCGGAGAACAGTATACAGTGGGGGAAAAAAGTATTTAGCCAGTCACCAATTGTGCAAGTTCTCCCACTTAAAAAAATGAGGCCGGCCTGTAATTGTCATCATAGGTAGACCTCAACTATGAGAGACAAAATAAGAAAACATATCTAGAAAATCACATTGTCTGATTTTTTAAGAATTTATTTGCAAATTATGGTGGAAAATAAGTATTTGGTCACCTACAAACAAGTAAGATTTGTGGCTCTCACAGACCTGTAACTTCTTCTTTAAGAGGCTCCTCTGACCTCCACTCATTACCTGTAGTAATGGCACCTGTTTGACATTGTTATCAGTATAAAAGACACCTGTCCACAACCTCAGTCACACTCCAAACTCCACTATGGTGAAGACCAAAGAGCTGTGGAAGGACACCAGAAACAAAACTGTAGACCTGCACCAGGCTAGGAAGACTGAATCTGCAATAGGCAAGCAGCTTGGTGTGAAGAAATCAACTGTGGGAGCAATAATTAGAAAATGGAAGACATACAAGACCACTGATAATCTCCCCCGATCAGGGGCTCCACGCAAGATCTCACCCCGTGGGGTCAAAAAGATCACAAGAATGGTGAGCAAAAATCCCAGAACCACACGGGGGGACCTAGTGAATGACCTGCAGAAAACTGGGACTATCGTAACAGTAGCACACTAAGCGGCCAGAAAATGGACTCTGTACGTCAAAAGCAGGTATAATGAAATGTGCTTTATTAACTTCCAAGCACAATACGTAGAGTACAACAGTGACGTTTCGGTCTAACTGACCTTCATCAGACTCTACAAAAATGACAATAATAAGTGTACAGTGACATGTGGACAAAATGTTAATACATAAATTTACATAAATATACAAATGTACATAAGTCGCATTATAACAAGGATGACAATTGAAAAGGCCACATTCCATGGCAAAGGTGGTCACCTGGATGTTAGCTAGATATGATCTTATAGCAACAATCAAAGGTATACAGAGTTGAGTAAATGTAGCCCCATATCCTGTTCATTAAGTCAAGGTATAGCAACAAGTGAACAAGGAATGGTGAGACAGTTTCAGGAGAAATGGGTTTAGAGAAGTAGTCAATATGTTGTATATGTACCAGTTCCAAAGTAGCTGTGCTCATTAGCTGCTGGATACCCAGTCCCAATATGAACCTCAATCAGAGAATAAAGGCTAAAAGATAACATATTGCACATACCTTTTGTGTTGTATAGAAAGAGGGCATAATCCCCAGAAGATCTGGGCTCTTAGTGAATCAGAAATGCGGGGTACCGCTAAGTGTAGAGCACTGCCATAGTTACCAGCGCTGGAATACTTATAGTTAATAGCGTGTGTGACACTGATGACGTCATCGGACGTTCGCGCATGCGCAGTAGACATTTTCTCCTGGAAGTGGGGCATGTTAAACAGGAAGCAGGTCAAAATAGACCTGTATAGTGGCTCACAACGGCCAAATTTCAAGAATAAATACATTTTGAGTCTGTAAATACTGTTTAAGCGGTACTATCGCTTATAGTAAATGGGAGATGTTGAATAAGCGCCAATACATGTCATATTAGTACATTATATATAAAAGGTCCAGCAATATCAAGATAATATGGTGGTCAGTAGCAAAAGGAGGTCAAAATAAAATAAAATCAGTAGAATATGCAAAATGTATGCAATATGAAGAATAAAAATGGAAAAAGAACAGGATATTTGTTATGTATTAAAAGAGAAATAAAGAGGGAAGGCTTGATACTATAGAGAGGGCAAGTTAAGTGTGATAATGACAGACCCTGGCTGTACTGCGAACCCATAGAGGAAGGAGACGGTGGTGAAGATTCCTGTTGAGGCTAGTGAAGAAATCAAAGTGGATCAACATATCTAAAAAGACAGAATATATCGTTGAAGCATTGTTCTGCATCAATATAGGTTACATAGCATATTATGGTTCGTAATCTTTTTAAATGAACGCCGATATCTCATATTCTCGGTTCAGTCCTTGGGGTTCCAGAGTCTGTAGCCTGTGAATCCAATATGCCTCTCTTTTTTTTTAGAAGTAGTATCCTGTTGCCGCCTCTTCTTGGGAGAGTAATATGTTCTAATACCTGGAACCATTAATGAAATGGGCTGGTATCGGTAGTAGCAGATTCTGGCACCGTATATTAGACTTGTGCTGTTTTATGTGGACTCGCACACGTTGGGTGGTTTCTCCAACGTATGCGAGATCGCATGGACACTTTATCAAATAGACAACAAAGCTGGAGTTACAGGTGAAAAAATCCTTAATCTTGATGCGTTCTCGACTGAGGGGATGGTATAAGCTATCGCCTCTGATGACATTAGAACATTGATTGCACGATAAGCATGGGTACGTGCTATTTCTAGGGGTACTCAAAAATTGTTGTCTCAGGGGTCTGGTATCTGAATCCATATCCGCCCTGACTAGTCTGTCCCTAATGTTTTTAGGTCGTCAAAGTAAAAATGGGACCTGGAACTCACTAATTTGTGGATAGGCTACTTCTAATATGTTCCAGTGCTTCCTAATTATCTGTTGTATAGGTAAGCGAAGGGATGGTAGGTATGTACTCCGCACTAACTGGTGATACTATCCACATCCACCAAGAAAATACACTACGCCGCCAGGGACTCAGATCCTGCAGTGCCAGACGTGTCCCCCTGCTTAAGCCAGTACATATCCGGACCCATCTGAAGTTTGCTAGAGAGCATTTGGATGTTCCAGAAGAGTACTGGGAGAATGTCATATGGTCAGATGAAACCAAAGTAGAACTGTTTGGTAGAAACACAACTCGTCGTGTTTGGAGGAGAGTGAATGCTGAGTTGCATCCAAAGAACACCATACCTACTGTGAAGCATGGGGGTGGCAACATCATGCTGTGGGGCTGTTTCTCTGCAAAGGGACCAGGATGACTGATCCGTGTACGTGAAAGAATGAATGGGGCCATGTATCGTGAAATTTTGAGTACAAACTTCCTTCCATCAGCAAGGGCATTGAAGATGAAACGTTGCTGGGTCTTTCAGCATGACAATGATCCCAAGCACACCGCCAGGGCAACGAAGGAGTGGCTTCATAAGAAGCATTTCAAGGTCCTGGAGTGCCTAGCCAGTCTCCAGATCTCAACCCCATAGAAAACCTTTGGAGGGAGTAGAAAGTCTAGGTTGCCCAGCGACAGCCCCAAAACATCACTGCTCTAGAGGAGATCTGCATGGAGGAATGGGCCAACATACCAGCAACAGTGTGTGCCAACCTTGTGAAGACTTACAGAAAACGTTTGACCTCTGTCATTGCCAACAAAGGATATATAACAAAGTATTGAGATGAACTTTTGTTATTGACCAAATACTTATTTTCCACCATAATTTGCAAATAAATTCTTTAAAAATCAAACAATGTGATTTTCTGGATTTGTTTTCTCATTTTGTCTCTCATAGTTGAGGTCTACCTATGATGACAATTACAGACCTCTTTCATGTTTTTAAGTGGGAGAACTTGCACAATTGGTGGCTGACTAAATACTTTTTTCCCCACTGTACTTAATTTTAGCAACCAGTGCCAGGCAGCTGCTGCCAAAGCAAATACAATCATGGCCTGCATTAAGAGAGGAATAGTTGCTCATGACAAGAATATTGTTTTGCCTTAATCAAAATCACTGGTCAGGACAGGCATAGAATACTGTGCAAAATTTTGGGCACCGGTATATATGAAAGATAAATCTGAACTGGAGCGGGTGCAGAGAAGGGGACCAAAGTAAATAAGGGAATGGGTGGATTACAGTATAAAGAAAGATTATTAAATTTGGGGTTGTTCAGTTTGGAAAAAAAGACAGCTTAGGTACAAATATACAGTGGGTACGGAAAGTATTCAGACCCCTTTAAATTTTTCACTCTTTGTTTCATTGCAGCCATTTGCTAAAAGCAAAAAAGTTCATTTTATTTCTCATTAATGTACACTCAGCGCCCCATCTTGACAGAAAAAACCCAGAAATGTAGATATTTTTGCAAATTTATTAAAAAAGAAAAACTGAAATATCACATGGTCATAAGTATTCAGACCCTTTACTGTGTCACTCATATTTAACTCACATGCTGTCCATTTCCTTCTGATACTCCTTGAGATGGTTCTACTCCTTCATTGGAGTCCAGATGTGTTTAGTTAAACTGATTGGACTTGATTAGGAAAGGCACACACCTGTCTATATAAGACCTCACAGCTCACAGTGCATGTCAGAGCAAATGACAATCATGAGGTCAAAGGAACTGCCCAAGGAGCTCAGAGACAGAATTGTGGCAAGGCACAGATCTGGCCAAAGTTACAAAAGAATTTCTACAGAACTCATGGTTCCTAAGAGCACAGTGGCCTCCATAATCCTTAAATGGAAGAAGTTTGGGACGACCAGAACTCTTCCTAGACCTGGCCGTCCAGCCAAACTGAGCAATTGTGGGAGAAGAGCCTTGGTGAGACAGGTAAAGAAGAACCCAAAGATCACTGTGGCTGAGCTCCAGAGATGCAGTAGGGAGATGGGAGAAAGTTCCACAGAGTCAACTATCACTGCAGCCCTCCACCAGTCGGGGCTTTATGGCAGAGTGGCCAAAAAACACATGAAGGACTCCCAGACTATGAGAAATAAGATTCTCTGATATGATGAGATGAAGATTGAAGTTTTTGGCATTAATTTTAAGCGGTATGTGTGGAGAAAACCAGGCACTGCTCATCACCTACCCAATACAATCCCAACAGTGAAACATGGTGGTGGCAGCATCATGCTATGGGGGTGTTTTTCAGCTGCAGGGACAGGATGACTGGTTACAATTGAAGGAAAGATGAATGTGACAAAGTACAGACCTCTTCCAGAGTGCTCTGGACCTCAGACTGGGCCCAAGGTTCACCTTCCAACAAGACAATGACCCTAAGCACACAGCCAAAATAACAAAGGAGTGGCTTCGGAAAAACTCTGTGACCATTCTTGACTGGCCCAGCCAGAGCCCTGACCTCAACCCAATTGAGAATCTCTGGAGAGACCTGAAAATGGCTGTCCATCAAAGTTCACCATCCAACCTGACGGAACTGGAGAGGATCTGCAAGGAAGAATGGCAGAGGATCCCCAAATCCAGATGTGAAAAACTTGTTGCATCATTCCCAAGAAGACTCATGGATGTACTAGCTCAAAAGGAAGGGGCTTCTACTCAATACTGAGCAAAGGGTCTGAATACTTATGACCATGTGATATTTCAGTTTTTCTTTTTTAATAAATTTGCAAACATATCTACATTTCTGTTTTTTTTCTGTCAAGATGGGGTGCTGAGTGTACATTAATGAGAAATAAAATGAACTTTTTTGCTTTTAGCAAATGGCTGCAATGAAACAAAGAGTGAAAAATGTAAAGGGGTCTGAATACTTTCCATACTCACTGTATGTACAAATATATGAGTGGACAGTTCAGAAATCTTTCCAATGATCTCTTTACCCCTAGGTCTATAACTATAACAAGGGGACATCCTCTACATGTAGAAGAAAAAAAGCTTTTACCACAGTCACAGGCAGGGCTTCTTTTCAGTAAGTGTGGTAAGACTTTGGAACTCACTGTCACAAGATGTGGTAATGACTAATAACTTGAGCAGGTTCAAGAGGGGCCTTTATGAGTTTCTTAAGAGTGATAATATCATAGGTTATGGGAACTAGAAATTTTTGGGATAGGGTGTTGATCCAGGGGCTTAGTCAATTGCCATATTTGGAGCTGAGAAGGAATTTTTTTTTCCTCAGATTGGGTATATTGCCTTCTTGTTGATGGACTTGTGTCTTTAGCCAACCTTATCTACTGTGTTACTATGTAAGTGTATCTAGAAGAATTGTTTCTGTTTCGAAGGCAAGGGGCGGTCACTTCAAATATGATTTCATTTAGATTTCTCTTTTGCTAAGTCACTAAATTTTAATTGACAAAAAATAAACTACAGTATTAATGCTTCTATTTCTTAAATCATTCTTACTTTGCAGCATTTTTTTAACACCTGCCTAAAGCCTTTGCTGAGTACTGTATCTTAAGATTTCTATTGCAATAATTCTTTTATCACACACTGACTGAAAACACTACAGAAGGTATCAGCATTATTTTACGTTCAGTAGCATTAGTGTATCTTCACATGACAGTAATACAAAACTGAGGAAGTGTGCAGTTCTGAACGGTGATAGATCGACATGCTGATTAGCCAAGTCAATGCCGTTTCACTGCTGACTCCCCACCGCTGACTCCCATTGAATCAATAGGAGGCAGATTTGAAGAGGTTTCCCAGTAAGAATTATTGTAAAAATAAAGCCCACAATAAAAAAGATGGTTACATTGTAGTTTCAAGGCTCAAGTTAAAGTATACGTTCAATAATAAAGAAATATATTACTGATGTAAGAGATACAACATGCTATATAACATCATTTCAGACATTGTATTGTGTGATGCTCCCTTCTGGTTCAAAAATGTCTTCCTGTCTTCATCTGTGAGTCACATTATAATACTTCCTGTCTCAGTGACTTCAAAGTCTAATCCCTAAAAGACGTAACTGTCATAGTCACAAACTTTGAGTCACAAAGTCACAAAGGCTAGAACACAGAATAATGCAAGGCTGTAGGAGTCACAGTGGTCACAGCTGAGACCTGGCCCATAAGCCAGGGGTACTTACTAGTCACCATGACCCCACTAAAGCTGATTAAATTCTATGATCTCCTTTCTGATTTCCTTTCATGGCTAGCAGTCTGCACCTCGTAAGTTTATTACCACTGTACTCTGGTGCACTGTAGTGAGACAGGTGGAGAAGATTTATTGCCAATGCCGGATTCTGTGAAGGGAGGCTGTGCCACAAAAATGGGTCTTCATAGAGATCTGGGCCCAGATAAAGAAGGGAAATGTGAATGCTGCCAAAATGTACAGATGAGACATGACTGGTAGTTGTGAGGGAAAGTTGCGAGAGGGGCCCAATATGACTTTTTGTATCCTGACCTTGAGCTAAGCCCCTGAGAGTAATTTAGTTTTTATTGGTAAAAGTGAGGGGTTTTTCTGGTTCAGGAATTAGGCTTTGTAACTTATTACAGACAGGAACCTCAATGATTGCTGACTTTTCCCTTCTTTCACTCCTCTTCCATATTACACTTTGTTGGATTAACTATAAACACTACTGCTGCAACTATTTATAACCTATTGTGTATTTTCTGCTTGACTGATATGACATGATGTATCCTGACATTCTAATATGAAATGATTGTATTCTTTTTGCACTTCATCAATTGGCTCTACTAACCTACTACATACTGTTGTTCTTTTTCAAAACTATAATTTTTAAGCATTAAACTATCATTTTTGAGCAATAAATTTCAACTTCCACTGGTTTGATCATTTTTCATCCAAATCAAACCTATCTCCATATTACAAGCCCACCCAGTTGCTTTACCCTCTTGTGTATCAAGAGCAAAAACTGTAATTACTAAAGATCTGAAAGTAACAAAAATTCATTGTCACTGGTAATATTTTTCATGTAACCTCTATGAATCTTTTGCATCTTCATCAGTAAGTAACATATGTATGGTTATGTCAATTAATGCAAAGCTCACTTACCTACTGCATACTTACTAAACCACTTTTGCTACAGTTTGCACTTAGCATTATTTGTGACACGACATCTGCATTATAACATTGACATTCGCTATGCGCATACTCTGCTATTTATATTATATTCCCTGTACTGAGCCATTCTTTCTAACTATCCAGTATCAAGGGATTAAAATGAGATTCACAGCAATCTATTTGTCTGCTCACAAAATCTTTAACTTTAATGGCTCCAAGAAGTATAGCAACAAATTTAATACAATATTTTTCCAAAGTAATGTGCCATATGCATAATATGCTTAAATATACCAGAAGGAGTCTTGGCTAATAAGAAGCAATAGAAACATAAAAAGTTAAGAAGTTAAAAAGTGAAAATGCACCTTGCATATGACCTACTTACTACAATATAGCAACTGTGTGAGATAAGCTAGGGAATGATTATGTATCAAGAACTAAGTCCCCTTTTCAACTACTGAAACTGGGAATAAAATGTGATTAATGTATTGAAGTACCTTTGGTAACTCAAGAACCAACCTAAATAATGGTACAAAAAAGAAATCTCCTATTATATTTCTACTACTGGAGGTGTTCCCTTTACTAGCAGAATTCATCTGATAATAGATATGGCTACAGTGGGGAAAAAAAAGTATTTAGTCAGCCACCAATTGTGCAAGTTCTCCCACTTAAAAAGATGAGGCCAGCCTGTAATTGTCATTATAGGTAGACCTCAACTATGAGAGACAAAATGAGAAAACAAATCCAGAAAATCACATTGTCTGATTTTTAAAGAATTTATTTGCAAATTATGGTGGAAAATAAGTATTTGGTCACCTACAAACAAGCAAGATTTATGGCTCTCACAGACCTGTAACTTCTTCTTTAAGAGGCTCCTCTGTCCTCCACTCATTACCTGTAGTAATGGCTCCTGTTTGACATTGTTATCAGTATAAAAGACACCTGTCCACAACCTCAAACAGTCACACTCCAAACTCCACTATGGTGAAGACCAAAGAGCTGTGGAAGGACATCAGAAACAAGATTGTAGACCTGCACCAGGCTGGGAAGACTGAATCTGCAATAGGCAAGCAGCTTGGTGTGAAGAAATCAACTGTGGGAGCAATAATTAGAAAATGGAAGACATACAAGACTACTGATAATCTCCCTCGATCAGGGGCTCCATGCAAGATCTCACCCCGTGGGGTCAAAATGATCACAAGAATGATGAGCAAAAATCCCAGAACAACACGGGGGGACCTAGTGAATGACCTGCAGAAAGCTGGGACTAACGTAACAAAGGCTACCGTCAGTAACACACTACGCCGCCAGGGACTCAGATCCTGCAGTGCCAGACGTGTCCCCCTGCTTAAGCCAGTCCATATCCAGGCCTGTCTGAAGTTTGCTAGAGAGCATTTGGATGTTCCAGAAGAGTATTGGGAGAATGTCATATGGTCAGATGAAACCAAAGTAGAACTGTTTGGTAGAAACACAACTCGTCGTGTTTGGAGGAGAGTGAATGCTGAGTTGCACCCAAAGAACACCATACCTACTGTGAAGCATGGGGGTGGCAACATCATGCTTTGGGATTGTTTCTCTGCTAAGGGACCAGGACGACTGATCCGTGTACATGAAAGAATGACTAGGACCATGCATCGTTAGATTTTGAGTGCAAACCTCCTTCCATCAGCAAGGGCATTGAAGATGAAACGTGGCTGGGTCTTTCAGCATGACAATGATCCCAAGCACACCGCCAGGGCAACAAAGGAGTGGCTTCGTAAGAAGCATTTTAAGGTCCTGGAGTGGCCTAGCCAGTCTCCAGATCTCAACCCCATAGAAAACCTTTGGAGGGAGTTGAAAGTCCGTGTTGCCCAGCGACAGCCCCAAAACATCACTGCTCTAGAGGAGATCTGCATGGAGGAATGTGCCAACATACCAGCAACAGTGTGTGCCAACCTTGTGAAGAACTTACAGAAAACGTTTGACCTATGTTATTGCCAATAGAGATGAGCGAATTTCTCAAAGGTTCGATTCGGCAGTTTGATTCGAAGTTCCAAAAAGAATTCGCTTCGATCTGAATTACTTTGCGGCGAATAAACAGCTATTTCCTGGCTGCCGAGAGCCAGGGTGGGTGGCAAAATGCCGGAAGACCTTGGTTGCCGTGATCATGTTTCTTTCTCTCTCTCTCTCTCTCTCTTCAGCACGGACAACTTTTATTCATGTGGAAGGATCTGCTAACAAGCAAAGACACGCCTACCCAATCACATCACTAGAGAATATTTTGTGACCGTCTGATGTCACTAAGGTCCTTACTAAATATTTGCTACCACGAAGCATCAGGAAATTGGGAATCATGGAGAATCGAAGATTTCCTGAAATTCTGATCGAATTCCACTTCTTCATGAATCGATTCGCTCATCTCTAATTGCCAACAAAGGATATATAACAAAGTATTGAGATGAACTTTTGTTATTGACCAAATACTTATTTTCCACCATAATTTGCAAATAAATTCTTTAAAAATCAGACAATGTGATTTTCTAGATGTGTTTTCTCATTTTGTCTCTCATAGTTGAGATCTACCTATGATGTCAATTACATTAAGTGGGAGAACTTGCACAATTGCTGGCTGACTAAATACTTTTTTCCCCACTGTAAGTCAAGGTAACTAACGCCTGTCAATCTGTTGGTATGGTGATAGGGCCCCCCCCCCGACCTACTGGAGCCCTGTGCAGCATCACAAATTACACCAATGGTATATCCATCCCTGCATTTCACAGTAGAAAAATGTGCTATTACATTCTGCTCCACTGACAACATAGAATGTTCAGCTACCCCCTGAACCTGAAGGTAAACCCATTTTAGTACCTAGAACCCCATTAGTAGTACACATTATACTTATTCCCTTCTCAAGGAATGATCATGCATGTTCAATTTGATCATTCCAGATCTTTTGCAACCCTGAAAGGTAAGCCACCTCTGAAGGTCTATGGTAGCTGACATTCCTCAACACATTGAAAACACATGCATACATGTCTGAGCATGCATGTGAAAACTGATTGTGCATGTGTCGTGGGGAGAGGGGTATCAGGGTTTAGGAGAAAAATGTATTATCCTTTTGAGATTATCAATAGGACAAATTCATTTCAAATAAAGGTTTTCACTGTGAGGCAACCTCGAACCACCAATATGGATTACAGAAAGGGAGTCCACCTTTCCTCCTTTTAAAGGAAGTCTGTCACCAGGACTCAGCATATCAACCCAGCCCTTAGGGTCACCTGAATCAAACAGCGTTTCCCCTTGTGAATCGCTGTCTGTATTGCCCAGATAGCAATTTTGTCAATATGCAAATGTGTTCTTTGGAACCTTGCAACTTTCCTCTTTAGTGCTCATTTACATATTGACAAAACAGCGATATCTAACCAACAGAGGAACCAATTCACAAGTGGAAAACACTCATTCAGGTGACCCTAACCTATTTATCTAGGGAACTTGGTTCCTATCCTGATTCTAGTGATAGACTTCCATTAAGTGCTATCATCATGTGACTGATCATGCAATTATCAGGATCAAGTAAGGAGAGAAGGATGCTGGGTCCTACTTGAGTTAGTTTTTCTGCCAAAGTGGGTTGGCTATGGCAATTCCAGATACATTTAAAAAGTAAATAAAAAGTGTACTCTTATAGTGGCCCCTTAAAGGGAATGTGTCACCAGGAAATGACCTATTGTTTAAATGACGTTTTTATATTAAGCATATTTTTTAAGAATTTTTGATGATGTTTTCATATTTTCAAAATAATAGCTATATTAAAAATAAATCCTAAAAATCTTGTAATTTCAACTTTTGCCACTAATCCTTTAGGCTTAGTTGTTTCTATATATACCATGTACCATAGACACAAAGGTCTGGAGCAGAACCTATTCACTTGTATGAGAGAGTTTTCTAAACATTCTCTGTGACCTGTGCAGAGGTCATTGTGTAGAGAGGGGAGTAGATGAAGAATCCTCTATTGTGACTGTTGGAATCTATGTCTTATCTACATATACATGATAGTTGTGATCATCAGTGTGCTGAAAAGTGACATAACTGCTGCAAAGAAATCTGCTATAGAAAACAGGAAGTCTCAGCATATTATATGGCTTACTGGACAGTGTCAGAACTGCAGGATTTTTAAGAATCTTTTAATATAAATAAAAACAATGAAAAAGTCTAAGAAAAACCTCACCAAAGTTCTATAAAAATAAGTAAAACTTGCTAAAAATCAAAAGTTATTTTCTGTTGACACATTGCCTTTAAGGACTGTTTTTGTAATGATGGTTTGGGGTTGGACATATAAAAATTAAAATAATGAAATGATAATAGTAAACTTTCCTATACTGACCGTAACCATCGTAATGCTTCACTAAATTACCCTCAAGAAAACATATTATATACTAAATAAAACACCATACACGACTTAGTTAAAATACTGTAACGTGAATGTTTTTGCTGTAGTCTGCATTATATATAAGAAGGTATTGCCTTTTTATCCCTATATCTAGAAAATTAAGGTGATAGATGAATGAACATAATTCTGTTGTCTTGAAAAAAAAAAGATAATACTCTAGTGGGTACAACTAACAGTTTTTGAAACAGAAATTGGAAAAGAAATTAGCCTTGACAGCTCTGTATGCATAGTAACATAACTCATCCTGTTTGGAGTTATCCACCTGCAACAGCATCCAGGCTTGACTTTCCAGTGTCTGACATTTTGCAATTACTCAAACACAAACACACTTGCCAAGCTTACTTCATGCTGACTGGAAATTGGCTAAGGTGTCTGTTTGTTGGATCTTGTACAGAAAATGCCAGTAAATATGTAATTAGGGAAGAACATGAAGCAAATGCTTAAGTGACAGAGCTCATGTACTTATATGTACGTGATTAGATGTATATATAGTATCTTATTTGATCCAAGGCGGTGGTGCTAAAGGAGGGTTAGGTATGATTTTGCCTGGCTGTATAAAATCAATATACTAAGCTAAGGAAAGACTCATCATTTATTTAGCTTTCCTGTATTAGAGATGAGAGAATCCATTATCTAACATTTAATAAGTTTTGTGTATAATAAATTGGGTCATTTATAAGGCATGATCTAAATATCATATGGAACAATCTGCACTGCTTTTCAGGCTAGGGCCAACCATAGCGTATTACAGATAAAAAATGTTGCAGAACAAAACGCATTACTTTTCAACAGCATTTTTAATTTTCAGTACCCAGTATAAGTCAATGGTAAAAACACAGCATTTTCATAGATAAAAGTACCATGCTGGGGAGATATTAAGCAAATCTCCAACATCACTTTTGTGGCATAAATATTCACAAATTGGTGAATAATAGTCGAAAGTGGCATTTTTGCTCCAGCCTCACCACTTTCCCAAAAGATTGCGTGGCTGTGGACAGGGCAACCATATTCTTTATCATTTATACCACAAAAGTAGTAAATAACACCTAGGTGCTAGGGCAATGGGAGGCATCGCCTAATCCATAATGAGGAATATAGGACGTTAAGACCGGTGTAAAATACGTTGGTTGGTGAGAGCTTTGCATTTTACAGATCATTTTTTCCGGTAATGTGAGGATGAGAGTAAATAAAATCTCATTCACTTTGCTAGGACTGTAACATGCAGTCTTTTTTTTCCTCTGTGTTTCCAAAATGGCCAAAAACACTGTGTCCTTAGCCTGCAGTGGTTTTCCAGGATCTGGATATTTATGGTCTATCCTTTGGCTAGTACTTTAAAAAATCTTTATAATCATAAAATACCTTCCCATATTTCATTGATATTCACCACAAAAAAGCAAGAGAGGCTCAAACACTACAATCAATCCAATATAGTGTATTACACATATCTCAAAAATGACATGAATCACAGTTAAAAATTACATAAAAGAATGTGGGGACTAGATGATATATAAGCCGCAAGGCAAAAACCATCTGTAAAAGCCTTATAATATAGTGCAAGGGAAATGCGATAAGTGCTATGTGCATAATATACATCACAGACCATAAATCAGATCCACCTTATAGCAATATACTCAAGGTAAAGCAGGAGAATCAGCACTATGATGTCAATAAATCCAATCCCTCTCCTAAAATACATGTCACACAGGCAAAATCCCATAAACTAAGGGAGGAACATCACAATCCTAATGCTCCTGCAATATCCATTACAATAAAGAATACCTTTGAACATAATAACAGCTGCACAAGTGTGGACACCCTGGTAACAGCCGGCTACACAATTGTGGACACCCTGGTAACAGCCGGCTGCACAAGTGTGGACACCCTGGTAATAGCTGGCTGCACAAGTGTGGACACCCTGGTAATAGCTGGCTGCACAAGTGTGGACACCCTGGTAATAGCCAGCTACACAAGTGTGGACACCCTGGTAACAGCCGGCTGCACAGGTGTGGACACCCTGGTAATAGCTGTCTCCTCAGGTGTGGACACCCTGCTAACAGCTGGCTGCACAAGTGTGGACACCCTGGTAGCAGCCATCACATGGCAATTTTTAAAACACATCAGGGGAGATTTATTTAGTGAAATACTCCAGAATTTTGGCATAATTTGCACAAAAAAAACATGTTGTGCGCCACATTTATCAATTGCTTTAGACACTTTTTAAACACTTTTCCAACTTGTGCAAAAAGTGAGGTGGTCTCGCGAGAAAGGAGCGTGGCCTCAGTTACAACTCTGTGTGCCACAAATGGGACAAAAATGTGCCAAGAACTTTTAAGCCAACTAATAAGTTGTTAAAATTTAGACTACATAGTCTAACAATACACCAGATTTATCAAACAGCATCAGACACTGATAAATTCGATGCAGTTTTAAGACTTTAGTTGTGCTGTCTAAAACTTAGACACAATTAGTAAATCTGCTCCATTGCTTGCAATAAACTGTTCATGTCCATTTTTTAACAGACCGTCAAAAAATAAGAAGTGTCCTATTTCTGCCCATTTTTCATGGATCCCGGATACACTCAAGTCCATGAGGGTCTGTGAAAACTGGTACCCCGCAGATGCAAAACAGCCATTAATAACGCACTGATTTGTCACTGACATGTAAATATAGTCTTACTGTTTATGGCTATAATGGTAATGCTCTTACATACCTTTTACATTTTTATAATATTAAAATTATTTAATTGTTACAACCGGTATACTTTTTAATGAATTATTGTAAAAAACGTTGTAGACAAATGGAAAACTTTAGCAAAACAGTTTTAGAAAATATCTACTAAACGTCATATGTCAATTGGGTGTCTAGAAGGTAGAAAAAGATCTTGCAGCATCCTATGTGATAAAATAATAAAACTTAATACATACCCGCCCTGCCGCAGCACCAAATCTCTCATCCCTTCACTGACCTTCATTTATATAGTAGCAGTACAGATGTGTCATGTGGCAATCAATGGCCACAATGGCGTTTCATAGCTCCCATCATGTTAAGAAAGACTTGAGAGAATCACTTAAGCATTGCTGCTGGAATGGAGAGGGGGGGAGTTTTAATTCCTGGGCAACCCCTTTAATACATTATTCTAAGAACTATGGTTCGTAAACTTGGCATACAGATTGATTCTGAACCATTGTAACATGTTGTCTATAGGGGCTACTAAATCCTTTTTCATCCACATTACTAAGGAAAGAAAATCTATTTCCCAAATAAAATATTGATGGCCCCATAGTAACATCCCAAAGAGGGAAATGGCTTTGCACAGCATTGTTTATTTTATTATAAATGACCACTGATGTGCTATCAAGAGTCAATGCCTCTGTGTACATGATGTTCTTCATGTATCCAAGTGGATAATTTATGATATGTGAATATGAAACATTTCAAAATCTAAAATGGAAAATCCATGTTTAAAAGCAAACCCTGGAGAGTCTGCATTGCCGACAGAAAGCCTGGAAGCTAGAGCAGGTTAGAAGCAGAAGATTACAGGTTATTGTTCTCCTTTGTAAGGAGCTTTGAACTCTTCTTCTTGATAAAGAGAATTCAATGTGTAGAATGTTGGAAATCACAGCACAGACTTCTAGAATGACAAGTGAAGTAGTGGCATCTGTTTTATCTGTACCGTCTAGTTCCCGGCATGGACTTATCTTAACCAGATTAGTGAAATCGTCTTTTTGTTCGTTTAATGCAGACAGAATTTATTGTCCTTTGCATAAAGTCTTACTTTTTCACATGCAGTTTTCTTTAGCATTTATGGAGTCACTTCATAACAGTCAAATCAGACTGCAAAATTGTGCAAATATCAAGTCTATGTAGAATTTTTGTGAAAGTTATCAATTTGTTATATATTTATGTATTTAATAATTACTTTTTTGTTGATCTCGTCATGCCAAAGGTCACTTGTTCTGATGTAAAATGGATGACAAATGGCTAAAGTTTCAGCAAATGCTGTCATCAGTTGCATCAATTTCCCCAGTACTATCTAAGAACAGTACTTTGCACCTTAAAAATGAACTATCCTCTAGAGTTCTGACTGCCCACAAACATGAGTTGTCATGATGTAAAACTATTTTCAATAAATATCATCTCTCTATTGTTTCTAGCAGTATGAAAAATTATCTTTACATAATTTAAAGGGATTTTCCAGAACTTTAAGGGCTTTTCCAGGATTCAGATTTTTATGACTTATCTTTAGCATAGGTCATAATTATCTGGATAGTGGGAAGCTGCCAGGCAGCCCCTACAAGTATCAGTTGTATGAGACTACTCCCGACATCCATACTCTACACGACAGTTGGCTCTGTGCCTCTATAGTGGTAGGGCACAAGTACTAAATCTCAACTGCCATTGATTTCAATTATAGCTGAGCTGCAGTACCAGCACCTGGCCATTATACAGGTGCAGGAGTTATCTGGGAATGCTACCAATGCATATGTTTAAAGGACCCATAGGCCCCCATGATACCATTGAAGGTCAAAGGAGTGTTCTTATAGCCCCTGTTATGTGGTATCCATTTATCTAGACTCCCCTATAGCATACACAGGCATGCAGTAAAATGTTCTACTATGCAGTATATTGTGGTATACACATATGGCAGATCCCTATTGGTTATGGATTCCATTGTATGGCATCAGTCCTCCATATAACGTATGTTCCAAGAGTTCCAAGTAAATCCACACTGCAGACTCATTGCGAAAAAATCTTACCTCCTTTAATAACAGTACTAGGAAAATTGAGCTCCAGCCACTAGATGTTATGTTTAATCAGTTTTTATTGAGGTTTTTGCAAATAGGAACAAAAGAAAGCAAAGCCAAGACAAAGGCATCAAATAAGGCAGTAGGAGGCACGCAGGCCACCAAATCGTGGAGAAGTCACTGAGAAACAGTTAGGATAGAGGGCTGTCGACGCCCGCAACAGAGAAACCAGTAACGGGTGGCACAATAACAACATGGGGAAATGCATCATTGGGGGGTGATGGCAGTGAAAGCTATAGGACAGAAGGAAAAGTCCAGCTGTGGAGGGCCAAGACAGTGCCACCCACGCACCAGAAGAAAAAGACAAATGCTGGAGGGAAAAGGGGAACATGGGGAGAACACAGGTGTACAGAGACACACAAGACCACATACAAGACCGGGATGGGGAAGGGCACACTGAGGAGAAAGGGAAAGGGAATGGGGAGAGAGGGATTGTACAGAAGGGAACAGCCAGACTCCTTACTGAAATGGGAGCAAGGCATCCCCAGTTTAGGCAAAGAAAGAAGAGAACTCTGAAGTCTCCTGGAACATCACCCACGGCCGCCAGAGGGACTCAAATTTAGAAGGGTCAGGCGAGTCCTCAGCCACCAGGGCCTCCATTCTCCTAATAAGGAGAAGCTCCTGTAGGAACTCAACCAGGGTCGGCACAACAGTACTGCGCCAGTGCCTGCAACCACTAGATTTTATTAAACAAAAAATATTAGACCCAAAAAAGACATATGGTAAAATTTACTAAACTACACTATGTATGTATTTGGTGTAAAAAAGGTACTAATTTTTGGTGTACTCTGGGTTTTCACAAAAAATTAAAACACCATTTTAATGTCAGAATCAGCAGTACTTATTCAAAAACATGGTCATGTCTTTATGTGAAGTTTTTGCACACATGGCAGCTGTCTCTGCCTTGCACTTTTTCCCTAACAATCTGGGAAAAATATCCTAAAAGATAGAACGAGCGTCACGTAATATTATTTGGACTGCTTGAAGTGCATCAGTATATACTTAATTTGCTCTAAATATCCATCCAAGTGGAATAATAGTAGCTAATGTTAGAATATCTGTTCCTAGAAGCTTTAGTTATCTAGTGTAGGTCACTGGATTTTTATATCTCAGATAAAAAACGACTAATGGATTGTAAAACAGGAAAATGTGTAAGAAAGTGAGCATCAGTCTTATCAAATCTTTTAGAAGGAATAAAGAGGCTCGGTTTGTGATTGATCCTCCATCCGTGTGACTATAACAACTCCAGATGGTTTCACTTCAGCTGTGGCTTTTTCGCCAGGTATAGTAATCACAATTCTAAAGGTAAATTAACGGTTGGTGAAAAAGCTGCCTTAGAAATCATACACGTAAAGATACTTTAGAGATATCCATGGAAAGTATTGCAGGACAGGTCAAACACCACTAATCTGGACTAATTCAAAAATTACAAAAATAACAGCGGAAACTCCTCTTCCTTTCCCCCTCAAGTCTCCTGTGGCGGAAAGTAGAAGCAGAGGTTCAGTCACTGGTTATGACACTTATTTATTCAGCGTCCTGCTGTCTTTGCCTCTCATTAAAACTATGGGAGGCAGAATCAGGACAGAATCTGTCTCTGATTTTGTGGCGGAATCTTCCTCAAAATCAGCGCCATGTGAATATATACAAACTGTCTGAGGCAAGAACTAGGCAGCACACTATAGCTGAAAAAACATGTGTGTCTATGCAGTTTTAGGAATCTGTGACTAGGTTATTTTGATTATTGTTTCATCTTGAATACTACTATTAAATGATATTGATCTGACAGGTGTCAACCTTATGCAATGGTATTTTGAAAAAACACCACTAAATTGGACTAATTCCAAAATTACAGAATAAAAAAAGAACAAAAATAAGACTGAGTTCAACATGTTAAGGTTAAAAAATGTGCATATAACATTGAGAATAATAAAGCAGTATCTGCTTTCCATTTTATTCATTGCTATAACTTTGTTCATGGCTTTCTAAACCCATTGGCTCCATTTGCTATCAATATTTTATGAAATGAAAAACCTGGCACAGAATGTGAATGGAATAAATCATGGAAACATTCCTGACTGCGCCGCCCGTTAGGATGTGTCGTAGATCCATGCTGAAAGAATTGTTTATGAGTAAAGTAGATGAAAGTTGATAAAATACGTTCATGTTAAATAACAGTTACACATTTCTGGTTCTAATGTGATATTTTATCAGTAAACGTGCAATGTGAATCTGGTCATGTGATCAGCATAAGGATCTTGGTCTTTCTTGCAAGTACATTTGCAAAAAAAACAAGTTATTGCAAAACTAAATTTAAAAAAGTGCATAAATCTGTATTATAAATTTCATATCATGTTGCTTCAGCCACATGGCTAGCTATAGATTTATCGATTTTATTCTGAATAATGGGGTGGTCAGCTATCTAACTTTTAGCAGCCTCAATCACAGACATAGTTAAGATGACTGATAAAGTGATAGCTGTTAGATTATTGATTAGATTATTGCTTGCCAAACTATCCATTTTCAGTGGGACCAGATGACCTTCTAATGTATATGGAGGTCTCCTGACTTTCCATGGATGACAGATAACAGGGGGAAGAAGGGTCAGGCTATTGGATATTAACATGCTGAATTTGTTTGTTCTTAAGGGAGATAAACTATTATCAGACATGTCTGAACCAATTTTCCTCTCCCCATTCAGAACCCATACACTCTAGGCGAAGAGTACATGTGTATGGAGGGGCTAGGAGGAGCAGCTGAATGTTCAGTGTAGGATCAACCTTAGACTCATTGCTTATAATCTCTACCACACCTTCAAAACCAACCATAAAATAATGTCTTGTACTATCAACAGAATATTGTGTTCTCTAAGCCCCAGCACCTCGTGGCACCAATAACAGCCATTAATTATTCCAAATTAGTTTCAAAATGAATTGTTTCCAAATGGGCCATTTCACACTTGACAATGGTGCCAGTGAATAAGTAGCCACTAGACATAGCTTAAGCATTGGTAAATAAGTTAAGTTAAAAGTTTCATACTTCTACTATAAAACCACATGCATTTTAATCAGGCTCCCCTGGTGGGCACTGGAGTCAAGTTAGGCCTCTGGGCCAGGGTCAGTGTGTCTGTGCAGTTTTAGGAATTTGTGAAAATGTTACAGGTGATATTTGCATGTAGCTGTACAGCAGGCTCCTTGGGTGAATTTTACTTGTGGGCCCTAGGAACTCCACTCCAATACTGATATAAATCACATATCTTGGAAACTATATCATTGGATAACAGCTAAAAGATTTTTAAGCTCCACACATTTTTCCTATCATTACAAAGAATGATATAGTCCGTTACTGTGATGTTTGTGTCAGCGCACAAGCCCATGACAAGCCCAGCGTGGTGTATTGGATACAGTTTTATGAAGCATTCTTACCTCTAGTTTTATGAGATATGCAATATGTTATAGTACACTTCTGTAATGAGCTATATAGAGGCATCACATGGTGTACCTATGATACTGTAGAATGGATCCACAGCTAGTCTTTGTGTCTCAGTACAGACTTCTCTTTTCTGCTTTGAATCATCATTCTAATGTATTGTAAAGGATCTGACATTACTGATCTTGTAGATCCTTTTGTGCTTTCCTCATGTATTGAATAAACTTTAGAATGATGAAATGTTTCTCTTACACTTAATAACCGCATGATTCAATTGTACACCTATGCCATGTCTCTCCGGAGCACCTACACAAAATGGGGCGAATCCCAAGTGCTAGCTGTCATAGATGTGCAAGACCACAAGCCAATTTCTAGCGAATGGCCTGGGAATTCCCTCACATTAGCTCATTTTGGAATGAGGTGACCTCCATGTTGTTGGCTATTATCATGATTTCGGTATCAAATACTCCAGGGGTCTATTTTACAGGCCTTTGCTAGGAAGGCTATGGTGACCCAGTGGATGGATAATAAACCTTGTGTAGGAAATTAGTTAATGCCACAACCAGTTTGAGAGAATAGTGTACAAAAACAAGACTGTCCCCAAAAGTTCTTGAAGGTATGGGGTGAGTTCCCATTGACTCTCTATTTCTCCTGACTATTGAGAGCCAGACATACTATCTCATATCTCAGTCTGAAATCTCTAATGTGCAATGTCCTGTTGGATTACTTTTTATTTTATTTTTTTTATTATACACAATGGTGCAGATTTATTAAAACCCGAAACCGCTTCATAAATCAGGCATGCTCCCTCCCAGGTATACTCCCTAAATCTGAATGGAGATCTACACATATTAGGAACTGGTGTGAATGTTCCATTATAACTCATGCCAGAAAGCTGATGTAAGTTATCTTGAAAATGTCAGGCCAAGGGGTCCTTGGCCTGTCCCACTCTACCCACATTCACACAATGTATCAAGCAGAGCAAAATGCCGGTTGTGGCGCACATTTGGGGCAAGGCAGAAAACTGCTCTAGAGGAATTGATAAATTCCCCCTACTGTAACATGTTGCATTACCTTCACTTGCATTGTATTGAGATATAAGGGTAACCTGATCACACCATCTGTATTTCAGAAATCCTTACACCAGACTCAGGTTACCCCAATCCAGTCTGCTTTGCTCCAAATATCCCGTAATCCCATATAGGCAATGTTCTACTATGTTCATAGATGTGCACCCTGTATTACATTGTGAGTTCAATAAAACAAGTTAAATATCCTGGCTTCATATTCCCTTTAACACTTTCACATTCCCTTAAATTATAACACTCAACTGAATGTACTAACATAACATATAATAATAATTTTTATTAATGATGTGCCAACATATTCCTCAGCTCTTTACAAATCACAGGGAACATATGCAGACAAAATCAGACAAAATAACAAATTCAACCATTACGAGTGAAGGCCCAGCTCGTAAAAGCTTATAGTTTGTGAGATTTCAGATGGTTCAAGCCATTAATACTCAGCATAGGCATCTAATAATATTTTCTTCATACAGCAATTATATAACATGTACAATATATGATTCCTAACTTAAACTATGGCAGAGGCTGTTCATATGTCATGCTTTCTAGTGCATTAGATATTTTTAAAGCCTTTGCATTTACATTAGTTAATGTCAGGTTGATGCATTGCTAGAGCTGAACTTAGCACTAAAGAGCTGGCATAGAAATGTACTTAGTGTCTGATAATGATGTTTGAGTTTATAGAAATCTCTTCATAATGTTTCTAGTTCTTCTTTTTCCTGGAACAAAAAATACCTGGAATGTTTGAATTGTACTATTTGTTCTGACTTATTGGAAGACTTGCTCTAATATATCGTATGTGCAAAAAAAAAAGACTGGTCTGAAAGCAATAATTTATGTACTAGAATATATTCTATATTCCACAGTCAAATGAAAAGGAAATCGTGTTTGGTAAAAAGTAGCAAAGATTAGGTATATTTTTACATCTTATAATACCAAACAGTAAAATGATTTGCACTATTTTCAGATAAATAAAAATGTCTTGTGGGTCTGTTCAATGTTGCCTTATTTTATCTGTTAAGGGTTTCTGTCCTTTTTATGAAAAAAAAATGAACAGTCTGCAGTGCTGTTCTAGCCATCAAAAATAGCAGTGTCCTGACAGAAACCTGATGGATCCCATTATAAGTCAAGGTGATCTGTCTGGGTTCTATTCGAAAAAGATTCATCGTAGCTGTCGTGTCTCCCGTATTAATACATTTTAGTGTGAACAGTACTTAGATACAGTAAAAATCCAGAAATCTAAGTAGGCCGTTCAGTATAGCACCAGTTCAGATTCCTTCTCTTTTCATAGATCTGTCACTGCTTCACTTTTGATGTCACCTGTAAGATCTTCTAACATTGCTATAGTTTGATACTTCAATTCTTTTACTATACTGTATATTCAAAAGTTTAAAAAATTTTATATCCAAAAAAAGAAAAAGACATGGACTGCAAATCCCAATCTTATACATTGATCTTTTGCTTCTCAGCAAATTATACAATACTGAACATGAGGTTCTTAGTATACATATTGATCAAGGTGTATAAGCCCACTAGCCACTTCACGGCGACCTCTTTATAGTGGATCCCTACACTACTGGGTGCAGCACTGAACAGTGACCGCCACCACCACAATACAGCGCCCACAGGGCGAGCGACCCAGCAGCCCAGCAACACCCCTGCCGCCAGGCTAAGCCTCCAGACTCCGGGCCACACCGCCCCACGGGCACCGCACCACAGCGACGGCAGACACCGCACAGCAACGCACTATGTGAACAGATCACAAAAAAGTTCACCTTACCATATGGTGTCAGTCGAAGGACTGCAATGTGTGAACAGGTCTCAAAGAGTTCACTTTGCCATATGGTCTCAGTCAGAGGACTGGACTAGTTGTAGGCTCCCTTAATTTAAAAACACCTGTGCCAAATGGGAGGAGTGCTGGTACCAAGGCCAACAAAAAAAGGCAATTCAACATTAATTTTTATTCCAAAAATAAGATTACAGTTCTATTGCTCAGGTCATTACAGATATAGCAGTACTCAATATGTGTGTTATGTTTTAATTTTTTATTTGCTGAACATAGACTTTAATTTTTTAATTTTTGTTCTAATTTTAGTCCCCCAAGGGGACTTGAATTTATGATCTTCTGATCACTTTTATAATACTTTACACTTATCTAGTGCAATATATCATACTACCAGGTTGTCTAACAGACTATGCCAAAGGCATGTCCTAATAGGGACATACTGAAAAGAGAACTGAAAGCCTTCAATAGGCCCCCGGCTGCCACGTAAAAGCATTGGCAATCTGCAAATGTGTTCTTAAGAGTGCTGCAGCCTAGAGGAGAGAGTCACTTCCCTCAAAAAGGATTTAAATGCAGCAGTGGCTATTGACCATGGCATCTAAAGAGTTAAATAGTTTGGAGCAGGTGCTTGGGAATGAGTACACAGGTGGACACCCACTTCATACAGAGTGTGAGACCCTGCACTAATCCAATACAATGGAGGTAGAAATTCAATTGTGTCAGAATAAGGCCCACTCTTGAATGATATAGAAAGACTATACATCAATCACTAATGGGTTTGATGTGTGTATATATAGTCTGGAAATTTTACAATCAAACTTTTTATACACTGTTCTATAATTATGGATGTGGAAAGGAGGTGACTTCCCTTCACGGGCATAGAATAACAGTTAATATGTAAAGTATGTTGCCCCTAAATACTTTGGATGTTACGTGATGTGATGAGCTGCGGCTTAACAAGGATATTTCATTAAATTTATTTGAAACAACAAAACAGTTTCCATTGTGTCTTGGTTTGCATATTTATAACTTCTACAGCTCTATCCTGTGAATAATTCAGGCTCATTCTAAGACTATAACTAGCTCACAAATTTTC
Organism: Leptodactylus fallax; assembly: GCA_947044405.1. Classification (NCBI taxonomy): domain Eukaryota; kingdom Metazoa; phylum Chordata; class Amphibia; order Anura; family Leptodactylidae; genus Leptodactylus; species Leptodactylus fallax. The sequence goes on along the minus strand of CAMRHE010000073.1, from coordinate 1,912,606 downwards.
CATTTCTGTAGACGGAGTCAACAACGCACTTTAGCAGCAGTATGCCCTTTTCAAATCTCTCAATGGAACAGTTCTTTTTTATATTAATAATTGCATAAAAAATACAATACGGTAGCACTTCAAGAATATTATTAGAAGTATGTTCTCACCACTTATTCTTTGACAAGTTACAGAAAATATGTAAACCATACAAACTTAAGAGAATAAAATAATAGCTCTGATCCTTAACCACTTCCCACCACAACCATTTCTCAGGTTTGCATTTTTTCAGGATTCCTCAATTTGTACCTGATTGTCATGTTAATAGTCTGCAACCCCAAGATTTTTCTCTGGGGACAGTGATCCTCCTCAACATTGTGGCACCCATGTGCCACCACTCTTCAGATGCCTCGGTCACATTTAACTGAAGCATCTGAAGAGTTAATGTCCTCAATCAGGCATTACTACCAGGTTTCCATCGTGTAAAACAGCTCAGCTCCTGATAGGTTTAAAGTTACAACATCTACACTCAATGTATGGCAAATGTCTGGAAGGTGTTAAAGAGTCATTTCATTTCATTTTTTTTTTTTTTTTGTTGAAGAAAATATAAGAAAAGTTGTAATATATCTGATCGGAAGAAAATGCTTCTATCTCCTCTCATCAGTCCTCTTCTGCTTGCTAAATTGCTCAATTTATCTGGAACTCTTTAGTGAACGCAGGCTGCAGTTAATAATAATAATAATAATAATAATAATAATAATCATTTTATTTATATAGCGCCAACATATTCTGCAGCACTGTACAATTTGTAGGGTTCAAGTACAGACAAAAAGATACATTACAAAGAAATAGTCAATTCACACAATGGGACTGAGGCCCCTGCTTGCAAGAGCTTACAATCTATGAGGTAGAGGGGGTGACACAGGAGGTAGCAGGGGCAGCATCGGAGGTAGCATTGCTTATACAATGGTCAGACAATTTTGTAATAGAAGTCATTACACATATATAAAGCTGTATGAGCCGTCACCAGTTGTGCAGATGGTGCCTGGACAAATAAAGTTAGTCTGATACGGCATCATATCCTGTGAGGTAATGCGGGAGCGTGAACAGAGGAGGGTATGTTTTAGGGATTCTAACTACGGAAGGGTTTACATTAGGAGTTGTGATAGGCCCGTCTGAAAAGATATGTCATTAGTTTGTGCTTGAAGCTGTAGAAATAGGGAGTTAATCAGATAGTTCGGGATAGAGCATTCCAGAGAAGTGGAGCAACTCGGGAGAAGTCTTGGATACGAGCGTGGGAGGTTCTGATAATAGAGGATGTTAGTCTTAGGTCTTTGAGTGAATGGAGAGCACGGGTTGGGCGAAAGACAGACATGAGGAAGGAAATCTAGGGAGGTGCCGCATTATGGAAAGCCTTGTGGATGAGGGTGATAAGTTTTTGTTGTATTCTGTATTGAATAGGCAGCCAATATAGTGACTGGCATAGACCGGAGGCATCGCTGTAGTGTCTAGACCAGGGGTAGGCAACCTTCGGCACTCCAGCTGTTGTAAAACTACAACTCCCACCATGCATACTTGCTCTGCTTTTCTTGGAATTCCCATGGAAGTGAATGGAGCATGTTGGGAGTTGTAGTTTCACAGCAGCTGGAGTGCCAACGGTTGCTGATCCCTGGTCTAGACTGATAGATGAGCCTGGCCGCCGCATTCAAAATAGATTGTAGAGGGGAGAGTTTAGTAAGGGGAAGACCGATTAGTAAGGAGTTACAGTAGTCAAGGCGAGAGTGAATCAGGGCGACAGTAAATGTCTTTAGTGTATCTCTGGTAAGGAAAGGGCGTATTCTGGAGATGTTTTTGCAGTTCATAGAAATCTATGGAGAGTGGAGGGGGAGGAGGTAGATGAGTGAGCAAGAAGCAGGAAGACACAGACATCCTGGAGCAGATAACAGCTATCTCTTTCGTCAGAGCTTTATTCATATCTATACTGCTCAATGCTGCTAAAACCTACAGGAAAACTACTAGAAATTTGCTAAACAATTACTGTTTTATTTTAGACAGCATGTTTCTGTGCTTGTTTCTCTCTCACTGGGCTCTTCCTCCACCCTCCCCTATCCATAAACTTCTATTCAACCTAATCTCTAATCTTTAGCCTGTCTTTGCTGAAGATGGTTCTGAGGAGTGAAGCAGTTTTAGCAAGGAGGAGTGGAGCTGGCAAGAGATGATACCAGAATTTTATAAGATATATCACAAAGTTTCTTACATTAACTTTTTTTTTCTTACAAAAAAAAAAAAAAATGACAACAACAATTACTCTTTAACCAGTTCTGGATAATGTCTGGGCTGTCTACTCTTAACCCTGTAAGGACGTACTCATACATCCTTGCAGTGTTAAAGAGAACTTCATATCTTCTGACATCAGCGGTATTATATACTACTAGGGACAAGAATCTCTCACATTGAGGAGAGCACCAGTGAAGGTGTGTAGAGATTTTAATTGCCTTTTGCCCTCTACTTAGCATCTACATATCACAAGGCATTATGGGAAAGGAGCTGGGGAGCTCATGCGCCCTCTATTGGATGTAACAGATCCTCAATTTGCTTTTGACTCACCGAGCCTTGAGACAGCAAAAGGGATCTTAGCCAAACCAATTTCACTTATCTGCATACAGCGCTGTACTAGAAAGCTGACAGAGTGCTATATTCAACACACTGTTGGCTTTGCCAGTATGTGACCCAGTGCCAGAGATATCGGTGCAGTTTTGGCAACTGATATCCTTCCACTGTCAGAAGGGTGGCCCTTACAGTTCAGCATCACCTGGGCTGTGAGGAATGCACCCTCTGATAGTACAAGGCTATGGAAGAGTATGGATGATGGCCATTCCTCACAACCCAGCAATGACACTGAGCAGTAAGGCCCGCCCTTCTGACAGTGGAGGGATATTGGTGCTGAAACTAATGGCACCGATATCTCTGGCACCAGGGCCCATATTGGCAAAGCTGACAGTGCACTTATTTCAGCACACTGTCAGCATTCTAGTGGCATATAATACCGCCGAAGTCAGAGGACATGAAAGGTTCTCTTTAAGCAGCTGCACAAAATTGTGCATCTGCAGAATCGGGTGCCGGCTGTTACTATATTATTACTGTCCCTGCCTTCCTGATCGTCACGATGCATCTCCCCTCCAATCTGGCTGTCATGTGATCCCCCAGGAGCCCCTACTGCTCCTCAATCATGCCTCAATTGTGCCTCAGCGGTGACCCTGGGTCAATGACATCATGGCACCCAGCTTAATTAAATCTACAAGACTTACTTAAATCTCTTAGATAGCTGGCGACATCTGAACCCTGCAGAGAAGGACTTGTCTTTCTTCTGTGCCCCTAACAGTGCGTACCAGAGACTTGACTACTGGTTTATTACGACATCCCTCCTGTCCTCTGCTGTCAAGGCCCAAATTGGTAACATCACTGCCACCGACCATGCATCATGCACACTAACCCTAATGCTACATCAATTGACACCCAAGAAATGGCAGTGGAACTTAAATGAGTCATTACTAGAAAGAAATGAATGTCGTGAGATCATTACAGAACACTTTGAACTCTTCTTCAGGGCTAACAAAGCAATCACCGCCGACTCCTCCCTAATGTGGGAAACCCACAAATCTTACATTAGAGGCATCTTTATCTCTCAAGGCACCAAGATCAAAAGAGAGATACAAAAAGAAATTGACAGTCTCCTCCACAAAATCTCCTGGCTAGAGTACTCTTGGCACACATCAAACTAACTAACTTGAGAGAAAAATGTAAAACCCTTTTAAATATTAAAGTAGCTAGATCTCACCTGCTATACCAACACAAGCTATATGCACATGGTAACAATGAAGGTCGACTGATGTCAACTCTTATTAAAAAGACAGATCCCATATTCACCAGATCAAAGGATGCCAGGATAACGTCCGGATGTCTACTCCGGAGATAGTGTCAGCCTTTAGGGATTTTTACTCAGTCCTCTATAATCTCAAAAACTCATAGCCTAATGTCCCTGACCAATACAGAGATGAGGCAACCCAGAGATTCTTGGATTCTCTGACTTTTGCTATTATTGACCCCCAGACCCCCTCTGACAGCATAGGTGATTAGGAACATAAGCTTCCCTCCTGGGAAAAGCCCAGGGCCAGATGATTTGTTACTACCATATTATAAACAATTTCTGTCTATCCTCCTCCCTCACTTGACTACCATATAAACTCTTAATGGTGGATGTTCGTCAAGACAGTCCCAAGAAGCACATGTCTCTCTCATTCTGAAAGAGGGGAAAGATCCTCAAAACTGTAGTTACAGACCAATCTCCTTTTAAATCTGGATTTAGAGATATGGGCAAAACCACTGGAATCCAGATTACAAAGAGTGAATGCTGCCTCAGTTAATACATCATGAACAATAGGGGTCTGTACAAAATAGAGAGAGCAAAAATAACTCCCATAGGATTCTCCAAGGTATTTATTTTGCCACTTCCTCCAAGATACATTTGATGACGCATCTCCTTTAGCGGCGGTACTACTTATTTACCTTGTTCTCCATTTTTCTTCTGCTTCTCCTCATTCCAGTGGCAATCCGAGATCTGATGAAGGTCTTGCATGACCGAAAACGTTTATCATCTTTTTTTTCATGGATCGCATATTCACTGAATAAATACAGCATATTTCTAACTTGTTGAGTGCCTAGATTACAATTTTTGCCAAATTAATCATTTCTGATCACAAATCCAGACAAAAAGTCTTCCAGCCCTCACAATCTTGAATTTAAGTAAGTCAGAGATACTCAATATAACTTTATCAAAGACCTTTATTGCTAAATTGAACCCCTCACTCACTTATCTTTAACCCATTAACGTACCTAGGAATCTAACCTCTAAACGTGTAGACCTATATAAAAAAGACTACACTCCTTTAATATCAGAAGTTAAAAAACTACTGAAGAAATACAATATTCCACTTCTATCTTGGATAGGGCGTAAGAATCTCTTGAAGACCTATATTATGTAGAAGATGTTGTATAATATGAATATGATACCCATCCAATTACACCCTTTTTTTTTCAAAGAAATATGCTTTTCTCACAGTTTGTATGAAGATATAAGAGACCAAAGCTAGCCCATTCTCTACTGGTTCAGGGTAAAAAACTAGCAGATATGAGACTGTCTGATTTGAAAGCATACTATAGAGCTATACAAATAAATTGATGGTTTGAACTAGTGAGACCCAACAGAAACATTGCAGTTTCACGTTTCCTGAGAGAGGCCCTTGGTATTCTCTTTCTTAGAGATCTCTGGCCGCCAAATGAATTCCCAGAAGGCTGAAGATCTTAAATCATTTGTTATCATTTCCCTCAGCAATCTTGGAATGTTTGCAACCCAATTTGTCCCCATTCCCTTCAAATGCAATGCCATGCACTCTACAATCCCTATCATCCCCCACTTCCCCCATAGAGAATAAACCTCTTACACCTCTATTTGGTCTTAGGCTCCCACTGGACAGAACTCAGGCCTGCAAACTGATAGGTCTAGAGCATATAAATTCACTTCATCTTATCAATCTTACACAATCTTGCTCCCTCTTCACCTCTACATTCACTCTAAGAGCAGAAACCACTGAATTTGAAAAAATTATACTTGCTCCATGGCCGAAGAGTGAAAGGAAAGTGTCACATGTTTACCATATACTGTATATGTTGTAAGGTGAAGCCTTCCTGTAGCCCTGGGAAAAAGAATTGTTTATCTCCTTATCAGATGATGAGGCCAAATTTGTTCTTTTGGCATCCCATGTATTCTCTAGCTGTATCAGAATTCAAGAGAATCACTACAAACTTTTAACTAGGTGGTATGAAATTACTTTATGCCTACAAAATAGTCCCAATGAACCTCTGTTAGCTCTGTAAAAATCAAGTTGGTTCTTGTCTCACTTGTGGTGGTTCTATCCAGTTTTGACCTCATTTTGGAATCAAATTGAGAATGTGATATGGAGAATTATCTCCCCAGTATTTCAGCTTTAACTCTAACAAGTAGCCCTTACCCTTCCAGATCAGAATTTCAGACTGTCCAAGAGTGACCTTGCAACACATTTGTTACCTGCAGCAAAGCTTTTAATACCCATGAAGTAGCTACAAACCACTCTGTCAACTAAATCTGGATGGGTTTCCAAATCACACCAAATCTGTAGATTGGAGGAGCTCTCCAGAAGGGCTGCGGGTTGCCATGATAAATATCTGCGAACATGGTTTTCTTGGTTACAGTTTTTCAAATACACAGTTGACCCAAATTAAGATGTGGATGGCCTTCTCTTGAGTTGTCAAAGGTTCATGTTTGTCAGGTCTGTATTGTATTTTATTCTATTCATTCTCAATATGAATTACTCTATGTCATGGACTTTACGTACGATAATGACTGTCACGTCCTCATGTATAGTTTGCAATTCTATCCCTCTTCCAGCCCCCTTCTCTACACCCCTTGTCTACTCCCCACTTGCCTCTCTACCTCTACTCCTCTATCCCTGTATCCCTTTCCCTATAAAATCTAAATTAAAGAACGATGCATTTGCCGAATCGTCCATTGAATGATTTGCTTCTTATTTACATTTTTTGCTGTTCTTACTCTGACATAATTGTTTCTAAATAAAGAATTGCTAAAAAAAACAATATTACGTCATTCTCCTTGCCTACTAGAGGTGTCCACAGATGACATAACCTTTATAATCATAAACCTTTAAATGATCATGTGATGCACCCCCAAAACATTCTCGCTTATATGTCCAACGGATCATTTGACTCTACGGGAACCAGATATTCAAAATGTCAGCTTTAACAATCTTTTATAATAATAATAATTATATTTAGATAAAATAAGTAATAATATAATTATATCATTGTATAGTTCTGTATAATAAAATTATGAACTGAATTTAAATATTTTTTTTATAGTCATAGGTTTTCTATTATGGTGAAAGAATAACTGTATATACACACAATTTTAGAGAGAACTGTTATTATTTTGTTTCTGTTTCTTATGTTCTGATCCATAGAGAAAATAGAGGTTTAATTATTCAGTTGTAGGTTGTTAAATTTAATTGCCCTTAAGGCAGCATCTTTCATAGTGTGATCACACCTGCTACTGGGAACAGAAGTCCTGAAAGATTCTTTCACAATGTATTTAGCAACTCAACTTTATCACATTAAAGCAAATATTTATGAACTGACTTTTTTTTTTTTTTTTAAATCCACACATTTTATCTTTGGCTTGCTCACGGTATCTAGCTATGCATTTCATATTCAAGTCACACGAGTGATTTTCTCTGCATATTCTTGAAATATCAGACTACCTTGCCAGGGAGAAGACTGTACACTTGAGCTGGTAAACATATTATATTATCATATATATTGAATATATTATAGCGATACATATTTCAAAGGCTTTCGCTTAAATAAGTAAATATATCATATGTAAATAAAAAAAATACCCAATAAATAGCGTTTGCACCAAAAATCCTAATATTAGCCATAATTAGGTAAATCAGAAAAAGAAGTAAATTTTAGTGGAATTCACAGAAATTATAGGCTCCTGTAGAAAAACTTTGAATAGGTGCCACTAAAAGTTTTCCCAAATGTACTACACATTCAAGATAATTGAAGTCCACCATGATCTTGTTTGGTCTAAAATTTTGTACAGAATAATATCCTAATAATTCTGACTTGATCAATTATATAAATTTTGCAGCCTTCAGCTACCTAGGAATGAGCATCCACATCTGATGATGAGGGGAGGCAATTGTATGTAGTGTATATGTATATATATATATATATATATATATATATATATATATATATAAACACACACACATGTAGCAGAGTTATGTTTATAATATATAAATATATATATATATATATATATATATATATATATATCTGCTGGAAATCTGTGTTTGACCTCAGCTTGTTTTCTGACTTTGTCCCTGCCTGCTGCCACTATCTTCTGATCTTGTGGTACTGACCTTATCATGTTCCTGTATATATATATATATATATATATATATATATATATATATATATATAACACACTGATGAGCAAAGGGTAACAATGTTTTGAACTTTAGACTCCATATCTCACCATTACATGCTTTGTGAGACTACCATCATTTTATAGACAATCATCTTGGCTATCTCATACATAAATTTGACTGGCAACTATTTAGCATATGATTAGTTATGCAGATTATTGACATGTAACTGCATTGTTACTGTTTTGCTCCCAAAAATATAAATTAAAATTTTTAGTATTTTGTAAACCTACCTTTGGCTTTCAACACTGCCTGAAACCTTCTGTGAATGCTCTTGATCAGAATCGAGCATGTCTCAACCGAAATCTGATCTCAGGTCTCTTCTACACGTTCCCAATGTTGGTGCATACTGGACAAGTCACTTGGGTATGAATACAGCTTTTACTTCAACTCTACCCACAAGTGTTTGGGTTGAGGTCTGGGGGCCAATCCAGTACTTCTACGTCATTGCCATTGAACTATTTCTTTGCTAATATCGACATATGCTTTGGATCGTTGTCCTGCAGGAACACGATGTTGTTATTTTTATACCCATAGTACTCAAGTGTACTCTGAAACAACCCCATATCATCAGGCTTCCTCCACCAAACTTGACAGTTCCTTCAATTTCTCGATCCATTAGCAAGTCTACTGACTTTCGTCTCATCGCTCCAAATCACCTGTTTTCAATCTTTTACTGTCCACTTTTCATTTAACCTATTGCAGAAGTTCAGGTTAACTTTGTTAAATCTGTATATACAGTAAATCTATATCTATCTATCTATCTATCTATCTAGTGGGGAAAAAAAGTATTTAGTCAGCCACCAATTGTGCAAGTTCTCCCACTTAAAAAGATGACAGAGGCCTGTAATTGTCATCATAGGTAGACCTCAACTATGAGAGACAAAATGAGAAAACAAATCTAGAAAATCACATTGTCTGATGCTGAAAGACCCAGCCACGTTTCATCTTCAATGCCCTTGCTGATGGAAGGAGGTTTCCACTCAGAATCTCACGATACATGGCCCCATTCATTCATTCATTCATGTACACAGATCAGTCATCCTGGTCCCTTTGCAGAGAAACAGCCCCAAAGCATGATGTTGCCACCCCCATGCTTCACAGTAGGTATGGTGTTCTTTGGATGCAACTCAGCATTCACTCTCCTCCAAACACAACGAGTTGTGTTTCTACCAAACAGTTCTACTTTGGTTTCATCTGACCATATGACATTCTCCCAATACTCTTCTGGAACATCCAAATGCTCTCTAGCAAACTTTAGATGGGCCCGGATATGTACAGGCTTAAGCAGGGGGACATGTCTGGCACTGCAGGATCTGAGTCCCTGGCGGTGTAGTATGTTACTGATGGTAGCCTTTGTTACGTTAGTCCCAGCTTTCTGCAGGTCATTCACTAGGTCCCCCCATGTGGTTCTGGGATTTTTGCTCACCGTTCTTGTGATCATTTTGACCCCAGGGGGTGAGATCTTGCGTGGAGCCCCTGATCGAGGGAGATTATCAGTGGTCTTGTATGTCTTCCATTTTCTAATTATTGCTCCCACAGTTGATTTCTTCACACCAAGCTGCTTGCCTATTGCAGATTCAGTCTTCCCAACCTGGTGCAGGTCTACAATTTTGTTTCTGGTGTCTTTCCACAGCTCTTTGATCTTCACCATAGTGGAGTTTGGAGTGTGACTGTTTGAGGTTGTGGACAGGTGTCTTTTATACTGATAACAATGTCAAACAGGTGCCATTACTACAGGTAATGAGTGGAGGACAGAGGAGCCTCTTAAAGAAGAAGCTACAGGTCTGTGAGAGCCAGAAATCTTGCTTGTTTGTAGGTGACCAAATACTTATTTTCCACCATAATTTGCAAATAAATTCTTTAAAAATCAATGTGATTTTCTAGATATGTTTTCTCATTTTGTCTCTCATAGTTGAGGTCTACCTATGATGTCAATTACAGGCCTATCTCATCTTTTTAAGTGGGAGAACTTGCACAATTGGTGGCTGACTAAATACTTTTTTTTCCCCACTGTGTATATATATATATATATATATATATATATATATATATATATAACACACAATCACTATTTAGACAGAAAAACAGCTTACAATCTTGTGGAAAGGCAGTTTTCAAGATTTTGGAATGTACTGTAACTATGGGATTTTTTGGCCTTTCATCCAGAAGAGCATTAGTGAGGTGAGATACTGATATTGGACAAGAGGGCCTGGCTTCCAAACTTCATTCTAAATCATCCCAAAACAGAGGTGTAACGTGAAGCCCTTGGGCCTCAGTGCAAAAACTGTAATATGGCCCCCACCTACCCTGTCCCATTGAGAATACTGGATATTTGATGGGGCATAAAGATCTTTGGGGTCTCCTCTGGGTCCAGGGCCCAGTAGCAACTACTACCTCCTGTACCCCCTATAGCTACAATTGTTTAATGAGGTTGAGGTCAGGGTTCTGTGTGGACCAGTCATGTTTATCCACATAAAAATTGACCAGCCACTTTATGGACTATGCTTTGCGCACTGGTTATAGTCATGCTTGAACAGAAAAGTCTTCCATGAACAGTTCCCACAAAGTTGAAAGCATACAATTGTCCAAAATGACTCTGTATGTTCAAGCATTAAGATTTACCTCCACCACACATGTTAGGCAAAAGCACAGTGTGAATACAGGCTGAGGACAAAGCCGATCACATGGGTTCAATAGTCAGGAACAGGACAAGGTCAGTACTAGGAGATCAGAAGATAGTGGCAGCAGGCAAGGACAAAGTCAGAAAACAAGATGAGGTCAAAAACAGATTTCCAGCAGATTATAAACAATAGGTAAGAGATGAGATCAAATAACAGGTGAGGATCAGAAACACAGTAACAATCAGCAGACAAAAACACATTTGCAGAACATTAACACACTAGAAAGCTTTGCCCAGATGTTGAGTGGCAGGTAAAGCAAATTATGAGACATTCAGACTAAAAGAAATTGGCTAGGGAAAGATTGGCATGAATTCTGGCCTTCTAAGTAAGGAAGGGAGCATGCACCCACACTATGGACAAACCCAGTAGCATCAGGAAGTGCACAGCAATGGCAGCATGAAGAACCGGGAAACAGTCAGTGTCTAGAGAGGGTAACTTTGTGTTACCTGTTGTGAGAGGTAGTATGCATGAGCACCAACCTCCAGTGTTACAAATAATAGATCACTTTGTTATGTTGATAAACAATATCATCTGCTAAGAGAAAAGATAGGGAATGACGCACTGATAACTATTTCAAATATTTTCCAGAATTTATGTTCAGGCTCTAGAATGAATTTTATTATACTTAGCTATCTGATGTCTGAACAAAGTCCACAGTATGTTTTGTGTTTATTACATGTTTGCGCCCATGCTTGTCAAAACTGCTTTACAGAACATATTTGCATCACTTGGACCTCATCAAAAATGTATCATCCTTGTGTTGTTCATTGCAACTAAATAATAAATGAGTTCTTCAGTAATATAGCATAGTATCTTTTCTTAAGAGGAAAATTCATTAAGTCCTTTAAAATATTGCAAAATTTGTCAGATAGTTTAACTAAATTGGTATTTTCATTTATAATCCTAATAATTTGGACCGATTCCTATTAAGCAACTACGTATTAGATAAACTGTACCTTGAAGATCATATTTTTTAAAAATATCTTACATTTCTGGCTCAAGACCACTTCTTACTTATTTTGGCTTACTTAACAAATTGGACGAAAATTGTATTTTAAAGAAGCAGCTGCCAGTACTCAGTATTAACATCAACAACTAACTTTAGTGAGGATATTATTTCACAATTTGAATTTTTGAAGTTTTAAGAAGCAACGTATTAACTGTGTGTTGTCTTCTCAGAAGAAGAGCTTTGCAGTGCTTTAATATGATGTACCAGCACTTGCTAATAACCAATATGAATCAGTTAATGCTGATACCTTGTTTTTTATAATTGATATTTTAAACCTCTGGACATGTTTGTGTATAAATATCATTTACTATGCAGTATGCCTGCTGCGTGTTGTTTCTAGAAGCGAAAATCATGGTTAATTTTCTATATAATATATTTAGATAAAAAATGTGTATGTATTAAATATATATGTATAAACATATTTTAGATAATACGTATATTTTATCACATTAGATTATTTTTCCTGTTTATTGGTGGGCTCTGGAGAATGGCTAGTGTGGCCACTGGGAAAATGGGATGCTTAGATTCACATTGTATGGCATACAAGTACAAAATTTACACAGTAATGTATTTTGTATCCCAATAATTTAGAAATTTGTCATTAACAATCATTTTCCACTTATAGGGGACAGTATAGAGGAAATCAGGAGATCATGCACTCAGGGGCAGATTTAGCCATAGCACAACCCTTTTTCAATTGGCCACTACCTATTGGACTAGTCAAATAGGTACAAGCCATGCCATTCACTTCTAAGTGTAAAAGTAAGAGCACAACCACCTATCCATTCATTTTCCATTTGGATACAGCAGTTAGGGGCTACATCATATATGAAATGGAAGTGTCCCTTTAAGGTTTTATGTACACAAGCATATTTCAGGACAATATTCACTTTAACATGGTTATAAATGCATGTAATTTAAGCAAATTGCATCAGTAATGTTTTACCTCTCAAAGTCCATGTTATTTTTTAAATTATTTCATTATTACAATTTCCTTTCTATACCCTATTTTATCTATTCCATCATTAGGCAAAGGAAGAAAATATAATGTGGTTTAAAATATATGTAAAATTCAACTGTTATCAACTTCAGCACATACCGAGGCATGTGACCAAAGTGTTTTGTCCTAAATGACCAGACACTTTGTATTAACAATGATAATAATAATAATAATAATAATAATAATAATAATTATAATTATAAAAATGGTATTTATATAGCGCCAACATATTCCCCAGGACTTTACAAATCATAGGGTTCATGTAGAGACAAAATGAGACATTACAGTGTAATAAATCATTTCACACAATAAGATGGAGGGCCCTGCTCACAAGAACTTACAATTATTAGGGGGTAATACAAAAGGTAACATTGCTTATACGGTGGTCCAGACATTTTTTTTTTTTATGAAAAAAGTTACAGATTTTGTACACATGGTGGTTTAACAGCCCTAACTATTTCATTGTATTATTTAGTTGGGTTTCCAAAATAATTTTTGCGCGTTTATAGGTTGGACTTGATGGACTGATGTCTTTATCCAACCTCATCTACTATGTAACTATGTAACTATTTCTTTCATGACACAGATCAATTTTTAATGCATTTTTTTAGAAATATCATTTTTCTTATTTTACACTTGCGCACCATGCCCCACCGCAAATGCTTTGACATCAGGGCAGTGGGAGGATTAAGTTCCACTGCATGGGAGGGGGGAGTGGGAGCAATAATGAGAATTAGAGGGGGTTCAGCAGAGACCCAGGACCTGAGCTACAACTCCCAGTGCACCAACTGCCTAATTTGCATATAGAATCAAAATTCATTTTCTCCACATTCACATAACAAAGCTCTTATAGCTATCACTGCTATGACATCTGTTATTTTGCAGTTTTCTACAAAGGTGTCACTGGCAACTGTGCCATACCAAGGAGTACTCAGCAATCACATGGAAGCTTGGTTGAATAGAGACAGTAATATTAGCTGCACCTTTTTTAGCTGAAATTTTCGCAGTTATGCCTTTTCTTCTCTACTTTTTGGAGGTAGATATTTATTAAAAAGACCCAGCTCATTAATAAATGTTGAGCACGTTAGTTATTTTAGGTGTGACTTTTTTTGCCATGTACACTATTTTTCTAAAAATGTCACACTCTTCTAATAAATTTGCGCAAAATCTAAAACATGGGAAATAAATGAGGGAAGAAAAGCATCTGGAAAAAGTGTAAATGCATCACAAATACAGTGCAATAAGCAAACAAGCCACCAAAGAAGGTGCAATTGGCGCCAAATAAAGGCGCAAGTTGCTTAATAAATTTGCCCCAATGAAGGCTGCAAGAGAGAACGCCCTCACCCTACTTCTATATCCCAAGGATTAAGAACAAGTTTAAAATATAGTTAAATATTATCTCTATATCACAGTAAATCTGTCTAGGAAGATGGCAACATTTTCATTCCTGTAGATGTAGAGGATACCCTCTTGTCACAATTACAGACCTAGGTATAAAAAGATCATTAGAAAGATCTCTGTACTATTCATTCATACATTTGTGCATAGCAATTACATTGCCATTATTATATTACAGTATAGTTCTAGTATTTGGCATAATATCCTTTTTTCTAATAAAGCAGAAAATTACACTATATTCTATTTAAATCTTCTGTTTTTTAGGATTTTTTTTTTCTCTACAAGGTCAAAAGAGATGGAAAAAATTAAGTTGATTATTTGAGGTCAATTTGAAGAAACAATGTTCTAGCTTGTTATAATGCTCATTTGTATATGAACAAATTAAATGATTCTGACTCTTTAGCTGGAGTATTATCTCTTGGTCTCCCTTAATAGCTTCATTTACTTAATTTGCAGTATTACTTACTGACCCTTGTTCCCAAGAATATATTCACATTCAAAAACTATTATGTACAGATTGTTGGTCACTTCTATTTCAGTAATTATATGTGTATAAAGGCTGTAAAGGGGTTGTCCAGGGAGTATAATTTAACTTATCTCCTATGGGGATTTATTCAGTCCGGATCTTGGTGTTCCAGCCTGGTTCAGACCCTGGGTCACAGGATTGGAACCAGCTGCAGGGAGAGGAAGTAGGAGGCAGGATGACCTGGGGGCCAGATACTGGTTTCAATCAAGTGATCCAGGGTTGGAACCAGCCTGGAACCCCCCTGGTGCACGTTGAGTAAATTCCAGTAGCAAAGACGTTAAATTAAACTCCCTGGACAATACATTTAAGTGGCAAATACAACAGTATTACATTAATAGACTATAGCTGTATGCAAATTAATCAAAGCAAAAAAATTGCTCAAAAATTTTGAATCTTGTCAAAGCTCACAGAACTGATTAATAAATCATCTACAAAGCACATAGTTGTTTCATTGCTGCAAGTTACAATTTTCAGATATTATTACCTTGTTGCGTCGGTTTTCTTATCAAATGGGAAAATCAATAACCACAGTACGATTAGTACGCTGGCACTCCTTCATACATAATTCCCATTTTTAGATGAAAAATGAATGCATTTCTATATGTCTACTTAATAAACAACTGTAAAAAAGAACAAGAATTTTAGCTTACCATAGCGTACCATGTTTGCAATATTACATATACAACCAGAATTGTATATGTAGTATGAAATTCCATTATACAATGTTAAAGCAAATTGAAGAGCAAGTCCTAAAATAAGTGAATTAAGTACACATTGAGGCATTATACACCACTAGTTACCAAATGTCATGGAACGTATCCAGTTTTATTTTGTTTTGTTGCTTATTCATGTGACTTTCCAAACATCAGTGTTGGATACCTGAGATTTATACATCACATACAGTAGTTATTAAAGATTCGTTTTGCAAATATTAACAAAGTTTGTATGCTTTTCTCGTTTTGGGACAAACCTTTTGCACTGAAAGTGCTATTATTATTATACTCTTTTATTATTATTATTATTATTATTATTATTATACTATTATTTTAATCTAATTATTATTATTATACTCTTCAGACCCCAGAGTATAGTAAGTGGGAGCTCAGGGGAAGTGTAGAAACATGATAAACACTTATACTCACCTTTTCTACATCATCTTAGATCAAGAAGGCCGCCCTTGCTGCCCCCCCCCCCTTCCTATATTGTACAAATCCAATTTGATCCATATGGATCATGTTAAGGAGGGGAGAGGGCAGGCCTATTTGCCAGTGGCTTGGAAAAAGTTTAACATCCATGTTAATAAGCAATATTGGACATAGATTAGAACACAGACCTTCATCAGGAAGGGAAGACACTGTGGGCCAAATATTCTGAAAACTGGGCCAAGAGTCCATCAGGTGCAAGTATTTTACCTCTGGCCTAGCTTTAACCACTTCAGTTCCTGTTCTGATAAAATCGTGTTGAAGGCCACAGAATCATCAACTATCAATATGGGAAGTGGGAAGTGATAGGGCTCAACCCTTTGATAAAAGTCTGACTCTGACCTTTCCACCAATGGAAAGATGAATTAGTAATCCATTAACAATTCAGATATTGCTAAAAATCTAGGCAGTGCATTCTTACATTTGTTTTTTTTTTTGGAAAGTTCATAGAAAAATATTCTAGTGCACACTCTGAAGCTTTCATTGACTTGGTTCATAACAGATCTAAGTTTCTTGCTTCTAAGATCTTGGATTTTCATAGCAATTTTTTTCATAGCAATGGCTCACTTATGTTGAAGATGAGAGTCCTGTTGAATTAATACTCCTCTTAGAATGCATTTCTGTGCCTTTCACTGTGCAGAAAGTGGAGTCTCATCTACTGCATGGTGAGAAATAACAGGACTCCTCCAGAACAGCTGACTAACAAACAGTATCTTTAAGAAGATTAGGATTTAATCATCAATGCCATTCTCATTCTAGGGGTCCTGGAAGTTCAAGTTTCATAATAGGGGCATGGTCAGACCATAAAATTAAGCCCATAGAAGCATGCGGATGCCTGGAGAGCAGGTAATAGCTGATTAGAAAAATATATACACATGACCAGTGGTAGTAAGGGCTTCATATTTTACTTACATGTCTTATGTTAAAGCAATCACTTAACATCAGTTGTTGTATAATAGCTTGGAAATTGTACGATAAAAATTGACAGCGTCACTATGTTTTTGTGCCACTTTCTCAAATGGTGTAATTCTAGTAGAGGTATTAGCAAAGCGTATATAAGATTCTTCTACTGTACCATTAATAAAGTTGTAAAAAGCATGTGTAGTGTCTATACCAAAGGGATAAAAAATGCAATCCTAACTTATTGACTCTAAACTACAACATATATTTGGAAATTCATCTTACAATTTTCTTGGCAGACAATGCTTGAACACAATCCAAAAGCAAAATCAGCAGCATGCAATAATCCAGCTAAATGTAGGCTAATGTCTTTAATTCCCCACACTTAATGTACTTTCATGGGTGCCTTACAAGACATAACTACAATAAAACTGTGTCCAGGATACCTAACAAATGAAAAAAAACTCAATTTTTCATGGCATTCATGTAACAGACCTGGTTCTAAGTTACCTAAAGAAACTAAAGAGAACTAAAGAATATCTAGCACTTCTTCCAATGACTTTGTTTAGGGAGAATCATGGTCACAAGGCTCTTTTCGGTCACAGTAGGGAGTAGTCAGAAGATAAATTTATTAGGATTGCTAAATGTAGCGGTTAGAAATTCAATTGAGGTACAAAGGTAGCATAGTCATTCAATAACTGGGATCAAATATAGGAAATAGCAAGTAAAGGTAAACTGGTTATTTAACTAGTTACAGGGTATACACCAATGGGTGAACATCCTGTTATGTGACCTCCACTCTTGTGAACGGAGGACACACAACATAATGTTTATGCATAGCTATTCTGCCTGTTGTTGTTACCGTGCCAATCCCAGAGCAAGTAGTGATGTCATCAATATATTGAGGAAATCATATAAAACAAAAAAAATAGATATTTCAAAATACGATGCAATGTAAAAGTTGTATAAAACTGTGTTAAATTCTAAAGAGTCTAAAATGCAAGCATCACATTTCATCCTAAATTATTTGCAATCCTATTTCTTGTTGGTTTTGTGCAAATATTTGTATTCCCAGGAAATAGAACTAGTTATATGAATTGATTTTGGTCAACATAAAACCTTTTCACAGTATGAATTTATTGGCATTTTAGTGGCTAATTCATCAACCAAAATATAGAGGTGTGTTCTGTCCATTAGAAAGTGATTTGGATCAATATATATAATCTTCCCCAAAGGCTTTCCACCTTTATATGGCAATATAGAGCGCACAATACACTTTACTGTTCCAGAATCTCATTAAACTGCTCTCTTAATTTTATTGCTTTTAACCATAAAGTTCCTATCTACACTTCAGGGCAAACATAAAATAAATGTGTTTTTCTCTGCTAGGTATTTATAACTTGGTTTTACTTCTTCCATATGAGTAAGATTGTAGGAGAACTACTAATAAAATATAAAATTGTACCTGACATTCATCTTAACAGGATAAATATCTTCAGTACTATTTTATTTATCTAATTCAATCATAACCTCTTCTGTATAAAATGGCACACATTATAAGTGAGAAAATAAAAATGCATTTGTCAGTGTAAAACTAAAAAGTGAGAAATGCAATGTAGTAACATAGCAACATAGTAGGTGAGATTGGAAGAAGATACAGGTCCATCAAGTCCAATTTATAACCCTTCAATGTTGATCCAGAGGAAAGCAAAAACAACAGGAAGCTGATGCCACTTGCCCTATGTCAGGGAAAGAAATTTCTTTCCAACTCCAAATCTGGCAATCAGTATAAAGTGAACATGGACTTAATGTGTAGCGTTACATTTGGATGAAAAAGTGAGTATTTTAGTTGCATTTGAAGGCTTGCAACATTTACACCATTATCTTGGAGATATGGGATTCTTCAATTACCCAGACAATGGGAGACTTCAATTACCCAGACATTCATTGGGAAACCCACACAGCTATGAGTAAAGGCTCCATTAAATTTTTATCCTCTCTAGCAGACAACTTCATTGCCCAGTTAGTAGAAGAAAACACGAGAGGAACATCTATTTTGGATCTAGTTTTAACCAACAAGGAGGATATGTTTAAGGAACTAAGGGTAGCAGGGACATTGGGATTCAGCGATCATGCTATACTCAAGTTTGGGGTTGTAAGAAAAAGAAGATCTGAGAAGACACAGACTTCAAGGCTCAACTTTAGCAGGGCAGACTTCAAGGGCCTAAAGGCAAGGGTTAGTAGAATTCAATGGCGAAAAATTCTTAAGCACAAAAATGCACATGAAGGGTGGGAAATCTTCCGTAGGGAAATCATTAATGCCCAAGAACTAATGATACCTAGAAGGAAGAAAAATGGGAAGCACCTAAAAATACCAGGATGGATGACCAAAAAATTACATAACCCGTTAAAAAAGAAAAAGGAAACATATAACAAGTGGAAGATGGGAATTATACCTAAGGAAGAGTACACAGCAGTTTGCAGACTCTGCAAGACAAGCATTAAAGGAGCTAAGGATGAACACGAATTGAAGCTTGCAAAAGAGGCAAAGAGTAAAGTAAAAGGATTTTGGGGTTATGTTAAAAGCAAAAGAAAAGTGAAGGAAACCATTGAGGTCCTGAAGAATGAGAAAGGTGAAACAGTTAACATGGTGGAACAGCAGGTGGAGCTACTAAATTCATATTTCGTATCCGTCTTCTCCCAAGAAACTAATGGAAATATCAACATTAATGGTGATAGTGATAAGGGAAGGAGGATTCCAAGCTGACTATAAGCGAAGGTTTGGTAAGAGAGCACTTAGCCAAGATAAAGGAAACCAAGTCCCCAGGACCGGATGATTTACACCCTAGAGTCCTGAAAGAGTTAGCAGAGGAAAAGCAGAACCCCTTGCTATAATTTTCAATAAGTCATCGGAAACAGGAGTGGTCCCTCTAGTTTGGAAAAGGGCAAATGTGGTCCCCATCTACAAAAAGGGGAAAAGGGACGATCCAGGAAATTACAGGCCGGTAAGTCTGACCTCGATAGCAGGAAAAAATTTTGAGCAAATTGTCAAGGAACATTTACTTAGGTACCTGGATGGGAAGGCTTTAATTAACCAGAGCCAGCACAGCTTTATGACCAATAAATCTTGTCAGACTAACCTGAATTCCTTCTATAACAAAATTACTGAATGGTTGGACCAGGGGAATGCAGTGGACATAGTATATCTTGGCTTCAGTAAGGCATTCGATAAAGTATCACATAACATTCTTATTGAAAAAATGATTAAGTATTGCCTTGATAAAAAATCAGTTAGGTGGATTCACAACTGGCTTAAAGATCGGGCACAAAGAGTAATACTAAATGGCTTCACATCGAACTGGAAGAAAGTAAAAAGCAGGGTGCCGCAGGGCTCTGTCCTGGGCCCAGTACTTTTTAATATCTTTATAAATGATGTGGATGATGGAATTATTGAGGAACTCATAAAATTTGCAGATGATACGAAGATAGGAGGAATAGCCAACACTAGAGAGGAGAGAGAGTGTATTCAAAAAGACTTAGACATATTGGAACAATGGGCTGAGGCGAACAGAATGGTATTTAACAGGGACAAATGCAAAGTCCTACATCTGGGTAACAGAAATGTAAAAAGCATATATAGTATGGGAGGAATAGAACATAAGGGAAAAGGACTTGGGTATAATAGAAGATCACAAATTCAACATGAGCCAACAGTGCGGTGCTGTTGCAAAAAAGGCTAACAAAATTTTGGGATGTATCAAGACAAGCATTGAATCTAGATCAAGAGACGTAATTATTCCGCTGTACTCTGCCCTGGTCAGACCCCACCTGGAATACTGTGTACAGTTCTGGGCGCCTCAATTTAAGAAAGATATCGATATATTGGAGCAAGTCCAGAGAAGAGCAACAAAAATGGTGGAAGGTCTGCAAACCATGTCCTATGAGGAACGGCTAAAAGAACTGGGATTGGTTAGTTTGCAAAAGAGAAGGCTAAGGGGAGACTTAATAGCGGTCTTTAAATATCTGAAAGGTAGTCACAGTGCAGAGGAATCTACCCTATTCTCATTAGCCGAAGGAAGTACAAGAAGCAATGGAATGAAACTAAAGGGAAGGAGATATAGATTAGACATTAGGAAAAACTTTCTGACAGTGAGGGTAGTGAGGGAGTGGAATAGGTTGCCACGGGAGGTGGTGAGCTCTTCATCAGTGGAAATCTTCAAGTGGAAACTGGATAAACATATAGCTGGGATTATTTAGGAAAACCTGCACTCGCAGGGGGTTGGACTCGATGGTCCTTGAGGTCTCTTCCAACTCAAAAAAAAAAAGAAAAAAAAAAAGAAAAGAAAGAAAACAATATTCTAACATATAAGTAGTCCTTCTAGGGGAAGGATTATATCTGTTGTGGGGGAGAGGGAGACTGTAATGATTGAACCATATGTATTCATTCTTGTCATTCCACCTTTAGGCTAAGACCCCACGTAATGAGTCGCAGACAAAAAGCGATGTGGGAAAAAACGCAGCGAAAACCCATTGTGGTTTTTCCCACAGCGTTATTCACAGAAAGTCTGCAGAGTTTTCCTGCACAGACTTTCTGCTTCAATTATACCTACACAGAAAACACCAACATTTCCGTACCTATAATTGACAGGCTGCTCTGTACAAAAACGCAATGTTTTTTGAAATCGCAGCTTGTCCGCTGTGGATATTTTTCTGCAATGTGTGGATGGGATTAGCCAGAATCCCATTTACCTTACAGGTAGTGTAAAATGCTGCAGTATTTCTGCCGTGACAAAATGAGCCTAAGGCTAAGCCACCACGTTGCAAAAAAACAGCTTTTTTTGTTGCAGATTTTGCTGCGTTTTCTGAGCCAAAGCCAGGATTGGATTGAGCAGAAGGTAGAAGTATAAGAGCTTCCTATATAATTCCGATTCCTTTTGGAGCCACTCCTGGGTTTGGCAAAATCTACAACAAAAAAAGCGTTTTTTTGCAATGTGGGGCCTTAAAGTGGCCATTTGATTCATAATGACAAATTTACAATAAATGCACAGTTTATAGTTTTGACTGTTTCTGGTGTTGTTTTTCCTCTTGATTTCTTTAAATTGACCACCAGTTTCTCAGATTAGTCTATGCATAGTGTAAAACACTCTCCTGCTCTTGAGTGCTCATCTAAAAACATTGACAGTGTCTCAGGCACAGTGGGATAGATTTAGAAAAAACTGTCTAAAATAACAGTATACAATACAGTACAGTATAAAAATACAGTATATACAGTACATACAGTATAAAATACGTATAACTGGCTTTGTTGCCCATACCAACCATTCATGAAGCTTTTATTTTTCAACACCAGAATCCAAAAGGAAATCTGTTCCGTCATTGGTTGCTATGGGTATCAAAATTTTGCTTTTAGACATGTTCATAAATTTCCCCAAGTGTGCGCAGAATACTCTCAAGAGCTGATGCCATTTTATAAATAAAGTGTGAACAGACAATCAGACGAACCACAGAAAAAAAAAAAATTAAAAAGGGCACCAGGAATTTTATATCTTAATTTTTATTGTTTTCTTCATAAAAACAGTTACAAAAAACATAGTAAAATTTTCATTGAACTGGAGGGTCACTGACACCGTAAAGAAAGTTTGTTTTGCATTTTTATTGTATTGTTTCAAAAACAAAAATAACAAGACATTTTCTAGGGTGATAGTTTCACTCAGATGCCAGAAATTAAATATGTCCCTTAGAAGATTGTGAAAAGCACAAATACATGAACCCAGAGGCTAGTTTTATGAAGAAAAAAAAATCCTTTTAATTACTAGACTGTGAGAAAATAAAGTGTTATCATCTATCACACAGCTCATGGCCACCACATGATCAATCTTATCTGTTGACAAACGTCCAGTCAGCATTCTCTGCTATGTACTTCACTCAGTATTAATGACATTGACTTGACTTGCAAAGGGGAAATAATTCTAGGTGACTCGTGTATACATAATTTGTATCATGCTGAAACTGCTATAATTTATCCATGATGACTTCCAAAAATATATATTATGTGCGTTTAAACATTTTGCCTATCCATAAAAACAATTCTAATTTAGAGGGACATTCCCATTATTTGATAGTACACCACAATATGCCATGAAATTCTGATCTGTGGTGGTCAGACATCTGTGACCCCCATCAATCCAGAAAGCAAAAGGGGAAATGTACTAATACCTGCATTTTATATGACAATCTTAATCTGGGGTCCACTGGCATCAGGTGCACTACAGTTATTAAGAAATGCTTTGAAATGGTCTGGGCAGGGTGAGTGGAGGGGTGTGTAATGAAGTTGCCACCTCTGACTGGATGGTGGACAAAGTCTGTTTGGGCCAACTGGAGCTGGTTCTTTGTGTGTGAGTGCCTACATGTAGCCACTTCTCCCAACACCTCCTAACAGCTAGCTCAGAGCAGTCTAAATTTGTCTGAATGACCATCCTTTTCTCAGTCCAAGGATGTATCACCTCTTAAAGTCTGTCAACTGGGCAAAATGTCTTTGAATGCATTGTAGAGGTATGTCTAGCAGATAGTCTTCTTATAGGGTGGAGGGTGGAGTACTTTTACAAGACCCAGTGCCTAACCAGACCACACGTGTAATGATTTACATATTTGTCTGACACATAACTGAGTTTTTGTGCAATCTAACATTTCTAACTGAGTGCATTATTTTTCATCAATGAATGTAATATCTGGACACAGTTCATTGGGAAAAGAGGTGAATCTCAGCCTATCAAGTGTTATAAAAGTTGTCTTTAATTTTTTTATTTTGGCAGTGGTGGAACATGTACTTTGGGGTTTATGCCGCAGGTTTTATAAGACCCTAACCACTATTGGTGATCAGTAGAGATGAGCGAATTTCTCAAAAGTTCGATTCGGCAGTTCGATTCGAAGTTCCAAAAAAAATTTGCTTTGATCCGAATTACTTCACGATGAATAAACATCTATTTCTGGACTGCAGAGAGCCGGGGTGGGCGTCCGATGTCACAAAGGTCCTTACTAAATATTCGTTACCACGAAGAATCAGGAAATCTGGAATTGTGGAGAATCGAAGATTTCCTGAAATTCGGATCGAATTCTACTTCTACAGAATTGATTCGCTCATCTCTAGTGATCAGTCATGTTAAAGCAGAATATTTGTCCTGGGGTGAATAGATGGCACATATAATAATATGTAATTTACAGTAATATGGTTGTACTTGATAATGAACTGCTTAATCCTGTGAACATCTCAATTTCTGTAAACATGTAGCCTAAGAATAACAATACTTTATTTAGTTCACATCTGTACCAGATGTCTGTTCTTCTGATGTCTGTTCAGAAGACCAGAAGAATGGACAAACGAAACGCAAAAATAGTGCACATCAATGTTGTGGAATCTCTGGACGAAAAAGGCAGGCTTGGGCTAAGGCCCCACGTAGCATCCCGCAGCAAAAAAACACTGCGGGAAAAACAGCGGTGCAAATAAAACGTGATTTTTCCTGCAGCACTTTTCACAGAAAGTCCGCATAGGTTTCCTCTGCAGACTTTCTGCTTCAATTATATCTATAAGGAAACCACCGGCATTTCCGTAGGTATAATTGGCATGCTGCGATTTCCAAAACCTTTTCGGTTTTGGAAATCTCAGCATGTCCGCTGTGCGTATTTTTCCGCAAAGTGGGGATGGGATGCGCTATGACTATGATTTGCTGTGACTGTAAAACACCGCTTTTTTTTCCACGGCATTTCCGCAGCAGGCAAACCGTGGCGTTTACACCACGTGGGGCCCTGGCCTTGCAGGACTTTTTCATCCTGCAATTGATGACGGACACCTGAAGCAGATATGGACCCAGCTGTACCAAACTTCCTACTTACATAATCTCAGTTCATGGTCCACATTCAATACAAAAATAGCAAAAAGAAAAAAAATTGTAGACCTGCACCAGGCTGAGAAGACTGAATCTACAATAGGCAAGCAGCTTGGTGTGAAGAAATCAACTGTGGGAGCAATAATTAGAAAATGGAAGACATACAAGACCACTGATAATCTCCCTCGATCAGGGGCTCCACGCAAGATCTCACCCCCTGGGGTCAAAATGATCACAAGAACGGTGAGCAAAAATCCCAGAACCACACGGGGGGACCTAGTGAATGACCTGCAGAAACCTGGGACTAACGTAACAAAGGCTACCGTCAGTAACACACTACGCCGTCAGGGACTCAGATCCTGCAGTGCCAGACGTGTCTCCCTGCTTAAGCCAGTCCATATCCGGGCCTGTCTGAAGTTTGCTAGAGAGCATTTGGATGTTCCAGAAGAGTATTGGGAGAATGTCATATGGTCAGATGAAACCAAAGTAGAACTGTTTGGTAGAAACACAACTCGTCGTGTTTGGAGGAGAGTCCAAAGAACACCATACCTACTGTGAAGCATGGGGGTGGCAACATCATGCTTTGGGGCTGTTTTTCTGCAAAGGGACCAGGACTACTTATCCGTGTACATGAAAGAATGAATGGGGCCATGTATCGTGAGATTTTGAGTGGAAACCTCCTTCCATCAGCAAGGACATTGAAGATGAAACGTGGCTGGGTCTTTCAGCATGACAATGATCCCAAGCACATCGCCAGGGCAACGATGGAGTGGCTTCATAAGAAGCATTTCAAGGTCCTGGAGTGGCCTAGCCAGTCTCTAGATCTCAACCCCATAGAAAACCTTTGGAGGGAGTTGAAAGTCCGTGTTGCCCAGCGACAGCCGCAAAACATCACTGCTCTAGAGGAGATCTGCATGGAGGAATGGGCCAACATACCAGCAACAGTGTGTGCCAACCTTGTGAAGACTTACAGAAAACGTTTGACCTCTGTCATTGCCAACAAAGGATATATAACAAAGTATTGAGATGAACTTTTGTTATTGACCAAATACTTATTTTCCACCATAATTTGCAAATAAATTCTTTAAAAATCAGACAATGTGATTTTATGGATTTGTTTTCTCATTTTGTCTCTCATAGTTGAGGTCTACCTATGATGACAATTACAGGCCGGCCTCATCTTTTTAAGTGGGAGAACTTGCACAACTGGTGGCTGACTAAATACTTTTTTTTCCCCACTGTACATGGGTCCCCAGCCTTATTGTGGGCCACTGGTAACAACATTACAGTATTGCAGATAATCTACCAGATATATTATTGAACAGAAAACTCTGAAGGTGTGCAAATTTTTAATGAATTTAATAAATTTTGCATTCAATGAAGACGAAATGGCACTAAGAACCTAATTTAAATTAAAAAGCAATAAAAGTGATTATTTCATTCAACTGAATTCTTCATTTTACAAATTAAACTTTTACACCCTAATTTATTAACACACTATGCAGTGCAGTTTTAATATATCCACCTCTACAGCAATGCATGATAAAATTATATTATAAAGTAAAATAAAAAATCCTAAATTCTGACTTAGAAATACAGGAAATGTGAGTCTCCACATTCAATACATTTACTTTGTTTATAAGCTCTTCATTCACAAATGTTCAGTGTTTTAATTCTTAGCATGACCTTTCTCAGGGAGAAGGAGACTTCAGATAGGTCAGACTGAACTGACTACCTTATTTATTGACAAAAGAGAACTAATATTTTTTCAGTTCTTCTGCACAAGCATTGACAAGTTACTAGATTGGTTCTCTTAGTGTCTTTGTACTATTAATAGGAGTCTGTCACCACCTTTATGTTGTCCTCTTTACATTGTGTTTTGAAGAAAGAGTCCATAATATTTAGATAATGCCCTCCCTTCCCCCCAACTGTTGATTGACAGCTTTATCCCTATGCTCAGTTAGGCCAGGATCCTACGTAGCGTAAATGCCGCAGCAAAAACGCGGCGGAATCTTACACTACCTGCAAAGTGGATGTGATTCTGGCTAATCCCATCCACACACTGCAGAATAATATCCTCAGTGGACATGCTGCGATTTCAAAAACCATTGAGGTTTTGTAAATTGCATCATGTCAATTATACCTACGGAAATGCTGGTGTTTTCCGTTTAGGTATAATTGAAGCAGAAAGTCGTCAAAATGTGTTTCCAGTGTGATTGTTCCTGCAGCGCTTTTTGGCTGCGGTTGGCTATGTTAGGCCTTATAGGCAGTGAGAGATTCCCTTTGAAGGACTTTATTATGAAGATCTATGGGGCATGTAACTTCCAGGTTAGAAACCATAGAATTTACTGCTGGAATTGGCAGCCATGATGAGCAATCTCCACTTAATAGTGCTATGGCTTTGTTATTGATGTGAGGTATGGTAGAGGTGGACCCAATTCTGCATTTTGCTTAGGGGTTAGAAAGTGCAAACTTAGACTGTACAGTCTTAAACTGCAACACCTTTATCAAAGTTCTGATATTGTTTGATAAATCTGTCATTCGCCCCTTTCCATGAAGCCATGTCCCCTTTTGCGAAGCTGCGCCTCTTTTGTCGCGCAAGACATAAAAGTGAGGCCATACGATGCAGAAACAGAGCTTTTTTGTTGCAGATTTCGCTGCGTTTTTTGAGCCAAATCCAGGAATGGATTGAGAAAAAGGTAGACATATAAGAGCTTCCTATATATTTCCTGTTCCTTTTGTAGCCACTCCTAGGTTTGGCTCAAAAAACCTCAACAAAATCTGCAATAAAAAAGCTGCGTTTCCGCAATGTGGGGCCTCAGCTTAAATGTGGAACAGAGCTTGTTAAACAATTTTTCTGGCACAAATTATGCCAGAATTGTGGCACATTTTGCTTGATTTCCCCCAATGTGTTCTCAAAACCAGTGTGTGATAGTCGTTGCTAAAATTGTTGTGTGAATAAACCCTAAGATTGTATTAGCATGGTCCATGTGTAGGTGGAATTTTCCATGCTGAACATGGCTGTGTGAAAGGAACTCTCTGTATCATAGTGAGCTATGATGCACTGAGCTCCCGAATGGCCAGATCACTACAATACTGAACTGACAGCCTTATGCATTCTATTCACACAGCTCTGTTCAGTCCGATAAATACTGTATGGCCTGCACATGAAATGTGTTTCCCAGGCAGAACTTGAGCGTGAACTTTTGTTGATGCATTTTATGAAACCAGGTATGGCACATAAAGTGAGAACCTCTAAGGCTAAGGACCCATGTAGTGGACCGCAGCCAAAATGCGCTGTGGGAAAAACCACAGCAGAAACGCATCATGGTTTTTCCCGCAGTACTTTTCACAGAATGTCCGCAAAGGTTTTCTCTGCAGACTTTCTGCTTCAATTATATCTTTACGGAAACCGACAGTTTTTCTGTAGGTATAATTGACATGCTGCAATTTCCAAAACCAGAAAGGTTTTGGAAATCGCAGCATTTCCGCTTCGCATATTTTTCTGCAATGTGTGGATAGGAATCACCACATGGGGCCCCGACCTAAAGGACAGATTGTACTTTTTTTCAATTCAGTCCTGGTTTTGACTTCACAAACTGCATCAGCAAAATGTGAATGTGTGTGCTTAGATTACATGCACATGACAGTGGTAAAAACGGACAAAAAAAAACGGATAAAGATGTCGGTTTTTAACATTTTCCGTCAGTTTGTTACTTATTTTTAAACAGTTCTTTGGCTCTGTATCAATTTTTACCAGACATGCGTATATAACCACCGACTCCCATTTTTTTTTATATTACTTCTGTTTTTCACCGTCGTGCACATGGGGCCCTGTTAATCATATGTAATAAAATGATAACATAGACATCAATTAATTTGTTCTCTTTAATCCTCCACAAAAGATTTCTGGACTTCTGGACTAAATCTAGTACTCTGCTTGAAAACTTTTATGTATTAGTCATTGTAGTGACGATTTCTTACTTAAAGTATGCCAGCAAACAGACTGCAGTAATTATTGCCTTCAAGTAGCGCACCTTGTGAGTCACAGGATAATTAAGAGTCAATCAAGCTTCAAAAGATAATTAGTCCTGTCTTACATTCGTTCCTATGAGCATTTTGCCAGACAGCAGTATTGTGGTTAATAAAGAACATTAACTGGTTATTTCTAAATTATATTTAATTGTACGTGTGGTCCATTTCTCCAAGTAAGATACTGTTACATCGCTGCTTTCTGTTTTTCTGAAGAACATATAAAGTACTCAATCATTTTAGATATGAAGGATATATAGCTTTTGTATGAAGATGTAGTGTGCATGAAGGAAGACGGAGCTGCCCTCATCCCCTATAGTCAATGTTATGATCCTGTGTTATCTCTCTCCATCTTATTCACACGACAGTGACATTTTTCATGGGCCTGATATCTGTGAAAAGTGGCCGTGTAGGTCTGTTGAAGGGACTTATTCATATAGTATAGTATAGTATGCTTTTTTTCTTGTCAGTTGTGAAAAATGGTGCATCAAAAAAATGGACATGTGAATAGACCCATATACTTTATGGTTTTAAAAAAGTGTGAGTAAGTCTACGGCCCCACGTAGCGGGCCGCAGCAAGAAAGCGCTGCGGAAAAACCGCAATGGCAACACATCGCGGTTTTTCCCACAGCGCTTTTCAGAGAAAGTCTGCAGAGGTTTCCTCTGCGGACTTTCTGCTTCCATTATACCTATAGAGAAACCGCTGGTGTTTCCATAAGTATAATTGACATGCTGAGATTTACAAAACCGCAATGGTTTTGGAAATCGCAGCGTATCTGCAATATGGGGATGGGATTTGCTAGAATCCCATCCACTTGACAGTAACTGTTAAATGCCGCATTTTTTTCCACAGCGTTTACACCACCTGGGGCCTAAGGCATTAATGATTGAATTTCACATGGAATTTTTGTGGCAGTTTTAAGAGCAGTTTTTGATGCATTTTGAATGGGAAATATATTGAAAGCATTTATAATTCTCCCTTCTATTAAATCTACTCCTGGTTTTGGCTCAAAAAACACAGCAAAATCTGCAACAAAATCTGCAGCTTTTTTTTTTCGTAAAGTGGGATTTAGCCTTAGTTTCTTTTTTAGGCCGAGGCCCCAAGTGGTGTAAACACCATGGCATAAACCATGGCATTTTACAGTCCCTGCAAAGTGGAATCCCATCCACACATTGTGGAAAAATACACACAGCAGAAATGCTTCGATTTCCAAAACTGTTGCGTTTTTGAAAATGGCATCATGTCAATTATACCTGTGAAATATCATGGGCAAATTTACCTCAAGGGAATTGTGACTCCATTGCCGTCAGATGTTTCAGGGTTTTTTTTTTTACACTGGTCATGTACTGGAATGCAGTTGTAACTTTTTTGTGCCTTTTTTAAAAAGGTGTACATCATAAATGCACCTTAGGCTGAGGCCCCACGTTGCGGAAAAGTTGCTTTTTTCGTTGCAGATTTTGCTGTGTTTTTTTAAGTCAAAGACCGGAGTGGATTTAACAGAAAGGAGAAGTATAAGAGCTTCCTAGATATTTCCCATTCCTTTTCAAGCTCTTGACTGGCTCAAAAAAAGATGCAGCAAAATCTGCAACAAAAAAGCTGCTTTACAACAATATGGGGCCTCAGCCTTAGGCAAAAACCACGGCATTTTACAGTCCCTGCAAAGTGGATGGGATTCTGGCTAATCCCATCAACACATTGTAGAAAATAATTTGCAGCGTTTTTGCAAATCGCAGCATGTCAATTATACCTACAGAAACGCTGGCGGCTTCCATATAGATATAAAGAAAGCAGAAAGTCCATAGAGGAAAACTCTGCGGACTTTCTGTGAAAAGCAATCATGATATATGGTGTCCGTGCTTAACCCTTTCCCAACATTCACCAAATTATTACGGCGGATGTTGGGTATTTAAATATGGTGGTTGCTCAGGAACTGCTCAGAATATTATACAGTGGAGACACAGCTGCAATGCCCCCTGTCTGTGCCTGCACTGATCATGGACACCAACCCCCCCTAATGCCTCTGTCATTTTTGACCGAGGCACAATTTTCCCAGCTTGGAACGAGATTTGGGGACAACGATCCATTGACATGACAGCCATTGACTCCCAGAATACAACCATAGTAATTTTTCAATGCCTTGCAATGCCTTAGCATTGAAGTGCAATGTATTAGTGATCAGACCCCCTGGGTTTCAACACTCCTAGGCAGTCTAAAAATATCACGAACAAAAAAACCCCAAAAATTTCAAATCATCCCCTTTCCCTAGAACAGATATAAAAGTAAATAATTTAAGTATTCCTGTGTCTGGAAACACCCAATGTACAAACTTTTTACCCATACAGTAAATGCTGTAGTGGGAAGAAAAAAAAATGAAAAGAGCCAAACCAAATAAATATGGTATAAATAAAAAAAATACATCTGGCCCCCAAAAAAGATTATATATATATATATATATATATATATGTATATATATATATGTATATACATCAGAATATGATAATTCCCCCCAAAAAATTTTTTTGCAAAGTTTTGGAATTCTTTAAGGGGCTAAAATCAACATATAAATTTGGTATCACCATAATTGTACCAACCCTCAGAATACAGGTGACATGTCATTTTTGCTGCACAGTAAACGCCATAAAAGCAAAACCTGTAAGAAAGTCAAGCAAGTTTTTCTCTTATTCCATTCTGAATTTTTTTCCAGTTTCTCAGTAGATCATGTGGAATATTAAATGCTACCATTGCGAAGTACAATTTGTGCTGCAAGAATTAAGCCCTTTTATGGCTCTTTGAACAAAAAAAAACAAAAAAAAATTATGGTGTTTGGAAGGTGGGGAGTAAAATACGAAAATCAAAAAATTGCTGCGAAGGGAAGGGGTTTAATATTTTTAGCCTTCAGTACTATATTATCTCCTCAGACCTTCTCTTTAGGTCTCCATTTACACATACAAGGTCATTGAGGTTGTAGCTGGGAGTTTGGTCCACACATTTCCCTTGAACATGTTGCACTAAACATATGGGAAATAACATATTCTCTCAACATATGTTTCAGGTATCTGCAATACTTCAGAGACTCATTTGAGTCTATGAGGTTAAGAAAACAAAATAGCAAGGAGTATATGAAAATATATTATTTCAGTGGAATAGCTAAATTCATTAAATCCCAGAAAACATTTGTTGTAATATGAATTGTAAGACAGACATAAAGATGAGTATACAGTATAGAACTTATATGTGTAACATCCGCATCTCAATAATCCCCCTCTGCTCCCGTTCTGATGCTGCGCAGGTCTCTTACATCTCTTACATCTCATTCTGCTTTCCGGTGGCTTTCAACACACAGGAAATACTGCTCAGCCAATCTCAGTCTGAGGTGGGTCACGTCTGTGGCTACTGATTGGTTGACCAGTCATTTCCCGCTTGTGAAATGGACCAGAAAGCAGAATCCTGTACAAGACCAGCAACAGAAACAATGGGGCATAGTAAGGGGAATATAACTCTTTAAAGTTTTAACAACATTCTAAGAATCAAATCAAAAAATATTCAACTGGATATCCCCTTTAAGGCTAAGGCCCAAGTAGAGAGCCGCAGCCAAATAACGCGTTTTTCGCAGAAAGTCTGCAGAGTTTTCTCCTGCAGACTTTCTGCCCCTATTATACCTATACCTAAAGCGGCAGCGTTTCCGTAGGTATAATTGATATGCTGCGATTTACAATAACACAAATATTTTTGAAATCGCAGCATTTCCGCTGCAGATTTTTTTCTGCAATGTGTGGATGGGATTAGCCAGAATTCCATCCACTTTGCAGGTACTGTTAAACGCAGCGTTTTTTTTGCCACAGCGTTTCTGGTCTAAAGAAGTATGTTCGCATACAGCTTTTGTAGAGGATTTTGAGGTGGTCTTCCATGGCGTGTGGCCTCATGCTGATTAGCCCCATTTTATGAGGTCGATATTTTGTGCAAACCCACCCAAGAAACCCAAGGCTCAGCCATAGCTTTCAGCTGCCGGTATCTTGGGGCTGATTTGTCAGGGTTGGCACCCCAGGCTTATCTGTCTGACAGTGCTCTTTCTCCTGTCTTAACACATGGCAGTGCTGTTCCAGGGGGATGGGAGCATGATGTACTAGTGTCTGGGCCATGGGGTAGTCTTGTCATAGGACATCAATTGCCTGTGCAAAGTGTAATATGACATCTAAACTTGCGTTTCTTCAGTTCAACAAGGCTGGGAAGATTTGTTTGGATTTCTTCAACATAATGACTGGGCTGTGTGAGGGGTATCTTCTGTCCCCCCTCCCAAAGCAGACTTATTGCAGACTACTGTTTGCCCCATGTTCAACCAAAATTCATATCCATCAGAAAAGGATCATTTTTGCTAAATAAAAAAGTTAAGGCCAATGAACACTATGAAAAGTAAGTTTAATGGAATAACTAATCACTTACTGTTATGGTTTGCGTTCTATGATTTTGATGTCGGGGTCATCCTTACAATTATTGTAGCACACTGACTACTTCATCTCTGATTATTTTTTTCAGAATTGGCACCGCATCTTAAGACTGTCTAAGTAGACAGTCTTAGACTAGACAAACCCAACAGATGAAAATCATGGCATGCTTTATCTCATGCAATATTACACAGCTCTGTTTCTCTAGAATACATTTTTCTAGGGGGTGATAACTCCATATAGCCAACAGAGTATTGTATGACAGCCCGAGGTGTCACGCAGGGCTGCGTGGTACAGAACAAGCCATCTGCACAAGTCTTTGTTCCTTCTTATCTAAAAAAAAATTGTAAAGGTAATAAAAACATATAAAGACATCCTTATTAGACAATAATTAGTTGATGCAAGAGTAACATTAACATCTAGAATGATTTGCCTGAAAAGCAGCAGCTACAGTGCTAAATACAATGAAGGGACCGTGACTTGAGGTTATGGGTCAAACTATGCTTCGGATAACTGGCTGTAAGTAGGGTGTATTTATAGATCTCTGGTCTGGAAATTTGCATGTAACACCTTTGCTGTACCCCAGAGCAAATGCAATGACATAACTTCCAATTGCTGTATATTATTTTATTTGTATTTTTTATTTTGCTTACTTGTATACCATCAACGCATTGTCAGTCACTGCCCCATATAGGACTCACAATCTACATTCCCTATCAGTATGTCTTTGGAGTGTGGCAGGAAACCGGAGTACCCGGAGGAAACTAACACTACACAATATGATCTACAATAAATACAATGATATAATAAAGAATGTTAGCATAATACTACATATATAATATTACATGTACATCTACAACATCCATGTGCAGAGCTGTCCATGTCTTATGTTGTATCCGCTATTAACAAATCACTATCTACAGTTTGGAGCATTTTGCTGGTTACATAAACCATTATCATTCTTATAAAAATGGATTGTCGAAAACAATTTGTTCAATGAACTTTAAAGTAAACAAAATTCACAAAACACGTCTAATGAATCATCTGCTTTATAACCATATGGCAAAGAGACCTCTCCTATAGCAAATCATTAATGTTTCTGAAAGGTCATACAACTGCTTTCCTGCTGCATTTCCATGACTTCTGGGGATACTTAAACATCTGCTCATTTTACCCTTTGGTATTCAGCAAAACAGAGGTTTCTTAGCTTGTACACAGTTTTTTTTATATATATAAGTCAAATGTTGTTTTGCAGGCAGGCAGAGCTGAGGTCATGGGTATCTCAGTAGCCCAAGGCGGCACTGTATGATAACAAGAGCTCATGTAAGGTCAAAAAAACAGCATTTCATTTATGTGTTCTTGTGTGGAAGAAAATCTAGATTGTAATTATGTATATGTAGTTTTACATAAACAAGATGGGGTTATCATGTGGAAACCTAGTAACATGTGCAGGGCAAAACCGCTTAGGGCAAGTGTCAAATCTGTTTTATCACAGTTTAACCTAATTTCTTATTTCATTTGTTTTTCAATGTTCCAGCCAATAACTATATTTAAATAACTATATTTATCTACTAAGGAAGAACTGAAGATGGGGCGATGCTTTTTTTATTTACTACTCATATATGTTTATAATAGTGAATACAATGAGGTGGAATAAATTGGAGGGAATTTATCAATCCCTGTATGCCAGTTTTCTGAGGGATGTTATTGTGGCGCACATTAGGTGCAAGGCGCTAAAAATGTACACCACAACTGCTACACTATAGGCTACACAAGCAGATCCCTCTCAAAAATGGGTCTTGTGTACAATTACTAGGTGTCAGCCGATGCTCATATGCTGAAGATTACACACAACATAGGAGCATCAGCCGACACCTAGTAGCCTACAGAGGTACCCAATGACCAGGCGGCCCAGTACTGGTCCTTGGCCCGGTCTTTGGGGACCTCTGCGCTAGGACAGTGGGGGAGTATTCTATGGTACAAGTACCAATGGTCAAGAACCAATGCCCTAGGAGGCTTCAACCCTAGGGGGTCTGATCACTACTACAATCGACTTCCATTCATCTTTATGTCAGTCTGACATATGCAAGACAGATCTGGGAACCTCCAATGGACCCCCAGCTGTCATGACTACAGGACACTGCCTCCAGTAATCTGGTGCCTTCGTCACATTTGACTGATGTGTTGAATGGATTAATGACACAATTAGAGAGGACTCTGATGGTGGACATTGCTGTGAATCCCCACATTTTATAATCATACTGCAGATCTCAAACTCTGTGCAGATTAATCTCTTAATATGTCTTTTAGTGGTCAGAATTCCATTTTACTAATAAGTTCCACGTCCCCTTTCAGAGTCAAAGTTGATATGCTAGTTGCCTCTAGTTTCTATTTGACGTACTATTTGAGTACTTATAGTAGTTGCCATGCTGTTTCATTATTGAGTTTTAAGTATAAAAGTGTGCAGTAAGGCTTTTGTACTGGTATGTCAGAGGGATAGAACAATGGAAAATAGAATTTGACAGATACAAAAATACTTTCCATTCTGTATCCATCCACAGATTGACTTCAGTGTCAAAATAACAATGGACACCCAATGGTAGTGTAAATGTAGCCTAAGAGATACTGAATAGGAGCAGACTGCACATGCTCCCTCTCCTCTGCAACAGCTGATCTGTGCAGGGTGTGGGTGTCGGACCGCCACAGATCAGATACTGTGGGGGTTCCGACCTGTGGATAGGTCACCAGTGTATGAATTATGCATTTGGAGCTGGAAAACCCCTCTAACAAACATTTTTATAAGAAATACAGCATATATTACACGTTTATTGTTACATATAGTTTATCTTTTTCTTATCCTATGTTTGACTCATGCAGTCAAAGAAAGGGGGAAGAGTAAAGACCAAGAGGAGACATCTTATCAGCTCACGGCAATGCTCTATGATGAAAATCCACAGCAGTTTACAGTTTCATACATGTTATGTCATGTTAATACATGTTAGTTACATTCTGTGGAGAATACCAGCACAGAACTCAGAGCGCGCTGCAGTTCAGATCAGTAGATCTGTGGATCTCACCCTTTGCAATGTGTAGGCTGAATCCCTAAATAGCACAACTTGCGAAATTGTCTCAGATTTGCTGGATATTCACAGGAAAATCCGCTGTGGAAATATTGCCTGACCTTACATCACACTAGACAAAGCACAGCCACTTAGTATTGTCATAGAGAGAAAATAAACATTTGACAGCACTATGTCTAATATATTTTTATAGCTTCTTTAGGAGGGATTGGGATTTTTTTTTCTTGTAATGATAAGAACACTTTAAGCTTGATGTACACTTTCCAGCATCTGAATGTATTTATGACAGTGATAGAAGAGTTGTAAAATCAGCATTATCACTGCAGCCTGGAAGATGATGGATTTATAGTTAATACCAGTGTTACCTCTCAGTTTTAACAAGAGCATAAATTTTGATGCCTTTCTGTGGATTGACAGCTTTATGTATTTGTATAAATCTTACTATGAAACTGAATACTACACGTAAAATATTATGTATTTTTGTATGAATTGTCAGTGTAGCTTATCACTAATAATGAAAGTCTTTAAAGGGGTTTTCTGGGACTATTATATTGATTGCTGTGGGCTCTTTACTATTTACCAGGCACAGTGCTGTGCATTGCATAGTGGCTGTGTTTGGTATTGCAGCTCAGCCCCATTCATTTAAAAGGAATATAGCATTAGAAAATGACCTATGTTTTAACCAAGTTTTATGTTAAACATATTTTTAACGAATTTTTTAAATTTTTGAATTTTTAAAAATTTTCCATGACAACATCTATATATATATATTTTTTTTAAATCCAGCAGTTTTAACTCTGGCTGCTAAGCCAAATAACATGTTGACACATTCTCCATGTGTTTGTTTACATTTCCTTTCAGAGAAGGCAACTCTTTTCCAATCAGCAGTGGTCCAATTCCAATTATTGACTTGAAGCCTTTTTTCTGATGTACCTTGGCTAGCATAGGTCAGTGACCGCATAGTGACCGTATGCAGTAGGGTTCACTGAGCTGTTGTTTTATACACGTCTGGTAGCCCAGTGGTTCATTTTCACTGTAAGCTGCTCAAAGGGATTGTTCTGGAAGTTGGAATGTATGGTCTATCCTTAGAATAGGCCATAGGATAGTACAAAAATATCTGACCTGTGGGAGAATGACAGGTGCCCCCCACACAGCTGATCCATGTGGAGGCTGTCTGTCTGCCCCCTACCAATCAGATATTTTTGGCCTATCCTAAGGATAGGCTATGAATTCCAAATTCCTGGACAAACCCTTTAAAGGCTCAGAGAGATTGGACTATAGCAATGGAGAACAGAGTAATTTGACAGCAAACTGAGCTGATGGGGAAAGTTTCAGAGGAGGGAACTACAGTGGTTCCCTTTGCTCTCATACAGCTACCCAAGCTGTGCTCAAGCAAAACAGTAATGGCCTTTTCTATTTGTCCAAACGCAACTTGGGATAACCAGTATGAAAATATGAATATGAAAAATCAATGAAAAGTGATTTCCAAATATGAAAAATCTATTTGCTTACTAAATCCTAAGATGGATGACTTGTGAACCATCTCATGAAATGAAACATGAATAAAATCTGACTGTAGAGGGAACAAAAACTTGAGGCCAAGTTTTTGACATCTGTATCCAGTTGCCATCTGACACTGTATTTATGGTG
Source organism: Leptodactylus fallax (assembly GCA_947044405.1). Taxonomy (NCBI): domain Eukaryota; kingdom Metazoa; phylum Chordata; class Amphibia; order Anura; family Leptodactylidae; genus Leptodactylus; species Leptodactylus fallax. Next base: position 1,874,715 of record CAMRHE010000073.1, on the reverse strand, counting down.
TCAAAAAATGGGGACACCTACCAGAAAGATACGGGTCGTTTTTTTTACAGACAATTAAAATGACTAGTGGCCAGATTAAGTGCGGCTGAGTTAGTTTGCAGCGGATTGCACTCGGATGACACTTGGAGTGACATCATGTGTCATCCTAGTGCATTCTGTGATGCATTCACCTCTATGGGGGCTTCCAATTCATTCTGTTCCGAAGACACAGAGCAGGATGGGACCTGCTCTATTATCATCCATGTCACGGAATAACTTGGAAGCGCCCATAGAGGTGAGTGCATTCTGGAATGCACTCGGATAACTATCGGATGTCACTCTAATTGTCATCCGAGTGCATTCCACTGCAAAATCAGCCCCACATTTGAAGCATGCTGGGTAGTGTGCACGCTGCCTTAGTCTGTTGATGCTACCATGGCAATCCCAAAGCAAGTGCTATGTATGTATTACGGTAAATTACTGCAGCACTTGGGTTCAGATTATAAACTAGTGAGCTACTATACATTTCATTATTGCAGAAATTATTGATTTCTAAAGTATGGTAGAATAGTGTCCAGTACTGAATCCTGACTGGCATATGTGTGACAAAGAATAATACCTATGTTGAGCATGTAAACTCTTACAGTGTGGCAGTGGGCCACAGCAGAACATCTTGGGTTGGCAGCAATGCTATAACAAGTCTGGCATAGTACATTTGCAAATAGGCAAGATGCCATGAAAACAGATGGTCATGAAAGTAAACAGACTGCAGCTAAGAGTCTCTGTGAAATAGTAGCTTTCTAGCAACACTGGCTCTAATTTGTACAGTATGCATCTAAATAATGTCATTGTTTACATGGGTTATAAAATGGGATTTACATCAAGTATATTCCATGTCAAAGCATACTATTATTCAGAGTTCATTAGCTTTTCTCTAAATGGACCCAGTTCCTTTTAATGCCATGTGCTTTTATGTCCAGCATTCTTTGCTAATTAATGTGGTAACTTTTCCTAACATATAATTAAAGGGATTTTCAGGCCCCAAATGGATTTTTCATACTGATGTGATTTGAGGGGGTCCGACACCCGGACCCTACACAGATCAGCTGTTCTGGAAGCCTCAGAGGACTGGAAGCTGTTGTAGTGGATGGGGAGCGTGGGCAGGCTACTCCTATTCAAGTAATAGGAGCGGCCTGGAAGTTCCCCAGAACCATTGTTATGCATGTAAGGGTATGTTCACACTACCATTACTACAGCGCTTTGCTGTCATCTATCACACACATAAAAATCCCATCTGTGTCTGCTCCCATTGAATATAATGTAAAAAGCATGACACTTTCTTATTCAAGTTTGCTTACTTATGTAGCAGAAGAAAAAGTCCTGCATTCAGGACATTTAGCGTCCATTAGAAAACTAAAAAACATAACAGAAGAAAGCTTCCATCATGCTTTTTACATGGTGGTGAATGCAGACCCGAAGAAGGGGCTCCGCCTGCATCTGTCATTTAATGTCTGCTGCAACCTGCATTAAATAATATTAGTGTGAATCCAAGCGGAATCTTCATTTTATTCACAGACAAATGAGGAGAAAAGTGCTTTACCCAGGAATCTAGAGACCAAACCCCAGGCAAGGTAATACATGTCCCCAAAACACTTTTCCCCTCATTTCTATATGAATAAAATGACGATTTACAAGAAAATGGGGCTCCAAAGCTGAATAACAGAGATATATTAGGAAACTGTAGAAACTCCTCCACAAGGTACTAGGATTAGGTTTATAACCAATTTACTGCTGACAGACTCCCTCTCCCCCTTCCTTCCAGAGAATGCCAGCTGGAAGAGAGTGCCAGCTACTGTGCAAGCACAGTTCAGTCGCGATTGTGCATGCCGGCATTGCACTATGCCGACAGACGTAATGAAGGTGGTACTTGGTGGAACCGGGTGCGTCATCACTTCCAGAAGTGATGTCATGACTCCACTCCAGACCGTAAGGAAGGGAAAACAGGTGAGTATTGTGTGTCGGCTTCACAGCACACTGCGCATGCCAGCGTTCTGGCATTATTGCGCGCGTATAGGGGGCCGGCACACGGAAAGAACAGAAGGTGGCCTTCAAAGTATGACGTGTCAGCCAGAGTCCAGAGGAAAATGTAAGTAGAATGTTGCTGGGGGGAGCGGGGTCTTTACACTGATGTTACGGGTCAGGATATGGATTACACTGAAGACCCGTTACGTCAGCAGAAAGGTAAAAAATGTAATATATGTAGGTCATATGACCTACATATATTACTGACAAAGTATACAATATTTTTAAAAAGGTTATATTACAAAGTTGGAGGGTGTGGCAAGGGGGACTTATATAAAAAATATTGTATTAACCTGGACAACCCCTTTAAAGCAATGCCAGGAGAATTTCCTGAAACTGCTACTTTAAGAAATATAAACACAAGATTAGTTTTTTATTAAATACAAAAATAAAAACAATAAAAATATTTTAGCTGCTGTTTTAATCCTCAAAAATGTATGCAGTTTTATATTGAATTTTTTTTATATGGAATTGTTAGATAAATTTTCATGTTACAGCCATAACAATTTCAATAAAGTACAACCTGAAATCTTAATAAGAATGACTTTCTACAAAATATAGCAAAGCCGTTACATGTTTAATCTAATAGAAGCATAGCTCTTATTTTTCAAAGAGCCAAACTGGCACGCTGCAATGTCATGGGGTTCAACTTCATCCATGAAAGTCATTGCATTCTTTCCTTTGGTTAGTTTCCAATGACAAAAGCTGAGGCTGTCTTGGGAAAATGGAAAGCCTTAAATGTGCGTGCTATTACACTGTTTGATGCGCAAGTGCTTTAAAGTACATATCAGTCAGTATACATACTGTATATTACTAAAACTATATCTAAGAATATGTATTGTTACATTTTTAAAATTAAATATTTTAAACAATAAATCTAAGTAAAAATTATCAAGCAAAACATAAAAATAGAAAAACTGCGTCATAAAAAAAGACATCAATGTTTTGTAAATAATAACCGTCTTTAGCAGATTCAGGTTACGTAAAGGGTAACTCAAGGGTTTTCTGACACAGGAATTGTTTTATCACCCTGAATTCCCTGTGGCTAAATGTGCGTGCAATCAGAGAAATGCTTTTCACCTTTCCACTTTTGCCTTGAGGGATATTGCGGATGTTTTAGAGAAAGTGACCTTGAGGCGCTGTTTTGACTTTCTTTTTATTTTTAGATTTTTTAAAACAAAATCTGTCAGCAAAATATTCAAGATTGATTGAAATCAAAAGGCTGGGCATAATAGACAATATTGTTCAACATTCTGACACCATGACTATGTACCCTTGATGAAGGTAGAAGGTTTTGATACAAGAGAGCAGAGTGACACATGTAAATGGGTTCTCCTATTTAGGGAAGTTATCCGCAGGATAGGGGATAACTTGCAGATCAGTGGACAATGATCACGTGGTGGCTGCGTACACCCCTCCATTCATTTCAAGGAGGGGACTGGAGATAGCCAAGCACTGTACTTCAGCTATCTGAGACACTCCCATCAAAGTGAATGAAGTGGTGCATGCACAACCTAACCACCACACGACCAGTGCTCCATTCATAATCCCATTTTCTCCTGATCGGTACTGGTCTGAACGGTCAGATACGAAATAACTTCCCCAGATGGAAAACCCCTTTAAAGGGAGATAAACAGTACTTATCCCCTATTCTGTGCTGGCTGGTTCCTGGGAGTCCCATGTCCCTCGACTTATGGAACTGCAGTTGTGCAGGTCCTCTGCTGCTTTATTAAACTCTATTGGGATGCTGAATAGAGTCATGTACAGTGCTCATCTATATTTGGCTTCCCATAGAGTTGAATGGTATGACAATAACACCAGTGGATAGGAGATGAGTACTGTTGGTAGTAAAACCCTTTTGATGAGACGTGTCGCTTGGGAAGGACTTGGAATGATCTTAACCTTCTGAATGTGAATACAGAGAAACACATAAGTGGTTTCATGTGAAATCCTGCTTTGATTCCCTTTACTGTTGTCCACTTTTACAATCCCTATTTCTTAGAAGTGTACCTTCAAAATAAAGATATCACACAGTTACTCCCAATTGGGACTTCCAGTGATTGTCTGTTATAGATTCTTTGCAGTGCCATCTAGGAGAAAATAAGGGGGTTGTGCAACTTTTTTTTATTGATTATAATCTACAGTACCTTCAGTATAGGTCATCACTAGGAGATCAGTGAGAGTTCAACATCCATGACCCCCTCTGATCAACTGTCTAAAGGGACTGCAGAGATCATACAAGGGCAACAAAATCTTCAATGTTTACATCATATGCCATCTCTTTCATTGCTTTTGTGCAATGTAACTACAAACTCGTCCCATTCACTTCTATAGAACTAGGTTGTAATTACGTCCCACAGCAGCACTGAGTGTCCAGCAAGCAGGTGATCAGAAGGGGTTCTGGTTGATGGATCCCCACCGATCACTTATTATTATCCAGAGGAGAGGTCATAAATAAAAAGTAGCAGGACAATCTCAGCATTAGGTCTTATTCAGATGACAGTGAAAAGCAGCTGCGTCATGGCCATTTTAAACAGAGTGAATGACGGTATTCACATGTCCATTTTTTTATGGACAGAAAAAACAGAATGGACAGAAAAAAAAAGACATTCTACTGTATAATTGTTCATTTTAATGGACACACAGACCCAATAGAAATCAATGTGTCAATTTTTAAATGGGTCCAATGAGTCCATTCCATCCATTAAAAATGGATCATTGGGTTGGGTCAAAAAAGGAACAATGAAATTCATCCATTATTTTAATGTCCATTAAAAATGGATGCAAAACAAATGATACTCAGCCATGAAAAACAGACAAAAATACATGGAACGGATGCAAAATGGCCATTAAAACAGACCAATTTTTGCGTTTTTTAATGGCTGAGAAATGGACATAGCCACGAATAAAGCCTTATACAGTTTACATTCAAATACATAAGTTCTCTGTGTAATGCAGGACAGGACAGATGTGAGAGAGATAGCCAGTAACTTTTGAGCTGCAATACTTACATTTCATACTGTATATTCAGAATATACTATGTGATATGACAATCACCCTCATGTACTGTATGAACAACACCCTACTGAGTCATCATTTATTTGCTACTTGTACAATGACATTGAAAGCTTCACACATAGTGAGATAAGGACAGAGACAGTGATAGAAAAGTAGAAAAATAACGGCTGTGGAATAAGAAGTGACAACATTTCAATAATTAAATTCTGTCATAGCCATAACTTCTGTGATAAATATTCTTAAATTGACCCCATAATAAATAGAAGAAGATAGCATACAGAATATTTTTCAGGCTTCATTCTCTAGCCTTAACTCAAAATTTGCTCTCCTTAGCATTAAAGAACTAATACAGACACCCAATAGCGAGTGTTTTTTTTTTTTTGGTTTTTTTTTTTCCAAGATGGCGCCGCTGGAGTGGCTGCCTGTCACAGTAGCTCTGAGACTCTCTCTCTTATTTTTCCTTCTTTGTCTCGTTTATTACCTCTCTACTTAAGGACTTTGCACTATGAAGAAACACACAAAGACTTGGACCCTTGTGATACTTTTTTTTTTTGTTTTTTATCTGTCTTTTTGTTCTGCTTGAAAATGGAAACTTTTGTGTCTGCAGACAATTCCTACACACCTTTACTGGTGCTCTCCTCAATGTGAGAGATTCTTGTCCCTAACCCACTCATTGCCTCCCACTAAGCCAGCCAATTCACTTTGCTCTGTACTGATGAAGGACAACGATCCGGAAACAGCGCTGTATGCAGATAAGTGAAATTGGCTTGGCTAAAATCCCTTTTGCTGTCTCAAGGCTCGGTGAGTCAAAAGCAAATTGAGGATTTGTTACATCCAATAGAGGGCGCATGAGCTCCCCAGCTCCTTTCCCATAATGCCTTGTGATATGTAGATGCTAAGTAGAGGGCAAAAGGCAATTAAAATCTCTACACACCTTTACTGGTGCTCTCCTCAATGTGAGAGATTCTTGTCCCTAACCCACTCATTGCCTCCCACTAAGCCAGCCAATTCACTTTGCTCTGTACTGATGAAGGACAACGATCCGGAAACAGCGCTGTATGCAGATAAGTGAAATTGGCTTGGCTAAAATCCCTTTTGCTATCTCAAGGCTCGGTGAGTCAAAAGCAAATTGAGGATTTGTTACATCCAATAGAGGGCGCATGAGCTCCCCAGCTCCTTTCCCATAATGCCTTGTGATATGACAATTCCTTTGTCTATACAAGAGAGAAACTTTTGCAGCTGAGAGGCACAGCAGGACTGCATACCATCTGGCCACACATCCCCCGCGAGCTTTGGAGAAAGAAAAAGTGGGTGAGGGGCTGCAGAGCTGGTACTCTTCAGAGGATTAAAAAGAGGCGTTACCGACCAGCTCTTCCCTCCATCATTATGGGCAATGTGAGATCTCTTGCAAACAAGATGGATGAACTAACAGTGCTCACCAGGCATCATCAGGAGTTTCGGGTGTGTAGCATGATGCTACTTACAGAGATTTGGCTCACTGAAGTTACTCCTGACCCTCTGGTCTCCTTGGATGGTTTTAAACTCCTTCGGGCAGACAGGACAAGGGAGAGCGGTAAGAGGAAAGGAGGAGGGCTGGCAATGTTTGTGAATAATAGATGGTGTAATCCTAGGCACATTGTGATTAAGGAGCAAACTTGCTGTGAGGACATTGAACTATTAGCTGTGAGCATGAGACCTTTCTACCTACCAAGGGAACTATCGCATGTCATCGTGATAGCTGCATATGTCCCCCCCTCTGCGAAAGCTGACACTGCCTGCGAGGTCCTACAAGCCACGCTGAGCCTTTTACAGTTAAAACATCCCGAGGCCCTCTTTCTTCTGTCGGGTGATTTCAACCATGCCTCTCCATAATCCACACTGCCCAGTTTCACACAGTATGTAACCTGCCACACAAGAGACAACAAAACACTGGACGTGTTCTTTGCCAACGCGAGGGAGGCATATAACTCATCAGCCCTACCACCCCTGGGAAGATCGGATCACAACCTAGTGCATCTCCGACCTGTGCACAAGCCACTTCTACGTAGAGAACCAGCTGTCACCCGCACAGTGAGGATATGGTCCGAGGAGAGTGATGAGGCTCTGAGGGATAGTTTTGACACAACCGCATGGGAAGTTCTGCAGGATTCCTATGGAGAAGATATAGAAGGACTCACACACTGCATAACGGACTACATTAATTTTTGTGTGGACAACACAGTACCCACAAAAGTGGTGAGGTGTTTCTCCAATAACAAACCATGGATTAACTCTGATATAAAAACACTACTTAAGGAGAAAAAGATGGCATTTAGGACAAGAGATAAGGAGGGGTTGAAGGAAATACAAAAGGAGCTGAGGCATCAAATCAGGCAGGGAAAAGCCAGTTATAAAGAAAAAATGGAAAAGCAAATGGAAAGAAAAGACATAAGGGGGGGTTTGGGAGGGGCTTAAGTCAATTTCGGGTCATAAACAGTCTGTCTGCCAGATTGAGGCAGATGTTAATTGGCTTAATGAACGAAACCTATTCTTCAACAGATTTCATCACACACCAGCTCCTCCCACCCCAGTAAGTCCTTCAGCTCCCCCCACCACAATGACTTCACCCCATGCGGCCACTTCCCAACAGACCAGTAAATCCAGAAATCCGTCTTTATCTGACCACAGTCTGACCTTCACACGGGCCCAGGTGAGGAAGGAGATGAAAAAGATCAAGGTGAGGAAAGCTGCAGGGCCAGATGACATCAGTGCAAGGCTAATTAAGACTTGCGGGGACCAGCTGTTTGGTATAATTACATAAATGTATAATATGAGCCTGAGGCAGGAAATAGTCCCTGAATTATGGAAATCTTCTTGTGTGGTACCAGTTCCAAAGAAACCCCATGCTATGGACCTCAATGACTACAGACCTGTAGCACTGACATCCCACCTGATGAAGTTCTTAGAGATTTTGGTTCTCACACATCTCCGCCCTCTAGTGAGCCCCGCTATGGACCCCCTCCAGTTTGCTTATCGGCCGGGCATTGGGGTAGATGATGCCATCATCCATCTTCTGCACAGGGCTCTGTCTCACCTGGAGAAACCAGGGAACACAGTGAGAATAATGTTCTTTGACTTCTCCAGTGCTTTTAACACCATACAGCCCAGGTTATTGAGGGACAAGCTGGGCCTTGCTGGAGTGGACCACCACCTCTCCAACTGGATCCTAGACTACCTCACAAATCGACCTCAATACGTGAGAGCCCAAGACTGTGTGTCAGGTACCGTGATCTGTAATATGGGGGCACCTCAGGGTACGGTTCTCACCCCTTTCCTCTTCACACTGTACACTGCAGATTTTAGGTGCAACTCATCCAGCTGCTACCTACAGAAGTATTCTGACGACTCTGCAATAGTAGGCCTCATCACAGATGATGATGACAGGGAGTACAGAGAACTGAACCAGGATTTTGTGGACTGGTGCCACCGGAACCACCTGAAGATTAACGCGGGGAAGACCAAGGAGATGGTGGTGGACTTCCGTAAAGGCAGAAGCCCTCCTAAACCAGTGGACATCCTGGGGACGGGCATCGAGATTGTGAACACCTATAAGTACCTGGGTTTGCTCCTTAATAATAAGCTGGACTGGGCAGATCATATGGAGGCCCTGTACAGGAAGGGCCACAGCAGGCTCTACCTGCTTAGGAAGCTGAGAGCCTTTGGAATCCGGGGGGCACTTCTTAGAACTTTCTTCAACTCGGTAGTGGCATCAGCCATCTTCTTTGGAGTGGCCTGCTGGGGGAGCAGTATATCAACCAGGGACAGAAATAAACTTGACAAGCTGATTAGAAAGGCCAGCTCTGTCCTGGGGAGCCCACTGGACCCAGTGCAGGTGGTGGGTGACAAAAGGATACTGTCCGTGGTGAGCTCCATGCAGAGACTGTGATCGCGCTGAGCAGTACTGTCAGTGACCGATTGCTCCACCCTAGGAGTGCTACCGGAAGTCTTTCCTCCCCACCGCGGTTAGCCTGTACAACCAACACCGACCTAAGCGGAGATCAATACACACAGAGAACTGAATATCTCCCTGCCTGTTAAATCTCCCCCCCCCCCCCGCTACTTCCTATCTGTCTGTCGGCTATCAAAGTAAAGCCTCTTACCTTGGAACATTCCTGTACATGTTATATTTGTATTTGTATCTGCTTATCTTTGCTGCTGTAACACACTGAATTTCCCCATTGTGGGACTATTAAAGGACTATTATTATTATTATTATTTAATTAACAGATCGGCACCAAATGGATAACATAGATCAATAGTATCAATCTGAATATTTTCCATCATTTGCTCATCTCTAATACATTTTCTTAATCTTTTGTCCTATTCTAGAAATTTATGGTTATCAGTTTTAGGATTTAATTGAAATAGCCCAAAAAAAGAAGAAAAAAAAACTGTTAAATGTCGTTAGCCTGTACATGGTGGAGACATTGTGAAATTATTTTTCAATTGCTGCAATAAAAAATATGTTGCAATGTTCCATTTTAGAAAAGTACTTTTGTCCAAGTGCCTACACAGTTATAGAAATGAAATGCAGTAATGATTTGTGCCTACTGCAATAAGGTAAAATTTGTCAAACTCTTTTGTGTGGGAAGCTACAATTGAAAAATGAGCAGATAAAAAAAATCTAGGACACCACAATATATTTAGCAAGAAATCAGCACCATGGACAGAAACAGACTTTCCAGAGAATCTTCAGAAATGTATCAGGCTTGCTTGATGAAATAAATAGAATCCTTGCAATACTGTTAAACATCTAAAATACCAATAACTATAACAAACATGGATGATTGTGGAATCCATCAAAAGTATCAATAGCCCTTATTAACAAATGTTTGCAATTGTGTTTAACTTTCACCAATACTGTCATTACCTCTTCAACAATCATTACATGAACAGTATATAGTACTGCCCCAATAACACTACAACAAACAAGAACAATATTACCTTCTACAATGCCAACACCTCTCCATTTCCACTTAAACTAACATTATGTAAAACTTTCCAATTACTATTAAAACACATAAAAAATATATTTCTAGTTGTATATGGAACCAATAACGCACATTTATCAGTTTTATAACACTGATAGAAAATGATAAAACTCAACAATTGCATGTAGCTATATACAGTGACTGAAGCGCAACTATGTATCCAGCCAGAGCGACTCACTACCATATAGTAGTATAATGTTGAAAGTAGTGGAAGAGTGAAGAAATCAGGATATACCTTTTAGAGGCTAACTGAGTATATTTGATGGTGAGCTTTTGAGAGTACTAGCTCCCTTCATCAGACATGGTGTTAAGAAGAGAGCTAGTACTCTCAAAAGCTTACCATCAAATATACTCAGTTAGTCTCTAAAAGGTATCGCCTGATTTCTTGACTACCATATAGACTTTAGAGTTAAATAAGCAGACAATAGAAAAAAATAGCAAAATCTTATTTCAATTATGCAGGTAAATGAGATAATAATTTGTAGTTTGTTATCGCAGAGTGCCAGATGCGTACAGTAGATCAAAACTTATGTTATGTTATGCGAGTTTTGATAAATTCCCTCATGGATTCACAAATAACTGAAAACATCCACACAGTACATAAGACATGCACATTTGTGCTGAACAACTGAAATTATTCTTTTCTCTGATTAAAAGTCCTTCTGACTTTTAAATGGTCAATAACTTTTCTGACTACTTAGTTTGATATAATAAAACGTGATTCTGGACCAAAATTTAATGCACTTTATTTAAAAATGTTGCTGTTTAAAGTTATTGACACAAGGTGTCTCCTTCCTTACTCCTTTGATGTTCACTCCCTGTTACTAGGGAAAGCCCAACTTTAGAAACCAACAGACTCAAGACAGAATACAGAAATGTATGCATATACATGTGCCCCATGCATGTACACTGCTCAGAGATGAGTCTGCAGCTTCTCACAGTGAGTGCAAGAAGAGTCTATCTACCTCTGACTTGCTACTGTGTTATTGCTGATCGGATGTTAGTGATAGACAGCATTCAACTTGCCTGTGTTTGATCAGGTCTTTCTTTTTCTGTATCAGAGTTCTTTTTAGCTGCATTATGACCTTGATTTAGAATCCAGTGTCTCTAGATTTCCCATGTTAAGTTCACTTGGGCTTTTATCAATTATTTGTTACTTTTGGTAGAATTACACACACATAAAGCAGTCGTAGTATTACTAGGTGGGGGGAACACTGCTCTGTATTTTACATGTCCCCCACCACAAAGAAAAAAATATTATGAAAAATGAGCTGCATTCATAATGGGGCTATAGATAGGACACCATGTATATATATATAGCCAGAGAACAGATTGCCCAGCAAGACCCTGGATATATTTTAACTTTTGATGAAAATTGTAGTGAGTACAGCCGACTTTTCATCCAGTTCTAAATATTTTTTACCGTTTTAATTGTTTTAACCATTCTTGTTTTGATACAATTATTGTTCAGGATGTACATAGGGCCCAATAGAATTCCACAAACAGCACTTTTTACCAGTATACTGGAACTCACATATTTATTTTTAACAAAAAGTCAAATGGAATGCCATTTAGGGGCACTGGTTACAGTTATGTGCTGTTGGAAAGATTTTTAACAGTAAATGCAATAAGAGAGAGGGACATGTAATTTATAATATATAATAATATGATATAATCTATGATATACAGTGGGGAAAAAAGTATTTAGTCAGCCACCAATTGTGCAAGTTCTCCCACTTAAAAAGATGAGAGAGGCCTGTAATTGACATCATAGGTAGACCTCAACTATGAGAGACAAAATGAAAAAACATATCTAGAAAATCACATTGTCTGATTTTTAAAGAATGTATTTGCAAATTATGGTGGAAAATAAGTATTTGGTCACCTACAAACAAGCAAGATTTCTGGCTCTCACAGACCTGTAACTTCTTCTTTAAGAGGCTCCTCTGTCCTCCACTCATTACCTGTAGTAATGGCTCCTGTTTGACATTGTTATCAGTATAAAAGACACCTGTCCACAACCTCAAACAGTCACACTCCAAACTCCACTATGGTGAAGACCAAAGAGCTGTGGAAGGACACCAGAAACAAAATTGTAGACCTGCACCAGGCTGGGAAGACTGAATCTGCAATAGGCAAGCAGCTTGGTATGAAGAAATCAACTGTGGGAGCAATAATTAGAAAATGGAAGACATACAAGACCACTGATAATCTTCCTCGATCAGGGGCTCCATGCAAGATCTCACCCCGTGGGGTCAAAATGATCACAAGAATGGTGAGCAAAAATCCCAGAACCACACGGGGGGACCTAGTGAATGACCTGCAGAAAGCTGGGACTAACGTAACAAAGGCTACTGTCAGTAACACACTACGCCGCCAGGGACTCAGATCCTGCAGTGCCAGACGTGTTCCCCTGCTTAAGCCAGTACATATTCGTGCCCATTTGAAGTTTGCTAGAGAGCATTTGGATGTTCCAGAAGAGTATTGGGAGACTGTCATATGGTCAGATGAAACCAAAGTAGAACTGTTTGGTAGAAACACAACTCGTCGTGTTTGGAGGAGAGTGAATGCTGAGTTGCATCCAAAGAACACCATGCCTACTGTGAAGCATGGGGGTGGTAACATCATGCTTTGGGGCTGTTTCTCTGCAAAGAGACCAGGACGACTGATCTGTGTACATGAAAGAATGAATGGGGCCATGTATGGTGAGATTTTGAGTGCAAACCTCCTTCCATCAGCAAGGGCATTGAAGATGAAACGTGGCTGGGTCTTTCAGCATGACAATGATCCCAAGCACACTGCCAGGGCAACGAAGGAGTGGCTTCGTAAGAAGCATTTCAAGGTCCTGGAGTGACCTAGCAAGTCTCCAGATCTCAACCCCATAGAAAACCTTTGATGGGAGTTGAAAGTCCGTGTTGCCTAGCGACAGCCCCAAAACATCACTGCTCTAGAGGAGATCTGCATGGAGGAATGGGCCAACAAACCAGCAACAGTGTGTGCCAACTTACTTGTGAAGACTTACAGAAAACATTTGACTTCTGTCATTGCCAACAAAGGATATACAGTCATATGAAAAAGTTTGGGCACCCCTATTAATCTTAATCATTTTTAGTTCTAAATATTTGGGTGTTTGCAAGAGCCATTTCAATTTGATATATCTAATAACTGATGGACACAGTAATATTTCAGGATTGAAATGAGGTTTATTGTACTAACAGAAAATGTGCAATATGCATTAAACCAAAATTTGACCAGTGCAAAAGTATGGGCACCTCAACAGAAAAGTGACATTAATATTTAGTAGATCCTCCTTTTGCAAAAATAACAGCCTCTAGTCGCTTCCTGTAGCTTTTAATCAGTTCCTGGATCCTGGATGAAGGTATTTTTGACCATTCCTCTTTACAAAACAATTCCAGTTCAGTTAAGTTTGATGGTCGCCGAGCATGGACAGCTCGCTTCAAATTATCCCATAGATGTTTAATGATATTCAGGTCTGGGGACTGGGATGGCCATTCCAGAACATTGTAATTGTTCCTCTGCATGAATGCCTGAGTAGATTTGGAGCTGTGTTTTGGATCATTGTCTTGCTGAAATATCCATCCCCAGCGTAACTTCAAATTCGTCACTGATTCTTGTACATTATTCTCAAGAATCTGCTGATACTGAGTTGAATCCATGCGACCTTCAACTTTAACAAGATTCCCGGTGCCGGCATTGGCCACACAGCCCCAAAGCATGATGGAACCTCCACCAAATTTTACAGTGGGTAGCAAGTGTTTTTCTTGGAATGCTGTGTTTTTTTGACGCCATGCATAACGCCTTTTTGTATGACCAAACAACTCAATCTTTGTTTCATCAGTCCACAGGAACTTCTTCCAAAATGAAGCTGGCTTGTCCAAATGTGCTTTTGCATACCTCAGGCGACTCTGTTTGTTGCGTGCTTTCAGAAACGGCTTCTTTCGCATCACTCTCCCATACAGCTTCTCCTTGTGCAAAGTGTGCTGTATTGTTGACCGATGCACAGTGACACCATCTGCAGCAAGATGATGCTGCAGCTCTTTGGAGGTGGTCTGTGGATTGTCCTTGACTGTTCTCACCATTCTTCTTCTCTGCCTTTCTGATATTTTTCTTGGCCTGCCACTTCTGGGCTTAACAAGAACTGTCCCTGTGGTCTTCCATTTCCTTACTATGTTCCTCACAGTGGAAACTGACAGGTTAAATCTCTGAGACAACTTTTTGTATCCTTCCCCTGAACAACTATGTTGAACAATCTTTGTTTTCAGATCATTTGAGAGTTGTTTTGAGGAGCCCATGATGCCACTCTTCAGAGGAGATTCAAATAGGAGAACAACTTGCAATTGGCCACCTTAAATACCTTTTCTCGTGATTGGATACACCTGGCTATGAAGTTCAAAGCTCAGTGAGGTTACAAAACCAATTTTGTGCTTCAGTAAGTCAGTAAAAAGTAGTTAGGAGTATTCAAATCAATAAAATGATAAGGGTACCCAAATTTTTGCACCGGTCAAATTTTGGTTTAATGCATATTACACATTTTCTGTTAGTACAATAAACCTCATTTCAATCCTGAAATATTACTGTGTCCATCAGTTATTAGATATATCAAATTGAAATGGCTGTTGCAAACACCCAAATATTTAGAACTAAAAATGATTAAGATTAATAGGGGTGCCCAAACTTTTTCATATGACTGTATAACAAAGTATTGAGATGAACTTTTGTTATTGACCAAATACTTATTTTCCACCATAATTTGCAAATAAATTCTTTAAAAATCAGACAATGTGATTCTCTGAATTTGTTTTCTCATTTTGTCTCTCATAGTTGAGGTCTACCTATGATGACAATTACAGGCCGGCCTCATCTTTTCAAGTGGGAGAACTTGCACAATTGGTGGCTGACTAAATACTTTTTTTTTCCCCACTGTAAAAGCATTGACTGAATGGGGTTTAAAAGAGATGTTCAGGATTAGAAAAACAAGGCTACTTTCTTCCAAAAGCAGTACGACACCTCTCCATGGGTTGCATGTGGTTTAACAGCTCAGCTTTATTCACTTCCATATAGCTGAGCTGCAATAACAGACAAATCCTGTACAACCCCATGAAACATTACATATTATTCAGTTACATTTGAGTTATCGGTCTATCGTCAGCAATTATTCCTCCATCAAAAAACTGAAACACATGGATGATAATTATATTTACATATCGAAAGTAACCATTCCTGATACCACAAGTTGGAGAATCATAGAGAATAATAGTCTCCCATTAGAATTACTCTATAAAAACAGTTATAAATATGTTTATCATTCAGGTACCTTAGGTACAAACATCCTTCCTTACCACATGAACAATTGTAATATGTAATATTACCCATTAGTATTAAATCACATACATGATATTTATTACAATCTGTATTTCCAACACCCTCATCCCATTTGAACAATCATGACATCTAAGAGTATATTCACATGTTGCCTGGCAGAAATTTCTGCAAGTGTCTCATTCATCTTTATGGGGCTTGTTGAAATCCTTCCCATCTCCCAAAACAACTGCATTCAGATCAATGGAATTGAATTCATACAGAACTATACTCTAATTGTATTTTAATATTGCCTCAATATTACCATGAGACATCGTTTTACTATAAATAATACAGATATATAAGTAATTAAGCTAGTAATTACTCCTCCATTAGTACTATAACACACAAGAATTATCATAAATTCTACAGCACAGGTACCTATAGTGTAAACTTATAACCACAATGCCTATCTATTATGTATCTACAGCATGAGTGGTGAAAATCTGATCACTGAGGCCCGCACCATAACTACAACATGGTACTTGAGTGCTCCATTCCTCCACACTACAGCCGCAACGAGAAAAAGTTTGAATGAGTGGTCATATAATGGAGAGGCATCACACATGCTCGACTGCCACTCCATCTAAACCCCTACTCACTGTGGTCACAAAGGGGAGCTGAACATGTGGGTCAGGACTTTGTTCTGGAGATCATTGTGGGGTCATCAGACATAAATTGCCTATCCTTTGGATAGGTGATAAAAGTCCATTGTGGGGAAAACTATTTTGTTAACTGTTACATGTCTAGCCTGTCTAATAGTCTGGCACTACAACTAGCATATCACCCCACCCCACAGATAGGTTAGGCTCACCTGAATCAAATGGTATTTTCCCCTTGTGAATTGTTGCCTTTGTTGCTGAGATATCACTGTTTTTGTCAATATGCAAACAAGCTTATTTGTGTATAGACAAAAAGGCAATATCTTGGCAACAAAGGCAACAATTCATAAGGGGGGGTAACATGTTTGATTCAGGTGAGCCTAACCTATATATCTGTGGGGGTAGATTGATATGCTGGCTCTGGTGACAGACTCCATTTAAGTATACAAATGTATACCTATTTATGACATAATGGAGATAAAAAGAATGCAATGATTTATAATAGAAAAAACAAGTTATATTACTTAGCATTTTGGAAATAGAACAAAAAGGATTATAGAAGCTTCTGCCAAGAATGTAGCTTTTTTTGTTAGCAGAGATGTCAGGCCCTTCTTTGAATCTACTGACCTAGAAATGTATAGAGTGTAACAGGCAATATTTATATCCTACTTATAAATTATGTAGCCGATAAAAATGTAACAAAAACTATTTCAATTTCTGATCTGTATACCTGTCATTATACCAGGATTTTTCCAAATATATTTGCTGAAGTTGCTACCACTGTATACTGAAATAAAATATTATTTTTCCCTTTTAGGTGAATATATTTTAAGTATAATTTTACTACAATATCAAAAAGTGAAATAATGGATAATAACAATTACATTTTCTTCAAGTAAGAAATGGATTTAAAGGATAAACCTTCGTCTTGCTCAGTAGAATTGTGTTTTGGAGGAAAAGCTTTCTTTATAAACCTTGATGGAAGCAATGTGTCAGAGGATAATACATCCTTTCTTAAGTCTACGAAAGCAATATTCACGAGAATAGGAGACTTATTCATCAAGTTTCCTGAAAAATGTTTCAGGGGATTATTCCTTCTTCACAAAGCTTGGTAAGTCAAACTTTAGATATGAAACATTTTTTATAAAGCTTTTAAAAGCTACATTTTATTTAATAAGGCTTTGTTAAAGGACTGCCTAATAAATAAAATGTATTAGTAGAGCCAGGTTAAGAAACACTGCAATTTATCATTATTTTGTCTTACTGAATAATAATGTAACATACATTAAAGGAGAGAGGAAAAGGCAAGGGTCCTAGAGCTGCCTCTATCACATATACCTAGCCACAAATAGTAATGGAGAGGAATATTGTGAAGGAGTAGCAATTCAGTATAAACACAATAATATTTGACCCAGGGACCTCCAAAGATCTTGCTTTGGCCCATCTTATTTTAATACAGTGGTATTTCCTATAGAAATACTCAATACTGAGCTAAGGGTCTGAATTCTTATGATCATGTGATATTTCAGTTTTTCTTTTTTAATAAATTTGCAATATCAGTTTTTTTTTTTCTGTCAAGACGGGGTGCTGAGTGTACATTAATGAGAAATAAAATGAACTTTTTTGCTTTTAGCAAATGGCAGCAATGAAACAAAGAGTGAAAATTGAAAGGGGTCTGAATACTTTCCGTACCCACTGTATGTGTTTCACAGTATATAAGTACTTTTATATGTGTTCTAGGGAAAGGGCGGTGATTTGAATAATATTTTATAATATAATAATAATATAATAATATTTTAATATTTTTTTATTTTTTTATATACTTTTTTTTAAAAAATTTCTTGCATTTATTAGACCCCCTGATCACTAGGTCTGATCACTAATGATCACTAGGTCTGATCACTAATGCAATGCATTACAATGTTAATGCATTGCAAAAAAAGGGGTTAAACAGGAGAGGACCCAATACTGACCCCTGTGGCACCCCACTGGTGACTGTGACCCAGTCTCAGTATTTACCAATGAACCAGTTGTGAACCCAAATACATACGTTTTCCCCAAGTCCCATCATTCTCATTTTATATACCAACCTTTAGCTGTAAAAGTTAGCTGGTAGGCATTGCAAAGAAGAGCTGGATACATGAGAGCACAGCTTTCTCCTTTGTAGTCTATGAGAGTTACAAAAACAACTGAACGAGCATACTTTTTTGCAGCCACCTCTGTCTTTTTTATATTCCTCTTTACACCAACTGCATACTGATGGTAGACCATAGGCAGAGGAGTAGCAAAAAGCTCCTGGGCCCCAATGCAAAATCTGTATCAGGTCCCCAACTATAATGTTTCATTTAAAGTACTAGTCTTCTCATGTTGGGAAGATCCATATTATGGGTCTTCAAGGCTGCTGGGCCCAATGTACGCCCCTCAAGTTATGCCACTGACCATAGACCAAAACTAATTCCAGCAAGCAATAAGATGCCTCTGCCTGTCTTTATTCTACCTCTTCCAGCTTTATCCCATTATGACTCTTCATATCTAGGAAATGTTACATTAATTTTATAAAAGAAGTACAGGATAATGTAAAAGAATTATAAAGAATAAAGAAATCGAACTATACAAAAACCTACAGTAAATCCATTTTCTGGATAATTTTTACTGCTCTTATAAATGATCCTCAATATCCCTAAAACACATAATAAAAACATACTTCCAGAGATTATTACAAGGTATAAAAAATAGCTATGTATTTTTAAAGAAAATCCCGTGTTTTTCTTGATCTCTACTGATTTCTGTGGAAGTTGTAATTGATATCTAGGTAAAGCCCTGCCACGATATTGCACATAATTTAGGGTACCATAAAGCTTCAGTTCTTTCATTTTTTTGGTATGGAGACATATTTTTTGTTCAATATACAAATAATATAGAAATATAAAATATATATCTCTCATATGTATAATCTTAACACTGAAACAATCCTGTGTTTTTCTTGAGCTCGGCTGATTTCTGTGAGTGTTACACTTGATATACAGGTAAAGCCCTGCCACAATATTGCACATCATTTACAATACCATAAAGCTTCAGTTCTTTGCATTTTTTGGCATGGAGACATATTTTTTTAATGTATGGGCCTTACTTGTCTTTTTCTCTATACATTTTCAAATTGCACACACAAGGTGCTCTCGGTAGGATTTGATGATTCCCAAAAAAAAATCCTATTTCATTCAGGAGAATTCACTGAGCTACTGGATCATGGACAGTTCTCATTTAAATGAATGCCGTGCCGCTCTCTGCCACTCAATTTTACCATTGTAATGCAAAGTGAATGACAGCCATGATATGAGTATAGCATAGGAGCGCTACATTAAAGGGGTTTATCCTTTATAGGCAGTCTATGCACTGGTTAAGCTTTATTACTTATTTACACCCCAGTCTCCAAATCGTTACTTTTTCAGAGGGCTAGAGGGGAGGCCAGAAATCTGGTTCCTCAGTCTCTCCTTCAGTAGTTCCAAGTCAGTGATATCCCCAACTTCCTACAGACTTGTGACCCAACACTTGAAGAATATGCAGGGGAGACATGAACCAGAGTTCCAACCTTCCCCACAGCCTTTTTTCAAATTAATGAATGAAGCATCAGGGCACCCGGGTGTACAATAGTAATAAAGCTTAAAGGGGTTGACCAGGCAAAATTTTTATATCTTGAATAGGTCAGTGGAGGTGAAAAAAAAAATCATACTCACCTGTCCCCTGTGCTCTGGTGCCTCCCAGCACGATCCAGTCCTCCCGGCCCATTGTTATCTTTCGACGGAAGTCCCCGCCACAGGTGACTGCTTAGGCCAATCAGCGGTCTCAGCAAAAGGCACGTGACATCACTACCTGTGACATCTCGGGTCTCTTCCTGAGGCCGCTGATTGGCCTTAGCGGTCATGTGACCGTTGAAGCCAATCAGCGGCTTCAGCAGAAGTGATCCGATATGTCACAACCGGCGAGCAGTTTAACTTGGAGAAGACAGCCCAGCAGAAGGACTGGACTGCGCTGGGAGGACTACGGAGCACCAGGTACAGGTGCATATGATTTATTTTTTATTTTTTTCACCTCCCCCGGTGTGTTTAAAATATAAAAATTTTGCCTGGACAATCTCTTTAATCACTGTAAGGAAAAAACACCATCCTCATCCATTTTCAAATGTTCTAACAGAAAACACAAATACACAAATAATACAGAAAGTGGAAAAAAACAAGTTTATGCACAATTAAAATAAAATACATATATCTCACATATACAATCTTAACACTGAAACAATCCCCAACCCTGCAGCAAACATCAGCACATATAAATAAATCATGTGCAGCTACCTCACATTACATTAAAAGTAGTTATGTATACATAGGATATGAAAAAATAGGTAAGGCACATTTGTTATGGGGTACTCTACACAGTATACTATTATACCAAATGAAAAGTGATCAGGGTGACCTTTCGCACAGTACTGTGTAAGCCTAGGCTAGGGATCAGTGTATAGAGATGAGAGTAATTGAACAATTTAACCAATGTTTATGTTTTGGAATTTGTACTGGAGCAATTCCCAAGAAATGCAGGAAATTGCAGATATCAGAGAGCAGTAGAACAAGCAACTTAAATCTCACACTACACTGTTAGATAGATTTAAGGCACCATAAATGTTCTTCACCAGAGTCAGCTGCGAAGCCGATTGGACTTATGCTGAATTTGGACCCACGTTATTGTCCCAGTGGCTTAGTACATGAAAAAAGTTTCTCTACAATCTGAAAACAAACCAAGACCCACATTACTACTTACTAGGCAGATCAAAACAAGAGAACTGAATCAAAAGAGTAAATGTATCTAGGCTGGGGGTCAATCCAAGAGGTCAGAGTCCACGCCTAAATCAGAAGACAATAGAATATCCGATAAACAAGCCAAGATCAGTATAACAGCAACAAACAGATACAGTCATATGAAAAAGTTTGGGCACCCCTATTAATCTTAATCATTTTTAGTTCTAAATATTTGGGTGTTTGCAACAGCCATTTCAATTTGATATATCTAATAACTGATGGACACAGTAATATTTCAGGATTGAAATGAGGTTTATTGTACTAACAGAAAATGTGCAATATGCATTAAACCAAAATTTGACCGGTGCAAAAGTATGGGCACCTCAACAGAAAAGTGACATTAATATTTAGTAGATCCTCCTTTTGCAAAAATAACAGCCTCTAGTCGCTTCCTGTAGCTTTTAATCAGTTCCTGGATCCTGGATGAAGGTATTTTGACCATTCCTCTTTACAAAACAATTCCAGTTCAGTTAAGTTTGATGGTCGCCGAGCATGGACAGCCCGCTTCAAATTATCCCACAGATGTTCAATGATATTCAGGTCTGGGGACTGGGATGGCCATTCCAGAACATTGTAATTGTTCCTCTGCATGAATGCCTGAGTAGATTTGGAGCTGTGTTTTGGATCATTGTCTTGCTGAAATATCCATCCCCGGCGTAACTTCAAATTCGTCACTGATTCTTGTACATTATTCTCAAGAATCTGCTGATACTGAGTTGAATCCATGCGACCCTCAACTTTAACAAGATTCCCGGTGCCGGCATTGGCCACACAGCCCCAAAGCATGATGGAACCTCCACCAAATTTTACAGTGGGTAGCAAGTGTTTTTCTTGGAATGCTTTGTTTTTTTGACGCCGTGTATAACGCCTTTTTGTATGACCAAACAACTCAATCTTTGTTTCATCAGTCCACAGGACCTTCTTCCAAAATGAAGCTGGCTTGTCCGAATGTGCTTTTGCATACCTCAGGCGACTCTGTTTGTGGCGTGCTTTCAGACGGCTTCTTTCGGATCACTCTCCCATACAGCTTCTCCTTGTGCAAAGTGTGCTGTATTGTTGACCGATGCACAGTGACACCATCTGCAGCAAGATGATGCTGCAGCTCTTTGGAGGTGGTCTGTGGATTGTCCTTGACTGTTCTCACCATTCTTCTTCTCTGCCTTTCTGATATTTTTCTTGGCCTGCCACTTCTGGGCTTAACAAGAACTGTCCCTGTGGTCTTCCATTTTCTTACTATGTTCCTCACAGTGGAAACTGACAGGTTAAATCTCTGAGACAACTTTTTGTATCCTTCCCCTGAACAACTATGTTGAACAATCTTTGTTTTCAGATCATTTGAGAGTTGTTTTGAGGAGCCCATGATGCCACTCTTCAGAGGAGATTCAAATAGGAGAACAACTTTCAATTGGCCACCTTATATACCTTTTCTCATGATTGGATATACCTGGCTATGAAGTTCAAAGCTCAGTGAGGTTACAAAACCAATTTTGTGCTTCAGTAAGTCAGTAAAAAGTAGTTAGGAGTATTCAAATCAATAAAATGATAAGGGTACCCAAATTTTTGCACCGGTCAAATTTTGGTTTAATGCTATATTGCACATTTTCTGTTAGTACAATAAACCTCATTTCAATCCTGAAATATTACTGTGTCCATCAGTTATTAGATATATCAAATTGAAATGGCTGTTGCAAACACCCAAATATTTGAACTAAAAATGATTAAGATTAATAGGGGTGCCCAAACTTTTTCATATGACTGTATGATCAGAGTTCTGGAGCCAAACTTAGTAATAATTAACTAATAGCAGACACCTGGGACATAGAAAACAGGTTTTAAATATCCCTCCTCAACTGGTGATAGTTTCAGCATGGCAGAGCTCTGACAGCTGCAGAAAGTGCTGGCATGGCAACCTTAAAGCAGCAAAAATGATCAGAACTCCACAGTGAGATTCCTAACAGTTTATCAACGCTGGAATACCTGGGGGACCAGATAACCCATATCATGCGCTATGCTTGTTAAGGGTAACATGCTACATTAGTACATTTTTAATCATACCAGGTGAAGGATGAATTATCTTTTTGAGAAGTCTCTTTCACAGGAAGGTCATTCATGGGGATGTATAAAGTTTTAAACACATCCAACTTCTTTCCAGACAATGACCATCTGTCATCCATAGGTGAAAAGAACGTTTTGCTGCTAAATTTCACCCACTGAATGTTTGTTATGGTTGAAACTGTCTGTTTTGATCAACTTTAGACTAATCTATATAATGCAACTTTACTCTAGGGTATGTTGATGGAAGAATTTGGAGCTGAATTTGAGTTGGAATCTGCCTCAAAATCAGCTCCAATTTCCAGTCGAAATCTGTCTCCCATTGTTGTCAATGGGAAGCAGTGATGAGTAATTCCTTTTTCAGGATGCCTCAAATCACTTTTTGCCAGGTGAACAGCTCCTAAACTAACCATGACAACGCTCTAAAGACTGTCTATTTGTATGCCAAACCCAACCTTCCATTTAGTTATATACTGTTGTAAAAGTCTGGTAACTATTAAATAAGTTAAGGCTAAAATGACTGTAAATAAATCTAATATTTTGTAGTAAAATGTAATAAATAAATGGCTATGTATACAAGCCATTAAGTTTATTTGTTGCAGGTTCTCTTTTCAATATAAAAAGCTGTTTTGTAGCGACAGGTCTAATACTCAGGCACTTTACAATTAGTTTATGTTTGGCAGAATGAAGTAATTCCATCCATCATGTTCTTACTTCCCTTCAAGAAAGTCAGAATTGATGCAGGTTAATGGATGACAGTATATATATTAGAAGAACAATGAAGTTCCTTTTAATATAAACTGGCAGACAGTTTTAACTATAATTCAGTAAGCCATAGTTAGCTTGAGTTGTGCCAATGAAGTGATTGATGGCATTTTAAATGTCTAATCTTTACCTATTTGCTCTTCTTTAGCTTTCTGTAATCTGATGCTTGAAATGTGATAAAAGGTAATGGTGAATTGTGGCTGTCTGTGGTTATCTTCTTTGGATAATCCCTTTTTTGTGAGAAGCATTTTTGGTAATCTGATAACAGATTGTCCTGTTGCTGAGATCAAAAAAATGTAGTTATAATATGCAAGGGAATCCAGTAGTATTAGAACGGTCACAGACTGATTCTGTGTCCGTTCCCATTGGCACTAATGTAAACAACATGACAGAAGCTAGCTTCTGCATGCACAACGTTATCTACCATTACAAAAGAGAGAAGCTAGCTTCCTTCCATGTCATGTTGTTTACATTACTATCAATGGGAACGGACACAGAATCAGTCTGTGACCATTCTCTTTGACAGCTAAAGTCCATTGCTATTATCCTATGACGGAAGACAGCAACGGACTTTAGTAATGGTAGTGTAACATCTCTGCCTGTTCGGGTCTCTGCGCCACCCTCTGCTCGCACGTTGCGGCGAAGGAGGCGTGTTCAGTTTGATTCCTTGCGTAGGTTTCTTATTGCTCAGTCTGAACACTGTCCTAATACCTCTTGTCTGTAATTGAATTTCAGCCACACCCGTCTCTTGCATCTTTGTTTCTCTCTGCTCCTCTAATAGTTAATCTCAGTCTTGCCTGTGTGATTGACAGCCTGTCTACCAATCCAGTCTGGGGCAGGTCCTGTCTTTCTATAAACAGGTTGTCAGCCCTCACATGGTCGCTGGTTATTGCTTCTTGCATTCTGGCTATTATTCCTTGCTATTTTTATTATCTGTATTCCTCTTCATGACCTCTGGCCTTGACTTTTGACTATTCTCTTGGATTATGATTCTGTACTGCATTGCTCGTCTGTTACCGAAACCTTGGCTTTCCGACCTCCCTTTTTGTCGTTTGTTCTGTCTGCGTTCTGTGTTGTCATTTATTCAGTGAAGGGACCGGGTCCGAGTTGTCGGCTGTCACCTAGGACAGTCAGGCAAGAGGCAGGGCCAGTGGGGGGGGGGGGGGGTCAGCTTAGGGCTCACTGTCTTGTTGTGCCCCTCCCCCAGGGTTCTCCAGCAGCTACTGGGGAATTGCTCCTCTAGCGATTCCCTTACAGGTAGTGTGAACTCCCCCTTACTAAATATATAATTTTTTTCTAATCTGTTTTATTCTCAGATTGTAGATTTTTTATTCTATTCTCTGTACATAATTATGGAGTCTGCCATCTTGCCTGAGCTTCTTCTCTTCTCTGTTAACAACATTTAGTGATATACTTTATAGCACAGTCATGGCCATAGGCAGCAATAGTCTGAGGCCAATTCATTGAGGTCTTTGGGAGAGTTTTCTAGACATGCTTTGTGGAGGGGGAATAGATAAACCATGACATCAACTATTGTCAGTAGTGGATGTAATAATGGGCCACTATGGGTGTTATATGTAGAGGTGTGAGTTTCTATTGTGATAATGTCTCTCTTGTGCGTGATGTAAATAAGGTGACTGCTGCAATGAAAATTTCTACAGAATTGGAAAGTGTCAGTCTATTATTAGGCTTAGTGTCCAGAGTGATTTTTTATATAGCTTGTGACATGAAAAATGAAATATAAAATTATCAAAAATTCTTAAAAAAGATATTTCACATAAAAACTTGGTTTAAAAATATGCAATTTTTAATAAAACATTCCTTTTAAATTTTCCAGCTGGAACATGTAAAAATAAGCTTTGTAGAGTTTCTATTGATATCAATGGATTTCTCTCTGGCTAATACAGCCTCAATAATGCAATACAGAAAAAGGGCTTTTAATCTAGAAAACACCTTGAGGCTAAGGTCCTATGTAGCTAAACGTAGCAAAAAATGCTGCGGAAAAAAACACAGCAGAAACGCATCACGTTTTTTTCCGCAGCTTTTTTTCATTGTGTTTTCGTAGAGCTTTCCTCTGTGGACTTTCTGCCCTTACTATACACTGTGACTAAAGTGGCAGTGCAACCCACCATTGTTCCATTCAAATGGGTGAAATGGGACTCCTGTTCTTGTGATCTAAAGTGGTCTCAGCAACCAGTACGTACCATCTCTCCTGTGAACAGACAATTAATTTTGTTCAGGGGACAACCCCTTCAACCCTATTTCATAATAGCTAATGCAGTGATGGATATTATACCTACCACAGATATATTATAGCATGAACAGCACATTTTAGCTCATTTCGTAAAACTAACCATAGTCATCCTTTTTTCCCCATTTGATGATGGATAAAAGGTAAAGGCCATTTCAATAGTCGACTCTTGTAAACTCATTAATTGCTTTTTACTATTGATTAGTTGGAAACATAATTTACATTTATAGCTGCCCATATTTTAATATGTCTGAAATGCAGTCATTTTCAGATGCTACAATGATTTCCTGAAGGTTAGTCACTCTGTTTTTTCATAAATACATGGCACTGCAATAATTTCCAATATCGATTTCATTAAATTAAATCACAGATAACCAGAATACATATTTCTTTATTATTTAAGTTTTTTTTTTTTAACCATTTCTAGACTATAAAACCAGAAAGAGAGGCAGCAGTGTTTTGTGCATTGATTTTTAAGAGTCAAAGAGGCAGCATTTACATTTCTACTTTATTCTCAATACTCTGATTCCTGATGTTAACAGCAAAACAGATCAATTTAATTAGCAAATCTTCACAATTGAGTTATCCCCTTCCTCAGTTAACTATACAGACATAAGACACATTTGGATGAGATATGTGATACTGACCTTTGACTGTAATGCTTATTAAATGTATGCTGCGAAGCTCAATGCACTAGAATGTGTGGACAGAAGTTCCATGATGGATGGCTGTAGCTCTCACCTTACATAACAATCCTTGCATTTGTGGAGCAACCGAGAAATTAGGTTAGATTTTTATTGACTTCAGTTCACATGACCTAATTAAATCGGTGAACTAAACCTAAAGGGTTCTTAACCTTTTTGTCTGAATCAGAATAAACCCAATTGATTAATCGAATGTTTCCTTGTAATAATATATAACAATACAGGAACCCAGTGAATATACCATAGTCATATACAAATGCATGCAAACCAACATGACACTAGAGGTGTGATAGACTTGCAGAGTTCAGTTTATAATTTGGTACAATGTATTATTCATATTTTTCATGGTGCTTCAGGTAAACCTATTGAGTTATCTTAAAACAATAAAATACAAGTATCAGTCAGAATGTCTTCTTCAAACGCTTCCAGAAGGAGCTGCAGTCTTTAAGCTACCAGACTCATCTCTCTATCAAACCATTACATAGATGCATTTACCTTGTGTCAGTCACTGCACTGGTTGGCCATCTATTATAGAATACAATTTAAACATATCACACTCACCCACAAATCCCTCCATAGCGCTGTACCCCCCCCTGCATCTACTCCCTCCTCACTGTCTACCACCCTAACCGTCCTCTCCATTCTGTTAATGACCTTAGACTTGTATCCTCTGTTATCCAACTCCTGTCTCCAAGACTTGTCTTGATCTGCATCTGTGCTCTAGAATGCTCTATCCCAAACAATCATATTAATACCCAACTACAGCAGCTTCAGATATGTCCTAAAAACACAACTTTTTAGGCAGGCTTATCACATGACCTGATCACATTGTTCTACATTTCCTCACACTAAGATAGCAATTCTAAGCTATCCTTTCTACTCTATCCCTCAAAACTTGTCCCCTCTATCCGAAAGTTACTTTGCACTACATACACTTAGTATTTGTATATTCACAGATACCGGCTGTGACGGCTCATACAACATCAGTTATATGACCTTATTTATTAAAACATGGCTAGACCATTGAACTAAACAAGCCCTCTTACCTCTTGTAAGACCCCTATTTCCTCATAGATTGTAAGCGCTCACTGGGCCCTCACTCCTATTGTTTGATATTGACTGTTCATGTATCCCCTGATTTTTAAAGTGTACAGATTATGTTTTTGCTATATAAATATTATTATTGTTATTATTATTAGAATCCAATCTCACCAAAATAGCAAAATAATGACATTCCATTCACGACAAGTAAAGCCCCTTCAACTCAGAACTAGAGAAGACACATACAAATGCAAAGGAAATGTTTTCAATGTGAATTTTGGAACTGGTGTTAGACCAACAAATCGACACTGAAATTGGGGATAGGATATCCATGCACTATTGTTAATATGGACACAGGGCTCTAATGGTGAACCACAAAACTCAGGGTTGAAAGCCACTGGTTTGGTTTTACTGCACTAGAAGAACCAGTTTGCCATTGTTTTCAGTCGATTATTTATAAGGTGAACTATTATTTATGAGAAGGCTATTATTTATAAGGGGACTATTTATAAGGGAGCAGTATTATTTATTTATTACTAATAAGGGGGAACTATTACTGATATGGGGCACTGTTTATAAGAAGGGACTATTATTTATAAGGAGGCGCTATAATAACTGATGAGAGGGTGCAAAAATCTATTAGGTGGTACAAAGGTGCTCATTTGAATTGTGTGGGCATAAGAGAGGGTGGTTGTTACTGTTGTTGTTACTATTGTTACTGTTTTGGGGGCAGAAAGGGGGCGTTATTGAAGGGGCTGCCACTGGAAATATGATGGTGTTGTTGGTATATCAACATTTGGGGCCCTGCTTTTAATTTTGCCCAGGGCCACAGTTTGTCTAAAACCAGCCCTGCCCTGCAGTGCAGCCCCCTGTCTGCTCTAATCAGACGCCATCTTGATTACAAGTTGTTGTTTTTTCATTCTGTGCTCTCCCATCAATCCAATGATGCTTTAGTAAGCATAACATGGGAAGCTAGGGACAATATCATCTTTGCCGCTGGGGAACAATGTATTGTCCTTCTCTCTATATTTTACAAAAAAAATCAAGAAGATCATTATGACAGAAGCTGTCTAATCATCAGCAGTGACTGTGATAGGATTGTGTGTCTACCCCTGTGGAGAGCCTGTGTGGTACAGTCCATGTAATTTTATCATTGAGTAAGAGAACAGAAAACAATGTCATTCCCGTTAGATAACAACAAGGGCACATGGCACAACTGAAGAGAAAAATCCCATGAATTTTCAGAAAGAAATAAGGTAATATCTAGAGAATATTATATATGTATACAACAAGATTATGCTAGGTTCACATTTGGGTCAAAGGATCTGTTAGCAGCCTCCTTCACAGATTCCATCAAATACGCTGCAAAAAATAGAACAGGGCGCTATTATGTACAGTACACTACAAACACCATGACAGAAGGTTAACACACCCATTATAAGTCTAGGGGGGGGGTGGGGGGGGGGAGTATTTTTTAAGGGGGGGGGATGGTGTAGTAGTGTATTTTTTTTTTTTTTTTTGATGGAGGGGGGGAAAAAAAATGGTGTTTGTGGAGGGGGGGGGAGAAAAATAAAAAAAAGAGGGTTTTTGGGTTTTTTTTTTGGTGTTTGTGTGTTTTTTTTTTTTTAAGGGGGGGGGCTTTTTTTTTGGAAACTACAAATGTGTGGGGGGGGGCAATTTTGTTCTAAGTTTTTTTTGTTTGTTTAAACTTTTTATTTTGGATTTTTTTTTGTGGTTCTGTTCCTATAAAACAGCTGCCATTGTAATTGTGACATGATGCTGGAGTGACTCCCCCCCCTTTTATGTCAGCTTGCCTGTTCTGCAGACAGAATGTGAGCAGAGAAGCAGGAAGTGACGAGACAGAGAGCAGCAGCCATCTTAGCAAGTGTTGTATTGAACTGGTGTGGAGATTTTTCTGTACAGCTAAGCTGTATCTTGGTCCAGAGACAAACAGAGTGTAAAGAGACAACAGGACTAGTGAGTCCACGTGAAAGGAACTGTGCTCAGTGGCTGATCAGTGAGACTGACATTGTGACTGTGTATATGGATACCACAGATAGAGACTCGCAGTGCTGTTGATGTACTGGACAGCACCTGCTAAATCCCGGCTTACATCCCAGCTCAGTGTATGGATTCGGCAGGACTGTCAGTGTGCTGAGTGGAATCTGCTGTTGGATTACATTGCATTCATTGGGTTTCCCTGTTAAAGAGGACTTCATTTCTCCCAAGATCCTGATAACCGTGAGGAGAGGACGTTTCGCTATAAAAGAAAGGAACGACTTTGGGCCCCACCGCGCGCTTCTACAGACTGTAAGCGGTCCACCTGGACCACTGGGGAAAAGGGGGTGCACCCAAATGTGATGTCAGGGTCAGTTAGGGATAGTTTTGAGTATATTGTTCATTCAGTGTCCATACTGCAGAATTGGACAGAGTAAAAGTAGAAACCATTGCAGAATTTGCCTTGAAATTGTTCATGCTATATTGGATATTTTGCTTGTCTTTAGCCCTGTCATTTTACCTTCAAATAGCCTTTATTAACTTATAGTAAATATATATTCTTTTCTTGAACTACCGCGTGTGCGTTCATTTCTGGTTGCGGAGACCAAACCACCTGCCTTGCTCTCGGTTCACAAATTGGCGTAGTCGGCAGGATCCGCTTACCAGAATGGACGGTGACGCACCCGTTCGGGAGAATGGTGCTGGAGGAAGAATGCCAGCAGGGGCTATAATGAGTCAGTTAGCTAAATTTGATGGCAATAATATGTCAGTGAGTATGTGGGTGGAACAGATACGAATGATACAGCGAATGTACCAGACTGCACCAGAAGTACTAGTAAAGCTAGCAATATTGACATTACAAGGGGATGCTAAGACCACGGTGATATTGAGGCCATTTGAACAAAGGCAGACATTTGAGCAAGTAGTCCAGATTCTAGAAACCATTTATGGAGAAACTGCATTGCTGGGGTCTCTGCAGGCTCGGTTCTTCCAGAGGGTACAACAGGAGAATGAAAGCCTTCCCCAATATGCAAATGCCCTACAAGAACTGCTCCGAGATATTCAAGTGAAGGAAAGAGGGGGGCTCGCCAGCCTTCTGTAACCCTGATCGGACTCTCCGTGACCAGTTTGTCCTGGGGATACGTGACGGCAGTTTAACTGTGACTATGCAGGATTTTATACGACGAGAGACTGATGCTAAATTCCATGATGTACAGGTAGAGGCCATCTCCCGTGCCAATAGTATGTTCCCCGAAGCCCCAGACCGCAGTTGGAGTTACTTTGTCACAGGGGGCTAGTTCTGGCTCAGAGACAGTAGAAAAGGGGACGGTTAAAGAAATTCTCACAGTAATGCAGAAACTGCAAGAGCAAATGGAACACTTGCACACCCGTTGTGATGAACATTCTATGAAAATTGCAGACTTCCAGAAAACTGGAGGTGAAAGGGTGAGCCGTCCATACCCAGAAAATCAGAATCACCCACCACCCCGCTGGAGGGATGAGGATAGGACCTACCGAAGGGGTCCAAATCAGTTAATGCAGTGCTCAGGAGAAATCGAAGGGGCTTACCGAAGGGGCCCAAACAGATGGCCAGAACGACGGGAGATACGCTGCTGGGAGTGTGGACGGATGGGCCACGTTGCTGCTAGATGTCCAGAGCAGCGACAAACTTATGAGAGACCGCCGTTAAACTGAAGTCCCCTGCTGCTGTAGGGCGTGTAGTAGGGGAGACTGACAAGGAGACTATGTGGGGAGAATGCCCTAATGATGACCTGATCGCTGCAAGTCCTGTTATACAGGTGGAAATGGAGGGTATTCCGGTTACCGGGATGATTGACACGGGTTCCCAAGTAACGACCTTGAGTAGAGACTGTTATGAACGGTACTTCCAGCAACATGTGAAATATGATCCCCATACATTCGTACGAGTGGTCGCAGCTAACCAGTTACCAGTTCCAGTCGTGGGAGTGGCCTGGATGAATGTCCGGGTATGTGGCCAAGATCTGGGTAGGAAAGGCATTGTGGTGGTACAGGAGTCACATGAAGTAAAGGTCCCTGTCATTTTGGGGATGAATGTGTTAAAAGAATTAGATCAGATCCTCTTTGAAAAGAAAGGTCACGGTTATTGGAAAGAAACCACCACCCATCGGCCTACTCAAACAGCTTTCCAGCGGCTGATCCGGACATGTGGCTTACAGAAAAGTTCGGATGCGCAGCGTCCTCTGGCTCGAATTTCAGTTCCTTTGCATACAAAAGTTACACTGCCACCCAGTCGGGAGACAATAGTGTCTATGCCCGTAGGCACCTGTCGGAAACTAGAGGGCATAGCTGTGTTGGTAGAACCACTGCAGGCAACCGAAGGAGGTGTTGATCCGCTAGTGGCCCGTTCCTTGGCAATAGTTCGCAATGGAAGAGTACCACTTCGATGTGTAAACACTCAGGACCAGAGTGTGGACCTGACCCCAGGGAGGCAGCTGGCTAACATCTATGTGACTCCGGAGGAAGTAAGGAAAGTAACTCCAATGCAGCTGAAGCCGACTGAAAGGGATGAGTGGACCGTAACTGTGTCCATGGGAGAAGATGAGGAACCCACCTCTGAATGGAATGGCCGTGCAATTCGAGAACAGATGAAGATGGATGCAAGTTCATGTTCTCTGGAATGTGTGCAGAAGGTAGATGAACTGTTGTGGGAGAACCGATCCGCCTTTTCACGGTATGCTGAAGATTTTGGATGTACCACATGGATCTACCATGAGATTCCCACAGGAGACACCCCTCCAATTAGAGAGCGCTACCGACAAATTCCTCCACAGTTGTATCAGGAAGTAAAAGAACTGTTAGCTAAGATGCTACAGGGTGGGATCATCCAAGAAAGCCAGAGTCCCTGGGCAGCTCCTGTGGTGTTAGTAAGAAAAAAAGATGGGTCCATCCGATTTTGCGTAGACTATCGGAAGTTAAACGCTTGCACCGTACGAGATTCCTACCCCTTGCCACGGATTGAGGAGTCCCTCTCAGCGCTGGGGAGAGCTCGGTACTTCTCCTCACTAGATCTGGCTAGTGGGTATTGGCAGGTGCCGATGGCCACAAAAGACAAGGAGAAGACGGCATTCATCTTGCCCATGGGACTATACGAATTTAACCGGATGCCCTTCGGGTTGACAAATGCACCCGGAACGTTTCAGCGGTTGATGGAGAAATGTCTCGGTGACTTCAACTTTGAGTTCACTCTCATCTACTTGGATGACATTATAGTGTATTCTGCGACCTTTGAAGACCATCTCCACCAGTTGGGGCAAGTATTTCGAAGATTGCGGGAACATGGGCTCAAATTGAAACCCAGTAAATGTCGGTTGTTCCAATCTGAAATTGATTACTTGGGTCACCGCGTATCAGGAGAAGGGGTGAGACCATCAAGAGACAAGATAGCGGCTGTTCAAGATTGGCCAATACCGACTACCCTGCGAGAAGTGAGGGCGTTCCTTGGAGTAGCCGGTTACTATCGACGGTTTATTAAGGATTTCGCCAAGGTAGCAGCACCACTTAATGCTCTCCTACGAGGCACATCCGGTGGTCCAAAGAACCGGTCCGTGAAGTGGGGACCTGAACAGGAACAAGCCTTCCAGGCATTAAAGGATGCACTGACAACAGCCCCAATCTTGGCATATGTTGATTACCACTTGCCGTTCCAGCTGTATACGGATGCAAGCCTGTATGGTCTTGGAGCAGTGCTTTCCCAGCTTCAGGATGGCCAGGAGAGGGTCATAGCGTACGGCAGCCGGTCTTTGAGAGATTCTGAAAGAAACCCCGAGAATTATAGTTCATTTAAGTTGGAGCTGTTGGCACTGGTATGGGCCATGACCGAGAAATTCTCTGAATATTTGACCGGTGCTGAAGTTTTAGTACTGACTGACAACAACCCACTAGCTCACCTGGAAAATGCCAAGCTCGGGGCGTTAGAGCAGAGGTGGATAGCCCGAATGACTAAGTTCAATTACCGCATTAAGTATCGGTCCAAGACAGAGAACCAGAATGCTGACGGGCTTTCTAGGGTAACCGCCCAGACCCCCACAGTAGACGTGGATCATGAGTTGGAGCATGTGGAGGTGCCCGACTTCAGCAGATTTTCACAGGCCTTGACTGCCACTAATCAGTTTGAGATGGAGGGGACTGAAATGGCTCCTTTCTTTGGTCCCTCACGACAGGAATGGGCACAGATACAACAGACCCATGAGGGGCTGGCACAGATGATCAAGTGTGTTGAGAAAGGCCAGAAGCCCTGTAGAGAGGAAAGAGAACGACTGACACGTGAGATATTATCTGTTCTGAGTCAGTGGGAAAAGTTGGAGATGAAAAATGGAGTGCTATGCCGAAAGGTCTATTTACCTTCTGAGATCGACATTCGATACCAAATTGTGGTGCCTAGTGAACTGGCTCGCTCGTTGGCAGTTGAGGCTCATAATAAGAATGGACATTTTGGTCATGAGAAGACCTTTCGTTGGTTACAGCGACTGATTTACTGCCCTGGTCTTCGTCAAATGGTCGAAGAAGTATGCCGCAGCTGTCGAACTTGTGAGATCCATAAGGCAATAGAACAGAGAGCTCCCCTGCAAACCATCGTGACCCAGGAACCTTTAGAAATCGTCATGATAGACTATCTAATGGTGGGCCCATCCAATAGCGGACACCAGTATTGCCTCGTAATGGTGGATCACTTCACCAAATTTGCGGTGGTAACCGCCACCAAGGACCAGACAGCTGAGTCAGCAGCTCGTGCTCTGTGCCAAGATTTCATTCGAGTATATGGGTGCCCTAAACGCATCCACTCCGACCAGGGTGCCTGCTTTGAGGGACACGTAATGAAAGAAGTTCAACGTATCTACGGGATAAAGAAGTCGCACACGACTCCATACCACCCTCAGGGAAATGGGGCCTGTGAAAGATTCAACAGAACTCTGCTACAGATGCTGCGGACTCTGGAGGAAGACAAGAAGTTACAGTGGCCTCAGTTCTTGTCTGAAATGGTGTGGGCCTATAACAATCAGGTCCATTCTACAACGGGGTACTCTCCTTATACACTTCTCTTTGGGCGGTCTGGGCGAAGTGAAGGAGAATTACAGTTGGATGATGTGGATGGGTTCCCTCCGAGGGATCCAACCTCTTGGGTGCGGGCGCACCGGCAGAGACTTGAGACGATCCATCGATTGGTGCGGCAGCGCCTGCAAGAACATCCCCATCCTGATAAGACCCCAGTGCAAGAAGCACCATTGCAACCAGGCGACCTGGTGCTAGTTCGTGTCAAGAAACCCCAAGGGAAATTGGAAAGCCGATGGGAGGCTTTGCCGTATCGTGTTGTTGGCCGCAAGTATGCGAATGGGCCAGTGTACCAGGTCCAGAAAGAAGGAACTGATTGTGTTCGAGTACTTCACCGAAATATGTTGCGCCTGTGTCATTCTGAAGGGACAAATCATGATGGGCTTGCCAATGTGAATGAGCTCCCACAGTCAGAGAATGGAGGTGCGGAATGGGCCTCAGACGAGGAGGATGATTGTTGGCCGATCCCTGCTCCTGGGGATGTTCCACCTGTGACTACTGTATCTCCGGCCTGTGCCCCCTCTGGTGCGGAATCCGCTGGTCCTTCTCAGCCCATAGCTGCAGCACCCCATAATATACCACCGGTCCTCAGACGGACCACTAGGCCAAATGCTGGTATTCCCCCTGTTCGGTATGCGCAGGATGAGTTTGTTTGGCCTGCCATACATCGGTATACTACCACCCTGTGCATAAAAGTACAACCCTCTGGATATACAGTCATAGGCAGGGACTGCCAATCTTAAAGTGGGGGGGAATATGTAAGAGACAGCCAATGTTGTCCTAAGCTTTATTTGTCTGTATAAACTGTTAATGTTGAATGTATTTCTGTGATTCTGTTCCTATAAAACAGCAGCCATTGTAATTGTGACATGATGCTGGAGTGACTCCCCCCCCCTTTTATGTCAGCTTGCCTGTTCTGCAGACAGAATGTGAGCAGAGAAGCAGGAAGTGACGAGACAGAGAGCAGCAGCCATCTTAGCAAGTGTTGTATTGAACTGGTGTGGAGATTTTTCTGTACAGCTAAGCTGTATCTTGGTCCAGAGACAAACAGAGTGTAAAGAGACAACAGGACTAGTGAGTCCACGTGAAAGGAACTGTGCTCAGTGGCTGATCAGTGAGACTGACATTGTGACTGTGTATATGGATACCACAGATAGAGACTCGCAGTGCTGTTGATGTACTGGACAGCACCTGCTAAATCCCGGCTTACATCCCAGCTCAGTGTATGGATTCGGCAGGACTGTCAGTGTGCTGAGTGGAATCTGCTGTTGGATTACATTGCATTCATTGGGTTTCCCTGTTAAAGAGGACTTCATTTCTCCCAAGATCCTGATAACCGTGAGGAGAGGACGTTTCGCTATAAAAGAAAGGAACGACTTTGGGCCCCACCGCGCGCTTCTACAGACTGTAAGCGGTCCACCTGGACCACTGGGGAAAAGGGGGTGCACCCAAATGTGATGTCAGGGTCAGTTAGGGATAGTTTTGAGTATATTGTTCATTCAGTGTCCATACTGCAGAATTGGACAGAGTAAAAGTAGAAACCATTGCAGAATTTGCCTTGAAATTGTTCATGCTATATTGGATATTTTGCTTGTCTTTAGCCCTGTCATTTTACCTTCAAATAGCCTTTATTAACTTATAGTAAATATATATTCTTTTCTTGAACTACCGCGTGTGCGTTCATTTCTGGTTGCGGAGACCAAACCACCCCCCCCCCCTCCCCCTCGTTCCCCCCCCCCCCTTTTTTTTTTTGGGGGTGGGGGGTGTGCGGGAGTTGTTTTGAAATTTTTTTTTTTTTTTTTTTTGTTTTTTCCTTTTTTGTTTTTTTTTTTGGGGGAAATGTGTAGATATGTTACCAGATTTTAGCTTATAAAAACAATTCTGTATTTTGATACTATATCACAAAGTGATATCCTGTGTATGTCTAAGAATGGCTTACCATCTTTTGGTATGTAAATTGTGCTTTTCAAGAGTTTTGTTAACATGTTGTGATGTTTTTTTGAATTGGTTTCATTAGTATGTAGAGAGTTGTTAAAGAGGATCTTTCATGTCCTCTAAGATGAGGCATATGGTATATAATTACAAAGCAGCCAGTGTGCTGAATTGAGCACACAGTTTTGTCTCTAGGTCCCTGGTAGTTTCGGCTACTGATATCACTGTACTGTTGGATGGGTCAGCCTCACAGCTCAACTCCTTCTTCACAGAACCAAGCTATATAAGTCTTTTGACAAGTCGGGGGTTGGGGGGGGGTTGGAGTACTGAATAGACACAAAATACAATGATGTCATTATCATCTCTCACTCCCCTACAGTAAGTCTATAAACTGCATTTAGGAGTCCACTGCACTATTTATCTCATCTTTGGAGTCAGGCATTACTTTAGCATACAGAGCACTAACCCATTGGGGAATTATTGAGAAGTGAAAGTGAGTTCAGAGATAACAATGACATCTTTGGACTCTGTGTCTCTGCAGCTAACCACACATTGTAGTAGCTCAGGGGCTTTTTTTATGGTGACACATTCTCTATAAATGACAATATTGGGTCAACAATTTTAATAAAATCATATAATAACTTTACATTAAATAAATTAGTTGAAAGTGAAGTAAATCCTTATAACAATCAATTAGGCTAGGTTTCATCCCAGAATCTTAAAAAAAGTCTATGGGGTCTGCGGATTTCCACGGGTAACTGCTTTTTTAAGCAGATTAGGTTTCCGTTTGTTGGGTCCCCAAGCGGACCCGATGAACTGAAACCCGAACGCATGTGTCAACCTAGCGTAAATGAGATGTCACTTGAGATAAGTCATTTGGTATGCCTTCTGATTTCAATTTAGATTGATTTTTTTCGTTGCATTTTTTATATTAAACAAGTTACCCCATAATGGCAACAACTACGGCATAAACCTTTTAGCCTCTTCTGGTGTGTTTGGGTATAATGGATTGATAGGAAATTGTGAATGATTGTATTCAATTATAGGAAAGCTGGCAAAGTCCATCCTCCGGAGTCTAATTGAATTAATAATAATTAGAAGCACAGACCTGGGTTTAACAGTTTCCTATAAATAGTTTAATCTGTTAAATAGAAAGTGCTCATGGGTCCTATAGCGTAGAGGAGGCTGCAGTAATGCATCGTCTTTTATTGCCCATTATTAGTGAAGCCTTCATTTGTTGATAAAGCCAATATTGCAGGTTTCCAATACTGCAGGTCCTAACATAATTGTTCATTCACGGTTAATTGAATCAGCCTCAGCATTATTAAAAGTAAAGTATATAGATAAACAATTAAGCCTGTCATTGTGCTGTGCTAAACCTGTGTACTTGATGGATCGAATACCTAGTAAGTTCACCTGCTAATTATTTCATTTATTTACTGGACATACTGTACTTTGCAAAGGGGATGT
The DNA here is from genome assembly GCA_947044405.1 of Leptodactylus fallax. Lineage (NCBI taxonomy): Eukaryota > Metazoa > Chordata > Amphibia > Anura > Leptodactylidae > Leptodactylus > Leptodactylus fallax. The sequence goes on along the minus strand of CAMRHE010000073.1, from coordinate 1,836,471 downwards.
ATAAGCAAATCCGAACATTAATATGACAGGTGATCCTAAGATTCCTGGCGAACATTTGATTTGGTGGGAAATAACATGTTTCACCATACATTTCTACTGCTTTGGTCTCTACAGGAGAAAATTAGAATACCAAATGAATGAATGTAAGATAGACAGGCTATGTCTAATAGACTGAGAATAACTGTTTGTGAACCATTCATAGAGTTAGGGGGTGTTCACACGTAGGAATTTGACTCTAAATTTGAGGCAGAATCTGCCTCAAAGTCCCCCTTAAATTCAGCCTGAAATCCCCCTACCATTCATTTCAGTGGGAGGCAGTAGCTGATTTTTTTTTCTGCTAGCGGAAAAAATAAGCATCCTGCTCATTCTTCAGGTGGATTCCGCCTGAGAACTCCTATTGAAATTAATGGAAGACAGAAAATACACCTTTTCCATTGGTGCGGAAATGGATGTGGAAATGGACACAGAATTGGATGTGGAATTTGTCAAAATCTGCTCATAGAAATTGGAATTTGGCCCTGTTAAATAAAGGCAAAATACAGTCACACTCTTCTCCAAATTCTGCATCAAAATTTTTTTTTGACAAGCAGAGAAAATGTGCCTCAAATTCCTGAAGCAGAAATTTTCTGCTTGACAAATTCAGCAGCAAATTCCTACATGTGATCACCCCTTAAGAGTCCTGTGTGGAGGATTCCCTTCTATGATGTCTATATCCAGGCATATTTCCTTATTGATCAACCCCTTCAGAAACAATATAAGGCAGAAATCATACATTCAGTTTCACCAATTTGTGGCAACAATATGTTTTTGTAGTTTTAAATTCCAGCCTAAGGTTTATATCGAACATACAAGGATTTTTTTTACAGCATTTGTGGCGTTTTTTTACTCAAAGCAAGAACTGGATCCACAAAAAAGAATACCTATAAAAGAAAGACTGATATCTCTTCTCACTTTTGGATCCACTCCTGTAATTGATGCAAAAAACTTCCACAAAAATGACGTGTGATTTCAGCCCTATTGTTTAAGGGGTTTTCCAGGTTAAAATAATGGATGATTGTTTCTAAGGATAGGTCATCGATATCAGATCAGTTTTTTTCATGGATAGTACAAGGCCTGAAAAGTAGTTAATGTGAAAAGGTATAATACATGTTTTAATATTGAGTACTTATAATAAGTTTTTAATATCTTGCTTTCTAATTGAAGGCATTTAGTGCAGTTTGTGTCCAGAAAAAAATCCAATAGGTGGTCGCCATCTAACTTGTTCTAAGGATGGAACTATTTGTCTAGGTAAACCTACTACATCAGCTTGAAGACTCTGTGTATATATACAGTGCCTTACAAAAGTATTCGGCCCCATTGAACTTTTCAACCTTTTGCCACATTTCAGGCTTCAAACATAAGGATATAAAATTTAAATTTTTTTGGTGAAGAATCAACAACAAGTGGGACACAATCGTGAAGTGGAACGAAATTTATTGGATATTTTAAACTTTTGTAAAAAATAAAAAACTGAAAAGTGGGGCGTGCCAAATTATTCGGCCCCCTTAAGTTAATATTTTGTAGCGCCACCTACAAAGTAGTAGATAATTGTGAAGTGGAATGAAAATGATACATGGTTTTCCAAATTTTAATCAAATAAAAATTGTTTCTAAAGGGGTTGTTCAGGAATTTGCTGAATTTGTCAAGGAGAAAATTTCTGCTTCAGGAATTTGGTTGTGAAATGTGAAAAAGTTCAAAGGGCATGAATAATTTTGCAAGCCGCTGTATCTATAGTATATAATAAAGAATTAAAACTGCATCTGTAAAAATTAACATAGAAAAGTATGGTTAAGAATGTGGTTTAACTGTGCTTTCCCTTTGTTGGGAGAGAATAGCAAAATGAATTGAAGAGACCTATGGCACAAATCAATTGACAGTCTGTTCTGTTTGCCCATAATTGGACATAAGGACATGGATACTAGATGATAACTTTTTTTTACATATAGAAAAGCAGAGAGCGAAAAAAGTGCAGCTTTCTAACAGAATGTTCATTACTATTGTTTGTTGTATTGATTTCTGACCATTATATTTTATATTCCAGATCCTGTACTGCCTGTCTCTGAGGTATCAATGTGCACAAAAAGAACAGGTCAATTACATTTTCAGCTTTGCTATATCTGTATCTTCCCTGCACTGCTCAGTGCCTTGAGAGTATTCAAGGGGCATGTACAGAGAGTGATTTCTCATTAATCACTTTCTACTTTTAACACTGTTGTCACTACTTTATGCTTAAAAGAAAAGTAAGGAATAGGCACATTAGTTATTACTGTCAGTGATGTCATTTGTTTTGTTAAATTCATTCATTTTAAGGCCTGTTACATGATTTCATTTTGCTTTAATTGCTTTTTATATGCATATACAATATTTCATTAACTGCACAGTAATATGGATACTGTCTATAGTTTGCTATGCATTTATGCAGTATACAGTATAATGCTTCTTTCTCCACCTCCAACAAGTCCAGCTCTTTACATCAATTAATAGCTGCTGCTCCTCTGATTCTAGCACAGTTGGGATTTTTTTTTCTCTAGCCCCCACTATGCTAGCTCCTGAGCAATCAGTGCTGTTGGTTTTGCCTGATATTTTACTCAGTGGCTGTACTGTCAGGTGGGCAGTGTCAGGAGCAAGGCAGAAGGTGTGATTAAGAGCTCGATCTAACATTGTCCACCTCTGATTGGAGCTCTGACTCACACCCTTGTCTGCTCCTTCCTGACACCACACACCTGACAGTACATAGTCTAAGTAGCATATCAGGCACCAAAACTAACAGAACTTATTACTCAGGAACAGTGGGGGCTAGAGAAAAAAACCAAGTGCGCCTATTAAAAGATGCTAGGAACTGAAGTTGGTGGAGGTGGTGAAAGGTCCTCTTTTATATGAATGTTACAATATACTGTATGCCATATAATTGTTCAGAATTATATTGTAAGGTAGGGTTTGGGATTTACAAGCTTTTTATGTTTACACAGTACTTTTCTTGGCTGTTTTTGGCTTCTTGTTACTGTTATCCAAAATGAGAGCACTTAATAACTGTATCATATACACATACCCTATTATCTGGTTTATACATAGCCAATAAATACCTACTCTGAGTAACTTTCTAGTAACCTAATGGGAATATCCAAAGATAGAAAAAAATATGGCAAAAGGCTCTTAAAATAGGTCATCAATTATAAAGCCTGGAAAATCCCTTTAAATGTGAAGTCATGTTAAACCTGGATACATCTGTATGAATAAATTGACAGCTGGGTGTTGCCATTGACCTTGTTAATAAGTTATCTCCCTAGTGTGTCTCACATTGTGTAGGGACATGCCCCATTGGCATGTGGAATTGTAACAATTTGTGCATTTGTTTCCAGGAGGAACAATATAGAATTGCGAGAAAACTGCAGAATTGTTGTAACTAAAACAGACAACTGTGGACAGCTGATAGCTCCTCTTCAACCATTAAAGGAAGTTGTCATGGATGTTACGTCTGTTGTTGCTGCTTTAAAGTTGCCGGGTCAACATAAAGAAGGATTGGTGGTTGCTGCGTTAAGGTTGCCATGACAACATAGGGAAGCTTCCCGAGCAGGCCTATATAAACCACTCCTTCATCACTCAGCTTTGCTGGCTAATCAGTTTTCAACTTCCTGCTAAGCGCCTGACTATGATTTGACTACTCCTATACCTGACCTCTGGCTGTGTTCTTGGATTCCTCTTTGTCTTGCGATTTTGTTCTGGCATTCCTGATTGGTTCCGACTATTGGCTTTGTTTCCCGGATTTGTCTTCGTCTCGTGATTTGGATCTGTGTTGCCCTCCTCAGCTGCTGACTCGTGATTGACGACCATTCTGTTTTCTCTGTCCCTGTGAGTAGTGTGTGCGGATTTGGTGTAGATTTCTGCTGCAGTGCATTTATTTGTGATACACTTTCTGTTCTGGTAACAGTTCCGGTCTTCAGATTCAGCGAAAGCCCATCTCTACTTGCGAGGAGCTCTGGTGAAGGCATCTGAGAACGGTCTTGGCTCGCAGTAGTGTTTTGCCTTTAAGTAGCATTTTCTACTGCTCGCAGTTGTCAGCCCTTTTCTGCCGCTGGTCTCCTGTAGACCAGTACATTTCTTAACTTGCATCTGAATCATAACAGAAGTGGCCTGGTTCAGGCCAACTTTTCTTTGTTTTTCAATTTCTGCATTTCAAAATCTATAGCTTTTTATTTTTCAGTCAATGTAGCCATGTCAGAGCTTTTTGAGTGATGAGTTGTATTTTAGATGACACTAATTTGGGGTACATGTAATAGTTTGCTTATTTAATTTTTGGGTGTGGACAGCATGAACAAAAATGCAATTCCATCATATCTTTTGTTTGTTTATTTTTAAGCTTACTCTGCATTAGAAAATGACATGGTAACTTTTATCATTCGGTCATTATGATTATAGTGATACCATATTAATATAGGTTTTGCTATATTTTACTACTTTTATTAAAACCCCTTTTGATGAATTTGAGGGGGTGCATGTTTCTGCCACCATTTTCTAGTACTTATGACTTTTTGATCACATGTTATTCTTTTATTGGAGTGAAGGAGAGGTGAGAAAAAAAACAACAATTATGACTCTATATAAAAAGATTTGCTACTTTTTATATGCCATTTCCAACAATATTCTTTTCAAATGGCTTATTTCCTCCACTTTCTCTAGAAATAACCCCTAGAACTTATAGACAAAGAGCCATTGGAATAGTTGTGAAACATAATCTACATTATGAGAACATAAAATGCCTAGCAGGTAAGAAAGCAATCTCAGTAATAAGAATACATATAGAAATCTCTCAGCATTTTTACTGTTGTGACCTCATTAAATTACCTGATAATCAAATGTGAAATTTACATATTGTATTCATATCCTTTGTTCTTATTTCCCTTTAATCTTGACATTCCCCCGTGGGATAACCTACTTCCTGTTTTTTTTTTTCTTATAGACAATTGTGTCAGCTGTAGTCTCATGTATACTAAATACAATACAAATTCCCTATGAGCATAAGACGGCCTTTTAAGCTACGATACAAATAGATATGAAGTTGCAATTTGATGTGGAGACTGGAAATAAAATAATTTTATTTAAAAAAAAAATCCTTTCTTGCAGGAAGCTGGAAATAAAAATTAGCAAAATGTACATTAAATTGTGACTTACTTTGTAACAAACTTTGCATAAATCAATAATACAACCAAATATAAAAAATCAGAAAAAATACTTCTTTCTCCACTTATCGGCTCTTTTTCTGTTGCCCCTTCCTCCAAAACTGACTTTCACTCTGAAATATCTGCTTAATCAATATAATAAATATCTTTGTCCTGGAAAATACCTTAAAAATGAAATATTGCAGTACCTTTTTTTTTCAAAATTGCCTTGTAGATGGACATTTGTAAAATTCACAATAGCATATATGTTCTTTTCAAACTCAACAAGAGCATTTTTCAGGTAGGATGCTTCCTATCTTATGAGGAGATGCAGTCCCCCTCATAAATCATATGTATCCCCCCTTCATTGTGGAAAGTGGCAAGGACAACATAAGATGTCATTTGCAACAATTTTTGTCACTTTTTTTTACACCATAAAAGTGTCATAGGGTCTGAAAAAATACCAATGATGTATTTTTTTTCAAATAAATTTATATGGGAACTATTTTTTTATCAACTGTAATTGACTAGAAGAGTCTTAGCTGCTGTGCAGAGGTACAGAAAAAGCTTGGATGGAGGTTCAGGAAGTATGTAAGTGGGTCCAGAGGAACTCCTTGGAGGAAGAGTGTATCTGTCACCCTGACCTCCCCACAGAAACCCAGGATTAGAGGGCATTCCTAAAATATATGGCACAGTGTGCCCATCACATTACAACAGCCCAGCACTCCGAGGGAATGGTTGGGTTCAAAGTATGCAGAAGAGCAGGGCTGTGATACCAATGCATTAGCAGCTTGTACTGGGTTTCCCTGAAGGTCACACACTGGGAGGATTTCATAGCCTGGGACCACACAATCTGCCACTGTCCTGGGGAGATAGGTTTGCCCACCGACTCCTCCCACCTGGACATATATCTATGAATAGGAGGTGAGCTACCATCGGGAGAGGAGAGGAGATGGTAGATAGATGAGATAAGACCTCTAGTAGAGGTCCCCGTTCGACTAATCTTCTCAAAGGTAGAGGGGAGAGTAACAGTTAAAGACCCATGGAGTGAGCAAACAAAGAGAACTACCTGTTGATAATGGAGCCATTCTGTGGCAGGGAGATTCATGGTAGAGGTGAGGTAGTCAAAGGACCTGAGCTCCAACGTCGCAGAGTTGACCATATCTGTGAGCTGAAAGAGGCCTGTCCTAGACCACACTTTAACCATAGCGGATGAGAGGCCTTCATGCAAAACAGGGTTAAATAAGATAGAGACCATTGAGGAGCGATTAGATGCCAAAAGAAATAAGCATTGACAAAGAGGCCAAATAGTTCTAGTGAAATGAATGGGGACAAGCAAGGGAAGGGAGGGGATATGGGAACTAATTTTAACATCCTTCTAGAGGAAAATACAGCTGGGCAGATTTATTCTATGCCATGTACAACAGTTATCTGGCATACAAGGCATAAAAAAATCAGGTTTTGTGCAAAAGTTTGCAACTTTTTTCTTTTTTGCTCTGTCCATTCCACTTTCATGGATCTGGGCATGGCCTGGGTGGTATACTAGATTTATTATCATTTACCCATTTTACTGGCTTAAATAATTCCTGAAATCTGCACCAGATTTCAGTGCAGGCGCATAATTCGATAGATGGTGCCCCTGATTAATGAGGAGACAAAACCAGAATCTCCCGGGCCTTAGTACAAGATCTGTAATGGGGAACCTACATACATTGTGCCAATTAGAATAGTGGTATATTTTGTGACATAGGGATCTTTGGGGGCCCCTCAGGGTTCAGGGCCCAGTAGCAATCTCCCCCAGTATCTCATGGAGTTACCATACAGGGGCCTATACCATGCCTTGACTCCTAGGCATTTTCAATGTCATGTGCAATAATTCAGCACGAGTTGATGATTTGATGATTTCTCAGTTGGAGAATTGTCCACTTTTTATTAACGTTCTAAATATACATTTCCTTCAGAAAATTAAATTGCCATAGACAATATATAATCTAAAATTATCATCCATAATAAATGTAACATTGAAATAATCACAAATACAACTTCAGCTGCTTTTCCTTGTGGGAGTCACATAATATAGAAATGTTGCATGGACCATTGAAAGTGAAACAATTGATAAATACTTCTCTGAACATTCCATTGTGTGAGGTTCTCATATGAACTATTACATTGTAACAAAGCAATTAATAATGTGTAGCCTTGCTCTTAGCAGCTGCCTGGAGCAGATTGGATCATTTGTGAAATCTGCTGTAGTAAGCAGTAATAAATGTAATTAACAGAGATATTTAAACTTTTTGCTTACAAAGTAATTGGTTTGGGATTGAAAAAAAAGGAGCCTATGATGAAGTTAGTCAACCGTTCCACGATTCCTTCATTGGTATTTTATAATATTTTAATTCTCTACATCAAAAGCCGAGAAATTTGAAATAATGAAAATTAAACTGAAATGTATCTAAATATATGTAAATGTATGATATCTCTAAATATCATTAAACTAAGTGAGTTTTTCAACTTAGGAAGCAAAACCATATTCTATTTGATGCTCAGAAGTTATTGTCCCACTGTGATATACTTATGAAGGCGTGAGGCATGTAAAGATGTGCTAATACACATGTATATGTACTAATAATAATATATATGTACTAATATGTTCTAACGTAAAGGGTTTCTCTAGTTCAGAAAATCCATTGTTATATGTGCAGGGTAGAATTAGGAGTGGGAGAATGATGGGGACAATTGTACCCTTGAGTTGGCCTGGCTGGAAATTCAGTAAGACAGATGCTAAAGCCAGAATAACCTTTCCTGACATGTTGGCTGAGTAGCGTCCATAGGGTTCCTATGTGACTCCAGTCTACCTTTGCATGTCCACCAACAACTATTAGGGAATTCTACTTAGCCAGAATGAAGAGCAATTACAATTTTCCATGTTATTATCTATATAAAAAAAAAAAAATCCTAAAATTCCTCTAGTTCTGACTCTGGCACTAAGACATGAAGGTGTGCTTCATCACTGTGTTAGCCATGTTTTCCATGTACACATTGATCCACACATCTGTGTGCATTTAGCCTAAGCCAGCTGACACTACCTGTTCTGTGGGAGATTTCTTTGCAGCAGCCCTCTCACTTATCAGCACACTTACAATCACAGCTGAGGAAACAGGAAGTCACAGATTATGTTAGGCTTAGTGGCAAGAGTTGGAATTGAAAGATTTTTAGGACTTTTTGAAATAACTCAGAAAATGAAATACGACATCATCAAAAACTCTTTAAAAATATATTTAACATAAAAACATGATTTAGACCAAATCTACTACCACAAAATCAATATATGCCGTTGGAGAGGCAGATAGTGACATACTGAACATACCTTTTCCGACAAAATAAAATTATAATCCATATGCAAATAAGGTGTTTGGTGCAGCTGAATCTTTTCACCTGCAGTTGCCAAATCTTAATATAAAGATTGAAAAGTCAATGTGCAGTGACCACAGATGAAGATGACTGTTCTGTCAGTCATGACTACACTCCAGGTGCAATGAAGAACTCATTTACATAATCCATAATTGAATAAAAAATTGATTTTCTCAGCAGTAAAATTGTACTTTGACACAAAAAAGTTAGGTTCAACATGACACTATTGTCCCCTAAAACAGTACATAAACGTTATAAAAGTGATTTTTGATGTTGGTAAACTCCCTTTAAAGACCTATAGTTTCAATATAGTAAAATATAGTTTACCTTGGAAACTTATATTTGAGAAAACAGTGTGAATGTCCTTAGTACATTATGTCTATATCCCTTGTAGATCTATTGTACTCATTCCACTTAGCTTAAAGGCAATTTTAAAAACATTTTTAAGACAGATAACTGCCCTAATAGCATCAATACATGATATTCTATGGGGACATTTACTATGGTGCCTGAAGCCTAAGGATTTCGGTGCACAATGTTTCACCTAGTTTTAAGCTATTATTTCCAACTAACACGACAAGGGTTAGGCAAAAATGTGTCAAAACTGCACCAAAGTAAGTCATTTACTATGAAGTATAAACTTAGATCAAACAATCTAAAGATACACCAGGTTTATCACGTAGCATCAGCCACTGTAATAAATATGGAGCATCTTCGGACAACCTAAGTTTGCACTATCTATTAGTAAATGTGGGCCTAAATGTTTATTATTAGAGAAATGTTCTTTACCTTAGCTTTATGCCTTTGTAAAGCAGCCCAGTGTTAGATTGGGTTGCTTAGGCCCCACCAGGAGAACTCATTGCGGGGGGCCACTATACAGCTACATGCAAATATTACCTGACACTTGTTTGCAAATTCCTGAAATGTTGCCAACATAAATGTATTTTTCAGTATTCGCTTGCTGCTTAGCCCTTGGCTCTGACTGTTCCTATCTTGGGGTCATGTCAGTAGCTGCTGCCTGACTCTTGCCTTGAACTAGGGCCCTCTTAGATCTGCCAGCCAAAGGTTTGTGCCCACACAAAAGCAGGCAGCAGAAAAACGTTGCAAGATGATTGGTGATTGGGGCCCCTGCGGTGTGAATGACAAGATGGGGTCCAAGCAGGAAAGATACTGTTTGGCCTTACTCTGCACCTAGATGCCATCTCAGCCGCCCAGTGTGTCTACAGTGTATAAAAATAACCTGGGTATTATACTATCACATAGCCTGGTTCAGGGGTCCTCCTGGAGATTCACCTGTGGGCCAGTCCAAGACTGAGGCAACCCTTATGTAAGGGAAGGAAAAAAGTGTAAGAATGCTTTAACAAAAAAAAAAAAAAAAACTCATGGTAATTATGTCATGATCACATATAGATATTTTACTACTTGAGCTGACACATACAAGTTATCATTATCATTTACAATGCCTGCGGGGGTAATTTTCACTGTACTCAGTAGCAGTAATCGTGAGAAAGTGACAAACAGCCAACAAATGGGGACAAAGCTTCTTTAATAGTTTACTTCCATGAGTGCCTTTAATGTGCTTGTAACAATAAGTTGGCTTTGATATGTTTCCCCGATGAATATTTCTATGCAGCAGATGGGGTCTTACTGTGAAGCTGATCCATGGGCACGCCATTCTGACTGCTCAGCCTTAGAAGTGAAATGATAGCCTTCTAAATTTAATGTGAATTATATCTGATATCAAAGAGCCTTATTGTGCTAGAAAACATTGCCATTGTATTAAAATTGTTTTAATTATGTTACTGCGAGGATGTTTTTTTTTTTTTTTTATTAAAAAAGGGACTGTTTATTATTCTACTAGTCAACCCAGGGATAAGGGATATGTAATGACTAATGCACTCTACAAGCATTTTTCATTTTTATGTGACACAATGTGTACAAAGACAAGACTGCAGTAGGGAAAAGGACACCGATGCGACCAAGCTGCTCAATCGCAACTAATTTGATGGTTAAGCATAGCAATATCCTTTTGGCAAAAAAGTAAGACTGATTTTACATGACAGAAGACAGATTTCATGAACATTCTGAAACTCTTCAGTAAAAAGAATTCTTATTAATCTTGATTTTGTATGTGTTCAGAAATAACCTGGGTATAAAGTTTTAATTTTTTTTCCAGAAAAAAATTCCAGAGAAAAGATTTAACAATTTTTTTTTTTTTTAACAAGAAATATATGCTATGCAGAGCCTGCTTTCCTAGTCAGTATTTTGGCTATTTAAATAAGAATATAGATAATATTCAGCAAATATTTTACCACTAGCGAATTATAATAAAGCCTTTTGGGGGACTCATGGCCACCCAAATTTCTTAAAAATTTTGACAAGTACAGGTGCATCTCAATAAATAAGAATATCTTTGAAACGTTTATTTCTTTCAGTAATTAAATAAAAATAGTGACCTCCTATATTTTCTAGATTCCTTACATACAGAGTGTTCTATTTCAAGTGTTTTAGTTCTGTAAATGTTGATTATGGATTACAGGTAACGAAAACCCAAATCTAAGAAAATTTGAATATTGTAAAAAGTTCAGTATTGTAAATTCAGTGTCACCTGCCAAGGTTTCCTAAGCCTTTAAATGATCCCTCAGTCTGGTTCAGTAGGACACACAATCATGGAAGACGCTGATTATGAATTGTATTACTGAATTACTGAAATGAATGAACGTTTCAAAGATATTCTAATTTATAAAGATGCACCTATATATTCCACATAGCAGTGGCCTGCAGTGGCAGTAAAATTTTACATGTACCTGTAAATAAATGCAAAGCTGCAACTTGTCTTTCCATAAACAAGGGGGCAGCATCACTGTGTGGGCAGTGCATGCCTAGTCGTGGCGTAGTGAGGGAGCCTACTGTTCTTTCACAGTGAAGTCCCCCCTCCTCTACCCTTTGGCCATTAAAAATAAAATTGTCTTTGTCTACACTCACCTGATCCCTGGGTTTGGCAGCATCTTGGGTGCATATTGTACGCATTGCATTTTCAATGTATAAACCCAACCTGACAATGTGAATTGAATGAGCATTCCTATGAATTATCAGCCCAGAGCTCATGGAAGTCTTTATCTGCCCTGATCACCAGCTTCTTCTCACATTTATGTTTTACCTATCTCAAATGTATTCTGACAATGTGATATAGGAAGAAGGTTTAGATCTGGTTATCTCTGCCAATGTCACAATATCCATCTTGACCCAGACCCCACTTATCTAGTAAAAGATCTTTTCTCCTATGTCACTACTAATACTCTCCTTGATCTTCTTCAGTCTGGATTCCCCTCAATGTACCCTACTGAAACAGCAGTTAAAAGTGCAGAACTGACAAAGGTCACTCCTCTGGTCACTTTTCATGACGCTCTGCTGCTTTTGACATGATTTATTACCCTTTATTTTTCAGTGGTTGTCCTCCTTCAGACTGTTCTGTTTTCTCCTAGCTGTCTAGATGTCTATTAATAGTATTTCCTTCCATGGTAGTAACTCATTTTTCATTGTGGTGCATTACATTTCAGTATTGGGCCAGCCTCTTACCTTGATCTACCTTTCCTGGCATGATCAGCAGTTTTTGCTACTAACATCCCCTGTATGCTATTGGCACAGTACATCTGTCCTCCTGTCTTCATACGAAGCACGTCAGGCTTTCTCTCCATAACCTCACACCTGTATGTATTCTCTAGTACTTTGCCTGATGTACTGTTTTAAAGGTTCGTAGGTGAATCATTAACCCATAAATACCTAGAGCAGCTTGGCTCTTTAACTACTTCAGTACCGGGCTATTTTCCCTGATTCACGGCCAGACACATTTCTGTTTTTTTTTTTTTCATTCATGCAGTTTTGAGGGCTTTACCAATTTTTTTCTTTGGGTTATTCAAATAATTTTTGCGCCTTTTTTGGTGATAAATAGGGATTTATTTCTACGTTGTTTTTATTTTTATATCTGAGAAAATGTAAAACAAACAAGAGGGGGAATATGTGTTATTTTTCACAACACATTAGTGCTACTAAAAAACAACTTAAAATAGTTTTCACTTTCCTACGACCCAGCTTCCTAGCAGTCATGTGTCTGTCAGGTCAGATGGTAGCCACATCATTGCAGCTTCCACAGCTGTGCACATGGTCGGTGAGGCAGGGACGGTAATAAACCATCCCTGCCTTCCCATTCCTAAAGCTGCACAATTTTGTGCAGCAGGCTAACCTTGCAAGGATGTACCTATACGGTAGACCGCCCGGACGTATATAGTCTATGGGCGGTCCGGCATTGGTTAAGACTATGGACTATGTGTAGCAATATTGGCTTTTACAGTACTTATTTGTGATACATGTAGGACTACACAATCCCAGATATATGCTAACCATGCAACTCAAATTTAGAAAGATAACACAGAAATATAAAAATTTAGCAGAACATTTATGTAACTGCCTTGGTCCTCATTCACATCTGCTGAAGCACAAGTGTTGCAAAACTCCAGTATAAGTCATTGGGGACCAAAATATCAAAATGCAATCTCTTTGTATCTTTGTGATCTATAGAATAGGTCATCAATATCAGGTTGGTAGGATGCCAACCCTCAATATCTCCTCCAAAATTCTGATTAACAGGGCCACAAAGCTCAGTTAAAGAACAGCATTGTACATTTTACAGAAGTTGTGTCTTTTACTGCAGCTGAGTCCCATTCATTTCAATGAAAATGAGCTGCAGAAAAACCATGCGACTGGTGTAGGTGACATCACAGTCACTAAGAAGGAGCCATAGTGCTTGAATGAGCACTGCGACACCTTTAATCAGCAGATCAGCGGTGGTGCTGGGAGTACCACCGTTAATCTGATATAGATAAGGATATCTCAACAAAAAAGTCTCTATCAACATTTCTATAAAAAATGGTTTCTAGCACAGGCTGATACAGTTATTAGGTATTCAATCATTAACAAAACTCCATAAAAGCCATCAAAAGGACACAAGATCAGCAGTCATTTTGCTTCCTGCTGAGTTCCATGGAGTAATAGAACTTTTAATGAACTACACAGAGCGAAAACAGCAATATAAAGGAACTCCACTTTTAGGGCAAACGTTGCTTCTGTACAAATGATTTAGGCTAAATCTTAATCCAGACCAAAGAAACTCAAACAAAGTCAAAGGTCTTAGAGATCTCAAAAAAGTATGCAATTTTATTGGTGAAAATTGGTCAAATACAATTTCAAAGACTTGCCTTAGTACATAATTTATTGTAGGTTTAATTGCTATTACTAATGTATGCCCTCTAGTACAGATTTAATTGAGTACCATAAAGAATAATGATTGATTGAAAAGTCTACTGTGTTAAGCAATTCTTTGGTAAAAGGTTATAGATGTCATATAATAGTCTGCTGAAATATATAATTAGAGAAATGTGACACGTGCTAGAAATTATGTACAACATTTCAACATAATAAATCTTTATGACCTCATAGCTAACGTACCGTAAGTCATTTAGTGGGTTATGAACTATGTAGTTCATATTCCAAAAGAAGGAACAAGAAAGTTGTTTGTAAAGATAATATCACGTCAGGCTTGTAAAGTTGATTTTAAAATGCAATTCAAATGGGGAACAAGTTGATCTAAAATACAATACTATAGTGGCATGCAGGAAACATTTCATAATATTTAGATGTAAATTTGGGTTACCTTGCTATTTTTAAAAAAATAAAATTCTTCTGTAGTCTGGGTTAAATACTAAAAGGAACCAAACACTGTTAGCTTGAGAAAAAAAAAAAAAAAAACATCAATCACATTCAACTTTTTTTTTTTTTACATACACAGTAGTTTGATCTAGAGCAGGGGTCGGCAACGGCAGCCCGAGTCCTCATCCAGCAGTTTCGTTCGGACCAGACACGGCCGAAACGAAACTGCTATTATTATACTATGAGGTCTCTTCAGACCCCCGAGTATAATAAGCGGAACGCCCGGGGAGGTGTTGAATCATAAAAAACAATGTTACTCACCATTCCACGCTCTGCAGCCGCTCTTTGGGCGCTTCTGCCTGAAGTCAGCTGACAGGGCCTCAGGTGTCACGTCTGCGTCTGACGTCATTACGCATAATGTCGCCTCGTGACCCCTGAAACCCAATGAGCGGTCGCTGACTACAGGCAGAAGCACCCGAAGAGAACACAGAGTGGCTGCGGAGCGTAGTATGTTGAGTACATTGTTTTTTTATGTTTGTCACCTCTCTTCGCCCTCCACTTATTATACTCTGTGGTCTATTATACTGTGGTCTGAAGAGACCCCACAGTAAAATAATAGCTAGTGAGTGGCACAAATTGGAATATTATGAAAGTTACAATATTATACCGTGTGCAGGGGCCACTATGGAACATAATACCGTGTGCAGGGGCCGCTATGGAACATAATACTGTGTGCAGGGGCCACTATGGAACATAATACCGTGTGCAGGGGCTGCTATGGGACATAATACCGTGTGCAGGGGCCACTATGGAACTTAATACCATGTGCAGAGGCCACTATGGGACATAATACTGTGTGCAGGGGCCTCTGTGGGACATAATACTGTGTGTAGGGACCACTATGGGACAAATACCGTGTGCAGAGGTCGCTATGGGACATATACCATGTGCATGTGCAGGGGCTGCTATGGGACATAATACCGTGTGTAGGGGCCGCTATGGGACATAATACCATATTTAGGAGCCGCTATGGGACATAATACCGTGTGCAGGCGCCGCTATGGGACATAATACCGAGTGCAGGGGCCACTATGGGACATAATACCGTGGGCAGGGGCCTTTATGGGACATAATACCGTGTGCAGGGGCCGCTATGAGACATAATACCATGTGCAGGGGCCGCTATGGGACATAATACCATATGCAGGGGCCACTATGAGACATAATACCGTGTGTAGGGGCCGCTATGGGACTAAAACCGTGTGCAGAGGCCGCTATGGAACATAATACTGTGTGCAGGGGCCGCTATGGGACATAATACCATGTGCAAGGGCCGCTATGGGACATAATACCGTGTGCAGGGGCCGCTATGAGACATAATACCATATTTAGGAGCCGCTATGGGACATAATACCTTGTGCAGGGGCCGTTATGGGACTAATACTGTGTGCAGAGGCCACTATGGGACATAATACTGTGTGCAGGGGCCGCTATGGGACATAATACTGTGTGCAGGGGCCGCTATGGGACATAATACCGTGTGCAAGGGCCGCTATGGGACATAATACCGTGTGCAGGGGCTGCTATGAGACATAATACCGTGTGCAGGGGCTGCTATGGGAGGGCATAATACCATATTTAGGAGCCGCTATGGGACATAATACCGTGTGCAGGCGCCGCTATGGGACATAATACCGAGTGCAGGGGCCACTATGGGACATAATACCGTGGGCAGGGGCCATTATGGGACATAATACCGTGTGCAGGGGCCGCTATGAGATATAATACCGTGTGCAGGGGCCGCTATGGGATATAATACCATATGCAGGAGCCGCTATGGATCATAATACTGTGTGTAGGGACTGCTATGGCTGTGGGACATAATACCATGTGCAGGGACCACTATGGGACATTTTTCTGTATAACGGTGTGTTTTCTGTATTAAGGATGTGTTTTTGCACAGAAAACTCAGGCTTTGTTTTTTTTGGGGGGCAAAAATGCACCAGTTTTACATCAAAGTAAAAGTTCCAGTGGCCTCAGAATATAGCTGCATCCAGATACATAGTGTGTTTCCACCATAAGGTGATGCCATATGGTGCTCCTGGACACACACATTTACCACTAATTGGGGGCTGCACATGGACTTTCATTGTTTCTAATCGGAAAGTACAGGAGCGTTCCAGGAAATAGCAGTAAATGCATGTGTCCTAAAGCATCTGGTGGCAGAACTTCTGTGTTATGGTTTGTGGTATATGACTTTAGTTTAGGGGTCGTCAGACCTATTATTATTATTATTATTGACCGGCACTCCAAGTACCTCATCTTTGATTTTTTAATTAAAATCGGCACGCCAAACAAAAAAGGTTGCCTACCCCTGATCTAGAGCAAGGAACCACTTCCATCACCACCACCACAACCCCACAGAGTCATTGTAGCCAATTTTGAGGTCAAACAATGAATTTTTTTTTTTAAAAACCAGTTGAAAAAGAAAAATTCAAAGAAATAATGGAAAGACCAAGGTAAAACCTTCAAATTCCGTCAATTTAAAGAGGACCTTTCACCACCTACACCACCAACTCCATTTCTTACCATCTGTTTATAGCTGCTGCTCCATTGATTCTGGCACGTTTTTTCTCTCGTCCCCACTGTATCTGAGCATTCAAAGCTGTTAGTTTTGGTGTCTGATATGCTACTTAGACTCTGTACTTTCAGGAGGACGGTGTCAGGCAAGAGAAGACAAGGGGGGTGATTCTGAGCTCTGACACTGGCTGCCTCTGATTGGAGCTCTGAATCACACCCCCTTGCCTGACATTGCCCTTCTGACATTACAGAGCTTAAGTAGCACATCAGGCACCAAAACTAACCGTGCATGTTGCTCGGAAACCGTTGAGAGAACATTCCAACTGTGCTGGAATCAGTGGTGCAGTGCCTATTAACAGATGCTAAGAACTTAATTTGCTGGAAGTGGTGAAAGGTTCTCTTTAAGGAAATAGTTCGAGAACCTGATTAAGGAGCTGTGTCTGCCTAGCCAAATTTGAAGAATCCATGAAGACAGACCCTGGTTACCAGAGACTATGTAGGATAGAAGAATGACATTTTATATTTCTATATTTTTATATTGTTTTTATTTTTCCATATTGAGAAAATGTAAACAAAAAAGAGTGGAAACACAGCAGTTTTTCACATTTTTCATGTTTTGTTTTAATAGCACAAAGTTCTTCTAAAAAAATGTTTTTGAATAGTTATCCCTCTTCATCACAGTCATTTTTATGTAGGTAATGAAGTAGGTCACCCGGTACTATAAACTGTGGCATGGGCATGTTTTGTCATAATAGACCTTGGAGGGGAATTTTAACTTTAATTTTTTTTTGCCGATTTCACCTGTAACTGGGGCTGATACAGTATCACCAGTAACAGGAGGAAGGCGGCCTCCTATGCTCTACTTTGGAGTTGCTATGTTTAAACTAGGACCTAGCAGCACATGGAATTCCTAGCCCCAGTGGTCAGGTGACATAAATGGGTTTTCCCATCTCAGGATTTCAGGTGCTCTCCTGTCTCCTCTCCCTTTTGCTTACTGGTTTTCAGCTTAGTCCAGCAGTGTGTTCTATGATATATATATATATATATATATATATATATATAAACAGTGCTGGCCAAAAGTATTGGCACCCCTGCAATTCTGCCAGATAATACTCAATTTCTTCCAGAAAATGATTGCAATCACAAATGCTTTGGTAATAATATCTTCATTTAATTTGTCTTCAATGGAAAACCACAAAAAGAATTGTCAAAAAGCCAAATTGGATATAATTCCACACCAAACATAAAAAAGGGGGTGGACAAAAGTATTGGCACCCTTTGAAAAATCAGGTGATGCTTCTCTAATTTGTGTAATTAACAGCTCCTGTTACTTACCTGTGGCACATAACAGGTGGTGGCAATAACTAAATCACACTTGCAGCCAGTTGAAATGGATTAAAGTTGACTCAACCTCTGTCCTGTGTCCTTGTGTGTACCACATTGAGCATGGAGAAAAGAAAGAAGACCAAAGAACTGTCTGAGGACTTGAGAAGCGAAATTGTGAGGAAGCATGAGCAATCTCAAGGCTACAAGTCCATCTCCAAAGACCTGAATGTTCCTGTGTCTACCGTGCGCAGTGTCATCAAGAAGTTTAAAGCCCATGGCTCTGTGGCTAACCTCCCTAGATGTGGACGGAAAAGAAAAATTGACGAGAGATTTCAACAAAAGATTGTGCGGATGATGGCTAAAGAACCTCGACTAACATCCAAACAAGTTCTAGCTGCCCTGCAGTCCGAGGGTACAACAGTGTCAACCCGTACTATCCGTCGGAGTCTGAATGAAAAGGGACTCTATGGTAGGATACCCAGGAAGACCCCACTTCTGACACAGAGACATAAAAAAGCCAGGCTGGAGTTTGCCAAAACTTACCTGAGAAAGCCAAAAACTTTTTGGAAGAATGTTCTCTGGTCAGATGAGACAAAAGTAGAGCTTTTTGGGAAAAGGCATCAACATAGAGTTTACAGGAAAAAAAAAAGAGGCCTTCAAAGAAAAGAACACGGTCCCTACAGTCAAACATGGCGGAGGTTCCCTGATGTTTTGGGGTTGCTTTGCTGCCTCTGGCACTGGACTGCTTGACCGTGTGCATGGCATTATGAAGTCTGAAGACTACCAACAAATTTTGCAGCATAATGTAGGGCCCAGTGTGAGAAAGCTGGGTCTCCCTCAGAGGTCATGGGTCTTCCAGCAGGACAATGACCCAAAACACACTTCAAAAAGCACTAGAAAATGGTTTGAGAGAAAGCACTGGAGACTTCTAAAGTGGCCAGCAATGAGCCAAGACCTGAATCCCATAGAACACCTGTGGAGAGATCTCAAAATGGCAGTTTGGAGAAGGCACCCTTCAAATCTCAGGGACCTGGAGAAATTTGCCAAAGAAGAATGGTCTAAAATTCCAGCAGAGCATTGTAAGAAACTCATTGATGGTTACCGGAAGCGGTTGTTCGCAGTTATTTTGTCTAAAGGTTGTGCTACCAAGTATTAGGCTGAGGGTGCCAATACTTTTGTCCGGCCCATTTTTGGAGTTTTGTGTAAAATGATCAATGATTTGACTTTTTTTTTCATTCTCTTTTGTGTTTTTTCATTGCAAGCAAAATAAATGAAGATATTATTACCAAAGCATTTGTGATTGCAATCATTTTCTGGAAGAAATTGAGTATTATCTGACAGAATTGCAGGGGTGCCAATACTTTTGGCCAGCACTGTGTATATATATATATATATATATATATATATATATATATATGTATGCATGTATGCGTATATGTATGTAGTGCACAAAAAGTGATGTTTATCACCAAACACAATTGCACATCTCAAAGATGTCAGGGTACCAAAAAACAATGGGGAACACTACTTCTATCCGCAACACAATTGTACATTTTAGAGATGGGGAGATACTGAAACACAATGGATAACTTTACCTTATCCAGTCTAATATTTAGGCAGCACAGAATTCAACAGCAAACTGAATTGTGAGCACAGCTCTGAATTATAATACAGGCTGTAGATCAGAAGATCTGTAATATAATGTTTCCAATTTCTTTGTAAATTAGCTTATAACGATATATAAACTTTGAAGTTCTGTTTGAAGGTATTCTGTGCTTAGGATCAAGCATATTAAACCAGTAACACAGTTACATAGGCCAGGCTCACCTGAATTTAAAGTCTTTTTCCCCATAAAAATCCATGCCTCTATTGCCAACATATTCATTTATTTCACAGTATGCAAATGAGCAGTATGAAGCACTGAGGACAGTTCCAATTCTCCAAACTGCTATGCCCCACAATGCTCTAATATGCTGGGGAGAACACAGGGCCAAGTGAAATTTCATCAGAGCTCCCTGATCCTGTTAGTCAAAGATAGGCGGGGGAAGGAGAGCGTATTAGAACAGTGTGGGGCTTAGCAGTTTGGAACAACCAAGCTGTTCTTGGTGCTCCAGATTGCTCATTTACATATTGTAATATAAATGAATATCTCGGCAACAAAGGCATGAATTGTCATTGTGGAAAAGGCCTTACATTCAGATGAGCTTCACCTATCTAACTGTATTGCTGGTTTAATATTCTTCACCCAGATGACAGACTCCCTTTAAAGGGAGTCTACCACCTCTCTCAAGCCTATTCAGCTGATTCAGCCGTCACCACTGTGTTATAGACCACATTACCACAAACATCATACCTTTGTTATGTATGACTCTTTTGTACATTTGGAAACAACTTTGTAGTCTTATGCAAATGAGACAGTTGGTGCAGTGAGGGCGGGCCTTCAGCTCCCTGGAGCACTACTTTTGCCATTTAGACCCCTACCATCGTCTGCCTGCACCATCCCATGCAGTGAGAGTTGATTCTTTCACATCCTATGACATACACCATCCCCCACTTGAGCAGCAAGTGCAGTGCTCCCAGGGATGAAAGCCCGCCCCCAGTACACCAACTTCCTAATTTGCTTAAGACTTCAGAGTTGTTTTCTCCACAGAAGTGACATAGATAAAAAAGGTATGATGTTCATCACTGTAATGTGCTCTGTAACACGGTGGAGAAAGTTGAATATGCTCGGGGATGTGATAGACTCCCTTTAATTGTGAATATATCCTTTTAGACAAACATACAGAAAAGATTTTTTAAACAATGTTGTTGGTAATTTAGAACCCAAACTTAATGCCAAAAGAAAAATTAGTCTTAAGTAGGTCTTGATCAAGGCAATGTTTCAAAGGCTGATCTAAGGACCTGAAGATGAGGTATGTTAAAGATATTTTAATTAAGGGATTAATGTTAAAGATGAATATTACTTACAATACAGTCTGTCAAAGACAAGTCGTCCACTTGAATTATACCTTATAAATCAATGAAGTAAGGTAAGGGATTTATTTTTCATACTGACTACTTAAAAACTCCATGAACTGTATTCTACAGTCTTGTCCTATTACATAAATCAAGGTTTCCAGTGATTAAAATACAGTCTCATTCTTACTGTTCTGTAGCTACCAATTTAATATAAGGAAAAAAAACCTTAATAACCAGGAAAGTCTGATTGTTCACCTCCTTAACCGGAATGTATCATCAGGAAATGACATTATGTAAATCTAATTTTAATTATATTTTATTTGGCCATGTTTATTAATATCTGGCCAATGAGGCACATACAATGAGATAGCATTTATAATAGCTTACTCTTCAGCTTTGCAATGTATACTGAGAGGGCAGAGCAGAGTAATACTGGAGACTTAGATAAGACAGTTCTGTAACATTATACATGGATAAGGTTCTGAATGGTGCCGTTCTCTCACTCCCTGCTCTTTGGGGGAGGGGTTGTAGTGTATTACACTTTCTTGGACATTAAATCCCACTTATTACATAAAGCTGTATTTTACAGCACAGTCTTTGTAGACGATACACAATACAAAGTACTGTAACTACAGCTATAAAAATAAAGTGCCTTATTTTTCTTTTCCATATATTTACTTTATTAATAACATGAAAATGAAATAGACAATTCATTCACTTTAAATGACCATCAGGCAGGAACTGAGGCCAAAGAGTTATCCTTGTTCTACTCACATAAAATATTTTAAATGACTATCTCCAACATGGCAAAATCAGGGGGAAAAATTGTCATTTTTCATGTTATTTTTTTAAATGCTGCAAAGTTAAAATGCTATAAAAAATAGAAGTGTTAATAGTTTGTAAATTAACAAAATAAAGTGAATGAACAAAAGACAAATCTAAATCCCATCAATATTTGGTGTGACCTTTGCCCTTTGCTTCCATCAATTCTTCTTGGTACACTTGCACACAGTTTTTGAAGCAACTTGGCAGTGAAGTTCTAAATATCTTGGAGAACTAAGCAGAGATCTTCTGTGGATGTAGGCTTGCTCAGATCCTTCTGTATCTTCATGTAATACCAGACAGACTGGATCAGATCCGTGGCTCTGTATATGTCATATCATTACTTTCAGGACTCATCCTCCCAAGGGTGGTCACACCAAATATTTTAGATTTAGATTTTTCTTTTATTCAATCACTTCATTTTGTTAATTGACAAAAATAAACTAACACTAATATTTTGGAAAGCATTCTTTATGTGTAACATTTATCCACACCTTCCATCTGTTATCGAAACCCAAACTGGGTTCAAAATCCTGATTGTCAAGTTGTGCCAAATTATTTATAATCCATATTGATATGTATATATATTGTGAGCTCACAGAGAAAGAACCAGCCTGACACACGCATGACCTTTTCTGACCAAAACAAACCACCTGACAATCACCTTTCATATCTGAGGGAAAAAACAGAATTCTTTTTACAAAGGACCAACCAAATGTAACTTCCCTTTTACTTACCACCAACACCCAACATCTTGAGCTGACATACAACGGAAGGGACAGAATTTTATCAAGAAACACTCTTACCGTTTTGCAGCGCTGCTATTCTGTCCATTCAGATGTGCCAATAATCTCATGACAGATCTTGGGCTTGGTGGGTTAACGGGTTGGTCCTTGATCTCAGCAGTGCCTCCATCTGTTATCCATATTTGTCAGTTCACCTCTCAGTACAGTATACTGGGGAAAATTATCAGAAAACCTAGGTGATACATGTGTCTTAACCCTTTCTTCTTGGGAGGTTTCATTTCAGTCTCTTGTGGAGAGTCAGAGAAATCAGCCGTAGTCCAGTCTGTCTATCTTGTTGAGCTGTCTGGTCGTCTTTCCTCATGTCTGTCACAATTGTCACAAATGGGAACTTCTGTCACTATCTCTTATATGTATAAAAATGAGTTTATGTCTATCTGTCTGTCCTTTATGCATGACCAAACGACTGGACCGATCCTCACCAAATTTGGTACACAGGTACATCAGGTGTCCGGGAAGATTTTAGACTGACAGCTCTCTAGGATGTACCGTTCCTGAGATACAGTATTCCCAAAAAATGACCTGCATTAGTATATAATACCTGTGCAAAGCTGGGTCGCCCTCCCCCGCACAAAGCGCATTCCTGCACGCACTATTATGCTCCATAGTGGCCTCTGAACACACAGTGGTCCCTTCACATAGTCTTATGCCTCATTGTAGATCACGCATGAACAATTATTAAGTATAATGATCGAAGACCCAGGGGAGGATACAAACATAAAAAACAATGTTACTTTCCTCTACCTGGCTACGGCACACTGCCCGCTACCTCTTCAATGTTGGACCAGATGTCACATGAGCCAGGCATGCGTTGCAACCCATAATGACGTCGGACTGGCCCACCGACGTCTGGGATGTCACCAAGGAGGCCTAAAGCCTGCCTGAGGGTAGGAGAGGTAAGTAACATTGTTTTTTATGTTCCCTCACCTCCCCTGGGCTTCCGGACATTATACTCTGGGGTCTGAAAAGACCCCACAGTATAATGATAGCAGTGTTTTTGGGGTTCGCAGGCTGCGGCCTTACTTACCGATCCCTGCTCCTGCTTACAGCCGCCTCCGCAGAAGGTGAAGCGCAGGCGGCCGTGAGTGGGGTAAGCAAATAGGGTCTGTAACCTGCTGGTGTTACAACAGCAGGTAAGGGCCTATTAAAAAAAAAAAAAAAAAATCCCCTGTGGCAGCCGCTATCACTGCTATCTCCATATTTACTCCACTGACTGGACTGCCATACTGGATTTCAGCATTCTTATAAATTGAAACGTTTTTAAACTACTCATGTCCCCTGCAGCAAAACACATGGCTGCTGCTCGAGCTAATGAAAACTCTCAGCAGACCCAAGCCTGTCTCCAATCTGAAAAGGTATGTCACAGACAACAGCGAGCTGCTGAAACTCCCTAGCAGACCCAAGCCCGTCTCTAATCTGAGAAGGCATTGTCAGCCACATGCACACAGCTGTACTCCATGTTTCCATAACAACCCAGCCATTTTTCTTCACTGCTGTAGGTCAGCTTTAAAGGGGCAGGGCACTGTGGATGACACTGTTACACAAGGTCACATACACACAGCTTTACTACAGGTTTTCCATAACAACCGATCACAGGTTTTTCACTGATATCCAAACTGAGATGCATATGATCACACAACGCTTATGGACCAATGGACCAGGTTTTCATAACAACCAAGCTATTTATGACCTGTATGAGTCAATAGCAGTTCGCAGGTCCTTAAATATTCAGTCATATGACGTGTATCAGCCAATATGAGTTCACATTTCACTTATCAGGTTTCCATAGCAACACAGCCATAAATAGACTGTATCTATACTAAACTACCATACTGGATGTCAAGTGCAAAACTGGCCAATTCTTATGGGGCCACTGCACAAACAAAAAGTGAAATATACTCGTGCGCCCCCTGGGTTCCCCCCTTCCCCCCCCCCCCCCCAACACCCCCCCCCCCCCCCCCCCCCCCCCCCCCCCCCCCCCCCCCCCCCCTGTTTTTTTTTTTTTTTCCCCCCCCTTTTCCCCCCCCCTTTCCCCCCCCCCCCCCCCCCCACCTTCCTTTTCCCCAGGCGCTCTGGCGCGCGCCCCCCCCGCCCCCGGGGCCCGCCCCCGCCTTGGGGCGTCCGTTCCCCCTTCCCCCTTTCTTTTTCTGCCGCCCCCGGGTCCTTCTGCTAGCCTTTATATATATATATATAGGTATATATCTGAGACCTTTTTGTTCCTTCCCCTGCTTGTTGCTTTTGTTTTCGTCTTTGGGTTGTTTGGGGCCCTGTCCTCTCGGGTTCTTTTCCTTTTTTTTTTTTGTTGGGGGTTTTTGTTTTGGTTGGTATAAGGTTTTTTTTTTTTTTTTTTTTTTTTTCCCCCTTTTTCCTTTTTTTTCTTTTTTTTTTTGGGTTGCCCCCTTTTTTTTTTTGGGGGCCCTTTTTTTGTGTTATATATGTAGTTTTTTTTGCCTTTTTCCTTCCTTAGATGTCACAGCCATGGAGACTATAGTGTTTCCTGTGACTTCAAAATAAATCTACCTTAACAATGAAAGGTCCTACAACTGGTCAATGCATTTCTAAACAAACACTGCATTATAAAGGTCAACTAGCAGGAAAACAGTTACTAAAAGGCAATTTTTCAAAGAAAGAACATTATAGGACTTGAAAGGTCTTTGCTATCCTCAGAGCAGTGTCAAAAAATAGACAGATGAAAATTTACCGAGAAAAGCCTGTCCACCAAAACCAAGGATCCATGAAAAGAACTAGTTGCAGGAGTTACAAACAACAGTTGATATGTCTAATATTAAATGTTTTTTTTGTGAAGTAAACAAACAACATTTCCATTAGCACAATACATGGTATACTGCAGAAAAGGGCACGGACATATGTATAATAAACACTCTGTAGGCCACTATTGCAACATGTAGTCTGCCAATCCATACCCTCCAACATTAAACAATAGAAAATAAGGGTAATGTGTCAAGGAATGCATACAGCCAGCAACACTAAATAGGCCCCGTTCTCTAATTACTTTCTTCAATTACAGATTAATCACAATCGGTTAATAGTTTTGACGTATGTGTATCATAAGAAGCCCTGTAATTCAGTCTAGTAAAGCCTAAGAAGCACTTTTTTTTCTCTGCAGCAAAGTGGGTTGGGGGGTGATCTATGACCAGACCCGTTTGAATTGTGGATATTTTGTCTATAGGTGATATCTTCCATTGTAATCTTGAATGTGATAATAAGTTGACTACTGAAAAACAACTTCTACAGACAGAAAGTGACAATCTATTATGGTTCAATGTGAAAACAAAAATTTCAGGATCATTTTAAATATATAAATGTGTCTTTCCTTACCTTCCTCTTGACTGGACATGTCCAGATATGTGTGTAAAGAGTTAAGCAGCTTTTCACAATATGATATCACAAAAGTATGTGATCACAAAGTGATATACTATCTATCCTATGTGTGGTTGTGTTGTGAATCGCTTTCTAAAAAGGGTTTTCCTAGCATGTTGCAATATTGTATTGAAATGGAGATATTGGAGTCTTTATCCAGGTTAGATCTACAGTAAGTTAAAGATGGACACATCTGTAGATAGTGACATAATTGTAAAAAAAATATCAAAAAAATCTTTAAATATATGTTTAAAATAAAAACTTGATTGAAACTGGACTGTAGATGAATTTCTGATAAAACATTCCCTTTAAGTCCCCTTCCTTACCTGTAATTTCTAACTAATCTCTGTACTGTCTTCATAATTTGTTATAATGTATCAATAGGGCCTACACTTTGGACTATCTATTCCGCTAACGCTACACAATTGGTTTGTTCACTCAAGCGTAATATGACATAAATGCTTTTGACCAAGTGCTATGTCGTGTATTGCAACACAGTTTCATTCAAGTAGACGAAACTATGCCAAAATTTCTCCAAAGAGGTAGAAAATGATCAACACTTTGCAGAAATGAAAAACAGAAATTTTACCAATCCAGCAGTACCTCTGGTGTAAAGATTATCAAACCCAGAGGTCATATGGCCATTGTTCAGACACTGATGGCTTATCTTAACAATACTGTACGTCATCAGTATCTACAGTCAGAATCCCCCCTGTCATTATAAAGTCAGTAACTAAAAGCATGAATGCAAACTAATTCTTCATACGGCAGTGCTTATTATTTTATTGCATGTGTTTTAGAGCATGTTTAATGAGACATAATGATACTTAATCATGCAGTGCTTAAAGCCACATCTTTCTGACCCTTCCTTTAAATACAAGGTAGTGTGTTCATTTTAGGTGCAGTATCGAGGCTTCATTTTATTTCTTGATTAGCTGTGGCACTTTTTATTCTGAGCACGCTACGTCTTATCATCTCAGTGATTGTTTTGTTGCTATGCAACAGAAAGGCTACATGCTTCCCTGGTTCATTAAGGTTTCTGTCTGAAAGACTATGTACAGGGAAAAGCCTTCTGAACAAGGTAGAGTCTATATGAGAATAGATAGATGGATAGATAGAAAGATGCCCAGGAATGTCTGTATAGTGTAGGTTTCGATGTGAATGAGGTTGGCATGTCAGCGCAGATGTTCGATTTGATCAAATAGTGTGCTAAGAATCTTATATTTATATACACAGGTAATACCTATAGCAGTAATGCAGTTTAAACCTAATATGGATAGAACATTGGCTCAGTGGTTAGCATTTGAATTCAGTAAATGACATCTGCATGGAGTTTGTATCTTTTCCCTGTGTTTGCATGGGTTTACACCCACACTCCAAAGACATACTGAGGCTGTATTCACATCTAAATTGGAGTCTATTTTGGAAACTCCACCACAGAGACTGCCGAAAATTAGCAGAGAATAAAATTCCCCATTATAATCAATGGGGTCTGCTGGTCCCCATGTGCAGCCAGCGTTGTAGCGGTCTGGTTCTCCATCGTTCAAGTCCCCCGATGGACCCAAATGACGGAAAGCCCAGCGCTAATGTGAACCTAGTGTAGTAGGTCATCTAGATTACAAGTCCCACTCGGGACAGTGAAGGATGACAATATCTGTAAAGAGCTGCGAAATATGATCACACTGTATAAGTAAAATAAATATCTAATGTTTGCATATATGTCTTAGCTCCCTCTACAGAGTGCTGCTGCATTTTTTGGAGCTTACACACCTGACAAAAATATAAACATTTACTCATATTGATTATCATAGGACTCTCAAAATTATTCATGAAAAATCATGAAATAGAGTAAATGGAAACAATTATTCAGCATCAATATAGTCCATAGCAGTTTGCAAGAAGGAAAAGCAGTAAGCATCCTGAAATAACATGCACTGTAAAAACTGTTCTTCCAAATATCTACATGGAGTTATATCTTTATGCATCCTTCTATAATGATTTATTGCAAAGAATTATCACTTATCTTATCACTGTTCTACTGTCCTTATGTTATACCCATCATTTTCTGAATATATATTATTACAACTGACATGAGGAAAAGCCATTCATTTCCCAAATATGGCTCCTAAAATTCCTGAGCATCATAGCTGGTTTTGAAATAAATAGAAAACAGCCTTAACGTCAGTTTGAAAGTCAATAAATCGTTGCTGAGTTGTATAGTGATGTGACATTTTGGCCTTTATCAAGTTACTATCGTATGTTAGTCAAATGTCATATCACTATGGCAGAACAAAGATCTAGAAAATTTTCAAGTTGAGACTATTTTCTGTCTATGTCAAGCTGTGTTCTTCTAGAGAATAACCCCTACCTGGTTGTACTGTACCATGCATTCTGTGTTTGACTTAGAACTCATGGTTCTGATTTATTGAAGAAAAAAAAACACCACCATCCTGGAAATCCATCAAAAGGAACTAATGCACTAATCACAACAAATTACCTACAGACCATCAAGGATGAAGATTAAAGTCTACCCCGGGAATACTATTGTGCAAATAATTGGGTCCCCCAAGTATGGAATCTTAAATAATTGGGTCAGAATTGTCAAGAGAAAATCTGGACAACACATCATAGGATCAGAACAGGAACAACAGCTGTGTTTAAATATTTTTTTTACTGCTAAAAATAATTATTCCTTATCTGATTGCTGAGGGTCCATCCCCCAAGGATCACAAGAAGGAGAATCCTTGAGAAACTTTTGTGCATGGAGCAGTACAACCTTTGCTCTATTTACTTCTAATGAACTGATAGAGATGGCTGAACACAGCACTATGTGAATCCTATAGAAGTAAATGAAGCTTATAGTGTGTGCTCCAGTGGCAAATGCCGAAACTTAATTTTTTTTTTTTTTTTTTATGTCTAGTCACATAAATTCACATTGCTAAAAATACTGCAAATAAATAATATTTAATAAAAAACAGATTACAATATTATGTCATTTCAGATTATAAAACAATTTTAGTTCACCTTCATGTCATAATTGCTGTACAGAAATTTCAGTTGCATTCATTTTTTACTTAATTTTTTGATGAAAATTTCAATAATTCACAGAATTTACTGAAGAAAACCCCAAATGACATGTTAAGTTAAAAATAATGTTTAGTATTTATTAATCATTGTTACTCCGTGATAGCTGATAGGATGTATGGCATTTAGTTGTTTGCAGAGCGGCCACCATAGCCACCAGGTCTCAATTATATTGCACAGTGGAGACCCGAAGCTAATGCCTGCGATCAGAGCTCTGATTGCAGGCATTCCTTTTTCTGATGCCCCCCAAGTCCTATCTCAGTGCAGGACAGTTCCTGTGAGGCAAGATGCGGGAGTCATCCTGCTCCTATAATAGCCAGGAGCCTAAAGAAGGCTCCTAGGCCTGTCATAGGAAAATAGCTATATAGTGAATCACATTTTATTTGCCATTCTGGTCCTAGAAAAAAAAAAGTACATTTGGTCCTAGAAAAAAAAAAAAAAGAGACCTTATGCATTCCTGTACACTGAAATATAAAAAAGTTACAGATGTTAGAATATGGCGACTCTAAGAATTTTTATTTTTTTAAGAGGTTAAAACATTAAAAAAACCTATATACATTTGGTATCCCCGGAATTGTATCAACCCATAGAATACAAGTGACATGCCATGGCTACACAACGAATGGTGTAAAAACAAAGCCCATGAGAAAGTCACACAAATGCAGTTTTTCTCCAATTCCGCCCTATTCTGATTTTTCCAGCTTCCCAGTACATTGTACAGAATATTAAATGGTACCATTACAAGGTACAAATTTTCGTGAAAACATTACAGGGGTTGTCCAGGCAAAAATGGACACAAAAATTATTTTTTAAATCGGCCAGGGGCGGTGAAAAAAATCAAAAAATATCATACTCACCTTTCCCTGATGCTCTGGTGCCTCCCAGTGTGGTCTGGTCCTCCTGGTCCATTGTTGTCTTCTGGCGGAAGGCCGCGCCGAACTTAACCGCTGAGGTCAATCAGCGGCTTGAGCGGAAGTGATCCGAGATGTCACAGCTGGCGAGCAGTTTCACTTTGAGAACACGCCAGAGCAGGAGGTCCGGCCTGTGCAGGGAGGACACTGGAGCATCAAGGACAAGTGAGTATGATTTTTTTTTTTTCACCTCCCCCGGCCTATTTTAAAAATAATTGTTTTGCCCGGACAACCTCTTTAAGACCTCATATAGCTCTGTGAATGGAAAAATAAAAAAGCTATGGGGTTTAGAAGGTGGGGAGTCAAAAATAAAAATAAAAAAATGCCTACTGCAACAAGGGGTTATAGGGAAACGATTACCAGGTATCAAAAGCTGAATGATATGCCTCATCTAATAAAAGATGTCACTCTAAGCATTTTGGTATTTTGTTTATTAAAATCCTTTCAGCATTCCAAAGATGTAAGCCGCATTAGTGTTTATGCAAATTACAGTCTATTAATCAAGTGAGTGGTAGCACTGTGATTTTTCTGGGGTTGGATCCCTGTGTGCTGTAGGTCATACAGTATTACCGCCCACTTGGCTAATAAAACCCTAATTTGCATAAACACTAACAGGGCTTATATCTTTTAAACAGCTGAATGGATTTGGATAACGAAAATATCAAAATGCTCAGGGAAACAGTTTATTATAATATAAACTATTAATGCTGTTATGGAAATTTTTATACAAAACCATCTCATAGGGGGATTAAAAGCAGATGAAAGTTTATTTAGAAGTGAGGTTACAGATTTAGAGAGAGAAGCAGAAAAACATGACCACAGAGGCATTCTGAAGACGTGAGAAAAACCTGGCTCATGTCCTAAAAACAGGGGTTCTTAAGCCACATTTCTGGCATCCAGCCATCAGAATGTCTTCTTCCTATCATTGTCTTCTCTTAGGAAAATTGGCATAACTATACATCTGAAATCTTATACATGTGACAATTTATAAGCTGCAATGCAATATAATGGAAATTGATTGTTAGTAAAGACTATAATGATTATAATGTATATTTATGTGCTTTTGATAAGTTATATTTTTGTATCTCTTTTTGTAAAGTCCTATATTTGCTACGATTTTATCAGTGATCATGGTTTCTGAGCCCAGTGTGATCACTTCCTACCTTGTTATGACGAAACGCACTTTGTAGATTAGAAACATGTCAGAAATTAGGACACTTGGTGATTTTGCTATGCTGTTTTTATGCCCTTTATTGTGAATTTACTTCAATATATTAGATAGACACAAGGTTTTGACCGATGAAGTAGACAAGTCTATCAATTTTAGACTTATTGTTATTCACCTTCTCTGTGATCATACCTTAAGAAAGTAATACTCTATACTTTATTAAGAAAAAACTGCATGCATAGACTCATTATTTATATACATTTTCCAGGTTGTACAATGAATTGAACAATTATTCTATTTGCCAAGAACAAATTGATCGTTATCCCTAAGTTTAAGCTTTCTCTAGAGAGTGTTCAACTCCATCCCAGAGCACTTGCAATATTGAATTATAAGTCAATATTAATCAACCCTGAAAAAATCGATTTGTAGATGAAAAATTGTAAACTTAACCACAGAAAGGCCATTATTATAATTTTCAGGTGCTGCAACTGGAGTAATTCCGTAATAAAATGAAGAATATTTTAACTTAAAAATCTAAATTTATCTTGTTAAATCATTACTAAACTAAATAAATAAAAAAAATAATCTCTTGCTCTATCAATTTCTCTTCTGTACATTCACAAGTATATTGCAAATATAGTGGGACATACAATGTAATTTCACTATCACACACAATGTGGTCAATTTAATAGGAAACCAAGAAACCTAAGCATGTTTTTTTGGAGAATGGGAGGAAACATACCAGCACAAATTTTTTCATTTCTAACACGAAAAAGTTATCCTGTGATACTGTAACATGTGGTGCTTCAGATGATGTTACAACAGTAGTCACATACAGATGTGTCTACCTTACTTTAGTTTGAATTTGGTTAAGGACCCCAATATCTCAGGAAACAAATACAATCCAATAGATGCTAGATAAAAAAAATTTATCGGCTGCAGTTCACAGCACAATCTCTGGGTGGCCACACATAAATACATATAGATAGGCATCTCATGATGAAGTATCACAAAAGGATGTTGCTTTTAAAAGCTGATCATTCGATAAGACACATATCTGGACAGGAAAAGGTAGGAAAGTTCACTTCAGTATATGACATCATAATTTAGATGCTTGTAACACAAGTTCATTGTGTTGTTAACATATGATGTCACAATGATTATTGCCTTAGATAAATAGCATTCTGGGGATTACTGCTCCAGAAGATGAAGATGAGAAAAGGCTTAAAATGGTTTTTCAGAAAATTTCTTGAGAGCAAACAATTTTTATAGGAATATTGGGGTTCTTTTTAAAAATGTTGAAAGTGGAAAGCGCCTTGCCTAACCGTGGCAGAACTTATACAACATGTTAACCTGGCCTATACCCTGGAAAAGTTGTTGGCGTGTAAAAGCCACCGCTTTCCCAGTTTCTGTTCCAATTGGGCTTTGTGGTCTGATTTTATCAACATGACGAGAGTTCCTAATAAACAGCAGTCCTGACCTCTTCCTGGAGCATCCCCCTGGGGTAGACCCACTAACCAACAATGGTAGGCAATTTTAGATTCCATTATACTGTGAGATCTATTGAGCTACATTCTGTTGTCCCCCTACCCCCCCCCCCCCGTTTGTACCATCCCTGACTCTTGTCCATTTATGTATACCTATTTTCTCTTCCACATAGGACCCACCTTGATTGTGATGATTTTATGCTATATTTACGTAGTTCTGTCTCATGATTTATGCATTTCCACGCTGTCAATTGTGGGTTCTAATTTTGTTTTGTTCTGACTCTGTAACACATCACGTGACATTGTTTGTACATGGTTACCCTTATTTTTCCTTGTTATCAAAATTTCTTTCAATAAAAACTTTAAATTAATTTTTTTTTTTTTTTTTAAAGAAAATGGTTTCACTGGGGATTGAACCCAGGATCTTCTGCATGCAGAGCAGATGGGATAGCCACTATACTATGAAACCAATGGGTTAAATATGGGTCACCACCTGTGTTGTAATGGTATAAAGAAAAAATAACCATTACTTACCCACTAAATCCCCTACTGCTCCAGCACTGACACTTCAGTGTTCCAAAACCCTAAAAATAAAATCAAAGTATGCAACAAATGTAGAAATCCATTTTTCATCAACCTACCAAAATTAACGTATGCTTTACATATGTTTGTAATTTCATAAATCAGAGATGAATGTATATTTCCTAACAGATTACAATATTTTCCAATTTTCCCTAACCATTAATAAATAATACCTTTACAGCAGAGCAATACATTTTCCATCTGACAAAACTCCTTGGAGCAAAATTTGTAGTTTACAGCAATTCTGCTAATATTGTTAACATGCTGTACATGGAATATATTGTTACATACTAATATGTAAGCTAGCTTTATACTTTTGTCTTCTGAAACTTGTTCAAATTTACCATGACAAATTTAATCCATTTAATCAGATTTGATTTACTTAAGTGAACATTATTGTTTAGTTATGCAGAAACCATGTTCCACCCTGTTTGAGATTAGAATGACACAATGTCTGGTTGTATTCAATTATTTTACAGCCTGACACGCCGATAAAATCTTGCTTAATACTGTAGTTGAAGTTCTTCAAAACATCAGCAATGAGTTTTAATTCATGTAAATCAAATACAGTAAAATCTCTTTAAGGTCGGGGCCCCTTGTTGCGAAAACACAGCATTTTAGCCGCAGTGGAATTGCCACGGCTAAAAACGCTGCTTTTTTCATTAACTGCAAAGCGAATTCTGGCTAATCCCATCCACACATTGCAGTAAAAATCCACAGCAGAAAAGCTGCGTTTTCAAAAACACTTGTGTTTTTGAAAATCGCAGCATATCAATTACTTCTACGGAAATGCTGGCGTTTTCCATATAGGTATAATAGGGGCAGAAGGTCTACAGAGGAAAACACTGCAGACTTTCTGTGAAAAATGCTGCAGAAAAAAATGTGATGCGTTTCATCCATGGTCTTTTCTGTCACCAGTATAGTTTCAGCACAGTTAGATAGTGTTCATGTGAATAAAATGCTTTTTATTCTATTTCCCAAGCTGCGCCTCCATTGCTGAGATATTAGCATTTTTCATGACATGCTAATGAACTGTTTGGTGCAATGAGGGCGTCACCATTGTTCTCAATCCACCAAAATCTACCTCCCTGTTCTGACTGACAGGGCCAGGCAGTGTATATGCCTATCACAGCAGGGATGGAGAAATAGGTGCTGGAAATCATAGCTCTTTGGCGCAATGAAAGAAATGGTAATGTTCTCTTTGCATCAAACAGCTCATTAGCATATCAGGAAAAAAGCTAATATATTAGCAACAGAGGCATTGATCAGGAAGCAAATAAAAACCTTTTTTATTCCCTTTAAGATGAGAAATCAAAACTGCACAAAGAAATTGTATTTTATGGGAGAGGATGTGGTTCTCTCAAAATAAAAAGTATACATAATGCACAGTAAAGTGCCTATTACAGTCTGCAAGGACCTATAGTACACAAATATATCCACAAAGTTATAAAACAATAATGCCCCTTATACATAATAGTTCTTGTTTATAAATAATAATGCCCCTTATAAATATTAGTCCCTGCTTATCAATAATAATGCCCCTTATAAATAGCAGTCCCTGCTTATAAATAATAATGCCCCTTATAAATATTAGTCCCTGCTTATAAATAATAATGTCCCTTATAAATATTAGTCCCTGCTTATCAATAATAATAATGTCCCTTATAAATATTAGTCCCTGCTTATAAATAATAATGCCCCTTATAAATTTTAGTCCCTGCTTATAAATAATAATGCCCCTTATAAATATTAGTCCCTGCTTATAAATAATAATGCCCCTTATAAATATTAGTCCCTGCTTAGAAATAATAATGCCCCTTATAAATATTAGTCCCTGCTTAGAAATAATAATGCCTCTTATAAATATTAGTCCCTGCTTATAAATAATAATGCCTCTTATAAATAGCAGTCCCTGCTTATAAATAATAATGCCCCTTATAAATATTAGTCCCTGCTTATCAATAATAATTCCCCTTATAAATAATGATCACTGCTTATAAATAATAATGCTCAATTATAATAATAGTATCTTCTTAGTTCTAGTTTAAAAATGGGTGGTCACTTATCGAAAAGGAATTGGTCTTTATAAAGAACACCACTGTACATAGACTATAATGTAGTTGTAAACTGCTCACAGAAAAATGTGGTCTTCATTGGTTGGGCTGATCGTCTCCAAAAGGTGGTCTTTTGAGGTGGTTTTACTGTAGCAGGAAAATCGGATAAATTGTGTTGCCTTTAGCAACCAATTGCACTGAAAAGATAAAAGCTCCTTTATTATTAGTTGGTATGGCGAACAACACCAGTTTTTTTGTTAAATATTCTTTGTTTGATAGTAAATGGAAATGAGAAGACTAAAACAAAGGTTCGTTCATTGCTAGTTTCCTCATAGCTCCTTTCCCCCACTGCCTTTTAGATCTTTGGCTGTAGGTCAGTTTACTGACTGGTAACCAGGTATTTTTCCCTCCCATCAAACATCCTTTAAGCAGTGAAACTCCAATTTCTGGTCACTTCTCAATACAGCTTAAGTCATGGTGTCAAGTAATTTGTGCTTCCACAAGCAAACAAATTATGACAAAATTTCCTTACCACAGATACATTAAAAACCTTATTGTCGCCATGATTCACTCTCAACTTGACTACTGTAACTTACTAATCCGTCTTCCCCTTACTAAATTCTCCCCTCTAAAATCTATTCTGAATGCAGCGGCCAGGCTCATCTATCAGTCTAAACTCTACAGTGATGTCTCTGGTCTGTGTCGGTCACTACATTGGCTGCCTATTCAATACAGAATACCATATAAACTTATCACCCTCATCCACAAGGCTCTCCATAATGCTGCACCTCCCTACATTTCCTCTCTCATCTCTGTCTATCGCCCAACCTGTGCTCTCCGTTCACTCAATGACTTGAGACTAACATCCTCTATCTGAACCTCCCACTCCCATATCCAAGACTTCTTCCGAATTGCACCACTTCTCTGGAATGCTCTACCCCGGACAATGAGATTAACTCCCTATTTCTACAACTTCAAGCACAAACTAAAGACACATCTTTTCAGACAGGCCTATCACAATTCCTAACGCAAACCCATCTGCAGTTAGAATCCCTAAAACGAACCCTCTTCTGTTCCCGCTCCCACTTTATCCAACAGCATACGATGTCATGCCATTGTAACTTTATATGTCCAGGAACCATCTGCATAATAAAGTACACTGACTGGTGAAGGATCATACAGCTTTATTTACTGCTACCTCTTGTGTCACCCCCTCTACCTCATAGATTGTAAGCTCTTGTGAGCAGGGCCCTCAGTCCCAGTGTGTGAATTGACTATTACTCTTTAATGTCTCATTTTGTCTGTACTTGAACCCTACAATTTGTAAAGTGCTGTGGAATATGTCGGAGCTATATATTAAAATGTATTATTATTATTATTATTTTTATTTTAGACTTACAACTTTCTTATTGCTGTGTAAAATGATTGTTCCATTGTATAAATGGTGCTATAAAAATAGCTAAATAATAGTAATTTTCCCCTAGTTATATCAGTTACATACAGTTTATGATGATTATCCCTAGAGAATAATGTCCAATAAATTTATTACAGATGGAATAAATTTAGGTCCGTCAAAAAATATATTTCCAGTTATTTATAGAATAAAATATACAGGACTAAGACTTGATGTAAGTATGGGTACATGTGGCTCTGCTGGCCCACTATGAAGCAATACTTCTAGGGAATACCTCTGTAATATACCATGCACTGGAGCATGCCACAGTCATTAGTTCTCATGGAACTCATAGTGATAGTGATGAACACTAGAGAAAAATGTTCGGTGAATCTCTAAACACCAAATATTATTTCTGTCAGCAAGATAAATGATCCTCTGCAATTAGTTCCACAAAAAAATCTGCAATATCTTTTATTATAACCAGGAAACAAACATGTCTATCTGGAACATGGACTGTTTCTAGAATGCAACTGAATAGGGTAAAGTTAGCAAGTACAGTCTTATAAGAGTTGTCTTATTTATAGGAACCCGTTTCCGCTCAGTGATGTAATACTATGTCATTCTGAGCATATAGTTAAAGAGGTTGTCCAGTATAAACTTTTTTGTTAACATTAGGCCGGGCAGGTGAAAAAAAATGTAAAAAAACATACTCATCTGTTCCTGATTCTCGGGTGCCTCCGATGCGGTCCGGTCCTGCTGTTTCGTTGTTTTCTTGAGGTGGAAGTCCTTGCCAAGTGTGACTTCTCAGGTGCCTGTCCTTAGGGTGGCCTCAGCGGCCTACGGAAAGGACCCAGTGATGTCACAGGTAGTGAAGTTCCGTGTCTCTGAGCAGTTACATGCGGCAGGGACTTCTGCCGGAAGAAAACATTGGAGCAGCAGGACCGGACCACCCTGGGAGGCACCGGAGCACCGGAAAAAGGTGAGTATGATTTGCTCCAGCTGTATTTTACCAGAACTCAGGACTCTTTGCTTAAATTAAAGAGAAATCCAATTCCAGCAGATTAACCTCTTAGATACCATGTAATCAATAGTGATCCCAAAATTAAAAAAAGTACCTAATACACATCTACAATAATGCACACTATGATATATTGCAATGCAGAGTCCCCTTCACAAGTCCCCTTGTGGGACAGTAAAAAAAAAAAAAAAAAGGGGAAAAAATTGTAAATTAAAAATTGTAAAATTAATTAAGAATAAAAGTTAAATAACACCCCTTTCCTTTTTAAAAAAATAAATATTAAACAACAACAAAAACAAAAACAAACATACTGGGGAAGTTTTATTAAGACTAGCATACAATACGCCAGTCTTGATAAATCTGCCCCAATAAGTTTGAAGGTGAAGGGAAAAAGGAAAAAGAGATTTATGAAGAGGCTATGGCCTCTAAATAAATCAATCGGATGTCCCTGCGCCAGAATGGAAATCTTCGCCAGTTCCTAACTGAAAACTGACGTGAGTTACAATGAATCAGTTGGGCCTGATCTCTGCCCACAATATGGTGGACGATGTTCAGATGGGGGCTTGTAGTGCACATTTGGCACAAGGCCCTTTTCGGTGTAGACGCAATGAAGGATTTCCCCCAGTAGGTATTGCCACAGTGGATTTTTCTTTCATTAAACGAGGGTTACCAACAATTTTGTCCACGTGTGTAGTAGAAAGCTAAACAAAACATTATATGCATCCCAAAATGGACCCAGCAGGAAAGAGAAGTATAAGTCTAAGGCCCAACATTGAAGAAAAGCCATGTTTTTGGCTGCTGTGGAAACAGTAGAAAAACATCTGCATTGAACAGTAGACAAGAACTTTAATGCCGTGATCTACAGTACTATCTTTCTGAAGCATTTTGTGCTTAATCATGAATTAAGCTGTTTCACTCCACCACTGTACCAAGTAATGGGTATGTATACTTTCCAAATATTACAGGCTCTTAAAGAGGACCTTTCACCACCTCCACCAACTCCAACTTTTTCCATCCTTCAATAGGTGTTGTTCCTACTGGATTTTGACACAGCTGGAATTTTCTCTAGACCCTAGCGTTCCTGAGCAAATGGTGCTGTTAATTTCAGCACCCAATATGCTAGTTAGGCTTCTCTACTGTCAGTGACACAGTCCTGAGCTGGACCAGACAGTCTAGGACTGCCCACCCAACTGTAGAGAGACTAATTAGCATATTGGGTGTTGAAATTAACAGAAATTATTGCTCAGGAATGGTAAGAGCTAAGGAAAAATTCCAACTACACCAGAATCGGTGAAGGAGCACCTATTAAAGCTTGCAAAGAGTTGGAGTTGGTGAAGGTGGTAAAAGGCCTTTAAGTGTTGACCTGAAGTCAGTTGTTCTATGAACTCCTTTGAGATGCTCAATGTGAGTCTCATACAGTAGACATGCACATACAAACTGACTTCCGTTCTACTTGGTGTGCCAGTCACGAGATACAGCAAAAGATTAAAAATTGAAGCCATTGGTAAGAAGATTACTTGTACTACTAGGTACATCATGTACATTACATTTGTGGGAGTTCTACTTTAAAACCAGATTTTTGATCTTCTCAATTTTGGTGATTTTCCGAAGATATGTACTGTACATGTCAGCATAAACATGAGTATATTTAACAAAAAATAAAACATAAACATGATTGTTTCAGCATTATTATGTAATCCATTGGGTTAATTAGATCTCTACATGTTATTACCGGCTGCCATGCAGGGGCTCCAAAATATAAGATGATTCAGACTGAAAAAAATATATTAAAGAAGGAATGTTCGAGGCATAAACCATGTTATCCAAATGTCAATGAGTCTTTCTTTCACCTATCCAAGATTTCCAATTACCATTTACTGACAGCCAACACTGTCCTTGATGTTTGATAAGACCTGTTCCCATTCATCTCTTGCCATTGACCACACCATCCATCTTCTCTTTGCTAAACAGATAAGCATATCTGTCTGTCTAAATCTCTTGTCCCTCTCTTCCGTACATAAAAATCACATTCTATTTGTGACTGAGACATTTTCTCGATGTAACCTTCTGTATAGTTAATCCTCTAAACATGCATTCTAAATCCTGCATGTCAGCTCAGTGTATTAAAGGATTTGGTCAATAAGTACAGTACATTTTGATGAACATCAGATGACAGACGAGATCTGTCTTTTATTGTCTTTATGTACACTAGAGACCCCTTTATGGATTTGTTAAATGATGGTATTTAGTGTATGTGACATTATATCCACAGCTCACATATACTATATTTAAGTAAATGGTTCTATATTATAATGCCAGACAGAACAAAACTCTAAACATGTAAAATAATGTGTTTTTGTGAAGTTCTTGCTATTATTGATAATATTTATTTGGATGTATAACTTTGGATAGGGGGCAGTTATGACATCTGGAAAGGGATATCTTAAAGGGACACTTTGGGAAAGAACGGATGTGTTATGTGATACCTAGTGCAGGGCTTTAGGGGCAGAGCACAACTCAAAAAAACACCAAACATAGAAGTCAAGCACTGCATTAAAACATAATGCAGTTATGTGGGTACACTAGTTTCATAATTCTGAAATGTTGCCATTTTGGCTCATGTCTAAAATTGGAACTGTTTAGTTCATACACTACAAGTGGACACGTCTATTCATCGATCCATCACAATGTCCAGAAAGAAAATTATTTTTTTAAACATTCTCGCAATCAAGTGAAAAAAACAGACATGTGAATGGCCACATAGACTCATTGCTTTGGAAAAAGCAGTGTGATGGCTGCTCAAAAAACACCAGCCACATGGCTGTTTTTCACATTTCTATGGATAAAGCCTATAGCTGGGAACACTTGGAACAGACATGTTGCTGAATTGCAGTAAGTGAAATTCAACAGATTATTTCCCTGTAGCCTGCCATAGCAAAAACCATTTCAAATCAAATGCAAACCTTCAAATGCCTCTGATTGCTGAACCTCACGAACATTCGTCGAATTTCGTGTGGTTCACCTGAAGCGGCTTAAATGGGACTCTTGGAAGCATTTTATACTGTTTGGGGCCACTGTGAGGAGAATATTATACTGTGTGGAGCATATTATACTGTGTGGGGGCTAAGGTGAAGCATATTGCACTGTGTGGAGCTCCTTCATTATTTACATCACACCCCATCTATTTTATAACAGACATGTGATATTATCACAGAATGTAATTACATTGTACAGATCTGTGTGATGAAAATAACAAAGGGGTGAAGGTGCTCGCAAAAGCACCATGGTCCCTTCAAACAGTTGATCAGCAGTGGCTCTCTGTGTTAGGCCCCCACTGATCTCTTAGATCTCTTAGACTGTTTGGACTCTGCAGATCAGAGGTTTTCCAGAACACGCAGCTCCCACTATTGTTTCCATGCTGGGCGCTGCTCACTCAACATATTCTTGATAACCGCAGTTGTGGGTACTATAGTTGTATGGGCCATGTTAATGTTAACAATTCCAGAAGCCATGCGACTCGTCTGCCATACATAGTGTAGAGGTGGGTTTAGGTAGTGCAGTGGTGCACATCGTATGGTGGGTGAGCAGCATGGCCTTGTTATTACCTGTAGCCGCGCTGTGTCGGTACAGATGATCTGCAGGGGTCCTGGCAGTGGGCCACTAGAAACAATTCCACTGATGGGCCCTAGACATCCCAGTCTGGCTCTGGCTATGGCATCACCCATGCTACTTAAACAGCAAAAGGTACACATTAAGGACTGAAGGTCAGCCCCCAGTGCACCAACTGCTTGCATAACACTTCCAAGTTGTTTTTCTACAAATCTACAAAAGTGACAAAGGTATGTTCCTGATCACTATAATGTGCTCTGTAACACAATGGTAGCAGTTGAATATGGTGGTGGTAAGTGGTAGACTACCTTTAAACTAAAATCATCTCACAATGTTTCAATTAAACTAATTCTTTTTGTAGCTATTCATTCTAAACAAATACAAACATTGCAATTAAAGTTTTGTGTATCTCCCTCTATATAGATATATATCTATATATATATTTATATTTCCATTAATGGAACATTTTAGCCACTGAGAAGTCTACTATTCTTCTAGATTACAGTTATTCAATACTGTTGTGTTGTACCCCAATGAAAGGCAAGATGTTTCTTCTTGTATGCTTGCATTTTCACACTGTGCAACTGACATGGCACAGAAGGCATATACTGACCTTGGCTGGGAACAGTACAGCATGACACAAGTGACATTTTCTACATGTTTTTATGAGTGTTCAAGATTTAAAATGTATTCTGCATCGCAGACTTCTGTTAAAGGTCAAAGCAAGCATTCTGTGAGCGCGGCCTGCTGAGATCAGCAGGCGCTTTCTGTACCTTTTCAGCTGCAGATACATTATTTTACATAGAGAAATATCATTATCAGTATACAGTATCATATAGTATCTGCGACTTCACAATTGACAATGGGGGTCATGTGCGTTCATGGTAGGGAAGGACATTGTAATATGATTATTATTATAATGATTGACAGATTCAGAATTCAAAATTAATATCACATTCTAAATTAGGATTTCATATCCCTTTAGGTTTCATGAATAAAAAAATAAATGTTTTAAACTAGGTCGCAAGATTTGTTAATGTAATATAAAATAAGTTAAAATTTATCAAATATTTAAACTTGTCCCAAAATGTACTTTTTATAAAATCAAATTTCATTAATAGGGTTAAATATTGATAACCTATTCTTAGCATAGGTCATCCATAAAACAACAAAATCATGCCTACACTGAAGTAAAATTAATTAATGATAGTTTATTAACAAATAAATAAAATACAAAAAACAAAATACAAATAAATAAACACATTTATGATACCTCCGGACGAAGCTGGTTGCGAAACGCGTGTCGAGGTTGTTTGTACCTTAGGTATGTTATCTCAGGATTTTTTTCATTTTGTAACATGGTTTTTTTAGGACCTTTCTATGTCTAGGTCTATGATATGGAGCTTTGGGTGTATTTGAACATGCTATGTCAAATCATCTTATGTGCATTTGTGAAGGTGCTTCACCATGATTATTTATTCTGATATCCTGGTTTTCATGCCTTTGTGTACATAATTTTTTGGTTTTTCCTGTATTCCCTCATGTGTTTATTTATTTGTATTTTGTATTTTGTTTTTTGCATTTTATTTATTTGTTAATAAACAATGTTAATTAATTTTACTTCAGTGTAGGCATGATTTTGTTGTTTTTTGGATTCATTGCTTGACCTACACATCTTTTTGCTAATTGGTTATTGGCCCATTTTTTGTTCATAGGTCATCCATGTCTGATCTTTTTCCACAGGGTCTCCACAGATCACCTGTTTGAAGAGACCGCACTGAATATCAAGCACAGCACTGTACATTGCATTGGGGCTGTATTTGGTATTGCAGCTCAGCGTCAATCACTTGAATGGAATGAACTGCAAACAGGCCACATGATGAGTGAACATGATGTCACTAGGCTGCCCCTTTGAGAAACTGAGCTGTGGGGGCTCCAGAAGTCAGACCCTAACCAATCAGTTATTGATGATTCCCATCAGTATAAGACGATTCCTAGAATGAGCAGGTCACAGTCTTACCCATTTATGGAGGAGTGGAGAGTCATTTTTGTTGCATTGGTGTAGTTTGTGCTAAACTTGGGTGTAGCTAGAGGGAGGCATTTGGGGCTTGTGCCCCTGGTGTCAGTTGTCAGGGTGGGTACCAACAAGCCACTTTTATGTATTTAGATATAGAGTAGGGATAGTGACCTAAGCCTTTGCCCCAGGTGAAGGAAAGCCTAGCTAAATTGGCAAATGCCAAGTAATGTCTCATAAATTTAGTGCGTCCGTAAGTCTAAACCTCCTCTCCTAAGATGTTATTCCACTTTATGAACCACCCCTCTGCAACAATTCTTGCAACTTTTTAAAAATCACATTTGTTAAATTTGTGGTACAGTCAGCCCACTCGCACCCATTCCCATCCACATTTCAAAAGTGGAAGGAGTGGTGTAAAAGTACAAAATGTCACACAATTTGTATACAATTAAGCTCAAAAAATTGCCTGAATTCTGCAGTACAGGGCTTGATAAATTCTCTTCACCACTGAAATGATTGGGTGCTACTAAAACCTACTATTGGGATTAGTGTTGGTCCAGTTAGCCAGGGGTCCACCAGTGAGGTTTT
Source organism: Leptodactylus fallax (assembly GCA_947044405.1). Lineage (NCBI taxonomy): Eukaryota > Metazoa > Chordata > Amphibia > Anura > Leptodactylidae > Leptodactylus > Leptodactylus fallax. Next base: position 1,792,378 of record CAMRHE010000073.1, on the reverse strand, counting down.
TATGACAATTTCAACCAAAATAACCTAAAAGTCTTCACTTGAACTGTTTTCTTAATACATATTTATTCTACTTGTACTTATCCTTTATTAACTCCTTAGTGACATGCACCATATTATTAGCAGGCGCCATAACCCTTACACAACAAGGACCCAGCGTCAGTACAGTTGACTAGATATGTCTCTGATCACGTGCATTTAACTACTCAGATGCCGTGGTTAAATTCAACCATGGCATCTGGGTGGCTACTTTCACTTTCCGTTGGATTGCGGGAGCCATTCCATTACCATAGTAACTGGAAGCCTTCTGAAGTACAGTAGTATTGCAGTCTATGGTTCAAGTGCTCTAAGGATTGCAGGTTGAAGACCCCCTAGGGAGGACTGTTTTTTGGGTTTTTCTTTTTCCAAGATTTAAAAAATATTTTAAGAATTAAAATATGAAACTTGAAATCACCCCCTTTCCCTATATCACATATAAATTAACATAAAAACATTAGGAATCTCCTAATCTGAAAATGCCCAAACTATTAAAATATGAAAACATTTTTTTCATAGGGTGAACATCATACTGGAAAAATAAATCAAAATGGCCGCATTGCCATTTTTTTCGTCACTTCACCTCCCCCAAAAAATAGAATAAAAGATGATCAAAACATCTTACATTTCCAAAAAAACTACTGTATGTTTCCCTATAAAAAAGACATCTTACATAGCTCTGTGCACTGAACTATAAAAAAGTTATCGGTGTCAGAATGTGACACCTCAAAGAATTTTTTTTTTTTTTCAAAATTTTGAATTTTCGTAAAAGTTTTAAAACATGAAAAAAACTATATGAATTTGGAATCACTGTGATCATATTCCAACCCCCAGAATAAAGGTGAATCATTTTTAATGCATGATGAATGCATAAAAATAAAACCTGTAAACCTGAAAATGGCTTCACTATGGGGTTTTTACAATTCCAGTCCATTTTGTATTTTTTTTTCTGGCTTCTCAGTACATTGTACAGAATAAGAAATGCCACTATGATCCAGTTAAAAATGATCCCTCATGTAGCTCTGTGAAAAGGAAAAATAAAAAAAGTTATGGCTTGGTGAGGGGTAAAGAATAAAAACACAAAACTTGAAAATCACCATGTTCTCAAGGGGTTAATTAAATAAATTGAGGCTAAGGCCCCATGTAGTGGGCCGCAGCAAAAAACGCTGCGGGAAAAACCACGGCAGCAACACATCGTGGTTTTTCCCGCACCGCTTTTCTCAGAAAGTCCGGAGAGGTTTCCTCTGTGGACTTTCTGTTTCAATTATACCTATAGGGAAACTGTTGACATTTCCGTAGGTATAATTGACATGCCGCCATTTCCAAAACCACAATGGTCCACTGTGCGTATTTTTCTGCAATGTGTGGATGGGATTCGCTAGATTTGCAGGGACTGTAAAAACCGCGGCGTTTTCGCCATGGCCATTGTTTACGCCAAGTGGGGTGCTGGCCTAAATGGACACTTGTATATAGTCTTGCACACATGTAAAAAATGGAACTCCTCCTCCTACAGCTTTAGAGGTATATTCTCACACAGCAGATTTGTTGCAGAAAAGATCCATTTATCTGAATGCAGTTGTTTTTGGGAGCAAATATGTTAAGATAAATGGGAAATCTCTTTACCAAGGCTAAGGCCCCACCTTACAGAAATACTGTGCTCTGAGCTGCTGCGGGATTTTTAACCCCTTCCCAGAGGAATTTTTCGATTTTCGTTTTTCATTTTTGACTCCCCCCCCCCCCTTTTCCAAACCCCATAACTTTTTTTTATTTTTCCGTTCTCAGAGCCATATGAGGTCTTAATGTTTGCACGACAAATTTTTTTTTTCATGATGCTACCATTTATTATTCTGTACCATGTACTGGGAAGCTGGAAAAAAAATTCAGAATGGGGGGGATTTGAAGAAAAAGTGCATTTGTGCGACTTTCTTATGGGCTTTGTTTTTACAGCATTCACTCTGCAGCCAAAATGACTCCTGTATTCTATGTTTCGGTAGGATTCCGGGGATACCAAATTTATATAGTTTTATTTACATTTTAACAAAAATCTAAAACTGTGCAAAAAAAAAAAATTTTTTTTCTGAAAGTTGCCATATTCTGATATCCGTAACTTTTTTATACTTCCGTGTACAGGGATGCATAGGGTGTCTTTTTTTGCGGTGTCAGGAGTACTTTTAGTTATACCATTTTGGGGAATTGCTATTGCTTTGACCACTTTTTATTCAAATTTTTATCAGATGTGAAACAGTGAAAAAACCTTCATTAGGCTCCCAGCTCTGATACCAATGGGACGTCGGCCCCGAATCTTGCTCAGGGTGCTGGTGATCCCCAGCAAAATGGCACCTCAGACAGTTTTGACCGTGGCGCCGGGGGGGTTAATGCCCTCAATCAGTATAAAACTCCTGAGCGGCCTCCATATTTAAATACCCAACATTCGCCGTACTATTACAGGAGGGTACCAACAGTAGCAGCAAAGTGAATGAGACTTCGGTTAATCTCATCCACACATTGCGGAAATCAAAAGCTGCGTTTTCCCTAATGATTTAATAGGGGAATAAAAAATGCTGAGGAAAATACAGCAAGAATTCACTGAAAAATGCTGCAGAAAAAAGCACCTTTTGCCGATGTGTGAAATCGATGTTAGGCTGAGGCCACAGGATGCAGAAAAGATGCTTTTTTCCTGAAGATTTTGCAGCAGTTTTTTAAGCCAAAGTCAGGAGTGGGTTTAGCCAGGGGGAGAAATATAAATGCGTCCTATATATTTTCCATTCCTCCCTGTTTTGGCTCAAAAAATGCAGCACAATCTGCAACAAAAAAAGCAGCTTTTCTGCAACATGTGGCCTCAGTTTTAATCAACGACACCACACAATCCTTGTTCGTGTGCCGTGTGTGTTTGATCCAGTTCTCATTTACTTTTTTTTCCAAAGTATTTCTATAATAAGTTTGTCAATGTCTTTGGGTCCGTGAAATTTTTTTTTCACAGACCCATAGAATTATATTGGCATGACACATTCATTAAAAAAAATGGACAGGAATACCTGTACTTCATTTTTAGGAACCCAAGGTCCCTGAAAAACAATCGATGTATGGATGAATACATTGAAATGAAAGAATCCGTATGTGAAATGCTGACATGTCAATATGTCCTTAATCACATCGACATCTCATAGGTACTGTCACCCTGAATTTATCCAAATTCGTTCAGCCATTCCAAAGACTTATGCCCTTTTAGTGTTGATGCTAATTAGGGTATACTAGCAGAGTAGGAGGTAACACTGCATGCCACAGCATACAGAGACCCCACCCCCAGAGAAACCAGTGTTACCACCCACTTGACTAGTCACACCAAATATTGATGGGATTTAGATTTCTCTTTTGTTTATTCACTTAACTTTGTTAATTAACAAAAATAAACTATTTCTGTTTTCCACACCTGCTTAAACTTTTGCATGGTATTGTATATAGTAAATATAATATCATTTTAGAGAACATGATCATTGCTGTGCACCACGGCAATGAATAGCACACTTCTGCTATCATGGGGGATGCACTGCCCATCACTTGAAAACCTGTCCTCGTACCCACAAGTGTCCTAGGTTGTCTGCTTTACAGAGTCAGATGGTGTTCTTATGGTCAGGAGGAGGCTTCCCTTCTTTAGCTGTCCAATGTACTGTCACGCTAGTTTCCCTCTGAGCTATCCTCAACTTCTAAAAGCATTCCTCCATCCAAGCTGTCCTCTATGCCAGCCAACTTATCAAGAGCATCTGCACCAAGAGAGTATAAGGCCCCATGTAGCGAAAAGCAGCAAAAAAAACCACTTTCTGCCCCTATTATACCTACATGGAAAATGCCAACGTTTCCGTAGGTATAACTGACATGTTGCGATTTTCAAAAATGCAAGCGTTTTTGAAAATGCAGCTTTTCTGCTGCAGATTCTTTTCTGCATTGTGGGGATGGGATTAGCCAGAATCCCATCCACTTTGCAGGTAATGTAAAATGCAGAGATCCCATCCACTTTGCAGGTAATGTAATATGCTGCATTTTTGTCGCAGCAAAAAAACTGCATTTTCACAATGTGGGGCTTCAGCTTAAGGCTGAGGTCCCACGTTGCGAATATACAGTGTTTTGGTCGTGGCGGAAATGCTACAACAAAAAATGCAGCATATTACATTACCTGCAAAGTGGATGGGATTCTAGCTAGTTCCTTCTCCATATTGCAGAAAAAAATCTGCAGCAGAAATGTTGTGTAAATCGCAGCGTATCAATTATACCTGGCTGGCGGCGGTATACCTTTCCTAGGTATAATAGGGACAGAAAGTCCGCAGAGATAAACTTTACAGATTTTCTGTGAAAAGCACTGCCCAATGCATTTCCACCGCCATCTTTTCCGCAGCGCTTTTTGGCTGCGGCTCGCTACATGGAACCTTAGCCTTAAAGACAGGATATCGAATGGTGATGCCTGGTGGCAACACAGTTATACTAAATCACCACTACAGTCTAGCCCCATGATCATGCATGACAGATAAAATCCCTCATATAGACAACACTCATCACTCATCAGTGACACAGCAAAACCGAAATCAACTGCCAATGCTATTTGTGGTGGAACACGCTTTCCCTTACTTTGGTTTAGGCGTTACTTTATTTGTAAATTTCATCTTACTATGAAAAAATGCAGCAAAGTCACTATGTGCGGATATACCCTTAAGAGTTAAATGTTTTTATTTGCTTATATTTGATGATTGCCTGAACATAATGCTACCAATTTTATTGTAATTATCTAATTTGTGCAGAATTAACCAATACAGGCCTATCTTCTACTCAGTAGAAATGATAATTAAGTGATATCATTACGATTCTTTCTGCATTTCAAGGGGACTGCAGACTGAGAATCTCAGTAAGAATCAATAATCATATTTCTACCTTTTTCGTGCGAAGACATCAGACAGCAGTATAAAGCTCACCAAGTATAATCAAAAGCTAAAAATAAACCAGTATCTGTGTATAGAACACTAGGCGGCTCATTCTGATGCCACACATAGATCAAATCAGCTCAGAGGGCAATCCAATGAAGAATTTTCTTAAGGCAACAGAAATTAATACTCCGATTCATGCATTTTCCAATTCTGAGATAAAAACATTTATGGAGGGGAAAAATTGGGAAATAAATATTCAACAAACAGATCTATTTTATGCTTATGTGCAGGTCCAATTTTCAAAGTCATTTTAAAAATTAAGCAAGAGTCTGTCATAGAGGAGCTGGCGGGATTCGGAGTGGATGCAAGAAGAGGTCCATGTAGTATAGTAAACAAGATTTATATTTTTGAGCAACACATTTTGGAAAAGGACTGGTCCCTTATCTCACTCTGGAAATATACAAGCAGCTACAGGCAGATACACAGCACACAGAAAAGCAGCTAAAGCGGAATTCTGGCTACCTTCATATATAGTTTTTCTATGTTTTTGTTTTTTTTTCTTGAAAAAAAAAAAGCCATAAAAATGACTGTATTTTTTTTTTTTGCATCTTTACTGTTTTTTTATGGATCATTTTGCTCTTGGCATTTTTTATTCACACACCAATTTTTTTCTTTGGCATTTTTCCTATAAAGAAATCAATAGGAAAACAAATGAAAAAAATGCCTTTCTTCCCATATAAACCTATAGGGAAAACGAGATGTTTTTGAAAATGCAGCTTTTCTGCAGCATCTTTATTTACCACATGTTTGGGATGATATTAGTAAACGCAAGAGTTTTCCCAATAGATTTAATAAGGGAAGAAAAAACCGTAAAAAAAAATCCTGGCAAAAATTCAATGAAAAGGCAGTGGAAAAAATGCAATGTATTTCCACAGTTTTTTCCATTGTGTTTTTTTATGCGGTTCGTTACATGGGGCCGTAGCTGTATTTTGGGGCTTTAGCCTCAGGCTGAGATCACACACCGCAGACAAGCTATTTTTTTCTGTTGCAAATTTTACTGTGCTTTTTTGAGACAAAACCTGGTATGGATTTATTAGAAGGGAGAAGTATAACTGCTTCTGTTATATTACCCATTCCTTTGGAAGATACTCTTTGCTTTGGCTAAAGAAAAAAAACAAAACGCAACAAAATCTGCATCAAAAACACAGCGTTTCCGCAACCTGTCGAAAAAAGTACTAAATACTGTGCTCTACATGTAAAGGCACTTAAAATATATAAAAGATATTATTAGATACAAAACTAAACATTATCGATATCATGGAATTCTCTAGCAATGACTCTAAAGCAGATGGCACAATCTACAGAACTACATAATATCATAAAAGTCATCCTAGTAGCCCATTATTATAATGCGAGAAAGGAAGGAGTTTATTAACTGTGTAGACATCGTATAAAATGAACAGTTTTTGGAATGGTGAGCCCCACTCATGAAACCTATGCACTGGACTTAACATTGTGTTAGACTGATGCTGCATGTAGAGAGGACACTACCGCTGCCGAGCTCTTGTCCTCTAATAACCCAGCAACCTCCTTTGGCACATATTAATGACTGTAATGTAAAGGATAATGAAGCTGATCGAGGCCTAGAAATTCCAAAAAATACTGAAAAAGTACATTGACATACAATAATACAATAACTGCAGGTCAGTTTTAGAATACACTTAGATGCTTTATCCTATACATACATTTTATTAGAATCGATTACATTTTTAAAGAACCCGACAAAGAAAAAGATAGGTTGCTTTCTAAATGTATGTCTTAGGATGCTTTCACACATTGCCTTTTTGGACATTTTGTCCATTTTTACTATTTTTGCTGTGTTTTTTCAGTGTGTTTTTAATATTGTTTTTATCTCTTTGTGTAATGACATGTTGTTTTAAAATGTGGTACAAATGAAATGTTTTTCCTGGTGTTTTTGTGTTGTGTTCTAACATTTTAGGCTTTTGTTATAGTTTTATTGTCCAAAAAATACAAAAGATATTTATTTATCGGTGCCTTGTAAGAGATGGATAAAAACCTGTGATGCTGAAATTACTTATGTCTAAATGCACTCACAGAGGGGAAAGCTCTGAAATTTTGCCCATAAAGAACACTAAAAGAACACATACACTTACATTTTGGGCATTGCAGTGTGTTTTGCTGTTTTCAAAAGATGAAAATAACCTTAAATGCTTTAAAAACAGTGCTCAAAATAACTTTAAAGTGCACTTTGCCTGTCTCACAGATAGAAAAATAAGACTTCCGTCCTTCCTCTTTTGTGTTATTCTTCATTTTGGTTGAAACATATTTTCCTAAAAAGGCATCTCGAACAAAATGTGGCATTTTTCCTCAAAATGCTATTGTGAAACGCTCCTTATATATTATGTATGTATATGGGATAGATAGAGAGAGAGATGTTGGAAAACATAACTCAAATACCCTTATTTTAACATAATCAAGTTTAACTCTTCCTGGCACATCTGTCACTGCCACATCTAGGTCAAAAGTCAAAGCTTGATGCGAGAGACAGAAGAGCCATTTGTAAAATTGTAGCCAAAAGCACAAAACTATGGCCCCTCAAATTACTTTGGAATTGAATGCAAGTTTAAGGGAAAAACATCAGATGTACACTGCATAAAGATGGTATGCATAGCCAAACTACAATAGCCAAACCAAAATCAAGCTTTTACTTTTGGCCACAGTTGCTTTTGTCTGTAGATGTTTTGCCAGTTCTTGCATGCTGAGATGTGATCATGGATCCATCAGACCTTAACACATCCACCAACTTAGCAACTCAGGTCTTAGATATCCCTACCAACCACACACCAACAATTAGTCCACTTTGGAACTCTATCAGGTCTGATATCTTATGCACCTAAAACAATTAAACAGATTTTTAGAACAGCACAAGTAATAAAGTTTATCATCAGTGGTATATGCTATGCAACTGAGAATAAAAGGTGTTTTACCAGGATGGCAGTTGTGTCAAGAAGTAATACAATTCTCTGTGTAAAAATATGAGTGAAATTTTTTGTTCTACATATATATATATATATATATACATTGTGTGTGCGTGTGTTTGTGGATAGAGATAGACAGATGATGATGATAGATAGATAGATAGATAGATAGATAGATAGACACAGTGGCTTGCAAAAGTATTCATACCCCTTGAACTTTTTCACATTTTGTCACCTTGCAACCACAAACTTAAATGTATTTTGAGATTTTAAATGATAGACCAACACAGAGTAGCAGATAATTGTGAAGTGAAATGAAAATGATACATGGTTTTAAAAATTTTAATCAAATAAAAATCTGAAACGTGTGACGTGCAAAAGTATTCATTCAGAAGTCACTTAATTAGTTAATAGAGTCCACCTGTGTGTAATTTAGTCTCAGTATAAATACACCTGTTATGTTAAGGCCTCAGTGTTTTTTTTAGAGAACACTAGTGAACAAACAGCATCATGAAGACCAAGGAACTCACCAGATAGGTCAGAGATAAAGTTATGGAGAAGTTTAAAGCAGGGTTAGGTTATAAAAACACATCCCAAGCTTTGAGCATCCTAAGGAGCTCTGTTCAGTCCATCATCCAAAAATGGAAAAAGTATTCTACAACTGCAAACCTACCAAGTCAAGGCCGTCCACCTAAATTGACAGATTGAGCAAGGAGAGCACTGGTCAGAGAAGTAGCCAAGAGGCCCATGGTCACTCTGGAGGAGCTGCAGAAATCCACAGCTCAGGTGGGAGAATCTGTCCACAGGACACCTATAGTGGGGAAAAAAAGTATTTAGTCAGCCAGCAATTGTGCAAGTTCTCCCACTTAAAAAGATGAGAGAGGCCTGTAATTGACATCATAGGTAGACCTCAACTATGAGTGACAAAATGAGAAAACATATTTAGAAAATCACATTGTCTGATTTTTAAAGAATTTATTTGCAAATTATGGTGGAAAATAAGTATTTGGTCAATAACAAAAGTTCATCTCAATACTTATACAGTACAGACCAAAAGTTTGGACACACCTTCTCATTCCAAGAGTTTTCTGTATTTTCATGACTATAAAAATTGTAGATTCACACTGAAGGCATCAAAACTATGAATTAACACATGTGGAATTATATACTTAACAAAAAAGTGTGAAACAACTGAAAATATGTCTTATATTCTAGGTTCTTCAAAGTAGCCACCTTTTGCTTTGATTACTGCTTTGCACACTCTTGGCATTCTTTTGATGAGCTTCAAGAGGTAGTCACCTGAAATGGTTTTCACTTCACAGGTGTGCCCTGTCAGGTTTAACAAGTGGGATTTCTTGCCTTATAAATGGGGTTGGGACCATCAGTTGTGTTGTTCAGAAGTCAGGTGGATACACAGCTGATATTCCTACTGAATGGAGTGTTAGAATTTGTATTATGGCAAGAAAAAAGCAGCTAAGTAAAGAAAAACGAGTGGCCATCATTACTTTAAGAAATGAAGGTCAGTCAGTCCGAAAAATTGGGAAAACATTGAAAGTGTCCCCAAGTGCAGTGGCCAAAACCATCAAGCGCTACAAAGAAACTGGCTCACATGAGGACCGCCCCAGGAAAGGAAGACCAAGAGTCACCTCTGCTGCAGAGGATAAGTTCATCCGAGTCACCAGCCTCAGAAATCGCAGGTTAACAGCAGCTCAGATTAGAGACCAGGTCAATGCCACACAGAGTTCTAGCAGCAGACACATCTCTACAACAACTGTTAAGAGGAGACTGTGTGCAGCAGGCCTTCATGGTAAAATAGCTGCTAGGAAACCACTGCTAAGGACAGGCAACAAGCAGGAGAGACTTGTTTGGGCTAAAGAACACAAGGAATGGACATTAGACCTGTGGAAATCTGTGCTTTGGTCTGATGAGTCCAAATTTGAGATCTTTGGTTCCAACCACCGTGTCTTTGTGCGAAGCAGAAAAGGTGAACGAATGGACTCTACATGCCTGGTTCCCACCGTGAAGCATGGAGGAGGAGGTGTGATGGTGTGGGGGTGCTTTGCTGGTGACACTGTTGGGGATTTATTCAAAATTGAAGGAATATTGAACCAGCATGGTTACCACAGCATCCTGCAGCGGCATGCTATTCCATCCGGTTTGCGTTTAGTTGGACCATCATTTATTTTTCAACAGGACAATGACCCCAAACACACCTCCAGACTGTGTAAGGGCTATTTGACCAAGAAGGAGAGTGATGGGGTGCTACGCCAGATGACCTGGCCTCCACAGTCACCAGACCTGAACCCAATCGAGATGGTTTGGGGTGAGCTGGACCGCAGAGTGAAGGCAAAAGGGCCAACAAGTGCTAAGCATCTCTGGGAACTCCTTCAAGACTGTTGGAAGACCATTTCAGGTGACTACCTCAAGAGAATGCCAAGAGTGTGCAAAGCAGTAATCAAAGCAAAAGGTGGCTACTTTGAAGAACCTAGAATATAAGACATATTTTCAGTTGTTTCACACTTTTTTGTTAAGTATATAATTCCACATGTGTTAATTCATAGTTTTGATGCCTTCAGTGTGAATCTACAATTTTTATAGTCATGAAAATACAGAAAACTCTTGGAATGAGAAGGTGTGTCCAAACTTTTGGTCTGTACTGTATATCCTTTGTTGGCAATGACAGAGGTCAAATGTTTTCTGTAAGTCTTCACAAGGTTGGCACACACTGCTGCTGATATGTTGGCCCATTCCTCCATGCAGATCTCCTCTAGAGCAGGGATGTTTTGGGGCTGTCGCTGGGCAACACGGACTTTCAACTCCCTCCAAAGGTTTTTTATAGGGTTGAGATCTGGAGACTTGCTAGGTAACTCCAGGACCTTGAAATGCTTCTTACGAAGCCACTCCTTCGTTGCCCTGGTGGTGTGCTTGGGATCATTGTCATGCTGAAAGACCCAGCCACGTTTCATCTTCCATGCCCTTGCTGATGGAAGGAGGTTTGCACTCAAAATCTCACAATACATGGCCCCATTCATTCTTTCATGTACACGGATCAGTCGTCCTGGTCACTTTGCAGAGAAACAGCCCCAAAGCATGATGTTGTCACCCCCATGCTTCACAGTAGGTATGGTGTTCTTTGGATGCAACTCAGCATTCACTCTCCTCCAAACACGAGGAGTTGTGTTTCTACCAAAAAGTTCTACTTTGGTTTCATCTGACCATATGACATTCTCCCAATACTCTTCTGGAACATCCAAATGCTCTCTAGCAAACTTCAGACGGGCCCGGATATGTACTGGCTTAAGCAGGGGGACACGTCTGGCACTGCAGGATCTGAGTCCCTGGCGGCGTAGTGTGTTACTGACAGTAGCCTTTGTTATGTTAGTCCCAGCTTTCTGCAGGTCATTCACTAGGTCCCCCCGTGTGGTTCTGGGATTTTTGCTCACCGTTCTTGTGATCATTTTGACCCCACAGGGTGAGATCTTGCGTGGAGCCCCTAATCGAGGGAGATTATCAGTGGTCTTGTATGCCTTCCATTTTCTAATTATTGCTCCCACAGTTGATTTCTTCACACCAAGCTGCTTGCCTATTGCAGATTCAGTCTTCCCAGCCTGGTGCAGGTCTACAATTTTGTTTCTAGTGTCTTTCCACAGCTCTTTGGTCTTCACCATAGTGGAGTTTGGAGTGTGACTGTCTGAGGTTGTGGACAGGTGTCTTTCATACTGATAACAATGTCAAACAGGTGCCATTACTACAGGTAATGAGTGGAGGACAGAGGAGCCTCTTAAAGAAGAAGTTACAGGTCTGTGAGAGCCAGAAATCTTGCTTGTTTGTAGGTGACCAAATACTTATTTTCCACCATAATTTGCAAATAAATTCTTTAAAAATCAGACAATGTGATTTTCTGGATTTGTTTTCTCATTTTGTCTCTCACAGTTGAGGTCTACCTATGATGACAATTACAGGCCTTTCTCATCTTTTTAAGTGGGAGAACTTGCACAATTGGTGGCTGACTAAATACTTTTTTCCCCACTGTATAAGTCGTGCACTCCACAAATCTGTCCTTTATGGAAGAGTGGCAAAGAAAGAGTGTTGAGAGAAAGACATTAGAAGTGTTGTTTGCAGTTTGCCACAAGCCATATAGGGGACACATCAAACATGTGGAAGAAGGTGCTCTGGTCAGAAGAGACTAAAGTTGAACTTTTCTGGCCTAAATGCAAAGTGCTATGTGTGGTGGAAAATTAACACAGCTCATCACCCTGAACACACCATCCCCACTGTGAAACATGGTGGTGGCAGCATCATGCTGTGGGGAGGCTTTCCTTCGGCAGGGAGAGGTTGATCAGAGTTGGACAGAGTTGATGGGAAGATGGATAGAGCTAAATACAGGGAAATCCTGGAAGAAAACCTGTTGGAGGCTGCAAAAGACTTGAGCCTGGGAAGGAGATTCACCTTCCAGCAAGACAATGGCCCTAAACATGCAGCCAGAGATACAGTGGAATGGTTTAGATCAAAGAATATTCCTGTGTTAGAATGGCCCAGTCAAAGTCCAGATCTAAATCCCATTGAGCATCTGTGGCAAGACATGAAAATTGCTGTTCACAGACGCTCTCCATCCAATCTGGCTGAGATTGAGGTATTTTGCAAAGAAGAATGGGCAAAAATCTCAGTCTCTAGATGCACATAGCTGGTAGAGACATACCCCAAAAGACTTGCAGCTGTAATTGCAGCGAAAGGTGGCTCTACAAAGTATTGATATATTTTTGAAAACAATGTATCATTTTCCTTCCACTTCACAATTATCTGCTACTTTGTGTTGGTCTATCACTTAAAATCTCAATACACTACATTTAAGTTTGTGGTTGTAAGGTGACAAAATGTGAAAAAGTTCAAGGGGCATGAATACTTTTGCAAGCCACTGTAGATAGATAGATGGGTTTATAACATTGGAGTCTACCAAGAATAGGTCTACCATGGTGAATAGGCTACAGGATAGTCACAACTTTCATGAGCGCAATTAAAAGAAGTGCTAAAATGCTCAAAAAGCTATTTTTGTCTCAAAAATTAAATCTGGTCAAGCGATCAACTCTTTTTAAAACCCTGTCCAAACCAGGCATTATTTTTTTTCTGCTTCAGCTAAAAATAAGAAAAAAACATGACTAAAGTATGGACCTACATGATATGATAAGCATTTACATAATTCTTTATATTGGCAGTATATACAATAATATGCAAAAACTATGAACTGCAACATAGGCCATAACTTGACTTGAAAAGAGAATGCAGAATATTATCTCACATATGTTTACTGCCAAAAACTGTGTCAAACTTGCATTCCTATCTGTTGTATTCCTGTTTTATTCTTCTCCATTAAGAATTATATGCTCCTAACTTTTCTGAATGATCTGCATATTGGTGTAATAATGGTGCAAATTATGGCTGAAACTCAATAAAATTCTATGTCTCTTATTTAAGGGAGTATATCAGTTCCAGAAAGCCTTCCAATAATAGTGCCATGTAGGAACCTTTAACAGAAGACAAATACCCATGGGCATACACAAGGGACGTTTTCACTGTTAAAACCGGACCCTTGCAGCTTTTGCTAGATTTTGCACAAGTCCTTTAATTCAGGCTCACTACTATCCTGCATTGAGCCTGAAATATGGGCTGTCCTGAAGCCCCAACCTCAGATTTATCTGTGATCTCAGGACTCAGAGTTGAATACAATGATGGAGCAGAGAGCCGTCAGCTCCCTGCTCCACCATTCAATGTGTGAGTTGTACTGTCTGTGGCAGAAGATGCTATGCAATGATGTTGCTGCTCCCAATGAGAAATTGAGCAGAGCAAACAGACTTGCTCCAGGGGAACCCAGCTAGGTAACTTTTATGGCAAGACTTTTGTGTGGGAGGTACTAAGGGGGTATTTTGACATAAAAGTGCAGCAATCTGCTGCCTGTTATCTGCCACTAAGACTCCCAGTCTTTTTATTTCCATCAAGGTTTGTCACCATAAACTTGGAGATGAGACACAACTGGGTGGCCCCCAAGGGTTAAAATCAACACAGTTCTTCCTCCACTGTTCCACTTTGGGCCTGGGGAGGTTTGGAATGAAGAGAAGACAGCTACCACTATCATACCCCCCAACCATTCTAAGTTCTGCAGGACAATCCCGGATTTTGCTCATCTTCACCAGGAGGAAGCAGATGGGTTGCACAGAATGATGAAGCAGGAAACCGTCCACTCCCTGGTTCATCATTTGACCCCTGTGTATGCTCTGGGAGCAGAAGATGTGAAGTAGTGATGTCACTTACATCGTGACTACTGCTCTCTGAAGGCTCTGGAGTGGAGATAGAAGAGAAGAACAGCAGAGGAATGGGGCATGGCGAGTATTAGTGTTTTTTTATGTTTGTTTGATACTGAGGGGGAAACTGCAGGAGGACATAATACTGTGGGGGCAGCTGGCGGGGACATTAAACTGTGGGTGAAGCTGGAGGGGGACAATAAACTGGGGGCAACTGAAGAGGAACATTATACTGTGAGACAGTTGTAGGGGGATATTAAACTGTGGAGCAGCTAGAGGGAGATATTAAACTGTGGGGGCAACTGGAGGGTGACATTATACTATGGGTACACCAAGCGAGGGAGTTTATATTATGGAGGCAACTGGAAACGGACTTTATACTGTGGGGGCAGCTGGAGGGGGACATTAAACTGTAGGCACACCAGGGGAGGGAGTTTATACTGTGGGGGCAACTGCACTCCTAGGGGTGTGCTTGGTCAGGTCATACATTACATAAAGGCATTCCTTTGAGACTTTCAGGTGCATTGCTACTGTATAAAGCAATACCATAGAAAATACTTTTGTATTTTGGATTATTCCTTCATTTCAAGGACAGTGAACTAAACACTGATGGAAAATCTTCCAGTCTGTGACAGAATTATTTGTGGTCTGAAATTATCTGAAATGTCCTGTATCCGAGGCTGTTTAATCCCCTTGTGAACAGTATTATGCTTACTAAGACATCTTCTCAATGAATTTCTCCCATGACTACTTACTAAAACAAATTCCAGACTATACTTCTCCAAGGCAAGATGACAGGTTTTTATACCAAATTTTAATTATATTGTCAGATATATTTTCCTGAGCTGGGCATCTCACTTTGCTGCTACACTTTGTAGAATGTGTGCAGTGTTATAATATATAGTTACTGTTCCTTATATTGTAAGTATATACAGTATGTACTGTAGTAATCTTATAATAGTTAGACCTATGCACGTAGACGTGCCATGGAGATTCATAGAGGCCATAGAAGTGCATGGGCTCCCTACTATACTGCAATATGCCTCCAACTTAAGCAGCATAAAGTGTTTGTTTTCTCTGAATCTGTAGGAATCAGAAGAATTGTGGATTGTTCCATCAGATGCTGTGTGTATGGAGGAAATCTTACCCATAATATATCTGTACATATGGCAACCTGTGGTGCCCAGACTACAGCATAGTCATACAGAAAATTGACAAAGCAGTCAGGCGAAAACATATTTTTTCATTGCAGCACCCCCACCTTATCCTAAAAATTATGTGCAATACTGTGCAGACTAAGAGGAAAAGAAAATTCAACATCAAATGTTTTGTTGTTTGTGTGTATAAGTGGTTATAAATAATGTAACTAATTAATTTATCAATTAATCATTCAGAGTCGGCGTTAGCTGACTGTTACTGCGTAACGATCGCGATCGTAGGGGGGTGCGAGATGGCCGGGGCCCAGACGACTTTGATAGCGGTCGGTGAAAGCCTGGTTCCCCTAACCACTATACATACTGAAAATGAAAAGGGGCTCCGGCAAGTCACCAAGGGAGGTGACTTAAAATAATAAATACTTATATTCACCTCTCCTGGGATCGGCATCCTTCCAGAGGCCACGCTCGGACGTCTGAAGCAGGGACGTCTGAAGATGGCCGAAGATGCTGAAGACAGTAGGACACACCAAGGATACCCAGGAAAGGTAATGCAAGGTGATTATCAGTGTCTGTTATTTTTATTCACCTTCCCTGGGCCTCCGATTATTATACTCTATTGTCTGAGGAGACCCCAGAGTATAATAATAGCACCGGAGCAGAGGGGGGCTGTTGGGAGCATATAATACTGTGTGGGGGCCCCTGCTGAGCATATAATACTATGTGGGGGGCCACTGCTGGGCATATAATACTGTCTGGGAGCCACTATGCAGTATATAATACTGTGTGGGGGCCACTGCTGGGCATATCATACTGGGTGGGGGCCACTGCTGGGCATATAATACTGTGTGGGAGCCACTGTGGAACATATAATACTGTGAAGGGACCACTGTGAATAATATAATACTGTGTGGGGGCCACTGTGGAGCATATGATACTGTGTGGGGCCACTCTGGAGTATATAATACTGTGTGGGGGCCACTGTGGAGCATATAATACTGTGTGGGGGCCACTGGGGAGTATATAATACTGTGTGGGGGTCACTATGGAGCATATGATACTGTGTGGGGGCCACTGTGGAGCATATGATACTGTGTGGGGGCCACTGTGGAGCATACGATACTGTGTGGAGGCCACTGTGGAGAGGCACTATTAACAGTATCAGGCCCTGTTCACACAGTGGAATATGGCACTGATTTTGCAGAAGATTTCTCCCTCATTCTGCCTCCTATTGAGACTAATTGGAGCAGGAAGCTGGGGAAAAAAAGTGTTCTGCTGGACCTTGTTGTAGATTCTGCAGCTGATTCAGAGACCGTGGCTTGAGACTCCACACTGGTTAGACTCATTCATTTGGGCCTATTCAGTGGTGGAAAACCGCAAGGGCTCTGTTGCCCAAGGGCCTACACAAACCTGGAGCCGGCCCTGTAATCATTGATAAGCATCATGGCTGTTACCCCCCATTCACACGACCAAGTTTCACCCGAGACTGCCGCATTTTGCTGGGACAATCACAGGATTTGGGATTCAAAATGGGAAGTGTTTTTGTAAATCCCACCCCATAAATGGCATTCCCAAGCATATCTGTCCAAGTAAATGTTGGCAAGTATGATAAAGATTAGCAGTTTCAGGTGGAAAATGCAGAGGGAATTTTGATTGTTGCAAATAACAGTAATTTTGCCTCCAACAAAACCTACTTCAAAAATTCCTGGAATCCCCGCTACATGCTTCCAGAAGACATCACATAAGCATCCGTACAGACACTGCGATAATTCAATTGAAGGCTAACCAGCCCTTCCGCTCTGGATTCTACTCTGATGGACTTACTCCTTTGACCTGTTGTCTGTTACGTCTCTACTGCAGTCCACAGAATTGACCAACTGGGCTACCATTCATGTCTTCTGCTCTACATTATTTACAATTGCCTGTTGAAAGGTAACAACCCCAAACGTTGTATTTATGTACACCATTAAAACTTTACTAATAAGCATAACTATTTCTGGAGTGCGGTTCCAAATCCTTTATTCTATGCATTTCATAAGCCTTATGGGGTACATAGAACTTTTTTGATCACTTTTCTTTTTTTGCGACCAAGGAGCCACTGTGCCCAATACAAAGTGGAGAAACACATCCTCTTTACTGCAGCAGATATTTATGGTACAGCAGATCCTCAACAGGGTTAGCAAACACAGTGAAGTAGTAAAGCATACCTCCTAACTTTCAAAGGACAGAAAAAGGGGCAAAATGTGCTATGCGCACCCCAGCAAATTTAGCTTCACCCACTTCACGTTGACTCCGCCCATTCTCATCCATTTTTCCATGTGCCTCCACACAGTATAATGCTCCTACAATCACCCTAACATTATATGACCCCACATTATAATGTTCCTCTCCAATTGCCCCACAGTATTAAGTCCCTCTCCTTGTGCCCCAGTTTAAACTGGCAGAAACTAGAGGGGGACATTAAACTGGGGCAGCTGGAGGGGGACATTATGCAGTGGGGGTAGTTGAAGGCAGACATTAAACTGGGGACAATTAAAGGCAGACATGTCCCCTCCAGCTACCCCCACAGTTTAATGTCCTCCTCCAGTTGCCCCAAGTTTAATGTCCCCTTCCATCTGCCCCCAGTCTAGTCCCCCTTCATCTGCCACCAATTTAATGTCCCCCTTTCATCTGTCACCAGCTTAATGCCCCCCAGTTTAATTGCCCCCTATATCTGCCCCTGGTTTAATGCCCCCCCTCCATCTGCCACCAGTTTAATGTCCCCACTCCATCTGCCACCAGTTTAATGTCCCCCTTCATCTGCCCCCAGTCTAGTCCCCCTTCATCTGCCACCAATTTAATGTCCCCCTTTCATCTGTCACCAGCTTAATGCCCCCCTATATCTGCCCCCAGTTTAATTGCCCCCTATATCTGCCCCTGGTTTAATATACCCCCTCCATCTGTCCCCAGTTTAATGTCCCCACTCCATCTGCCACCAGTTTAATGTCCCCCTTCATCTGCCCCCAGTCTAGTCCCCCTTCATCTGCCACCAATTTAATGTCCCCCTTTCATCTGTCACCAGCTTAATGCCCCCCTATATCTGCCCCCAGTTTAATTGCCCCCTATATCTGCCCCTGGTTTAATATACCCCCTCCATCTGTCCCCAGTTTAATGTCCCCCTTCATCTGCCCCCAGTTTAATTGCCCCCCCTACATCTGCCCCAGTTCCCCCCTCTTGCTCACACATGCTGTCTCTTCTCTCCTCACCTTACATCAGTCTCCGTTCCCAGCAGCTTCCTCTTTCTGTGTAATGCCACACTGTCCTGTAGTATCCAGAATAGTTCTGCCCACACAAGAGTCTGATCACATGGTCATGACATCATCAAAGGTCCTTTAACCCTCTAGGATTTAGCATCTACCATTTAGCCTTTACCCTACCCTGAGATAAGAGCTGGCAAAGTTTGTAACAGCGAAACACTTCAGGGGCATTGCGGGAAAAACTGTAAGCTATCTGGGACGGCAGGACAGCAGTGTAAATTCAGGACTGTCCCGCTGGATGTGGGACGGTTTGGAGCTATGGTAAAGTAACTGTGTAGGTCTCCATGGCAGCAAACAACACCCTTCTATAGTCAGGAGGATGTGCTACCCACCACCGTAGAACTTGCTTTACTGCCTCACAAGTGCTTGTTAGAAGTGTGTGGGTTCGCTGAACCAACCGACATGTTCACAGCTTTACAGTTCCTCTCTTCTTCTGCAGCTCCTCAAGCTTCCCTGGCCTCTCAAGATGTACCCCTCACAAGTTGTCCTCCAGCATACCAAGTACAGCCTAATGCACAGGTCAATGCAACACATACACACTATAGCAATGCAACATATAACTATAATGAATCCACTTGCAGCCCTAAACTGTGCCTACACTACCGCTCTACTGGCAACTCACTCTTGGCTTCACTTTTCCCACACCTGTCCTAAGCAAACCACACACTCTGACAGGGAAAATAGCCAATTGTTCTAGCTGTGCAGATACATGGTAGACCTAGGGGTCATTGAAAGGCCCTGGCTGTTATACCAACCCATCAGTATCCCATTATCACACTGTCATTTTGGCTTACAGAGCGAGCCCCATATGGTCTGTGCTGAGAGGTTTAAAAATGTTTCTAAGTTTCTTTTCTGTATGTATTTGCAACCCTCTCCAAGACTGCTTCACCACACCAAATGTAGAATAATTGTTGAGGAACAGAAGAATAAAGTATCCATCACAAGTGAAGGCTGCTATTGATCTCCATTTCTAGTCAGATTTCACTAGCCTGAGACATTTTCTTTTTCTGATTCTTTCTTCCTGTATCAGCTCCAGATTATACAGTATTGTTAGTGGTGGACACTACTGACTCTCTTTATTCTCTAAGTTTTTAGAATTTTCTGTATGACACATACAGGTGAGCAAGATTCTTACCCTTCTCTTTCCTTACTGTTAATATAAGGGAGAGCGTATTATACTATATACTTTAGGGGCAGTACGGTGGCTCAGTGGTTAGCACTGCAGCCTTGCAGCACTGGAGTTTTGGGTTTCAATCCTGGCAAGGACAACATCTGCAAGGAGTTTGTATGTTCTCCCCATGTTTGCGTGGGTTTCCTCCGGTTACTCTGGTTTCCTCCCACATTCTAAAAACATACTGATAGGAAATGTAGATTGTGAGGCCTATATAGGACAGTGACTGACAATGTGTGTGCAGCACTGTAGAATATGATGGCGCTATACTGTATAAGTAAGCATAATAAATACATAAATATGATAACTTTTATCAGATATCTATCTTTGGCCCTGGTGCAAAAGCTCAACTTAGGCCACCTTGTGCAACTTCTCACATCTGTCAGCTGAGTGCCATCTGTACATTTTAACAGCATTTACATTTCCCATCCCTTCTCTATCTAGGCCCAGACTGACATGAAGACTTATTCACAACATGTCTGTGCACAAAAATTTCCCATGATTCCCATCCCCTGTTGGTTCCCCCACATAGTAATCATGCCCCCCTTTTATGCCCCAGTCTCCCCCACAAAATCCCTCCTTGGCTATATGCTGCTGAGCAACCCATATTTTTGCCATGAAATACTTAATTTTCTCCTTTCTGACAGTGGAAGGCTGTGTATCACCAATATTCTCCCGTCAGCTCCCCAGAGGGCAAGAGTCATCATACATTTATGATGGACACACTGCCAGCCAGGAAATCAGGAAGGAGATTAACCCCTTAACGACATTTGACGTACTATTACGTCCTGAGCGCTTGGTACTTAGCGCAACAGGGCGTATTAGTACGCCCTGTCCTTAAGGAGCCTCCGTGTCTTGCGACACGGAGATTTTAAGAAGATTGCTGCTGTTTATGACAGCAGACAATCTACTTCCTGGGAAACGGGAGGTTTAACCCCCTCCCCGCTACGTAGATGGCTGCAATTGGCTGATCGATTCAGATTTGCCAATTGCAGCTTGCTGTCACATATCCAATGATCTGTACCGGAAAGTATCTGGATAAGTGACAGTGATTGGTGCTATATGTAGCACCAATCCCTGTCGAGTGTTTGGGGGGCGTGCAGTGGTGCCACCCCTCCAGATGTTGCAATTGGTCGGTCGACATAAGTCTTTGCAGACCGACCAATTACAGATGTGCAGGGTAGTGCAAACCAACTGTCACTGTCCTGCTCGCGTCACTCCCTCTGGGAATTTGCGAGCAGAGCAGTGTCCGTGCTGTCCTGTGAGCCCTTTGGTGCGTTACCGCAGCGATTTAATCAGTGTCTCCTCCAGCGATTTCAACTGTGTCTACTCCAGGCTTGGTCATCCCCCTGCCAGATTTCCACCCTCATCTGCCAGCTCTCACCCTCATCTGTCAGCCTTCCTCCCCCTTCTGCCAGCCCTCCACCCTCCACCCACCTCTGCCAGCCCTTCACCCTCCACCCTCCACCCACCTCTGCCAGCCCTCCACCCTCCACCCCCCTGTGCCAGCCCTCCACCCTCCTCTGCCATTCTCCCAAATCCCTCCACCTTCAATCAGTGCAGAGCCTCCCCCCACCTTGCTAGCTGCTGGTAATTAACCCTTTACCAACAGCCCTTTTTTTAGGAAAGCCCTTTTTTTGCGGTTTTCTTTTTTTTTTTTTTCCTGTAATCGCCACTAAGCGCCAATTTGATCGTTGCTCAAGTTTTTTTTTTGGCGCAGGTTTTTCTAATAGTTGTTAGATTTAGTTGCTATATATATAGATAGAAGTCTCCTATATTTATATATATAATTCAATTTTAGCTAGAAGAAGCAGAAGGTTTTTTTTTTTTTATTGCACAAGCCTTTTTTTTGTGCAGGTCCTGCCGCCACTGAGCGCTGGTCAGTGACAAATATGCGTTACTGATCACATCTGTGCTCATTTTTTCTGGCGCAGGTTTTTTTTCAGAGTATTCAGAATTAGTTGCTATATATATAGATAGAAGTCTCCTATATATATATATATATATATAAAGTTCAATTTTAGCTAGAAGAAACAGAAGCTTTTTTTTTTTTGTTGCACAAGCCTTTTTTTTGTGCAGGTCCTGCCGCCACTGAGCGCTGGTCAGTGACAAATATATGTTACTGATCACATCTGTGCTCATTTTTTCTGGCGCAGGTTTTTTTTCAGAGTATTCAGAATTAGTTGCTATATATATAGATAGAAGTCTCCTATATATATATATAGTTCAATTTTAGCTAGAAGAAGCAAAAGCTTTTTTTTTTTATTGCACAAGCCTTTTTTTTGTGCAGGTCCTGCCGCCACTGAGCGCTGGTCAGTGACAAATATAAGTTACTGATCACATCTGTGCTCATTTTTTTTGGCGCAGGTTTTTTCTAATAGTTGTTAGATTTAGTTGCTATATATATAGATAGAAGTCTCCTATATTTATATATATAGTTCAATTTTAGCTAGAAGAAGCAGAAGGTTTTTTTTTTATTGCACAAGCCTTTTTTTTTGTGCAGGTCCTGCCGCCACTGAGCGCTGGTCAGTGACAAATATATGTTACTGATCACATCTGTGCTCATTTTTTCTGGCGCAGGTTTTTTCTAATAGTTGTTAGATTTAGTTGCTATATATATAGATAGAAGTCTCATATATATATATATATATATATATATATATATATATATACGTTCAATTTTAGTTCTTTTATTTTCACATCTTTACATCCATACACGTGTTAAAGCACAACATACACCTCACACTTTCAAGTTTTAATAAATAAAGTTTCAAAAAATAAAAGTTTTATATACTCGTGTAAAACACCGCAAACACGAAAATGTCCCAACAATCCCAATCGTCCGAAAGAAGGTATTCAGTAGAAGAGGCGTATGCCGTACTGGCCTCTGAAACTGATACCGCCAGCGAGGGAGAAGAGGAAAATGCCCCATTCCTATATTTTTCCTCTTCATCCTCCGCCTCATCCAGTGATGAGCAACCTCAAAGGAGGCGCCCCAGAACTATTGCTGAGGTAGTTTCCGAAGCTGCAGAGCCCATATGGACCCCGCCCCCAGAAAATTATGAGCCTCAGCTTCCTGACTTTGTGGGCAGGTCAGGAATACAAACTGAGACTGCAGGCTTCAGAGAAAATGAATTTTTCAAAATCTTTTTCTCTAATGACTTTATAGATTTTATGGTGGTCCAAACTAATCTATATGCCCAACAATTTATGGAACAAAATGCCACCTCTTCATATGCCAAGTCCCAGAACTGGACCCCAGTAAATGCAGCAGAGATGAAGATTTTCTGGGGTCTTATTCTGCATATGGGCATAGTGAAGAAACCTACAATTCGACAGTATTGGAGTACAGACATCTTGTATAATACTCCAATCTATCGAATGGCCATGACCAGGACACGCTTTGAAATGATCCTGAAATTCATTCACTATAACAACAATGCACAGTGCCCGCCCCGAGATGCCCCAAATTTTGACCGCCTTCCATTCTGGACCT
Organism: Leptodactylus fallax; assembly: GCA_947044405.1. Classification (NCBI taxonomy): domain Eukaryota; kingdom Metazoa; phylum Chordata; class Amphibia; order Anura; family Leptodactylidae; genus Leptodactylus; species Leptodactylus fallax. The sequence goes on along the minus strand of CAMRHE010000073.1, from coordinate 1,769,020 downwards.
TATAGTGTGCCCATACATCACTTTACATCCAAATATGGGGTATTTCTGTACTTGGGAGAAAATGCTTAACAAATTGTGGAGTGCATTTTTTCTTTAACCCCTTGTGGAAATGCAAAAATTGGGGTTAAAGCAACATTTCATAGAAAAAAATGTCGCTTTCCCTTTTCCTGGCCCAATTCTGTGAAACTCCTGTAGGGTCAAAGTGCTCACTATACCCATTGATTAATTTCATGAGGGGTGTAGTTTCCAAAATGGGGTCACATTTTGGGGGTTTCCACTGTTTTGGCACCTTGGGGGCACTACAAAAGGAACATGGTGCCTGAAAACTATTGTAGCACAATCTAGCCTCCAAAATCCAATTAGTGCTCCGTCTGTTCTGAGTGCTGCCGTGTGCCCGTACATCAGGGTACCAGCACATGTGGGGTATTGTCATGTTCTGGAGAAATTGTGTAGCAAAATGTGTGGTGCAATTTCACCTTTAACCCCTTGTGAAGATGAAAAATGTGGGGCTAAAATGACATTTTATTGTAAAAAAAGTAATTTTTCATTTTCACATTTCAATGGTAAAAAAATCTGTGAAACACCTGTAGGGTCAAAGTGCTCACTATACCTCTTGATAAATTCCTTGAGGGGTGTAGTTTCCAAAATGGGGTCATTTTGGGGGGGATTCTACTGTTCTGGCACTTCAGGGGCTCTCTAAATGCAACATGGTGCCTGAAACAGATTCCAGCAAAATCTGCCTTCCAAAAACCCAATAGCGCTCCTTCCGTTCTGGACCTTATAGTGTGCCCATACATCACTTTACATCCACATGTGGGGTATTTCTGTACTTGGGAGAAAATGCTTAACAAATTGTGGGGTGCATTTTCTCTTTTAACCCCTTGTGGAAATGCAAAAATTGGGATTAAAGCAACATTTTATAAAAAAAAATGTTGCTTTCCCTTTTCCTGGCCCAATTCTGTGAAACTCCTGTAGGGTCAAAGTGCTCACTATACCCCTTGATTAATTCCTTGAGGGGTGTAGTTTCCAAAATGGGGTCATTTTGGGGGGCATTCTACTGTACTGTTCTGGTACTTCAGGGGCTCTCCAAATGCAACATGGTGCCTGAAACAGATTCCAGCAAAATTTCCCCGTCAAAATCCCATTAGCGCTGCTTCCGTTCTTTACCCTATCGTGTGCCCATACATCAGTTTACATCCTCATGTGGGATAATTTCATACTCGGGACAGAGTGTATTACAGATTTTGGAATGTATTTTCTCTTTTAAACCCTAGGAAATGTGTAAATTCTAGTGCTAAATGAATATATTAGTGACAAAAATTGAAAAGTGTAAATTTGACCTCCATTTTGTTTTAATTGCTGTAGAATGCTGAAAGGGTTAAGAAACTTTCTAAATGCTATTTTGAATTCTTTCAGGAGTGCAGTTTTGAGAATGGTGTGATTTATGGGGGTTTCTATTAGAGAGGCCTTTCAAGGCCCCTTCAGAACTGAGCTGGTCCCTTGAAAAATGTGTTTTGGAAATATTCTTGAAAATTTGGAAAATTACTGCTTGACTTGTAAGCCTTATAATATCTAAAAAAAATGAAAGGGTGATTAAAATTTGATTGCAACATAAAGAAGAGGCATGATAAATTATATTTATGAAGAAATTTGGGTAGTATTACTTTCTATATGAAAGGCATGCAATTTCAAAGTTTGAAAACTGCATTTTTTTCAAAATTTTTACCAAATCTCCTATTTTTTCATAATCAAAGACAAAACTTATCAACCAAAATTTACCACTGACATGAAGTACAATGTCTCACGAAAAAACAATCTCAGAATCACTTTGATAACTTAAAGCGTCACAAAGTTATTACCAAATAAAGTGACACATGTCAGATTTGAAAAATGAGGCCCGGTCCTTAACGCACTTTTGGGCTGTGTCCTTAAGGGGTTAAAGGAGATCCTCCAGCCCTAGTGTGGTGAGGGTGAGTTTTGCCCACCTTGGCTTCTGGGTCCAGTTGCAACTGTGACCATTTCATTGTCACCCTATAGTTATACCAATCTGTGAGAAAGATGAGTATTGTCTTCCTGGAGAAGAATTCATTTCTACCATGTACTACATCATCCATGAACTACTAACACTATATTATAGGATTTCTACTTAAATCCTTGTGAACATCTGCACAAAATAAATTGATGAAAACTAGTCCCAATAGGATGGAACTTTATGTTGACTTGTAATACCTTGCATTCTTTGGACAGAGTAGGATTCCATGTTCTGCTTGTGGCTAAGTTGAATGATGGTTAAAGAAAGCAATGAGCTTTTTTTTTTTTTTTTAGGTAAGAAAACACATGGGAAACAGTAATGGTTGACTATGATGCTGTCACCTTTAAACTGCCTGCCTTTAGCACCAGGAGACACTAGTCTAAATTCAGTGGCGTAACTAGGAATGGCTGGGCCCCAAAGCGAACATTTGACATAGGGCCCCCCCCAACTGCCACCCCCAACCCCCCTGGACCGCCCCCTCCAACACCCCCCCTGCACAAACCGCATTCCTGCGCACACTATTATGCGCAATAGTGGTCCCTGCACACAGTATAATGCCACATAGTGGCCCCTGCAGACAGTATCATGCCCTATAGTGGCCCCTGCACACAGTATTATGCCCCATAGTGGCCCCTGCATACAGTAATATGCCCCATAGTGGCCCCTGCACACAGTATTATGGCCCATAGTGACCCACCCATGAACTATTATTATACTCTGGGGTCTTTTCAGACCCCAGAGTATAATGATCGGAGACCCAGGGGAGGATAAAAACATAAAAAACAATGTTACTTACCTCTTTCTGACTGCAATGAACTGCTGTGCGCTACTTCAGCCATCTTCAATGTTGGACCAGATGTCGCGTGATCCAGGACGGCGTCGTGACACATAATGATGTCGGCTGACATCTGGGACATCACCAAACAGGCCCGAAGCCTTTCGGAGTGTAGGAGAGGTAAGTAACGTTGTTTTTTATGTTCGCTCACCTTTGTGGGTTCCTAATGTCCCGGGCCCTGTGGCAGCCACTACCGCTGCTACCCCGGTATTTACGCACCCTGTCTAAATTACAATCTTAATAGAATCCCCATCAGCTTCTACCCGGTGACTTCTCATATTTTTTGTAGTTTTTTTGGGGGGGTGGAATCCCTGTAAATGAATGATGTTTAATGCATTTTTTCAATGTCTAGGTAAAGAATAGGCAGTGATGCAGCCTCTTTAGTTATCACACTTTTCTTCTCCAGAGATAAATTACATTATGAATCAGTATGAGTCATGAACAGAAAGAAATGGTAGGCAACAGAAATAGAATACGCAGAATCGTGAGCTGGCATATATTTAATCTTGTCTGTATATTTTAGCCATCACGCTACACAAAAGAGGCATAGAGAAGCAGCAGTAATTTCCAAGATAAAAGATTGGATTTTGCCTTGACTCTCTGAAATGTTAAAATCTGTATCTAGGAAGAAGAAAGAAGAGGCATTAACTCATGCATGTTGGAGGAGTCAAATTATCCAGTCAAGCAAATGAGAAGCAATAAGGTAATGCTTGCAGCTCAGACATGAAAAGAGGTGGCAGATACCAGGGCAAGTGTGTGATCTACTAGAATAATGAATTTCTGGCAAGAATGTGACACAAGTCCAGGTATGTTAACAAGATAATGCATAATTTCATAGCTATGGCAAATTTACAGGTGTACAGTATGTGCTGTAGGTAAAAATAATTGTTTACAGCCATATGCCCCCTTACCTGAGGCCTCATTTAGAAGGGATAGTACAAAGTCATCTTTAACAAATTTTGGCTCCTTTCTGTATAGTCCTGCATGTCTTTGTTGCTTACATTGTTTCTCTGTTGAGATCTGTCCCTGCTTCTTACTGTATATGGTGAATGGGCTTGTGTGTAATATAGGGAAAATGAGGGTGGGGGATGGTCACTTCAAACTGTTATATTATTAGAAAATGTAGAAACTTGCTTCTGGTGTCCTATGAAAGAGAAGATAATGGGCATATAATGTCCCAATCCCGACTGTATTTTTAACCAGTGATATCTCTGGAAATAATACAGATAGAACTTCATCCTTATTTTTATATACAGTGGCTTGCAAAAGTATTCATATCTCTTGAACTTTTTCTTATTTTGTCACCTTACAACTACAAATTTAAATGTATTTGTCACATATTTGCCTGTTCGCCCCATCTGCACCATCCTCTAGTTGCACACTTCGGCGCAGGAGGCGTATTCATTTGTGATCCTTTGTACCTGTTGTTGTAGCACAGCTGAGGATCCGTTGCTGTGTGTCAGTCCAACCAGTGCTTTAGTTCCTTTGGCTTCTAGGGAGTTAAGTTAGTGATTTTGATTGACATTCCTCCTGGCCAATCAAGTCTAGGGCGGATTCCTTTATATACTGTATTTTTCCAGGCCGCTCCCTGTTGCTTGTTATTGCCTTTTTTGCATGCTGGCTTTCTACTGTTTGCTATCTGCATACATACTTCTGACCTTGGCTATCTCCTCTGACTACTCTTTTGGATTCTGACTCTGTACTTCGCTGCTTGACTGGTTCCGACCCCTTGGCTAGCTCATCTCCTGTTTGTTGTTTGTCCTGTCTGCGTATTGTGTTATCACTTACATCATAAGGAGGGACTGTCGCCCAGTTGTCCTCTACCGCCTAGGGTAGATGAGGCAAGTAGGCAGGGACTGGGGATGGGTTCAGCTTTAGGACTTACTGTCTTGTCCTTCCTTCCCTTCCAGGTTCCACCAGCAGCTACTGATGAATTGCTCATCTAGCAATTCCCTAACAGTATTTTATTGAGATTTTAAGTGATAGATCAACACAAAGTAGCAGATATTTGTGAAGTGACACGAAAATGATACATGATTTTCAAAATTCTAATCAAATAAAAATCTAAACAGTGTGACATGCAAAAGTATTCAGCCCCCTGTATTCTGATACCCCTAAATAAAATCCAGTGCAATCAATTGCCTTCAGAAGTCACTTAATTAGTTAATAGAGTTTAGCTGTGTGTAATTTAGTCTCAGTATAAATACACCTGTTCTGTGAAGGCCTCAGTGGTTTGTTAGAGAACACTAGTGAACAAACAGCATCATGAAGACCAAGGAACTCACCAGACAGGTCAGAGATAAAGCTGTGGAGAAGTTTATAGCAGGGTTAGGTTCTAAAAACATATCACAAGCTTTGAGCATCCCAAGGAGTACTGTTCAATCCTTCATCCAAAAATGGAAAAAGTATTCTACAACTACAGACCTACCAAGACATGGCTATCCACCAATTTAAACACCCTTAAAGTGGTTTTCCAGGCTTTAGGTTATTATGGCCGATCAGATGTATTGGGTTGCTTTCGACGCCTGTATTAAACAGATAACTCCAGTCCCTGTATAGTGGCTGGTTGCCAGTAATGCAGAACTGCAGTAACAGCACATGGATATTATACAGGGTATGGAGTCAATTGCTTTTGGCCCCATGTAGTATATAGCATAGGTTTTGGAAGTGACCCAGTCATGTCAGCCCCCACCTATCATATATTTGTGATGTAAGGATAAGCTATAAAAACCTAAAATTTGGACAAATAAACTTTAAACTGTATTAGCTGATGTCTTGGACTTCTATCAGTGAGTCCACAGTTGGCAAAGTATGGATCCACTTTAGGCTAAGGCCCCACATTGCGGAAAAGCTGCTTTTTTGTTGCAGATTTTGCTGCGTTTTTTTGAGACAAAACCAGGAGTGGATTTAACAGAAGAGACAAGAATAACAGCTTCCTTTATATTTCTCATTCCTTTTAAAGCCTCTCCTGACTTCGGCTGAAAAAAATCACACCAAAATCTGCAACAAAAAAGCTGCTTTTCTGCAATGAGGGGCCTTATCCTCAATCAGATTTGCCCAAATAGGAAATCAATGGTAATATTTTGTTATATGAGCGCCTATATCTGAACTATATTTTGTTTGTATTTGAGTTATACTGTCTCATCTAATGTGGCAATTTGTAATGAAAAGTTTACAGGTTTTGTCATTTGGCAATTGTATATATTCTTTATTTTCAGTTCTTTTAAAGTCTGGCAATTTCCACAATTACATCAAATCTTTCCTTGAAATAGGTCACATATATTACCCTTAGGCCATAACCCATATTACTGTATTGTATGTACTGTAAGTAAAACATCATATACTTAGATGTATTTGACAGGATGGTTCTAATGGAAAGACTGATGAAGAAAGGAGAATCCAAGGTAACGTTATTTAAAGTTGTTCTTCAATCCAAGGTAACAGAAAATATAATGCAAATCTGATGTTGCAACTCTTTTAGGGCTGTTCACACATTTCTCCCAGATCCACTGCTCTCGACAATGTACTATTTGCCTAGGTAAGCACCATAACGGAAATAATGTCATTGTCGCTACTCACTAATCATCACCTTCATGCTCCATAATATACAGTATACGTATAAACTTACCACTTTCCAGTAGATCTAGACTCGTCTTCCCCACCTTATTTCTATCTCCTATTAACACTTTATCCACTTCAATAGCCCAATGTCTTTGCCCGCAGTGAACCATGTCCATGCACTAGTGTAACCACCATGGTCAATTTATTCATAAACATCTATAAGTAATAACAGGAACAGTACAATATAGAGTTCTGAGATGTTTGTTAATGCATATTGCACATTTTCTGTTAGTACAATAAACCTCATTTCAATCCTGAAATATTACTGTGTCCATCAGTTATTAGATATATCAAATTGAAATGGCTGTTGCAAACACCCAAATATTTAGAACTAAAAATGATTAAGATTAATAGGGGTGCCCAAACTTTTTCATATGACTGTATTGATGACCTACAGAATCCTAAGAGCAACCAAAAAAAATTCCCTAATCATAAACCGTCCCACTTTTATTGACCAGACATACATCCAAACCAAAACCTTTTGGCATACATTTGGCCAAGTAATTTTGCAATTATTTTTTTAGAATGGTTCACAATAGCAGATATATTTAGCTTTATAGACATATAGTTGCATACATGTGGCAGAACATTTTTCATTTGCCCCATTTTGTTAGCTAGTGATAGGGTTGAATTCTTGTCTCTTTAGAATCATGCATCCCAGAGAAATTAGTTATTTTTATCTTCATTTTGCAGACCCATGAACAACGTCATTTGTGGAAATGAGTTTATGCATCATTTGGGAGACCCTTAATAACCGTATACATGGCTTTCACATATGTAATTGTATTAAATGAGAAAAGGCTGCAATAAATTCTTCAGAATATTCATATTTCTATTGTTTAAACAGGAACATTTTCAGGTAACATTTAAATAACTCTTTTGTATGTAAATCACATTTCTGTATTTCAGCCACCAACAATTTTCTGTCTGCATTACTTTTATTTTTTTGCATAATGCACAATGCTGCTGCATAATAGGAAATTCTGATTTTCTGGCTGGCTCAATTACACCTAATTGGATACAATTTATGGTTTGCCTCATTGATTCACAATGGCAGATTGAACACCAAACCCAGAGGCCATTTGATTGATAACAAATATAAATTGCTGTGTTTACTGTACGTGTCATTACAGAACCTATTTTGTATGTAGCAGATGATTAATTTGAGCCTGTGTTAGTGACGTGGTTTGCTGGCAATTTCCTTTCACCATTAAAACACATCAAATGATAACTTATCCCCATTCAATGAAAAAATATTGCTAAATGTATACACACAAAACACATACTACAATTAATAGATTATGAATTGGCAGGCTAATATTAATTTAATAGAATTATAATAATTCACGTAAGTCATTACTGTGTACAGTAAGTGTGTCCATCACTCTATGAAAAGCAATGTAGCCAAAATTAAATTTAGGGATAATTTAAATTGCTTAGAATCTACTGTTCTATGTTCTAGACTTTGTTGTAATATGTTTATGCTTTCTTACCATTCCATTTGCCTCCAGTTATCCTGAGTTGACCAACTTTAAAAACAAAAAATATTACTCATAAATAAAGATGGGAAAAGCCCAAAAAATTCATTTCGTCCTTTGTTTGGATGAAGCGAATCCCTGGTTTGGTTTGGTCCAAACTTGTTTGGATAGTACCGGAAGGGAAATTATTATACTCTGGGATCTCTTCAGACCCCAGACCCCAGGTATCAGAGCATAGCTGGAGGCCAAGGGAAGGTGACAATAATGGAAAAAAATGTATACTCACCTTCGGCTACCACTTCTGGGCCTCGTAATGATGCTCAGCATGCCCATGTGATTGGGTCTTAACGGTGACCCTGAGCACATGACATCAGAGAAGAGACGCACAGCTGGGTGCCGCATCAGCGCTCTACAGAAAGAAAAAGTAGCTATACAACTCACCACAGCAGAAGAGACCCCAAAGTATAATAATAACAGTTTCGTTTTGGATGTATTCTGTCTGACGAATCTCGCAAGGTTTGCCCAACAAATATTCTTGCCGCAGCCATACTTACCGATCCCCGCCTCTCCTTCCTCTTTATCCCTCCAGGGGGCCCCGTGTGTCCCATATCATGTCAGCTGTTTTGCGACAGCATCGTGATATGGGACACACGGGGCCCCCTGGAGGGCTGAAGGGAAAGTGGAGGTGGCCGTGCTAGGAGTGGGGATCAGTAAGTAAATAGGCCTATTTAAAAAAACACAAAACAGTAGTTCCACCACTGTGTCTGGATAAGGTGGTGGTCTCTTGGAGAGGTTATTTGTTCTTTGACCTACTGCTAACTATGGAAAATGGAGGAGGATCATCACAACCAAATGTAGTGTATTTCAGGTCTGTCCCTCATTATATAATGTCATCTGAGCACTAGACTCAAGTTTTTGAAAGACATTTTATGGGGCATGTTTTTTAATGTTTCAGACCAATACCAGGCTGTCCCTTAGATAATCCCTAAGGGTCAAATTAACTGAATTTCCAATTAGTCCTTCTAATAAAGTCCCAGCCCTTTATAATTTTGGTCATATTAATCTCTTACTCCTTCGAATGCGGTTACTAATCATCGTGAATGGAGATGATCATTTTCTCGAACACTTTGTCCTTGTCTCATGCCTTATTCTCTCTTCATTTTTCCAGGCTTTTTATATACCTATCTAACAAGAAAGATAGATGGTCCATTAATATACTGTGAACATCTAACAAAGCTCAGCAGTATTAATTAGTGCTGAATAGTTTATCTTCATATACTAGTCATAAGGTATAAAGATCTGGGTGTGTAACCTCCATGATTCATGCGTAAAGTCTAACTTCAGGAAAAACACTGAATATTTTACTATAGCTTTTGGCCACACTTTGCAGCTTTACTTGTCACCACTTTTTCATTTACCTGAATAGTGCCACTTCAGAGATCCCTTCTCTTTTCTACTAGACAAGAGCTGCTCTTAACAATGGAGGAGCACAGTCATGATCCACTTGAGAGTGAGCATAGGAGACAATATTATCTGAGAACTGAGCATCACGCACATGAGACCCTAATTGTTGATTTGGAAAATACAGCAAATAGTAGTACTAGTGACCACAATTTTATCCATGTATAGAAGAGTATGGTTTATAATACAGAAAGTACATATCTCATGATTTTATTGCACTTCACATCAAATGGACATTAACCACTTCAGTACCAGGTCAATTTCTGGTCCAGGACCAGACACATTTTCGTTTTTTTTTGTATGTGCGGTTTTGAGAGCTGTAACATATTTATCATTTGCGTTACTCAACTAATTTCTGCGTCTTTTTTCGGTGACACATAGGACTTTATTTTTATGTTGTTTTTATTTTTGCATGTGTTTTATAAAACTTTATAAAATAGTTTTTACTCTCCATTATGGTAATTTTTATTTTGTATGGTGCTGTCGGGGGTGGGGCTAGAACCTTTAATAACGGCGTGTTATTGACGTATTATTTTTTATTTTTTTTATTATTTTATTTACATTTTTTTAACCCCTTAAAGACCAAGCCAATTTTCATTTTTGCATATCCATTTTTCCCTCCCCACATTCCAAGAGCCATGACTTTTTCATGGGAAGCTGGAAAAAAAAATTCCGAATGAGGTGGAATTGGAAAAAAAACACATTTGAGCCAATTTCATATGGGTTTCATTTTTACGGCGTTCGCTGTGTGGTAAAAATGATATGTTACCTGTATTCTGTGGGTCAGTACGATCACAGCGATACCAAATTTATATAGTATTTGTAATGTTTTGATATCTTTAAAAAAATGAAAAACTTTGCAAAATAGAAAAAAAAATTTGTGTCGCCATGTTCTGACAACTATAACTTTTTCATATTTACAAGTATGAAGCTGGGTATGGCGTCTTTTTATGTGGAACAAGATTTTTGTTGATACCATTTCGGGAAGGTCTGATGGTTTGATCACTTTTTATTCAATTTTTTGTAGCAGGCAAAGCCATATTTAAATATTTTTAATAGTCTGGACATCTTGGAGCGCGGGGAGATCTAAAGTGTTTATGTTTACCTTTGTTTATTTATTTTTATATGTGATCGAAGGAAAGGGGGGATTAGAACTTTTGTGTTTTTAGTGTTTTTTTTTTTTTTTCGTTTAAAAATAGGCTCCTGACTGTCATGGCAACCGATCATTATGACTTGTGATACACATATTTGGACATGTCCAGCCAAGATGTTAGGCAAGGAAAGACACATTTTTATACTTTTTCTGCATGGCCCGGTACATAGGAATGTACAGTCTGTTGTACTTTGTTATACTGTAAAAAATGGTTATGCCAACACATACTACTGAAACAGAGAAGAATGGAGGCCTATGGCTTTGTTTGGTGTATGCACCAGGAGCTTTGTTAGTGTATACATTGAGCATAGTGCAGTGTAGATGAGATGTGAACAGAGCGTTAAATATGGATTATTTGGCCCCCTCATTTTTTTTTTTTTTTTGTGTTCAAATTTAAAGGAGATTTCCCATCTCAGGGTTTCAGTGGTCCTCTTGTCTCCTCTCTCTCCCACTTCCTGGTTTTCAGCTCAGTCCAGCAGTCCCGCTTGATGTAAACTGCACAGTTATCTCTGGATTTACATTCAGAGATATCAGAGGCACTGCTTAACCACTTCCGGACTGCCCATTGGCTTTTTATGTCTGGATAGTGATTTCCTTGTTCTGCAAGGACGTATCGGTACGTCCTAGCAGTTTTCAGCAGCTGCATAAAATCGTGCAGCTGCTGAAAAAGGAGCCAGCTGTAACTACAGCCGGAGCTCCCAGAGAGAAGACAGGGAAGGTTTATTACCTTCCCTGCCTTCTCTGATCACTGTTTATACCGCGCTCAATGAGCACGGTATACACAGCTGTGGGCGCTGCCATGATGCGGCTGCCCTCTGACCCGGCGGTCAGTCTGTAAGAGCTGCTGGGTAATACAGGACCTAGATCAGCTCTATAAGCTCTATAGTTATGTGCAGGAGGCTGTATTCATCCTGCAACTGGGGCTAAATATACCAGCCCCAGTTACATGGGAAATCAGCCTCCCCCACAAAAAAAAAAAGTGATTAGATGTCCCCAAAGGTCTTTTATGACCTTATGGGGACACAATGTAAAAAAATAAATAAATAAAACGAATAGAAAAATTTTAAAAAGTAAATAAAATAATTTAAAAAATAAATAGAATAATACGTCAAAAACACGCCCTTATTACAGGTTCTAGCCCCACCCCCGACGACACCATACAAAATAAAAATTACCATAATGGAGAAGAAAAACTATTTTTAAAAAAATTTTTAGTAGCACTTTGTGCTATTAAACAAAAAATGAAAATTGAAAAACAGACACGTTTTCCCTCCTCTTTTGTTTATATTTTTCCAGATATAAAAAAAAATTAAAAACATGCAAAAATAAAACAACATAAAAATAAAGCCCTATGTGTCACCGAAAAAAGAAGCAGAAATTATATTATGATGATAATGTTATAGCCCTCAAAATTGCACATACAAAAAACCTGAAAATGTGTCTGGTCCGGGACCAGAAATTGGCCTGGTACTGAAGTGGTTAAGAAAATTTTTCTAGCACTTATCAAGGATCAGCAACTGAAAGTAATATGCAGAGAGAGGGAGAGAAGAGAATATAGATGGCTGGGAGCAGGGACTCCAACCAGAGAGGTGGTCTGTATCCTAGGCAACCAGCTGTAAACACTGAGGAGGAATATTTAACTGTATGTGTTAAACAAACCAAGATATATATAGCTGTGTATTGGGTAAGACATTTCAGTTAGCTTAAGCTACAAGTTTCAATAGGATCCTTAAGATGGGAATACCCCATTTAACTACACTTTTCCTGACATGCTGTACACTGAAATTTGGCAATGCATTTGGGGTTTTATATACAGCTTTGCTTGTAACACTAGTAAATCAGTGACTTTATATTGAATTTCTGCTTGAAAAACTAATATTTATTTTACAAATATTCCATTTTTGTACAGCTTGTAAGGCTACCTGTGTATTTAGCAAAAGTGAATGTGATCTGCTTGAAATGAGTGACATTACATTGCATAAATCTTCAGATTACAATACATTTTATTAGGGAATTTGCAAATACTTCTCTGCATCTCTGTATGCAATTTCCAGCCTTTTCATTACTCCATGTCATCTGTCAATCAAAAGTCCATCAAAGCCTAATGCCACTCAAACCCTGAACATGCAAACTACAGTATACACAGCTATATGACATGCAGATAGTCATTTATATACTGTAATGTGTATTGCACATGGCAAGTAAAAACAGACAGGAGCTTATGTGGAGGGAAGTATTAGTGTTTGCTAAAGCATAACTAAACCCTTGAACAACTTTTGATTTTCTGTATGCAGTAATAAATATTGTAATGTATTTTATTAGAATAAATACTTTGGCTCCTTTCCGTGAAATCCTGCATGAAAAGAAAATGCTTCTGGTGTCATATAAAAGAGGAGATTCTTATCTTTCTTATGACATTATAAATCCGCAGTTGTAAACACAGGATTGAGATATTAATATATAATTTTCTTTTCATTATACACACAAGCCCCTACACTGTATACAGTGAGAATCAGGGATAGCTCTCAATGGAGAAGCAAGGGAAAGAATAAAGAAAAGTAGGATATCACACAAAGGAGCCAAAATTCATTAATAAAGTAAATTAAAAATGTATTAATGACACAAATACTGCCAGAAAATCAAGAGTTGTTCAAAAGTTTTGTTACTCTTTAAGAAAAGCAGTTATAAATTAAGGTTTAAGGGTGCCCTCTTTGTCATATACACGTGTACAAGGAGAATTTCAATGCCTGGGAGTCTTTAGGTATGAGTATGAAGGGATCTGTTCTGAAGCAGTACACAGCTACTGTAGAAGGTTTTCCCTGTCCCTAATTGTCTTGTTTTAGGTGGGCTTACTAAGGTTCTGGTATAGATATCAGATTGGCACAATATCTTTGTGATATAGAGGTCACCTGAAGACTGTGATAGTGCCTATAAGGGGTAGTCATTAGAGATGGGGCTCAATTAGTCAGAACACACACCTCCCAACTTTCAAAGGGCAGAGGGAAACAAATTAGCCCCACCCATTTCCGCTTTGACTCTGCCCATTCGAATCCAGTTCTCTTTGTTTTCCCACACAGTATAACACCCTACAGTCACTCTAACATGATATGCCCCCCCATTATAATAAAGTCCCCTCCAATTGCCCCCACAGTATAAAGTCCATCTCCTGGTGAATAGACAATTTATTGTCCCCCTCCATCTGCCTCCAAAGTATAATGTCCCCCTCCAGCTACCCCCATTTTAATGTCCCCCTCCAGATTCCCCCACATTATAATGTCCTCTCCAGGTGCCCCCATAGTTTAATGTCCCCCTTCAATTTAAAGTCAAACATAAAACATAAACATAAAAAAGGGTAATAGTCACATTGCCCTGTTCCCCGCAGTTCTGTCTGCTGTCTCTGGTCCGGAGCCTTCAGGGAGCTGCAGGCACAATGTGACGTCACTACATCACACCTACTATTTCCGAAGAAGAGACACGGTGAAGCAGGGACCGACTCCTTGCTTTACCATTGTATGCAACTCATCTGTGTCCTCTCCAGACACAGATGAGTTTAAACTGGCACATACCTCCTGCTGACCTGGACAGTGGGAAAAGACCCTGAATCCAAGGCTGTCCCACAGAATCTGGGACTGTTTGGAACATCATAGTAGTTTGGAGACTGCCCAATGCATGGTCACTGAGAATAAAAATGGTTTCGTTCAGGCAGTGTAAACAGTGCTCTGGAGGCTCTGGAGTTTTCAGCTGAAAGTAAGGTTACTTGCACATGAACATGTGTATGTGCAGGGTCCTTGGTAAACCAACAAGGACAGCACATGGATAATATCTGTGTGCCACCTGTGCCACCACAAACCCAATGATTTCTCTAAGTGAGCCCAGGCCACAAAACAGAGAGGTATGGGTCCTGTTCTAAGTTTAGTTACAGGCTCACATCCCCATACACAGACACATATGGCTGTTATATTGCAAAAAGCTATGGTTTTATAGAAAAAATAGTTGGCTTGATGAAATGAACCCGTTATGAGAGCAAATTTAAAATCAACATGGTTTTGGTTTCTTTGATGTCAACACTGTGGCACCAACAGTGTGGTATAGTTGAATGTAATGGACGAGGCAGCAGGACATGTCTGGCTGAGTGGTGGTAGCTATGGCAACATAAGTAGCAGTACAGCATGGAAAAACATTATGGATCAGGCAGCAGGATATGTCTGGCTGAGTGGTGGTAACTGTGGCAACATGAGTGGCAGTACAGCATGGAATGATATGATGGACTAGGCCACAGAACATGTCTATCTAGTCATCTCTGGCTGAGTGGTGGCAGTGGTGATAGTTGTGACAAAATGAGTGGCAGTTGGCAGCTATGGCAACATAAATAACAGTATGGAATGGAACAAGAAGATGCACCAGGCCTTAGAACATGTCTGGATAAGTGGTGGCATAAATAATTTCTATTCCAGCAATCCAATAATAGGAAAATATTCAGTATAATACAGCTCTATTGAAATAACGTCCTGCAGATGAAGGTCCATGGGACCGAAACATCCGGGATCTGTTGACGTTGATGTCTTACTAACCTACAAACATACTGCCGTGTGAAATTAATTTTTACAAGATGTTATTTCTATAAATTAGTATTATACTGAATATTTTCCTATTATTGGAGTGCCAGAATAGAAGTTATTTTTGGTGAAGGGGAGTCGATCCTGTATGCTTAGCACCTGACCCTATTATATGAGATGATCAGAGTAACGGAGGAGTACATATCTTATTAGGTGTTGGCTAAGTGGTGTTAGTCTGGCTTACACAGCATAGATATTCTCCCACACTTCGATCTATGATTTCTATCATTAATCTGCCTGTAATTGATTAAATCTGACTAAACTTTGTTCTATTTCTCCTACTCCTAAGATTTTCTAGCTCTGTTGTAAGCTTTGCTGAACTTAGTTCTGTGTATTGCTGAAGAAAATGGAATATTTGCTTTGTATCATGCAATGAAGAGTAACTCATTCATCTCCAACTTCGACCATCACTGATATGTCTCGTGTTCCAGCCCACAGCACCTTATATACTGTAATTGACATCAGCATTGTAAGATGTCCACCTACCACTGACTATTGGCTGAGAGACTGTCAGGTGACTCCAGAACATCACAGTGACTCGTGTGTCTATGACTGAACAATTTTGAATATTCGGGTCGAACCTGGCTCGGAACAAATTGGTTCACCCATCTCTAGTCCTTAGCCTTCAGGTGATCTCCTGACTCTGTTTCTCTTTCTAAATTTATGTTATTTTATAACTGTTTGATATTGATCATTTAAAGAGAGACTACCACTTCCCCCAAGCATATTCAATTTCCACCACCATGTTACAGAGCACATTACAGTGATAAACATGATACCTATGTACTGTATGTCACTTTTGTAGATTTGGAGAAAAAAAAACTTTGAAGTCCTATTCAAATGAGGCAGTCAGTGCACTGGGATCAGGCCTTCAGCTCCCATAGATAACAAATTATACCTCTTATCATTGTAATGTGCTGTTTACCATGGTGGAGACAATTGAATATACTTGGGAGAGGTGGGTAAATTCCATTTTAAAATTCTGTTTTAATAAATGACTGCTGCAACCTTTACACTCATGCTTAGGTGTGGAATTATCTTTATCATGCTTCATCCATATCACATTTGTGAGGCTTTGCCATCTGCTTATGCCGAGGGGCAGATTAGGCATTTCTGGGACCCCAAGCAAAGTTATGTCTGGTGGCCCACTCAATGTCCCCACTCAATATACTTACCCCTTAGTTCCCTCATACACAGCACAATGCCCCCTTAGTTGTCCACACACAACATGATTTCTAAGGCCCTGGTCTTTCCATCAGGGAGTACCATTAGGAGATGCTGAATATTATTACATCCAGACTCTGACGGGGCCAAGACATCATGTGCAGGAGCACACTGGGCTGAAGAGGAGCAAGGAAAGGTGAGTGTTAATTAATATCAGCCGTTACTTATTGAAATAATCCAATATGTAATTGCCTATAAAAAAAACACCACGGATCCCTTGATCTCTGGGTCTACATGAAATTCCTTTGGTTGCATGGTGGGTAACACTGACCCTTCTTATGCCAGCCTTGCTGCACTAAAGCAGATATGGACACTATATTGATTTCAAGTTATATGCTTGCAAGAGTTTGCCAACATCCAGTTATAGGGATCTCTACTACAAAGTGGAAGTTCCTCCAATGGGTCCCAGGCATTCATATACATGTATTCTGCATTACATCTACTATATATGACTATAAAGACAGCACCATGATAACAGCTGCACAGGTATCAGGGAATTGTTGGACATTGCTTTGCTCTTTCACTGAATGAGGGGGCCCACGTAATTTTCCATGTGTCATGCTCTTTTGACTCACAGCCTGTAGATTTCTGCTTATATGCGCTGTTCTTTTGGGGTTTTCATTGATTTCACTAAGAATGAGAGCCCTCTGGTTTCTGTCTGACCTGTCTGGCCGAATTAATTTAATTCTCTTAATATTGGATATATTAATTTACCGAGGCCAAGGGTAATACAACCTATAAATGGAACCCTGAGCTCAGTTATTGTTAATTCAATAGACCAATCTCAACACTACATATTGTGTGACTTCTGTGTTAGTCCACTTGTGGCAGATAGGGAAATGAGAACATGCAGTAAACAATCCTCTTATCCTTGACCTGCTGGCATTTCTTCATAGCACATATTGCTAGCTGACATAGAAAGTAATGATTTCACACAGAACAACAACATTCAATATGTTGTCTGTGTCTTTGCTTAGGTTAAATTTATTAGGGTAGATCAATTTCTTTTTAGTTGTGCAGCATGGCATTGTATTTACTACTTTGCTATAATGAAATAATTGACCTCTGATAGGTTGTATGAGTCTGTATTCTCCAGAGAGAAAACATTTAACATTATTTTCAGATGTATTGTTGCTTCAAGTGTTCTTACATAGAACTATGATGCATCGGTGCACATTTACTAAATTGTTTGGCCTTTTATGGGCATCATGTTCAGTACTAACATAAAATGCCAGTTATATTTAAAAACAAGACATACAATGCTCAGTTAAAAGTTAAAGTGACCTTAACAGAGTAAAAAAAAAATTCAAAATAAAAGTTTTGGAAACAGATAAGCAAATGCAAAATACATTAATCATATATTTTATAAGTTTATTATTTTATGATTTTTATTCTATATACTAACTTTTAAGTTCACAACAGGTAGTAACTCATCCCACAAAAAAAACATACCATAAAAATCCTCACTCATGTACATCAACAAAAAAAAAAAAAAAAAAAGGTAATTGTCAGAAGGTAGAAAAGCAAAAATGCAAAGTATTTAAAGTGGGCAGCTGGAATTTTTGCAAATCTGTGTATAAGGAGGTCGTGAGATAAAATTAAAAAAATGCTTACCTATTCTATCCCTGCTTCTCCAGTGCTGCAAATCCAGTGGTCTCTGCTGAACCTGCACCAATGACCTTGCACAAGTTCATTTTGTGGCTACTTCTGCCAATAACTGGCTTAGACGTGATTCTTGAATGTATGGCACATGACCTCTGAGGCCAGTGACTGGCTGCAGCAGTTATGTGAATGATGTGCAGGATCAGAAGAACTGGAATGGTGTGGGATTAAATCTGTGATCATTAGCTTTTTTATTTCATCACATTCCCTATTTGTAAACAGATTTGTAAAATTCCCAGCATCCACTTTAAGTCAAAAATTGGCTTTGTCTTTAATATGATAATGCCATTTTTTTTTATTAATATTCCTTTCTCATTTACTATACCAAGTAAAAATTACATACCAAGCTGTACTTCTTGTGCCAAACATAAGCAAACCTGTTATTTGGATATTATAGTCTTTGAGGATATAAACTTTTCAGGATGTGTTCCGAGCCCACTTTAAAGCCATTTTATACCTAGGTACTAGTTCAGCTGAGGACAGCAATGAAGTGACCTTTGCAGAACAGGAAAATACATTTTAATGTGTATTTCAAATATCAGCAGGTGCCGACATTAAACAGTATGCCCTGATATAACAAAGTGACAGTTTCTGTCCTATGACTCCTAAGAAGAGGTATTTTTGTATTACTGGCACAGGCTCTTTCAGATCTGTCTGGCAAATAACATCTAATCTTACTATATATGCACATTAACAGATCCATTGTACCGGTTGTGGCTGAGCACAAAAGCCATGACGGAAGAGTGAATGGAAACTTACACAAATTGTTCAAACTTATTAAAGGGGTTGGCCACTTTCAGACCAATATTGAGAGACAAATGTTATTGTTTGTATAATAAAAAGTTGTACAATTTTCCGGTATACTTTCTGTATCAATTCCATACAGTTTGCTGTCATTCATTCTAGTTACTTCTAGTGGATAAAATTCTGACCATGGTCATGTGATATACAGTCCATGGTCATGTGATATACAGTCCATGGTCATGTGATGTACAGTCCATGGTCATGTGATATACAGTCCATGGTCATGTGATGTACAGTCCACGGTCATGTGATGGACACACAGGTGCACAGCTCCTTACAGTCACAGCACAGTAATCAGACATCTGCCTGGTAACGAGCTGTGCAACTGTGTGTTAATCACATGACTATGGTCAGACTTTTATCCACTTGGAGTAAGCAGAATGAATGACACCAAGCAGAAATCTAGAAAACTGTAAGGAATTGATATAGAAAGCATGTTGGAAAATCTTTTTATTATACAAACAATAACATTTGACTATCAATATTGGCCTGAAAGTGGCCAACCCCTTTAAGGCCTAGATTATATTAGAACGTTAAATATGTGTTTGGGCATTAAAGCATTGTAACTTTTTTCATATTTTCCATCTCCCCCTTCTAAAATTCATAGTTTTTTTTACTTTTCTGTCAACATATGAGGGCTTATTCTTTAAGCTACGAGTTGGCACCATTTTATTATACATATAATGTTTTGATTAGCTTTTATTAAAACTTTTTGGGGGTCCATGTAAAAAAAAAAAAAAAAAATTGGAATTCTATCAATATCTTTGCATTTTGTTTTCTGCATTAAAAATTACATGGCAGCTTTGTCTGGCTACTCATTACAATTACAGCAATACCATATTTATATTAGTTTTATTTTTTTTTTTACAGATTTTACTAAATAAAATGCAGTTTTTCAAAAATAAACTTCTGACGTCCAATTTTTAAAATTGTAAAGGGGTTTTTGAACTTTTTAATTTTTTTATACTATTTAAAAAAAAAAATAAAAACTTTTAGGAAATCTATGTGCAGTACATTGCACATAGATTTCCTATATGTTATAGGGAAAGGCAGCCTGAAAGCTGTTGACTGACCTCCTAGCTGCTATGGCATATCCTCAGATCCCACAATCTCATTGCAGTGGAACCGAGGGGCTGAAAGGGGGATCGATCTTGTCCCCTAACCATCCAGATGCCATGATCACTATTGTTGAAATTTTGATATGTTAACATAAATATTTAGTGAGATCAATAGTTTTTATCCTTCCACTTTCTATAACTAACTTCAGATTGCCAATTTATTCACATAGATTTTCCTACAGAGGCAATTTGTGACTGATACTTCAGGAAAATCTTCCTCTGGTATTGACCTAAACAGTGGTGGCATGGACATATAAAGCCACAAGTTCACTTTTGCCCCATGACATTTAAAATTCTAAAAGCTGGAGTTCATAACTACTAGCGTGTTAGAAAGTAGTAAGAAATTTTAAATACCATATGGAAAAATTCTGCAAAGATTTACACTTTAACCTCAAGCTCCCTATACCATTACAACACCAATACCAGATATTGATCAATTTTTGGAACGCTAGGCATAACACAATGAGAGAGTCTGGCAATGTTTTTAAGGTCACTGTGTTTGGTAGTGCTATGGCAAAGGGCTGTGGCTGGTATTGATGGGGTGCAGAGGCAAAATAGGAATACATTGCTGCATTCCTTCATCTGTTGCAGACACAATATTGTTCTATATAATAAAAACTCTATTTGCTAAAAAATAAGAGGTTAAAAATGAAATAATAAATACTGCATGTTTACTGATGTGAGTCCACCCTTACCTTAGTTCAAATTTGGTAAAAGGATTGTTCAAGACCGAGAATTAATGATCTATCCTTAGTTTAGGTCATTAATTTGCGAGCATAAGGGTCCCAACAACTAGACCCCACACCAATAAGCTACTTTCCGCTCAGCATATGAAGCTAGAAGCAGACAGCATACACTGTGCGGTAACCAAGAGCTGCTATTACAGCTCAGCTCCCATTTACTTGCATGGGAGCTAACCTGCAATAGTGTAGCTGGAACACAAAACAGTGTACAGAGTCATCCTCTTCCGATTTCATATACTGTGTTAGAAACAGTTGCTCAGTGCAGGTCCAGGGTTTTGGGCCCCCACTGATCTCAAGTTTATCACCTATCCTAAGAGTAGGTCATTAATTGCCAGTGTTGGACAACCCCTTGAAAAATTCATGAAAGAAATTCAATGCAATATTACAACAGGTTAACAAAATCCTTGACACTCTGCAATGAACATCATCACAACCACTGGATAGCCACACATAGACACACAAAGTATAGAGACCCACTGACAGAATATTATGAAATCATGTTATTTTGAAAAGCTGGTCATCTTGTGACACAAATATTTGGACATGTCCAGCCAAGAGGAGCAATAAAGTGAGGAAAAAATGTAAGTCTCAGGGCACTCCATGGATGACCAAAACATTGCAGAAATTAAGAAATCAGGCTCCATTTTTATAGTTAGCCATACATCAGCAGTACTGACCCAGAAGAATATCAATAGAAAATGCATCAAGGATAGAAAAAGCTCTTTGTATTGAAAATCTGTATAAGCACGTGGATCTCTTAATGTTCATAGATGAGATAGTTTTGCATCTTTACACCTGTATCAATAGTGTTTCTCAAATGATGGCAATGTCTCTATTATTGTTTTTTTTCATCTTTTACCATGAAATTCTTTAGCATTAGAATAGAATTCAGGGTAATTTAGTCTGCTTTCCAAGATATCTCTTGAACATATATTTTTATATTTTAAGAGTTTTAAAATGGGTTGTCGTATAAAAACATGATATAAATACACTATTTAGGAACTTGGAAGCTCTCCAAAAAATTCATTGAATGGACTTGTTAGCGAAAGAATAAGGTCATTTTCACTGTCAGTGTTAGAATGATGTGGCTAGACAGTTTATGACAGTAAGGGAAAGATTTATAATGCCTTCAGGTTCCCTTGGTACTGGAAGAGGAACAGTGTCATCTAGAGGTGGGACCTTAATTTAATTACCGAACGAATGAAGAAATACCTAATGTGATTGAGGACACTCTCTGCAGACCTTTCTGTGATGTTATACATGGAGAATGAATAAGATGTTGACATCATCATCAGTACACACAAGCAAAATTAATATTGAAGAAGGGAATTCTTTTCGACTCTCCAAACAGGGTTCTTATCTGATTATTTTGCAGTATGTGTTGCTTTTCTATAAACTAATGAAATATATATTTGAATGGAACATTACTCAGCAATACTTACATGTTTTCAGGGCCCTTCATAAACTTGCATTATTTCTGAAGTGTGTTTTTGCCAAACTACAACACTATCTTATGTGTATTGGGGCTTTCCTATTTCCCCCAGACAGATGGTGTCGGGATAAGGAAAGAATGGACATGTTGTAACATCCTTGCCTGTCCAGGCTTTGGCACCATCCTCCGGGAGCACGCTGCGGCACAGGAGGCGTGCCCGGTTGTGATTCCTTCCTTTGGGTTTTTCTTGTATGGTCTGAACACTGTCCTATTCCCTCACCTCCTTAATTGATTTTCCACCACGCCCTTCTCCTTCGCCTTGCTCTCCCCCTGCTCCACTAAGAGTTAACTTTAGTCCTACCTTTGTGATTGACAGCCTATCCTCCTATCAAGTCTGGGACGGGTTCTTTCTCCCTATTTATTGTTTGCTCACTTTCCCATTGGCGCCTGCTATTGCATTTCGCTTACTGGCTAGAGTCCTTGTTCCTTGTTACCTGCTCTTCTGATTTTCTGACCACTGGCTTACCTTTGACTTCTCTTGGATTGTGATTTTGTGCTGCATTGCTCGTTTGTTACCGACCCCTTGGCTAGCTGACCTCCCTTTGTTGTTGTGCGTCCTGTCTGCATTCTGTGTTATCACTTATTATAAGGAGGGACTGTCGACTGGTTGCTGGCTGTCACCTAGGACAGATCGGGCAAGTTAGCCAGGGACAGTGGGGGGGATTCAGCTTAGGGTCCACTGTCTTGTTGTGCCCCTCCCCCCTAAGTTCTCCAGCAGCTACAGGGGAATCACTCCTCTAGTGATTCCCTTACACATGTTATATTTCTAAGCATAACCTGGGGGGCTTAAGCCACCAATAGAGGTGTTTGACAGCAGTTTATGCACCTCTCCCCATTGACAACATATGCATGTTCGGCCAAGCCAAGGGGGAGGTCAAGAGAAATAGCCAATGTCACCTAGGAGCATAGTCTTCTGAAAGAAGATGGTCTGTATGATTAATGTATAGTAGAACTGAACATCTGTCATAGTAAATCCAATCTGAATAAGCAGGTGGCTCTCTCAAAGAAGTGGGGTTTTTTCACCAAATCCTGCAATCTAGAATCCTGGTGTAAAAAAGTCACAAAATGGTTTAGCAACTTTTTACTTTTGCATTTTTACACTACTTGCTCAACTTTGGGTAGGAAAGTACACATGGCTAGCCTGTCTTAAAACTTGACACTTAAGAAATTGTGCTTCACTAAGGTGGTTGTGTAGAAAGTAGAGTAACATCTTAGAACATAAATGTGAGACTTATACAGCACCAAATTTTATCAATCCTCATGCAGCATTTGATAAATTTGGCGCAAATTATGGCAATGATGATTTCAGTGAAGTTGACTTTAAAAATAGTCTTTCAGAGTGGTGGGGAATTTGGGAGGAGAACAGTGACAGCTTGCCTGAGATGGCTTATTGAAATTTATCAAAACATACAGTATTTTCACATTTAGTATATTATGGGGAGATTTATGAAGACTGGTGTTACTAACATCAGTCTTCCAATCCCCAGAGTCAGCAGAGGGTGTGCCTCATTTATGACGCACGCCTCAACATAAATGAAGCGCACCCTTCGCCAGGCCATACGCCAGAAGGGGAAATCTATCCATCTTATAGCCAGATGTGGAAAATGTAGCCCCTTGTCTGCCTCCCCAGGCGGTGCAGAAGTGAAAAAAAGTCTCAAAAAAAATTGTGACAAGGTATACAAGGTATAATAAATCTACCTCTATGTGTACCGATGAAACAATGCCTGAGTATTAATCAAACACCATTTTTATATACAGTATATACTACTGTGTTATAGTAACACAAAGTTACATTTATATAGAATTTTAAAAGTGCTGAATACAACAGAGCACATTACAGAAAATTCCTTTAAATTATATCGGCAGCGTGATTTATTAACATATCGTAGATGTTTTATAGGCCTCAGCAAAATAACTTACTGCAGGAATGTTAATAATTGATTATGCAAGGGACAGCCTACCTACAGGATCATAAGCATATTTCAGGAAAGGTTGTAGATTTTATTAAATATGCAAAACTTCCTAATATCCAATATATATTCCAGAAATAAATCATGATTGTGAAAGGATTGCTGGAATTTTGCATCTTTTCTATGATGATACATAATAACTATAATTTCTAAAATATTTTTTAAATATCTTATATTCAAACTATTATATATGCTTGGGTTAGCAGGTACTTATGTCATACTACTACATCAGCAGCAGGAACCTGTTCTGATGAACTGATGTAATAGTACATCATGAAGATGACACCGTCTCAGGAGCTGAGGATGTCAGCTGTGACACACACCTGAAATCCTATTCCAATGGCTGAGAGCAGTGAAATCACCATTCATGGCTTTCTAAGTGGTGTCTTAGACCTAAGTGGTGTCTTAATGTTTGCCCTGCCCCACCATTGGCACCTCATGATGTAATGTTAGGGTGCTTATGTGTTGACTGGGAGCCTACGGAAGACCCTCACGTCACCCTCATAAATATCTCTATAAGAATTTGCCAGATGCAAAATCTTAGAGAAATACTTTCACATTCATTTTAAAAACTACAGTACATTGCCATGCAGAAGTATAACTATAGTAGCAATCGTACAACATAGTGTTCAAATCCCAGCATCCCAACAAATGTAAAATACAATAAAATTAAATTTAAAAATAAATTTTTCCAATATTTTTTTACAGAAAAATAATAATAATACAAAAATAGTCATATTTAGTATTGATGCATCTGCAGGAAACCATGCTATAAAAATAGAACATTATTTATCTCACATGGTGAACACCTTAAAAAAAAATTAAAAACAACAACAAAAGTATTTTGGTCACATTGCCTACAAAAAAATGTATAAAAATGATCAAAAAGTTACATACAGTATAACTCAAAATGGTAGCAATAGAAATATGTTCCCGGAAAAAAAAAAAAAAAAAAATAGCTGTCAAACATCACACAGGTCTGATGATGGAAAAATAAAAAAGTTATGGCTCTAACAATATGGTGCCATTACAACAATTTATTTAGGAATTTAGAGCATAAAAAAATGGAAAAACCAACTTTTTTGGCCAACCCCTTAAGTTAAAATTTGAGTGTTAAATGTTTTCCAAAATGGTGCAGTGGAAAATTACAACTTGTTGCACAAAAACAAGAAGTCATATGGCTATTTCAATATTAAGATGAAAAATTATGGCTTTAAGAATGTGACAACGGAAAACAAAAAAAGGACTTGTATCCTTAAAGGGAATCTGTCAGACCAATTTGGAACACTAAACCACCCACACGTCCATATGGACCTGGGGTTTAGTGTCCCAAATCACCCTGTTATAACGCAATCCATGACCACATTAAAAATAAAAAAGCTTTATACTGACCCTGCCGCTGTACTCCCCGCACCTGCGTAGTTCTTCAATGAAGCCAGAGGAGTACACCCCGGTTTCAGTGCGCATGCCCTGTAACTCCGGCAATTACGTAGTGAAGCCGGGGTGTCCATCTTTGGCTTCACTGAAGAACAGCGCAGGCGCCGAGAGGAGTGCCTCATGAATAAGCCGGACTGTTCTCACCAAACAGCATCAATCGGACCCTTATCTAGGTAAGTATAAAAGTTTTTTATTTTTAATGCGCCTGCGGATTGCATTACAACAGGGCGATCTGGGACACTAAACCCCAGGTCTATAAGGACTTGTGGGTGGTTTAGTGTCCCAGATTGACCTGATAGATTCCCTTTAAGCTTCTGACTATGTTGCATCCTTAATGGGTTAAAGAGACTTTTAAGTCATGCTGTCAAGTACATTATAGAGTACATGCTACGTTCACATACTTAAAAGTCAATAGAATGACTGATGCAGACAGAGCTCCCTCCATCTGCCTCCGTCTCCATTTACTGTAATGTAAAA
Organism: Leptodactylus fallax; assembly: GCA_947044405.1. Lineage (NCBI taxonomy): Eukaryota > Metazoa > Chordata > Amphibia > Anura > Leptodactylidae > Leptodactylus > Leptodactylus fallax. The sequence goes on along the minus strand of CAMRHE010000073.1, from coordinate 1,742,897 downwards.
ATAAGACAGAAGCTTTCTTTCATCTTGCTTGTATACTTTTCTAACAGTAGATAAAACTCATGCAAGTATCACTTTCTCTTCCATTAGAAAAGTAGATAAACAAGACCGGAGAAAGCTTCCATCATATTTATTACATTACAGGTAACAGTGAACTCCATTTGCATCAGTCATTCCATCAGCAAATTAGTCTGTTGCTCTTATCCTATGACAGATGAGAGCAACAAACTTTAATGACTGCAGTACGAACATACCCTAAGACTATTAAAAGCTTGAAAGGATCAGAAAGGGATGCCTTATAGCAGTGAACCAATGTGAATCCTCTGCCATGAGGTACAGGACATTCCATCTCTGTTTCAATAGTCTTCAATAGGGCTGAGTGAACCAATTCAGATAGAACCAGATTCCACCCAAATTAAACAAAGAGCCTCTGGCTAACATCTTACCCTGAGGTCACTGCTGAGGCCTGTGATTGGGCCTCAGCATTCATGTAAACAACATGGGATAGCAGCTGATCTGTACAGGTCCCAGCGGATAATTAAGAATATTTGTTCTTTATTTAGGGAGAAATCAAATGTAATGCATTTTTGAAAATTAAGAGACTTGTGAAGAAGAGTATAGCAAATAAATGCTCATCATCAGGCCTGGCCTTAGTTTGGTGTTCCCCACTCCTTCCACCATAAGAAAAACAGAATATACAGTACTGTGCAAAAGTTTTAGTCAGGTGTCCATCTAGTGTACCTTGAAGAATTGGTGCTGTTTTGAAGGCAAAGGGTGGTCACACCAAATATTGATTTGATGTAGATTTCTCTTTTGCTATCTTGTTTGCGTCCAGTTTTGAAGAGTGATTTGCAGCCTTTTCAAAGCTTTTGTTGTTATAATGTGACTTGCTTTTCAAGATAAAGCGAAAATTTGAATTACATTGGAGATCTGTCAGCTGTGAACATATTCATATGAAACTAGGTTGACACATATGCATAATTACAGCCTGGCAATGCTTCATGGGTTTTGCTGCAAGACTTTTGTTAGGTGGTTCTTGGACACTCAGTTATTACAGGTGAAGAATGTTAAAATAATAGGACAGATTTACTAATCCCAGACTCAGTGTAAATTTGGACCCTGCAGACATTGTTCCAAATTTATTACAGTGGCTCATGTTGTATGATAAATTTGGCACACCTTACAAGACATCTTAGACAATTTTGCCAGACTTTATACTACGTCTTGGTTGACTTACTTTAGAGCAATCTTTCCATTAAGTCACACTCCTTTCTCTCTAAGGCACTCCCACTTGCCTAGTGAGGCACAAAATGTCTAAAACACTTCATAAATATGACACAAATCAAGTCATGATTCTGATGCATTAAGTAAATAACCCCAAAATGTGATTCACATGTAAAAAACAATAGAGTGCTTAACAGAGGATTGGTAAAACTTAGATTTTCAGAATGCTTAAGAATTGTTATGTCATAGGGAATAGAGATATTTATTAAAACAGACGTGTGAGGAGCTGCTCAGTGGTTAGCACTGTTACCTTGCAGCATTGGGGTCCTGGCTCTGATCCAACCAAGGGCTACATTTGCATGGAGTTTGCATGCTTTCACTGTGTTTGCATGCGTTTCCTCCCACATGCCAAAAATATACCAATAGGTAAATTAACTTCCTATAAAACATCTGACCCTTTTGGATGAGCACCTGTACAGCAGTCATAAACTCCCCTATTCCACAATGCCTTGTGTGTTTTACAAACGTTTTTCCATTGCCATATAGTAGGGAATATTGATAAATCTGGTGGAATTGTGGTACAGAAGTGCTACATAATCTACATGATGGTACCACCCAAAACTGCTAATGCTTGACATCAGTATTTTATACTATAACTCGTAAAATACCGACGGCTTCGCTCCCGGAAAATATGTTAAATTGTTGGTTATGCTAGCTAAAGTAAAATTGACATTTTCAGAGTGCTACAGTAAATCTTTTTTTTCCACTTGAAATTTTTCTTATTATTTTCGCATTTTACTTATTTGTCGTAACATTGATGTGAACAACTTTTTTTTTTTATTTCAACATTTTTATTGATTTTACATATTCAATACATATTATGTAGTATAAACTATTACAATTATTGTTAGAATTATTTTTTATCAAAAATTAAAATTTATGCACCGTACACAAACATATAAAACATTTACACCGAATTAACAACATAGTGCAACCCTTCCCCCCTCCCTCCAGTGTAATCTATAAGTAGTTCACAGACAAAAGAGTAAAATTGGTTTACAGTTAAACAACTATCTATTGTAGTGCTTTTTGGTAAACAATGTTTCTGGTTTTACCTTCAGGTGCATATATGAAAAGATTTTTGCAGTTATCCACTCTAGAGCAAGCAACGTACAATGTCCATGTGAAAAACACAGGCTCTCCAAATTAATGCCGGCTACTTTAAGTGATTGACCTTGTGCTTTGTTTACAGTCATAGGTAATGCAAATCGGATTGGGAACTGCAGACGCTTAAATTGAAGGGCATGTCGCTTGGTAGCAAAGGAATACGCGGAATGAAAACATTTGCTCCCTTAGAGTTTCCCATAAGAATAGTGTCTTCAGTAACATTGGGCATGAGACTCTTAATGCACAATCTTGTGCCGTTACACATTTTTGGTGGGTCAAGGTTCCGAAGCAAAATTATTGTGGCTCCTATTTTTAAAGTGAGCTTATGCAGTGGCATTCCAGGAGGCTCCAAAGAATTCAGGAACTCCAATGGATACATTACGGCTTGTTCACTCTCCATGAATGAATCAATGGACATGTATGTGGTCGCTAGACCAGGCAGCCTTCCCTGAATTAGTAGATTTAGGGAGCTGACACTATCATTTTTAGGCGCTAGTACTGCATGTTCACAAAGCCACTGATGGTTGTTAAAATTGTTCCAAATATCAGGGAAAACTTGGTCAATAAGTTCCATTACTGAAGATGTAATTTCACAAAAATGTTCCGGAAATGAAATGAGATCAGTTGTGGAATCAGTATGGAACCTGCCATTTCCAAGGCATAGTAGCTGGTGTGTAAATTTGTCTGCAGTTGCATTTCCATCAAATGAACCAGCATATTAGTAGTAAGAGTTTGTTTCTGAACATGTATCCACAGATAAGAAGATTTTAGACAGGCATTCAGCTCATCCGCTGGTGTTGCTCCCTTAAGAGCAGGTAACGTCTGGCAAAAGTCACCTGCAAAAATTACAGCAATTCCCCCCCTTAAACAATCGGTTCCCCGCAGATCTTTCAAGGTGCGATCAAGGGCCTCGACCGCCTTCTTGTGTGCCATGGTACATTCATCCCAAACAATTACTTTGCAAGTTTGTAATACTTTAGCTTTCCCAGAGCCCTTAGTGATATTACAGACAGGAGTTTCTGACAGCGCTATATTAAAGGGCAGTCCTAGTGCTGAATGAGCCGTGCGCCCTCCATGCAAAAGAGTGGCCGCAATCCCAGATGATGCAACAGCCAAGGCAATGTCATTGAGCGAATTTCTGCAAGCAGCAAATTAATTAAAAATGTTTTATCAGTACCTCCTGGCGCATCTAGGAAAAATAGTCCTCCATTTCCACTGGAAATCTGCCCCATAATTGCCATATAGGCCGATCTTTGGTCATCAACCAAAAGAGGCTTATTTAATGTGACAAATTCTTTACATTTTTCCAAATGATAGCTTTTTTCTTGCAGAATATCTCTGTTCATAATATCAAAGTCTGGTCGATTTGGTGCTGGTAAACCTAATTCTATTAGAGTTTTACTATTGATAGATATTTCTTCTAACATCAAGAGGGCTTTGTTGAACATTTCAGCTGTGAAATTTAAGTATAAGTCTGGATTAACTCTCCTTTGCACTCTAAGAATATCTTCACTAAGATATTCTTTGTATTTGTCCCAAAGCGCGCAGGGATTGGAATGTGCGCAGGTTATAATTATTATAGTGAACAGGTCTCTTAGTTGAGGTGGAAAGCGAGTGACAGATGCTTCCTGCAATGTCATGTCCCAGTGTTGATCGTCTTCGATCAGACCACGCTTTTGGCATGCTTCCTTGTAAGTTTGACACAGCTCTCCATCAACTATTTTCAAATCTGTGAAAGAAGTTGGCCCACGGACAGTGTGAAGCAGTAATCGGAGGTAGTAACAATCTGCTTTGTTTGGATGCACTGTATGCACACGTCTAAGAGCATCACTGGAACATCCGTCCCATCCTGGGACCCTTGCACCTTGTTTCCTCTTGTAAAATGCTTTTCTCAATTTATTTCATGTATAATATTTTGGCACATCTGAATATAATAAAGTGCTTGCAAATGGATCTGCTTGACATAGGAGAAAGAAAGATGTCAATGTTATATTGGGTGGTCGAGCAGCTCTTTCCTCTGCATTCTTCGGAGTAAAATAAACTCGTTGTCCATTTTCAAGATGGACACTGAGATGAACTACAGTCGGATGTCTTTCATGGATGGGAAAATTTAGTAATCGCCACACGGCTTCATTACTACTTATATACCTTCCCATCTGATACAGCATAATCTCATCAGATGTACATTTTGGATTCTCTAGCTGGAAAACTGCCATATCACTGCCCTTGTTAACATATTTGCAAATGTATTTAATTGACTTAACAGAGTTACAATATTATACGTTAATGTGCGCATCAAACATTTTTGAAAGCAGTGAAGAGTAAGGTACCATCGATTATCTATTTCAAGATCTGTGTTTTGTTTAACCCGTTTTAATCTGATTGTTGCAGTATATCCTCCCTGTTCTGGTTTCCGTCTTCTGTAAAGAGGATAACCATCATCTCCTGTTTGTGTTTCTACAATCAAGTTGCGAGGATACTTTTTAGTACATTTTCCTTCCTTCATACATGGCGATCTTGGATTAAGTGGCCCACATGGCCCATGGATCATATTTTTAGAAATAGTTTTAAAAAGTACCGGATCCTCTTCTGTATTTGGAAGCTCAGCAGAGATAACACTGTCAATTTGATCAGGGCATATCTTGTCCTTTAGCCATATCAGTAAATGAGCATGTGGAAAACCTCTTTTTTGCCACTCAGTTGAATAAATCCAACACTGATGTAACACTATGTAACACAAATTTTGTTCCCAGCTTTTAAATGTTATATTCCAATTGCTTATGTCTAAAACAAATTAAAACTTGCTTACATTCATCATAAATTTTGCTTTTGTGACCACGGCAACGAAAATTATGCATTTTTACTATAGAAACAGACGATTTTGCATCTTCTCATTTATACAGTCAGACTAAGAACACTATATGCATTGCAAATTTACACAGATTACCAAAAACTGTTCAGAAGTGTGCGGTTTTCCGAGATTTACGACTATACTGCAAATCAGTTTCACGAATCAATCCCCACATATAGTCGCCCATCATGTTTTCGTTATATTGTCCTTGGTAACGGCGTTCAAAGTTCATAATGTCCTGGTGAAAGCGCTCGCCTTGCTCCTCTGAATAAGCTCCCATGTTCTCTTTGAACTTATCAAGATGAGCATCAAGGATATGGATTTTGAGTGACATCCTGCAGCCCATTGCAGCATAGTTCTTTATCAGAGTCTGAACCAGTTGTACATAGTTTTCATCTTTATGATTGCCTAGGAAGCCGCGAACCACTGCGACAAAACTGTTCCAAGCTGCTCTCTCCTTCCTATTCAGCTTCTTGGGAAATTCACTGCACTCTATGATCTTCTTGATTTGTGGTCCGACGAAGACACCAGCTTTGATCTTTGCTTCAGACAGCTTAGGTAAAAGATCTTGGAGGTAATTGAAAGCTCTCGACTCCTTATCTAGAGCCCTGACAAATTGTTTTATGAGCCCCAACTTGATGTGTAGTGGTGGCATCAGCACCTTGCGTGGGTCCACCAGTGGCTCCCACTTTACATTGTTCTTCCCCACAGTGAACTCTGTCCGCTGAGGCCAGTCCCGCCTGTGGTAGTGCGCTTCAGTATCCCGGCTGTCCCAAAGGCAAATAAAGCAGTGATACTTAGTAAAACCACCTTGGAGGCTCATCAGGAATGACACCATTTTGAAATCTCCGATAACTTCCCAGCCATACTCATCATACTTCAAGGCATTTAGCAACATCTTGACACTGGTGTATTCCTCTTTCAGGTGCACCGAGTGAGCTACAGGAAGAGACGGATACTTGTTCCCATTGTGAAGCAGCACGGCTTTGAGGCTCTTGCATGAGTTGTCTATGAAGAGGCGCCACTCATTCTGGTTACAGGTGATACCTATAGCCTTGAATAGACCAGCCACATTGTTGCAGAAGCACAGTCCATCTTGATGACTGAAGAAGATGGAAAAAACTTGGTGACGCTTCCTCTGAAATGTGACTTGGACGCTTTCATCTAATAAGTTCCATTGCTTGAGCCTTGATGTCAGAAGCTCAGCGTTGGACTTGGTGAGACCAAGGTCTCTGATCAGATCGTTGAGGTCTTTTTGGTTAGGGTAGTATGGCTTCCGCTCTTCATCTGCATATGAAGAGAAATCGTGATCTTCAAAGTCTTCCTCGATGTCTGACCTGCTGCTTTCTTTTGAAGGCGGTGTAGCTCTGTCTGGAGGTGTTGATACAGGAAGTTCAGGGCAGTGTGGTACTGGGGCAATAGATGACGGAATGTCAGGATACGTTACAGGCAGTGCATTTTTGCCAGTGCAACGTTTGGAAGGGTCCACCATGCAGAAGTAGCAATTTGTTGAGTGATCAGTCGGTTCACGCCAAATTCTTGGGATAGCAAAATGCATGGCTCTCTTCTTTCCCCTGTACCAACCTATAAGCAAACAAAATAATATTTGGATTGAGAATTTGATTTAGGCCTATTTCACACTAATGACTAGTGATATTTACAATATTAACACAGTTAATCTGCTATTTAAGAGAGTAGCATTTATCCACTTACCTTCAAGAGTTTTCTTGCAGTGCTCACATGTGAAATGAGGAGCCCATGGTTTTTCTTGGTCACCAACAGGCATGCCGAAGTATGCTTTGTAGGCCTCACACATCTTAGCAGATGCTTCCACAGAGTACTTTTTCACTCTTGTCTTTATAAACTGGCCACATACGTAGCAAAATGCGTCTGCTGGATGTATGCAACCTCTTGATGCCATCTAAATTGACTAAGTTGCTGTGAACTGTAAGGAAAAAGGATGTCTCTCCAAACTTGATAAAAATGGTCTTTATTCCATGCAGTATTAAAGTTCAAGAGTGTACTGAGGATTCAGCAGAGCAAGATTGATCACCCGGTACCAGAGTAACACACAATATATACATTTACATTCCTAAGCTCCTCCTGTAATGGGTGTGGGGTGAAGTGTGAATACTGTCGTTATCAGAATCTGAATAGATATTGAATTCACACCTGTCTGTCTAGGTCAATTCCCCTTTGTCTGTGATGGCCATTGCCCACTTACTATGCAATCCCAATCAATTAGATCCTGTCTCTCCGTCTCTCAGGAAGGGCTATAGTGGCCCTATATAACTGTAGTTATACAGCTACCTACAATTCTGTACAGTCCCAGAAAGTTCTAGATAATTCTGGGCAGTTCTAGAAACTTCTTGATAGTTCTCACAATTCCAGAAGCTTCTTAAGTATCTTGAAATATTGCGAATATCCTTAAAAATAGATCAATTTCAAAATATCATTGTGCTGACCACAAAAGCAAAGTTTACAGTGAATAATAACTTTTTTCTATTCATTTAAGGTACAAACAATCAGGAAAACACACTTAACAACTGGGAACAAATATTTTTTTGAAAATTGTTACATGGTGTATCAAAAATGTAACACTTTGTAATTACGTCCATGAGCTTGATCAACTTTTTTTTTTTAAAAAACCCTTGCTATTAAATCATGTCGATCAGAGGGGCCCTGACCATTCAGAAGCTCTTCCTTTATCTCTGGCCAAGTTGGATTGCATGTAACTGTAATAAACAAATCAGGACGACCATATATCCGAACATATGTCATGGCATCCTGAACATACTCATGCATATGTCTGGGACTTCCAGTAAATGTAGCCGGTAAAATAAACATACGCCATAATGTAAGCCACATTGCCATCATTAGCAACAGCATCCCTTAAATGAATGTATTAACCTACTCTAAGTTTTTGTTGGTTCAATCGTATGTACAAAAGTCGCTCACTTTCCACCTTGGCATACATATCAACTATAAATTGATGAAAAAGTTGCCTACATTGTAAAATGTGGTTAGAAGACCCATGTCTGATCATTATTTGGTAGGCATAAAAGTTCATAGCTGATATTTTTTTATTGGTTGGCCTAGCAGTCTTGGGATCAGTCTGTGTTAGATTAAAGTGATAGCCATCTTGGCCATTCCAAAATATTATCAGATATTGCAGAGCATCATATGATCTATGTGTTTCTGCAATACGTTGAAGATTGTCGCTTCGTCGCTGAATAATTATATCTCGGCTTTGAAAGTCCTGTCCAACCAGTACAATAGCTACTTCGTTAACAGTGGGAGAATTAAATCGCCTTTCATGCTCACCAAACGGTGTCTTGTCTGCTCTTATTACAACTTGATATTCATCACGTGGCATTCTTTCTAAGTCTGTTTTGAAAAGGTTTGCTAACTGATTGTGCTGATGGAAAAATCTTTGCAAATTCAACACAATCTCTTTTTTTGTCTCAAGCATAGCTTCACAACGTCTATCGGCTTGCATTTGTTCGTCTCCCAAAAAATAAATTTGTATGTATTTTTTGATGTATTTGGCCCTGGACTTTAAAAGTTGGCATAAATCCTGCTTCCTGGAGTCCAGCTGTCGTACCAAAGGATATCATCCGGAAAGATGAATTGTATCTCCTAATATTTTGCAGAAAATGTTTTGACTCGGGAGTTGTTCCTGACATGTATGAAAAAAGTGGTTCAGGAGGTAGATGTAAAGGTGGCAAACTGACTTCTTTGCTTGACAATGTTTGCATATTATGTCAATTTTGCCAATTATGACTTTCTGATGTGACCTATAGTCTTGAATTGGGTTGTAGTGAAATGCTTCCAAACACAAATCAGCCTGTCTACATCTTTGCACACGTTGCATATGTCGTATGCGGTCATTTTCAGAACGTTCATCCTTTTGTGCAGATGTTTCCATATTCCTTGCTTCAGCCTGCTTTATCCGATTCTTGTGAAGACGACATTCCCGTTTCTCTGATGTCTCAGCTGCCTTACATTTAGCCTGTCTCATTCGTTTCTTTTCAAGCCGCGAGTCACGTTGTTCACTTGTCTGAGCTCTTTAACACAATTTTGCATTCTTAGCTTTTGGATGAACTTGCCCAATAGATGGTCGTTTTTTGGGCGGCATTTTAAAAAACAGTCCTTAGTATTATGACCCTTTAGTCTTCGCCTGACACTGATAAGAGATGCAATAGGATGAATAGTAAATACAGATCAGCCCTCACACAGTATTACTATGACTTGAAGGAGCTCACATCTCAGTAATGAAAACCGCCTCACAGGCAGAGTTGTGCAGTTGCACATGGCAACCAATCAGAGCTCAGCTTTCACTTTACCTCAGCAGCTTCAGTGATGAAAGCTCCCTGTATAGTAAGCAATAATGACAATCTTACTATGAGGCAATTTTCGCCTGACCAATATTGCTGCTCAGTATGGTTGCTTGCACACTACAGTATTTTACACAGGTCCCCGGGCTGTGAATTCTACAGCTCCATAAACATTCTATGGAGCCTGCAAAATTCACAGCTTTGTGCACAAAGAAGTCTATGGAAGTGCCAAATCCATGGCCCGGAGGCCCGTGAAAAATACTGTAGTGTGCAAGCAGCCAGTAAGGATACCAGACGTGTTTTGTCAGTGTGTGCATGTATGTGTGCACGTGTGTGATCCATGTGTATGTATGTGTGTGTGCATGCACATGTGTGGTCCATGTATATGTATGCGTGTGTGTGCGCATGTGATCCATGTGTTTGTGCGTGCACAGTGCAAGTGTCCATGCTACGGTAGGTGTGTGTGAGTACGCATGTGCTCTGTTCGTCCGTGTGCGTAGGGTGCATCCATCTCAGTGTGTTTGCGTGCATGTCTGGTCCTTGTGCTCGTGTGTGCATGTGGTATTTATGGAGTGGTGTTGTGGTATTTGTATGGTGGTGTTTGTGTTGTGTGTGTCTAGCGTGGTCTGGTGTTTGTGTGGTGTTGTGCTTGTGGGTTGGTTTATGTGTGCTGTCTGTGTGATGTTTGTATGGTGTTTCTGAAATGCTTCTGTGTTGTGTGTGGTGGTGCGGCTCCTTTAGCAGCGACTCTTTGGCTTCATCGCTATAATCTGTCCCTATAATCTGTCCCTGTCAGTCACAACTGTTGTTTTTCCTTCAGCACTGTCACTTTCACCTTCACATTTCCCCATTATAGGGCCTAACTTCGGGGGCCCCAATCTGATGACTGGGGGATGCTAGCAAGATTTAACATGTGCAGTATTCTGCTCCTGTGGGTGGAGAGGGGGCGTGCCAAATTTCACCGAAATCGGGCGAGAACTGTGAATTTGTATAGAGCGGGCTACTACAGATTTCACATTTCCCCATTATATGTATAGGGCCTAAATTCTGGGGCCCCAATCTCATGATGGGGAGATGCTAGCGAGATGTAACGTACGCAATATTCTGCTCCTGTGGGTGGAGAGGGGGCGTGCCAAATTTCACCCAAATTGGGTGAGAACTGTGAATTTGTATAGAGCGGGCTACTACAGATTTTGAGTTTTATATATATAGATAACTATTTTTTCCCACACCTTTAATGACAATATCACACTTAAAACTTTTAAAACACAATAAAAAGTTTTTGGTGAGATGTAAAAGTACAGTATATTCACATGCAGATTTGTTATTGAAAGTTCTGTGACCTATTTACGTGAAACCATAATAAAAACTTTAAAAAAAAAAAAAAGCTCACAAAAGTTGTGCTCTATAGACATAACAAAGTTTTCCTGTATCTATTAATTTATAACGGTAATGAAATGTGAGCTGAAATTATCATCTGTTTTCTTTATCCTGACTCTTTTTTTGTCATAATGTTCTCTTCAAGCCATAATTTGAGTTCTTCTATTGAATTATGATTTCCTAATATTGACTTTTCCATAATTATAACTTTGTATCTTGAAGATGTGACTTTTTCTGATAAAGTATCTCAAAAGAAATTTCTAATAACCATGACTTTCTTATCTGAACATTATGACTTTTTTAATAACCACTTTTATTGTCATAAATATGACTTTAATAGTAATTGGCATTATTTGCTCATAAATATGACTTTGTTATGATTATTTTGTTTTCTCATAATTCTGAACAAAGTATCTGACAAATCAATAATATAATTATAAGTTTCAACATAAAGAAGTAAATAATGTACAACACATTACATTTGTTTTGTACGGAATTAATTTGTGATAAAATAATCTAGCAACAAAACACATTTAGGCTAAATGTGGGAAAAACCGTGGTGGAAACGCATCACGGTTTTTCCCGCAGTGCTTTTCACAGAAAGTCCACAGAGTTTTCCTCTGCAGAGTTTCTGCTTCAATTACACCTATACGGAAAATGGCAGCATTTCCATAGGTATACAGTAATTGACAGGCTGAGATTTACAAAATGCGTCGTTTTTTGAAATCGCAGCATGTCCGCTGTGGATATCTTTCTGCAATGTGTGGATGGGATTAGCCAGAATCCCATCTACTTTGCAGGGACTGTGAAACGCCATGGCCTTTATGCTATGTGGCGCCCCGGCCTTAAAGTGTTATTTATCGTACAGTGCAATTTTAGTTGTATACTGTAGGGTTTATACCATTGACTTATGCCCTTTAGCGCTGACAAAGATGAAAGAGTTGCAGCCACAGTAAAAATCTTCAGTGATGCAACTATAAAAAATGCAAAGTTTGCAATCACACACAGACCCTCTGGGAAAATCCAAAGGCACTTCTGTCACATAGAATAACACCAATATTATAGCAGAGTGGTGTGAAAGCTTCTTGATAATGGCACTACCATGTTATACCTATAAACAGAATAGTAATGTGAAGTCAAAGTCATCACAGTGTTGAGGACACTGCTCAGAATGTAAAGCCGCTAGCTCTATTTGATGTTTTCCATACTATGATTTACTTATCAGACTAATACCATGGAGAGGTTTTCAAAAACTGTCTTTAATTCATCAATTTATTTCCCTAATACAATCTTGCAAAAAATTACAGTGGTCTGAAAATGACCAAACCCATAAGTAAAAAGACAATGTGAAAATAGGAAAGTACATATGAACTTGTTTGAAATGCTAATAAAATAAAATACTTCATCAGCATGCGGACAAGTTTGCTTTTTTTCATTGAGTTGCATCAAGTGATAATTTTCTTTGTATTTGGCTTTAATTAAAAACTTCACACTTTGGCAAGATTGAGGCAAATTTTTAAAGTCACTTTTTCTAATGTTTTCATTGCTGTAATTTGCGCCAAATTAATCAAATGCTGTACATTGTTTGATAAATTTGGGACGCCAATAAGTCTAACATTTCTGTCCTGAGATTCTTCCACACTTATTACCCTGCCCCTCTCTGGAGTGAGGCCACAACAACTTTTTAACAACAATTGTGACTTTATAAAAAATTTCTGGAGTGCACGGCTTGATATATTCCTATCTATGGCCTTTGGAGCTTACATGCATTCTCATACATTGCAGGATACTCAGTCACGTGTAGAGTAAAATTACAAGCCCTTACACCTGCTCTCCTGAACGATTTTCAGGTTTATTTTATTTACTTGTAAACATGTCAACTTAAATAATAATTCAGGAAGACAAAGACAAAGTTAACTGTCAAACAGATTTACCCTGAACGGAACTGAGCAGCCTGCAGAGTATAAGAACACATGCACATTGCAGAGGACAAACTGTTGAGAAATTTTAATTAAAACATTAGAAAAGATGATAATTTATTTTTGTCACATATTAGACACAATTCAATAAAAAAGTTGATGCAACAGTATCTATAGCTTTTAAGCTATAACTAGAAATAAGCAAATATTCAAATCAGATTTTTATGCTAAACATATTTTTTTCAGTATTTTTGTTTGCTGTTGTAATTATTTTATATTGTATGTCAGACGATTGCGAAATATTGCAGCTTTTACTATGGCCACTAAGCCTCACATGAGGCTGATGATATGCTACAGAGATCACTTGTATAGTCAAGATATAATGATAGAAATAGATAACACAGGATCCACCATTGACAACAGGTGATGAGAGCAGCTTTACTCCATTCCATTTCTGCATGGGTCACAGGTTGTGTAAAAAAAAACAAAAAAACCTCTACCATATAATACAATAGGTTTTCTTAGGGTTCTCATGTGTATGTATTTGCTGTTAAGTACAGGGGTTTGAAGATTAGCAACTTCCTGCCCTGCGCTGTGATAGTACTTTGTGAGAACTATACAGTTTACATTCACCAGAGGCAGTGCCTAACAAACATTTGCTGAAAAGTTCAATATCCTGCAATACAAAAGTGCTGCAGTATATTGTGCAAGCGTTCAAGTGATTGCATGTTCCATCCCCCTGCTGGAGGTGAATTTTTTTTTTAAAGTGTGAAAACAGGTTTCAAATATTTAAACATTATAAAATATTAAAAGCTAAGCAAAATATTTTCACATATAAAAAAGGGAAAAAATTAGCATCATGGGTATCAACATGTCCATAAAAGTCCAAACTATTATATAAAATATAGCACTATTTATCCCTCACCGTGAACAGAACACCCATAATGCCAGAATTGTTGGTTTTTAGCCACCTTGCCAATGGAATAAAAAACGGTCAAAAACTTGTATATGAAATGAAATGGGACCAACAAAACCTATAGTTCACCCCACAATATAATCTGTTACATTTTTTTTTCAATTCATGCAGTCTCACAAAACCATTAATCAAAGCCAAACAAAACTATATTAACTCTAAAGGGTATTAAAATACTCATTCTCTCATTCTGCACAAAACAGGCTATGTTGATTAAAGAAATTAAAAAGTTATAGCTTTTAAAATGAGGAAATGATAAAAGAAATTGCTGTGTCCTGAAGTTCAAAATAGGCGGCATCCTTAATGGGTCAAAGGGGTTGTCTACAATTAGGAAACAAAGCTACTTTTTTCGAAAACTAATGCCACTCTTGTCTACAGAATGTGTCGTATTTCAGCTCAACCACATTTACTTTAATAGAGCTAAGCTGCAATATCAGAACAACCAATAGACTGGTATAATTCTCTTTCTGAAAAAAGCATTCAGCCATGTTTATTTTAATCCTTTACAATTTCTTTAGGAGTTCCTCCAACTATCTTGAGTAAAAGACAAGTAATATATGTTTTTAGACTTTGGAAATGGGATTCAATAATGAATTAGAGATTTTTTTTTTAAAATGTGACATTTTGATTTTTTTTAATCATCATTTAAAGAATACTGAATTGAATTTTGGGTATTGCAACAACTAACATAGTGTGCAAACAAAACAAAGTAAGTAAAAGTGAACATGGATGTCATGGACATTATACTTAAAAGGAATGTATTGCCATTTTTTTGTTTATATTTTAAAACTAGATAGTGAAATTTCTCACTTTTTTCTAATCTGTATTTATTTTCTTTTTGTACATTTTTTAATTCAAATTTCTGTACATGATTATGGGGGCTTTCATCTTGCCTGAGCGTCTCCTCTGCTGTGTCTATGGTAGAATTTCTAGAAATGCTCTGTGCAGGGAAAGAGAGTAGTTAAGCTGTGGCATTGTCAGAAGTGGATGCAATGATAGGTCAGTGATGTTATCTTCTATTGTAATTCTGTCTGTGATATCATTGAGGTGACTGCTGCAAAAAAAACAAAACAAAATGCTAAAGAATTAGCAAGTGTCAATCTATTATTAGGCTTAGTGGGGAAAATTGCAGGATTTAGTACTTTTTCAAATATAATTAATGAAATGGAAAATGAAAAATAAAATGATCAAAATTCCTTAAAAATATATGTTTAATATAAAAACTTGGTTTAACAATAGTTCATTTTCTAGTGACAATTCTTCTAAGTTCTCAGTCACTTCAGTCCAGTTACAGATTGGTTTCAGTAGCAGTCACAATATATGTGTGGGTTGGTAAATTTCTGTTTATTGCCCTCAGTCAATGCGTCCCATGTACATAAATATAGTGTGCAGGTAGCGATTGGTTATTTCTTTTTTATACATTCAGTCATATATGCTACATGTCAAAATGTCATTTTCTCATTTGCATATTGCAGCCACCAGGTGGAGCTGAATGAGTGTGATCATAAAGCATATCTATAAAAAAAAAGGTGAATTTGAAATGTTTGATAAGCTGACGATATATCAGCAGAATAAAAAAAAATAGAAGATTTAAAATAACCCTGCATTTTGGCATCATATATAACACAATTGTGAGAAAATCTACTTGTAGTATATAAATATATAAAAAATAATTCCAGTAAACTGCAAACCTCTACGTAAGCAATGTGATGATTAATAGAAGCGACTTAATATAAAAAAAAAAATTGTAATAAGAAAACATGACCCAAAAATAATGTGTTGTGAGAGTTTAAGTGGCTGAAGCAAACAGAAACAGAACTACCTGAGGACCATAAGAAATCCACTATAAATGAAATACAACTAAAACCAAAAAGATCATAAAAAGATAAAACAGGTAATTACAAAGTGTGTATATATTTTAATAAAGTGTATTTCTTTTTTTTCACATATTCATATCTAAACAGTTTGTTTTTTTCCTGATTCATGCATTGTTCTTAAAGCTTTTTATTTCCCATACAGTATATAGACTTATGTAACTGAGCACTGAATGTACTGTTAATTTTGTACTATAGGCAATATGAAAATTTTCCCCAAAAGACAGCTTGTTGGGATGAAGCTATAACTACTATTATTGTACATGTGCTGGTCATAGTACTTCTTTTGTGCCCTGTAATAAACAGAATGACCACAGGGAATCCTAGCTAACAGCTATAAAGTGCAATAGAACCTGGTGGCAAGTGTTCAATTCTCCTGTAGTTCCACTGATAGTAAAAGAAAAACTAAACACTCGCACGATTTTTATTTTCTGGTCTGTTACAAAGCTGCATGTTGTAAGTCTATTTATTGCTATGAGGCTCACATCGAGATGCTGTGTCAGTTGCACAGTCTTTTTGCTGGTCACATGACACAGGTGAGGACCAGAAGGGAATGGATAGCTCACAAATACATGGTACAATCTGCGTAAATATATTTAAACTATTATTTTACCCTTCCTCCCATTTCCCTGAAATTATGGATGGAGGAAAATATTCAGACATATAGATGTGTTCTCCTTTACCTGCCCTCTTGGCTGGACATGTCACTTGGCTGGATATTTGTGTGTATGTGTGACTACCCAGTGGAATCTTTTGTTAGCATGTTGTGATATTGGTTTTAAGCCAAATATGAATCCTAAACTTAAAGAGGTTGTCCAGGCAAAATGTAAATTTTTATATAGGCCAGGAGGAGGTGAAAAAAAAAAATCATACTCACCTGTACCCGATGCTTCGGTGTCCTCCCAGTATGGTCCAGTCCTGCAGATCTGGCGTCTTCTCAAAGTGAAATAGTTCGCTGTCTGTGACGTCATGGATCCCTTCTGCTGAAGTCCAATCAGCGGGCTCAGCGGGCCTCAGAAAGAGACCTGTGATGTCACAGGTAGTGACATCTCATACCCTTCACTGAGGCTGCTGATTGGCCTCAATGATCACGTGTGGCTGGGACTTCCACCACACATCAACACTGGACCAAAAGGACCAGACCGTGCTGGGAGGCACCGGAGCATTGAGGAAAGGTGAGTATAATTTTTTTTACATTTTTTTCACTGCCCCCGGCCTATTTATATAATAAATTTAATGTCCAGTTTTGGCTGGACAACCCCTTTAACTATTGATCAGTTAAGTGTGGACTCATCCATATTTTTAGAGCACATTGAATGGTCAGTTATATCAGTTCAATAAATACTGTAAAAGTATAAAACTCCCAAACTATTCTAAATTCATAAAATAAAAGAAAAAACTTTTTTGAAACAGTCATTATTCAACTTTTGATTTTCCTTTGTTGTCTCATAGCCAAGTCTTACAAAGACTGATCAGATGATAGTTTATTGTCCTTTAACATGACGTCGCAGTACACAAGGACAGCATATACTTGGCTATGCTATCTTAGCATGTGAGTTGCGTCCACGAACAATCCTAAAACAGCATGGACATTTAATCCCCATAATAATATTTCCAAATAGCTCTAAGACGTTAAAGTGGATTATCCTCTTTGGTTCCAAAAATGAAATACCATAAAACAATTTATACAGCAGCTCAAACAGCAGTCCGTGTATTACATAAAATGAGTCTTCACTTCTACCAAACTCGGCATGAATTACTTCCACGATTCATTAATGTGTTCTCTGGACAGTTGAAAGCTTTACGAAATTCTTCAAAATTACTCATTGCACCAATTACCCTGTGGGGAAAAATATTAAATCTCTGAGTTCATGAAATTTATAGTTCCTGTACTCAAATACCTACATTTGTTCTACCTCCACAGAAAAAAAATTCTAATATCCATTTTCTTATCATTTTCAAGCATATATAAAAGCTATTAAGAAAACTGCATTGCTGAGTGGGACTGAATGAGTCAAAGTCTTTCTAAATAGTGCTGCTATAGTGTATACCTCAGCAGTTTACATATTACATTTTTATGGAAGCTTGCATTCTGTGAATTTGAAGCAAACTAGAGCCTGTAATGTTGTATAAACACACGGCAGACTTCTTACAGGAATGTCTGACTGTCACATTTACCTGAACATGCCCTCAGATAAATAGCACCTATTTTTCATTAACAGGACTTTTGCAATAAAACTATTATATCTGGTTGCACCTTAAAATAGGCTGTGCCTGCTGATTTCTTTGTCACTCTGGGTGTCACGACACAGATCCTGCAATATGCTCATGTAAGCAAATGAGGTGGGATAATGTCATATGGCCATGGCCAGGGCATACATAGTAATCATGGAACCCCATAGCAAAAGTTAGAATTGGACCCCCTCTTCAGAAAAAAAAAAATCTGTGTAAAGAAGGGCAGTGGTTGTAGAAATAATGTATTTTCTCTTAATATTTTTATGTAAACAAGTTTGAAAAAATACAAATAAAAAAACATTTCAACAAATAGAACAATTATGCGCCTACTTCTTCCTACAGATGGGGTGGATTAAGACTGCCATGATCTCTGGACTGTATGAAGACTGTTGGCTTCCCACTAAGTTAAAGGGTTTTCTGAGCAATTTTTTTTTTTAAAGGTCTGTTAGTGCTATTAATGGGCCAAAGGTACACCCATATACTTTTAGCAGTGTTTTGAGTGATTTCTGGGTGTCTGTAGGAGCTCCTGACATCTTCTACATTTGTTTACATGGTGTTAGCTTCTGGCTATGTAGTTTCCTGTGTACCTTCCACACTGCCTCCCTGTAACTGCTTCCCCCTCTTCTCTCACTCCGTTACACCCCCCTCCCTGTCTCCCTAGCTAAGCTATCATGCCCATTACTAGCGTCTGCCCCCCATTGTCTCCCCAGCTAAGCTAGCTATCCTGCCCGCTACTAAGATATCCCCCACCCCAACCCCCTCCGCCCCATCGCATCATACTTACCTATCTTCCGATCTGGGAGTGGGCTCCTCCTTTCTCCTTCACTGAGATGCCATCTCTACTGTGCATGTCTCACAGGCACAGCGTCTCCAGCCTCCAGCAAGTGCTTGAAGAGAGGAGGAGCCGTTTCCGGACAGGAGGGTTGGTAAATATTGATGGGGTTGGGGGGGATAGTACTGGTGTAATGTTAAAGACCAGTTAGTCTGAATACGGGAGGTCCAACCCTGCCTATAGCTCTATCAGGATTTATATATCTAAGTTTCAGGAGGGAATTGATAGAGTAGAAAATAATAAAACTTCACTTTTATTTCTTATATAAATAAAAATAAATATATATATAAAATCGTATTAGAAAGACGAGACTCACTAGTGCTCCCAAGTGCTACCATGTGATTAGTGAAAAAGAAGGGATGAGATCACATAAATTGCATATATAGTGTGCACTAATATTTATAGATGCCCAAAGCAGATATTAGCCTGCTATTTTATTTTCTAATGACCATAATAATGATAGCAACATGAGTCATATAATTAATAGCATTAGTGTCATTTAAAGGGATTGTATGAAGGGTAGCTAAAACAAACAAACAGGGAGGGGTTAAACAAACAAAACAGGGATCTTAGACAAACTAACAGGGAGGGATTCGTTTAGTATTCAGCAAAAGTCCTCATATTGCTTCTCATAACAGCTGAGACAGCGTCTACTCTGCCTGAGGTATAAGTCTGGTGCCTCAAATAAAGCCTCAAATGTATATGGACACACAGTCAGTCAGAACTGTGTGTCACCTGGCACTGAGGATTCACCAGATACACTCCACTGGCAGGTTATAGTGGAATAAACCCTCAATAGGGTAATTTTGTCAGCACCCCACAGCCTCCCAGCACCCTTTCCACATACACCTCTATCTGACACCTATAGCACACATTTAAAAGTCTCTCCCTAAGTGCTAAAGAGTTAAAATAAAAAATCCCTACGCGTTTCACCAGCCATTGCTGGATCATCAGGGGACTAAATAAGTATAACCTCTCAGTCTGAGAGTCAAATAGTAATGGCGCCAGAGTCTCAAGAAAGCCTTCCTTAAAACGGAACTAAGCCCCGCCCACAGGGTGTGTCACATGACGTCATGTCCAATCATAATGCGGGGAGGCGGATCCATAGCCGATGCTCCTCCCCTCACCTTATTCGTCATCCGAGGTGCTCCTCCCAGGGGCAGGGAAGCTGTCAATGTCGTCATGGAGACATAGAAGCGTGTCTCCTATGTTTACATCGTGCTGTCATCTCTCTGATCCTAATTGTAGGCAGTTGGAGCAGGAAACACAGAAGTCATGTTATCAAGAAATTCACGTGTATTGTCTAATATTATGCTTAAACACATAAGATGCTTGATCTATACCGCACCAGCACTTCTCAATTCAGCAATACATATAAATGTTGAAGCACAACAGATATCACATCCGGATGGTACATTGCATCAATAGAGATATACAGGGTCCGTATTCACCTCTACAGTGAACAATAATTTCCCAACTGAGCTTACACTTATCAAGGTGCCATCTATATTACATATCCTCATTAAACTCCATAAGAGCCATGAATCATAGATCACCGTGGTAATACTAGAGTGAAGGTCACTCTGCATAGATCTGAATATTATGTTCACTATATAGTGAATTGCCCATATATGAGATACAATACTTTCCCATTTCCCAAAGGAAATATATATCACACATATATACCAGAAAAATGGATAAGAGGATTCCTAATAATGTCATCAGATTTAGGGTATGTGCCATAGTAGATATAATAAATATACTCAAAGAGATATGTCGGGGGGGGGGGGGTTACACTTTTATTCCCTCACCCCCTAAAGACGTGTTTCATGTGGACAGTATCATAATGCATCCATCCTGAGTAGATATATTCCCTAACTCCAAAATATTACAGGGAATTATAAAAATGGAGCTAAACATGCGCATAGCCACCATGACGGACAACCTGAATCCTTCAGATTCATAGGATTGCAACTGATCCGACCACTAGGAAGGGGTGGCAATTGGGATAGACTTCTGTTGCAACATGAATGCAGATGGATTCACCGTTTTAAATCGACATCCCCGGGAGGGATTAACGAATGCTTGTCCTTCGCTCCATTTTTATAATTCCCTGTAATATTTTGGAGTTAGGGAATATATCTACTCAGGATGGATGCATTATGATACTGTCCACATGAAACACGTCTTTAGGGGGTGAGGGAATAAAAGTGTAACCCCCCCCCCCCCGACATATCTCTTTGAGTATATTTATTATATCTACTATGGCACATACCCTAAATCTGATGACATTATTAGGAATCCTCTTATCCATTTTTCTGGTATATTTGTGTGATATATATTTCCTTTGGGAAATGGGAAAGTATTGTATCTCATATATGGGCAATTCACTATATAGTGAACATAATATTCAGATCTATGCAGAGTGACCTTCACTCTAGTATTACCACGGTGATCTATGATTCATGGCTCTTATGGAGTTTAATGAGGATATGTAATATAGATGGCACCTTGATAAGTGTAAGCTCAGTTGGGAAATTATTGTTCACTGTAGAGGTGAATACGGACCCTGTATATCTCTATTGATGCAATGTACCATCCGGATGTGATATCTGTTGTGCTTCAACATTTATATATATTGCTGAATTGAGAAGTGCTGGTGCGGTATAGATCAAGCATCTTATGTGTTTAAGCATAATATTAGACAATACACGTGAATTTCTTGATAACATGACTTCTGTGTTTCCTGCTCCAACTGCCTACAATTAGGATCAGAGAGATGACAGCACGATGTAAACATAGGAGACACGCTTCTATGTCTCCATGATGACATTGACAGCTTCCCTGCCCCTGGGAGGAGCACCTCGGATGACGAATAAGGTGAGGGGAGGAGCATCAGCTATGGATCCGCCTCCCCCGCATTATGATTGGACGTGACGTCATGTGACACCCTGTGGGCGGGGCTTAGTTCCGTTTTAAGGAAGGCTTTCTTGAGACTCTGGCGCCATTGCTATTTCACTCTCAGACTGAGAGGTTATACTTATTTAGTCCCCTGATGATCCAGCAATGGCTGGTGAAACGTGTAGGGATTTTTTATTTTAACTCTTTAGCACTTAGGGAGAGACTTTTAAATGTGTGCTATAGGTGTCAGATAGAGGTGTATGTGGAAAGGGTGCTGGGAGGCTGTGGGGTGCTGACAAAATTACCCTATTGAGGGTTTATTCCACTATAACCTGCCAGTGGAGTGTATCTGGTGAATCCTCAGTGCCAGGTGACACACAGTTCTGACTGACTGTGTGTCCATATACATTTGAGGCTTTATTTGAGGCACCAGACTTATACCTCAGGCAGAGTAGACGCTGTCTCAGCTGTTATGAGAAGCAATATGAGGACTTTTGCTGAATACTAAACGAATCCCTCCCTGTTAGTTTGTCTAAGATTCCTGTTTTGTTTGTTTAACCCCTCCCTGTTTGTTTGTTTTAGCTACCCTTCATACAATCCCTTTAAATGACACTAATGCTATTAATTATATGACTCATGTTGCTATCATTATTATGGTCATTAGAAAATAAAATAGCAGGGCTAATATCTGCTTTGGGCATCTATAAATATTAGTGCACACTATATATGCAATTTATGTGATCTCACCCCTTCTTTTTCACTAATCACATGGTAGCACTTGGGAGCACTATTGAGTCTCGTCTTTCTAATACGATTTTATATATATATTTATTTTTATTTATATAAGAAATAAAAGTGAAGTTTTATTATTTTCTATTCTATCAATTCCCTCCTGAAACTTAGATAATACTGGTGACCTTCCATTTCGGAAGCAGTGAAACGGAACGTCATCGGATTATCAGAAAGTGTCCCTGGGGCGGTCACATGACCGTCCCAGGGATATGGGTAATTATACAATTTAATCTAATTAGAAGTTAGGCGGGGGGAGGAGGTTTAGTTTAGGTGTTAATTTGTAATTTATCCCAGATAACCCCTTTAAAGATTTCAAGGTCTTTTATATAGGCTGATTATCAACCGAATGATAATTCATAGGAATGCTCATTCTCAATTTATTCCCAGTGTTAGGTTGGGTTTATAGATTGTGCTTGCAATGTGTACAACATACACCCCATATGACGCCAAACTCAGAGATCAGCTGAGTGTAGCTAAAGGTCATATTATTTTTGATGGCCAGAGGGTGCAGAAGGGGGGACTTCACTGTGAAAGAGTAACAGGCTCCCTCGCTTTGCCAGGGCATCCCAGAGTAGACATTTACCACTCAGGAGTAGCTGTGAATTTTTGTAATTGATAGACTTGCTTTATAAATTCAAATCTCAAAATATCATTATTAGGATTTCAGTGGATGAAGGTAACATGGTCCTCATTTCCTCCATATTTATTATACAGTTATTACCATAGACTGACACACATAAAAACAGTGCACAGTTCAGGAACTCTCACCGGAAGTGAGGTGGGCTATGTACTCCATTCATAACTAGTTCTCTTGCAGCTTGAGGGCGAAAAATAATGCACCTTACCTAAAATATAAGTAGAAAAAATACATTTTCAGACACATTCCTATTGCGATTTTAATATAAATTTTGGAATTTCTTTTCTATTCTGATCTGAAAATAGAAAAATTTGAATAAACTGCTAAACAAATTTACCCATAACAGACAATGTGGAATAGCCAATGAGCTACTGTTGCATAACAGTAAGATTCATTTCAGACAGTTGTAATATGGACACTTTTTATTATAGCAACAAAACCTGAACCATTTGCTATTTTACTTGACTTAGATCACCATAGAGTTCAACAGAGATTCTATTTCAATTTAGTACAACTACATGGGCTCCAGGTGTCGCAGCCATTATACAAACTCTAAGGTGGCCATATTATTCCTGTCTGGAATTGAACTACTATGATTCAGGTAGATTTCACTAAGACTCTGATAAAAAATGAAATAAATGTAAAAATACTATTGAATAGGCAATAATTTACATTATTTACAGTAGACTATTGCTAAAACATATAATTGTTTAGTAACTTACATGAGCATAACTTAAGAAAAACAGCTGGTTGTGGGTAAGATCTATGCCAGGAAGAAGCAATTCCTCTTTTCCACCTTTTTTTACTTGGATCCATTCTCTGTATGCCTAACATAAAGTCAAAAAGACATATTGTATTTTTTTAAAAATCATAACTAAAATAGCCTTATCTGCAGATGTAACAAATTTTAACTTGACACATAACACTACAGTATAGCATAGAACTTTAACTCTGTAACGTCTCTGCCTGTTCAGGTCTCTGTGCCACTCTCTGCTCGCATGCTGCGGCGCAGGAGGTGTGTTCAGTTTGATTCCTTGCTTAGGGTTCTTGTTTCTCTGTCTGAACACTGCTCTACAACCTCTTCTCTGAAACTGAATTTCAGCCACACCCATCTTCTGCAACTTTGTTTCTCTCCATTCTTCAAACAGTTAATCTTAGCCTTGCCTGTGTGATTGACAGCCTATCTACCAATGAAGTCTGGGACAGATTCTGGACTTCCTATAAACAGGTCATCTGTTTACACATGGTTGCTGAAAATTGTGACTCTGTCCTGTGACTTTGTCCTCGCTAAGCTCTTCTTACTGCTATCATTGTATTACTGATTTCTGACCTTTGGCTTTACTTGTGACTACTCTTTTGAATTGTGATTTGGTACTACTTTGTCTCTCTGGCTTTAACCCTTGGGTCGCTGACTCCTCTTCCGTGTTGTTTGTCTTGTCTGCATTTCGTGTTGTCACTTATTCAAAGAAGGGATCGCCACCAAGTTGTCGGCTGTCACCTAGGAGAGTTCAGGCAAGTAAGCAGGGTCAGGGGCTGGGTCTAGTTTAGGGCTCACTGTCTTTGTCTTTTCCTTCTTCCCTTGTTTCAGCAGCAGCACTAGGGAATTGCTCAACTGGCAATTCCCTTACACTCTTTCAATGGCCTTGATGTGTTCTGTGATATCACACTGCAACAAGTTTTCATAGTCAAATTAAACTTTGCTACATCTTTGTGAGCCATTTCTAATTGCTTTTACAAGTTAATTTTAACTACAAAGATATTTTATTTTTATTTTGAAAGAATTTATTTTTTTTGTTGAATTTACATTCATTTAAACATAATGTCGTTCCTAATGTTGAAAATTACTATTACTTCAAAAACCTTATTCTGAATTTTTTTTAAAGCTCCATTTTAGCAGACGTTACTCCATCATCCTAATGGCAATATCTCTTGAAATTCTGAGTAAATTTTCAATAAGATAAGATAGACCTGCTAGGAAAACACCACTGCTTTTTATTCTTTCTCTCTGGTCCCTCAAATGTAAGGGTATCTTCACACAGAAGATATAGAAAAGGAATTTGAGGCAGATGTCCTCCTCAAATTCCTGTTTACTTTCCGCCCCTCCAGCTTTACACCACGGTTTTCACTGAGCCTATTAAGCGGAATGTCTTGCGCTGTGCCTTAATTTTTTCAGCATCCCACTTTGATCTCTGTCCCCCATTGAAAAGAATTGAAGGCAGATTAAGGGATGACACTGGGGCTCCAGCTCAGACTAACAGCCAAATTCTGCCATGTGAATATATCTAAGTTTCTAAGATGATCTCAACATCAACATTACAGAATGTGACTGCATGCTACTGGGCTGTACATGAGAAGTAGCCAAAATGGCACCTCCCCTCTTTCAGTGCTCTCTACACAAAATACTGGTATGGCCTCATGCACACAACCATAGTTGTTTTCAGTATATTGTCTGCAATTACAGATCTGCAGTTCATTTCTATGGTCCCATACACAAGTCCATAGTTTATACTGATCAGTGTCTGAGCTGTTGAAACCATCTTCAAAATATTGAGCAGGTCTTACTTATGTTTACATTTTGGGGCACAGACTCACCCATGCAAGTGTAGGGGATCAGATCGTACAAGTCTTTTTGCGTATCTGTAATTGCGAATGACATGCTGATGCAATATGAACATTTTTTTTGCAGATGCGGATGTGTTTTTGCGGACAGTAAAAACCTCTATGGTCATGTGCATATAGCCTAATATTGATAATCTTCAGAAAGCAATAAGAATTACTAAAAGGGAGCACAGAGCTGGTTATATTTTCTAAAAAGTCACAAACTATTTAAACAGAGATAAAAAGTAATGTACAGTTTCTTACACGAAAGGCTTCCCTTATTCCTCCAATATCTGCAATATTTTCTGCCAAAGTCTTTGTTCCTTTAACCTAAAATAGTAATATAGTAGCATATGAATACACATACAATAACATAAAGCAAAGGATAAAGAGGTTATCAAGGATTAGAAAACATGGCTGTTTCTTTTAGAAAGACCTCCACTTCCTCTTCTTAGGCAGTGACATCACGTCCATTTATCACATAACCATGCTGCAGCTTAGTCCCATTTCAAAAGAATCGCCATGTGACTAATGGAAGTGATGTCACTTCCTGGCAAGAGGAAATGAAGCTCTTTCTGAAAGAAAGCAGCCATGTTTTCTAATTCTGGATAATGACTTTAAAAAAGTAATATATTTTGTAACAAAGTACGCTATGTTTTTAAATAATAGTATAATAGTAAAAAAAAAAAAAAAAAAAAAATATATATATATATTATAATAAATACATATAAATGCATATAAATGTATGCATCGCCATCAGTGCCCATCCATATCTATGAATAAGTTTATTCTTGTTTTCGAATGATTATCCAAAATGGCAACATTTGCCCTGTTTTTAACTCATTGGACTTGACATTTTAGCATTCTGCCCTTACATCAGGTATCATGTTTAAACGACTGATCTGCTCGTACTTGGAAGATACTGACCACCATAACATAAATGAAATACTATTTCATTCAAACCATCAGAGAATTTTGCAGTGACACTCACATTCATTCCTGCTTGCTTCCAGTAATAGTCATTGTATTGGTCCACAACACATTTTGTTCTTTCTTTGAATTTTTCCTCTGATTCTGTAGTCCACCATGGATGTAAATTGCCATCTTTGTCATACTTCCGGCCTATGCAACACAAATACTTTATAACTACTAGGATAAACTAGTAATAGATTAAAAATGATACAATATAAAGAATTGTTATTTCTATAGACAGGAGATAAGAAATATATTCACCATTACTGTCAAATCCATGTGTTAACTCGTGGCCAACAATAACGCCGATTGCTCCATAGGTGAGGGATCTGTCAGAAAAACACATAAATGCTTCCGAATACAAATAAAATCTTCCAAATCTCCTATTTCATAAAGAGTTCTGATGTTCCCCTCATCATTTATTTTCTTATCAGGAACTAGCTAGGATTCAGAATTTAATTATTCATTTTCACAATGTTGCCTGGGAATATCACAGATCAAAGATGAAATGGGATCATTGGGCTGCCAGTTCTAATCATTTCCCCTGGGAAAGTTGGCAAATGTTTGACACTGATGCATGCAAATTCCGTTTTCATTATATTTTCAAGTTGGCGGCCAGTTTCATCTTACCTCCAGTGCAAACAGAAAACTTCAGAAATCTGTTTCATATCTCTCCATGTTGATAATTGTCATTCATTATACAGTACATGAAATCACAATGTAAAGTGTAAATGAAGAATGTCTGCCAAATCATAATTATCCCGCTCCTAGTAAGAATCTAAACATTACTAAACATTCATTCTTAACCACTACATTACCAGGGGAATTTTGACCTTACATGCGGTTTTCTGGTTTATAAAACTCATTCATTATTATGTGGAGCAGCAAGCAGCTATTAAGAGTGTTTCTTGCTTTGGAGGACCCAACACATTTGTGCATTAAATAGACAGTCAATTGGTTTCACTAGGTACTGTACCATGTAATATTTTATTTCCCCGATTGTGACACTGCAAGGGAATTGAACATGTTCAGCAAGGCTTCCATGCAAAATATAGATGATTGGTGGGCATTTTATCAGTGGTACATCTAGTGATCAGCTTATTATTTTCACATTTTTATATTCTAATTTTTAATTATATAATACATCTAAAATAGAATTATACAACGTTATTTAGTGTTTGATGGTTACACTGATGTATATACGGTATGTAGATCAAGGTTTGGTCTAGGGAAAGATATACGGCTGGTGTGGGGCTCTTTTTGTATTGTTAGTAGAGTTGAGCGAATCGAAGCAGACGAAGTGGAATTCAATCCGAATTTCAGGAAATATTCGCTTAGCATCGAATGTGGATTTCCTCACGCTTCGTGCTAACAAATCACATTTTGTTCAAAATGGCTGCTATACATGTTAGGACATGGGCCAAGGAACTCTGGGAACGCGGGATAACCCAAAATGCCATGCGTGCAGCCAATCAGCAGCCATCCCTGTGATGTCTAAGCCCTTTAACCCCTTCATGAGTGCACACGACATGTTTGACCGCTACATCCAAGGTGTTAAAACCCCCGATCATTTATGGAGCAGGGTGTTAGCTGTAACTGACACCTAACACCCTGCTCCATAACCGATTGGAGGTTTTAACACCTTGGATGCAGTGGTTAAACATGACAATGGCATCCAAGGGTGTAATGATTAAGGGGACTCCCGTATATGTATTTCTGTACAATTATGTATCTGGCTGACCCCTTATTCCCACCCCACATGTGTTTCAACTTCCCCCTCAGCTCGGTTACTGTTGTGGGTTAATTACCATCCCTATGTTATATTGCTCTGAGTAATTAACACTCCTTTTCAAGTATCCTACCTCTCCCCAGGAGACATTCTGGTGAGCCACAGCAAAACCAGACAACTCGGCACCAATTATACATCAGAGAAATCATAGTTTTATGCCCATATCTCCTAAGGGGGACATCTCGCAGTTACGGATAAATTCTGTAGATGCCCCATAGAAAGGTGCATGTGGTTAGCCTGAACATGGCGCCATTGTGAGCCCGAGACAGGTCCAGATGTCCAACTCCTTACCAAAGGGAATTGAGGTGCCATGCTTGGTATGTGTACGAAGAAGGTTTCACCCCAAGTTTCCCCCTTCCACTTGCCAGACAATCCGGTGGCCGGGTAAGGAACCAAAACCATTTTCCAGTTCAGGGGCTCCAAGCTAGTAGGTGTAACTTCCCTCCCCCATGACTTCACTCTGGGCGGGGGCAGGGAACACACAACAGCAAGCCATATGAGGACCACAAAGTCTTCTGCCTTTTGCTCTGCTAAGATTCATCTGCTACAGGACGTTCATAAGATACGTGCCCTGGCTCATCATCTGGGAGCCAGAGAAACCATCAAAATCTGGTTTTGGTAGTATATATTCTTTTCTTTCTGTTATTCTCATTTTTATTTTATGTACTGTGTTATGCTGCTTTTTAATTGTATCTGCTTGCTAATTGCTGCATGTATTCTCTGTATGTGTTAAGTGTCTAGTGCCGACCCGTTTAGGGGTTAATAAATATATAAAATTTAGAAGGCCCATCTTGCGTATTATCCTCAGAGGCCCAACACACTCACTGGAAGTGGGTGTGAGGTGATTGAAGCGATCTCAAGTGTGTCAGAAGCGGGTTCTGGTAGGGCGAGATCCTTCACAAAGGGGTACTGCCATTTTGCCGCCTAACCTGGCTCTCTGCAGACAGGAAATAGCTGTTTATTTGCCACAATTTAATTTGGATTGAATAGAATCGTATAGGAGAGTTCGGCGAAGTTTCTGAATCAAATTTTTGAAAACTTCGCTCATCTTTAATTGTTAGTGAATATTTTTACATTTTACTACTTACAGTTATGTGCAAAGTACACCCTCTTTGAATTCTATCAGGATATAATAAAAAAAAATCTGGTCCTTAGACGGTCTTAAAATTAGGTAAATACAACCTGACATGAACAACGAGACATGACAAATGACTCCATGTCATTAACCCAATGCCAAGGAAAAAAGACATCTTAGAGAAGGAAATGTTGCTGCCCATCAATCTGGGAAGGGTTATAAAACCATATACGAATCATATCTCCTCCCGCCATTTAAGAGTATTAGAACTCCTTTACGTTTTTCCTGTTTAGCATCAACTTCAGGCTCTAAAGCATAAAAGATGCACCAAAACTGCTTTGTATGAACAATGGCAGTTTTATTTGGGTTCTTTAAGCATCAACAAGCCTGACCAAAATGTGCATTTTTATATATCACATTAGACAGGTAAATATGTAACATAGTTCTTCATTTTTACAATTTTTATAGTGCTCACTAACCACATAGTGCCGCAGATATCAGTATGAAAAATATCCATGTTTTTGCTTACTAGGAAGTAAATTTTTCAGCTTAGTATAAAGGGGAAATACAAATGAAAGGCACATTATATAGCGAAGATAAGAACTGACATTTGACTTCTTAAGGCTGTCAAGTACATCAATATGAGCGTTAATGGGATTTTCCGTTAAGAATTTGTACCACTCACTTTGACCTGAGTGGTTTAACGGAAGAGGTTATTACTGTAATTTTTTAGGAGGTCACAAATAAAGAGTGCAACAATCATTTCAGGTGCTTGGAGGAGTCTTTGTGCTTAATTGGGAGCTGGAAAATTGAGAATCTGGCTGCCTGCCTTCATTAAGCCTTTTATAGCAAAAGTGTTATATTTGATAGATGCTAAAACAAGGCATCATGAAGCCCCACTCTTCTTTATTAGAGACATGACGCAAAGCTGCACATATTTCCTGTAACTGTTCAGAAAATAGTAAGCGTGACATTCCATAAGTCTTTACATAAGAAAACTATATAATAATGTGCTTATTTGTCTTTAGTTCATCTTCCTCCTTTTGGCTTCTGTCTATCTTTTAACTCCATTCAATTGTAGGTCTACAGATGATGGTTATTAAAGAGTTTTTCAGGCTTGGGCATTTCTATACTGATATCTTATCCTTAGCATAGGTCATAAGTGTTAGATATGACACCTGGACCCTGCAGTGTTCAGCTGTACCAGGCAGCCTCTGGCACCAAAACCTATACAGTGGACTGCAGCTCTGCTCTCATTCAACTGATAAGGAGCAGAGCTGCAGTACTCTGGAAAGGCCTCTATACAGTGACCCGAGCCTTCTGCTCCTAGTTCATTCCCCTGTATAGATTCTAGCACCTCAGCTTGCCTGGAACAGTAGATAAGTATAAGTGTAAAGTGTTAGACCCCACCAATCTTACACTGATGACCTATTCTGAGGACAGGTCAAGAATATGGAAAACAGCCCCCAGCCTGGAAAACCCCTTTAAGGTCATATTATATCTTTATAGACCAGGGATACTTTACTACTTTTAGTAAAAGTCCACTGACCAAGGTCCACTATCAGGTGAAGTTCCAAGCTGAACAGTAGCTGAACACATCCAGTATTTATCATATTTTTGGCTGATAAGATGCACTCAAGGATTAGACAAGAAATATTAGGAAAAAATACTTCATCTTAAATTTAACCTTCCATGGTGGTCAAATGGGGTAGAGGGGTGAATGTCACTAAGTAGTGAAGGGTGTGTGGGGAAGCGCTAGCGTGGCATTACACTGTATGGTGAGGCACTAATGTGGCATTATATTGTGTGTTGGCTTGCACTAACATGCCATTATACATTGTGGGGTGGAAGAGTGTTTCTCCCGACTGCTGATAGTGGGGCATTAAAAAGCATTATACTGTGAGGAGACAATTATAACATGTGAATTTAACTAATGAGGCATTATACTGCATAATAATGCATTAATGCATTATTATACTGTATAATGCCCCATTAGTTTCCCTTTAGCCCCTTCGCGACCGCCCACAGCATCGGGAGTGGGTGTTAGCTGTAACTGACAGCTAACACCCTGCTCAATAAGCCCCAGCCAGAGCACAGCTCCGATTGGTGTTTTTAACCCCTTGGATGCCGCGGTCAAAGATGCAATGCCATGCAAAATGTCCCCCCACGGCGAGATCGGGGGGTGCCCATATGCATTTTCTGCAGCCTGGGATCTGGCTAGTGACATCAGGATGCCTGGAGTTCTCACTACCTGGTTGATCCTGCCGGGAAGTGAGGAAGTCAGCCTATGCATCTGCATAGGCTGACTTCCTCTATAGACTGCAATACACGTGTAGTCTATAGTGCTGAACCAGCGATTCTACACTACTATACAGGCTCTCTGCAGCCAGGAAATAGCTGTTTTTTTAAATGCAATTCGCCAAGAATTAATTTGGATCTAATAGAATCGTATCAGAAAATTCGGTGAAATTTGCTCATCTATAACTATCCCCATAAAAACCATCGGCCATACAAGAGCATATGCCTTGGGGAGGAGGTGATTATTCATAGGATTAGTCTATTTGGACAAGGACCAAGGTATCCCACAATCATCCATAACTATGTAACCTCCCTCTATCTACTATTGCTCCATAGTTAGCTGAGTATACTAGCAAATTACTATTGAAACTGATCTCTGAATTAATATGTGTAACTGAGCCTCTGTGCATGCATTGCCCAGGGGTATGGATAGATGTGTGTCTAGATCCAGTTCTATAAATATATATATATTACATCTTGCCCCACTTAGATAAATGAGGATACTAGCTGTGCTCAGATCTCTTTTTCTGCATTATAACCTGAATTTGTAGTCATGTACCAGGACCCCCTATATTATGGCCACTTGGTCTTTTCACAGCTTGGTGTTTGCTATTTTATAGTTACTTCTGGCAGAATTACATGTAAAGATACCAGTAGTAGTAATAATGGATGAGGGAGGGGACACACTGCTCTTTATTGTACATGCCACCTGCCTCAGGCAGAAATGCAAAATGTGCTGCAGCCATAATAGGGCTATTAGAAGCAGAAAATGGATAGGAAACCACATATGAAGGCTTATACAACCAGAGAACAGATTGCACAGCAAGATGAGAAAAACTTGGGTACCCTTCAATTGTGTTTTATATGTGTAAAGAAATAACACAATGGTTTTAAAGATTGGCATTTACTTTAAAGAGCCTTTCGTAGATCTACTGTTAGAGTCTCTTGCGCTAAATGCAAGCTTGGAAATTTCCAGTGTCCATATAAGAGTAAGTGACATCATCTGCTAGCGCTCAAACTAACTGAAACAAATCATCGTAGATAAACATTTTCTATATTACATAAACTTGGCCATAAATTTGTCATATTATGAAATGGAAAATGTATAAAGCAGAAAGACAATGCAAGTAATTATAACCAGCTATGTACCCTTGTTTCTACTTTAACCCCTTAACGACCTTGGACGTACTATTACGTCCTGGGCGCTAGGTACTTCGCGCACCAGGACGTAATACTACGCCTGAGGCCGGCCGCCCGCTCAGATAGTGTATCTGACAGCTAACACCCTGCTCCATAACTCCCGGTCGGCCATAACTTCCGATCAGCGGTTTTAACCCCTTGGATGCCGCGGTCAAACATGACCGCGGCATCCAAGGGGTTCCGCCGTCTTGCCGACCCCCCGGCACCCCCCGCGGCGAGATCGGGGGGTGCCGATATCTCTAATCTGCAGCCCGGGGTCTGCCAAGTGACCCCAGGCTGCCTGGAGCCCCCAGTACCTGGTTGATCCTGCCGAGACATCAGGAAGTCAGCGCTGTGTTTCCATAGCGCTGACTTCCTGTATAGGCTGCAAGACACGTGTATGCTCGTGTCTTGCAGTCTATAGTGCTGAGCCAGCAATCAAAGCATTGCTGGCTCAGGTGTCCTAATGGGACACAAGAAAAAGTAAAAAAAAGTGAAAAAAAAAAATAATAAAGTATGTGAAAAAAATTAATAAAAGAATAAAACCCCAAAAATTCCCTTTTCCTATATAAAATGAATTATATAAAAAATAAACCTAAAAATTAATAAAAACAATACATATTTGGTATCGTTGCGTCTATAACAACCTGTATAATAAAACTGAAACCATATTTAATGTACACGGTGAAAGTCGGGGAAAAAAAACTGAAAAAACCCGCCAAAAGTAACGATTTTTCGCCATCTCACCTTACAAAATATGCCATAAAAAGTGATCAAAAAGTCATATGTACCCCAAAACAGTACCAATAAAAAGCACAGGTTGTACCGCAAAAAATAAGCCCTAAACCAACTCTCTAAACTGAAAAATAAAAATGCTACGCATCTTAGAAGATGGCGATGCAAAAAAAAATTTATTTATGTCCCCAAATGGGTTTTTGTTCTGCAAAATTGGTATTGCATTAAAAAACAGTATAAATGAGGTATCGCCGTAATCGTACCGACCCGCAGAATAAAGATAACATGTTACTTATGCTCTACGCTGCATGGTGAAAAATTTAAAAGATAAAACGCAGTGCCAGAATTGATGGGGTTGTTTTTTAATCCACCAAGAAAGAGTTAATAAAATTTATTTAATAAGTTGTAAGCACCTAAAAATGATGTCATTAAAAAATACATCTCACCCTGAAAACAACAAGCCCTCATATGGCTACATCACCAGAGAAATAAAGAAAATATAACTCGTACAATGTGAAGACAAAAACCCCAAAAATCGCCAAATCATTAGAGCATAACTGGCTGCGGCAGGAAGGGAATGTATAAGCTGTGCGAGGGTATATTAGGGTACACCCCAGATTTAGAGCTTACGAGGGATAATAAACCAGAAGTGACCCCAGAGTGACCCCCCAATAATAGGAACTACTGGGGAAATAGTAGGGAATTTAGTGTACCCAATGTACTACGCACAGATTACATATTCACTTTTCCCCATCCGCTGTGCAGTCACGTCTGGGATACTAATGCTCGCTACACCCCTTGATAAATTCTTTGAGGGGTGCAGTTTTCAAAATGGGGTCATTCCCTAGGGGATTCCACTTTACTGGTACTTTAGAGGCTCTGCAAACATGACATGGCATCCAGATCCCAAACATCTGAATCTGCGCTCCAAAAGCCATATAGCGCTCCTTCCCTTCTGTGCCCTACTGTGTGCCCAAACCACAGTTTATACCCACATGTATGACACTGGTGTACCCAGGATAAGGTACTTAATGTGATATATGGGTATAAACTCCTGTTTGGGCACAGCCGGGCACAGAAGGGAAGGAGCGCTATTTGGTTTTTGGACGCCATTGCACTTTTGCAGAGCTGAAATGCCAGTACAGTGGAATCCCCTGACATGTCACCCCATTTTGGAAACTGCACCCCTGAAGGAATTTATCCAGGGGTACAGTGAGCATTTTTAACCCCTAAGTGTTGCTATAATTTATTATCCGTAAATGAATAGGCAGCTGATGATGAAAGGTGAAAATGACAATTATTCCAGGAATACGACATTTCTGTGCGTAATATGTTGTGCCCGGCTTGTATCAGAGATGAACGCTCCAAAAGCTGTTGTGCCCGGGATCCCCGATCACCAGTTTTTGGAGTGTGTGTCTGTGCAGACATAAGATGGGCACAACATATCGGGCACTGAAATGGCGTATCTATAGAAAAATTTCATTTTTAACTTTTCATTATCAGCTGCGCATTCATTTTTGGAAATTAAAAGAATGCAACACTTAAGGGTTAATAATGCTCGCTACCCCACTTGATAAATCCCTTGAAGGGTATAGTTTCCAAAATGGGGTGACATGTCTGCGGATTCCACTTTACTGACAATTCATGGTCTCTGCAAAAGTGGCATGGTGTCCAAAAAGCAAACTGTGCTCTAAAAACCAAAATAGCGCTCTTTCCCTTCTGTGCCTGGCTGTGCCCAAACAGCAGTTTATACCCACATATGGCATTGTTAAGTATGTTATCCTGGGTACACCAGTGTCATACGTGTGGGCATAAACTGTCATTTGGGCACACAGCAGGGTGCAAATGTGAAGGAGCGCTATGTGCTTTTGGACCGCATATTTAGTTTATTGTTTTTTTGGACGCCATGTCACATTTGCAGAGACCCTAAAATTGCCCCTACAAAATGGGGGTCACTTCTTGGGGAATTCCAATTTACTGACACCTCCAGGGCTCTGCAAAAATATCATGGCGACCAGAAAGTCCCTCTAAATCTGTACTCCAAAAGCTAAAAAAAAACACACTGCTCCTTCCCTTCTGAGCCCTGCTGCGTGCCCAAGCAGCAGTTTATACCCACATATATAATTTTTTTGTCCCTGGGATAGCCCACTTAATAGTTTTAGGAGTGCATGTCTCTGATGCCACAAAGTGGCCGCAACGTATTAGGCACTGAAATTGGATATTTCTTTAAAAACTTTAATTTTCACTTTGTACATTAATTTTTGGGAAGCATTTTTAAGCTCTAAATGATAATACCCCTTGATACATTCCTTGAGGGGTGTAGTTTCTAAAATGGGGTCACTTTTGAGAGGTTTCCATTATATTGGTACTTTAGGGGCTCTGCAAATGCGACATGGCATCCGAAAACTATTCCAGCAAAATATGCCCTCCAAAAGCTAAATAGCGCTCTTTCCATTTTGAGCCCTGCCATGTACCCATGCAGCAGATTACAACCACATATGGGGCATTTCTGTGTTCAGGAGAAATTGTGTAACGAACTTTGGGGTGCTTTTTCTCCTTTGTCCTCTTGTGAAAATGAAAAATTTGGGGCTAAATTGACGGTTTATTGGAAAAAAAGTAATTTTTCATTTTAATGTCCCAATGTTAATAAAATCTGTGAAACAGCTGTAGGGTCAAAATGCTCATTATGTCCCTTGATATGTTCTGTGAGGGGTGTAGTTTCCAAAATGGGGTCACTTTTAGGGGGTTTCCACTGTATTGGTACTTTGGGGGCTCTGCAAATGCGACATGGTACCTGAAAACTATTCCAGCAAAATCTGCTCTCCAAA
Organism: Leptodactylus fallax; assembly: GCA_947044405.1. Taxonomy (NCBI): domain Eukaryota; kingdom Metazoa; phylum Chordata; class Amphibia; order Anura; family Leptodactylidae; genus Leptodactylus; species Leptodactylus fallax. Next base: position 1,706,304 of record CAMRHE010000073.1, on the reverse strand, counting down.
AGCTAAATAGCGCTCTTTCCATTCTGAGCCCTGCCATGTACCCATACAGCAGATTACGACCACATATGGGGTATTGCTGTGTTTAGGAGCAATTATTTTGCAAACTGTGGGGTGCTTTTTCTCCTTTAACCCATTGTGAAAATGAAAACTTTGGGGATAAAGTGACATTTTAGTAATGTTTCATTTATTCATCCCAGTGTTAGCAAAATCTGTGAAACGAATGTAAGGTCAAAATGCTCACTATACCCCTATATGAATTCTGTGAGGGGTGTAGTTTGCAAAATGGGGTCACTTTTTGGGGTTTTCCTTTGTATTGGTACTCTAGGGGCTTTGCAAATGAGACATGGCACCTGAAAACTATTCCCTATTAAATTTTTTGACGATTAAAAGATGATGCTGATATAAAGCAGAGATATGGTAGATAATATGTATTAATGTATTTGGGTGGTATGACTATCTATCTGAAAAGCAGAGCATTTCACATTTTGAAAATTGCGATTTTTTTCAAAATTTCCATCAAATTTCCTATTTTTCTATAAATAAATACAAAAATATTCATTAGTGTTTACCACTAACATGAAGTACAATGTGTCATGAAAAAACAATCTCAAAATCACTTGTGTAAGTTAAGACGTCTCAAAGTTATTGCCATATAAAGTGAAACATGTCAGTTTTGAAAAACAAGGCCTGGTCCTTAACGCACTTTTGGGCTGGGTCCTTAAGGGGTTAAAGGGACTGAACTTATATATTTTTTCTTTCTTGTACAAAGTTATGCTACACATACCTTGTACTGCCAAAGCAGAGCAAATCCTGGTGGGAGTTCTAAGAGAGACAGTGAGAGACCTGATTCTCCCGCCCACATACAGTGATTGACACATCTGTGTACACACCCTAATACAGAGAAAGCGGTCAATCACTGAGTGTAGGTGGGAAAAACAGGACTATCAATGTCTCTACCAAGAAGTCCTGTCAGGAATTTCTGTGCTTTATACTCAGAAATTCTACTACAGATTATATAATTCTATATGTCACAAAGCTTATTGTCCTCTTACAGGGCATAAGAAATCACCCACAGGATTGCTTTAAATTCAGGGCACATTTCTTTGATTTTTCTTCCTAGTACTTTAAAGTGTTTATGGCTTTCACTATTATTCACTTTCACCTACTTCCAAACGTTGATTGTTTTTACATACCGTGGATATTCTGTTCCCCAAAAAAAAGGTTTTTGAAGCTCTCCAGCTGGGAATCCTAAAGTCCACAAAAAAAAACAAAAAAAAACTGAATAAATCAGAGTACAAACCACTATATAAAAATATGCATTAATCTTAATCCTGGGGTTTAACAGGTCAATGGATCATATATAAATTATACTCAACTGTAAACCAAACATTATTATCATTTGACCATACTGACATCTTTTAACCCCATATTGATGACTGTGTATTTTCTGTAAAATACATGGTATGGAGCATTAAAAAAACTTGCAGCAGATGTGATCAATCCCAATGCCATCAAAGTGTGTACTGCAGTTGTGCTTGCTACATACTGTAGCCTTGATTTTAATGATCTTAGGCTGTGTTCACATCATATTTGTGAAGTCCTGCTAAGCATGTATGCCAAGAAAAGATCCTAGAGTACGCAGTAAATATATTCAGAGGGATTCATTAGCCCAAAGGAGATTAAAGGCATGCCTTTTGGCTTGTCGGGCTAGTATTCTTTGGTGTGCTTCCAAAATGGAAAAAACTACACCATTCCATATATCTGTATCCAGTAAAATTAAGTATATTGTGTGATACAGGTTTTTTACAGGTCAGAGATGTGATCTTCATCTTATAGATACCACAGCTGTGACTAGATTTATGTGAAACACAGTTTGAACTGAACTGGCATGACTTGAAGGAATCTACTATTAGACTTCTAGTACTGGGATATTGTATTTTGAAGGTATTTATACTTAAAGGGGTTGTCCAGGAAATGCATTTTTTTTCCTGGAAGAACATACTGACCTGTCCTCGGGGCTCCTGTGACCTGGGACGTCACTCACATACATCAACTGTGACATCATGGTTTCTTTCCTTTGGCCATTGAAGTCCCCGATTGGCCCTGCACCACAGGAGCAGACAATGGCCTGGGACCAGAGTACAGGTAAGTATTTTTTTTTTTTTTTTTTTCACCTTCCCCAGCCTCCAGGAAAAAAAAAATATAATTCCTAGAAACCCCTTTAAGGATTATTCCCATCTTGGGCAATCTTGTACGGGGCAAGAAAAGCTGGCTGGAAGTTTGGACCACAAGACCTAGATGTACAGAAACAGTAGAGTAGCATATTGGAGTTTCCAATAGATATGAATGGAAGCAAATTTGGCTATACTGTTTCTATAACTGTAGACCTACAGAAACAGTGTAGCTCAGATGTGCTATGTTGTTTCCTTAACTCCTATTCAAGTCTATGGGAGTTTTGGATACGGCATAAAGCAGTGTCGCTTGGCTGTTATTGTAAGTACCACCCTGGATAGTCAGGACTTGCAGCCAGCTATTCCCTTTAAGTCTCCATTTTATTAACACAAAATGAAGTTACCTATTCATTTCTGTTACCAAGGATTTTAGAACCATGCTGCACCTATCCTTTTGTCATGTTCAGTATAAGAATTGCATAACAATCATTAAATTAGAAAGATCAAAGCATAAAATTAATGACATAAATGACAAATGTATTTTCCAGGTTGCTGTCATTATCTAGTAAGAAAACAAGCATGTATAACCCTATAGATTTCCACTGTTTTGTAAAGTTTTAGGAATAGAAGACTGACTCTGAGGTCGGAGTCAAATGAACATATAAAAAAAAACATCCAAGTTGCATAAGTAACTGATCATTTCTCATACATCGGTATAGTTCATATGTCTATGGAGGAGACAGACCAGGAAATAATTCATGTTGTCTGTGTGCAGTACATTGTATACAAGGACAATATACTGACCAAACATATCCCTGTCTGAATTTGCCCTAACCTGGGAATGTTCATAACTCTGAGCTAATTAATAGCCAGTTTCACTGTGTTTTATTGTAGTTCATCGTCCCTATTAGTTCTGCTATATAGTGGACCATGTTGATAAGTGTTTGAAAACAATGAATTGTTTATGTGATTCAGTATTAGGATAATGCTTCCAGTCCTCGCCTATATACACAACCTTTTAGACACATCAATGCCTCCTCATCAACAGGACATTCATCTCCTGCTACTACAAATATTCTTATCATTGTGTTGGTTACATGCCATTGTAACTCCAACTAATATTCCTCAAAACTGAAAACATCCAAGTACAACTGCGGAATGTAAATTTGATTCTTTAGAATAACCATTTATGGTTATTGCTAGCAATAAAGCAGTAGAGATCACTTACTAATTTGGTTTGTAGATGCACTGTAAAATGCATTCACAGTAGTAGGACTCGTGTACCATCTGCATAGAAAAATATGTGAAAACATCAACATATATTCAATCAATAAACTGCATTATTGTCCCCTCACCGATGACAATATACAATACATTTGCCTTAAGTTTTACATCATGTATGATCAAATATTTTCCTGTATTAAATATGGTACATTATTTGATAAATAAAGATACAGGATCCTGTTATTTAAGTCTTTAAAGGTTATGGGCACCTTTAGATCACATGTATTTTGTAATCACATGTATTATGTAATAAAAAAATCATTTTTGTAATTGGTTTTAATTAAAAAATTATCAATCGTTTGTTTTCTGCAGCCTTCATGTCTTCTCATACATTGCACTCTGCTAAGTCAGATGAGATGTCTGACAGTTCTCTGTGTGGCCTTTATCTCTGCTCTTCTGAATGATCCCATAAGCTGGCAACTTTGTAACCAATAAAATAAATTGAAATAAAAAGATGTCAGCCTAGAGAGAATAGATAAAGTCTACAAAGTGAACCATCAGCTCATTTGACAGATTCTACTCTGAACGGGACAATGTATGAGAACACGGTAAGGCTGCAGAGGATAAATGGATGAGAATTTTAAAATAAAACCAGTTGCATAAAATATTTTTATCACGCATTTATATCGGTAGTTTTATTGCCAAATATCAGCAGTTTCAGCTTTGGGTTCTTGAGGTTTCTGGCCTTATGTTATGGTTCTCATTAATAAGTAATTGTGTAAGGATAAGCAAAATGTATTATCTTATGTAAAAAAGAAAAGAAAATGTTTACCTTTAAGAACAGGTCATTCACGTGTTCAGAATAGACTGACAGTGAATGAAGCCTTTGTAGATATCAGGGTACTTTTTTATCTTAATTACTTTATTTTAACCCAATAACAATACAAATCTATCATAATAACGTACAAGTATAGAATTATTAAATATAATTATCAATTACACCATCAGCTATAAAACAGTATTACAAAGCAAATCCCACACAAAACCCCATCCACATACCACTTACCCTTTGCCATCTCCTGGGACTAGAGGAAAGATTCTCATGTCCCATTTTCTCAATCCAAATTCCCCAAATCTTTTCAAACTCCATTTTACAGCCCATACCAGTATAAGAAAAACTATCGAAATAAACCAACCTATCGACAACTTTCTACCAATTAATTAATAACTGACTCTAATTCAGAATTGGACTTTAAATCTCCCCCAAAAAAACTAAAAATAAACCAGTTTTGACCCAAAAAGGTTTATTAGACATCGGTTCAGCCATCTCAATTCAAAGTTTTTCTATGTAATGCTTTGCTTGGATCATACCCAACTTCTCAATCTCCGGTAGCTCTCATCCTGCCACTTCCTGGTCCCCAATCACTACCCGATGGGGTTGACAAGTCACCACTACAGACAGTGACTAATTGCAGCAGTGACATGTTCCTGATGGGACACCAACGGGAGCAACAAGGGATTGGTAAGGTTAGTGAGATCCATTATTAGGTTATTCCATTATAAGCAGTGTTTCTAAAAAATGACTTGACTGGTCAACCTTTTTAACACTTTGCACTTATTGGCACTCAATGAATGAAGATTATTCTCTAGATTATTAGCATAATAGTATTATAACCGCCTATATATTTTCTAAATCTAAACAAATATAATTTTACTCGATTGCACCCAAAAACAAAAACAAATAAAAAATGATTATGAAATAATGAATAAAACGATTATATTTTAATGAGTAAGTGAGAAATTGGAAAGAAAAAGAAGGAAGGAGACTTTGATGGAGATAAGCATGATTATTGTGAAATATAAGCACAGCAGGGGATATTTCATCTAGCATCCAAACAGACAGTCCTATAAAAAGTTGTGCCGCTTGGTGTCTAATTCTTGTAGTGCCTCAGAGAAACGGATATTAATTAATGAAGCTAAAGTGCTTTGAGGATTTATGTAACACAATTAATCTGATTAAACATGAGTAGCAAAGGAATTGTAGATATTCCTCACTGATTCATAACTTAGGCCGGCTGTAAGGACACTGGAAAGAAATGGATCCTCTGGGAGACATTTATTAAAACTAGTGCAATAGGAAAAGTGCAAGAAAATATTATCATTTATTGTTAGTAACCATATATTTTCTATTATTTCTAAAACTATAAAAAAATTAATGGTCCGCAATAAGTCAGTGAGTAATTCCATAATATGTGTGTTTCAGTTTGTATCTCAAGAGACTCAGCACCCAACTAAATAAACATGTACAATGAAACTCATTTTTGCAAATATTCCTCACTTGGTTTTAAGTTATTGCTAGAAGTGTTCGGATACACAGTAACGTATTTCAGGATAAGAAGAACTATAGAACAAAATGAAGCCTACGTTGTTATCTATGTCATTTTTTTAGATTTGGGGAAAAAAAGAACTTTCAAAGTCTTATGCAAATTAGGTAGTTGGTGCAGTAGCGCGGCCTTCAGTTCTGGTAGGAATGATCTTGCTGCTTAAGTAGGATGTGTGAGGATCAACTCTAACTGCACAGGATGGTGCAGGCATTGCCTGATTTTTAAAGAATTTATTTGCAAATTATGGTGGAAAATAAGTATTTGGTCACCCACAAACAAGCAAGATTTCTGGCTCTCACAGATCTGTAACTTCTTCTTTAAGAGGCTCCTCTGTCCTCCACTCATTACCTGTAGTAATGGCTCCGGTTTGACATTGTTATCAGTATAAAAGACGCCTGTCCACAACCTCAAACAGTCACACTCCAAACTCCACTATGGTGAAGACCAAAGAGCTGTGGAAGGACACCAGAAACAAAATTGTAGACCTGCACCAGGCTGGAAAGACTGAATTTGCAATAGGCAAGCAGCTTGGTGTGAAGAAATCAACTGTGGGAGCAATAATTAGAAAATGGAAGACATACAAGACCACTGATAATCTCCCTCGATCAGGGGCTCCACGTAAGATCTCACCCCGTGAGGTCAAAATGATCACAAGAACGGTGAGCAAAAATCCAAGAACCACACGGGGGGACCTAGTGAATGACCTGCAGAAAGCTGGGACTAATGTAACAAAGGCTACCGTCAGTAACACACTACACTGCCAGGGACTCAGATCAGAATTGTTTGGTAGAAACACAACTTGTCGTGGAGGAGAGTGAATGCTGAGTTGCATCCAAAGAACACCATACCTACTGTGAAGCATGGGGGTGGCAACATCATGCTTTGGGGCTGTTTCTCTGCAAAAGGACCAGGACGACTGATCCGTGTACATGAAAGAATGAATGGGGCCATGTATCGTGAGATTTTGAGTGCAAACCTCTTTCCATCAACAAGGGCATTGAAGATGAAACGTGGCTGGGTCTTTCAGCATGACAATGATCCCAAGCACACCGCCAAGGCAACGAAGGAGTGGCTTCGTAAGAAGCATTCCAAGGTCCTGGAGTGGCCTAGCCAGTCTCCAGATCTCAACCCCATAGAAAACCTTTGGAGGGAGTTGAAAGTCCGTGTTGCCCAGCGACAGCCCGTAAACATCACTGCTCTAGAGGAGATCTGCACGGAGGAAATGGGCCAACATACCAGCAACAGTGTGTGCCAACCTTGTGAAGACTTACAGAAAACGTTTGACCTCTGTCATTGCCAACAAAGGATATATAACAAAGTATTGAGATGAACTTTTGTTATTGACCAAATACTTATTTTCCACCATAATTTGCAAATAAATTCTTAAAAAATCAGACAATGTGATTTTCTGGATTTGTTTTCTCATTTTGTCTCTCATAGTTGAGGTCTACCTATGATGTCAATTACAGGCCTTTCTCATCTTTTTAAGTGGGAGAACTTGCACAATTGGTGGCTGAGCAAATACTTTTTTTTCCCCACTGTAGAAGAGGAATATGAAGCAGAAGATCGTCTCCAATTCCTCTTCCATTTCTGCTTTGTGAACTTACTCTAACTTGAGTCACAACTTTCAAGTTTACCTGACTATTTTCAGAACATCCCTATCATAAGAGCTGCACATGCATGGACATTCACAATGATTGGGGTACAGGGATTGAGAAAACTCCATTTTCAAGATATTTTTGGATTATAGAGATGAGATCTACATCTACAAGACATTTATATTATGGATATGACATAAATGTCTAAAATGGGAAACAGCCTTTAAGGTATTGTTATTAAAGTAAAGCTTTGATATTAGAATCAATAATTGATTGAAGATCATTCTAGTTACAACATGGGTTAATACCTGTGATATAGCAAATGGGGCAATAAAAGTAGAAACCTCTCTGCATATAGTATATCCAGAGAAAAAATGAAAATGTCTCAATCAAATACCCCTTTAATCATTTGCAACGCACTTTTCTCATAGGGACTTAAATCATTGTGAAGTTAGTGACTACCATACAGGAACTCATCCCCAACACCCACAAGCATCAGCTGTTTTTACAGGAAGACAATTTATTTTTTGGCAAGTGGGAGGAAACACACACAAACATGAATAGAACATACAAACTCCATGCAGATGTTGTCCTTGGTCAGATTCAAACTCAGGACCCCAGCGCTGCAAACCAACAATGCTAACCACTGAGTCCAATGCTGCTGTAATCACAGGACTGTCAAGCTCTCCTCTAACCTAATTACTTTAGCTGTTTATCGCTCTCAGCAGGGAGTAAGTAAAGTAATGCAATATTTCAAGTTTCCTCTTACTCTGCCATAAATTGTTATGAATGGAGTGGTATGCGTTAAGAAAGAGCTCATACTAATTGTAAATCACACAAATGAAAATGACAAAATAATACATCACTTACTCTTTTTTTGGAACTTCTTTCCTCAGCCAATGGAAATCTGATTGTGATAGAAAATGTAGTGTCTGCAGCACATTCCCAAAATAGTCTGACTCTGAAAACTTCAGCTGTGTGAGAAGGATACACCGTATATTTTTAAATATATCATAGATGAAATGAGGAATATGTAATTTATGCTGACAATTCAGTGAAACTCATGCAAAAACCTATAAATATTTGAATACAAAATGTATGTTCACATTGACCTTCAACGTGAAAAAACTTGAACATTTTAACTGAACATCTAAAACAAAGGGCAATATTACAGCAATAATAATATATGAATAATGTTGCTATATTAAAGTCAGTTTTACATGCTCATTTAAAACTTTAAAAACCAAGATAACACTATAAATAGAAAATATAGAATTTTTTTATTATAGCCATAATTTAATCAAAAATCTCAATCTTGTATAATTAAACCATAAATAATAAAAATATAACTTTTTAATAAATAGAAATACTACAAATATAAAGTATTAATTGAAGTGGCTTTCCATGCCTCCTATATTTTTATTTTACTGATGACCTATCCACAGGATAGGTCAACATAATCTGATTTGTCTGCCTTGTGCCGTTGTAAGCTGGACGGATGGAGCCAGAAGCAGCTCAGCTTCTATTCAACTAACAGGACCTGAGCTGCAGGCTCTGTGCACTGTATCGTTGCACCTATTGGTTAAATAGGAGAAGAGTTGCTTCTGGCTCTATACAACTCTATATGTTCTGGCATCTGGAGGCAGCTGGATCAGATAATTGGTGTGGGGTTTTAGTGTTGAATCCCCACTGATCAGATACCCTGTGGATAGGTCACTAGTATGAAAAACACGCCTCATTAAATATGTGTCACACCAATGAGCATTATCTGCTTAATGGAAAATAAAAGCAAATTATTGAATCAATATAACAACAAGTGCCAGCGCGTACATAAAATAAATAAATAAATAAATAAATAATGACTTAATAAATAAATAAAAAAATAATGAATAAATAAATAAATAATGAATTAATAAATAAATAATGAATAAATAAATTAATAATACATAAATAAATTAATAAATAAATATAAATAAGATAGAACATCAATAATGTCACATAGAGGTGGATACCAAAATCCAGATGCCATAGCAGGAATCAGGTAACCTGTGTTTGTGTATCAGTATTTTCTTCTACTAAAATGAGCTAGTAGTTACAAGCTATTCAGCGAAAGGCACTGTGTCAGACAGAGATAGTAACTGGAAGCTCCTGGGCTATGAGCTGTCATGCATTTCCCTCCAGATGCACGACACAGCAGAGGGTACTCCTAATTTATGAGGAGGTGTGTACCTTGTCATAAATGAGGTGCACCTTCCACCGACTCAGGGGTCATGAAGACTGGCGCTAATAAATCTGCTCCATTAATTTTACATTTAAGAACCTAAGTAGACAGCCACTTATATGCACTATAAGGCATTATTCATACAGTGTTTTATGTTGCTGTTTGTAAGCCAAAACTAGAATGAAGACTATACAGAGAGAAGGCTTAATGGAAAAATGTGCACATGTCAATAAGGCCTAAATCACTGGTTGAGGTTTAGAGGCTTAAATGTTTCTGACAGGTTCTCCTTAAAAGCAGGTTACTCATGCAACATAGAAAAAAATGGCATGTTATACAGTAAATTGCCATGGTATTTTGATGGTTCTGACATCAAAAAGTACATGAATGTAAACAGAAAAATCAATACTATGTGCTTAAAATTACTACAAAATTGAAACTGTAGCTACAGCCAGGGATAATAGATTGCCCTAAAAAATAATAGACCAGAAAAATCCCATTTTTCTTGTCTTCCCTGGCTGAACTACCATGTTCCTTGTGAATCATATACAGTGCATCCTACAAATATAGTACATTATAAAGCTTCAAGATTTATTCTTCTACTAAAGCTATAGTTTTATTGATAAAAATGAAAGGTAACATTTAGTTCTTCTGACTTGCTATGGATTAATTGTATATTTGGTTTATTTTCAAGAGTTTGGACATTAAGTGTCATTTATATTAGGTTCTCAGAAGGTAGAGTGCTTAAGTCATTTATTACAGTTGGTTTATTGGCTCAGTGCTGAGCTAGGGGTTTTTTTTTATTTCTACTCTTAAAAAGAAATAGAAGCAGGGGATATCAGGTATATGAGCATTAGTATGATTTATCCTTTTAACCTTGATATAAATAGCGGTCAAACATAGAACATCTAACATGTTATTATCCTAAGAAAATACTAAAAAATATATTTGCTTTAAGTGATAACTCCCACATATGTACTATAAATGAACATTAAAATACTGTCTACTTGTGATCCTTCAAGTTACAAAATTCATTGGTTTTGGGATGACCATTTTAAGATAAAAATATTTTAATGTGAGGCCATAAGTCAACCAGTACCCCACTTCTCACTGGTGATGGGCAATATCCCAGAAACAGTTGTCTACTGTATGCTTGGGTTTCTCTTTCTTTTGGAGAAAAAAAAAGTCTGGTTTGACTTTAATCCCATTTCACTTAGGGTTCTTGACTTTAGTAATTCCACTAGGTTTCTTGAAAGTCAGACACTGATCTAGAGGATGCTACCGTACATATAATGTAATGTCATTGTGTTCCAGGGTGTTTTGCAATGGTCCATGTGAGAAAACCTTTACAGTTCTACAATTTTTTGTGTTTTGTTTTATTCTGCATTAAAAAAATGACATAGCAACTTTTTCCAGTGGGTCATTACAATTACAACAATACCATATTTATATCAGTTTTATTTGTTTTACCACTTTTACTAAATAAATGCCATTTTCCAAAAATTAATATTTTGCTTGGGAGGGGGGGGCACCAAATTCAGACATCCATAGGTTTTTTACTTTTTTGTTGATGGAGTTATATGAGACCTTTTGTTGTGGGACAAGTTACAGTTTTTGCGGGAAAAGTTACATTTTTTATTGATACCATTTTCTCATGTGTACAAATTTTTTATCACTTTTTATTGTTTTGTTTTGTTTTTTTATTGGGAAAGCAAGGTGAACAAAACACATTAATCTGCACATTGTAGGTTTTTTTTTTTTACTGCATATGCCGTACGGTACATTATATTTTGATAGCTCAGACTTATACATATACTTCAATACCTAATATGTTTATTTACTGTATTCTTTGTTTGCATTATTTAATTTTGAAATGGAAATTTCTTATTTATTTATGTCTTATTTATTTATTTATTTATACATTTACACCTTTTTTATTCCTTTATTCTCCCACACAGGAACATGAATTTGAACACTTCTGTATTGCAGTGTATTGTACATTACTGTCCTTGTATTACGCCATGGCCTATTACAAATCTGTGCATGGCAGCTAGGAGGCCGTAGATTGACCTACCGGCTAACATGGCAACCCCTCGTAACCTTGTGACTTCACAGCAGGTGCCAAGAGAGTGACAGAGAGGCTACATCGATGCTCTGTACGATTATGATGGTAAGCAACACTAAGTGGGACATAAAAGTGGTCTAGGAAAGGGTAAAGATTACAAATAGCTGCTGGAAACTGTGTATCACTTCTATGTAGAGGACAGGAGCTATACCAAAAGGATAAAACTAAGCCATCCTCACCTGTTGTACAAAGAAAGCTGGAGCAGGTCAAGAGTAGTATAGACCATGTAGAACCATAATATACCATAGGAGGCTCTACTAGACAGCCAATGAGTTCATTTTTCACAGCCATTAAAAAAGGAAGGTGGTCAATTTTGGACCAATCCACTTAAGAGGGTCACATGACTACACAAATGCAATTATCAGAGCGCATCCTGGCAATGGTCCATGATAAACCAACCACATATAGATGGCATACATATGCCGTCCATGATTTTCATGGACACATTGATTTGAATGTGCTAAATCTTTTGTACATAAAATGGACAAAAGTAGTCAATTTTTCTTTACGCAAAACAACCAACGTCTGAATACACATAAAGAGTTCCATGAGTTCATGTCCTACCAGTGGTAAACATGGACAGCATACAGACAGAAATCATTGGCTTGTGAATGAGGCCCAATACAGGTGTTTTACCTGTGAAATAGCCATTCTTATTGGTTGGATCTTGCAGCCAATCACATGGGTAACACAGGTGGATTGTGTGCGGCACTGTATGTTTAATATACTGTATTTTAAAGTAACAATGGCTTGGGAGAGATTATGAAAATTATTGTAAAGTCAGGCTATTGACGTCAGTGGGAGCTGAGCTGCAATAATGGTACCCAGCCACTATACAGTGTACGGAGTTATCTGTAGGAGTCCTGAACAGCTTAAAATACTGTATATAATCAATGTTACATGTTGACTACTTGTTTTGTCTAGCCACATTTGTTAAGGAGCTGTTGAATGACCAAATTTCCTCCGGTATCAATAAAGTATTCAATTCTAAGGATAGGCCATAAAAAAAATCCTGGAAAATCCCTTTAAGTGTGAACACATCTGTAACTGGCACAAACTGTACTGAACAAAAACAGGCAAACTTCAGAATCATGAAAGACTTCTGGCTTCAAGACTACACGTCATTATGTGGTACAATACTTATAGTAATTTAGGACTTCTACCAAAATTCAATAACTGCACAGCAAGTCTGCGAATTTATGGAAAGCCAATAAAGAGTAAATGTACAGCTTGGCAGGGTTCATCATTGTACATTGTATTTAACCATATAATGTGAAGGTGTTCTCTGGCATGGTAATGCTTTGTAAATATAAACATTTTATATTCTCCTGACTTTCTTTTCTCTACAATCAATTAAAGCGACTTAAAGCATAATCCGTTTCAATTTTACATTAAGTAAAACTGAGATAATATATTATTTTACCTAGTCTGGAAAATACTGTAATGACTTTCAATAATTTCAGCAATTATGCTGCTTAGTTAATCTCCGTTTACTCAATATAAAAATCTTAATTGCTTTTGTGTTGTAAAAATTCATACCCCCATGAATATTAAAAAGGAGGGATCTATGAAATACTACACATAAAACACATTACAACATTTTCATCGTTGAAGAAGTTAATCATAGGAAAAAGTTTACATAACTTAAACGGGATGTCCAGTGTCAGCAAACAAATGTTATTGGTTATATAATGAAAATATATACAATTTTTCAATATACTTTCTGTATCAATTCCTCGCAGTTTTCTCTGCTTGCTTTCAGTCATTCTCTGCTTATTTCTAGTTGATAAAAATCAGTTCATTGCCATGTGATGTACGATCCATTGTCATGTGATATACTGTCCATGGTCATGTGATGTACACACAGGTGCACAGCTCGTTATAAGACAGATGTCTGATTACTGTGCTGTGACTATAACGAGCTGTGCACCTGTGTGTCCATCACATGACCATGGACAGTACATCACATGACCATGGACCATATATCACATGACCATGGACGGTACATCACATGACCATGGACCATATATCACATGACCATGGACGGTACATCACATGACCATGGACTATATATCACATGACCATGGACTTATTTTTATTAACTGGAAATAAATAATGAAACCCAGTAAGCAGAGATCTAAAAAACCATATTGAAATGATGGAGAAAGTATATTGGAAAATAGTATAACTTTTTATTATTTTAACAATAACATTAATTTACTGAAACATGGTAAAGATATTATGGAAGAGAATTTAAGGTTCTATTCTAGATGCAGATTAGAACACTGCTCACTCATCACCCAAGCCATGTTTGTTAGTGGACCAAAATGGAGAACTTATGCAATAAATCCATCCTTTGCCCTTTTTATCCCAGTTTGAGTGCTGCCCACTTAAAAAGCACCGTATTCATATGTTTTCTCATATACAGTATATATATATATATATATATATATATATATATATATATACACTGTATATATCTGGAGATATATATATAGAGAGAGAGAGAGATAATCTTTAACTGAGTTTTCAATATTCTCTTTCCTCAAGACTGGAAAATAATCTCTTGAAAATTCCTATGAAATTCAATTCAACTTATAGGTGTGTTGTCATGCCAGACATTTACAGCAGAGCTGGAACTAGATTTTCTTCAACCCAGAGCAATGGACAAGTTTGCCGCCAAAGCCCTGTATTTAAATACTCTGATCAAGGCAAAGTAACTCTGCCTTTAATTTCTGGGACCATTAATTTCTGGGACCACTGGGACCCATTTACATGAGAAACTTGCATCACTATTTAAGAAAAAGTCACACACAATTGCAGGACGTTTGCTTTTCCAAAAGGTACAGTTCCCAGACGTAGGACTGCCTTCTATGGCATATCCCATAGTTCAGCGCTTCTCAAACTGTGAGGTGTGGCTCATTGGCTGGTTCCTGTCAGTGTCAACTTTAGTACAGAGCAGGGACTCTAAAGCAGAAACAGCACTGATACTGCCAGTCATGCATTATCAGTGCAGTCTCCTTATCCAGTGAGGCTGAAAGACCTGTGATGGCATCATCACCAAGACTTCACCTAGGAGTCTTCAGGCTGAATGCTCTAATCTGGAGGCATATAATGGTACTGGATATAGGAGACTCCTCTCCTATCTTTTCTCTCTACTGTGAAGTTGCTCTTGCAGAAGAAGTGAAATTGTGGAAAGATTTGATGCAAGTGTGGATGCAATGATGCAATGTTTAATGTAGGGTGAAGGCTGCAGGCTATGGGCTGCAGGTGGAAAGGGGGAGACTGTATCTGCCATTAAGAGAGGGCAAGGTTTGGAGTTAATGCTGCTATAGATACTGCATACCATATAGGTCTATCATAGAAATATTGCTTTAATATATTTATTAACTAAAATTAAAGTGATCTTGCTTTTTAATACTATAAAACACATTAACAAAAGTCAAACATAAAAGGCCATAGAAACCGCTGATGTCAGCATTTCACTTACTGTTTTAATGTCTTCATTGATGTAAGTTTCATTCATTAGAAATCCAGGATATCCTACTTTTGCCATTACTGATTTTGCCTGCGAAAAAAGAAGAAAAATAATTTTAAGCAGTGTCATAGTATGATTGAAAAAAGCCATACTGTATGTCCATCAAGGTCAACCAAGGGATGGGAAAGGACATAAATGAAGGAACAATTGAGACCTATGTTCCCCCCTATTTACCCAAGAGAAAGTAAAAATCCTATAAGGCATGAACCTACATTTAAGCCTAGTTGCAGACAACAGTGTATGTATTTTGCGGTCCACAAACTAGTATTCAGTGTTCCTTTTTTGCGTCATCAGTGTGTGATCCGAGTTAGTGGATCTACAAAAAAAAAAAAACACAGGAGACATCTAATGATGTCCCTAGCTTGTCCGCAAATACGGATGGCACACGGATGACACACGAAGTACATCCGTGTGCCATCTGTGGTTTTTAGTCTCCCATAGGCTTCTATGGGTGACTCCATGCTGCAAACACTGAACAGAATAGGACTTGCTCCATATTTTGCAGCGCAGAATCAAGTCCCGCACTCTGATACATGGAAATCACGGTCGTGTGCATGGGCCCATAGAAATGAATGGGTCAGTGTGTTATCCAGGAAAAACACAGATAGCACACTGATCTCGCCCACAGTCGTCGGCAAGGGGCTTTAAGGGTTATACAGTTTAGATGTTTTAAGATGTCACCTTTAAGGTGACCATAGTATTTTATAATAAAAAGTATTACTCACCTGTTGATTCCATTGCTGCAGATTCCATTCCACCGGTTTTGGTTACCTGGCTGCAGTGGTGATGTCAAGTCAATGGCACTTGACCGCTGCAGCCAATCACCAGCCTGAGCAGTAACATGTTGTTGACATGACATCAACAGCTCCTAACTGCTGCAGCCGACCACAAGACAGCTGAGCCCAGGGATTTGCTGCAGTCATGTGCAGCCATGTAAACAAAGCCCAGCCAGAGGAAGGGAAGGGACAGAATTGGAACCAACAAGTGAGTAATACTACTTTTTTATTTTAACTTCACTTTGTAATTTTGTCACCTCATTTTATAGCTCCTTGTAGTCTACTTGACTCCAGACAGGAATGCTCTCTTGTCTTTTGAGGGGATTTTTTTTTCACCATAATTTTTGTACAGGACATCTCTATATTTATATAACTTAATAATGCCCCCCTTAGACTCCTCATAGCTAAGATTAGATCAGTTTAGTTGCTCTTCTTAATATTTTATCTAACACCAGGGCATTCTTTCTATGAACTGGAGCCCAGAATTGAACTGCATATTCCAGATGAGGCCACACTTCTGATTTGTGAAGCAGTAATAATATCCCCATGGTATTTGTTATACTTAAGACAAAATCAATAAAAGAGAAAAGTCAAAATCAATATAATGCTATAAATAGACACATTCAGCCCTGACAATAACAAAGTAGAAGATAATAATTGCTAGTACAATCACTTACTATGGTAGCAGCTGATAATATAATGACCAATTACAACAACACCACTTCTATGTACAATACTGTACATAGAAGGAAATGGAAATAAGGACATAATGTGGATATCTAGCCAGTGACTTTACATACCGTTTTACCTAATGATAGCATCCTATATAGAATAAATATGCAGTCTAAGCTTGTTGCAATATTTGGTGAGATCACATCAGGCATAATTAAAATATCGTGCATTAAGAAAACATTAGGGGCCATTCACATGGAGTAATTGGGAGTTGATTTTGCATCAGATTCTACCTCAACATCAGATTCAAATTCCAGCTGGAATTTGCTTCACATTGTTCAATGGGAGGTAGTGACAGACTCTTCTTTTTTCTGTATGCTGAAAAAAGAAGCACTCTGCTGGATCTTCCCATGGATTCCATGGCTGATTCAGACTCACACTAGCGAGCACCATTGTGTCTGTGTCTGAGGCTAATTAGTGATCAAACCGGTGATTTCGTCTACAGTGACGGTAGACCACCTCAAATTCCACTCCAAATTACCCTATGTGACCGGCTCCTGACAATATCTTACTACCTCCTGATTTCTCATGTGGTAGGGTGGCCTATTATGCCAAATTTGTTGTGTCCAGATGCCATTACTACCTCTGCAAACCCTAAAGCCACATCACTGTGTTCAGCCTAAATCATTTCTTCTAGATATTGTTAGGTTATTATGCCAGGTATCAAAAGAGAGTCCAGCGAAGTGAAAGGAGTGGACAGACTTATGGTATCAATTACACTGTTATGCCAGCCTTCACCATGGAGGTCGTAGTGAAGCACTGGGACAGAAAGACATGACATGTTTATCACCTTGTCATTGTCTAATAAGGGTCTCTTGGGCCTACACTTCATCTACTGAATACAGAAAATGTACAAGTCTAATGTCCATTCCATCATAACCTTTGTATGCACAGGACATAGATGTCAAATAGAAAATTAAATCATTTGTGAATCAATCAATATAAGTAGAGTAAACACTAGTGTCCAGTCATTGCTAAAAAATCAGCTTCAGATTGGGTTGCCGTCTACTGTGTTATTGAGTTCTTGACCGGCCCTTTGTAAGATCCTTTGGAGAGTCTTTTTTTTTTTCTATAGCACATTGAGGGAGATTAAATGCGCCAAAAGTCTGCCTCAAATAGCACCATACAGCTGGTTTACGGTATACACCTTTCACCACATTTATGCACCTTGTTACACAAATAATTTGTGACATCTTCAACAAAGGGATGAGCAGGGAAGAGCATCCCTTAAAATGCACCAACGTGACCCAAAATTGAGCCACAATTTTCTTGCTAAGTAAGCCAACCAAATGCTGGTGTAAAACTGTCTAAAACTCACCAAATGTATTATACAGTAAGAGTCACTTTGCTAAAATATTTCATATTTTTTAATTTCTTTCCTAAGTTTATGTTGCCAGGATATATAAATCTGTCCTGTTGTGTTTTACATTCAAGGCAGACTAAATTGGATCTTACAGGAGATTGGGAATCAACTTTAATTTAGCTATGGCCATATAGAAAGACTGGGACCATATACCAAAATCAACATTCCTCAAAGGCAAAAGATAAGCAGTTATGTAAATCATTGCATAAAGGTAAAATGAGGACAAGACTTAAGCCTCAACACATGCAGATTTTTTATGTACCGTAGTTCATTCACCTACCACCCATCATTACACTCATGTGTTGATATCTCATATAAAAGATCATTAATAAAATGTTTCAATTACACAGTTAACTGGAAATGAGTTGGGTGTAGTTCGATGGTGGAGGTGGAACAGAAAATCTGTGGAAGGGTCTCCACATTTGACATAGTACTCCATGAAGTAAGCAATCTATTTTCATTTCCTTCCTTAGCTGCCTACAGGTTAATGTGAGGCCATTTAAACATGTGCTGACACATTATTGCTTGGCTGCTTATGGCTTCATTGAACGTACTTTTATGGGATAAGATTGAGAAGAGATACAGTACCACATAACACTCACACTAAATCACAAGTTATATGGTCTGTAACCTATAACACTGTTGCCGGATATCCTACTCAATATTTCTCAAGTAAATGTAGCAGAGTATTGTGCAAGATACTACAGTATTTATTTTCTGCATACGATGTGAATAAATTTAAATATATCAATTTAATATATATATATATATATATATATATATATATATATATATATATATATATAAATGTAGTAGTATATATATATATATATATATATATATATATATATATATATATATATATATATATATATATATATATATATATATATATAAGTATATAGTAACTAATTATAGTAGATATGGATAAAAGAATACAATAGTGATACATTTCCTTATGAAAGAAAAATATTTATAGTTAAACTAAAAACATCTGGAAACCTAAATTTTACGCATCTGTCCTAAAATTCATTTTTGTCTCTCTGCAGAAATAATTTTCAAATATAATAAAACTATTTTGCACTATGTGAGATTTTACTTCAGATTCAATGTATTCTATGACTGCTTATAAATATGTATTATGAGCCACTCTGCTGTCCAGCCCTATTAGAATAACTTAGCAGCATATTTTGGTTTTTCTACATGCTAACAGTCGACTTGTCAGTCAAGTGACCTACTGAGCAGTCTATAAGTGAACATAATTGATGAAAGTCCTCAATGAACAAGTCTGCGAGCTCCACTCTATAGACTCTTTGAATGGCAGTCAAACCCCATAGACCTATTAGCACCTTATTAAAACTTGTGTGATTAATAGCATAAAGATTAATATAAAAAGTAGGAGAGAACATCCAACTTAATATTCTCAAGGTGTACAATATACATATTATAAACTTTAAATATCCACCAAGAATTATGAAATGGAAAATTCAGTAGTTCAGATCTTTACTTGCAATCTTATGAATAATAGGATGCCTGTAATGTGACAGTGGGGTCCCTTATGTACTGGGGCCCTGGACAAATACACAGGCTGCACACATGATAAGTTCAGCTTTGCATTACAGATTGTACTGAAACATTTATATCTTTATATTCATGTTTTATAAAACTTTATAAAGGATATTTTACATAGGATATCGAGATGGAAAAATAATGCAATTCTATACGTTAATGTAGTTTGTCTGAAAGGAGTTTTCAGGGCTGACATATTGATCCTATCCTTAGGATGTCACCATTGGGAGTCTAACATTACATGGTGTTCACAAGCGCTGAGGTCTCTCACCTGTGCCAATGACATAATTTTCTTTGGTCGCATGCAGGAGCTTAGTCCTATTCAGGTGAATGGAGCAGAGCTGCAATAGTAAGCAAAGCCTCTACACAATGTACAGTGTTGTGCTTAGTATTCAGTGAAGTGAAGTACTGACCCAAACTCTACAGCCTTTTAAACCAGCTGATCTGTGGGTGTCTTGGGTGTTGGACCTCATTGATAACATATTCATGACTGATCCTAAATATAGGTTAGAAAATATGTAAGTCCCTGAAACCCGTTAGATCCTAGGGTCCATATGTCTAGTGGGTGCTCACTCTATTCTGATGCTATGCAGTGCTGTGCATACAGTGTATGGGTTATTATTATCATTATTATTATTATTATTATTACGGAGCCTTCTGGGTACTTTGATATAACTTGAAGAACCTTGAGAAACACTGCTGTAAACAACCATCCATATCAAGAAGACTATATACTGTACCACATGGTCCCATTGTACAGTAGTTATATTAGTTACCTTCTCTGAATATAGAAAAGATCAACCTGGATAGTGGAGGTGATAATGCAGTAGGCACATCTCATATTTAGAACCTTGAGAAATGCAGATACGCAACTCTCTTTTGGTGGACCCATGGGCAGTTCAGTTCCTTCCACCATTAGAGGCTATTCCAGTAAAAGGGGACATGGGAGAATCAAGGGTTTAATGCCAAACTGCACCTCATCCAAGGAAAGGTTCCTGATCCCAAAACTACTGCTTTTGTATCAGGCTTTTAACTAAAAACTTCCCCTTTCAAATATTTTTCTGCTTGTATGTATGCAATACTGTAGCTGAATCGGTCACAGAAAAGTTTCTCTTCGTGAATTATAACTCAGAAGATTTACCTACACTCCTATAGATGACCATTATCAAGATAACATCCGCCAATCCGATAACTTTAACACTGCTGCATTGACAATCTTAACTTAAGTAAATGATTATACTGTTGGTTTGAGTGTTTTTTTTTTTTACATTTTATACATTTTATCTGTACCTTTAGGTTAGAACTTAACTATTAAAAGCCATTCAGCAGTTGAAGTAGAGTGGCAAATGTCTGATTCTGAACCAGTACGATAGCTAAGCTCTTTCAATTTTCTCCGCATAGTAACATCTGGGTGTATTGTGACAGGTAATAAATAAAACGGCATGGAGTGGCCCATTGCGGCTCAATGCGGTGCTCAGGAATACAGTGAACAATTACTGGAGCATTCTAGGTACAACAAATCAGAATTCAGACAGACACGTCATAGGGATTAGAAGAGAAATCTGCTGCATTGCCATAATCCCATGCTGATTTATCATACCAATAAAGTCTGTAGACCTGTAGTAATATTAGGTTTAATCATGCATATGGATTATTATCCATTTTTCATTTTATTACACAAAACATTTGATTCTAAGATAAACTGGAAGCTTTAAATAGTATTTTTTTTTAGCAGAAAAACTATTTCTGCAAACTATTATAAAGGTGATTAAAGCTGAGGCCACATATAGCAAAGCTAAAAAACCCTGCTGAAAAAAAATGTTTTTTTTTCTGCATTTTTTCTTCCACTATTAAATATTTAGGGAAAACGCTCACGATTCCACACCTAAAATTAACATGCTGTGTTAAGGCAGTTTTTTTTCCGCAATGTGTGGATGAAATGAATAAAATCTCATTCGCTTTGCTGGTACTGTATAATGCAGCGTTTATTTTATGCTACTTTTCCGAAGCAGCCAAAAACACTGCCTTCTGAAGGGGTATTTTCATCTTAGACATTTACAGTATATTTACAGGATATGCCAAAATTGTCTGATATGCTATGAATGTCTTCTATGGGCATTCCGAAAAAAAACAAAAAACAGTTGCTCGTTTTTTGGAGAATTTATAAAAGTGAATGAAGAAAGCCATGTACGTGCACCTCCTCTCCATCCACATCATCTATGTGAATTCACTGAGGGTGTATGACTATAGATTGCATACTTACCCTATATTCACGTAACAGCGAAAATCAGCCATGTATTCCTGTTTTCTTAGGGTGGGTTCACACCTGCACTTGAGTCCGTCCGCTGCCAATTCGAGTGAAAATCTTGGGAAACAGGATAGGCATTGGATACCGACAGGTTAGCGACGCATTGGTTAAAAATCCATTCATTTGAATGGGTTTTTAAAGCAATGTGCGGGTATGCGCTTACACCCTCTGCGCTGCGAAGCCGTTTTTTTTCGTCGGACACGAAGTCCTGCATATCCGCCTTTGTTTCCGATGAAAAAAAAAGGATTTGCAGCGCAGAGGGTGTAAGCGCACACCCACGCATTACTTTAAAAACCCATTCAAATGAATGGGTTTTTAACCAATGCGTCGCTAACCTGTCGGTATCCAATGCCTATCCTGTTTCCCGAGATTTTCACTGGGATTGGCAGTGGACGGACTCAAACGCAGGTGTGAACCCACCCTTAGCCGTGATACAGCAGCATTAATTTAATTGGCTGTGAATAGGAGCTCTTCATATGACCGATATTTTGATGGTCCATTGTAATGGACCATCAAAATATAGGTCATGCTCTATTTTTGTCCATTTTCACTGATCCTTCCATATGTAATGTATGAGGGATCCATGAAAATGGGTAGCCCCTCTGGTACAAAATGGACATGAAAAATGGATATTTTTAATAGACGTTTTCACCCTCGGTCATGTGAATCTAGCCTTAGGATTAATTTACAGAGCCTTGCTATTCAGTATGGACAAGAAAATGATATATGCAATCTTATGCAGTGGTCAAAGTCACGTCACATGGAGAAGCCACAGATGGACGTGGATAAAAGAAAACTAAGCTTTAGACTTTGATAAGGTATTTAATACTAGATTGGGTATTTCAGCATCTTTTAGCACTAGAAGACTGCTAAATCAAATATATGTTACTGTCCTGATAGTGACATCACAGTGACATCATAGTAGCTGTCTAAACAACAGTCATCTTTCTATCGTTAGCATTAAGTGTTAAGTCTAATATGATAAAAGATACCATGACTATGTTTAGATAAGTGTGGTTGCCATGACAACTGTTACTTTTCAGGTTTCTAATTGTAAGCCTCATAATGTTGTCATTACAGAGGCTACATCATAATAGTTAATATAATGACTAAGGAATTGTCATGACTATCCTGACAAAGAGGTCGCTATAGGGGTTACTGTGGCAACCGTAATATTATAATTGGTTATACAACAGTATTTATGTCATTATAGTTACCATGACAACTGTGACACATGAATGGTTATGAAGGCAGCTATGACATCAACAAGGTTAGCATGACATGCAAAAATTTATGATGACTGCTGTGTCAGTAGTGACAGGTCCTCACTCACCATGGGCTATATGCACTTGGTATGCTGTTTCTGTGCATATATTCTGTTTGTACATTGCAACTGCATGGTATTTCATGCTATATACTGTGTATTTGTATACCTTGCTATGATTGTGATGACTCTTTGCTCAATTAGTTTTTTTCTGCAAATATCACTTTTAAGTACTTTGTTGCTGAATAATTGCGCCTATTTTGAACTTTCATTCTCTGGATAGAGAGCGGTGTGATGATTCTCCCATATGGGTGAAACTCAATTGTGCCCATTGTGTGGTGTCATTTTCGTGTCTCTTGAGGTACAGCCTTCACACACTACAGCCTGACTCCTTGTAGTCAAACCAGGCAAAACAGTTTCCTATCAAAGGGGCTTGTCCCATGTCTTTTGAGTCTTCCATCTGGAGTTCCATTCCAACCAATGCAGCCTGGTGTCAGTGCAGATTGTTCATGTCAGTCCGCAGCTGGAGCTCGGGCTTGGTGTGCAATCTTTGGCGTGCATCTAGACAAGTGGAACCCTTGTGAGCTGAGTGTGACACCTGTTTGTGTTGCCAGGGAGCTACTTCTCCAACATTGATATAAGGCTGTTGTGCATTCTATAGAGCCGTCAAGAAGCTGCTACTGTACATTGCTGTACTCAAGCAACTGTTGTAAACTGCGGCTGTGCTGAACAGCTAGCCAAGTAAAGTACCAGTGATAACAAGACCTGCAAGAGGATTATAATGGCAACTTATTGTCATGTGTATTTTAGGATTATTATAGTTTCCATAAATGTATAAATACTTCCATGGCAATGATGCCGACATATTTGTTTTAAAGACATCTCACAGTGGTTACTATAACAACAGAGACATTGTAATAATTATATGGCTTACCATTCAAAAATATTTAGTAGAATAAAGGAGAAGCCAAATCGGCTTAACACAACCCACAAGAACAGAGGGTGTGGTCAACCTGCACAAACTCCTCTAAGTGAGTCATATAGAGGCCACATATTTTAGGAAGTATTTGTCATCATGCATTATAGGGTCAGGGTCTAGGGTGCAGGGGGTGCAGAGGGTGGTACCAGCTATGGCTGGTAGTAAAAAAAACAAAAACTAACTTTTTCACTGTTTTCTTATAGCTTCCACCCCTGCTTCCCACTGGACTAAAATCAGTGTCTCTCTGGCAGGAGGTTGGGGTGGGGATGTGCATCAGGACTGCAGCATCTGGACCAAAAGACAGGAAATATGAAAATTGTCAAGCAGCACTCCCCCTTTCCTCTCACTACATTCAAAGTGAGCACTTACTGGTGGAGCAACAAGGGCTGCTATCCCACAATCATCCTACAGTCCACACTACATTATGATCCCTGTGACTCAGAAATAGTCAGCCACAGTGTCTCCCCAAGTACTGTAAGGTTCAAAAGTCTTGCAGCCGAGCAATGTACAGTAATTTTACCACCTTTGTGTAGAGTGCTGGGCAGGTGCTGGGTGAGTGGGGGCATTAAGGGGAGACTATTATTAGGTGGGGCATTAATGGGACAATATTACTTAGTGCTGTCATTAAGAGGGCACTATTACTGACTGGGGCATTAATGAGGCACTATTAGAGAGTGAGGGAAGTCATACTGACAGCCACTGTGGGAAACTATTAATGAATGGGGACACTATGGGTGCACTATTTCTGAGTGGGGCAATGTCTAATGGAGAAACTATTACTAAGTTGGGAAACTAATTAAGGGGGCACTATTACTGGGTGGTAACACTAAGGTGACACTATAACCAAATGGTGCACAAAGGGCCATTATTAGTGTGTTGGGAGCACTATTACTGGGTGGGTGGTTGAATTATTGAGTAGATATAAAGGGATTGCCAGTTGAGCAATTCCCCAGTGCTGCTGCAGAACCCTGGGGGGGAGGGGCACAACAAGACATTGAGCCCTAAGCTGAACCCCTCCACTGTCCCTGGATAACTTGCCTGATCTGTCCTAGGCGACAGCCAGCAACTGGTCGACAGTCCCTTCCTAATATAGGTGACAACACAGAACGCAGACAGGACAAACAACAACAAAGGGAGGTCAGCTAGCCAAGGGGTCGGTAACAGTCGAGCAATGCAGTACAAAATCACAATCCAAGAGAATAGTCAAAGACAAAGCCAGAGGTCAGGAATAGGAATACAGGAAATAGCAGAAAAGGAGCTAGCAGGGACAAGTCACAAGACAGAATCAATAGCCAGCGCCCATGTGAGGGCTGACAACCTGTTTATAGAAAGTCAGGACCTGCCCTAGACTGGATTGGTAGACAGGCTGTCAATCACACAGGCAAGGCTGAGATTAACTATTAGTGGAGCAGAGAGAAACAAAGGTGCAGGAGATGGGTGTGGCTGAAAGTCAATTACATAGTCTAGGACAGTGTTCAGACTGAGCAACAAGAATCTTAACCAAGGAATCAAATTGAACACGCCTCCTGCACGGCAGCATGCGAGCGGAGGGTGGCGCAGAGACCCGAACAGGCAGAGACGTTACAGTAGAGGCATTAAAGGGAGTCTGTCACCAGAACCCACCATAATACACTCCCAACCAGTAATAGTGCCTCCAACTGACTAGGAGTGCCCCCTTTCATGTACCAGACTCCCTTTAAGGCAGCACCATAAATGAGTGCTCTAAACCAATGCTGTGCAGAGCAGTTTTATTGTATGTAGGGCAATCTAAGGAGATACCGTTACTGTCTCACAGGGTCCACTGGACCTTTAATGAGAGGATAACCAGGTCTTAGTGTCTAGGGCAGCCTGAGATGTAAGTACAGCCCTAACTGCAGGCTGCCTCTGTGGTAAGTATATCCAACCTTTCCATATTTCACAAAATACATAGAACATATATGAATTGTTTAATTACAAAGTTGTAAGATATATTCTGTATCCAACACCTGACACCCCTAGCTCATACCGTACAATTTATGGTTCATGTATTGAGTGTGACCAAAAATGTTTATTTTTGGCCATTTTAAAATGTATACTCCTAACTCTGACCATTCTCGGCCTTTTGACTGGTTTCTCTCCATCAACAACCAAAAGGTAACTTATACTAAGTGCACAAAATAAAGGAATGCCAAGAAAAAACAAGATTTAGCATAACGTGCTTTGCAGTAATGTTGTTTGAGACATCTCTATAACGAAATTTGGCACTAAATAGAAGATTCTGTGGAAGCAAACACATGCATGAGCTTATAACTGAATAATGCGCTTCTTTCCACGTCTGCAGTGAATAAACAAAAGGGAATAATAAACAACTTCCTCTTATTGTTTCAGATAGTCTGCGCCATGTACATTGACATTTACGTCCAGGCTCATAATTTTAATACAATTACATTTGACTAAAAACTAGCATTGAATTAAATTTTAATAGCAATTCTACTATCCATTTAATTATGAAGATTAATTCAGCTTGCTTTTCTTTGAAAGTATGTTCCTTTCTGCAGTTTGTTGTTTTATTATTCAGAATAAATCATCTGGGCACATTGATTTATTGCAGTTTGCTTAGTGCTGCAGTCGAGTACAGTAAGAAAGAATCAGACTGCAAAAACAATATCATTCCGCTGTTTACAGTATTGCCATAAAATACACATATTTATCTTACAGAGAGCAAAAACTTACAATCTTATTTGAAATTTTGACAATGTGTAGATGAATTGACATGTCACATCTCACGAAACCTTGCTATTTTGTGTGTGCGCCCAAATATTTATTATCCTTTTTTGTTATAGCTACAATATATTATATATATAGAAAAAGGGTTTAGGTTCTGTTTTCATTTCCTCAATCATTTTGTCATATTTGACAGCAAAAATAGGGTGAAATGCTGAATTTTTTTTTCCCCATCATAATGACAGACATCAGACTAGCCTGACAGATCCATTATAAGTGACTGACGTCCATCAGGCACTACTGGTGTCTGTCATGTGATGGATACTGTGCTCCAATTTTTCCATTTTTAAAGGTAGTCTACAACTTCCCCCAGACATAATAAACTGTCACCACCATGTTGCAGAATACATTACAGTGGTAAACAACATACTTGGATTTTTTTTGCAAATGAGGCAGTTGGTGCACTGGAGCTGGGCATACAGTTCCCTGGAGCACTACATTTGCAAATGAATTCTTTAAAAATCAGACAATATGATTTTCTGGATTTGTTTTCTCATTTTGTCTCTCATAGTTGAAGTCTACCTATGATGACAATTACAGGCCGGCCTCATCTTTTTAAGTGGGAGAATTTGCACAATTGGTGGCAGACTAAATACTTTTTTCCCCACTGTATGATGGTATGTTCCAAGAATCTGCTTCTAGCAAAGAATACAGTGCCTAATGGAGGCACCATATGGCGGCACACTACATACAGCCTACAGGTCTGTAGTATGGGCTCACAGTTCATGAATAAGACTTTGCTTTGTATATGATATCTTAGGGTATATTTACATATGGCAAATTTGTTGCAACACCATCTACAACTTTGTCATCAGTCTCAATGGGGTTTGCACAAATGTATGCAAAGAAGCATATTTTCAGATTAATGGGACTGGGTTTTAGTCGTAGACATTTGCTGTGTTTGAATATAATCTGAAATTAGGTGTAACTTGAAGCTCCTGGGCCCCAGGATCTACAAAATCTGTAATGGGGCCCTTTCCTACCTTGTGCCATTTAAAATAGTGGTATAATTTATGTGGCAGAGGAACCTTTGGAGCCCCCTTAGGGTCCAGGGCCCAGTAGTAACTGCTACCTCTACACCCCCAATAGCTACACCCCTGCCTAAACTGTCTGTAATATAAAAAAATGCCCCAAGTGTTAAATTATAAAAACATGCAAAAACAAGCAGACTAAATATATTATATATTGCATTAAAGGTAATACATATTTATATAAAAATGTTTAAAATGTTGCTTTATTTTACTTTCTAATGAATATTACAATGTCTGGACAATGTCTTAGTTTTATAAATTAAAAGTGTCACAAAAAAAAATATATAAAAAAAAAATATATATATACACTGTGTATATATATATATATATATATATATATATATATAATGACAAAGTCACTAAAGCAGCTACAGGAGACCTTCACTTCAATAGTGGAGAACAAGGCCGTTGTGTGACATAGATATTTTGGACTATATAGTCCAAATTCAAGGAGACAGTCCAGCATCCTGAATATCAATAAAAGCAGAAGTTTATTTTCACATAGTTGAAATTGCATCCTGGATAACCGCTGACGCGTTTCAAGCTAATACTGGCTCTTAGTCACATGCTATGACTAAGCTCATATTAGCTCAAAATGCATCAGTGGTTACGCAGTATGCAATTTTAACTATGAGAAAATAAACTCCTGCTTTTATGGAGATTGATGGTGCTGGATTTTCTACATGTATTTAAATTACAGAGTAGTGCTATGAAGTAAAAGTTATAGGAAAAATTCTAACAAAAAGGTCAAAGACAAACTTAAAGAGAATGTCCACCTTTTATTGTCATGAATGCAGAGAGAGGCAAATAGCTTATCAATGGGAAAAATGTGACCAGCCAGCCATTCCTGGCCACAGTGATGCTCCACTACAGCTAGAGATTGTCTCAGCGATGTTCTGACTGGGGACCAGGAAGTTAAGAGACCAGTGGGGAACTGGGGAAATGGCAAAATGAGAATGGACGGGGATTGGTGACATATTAAATTTTTTATGGTTTTAAATCTCTCTAAACCTTTATAAAAAAAATAAATAAATTGGACAACACCTTTAACAGTAGGCAGAGAGTTCTAACCTACACACAGTGATTGCTGAGTGATAAGAAATCTGTTAATACCATATTTTTATAGGTAATTTGGGACCCAAGAAAAGTAGATTTTGAAACTGCTACAAAATAAACATATCAGGAAAGTTTATCTGCACTGAAATTTGGACCAAACGCAACTGAACTTCTGCATTCTGCCAGTATGCTTTATTAACAAATGTTGGCTCCTGTCTGTTAAATCCTGCACTGAAACCTACCTTTTTCTTTTATTTATTCTCTCTTCTGTTTCTCTATTGCCAGCAGAAATTCTTCCGCTGCTTCTCACTATGTACAGGTGGGTAGATTCATGTATAATACAGAGAACCTGAGGCTGGAGGGGTGGTCACTTCAAACTAATACACACGTGGACAAAATTGTTGATACCCCTCGTTTAATGAAAGAAAAACCCACAATGGTCACAGACATAACTTGAATCTGACAAAAGTAATAATATATAAAAAGTCTATGAAAATGAACAAATGAAAGTCAGACATTGCTTTTCAACCATGCTTCAACAGAATTTTTTAAAAAAGAAAACTCATGAAACAGGCCTGGACAGAAATGATGGTTCCCTTAACGTAATAATTTGTTGCACAACCTTTTGAGGCAATCACTGCAACCAAACGATTCCTGTAACTGTCAATGAGACTTCTGCACCTCTCAACAGGTATTTTGCCCCACTCCTCATGAGCAAACTGCTCCAGTTGTCTCGGGTTTGAACGGTGCCTTTTCCAGACGGCATTTTTCAGCTCCGTCCAAAGATGCTCAATAGGATTTAGGTCAGGGCTCATAGAAGGCCATTTCAGAATAGTCCAATGTTTTCCTCTTAGCCATTCTTGGGTGTTTTTAGCTGTGTGTTTTGAGTCATTATCCTGTTGCAAGACCCATGACCTGCAACTGAGACCAAGCTTTCTGACACTGGGTAGCACATTTCTCTCTAGAATCCCTTGATAGTCTTGAGATTTCATTGTACCCTGCACAGATTCAAGACATCCTGGGCCAGATGCAGCAAAGCAGCCCCAGACCATAACAGAGCCTCCTCCATGTTTCACATTAGGGACAGTGTTCTTTTCAAGATATGCTTCATTTTTCCATCTGTGAACATAGAGCTGATGTGCCTTGCCAAAAATTTCGATTTTTGTCTCATCTGTCCATAGGACATTCTCCCAGAAGCTTTGTGGCTTGCCAACATGTAGTTTGGCAAATTCCAGTTTTGTCAGATTCAAGTTATTTCTGTGACCATTGTGGGTTTTTCTTTCATTAAATGAGGGATACCAACAATTTTGTCCACGTCTGTATATCTGGGGCATTTTACAACCTAGAACAGTGATTCTGATTTCATATGCAAGAAGAGATATCACTGGTTAAAATATGATTGGACTTTGCATAGTTATATGCAATAGCATGCTTCTATACATGTAAATTACAAAATGTATTGTCACAAATGCCGTCACAAAATCAAAAGTTTACTTATTCTTTATCTGACGCAAGGAAAGCATCACTGGTCTCTGTATTCTTATTGAAGAAAGTTGTAAACATTTAGTAAAGATTTATGACTATTTGCTATCGATTTCTCTTTGAGGACTTAGCTCATATAGTAAGTTTAGTAGACATTCAGTTTGATTATATTTTGATCCAATTTAATGTTTAGATAGTTTGTCCAAAAATCCAGGAAAGGGTCATGTTCATTGCTCGCAATGACAATAACAATCTGGAGATGTTCACAGTATGAATGCAATAATGCTCAGACTATCACCTTCATTTAGTTCATGTTGTCATTGGCTCTATAGCTGAGCAGGCTAGAGTGATTTGGCATGCCTCTCATACCCATCGCTCCAAGCAGAGAAGAGGTTACAGGTTCCTGGTAATTCCCTGTCATCAGTGGAAAGAAAATGACTGTGGAAGAGCGCAATGCTTCGATGGGTATAAAATCACAGCATCCCTTAATCTGCTTAACTAATCTTAATGATGCTTGGAATTCAGAAATGTATTTAAAAACAAACATTTCATTCCAGTGTTTCATTGTTATCTCTCTAATTTGGGTTTAACTTCACGCAGTAATGTTGTTTATAACAGCTGGCGTAGGCACTGTACAACACAGGAAACTGCACAATCCAAACCGCTTATGTAGCAAAAAAGAGATACCATACAGATTTAGTTGATTATTGCATTGGATATAATTAGTAAGACTTTAAGCATTCCAAAAAATAAAGGTAAATATTTTTAAAAAACAAAACTTCATTCAAAGTATGGAAAGACAAATTTTCTGAAACTACAAACTGTCCTTCAAATTTAAAAGGCCTGAAAGACACTCTATAGACTCAGAACAACTACACAGGGTTAAACCACACATGCAGTTTTTGTGGCAGCTTTTTAAGCCAAAGTCAGGAACAGATTGAAAAGGAATGGGAGATAAAAAGTATGTATACTTCTCTATCGTGTTGGATCCACTTATGGCTTTGGTTCAAAAATCTGCATCTCAAACTGTTAGGGGACATTTGCATTACCGCTGGTGACCGTCAGTAGTGTCCGTTGCTATTGTCCGTTACAAGATTTTCACATCGGACATTAGCTGAACCATCACAAATCTGTTAATATTTTCATTCATTTCAATAGGACTTTATCTGGTGTCCGTTAGTGACCGTTAGTGTCCATTATACAACTGTCACATGTCTGGGTTTTTTTTCGCGGACAAAAAATCCTACATGCAGGACTTCTGTGTTCATTAAAAAAAAATGGTTTCATGACGGACGTCAAGCGGCCATTATTTTTTAATATTAAAGTCTATGGGTAACGGACAGTGACAGACGGGTGTCTGTTATACTGTCTGTTATTACTGTTGTTTTTTTTCTGTGCATGCTCAGAATGGAGAAATGAAAAAAAAGTAAAAAAATGGACACTATAAAAACAGACACTAACTGATGCTAATGTGTCCATTAAATGGATCAGTTAAAAAAACGACACATTAACATCAGTTAGTGTCCATTAATGTCTGTTATGATAGGTGTTCGTCTTTTTATTTTTTTTTATTGACACTATTATAACGGATATACAATGGTAGTGTGAACCCTCCCTTAGTAAACACTATATTTTCAGTAGGCACAGCTAATCACACTATCAGCTCATAGCTGGTAAAGGCAGCCTTCAACCTCTTCAGTCAGTTTTCGACTAAAGCACTCCAGCTCTGTACTCTACCATTCAGGATTCAGCTGCTGCTATCTGCAGCAGGAAGGGGCAATGAGTGCAAAGTCAGAGCCTATAGGCAGCTCTGTGAGAACTTTGTGAGAATGTATTATACTGATTGAACAGGCACAGAGGAGGCATTATGTGGAGGACAATTGTGAAGACCCTATATTATATGAGGGCCACTTGAGGGGCATTAAACTATGTGGGATTCACTTGAGAGGACATCAAATTATATGGGGGCCACTTGTGGGAGTATTAAATTAGGTAGAGGACACTTGAGGGGACATTAAAATATAAGGGAACCACTTGAGGGACATTCAATTATGTGGAATCCACTTGAGGGACATTAAATTATTTGGAAACACTTGAGGGGATGTTAAATTATATGAGGCCAACTGAGAGGACATTAAATTTTAACATCCACTTGAGGGGATGTTAAATTATGGAGGTGGACCACTTATGAAACCTTTGCAATGGGTCCACCAATGTGTTTAAATGGCCCTTGACAGTGCCATAGACTTTGATGAAGTAGCGGTATGTGTTCACTCAGCTCGGGACACCAGTTCCTGTGAACAGTGAAAGTATTAGTAGTTGGGCTCCCATCAAAAACATATCACCTATCCAGCGGATGGGTTCTAAGTTGTTATGGTGGCCTATCCCTTATAATATTAAGGTAAACTAAAACAGACATTATATTGAAGACTGGAAAAAATTTGAATGGTGAAGTTGAATGGTGGTTCTTCTAAATTCTTGTGAAATACCTAAAATTCTTAGTACACGTGATATAAGTGTAGAAAACAAGTACTTAGAGAGAAGTACTAAAAAAATCTGTATACTACTATGCCCTTATTATATACCATAAACTGTTCACTGGACAAAACTGAGCCACAGTGCACAAGACTTTGGTTTTCCCAGCCATAAATAGACCCCTTTCCATGGGTTAAATGGCAACATGAATGGAAGAAGCCATATTGTTCATTTCTTAAGATTATCACCGCTAAAATCTAGTTCATTCCAGCTGAAACGGCTATAGAGATATCTTTCTTGACAGTCATTAAAGTGAACATGACTGAATGAAAATTGAATCTACTGTGTGATCCTAAAAATGGTCTTCCAACTAAATTTACAATGGTCATAACTCTAATAATAAGGCTTCTTTTAG
Source organism: Leptodactylus fallax (assembly GCA_947044405.1). Taxonomy (NCBI): domain Eukaryota; kingdom Metazoa; phylum Chordata; class Amphibia; order Anura; family Leptodactylidae; genus Leptodactylus; species Leptodactylus fallax. The sequence continues at coordinate 1,672,833 of CAMRHE010000073.1, read as the reverse complement.
GACTTTCCAGTATAAATAAGTACTCATTTTGTGGAGAAAATGTAGTTTTCATGGAAAGAACAAAAATAAATAAATTTAAACAAATAAAAACATGAATCAAAAAAAAAAAATATATCCAAAAAAAAGAAATATTTCCGAAAAATGTAATTACAAAGTAATCCATATTGTGTATATTTATACATTTTATCAGTTTTGTAAAGCTAAAACAGGCGCCATATGTTTCATACTAGTGATATTCTTTCATCATCCCCAGAGCTAGAGCAATGTACGATCTTAGGATCTTAAGAGACAAGAATATTTCACTACACATGCAATTATGGGTTAAATAAAACATGAAAATCAGAAATCTGTAATTATGTAAATAAAATCAGTAATTATGTAAATTATCTTTATTTATATTCTGTTTATACAGAGGAATATCCTATGCTAGAGAAAAATAAACACATTACCTGGTCACTGGTACCTGGAGACCATAGCATCAAATTTCCATAATTCCATACTTAGTAATTTGTACATACAGAATTAACTAACTAGACACCTAACTACTAAACAAGTTACACATATAGTAACAAACAAGTACAGAAACAGAATCAGACACAGAAGCCTAGACCGTGCTGTCTTCTATCAGTAGAGATATATTGAACACTATTTACTAACTTGTTATATCCATTACTGGGCTGATCGTTACGGGGCATTGGATTGGATGAACAGTAATGATCTATAATGACTTTCACCATTCAGACTTTGTCAATAATGTCTAAAAGATGGTCTCTGTGTGCTACACAGCGGTAATTATTGGTGATCTTGGATTGCCAGTCATTATATAGAAATTGGGTCATCTCATCTATTCTAAAGAAATATACTAAACATAGTATAAATCAAATATCCGAGAGTTTTGCTCATATTTTAACATGTCACATATACATCATGTACCTGTCATCTTATTATAAAGGTCAAGAAGTGCAAAATGCAACGTCAATGCATAACCCAGCCCTTCATAACCAGGGAAATATAATATTATATGGAGGAAATGTACAAAATTAAGATGTAAAGAAGAAAAATACACATACTGGTACATGGCATGTATCAATATTATCCTGTCAAGTATGCTGGTCTGATAAATTTGGCAATAATTGGTGCAATTTTTTTTTACCAATTTACAGCATAATAATAGAATAATCTGAGATTAATAAAAGTGACATTTCTATAAGGATTGACCAATTACAACAGAAGATTATCTTTTGTCAACTTTTGTGCCGACATCTTGACAGTGTTCCAAATTTCTGTATATATTTTTAATGTTCTTTGTTATGACAAAACGTAATGCCTGCCTTGTGTATTAACTGCAGATTTTCAGCATGGATGTGAAAAATCCACTGCCTAATGCGGTAGAAGCTAAGTGGATGAAAGTTTAAGAATTTGCCGTAGACATGGTTGGAATAGACGGATAGGGTCCCCCCCCATCCCAAAGAAGCAGAAATATAGGTAAAAACTGATAAATGATGTATTGATGTTCTAAGCAATGTGTAAACACATAAGATTCTAATAGATAGATAGATAGATAGATAGATAGATAGATAGATAGATAGATAGATAGATAGCAGATTTCATTAAAAGAAAAAGGGAGATGGGACTACACCATGCCATTACTTTTCTTAATTTCAGTCTATATATTACTGCCATATTATCCTATAGCTGCAAGATTATACTGTCATATACACGTAATATTGTGCAGTAGCAAAAAATACTCTATTTAAGAGTCCACCTAAATCTACCATATAGTTTTCACATACTATAGTTTATTTCCCAGATGCAGTACTGACATTATATACTGCTTAACAATATTGGGTAGTTCCAGTTTGATCCTGTTGTTCCCATCCTAGGGACCAGTGTCAGACTGGTCCATCAGAGTACCAGAGGATCCTTTTATGGGCCCATACTCTGATACATAATATGGTTCAACAGTAGAAATACCAATTTGGAGGTGACTTTGTAAAAATCATTTACCTCTCGAAATTATTTCTCATGGCATGATTTACAAAAATGATACATTTTAGATCTGTGGTTGCCAAACTTTCTAAAGGTAGGATCCACATTTTTGTAATAATTCTGTTTCAGACCTCATTTACTGTACTTAGAATTTATTTGAAAAATTAAAGTTCTTGTAAAAACAAAAACACCACCTCTATTCTGCCCCGGTTCTGCAGTCACCTGAAGGCTTCCGCTTATTCTACCTGTGTACTGTGTACCCTCACAGCAGTGTAAATGGCAGTTCTCATGCATGTAGGGCAAGGCATCCTGCAGACATGTGACGCTTTTATCGCTATGGTCTCTAAGAAATGTAGTCCAGTTTGGCAGAGATTCCATTATTGAGGAATGTTGCCTGGATTACATTTCCCAGAGGGCCTATTAGATAACTAACCAATAAACGTCCAGATAGATAGATAGATAGATAGATAGATAGATAAATAGATAGGCACTGGATAGGTAAAACACTAAGGCAAAGCATATGGAAGGAAGTTCTATTCATAAAACTTAGATTATTCTAAGACAATCTAAGAGAGCTTAATGAAGTAATATTTGCAAAGTAGAAAAACAAATGAAAGCTGGACAATACGATGAATACCAAGCAGCTTATTAATGTCCATTGCCAGTATTTACCTTCTGCTCAGCTATTAGAAGTAACAGGAGCACCACCCAGTGCATTTGATGGGAAGTATATGGCTGAGAATATGCAGATCACTGTAACTGCAATCAGTAGGGATTTTCCTATTATATACCTACAAGTACTGAATTTACCTATACATGACTGTAAAGCTACAACACAGCTTCTGTCCGAATCATCTAGGATATCAGTCTTGAAAAATCCAATCATATATCCATATATCGCAATTTTCTCTAAATGATAGTTTTAAAGATGTGCTCTGAATTATTTTTTATGATATAATAGGGGTGCATTACTCACCTCTCCCCGGTCGTCTGTTTCCAGCTGCAGCAGCTCGGGTCTTCTGTATACAGGGTCCCGGGTAACATCAGCAGAGATATCCCGGTTGTGCAAGGTGACTGCTGAAACCAATCACAGACCTCAGTGGGGATCTCTTCACAAAAAGCCAAGCTTCACAATTACAGAGGCCTGTAATTGGCTTTAGTGGTCACTTGGCACAAACAGCTGTGGGGCCTGTAAACGGAAGACCAGACCTGCCTCCCCTGAAAACAGAGGACCAGGGGGAGGCGGGAAATTTTTTTTGCTATTGCCCCCATCAGTACACAGACAACCCCTTTATTTACAGCCAAATGTTGCTTATAGGGCGTATACCATCTCCCCCACGCATATTCAACTGCCAGAATCATGTTGCAGAGCCTATTATAGTGATAAACAATATAACTTTGCTATGTATGTCACTTTTGTAGATTTGGAGAAAAGCAACTTTAAAGTTTTATGCAAACTATGTTGGGGCATTGTACTGGGGGCGGGCCTTCAGCCCTGGGAGCACTGCTTTTGCTGCTCAAGTAGGATTGGTGATGTCATAGCAGTGCAAGGATTGACTGTCACTGCATAGAGAAGCACAGGCTGGAGATGGTAGTTAGAAAGGTGAAGAGCCCATCCCCAGTGCACCAACTGCCTCATAACACTTCAAAGTTATTTTATCCAAATCTACAAAAGTGACATACATAACAAAGGTATGTTGTTTATCACTATAATGTGTTCTGTAACATGGTGGTGGCAGTTTTGTATGGTTAGGAAAGGTGGTAGACTCTCTTTAAAACTTTGCCAATTGTTCTTCAATAACAATCTATTTTTATTACATACTGCTTTTTACTACTGTAACTCTGCCATTTTTTGGATATTTTCCTTGTTTTTTTGTGCTAAGTGCTATCAATGTATACCTAGTAATGGCAGTGAATTCAGACTTCATAATACCTTTAAAAGGGTTGTCCCATGAAGTAAACTGACAAGGACCTTTTGTGCACTCTACATTCAACCTGACTGCAGCCAGACTGAATGTGGATGGGATGGTGATTGTTGGCATCCCCATTCATCTGGAAGTGCTAGAGATAGCCGAATCCTGTACACATTCACTAGTCCCATCTAGTCCCACCCACATTCAGCCTGGCTGTGGTCAGGTTGAATGTGAAACGCGCAAAAGGTCCTTGTCAGTTTACTTTGTGGGACAACCCCCTTAAATCATACAGAATACATTATGAGGCTTCATGCACAGTGCATAGCTATAGGGGGTTTTGAGTTAATACCTCATCCCTGGTACCTAAGGTGGCTCAAATGCTCCTCTATCACAAACACCAGTAGTTCGAGTGTCAAACGATAGATAGAATGAGGTAATGGGGACGTTTTTTTTTACAGATTTTGCATTGTGACAAAGGCGCATCCATTATGTTATGAAGCTATGCTTTAGCTTAGACACACAACTAAGCCTTTACAAAGTCCTCATGGTAGCAAACAACAGGACTGCAGATGTAAGTTGCCTCCAGAGATTGTTGCACAGAAGATCCATAAAATGGTGGTGTGCAGGAGCACTGTAAGGCTACAACTATATATATAAGTCATTCAGAAATTTGCAACTATTACACTTACCTTTACAGATGTATCCTCACAATTTCTCTTGGGTGGACACATCCTGATATGTGTATAACAAGATAATCAGCTTTTAAAGAAAATACTGCTTCATGAAATGGTATCACAAAGTGATATTCTATGTGTGGTGTGCCTATGAGTGGCCACCCATTATTTGTTTTATGAATTATAGCCTTCAGTAACATCCTTGCCCATCCGGGTTTTGGTGCCATCCTCCGGTCGCATGCTGCGGAGCAGGAGGTGTGTCCGATTGTGATTCCTTTCTTAGGTTTTTTCTTGTATTGTCTGAATACTGTTCTATTCCCTCACCTCCATAATTGATTTTCCACCACACCCATCTCCTTCACCACCTTGGTTTCCCTCTGCTCCTCTAATAGTTAATTTTAGCCTTATCTGTGTGATTGACAGCCTATCTTCCTATCAAGTCTTGGGAGGGTTCTTCCTTCCTATTTATTGTTTGCTCACATTCACATTGGCGCTTGCTATTTTCTTGTGCGTGCTGGCTATTTACTCTTGCTATTTTGTTACCTGTATTCTTATTCCTGACCTCTGGCTTTACCATTGACTATTCTGTCTAGTCTGTCACCTAGGACAGTTCAGGCAAGTAGGCAGGGACACGTGGGTTCAGCTTTAGGGTTCACTGTCTTGTCGTGCCCTTCCCCCCAGGGTTCACCAGCAGCTACTGGGGAATTGCTCTTCTAGCAATTTCCTTACACCTTCCCAGAGTTTTTACCAGTATGCCATGATATTGCATTGAATTGCTTTTATGAGATATTGAAATTCCAGTTAACTTAACACATACCAGTGTAACAATCTTTTAGCACACACTGAGTATATGGATATATTTGGCTTCTTTGGCAATAACATAAGGAATGGAGTCTGACATTAAGAAAAATAAGATAATATTTGTCATGGATATAATAGATGCTAGTTGCTACAATTAAATTCTAAATATACACAATGTCCCAATTTATCATTTTGACAGGAGTTTAAAATGAGTCCCTATCTTGAAACTATTATTAAAAATATTCTGTGGTAGGAAATTACATAAAGAGCTATTTCCTAGCTCAAATTTCTTCATCAATCAAACTATTTAGTCAAGGTAGCCAATATATTAAAGAATGATTCAAATATTAAATTTTATATACTCATTGACAAAAAAAAATAACACACCCAGATAGAAGTGTCAGATAGGGTGTGCATCATTGAACTGAAAAAAGCAGGCTGTTCATTTAGATGAACTGCTTGCCATTTAGGCTGTTCTGACCTAGCTTTTAGAAGGTGTTGGGAGCAGTGGTTACATGAGGGCAGTCACACGCAACGCAAGGCTGCAGATGGCCCAGTCAAACCACCAGTAGGATCTTTGATCTGCCAACAAGAATGTGCAGCTCCCACAATTTCCTTGTACACATCCAGACACAGATGGCATCTTCACTACACACCTCTGTCTCTGCCTGGACCAATTTCAGATACTTAAAGAGGACCTTTCATGTCCTCATGAACGTACAGTTTTATATACCGCTAGCACTGTCGGCATTCCTGTTATGTGCCCTGGTGGAGGAGATATTGGTGCTGTTAGTTTCAGCGCAGAACTCTCCCCATTCTCAGAAGGGCGTTCCTAACAGTCTAGCGTATTTTTTTCCTGAAATAACTTCTGATATCTTATATTGTTGATCATAGTCAGATATCTTAAGATATAGGAGTTCCCCAATGAATGGGGCTCATGGTCTATCGTGATATTAATCCATCACGAACATATTTATCTGGCTTATTAAAAGTTATCTTTTAGCATGCAACTTTTTTTGATTACTTGACACGTTTGGTGGTTATTTTTCACCCATTAACTGTCCAGCCATTGACAGCCAGCCACCATCGCCAATGTTTGCAGTGGTGTCATGAACAAGAAGCCTGGACTGCTACAGACTGGAATCATATCATCTTTGGTGATAAATCCAGGTTCTGTTTCTGCCGGGTTTGAGTATGGATGCCTCATGAGTACTTCAATTCTGCCTTTGCTGTGGTCCAACACACTGACCAAACTTCTGTGATGATCTGGAGAGTCATTGTACAGTATATGACATACAGTCACCCCTAGTAGTCATACAAGGCGCATTAACAAATCAGCAGTATGTGCGGGACATCCTGCAGTCACGTGTGTTATCTCTCATAGCAGAGCTTCTAACTAGCATTTTTCAGCAGGATAATGCACACCCCCACACATTCCAAGATTTTTCCTGGAATGTCTCTGCCAGATGGCAACAGTTCCTTGACCTGCCCGGTCACCAGATTTATTGTCAATTGAGTATTTATAGGATCAACTTGGGCACCAGCTCAGGCAACCTACAAGTGCGCAGGAACTAGGGGTCCAGCTGTAACATCTGTGGGATACCATAAGGTACCTGTAAGCCTTCATACCTAACTATATGTCATCTTGTATCCAAGCTAGAAGCAGTCCAACAGGGTACTAGAGTCTCCTTTCAGTTGTGCGATTGTACCCAATAAATTTCTCCTATCGCTTTAATATTGTAATTATTTGCACATGTCATCATTACATTCACACATTGAAAGTTTCATTTGATATCAACAATTCCTTGGTATGTTATTTTTATATTATGAGTGTATACCAGAGTGGTACACGTGACAAGTTAAAACTATTGTTTTAGAAATAAAATGTTTTGCTTTCCAAGGACTCAAAACTTTTTTGGCAAGAACGAATAGTAATTGGGTGTGAAAATTGTTCTAGCACATAGTGATTGTAAATGATTTACAGAGTTGGACATTCCGCAAAATGAACATTTGGAATTGTGTGATCAAAAAACACAGAATAACTATAACAATAACAACACCGTAACATTTGGCAGAAGAAATTAAATTAGTATAAAATAGTCATTGCAGTGGAGCTTTTTATCACACGTACAGTACTATGAACTTTTAACTCTTTTCTGACATGATCCATATATCTAAAAATAATGAGCTTGATAATGAAGAAGGAATTATGCTTTTAGCTGCTTAGCCTCATATAATCCTACAGATATCATACTGAGTTTAGTCCAGGTCTTAACTACTTTTGCTATAGTTATACATGGTCAACTCAAGATTTTATCCTGCCAAGATCTAGTTAGGTATACTTCAAATGAATATCCTATCTTCCTTTTGACACAAGTCCTTTAAAGTGTTGATTAACCCATTCCTTGCATGGCCATCTTCTGTTTTATGTTTTCATTTTGTCCTCCCTGCTTTCCAAAGGCCATAACTTTTTTATTTTTTTGTTCATGTTGCTGTATGAGGGCTTGTTGTTTGCATGAGTTCAATTCTCTGTTCCAATGGAAAAGTGTAAAAGTCCAAACAAAGAAATTTCTCCGGCACTCCATGGTATAAACCAAATCCAATCTTTATTTTACAGCAGGACAGTTAGTCATATCAGTCATTGCTGTGATGAAGGATCCATGTCATCCTGTTTTTACTCTTTGGAAACATGAAATAAGTGCTGTCCAAATCTCTTTGTTTGGACTTTCACACATTTCTATATATAGTAGGAAGCCTAGGGGTCGGGCAGGTATCAGAGGAATATTGCAGAAAGTCTGGGAGCCAGACAGGTACCAAAGGTATATAGCAGGAGGCCCAGGGGTTAGACAGGTACCAGAGGTATATAGCAGAAAACCCAGGGACCAGACAGGTAGCAGACGTATATAGAAGAAAGCCGATGGGCCAGATATGTAGCAGAAGTATTTGCTTATTTGGTAGTTTCTATTACATCCACACCATACATGTAAACACCATGCAATATATTCAGCTTGGGGAATGAATTTCTTACATTGCCATTTACTGTATCATTTATATAGTGTTTAGAATGACATCGTCTTAAACTTTTGTAGCTTTCAAGCAGAATTTGCACAAGCATGTTAGGTAGCTGTATTATGACATCATTGAGACTCTTGCTGGAAAATATAGGCTAATACATAAAAAAAACAATTAACCACATGTATGTACACAGCAAATGTGACCATAGATACTTAGGGTTTAATGATTTACCTTTTCCTTGGCTTTAATTTTAGTATCTTGATCCATCCAGTCATTCTCATTTTCCAACATGTCAATGAAAGCCCAGCGGATTCCATCAATCACTTCTTCCATCTATAAATTGAAGTAATATTACACTAAAATAAACTGAGTTGCTTTGTTTAAATTTCCATTGCAGTTATATACCCTTAATGGTAGATCGCCATTTACTCCCATTAGAGAAAAAAGTATACTTTTCATATTTTGTTCCCCTGTACACAAAACTGTAGCATCCTAAACATTCCTATACATTAAAAAATGGTATCAAGCAACATTTTAGGGGGAAAAAGGAATGCACATCTCAGTATTACACATTGATCTATGCTCCTCAGGAAATCTACAAAAATGAACACAAGATTCTTTATATACATTTTGATCAACATATATAAGCCCAGCAGCCACTTCACAGTGACCTCTGTATAGTAAGTTCTTACTGAACCTCATGTTCAGTTTTATTTACTGAGCCTGATGGCAATAGATCAAAGCATATTATGTGGATCATATACCGTATCGCGTCTTCACAGGTATTACTTTCTTTTCATCTTGTCTAATATTAAAAGCGAAGCTAAATAAAGAGAATATACATTATTTGTACAACCACTGCCCAACTCAATCCTGCCTTTTTTGGAAGGGGGACCCCAATTCTGAATTTTGCTATGGGGCTCCATGATTACTATGTATGCCCCTGCTTGGAGGGAGCTCAAGCAAGCTCAATGAGAACATATAAACCCATACAGGTGTCCAGATACAATACAGGACCTCAATGCTGTACAAGTAGGAAAAGTAAAATATAAAAATAAATATATAAGACTCATACAAACATAACAGAAATGATGTAATATGTGGTTTTTGCTATTTTTTTAAATTATTAAAGTGTGTAGGAAATGGGACATAGGAAAGTGTAAAATTTTAAAGTGCAAGAAATTTATATAGAAAGTATAGTAGATAATTGTAGAACTTGTCTATATAAAATAATGACTTTATATATGCTGAATCTGTATTCCTCATATATGATCATTACTCAGAGAGAAGGTTCAGTAAATGAATGAGCTGGTATTAATGTGATTTTACAATATATTCTATAAACCATCTCAGTTTGTAGTACATTTATTTGTATGGAATTAGGAGAATGTGTGGGAGAAAGTGAGAGTAAGTGTGTGCCAGGATGTGTTACTTTTGTCCTCATCAGACCTAGAGAAATATTTCTATAAAATACATATTTTTCGAATGACACAGTTAGCACACAGCACTTCGATTTCCATGACACACATCCATTGGCTAGAACCAAAGTTATCTGTCAGCATATTCAAGCCTTTTGGCTCTGCTTTAAATATACAACTTAGAAAACATTGCCATTTGCATGCAGTTGGCATTAATAGCAGCCATACAGTTTTTACTCTCTAATGAAAACTGACTGTCCGTGCAAACTTTAAAGTACTCTGAGAAGCAGCCAGAGGTAATAGTTTAGAGAACATCATTTATATCAATAAGCCAAAACCATGTAAAAGTGTACTAGAAAATTGTGCATAAGTAGACTGTGTTAGGACTTTGTTAAAGGGATATTTCAGCTCTGGACATTAATCTACTACTGTGACTCTCCTACAAAAGGCTAGAACTGGAGCCCTCAGTCCTCCATCTCTCCCACTAGCACAATTTGACTGTTTCTGTACCTTTCATACAGTTGCACACAGTTGCAGTACACATGGTTGGCCACTACTCCATACAGCTACTTCCTAGCGCAGTAATATTGATTGTAAAGCATGAGGGACTGGGTCACTGCCTAACTGTAGCATCCTGATTATGAAGCCAAAAACCGAGTGATGGGGCATCATGGGATAACAGATATCTTCTTCCTTACTTTTCTTCTATACGTGTCACAGGAAGGCCAGTTTTTTTTTAAATGTAAACATAAAAATATCCCCACAATATTGAGTCAATGACCTTAAAAAAGCCACATAGAACTACCCAAAAAGAAGGTCATACAAAACTCATTTTGTGTATTTTATATACATGGTTATATACTTGGTTACTTATATATTTTGTAACCTATATATTCTGTCTAGCTACATGTTTTTGTCTACACATCTATGTTCATTCATCCTTAGTGGCTAGTGTCTCCAGTTTTGGGGTTATCTTTTGCCATCTAGCCCATGTCTCGTTTTTAAACCATTCTGTGATTGTATATGTATTAATAAAATTTCATATTTTTGATAAATTATTGGAGTTATTTGTGCATTCTGTATGACCTTCTTTTTGGGTAGTTCTATGGAGTTTTTTTTAAATAACATGATTTTGTGATATTTTGTCACAAAGTGTCTATATGTGGCCACCCAGTGGTAAATGTCTGCCTGCCAAGATTCTACATGTTTAAATATTATATTGAATTGATTTAATAATTCTTAAAGGGGTTATCCAACTTTATAAAAATGATGTCCTGTCCTTAACCTAGGCCAATAATTTTAATATAGTGAAGGTGCAACTCACTGCATCCCTGTCAATTGGCTGTTTGAAAAGGGGTCACAGGCTTATGCGAGTAATGCAGCCTTTTTGTTGTTTACATTGGTTGCTGGTGCAATCAGGAATCAGAGGGCTGTCAGTTCATAGTGGCTTTTTTGGGTATTTCAGCATTGCCCAATTCAACTCAGCAGAAGAATGCTGCAATACCTAGAAAAGTCACTATAGAAAGTATGGCATTCTGAGAAATGAGAGTGCCAGTACCCAAGGTAAACAATAAACAGGCCATTGCACTTACACAAGGGCCTCAACCCCCTAGAACAACTGATGGGTGGAGGTGTTGAGAGTCATACCCCCACTGATCTAAAATTTATGGCCTGTCTTAAAAGAGTTATCCACTTTTGTAAAATAGATGATCTCTCCATAGGATAGGCCATCAATATTAGATCTGCAGAGGTCCGATAGCCAGGACCTATGCAGATCAGCTATTCTGGGACAGCGAGGATCCCTGAAATATTTACATGCCGGGAGCCATGCTGCTCACTCTTCATACAAAATGTAGAGGTGGCTTTAGGTACTGCAGTGCTGCCTCATTGAAGTCTATGAGGCAACGCCACAGTACCTAAAGCCACCACTAGTTTGTACGGCGAGTAAGCAGCATGGCTCCCAGTATGTTAACATTACCAGGAGCCATGCTGTTCCAGAACAGCTGATCTGTGGGGGTCATGGCTCTCAGACCTCCACAGATCTAATATTGATGGCCTACCCTAAGGACAGGACACCAATATTACAACAGAGGTTAACAGCTTTATGACCTTACATTTTAAAAGAATTGTAAAATTCAAACTAAAATAAGTAGATATGATTTTAGAGGAAACAAATGCTGTCTTGTCATATTTGGTGAATATTTATCAAACATTTGCATTTGGGTTTTTCTATCATACGCATAGATCCTGCTTTATATTCATGTGCATGTATTATACCATACCATTAATTTCTTATCCTCTTGGAAATGAGAATCCACAAACATCTTTCCTACAGCGTAAGGGAGTGCATTTTCAATATAATTTACACATCTGTCCCAGCGTGGAGCCAAAGAATTTGTTCCTAAAAGAACCTGTAAAATAATAAATGTCGTAAAGCTTCAGAATGTCATCAAATTCAAGAGATGGAAGGAAGAAATATATCAGGAGGCTCTTTGTGATAGAATATAAATAGAGGATGCGGAAAACATACTTGATAAATGTTTATACTTGAGAATTAGTTCCTAGGAAGCTCTCCCTGGTCGTGGTATGGAGCAGACATTGTTTATAACTTAAAGAGGTTTTCCTATCAAGAGTATTTAGGGCATATCTACAGGAGACAAAGTGATACACAGGCAGCTAATAGTAAGTTTTCAATTTTACTCCCATTGCTTTATTTTTATCAGGAATGCACAGTAGTTCTCTATAATGCCTTATATGATAAAGTGAGTGACAGAGAGTTAGGGAGCAGTGTTTTCCCTATGTGCTGTCTATAGGAGACATCATAGCAGCTAGTCTCCAAAGACTAGCTCAGTGAGAGCTGAGGATTAGAAATAGAGTCTACAGAGGAGAATACTGCTAATAATGCAGAGTGCAAGTCATATAAAGACCAGAAATCATGTTACTCCTCATGTACACAGGGATAATAGTTTTATCTTAATACCGCTTTCAGAAGTTTGGGTATGCTTTAGGACCACTGAGACACCTTAACTTGTAACCTTGATTAAAGTCTTTGGTCATGAGCCAATATAATGTTATAACTTGTTTTAAAGGGGTTTTATGGGTCAAAAATATTGCTGATTTATCCAAAGGATCAGTCATCAATATCAGATCAGCAGGGGACAAATAACACTTCCATTGATCAGCTTTTCTGATACACAAAGAATGGAACAGGAAGCAGACAGCTCCATTCTCTGTCTAGTGGTCAGACCAGGTCAGTGCAGATTGGCTCCCAGTCCTCAATATTTTTAGCCTGGAAAGTATCTTTAAGGTCTAGAAAACCATTTACCTTAAAAAGCATAATGAAGTTACGAGGATATCTACTCACATGTAAAATGTCCTGTCATAATACAAGACTACTTAAAGGGGTATTCCCATGAACATAACTATTTTTTATATTTGTAGATAATTAAAAGTTAAACATTTTTGCAAATATAAGTAATTTAACATTTTGCAGAGTTTTACAGATTTTCTCTAAATATCTTGTGGCCACAAACTGTTGTCTTGACCAGTTGCCAATGGATACGACCATCAATGCAGGATCTTTCTAAGGTCAGAAAATCAGCCATGATTTCCTTATTGTGGCCGGGATATCTTCTCATAGATGTAGTGCCCCTGCCTGATAACCCAGCTACAATAAGAAAATCATAGCTGGGTTCCTGATAAGTCCCAGACCATACAAAGTTTTTTGAATTTGTGGTCGTATCCATTGGCAACCGATCAAGACAATAGACTGTCATCACTAAGATAGAGAAAATCTTTAAAATGTTGCAGAATTTATAACTACTTATATTTGCAAACATGTTTAACTTTTAATTATCTACAAATATAGATATGGTTATGTTCATAGGAATACCCCTTTAAGGAATATAGACAAAAAGGTCACTTTAGTGTTTGGTCACAGTGGTTGTGAAGGCAGGATAAAGAACTAGTATTGAATATTTCTTTGTCCAACTTTAGATGCAAAGAATAAGTAAATAAAAAAAATTCAGCCTGTTAGTTTTAATGAAATTACCCCAACATGGTTATTATTTTCACATCTTTTATACGATATTAAACATCTAAAAAGCCTAAAGAGAAGTAAATGAGTCTCACAGCAAACTTGGTGAAGGTGCTTTCTAATGTGAAGATGAAGACAAATTCTAAAGGATAAATAGATAATGCATTTTCTTACCCGTATAAATTCCAGTTGTCTATACTGAAAACGTCTACTTAGGTTTGAAATTCTCGAATACACTAATTTCCATATCAGGTAATTTGCAACAGTCCTACAAAAATAGCAGTTATGAGTTATATGTGTATTTAGTAAAATTCACATGTATTACAATACTGATCATTTCAAGGAGCCAAAGCCAGAAGTGAATCTTCAATACCTTTTGGGAGATATCCTATATTTCTCATTGCTTTTGAAGCCACTCTTGGCTTTGGCTCAAAAAACTACAGTAAAATCTGCAACAAAAAACAGCTTTTCCACAACATGGGGCCTCATCCTCAAGTTTATTTTTGGATTTTTGGATCAATATACAGCGTTGTGATTGGTATTCATTGAAGAGGCCGCAGCACTCACCTGAATGCTGCGGTCTCTTCATGCAGCTGATCTGTTGAGGTCTCCAGTGTGGGACCTCACCAATATGATATTCATGATCTATCTCATCAATACTACAAACCCTGAAAACCCCTTTAACTTATTCACTAAAAGAAAAAAAATTAACAATTGCCTTCATAATATTAAGCTTGTATCATGTCTTTAATTGCTAAAGTTGAAATCCTTATTGAAAATCATAGAGTTTAACAAATTACAACATTATTTACACAAAAGTTAAAACTTGGCAGTCACTTTCCATACTGGTTCAACTCTTCCAGCTATTGTTCACCCTTGAACATCATTTTGTTATTAAAATCTAAATAGGTCCAAGATGATGAATAGCCCTGTGTCTTTTTAGGGGTCAGGGCTAAGCTTTTGCAGCACTAAGCTACAAATCAGGCATAGAGGGAATATGTCATCAGAAAATGGCCTATTGTTTAAATCAACCTTTAATGTTAAACATATTTTGTTGATTTTTAAAATGTTCTGCTTCATATTCTATGTTACCAACTGAACCTCTTAATAGACTGAGACTTCCTGTTCTGTAGAGATCACTGTCTAGTAGTTATTTTATCATTATCACAGTCAAGAATACAATGCAAGGTAATGTCCATATACAGTAGCCATCACTGGATATTTTCAGCCATCTGTGGGCCAAAAAATACCAGTGTTTGGCATAATCAGCATCTTTTAGCCAATCAGCCAACCTGCACACTCTCTGTGGTTCTCATTTCTTGTTTAACAACTAAAATACCCATCTGATCAGAGAGTTTTGTTGTTAATTGTTGACTACTAACATTGCCATCTTTTCAGACGTGGTGATAGATTATAATGTCAGGTACACTGAACTATTATGTGAAACAGCACAAAAATATTGGGGCAGATTTATTAAAACTGTCTAAAAGCAAAATTGTTTTAGTTGCCTGTAACAACAAATCACAGCACAATTTTAATTCTGTATTCTGCTCCTGAAAAACTAAAGCTGGATTGTGATTGGCTGATATGAGCAACTAAGATAGTTTCTTTTAGGCAATTTAATAAATCGGCCCGATAGTGCTTTTTTAATGATAGAATATTTTACTATAATAGCTTTTAAATCCATTGTGCTCATTTTATCCTTTACTGACTTACAGTTTTGGGCTGTTTTTTTTGTTTTTAAAGGTAAATTGTCAAAAAAGTACTTAGAAATTGGGAGAATTTAACTTTTTCTATTTCTTAAAATTTTTATTGATGAAATTCACAGTAAAATAAGATATTAAAATGTGTCCAGGAGAAAAGGCATCAAACTCACATTGTCCATTTACTAAGGCAGGGGATTAAAACTCAGGACCATGCACAGTACTGCATATTTACAATGCATGGTCTTTAACAGGTTCAATGAAAACTGATATTAAATGATTTTATTACTTTTTATATACAGAACTGACTGATACTCTGGCAGGTCATTTGTTCAGATCTTACTGCTATTAATAATTTTAACTATATATTTATAAAGCTAGGCTTGGCTGTAGTAAGAACAATGATCTTTTTGATAGAACATTCTTTACACACCCTATTAAGAAACCATGGTGTAAATGCTAAAGAAATATAAAAACTGTAATCGAAAAATTAGGTAATTATAAAAAAAAATTATACAATTAATAATACAGTAAAATGTGTCCCTATTATATCTTTCCTCCACAAAAATTACCAGGAAAAAATATTAGCATATATGCAATATTTTCCATAAAAGTAAATTTATGTATTTTTATACACTAACTAAAACATTGTATACAACATAATCAAGGAACAGCAAAAAATGACTAAATTGTGTAAAACATAATCAAGGAAAATAAAAAAATTACTATAAAAGACAATCTTTGATCTGCTGATAGATTGGAATAATAAATGGAAAGGAATTCAAATTTCTCCTTCAGTTCTGTATTTTATCATCCCACTGCTCTGACATCACCAAATAATTGGTGACATTGGACCATGGGGCACTAACAGCATCAGGGGTGTGTTTTCAATTAATACAGTGGTGCTCGGGGGTCAAAGGTAAATTGCTGCAGAATATGTTGGTGCTATATAAATAAAATGTATTATTATTATTATCCACAGTGCTCCAAGTACCTAATTTGCATATTGAATAAAACATATTTTTCTTGGCATCCATGGGGCTGTAAAAACAACAAATTGGGCTAATCATAAAAATATAGAAAAAGTATGGAACTGAAATACAATTAATAGGCAAAGAAATTCCACACAGAAAAAATTATAATAAAAAATCTACAATTTATTAAATCCAAAAAATTAGCAAAGCCAGTTTTGGCGAAACGCGCGTTGGGGTTCGTTTCACAAGTGGTACGTGGTGAAGTTACTAAATCCTTTGGTGATACATTTAGGGTCTATTTATTTACAGGTATACACTGGGACTATTTACCTATGCCCTCTATTTTCATTATGCCACTATGGTTTAGAATGTTTTTTGCTTTTTGAAAATATGCTTGTAATTACTTCTATACTTTTTCTATCTTCTTTGGAGTAGTTTTTGCTCTGAATTACAGCAGGTACTTATGTTTTTGAGGCTTGGTATTTATTGCAATTTTACATCTTTTTGACACAATTGTTAGTATTATGGGTGGTATTTTTAACCCTTTGTAATAATTGAATATGTACCTCTGCCACTATGTTATGACTTAATGTAGATATATTTCTTCACTCCCTCTATATTTATGTATTGTCTTTATTATTTTTTGGATTTAATAAATTTTAGATTTTTTATCATAATTTTTTCTGTGTGGAATTTCTTTGCTTATTAATCCATGGGGCTATGTAACATACCAAAGATAAAATTTTCATTAACATTATCACATCTACAGCACTATGGTGGCAGTTTAAAATGGATGAGGAGGAGATACACTCTCTTTAAAGAGGACCTTTCACCACCTTCACAACTACAATTCTTTGCAGCCTTTATAAGGCTCATCTCCACTGATTCCAGCACAGATGGATTTTTTTCAACAACCAATAGGCCGATTAGGCTCTCTACTGTCAGATGGTTGGTCCTGGGATCTCTGGTCCAGACTAGGTATATTGGGTACTGAAACTAACAGAAATGGGTGCAAAGAGTTAGAGATGGTGGAAAGTCCTCTTTACATTTACCACATGCTCTATTCTTTACTGATTTCTTGTGGAAATTGATTCTACATCATCCCTTAGAAAGAAAGATTTAATTTTTTTGCCAAGCCACTTGCATTTCACTTCCAAAAGTGAAGAATTGGGAAAGCTCGCACCAAATTACTGCTCCAGGATGGGAGGTGGGTATGGTGGTGTTAATGCCCATTTACAAGGGGACCTGTTTTTGATTATTGTTTTGCATCTGTGCCTGTTGTAAATTTGGAAATCTTTGTGTCCAATTATATAAATCTAAGTGCATTTTTATCTTGCCATGAATCTCCTAGGTGTAGTGCATACTGCTATCCTGTACTGTAGTATCTTTCGATTATTCAATCCAATGCCTCTGTGTCCCATAAATCAACAGGAAGATACGTCACATTTTCTCATTTGAGATCACTAGATGAATGACATATAAAAAAACAAAACAAATAGGTGTCATTAATTTTCATTAATTTTTGCAGCATAGATCGTGGTATAGAACTGTCTGCAGATTCGTCAAAGCCCATATTTTCCCTAACACAGAGGAAAACTGACTACATGAAATATCTGTTTAGATTCTCTTAAGTGGCAGTGGCCATAAGAAGGTACACGTCTAAAAATAGAAATCGTTTATTCCCAGAATTACTTGGCAAACACTATGTTTAACTGTGAAAATATGTTTACGGCAGCAGCATGAGCTCACAAAAAAGGATCCAGGGTAAGAGGCAGCAGTTTGCGATATTTTATTGTGCTGCATCCGCTGGATGGCCAGAGCAACATACATTATTAAGGGAAATAATTCAACTCTTCACAGGAATTCCTTTAATCCTAAATGAAATGTCTTGCTTTGCTGTGAAACATGTCGAGTTGACATCTGATGAGATTGTGGATTTCTATTAATCTCCAGCTACTGCTAAGTGTCCTATATACAGCGCCTCTTAGAGCTGTCACAAGTCACCAATCATAAATTGTTCCTGGGAAGTAGGCTTTTGCTTATAAAAATGAGTTTCATTTTGGTCTGGCATTTTATTACTATTTAATAGTTTGTATTTGTCAAAACTAAAAAGGAATCTTATTATCAGTCAACTCCAGTTTGCCCTGGGCTGTGGTATTAGAAAAGTATTTTGTTGCTAAGAAATGGCAGAAAATAGTAATATATGTAATAGTAGGTGTCATGGGAGTAAAATCACAATGATCCATAAAAATTAGAAAAAAACTCAAAGACAAAAAGAAATAATGCAATAAAATATAGCACATCAATTATGACTAAAATACAACAAGGATTGTGAGATTTTGACAATTTAGTTCATGGACCCCCTTGGGCATAAAATTTGGTGCAGCCCCCCAAACACACACACACACCCGAGTAACAGTCATGTTGTACGTAGCTAACTTAAGCCAAACATACATAGTTAAATATTGGTCAGCATATCCAACTAATGTTCTCTAAAAAATGTGTATGAGTGCTGCTTCAAATTATAGGCATCTAGCAGCAATTTATCCAGGTCTCACTAGTGGATTAAAAATTCATACTCAGCCATTTAATTTCTCTGGGGCATTTTGATGGGGCATTCAAGCTGCAAATTTTAAAGAGGACCTTTCACCATCTCCACCAACAACAATTCTATGCATCCTGCAATACATGCCATTTCACTGGTCCTGATGCAGTTTTTTCTCTAGCCCCTACCTTTCCTGAGCAGCTACCCAATATGCTAATTTGGCTCTCTACTGTCAGGTGGGTGGTCCTGGACTGGAGCCGACAGCCCAAGTCCGCCAGTCTGACAGCAGATATCCTAATTAGCCTATTTAGTTCTGAAACTAATGGCACCAATTGCACAGAAAGGGGGGGAGCTAGAGAAAAAATTGCAACTGCGCCAGAATTAGTGGAGTGTAACCTATTGAAGGATGCATAGAGTTGGAGTTGGTGGAGGTGGTGAAAGGTACTCTTTAACACAGAAATCTTCATCAGTCTTAGTTTCTTTTACTTTAGTATGAGTTATTGTGATTTTTAGGTATGCCGCCACCATACAGGAAAATGGAAGTAATACCTTTTGTCTTCTTTGTCTATAATTTGAAACAGATCTTTAAAATACTGTGGCACTCGGACAATGACTTCCTCTGAAGAATCGATATCTTTTAGTTCAGGGTACATCTTGAAATCAATGACTTTCTTCAAGTAAGTTAACCAGTCAAACTGTGAAAATACAAGGATCACAATAAAATGGTTTCCCATTGCTTACACAAAACACTGCCCTTCAGCAAGTTAAAAAATCTAAAACTTTTTCATACATACCCTGTCCCCTGTTCATGACACCAATCTTAAAATGTTTGTCCAGCAGGTAAAACTTTTTCCAAATGTCTGAGAATGAATTTAAAGAATCTTCTGGTATCTCTTGACAAACATAAAATACCACTGAGTCAGCTACTGACTAAGGTGGATGACCCAGAAGTAAAGGTTGGTGGGGTTGAAAAACTGGCATGAATTATAATATGTCAGGTGCCCCCACCCTGGCCTGCCCCGCCCCTCCCACTTCTCCCAAACATCCACCCTCTGGTGTAGAGGGATTGATAAATTCCCCCCACTATATTTAACCTAGAAATAAATAAATTAAGTAACCTACCTGTGGGATGACAGTACTCAGTTCTGAGATGTTCATTTTATTATACATAGATTCCATAGTTCTATTGTCATGGGGTACAATAATCTAAAAAAAAAAACTTAAACAAATTAGGGAAAATATTCTCTTGTTTTCAGATGTTGCTATCCTGACACCATATGAGATGTAATGCAATTTAGCATATCTTAATGAAAAATAAAAGCAAATAAAAGCAAAACATAAATAGCCATTAACAAAATTCTATAATATAGCTAATCTATAATCATCAACATTGATATGCAATATTAAAAGCACTTGAGTAGATATATTTGTATACTGGAGGCCATATCATCACTTTCAGGTCAAGACTGAACAGGATAAAAGGTGGGATTATGTACAGCTAATTCTTTGCCTTAGAAATCACTTCATATTCTTGACCTTCGGTTCTTTAACAAATTTCCAGATCTATTCCAAACGGAATTTATTGATCTGTATACTAAAGTGGATCATAAATACATTGATAATTTATCTAAATTAGATATGTTTGCTCTTAAAGGAAACCTGTCAGGGTTTTTTCCACCAAAACTGGCCCCATCATGTGCAGGATAAAGTAATTCCCTTCCCATTGCTTCTCCATTGTAACATTTCTGTTAAAGCAAAGTGAAGTTATTAATGTTTGACAGCATAAAAAGTCATATGTAAATTACCCTAAGTAGTCACAGGGGGTAGGGAAGCAGCTTCAGCCTAGTCACATGGTCTGCTTGCTAATCATACCTCTTGGGTGTGACTGACATCTACCTCACAGTCCTCTTACTCCCTAACGTCACAAGGGAGATGTCAATCACGACAGGAGGTGTGCAAGAGGCCAGAATGACTAGGCTGATGCACCTCCCCACCCACGTGAATACTTAGGATAATTTGCATCTGACTTCTTGTGCTTTCAAACATTTATAATTTCACTTTGCTGCAACAGAAAGATTACAGAGGGGCACCAATGGTTTTCCGCCTCAGATTCCTCTCCACTTTCCGGCTCTGTGCATCCCGAGGTGGAAAGTTGAAGCATGTTTACTCATTGAATAGCCCTAGACAAAATGGGGAAAATCAGCAGTAGTCTTGCACCATGGTTCTGCAGCCAAATCAGTCGGGGTTTAGATGCTTGGAGCTAGGTCTTTTACTGTTCTGTTGAAACATATAAAATAAAGTTCTACATTTTTAACCTGACTTAGTAGAATGCCGGTCCATGCTTTTGGATTCATTACAATATAGTAGTCTTACATTACCAGAAGTTTTGTAAAGGATTTGTCCTCTCCTGTCCATCACTCCTGTCCATATATTTTACCCTACTACAGTATACATCATAAAGTCCGCTCTTCTATGTGTCCTTGCCCTGAACGATTTCTCTTACTTAGCTGTCCATTCAGTTTAATGGACATCATAGAATGCTACAACATGGAGGCACTTGTGTGGTTGAAATTACCAGGGGTCATGGGTTCTAGCAGTCAGACTCTCAGCAATGAATTCAGTATCAGTTGACTGACAAAAGGAAACTTTACAAGCCATGTAATACCTGTGAATGTCTGCAAATAATACTGATAGTATCGAGTATACAAAATATCTTCATGACCTTGAAGATTAATGATAACGTTTTACTTGCTAGGATATATTGTTATTTTAGAACAATAAATTATGTTCCTGATAATATAATATATTTGTATGCTTTTTCAATTTATTTGTATTGAATTTACAATAAATTCCGAATAAATTTCTAATTTCATCATATTCTTGAATATTTATTGCATGCTATGAAAATCAATGGAAGCAACTCAGGTCTAATCCTATCACCAACTGCCAAATAACATTGTCTGTTAGTGATCTGTTATTCCAATGCTATTGTTCCCAGCACCAGAATTTGTTTATTTAGCTATAGAGAACCTCCTCTGTCAATTTTAATGGTCTGTCGGAGATATTGGCAAGCTCCGTGGGATCAAATCATTCAATCACAAGTACTGGAAAATACTTTTTATGACATGGTTTGTCTGAGTACAAAAAATCTGTATTCAATTGCAGTTCTAAAAAGTTTTATTTGTTTTAAAGTTATTTACATGTATAGTCCATGTTTTAGTGCCCTGTCCCTAAAGTAATCCACATAAATAACATTACAGAAACTAGGGGAAACATGATGTATAACAATGTAAGGCAGAGTTGAGATCATGTCTATGATATCCACTTTAGCTTGTATGAGATACGTTCCTGACCTACATGCTACATGCATGTCTATACAGTTCCATTAACTTGATGGATGCCAAAAAAGTGTTCTTTGGGACTTTGTTGGGCCAATATAACTTAATATACTGCAAACAACAACATAGGAGCATTCCATACATTATTCAGTGTTTTGGTAGAATTTAATTATGATCCCCAAATGAGGGACCTTATTGTCTGTGAACTTCCCCTTTGGGCCTAATGACATTGTCCACCTGGGAAGACAGTTAAACTCAATACTCTATAGCATGCATGAAACCTTCTAAATGACCCCCCAACAATCTTTTTATTTTATAGGAAAAGGCCTTACCATTCAAAGTAGGTTTCATCCACTGGGAATGGTGCCTTTTTGGCATCGCCTCCAATCAGAATTGCAATAGCTTCTAATGCATACATACATTTAAATGACTATGGTCAAACACAGAAAGCTTCTTTGTAGAACAAACAAATACATTAAGAATGGTGCTATGTATAGAAAGAGCATCCTGCTCAGACAAAGGAGTGCATACATTATCCTAGTCAGACAAGGAAATGTTATCTGACATTTTTTACTGTGTGCAGTGAGAAAGAGCATGTGCGGAGGAAGAGTAAGATACTGTATACAAAGGACTATCTTGCATCCATTATATAGTGATCGGCTAAAGTAGTACCAAAGTGTGAGTAGAATTATATTTCAATATATACTTTCATATATAATTTACCACCAGTAAAATAGTATACAGCACAGTATTAGCTTTTTAACATTGAAGCCTATGGCTGACAGATGTCACTGTCTCCACCAGAGATAAAAGTTATAAAATAAAGATAAAATAAAGATAAAAGTAATTGTTCTCAATGTATATATCAAATGGAACCTATTACAGTCATGTGAACAGGGTCTAACCGATCAAGGTCACATAATACATTATCATATAATATAGAAAAAGAACCTTGCAAAGAGTACACGGTTCTTTTTCTCTAATTAACTGGGTTTGGACCCTACTTCTAGCACTGTATGATAAAACAAGGTGCTGGTCATTGAATCACAAATGGCCAACCTACAAATGTGTCCACCCTAGCTAAAATATCTCATGAAACTAATTTAATACAATATTGCAACATACTTGAAAAGCCTTTCCACACTGCAATTCACAACAATACCATTGGGTTGCCATACATAGACATAATATGGACATCTTGTGACAGAGTACCATGAAATTATGTTAAAGTAATTGTCATCTTAGAATATTTAGAGTCGAGAAGAAAGGTAAAGAATGACACATCTGTAAATATTGAGAAACCCATTGTCCACAGGGTTACATTACAACTTAGCAAAAGTAGGACATCATATTAACAGTAAATTTGTCTATATAGACCGGTTTATCACTCAGCTCCATCCAAGACATCCTAATTCTAATCCACCTCAGCTAGGACATTCATAATAGCATACTAGTGTGATTATTATGATTTTAAAATGGGCTATTACATTTGGAAATGCATCATTTTGTCTTATCTTAACAAATTATATGTGGAGCTGTGACTTCAACATGATTTTCTCCTGAAGCATGAAAGCTCAGGGTAATTGGGAATTACTTTTACAACCATAAGCAGAACATAAGAACGCACTTACAGGCATATAATGTATGATTTAATTCCTGTGACGGAGGAGATACACTTAGCTCGATCCATTTTTACTGAATGACCTCTAAGTAATGTCTTTTTCCAGTGTCCTCAGCAGAATAGCTTTTCACATTGAATCAGCATCTTCCAGAATGTGTCTTAATGACTTGTAATCCCAGTTAATGAAATGTGGAAGAGTGGTGCCGGTATTGGTGAATTATTATTATTATTATTATTATTATTATTATTATTTCAACATGATTTGCAATCGTAATGTGTATTATGGCAATTATAAGTTAGTAACATGGCAATGGATTGAGTAAGAAGGGATATCAAAGTGGCTCAGTGGTTAAGAGTATCACTGAGACTAATCATATATCTCTATATACTTTACAGTAATCCTCTGTGTGTACACATGGGCTCTTTCTACCACTTCAGTAAAACAATTTTACAACGATTGACACAGTATGAAATTGGCCTTATCTACTGTGTATGGCTGTGTGCCACAGGATAAAAGACTAATGTAACTGATATTATATTATATTTAGTTCTGCAAAATAGGTTGGTACCATGTAAATAATGAATAATTTCTAAAATAGATCAGTTCCAAAAATATTAGACAACAAGTTTTCCTTACTTTGTAATAATTCAAACTTCAGGTCACATTGTGTATGTGACACTCCCTGTATATAGTGGAGAAGCAATGGAAATGTACTTTTAGATGCTCCTATTGGTATAAGAAGCAGAACTGGTTCACAGTAGCGCTGTATCAATGTGTGGAAGTTGGTCCATGTAGCTTTACTAAAGACTTATTTATATGGTTTGGAGAGATAATATAAGGAATATGAGAAGTAGTTTTGTTATACATAGGAGGCCATAGGGCAAAGTGCTGGGACCACTAGTGATCATGAGAATGAGGGCCTGTATCCCCAGTTTAGATAGAGAGATGGTCATGCATTCAGTCTTTATCAATCTGAAAGAGACAGCTGGATACAGTGCTTGGTTATCTGCCATGTAAAAGCTGGACCTTACTTTCACCAACAGCAGACACCAAGGGACAATGGGCCTGCCTCTATACATATTCTCAAATTCTGTTAACATCATCAAGACTTCAATACTAATTGTTTACATCCAAAATAAGTTTGTCATGTATGATATGACACTGCTGCTGGGGAAGGGACATCTACCACTATTTTTGCCCATGAGCTTCCACCATTTTTAGTGGGAGAAGTAGAGCTTTTTCCATAACTAGAACCTACTGATCAAATGAGTTTTCCCACGAACATAACCATATTTAAATGTTAAACATTTTTGAAAATATAAAAA
Organism: Leptodactylus fallax; assembly: GCA_947044405.1. NCBI lineage: Eukaryota > Metazoa > Chordata > Amphibia > Anura > Leptodactylidae > Leptodactylus > Leptodactylus fallax. The sequence continues at coordinate 1,647,480 of CAMRHE010000073.1, read as the reverse complement.
AATAAAAATTTGGCAGGAACTTTCTATGGTCTGGTATCTGTTAGAATCTTTAACCCCTTCCTGCTGCAGGCATTTTTCAATTTTCAATTATTGTTTTTGACTCCCTGCCTTCCAAAGCCCATAACTTTTTTTATTTTTACATTCATAAAGCCATATGAGGTCTTACTGTTTGAAGGACAAATTCTTCTTCATAGTGATACAGTATAAAATTCTGTACAATGTGTTGGAAAGCTATTAAAAAATTCAGAATAGGGTGGAATTGGAGAAAAACTGCATTTATGCGACTTTCTAAGGGGTTTCACATTTTGGGTGTTCACTGTGCACCCAAAATGACATGTCACCTGTATTCTATGGCCTGGTAAGATTCTGGGGATAACAAATTTATATAGTTTTAATTACACTTTAACGCCTTAAAAAAATCCAAAACTTTGCAAAAAACAAACTTCTCTAAGAGTTGCTGTATTCTGACACCCGTTACTTTTTTATATTTCCATGTACAGCAATGCGCAAGGTGTCTTTATTTTGCGGGCCAGGTGTACTTTTTAGTTATACCATTTTGGAGAATGTCTATTGTTTTGATCACTTTTTATTAAAATTTTTATCAGAGGCGAAACAGCAAATAAACAGCAGTTCAGCTCTTTTGATTTTTTTTTTCCCGCTATGGCATTCACCATACAGGAAAAATATTTTTATAAGTTTGTAAACCAGGCATTTTTGGACACAAATTGCCTATGTAGGCGATCTAATGTTTATTTGTTTCACAGTATTTTTTAACTTTTATATGTGTTCTATGGAAAAGGGGTCCAGATGCAGGTAGAAAAGAGGAGGCAGATGAGCTCTGGTCCAGAATAAATGTAGTCTTTAATCCAATTGAATAAAACACATGACGCGTTTCAGGACAAGCCATTTTTCAAGTGTGCATAAAAACATAGCATGGGTAGCATAGCATATATATACTTTACAAAAATAAAAAAATGGGACAAAAATGGGCAGTAGCCATGCCCCCTCATGTGTGGGGGCGTGATTAATGGGTCTAAACTAAATAAAGAGAGAAAAAAAAAGGGCAAAAAGGGGCTGTAGCCACGCCCCCTTTTACACTATTAGCGCTCTGCGCTGTTTTTTCTTTTAATTTCTTTCTACACTATGGAAAAGGGGGTGATTCAAAGTATACATTCTTTTTATTTCTTTATGTGTATATTTTTTTACCAGGGGGTCTTATCACTAATGCATTGCGATGCATTGCAAAATATTGCTACTTCTATTGCAGGCTGCAGATCTGGTGTTAATAGATAGTGAGATAACAGATAAATAAATCAATAGACAGATCAATTGAGACTGTAGATAGATAGATATACATACAGAAAGACAGGTAGGTAGGTAGATAGATAGATAGATAGATAGATAGATAGATAGATAGATAGATAGATAGATAGATTTTTACTACAGTAGTTCTTACCTGAGCAATTTTAGTTTCCAGATCAACCAATGCCTTCATGTCAGATTCTGCTCGAGTCTTATTAGCACCAAGAAAAACTGCCATGTCAACCATGAAGTTAAATAAAGCATCTCTATACTGTGGAAAAAAGTAAAGAGTGTTATACTGTGAACTAGAATCCTGAAAATAAATTGATATTTTAAAATTTCATGTTCAGGGTTACATTTAAAATATCTAACTAAAATAGGTATACTATAAAATTAGGATAAAATGTCATACTAAAGTAGGTGAATATAAAACGCTGCAAAATGCAAATTATTTCAAAAATAACATTAACATACTTTATTTTTGTCAATTACCAAAATGCACAGTGAATGAACAAAAGAAAAAGCTTCTGTGGATATAGGCTTGCTCAAATCCTTCTGTCTCTTCAAGTAATCCCAGACAGACTTGATGCTGTTGAGATCAGGGCTCGGTGGGGTTCATATCATCCATTCAAGGCCTCCTCTTCCGCAGGTTGGTCACAGCAAATATTGATAGGATATAGATATATTGCTTTGCTCATTCACTTCATTTGGATAATTGACATAAATAAACTTTTAACCCTTCTATGCTTGAAAGCATTCTTACTTTACAGCATTTTTTTCACACCTGGCACATCACAAAGTTTGCAAGTTTGTAAATTCAGTGATTTGATCTCAGTGGAAATAAGCCACTAGAACAATGGTGTCTGACGGTAGCTTACTCCTTTCTCCCCATTCAGAATATATGTACTATATGACGGTCCAAGCCAAGCAAGTACCATGCGTGTCATGGGTATTTAGGCAGAATAACTGTTGATAGTAGTATCTTCTTATGTGATGAAGGTGCCTTTCAGTCCCCTAAATTGCAATGTCCATTTGTACAAGTCTGGAATAACTGGCAACAATAAGCAATGAGTTATATGAGCTATCCTTTCCTGTGTGCTTACTTTAGTACAGTATAATTTCTTTTCGTTTGATAGTATTGACTAAGGCATAAAACACTTTTATCTTTTTCTTTTAGCCGAGACTATTTGTCAGCTACGTAGGCGATTTGAATGACTCATGCTAAGCTACAATGAACAGATGAAATCAGATAAAACTACTGGTGATTTATGCAATCATGAGGTTTCATGGCTTCCACTGATTACAATGGCTGGAAGTGAAGAAGGCGTCCGCCAACATTAATCTTTACCTCTATCAAATGAACCACGTTTCAAATGGCAGACAAATTGCACTATATAAAGTGATAAGATTTCTATTTTTCTTATTTTGTTCAACCTGGAATGTCTCATTGTTTGTGCTGCCGCTCGCGCTTTCTTATTCATTTAAAGAAAAAGCCTCACACAATAGGCTTCCGCCCAAACGTGATCACAGGGGATTATAAATATGACAGCATGATTTATTGGCTTTTCCTTAGTAAACGTCGCCATTTTATCCTTGTATAGTATGATGAGGGTGTAATGGTGTACAATGTATGTGCAAACATACCGTATGAATAGTTTGGGAAAGTTACACTATCATACTTTCTGTAAAAAAAAAAAAAAATCCTTTAAAAAAAAAAAAAAGTGATGTGCTTCCGTATGATAAAAGCAAGATAAGAAGATTATGAGAAACAAGGCTACTGAAAAGCTGGATAAAAGTTTTCTTGAGTTACCAGCAGAAAAATATTTTGCCCAACCTTGGACATACACTATATTGGGAAAAGTATTGGGACATAGTTCTCGATCATTGAATTTAGGTGTTTCATTTAGCAGTCTGCTATTTCAAATATCTGTGAAAGAATGGCTTGTATCCATGCGTAGTTCCCGTACCTATCTCTAGTTCCTGTGAGGATGATGTCACTAAAGGCCCTTGAAGGTCCATATAAATCTGCACCAACTGCTGCTGATTACATTTGGGAAGGTAATGGGGTCATGGTGACCTGGCTGTGAGAGAGGGGTAAACTATAGTCAGTATGTGAGAGAGGGAGGCTATAGGGAGCAAATTATGTGAAAAGCAGAGGAGGACCAGGTAGGCATTTTGGCAGAAGAGGTTGGGCAGATGAATAGGGGGCAGAACTCTGAGGTCATATGGTAGCTCTCAATAGTATCTGTAGGCAGCAAAGAGAGACCTCCTTGTTTGCACAGCAACCCATGCTAGACACTCTGCTCATGTGACTCTGATCACACTCTGATTGTGCGACTTATTGAAGATGGTGAAAAGTAAGGTAAGGAAAGACACTGCATTACTACTGAGGGTATGGTCTTTCAGATAATCTAACAAGCAAAACAAAATTCACCAGCAGCTTTATGGCATGGGATTCCATGCTTGAGCAGCTGCATGCAAGACATATATCACCAAGCATCAGATGGAGCGGTGTAACAAACACCACCCCTGGACGTTGGCAAGGTAGTGGCAATGTGTTCTGTGGAGTGACAAATAACACTTCCCTATCTGGCAGTGTGATGGACAAGCCTGTATTTGGCAGATTTTTAGTGTGTGCATATGAGGAATAACACTATTTCCTGCCATTGTATGACATTTTTTGCATTTTAGCAGTTTTACTCTCTGTTGGCTCTGTCAGAGAGTATGTCAGAGCTGCAGGGTGGAGACTAGCTGCTATGATGTTTCTTGTAGACAGGACACAGAAAGTAAGGGAGAATCTGCACCATAACTTTCACTCAGAAGCATCATCAGTATGATATAGGACATTATAGAGAACTACTGACCAGTATTGATGCACATAAAGGAGATGAGGTGAGATACAAAGCTCATAGGTATCTGCAGCAATCTCTGTCTATCTTACCTTGCCTTATATTATTGCTCACTCTTATTCTCTCCACAGACTTCAACTGTTAACTGTACTTTGGAGCTTGATTCACAGACAAGATAGAGACCATTTTAGTCTCCAAACACACATTATCTGTTTTTTTTTTTGTTTTTTTAAATAAAGAAGTTCCAACAATACTGCACTTCTTGTAACATTTAAAAGATGGCTCCTTGACATGGGTAAGATTTACCTAGGAGTCGTGTGATGTAAGTTTCTCTATGTCTGTATCCAGGTCAATTTTGCTTAAGCTTTTTTTTCTGCAGTTGAAGCCTAGTTATACTTTACTGCAGTTTTGCTGATTTTGTGCTTATGTACTCAGATCGACACACATTTAGTAAATAAAATATTTGGATATATGAAAAGTAAAAGTGCAGTGAATTTACTTGCAATATAGTAATATTAAATTTTACTTTTGCTCTGTCTATACAAAACTATGTTCATATACAAAAACCCTGAAGGTTTCAGAAAGATAAAACATTATAGATTAAATCATGTGTGATGTGTCTGCCGTGTTGTTTCAAGGCTCAAAGAAATCGAATCAGTTCATTTGGTGCTAAACAGACCAGAAAGGGTTGATGGGACTTTCGCTTGTGAGAGACGGAGTGACCTTGCATTGTGTTTTTGATAGGATATACAGCTAGATCAATAACTGGCATCAATAGAATCAGCACTGAGGGGAGCTCATCTAAGTCAGTGCCTGCAGATGTCACACAACAGTACTACAGCGCTTCATGTGAACAGCGGAAGATGATTTTGGAAATCATGAAATGAAGTCTTCTAATTGTACAGTAAATAAACCATTTTATAGGGTGAGTAAAAAGACATAGAAGACAAACCATATATGATACTTTTCATTCATGGAGGGTCAGTATGCCATAAAATAAATAGTTTTCCTCTATCAAGGACTATGATGTTGTATATAGCGCCATCAACTGTTACTTGTGTGTAGTGCAAACACTTAGAGGCACTTAAAGACACTTAGCTTTAGCAACCACGGTATAGCTTTCCACCAATGACATTATACATTACAGTACATTTATCTGCCTCACTGTGTGGTAGTTTCACAAAACAGAGTGTTGCCCGGTAGCATAGGGTCATGGGGAAAAATATACTAAGACTAGCATGTCATATGCCAGTTTTAAACCAAATTATGTTGAGGCACATCTTTGACTGTCCATGAACCAGAAATTGAAATCTATTGTCAAAGCTGTAGCTAGGCTTTCCACAGAATAACTCCATTGAAAGGGACGGATCTCCATGCAGAAATGATTAAATATTGTTTCTGGTCACAAGGCAGGGAGCTGTGTCGGGGGAAATATCGGATACTAACTCACAGGATATTATGGCTTCCAAATGAATCAGCACTAAGTACAAGCCTGAGGGACCAGAGCACAAAGTGTAAGGAACTGTTCACATGTTACTACTACAAGGCAAAACACAACAAGCAAAACTCTGGTGTATTACGTATGGTTCTAAATGAGTTACAAATAAATATCCATACTTACTTTAACTGCAGTAGTACTATTATCAAGGTAGTCCTCGTGAGATAATAATGACAGGGATGCCTGGTCCAACTGCAAACAAAAATAAATGTACATGCAGAACTAAATTAAGAGCATGAAACAAGAGCTAAACATGTTCTCTACAACTATCAGCAGCAATGAAATATTATGCAGATTTTTCTGCAATCAGCATTTGTATATATGTGAAATCATAAAGATTTCCTAGTTTATGCCAGTGGATTTGTGGCTTGTAATTGGATATACAGATGTAGCCATCTTCAAATTGAATCTGATAACTCACTGCACTGTGAAAACTCATAATGAAAGCCACTGAAAACAATGAAAAAAAAAAAACAGGTCAGATCTGTAAATTATTTCTGGATGATAGGTATTAAAGAGGACCTTTCACGTCCTCATGTATATGCGGTTTTACATACCGTTAGAAAGCTGACAGCGCGCTTTCCCGTTATGTGTCCCCCGGGGCTGGAGATATCGGGGGTCTAAATTTCACCGTTCACTGTCAGGACGTTCCTCACAGCGCAGCTAGACTGTCAAGAACGCCCTTCTGACAGTGAATGCTGAAATTTAGACCCCCGATATCTCCAGACCCGGGGCACATACCAGGAAAGCCGACAGTGTGCTGAATTCAGTGCGCTGTCAGCTTTCTAGCGGTATGTAAAACAACATATACATAAGGATGTGAAAGGCCCTCTTTAAGTGGATTTGGCCGTGAAGAACAATATTGATGCTAGTGTATTAAATGGTCTCTTAAAGGATTTCTCCAAAAGTTGATGGTGATGGCCTATCTTTAGGATAATTCACCATTATGAGATCAATCCAGCACCCACACTGATCAGCTGTTTGGTGCACAGTGTATAAAGCTAAAAGTAGATAGCACCATGCACTATGATTTGCACCTTAGCTCCCATTCACTTGAGCAATAAGGAAATTTCCATGCAAGTCAGCTAACTTGTTCAGTTTTGTGGGCAGATTAATAGGTTTCTCATGTTGAAATAAGGGACACTGTTTAGGAGCATTTATAGTACAATAGTGAAGTGTGTGGCAATTGAGAGAGTAGCCAAATAGAAGAACTTTACATTTATCACATTTCCATAGTTAAATATGTTTTCTATTGACCTACATTGACCTAAGTTGTGTACAACAACACATGGACTGGATATGGAAGTGGTAGCAGCAGACTGACAAATTTTTATCAAGTGAAAATATAAAACATACAAGGATTGGGAATTTTAAAAAATTTGGGAGATTTATCTATTAAGTACAACCAAATTGAAAAAGGGTTTTCTTAGTAGGATAGAAAGTTTCCTATAGAGGAAAATTATGATAAAATTAGAAAAAAAAGTATTATTTATCCATTAATTCCCCACCATCCAACACCACTGCTCTGGTCTTTCCCACCAGTCTCTGTTAGCTTGGCTGCAGTGGAGACATAGCTGTTGTATACACCATGCGATCATTGCCGCCAATCGCTGGCCTCAACTGCTGCGCTATTTAGGCAACTGTGGCACCGACTGCCAAGGGGAAAACACTTTTTCGCTGTCATAATGGAATTGCAATTATGATTTTTGTCTACATGATTTAAATATAGACATACAAACCTTTACCTTTATTATGAAGTTATTCGATATTTTGTCATCTGTGCCCACATACACACGTAAAAAGACTGAGGTACTGTATTGTCCCCGAAGTTCTGCTAGAGTCTGTATAAAGTTGAACTTCCTCTCTGACCACCTGCCTTCACTTCCAAGGTTGGATTCTAGCACTGGCCAGCGAAGTGACGACTGCTTTAATAATTTTATGAGGGGCTTCACATCAATTTCTTCTATTTCAGCTAAAGTATAGCACAGGGATAAAGCAATAGTCAGAATAAGAAGAAATCCAGATTTACATCTCATTCATTTGTAAAAAATAAAACCATTGGAAATAAAGTAGTGTACTAAATATTCAATAGGATAATTCATGAATATACAATTTTCAGTTGATGATAAAGGGGAAGATTTAATAATTTACACATTAGTACAAAGTTAGATTTCACAGTCTTTAAAATGCTTCAGATTTATTGTGGTGTCTGATCCGGCATGATAGACCTGTCACATTATTATAAAGTCTAATCTAACTTTACACCATCTATTAGTTGTCTTTGCTTATGTCATACAAATATACCACGCTACTCTCCAAATATATTTAATTTCCTTTGCTAGCAATTCCCACTAGACCTTTCTGTACAGTAAGAGAAATATTGGGAGAGAGACATGTGAGAAATCAAATTATCACAATCATAATCATGTTGCTGGGGGGGGGGGGTTTACTAGTTCTCATTGAGGAGATCCATCTGATATATTGATTTTTACAGACATTAGGGGAAATTACTATTCCCTCTATACCAGATAACTGGTGTAGATAGAAATATTTGTTGCGCATCTTTGGCACACAGCCCTTTTTTGCTCCAAAGAGGTGTCACTTCCCTCTTTCTGTGCCCTGCTAACCACTTTTTACCAAAGTGGGTGGAGCGGCAAAGACCACGGCAGGCTGGGTCAGGGGTGCCTTGGCCAAACAAATTTACTTGAACTTATCCCTGAAAACTGTAGTGAGTTATATAGGAAATTTAGGCAATTTCCTGACATGGATTTCAGTTCTGGTGCACAGACCACGGACACACACCACCTCCTCACCACAACCTCTCTTTGTAGGTGTCCTTCAAGACTTTGTCCTGTGACCTCCTCCTACAAAAATACTAGTCTGTCTCCTGTTTACTGTTACACCCTTCTCCATGGCCTCTCAGCAAATGCTCTCACCCCTCTCCAGTACATCCTGCTTTCTGCCCTTCGCTTAATCCACCTCTCCCCCCCATTTTTAATCAGCCTCTCCCCTCTGCCAATCCCTTCACTGGCTACCCATCGTCTAACGAATAGAGTTTAAAATGTTAATACTCACATACAAAGTCATCCACAACCTGTCCCCTCCATACATCTGTGACCTAATCTCCCACTACCTGCCCACACGTAACCTCCAATCTTCTCAAAACCTCCTACTCTTATCTTATCTGCTCTTCACACAACCACCTCCAAGACTTCTTTAGTGCATCCTCCATACTCTGGAACTTACTACCATGATACATAAGACTGTCCCCCACAATCAAAAGCTTCAAGAAGAACCTTCAGGAAGGCCTACAATCTTCAATAACACTACTGCCACCACACCACCATCGGAACAGATTCAACCCTCACCTACTTTCTTTATCCCGCTTCCCTTGCAGGAAGAGCTCTCTATCCCATGGTACCAGATGGCCACTGCTAGTATTGTACTTGTGGTGTGTATTTTGTGTATTGTATGTAAACCCTCAAATGTAAAGTACCATGGAATTAATATAATAATGTACAGCACCATGGAATTAATATAATAATGTATAGCACCATGGAATTAATATAATAATGTACAGCACCATGGAATTAATATAATAATGTACAGCACCATGGAATTAATATAATAATGTACAGCACCATGGAATTTATATAATAATGTACAGCACCATGGAATTAATATAATAATGTACAGCACCATGGAATTAATATAATAATGTACAGCACCATGGAATTAATGGTGTTTTAAAAATAAATAATAATAAAATAATAACATTTTAAACCTCACTACATTTCCTCAACTAGAACTAATTTTCCATAAATATGCATAAAAAAACTTCTCATCTAGCCTCAAAACAGCTACAGATAGGAATCTGGTTTAGCTAATAACCCAGCTTTCTATTGATGGCACTACAGAGGCAACTTTCTTCCTTCTTCAGGAGGGCCAATTTACAGTCATAAATGGTCAAGCTTGTCTGCTTTCCTATGGTAAAGAATACTGCACATTGCCTGTGAATTATGTCACTACTACATATGTCACATATACAGTATATTAAGGAGATGTTCCTTTAATACTGTAACTAAAACTGGAAAATATATACATGTCATATAGATATACACACAGGTCATTAATGTCATTCTAGATCCAATTGTCACTTACTTTCATTCATACAAGAATTGTAAAATGTCTTTGCTTTTTGCGTGGCCTCCGTATCCCGTCTTTTGCTGATAGGTTTTTCTAGAAGAGCTGGGAAATAAACAATACCAGTTTGTCTGCGGCTGTAAATAAGAATATCACTGTGCAGTTCTCTATGAATGCTGTAATGTCAATACTATAAGGCATGACAAATGAAGTACACAACAATCAATAAGCCCCTTGTGTTGGTTGTGGCAGCTGAATGGAACTGTATGTCACTTCTAATGCTCTGTCTTGCATAGGGATGAGTGTGGTAAATAATTCAGACCTCAGAATATATGATATTGCAAATCTAAGCTGCTTTAAAATGTAAAAAAAATACATTGCAAGAGTTTTTGTTCCATTTAAAGAGTACCTGTCACCAACTGTTCCTACATAAATGATATGTATATGCAAATACAGGAATCTTTGTAGTATATCATATTAGGGGATTATGGCATCTTTTTCAATTTCTAGCAGTTATAATTCTCCATTCTGAGCCTGTATAAGGCAGTGCAGGCACACACCTTAACTGCTTGGCTGTTTTCTCCTTGGACCACACATCAGTCACATTGATAGGCAGGGGAGGGACTCAGTCGCTGTTCACACTGCATATGCCCATGACTGAGGCACTGCTTTGGCGCAGTTTGACATAGTTTAGCTTACTCTAGCCACTGTTATTTGTGTTGTGTTTCATACTGTACTGTGTTGATATATGACTTCCACTGTGTAATATGTTTACTGGTACATGTCACTTGGACCAGTCCACGTCATCGCACAGTCATTGTTTCAGGAGGTTTTCAAAAGCTGGACCTGGCTCTTGCTACGTGGAACAAAGCTGTGCCTGAGCATTGCACTATGGGAGAAATTGTGTGTTGCTCTCCGGCAGTGCCACCAACTGACATCAGAGGTTGGCCGGGATACCCATGGTGGTAAAGAGAATGTTATTTAAGGGTCTGTCCCCATGCTGAGGGGAGAAGGAGTTTGTGCAGAAGTCAGGAGAGGTCTGCCTCAACTGCTTGTAGGCAGGGCCAGCGTTAGGGGGAGCAATTGCCCAGGGCCCTATCCCCAAAGGGGCCCCCGGGATCCGGAGCCTTATGACTTCAGATCCCAGAGTCAGGCCCCACCATATCAATAACAGAAAGAGACCCAGCATCATGTGCCGCAGGGCCCCTTTCCGAGGTGAGTAAAAAATAACAAACATTTTTACTCACCTGTCCTTGGCGTCCGACGTCATCTTCTGGTGTTTCAGACATCATGTGTGTGGCCACTGTGGAGTTTATTATATTGTGTGGGGCTTCTCAGGAGCATATTATACTCTGTGGGGCCATTGTAGAGCATTATACTGGGGGGGACTGTGGGGAGCATATTATACTGTGGAGCATTATACTGGGGGAACCCCTCTGGGGAATATATTATACTGTGTTATGTCCATTGTGGAGCATGTTATACTGTGTTAGGCCACTCTGGAGCATTATACTAGGGGGGCACAGTGGGGTGCATATTATACTGTATGCAGCATATTATATTGTGTGGGGCTGCTGTGGAGCATATTGTAATGCCTGGGACCGCTAAGGGGTAGTATACTGTGTGGGCCACTGTGGAGTATTACACTGTGTGGAGCCTTATATACCATGTGGGGCCACTCTGGGGGGCTCAGGGGAGCGTTTTATACTGTGTGGGGCCTCTGTGGAGCATTATATACCATGTGGGGAAACTGTGGAGGGCTCAGGGGAGCATTTTATACTGTTGAGAATTATATAGCATGTGGAGTATTATACTGTGGGGGGGGGGGCTCAAAATTCCTGCTGGCAGCCCTGTGTGCTATGTCTGCATCACATCTCCCTAACTATAATCTTGTGCATACATGTAGTGCTCCATGGCCATGTCATTCCCCATACAGTACTGTCAATGAACTGGCCATGGAGCTATTGGGGCCTGCACAGTACTATAGGGGCAGACTATACTGGGAACATACTCAGTAACACCAGATAGTCAGCACATATGTAAGACTTCAGTGAAGGAGCCATGGTGTAAGGTATTAGCAGGAAGCTGTTGGGTGGGGCCCCAGAACAAGTTCCTCTGGTGGGCCTAAGGCCCTTCAGTCTGACACTGTATAATGGAGAACTATTAAATATAAGGGGGCTATTATTTATAAGGGAGGAACTATTATATATAAGGGTAGGTTACTATTTATAATTGGACAAACTTAAATATGAGGGGGCTATTATAAGGGGGAACTATAATTTATAAGACGGGCTATTATTTATAAGAGGGGAACTATTTATAAGAGTCCTATAAAAAGGGGGAAACCATTATATATAAGGCATCCATTATAAGGGGAAGCTATTATTTATAAGAGAGGAACTGTTTATAAGGGGGGTACAATTGTTAAGTGGGCTTATTTATAAAGGGGGCTATTAGTGATAATGGGGACTATTATTTATAAGGGTAACTATTATTTATGAGAGGGCTATTATTAATAAGGGAGCAGTATTATTTTTACGAGTTGACTGTTACTGATAAGGTGTAATATTATTTATTACCAGGGACTATTATTTATAAGGAGGTGCTATAATAACTGATGACTGTGTGCAAAAGTCTATTAGGCGGTAAAAAGGTGCTCATTTGAATTGTGTAGCGAAATGGGGCTTGTTATTACTTTTTTGTTGACAGAAAGGAGGCGTTATTATAGAGGTTGCCACCGGAAGACGATGGCTCTACACCAATAGAGCCAGTGTAGAGCCATTGTAGAAAAACAAATATTATAAAATCCCATTCAAACTAAGGCTAAAAACCCAAGATTATGTAGTGTTTATTCTCCATTGACTACCATTGTATGGCTTCTTCACCCTTTCTGGTCCAATTGCCCATTGTGTTCCTAATTCTAAAGGAGTGCAAATGGCTAAAACATGTTGTCCCCTAAAATTCTATTAGTGTTAATAAATGTATAGTTAGCTTGATTAAAATATAACACAATGGGGGAAATTTATCAAGATGAGCACATCATATGGTGGTCATATTATTGTGAGCACTCTGGCCTCTTCTGGCGTACCACACCCATGTGGCAGAATTGAAATCTACGACAGTCACGGACTGGCACAGATTTCATCAAATCACTGAGAGGTAACAATTGAAGGGGAATCTCACAATTTATAAAATTCACAGAAGAGATCCTTATCCCATATACTATGTCAGGTGAAAAACACCTGATAAAATATAACTTTTATTAGTTTATATAAAACGGTCAAAATAAAATAATAAACCCAAAATGTCACAAATAAACACAAACCTTCATCTCCCATAGGAACTAGAGAATATTGGTGCAGGCTGTATGGTACCAATACTGTCTGCCCAATCCCTTGGGTGGTATTATAATCAGTAGAAGCCTCCTAACGCGTTTCCACAAAGTGGTTCATCAGGGGACAATAAGTCAAAATAGTATAACAAAGTAATCAACTAAAATCCATAACAACTTATATAGGGACATATGAAATCCAAAAAGCTATATGTAGGTATTGATGTGTATATGCAGTTTTATTACATTTTGATACTCCATCTCTTCACATATGCACAAATATAGTGTCACTTCTACACTACATCATCATGTATAGGACCGTCTGATTACTTTTACCTCTGCTGGGTATTTATCTACTGAATAGCAAATATACTTATTCTACAACTCTTGCCTCTGCATTATTGTTTCTATAGAGCCTTGAGTATATATCAATAATGTGGCCAACTTTACTGGAATTCTGGATTACTTACCTGGGGACAACATATTGCATATGGAATATCAAAATGTAATACACCTGCCTATACACATGAATACATACAGTACATATAGTTTTTTGGACTTCATCTGTCCCTATATAGGTAGTTATGGATTCTAGTTGATTACTTATTACTATTTTGACTTATTGTCCCCCGATGAACCACTAGTCTTTGGGGAAACACGTTAAGAGGCTTCTACTGATTTTAATACCACCTAAGGGATTGTGTAGACAGTAATGATACCATACTGCCTGTACCGATATTTTCTAGTCCCTATGGGAGATGAGGGTTTGTGTTTATTTGTGATATTTTGGGTTTATTATTTGATTTTGGCCGTTTTAGGTAAACGAATAAAAGTGATACAGTATTTTATTAGGTGTTTTTCACCTAACATAGAATATGGGATAAGGATCTCTTGGTGCAGTTTTCAGGTATAACTCACAGCAGTTTTCTGCCATAAATTATAGTAAATCTGGTACACCTAACTTTGTCCTTTTCTCACAAGTTACAAGCAGGTTGGAAAAATGGACAAAGTATTTTTTGGTGTATCTTTTGGTGCAAATGGCCATACGCCACTTTTTGTAGGAGAAAACTCTTTTGATCAGTTTAGTAAATTCGCCCCAATATGTTTGCACATTTTGTAGTGAGTGATGAAAGTGTCTTCTTCATATTTCTCTTTAGGACAAAATACTGAATTTGTACTGAATGTTCTTGGCCACTTGGCGGTCTTATTTAATTGGCTGAAGATATTGTATCTGTTACAATGTTAACATGTGGGTTCCAAATGTTTCCTGCTTGGAGCCCACCTACTGGACCTAATATACGCTGACTGATATTCACACGTGGTATTATTTCCTAAGTTAGATGAGCCGGGAAAAGTAAATAAGGGGAAATAGGACTAATAGTGCCACATCCTATAAATACAAGTGTATACCGCAGCATCAGCAGAAGTAGTTATTTGGCTCAATGACGATGTTATTGTCTTTTGGCAGTGTTTGCACATATGTATAATAGCGGTGGATTCAGCAGATATGCAGGATATGGTAATTAATGCATCATAAAACTATCAGTTCGGAAATAAAAGAACAAGCACAAACATCAAAATACAAAGTACAACACAAACAAGCTAAATGTTCCACTTAATAGCAAATACAGCAAATGTAGCACTGCATAAATGTTCAGGGTTTATGTATGCTCATTCATATTGATGGAATACAGTATATATATGGTTTACGAAAAATGTAGCTTATCTCTATAGTAGAGATAAAAATAAGCAAACACTGACTCCCTCATACACACCATAACTGCGGTCTCCAAAATCAGTGCTATATGATTCAATTGTAAGACCGACTATGCATATAATCTGAGAGTTTAATGTGCTGCAAAAACTACAGAATTGAATGTAATTCCTTAACACTAACTACATCAATGTTGGCTTATTCTAAGAACTTTAAACATAGAAAACAAGTGGAAAAAGAATACCAGTAACACTTGCCATTATATCCTCCATTAATATTGTTCTGCTTCATACTGTATGTGCAAATCCAGAAGTAAACCATAAAAAAGTTTCTATTTTTCTCCCTCAATTTGTTTTTCCGGAGTCATCTATTTTGGCTCCCCCTCCTTCATCTTTGACTTTAGACTATGTGAACAATTGGTTTGTAAAAAATGTCATGGATTCAAATGCTTTGTCTCCATTGAGAGTTCATAGAAATCTCCATTGGGAGGTTGTTTTCAACACCAGTCTCCATATCTCCTGCACCAGTGGAGGGCACACCTTATTTATAAGGAAGCACATACCTCCGCAGAAATCAGACACATCCACTGCTGGGCCATACACCTGCAATGAAATATATGCCAGCTTGTAGTTGGCATAGATTTCAGGGATTAGTTATGCCAGCAAACTGGCATAAATAATAATAAATCTGGCGGGGTCTGTCACCATGCCCATTCCCCCGCCTCCTTACCATATCCCCTTCCAGGAAACTGGCGAGAGTGGCAGAAAAGTGAAAAAGTCACAAATTTTTGCACAAATAAAGTTTAGAAAACTGGTATACAAATGTCATGATATATCTTCCCCATTCAGTTACAATTGTTCTGTAGAACTTTTAGGCATCTAATGTATCTGCAATTCTGCTAAGTCACTTATATGTCATTTGACCACAATATTTTTTGCCTGACTTAGCCACAAAAGCTCTGATTATTATACTGATAATTCATTACATATTTGAAAGTTTCCATGTAATGATCCCTCCTATAAATGTAATTTATTTCAGTGATAAAAAAAACCATACCTTTCATTTTTAGATCCACGTTAGTCCTTAGCCATGGATAGATTCCATAGTTTGACTGGTCATCAGGAATTGGATTACTTTCGATCCAGCCGCCACATGCATACTGGAAAAAGTTGTCACAAGGATCAACAGAAAGGTTCATTTTGTTTCGTATAGAGGCAGCTGAAGAAGTGGGGAAAATGACTTATATTAGAAACGTTTGAACTCCACTAGACAAATGTATAATCCTACAAAATTGTATAGTGAAATTGTCACATTCAAAAGCAGGTGACATGTTATAGAGCAGGAGGGGTGTATCGATAGATGTATTTTGGGGAAAGAGTATAACTAGTAATTCATTGATTTAAATCTCTGCTCATTCTGGGCTTAGGAGTCAAGTCCTACTCCGTGTTTGACAAACTTTCCTATATAGATTTGCTTACAGAGATAAGACGTCAGTCAGTGACAAGGACCACCCACTGGACCCCTAAGACCAGAGCAAGCAGACCTTTAAATGAATGAATATTTCTACTGAATATTATATATATATATATATATATATATATATATATATATATATATTATATGCGTATAGAACATGTCAGGGGAACATAAACACGTACAGTCCAAAGTTTTTTGTTTTAAAAAAAAAAAAAATTCATGTAAGCAAGTTTGCAAGTAGTAAATCTTACATGTGCATCTAACCAATGATATTATCAGTCTAATTTTACCACAACTGATATTTCATCTGAGGGTCTGTACTCTAGTGAGCACTACATTCCTTTCATTGTTTACCCAGGTACAGCACTATATGTATGGTTTTGACTGTACATAGTATTGTAGCTCTGCCCCATTTAAGGCTAGCTTCACACGGCAGAATTTTTGCGGCAGAATCCTCTGCAAAAATTCCACCTCCCATTCATCTCAGTGAGAGGCAGATGCTAGTCGGCTAGTGGAAAAAAAAGAAGTGTCTGGTTCAATTTTTGGGAATATTCTGCCCAAAACCTACCATTGAAGTGAATGGGAATAAGAAATCTTTCCGCTGGAGATTTCTGTGGAGGATTTTGTCTGGCAAGTCTGCAAAATCTGCTGTGTGAACCTAGACCAAGGAAAAGGGACTGAGTTCCAGTACCAGACCCAGGCACATTCAACATGCAGCCGCTATATTCAGCTGATCGGCAGGGATGGTAGGAAGTCAGATCCCCCCACCAAGCAAGTATTTATTACCCTATGGATTAAGCCCCATGCATAGGATCGTAGTCATGTGAGGGTCTGTGAAAAATTGGCATCCCAGTGTTGCAGTTTACACAGACCCTCATCATTTCAATAGACAAGCAAAATACGGACAGGCAAAGGACCTGCTCCGTATTTTAAGGCTAGTCCTATGGCCTTCATACAGTTCCATAAAAACTATGGTTGTGTATGGCATGACATGTAGCCATAGTAATGAATGGGTGCATATGCTATCCGTTACTACAGGTCCGTAATAATGGATAGCACACAGATAATATATACAGTTGCGTATGAGGCCTAAGCCATCAATAGTAAAGTCCCGGGAAATACTTTAATTTATAGTAAATTCATTTTATTACCTTGATGGTACATTAACAGTTACATACATATAGTTCAATAGAAAAGCAGATTGAAAAAGCTGTTGCACGCTCATACATGTCAAGAGCTCATAGGTATCCCAATGTTTCTTCTATAAGATGAGCTCACAGGTCTTCCAACAAACATCCTCTGATAAAAGTGCCAAGAAGAAAATGCCACTGGGAGCTGGAAGAGAGCAGCTTTACTTTCCAGGATGTGAAATTGATGTTACAATAAGCTGCAGTGAGAGCAGCTATGTTACAAGAGTTCTCGATCAATGAAACTGATCAATACCCCCACACAGGTGGGTCATCACCACCAAGACGACGGCAGAATTCAAGATGCCAGTTCTAGAAAAGTCAGCGGCTCACATCAAAGAAGTAGTCTGCCAGCCGATCCATCTTACTGAATAAAACTAGTTAGAGTCACAATTTACAACTTCTATCATTTTTTATAGTTATCTGGTTGCAGGAAGATAATTAAAGCTTGGAAAATGGAATTAAAAGAACTTTTCAGCTGTAGGAAAGATCCTAAAAGACTGTGCTCATGAGATGTGGATCTTCAAGTCTTTGGAATTAAAATACAAGGCACTGAACTAAGTTAAGTTTTTTTTAAACTTGTAGGCTGAAGGGCGTATATTGATATGTGTATCAGCGTGTACAATAAAACTACTCCATTTGATTAAAGCCCCATGACATATGTTTCTTCACAGTTGTTCCCCGGATTGTGAACCATATTCATGTCTACTGAATCCCAATCAATGTGACTGTTATTTACAGTGCCTTGCGAAAGTATTTAGCCTTCTTGAACTTTTGAACCTTTTGCCACATTTCAGGCTTCAAACATAAAGATATAAAATTTAAATTTTTTGGTGAAGAATCAACAACAAGTGGGACACAATTGTGAAGTGGAACAAAATTTATTGGTTATTTTAAACTTTTGTAAAAAATAAAAAAAACTGAAAAGTGGGGCGTGCAATATTATTCGGCCCCTTTACTTTCAGTGCAGCAAACTCACTCCAGAAGTTCAGTGAGGATCTCTGAATGATCCAATGTTGTCCTAAATGACTGATGATGATAAATATAATCCACCTGTGTGTAATCAAGTCTCCGTATAAATGCACCTGCTCTTTGATAGTCTCAGGGTTCTGTTTAAAGTGCAGAGAGCATCATGAAGACCAAGGAACACACCAGGCAGGTCCATGATACTGTTGTGGAGAAGTTTAAAGCCGGATTTGGATACAAAAGATTTCCCAAACTTTAAACATCCCAAGGAGCACTGTGCAAGCGAAATGGAAGGAGTATCAGACCACTGCAAATCTACCAAGATCCAGCTATTCCTCTAAACTTTCATCTCAAACAAGGAGAAGACTGATCAGAGATGCAGCCAAGAGGCCCATGATCACTCTGGATGAACTGCAGAGATCTACAGCTGAGGTGGAAGAGTCTGTCCATAGGACAACAATCAGTCGTACACTGCACAAATCTGGCCTTTATGGAAGAGTGGCAAGAAAAAAAGCCATTTCTCAAAGATATCCATAAAAAGTCTCATTTAAAGTTTGCCACAAGCCACCTGGGAGACACACCAAACATGTGGAAGAAGGTGCTCTGGTCAGATGAAACCAAAATCCAACTTTTTGGCCACAATACAAAACGATATGTTTGGCGTAAAAGCAACTCAGCTCATCACCCTGAACACACCATCCCCACTGTCAAACATGGTGGTGGCAGCATCATGGTTTGGGCCTGCTTTTCTTCAGCAGGGACAGGGAAGATGGTTAAAATTGATGGGAAGATGGATGGAGCCAAATACAGGACCATTCTGGAAGAAAACCTGTTGGAGTCTGCAAAAGACCTGAGACTGGGACGGAGATTTATCTTCCAAGACAATGATCCCAAACATAAAGCAAAATCTACAATGGAATGGTTCCCAAATAAACGTATCCAGGTGTTAGAATGGCCAAGTCAAAGTCCAGACCTGAATCCAATCGAGAATCTGTGGAAAGAGCTGAAAACTGCTGTTCACAAACGCTCTCCATCCAACCTCACTGAGCTCCAGCTGTTTTCCAAGGAAGAATGGGCAAGAATTTCAGTCTCTCGATGTGCAAAACTGATAGAGACATACCCCAAGCGACATGCAGCTGTAATGGCAGCAAAAGGTGGCGCTACAAAGTATTAACTTAAGGAGGCCGAATAATTTGGCACGCCCCACTTTTCAGTTTTTTATTTTTTACAAAAGTTTAAAATAATCAATAAATTTCGTTCCACTTCATGATTGTGTCCCACTTGTTGTTGATCCTTCACCAAAAAAAAAAAAATTATGTTTGAAGCCTGAAATGTGGCAAAAGGTTGAAAAGTTCAAGGGGGCCGAATACTTTCGCAAGGCACTGTATCAGGATTTCCCAGTATTCCTTGTTTTTCAGCTCACTGTAACTTGGACTCACATAGGATATACAGATTAATACTTCCTCAACTATTATTCTGGGCTAAACCCATCTTGAGTTAGGCACGAGATTACCATCTTTTCATAAAAACATGTCTATCCTATATTTATGTGTGGCCACCTAGTGGTCGTGATGTGGGTTGCAGCCTGTTAAAGCGGTTATCCATTTTCTAATATTGATGGCCTATCCCGAGAATAGGCCACCAATATTAGATCTGCAAGGGTCCAACACCCGGGACCCTCACAGATCAGCTGCTCTGGGGCAGCATTACTCTCGGTAATGTTTAAAAGGGTTGTCTAGGCAAAAATGGACAAGCTGTTTAAGTATTAAATAGTAAGGGGGCAGTAAAAAAATAAAAAAACCTCATCTTTCCACGGTGCTCCGGTACCTCTCTGTGCGGTCCGGTCTTCTGGGTCCTGTGCTGACGTGTGGCGGAAGTCCCAGCCATATGTGACCAAGCCAACCACGGTGCTGCAACCATGACTTCAAGTTGAATATTACTCAACTCTTTTGCAACTTGAAGTTGCGGTCACAGCAGCCTCAGGGGCCCCAATGTGACTCCATTCACTAACATGAATGAAGGAATCGCAAGGCGACCCGGTGATCCTAAGTCACATGACTGGTGTTGTGGCCAAAATTGCTGTGTAGCCCTTTTCAGTTAACAGTGATGAGGCTACCAGATGCACCATTCCTATACGATCCATGCGCTGCCTCTACTTTCTCCAGCTATTGCTTACAGAGTCTGACAAAGGTCAAAGGTGTCCGAAACGTTACGCTATTTACTCTGCAACTACTATGCACTAATGTTTGATGAATAAACTCACAATTTTTTGGAATTAATATTTGAGTACGAGGTCTCTTGATCATCAAGGCTTTCAGATGGGTACTGAACAATATCAAACCTCCATTTCTAGAGCAGCAGAAAAGAATTCTAGACACTTTACCTTTTAGCATATTTAATATTACATAGGTAAACTCATGTTTAATCCGTGCACATCTATAGTAGGCAAAGATATAGCAGATGCCGGATTGCCAAGGAAACCAGCTATATCAGCTGGCAACTACCTGCTGTTTTAGTGCCATAAACTAGTCCTGAGATATTGCACTATACCCCTCCTAGTGGCTGAAACTAGAACTAAAACATCTTTCAATGTAAAAAAAAAATCTTAGGCCCATTGCACCGCACCTTTTTTTTACTTTAGAATATGTTTTTTGTATGCAAACATATACAGATTAACATTATATACAATATCTGGCAGAGTGTTTTTCTAGCACACGAGTGGAACATATTTAATGAAAGAAAACATATCACACGAAAGTTATTAGTATAAAGAATTATCTACAGTGGGGAAAAAAAGTATTTAGTCAGCCACCAATTGTGCAAGTTCTCTCACTTAAAAAGATGAGGTCAGCCTGTAATTGTCATCATAGGTAGACCTCAACTATGAGAGACAAAATGAGAAAACATATCCAGAAAATCATATTGTCTGATTTTTAAAGAATTTATTTGCAAATTATGGTGGAAAATAAGTATTTGGTCAATCACAAAAGTTCATCTCAATACTTTGTTATATATCCTTTGTTGGCAATGACAGAGGTCAGACGTTTTCTGTAAGTCTTCACAAGGTTGGCACACACTGTTGCTGGTATGTTGGCCCATTCCTCCATGCAGATCTCCTCTAGAGCAGTGATGTTTTGGGGCTGTCGCTGGGCAACACGGACTTTCAACTCCCTGCAAAGGTTTTCTATGGGGCTGAGATCTGGAGACTGGCTAGGCCACTCCAGGACCTTGAAATGCTTCTTACGAAGCCACTCCTTCATTGCCCTGGCGGTGTGCTTGGGGTCATTGTCATGCTGAAAGACCCAGCCACGTTTCATCTTCAATGCCCTTGCTGATGGAAGGAGGTTTGCACTCAAAATCTCACGATACATGGCCCCATTCATTCTTTCATGTACACGGATCAGTCGTCCTGGTCCCTTTGCAGAGAAACAGCCCCAAAGCATGATGTTGCCACCCCCATGCTTCACAGTAGGTATGGAACTCAGCATTCACTCTCCTCCAAACACGATGAGTTGTGTTTCTACCAAACACTTCTACTTTGGTTTCATCTGACCATATGACATTCTCCCAATACTCTTCTGGAACATCCAAATGCTCTCTAGCAAACTTCAGACGGGCCTGGATATGTACTGGCTTAAGCAGGGGGACACGTCTGGCACTGCAGGATCTGAGTCCCTGGCGGCGTAGTGTGTTGCTGATGGTAGCCTTTGTTACGTTACTCCCAGCTTTCTGCAGGTCATTCACTAGGTCCCCCCATGTGGTTCTGGGATTTTTCTCACCGTTCTTGTGATCATTTTGACCCCACGGAGTGAGATATTGCGTGGAGCCCCTGATCGAGAGAGATGATCAGTGGTCTTGTATGTCTTCCATTTTCTAATTATTGCTCCCACAGATGATTTCTTCACACCAAGCTGCTTGCCTATTGCAGATTCAGTCTTCCCAGCCTGCTGCAGGTCTACAATTTTGTTTCTGGTGTCCTTCCACAGCTCTTTGGTCTTCACCATAGTGGAGTTTGGAGTGTGACTGTTTGAGGTTGTGGACAGGTGTCTTTTATACTGATAACAATGTCAAACAGGAGCCATTACTACAGGTAATAAGTGGAGGACAGAGGAGCCTCTTAAAGAAGAAGTTACAGGTCTGTGAGAGCCAGAAATCTTGCTTGTAGCTGACCAAATATTTATTTTCCACCATAATTTGCAAATAAATTCTTAAAAAATCAGACAATGTGATTTTTTATATTTCTCATTTTGTCTCTCATAGTTGAGGTCTACCTATGATGACAATTACAGGCCGGACTCATCTTTTTAAGTGGGAGAACTTGCACAATTGGTGGCTGACTAAATACTTTTTTTCCCCACTGTATAGGACCCCAACTTAAAATTTTGTGAATATGAAACTAAGATTAGATATAGATATTGAAAGACGCAAAAGTTATGATAGAACATGGTCTAAAATAATGTTACAGCAGTAGATGGCGCTGTCCTGTATCTGATGGCTGGTTTTTACCTTTAAGGCACATTTCGCCTTTTTGCAGCGTAGAACCACCCTTACAGATTTATTTATGGCTATAAAGTTTCATGCCCTGCAACTAAGAAGCAACGAATCTAAGTTTAATGCCTGTGAGATTAAGCTAAAGCGCTAAATACCGAGGAAAAGCTTCCAAAACCCTAAAATATATAGAGAGAGAATTTCCATATGTGGGAACATAATTGCAGACAAGATGCCAAAACAAGCGAGTAGTAAACGGTTTAAACTTGTCCCATCCTGCCAAGTGCTAAATATTCCACAAAGCCAACACTTGAGGAGTGAAGAGCATAATCTTTATTATGACTTACTTCACCGCAAATGTATACTTTAAAGGTGAAAATAGAACATTTTATTAAGAGCGTCAAATTCTAATAACAGTGATTTGTTAGTGTTACATTGTATAGGTTAAAAGTGTAAATCAGGCTGCTGGGGGCGAAAAACGTCAGACATCGAGATCTCTTTCTATTTTTGAAAAAGCAAGATAACTAAAGGGGATTGTCTTCTTTGGACAGATCGTTTCCATATGTTCGGTGGGATAAAAATGTGCCCCAATGAGCTAAAAATATAAAATAAGCAAAACTCACCTCACCGATCCCCACTTGCTGCTGTTCCGATGCTTACCAGGTCCCCTCTTATATATACTTGCTGGTCCCATCTTGACACACAAGAAATGGCTGTAAATGCTTGCTTAGCAGGGGTAGCCCACCTCAGCCTGTCACTGACTGAGTGGCCAATTCCAGCCATTTCCTTGCTGTCACAACAAAAGTGAGCGCCACTTAGTTTATTTTTTTAACCCATTCTGCTTCATCAGAAAATTTTTTATCCTGCTCCAAGTTGAGGCCGGAACATAAAAATTGGGGGGTGGGGGGAGACAACACCTTTCACGGGTCACCCATTTATCTCATGTACACCATGTTTTTTTCAATAACGTGGGGCCTCCCTTTGCAGTTGATCTCTTCATCATGGAAATATAAGTAATCAGCCTCAAATCTGAATTGGTTTGCCCTCTTTGGAAAATTCCATTTTTATTAAAAGGGTCCTTAGAGGTAATCACAGTCAGGCGACTTCCTACCGCCCATCTATAATGTATGATGGAACATGGTTCTAAGTTCTCTGCAGTGCCCCAGCAGGAGAAATGAAGCGTTACACAATATCCCTTGAAATATATGTGCTGTCCCTGTAATGCGTGGACATGCTAGGTACTCCAGAGCAAGCCACACTTTGGAGCCACTTAACTGAATAGAAGATCCCCTTCTATTAAATATAAATTTTATTTCTACAAAATAACAGAACCTGATCTATTATACAAAAAAGGAAGTGCAAGCCAATGTAGTACAGATGCAAATATTCTTATTATTCCCACCTATAGTATATTGTTTTTACATTAGACTGGTTTAGGGTTTTGAAAGTCAATGAAGTAATGATATATGGGAAGATATTTGGAATAAGGAGAAATGGTCAGTCACTCCATGTAATACAATTGCAAGTTACAGTTTTGTTCTGCACATTGCAACACTTTACTCCCCTAATACGCATTCCTTTTCTATACTTGTTTTTGCCTCCAGCATTTCTTGGCATTTAGCTGGGATTATTTCAGTACCGTATAACTTTTTGTGTTCAGATTTCATTATGCAGAATAACACTGTGTCTGAATGAAGAACCCCAGGTTAATATCTTTGTCATACTGTATGTGAACCCCACATTAAAGGGAACGTATCATCTTCTTTTCATCTCCACCATCAATACCTAATAGTGCCTCATATGTGTTTTCCCCTGGTTTCTTTACAGCCTCAGCCCACTGATGCCATCCTCAAAAAAATAACTTGTATTCTTTACGTAAGTTAGGAGTTTCAAGTCAATGTGGTGGAAAATAAAGTTCTACACGCCCCAACCCAGCACCTAAACTGTGAGTTACATCCTTCAGATCTTATAATGTTAACGCAAATGCTGGGTATGTCAATCACAGAGGGTCTGTGGTTGTGGCATGGAGAACTTAAGGGGGGTTTCCCATGTCCTTCTCTCAGCAGTTTGCCTGCTGTCTCTTCTTCACACTTCCTGGTGGATGAAGCTGGTGGGCAGACTGACTGTTTGATGGACAGGACACTATGAAGTACCTCACTAGAGATAACCAACAATGTCCGAGCCTTTATCAGCGAACTGCAATTAGCTGACCTGATTGTCCAGACCGCAGAGCAGTGAGTCACGTCATCCAACCTGTATAAGATAACAGGTTGGGTGCCTTGACAAAGATATGTAAACAATGGGAGGAATAATTTCACAAATTGGGCAAACAAAGCAGCATTGCTAAAGGAATGTATTTAGGAAAACTCGACTTTACATAAGCTAGCAGAATAGATAGATGGCAATACCCCTTTAACTTCTTGTTAGTTCTCCACTCCCTTGACTCAAAACATCTAATTTACATACAGAATAAATGTTATTTTTTGCTGATGGTGGCAGCGGACTGGTATTATAAAGTCACCAAGAGACAACACATGAGAAGCACTAGAAGGCAGTGATGGTGGTTTGTGGTGTAAAAAGGAGCTGGCATGTTTCTTTAAGCCAAGGGCTGATAATAGTGATATCACCAATCCTGTCATGGTGACATCACTTAGTGTAACATACATAGCCATCAACAATATGTCTGTGAAGAAGAAAGCAAAGAAGTATCAGCTTCAATCGGGTCTACTACTAGTACAGTGGACTGCATGGGACATGGGTGGATCCTCAGTTGCTGTACTGTTGAACATTGTACAACCCTTAGTATTACCCCCTACAAATAATATTTCTATAAATATTTCTAAATCAATAGTTATTTGTGTAGAGAGTGGGAGGAAAGATTTTTCTTTTATCTGAAAGAGATCTGTCATTAATAATGTCTGAACACAGGGCTTATATTGAGAACTGTGTTCCTGAATATAGAGGTACTGCTTCTGCATTTGAGCAGTTGCTAAAGAGCCCTGTGATAATAAAGGGGTTGTCTAAGATTGTAAATGTGTATGGAGCAGGGGAGGGTTAGAAAATAAAAAAGCACTGATACTTACCTCCCTTCCATTTCTGCGCTGGGTTGGCCATCACCTTGCTCTGTTTGTAAACCGGACCACTGAAGCCAAACACAGCTCTTAGCTGTATACTACCACTGAGAATGGTAACTGGCTGACATGTGACATCACCGCTGCAGCTGTTCTGTACACAAACAGAGCCATGGAGGAAATGGCTGGCCCAACATAGGAACAGAGGGGAGGATGCAGGTAAGTATCAGTACATACCGATATTTACTGAATTTTCCAACCCTCCCCTGCTGCATGCATTAAAATGTATAATCCCAGACAACTCTTTAATAAAGACACAACATGGACTCTTTGTAAAGAGGGGGGCTTTGAGGCATGCAAAAAAGATGCAGTCTGTGTACACAGAATGATCATTATTAAAATTGATGTAATGGACTGTTACCATGTGATCACTGTTATAATTGATCACCATTGTCATATAGTGTACATACTATACATCACTCAATGTACACATATTTAGCAGTGTTATGCATGGGAGAGGATTTATTTACAGGGTAAACATTCTGCATTGAAAAAACTACGTTAAAACAAAGCATGAAAAAATTAGAGAAAAACAGTATTGTTTTCTTGCTTTCTGACATTTTCCCTAAATAACGGCCCTATTAGATGGGCAATATTCAGGGCAATTATAGGCAACCTGCACTCCTAGGAACATTCGTTGCTGATAATTTCCTTGGCTAATAATGCTTGTTGGTTGGCTGGTCGCATCTTTTAAAAAGGTTATAAGATATGTCGATGCATTTCTTGTTGATCGACACTTTATCATAGAAGATCGGGCTGTCTAATATAGCCTTTAGACATACAAAATGAATAGATCTTCGCTTCTGCTCCAGTTTTAAATAATAAGACTCATATGAGTCCTGAAAATAAGAAATGAAAACGTATTCTTTAGAATGCAGTATTCCAAAAGGAGACTTTATTCAGTCACAAAAGAGTTAAAATAAAATTTGTACAGTCAAATTTTAAAACCCCACTGTCTGAGTATCCCCTAACTCATAAATATATTTTTTAAATTTTTTTTAGTCATTTTCCACCTGCATCTATGGGCCCCACTGCTCTTGCTTGAGATGGTGATATGACAAAGGTCTTGTCCATTGCCATGCTGTTGAAAATTTTATTTTATTTACTTATATAACGCCATCATTTTCTGTAGAGCTTTATTGTCCCAAGTAGGGCTCACAATCTAGATTCCCTATCGGTACATCTTTGGAGTGTGGGAGAAAACCGGAGCACCCAGAAGAAATCCATGCAAACACAGGGTGAACATACAAACTCCTTGCAGATGAGCTCAGCTTCTCTCCCTCTGTCATATAACCCTATATATCACAGAGCTCAACTTTTCTCATCTATCACATAAACCTACAGTTGTGCTAAAAAGTTTACATACCCCGGCAGATTTTTTGTTTTTTTGGCCTTTTTTCAGAGAATATGAATGATAACACAAAAACTTTTTCTCCACTCATGGTTAGTGGTTGGTTGAAGCCATTTATTGTCAAACTTCTGTGTTTTCTCTTTTTAAATCATAAAGACAACCAAAAACATCAAAATGACCCTGTTCAAAAGTTTACATACCCCAGTTCTTAATACCGTGTATTGCCCCCTCTAACATCAATGACAGCTTGAAGTCTTTTGTGGTAGTTGTGAATGAGGCTCTTTATTTTCTCAGATGGTAAAACTGCCCATTCTTCTTGGCAAAAAGTCTCCAGTTAATGTAAATTCCTGGGCTGTCTTGCATGTACTGCGCGCTTGAGATCTCCCCAGAGTGGCTCAATGATATTGAGGTCAGGAGACTGAGATGGCCACTCCAGAACCTTCACTTTCTTCTGCTGTAGCCAATGAGAAGTCGACTTTGCCTTGTGTTTTGGATCGTTGTCATATTGGAACGTCCAAGTACGTCCCATGCGCAGCTTCCTGGCTGATGAGTGCAAATTTGCCTCCAG
Organism: Leptodactylus fallax; assembly: GCA_947044405.1. Taxonomy (NCBI): domain Eukaryota; kingdom Metazoa; phylum Chordata; class Amphibia; order Anura; family Leptodactylidae; genus Leptodactylus; species Leptodactylus fallax. Next base: position 1,619,476 of record CAMRHE010000073.1, on the reverse strand, counting down.
TACTTGCTGATAACCTGCTGCATTCATCTTTCCTTCAACTTTGGCCAAGTTTCCTGTGCCTTTGAAGCTCAGACATCCGCACATCATAAGTGATCCACCTCCGTGCTTTACAGTAGGAATGGTGTTCCTTTCATCATAGGCATTGTTGCCATCCTCTCCAAATGTAACGTTTATGGTTGTGGCCAAAAAGTTCAATTTTTGACTCATCAGTCCAAATTACCTTGTTCCAGAAGTTTTGAGACTTGTCTCTGTGCTGTTTGGCGTATTGAAGGTGAGATTCTTTGTGGCATTTGCGCAGTAATGACTTTCTTCTGGCAACTCGACCATGCAGCCCATTTTTCTTCAAGTTCCTCTGTATTGTGCATCTTGAAACAGCCACACTGATAGTTTTCAGAGAGTCCTGCATTTCAGCTGATGTTATGTGTGGGTTTTTCTTTGCATCCCGAACAATTTTCTGGGAAATTGTGGCCGAAATTTTGGTTGGTCTACCTGACCGTGGTTTGGTTTTTACAGAGCCCCTGAGTTTCCATTTGTTAATCACAGTTTGAACACTGCTGACTGGCATTATTAATTCCTTGGATATCTTTTTGTATTCCTTTCCTATTTTATACAGTTCAACTACCTTTTCCCGTAGATCCGTGGACAATTATTTTACTTTCCCCATGACTCACAATCCAGAAACGTCAGTGGCTGGAGGAAAGATGCAACAGTCTGTCTGGATCCCAGAAACTCACTCAGCTTGTATGCACACACTGATTACAAGCAAACAGGTCACAGGTGAGGATGTTACCTTTAGTAGCCATTCAAACTCCTTTGTGTCAACTTCTGGGCATGTTATCAGGCCAAAATCACCAGAGTATGTGAACTTTTGAACAGGGTCATTTTGATGTTTGTGGTTGTCTTTATGATTTAAAAAGAGAAAACACAGAAGTTTGACAATAAATGGCTTCAACCAACCACAAACCATGAGTGGAGAAAAAGTTTTTGTGTTATCATTCATATTCTCTGAAAAAAGGCCAAAAAAACAAAAAATCTGCCGGGGTATGTAAACTTTTTAGCACAACTGTATATATCACCGAGCTCCGCTTCTCTCCTTCTATCATATAACACTATATATCACAGAGCTCGGCTTCTCTCCCTCTATCATATAACACTATATATCACAGAGCTCGGCTTCTCTCCCTCTATCATATAACACTATATATCACAGAGCTCAGCTTCTCTCCTCTATCATATGAACCTATATATCACAGAGCTCAGCTTCTCTCCCTCTATCATATACAGTCATGGCCAAAAGTTTTGAGAATGATACAAATATTAATTTTTACAAAGTCTACTGCTTCAGTTTTTCTAATGGCAATTTGCATATACTCCAGAATGTTATAAAGAGTGATCAGCTTAACAGCAATTACTTGCAAAGTCAATATTTGCCTAGAAAATGAACTTTATCCCCCAAAACACATTTCAACATCATTGCAGCTCTGTCTTAAAAGGACCACCTAACATCGTTTCAGTGATTGCTCCATTAACACAGGTGTGGGTGTTGATGAGGACAGGGCTGGAGATCAATCTGTCATGATTAAGTAAGAATGACACCACTGGACACTTTAAAAGGAGGCTGGTGCTTGCCATCATTGTTTCTCTTCTGTTAACCATGGTTATCTCTAAAGAAACACGTGCAGTCATCATTGCACTGCACAAAAATGGCCTAACTGGGAAGAGTATTGCAGCTAGAAAGATTGCACCTCAGTCAACAATCTATCGCATCATCAAGAACTTCAAGGAGAGAGGTTCCATTGGTGCCAAAAAGGCTCCAGGGCGCCCAAGAAAGACCAGCAAGCGGCAGGACCGTCTCTTAAAAGTGTTTCAGCTGCGGGATTGGGCTACCAGCAGTGCAGAGCTTGCTGAGGAATGGCAGCAGGCAGGTGTGAGTGCATCTGCACGCACTGTGAGGCGGAAACTCTTGGAGCAAGGCCTGGTCTCAAGGAGGGCAGCAAAGAAGCCACTTCTCTCCAGAAAAAACATCAGGGACAGACTGATATTCTGCAAAAGGTACAGGGAGTGGACTGCTGAGGACTGGGGTAAAGTCATTTTCTCTGATGAATCCCCTTTTCGATTGTTTGGAACATCTGGAAAACAGCTTATTCGGAGAAGAAGAGGTGAGCGCTACCACCAGTCTTGTCTCATGCCTACTGTAAAGCATCCTGAAACCATTCATGTGTGGGGTTGCTTCTCAGCCAAGGGAATCGGCTCTCTCACAGTCTTGCCTAAAAACACAGCCATGAATAAAGAATGGTACCAGAATGTCCTCCAAGAGCAACTTCTCCCAACCGTCCAAGAGCAGTTTGGCGCTCAACAATGCCTTTTCCAGCATGATGGAGCACCTTGCCATAAAGCAAAGGTGATAACTAAATGGCTCAGGGAACAAAACATAGAGATTTTGGGTCCATGGCCTGGAAACTCCCCAGATCTTAATCCCATTGAGAACTTGTGGTCAATCATCAAGAGACGGGTGGACAAACAAAAACCAACAAATTCAGACAAAATTAAAGCATTGATTCTGCAAGAATGGACTGCTATCAGTCAGGATTTGGTCCAGAAGTTGATTGAGAGCATGCCAGGGAGAATTGCAGAGGTCCTGAAGAAGAAGGGTCAACACTGCAAATATTGACTTGCTGCATTAACTCATTCTAACTGTCAGTATAAGCTTCTGTTACTCATAATATGAATGCAATTATATTTCTGTATGTGATAAAAACATCTGACAAACACACATAAAAACCAGAGGGCAGCAGATCATGTGAAAATATAATATTTGTGTCATTCTCAAAACTTTTGGCCATGACTGTACACCTATATATCACAGAGCTCAGCTTCTCTCCTCTATCATATACACCTATATATCACAGAGCTCAGATTCTCTCATATATAATATACACCTATATATAACATAGCTTAGCTTCTCTCCCTCTTGCTAATAGTATAATGTTGTACCGTGTTAGCCATAGAAAGTAGTGGAAGAGTGAAGAAATCAGGCTATACCTTTTAGAGAGAGGCAAATATACTCAGCCTCTAAAAGGTATCGCCTGATTTCTTCACTTTTCCACTTCTCTCCATCTATCATATAACCCTATATATCACAGAGTTCAGCTTCTCTCCTCTATCCTATAAACCACATATCACAACCACATACCAATATATCACAGAGCTCAGTTTCTCTCCTTCTATCATATAACCCTATATATTGCACAGCTCAGCTTCTCTCCTCTATCATAAACACCTATATATCACACAGCTCAGCTTCTCTCCTCTATCATATACACCTATATATCACAGAGCTCAGCTTCTCTCCTCTATCATATACATCTATATATCATAGAGCTCAGCTTCTCTCCTCTATCATAAACACCTATATATCACAGAGCTCAGCTTCTCTCCTCTATCATATAACCCTATATATCACAGAGCTCAACTGCTCTCCCTCTATCATATAACCCTATATATCACAGAGCTAAGTTTCTCTCCTCTATCATATAACCCTATATATCACAGAGCTCAGCTTCTCTCCTCTATCATATAAACCAGTGATGGCAAACCTTTTAGAGACCGAGTGCCCAAACTGCAACCCAAAACCCACTAAATTATCGCAAAGAGCCAACATGGCAATTTAACCTTAAATTAACCAGGATCTGTTTTATATTGACGGTGCGATGTTATTACAGACTTTAATAATATCACATGTCTGCTATAAAACAGATACTGTGTGATATAAATAGTGAAGGGCCCCCACACTGTACAATGCGCTCCGAAGTGGCCCCCAGACACTACAATTCGCACCGAAGTGGCCTCCAGACAGTATTATATACTCCAGAATTGCCCCCACACAGTATTATATGCTCCACAGTGGCCCCCACACAGTAGTATATGCTACACAGTGACCCCCACTCAGTTTTATATGCTCCACAGTGGCCCCCACTCAGTATTGTATGCTTCATAGTGGCCCCCGCACAGTGTTATATGCTCCACTTTGGGCCCCCCCACACAGTATTAGATGCTTCACAGTGGGCCCCCACACAGTAGTATATGCTTCACAGTGGGCCCCCACACAGTAGTATATGCTTCACAGTGGCCCCCGCAGAGTATTATATGCTTCACAGAGGCCCCGTACAGTATTATATGCTCCACTTTGGGCCTCCTCCCACATTATATGCTTCACAGTGGGCCCCCACACAGTATTAGATGCTTCACAGTGGGCCCCCACACAGTATTAGATGCTTCACAGTGTCCCCCATACAGTAGTATATGCTTCAGTGTCCCCCATACAGTAGTATATGCTTCAGTGTTCCCCACACAGCATTAGATGCTTCACAGTGTCCCCATACAGTAGTATATGTTTCAGTGTCCCCCACACAGTATTAGATGCTTCACAGTAGGCCCCCACACAGTAGTAGATGCTTCACAGTGTCCCCCATACAGTAGTATATGCTTCAGTGTCCCCCATACAGTAGTATATGCTTCACAATAGGCCTCCACACAGTAGTTTATGTTACTTACCTAGTCCGACGAAGAACTGCAGTCCCATGAAGAGCGTCCTCCTTCTGCTTCTGATCACAGGCACTGATGACTTATGTCATCATGCCTGCGTCGGGGCAGAGGTTACACTCTGCAGTCAGTGTAAGCCACGGTTCCGCGGACCTCGGCCTACACTGACAGCTTTCATCTGTATGTACATATGCACATACAGCTGAAAGAAGCGATCATGGCGACAGCGCGTGTGCCAACTGAGAGGGCTCTGCGTGCCCTCTCTGGCACGCGTGCCATAGGTTCGCCATCATGGATATAAACCTATATATCACAGAGCTCAGCTTCTCTCCCTCTATCTTATAACCCTATATATCACAGAGCTCAGCTTCTCTCCCTCTGTCATATAACCCTATATATCACAGAGCTCAGCTTCTCTCCCTATATCATATAACCCTATATATCACAGAGCTCAGCTTCTCTCCTTCTATCATATAAACCTATATATCACAGAGCTCAGCTTCTCTCCCTCTATCATATAACCCTATATATCACAGAGCTCAGCTTCTCTCCTCTATCATATACACCTATATATCATAGAGCTCAGCTTCTCTCCCTCTATCATATAATCCTATATATCACAGAGCTCAGCTTCTCTCCTCTATCATATACACCTATATATCATAGAGCTCAGCTTCTCTCCTCTATCATATACACCTATATGTCACAGAGCTCAGCTTCTCTCCTCTATCATATAACCCTATATATCACAGAGCTCATCTGCTCTCCCTCTATCATATAACCCTATATATCACAGAGCTCAGCTTCTCTCCTCTATCATATAACCCTATATATCACAGAGCTCAGTTTCTCTCCTCTATCATAAATACCTATATATATCACAGAGCTCAGCTTCTCTCCTCTATCATATAAGCCAGTGATGGCAAACCTTTTAGAGATGAGTGCCCAAACTGCAACCCAAAACCCACTAAATTATCGCAAAGAGCCAACACGGCAATTTAACCTTAAATTAACCAGGATCTGTTTTATATTGACGGTGCGATGTTATTACAGACTTTAATAATATCACATGCCTGCTATAAAACAGATACTGTGTGATATAAATAGTGAAGGGCCCCCACACAGTACAATGCGCTCCAAAGTGGCCCCCAGACACTACAATTCACTCCGAAGTGGCCTCCAGACAGTATTATATACTCCAGAATTGCCCCCACACAGTATTATATGCTCCACAGTGGCCCCCACACAGTAGTATATGCTACACAGTGACCCCCACTCAGTTTTATATGCTCCACAGTGGCCCCCACTCAGTATTATATGCTTCATAGTGGCCCCCGCACAGTGTTATATGCTTCACTTTGGACCCCCCCACACAGTATTAGATGCTTCACAGTGGGCCCCCACACAGTAGTATATGCTTCACAGTGTGCCCCCACACAGTAGTATATGCTTCACAGTGGCCCCCGCAGAGTATTATATGCTTCACAGAGGCCCCGTACAGTATTATATGCTCCACTTTGCCCCCCCCCCACATTATATGCTTCACAGTGGGCCCCCACACAGTATTAGATGCTTCACAGTGGGCCCCCACACAGTAGTAGATGCTTCACAGTGTCCCCCATACAGTAGTATATGCTTCAGTGTCCCCCATACAGTAGTATATGCTTCACAATAGGCCTCCACACAGTAGTTTATGTTACTTACCTAGTCCGACGAAGAGCTGCAGTCCCATGAAGAGCGTCCTCCTTCTGCTTCTGATCACAGGCACTGATGACTTATGTCATCATGCCTGCGTCGGGGCAGAGGTTACACTCTGCAGTCAGTGTAAGCCACGGTTCCGCGGACCTCGGCCTACACTGACAGCTTTCATCTGTATGTACATATGCACATACAGCTGAAAGAAGCGATCATGGCGACAGCGCGCGTTCCAACTGACAGGGCTCTGTGTGCCCTCTCTGGCACGCGTGCCATAGGTTCGCCATCACGGATATAAACCTATATATCACAGAGCTCAGCTTCTCTCCCTCTATCATATAACCCTATATATCACAGAGCTCAGCTTCTCTCCTTCTACCATATAACCCTATATATCACAGAGCTCAGCTTCTCTCCATCTATCATATAACCCTATATATCAGAGCTCAGCTTCTCTCCCTCTATCATATAAACCTATATATCACAGAGCTCAGCTTCTCTCCCTCTATCATATAAACCTATATATCACAGAGCTCGGCTTCTCTCCTCTATCATATAACCCTATATATCACAGAGCTCGGCTTCTCTCCTCTATCATATAACCCTATATATCACAGAGCTCAGCTTCTTTCCCTCTATCATATACACTTATATAACACAGAGCTCAGCTTCTCTCCTCTATCATATAACCCTATATATCACAGAGCTCAGCTTCTCTCCTCTATCATATAACCTTATATATCACAGAGCTCAGCTTCTCTCCTCTATCATATAACCCTATATATCACAGAGCTCAGCTTCTCTCCCTCTATCATATAAACCTATATATCACAGAGCTCAGCTTCTCTCCTCTGTCATATAAACCTATATATCACAGAGCTCAGCTTCTCTCCTCTATCATATAAACCTATATATCACAGAGCTCAGCTTCTCTCCTCTATCATATAACCTTATATATCACAGAGCTCAGCTTCTCTTCCTCTATCATATAAACCTATATATCATAGAGCTCAGCTTCTCTCATCTATCATATAACCCTATATATCACAGAGCTCAGCTTCTCTCCCTCTATCATATAACCCTATATACAGTGGGGAAAAAAAGTATTTAGTCAGTCACCAATTGTGCAAGTTCTCCCACTTAAAAAGTTGAGAGAGGCCTGTAATTGACATCATAGGTAGACCTCAACTATGAGAGACAAAATGAGAAAACAAATCCAGAAAATCACATTGTCTGATTTTTTAAGAATTTATTTGCAAATTATGGTGGAAAATAAGTATTTGGTCAATAACAAAAGTTCATCTCAATACTTTGTTATATATCCTTTGTTGGCAATGACAGAGGTCAAACGTTTTCTGTAAGTCTTCACAAGGTTGGCACACACTGTTGCTGGTATGTTGGCCCATTTCCTCCGTGCAGATCTCCTCTAGAGCAGTGATGTTTACGGGCTGTCGCTGGGCAACACGGACTTTCAACTCCCTCCAAAGGTTTTCTATGGGGTTGAGATCTGGAGACTGGCTAGGCCACTCCAGGACCTTGGAATGCTTCTTACGAAGCCACTCCTTCGTTGCCTTGGCGGTGTGCTTGGGATCATTGTCATGCTGAAAGACCCAGCCACGTTTCATCTTCAATGCCCTTGTTGATGGAAAGAGGTTTGCACTCAAAATCTCACGATACATGGCCCCATTCATTCTTTCATGTACACGGATAAGTCGTCCTGGTCCTTTTGCAGAGAAACAGCCCCAAAGCATGATGTTGCCACCCCCATGCTTCACAGTAGGTATGGTGTTCTTTGGATGCAACTCAGCATTCACTCTCCTCCAAACACGACGAGTTGTGTTTCTACCAAACAGTTCTACTTTGGTTTCATCTGACCATATGAATTCTCCCAATACTCTTCTGGAACATCCAAATGCTCTCTAGCAAACTTCAGATGGGCCCAGATATGTACTGGCTTAAGCAGGGGGACACGTCTGGCACTGCAGGATCTGAGTCCCTGGCGGCGTAATGTGTTACTGACGGTAGCCTTTGTTACGTTAGTCCTAGCTTTCTGCAGGTCATTCACTAGGTCCCCCCGTGTGGTTCTGGGATTTTTGCTCACTGTTCTTGTGATCATTTTGACACCATGGGGTGAGATCTTACGTGGAGCCCCTGATCGAGGGAGATTATCTGTGGTCTTGTATGTCTTCCATTTTCTAATTTGCTCCCATAGTTGATTTCTTCACACCAAGCTGCTTGTCTATTGCAGATTCAGTCTTCCCAGCCTGGTGCAGGTCTACAATTTTGTTTCTGGTGTCCTTCCACAGCTCTTTGGTCTTCACCATAGTGGAGTTTGGAGTGTGACTGTTTGAGGTTGTGGACAGGTGTCTTTTATACTGATAACAATGTCAAACAGGAGCCATTACTACAGGTAATGAGTGGAGGACAGAGGAGCCTCTTAAAGAAGTTGTTACAGGTCTGTGAGAGCCAGAAATCTTGCTTGTTTGTAGGTGACCAAATACTTATTTTCTACCGTAATTTGCAAATAAATTCTTTAAAAATCAGACAATGTGATTTTCTGGATTTGTTTTTTCATTTTGTCTCTCATAGTTGAGGTCTACCTATGATGTCAATTACAGGCCTCTCTCATCTTTTTAAGCGGGAGAACTTGCACAATTGGTGGCTGACTAAATACTTTTTTTCCCCACTGTATTACAGAGCTCAGCTTCTCTCCTCTATCATATAACCCTATATATCACAGAGCTCAGCTTCTCTCCTCTATCATATAAACCTATATATCCCAGAGCTCGGCTTCTCTCCTCTATCATATAACACTATATATCCCAGAGCTCGGCTTCTCTCCTCTATCATATAACCCTATATATCACAGAGCTCAGCTTCTCTCCTCTATCATATAAACCTATATATCCCAGAGCTCGGCTTCTCTCCTCTATCATATAACCCTATATATCACAGAGCTCAGCTTCTCTCCAGCTATCATATAACCCTATATATCACAGAGGTCAGCTTCTCTCCTCTATCATATAACACTATATATCCCAGAGCTCGGCTTCTCTCCTCTATCATATAACCCTATATATCACAGAGCTCAGCTTCTCTCCTCTATCATATAAACCTATATAGCCCAGAGCTCGGCTTCTCTCCTCTATCATATAACCCTATATATCACAGAGCTCAGCTTCTCTCCTCTATCATATAACCCTATATATCACAGAGCTCAGCTTCTCTGCAGCTATCATATAACCCTATATATCACAGAGGTCAGCTTCTCTCCTCTATCATATAACCCTATATATCACAGAGCTCAGCTTCTCTCCAGCTATCATATAACACTATATATCCCAGAGCTCGGTTTCTCTCCTCTATCATATAACCCTATATATCACAGAGCTCAGCTTCTCTCCAGCTATCATATAACCCTATATATCACAGAGCTCAGCTTCTCTCACCTAATAGGTTTACTTTAGGTGGTTCTTTCAGATTTACTTCTTTATGTACTCACTTTAGTTTGCTGTCTAACAGGAGGAATGAGGATAAAGTGGGAATACATGTATTTTTCTTTTTCTTTCTAACACAACTAGTACAATAGCAAGCTGTGCACGGCTGGAGGCTTATAGTGGCAGTAGTGGTGTATCTGTAGGCTTAAAAACATAAATGAAAAATATCTCCTCATTACAGCAAATAAACAGGAGAATTGTTCCCATTGTATTAAAGAACAAGGTAACAAATCACATTGCCAACCATCCTGAGAACATAACATGAGCAATGCTGTGTATGGTTTATGAGTGAAATCTTCTGAATTCCATGGGGCACTCTGACCAAGCCAACTTTATGATAAGATCAGTGCTTCAACACAGCAGTTCTGCGCCAGTAATATTCCCAAAATGCTGACGCCTCCTTGTGTAGCCAAAGAATTAAAGAAAAAGAAAACCTACAAAATGTAGTGAATATGTTTTACTGAGTTCTAAATGTATTGTTATAAAAAAGGAAAATATTGCAATCCTCCTATTACAGAAAAGTCAGAAAGGTTTCTATACTATAACATCAGTGCTGGGTGTAACATAAGGGAGGGTACAACCAGGTGAAATATAACAGTGATAGTATTAGCTGACTGATGACTAATAACACATCATTATCACCTGTAAAGAACTCCATGTTTGAAATTTTCATCCAAAATCCAGTTCCTTGAAACAACATTGCCTAAATATATCCTGAAAGATTGCTTGTCCTTTGCACAGTGTTGGTGGTATCACGGTATGATGGTGCTTTGTAGTGCTGGAGTCCTAAGTTCAAATCCAGCCAAGGACAACATCTGTAAGGAGTTTGCATGTTCTCCTTGTGCTTGCGTGGGTTTAATGCAGTTTCCTTCTACACACCAAAGACATACCAATAGGGAATGTAGATTGTGAGCCCTATACAGAACAGTGTTGACAATATCTGTAAAGCACTGTGGAATATGATGGTGCTATAAATAAATAATATGCACTGTGGCTGGCTTAATATCAAGTTTCCTGGTGATTTCCTTTAGGCCGGTTGCAGACAACCGTGCTGCAACCGGCCGGCCGTGAATTAAAAACACGGGGATTTCGCCCATGCAAGGGCCGTGCTTCCGCTGCTCCTTTCATTAAATGAGTAGGAGCCACGGAAGCAAGGGCCGCAAAATAGGACAGGAATAGGACCTGTTCTATATTTTGCAGCCCAGACTGTTGGCCCGCACACGGGACCGTGAAATTCACGGTCGTGCGTATGGGCCCATAGAAGAGAATGGGTCAGTGTGCTATCCATGAAATAGAGGGATAGCACACTGATCATGGCCACAGTCTTTTTCAAGGGGCCTTAGGCTAAGGCCCCACGTAGTGAGCCACAGCCAAAAAGCACTGTGGGAGAAACACATCACATTTTTTCCCAAAGCACTTTTCACAGAAAGTCTTTCTGCTTTTATTATACCTGTATGGAAAATGCCAGCGTTTCTGTAGGTATAATTGACAGGCTGTGATTTACAAAAATGTGAACGTATTTGAAATGGCAGCATTTCCGCTGCAGACTTTTTCTGCAAAGTGTGGATGGGATTAGCCAGAATCCCATCCATTTTGCAGGTACTGTCAAACGTAGTGGCTTATGCTACATGGGGCCCCAGCCTTAAACTATATTTTACAGATATAAATGAAAGAACAATGATGTCACTGTTACCCAACCTGATTCAGGGCAAATTCCTCAGCACAAATCATTTTTACCAAAAGACAAAAAATGTCCTAAGGATGCAGATAATGTTGTACTTTTTATTGGTACCAATGTTTGGTATGTACGACTTTTCGATCACTTATTATTGCTATTTTTGGGGGAAAACGAGGTGACCAAAATATGTTAATTTGTACATTGGCGTTTACTGTACAGGATAAATAACGCTATTTTTGGATGGTGCGGACTTGGATACACACATGGGGATACTTTTTTATTTTTTTTTTTTTGTTTTTTATATTTTGCTTTGAAATTTTTACCTGTCCCACAAGGGGACTTGAACCTGGGATCTCTCATCCCCAGTCCAATGTACTGAAATACATAGTACATAGGCTTATTATGTGTAATGGGCCTCGTGACTGCTATAGCAATCCTTCAGACCCCACAATCTTATCAGGGGGATCTGAGGGGGGGGGGGTGGGGGGGGCGGTTGGCCCCTGGGCACCCTGGATGCCATGATGGCTAGTGATCATGGAATGCTGCTAAAGTGTATGAATGGGACATAGCTGACAGTTGTGAGGAGAAGTTGCACAGGGGTCCAAGCTGCTCTTCTGCACCAAGGTCTGTGAGTCTTAAAGGGATTGTCCAGTTTTAGACCAATACTAAAAGACAAATGTTATTGTTTGTATAATGAAAAGTTGTACAATTTTCCAATATACTTTCTGTATCAATTCCTCACAGTTTTCTAAATCTCTGCTTGCTGTCATCCATTCTGCTTACCCCCAGTGGATAAAAATCGGTCCATGGTCATGTGATATATAGTCCATGGTCATGTGATGAACACACAGATGCAAAGCTCGTTACCAGGAAGATGTCTGATTACTGTGCTATGAATATAATGAGCTGTGCACCTGTGTGTCCATCACATGACCTTGGTCTGTATCTCACATGACCATGGACTGTATATCACATGATCATGGCCTGTATATCACATGACCATGGATTGTATATCACATGATCATGGACTGATTTTTATCCCCTAGAACAGGGGTAGGCAACCTTTTTTGTTTGGCGTGCCGATTTTAATTAAAAAATCAAAGATGAGGAACTCGGAGTGCCGGTCAATAATTGTACGTCTGACGACCCCTAAACTAAAGTCATATACCACAAACCATAACACAGAAGTGCTGCCACCAGATGCTTTAGGACACATGCGTTTACTGCTATTTCCTGGGACTCTCCTGTACTTTCCAATTAGAAGCAATGAAAGTACCTGTGCAGCCCCCAATTAGTAGTAAATGTGTCCAAGAGCACCGTATGGCGGCATCCTTATGGTGAATACACACTATGTATCTGGATTCAGATGTAGTCTTAGGCCACTGGAACTTTTACTTCAATGTAAAACTGCGTTCACATGGTGCATTTTTGCAAAAAAAAAAAAAATGCCTGTGTTTTCTGTGCAAAAACACATCCTTAATGCAGAAAACACATTGTTATACAGAATAATGTCCCATAGTGGCCCCTGCACACGGTATATGTCCCATAGCGGTCCCTGCACATGGTATTATGTCCCATAGCGACCCCTGCACAAGGTATTATATCCCATAACAGCTTCTGCACACCGTATTATGTCACATAGTGGCCCCTTCACACGGTATTATGTCAATATAATGGCCCCAGCACACGGTATTATGTCACATAGTGACCCCTGAACACCGTATTATGTCACATAGTGACCTCAGCACACGCTATTATGTCATATAGTGGCCCCAGCACACAGTATTAGGTCCCATAGCGATCCCTGCACACGGTATTAGGTCCCATAGCGGTCCCCACACACGGTATTAGGTCCCATAGCGGTCCCCGCACACGGTATTAGGTCCCATAGCGGTCCCTGCACACGGTATTAGGTCCCATAGCGGTCCCAGCACACGGTATTATGTCCCATAGCAGTCCCTGCACACAGTATTATGTTCCATAGCTCTCTTCAGACCCCCAAGTATAATAAATGCAGGACCAAGAGAGGTGACAAACATAAAAAAAACAATGTACTCACCTTTTTCTGTGCTCCGCAGCCGCTCTGTTCTCTTCGGCGCTTCTGCCTGACGTCAGCGACCGCTGATTGGGTCTCTGGGGTCACGTCGCATCATTATGCATAATGACGCCAGATGTGACCCCTAAGGCCCTGTCAGCTGTCAGAAGCGCCTGCAAATCGCACAGCCGCCGCGTAGTGCAGGGAACAAGGTGAGTATCATTGTTTTTTATGTTTCATAATAAGTATCCGCTTATTATACTCGGGGGTCTGAAGAGACTCCAAAGTATAATAATAGCAGTTTCGTTTCGGCCATGTTTGGTCTGATCGAAGCTGCTGGGAGAGGACTCCGCTGCCGTGCCAGGGAAATAAGACTCAGAGTGAATGACAGCAAGCAGAGATCTAGAAAACTGTGAGGATATTGTAGAACCTTTTATTATACAAACAATTACATTTGTCTTTGGTCTGAAACTGGACAATCCCTTTAAGTTATGTCCCTGTTCCCTAGCAGAGAACTATACTACACTTTGCATAAGGAATATCTACAGTGCTGGCCAAAAGTATTGGCACCCCTGCAATTCTGTCAGATAATACTCAATTTCTTCCAGAAAATGATTGCAATCACAAATGCTTTGGTAATAATATTTTCATTTAATTTGACTTCAATGGAAAACCACAAAATGAATTGTCATAAAGCCAAATTGGATATAATTCCACACCAAACATAAAAAGGGGGTGGACAAAAGTATTGGCACCCTTTGAAAAATCAGGTGATGCTTCTCTAATTTGTGTAATTAACAGCACCTGTTACTTACATGTGGCACATAACAGGTGGTAGCAATAACTAAATCACACTTGCAGCCAGTTGAAATGGATTAAAGTTCACTCAACCTCTGTCCTGTGTCCTTGTGTGTACCACATTGAGCATGGAGAAAAGAAAGAAGACCAAAGAACTGTCTGAGGACTTGAGAAGCAAAATTGTGAGGAAGCATGAGCAATCTCAAGGATACAAGTCCATCTCCAAAGACCTGAATGTTCCTGTGTCTACCGTGCGCAGTGTCATCAAGAAGTTTAAAGCCCGTGGCACTGTGGCTAACCTCCCTAGATGTGGACGGAAAAGAAAAATTGACGAGAGATTTCAACGAAAGATTGTGCGGATGGTGGCTAAAGAACCTCGACTAACATCCAAACAAGTTCTATCTGCCCTGCAGTCCGAGAGTACAACAGTGTCAACCCGTACTATCCGTCGGCGTCTGAATGAAAAGGGACTCTATGGTAGGATACCCAGGAAGACCCCACTTCTGACCCAGAGACATAAAAAAGCCAGGCTGGAGTTTGCCAAAACTTACCTGAGAAAGCCAAAAACTTTTTGGAAGAATGTTCTCTGGTCAGATGAGACAAAAGTAGAGCTTTTTGGGAAAAGGCATCAACATAGAGTTTACAGGAAAAAAAAAGAGGCCTTCAAAGAAAAGAACACGGTCCCTACAGTCAAACATCATGGCGGAGGTTCCCTGATGTTTTGGGGTTGCTTTGCTGCCTCTGGCACTGGACTGCTTGACTGTGTGCATGGCATTATGAAGTCTGAAGACTACCAACAAATTTTTCAGCATAATGTAGGGCCCAGTGTGAGAAAGCTGGGTCTCCCTCAGAGGTCATGGGTCTTCCAGCAGGACAATGACCCAAAACACACTTCAAAAAGCACTAGAAAATGGTTTGAGAGAAAGCACTGGAGACTTCTAAAGTGGCCAGCAATGAGTCCAGACCTGAATCCCATAGAACACCTGTGGAGAGATCTCAAAATGGCAGTTTGGAGAAGGCACCCTTCAAATCTCAGGGACCTGGAGAAATTTGCCAAAGAAGAATGGTCTAAAATTCCAGCAGAGCATTGTAAGAAACTCATTGATGGTTACCGGAAGCGGTTGTTCGCAGTTATTTTGTCTAAAGGTTGTGCTACCAAGTATTAGGCTGAGGGTGCCAATACTTTTGTCCGGCCCATTTTTGGAGTTTTGTGTAAAATGATCAATGATTTGACTTTTTTTTCATTCTCTTTTGTGTTTTTTCATTGCAAGCAAAATAAATGAAGATATTATTACCAAAGCATTTGTGATTGCAATCATTTTCTGGAAGAAATTGAGTATTATCTGACAGAATTGCAGGGGTGCCAATACTTTTGGCCAGCACTGTATATGTAAACTGTTTAGGTCATCAGAACATGTTCTCTTGTGCCCTTGGCCTCCTGTATCCCTATAATTCTCACCTTTTTACAGAGAATGACGTGCTGTCACTTCTCAAGGTGCCTGGAAAATGACAATGCTTTATCACATATTTCCTCTATGACATAGAGCAGGAATCCGCAGCAGCTTAGTCTGGACATTTTAATGTCATATTATAATCTATATTACCGTAATATTTATTTAAGTATTATTGTACTACTCAGGCCAAGATTTGTGCTGAAAAATACAAAGCACTGGAAGCTTCCATAACCGTGTGCATTTCATACCATTGAGTTTTGGATTGATTCTAGAATTAACATTTCTTTGGATAAAGTGAATCAGCCACAGTTACACTAACTGAAATATAGCATCTTCAGGCTACCCGCGAATAGCATTGTGTATACAACCGGGTACAATGTAGCTGTAATTGTATTCACAATGTTATACTTATGTTCAGGTATATGCAAATATAAGGCTTTGAAGAACTAAGATCTGTACATCTGCATAACCATGGATCCGGGTTAAATCCAATGAAAAGTGGATTATTAAGCAGCGCAAGCACATATTAGATTGTCCACAAATGCTGCAGACACAATGGATACATTGAAAATGTGTGACAATACCAACTTCTGCTGAGCTTTTTCCTTCAGTTATAGCTTATAATGATCTTCTTGCTCTGTACATGTGATTTGGTGTGTGGTTTGGTTACCCTGAGCACTTTTTTGCTATATAGATGGGGACAGACTGCTTTAGGCCCCATGAAGATCACAGACGCCTGCTATAAACTCTTTCTGTAAATAACATGAGCATCGTAAAAGAAACAGAGGAAAAGGGAAAAAAATGGCTTAAGGTGGAATCTGAACCAAGATTCGCTGCCAGAACAAAGGAGATCTTTAGTAAAAGAAAAACCACTCGCCAGTTTGTGGTATCAGTTGACACCACAAATCAGTCCAAAGAAGCCTTGTATAAATCAGGAGATGGCTGAAGGACCTTATGAGACGTCACTTGAAGCAGAAACCAACACAGTGCACTTCAATCAGCAGCCATCCAGAAAACCTAGAACCTTGGGACTCGAACAGCCAAAAACCACAGGTGTAAATAGACAGATACCAAAGCATGAAAGACGAGCAAAAATAGCAAGCTTAAAGTCTACCTCCCATTATAAAAAAAAAAAAAAAAAACTTTTCAGAAAAGGTTTCCATGGAATTGGAATTGACTTTCCTGGTCCAGGGATAGGATGACGATGGACCCTGGGGTCATGTGACAGGAAGCAGCATGCCACCCTCTGAGTCACTCCAATCCCTCCCTCCTTGTCTGATCTCACATGTATATGTGGGCTGTCGGACTATCCCCAATCTCTGGACCAAGAAAGTCAATTCCAATTCCTTCCTTCCTTCCTTGTCAATGGACAATCCCTTTAAAAACTGAGCCATTCTGCTGCCCTACATAAGACTCCATCTCTGTATTCACCTCATGCTATGGAGAGGGGAGGTAGGAGGAGGATGATGCTGGTTTATTGCCTCAGTCAGTTCACTGATAGACTCTTACTGAAACATGGCAGTGTTAAAAGAGCTACCTGACTCACAGAATAGCAGAGCATAGAAGCTGCAGTTATGTGTGTATACATTTAAGCAGTCTCTTCCTCCCTGACACCCTTCCCCATAGACTCAAAGACTAATATGTATAAAGTATCTGAGGTGTACCTCTGCACGGACAGATCATCTGATTAGAAGAATGGCGCGTAGTGATCCATTCTGCACTAAAAGTGAAATTAGATGTCACTTCCCAAGCCTAGGATGGCAAATAGTGTCAACACAAACCATCAGAAGGTGCTTGCATGACGCTGAGCTATGAGCCAGGTATTCAGCTACAGGTGTTGCATTGACCTCATGCCACCACTTTCAAAGACTATCATGGTGCCCAGCAAGATGCAATGTAGGCTAGAAAACAGATCTATGCTCTTCAGTCCCACTTTTATCTTGGATGCAAGGATAGCTGGAGATTGGTCTGGAGGCCACATGGGCAAAGGCATGAAGAGGCCTTTTCAAGGAAACATCACACCAGTCCTACTCCTGGGATTATGGCGTGGAGTGACATAATGTATAGTAGTTAGACTGTGATTTCCATAATTCCAAGACTTTTCCTTCTTGGTGTTGTGATTTCATGCTAAGTAGTATATAATTGCATATTACAATCATAGCCAGCCCAAAGTCTGCAAAGAGTTGTCTATGAGAACTTCAGCCAAGAATATCAAGAGATCGACTATGTGCAGGCTGGCAAATGAACTTAGCATGACACAATGTGTCTACGTGAGTCAGAATGGCTTGGCAACGTGCAGTTGTCGCCGCATGCTGACTAGGAGTTTTAGTTCCTCCCTTCACCCCAAGCTACCCTGGCTATGCTGGCAGGACAAGTCTGCCATCTACTCCTGTCTTTAGCTTGAAGATTAAATGACTTAGTATTGTGTGCCTATATATTTTAACATATTTCCTCTATTACATTAAACCTCTTCATATTGATTCTTTATCCATATCTACAGTCGCAGTCTACTTATTTACTTCTATGGTTTTCAAGGCCACCTACTGTATACTAAGTTACAACTATTTGGTCCTGATTTTTCATGCAGTCAGGTACTTGCTATTTATTGTAACCTCCAATTTGGCGTATGTTTCCCATGTTTCCTATCTCCTTCATGCCTTTACTATAGCTCAGTTGGGCTTGTAAAACACAATGGGGGAATTTAACATATATATATATATATATATATATATATATATATATACAGTGGGGAAAAAAGTATTTAGTCAGCCACCAATTGTGCAAGTTCTCCCACTTAAAAAGATGAGGCCGGCCTGTAATTGTCATCATAGGTAGACCTCAACTATGAGAGACAAAATGAAAAAACAAATCCAGAAAATCACATTGTCTGATTTTTAAAGAATTTATTTGCAAATTATGGTAGAAAATAAGTATTTGGTCACCTACAAACAAGCAAGATTTCTGGCTCTCACAGACCTGTAACTTCTTCTTTAAGAGGCTCCTCTGTCCTCCACTCATTACCTGTAGTAATGGCTCCTGTTTGACATTGTTATCAGTATAAAAGACACCTGTCCACAACCTCAAACAGTCACACTCCAAACTCCACTATGGTGAAGACCAAAGAGCTGTGGAAGGACACCAGAAACAAAATGGTAGACCTGCACCAGGCTGGGAAGACTGAATGTGCAATAGGCAAGCAGCTTGGTGTGAAGAAATCACCTGTGGGAGCAATAATTAGAAAATGAAAGACAAACAAGACCACTGATAATCTCCCTCCATCAGGGGCTCCACGCAAGATCTCACCCCGTGGGGTCAAAATGATCACAAGAACGGTGAGCAAAAATCCCAGAACCACACGGGGGGACCTAGTGAATGACCTGCAGAAAGCTGGGACTAACGTAACAAAGGCTACCGTCAGTAACACATTACGCCGCCAGGGACTCAGATCCTGCAGTGCCAGACGTGTCCCCCTGCTTAAGCCAGTACATATCTGGGCCTGTCTGAAGTTTGCTAGAGAACATTTGGATGTTCCAGAAGAGTATTGGGAGAATGTCATATGGTCAGATGAAACCAAAGTAGAAATGTTTGGTAGAAATACAACTCGTCGTGTTTGGAGGAGAGTGAATGCTGAGTTGTATCCAAAGAACACCATACCTACTGTGAAGCATGGGGGGGGGCAACATCATGCTTTGGGGCTGTTTCTCTGCAAAGGGACCAGGACGACTGATCCGTGTACATGAAAGAATGAATGGGGCCATGTATCGTGAGAATTTGAGTGCAAACCTCCTTCCATCAGCAAGGGCATTGAAGATGAAACGTGGCTGGGTCTTTCAGCATGACAATGATCCCAAGCACACCGCCAGGGCAAAGAAGGAACGGCTTCGTAAGAAGCATTTCAAGGTCCTGGAGTGGCCTAGCCAGTCTCCAGATCTCAACCCCATAGAAAACCTTTGGAGGGAGTTGAAAGTCTGTGTTGCCCAGCGACAGCCCCAAAACATCCTTGCTCTAGAGGAGATCTGCATGGAGGAATGGGCCAACATACCAGCAACAGTGTGTGCCAACCTTGTGAAGACTTACAGAAAACGTTTGACCTCTGTCATTGCAAACAAAGGATATATAACAAAGTATTGAGATGAACTTTTGTTATTGACCAAATACTTATTTTCCACCATAATTTTCAAATAAATTCTTTAAAAATCAGACAAAGTGATTTTCTGGATATGTTTTCTCATTTTGTCTCTCATAGTTGAGGTCTACCTATGATGACAATTACAGGCCAGCCTCATCTTTTTAAGTGGGAGAACTTGCACAATCGGTGGCTGACTAAATACTTTTTTTCCCCACTGTATATATATATATAGTTCCTGGTATAAAATGTATGATAAAAGATACATATTTTGGCACCCAGTAATTTTGTAACTTTTGGTGCATTTGCACCCTGGAAACCAATTTTCTAAAAAGGGGGCAATGTGGGGCTTAGTAGGAAGGGCATGGCCTCCAGTGGCCCAGCAGATTTGGTATTATTGCTTTGTTCCAGTGGGACTACTGCTAAAGGACTTAACAAGTGTTTAAAGGGGTTTCCAGGATTAGAAAAATAATGCTGCTTTCATCTTGAACCAGCACCACATTAGTCCATGGCTTGTATCTGGTATTACAACAATGTTTACTGAAGCATGTTTTTGAGTCCTGGCCAACCCCTTTTAACTCTGTTTTAGCACTGCTTGCTCTATTGAACCTGATATGCCTTTAAGTGGACTACACCAATAAGGCTGGAGCCGAGTAGATGGTATATGTTATCATTCTAATGAGGAGAAGGAGACAGCCTAGTCTGGTCTTCTTCCTCCTAGGGAAGTGAGAAGAGGTATGTGCAACCATGTGTAGGTTTGGTTGACCCAGATCTGTCAGTTACAAGTCAGGGCCTCATAGCTACAACTAGAACCTAGCTCCTAATGCACAGAGGGCAGGAAAATGTGCAAAGCAGACGGGAGAATGTACCTAATTTATTAAGATGCATGAGACCCTTAATAAATTAAGTACATCTTATCAGGCACAGGGGAGATTAAGACTGGTATAGCAAACACCAGTCTTAATAAATCTCCCCAGTGACTCTACCATCACACACTGGTACTCCAAAGGTCTACTTTGAACTCTGCACATCTCTGGCCTGTGTGTACCTACTTCTGAATTCTACTGTATTATTACACCTTACACTTTCATCTGAAACCTACATGAAGAAAACATGTCACCAACTCCGTAGGAGCTGTCCCACTAATTCCAGTGCAACTGCCATATTTTCTATAGCCCCACCATTCCTGAGCAATCATTGCAGTTAGTTTTGGTGCCTGATATAAAACTTATAAAAGGCTCTGTACTGTCAAGTGGGCGGTGTCAGGCAAGAGAAGGTAAGGGGTGTGATTCAAAGCTCCAATCAGAGGGGGATTGGGGGGCTAGAGAAAAAAATTCCAACTCTGTTGGAATAAGTGGAACAGCGCCCATTAAATTATGCAAAGAGCTGGACTTGGCAAAGGTGGTGAAAAGTTCACTTTAACACTATCCTACTCTTTAAGTAAAAAAATGTAAACTTTCCCTGTTTTGTGCATTTCTTTAAAAAAGTACACCCTGTCTGGGTTTATAGCCAGGACCCGCTCAATAAGAATTATAGGTAATTATATTCTTTAGAATTTATTATTCCTTTGTTTTGCCTTTAGAGGAACATTTATTAAATGTTACATTTCCTAATGAGATGTTATAGCCGGATTAATATATTAAACTGTATAATGATGGTGTCGCTAATATGCCAGGTACCAAGCAGACTAGTCAAATCAGCGATATGGTCTTTGACTATAATTTTCTAAAAATATATTTATTCATAAGTATACAAATATATAAATCTGTAAAATATCAGAAACAAATTCATCTCCATTGGTCCCTGCACATATTATCTGTATCAGTGTTAAATAATGTGATACATAATGGACACGGGCTGCAGTCCGCGTAGTTCTTCTAATGTTCGTAACACTTATGGCATATTTCCTTCACATAATTAGGAATATGTTTCTTACAAGGACATAACAATCTTTTCCTTGAATGGGAAAGCTTTTTGCAAATGCTAGGTACTGTCAGGGAAACCACTTGTGCCCCTCAGCAATGCTCATTTATTCTTACCATTTTGGGAACATTTTAACATTCACTCTTTCGTTTAGGAGATAAATTTGGCCTTGTATATTAAAGATTTGTATTGAAAGGTAAAACAATCATTAGGTAAAAAATATTTGGCTGTGGTTGCCAAGTATAATCTATCAGTAGACCTTATAGCAGGTGTCAATGAAAAATTAACTGTGTAATATGTTATGCTAAGTTCACACTAGCGTTCAGGTTTCCGTTTTTCAGGTCCGCTTGGGGATCCGAAAAAGGAAACCCAATCTGCTGAAAAAGCAGTTACCCGCGGAAACAGGACTTGCAGGATTTTTCCCTCCTCATTTTTCAAGTGGAATAGAGGACAGAATCCCCCGAACGGGGAACGTATCAACCTAGCCTTCTTTGTTTAATTTTTATTTGAAATTGTAAATCAACATTAAGTGTTTTACAATTTATAAAAAATAAGAGAGAATTTAATGGGTCACCAAAACTTTCCTACTTTTTAAACCAAGTTTTTATTTCAAACATATTTTTAAGAATTTTTGATTTTTCTTTTGCATTTTACTTGTCACTATCACTATTTTAGAAAAGTACTATATCCTGCAATTTTCACTCTGGCCATTAAGCCTAATAATAATCGACAATTCTGTAGGGGTTTTCTTTGTAGCAGTCATCTCATTTACAGATAAGACAGACAGGATTACAATAGAAGATAACACCTCTAAATATAACATCACATAACACTCATCATTGTTTCCACTACTGACATTGTACAATGTCACAGCTTATCTACTCCTGCACAGAAAATGTTTAGAAAACTCTCCCATAGACCTCAAAGAGTCAACTCCAGTCTATTGCTGCGTATAGCCATGACTATGTTGCACACAATCTATAATCAGAAAATAAAAACTAATTAGAAAAAAAAGTCACATATTTCACTGGTTTTAATAAATAAATGTTAAGAAATGGCAATACATTTCTTTTAAAGCAGATCTTTCAGCTCCACTATATCAGGGCAGTATGTAGTATGTATGTATGTATGTAGAGAACTCATAGATTTATTTTTCTATGATTTAATTTAGTATTTTTACGTATGGTACAGTGTAAAAATTGCCCGAATCCTGTTCTCCACCCACAATAAGTCATTGACATACAGGAAAAGCTGTCATTTGCACTGTGGGGGCAGAGCAAGCAGGGCTGTCAGTGCAATAATATAAAACTATACCTTGTATCCCTGAGCTCATTGCCTCATCCCCATTGCATACCGTAGTGTAGCATAAGGGACCTGACATAGTTACATAGTTAGATAGTTAGTATGGTTGAAAAAAAGACATACTGTATGTCCATCAAGTTCAACCAGGGGATGGGAAAGGCCATGACATTCTATACATAACCATCAATGCTATTCTTTTCTAAAAAGGCATCTAATCCTTTTTTGAAGCTGTCGGCTGTGACCACCTCCAGGGTAGGCTATTCCACAGATTCACAGTCCTTACAGTGAAGAAGCCTTGTCGGCTCTTGAGATTAAACAACTTTTTTTCTCCAGAAGGAGGGACAGCCCCCTTGGATTTTGAGAGGATTTTACATGGAACAGCTTTTCCTCATATTTCTTGTATGGGCCATTTATGTATTTATACAGGTTTATCATATCTCCCTTTAAACGCCTCTTCTCCAGATTATACAGATTTAACTCCTTTAGTCTCTCCTCATAACTGAAGCCCTCCATACCCCTTATCAGTTCTGTGGACCTCCGTAGAACCTTTTCCAACTTTAAGACATCCTTTCTATGAAATGGTGCCCAGAACTGAACTGCATATACCAGATGGGGCCGCACCAATGACTTATAAAGTGGTAATATTACATCCCTGTCCCGTGAGTCCATACCCCTTATAATACATGACAATATCCTGCTGGCCTTAGAACCTTAGAAGCAGCTGACTGACATTGCATGCTGTTATATAACCTATGATCTACAAATACACCCAGGCACTTCTCCACCAGTGACTCTCCCAGCTTTACTCCCCTTAGGATAGATCTGCTTTAATTTTTCTCACATTATGCCATAGTTCATATGAAGCATTATAGAGATTCCAGACGACACTGCTCATAGACCTGCTAATAGCCGTACAGAGCAAGCTATTTAGCTAGAGCAGATAAATGTCAATGATCACTTTGCTCCTGGATACCAACTTCTGTCACTGAGGATAACTGTATTTGTGCTGAATTATAGCTCCAGGTAAAGTTCATCTGACAAATTTTTAGATATTCTAAGTATTATTAAATCAGAACCAGCAAATGACCATATTTCCAATTGCAGCTAGGGGGCTTTATCTTGCAGTGATGTCTTGTGCCGGTGCTGAAAAAACACAGCTGCACAAGTGACTAAAGACAGTATGCACTGTAAGTACCGGTGGTCTTCAACCTGTAACTCTTCATCTGCTGTGAAACTACAACCACAGTGCCATGTTGAGAGTTGTACTTTCAGAACAGCTTAAAGGTCACAGTTTGGAGACCACTGGTGTATATATGGAGGGTTTCCAGCTGTTAGGGCATGTTGGGTGTTGTAGTTCTGCAGTAGCTGAATGGTCACAGCTAAAAGACCCCTACAATACAGATAACAGTAGTGCAGCCTCCTCTGCTGATCCATGATCATTGGCCCAAATATTAGCCACACCAGAGGCGTAGCTAGGGGTTCAGCACAGGGGGGGCGAACACATCCAAGTGGGCCCCCAACTCAGGTATACCAACACTATCACTATACGGTGACCGTATAGTGGTAGATAGTGGTTCTACACAGGGCTGTGGAGACCAGTTACGTAAATACAGTACAGGAACAATGTTGTGACTTACAGTTGACATCTTTGACGGTTTACAGTTATTGTCTCTTCCATCTGGACCGCCATGACCACTTCTTCCAGCTGTGACTGTAAAGTTTGTAACACAGACATCTTTGGCTCCTCACTTTTCCAGGCACCTGACCCACATTGTCCTCAATTACATAACCTCTCCATCCTGCTGCTACCCCAATTATAAAATATATGATATAAAATCCCCTGGAAATGAATAATAACCCCATGTACCTTTTTAATTTAATAATGCTCCTATGTGCCCCATTTATTTAATACTGCTCCTCAATTAATAATTCCCCCTAATTAATAATGCCCTGTGTACCCCCTTAAATCAATTTAATGCCCGAGTGCCACCTAAAATTAATATTGCCCAATTCCCCTATTATTAATTACACCCTCTTATGTCTCCTTGTATAAATTATGCCCTCTTACATAAATGCCCCTCTTTATTAATAATGCCTATTAATAACCCCTTTGCATTAAAGACGACCTTTCATGTTCTCATGCATATGCACTGAATTCAGCGCACTGTCGGCTTTCCCGTTATGTGCCCCGGTGGAGGAGATATCAATGCCGTTAGTTTCGGCACTGATCTCTCCCCA
Source organism: Leptodactylus fallax (assembly GCA_947044405.1). Lineage (NCBI taxonomy): Eukaryota > Metazoa > Chordata > Amphibia > Anura > Leptodactylidae > Leptodactylus > Leptodactylus fallax. The sequence goes on along the minus strand of CAMRHE010000073.1, from coordinate 1,594,188 downwards.
CCATTAGAAGGGCGTTCCTGACAGTCTAGCGTCATCGCTGGGCTGTGAGGAACGTCCCCTCCCCCAAGACTTGTACTGGGGTAGGGGGCCTTACTCAAAGCTCAGCGTCCTTGCAGGGCGGTAAGGAACGCCCCCTCTGACAGTACAAGGCTATGTTAGAGTACTGTCAGGGGGTCTTCCTCACAGCCCAGCGATGATGCTAGACTGTGAGGAACGCCCTTCTGACAGTGGGGACAGATATGTGCCGAAACTAACGGCACCGATATCTCCTCCATCGGGGCACATAACGGGAAAGCCGACTGTCGGCTTTCTAGCGGTATATAAAATCCCAGGTTCAGGAGGACATGAAAGGTCATCTTTAAAGGGGTTGTCCAGGAAATGGACAAATTAGTGGAGGTGGAGTTGGTGATAAAAAAATCATACTCAGGCTGGGTTCACACCAACACTTGAACCCCGTTGAAGGATTCTGTCTCCCATTTCATTTAAAAAATGCGGAAAGAAAAGTCCTGCAAGCAGGCCTTTTTTCTCCACATTTTTCAGGCAGAAGCCAGACAGAAACCCAGCAGACCTCATTATAGTCCGCAGATAACCGCTTTACAAGCGAATTGGGTTTCCGTTTTTCGGGTCCCCAAGTGGACCCGAAAAACGGAAACCGAGCACTAGTGTGAACCCAGCCTTACCTGTCCCCAGTGCTCTGTTGTCTGCCACCACTGTCTGTTCAGACACGTGCCATATGTGACTGCTGAGGCCATCAGTGGCCTCAATATTGTGTGGAAAGGACCCAGTCATGTATATGAGTGACATCACAGAGTCCTCTCCAGCCACCGCTGAGGCCAATCACGTGCAGTGCAGGACTTGCGGCAGGGAAGCGGCGTGCGTGTGCCTGGACAGACAGCAGCAGAGGACTGCGGACATCGGTAGCCCGGAGACAAGTATTTTTTTTTATTTTTCACCTTCCCCGCCTCCTCTCCAATTTGCCCAATACAATCCATACCAGTAAATTTTATTATTCCCTAGAAAATCCATTTAATACTGCCCCAATGCCCCTTAATATTATCTCCCCTTACAGTCATACAGCCCCTACTCACCTTTCACTATAATTTATATCCTCTTTTATTAAAGCCCCCTAATACCCCTTATATTAGTTATGGCCTCTTATCTAAATCCCCAATTCTCCCAACTGACCTCTTATATGTATTACCCCCATCCCCCCACCCTCAATTACAATGCCCAAAGTTAGTTAAAAAAAAAAAAAAAGTCGATGCTACTCACCTACCTCTGATCCCCCGAGGAGAAATCTCCACCGCCGGCACTGCCGCCGCTTACTGAAGAAGCAGGACTTCCTTCCTGGCGCGGACGGTGCAGGACAATGACGTTATCGCGCAGACCTCTGTGCCAGGACACAGACGTCTTAGGGCAGCTCGTAGGCCACAGGCCTGAATTGGCTTGTGGTTTATAAGCTACGTATGTGTAGAGAATGTATTTTAACTGTATCGGTGTCATGCAGACGCCGATGCAGTTAATATGTGAGGGTAACCTGTGTTGCGGCTGCCCCGAAGTGGGCCCCCGAGAATCAGTGGGCCCGGGGCCACCGCCCCCCTGCCCCCCCCGCTAGCTACGCCTCTGAGCCACACTCTTTGATTGTGAGCATTCCGATTACATACAGAGTTTTATTACATCTAAGGTTTTTTATGACATATAAAATATTAATAAAGAATCAAAAAACCCTCAAAAATCATCACCAACCTATTCATTACCCAACTCCTGATGTATGTACTCTCCGCAGAAAATGAGCAGTTCAAGTGTAGTCACTGTGTGCCATGGCAAAAAATGGAACAAATGTCAACTATGGCCTCTCCTGACAGATCTGTTTTAGAAAATGCATGCATTCCCCATGAAATAACAAGAGCATCTAGGGCTTCTTTTTTTCTGAACTCTGCATTGTGTCCTTCCTCTGTTAATCCTCCTGAAAATTTACACATAAATTGACAACTGGAGGTTATCATTCCCATTGTCAAAGAGGTGTAACCTAACACTGAATACGGTAGTCTCACACTGTACGAAGACACACCCGTAAATGGTGACACCCAGTTGTCAAATTTTTCATAAACTGTTAGGAGGAATAACAGAGGAATGGTACAAGACAAGAAGCAGCAGAATTATCATTTTAGAAAGGATGCAAGCATTTACTAAAACAGATATGTTAGGATTGCCAACAGGTCCTCTTAAAAAGAATCAGCTCTCCATCCAGTTCCTCCGAGTCCTCTGGTATGAGAGATGCTCTTTGTAGCTGCTCTCATCAATAGGGGTGTAACATCTCTGCCTGTGTTAGGGTCTTGCCAAATGTAGCAATACCCTCACACTACTGCAGGGGTCTGGGAGGAAGGACAGAGACAAGTGAGCCCTAATCTCACCCCAGCCACTGTCCCTTCCTATTGCCTCAGTTACCCTAAACGGTAAAAGGACAACCTGAAGACGAGCCCTATACTGAGTAAGTGACAACACAGAACACAGACAGAACAAACGACACAAAGAGAGGTCAGGAAGCCAAGGGTTCGATAACAGACGAGCAATGCAGTACAGAATCAAAATCCAAGAGAATAGTCAAAAGTCAAGGCCAGAGGTCAGGAATACGAATACAAGCAACAAAACAGCAAGGAATAATAGCCAGAACGCACAAAGCAATAACCAGCGACCATGTGAGGGCTGACAACCTGTTTATAGAAAGTCTGGGCAAGCCCCAGACTGGATTGGTAGACAGGCTGTCAATCACACAGGCAAGGCTGAGATTAACTATATGTGGTCCAGATAGAAATGCTCAGAACACGGGTGTGGCTGGAAATCCTTTACATTGTCTAGGACAGTGTTCAGACTGAGCAACAAGAAACCTACGCAAGGAAAGAAACTGAACACGCCTCCTTCGCCGCAGCGTGCGAGCGGAGGGTGGCGCAGAGACCTGAACAGGCAGAGACGTTATAGCCTGTTCGGGTCTCTGCACCACCCTCCGCTCGCACGCTGCGGTGAAAGAGGCGTATTCAGTTTGATTCCTTGCATAAGATTCTTGTTGCTCAGTCTGAACACTGTCCTAGACTATGTAATTGATTTTCTGCCACACCCTTCTCATACACCTTGTTTCTTTCGGCTTCTCAATAGTTAATCTCAGCCTTGCTTGTGTGATTGACAGCATGTCTACCAATCCAGTCTGGGGCAGGTCCTGACTTTCTATAAACAGGTCATCAGCCCTCACATGGTCGCTGGCTATTGATTCTGTCTTGTGATTTGTCCCTGCTAGCTCCTATTCTGCTATTACCTGTATTCTTATTCCTGACCTCTGGTTTTGTCTCTCACTATTCACTTGGATTGTGATTTTGTACTGCATTGCTTGACTGTTACCGACCCCTTGGCTTGCTGACCTTCCTTTGTTGTTTGTTTGTCCTGTCTGCATTCTGTGTTGTCACCTATATTAGGTAGGGCCTGTTGACCAGTTGCTGCTGTTGCCTAGGACAGATAGGCAAGTTATCCAGGGACAGTGGGGGGGTTCAGCTTAGGGCTCACTGTCTTGTTGTGCCCCTCCTCCCAGGGTTCTGCAGCAGCACTGGGGAATTGCTCAACTGGCAACAGTGTGTGTACATAGAAAGTAACACAATTTCTAGCCATTATATGACTTATTTTCTTTAAAGGGGTTGCCTGAGATAAACTGACTGCCCCAGGCACATTTTCCAATTTTCTGGTGACGTTCCGTTTCCCCATTTCCGGAAACAGAACGTCACCAATACCCCTACCCACCCACCCTATCATACTTACCTGTCTTCCTGTCCAGATCTTCTGGGCACAGAACGACACTGGGCATGCCAGCACTCCAGCTCTATTGTGCAGAACAAGTGAAGTCCCATGCCCAGAAGATCCTTCCCGGAAGACAGGTAAGTATGATGGGGTGGGGGCGTTGAGATAGTATGAAAGGGCTAGTAGTGGGTGGACTAGCAAGGGAACCAGGGAGGGGGTATGAATGAGAAAGGGAGGGGAGGGAGTGAGAGAGGGAAGGAGGTGGCGTGAGACAGCTCTGAGCAATGCGCTGGGCTTCATAGTAGTTGTAGAAAAACAGAACTGGAAAATGCAAATGTAAACAAATGCAGACGATGCCAGGAGCTCACAGAGAAACCCAGAAATAGCTCAAATCACTGCTAAAGGTATTTGGTTGCACTTATTAACCTATTAATAGCACTAACAGACCTTTTTTAAAAAATTATTTTTTGCCCAGAAAATTTGTTGAAAAATGAGTGACTTTTTAAGGCAAAAAATACCTGATTATAAAAAGTTAATATTCTAAACTCTTTTGATGTGTGTGTATGTGAACCATTGATGCCCCATAATCATTTATATGGAAGCTGTTTTCTATGTCATCAAACCCGGGCCAGGAAAGCAGGAACCATATATTATATTGTTATAATTCGCAGTACCTTGTGTATTTATTTATTATGTTTCTTCATATTTGTCAATGCAAACAATAATTTAGCCTTCTCTTTAAGATTATTCCATCCTTGCATATTATATTATTTATTATACTAGCAGTGCCAGCTGAGGATTGCATCCTATATAACAATGTCTGAAGTCTCCATAAATCCATAACTTAGGAAATGAAGGATTATATATGTTATTTTTCACAGTTGTTCAGTCTTACCGGCTTCAATGCATTCTGGAGTTAAACAATAGCGTTCCTTATGAAAGTTAATAAGTCCTCGAGACGCTGTTAAAAGAAGACAGATTTGCATTAGTTATCACCATGATGACATTTTGCAGAGTGCTGCATTCTGTAACATACAAATACCTGCTTTGTGCTAAGAACTGCAAAGCGAGGAACATTCCCTTTTATGGTGATTACCAGATACCACAATCTAGTTCCCCATTATTGCATACAGATGTTTCTCATGTTCTGTACACCCATTTCTTGGAGCTATCAATTTACCTTGTGCTCTTTTTCATACATATGTACTTTCTTGGCTTTTCTAAATGAGTTTTTATAGCGAAAACTAGGCATAACAGCATATGGCACTGACAAGAATACAAAACAATACTGCCTGCAAATTTATTAACACCATTTTCTTGTTTCTTTATCCTTAATAGGTGCAAATCGTGTGCTGATCTGATTATTTTCTTAAAGGGTTTTCCAAGACTTTTAGATTGACAACCTAATCTAGTATAGGTCACCGATGGAAGATCTGTTGAAGTCTGACACCCAGGACCCTCATGGATCAGCTGTTTGAAATGGCAGCGGTGCCCGCTGAGCACTGTTTTGGCCTCACAGGTCATCGGTCACATGACCTGCTCACAGCTCAGTCCCATTGAAGTGCATGGGTTGAGCTGCGATACCAAGCACAGCTGCTGAGCAAATGTAGGGCACACTGACATCAGGATGCTTTGATCAGCATTGTGACGTCAGCAAGCCCCATGTGACCATTGAGGTCCAATCAGCGACATGTGACATCATCCAGAGTATGCATTCCCATCCATTGTTCATTTGGACGAATGAAAAAGTGTGGTATGCCATACTTTTCTGTCCATTAAAAAAAAATGTGATGTGAACAACCTCTGAGAGGGCTGAGCCCATAATGAATATCTATTTAGAAGCATTCCCTGCTTGATGGGCTCACAGTATTATGCACACCATGATTTGCATATCTATTTTATAAGACATAAATGGAGGTGGGTTGATTTATAGTAAATAGCCGCCATACAGGGCAGACCACATAATTCTTCTGTTTTTAATATTGCTCCTTAAACGGGGTTATCCAGCTTACAAAAATTATCTGCAAATACATCCACAGCAGGGCTAAATCCTCACTGTTCCCTTGTGCAGCCTTTGCTTTTACTTACTGCTCCTTGTATCACTGTTATTTACATGCAGTGAATCTGTGGATAAACTACATTTCCCATGATTCATCTGCCTGCTCTCACTCTCTATGTACCCCTCCCTTCTCCACTCTCCCCTGCAATGAAATCACAGGTAATAAATCACTCCCACATCTGAGGTCACATGATGCTGTGATGTTTCATTTGCTGCCTTAACTGCTTACAGACGAGGGGTAGTGAGCTCGCAAACGAAACATCACCCTGAGGTCATTGACCTGAAAATAAATCAGATAAACGGTGCCAAATTTAAACAGGATATATATTAGGAAGTGTTTTGTATTAATGCATCTGCTATTTGGCCCATGTATTTTTTTTTAATCTGGGTAACCCCTTTAATGCTGAGGTAATTTGCTGCAGAAAAGCTGTGTTTTTTTATGCAGATTTCATTATGTGGAGCCAAAAACAGAAGTGGAATCAGCAGAAGGTAGAAGTATAAGAGATTCCTTTATATTTCACATTCTTTTTGAAGCCACTTTTGACTGTGGCTCAGAAAACGCCGCAAAATCTGCAACAAAAATCCAACTCTTGGGCAATGTGTGGCCTAAGGCTAAAGGGGTTTTTTGACCTCTCCCCCCAGAGTTTTTCATACTGGATCATCTGATCCAACTGTCTGTAGGTACCAGAAGCTACAGTGATGGACAGAGCTGGAAGCAACTCTGCTCCTATTCAAGTAATAGTATCACCTCTACACAATGAAAAGAGCCTGCAGCTCTGGTCCTATTACTTGAATAGAATGTGTTTCTAAAAGAAAAAAAAAATCACTTTTTCAGGTTTACTAATTTGTTGATTTGTAAATTTTGGTTATTTCCAATTTTGGAGTTGTATATTTGCAATTACATAAGAACTTATCTTTCATCTCTAATGTCTTTACTGGACAGAAGTAGCAATTAAAAGATTTGCAGATTGGTAAAATCAACATATTATTCCCTTGAGATATACTTTATATTATCTCCATTAATTATCAAAATCTATACATTTGACAGAAATATATAAGGCAGTTGTATAACATTACATTACAGTTTGATCAAAGTGTAAAAAAACCAAGAACTTCATTTTCATGTATTTTTATATATAGTAGATATTTGCAGTAATGTATAACTGGGTGGCTTGTTGTAGCTTAAATTCATCTTTTGTGGCTCCTAAGGCTGTTGTCCTGGATATTCATGAGCTGCAGCTTTCCCTGCCATTCCTATGCTGATTTACAACTTTCTCCCCATGCTGTGTATAGGGAGAAAGCTGCCAATCTACTGTGGGAGTAGCATCCCAGTAACTTTATTCTATGGACTATGGACTACTATGGACTTCTATGGACTACATCCCGACTGCAAAAACCACAAGATGTCTGCCACAGGCTATCCCCAAGGCCATAATCTAGATAATTAATACCTAATAGTAATGGAAGAGTGAAGAAAGCAGGCGATACCTTTTAGAGGCTGAGTATATTAGATGGTAAGCTTTCGGAAGTCTAGCTTCCTTCATCAGACATGGTGTTATACAAGAACTGAAAATTACAGATTTTTTATACCCTATACACATGGTCTTCAAAGGATCTTAGAGTCCTTAAAAAAACAAAATGCAATCTAAGTAGAGAAGTTATTTACAACCGGTCAAAAAATAAACAATCTGGAAAGTTGTGTTGCATGACAGAGGGATCTGTTATGTGTTTGCTATCAGGAGGTGATTTGTGACCCTCACAGTTCATACATAGTGTGACATGAAACTGGCATGAATATTAAGTCCAAATCACGGTTCATACATAGTGTGACATGAAGCTGACATGAATATTAAGTCCAAATCACAGTTCATATACTGTATAGTGTGACATGAAGCTGGCATGAATATTAAGTCCAAATCACAGTTCATATACTGTATAGTGTGACATGAAGCTGGCATGAATATTAAGTCCAAATTGCAGACTTTGAAATTTTTGCATAAACTTGCACTCCCATTCTTTCCTCTCCTCCTGCATCTTAAAATGTCCCATTAAAACCATACCCCTTACTACCCAATAGTAAGACATACAAATAATAAATGTTTACCCAATTGGTGGACTATGGTCTCCCAAAACTAGAGACCATAACCTAAGCACAGGGCCAATATAAAGCTCATAATTTATTAATATAAATACTACATAAATTCACAAAATGGCATTCATTAATCTCCTCCTCCTTGTTAAGTAAGTAATAATATGTCAGTAAACATCATACACAATTAATATGTCTTGGTGTCCATCAAACTACATGAAAACATCAAACTGTACCTAAAACCCACATACAAATACCAGTAACGTAATCATGTATAGTGCGCATAGTGTGTGAAATATCAGAAGAGGCAAGATCACTAGGTACAAGGAGAATTCATGCATAGATGTCTCCGCATGAAGCCACCAGGCTATGTCATCATCTTGTTTCATCCAGACCGGACTTCGTACAGCCATGACTGCAGCTGATACTTGACAGTTTTATGAGAAGTATAACAGGCCATCCAGTAAGTGACACACTGCTGGAATCCGGGTCTGTCACTACCTTATACTCCCCTCAGATCTGGCAGTATAAATCTAGTGACATATTCCCTTTAAGTTAAAAATTGAGGGACACAATATTGTATGAAATTGTTTTATTCCTTTGGACTAGAGCTTTAGCTCAAAAAGAAAAATTGATAACTTACAGTATGTTTGCCATGTAGCCCAGGCACATAAGGACCGGTCCTTGTTCGTCACCTAAGCCATTTTTGTCTTAACTACTCTTTAGTGCTCATTGAAAAGGCCACATAATGGACCCAAGCTATGGGCACGTACTGTAAATAAGTGTACCTCCAATTATAGAGATAATAGCAATGCTTCTAGGGGAGACTATAAGGCCACCCCAGAAACTCATGGCATATGGCATTATATACAAGGAGCCACTATATAATGCCACAATGAATATTACAAACCCTCATAATTGGACAGGTATTATAAATACAATAATTCAAAGACACCAAAAAAGTAAAGTCCCAGGAAAATTGTTCAAAATCATATATACTGTACAATGTGGCAAATTTACTAAAGCTATCTAATAGTAATAAGCATGTATTCCAGATTTTTTTTGGCACGAATGATGACAGAATTCTGTCCTGTTTTCATTAGTAAATTTGCCACATTGAGTTAAAATCAGAATGAATAAAAATAAGACACAGAGTTGGTATAATAGGGAGTTCATACAGAGAAAGGGAAGTTGAAGCACATGGGGTGCAATAGTAATCCAATACTAATTCCCAATTGTAAATTTAACAGGCTTTAGTTGAACTCATAAAACCCATATTGTGGCGGCTATGTCGAACAGCACGCATTCCCATACATGAAACTTGGCTGTCAATGAAAGGCAGAGGTTTTAATTAAGTAGCCGGAACTGTCAGTCTCTCAACACCCTATCAGCTCTATTATGTTCAGAGCAAAGCCTGGCTCCCCGTGGAGCACTGTAAATCCCATATCATCGTATCAATGACGTGATTATGAATTTCCTGATGTAAAGAGAACAACATGGCAGCCAAAGGAAGAAAGCCAGTTACATCACAATAATTCATTATTCTATCTTTACTGGCGTCACAAGCTGGAGAAACATCAGACTGGTGTCTGAAATCAGAATAAGTTGTGTCTAAAGCTCTAGCATCTGACAAATAGGTGGTAAGGGATCATCCCAACATTGCTATTGGGTTCTTTTGCTTTTAGTGCCAAGTAAGCCTCTGAGCACCTTGACCTTGTCCTTGAGGCAGACACAATGCATTACTTGCAGTGGACAACTCTATCCACTTTATGTTGCTAGATAACACAACAAACATGTAACCCTCCCATCTCCCTGGTGTAATTCCTGTCCTGGAGCTTGCAAGTGTGCCATTATACTCAATGTAACTCTGTTACAGCACTACAGTGAATGGAAGCCTCCACAATAAGTCCTGACACTTACCAAACTTCCTGTGCTGTCAAGCTCCTGCGTCAAGACGTTCTGTAGCCGGCAAGGGTGCTGCAGAGAGTCAGGAAGCAATGTCTGCCCACTTTACGTCTGCAAGATTAATACTAAACTGCTCAGAGCAACATCTTAGCAGTTAATCCTGCAGATAGCTCTATAGATGAGCTATATCATGCAGCTTTTTGTTTTTTTTTCCTTCGTTTTCAGGGCTTGTTAAAGGGGTTGTGCCATTATAGGCACATATCCCCTATTCACAGGACAGGGGATAAGTGTCCGATTACTGGGGGCCTGACCGAAAGACCCCCTAAAGCCTCCTTGTGAATGGAGCATCAGTACATTTGCAAAGCCTGCAGCCCCTTCACCTCTAAACTGCTGGAGCAACACGCCCACTCCGAACTATCCTCCTATCTCTCGTCCAATGTGCTCTTTGACAGACTACAGTCAGGCTTCAGAGCCCATCACTCCACAGAAACTGCCCTAACCAAGGTCACTAATGACCTTCTATCTGCCAAAGCCAAGCGTCACTATTCTGTCCTCCTCCTCCTCGATCTCTCCTCTGCCTTTCACACAGTTGACTATTCCCTCCTGTTAGAAACGCTTTCATCCCTTGGCATCTCAGACCTGGCACTTTCCTGGATCTCCTCATACCTCACCAACTGCACATTCAGCATCTCCCACTCGCACACCACCTCCCTGCCACGCCCTCTTTCTGTAGGCGTCCCCCAAGGCTCCGTCCTAGGTCCCCTCCTGTTCTCCATCTACACCCTCGGCCTTGGCCAACTCATAGAATCTCATGGTTTCCATTACCATTGCTATGCTGACGACACCCAAATATATCTCTCTGGACCAGACATTACCTCTTTGTTGTCCAGAGTCCCAGAATTTCTAGCAGCCGTAGCCTCCTTTCTCTCCTTCCGCTTTCTCAACCTCAAAATGGAGAAAACGGAGTTTATAATCTTCACCCCTCCTAGCACGGCCCCCCTACCTGACCCATCTATCAAAGTTAATGGACCCACACTCACCCAAGTCCCACGGGCCCACTGCCTTGGGATAACCTTAAACTCTGACCTATCCGTCAAGCCGCATATTCAAACCCTCAACACCTTCTGCCGCCTCCAACTCAAGAACATCCATCGAACCCGCTCCTTCCTCACCCCTGAAACTACCAAGATGCTAGTCCACGCCCTCATAATCTCCCACTTAGACTACTGTAACACTCTTCTCCATGGCCTCCCAGCTAATACTCTCTCCCCCCTCCAGTCCACCTTAAACTGTGTTGCTCGCTTAATACACCTGTCCCTCCGTTTTTTCATCGGCAGCTCCCCTCTGCCAATCCCTTCACTGGCTACGTGTTGCCCAGAGAATAGAGTTCGAACTACTAACGCTGACATACAAAGCCATCCACAGCCTGTCCCCTCCATATATTTCCAACCTAATCTCCCGCTACCTGCCCACACGTAACCTCCGATCCTCCAAAGACCTCCTACTCCGCTCTGCTCTCATCCGCTCCTCATACAACCGTCTCCAAGACTTCTACCGTGCATCCCCCATACTCTGGAACTCATTACCAAGACACATAAGACTGACCCCCACAATCACAAGCTTCAAGAAGGCCCTGAAGACTCACCTATTCAGGAAGGCCTACAACCTCCAATAACACTACTGTCACCACACCACCACCTGAACAGCCTCTACCCCCACCTTCTGTCTCTATCCCTCTTCCCTCATAGATTGTAAGCCCTTGCAGGCAGGGCCCTCTATCCCACTGTGCCAGTTGGTCACTGTTATTATTATATTTGTTTGTATATCTTGTAAACCCTCAAATGTAAAGCACCATGGAATTAATGGTGTTATATAAATAAACAATAATAATAATAATAATAATAAAAGTGAATGGAACGACAGTCACTGAAGCACACTGACGCTTCATTCAAATGGAGACTTAAGGGTGACTTTCGGTAGCACATCATCATCCTGATCAGTGATCAAACACTTATCCCTTGTCCTGAGGATGGGAAATAAGTGTCCATAATGATTTAAGTGTTTAACTGTGTGCTATATTAGAAAGGTTTCTGTGTTCAGTTTGAACCAAGCTCAGATGCTTTCTTACAATTCTCATATGAATTAGGTTGCCTGTACATAAAAATACAGTGAAGGGTAATGAGTGCCCTGCGCTGTTTTGTCCAATCAGAAGGCCACGTGAAGGAGCACTCAACAGCAAAGAATGAAAGAGGATCCCACCTAGTCTGGACCCGCATGTCTACAACTAGAGTAAACCAAAATGTTAAAATGTATATGTTTATATATGTCTAATTTACCCAACCTTAGTCCAGTGTAACAATACTGGAGGGCAATAAATCTACGTATATCTGAATCCATTGAACTACCTAATGTTGTGTGGACCCAGAAAAAGGCCCACTTTAAGGTTGATTATGACTTGTCAGCTATGAAAATCCTTCATCCTCACTACCTAAGCCACATCTTCTACTTCTCTTTCCCTTCAGCACGCTCCCTATTTGCAGTAGTAACTACTGTATATATTACCATCATCTTAAAGTAAGTCTGTCACAAGGAAATTCTATATCAAAGCAATCACAGTGCATTGTAGGGAACATAATGCTGTGCACCATCTTACCAGGGGCATGTGCGGAATTCAGCAAACAGCTTTAGGATAGGAAGAGGATATCAATCAAATATATAGGAGCAGCAACTCAAACCTGAATACAGAGGCCTTGGTGGGTCTGGCATACCCCTATTGCACCTAACCTTCATTTGCATATTTATTAAAAAAAAAGAGCTTTTGCAAGGTAACAGTGCATCTATTGTACTATTTAAAGGTATGATGGTGCTCAGCATAGAGTCCCCAACAATGCACTTTGGTTTGATATTGAGTTTCCTGGGGTCAGACTACATTTAACTCTGCCAACTTATGTGCACCAGAATGCTGTTTTTGTGTAACCCTTCTTATGAGAATTTAATAAAACCAGTTACAAACAAATAAATAATTAGTACATGGTCAGGGATCCAACCACTCACTGAATCACACAAATACATGTTATCCTGGATATAGCTATTAAAGGGGGACTCTACATCCACACTCACCTATATCACTAGACTACTAAAGGAATGAAGTGACCCCAACATCCACACATTCACACAAATAGCTGTCACCACTAACCATGTATGGTAGATAAGACACCGATATCTCCAGACCACTCACACCTGCACCCTCTGGCACTACACAGTGAACCTCTAGCACACTGGCAAACAAAATGATAACAAAGCTAAGCAGTAAGCCAAGATGTTTTTGAGCCAAGGACAATCTTATTAACTTTTTGATTTAATAGCCACAACATAGTCTAGTGCTTACAAAAAAAAAGATGTAATAACATGACATAAACACAAGCAAACAGTATACAAAATAAAAGGGAGTAAAATAAACAAATAGACCTCTTTCTAAGCCTGGCTGTGGAGATTGGTGGAATAATTGGACAGATAGCAAGCTTAGCTGTCTCTCCAGCTATCCGACAAAAGGTGGTCCTGTCCATCACTAATTTGTAGGACTCCTAGTCGGGCCCCCTTCTTGGACTCTCCTACCTGTGACTGAGGCTGGCTAATTACATGAGCCAAATCAAGAGAGATATAATCCATTTTGGGAATATGCCATACCTCTGGGTGGGTACCTTCTATAGGGGTGATATGCCTGGCAAGCAGTGGCGTAACTAAAGTCTTGTGGGCCCCAATGCAAACTTTGGTCCGGGGCCCCCTACTCCCTCCCTACAGCAAATTTTTGATAGTGATAGTTACAGGGCCCTAAACAGTATAATATGCTCGACAGTGGCCCAGATAGTATTATATGCTCTACAGTGGCCCCCACACAGTAGTATATGCTCTATAGCGGCCCCCACCCAGTAGTATATGCTCTACAGTGGCTCCCACACACTATTATAGGAAAGGGGAGAAAAAGAGAAAAGGGGATGCTCCACAGTGGCCCCCACCCAGTATTTTATGCTCCCAACAGCTCCCCTCCGTGTGCTGATTCCCCCGGCTTCGGTGCTATTATTATACTTTGGGGTCTCCTCAGACCCCAGAGTATAATGGCAATTCGGGAGGCGAGCCCAGGGAATGTGATTAAAAATAACAAGCATTCATACTCACTTTGCCTTACCTTTCCTGGGCATCCACGCTCCATCCTGCCGTCTTCAGCGTCTTTAGGCCCTCTTCCGACGTCGCTGCTGAGACCTGTGATTGGGCCTTCAGCGGTCACATGGTGGCTCACTGACGTCATTGACGCGGCCGGGGGCGCGCTCCACTGTGACTGCTGGGCCTAATCACAGTCACATGACGGAAGAGCGCCGGATAGAACGCTGTGCCCAGGAGAGGTGAGAATATGTATTTATTGTTTTCAGTCACCTCCCCTGGGCTGCTATCTATTGAAAAGGGGCCTGGCAATATGGCAAGGCCCCTTTCCAATAACAGTATGTATAGCAGTAGGGGAACCAGGCTTTCCCTGACTGTTATCATAGTGGTCCAGGGCCCGGCCATCTCCAGCTGGCCACAGGCCCCATACCCCACCGTGCCCGGTTGCGGTCGCACCCCCTGTGACCGCAATTGTTACACCACTGCTGGCAAGCAATACCAAATGTTCTTACCAGTCCAGGCATACATATTATGCAGATTATATCATACTCCCTTCCACAGATACAAAATTTGGGGTGGTTATTAACATTAAAGGTCCAGAAGCTTGATGCCATCATATTTCTGTTTGCAAATGGGTATGACACATGAATTATGACACCCATGCTTTTAATGTTATGCTTTTCCTTGCTTCCCTATACAGAGATGGCCATGCAGGCTTCAACCATCCAGCTGGGATATCTCACCTTGACCCCACACAAAGCCATGTGGCCTCTTGGCTTGTAAATTGACCTGTGAATCAGATCCATGGTCTCAAGTCAATTAACATTCTGTCTTTATTGATCATTTACATCCTGAGCTATGGATTGCAAATTGGAATTAACATATACATTAGAAAAACAACAAGATATAACCACTACAATGAATGAAAACCATAACTACATACTACAATAAATACTGTATATACTTCATCACATATATTTATTAGTACGTCAGGACTTGGAGCAGCAGCACACATTTTTGTAGTTATGTTTCTTTCATTTTCAGAGATTTCAATAATTTGGTAATTTTCTAATCAGAAAAATGCAAAAATGGCTCCCATAGCTGAGTAGAAAAATCCTCTATGTAAAAGAAGCATAATAGCAGTATAGTTGATCTCCTAATATAGGAGCATTTCTTAGTGGAAATCATCAATGGTATCTTTAACGCTATTAGATTCTCATACACCATGCTATACCATGCTATACCCTTAGAAATCTCAGTAGTCTTAGCTTTCTTCTACATTAGATAAATGTCCACATACACACAGCTTAGGCATTATCATAGAACTATTTATTAATGGAAAGATGAGCAAGTTGTTTAGTAACTGATGACATGCTTTCCAGAAACCTCCGAGCATAGAAGAAGCAGAAGTAGAAAGAGCAGCCAACTGAGTCCTTCAAGATGGAACAACGTACAGTACTATCTGGGCTTCTTATAAAACTTTACTGGACTGTACAGTAACCAATAACATTGATGCAGCTAAAGATGGTCACAGCAATTACTATTTATTTTATGGTTTCTTTCCTGAAGATACATTTCAGATATAGAAATGAACAGGTATAGCCTATATTTTACAGGTATAGCCTGATTTTACCATAAATCTGCAAGCTTGGTTTAGCATAAGAAATAATGGAATAAAAAAAAATTGCTGTAGCTGAGGTGCAGTTTGGAAGCCTCCATACATATTAGATTGTTAGTGATGGCAATAAAAAAGGCCAAAGAAATGAAAAATTACATTTTTAGTTATTTTGAAATATCATTGTTAGCTTGATACATGGGTTCCTAAACTGTGGGGTTATGCAAAAACCTTAAGGGGTTTGCAAACCTTCACTGCTACAGTGTTCCAGATATGGCTACTAGCAGACAGGACTAGTGTTGAGTGAACCTGAACTGCACAGTTTGGGTCTGTGCCAAACTTCTTGCTTTCGGGTACCCGACCCCCGACCCCGAATGTCATCGCTGAAGTTCGGGTCCGGGTTCGGCTCATCCCTAAGCAGCCAATCAACCAGCTTTAACCCCATGCGATCACCGTGGGAGCCCAGCTGTATCTGACAGCCAGGCTCCAGCTGCAACAGCGGGGACGGTGATAACACCGATTCCGCTGTTTAACCCTTAAGATACCACGGTCAATAGTGACTGCGGCATCTTAGGTG
Organism: Leptodactylus fallax; assembly: GCA_947044405.1. Lineage (NCBI taxonomy): Eukaryota > Metazoa > Chordata > Amphibia > Anura > Leptodactylidae > Leptodactylus > Leptodactylus fallax. The sequence continues at coordinate 1,578,002 of CAMRHE010000073.1, read as the reverse complement.
TTTGTCAGGGAACTGAATGCCGCAGGCGGCATCGGGAGGAGGTGTTAGCTGTAACTGACAGCTAACACCCTGCTCCTTAACCCCCGATCGGAGCTCGATTGGGGGTTTTAACCTCTTGGATTCCGCCATGCAAAACGTCCCCCTTGGCGAGATCGGGGGATGCCCATATGTATCTTCTGCAGCCTGGGTTCTGGCCAGTGACCCCAGGCTGCTAGGAGCCCCCAGTCCCTGGTTGACCCTGCCGAGACTGAGGAAGTCAGCCTATGCGTCTTCCTCTATAGACTGCAATACACGTGTATTGCAGTATATAATGCTGAACCAGTGATCAATGTATCGCTGGTTCAGGTCCCATAGTGGGACATCCCTAAAAAGTTTTACAGCCATTTTTGGATCACAAAGTTCGGGTCCCCATTGATTTCAATGGGGTTCGGGTCAAGTTTGGGTACCCGAACCGAACTTTGCGCAAACTTTGGCGGGTTCGCTCAATACTAGACAGGACACATCACCCTCCATCAGCAGCCATATCTGGAGCAAAGCATTGCACAGACTTGTGGGCATGGAGTTGGCAGACAGGGAAGACTGCAATAGGCATATAGGAGTCAAAAACAACTTGTTAGCACACAGACGGTTAGGTAGGTGGGCAGTTGCACAGTCCCCAGAAAGACTTGTGGGTAGGAAATCAGGCTGTGTATGAGAACATACAGGTGTATCTCAATAAATTAGAATATCTTTGAAACATTTATTTCTGTCAGTAATTAAATAAAAAAAAAGTTACCTCCTATATTTTCTAGATTCTTTACACACAGAGTGTTCTATTTCAAGTGTTTTATTTCTGTAAATGTTGATTATGGATTACAGGTAATGAAAACCCAAATCTAAGAAAATTAGAATATTGTAAAAAGGTGCAGTATTGTAAATTCAGTGTGTCACCTGCCAAGGTTTCCTAAGCCTTTAAATGGTCCCTCAGTCTGGTTCAGTAGGACACACAATCATGGAAGACGCTGATTATGAATTGTATTACTAAATTACTGAAATGAATGAATGTTTCAAAGGTATTCTAATTTATTGAGATGCACCTGTTTGATCACAAGTACCAATGAATGTTCAGTATTGGGTTTACGGTTAATACTGGTTGGTTGGTTCATTTATTCAATTTATTTTATCAATGGGACATACTTTATGGTGGGGGTGGTTTATGGGGGATTAGGATTCTAAGATACTGTGAGGGGTATTAGTAATATGGGAGGGCTATGGATCAATGATCTCATAGCCTCTCTATATTTATTTATGGTCAATATTTACTGTATAGTCTTATTTTGTTTTTCCCCTCTTTATAGTTTTAGCTTGCTGGACCTTTGAGACTATCTTCATGGGATGATAAGGATCAGGATGACATCATCACCTATATCGGAATATATTGCTGGAAAAATATATATTTTTTGTTTGTTTTTCATTATATCATATCTTTGATATGTCTTATAAATTTCACTGTATCATATCTTATATCTTAACAGAAGGAAAGGAGAGGGAAAAGAAAGGGAAGAGGAAAAAAAAAAAAGCACATTATACCATCATTATTGCATTTATTAGCCTTAAGCTTTTGCACTTATTCATATATTCACACATTTTTTTTACATTATTCTGTTCAGTATTGTTTACTACTGTATACACTTTTTGTGTTCATATGTCAGCACATTTTTTTAACTATTTCCGGTTAATACTTACCTGGCAGGGGAGATACCATGATCACTAAGGTGGTTCTCCCAGGGTGAGGCTCATCCATTGCACTCCGGGTGTGCTGACCCCTGCGATTTCCCCAAATGCGGGAAACTCGACTGCATAATTTGTGGTAGTGGGGGACTGTGTTCGCGCTTTCCCCTGATTTTTTTTTTTTTTACTGAATTTCCCCATTGTGGGACTATTAAAGGACTATTATTATTATTATTATAATATAGGAACATTATTTATTCTATTGTCCCATTATTTTTAAGGCCATTTTCACATATATGCATTTAGACAGTGTATCCCAATTTAGATGTTATTGCTTTACTTTAATGGAGGGATATGTAGCAATGAATGAGAGATTGGTGTGCTGTATGGGCATTAGTCTGTGTGACCGCCCTTATCAGATTAATGGTTGTTTGTGGATGTCTCTGCATGGCCTTGATGGAGGGGTGTGCAGTATTGAGTGAGAGATGGGTGTGTCTTACCTTGGTATGACTGCTTTTATTTTGGATTAATAACTGGTCTCAGGATGTTTCTGTATATCTGTATGCAGTGGCATAACTAGGAATGGCTGAGCCCCAAGGTGAACATTTGACATGGGGCCCTCCCCCAAACCACCGCTCCCAACTCCCCGCCCGTACAAACCGCCGCCCCCAACTCCCCCCCGCATTCCTGCACACACTATTATTAACCATAGTGACCCCTGCACACAGTATTATGCCCCATAGTGGCCCCTGCACACAGAATTATGCCCCATAGTGGCCCCTGCACACAGAATTATGCCTCATAGTGGCCCTTGCGCACAGTATTATGCTCCATAGTGGCTCCTGCTCACAGTATTATGCTCCATAGTGGCCCCTGCCCACAGTAGTATGCCCCATAGTGGCCCCTACACACAGTATTATGCCCCATAGTGGACCACACATGAACGATTATTATACTCTGGGGTCTTTTCAGTCCCCAGAGTATAATGATCGGAGACCCAGGGGAGGATACAAACATAAAAAACCATGCTACTTACCTCTTCCTGGCTCCGCTGCACTCCCGTGTGTTACTTCGGCCATCTTCAATGTTGGACCAGATCTCGCATGAGTGAGGCCGGCGTCGCGACGCATAATGACATCGGCTGACGTCTGGGACGTCACCAAACAGGCCTGAAGCCTGCAGAGCGTAGGAGAGGTGAGTTACAGTGTTATTATGTTCCTTCAACTCCTATGGGCCCCCGATCACTATACTCTGGTGTCTGAAAAGACCCGGTGTACAACGATAGCAGTGTTTGTGGGGTTCGTGGTAGCGGCTGCCACAGGGCTCCGGGTCCCGGGCCCCATAATGTTCCGGGCCCTGTGGCAGCCGCTACCGCTGCTACCCTGATATTTACGCCCCTGTCTGTATGGCTTTGAATGGGTGACGGGCGTGTCTCTACATTAGCATGACTAGTCTCGCGAGATGTGAGTTTACTTTGCTGCTGATTGAGATCTCCTCCATGATGCTGTGTCTAATGGGTTCAACTGCACAGGTGCGAGACTTGAGTGAGCATGCTCTAGTGAGAGCTGCTCATATTCCAGTCTGTGGGGATAATGGCGCCATTATCTTAAGGTAATTGTGTTCAGGTGGCTATTTTCTTATATAAGGATCCTTGTCTATGACCTCCACTGTGCAGCCCCATGACGAAGCATGTACGTAGGGGCTGCTGGTGCAGGTCACGGTGTTCCCTTGCATATTCATATTTGTTCATTGGTAAGACTGTCTGATTTTGGTGACTAATGTTTACTATATATATATATATATATATATATATATATATATATACAGTACAGACCAAAAGTTTGGACACACCTTCTCATTCCAAGAGTTTTCTGTATTTTCATGACTATAAAAATTGTAGATTCACACTGAAGGCATCAAAACTATGAATTAACACATGTGGAATTATATACTTAACAAAAAAGTGTGAAACAACTGAAAATATGTCTTATATTCTAGGTTCTTCAAAGTAGCCACCTTTTGCTATGATTACTGCTTTGCACACTCTTGGCATTCTCTTGATGAGCTTCAAGAGGTAGTCACCTGAAATGGCCTTCCAACTGTCTTGAAGGAGTTCCCAGAGATGCTTAGCACTTGTTGGCCCTTTTGCCTTCACGCTGTGGTCCAGCTCACCCCAAACCATCTCGATTGTGTTCAGGTCTGGTGACTGTGGAGGCCAGGTCATCTGGCGTAGCACCCCATCACTCTCCTTCTTGGTCAAATAGCCCTTACACAGTCTGGAGGTGTGTTTGGGGTCATTGTCCTTTTGAAAAATAAATGATGGTCCAACTAAACGCAAACCGGATGGAATAGCATACCGCTGCAAGATGCTGTGGTAACCATGCTGGTTCAGTATTCCTTCAATTTTGAATAAATCCCCAACAGTGTCACCAGCAAAGCACCCCCACACCATCACACCTCCTCCTCCATGCTTCACGGTGGGAAACAGGCATGTAGAGTCCATTCGTTCACCTTTTCTGCGTTGCACAAAGACACGGTGGTTGGAACCAAAGATCTCAAATTTGGACTCATCAGACCAAAGCACAGATTTCCACAGGTCTAATGTTCATTCCTTGTGTTCTTTAGCCCAAACAAGTCTCTTCTGCTTGTTGCCTGTCCTTAGCAGTGGTTTCCTAGCAGCTATTTTACCATGAAGGCCTGCTGCACACAGTCTCCTCTTAACAGTTGTTGTAGAGATGTGTCTGCTGCTAGAACTCTGTGTGGCATTGACCTGGTCTCTAATCTGAGCTGCTGTTAACCTGTGATTTCTGAGGCTGGTGACTCGGATGAACTTATCCTCCGCAGCAGAGGTGACTCTTGGTCTTCCTTTCCTGGGGCGGTCCTCATGTGAGCCAGTTTCTTTGTAGCGCTTGATGGTTTTGGCCACTGCACTTGGGGACACTTTCAAAGTTTTCCCAATTTTTCGGACTGACTGACCTTCATTTCTTTAGTAATGATGGCCACTCGTTTTCCTTTACTTAACTGCTTTTTCTTGCCATAATACAAATTCTAACACTCCATTCAGTAGGACTATCAGCTGTGTATCCACCTGACTTCTGAACAACACAACTGATGGTCCCAACCCCATTTATAAGGCAAGAAATCCCACTTATTAAACCTGACAGGGCACACCTGTGAAGTGAAAACCATTTCAGGTGACTACCTCTTGAAGCTCATCAAGAGAATGCCAAGAGTGTGCAAAGCAGTAATCAAAGCAAAAGGTGGCTACTTTGAAGAACCTAGAATATAAGACATATTTTCAGTTGTTTCACACTTTTTTGTTAAGTATATAATTCCACATGTGTTAATTCATAGTTTTGATGCCTTCAGTGTGAATCTACAATTTTTATAGTCATGAAAATACAGAAAACTCTTGGAATGGAGGGGGGTGTGTCCACACTTGTGTGTCTGTGTGTATATATATATATACAGTCATATGAAAAAGTTTGGGCACCCCTATTAATCTTAATCATTTTTAGTTCTAAATATTTGGGTGTTTGCAACAGTCATTTCAATTTGATATATCTAATAACTGATGGACACAGTAATATTTCAGGATTGAAATGAGGTTTATTGTACTAACAGAAAATGTGCAATATGCATTAAACCAAAATTTGACCGGTGCAAAAGTATGGGCACCTCAACAGAAAAGTGACATTAATATTTAGTAGATCCTCCTTTTGCAAAAATAACAGCCTCTAGTCGCTTCCTGTAGCTTTTAATCAGTTCCTGGATCCTGGATGAAGGTATTTTTGACCATTCCTCTTTACAAAACAATTCCAGTTCAGTTAAGTTTGATGGTCGCCGAGCATGGACAGCCCGCTTCAAATTATCCCACAGATGTTCAATGATATTCAGGTCTGGGGACTGGGATGGCCATTCCAGAACATTGTAATTGTTCCTCTGCATGAATGTCTGAGTAGATTTGGATCATTGTCTTGCTGAAATATCCATCCCCGGCGTAACTTCAAATTCGTCACTGATTCTTGTACATTATTCTCAAGAATCTGCTGATACTGAGTTGAATTCATGCGACCCTCAACTTTAACAAGATTCCCGGTGCCGGCATTGGCCACGCAGCCCCAAAGCATGATGGAACCTCCACCAAATTTTAGAGTGGGTAGCAAGTGTTTTTCTTGGAATGCTGTGTTTTTTTGACGCCATGCATAACGCCTTTTTGTATGACCAAACAACTCAATCTTTGTTTCATCAGTCCACAGGACCTTCTTCCAAAATGAAGCTGGCTTGTCCAAATGTGCTTTTGCATACCTCAGGCGACTCTGTTTGTGGCGTGCTTTCAGAACGGCTTCTTTCGCATCACTCTCCCATACAGCTTCTCCTTGTGCAAAGTGTGCTGTATTGTTGACCGATGCACAGTGACACCATCTGCAGCAAGATGATGCTGCAGCTCTTTGGAGGTGGTCTGTGGATTGTCCTTGACTGTTCTCACCATTCTTCTTCTCTGCCTTTCTGATATTTTTCTTGGCCTGCCACTTCTGGGCTTAACAAGAACTGTCCCTGTGGTCTTCCATTTCCTTACTATGTTCCTCACAGTGGAAACTGACAGGTTAAATCTCTGAGACAACTTTTTGTATCCTTCCCCTGAACAACTATGTTGAACAATCTTTGTTTTCAGATCATTTGAGAGTTGTTTTGAGGAGCCCATGATGCCACTCTTCAGAGGAGATTCAAATAGGAGAACAACTTGCAATTGGCCACCTTAAATACCTTTTCTCATGATTGGATACACCTGGCTATGAAGTTCAAAGCTCAGTGAGGTTACAAAACCAATTTTGTGCTTCAGTAAGTCAGTAAAAAGTAGTTAGGAGTATTCAAATCAATAAAATGATAAGGGTACCCAAATTTTTGCACCGGTCAAATTTTGTTTTAATGCATATTGCACATTTTCTGTTAGTACAATAAACCTAATTTCAATCCTGAAATATTACTGTGTCCATCAGTTATTAGATATATCAAATTGAAATGGCTGTTGCAAACACCCAAATATTTAGAACTAAAAATGATTAAGATTAATAGGGGTGCCCAAACTTTTTCATATGACTGTATACTATTTGCTGAAATACGTCTGACATGTCTTTCCAGTGAATGTTATTTATGTGGAGTATCTTGAAATAATGCTTCTGATGTGCCATATATATGCATTTGTCCAGTAATTATGTTTTGTGCATTGTGCATGATATGTTATATATGTTTCTTGGACTCTTGTGATACATACAAATATATATATATTTTTCTTTGTGATGTGCCTACCTGGGAAAGCCGTGACCTTGCCACTTGTCTGTGTTTATGACACATTGTGTTTTTAAATAATACTTTTTATGTCTTTTCTTGTATGAAATAAAATGACTTTTTGATACTTTCATTATATTTGGTGTTTATGTTATTTATTTATGGTATCGCCATTCCTAATAGGTTGTTTCATTTATTGGCTCTTGCTAGTCATCTGACATCCTTCTCCATTGAGCTCTGCGGATAATGTAGTCCATGAGGAGCTCCTTAATAATGAAGTCTCTACTGAACTAGATTTTCCAGAGAGCCAATGCAATATTTGTGCATGAAGCCTTGTCCTGCATGCATACAGCCATTACAGCTGGTGAATGTTCAGGCAGCAGCTGTGGGAGGCAGAATACAGTGAAATAAGAGGCAGAATACAGCAGAACAAAAGACAGAATACCACAAATTAACAGACAGACTACAGCAAAAGAAGAGGAAGAAATCAGGGGAATTAGAAGCAGAAAACGGGAATAAGAGAAGAATACAGGGGTATAAGAGGCAGGAATCAGGGAAATAAGAGACAGAATATAGTGGTATAAGAATCAGAATAGAGAGGAATGCTAGTAGTATAATGTTGTACTGTGTTAGCCATAGAAAGTAGTGGAAGAGTGAAGAAATCAGGCCATACCTTTTAGAGGCTAACTGAGGAAGAGAGCTAGTACTCTCGAAAGCTCACCATCAAATATACTCAGTTAGCCTCTAAAAGGTATCACCTGAATTCTTCACTCTTCAAATAGAGAGGAATGTGAGGCAGAATACAGAGGTTTAAAAGGCAGAATACAGTGAAATTCAATTTGGAATACAACTATCATTGTTTTCACCCATATAGAGACTTTATTTTCTAATGGGGCTTATTACAGTAGTGGAGAAGGGGCACCAAAAAAAAGTCTTGACCAAAAGTTAGTCCTGTCTTCAGAAAGTTTGGAAGCCACTGGTTTAAAAGAGTTTGCCAGGATTTTTTTTTTTATGGTCTATCCTTAGGATAAGCCATAAATATCATATTGGTGGGAGGCTGACAGCCAGCCAAATGCTTCAGTCTCCTTGCTGTGTATAGTACCGGCATCTAAAGCAAGCAAGAACAGCTGATCCATTCAGGGGCTGGCTGAAGGAACCCAACTGATTAGATATTTATATCCTAAGACTAGACCACAGAAAAATTCCTGGCCATCCCCTTTAATAAATATATTTAATGGGACAATTATCCGAAATCGTAATTATATAATGAGACTAATAAAAAAGAATAAAAAGTTATTCAATCCACAAGTTTAATAATCCTGTGATATAACAACGATATATGAAAGATAAATTGACTTCTTTTCACAATTACATAGCCACAAAGACCATGAATTGTGGTTTTATGACCTGTCCTATCATAACGTAATGAAACAATTTGAATGGGCATCACAAAAATGGTATCAGAGACATCCAAATCACATGTGCATCTACTTTCACAAGACTTGCTTGTTAACAGTCTAAATTATGGAATTTTAATAGAGTTAAAGTGACAGCAATTGTATGAATGTTTCATGTACTCAGTGAAGCTATAGGGGGTGCAGAGGTAACAGTCTACTTGGTCCCTGGAGCCTAAGCGTGTCAATGACCCTTCTGCCACATAGGATGACACAGATATTGCATTGGAACCTACAAGTTTAACCTTACACCTCTGTATATACTGCCTGGCTATATGTTGACAAATCCTCAAACATCAGTTTACCCTGGTTAAGTGCTCCCACTGGAAAATACTTGTTAAAAACAACTCAATCTGATATGTTTTTCATAAAATAAAGAAAAGTATTCTTAAATAGATGAATTATTTTGAAGATCTTAGATAAATTACATACTGTGTGCGCTTGTAAAGGACCTTTCACCACGTCCACCAACTTCAGATCTTTGCATCCTTTAAAAGGCACCGATCCACTAATTAGTTTTATATTTTTCCTCTAGCTCCCACCATTTCCGAGCAATCAGTGCAGTTAGTTTTGGTGTCTGGTATGCTAATTAGACTCTGTACTGTCAAGTGGGTGGGGTCAGGGTGGCACTTGATTCAGAGATATGGCACTGTCCATCTCTAAACAGACTGTGTCAATCACATTCCTTGTTTATTTCTGCCTGATACCACTCACATGACAGTATAGCTGGGTACTTAGGATATCAGGGACCAATACTAAATCCACTGATTAGGAGCTAGAAGAAAAAATTACAACTGCACCAGAATAAGTGAAGCAGCACCTATAAAAGGGTTCAAAGAGATGGAGTTGGAGTGGAGGTGGTGAAAGGTCTAGCGGCATCTTGATTTCCTGTATCACTTTGCGTTGCTACATCAGTGAATACCAGAATATAATGCTGCAAAAAATACAACCTACTTGTATACTACACTGTAAACGATGCAGCAAAGTCTACCCTATATACACTGCAACAGCATCAAAACAGAAAATGACTAAGGATTATGCACACAACAGTGAAAAACAGCGTGTGACGGGCATTTTTTTTTAACAGCCATCACAAAGTCGATTTCAAAACAATGAAAGCCTATGGGTGTATTCACATGTCTGTTTGTTAACACATCCATCAAACAATAGGACAATCATTTTTAGGCTAAGGCCTAACATAGCAGGCTACGGTGAAAAAGCGCTGCAGGAAAAAACGCTACGGGAAAAACTGCGGCGGAAACGCAATGCGGTTTTTCCCGCAGAGCTTTTCACAGAAAGTCCGCAGAGGTTTCATCTACGGACTATCTGCTTCAATTACACCTACAGAGAAATCGCCAGCATTTCCTTAGGTATAATTGACATGCTGCAATTTCCAAAAATGTTACGCCTTTAGAAATCGCAACATTTCTGCTGTGCGTATTTTTCTGCATTGTGTGGATTGGATTCGCTAGACTGCAAGGACTGCAGGGTTTACACCACATGGGGCTCCCTGGCCTTACTGATTGTTAAAAATGGATTTGCATGCAAGTGACGGCCAGTAAAAACGGATCAGTGGGTTGGGTACAAAAAAATAAGACCAATGAAGTTTATCCTTTCTTTTGATGGACAGTTAAAAACAGATGACAAACGGACGTTAGAGATAGATGGCTGGGAAATAGATATTATCTAGATTTCCATAGGACTGCAGGAAACCTACCACATTGTCTGGATTTACAATGAGTTATCACAGTTCAAAAAGATTCTATTCACTAACAAATTCAGCTCTGCTACTTTTAGATCCCTAATAAACTCGTCAGATTTGATACGTTTCTGTAATTAATCTGATGAAAAGATGAAGGGATAAGGTCACATGTGACACGCACTGGGCAGTGGAGAAATAAAAGGCATTTAGCAGGGTAATGTCATTGTGGTTGGTAATGTGGTCCTGTTGTCTTCCACTGTGTGAACTTCAGCCTGGCACAGATTCTGCAGAGCAATGCAGAAAGCTCTTGTCATGTGTGGTGCGTTTGATGTGATTTCTGAAGAGCACTTCCTGTCACAAAAGCCCGATTATCTGCTACATTACTTCAGATAGGGTCAGTCACGCCTCAGGAGACTGAAAAAATATTTTGACAGGCATAGAATGTGCCACAATAAGGGTCATTCATCAAAAACTCCTGCATGCAAAGCAAGGCCAGAAACCTGACGCACGAGCAGTGCACTAGAGTTACCGCTGGGCACCTGTCTGCTTCGTCTACAGCCTGTTTTTGAGTACTAGGAAGTAATTCAATTTGTTTGGACTGCTACAGCGATATATTTAGTTTAGTTTATATTACATTGTAATATCGGATATTTTATTAAACTCTGGCTTGCATAGTAAAGAACCATGAAATGTAACTGTAACTCATATTGTTCCTTTAGCTGTTACATACATAACTACAGATATACAGGTATGGTTAGCATTTTTACACAGGTTTCTTGCATAAAATGTTCCAATTTTTGGCACAATTTGGCCAATTTTGCACCATAAATTGTGTTTTTTTGATTTTTTTGCACTCCACATAACAATTTCCTATAAAGTGGTTGTGTTGGGTCATGGCCTTCCACTGACCAGAAGATTCATCTTACATAATTTGCATAATGATATAGCTGTTACATAGGTCAGAGTATAAATAAACTACAGTATGGAAAGCTTCTGAGATACACGGCAATTTATCATTTTCACAGTGGTTGCTAACATAAAATGTTCCAATTAATGGCACAAAATTTTGCACCAAAAATTTTGACTTCTTGATGTTTTTTTTGGATCCAACAAGCCACTGTTCTATAAAGGGGCATGTCCCCCTACTGCCCAGCAGATCCATTACAGTTTGCACCAGTTGGTGCATGGGGAGCAGGAGATTTATTAAGCGGCGCATGCAGGTGCACATGGGCTTCACCAGTCAGAATTGATAAATTCTGAGTAAAGAATGTAGTTCCTTAAACATCTCTGGGTAAGGGGGCATTGTGAAGGCCATTATTCTGAGTGTGGGGGCATTGTGAAGGCCATTATTCTGAGTGTGGGGGCAGTGTGCAGGCCGTTTTAATGAGTGTGAAGGCAGTTTGGTGGCTATTATACTGAATGTGGGGTTAATATTTTTTCATGGGGGCCATTATATTACATGTGAGGTCAGAGAGCATAGGGACCATCATATTACATGTGGAGAACTAAAGGGGTCATTCTACTGAGGGTGAGGGTCATTATACTACAAATGTGGGCACTGAGTGGGCCATTACATAACTCCTGACAGAGTCTCCAAGCTAAGCCTTATTTTGTTAACATTTATAAGTCATTGCTTCTTTGGAGATACTCAGTTGGAACTGTAGGACATCAAGGTTTCTCATCCTGATGTGCTATTATACCATGGTGTATTAAGGGGTTATTATTATTATTATTGATGACTTATTAAAATGGTTGCCTTAATGGAGTCTACAACCAGCTAAATCTCTTTTAAACCACTTGAGGCCAAAATCTCCACTTGGCCTAAGCAAAGCAGTTGTTAGTTTACTTCATCATGTCATTCTATGACACTCTGTTTACAGTCCCTGACAAAAGTTCTGTCGCTTATCCATGTTGTGGAATCAAAAGCTTATAACCTGACTTTAAATTCATCCATTGGTTTTAGAAATGACTCATATGAAAGCTGAAACCCTCCCAAATGATTTTTTGGTTAAGAAAATAAATTGGCTTCACTGATGAAATGTTGATCATTTAATGAACACAGAAAGGTCAGATTTTGGCAAGACAAAAGTTTTGTCGCCTTGTCATATAATGTGCCCAATTCTAGTTTAAAGCCTCACCTGTGCTCACTAATTGAGCGGTTAATTAGTGGGTGTGTACAAAAAGAACTCCAGCACCCCAGACCTTCACTTGAACTGCAACTTCACCTCTGACAACATGCCAAAAATCAACCCTGCGACCAAAGCCTTGATTATCAAGAGCCTGAAGACCAGATCCACTGCAGAGGTGGCTGGCACCTTTAATGTGTCTCTGCGTCAAGTACAAAGAATTAGAAAAAAGATTTGAACAGATTGGAGATGTTTTTGACAAGCCCAGGTCCGGCAGACTCCGCAAGACAATTGCTCAGGAGGAACGTTTGTTGGTTAGAAAATCAAAAGGCAGCCCCTCTTCCACTGCAGCAGAGCTCCAACAGGCCTGGTCACCTCAAGTCCCTGTGTCAACTAGAACAGTTTGTAGGATTCTGTCTCGAAATGGCCTCCATGGTCGAATCAGTGCCCAGAAGCCAGCACTATACAAAAGGCAATTAAAAAAACGTTTGGCATTTGCCAAGGCCCACAGCCTGCTAAATGGATGGACGCTGGAAAAGTGGCAGAAGGTGGATTTCTCAGATGAATCTTCAGTTGAATTACACCACAACTGCCGCAAATACTGCAGGAGACCTACTGGAGCCCGTATGGATCCAAGATACACCCAGAAAACAGTTAAGTTTGGTGGTGGAAAGATCATGGTCTGGGGTTACATTCAGTATAGGGGTGTGCAAAACATTTGCAAGGTGGAAGGCAATATCAATAGCCTAAAATATCAAGAAGTATTAGCTTCCTCTTACATTCCCAATCATAAAAGGGGTCAAATTTTGCAGCAGGATGGTGCTCCATCTCATACATCCATCTCTACATTAAAGTTCCTCAAGGCAAAGAAGATCAAGGTGCTCCAGGACTGGCCAGCCCAGTCACCAGACATGAACATCATTGAGCATGTTTGGGGTAGGATGAAAGAGGAAGCTTGGCAGACAAAACCAAAGAATCTTGATGAACTCTGGGAGGCATGTAAGACGGCATTCTTTGCTATTCCTGATGACTTCATCAATAAATTGTATGAATCATTGTTGAAACGCATGGATGCAGTCCTTCAAGCTCATGGAAGTCACACAAAATATTAAATATGGCTCTAATAGCACCACAACTTCATTTACCAATGTTATGAAACTTATCTTTGTTTTTTAACAGAATTATTGGTTTGATTTTCACATTACTTTATGTGTGCGACAAAACTTTTGTCTTGCCAAAATCTGACCTTTCTGTGTTCATTAAATGATGAATATTTCAGCAGTGAAGCCAATTTATTTTCTTAACCAAAAAAATCATTTGGGAGGATTTCAGCTTTCATATGAGTCATTTCTAAAGCCAATGGATGAATTTAAAGTCAGGTTATAAGCTTTTGATTCCACAACATGGATAAGCGACAGAACTTTTGTCAGGGACTGTATAATGAATGTATCACTTCTGCCTTAATATAGTAAAACACTGCAACTTTTAAGGGGGTGGCCATACGCAGAGTCCCTACAAATGATTGGCTGCCATCTGGTTAGGCACAGTGTTTATTCTATTTATTGTACATTTTGCTATTGTGTGCTGTAGACTTTCGATTGTGCATATTGAGCTTTGCTGTTTTGTCCATTTTTTGCAGGTACCTTGTGGAAAGACTGTTGGTTGCACCAAAGATTTGTCCCTCGGGAGGAGTTCTGGAGGAACCTCCCAGGAAATGACCATGCCTAAGCTGTGGCATGATGTTGGGTTTTGCGCACTGTTTAAGAGAGAGGCGTTTGTGCCTTTCCATGGAGTCCATTCAGGTTAGTTAGTTTTATGTGTTCCTGGGAAGTAGCCACTAAGACACAGGAGCTTCCTGTAAATAAAGAGCATCTGGTGGTTTCTATGGCCCGACTACACAACATGACATGAAACTTCTAGTATTGCACGAGCGGGCTTTTAGGGTATAGTCATTATGACTGCCAGTCTGCTACGCTTCGTGAGAACCTGCCAAACTCACAAAATGCCCAGAAAGCCTACAGGTTGCTGAGAGTTGTAGTTTTGGAACAGCTAGAGAGCAATAGGGTAGGAAACATAAATGCTCAGAACTGGGGACCTATGAGCCAGTCAAAGATACTGAGGATACTCTTCTATACAAAGCATGTTCATGCCCACTTATAATTTCACCATCTTCTTTAGCCTTATATTAACACATGACAGGACCAATCACCACGAAGGTCATATGTTATTTCCCATAAGAACTGCACACTAGTAGCAAGTGATTATCATGAGCAAATAAAATCTTCTGCTCTAGTTTTGAGGCCTGTTATGGTGTCAGAGCTTGGGCCAGTGGAGGGAGCTCTGTTGCTCTACTGGGAGTTATTAAGAAACTGAGACATGGTCTGAAGATTGTGACTTTGTTGACACATACTGTAAGTGTTTGGCCATGATCAAAGCATTTTCAGGCAGAACTTTCAAACAGTTTACATGGCAATAAAATTTTCTGTTGAGCGGATGAAACTTGAAATGTCTGCCTCTGTTTAAGTCTTCTTCTGAATTTATATAAGACTTTATATTCTCAAGGCACCCATCATTTATGTTATGGTCTCTCCTACAGAGGTGGGCAGAATTTTGTAGGATTACAAGAATTTTATTGCTACACATATTTCCAAGATGAAAGCCCTGCAGAATTTTCTAACAGCTCCCACTTCTTATCTCATGTGTCATGTGTCAGTTCCTTTAGCTTTGATCCTGATAACTTTGAGTTATCTCTAAACATTCTAATATAAACAACTGATATCTCTCAATAAAGGCGTTCTCTGGTTTTGAAAAAATATTTTCATATTAGGATTTGTCTTGCGGCGGCACTTGGTCCGCCACGAATCCGACCTAAATGTCGGAAAACTGGATAGGCACTGGATAGGGAAAGGTTTGCAACGCTTTGCTTAAAAACCCATTCACTTGAATGGGTTTTTAAAGCAATGCGTGGGTGTGCGCTTACAACCTCTGTGCCGCGAAGACAGTTTTTCTCGTCGGAAACAAAGTCGGACATGCAGGACTTTGTGTCCGACGGAAAAAAACGGCTCTGTGGCACATTTTTCTGACATTTAGGTGTGAACCCACCCTCAGGGAATTCTGATACTGTTGAGGGGTCTTATAATCAGGATGTCTTGTCCTGCACTACACAAACAGTCCACTAAGTGATGTTTAATTTTCCTTGTGCTGGTGCTGAAAACTTGGCAGAGCTAGAAAAGTTGCCTTCAGTGATTGGAAAAGTAATAGACATCTAGTACTCTCAGAACAGCGGTGAACAGTACCCCTGAACTCTGCTATACACATAGGCATCTTGTGCACATATTTACTATGACTTTAAATCTAACAATAAGGCTTCATGCACATGACCGAGCAAGCTATCTGACTGTCTTCCAGGTTTCTGTTATGATTTTTTAATTCCTATTCAGATCCGTCAGAATGGACACCCACACACCTGGAAGACCCAGAAGACATTTGTCTTAGATTCGGATAGTACCCTTGGTCTTGTACATGAAGCCTATGTTAACAGTAATCAGAAAATATTTTTTTCCATTTGCTTACAAAGCGCCAATATATTCTGCAGCACTGTACAGAGATTGTCATCAGTCACATGCCTGTCTCTAATATTATTCCCCTCTTGTACACACATTAGGTACATTTCATTGATCTGGACAGACTAAGTATTTGCTTTAAATATTTTTTTCTATGTCGATAAAATTAAAGTATGTATTCTGATCCTTCAAAGGAAAATCATTCTAGCTATTTCAGACAACTTGCAATACATGACTGATACAGAAAAACACTGAAGTACTGATATCATTGGAATCAAATTGACCAGTGTGTGGCCATGTATAGATCTGGTTCCAATCTGGTCTTTGTGCATACATGGTAGCACATGAAAGGGGAAGCCTAAGAGCTGTTTAAAAAACTATTATCCAAGCAGTGTCCTCCTGTGAATAGACATGGTATTAGAATAAGTATTTATACATACAGAATACATCCCAGGACAGATATCTAGGGCATATACTTCCACATCTCCGCCACATGCCCTGCCATCAGTGTATAAAGGCAGAAGTGATAAGTACATTGGCTCTGTTCACATCATTAGCCTATGTTAGAGTTCTACACTATGTCTCCCAACATATACATCCATTGTAAGACTGAATGAATGCCAATGTATATACATTTAGTAGGATACATATCTAACAGCCTTGCATTATAATTGCATTGCATTGTATGGTACCACTTTGTATAGAATAGCGTAGCCTACTATGCTACTCCATACCGTAAAAAAGTCATACCGAAGCACATTAGTATACTGTTTTGCCCTCCTTAATGGAGCCCTATGGAGAGGTTTTCCATATACACTGGGAGCTTTTCCCTGTACATAAACCACACATAGGCTCTTGAGCGTAGCCTTAGAAGACTTCAGCCCATTCAGTCCCAGCATCTGAGCATCATTACTGTATAACATAGGAAGTCTTTAATACAGCTTTGTTACTGGGACAATTTCTGCAGTTTTTAAAATGGAACCAGATGGATGTGAAAACCAATCCTCCTGCTCCTAAAATATTTATATGCATTTTAACTATTTCTTCCCATTATTGGATCAACAATTCACAAAAGAGTTTATGAACCGATCACAGTATATAAATATTTTTTGTCTTCTTTCACGTCAATTAAAAAAATTATTTAAAAATTGTACATCTATGGGAAGTTAAGACTAGACTCTAATAGAATTAATGCAGACTAGGTATTATAGTGGAAGAGTGATACCTTTTAGAGGTATTGCCTGATTTCTTCACTCTTCCACTACTTTCAATGGCTAACACGGTACAACATTATACTACTATCAACTAGGTATTATAGTGTCCGTTTACAACACTTTAAACAGAACTGGATACCTAATGTAATCCCAAATCTAAGGCTTAACTATTGCATTTATCTGTTTCCAGGCTACATGCCACTCCCATTGTGATACTTAACACTTACACTTTTATATAATTATTATTATTTATTTATATAGCACCATTAATTCCATGGTGCTTTACATTTCAGGGTTTACATACGGTACACAAAATATACAAAACAGATAATACTAACAGTGACCAACTGGCACAGTGGGATACAGGGTATATTGGGCATGGGCTGTATTCTAGTCCTGCATTTATTCCATGTTTCATTCATTTTTGTGCACATTATTATTTGCAAACATTTCCATGTTTGCAGCTTTTTCCATAAGTTGTTCTAACAGTTACTTACCTAATATAAGGAGTAAAGCCAGGATCCCTGTCACACATATGAAGATGGCCAGGGCTATTTTCATTGCTTTACTTGCAGAACTTTGCTTGCCTGACTTTGAAGTGCCCATGTCTTCTTCTATATACTGCTTGTGAGTGAAGTGCCTGAGGATAAATTTCCTTCTTCCTCTAATGTTCCTCTTGAGGGTTTTTAATCACAAGCCCATGTTCTAAATGATCTTCCTGCCCTTATGTCTTCTTCATAGTGTACACATCTTTACAAGTTTGTAGTCATCAGACTCTGTCTCTCCTCCTTCTATAGAGGGGTGGGGGAATGGAGCACAATAAAAAAAAAACAAGGGCTTTCCCTATCCCTCCTCTTTTGGAAAAAAAAAAATCTACACACAGCTCACCGGCTGGGACTTGCCAAAATGAATGGTGACTTTTCATATTCACAAAACGTCTGTGGTCTGTAAAGTACGCTGCAGTGTTAGGCTGTCAGGTCAGCAGCAGAGTATCTACATATTGCTAGCTGGATGGTTGGAAGAGCATGGAGTTGGAAGGGGGTTTAGATTTTGTGTCTTACACAACATTGTTTTCACTTACAGTTCACAAACTTAAGACCTAGTACGGTTAAGCTTTTTCTTATCTCTAGTTGTTAAGCTTCCAGAGTTCTCTTGCCAAAATATGACATGATCTATCCTCACGTTGTACTCCTCATGGCTTTTATGAAACCCATAAGATTTTAGTAAGGAAACATTTTACGTTATTTATGTATTATGATTTTATTAAGAATATAGAAAGTCTATATAACATCCGAATACATAATAGACAGATAAATACATAGATAGATAGACAGATAGATAGATAGATAGATAGATACGTACATAGATACATAGGTAAATAAGATTGAAGAACTGCTTTAGCTTGACACAAGGTATCCTCACATTACCTTATAACATAGTGATGTCTAGGTAAGGATGTTTTCACCCTTGCATTGCAGGACTTTTCTCTCCGCATTTTTCGGGCGGAAACCCAGAGGACCCCATTATAGTCAATGGGGTCTGCAGGTTTCCGCGGGTAACTGCTTTTTAAGCAGATTGGGTTTCCATTTTTCAGGTCCCCAAGCGGACCTGAAGAACAGAAACCCGAGCACAGGTGTGAACCTAGCGTCAGATGACTACCTAAAACTACATTGAAAAATGGTCTTTGAGAGCAGAGACCTTCTCAAAATATAGAACAGTATACATAAGGTATAAGCAAATTAAAAATTTGTTACAGGAAATCTGGTGTGCATAAAGAGGTTGTCTGTACTTTGCCCCTCGTAGCTTGGTGGGCTAAGGCTTCGTCTACACTGGGGATATGGCTTCAGTTTTTTTTATAGAAAATAACCATAAAGCATATGATAAATCCGTCAGCATTTCTGTTTCCTCCTGGTTTCCATTGGGGTTTCTTTTTCTTTTTTTCCATTGGGTAAGTAATTCCCACATGCTATAAAATGACTTCAGGAACCTATGAGGAAAAATAATGCAGGTGTAAACAGGCTAAAATTTGCTTTCATATTTTTTTTTAAGAAGCATAAAGGAACATTAAAAAGGTTGTCCAGCGAGAGAAAAATATTCTGGTTCATGAATTTGTAAACATTTAACTTACTAATATACTTTATCAAATGTGTTTGGATTATCCTACTGCAGACCCCCTGTACAGGGCCTGGAACCTCAACTCTCATGTTCATTCTGACATAAGATGACTGAAGTGGCCTAAATCATTAGCTAGGCCAGCCGCCTCCTCTGTTACTGATGGGGAATGGGTCTGACTTACAGTAACTATTGGACTGAGCAAAACAGCCAGTCCCTTCATTACGTCACTGATCCAACCTTTGGGAATAAACCAGAAGGCAGAGGTGCCAGTAGTTGGGGTCTGGAATGGGATGATACCAGCACATTTATAAGAATTATGTTAGCAAGAAGAAACACCTAAACATTAAAAAGATATTTTAGCCCCTCTAAATCAATGGTGTACCTACCATGGAGACTGGGTAGGCAATTGTTATGGGGCTCATGGTGGACGGAGGACCCAGGTCCCTCCTAACACTTTGATCTCTTTTGATATCTGGCAATCAAAGTATTATAACTCCCTCACGCCTGCTCTGTTTATTGAGATTTATGATACAGTTTGTCAAACATGCTCCTTACCTTGTTAGGAGACCATTAACCCTTAAATTAAAAAGCTAAACTAGTAGGCAGGGGTAAGAACATCATTGTTGTAATGGTTGGTGAAGGTTTTTTCTTTTTCTTTTCTATTCTTCAAATGCATTTATATAAAAATATCAAGAGAAAATACCATGTGGGGAAATTTTTTAAGACAGCTTTCTGGTGTGTTATAGTAAACTTGTTGGGCCGAGGCGACAAGGTCCAGTACTGAGGAAGTGCTATCCCCTCTGCCAACTATTAATCAGTAGAATTCTTGTGTAATTCCACAGGATATGATATGATTTTTATGGCACACAAAGTACATTTTTGTATCCCCTCATGGTCATTTGGACCCACAGCATCCACCTCAAACAATATTGTTTGTTACGCCCTTTGATATTAAAATGTGCACGTCCCTTGGAAATACGTGTGTATTTTAGCACCATTTCATGCTAACACTTGACTGATGTCTTCCGTTTTAATCTAAAAAAATATGACAGGTTTAGAACAAAAACACTGGCTGGCAATTTACACCCCACCTAATCACTGAGGTTCCTTCAATGTGGGGAGCCCACATATACCCTATACACGGAAAACCACAAAAGTCCTGCAAGCTTGTATAATTGAGACCAAATGTTTGCCTTTCTCAACTCTAGACAGAGGAACTTATCATTAAGGTACTAAATATAATGATTTCAGTAAACCAAATTACTATGTTGTTTCCCTCCTCCTAACCTTAACTTCTTAACCTGAATGTTTCTTTTTCTAAGTAAATAATATATACTATGTCTGTCAAGGTCACAAAGATTTAGATCACTTTTATATAGTTGACAGGCTCAGTGTGAAGGAAAAACAACAGAAGCAAGTTACAGAAATGATCTTGAAGCAACCAGTGACGGACATACACTAGACATAGTGTGAACCACAGCAAATAGATCTGGAGCAAACAGATCACTGAAGCCCCTGAATCCTGGTGCTAATTCTTCAGCAAAGGTCCCTAAGAAATAGAAACACGTTAAATTCAGTGGGTCATCCATCTAATGTACAGTATATAGGGTTTCCTAATTCTTCTCTGATGGTGGGAAAAGAAGGATGAAATCTAACATGCCTGATCCTTTGTTATCACAGAAGATAGGCGGCCTCCAGACGTGTCTCCCCCCCCCCCCAATAAAAACACTTACACACTCAACCATCCCCATAAACTAAGTATTTATTGGGATGGGGGTTAGGAAGAGTAGTTGTCAGCCAAACAAGCATAGAGAAATAGAGAATAAGTTCCTTCTGCTAGTCAACCAGCCAGAACCATCACAAGTACAGTAAAAAGTGTATATAGTATATATATACCTTGGAACATTCTTGTATATGTTGTATTTGTATCTGCTTATCTTTGCTGCTGTAACACACTGAATTTCCCTATGGTGGGACTATTAAAGGATTATTATTATTATTATTATTATTATTATTATTATTTTATTATTAGAGTGATGCAACAAGGATATCTACAGTAGTTGAGGGCATAGCAATGGAGTGCAACCAGATCTGGTGGCATATGAGCCATGAAGTATCATCGTAACAATTATGTTAAGTGACATTGGACATGTTAGAAGAAAATTTAACGTCCGGGAAAGTATTTTCATAGAATAGGTACAGCATAAGAGGAATTTAGTAGATGGGAGTGCGAGGATGTAATAAGGAAGTCTGAAAATCGTAAATTATTGGCTGGGGGAAGAGCACAAGACACAGAGCACAGAATTTGTAGAGAGAGGTAAAGGCAGAACTGTATGAAAGAACAGAATTGTGGAGAACATTCTAGACTAGTAGAAGAGCTTCTACAAAAATCAGGTACTGTAACCAAAAAGAACAACAGGTCCATGGTCCATAACTTAACAAGAATTTTTAAAAAGATTATATATATAGAATATAAAGAATATATATATATATATATATATAGAATAGATATAAGAGTAAATAAACAAAAAAAATCAAAACACATTAGGCTTCCCCTCGTCACAAAATGCCTGGACTATAAAAACATAAACTTATTTATCCCATACAGTAAATGCCGTATTGGGAAAAAAAAAAATTAAAAAAATCTCGAGTCACCGTATTATTGCTGTTTCACATCTCAAAATTTGATTGAAAAAGTGATTTCAACAAAACACATTCCCAAAATGATATACATAACTACATCTACAAACTACATCTTGTCGTGCAAAAAAGAGAAGCCTGTCACCATTACATACAAAGAAATCATTTTTTTTATTTTTCGAAGTTTAGGATTTTTGTAAAAGTATTATAACATGAAAAAAACTATATAAATTTGGTATTGCTATGATCATACTAATATAGGAAAGATGTCATTTTCTGATATAAAGCATCTTATTTATACACTTTTATTTATTTTGTATTTTGTTTTCTTCATTACGGATGACTTCACATGCTTCACAATGTGTATGATTCAGTTATTTCACCTTTTGATCAACTATAGCTGCTGAAGGAAAAGTTTAACTTGTACTTTGGTGTGGTATAGTGAGAGTTAAAAATCGTTGATTATGATATTAATCTGTTTTCCCTTAGTCCTAACAGCAGCACAATATGGGGTATTCCTGCCCCTGTGTGCTGGTAAGGCAGGCGGAACTTTTAATTAACATAAAATATGCATGACTACGCTACCCTATAAGAGGGCAAAGGGACCTCCCCCCTTCTGTAAGTTATAAAGTAAAAATTTCTAAGTTTAGGGAGGGAAGCTTGTGTGCTGCTGTTAGGACTAAGGGAAAACAGATTAGCATCATAATCAATGATTCCCTTACGTCCTACAGCAGCACAATATGGGGATATAGCAAGTAATTCTTAGGGAGGGTTTCCCTTCTCTACAACACCTAGGACTGACTGTCCAAAGGCAGTCGCCACAGAACTCCGAACATCTAGTCAATAATGTTTTACAAAGGTTAGGTGAGACAACCAAGAAGCAGCTGCACAGATCTGATCCAGCGGTAAGGTCCGTCTCTCAGCCCAAGAGGTTGATACAGCTCTGGTTGAATGGGCTGTACAAAATTCGGGTGGAGCTAACCCCTGAGCAAAAAAAGAGATTTTGATTGCCTCCTTGATCCACCTAGACAAGGTAGGCTTGGAAGCTCTGAGACCTTTGACTCTACCATACATGTTGACAAGGAGATTCTCGGCTCTCCTAAACGAATGTGTACGTAAGAGGTAAATCTGGAGACATCTCCACAACTAGTGTGTGAAGTTTTTTCTCCTCTTCAGAGGAAGGGGCTGGAAAAAACATGGGACTAATTGGTTAATATTGGCACGGGAAGGCACCTTAGGGTTAAACCCAAGAAGAAACCTAAGTTGGACCCTATCCGTAAAAAACGATATATAAGGTTCCTTGGAAGAAAAAGCCTGGAGCATACTCACCCTTTTGGCTGAAGTGATGACTAATGGAAAGGTGGTTTTAAAGGGAAGAAATTTAAGATCTAGATCCTCCAAAGGTTCAAAAGGAGGACCACAAAGACCTGAAAGAACAGTCGAGAGATCCCACTGGGGAATCGGAGCTGAGACCACCGGTCTAAGTCTGGTAGCGCCCTTAAGGAACCCAAGAGTAAGGGAATCTTGGGACAAACGACTGCCTAAACAGGCGGATAAGTCTGAAACCTGTACCCGCAGAGTAGCAGGAGAAAGGCCTGTATCCAAGCCGCTTTGAAGAAAATCCAGAATTTCTGCCGTAGTAGGGTTTGAACTATCAGCTTCTCTTCTGGAGCACCACTGCTTGAAGATGTTACCTATCCTATGGTAGCTTTTCTTGGTAGACTCTGCTCTGGCACAGGAAAGAGTCTTTAAGATGGCTTCTGACAGTCCAATAAATCTCCGTAGGGACTGGTCAACCTCCATGCTGTCAGGTTGAATCTCCTCAGATCCTGGTGCTTCTGAGTTCCTTGGGAAACCACGTACTGGGTGGGGGGAAGCCTCCTATATGTCCCCCGACTCAGGTACATGAGCTGGGCAAAACAAATCCTTTTTGGCCAGAATGGTATGATGGCTATCACAGAGACTTGGTCCTGTCTGACTTTCAATACTTTTGGTATCATGGAAAGTGGAGGGAAGATGTATGCCAGCCTGAACCTCCAAGGCATGGACAGGTCATCCACTGCCAAGGGATAGTCCTCCTGATACAGTGAGCAGAACGTCTCTACCTTGGCATTGAGTCTGGTCGCCATTAGGTGTACTTCTGGGAGACCCCACTTCAGGGTAATGTGATGGAATACATCTGGATTAAGAGACCATTCTCCTGATACGACAAGACCCCGACTCAACTGATCTGTTACTATGTTCAGGGAACCTTTGATGTGAACTGCGGATAAGTGGGTCAGATTTTTTTTTTCTGACCAGGTAAAAATCAGATCCGTCTCTCTGAGGAGAGACAATGATCTGGCACCTCCCTGTCTGTTCAGGTACATTACGGTTGTCATGCTGTTTGACCGAACCTTGACCTCTCTCCCTCCGACGAGAAAAATGAAGTAGTGCCAAGTACATGACTCTGAGCTCCTTCCAATTGGAAGATGTTTTTTCTTCTAGACTGCTCCAAATTCCTTGTATGCTCTTCTCGTACAGGCGGGCTCACCATCCCGAGAGGGATGCATCGGTAGTCAACAGGGTCCAACGAGGTTGGACCGTGGACATTCCGTTTTTCAGGTGTATCCACCATCTGAGGGAAAGACGGGTGCTGGGAGATAGCTTGATCTTCTTCTCGAGACCGAAAGGAGTACAGTTCCACGCTTTTAGTACTTCCATCCTGGAGGTTGGAACCATCATCCACTGGGACCATCGTACGACAGGACAACTTGGCCACTGCCATGTCCACTTTAGGTGGGAGGCCCCACCGATCCCACTGAGCCTCCGGAATAGAGAACAAGGTTCTAAATCTTCTGGAATATATGGGAGCTCTTTCCAGAT
The DNA here is from genome assembly GCA_947044405.1 of Leptodactylus fallax. NCBI lineage: Eukaryota > Metazoa > Chordata > Amphibia > Anura > Leptodactylidae > Leptodactylus > Leptodactylus fallax. Next base: position 1,553,324 of record CAMRHE010000073.1, on the reverse strand, counting down.
GATTCCATTCCGCAAGCATGAGTTTTTCCAGTGACTCGTCCACTTGGAAAGCCCTAAGCCCCCTAGAGGTGGAACAGTAGGCTTCCCCATCAACATCATGGTCCCTTGACCAGATGGACTTCAGCAGCCTATTTATCTTCTCAGGAGGAAAGAGAGGTCTGCTGGAATCTTCCAAGGTATCATCAGATGAAAGTGTTTCGTCAATCACCTGGAAATCTTCAATAGCTTCACAGTGTGTCACACGGCATACAAACTAGACCTTTTTTTTTTTTTTTCAAACTCCTAGCAGGATTTAAACCTAGGACTCTAGTACTGCAAGGCTGCAGTGCTAACCACTAAGCCACTTTGCTGCCCAGAACTGCAGCAGCACGAACAGTAATCCAAGTGGAGTACTCAGGCCTTCCTCACTAAGAGACAAGCCATCTCCTGCACTGAGATGAAGTCTTCTATAGGAGGGGAGGAGGAATGAGCAAGTAGTGCTCACAAAAAACCTTCCCCCCACAAATACGCAAATCTTAATTCCTTGTACAGAGAATTAAGCTCAAAATATACAGACCGATGCCAAAAAAGAGGCTCAGCAAATATAAACTTGCAAAAAAAGGAGGAAAAACTAAGTCGCAACAAGTCCGACCAAGAATTCAGTCCCCGGAAAACCGGAACACAAACAAAGATTCCAGAGGAGCAAAGTGACCAACGTCACTTCAGACGGCCGCACAAGTGGCCTGCACTACAGGACTTTAAACATGCAGCATGCAACTACCGCTGCATGTACTACTGAAATCAACCTTTTCAGAGCGATGGCTGAAAGCTTGGCTAGCACAAAAAACTGCCTAAATAAAAAAAACACTTCTTTTCCACAGAAGCAACCAGTGGAAGAAAGAAGAGAAGAGAGGTGTAAAGATGACTCCCCAAAGGAAGTTAATAAACTTTAGGGGAAAAACAAAACATGGGAGGACAAAAGACCTCCCTCCACCTGTCCCACCACACAGGACAGAAGAAAACACCGGGGGGGGGGGGGGAGGTCCCTTTGTACCTCCTATAGGGTAACGTAGTCATGCATATTTTATGTTAATTAAAAGTTCCGCCTTTCCTACCAGCACACAGGGGCAGGAATACCCCATATTGTGCTAGTGTAGGACATAAGGGAATGGCGCTTTCCGCTAGACAACTGTACATGATGGCAATATTCTTTATAATTGAAATAATATTAAAGGGGTTTTCCAGGCCCCAAACAAAAATTAGCAAAGATGAAGAGGTTAAATTGGAAAAGAGAAGCCATACTCACCTGTGTTTTCCCCCCTGCCCTTTGTTCCACCATTCCAGTGATGCCATCATTCATCTCCCATGTGGGTCGCTGCAGTCACTCACTTGCCTGACGGGTCACATGTGGTAGTCAGATAAGTCATGGCTGTAGAGGTTCCAGTGCTGTGACCAGTGATTGACTGCAGCAACCAGATGAAGAATGACTGATGTCATTGCTAGAACTGAACACTGGCACCTGGGATCAGGGGCTTGCTGCTGGGAAGGAGGAACGAAGGATAGGTGAGTATGATGCCTTTTTTTATTTTAACCCCTTTCCTGCCCACTACTAAATGTTGTTTGGGGCCCATAAAACCCCTTTAAGAAATTGCATTTACACACAGCAATTTGCTGATATTGTTGCCTGCAAGTTTTTATATGATGAGATCATTGTGAAAAAAAATACCCCAAAATTGTTGAATCATTCACATTAACATAGTGGGTAAAGCCATCCTTATGTACTTTATATAAGGGATGACATGAGTGTGATACAGTCACTGGGAGGCCAACAAGAGTACAGGGCAATCTAATCACTATCTAGAGATACAATATATCTTCTATAACTAAATACAATACATGGAAAACACAACAGTTATCTTGGGAGCTGCTGAAAAAAAAATCTTTTGATGTCTGCACTGAATGCTACAGATCTTGACTTCTTTGAAGGCAATGTTATCTGACCCTACTGACTGCATTTTAGATTGCAGAACAGTGCTGAGTATTTCAAGGACCTTATTTATATGGTATAAAATCAGTGATGTAACAGATCTATGGCTATCACCATACACCTTTGGTACCATCATAATTATACAGGGCCTGAGCAACCTTTAGGTGCCCGTACACATTAGACTACAGTTGATGAAAATGAATGATTTCAACCATAACAAACATTTGTTGGGTAATATTTAATAATGAATGATATGACTGTACTGGGTCTGACCATATATCTCAGTGCTGGGCGGTGAGGAACTCCCCTCTGACCAGGGGCATAACTTGAGGGGGTGCAGAGGGTGCAGTCGAACCGAGGACCAGGAGCCTTAGGAGGCCCATAAGCACTGGCATCAGTATTGAGATTGCAGTTTCCATCTGGCCCATAAGCCAAGGAGACCCACAGATTACCCTAACCACACTAATGTTGATTAAACTGCTTAGCACCCGTAACCAACACTATCAAGAATTCGCTGTAGGGATGAGGTAGGGGGCCCCGGACAAAATATTGCACTGGGGCCCACAAGACTTTAGTTATGCCACTGCCTCTGACAGTATACTTGCATAGTCCTAAACAGGGGCAGATTGGTGCATTTTTATAGGCGGGCTCAGTGCAAGTAGGTGGAGTTAATACAAGTAGGCAGGGTCAGCATAAGTAGCTCCTCCATTTAAGGCAACCTGTGTAAAGTTTCAGTGATCACATGGGGTGCAGGGGGAATGAAGTACATTGTACGACCAAATGGGCCGCGGTGTCAGACACTGGACAACCTCTTTAAGAATAATGTCCATAGTGCACACAGTATAATTTCCCATAGTGTCCCTCCTCACAATATAATGTCCCATAGTGTCCCTCCTCACAATATAATGTCCCATAGTGGCCCCATTATACAGTATAGTGTCCCATAGTGGACCCACCAAACAGTATGATGTCCCATAGTAGACCCTTCACACAGTATAAGGTCCCATAGCGGTCCCTCCACACAGTATAATGTCCCACCGTGGCCCCTCCACACAGTATAATGTCCTATAGTGGCCCCTGCACATAGTATATTGTCACATAGTAGCCTCTGCATACAGTATAATGTCCTAAGAGCACATACAGTCTTCTTTACAAATTTTCATCACCCACGATCCATTATCATACTCTAGGGTCTCTTCAGAATGACATCAGTGACGCAAAATGACTCCGGCGCAAGGTGACGTGTGTTAAGCCGACATCATTTTGCATCATGCTGCCGAGGCCCAATCAGAAGCCTCAGTGGTCTCTAACGTCATGACGTCTCTACAACTAGAAGAGGCCTGAAGACCGGCACCGGAGACCAGGACAGGTAGGTAACAATCATTATTTTGTCTAATCACTTCCCCTAAAGGTATGAAGAGGAGGTCACCAGGCTGCACTCTTCAGGATAAGGGGCCTGAACAGCCTCAAAGGGGTTTTCTGGGCAAAAAAAAGGTCTGTTAGTGCTATTAATAGGTTAATAAGATCAACTAAATAACTTTAGCAGTGTTTTGAGTGATTTCTGGGTTTCTGCGGGAGCTCCTGGCATCTTCTGCATTTGCTTACATGGGTAGCTTCCTGTTCGGTTTTCCTACAACTACCATGATACCTTGCACTTCACTTGAGATGACTCCCTCCCCCTCCATCTCTCACTTCCTCTCTCTTCCTGTTTCCCTAGCTAGGTTGCCCACTACTAGCCCTTCCTAATTAACTCACCCCCCATCCCTCACCCACCATACCCCTTCATACTTACCTGTCTTCGGGGCAGGACCTTCTGGGTACGGGACTTCACTTGTTCTGGGTGGCGGGCACCACCTTGATGTCTGCCGACCGCCCACGTCTGCACAATAGAGCTGGAGAACCGGCATGTGCAGTAGCCGGCATTCCGACTCTATTGTGCAGGCGTGGGTGGCTGGCAGACATCAAGAAGAGGAGGTGCCAGCCACCCAGAAGTGAAGTCCCGTGCCCAGAATATTCGGACAGGAAGACAGGTAAGTATGATGTGGTGGGGGGAGTTAGTATTGGTCATGTTCCGTTTTTGGAAACAGAACATAGAGAGAAAATGTGTCTGGAGTGGTCACCGCCCTGGCGATGTAGGTAAATATAGCTTTTTGGTGCAGTAAGTAATTTAGATGGTAGGCAGGTGGGGGGGGGGGGGTAGTTTAGATTAGAAAGATCGGTTTATCCCAGACAACCCCTTTAATTCCCTTACTACCATTCTCAAAATTGAAGAGCAGGTCACAAAATAGACAAAGTGGCACATTTTGTGCACATTTTTGTTGCAAACCAAAAAGCACCACACCAAAAGCACCAAAAACTGACAAAGTAATAAATCCCCCAATATCTGCATGTATTTTCTGCTGATGTTATTTATTGCTTAATGAATGGCATTATTGCATATGTTTCCCACTGGAGAGCACATAGTCATACCTTTGGTATGTGAAGAATGTTTGTATTAAGTGATCAAAAAAAAAACCCAGCACTTTCTAATAAAACAATATGTTTTTTTCTGGCCCCTTGTGACATTTGGGGTGCCAATGAGGCTGCTGACAGTTTCCTCATAATAATGCTTAACTTTAATGGAAATAGCTGCAGTTGAGGCGTCTGCGGCATAACATTGGCAACACATCAGGGTGAAAGGTGTTCATAAAATTCTTAACCTTTGTGACTTTTCTGGTGACAAACAGTTTCCAATTAATATCCTGACTTTGTTCCTGAAGGTTTTCACTAATATCATTTATCTTCACACAGAGATCATATGAAGATAAATCTACTTATTATCCGTATTAGACATTACAGATGATGATCAAGAGAAGGCTTAGAAATATCATTAAATACTGCACACAGAAAATTACTTCAAGGTGCCTAAAATTAGTTCGCTAAGTTTGCTGAAGACTAAATGAACATGATGGGATTTTATTGAATTATTCACAAATGTCATTGCCCACAGGGGATGATAACCTGCTATTTACTGTATTTTCCTCAGATCTTGTTCCTTAACTGCTTTTTAGCTCAACTCCATTGAGGCAGATCTGTGATCTGGGACTACAGTTTAGCCACCATGCCTACAGAGAGTCTGAAACACACCCCCTATCTAATCATTAGTTCAGGCTGCTACTCTCGCTCTCATTAGATTGACTGTTGTGTACAGCTCTATCCTGGGTTGTCTATGAAGTCAGTGCATGTAGAACTCATCTCTAGACAGACTGATTATACAGTGGGGAAAAAAGTATTTAGTCAGCCACCAATTGTGCAAGTTCTCCCACTGAAAAAGATGAGGCCGGCCTGTAATTGTCATCATAGGTAGACCTCAACTATGAGAGACAAAATGAGAAAACAAATCCAGAAAATCACATTGTCTGATTTTTAAAGAATTTATTTGCAAATTATGGTGGAAAATAAGTATTTGGTCACCTACAAAAAGCAAGATTTCTGGCTCTCACAGACCTGTAACTTCTTCTTCAAGAGGCTCCTCTGTCCTCCACTCATTACCTATAGTAATGGCTCCTGTTTGACATTGTTATCAGTATAAAAGACACCTGTCCACAACCTCAAACAGTCACACTCCAAACTCCACTATGGTGAAGACCAAAGAGCTGTGGAAGGACACCAGAAACAAAATTGTAGACCTGCACCAGGCTGGGAAGACTGAATCTGCAATAGGCAAGCAGCTTGGTGTGAAGAAATCAACTGTGGGAGCAATAATTAGAAAATGGAAGACATACAAGACCACTGATAATCTCCCTCGATCAGGGGCTCCACGCAAGATCTCACCCAGTGGGGTCAAAATGATCACAAGAATGGTGAGCAAAACTCCCAGAACCACATGGGGGGACCTAGTGAATGACCTGCAGAAAGCTGGGACTAACGTAACAAAGGCTACCGTCAGTAACACACTACGCCGCCAGGGACTCAGATCCTGCAGTGCCAGATGTGTCCCCCTGCTTAAGCCAGTACATATCTGGGCCCGTCTGAAGTTTGCTAGAGAGCATTTGGATGTTCCAGAAGAGAACTGGGAGAATGTCATATGGTCAGATGAAACCAAAGTAGACCTGTTTGGTAGAAACACAACTCGTCGTGTTTGGAGGAGAGTGAATGCTGAGTTGCATCCAAAGAACACCATACCTACTGTGAAGCATGGGGGTGGCAACATCATGCTTTGGGGCTGTTTCTCTGCAAATGGACCAGGATGACTGATCCGTGTACATGAAAGAATGAATGGGGCCATGTATGGTGAGATTTTGAGTGCAAACCTCCTTCCATCAGCAAGGGCATTGAAGATGAAACATGGCTGGGTCTTTCAGCATGACAATGATCCCAAGCACACCGCCAGGGCAACAAAGGAGTGTCTTTGTAAGAAGCATTTCAAGGTCCTGGAGTGGTCTAGCCAGTCTCCAGATCTCAACCCCGTAGAAAACCTTTGGAGGGAGTTGAAAGTCCGTGTTGCCCAGCAACAGCCCCAAAACATCACTCTAGAGGAGATCTGCATGGAGGAATGGGCCAACATACCAGCAACAGTGTGTGCCAACCTTGAGAAGACTTACAGAAAACATGTGACCTCTGTCATTGCCAACAAAGGATATATAACAAAGTATTGAGACGAACTTTTGTTATTGACCAAATACTTATTTTCCACCATAATTTGCAAATAAATTCTTTAAAAAACAGACAATGTGATTTTCTGGATTTGTTTTCTCATTTTGTCTCTCATAGTTGAGGTCTACCTATGATGACAATTACAGGCCTCTCTCTTCTTTTTAAGTGGGAGAACTTGCACAATTGGTGGCTGACTAAATACTTTTTTTCCCGCTGTAAATAGAGATAGACGAATCAGACAAGATTTGTTTCAACAAATATTTGTTTGTCCATCCAGCTTGTTTCGGGCTGAACTTGTTCAACATGAACCAAAAGTGCTATTATTATACTCTGAGATTTCTTCAGACCCCAGTGTATAGGCCCAGGGAAGGTGCAGAAACATAATAAACAGTTATATTCACTTTGCCTGACCTCTCCTGCGCTGTCCCTTGGCATGCTCTTATGACCCCTTGGCTGACGTCATGCGCCCTGGGGGACCACTGAGGCCTGTGATTGGAACTCAGCAGTCACATGGGGTGCTTGACGTCAGCCAGAAGGCTAGAAGAGGATGCTGAGGAACTGCCGGATGCCCTGCGAGGGAAAGGTGAGTATAACTGTTTATTATGTAGTTGTGAAAGACCAAAAGTTATTGACAGAAACTGTGAGACAGCTGGGGTGACAGGGGTGTTAATGAGGATGTTAAAGTCACCCATGATGAGAGTAGGAATTTCACTGGATAAAAAGAGGGGAAGCCAAGAAGTGAAGTGACCCAGAAATTGGTAGGGTGAGCCAGGTGGATGGTAGATCAGAGCTACGTGTAAGGAGAGTGTGTAGAAAAGTCTGATGGTATGGACTTCAAATGAGGGGAATGTGAGTGAGGGTATCGGGGGAATGACCTGAAAAGTACACTGCGGTGATAGAAGTATGTCTACCTCTCCACCCTGCCTGTTGTCAGGCCTAGAAGTATGTGAGAAATGTAGGCCACCATGAGACAGAGCAGCAGGGGAGGATGTATCAGACTGCTGGATCAAAGTTTCAGTAAGGGTGAGCAGGTTGAGAGATTTACTAAGGAATAAGTAATTAAAATATTCTAGTTTGTTACACACTGAGTTCCAGAGACAGCTTACATGCTGTTAACATCCACCACCTCTCAGATGCTCTACAGTCCGCTCTGTCCCCCATCTCCTCAATCTCCTGTCCCAACCTGGCCACCAGTCACTATAATGAAACCCTTAAAAGTGCACTGGATGAGGCGGCTCCCCCCTCCACTCAAAAATTTCGACGCAGGAGGCAGCAACCCTGGCACATGCCAAAGACACATTTTCTTCAGCGGTGCTCTAGGTGTGCTGAAGTCTGTGGAGAAAATCACATACACCTGCAGACTTCCTCCACTTCAAATTTATGCTCAAAACCTATAGCTTTGCCCTTCACCTCGCCAAACAAGCCTATTTCACTACTCTCATCTCTTCTCTCTCCTGCAACCCTAAAAGGCTCTTTGAAACTTTTCACTCCTTACTCACTCCCAAGGTGAAGGCACCATTCACAGACCTTAGTGCAGAGGACCTGGCCACTTACTGTATTTCCATGACAAAATTGATAATATCCGTAAGGAAATAACTGCCCAATCCCCAGGCAGCATTGATCCCCTCACCTACCACACTTCATCTTGTTCATTTTCATCTTTTGAATCACTTACAGAAGAGGAAGTCTCTCAGCTCCTTTCTTCTTCTCGCCCTATGACCTGCAGTAGTGACCCATTCACCTCACACCTTCTCCAGTCTCCGTCGCCTGCTGTCATGACTTACCTTACTAAAATATTTAACCTCTCTCTCTCTCTTCTGAATTTTGGACTATGCTCCACTTTGTCGGCCTCACGGACACTGCGATCTTCTGGTTCTCCTCTTATCTCTCAGACCGCACTTTCAGTGTATCATTTGCGGGCTCTGTCACTTCCCCTCTTCCCCTTGCTGTTCGGGGTTCCTCAGGGCTCAGACCTAGGAACCCTGCTCTTCTCTCTCTACACAGCCCTCATTGGACAAACCATCACCAGATTTGGCTTCTGGTACCATCTTTATGCTGATAATCCCGTGACATCACCCCTGCACTAAAACAGAACACCAGTAACTGTGTCTCTGCTGTCTCAAATATCATGTTGTCACTTTATCTGAAACTGAATCTCTCAAAGACGGAATAACTGCTAATAGATCTGTCCCTCATATCTCCATTGCACTCTCCGGCCTTACCATAACTACTAGGCAGTATGCCCGCTTCCTCGGGGTTATGTTTGACTCAGACCTTTCCTTCATCCCCCAGATCCAATCTCTCGCACGCTCATGTCATCTCCACCTCAAAAACAACTCCAGAATCCGCACTTTCCTTACCACAGACACATTAAGGACATTTATTGTCGCCCTGATTCACTCTCGCCTTGACTACTGTAACTCCTTACTAATTGGTCTTCCCCTTACTAAACTCTCCCCTCTACAATCTATTCTGAATGCGGCAACCAGGCTCATCTATCAGTCTAGACACTACAGCGATGCCTCCGGTCTGTGCCGGTCACTACATTGGCTGCCTATTCATTACAGAATACAATATAAACTTATCACCCTCATTCACAAGGCTCTCCATAATGCTGCACCTCCTGACATTTCCTCCCTCATCTCTGCATCTCTGTCTATCGCCCAATCTGTACTTTCTGTTCAGTCAACGACCTAAGACTAACATTCTCTATTATCAGATCCTCCCACTCCCATATCCAAGACTTCTCACGAGTTGCACCACTTCTCTGAAATGTTCTACCTCGGACAATCAGATTAACTCCCAATTTCTACAGCTTCAAATGCAAACTAAAGACACATCTTTTCAGACAGGCCTATCACAATTTCTAATGTAAACCCTTCCGCAGTTAGAATCCCTAAAACGAACCCACTTCTGGTTATGCTCCCGCATTACCCCACAGGTTATGATGCCGTTTCAGACTGTAACTTTATATGTCCAGGCACCATCTGCATGTTAAAGGACACGACTGGTGATGGCTTTTTTTACAGCTTTTTTATGTGTAATGAAATTAACCTCTATCACAAAAATGTCTGGACCACTGTATAAGCAATGCTACCTCTTGTGTCACCTTTTATCTCATAGATTGTAAGCTCTTGCGAGCAGGGCAATCAGTCCCATTGTGTGAATCGACTATTTCTTTGTAATGTCTCTTTTTGTCTGTACTTGAACCCTACAAATTGTACAGTGCTGTGGAATATGTTGGCGCTATATAAATAAAATGTATTATTATTATTACTATTATTATATTGCAGCACCTACCCTAGGCCCCCACTTATTATACTCTGGGGTCTGAAGAGACTCCACAGTACAGCAATGATTTGTGGTTGATGAACCCCAAAACTATCGAGTTTGGGTCGAGCCTGAAATTTTTGTAAAATTTGGGAATAATCTGGTTTAATCCAAAACGGCTCACTCATCTTTAAATATAAAGTACAAATGAAAGATTTCCATTGTGTAAGCAGAGCCTATATGTAATCTTACAACCAGACCCTTTGTTGCTTGGTTTGCTGTGACAACCATGAGAACTGAATTCTAAGGTGGTATGATCTCTTTTAATAAATTGGAGCCAACCCCTGCCAACTCACAACCAGCGGCACAGTGGTTTGCAGGCTGTTGCCGTGCAGTCTAGGGGTCCTAGGGTCAAGTCTGACCAGAGGAAACATCTGTGTGAACTTTACATAACTCCTGTGTTTGCTTGGGGTAATTTGGTTTGTTCTCATATTACATAGTAATAGGTTAATTGATTTACTATGAAACCGGCATTAGTGAGTGTGTTGGATATTGAGAAATTCACTTGTGAGCCTCATTAGGGGCAGGAACTATTGTAAATAACAATTGACAAATAATGCTTCTATTTAACCATTTCAGTACCGGGCCAATTTCGGGTCCAGGACCAGACAGTTTCGGGTTTTTTTGTATGTGCAGTAACATTATTGTATCATTTGTGTTATTCAAATAATCTCTGCGTCTTAGGACTTTATTTTTATGTTATTTTTATTTTTGCATGTGTTTTAATTTTTTTTATATCCGGGAAAATATAAACAAAAGAGGAGGGAAAAAGTGTCTGTTTTTCACTTTTCATTTTTTTTTTATTTAAAAAAAAAACTACTAAAAAACTTTATAAAATAGTTTTTACTCACCATTACAGTAATTTTTATTTTGTATGGTGTTGTCGGGGGTGGGGCTATAACCTTTAATAACGGCGTTTTATTGGTGTATTGTTTTATTTATTTTTTTAATTATTTTATTTACTTTTTTTTTTTTTTTTTTTTTTACATTGTGTCCCCATAAGGTCATAATAGACCTTTGGGGACATCTGATCACTTCTTTTTTTTTTTTTTTTTTTTTTTTTTTTGTGTTGGGGAGGCTGATTTTCCCTGTAACTCTAATTGTATTCCTCCTGCCCATAACTATAGAGCTGATCTGGATCCTGTAGGACCCAGCAGCTCTAACAGACTCTGATCCCGATGGATCACGTGACCGCTGGGTCAGAGGGGAGTCACATCATGGTGGTGCCCATAGCTGTGTACACAGTGATCGGGAAGGCAGGGATGGTAATAAACCTTCTCTGCCTTCTCTAGGGGAGCTCCGGCTGTAGTTACAGCCGGTTCTGCATTTCTGAAAACTGCAAGGACGTACCGGTACATCCTTGCAGAAATAGACAAGCACTCTCCGGATGTAAAAACCCAATGGGTGGTCTGGAAGTGGTTAAAGTTTAGATAAGAAACTTGTCAATAAAACATACTGCACACAATGGAATTAGAATATTTCAGCTACAGCAAAATGAGTATTTGATAGGTCTTAAAGGTTTTTTCCAGGTAAAAATATTTTTGATGACCTATCCTATACAGGTACATCTCAATAAATTAGAATATCTTTGAAAAGTTAATTTATTTCAGTAATTCAGATCAAAAAGTAAAAACTTCTATATTTTATAGATTACTTACACAGAGTGATCTGTTTCAAGCGTTTATTTCCGTGAATGTCGATGGTTATGGCTTACAGGTAATGAAAACCCAAAAGTTACTATCTCAGAAAACTACAATATTATGTAAGACCAATTAAAAAAAAATGATTTTCAATACAGAAATACTGGCCTACTGAAAAGTATGTACAGTATATGTACTCAATACTTGGTTCGGGGCTCCTTTTGCATGAATTAGTGCATCAATGCGGCGTTGCATGGAGGTGATCAGCCTGTGTCACTGCTAAGCTGTTATGGAAGCCCAGGATGCTTTGGTAGTTGTCTTCAGCTCATCTGCATTGCTAATATAACTGGTGACTAATTTATGTTATGCATTTGGCGCTAGATTAGATATTTGACAGTCTCCATATGGATTCAGGCTTTTGTACCCTGACTGGTCTTGTTGCTCTTCTCCACTCTCAAACAACTGAAATCAGCTCTCAGAGATAACCCCTGATCTGGACAACCATATTAAGGTGGTGACTGCTTTGGAAAAATAGTAATCTGAGTCCTTATCTTCTCCTCTGCTCTCCTTCCTAGGCTATTTTTAATTTTTGGATGGATGATTGCTGCAAATTTGTAACCTTTTAGTGACACAAAGACATCTATACCTTGTAGACTTCATGAAAGACTCCATTTTGGTCTTCTCGTATGCTGAAGTGATTGTTAAGTTTCTTAAGTTCACTTATATACAAATGGAAAATTTTTTATCTCTAATGCATTAGGTCTTATCCCAGCCAACCACCAGTCATGTTTATATACACTTTTATGAAACTAGGCTAGCACAGAATCAATATTATATACAGTGGCATGCAAAAGTTTGGACACCCCTGGTCAAAATGACTGGTATTGTGAACAGTTAAGCAAGTTGAAGATGAAATGATCTTCCAAAGGCACAATATGAAAGATGACATATTCCCAATGTATTTTTTGGAAAAAAAAAATATTTTCATGTTTTACATTTTCAAAATAATAAAAAATTAAACAGGCCCGATACAAAAGTTTGGGCACCCTGCATGGTTAGTACCTAGTAGCACCCCCCTTTGGCAAGTATCACAGCTTGTAAATGCTTTTTGTAGCCAGCCAAGAGTCTTTCAATTCTTGTTTGAGGGATTTTCATCCATTCTTCCTTGGAAATGTCTTCCAGTTCTGTGAGATTCCTGGGTCGTCTTGCATGCTCTGCTCTTTTGAGGTCTAGCTACAGATTTTCAGTGATGTTCAGATCAGGGGACTGTGAGGGCCATGGTAAAATCTTCAGCTTGCGCCTTTTTAGGTTGTCTATGGTGGATTTTTACGTGCGTTTATGATCATTATTCATTTGTAGAAGCCATCCTACTCCTCCTCTTTTCAATTTCAGCTTTTTTACAGATGGTGTTATGTTTGCTTCAAGAATTTGCTGAAATTTCATTGAATCCATTCTTCCCTCTACTCGTGAAATGTTCCCGTGCCATTGGCAGCAACACTACTTCAAAGCATGATTGATCCACCCCCATGCTTAATGGTTGGAGAGATGCTCTTTTCCTGAAATTCTGTGCCCTTTTTTCTCCAAACATACCTTTGATCATTGTGGCCAAAGAGTTCTATTTTAACTTCATTGGTCCACAGGACTTGTTTCCAAAATGCATCAGGCTTGCTTAGATGTTCTTTTGCAAATTTCTGATGCTGAATTTTTGTGGTGAGCACGCAGGAGAGGTTTTCTTCTGATGACTCTTCCATGAAGGCCATATTTGTGCAGGTATCGCTAAACAGTAGAACAATGTACCACAACTCCAGAGTTTGCTAAATCTTCCTGAAGGTCTTTTGCCGTCAAGCGGAGGTTCTGATTTGCCACTTTGGCAATCCTACGAGCAGCTATCTCTGAAATTTTTCTTGGTCTTCCTGACCTTATCTTGACCTCCACTGTTCCTGTAACTGCCATTTCTTAAGTACAATTCAAACTGAGGAAAGGGAAACTTGAAAACACTTTGCTATCTTCTTATAGCCTTCTCCTGCTTTGTGGGCCTCCACCATTTTAATTTTCAGAGAGCTAGGCAGCTGCTTAGAAGAACTCATGGCTGCTGTTTTTTAGCACAAGGTTAGAAGATTTATAAAGCTGTAAAATTTGCATCACTTGGCCTTTCCTAATTATAGTGAACAAGCCATAACCCTAACTGGCTAATGAAGGTCTGAGACCTTGGTCAAAGTTATCTGAGCAAACAAATCTACAAGGGTTCCCAAACTTTTGCAAGGTACTCCTTTCCCCTTTTCACTCTAAAATTGTACTCAAACATAATAATACACTGATATTGCTTAAAATTATAGACACGTGTGTTTAATCTTTAACTTTATGCCTTTTAAAGATAATTTCATCTTCAACTTGCTTAACTGTTCACAATAATAATTTTGACCAGGGGTGTCTAAACTTTGGCAAGCCACTGTATCTGTTAGTTACATATATAGATTGTAAGCCCTTGCGGGCAGGGCCCTCTATCCCACTGCGCCAGTTGGGCACTGTTAGTATTATATTTGTTTTGTATATTTTGTGTACCGTATGTAAATCCTCAAATGTAAAGCACCATGGAATTAATGGTGCTATATAAATAAACAATAATGATAATAATAATAATAATATATAAATGATCCAAACCTGCAATAAGTTGGTCAAATTTCCATAGGAAATTCCATAGGATTTCAATTGACCACTGAGATACATAATTTAGAGATTAAAGGTATGTTAGAAGCCATTCGAACAATTTTATGATGCTTCCATGGGATGCTTATTGAATTATGTCTTAATGCTTAGCTACAGAGCTTATATTTCCCTACTGGTCCACACTAAAATGTCCCTATAGTCCCCCTTCTTGCTATCATATTCCTAATGTTTATATCTTTTATTGTATGTGGGACTCAAAATCAGCTTCAGATTCTAGCATGTGAACGTACCCTTAGAGGAACAGGCTTAATAATTTATAGCATTGGCTGGGGAAAAACACTGCTTTCATTTTGGCAGAAGCTACTAGTAAGGGCATCGTTCATAGTTGAGTACAACTACTCCCTCCCTCCATGCGCTTTGAGAATATTGTGAGAAAAGCACATAAAGAGGACCTTTCATGTCGTCATGTATATGCAGTTTTACATACCGATAGAATTCAGCGCACTGTCGGCTTTCCCGTTATGTGTCCTGGGGCTGGAGATATCGGTGGTCTTAGTTTCACTGTTCACCGTAAGAAGGGCATTCCTGACAGTCTAGCTGGGCTGTGAGGAACACCCTCTCTGACTGTGCTCGTCCATAGCCCTGTAGTGTCAGAGGGGGCGTTCCTTACAGCCCTGGACAAGTACTGTCAGGGAGGACGTTCCTCACAACCCAGCTAGACTGTCAGGAACGCCCTTCTGATGGAGAACGGTGAAATTAAGACCACCGATATCTCCATCCCTGGTGCACATAACGGGAAAGCCGACAGTCGCTATCTAACGGTATATAAAACCGCATATACATGAGGACGTGAAAGGTCCTCTTTAAAACAAGGAAAGATTGATACACAAGTTTTTCTCTACATGGGGAAATGTATTGTCAAGTGTCCAATTGGCACCAAACAGGCATTGATAGAATGTTGTAAGTTGACTTGGTACATGAAAGAACAACTGTGTGACTGTGAGACTATTCCACTATAATCGTTTTTCTATTGGCATTGCCCAAATGGCTTATTATTATTGCTTCATACATTTGTTGGGGCACCAGATAGGTAACAGTGGGGTGGTTGAGGATACTCTTCAAATAATTGAAAATTTTGTTATATCATCTTGGTCAGCTGATTGTTGTAATCTGTATAGCGAAAAAAGGCAACTGGCTAAAAGACAAGGATAAGATTCCAGTTACACTTATGTAATCTTTAAAGTATGTGGCTTCTGCAATCTCCATACTTAAAAGAATATTCATATTTCTAGGACCATACTTAAACTTGTAACTTAAGCTAAGGCTGGATTCACACCAGCGCTAGCTCTATATTCAGGGATTTCTTCTCTGAATCTGCTTGAAAGATTCAGAGAGAAAAGTCCTGCAAGCACGCATTTTTCAGCTGGGAACCGGGAAGAAATCCGGCAAACTCCATAGTAGTCTATGGGGTCTGCGGGTAACCTCTTTTTAAGTGGGTTGGGTTTCCGTTTTTTTGAGTCCCCAAGTGGACCCAAAGAATGGAAACCGGGCGCAGGTGTGAACCTAGAGTTACTGAAGTGTTTTACACAATACATTGCTTTATCTATCTTGCTCTGTTGCCAAATACAGTTAAACATATTTCCCTCCATGTATACAGCTGGATACCTAGGTTACAGACCACCTCTCTGATCTAGCTCTAGTGGTCGGCTGATGACTCTCTGCTCCCGACCAGTCACTTGATGAACCCTCATAAGGACTAGAAAGTCTCTTTACCAGTGTCTTTGTTATCACTGTATGTAATTCCAGAGACAATTGTAATTTAGAAGTACGCTGCTTGGCTGAGCTGAAAACCAAGAAGTGAAGGGGAAAGAAGACCAGCTAAAATCCTGAAATGAGAAAACCCCTTTAAATTCATAGTCAGATATGGGTAGTTTCTTGCTGTGCTCCAATCTTCATTGCTTGGACACATTGGACTTATCTCCATCTACTTCACTCAACATGTGTTTTTCTCCTTTTTCATGGTGTAAGTAGGCCATGCACATTAGATAGTGGCTGAATGTGTTTTCATCCCAGACCTCCATACACAATACATACACAATAGTAGAGAGAATATGTCACTGTCAGACATCTGTGGTGGCAGTTTATCTCCACAAAAGAATGGGGTATTCTGAAATCCAAGAGCCCAATCCTTCTTTCCCTGTACATATGCCGTTGATAGGCTTCCCAGTATTACTAAGTTTGGGTGGTTGGACTGACTTCTATTGTCATCATCTAATGTGTAAAGTCACTATTACATGTAAGAATGTGCGAGAAACAGTTTCTACACAATTTTGCCTACACAAAGGAGAGATTATAATAAATTATCATGGCTTCTATTTCAGAAACAGTGCCAGTGCCTCTTTTGTCTAAAGGTTATGTGTAGCATTGCAGTTTAATCCAAATCACTTTAATAGCTTAGTTTCAATGCTGGGCATGGCCCATGGACACGAGTGCTCTTATTTGCTGGAAGAAGATGGTCATGATTTCCAAACCTTATAAAATCCCTAACTCAAACATTGGAAGAGTGAAGAAATCAGGCGATACCTTTTAGAGGCTAACTGAGTATATTTGATAAGTATTGATAAGTAAGCTTTCGAGTCTAGCTCTCTTCTTCAGACATGGTGTTATACAAGAACTGAAAATTCACAGATTATTTATACTCTATACACATGATTATACTAACTCAAACATTATCATCTGACATCCATTAGAACAAACATGTGAGATGGAATTTCCTGTGATCAATAAAAGTGAGATACAGAAACAATATCCTTATTGTGGTTGACACATTCAGTGAGAGGGGGCATTGTACGTACAATACATAGAAAGATTAAAATAACACTAGTGATAAACAAGAGAGTCATCCATAAGAGCTAAATAAAACCTCTTATATGCACATGACTTAAATTATGCTGTTAAGAGGGACAAAGCTGAACTGTCAAGAAAACAGTCCATGAACTGAGTTGACCTTTATAAAGTAATAATAGTGAGGGGTCAGAATTTTATGGATTTGATAACCTATTCACATCCCATGCAGTCTGATGACTAGAAGGTATTTATTCAACCCCATCATGTATTCTTGTGGGATCATGACATGTACTCAATATAATCTACAATACTTTTGCATGATTTTTTTAATGGCTAATACGGTACGTCACCAATCAAACAGCTTTAAACCCACAGATATCACAGACATGCCCTGTGATATCTGTTATTGGTCAGGTGGGACATGTGACCCCACTGTATAAGAGGCAGGGTCACAGGTCCCATTGCCATTCCAGCTAGTTCGGCTAGGTAGAGGCTGTAGCTGGAGATAGGGACAGTCAGGGCCTTAGCTAAATTGAATAATCGTCGTATTCAGGGCAGTGCAGCAAGGTAGGGAGAGGAGCCGGATACTGTGAGGGACAGTTAGCCTAGAAATAATAAGGGCAGTGACAGTAAACTGTGTGTATGTACCCATACCGTCTCCTAGCGCAGTAACAATAACTGCATGTGTACCCATACCGTCTCCTAGCGCAGTAACAATAACTGCATGTGTACCCATATCGTCTCCTAACACAGTAACAATAACTGTGTATACCCATAAAGTCTCCTAGCACAGTAACAATAACTGTGTGTGTACCTATACCATCTCCTAGCATAGTAACAATAACTGCGTGTATACCCACACCGTCTCCTAGCTCAGTAACAATAACTGTGTGTGTACCCATACCGTCTCCTAGCACAGTAACAATAACTGTGTGTGTACCTATACCATCTCCTAGCGCAGTAACAATAACAAGTGTGTGTACCCATACCGTCTCCTAGCACAGTAACAATAACTGTGTGTGTACCTATACCATCTCCTAGCGCAGTAACAATAACAAGTGTGTGTACCCATACCGTCTACTGGCGCAGAAACAATAACTGCATGTGTACCCATACCGTCTCCTAGCGCAGTAACAATAACTGCGTGTGTACCCATACCGTCTCCTAGCGCAGTAACAATAACTGTGTGTGTACCCATACCGTCTCCTAGCGCAGTAACAATAACTGCGTGTGTACCCATACCGTCTCCTAGCGCAGTAACAATAACTGCGTGTATACCCATACCGTCTCCTAGCGCAGAAACAATAACTTAGTGTACCTATACCGTCTCCTAGCGCAGTAACAATAACTGCGTGTGTACCCATACCATCTCCTAGCGCAGTAACAATAACTGCGTGTATACCCATACCGTCTCCTAGCGCAGTAACAATAACTGTGTTTATACGTATACTGTCTCCTAGCGCAGTAACATTAACTGTGTGTACCTATACCGTCTCCTAGCGCAGTAACAATAACTGCGTGTGTACCCATACCATCTCCTAGCGCAGTAACAATAACTGTGTGTGTACCCATACCGTCTCCTAGCGCAGTAACAATAACTGCGTGTATACCCATACTGTCTCCTAGCGCAGTAACAATAACTGTGTTTATACCTATACCATCTCCTAGCGCAGTAACATTAACTGTGTGTACCTATACCGTCTCCTAGCGCAGTAACAATAACTGCGTGTGTACCCATACCATCTCCTAGCGCAGTAACAATAACTGCGTGTATACCCATACCGTCTCCTAGCGCAGTAACAATAACTGTGTTTATACGTATACTGTCTCCTAGCGCAGTAACATTAACTGTGTGTACCTATACCGTCTCCTAGCGCAGTAACAATAACTGCGTGTGTACCCATACCATCTCCTAGCGCAGTAACAATAACTGTGTGTGTACCCATACCGTCTCCTAGCGCAGTAACAATAACTGCGTGTATACCCATACTGTCTCCTAGCGCAGTAACAATAACTGTGTTTATACCTATACCATCTCCTAGCGCAGTAACATTAACTGTGTGTACCTATACCCGTCTCCTAGCGCAGTAACAATAACTGCGTGTGTACCCATACCATCTCCTAGCGCAGTAACAATAACTGCGTGTATACCCATACCGTCTCCTAGCGCAGTAACAATAACTGTGTTTATACGTATACTGTCTCCTAGCGCAGTAACATTAACTGTGTGTACCTATACCGTCTCCTAGCGCAGTAACAATAACTGCGTGTGTACCCATACTGTCTCCTAGCGCAGTAACAATAAAAGCGTGTGTACCCATACCGTCTCCTAGAGCAGTAACAATAACTGCGTGTGTACCCATACCGTCTCCTAGTGCAGTAACAATAACTGCGTGTGTACCCATACCGTCTCCTAGCTCAAAAACAATAATTGCGTGTGTACCCACACCGTCTCCTAGCGCAGTAACAATAACTGTGTGTATACCCATACCGTCTCCTAGCGCAGTAACAATAACTGTTTGTGTACCTATGCTGTCTCCTAGCGCAGTAACAATAATTGCGTGTGCACCTATACCATCACCTAGCACAGTAACAATAACTGTGTGTGTACCCATACCATGACCTAGTGCAGTAACAATAACTGTGTGTTTATCTATACCGTCTCCTAGCGCGGTAACAATAACTGTGTGTGTACCCATACCGTCTCCTAGCGCAGTAACAATAACTGCGTGTGTACCCATACCATCTCCTAGCGCAGTAACAATAACTGCGTGTATACCCATACCGTCTCCTAGCGCAGTAACAATAACTGTGTTTATACCTATACTGTCTCCTAGCGCAGTAACATTAACTGTGTGTACCTATACCGTCTCCTAGCGCAGTAACAATAACTGCGTGTATACCCATACCGTCTACTAGCGCAGTAACAATAACTGCATGTGTACCTATACCGTCTCCTAGCGCAGTAAAAATAACTGCGTGTGTACCCATACCGTCTCCTAGCGCAGTAACAATAATTGCGTGTGTACCCATACCGTCTCCTAGCGCAGTAACAATAACTGCGTGTGTACCCATACCATTTCCTAGCGCAGTAACAATAACTGTGTGTATACCCATACCGTCTACTAGCGCAGAAACAATAACTGCGTGTGTACCGATACCGTCTCCTAGCGCAGTAACAATAACTGCGTGTATACCCATACCGTCTCCTAGCGCAGTAACAATAACTGTGTTTATACTTATACTGTCTCCTAGCGCAGTAACATTAACTGTGTGTACCTATACCGTCTCCTAGCGCAGTAACAATAACTGCGTGTGTACCCATACCGTCTCCTAGCGCAGTAACAATAACTGCGTGTGTACCCATACCGTCTCCTAGCGCAGTAAAAATAACTGCGTGTGTACCTATACCATCTCTTAGCGCAGTAAAAATAACTGCGAGTGTACCCATACCGTCTCCTAGCGCAGTAACAATAACTGTGTGTGTACCCATACCGTCTAGTAGCGCAGAAATAATAACTGCGTGTGTACCCATACCGTCTCCTAGCGCAGTAACAATAACTGCGTGTATACCCATACCATCTCCTAGCGCAGTAACAATAACTGTGTTTATACCTATACTGTCTCCTAGCGCAGTAACATTAACTGTGTGTGTACCCATACCGTCTCCTAGCGCAGTAACAAAAACTGTGTGTGTACCCATACCGTCTACTAGCGCAGAAACAATAACTGCGTGTGTACCCATATCGTCTCCTAGCGCAGTAACAATAACTGCGTGTGTACCCATACCGTCTCCTAGCGCAGTAACAATAACTGCGTGTGTACCCATACCGTCTCCTAGAGCAGTAACAATAACTGCGTGTGTACCCATACCGTCTCCTAGCGCAGTAACAATAACTGTGTGTATACCCATACCGTCTCCTAGCGCAGTAAAATTAACTGTTTGTGTACCTATGCTGTCTCCTAGCGCAGTAACAATAATTGCGTGTGCACCTATACCAGCACTTAGCGCAGTAACAATAACTGTGTGTTTATCTATACCGTCTCCTAGCGCGGTAACAATAACTGTGTGTGTACCCATACCGTCTCCTAGCGCAGTAACAATAACTGCGTGTGTACCCATACTATCTCCTAGCGCAGTAACAATAACTGTGTTTATACCTATACTGTCTCCTAGCGCAGTAACATTAACTGTGTGTACCTATACCGTCTCCTAGCGCAGTAACAATAACTGCGTGTGTACCCATACCGTCTCCTAGCGCAGTAACAATAACTGCGTGTGTACCCATACCGTCTCCTAGCGCAGTAACAATAACTGCGTGTGTACCTATACCATCTCCTAGCGCAGTAACAATAACTGCGTGTGTACCCATACCGTCTCCTAGCGCAGTAACAATAACTGCGTGTATACCCATACCGTCTCCTAACGCAGTAACAATAACTGTGTTTATACCTATACTGTCTCCTAGCGCAGTAACATT
The DNA here is from genome assembly GCA_947044405.1 of Leptodactylus fallax. Taxonomy (NCBI): domain Eukaryota; kingdom Metazoa; phylum Chordata; class Amphibia; order Anura; family Leptodactylidae; genus Leptodactylus; species Leptodactylus fallax. The sequence goes on along the minus strand of CAMRHE010000073.1, from coordinate 1,531,758 downwards.
AACTGTGTGTACCTATACCGTCTCCTAGCGCAGTAACAATAACTGCGTGTGTACCCATACCGTCTCCTAGCGCAGTAACAATAACTGCGTGTGTACCCATACCGTCTCCTACAGCAGTAACAATAACTGCGTGTGTACCCATACCGTCTCCTAGCGCAGTAACAATAACTGCGTGTATATCCATACCGTCTACTATCGCAGTAACAATAACTGCGTGTGTACCCATACCGTCTCCTAGAGCAGTAACAATAACTGCGTGTGTACCCATACCGTCTCCTAGCGCAGTAACAATAACTGTGTGTATACCCATACCGTCTCCTAGCGCAGTAACATTAACTGTTTGTGTACCTATGCTGTCTCCTAGCGCAGTAACAATAATTGCGTGTGCACCTATACCATCACCTAGCGCAGTAACAATAACTGTGTGTGTACCCAAACCATCACCTAGTGCAGTAACAATAACTGTGTGTTTATCTATACCGTCTCCTAGCGCGGTAACAATAACTGTGTGTGTACCCATACCGTCTCCTAGCGCAATAACAATAACTGCGTGTGTACCCATACCATCTCCTAGCGCAGTAACAATAACTGCGTGTATACCCATACCGTCTCCTAGCGCAGTAACAATAACTGTATTTATACCTATACTGTCTCCTAGCGCAGTAACATTAACTGTGTGTACCTATACCGTCTCCTAGCGCAGTAACAATAACTGCGTGTGTACCCATACCGTCTCCTAGCGCAGTAACAATAACTGCGTGTGTACCCATACCATCTCCTAGCGCAGTAACAATAACTGCGTGTGTACCCATACCATCTACTAGAGCAGTAACAATAACTGCGTGTGTACCCATACCGTCTCCTAGCGCAGTAACAATAACTGTGTGTATACCCATACCATCTCCTAGCGCAGTAACAATAACTGCGTGTGTACCCATACCATCTCCTAGCGCAGAAACAATAACTGCGTGTGTACCCATACCGTCTCCTAGCGCAGTAACAATAACTGCGTGTATACCCATACCGTCTCCTAGCGCAGTTACAATAACTGTGTTTATACCTATACTGTCTCCTAGCGCAGTAACAATAACTGCGTCTATACCCATACCGTCTACTATCGCAGTAACAATAACTGCGTGTGTACCCATATCGTCTCCTAGAGCAGTAACAATAACTGCGTGTGTACCCATACCGTCTCCTATAGCAGTAACAATAACTGCGTGTATACCCATACCGTCTCCTAGCGCAGTAACAATAACTGCGTGTATACCCATACCGTCTACTATCGCAGTAACAATAACTGCGTGTGTACCCATACCGTCTCCTAGAGCAGTAACAATAACTGCGTGTGTACCCATACCGTCTCCTAGCGCAGTAACAATAACTGTGTGTATACCCATACCGTCTCCTAGCGCAGTAACATTAACTGTTTGTGTACCTATGCTGTCTCCTAGCGCAGAAACAATAATTGCGTGTGCACCTATACCATCACCTAGCGCAGTAACAATAACTGTGTGTGTACCCAAACCATCACCTAGTGCAGTAACAATAACTGTGTGTTTATCTATACCGTCTCCTAGCGCGGTAACAATAACTGTGTGTGTACCCATACCGTCTCCTAGCGCAGTAACAATAACTGCGTGTGTACCCATACCGTCTCCTAGCGCAGTAACAATAACTGCGTGTATACCCATACCGTCTCCTAGCGCAGAAACAATAACTTAGTGTACCTATACCGTCTCCTAGCGCAGTAACAATAACTGCGTGTGTACCCATACCGTCTCCTAGCGCAGTAACAATAACTGCGTTTGTACCCATACCGTCTCCTAGCGCAGTAAAAATAACTGCGTGTGTACCTATACCATCTCTTAGCGCAGTAAAAATAACTGTGAGTGTACCCATACCGTCTCCTAGCGCAGTAACATTAACTGTTTGTGTACCTATGCTGTCTCCTAGCGCAGTAACAATAATTGCGTGTGCACCTATACCATCACCTAGCGCAGTAACAATAACTGTGTGTGTACCCAAACCATCACCTAGTGCAGTAACAATAACTGTGTGTTTATCTATACCGTCTCCTAGCGCAGTAACAATAACTGTGTGTGTACCCATACCGTCTCCTAGCGCAGTAACAATAACTGTGTGTGTACCCATACCGTCTCCTAGCGCAGTAACAATAACTGCGTGTGTACCCATACCGTCTCCTAGCGCAGTAACAATAACTGCGTGTGTACCCATACCGTCTCCTAGAGCAGTAACAATAACTGCGTGTGTACCCATACCGTCTCCTAGCGCAGTAACAATAACTGCGTGTATACCCATACCGTCTCCTAGCGCAGTAACAATAACTGCGTGTGTACCCATACCGTCTCCTAGCGCAGTAACAATAACTGCGTGTGTACCTATACCGTCTCCTAGCGCAGTAACAATAACTGTGTGTGTACCTATACCGTCTCCTAGCGCAGTAACAATAACTGCGTGTGTACCCATACCGTCTCCTAGCGCAGTAACAATAACTGCGTGTGTACCCATACCGTCTCCTAGCGCAGTAACAATAACTGTGTTTATACCTATACTGTCTCCTAGCGCAGTAACATTAACTGTGTGTACCTATACCGTCTCCTAGCGCAGTAACAATAACTGCGTGTGTACCCATACCGTCTCCTAGCGCAGTAACAATAACTGCGTGTGTACCCATACCGTCTCCTAGCGCAGTAACAATAACTGCGTGTGTACCCATACCGTCTCCTAGCGCAGTAACAATAACTGCGTGTGTACCCATACCGTCTCCTAGCGCAGTAACAATAACTGCGTGTGTACCCATACCGTCTCCTAGCGCAGTAACAATAACTGTGTGTGTACCCATACCGTCTCCTAGCGCAGTAACATTAACTGGTGTGTACCTATACCGTCTCCTAGCGCAGTAACAATAACTGCGTGTGTACCCATACCGTCTCCTAGCGCAGTAACAATAACTGCGTGTGTACCCATACCGTCTCCTAGCGCAGTAACAATAACTGCGTGTATATCCATACCGTCTACTATCGCAGTAACAATAACTGCGTGTGTACCCATACCGTCTCCTAGAGCAGTAACAATAACTGCGTGTGTACCCATACCGTCTCCTAGCGCAGTAACAATAACTGTGTGTATACCCATACCGTCTCCTAGCGCAGTAACATTAACTGTTTGTGTACCTATGCTGTCTCCTAGCGCAGTAACAATAATTGCGTGTGCACCTATACCATCACCTAGCGCAGTAACAATAACTGTGTGTGTACCCAAACCATCACCTAGTGCAGTAACAATAACTGTGTGTTTATCTATACCGTCTCCTAGCGCGGTAACAATAACTGTGTGTGTACCCATACCGTCTCCTAGCGCAATAACAATAACTGCGTGTGTACCCATACCATCTCCTAGCGCAGTAACAATAACTGCGTGTATACCCATACCGTCTCCTAGCGCAGTAACAATAACTGTATTCCGGTATACCTATACTGTCTCCTAGTGCAGTAACATTAACTGTGTGTACCTATACCGTCTCCTAGCGCAGTAACAATAACTGCGTGTGTACCCATACCGTCTCCTAGCGCAGTAACAATAACTGCGTGTGTACCCATACCATCTCCTAGCGCAGTAACAATAACTGCGTGTGTACCCATACCATCTACTAGAGCAGTAACAATAACTGCGTGTGTACCCATACCGTCTCCTAGCGCAGTAACAATAACTGTGTGTATACCCATACCATCTCCTAGCGCAGTAACAATAACTGCGTGTGTACCCATACCATCTCCTAGCGCAGAAACAATAACTGCGTGTGTACCCATACCGTCTCCTAGCGCAGTAACAATAACTGCGTGTATACCCATACCGTCTCCTAGCGCAGTAACAATAACTGTGTTTATACCTATACTGTCTCCTAGCGCAGTAACAATAACTGCGTGTGTACCCACCGTCTACTACGCAGTAACAATACTGCGTGTGTACCCATACCGTCTCCTAGCGCAGTAACAATAACTGCGTGTGTACCCATACCGTCTCCTATAGCGCAGTAACAATAACTGCGTGTATACCCATACCGTCTCCTAGCGCAGTAACAATAACTGCGTGTGTACCCATACCGTCTACTAGCGCAGTAACAATAACTGCGTGTGTACCCATACCGTCTCCTAGCGCAGTAACAATAACTGCGTGTGTACCCATACCGTCTCCTAGCGCAGTAACAATAACTGTGTGTGTACCCATACCGTCTCGGGTTTGTTTGTGTTGTGTTCCTAGCGCAGTAACAATAATTGCGTGTGCACCTATACCATCACCTAGCGCAGTAACAATAACTGTGTGTGTACCCAAACCATCACCTAGTGCAGTAACAATAACTGTGTGTTTATCTATACCGTCTCCTAGCGCAGTAACAATAACTGTGTGTGTACCCATACCGTCTCCTAGCGCAGTAACAATAACTGCGTGTGTACCCATACCGTCTCCTAGCGCAGTAACAATAACTGCGTGTATACCCATACCGTCTCCTAGCGCAGTAACAATAACTGCGTGTGTACCTATACCGTCTCCTAGCGCAGTAACAATAACTGCGTGTGTACCCATACCGTCTCCTAGCGCAGTAACAATAACTGCGTGTGTACCCATACCGTCTCCTAGCGCAGTAACAATAACTGCGTGTGTACCTATACCTCTCCGCGTGGTACCCATACCGTCTCCTAGCGCAGTAACATTAACTGTTTGTGTACCTATGCTGTCTCCTAGCGCAGTAACAATAATTGCGTGTGCACCTATACCATCACCTAGCGCAGTAACAATAACTGTGTGTGTACCCATACCATCTCCTAGCGCAGTAACAATAACTGTGTGTGTACCTATACCGTCTCCTAGCGCAGTAACAATAACTGCGTGTGTACCCATACCGTCTCCTAGCGCAGTAACAATAACTGTGTTTATACCTACTCCCGCGCGTCACTAACTCCGTGTGTACCCATACCGTCTCCTAGCGCAGTAACAATAACTGCGTGTGTACCCATACCGTCTCCTAGCGCAGTAACAATAACTGCGTGTGTACCCATACCGTCTCCTAGCGCAGTAACAATAACTGCGTGTGTACCCATACCGTCTCCTAGCGCAGTAACAATAACTGCGTGTGTACCCATACCGTCTCCTAGCGCAGTAACAATAACTGCGTGTGTACCCATACCGTCTCCTAGAGCAGTAACAATAACTGCGTGTGTACCCATACCGTCTCCTAGCGCAGTAACAATAACTGTGTGTATACCCATACCGTCTCCTAGCGCAGTAACATTAACTGTTTGTGTACCTATGCTGTCTCCTAGCGCAGTAACAATAATTGCGTGTGCACCTATACCATCACCTAGCGCAGTAACAATAACTGTGTGTGTACCCAAACCATCACCTAGGCAGTAACAATAACTGTGTGTTTATCTATACCATCTCCTAGCGCGGTAACAATAACTGTGTGTGTACCCATACCGTCTCCTAGCGCAGTAACAATAACTGCGTGTGTACCCATACCGTCTCCTAGCGCAGTCTACTGGTGTGTCCCATACCGTCTCCTAGCGCGTAACATAACTGGTGTGTATACCTCGTCTCCTAGCGCAGTAACAATAACTGTGTGTGTACCCATACCGTCTCCTAGCGCAGTAACAATAACTGCGTGTGTGTGTACCCATACCGTCTCCTAGCGCAGTAACAATAACTGCGTGTGTACCCATACCGTCTCCTAGCGCAGTAACAATAACTGCGTGTGTACCCATACCGTCTCCTAGCGCAGTAACAATAACTGCGTGTGTACCCATACCGTCTCCTAGCGCAGTAACAATAACTGCGTGTGTACCCATACCGGGGTGTCTGTCCTAGCGCAGTAACAATAACTGCGTGTGTACCCATCTGGCGCTAGTACATTGGTGTGTACCATACCGTCTCCTAGCGCAGTAACAATAACTGCGTGTGTACCCATACCGTCTCCTAGCGCAGTAACAATAACTGTGTGTGTACCCATACTGTCTCCTAGCGCAGTAACAATAACTGTGTGTGTACCTATACCGTCTCCTAGCGCAGTAACAATAACTGTGTGTACCCATACCGTCTCCTAGCGCAGTAACAATAACTGCGTGTGTACCCATACCGTCTCCTAGCGCAGTAACAATAACTGCGTGTGTACCCATACCGTCTCCTAGCGCAGTAACAATAACTGCGTGTGTACCCATACCGTCTCCTAGCGCAGTAACAATAACTGGTGTGTACCCATACCGTCTCCTAGCGCAGTAACAATAACTGCGTGTGTACCCATACCGTCTCCTAGCGCAGTAACAATAACTGCGTGTGTACCCATCCGTCTCCTAGCGCAGTAACAATAACTGCGTGTGTACCCATACCGTCTCCTAGCGCAGTAACAATAACTGTGTGTGTACCCATACCGTCTCCTAGCGCAGTAACAATAACTGCGTGTGTACCCATACCGTCTCCTAGCGCAGTAACAATAACTGCGTGTGTACCCATACCGTCTCCTGCGCAGGTAACAATAACTGCGTGTGTACCCATACCGTCTCCTAGCGCAGTAACAATAACTGCGTGTGTACCCATACCGTCTCCTAGCGCAGTAACAATAACTGTGTGTACCTATACCGTCTCCTAGCGCAGTAACAATAACTGCGTGTGTACCTCGTTGCGGTAATACTGTGTGTTTATCTATACCGTCTCCTAGCGCGGTAACAATAACTGCGTGTGTACCCATACCGTCTCCTAGCGCAGTAACAATAACTGCGTGTGTACCCATACCGTCTCCTAGCGCAGTAACAATAACTGCGTGTGTACCTATACCGTCTCCTAGCGCAGTAACAATAACTGCGTGTGTACCCATACCGTCTCCTAGCGCAGTAACAATAACTGCGTGTGTACCCTCCGCAGTGCGTTCGTCTCCTAGCGCAGTAACTACTGCGTGTTCCCTACCGCGAGTACATACTGTGTTTATACCTATACTGTCTCCTAGCGCAGTAACATTAACTGTGTGTACCTATACCGTCTCCTAGCGCAGTAACAATAACTGCGTGTGTACCCATACCGTCTCCTAGCGCAGTAACAATAACTGCGTGTGTACCCATACCGTCTCCTAGAGCAGTAACAATAACTGCGTGTGTACCCATACCGTCTCCTAGCGCAGTAACAATAACTGCGTGTATATCCATACCGTCTACTATCGCAGTAACAATAACTGCGTGTGTACCCATACCGTCTCCTAGAGCAGTAACAATAACTGCGTGTGTACCCATACCGTCTCCTAGCGCAGTAACAATAACTGTGTGTATACCCATACCGTCTCCTAGCGCAGTAACATTAACTGTTTGTGTACCTATGCTGTCTCCTAGCGCAGTAACAATAATTGCGCTGTGCACCTATACCATCACCTAGCGCAGTAACAATAACTGTGTGTGTACCCAAACCATCACCTAGTGCAGTAACAATAACTGTGTGTTTATCTATACCGTCTCCTAGCGCGGTAACAATAACTGTGTGTGTACCCATACCGTCTCCTAGCGCAATAACAATAACTGCGTGTGTACCCATACCATCTCCTAGCGCAGTAACAATAACTGCGTGTATACCCATACCGTCTCCTAGCGCAGTAACAATAACTGTATTTATACCTATACTGTCTCCTAGCGCAGTAACATTAACTGTGTGTACCTATACCGTCTCCTAGCGCAGTAACAATAACTGCGTGTGTACCCATACCGTCTCCTAGCGCAGTAACAATAACTGCGTGTGTACCCATACCATCTCCTAGCGCAGTAACAATAACTGCGTGTGTACCCATACCATCTCCTAGCGCAGTAACAATAACTGCGTGTGTACCCATACCGTCTCCTAGCGCAGTAACAATAACTGTGTGTATACCCATACCATCTCCTAGCGCAGTAACAATAACTGCGTGTGTACCCATACCATCTCCTAGCGCAGAAACAATAACTGCGTGTGTACCCATACCGTCTCCTAGCGCAGTAACAATAACTGCGTGTATACCCATACCGTCTCCTAGCGCAGTTACAATAACTGTGTTTATACCTATACTGTCTCCTAGCGCAGTAACAATAACTGCGTCTATACCCATACCGTCTACTATCGCAGTAACAATAACTGCGTGTGTACCCATATCGTCTCCTAGAGCAGTAACAATAACTGCGTGTGTACCCATACCGTCTCCTATAGCAGTAACAATAACTGCGTGTGTACCCATACCGTCTCCTAGCGCAGTAACAATAACTGCGTGTATACCCATACCGTCTACTATCGCAGTAACAATAACTGCGTGTGTACCCATACCGTCTCCTAGAGCAGTAACAATAACTGCGTGTGTACCCATACCGTCTCCTAGCGCAGTAACAATAACTGTGTGTATACCCATACCGTCTCCTAGCGCAGTAACATTAACTGTTTGTGTACCTATGCTGTCTCCTAGCGCAGTAACAATAATTGCGTGTGCACCTATACCATCACCTAGCGCAGTAACAATAACTGTGTGTGTACCCAAACCATCACCTAGTGCAGTAACAATAACTGTGTGTTTATCTATACCGTCTCCTAGCGCGGTAACAATAACTGTGTGTGTACCCATACCGTCTCCTAGCGCAGTAACAATAACTGCGTGTGTACCCATACCGTCTCCTAGCGCAGTAACAATAACTGCGTGTATACCCATACCGTCTCCTAGCGCAGTAACAATAACTGTATTTATACCTATACTGTCTCCTAGCGCAGTAACATTAACTGTGTGTACCTATACCGTCTCCTAGCGCAGTAACAATAACTGCGTGTGTACCCATACCGTCTCCTAGCGCAGTAACAATAACTGCGTGTGTACCCATACCGTCTCCTAGCGCAGTAACAATAACTGCGTGTGTACCCATACCATCTCCTAGCGCAGTAACAATAACTGTGTGTGTACCCATACCGTCTCCTAGCGCAGTAACATTAACTGTTTGTGTACCTATGCTGTCTCCTAGCGCAGTAACAATAATTGCGTGTGCACCTATACCATCACCTAGCGCGGTAACAATAACTGTGTGTGTACCCATACCATCACCTAGCGCAGTAACAATAACTGTGTGTGTACCTATACCGTCTCCTAGCGCGGTAACAATAACTGTGTGTGTACCCATACCGTCTCCTAGCGCAGTTACAATAACTGTGTTTATACCTATACTGTCTCCTAGCGCAGTAACAATAACTGCGTGTATACCCATACCGTCTACTATCGCAGTAACAATAACTGCGTGTGTACCCATACCGTCTCCTAGCGCAGTAACAATAACTGCGTGTGTACCCATACCGTCTCCTAGAGCAGTAACAATAACTGCGTGTGTACCCATACCGTCTCCTAGCGCAGTAACAATAACTGCGTGTATACCCATACCGTCTACTATCGCAGTAACAATAACTGCGTGTGTACCCATACCGTCTCCTAGAGCAGTAACAATAACTGCGTGTGTACCCATACCGTCTCCTAGCGCAGTAACAATAACTGTGTGTATACCCATACCGTCTCCTAGCGCAGTAACATTAACTGTTTGTGTACCTATGCTGTCTCCTAGCGCAGTAACAATAATTGCGTGTGCACCTATACCATCACCTAGCGCAGTAACAATAACTGTGTGTGTACCCATACCATCTCCTAGCGCAGTAACCAATAACTGTGTGTCTCCTAGCGCGTAACATAACTGGTGTGTCCTCCGTCTCCTAGCGCGTAACATAACTGCGTGTGTCCTCCTCTCGCGCAGTAACAATAACTGCGTGTGTACCCATACCGTCTCCTAGCGCAGTAACAATAACTGCGTGTGTACCCATACCGTCTCCTAGCGCAGTAACAATAACTGTTTGCCCTGCGCAGTACATTAACTGTGTGTACCTATACCGTCTCCTAGCGCAGTAACAATAACTGCGTGTGTACCCATACCGTCTCCTAGCGCAGTAACAATAACTGCGTGTGTACCCATACCGTTGCGTGTTATACCGTCTCCTAGCGCAGTAACAATAACTGCGTGTGTACCCATACCGTCTCCTAGCGCAGTAACAATAACTGCGTGTGTACCCATACCGTCTCCTAGCGCAGTAACAATAACTGTGTGTATACCCATACCGTCTCCTAGCGCAGTAACAATAACTGTGTGTGTGTACCTATGCTGTCTCCTAGCGCAGTAACAATAATTGCGTGTGCACCTATACCATCACCTAGCGCAGTAACAATAACTGTGTGTGTACCCAAACCATCACCTAGTGCAGTCAATAACTGTGTGTTTATCTATACCGTCTCCTAGCGCGGTAACAATAACTGTGTGTGTACCCATACCGTCTCCTAGCGCAGTAACAATAACTGCGTGTGTACCCATACCATCTCCTAGCGCAGTAACAATAACTGCGTGTATACCCATACCGTCCTCCTAGCGCAGTAACAATAACTGTGTTTATACCTATACTGTCTCCTAGCGCAGTAACATTAACTGTGTGTGTACCTATACCGTCTCCTAGCGCAGTAACAATAACTGCGTGTGTACCCATACCGTCTCCTAGCGCAGTAACAATAACTGCGTGTGTACCCATACCGTCTCCTAGCGCAGTAACAATAACTGCGTGTGTACCCATACCGTCTCCGCGCGTCTGCTGGGCTCGGCGTAACTACTGTGTGTTGCCCCCGCCTAGCGCAGTAACATTAACTGTTTGTGTACCTTGCTGTCTCCTAGCGCAGTAACAATAATTGCGTGTGCACCTATACCGTCTCCTAGCGCAGTAACAATAACTGTGTGTGTACCCATACCGTCTCCTAGTGCAGTAACAATAACTGTGTGTGTACCTATACCGTCTCCTAGCGCAGTAACAATAACTGTGTGTGTACCCATACCGTCTCCTAGCGCAGTAACAATAACTGCGTGTGTACCCATACCATCTCCTAGCGCAGTAACAATAACTGCGTGTATACCCATACCGTCTCCTAGCGCAGTAACAATAACTGTGTGTGTACCTATACCGTCTCCTAGCGCAGTAACAATAACTGTGTGTGTACCCATACCGTCTCCTAGCGCAGTAACAATAACTGCGTGTGTACCCATACCGTCTCCTAGCGCAGTAACAATAACTGCGTGTGTACCCATACCGTCTCCTAGCGCAGTAACAATAACTGTGTGTGTACCCATACCGTCTCCTAGCGCAGTAACAATAACTGTGTGTGTACCCATACCGTCTCCTAGCGCAGTAACAATAACTGTGTGTGTACCTATCCATACCGTCTCCTAGCGCAGTAACAATAACTGCGTGTGTACCCATACCGTCTCCTAGCGCAGTAACAATAACTGCGTGTGTACCCATACCGTCTCCTAGCGCAGTAACAATAACTGTGTGTATACCTATACTGTCTCCTAGCGCAGTAACATTAACTGTGTGTGTACCTATACCGTCTCCTAGCGCAGTAACAATAACTGCGTGTGTACCCATACCGTCTCCTAGCGCAGTAACAATAACTGTGTGTGTACCCATACCGTCTCCTAGCGCAGTAACAATAACTGCGTGTGTACCCATACCGTCTCCTAGCGCAGTAACAATAACTGCGTGTGTACCCATACCGTCTCCTAGCGCAGTAACAATAACTGCGTGTGTACCCATACCGTCTCCTAGAGCAGTAACAATAACTGCGTGTGTACCCATACCGTCTCCTAGCGCAGTAACAATAACTGTGTGTATACCCATACCGTCTCCTAGCGCAGTAAAATTAACTGTTTGTGTACCTATGCTGTCTCCTAGCGCAGTAACAATAATTGCGTGTGCACCTATACCAGCACTTAGCGCAGTAACAATAACTGTGTGTTTATCCATACCGTCTCCTAGCGCGGTAACAATAACTGTGTGTGTACCCATACCGTCTCCTAGCGCAGTAACAATAACTGCGTGTGTACCCATACTATCTCCTAGCGCAGTAACAATAACTGTGTTTATACCTATACTGTCTCCTAGCGCAGTAACATTAACTGTGTGTACCTATACCGTCTCCTAGCGCAGTAACAATAACTGCGTGTGTACCCATACCGTCTCCTAGCGCAGTAACAATAACTGCGTGTGTACCCATACCGTCTCCTAGCGCAGTAACAATAACTGCGTGTGTACCCATACCGTCTCCTAGCGCAGTAACAATCGCGTGTCCCTCCTCCTGCGCGAACAATAACTGGTGTGTACCATACCGTCTCCTAGCGCGTAACAATAACTGTGTGTGTACCCATACGTCTCCTCGCGTCTGGTGCCCTCCGTCTCCTAGCGCAGTAACAATAACTGCGTGTGTACCCATACCGTCTCCTAGCGCAGTAACAATAACTGCGTGTGTACCCATACCGTCTCCTAGCGCAGTAACAATAACTGCGTGTGTACCCATACCGTCTCCTAGCGCAGTACGTAAATTAACTGTTTGTGTACCTATGCTGTCTCCTAGCGCAGTAACAATAATTGCGTGTGCACCTATACCAGCACCTTAGCGCAGTAACAATAACTGTGTGTGTACCCATACCGTCTCCTAGCGCGGTAACAATAACTGTGTGTGTACCCATACCGTCTCCTAGCGCAGTAACAATAACTGCGTGTGTACCCATACCGTCTCCTAGCGCAGTAACAATAACTGTGTGTACCTTCGTCTCCTGCGCAGTGTGTACCCATACCGTCTCCTAGCGCAGTAACAATAACTGCGGTGCCCGTGCGTGTGTACCTATACCATCTCCTAGCGCAGTAACAATAACTGCGTGTGTACCCATACCGTCTCCTAGCGCAGTAACAATAACTGCGTGTATACCCATACCGTCTCCTAGCGCAGTAACAATAACTGTGTTTATACCTATACTGTCTCCTAGCGCAGTAACATTAACTGTGTGTACCTATACCGTCTCCTAGCGCAGTAACAATAACTGCGTGTGTACCCATACCGTCTCCTAGCGCAGTAACAATAACTGCGTGTGTACCCATACCGTCTCCTAGAGCAGTAACAATAACTGCGTGTGTACCCATACCGTCTCCTAGCGCAGTAACAATAACTGCGCGTATATCCATACCGTCTACTATCGCAGTAACAATAACTGCGTGTGTACCCATACCGTCTCCTAGAGCAGTAACAATAACTGCGTGTGTACCCATACCGTCTCCTAGCGCAGTAACAATAACTGTGTGTATACCCATACCGTCTCCTAGCGCAGTAACATTAACTGTTTGTGTACCTATGCTGTCTCCTAGCGCAGTAACAATAATTGCGTGTGCACCTATACCATCACCTAGCGCAGTAACAATAACTGTGTGTGTACCCAAACCATCACCTAGTGCAGTAACAATAACTGTGTGTTTATCTATACCGTCTCCTAGCGCGGTAACAATAACTGTGTGTGTACCCATACCGTCTCCTAGCGCAGTAACAATAACTGCGTGTGTACCCATACCATCTCCTAGCGCAGTAACAATAACTGCGTGTATACCCATACCGTCTCCTAGCGCAGTAACAATAACTGTATTTATACCTATACTGTCTCCTAGCGCAGTAACATTAACTGTGTGTACCTATACCGTCTCCTAGCGCAGTAACAATAACTGCGTGTGTACCCATACCGTCTCCTAGCGCAGTAACAATAACTGCGTGTGTACCCATACCATCTCCTAGCGCAGTAACAATAACTGCGTGTGTACCCATACCATCTCCTAGCGCAGTAACAATAACTGCGTGTGTACCCATACCGTCTCCTAGCGCAGTAACAATAACTGTGTGTATACCCATACCATCTCCTAGCGCAGTAACAATAACTGCGTGTGTACCCATACCATCTCCTAGCGCAGAAACAATAACTGCGTGTGTACCCATACCGTCTCCTAGCGCAGTAACAATAACTGCGTGTATACCCATACCGTCTCCTAGCGCAGTTACAATAGCTGTGTTTATACCTATACTGTCTCCTAGCGCAGTAACAATAACTGCGTCTATACCCATACCGTCTACTATCGCAATAACAATAACTGCGTGTGTACCCATACTGTCTCCTAGAGCAGTAACAATAACTGCGTGTGTACCCATACCGTCTCCTATAGCAGTAACAATAACTGCGTGTGTACCCATACCGTCTCCTAGCGCAGTAACAATAACTGCGTGTATACCCATACCGTCTACTATCGCAGTAACAATAACTGCGTGTGTACCCATACCGTCTCCTAGAGCAGTAACAATAACTGCGTGTGTACCCATACCGTCTCCTAGCGCAGTAACAATAACTGTGTGTATACCCATACCGTCTCCTAGCGCAGTAACATTAACTGTTTGTGTACCTATGCTGTCTCCTAGCGCAGTAACAATAATTGCGTGTGCACCTATACCATCACCTAGCGCAGTAACAATAACTGTGTGTGTACCCAAACCATCACCTAGTGCAGTAACAATAACTGTGTGTTTATCTATACCGTCTCCTAGCGCGGTAACAATAACTGTGTGTGTACCCATACCGTCTCCTAGCGCAGTAACAATAACTGCGTGTGTACCCATACCATCTCCTAGCGCAGTAACAATAACTGCGTGTATACCCATACCGTCTCCTAGCGCAGTAACAATAACTGTATTTATACCTATACTGTCTCCTAGCGCAGTAACATTAACTGGTGTGTACCTATACCGTCTCCTAGCGCAGTAACAATAACTGCGTGTGTACCCATACCGTCTCCTAGCGCAGTAACAATAACTGCGTGTGTACCCATACCGTCTCCTAGCGCAGTAACAATAACTGTGTGTGTACCCATACCGTCTCCTAGCGCAGTAACAATAACTGCGTGTGTACCCATACCGTCTCCTAGCGCAGTAACAATAACTGCGTGTGTACCCATACCGTCTCCTAGCGCAGTAACAATAACTGCGTGTATACCCATACCGTCTCCTAGCGCAGTTACAATAACTGTGTTTATACCTATACTGTCTCCTAGCGCAGTAACAATAACTGCGTGTATACCCATACCGTCTACTGTCACAGTAACAATAACTGCGTGTGTACCCATACCGTCTCCTAGAGCAGTAACAATAACTGCGTGTGTACCCATACCGTCTCCTAGCGCAGTAACAATAACTGCGTGTGTACCCATACCGTCTCCTAGCGCACTTCGTACCCCCGCCGACAATAACTGCGTGTGTACCCATACCGTCTCCTAGCGCAGTAACAATAACTGCGTGTGTACCCATACCGTCTCCTATAGCAGTAACAATAACTGCGTGTGTACCCATACCGTCTCCTAGCGCAGTAACAATAACTGCGTGTATACCCATACCGTCTACTATCGCAGTAACAATAACTGCGTGTGTACCCATACCGTCTCCTAGAGCAGTAACAATAACTGCGTGTGTACCCATACCGTCTCCTAGCGCAGTAACAATAACTGTGTGTATACCCATACCGTCTCCTAGCGCAGTAACATTAACTGTTTGTGTACCTATGCTGTCTCCTAGCGCAGTAACAATAATTGCGTGTGCACCTATACCATCACCTAGCGCAGTAACAATAACTGTGTGTGTACCCAAACCATCACCTAGTGCAGTAACAATAACTGTGTGTTTATCTATACCGTCTCCTAGCGCGGTAACAATAACTGTGTGTGTACCCATACCGTCTCCTAGCGCAGTAACAATAACTGCGTGTGTACCCATACCATCTCCTAGCGCAGTAACAATAACTGCGTGTATACCCATACCGTCTCCTAGCGCAGTAACAATAACTGTATTTATACCTATACTGTCTCCTAGCGCAGTAACATTAACTGTGTGTACCTATACCGTCTCCTAGCGCAGTAACAATAACTGCGTGTGTACCCATACCGTCTCCTAGCGCAGTAACAATAACTGCGTGTGTACCCATACCGTCTCCTAGCGCAGTAACAATAACTGCGTGTGTACCCATACCGTCTCCTAGCGCAGTAACAATAACTGCGTGTGTACCCATACCGTCTCCTAGCGCAGTAACAATAACTGCGTGTATACCCATACCGTCTCCTAGCGCAGTAACAATAACTGTGTGTATACCCATACCGTCTCCTAGCGCAGTAACAATAACTGCGTGTGTACCCATACCGTCTCCTAGCGCAGTAACAATAACTGCGTGTGTACCCATACCGTCTCCTAGCGCAGTAACAATAACTGCGTGTGTACCCATACCGTCTCCTAGCGCAGTAACAATAACTGCGTGTGTACCCATACCGTCTCCTAGCGCAGTAACATTAACTGGTGTGTACCTATACCGTCTCCTAGCGCAGTAACAATAACTGCGTGTGTACCCATACCGTCTCCTAGCGCAGTAACAATAACTGCGTGTGTACCCATACCGTCTCCTAGCGCAGTAACAATAACTGCGTGTGTACCCATACCATCTCCTAGCGCAGTAACAATAACTGCGTGTGTACCCATACCGTCTCCTAGCGCAGTAACAATAACTGCGTGTGTACCCATACCGTCTCCTAGCGCAGTAACAATAACTGCGTGTGTACCCATACCGTCTCCTAGCGCAGTAACAATAACTGCGTGTGTACCCATACCGTCTCCTAGCGCAGTAACAATAACTGTGTGTATACCCATACCGTCTTCTAGCGCAGTAACAATAACTGTGTGTATACCCATACCGTCTCCTAGCGCAGTAACATTAACTGTTTGTGTACCTATGCTGTCTCCTAGTGCAGTAACAATAATTGCGTGTGTACCTATACCATCACCTAGCGCTGTAACAATAACTGTGTGTGTACCCATACCGTCTCCTAGCGCAGTAACAATAACTGCGTGTGTACCCATACCATCTCCTAGCACAGTAACAATAACTGCATGTATACCCATACCGTCTCCTAGCGCAGTAACAATAACTGTGTTTATACCTATACTGTCTCCTAGCGCAGTAACATTAACTGTGTGTACCTATACCGTCTCCTAGCGCAGTAACAATAACTGCGTGTGTACCCATACCGTCTCCTAGCGCAGTAACAATAACTGCGTGTGTACCCATACCGTCTCCTAGCGCAGTAACAATAACTGCGTGTGTACTCATACCGTCTCCTAGCGCAGTAACAATAACTGCATGTGTACCCATACCGTCTCCTAGAGCAGTAACAATAACTGCGTGTGTACCCATACCGTCTCCTAGCGCAGTAACAATAACTGCGTGTATACCCATACCGTCTACTAGCGCAGTAACAATAACTGCGTGTGTACCCATACCGTCCCCTCGCCCAAAAACAATAACTGCGTGTGTACCCATACCGTCTCCTAGCGCAGTAACAATAACTGCGTGTGTACCCATACCGTCTCCTAGCGCAGTAACAATAACTGCGTGTGTACCCATACCATCTCCTAGCGCAGTAACAATAACTGCGTGTGTACCCATACCGTCTCCTAGCGCAGTAACAATAACTGTGTGTACCTATACCGTCTCCTAGCGCAGTAACAATAACTGCGTGTGTACCCATACCGTCTCCTAGCGCAGTAACTATAACTGCGTGTGTACCCTCCGTCTCCTATGCAGTAACAATAACTGCGTGTGTACCCATACCGTCTCCTAGCGCAGTAACAATAACTGCGTGTGTACCCATACCGTCTCCTAGCGCAGTAACAATAACTGCGTGTGTACCCATACCGTCTCCTAGCGCAGTAACAATAACTGTGTGTATACCCATACCGTCTCCTAGCGCAGTAACAATAACTGCGTGTGTACCCATACCGTCTCCTAGCGCAGTAACAATAACTGCGTGTGTACCCATACCATCTCCTAGCGCAGTAACAATAACTGTGTGTGTACCCATACCGTCTCCTAGCGCAGTAACATTAACTGTGTGTACCTATACCGTCTCCTAGCGCAGTAACAATAACTGCGTGTGTACCCATACCGTCTCCTAGCGCAGTAACAATAACTGCGTGTGTACCCATACCGTCTCCTAGAGCAGTAACAATAACTGCGTGTGTACCGTGGGCATACCGTCTCCTAGCGCAGTAACAATAACTGCGTGTGTACCCGTCCTAACTGCGTGGTACCCATACCGTCTCCTAGCGCAGTAACAATAACTGCGTGTGTACCCATACCGTCTCCTAGCGCAGTAACAATAACTGTGTGTATGCCCATACCGTCTCCTAGCGCAGTAACAATAACTGTGTGTGTACCCATGCCATCTCCTAGTGCAGTAACAATAACTGCGTGTGCACCTATACCATCTCCTAGCGCAGTAACAATAACTGTGTGTGTACCCATACCGTCTCCTAGCGCAGTAACAATAACTGCGTGTGTACCCATACCATCTCCTAGCGCAGTAACAATAACTGCTGTGTATACCCATACCTATACGTCTCCTAGCGCAGTAACAATAACTGTGTGTGCCTACCCATACCGTCTCCTAGCGCAGTAACAATAACTGCGTGTGTACCCATACCGTCTCCTAGCGCAGTAACAATAACTGCGTGTGTACCCATACCGTCTCCTAGCGCAGTAACAATAACTGCGTGTATACCCATACCGTCTACTATCGCAGTAACAATAACTGCGTGTGTACCCATACCGTCTCCTAGAGCAGTAACAATAACTGCGTGTGTACCCATACCGTCTCCTAGCGCAGTAACAATAACTGTGTGTATACCCATACCGTCTCCTAGCGCAGTAACATTAACTGTTTGTGTACCTATGCTGTCTCCTAGCGCAGTAACAATAATTGCGTGTGCACCTATACCATCACCTAGCGCAGTAACAATAACTGTGTGTGTACCCAAACCATCACCTAGTGCAGTAACAATAACTGTGTGTTTATCTATACCGTCTCCTAGCGCGGTAACAATAACTGTGTGTGTACCCATACCGTCTCCTAGCGCAGTAACAATAACTGCGTGTGTACCCATACCATCTCCTAGCGCAGTAACAATAACTGCGTGTATACCCATACCGTCTCCTAGCGCAGTAACAATAACTGTATTTATACCTATACTGTCTCCTAGCGCAGTAACATTAACTGTGTGTACCTATACCGTCTCCTAGCGCAGTAACAATAACTGCGTGTGTACCCATACCGTCTCCTAGCGCAGTAACAATAACTGCGTGTGTACCCATACCGTCTCCTAGCGCAGTAACAATAACTGCGTGTATACCCATACCGTCTACTAGCGCAGAAACAATAACTGCGTGTGTACCCATACCGTCTCCTAGCGCAGTAACAATAACTGCGTGTGTACCCATACCGTCTCCTAGCGCAGTAACAATAACTGCGTGTATACCCATACCGTCTCCTAGCGCAGTAACAATAACTGTGTGTGTACCTATACTGTCTCCTAGCGCAGTAACAATAACTGCGTGTGTACCCATACCATCTACTGGCGCAGTAACAATAACTGCGTGTGTACCCATACCGTCTCCTAGAGCAGTAACAATAACTGCGTGTGTACCCATACCGTCTCCTAGCGCAGTAACAATAACTGTGTGTGTACCCATACCGTCTCCTAGCGCAGTAACAATAACTGCGTGTGTACCCATACCGTCTCCTAGCGCAGTAACAATAACTGCGTGTGTACCCATACCGTCTCCTAGCGCAGTAACAATAACTGTATTTATACCTATACTGTCTCCTAGCGCAGTAACATTAACTGTGTGTACCTATACCGTCTCCTAGCGCAGTAACAATAACTGCGTGTGTACCCATACCGTCTCCTAGCGCAGTAACAATAACTGCGTGTGTACCCATACCGTCTCCTAGCGCAGTAACAATAACTGTGTGTATACCCATACCGTCTACTAGCGCAGAAACAATAACTGCGTGTGTACCCATACCGTCTCCTAGCGCAGTAACAATAACTGCGTGTATACCCATACCATCTCCTAGCGCAGTAACAATAACTGTGTTTATACCTATACTGTCTCCTAGCGCAGTAACAATAACTGCGTGTATACCCATACCGTCTACTATCGCAGTAACAATAACTGCGTGTGTACCCATACCGTCTCCTAGATCAGTAACAATAACTGCGTGTGAACCCATACCATCTCCTAGCGCAGTAACAATAACTGCGTGTGTACCCATACCGTCTCCTAGCGCAGTAACATTAACTGTGTGTACCTATACCGTCTCCTAGCGCAGTAACATTAACTGCGTGTGTACCCATACCGTCTCCTAGCGCAGTAACAATAACTGCGTGTGTACCCATACCGTCTCCTAAAGCAGTAACAATAACTGCGTGTGTACCCATACCATCTCCTAGCGCAGTAACAATAACTGCGTGTGTACCCATACCGTCTCCTAGAGCAGTAACAATAACTGCATGTGTACCCATACCGTCTCCTAGCGCAGTAAGAATAACTGCGTGTATACCCATACCGTCTACTAGCACAGTAACAATAACTGCGTGTGTACCCACACCGTCTCCTAGCTCAAAAACAATAATTGCGTGTGTACCCATACCGTCTCCTAGCGCAGTAACAATAACTGTGTGTATACCCATACCGTCTTCTAGTGCAGTAACAATAACTGTGTGTATACCCATACCGTCTCCTAGCGCAGTAACATTAACTGTTTGTGTACCTATGCTGTCTCCTAGTGCAGTAACAATAATTGCGTGTGCACCTATACCATCACCTAGCGCTGTAACAATAACTGTGTGTGTACCCATACCGTATCCTAGCGTAGTAACAATAACTGCGTGTGTACCCATACCATCTCCTAGCACAGTAACAATAACTGCATGTATACCCATACCGTCTCCTAGCGCAGTAACAATAACTGTGTTTATACCTATACTGTCTCCTAGCGCAGTAACATTAACTGTGTGTACCTATACCGTCTCCTAGCGCAGTAACAATAACTACGTGTGTACCCATACCGTCTCCTAGCGCAGTAACAATAACTGCGTGTGTACCCATACCGTCTCCTAGCGCAGTAACAATAACTGCGTGTGTACTCATACCGTCTCCTAGCGCAGTAACAATAACTGCATGTGTACCCATACCGTCTCCTAGAGCAGTAACAATAACTGCGTGTGTACCCATACCGTCTCCTAGCGCAGTAACAATAACTGCGTGTATACCCATACCGTCTACTAGCGCAGTAACAATAACTGCGTGTGTACCCATACCGTCTCCTAGCTCAAAAACAATAATTGCGTGTGTACCCATACCGTCTCCTAGCGCAGTAACAATAACTGCGTGTGTACCCATACCGTCTCCTAGCGCAGTAACAATAACTGCGTGTGTACCCATACCATCTCCTAGCGCAGTAACAATAACTGCGTGTGTACCCATACCGTCTCCTAGCACAGTAACATTTACTGTGTGTACCTATACCGTCTCCTAGCGCAGTAACAATAACTGCGTGTGTACCCATACCGTCTCCTAGCGCAGTAACTATAACTGCGTGTGTACCCATACCGTCTCCTATAGCAGTAACAATAACTGCGTGTGTACCCATACCGTCTCCTAGCGCAGTAACAATAACTGCGTGTATACCCATACCGTCTACTAGCACAGTAACAATAACTGCGTGTGTACCCACACCGTCTCCTAGCGCAGTTACAATAACTGTGTTTATACCTATACTGTCTCCTAGCGGAGTAACAATAACTGCGTGTATACCCATACCGTCTACTATCGCAGTAACAATAACTGCGTGTGTACCCATACCGTCTCCTAGAGCAGTAACAATAACTGCGTGTGTACCCATACCATCTCCTAGCGCAGTAACAATAACTGCGTGTGTACCCATACCGTCTCCTAGCGCAGTAACATTAACTGTGTGTACCTATACCGTCTCCTAGCGCAGTAACAATAACTGCGTGTGTACCCATACCGTCTCCTAGCGCAGTAACAATAACTGCGTGTGTACCCATACCGTCTCCTAGAGCAGTAACAATAACTGCATGTGTACCCATACCGTCTCCTAGCGCAGTAACAATAACTGCGTGTATACCCATACCGTCTACTAGCACAGTAACAATAACTGCGTGTGTACCCACACCGTCTCCTAGCTCAAAAACAATAATTGCGTGTGTACCCATACCGTCTCCTAGCGCAGTAACAATAACTGTGTGTATACCCATACCGTCTTCTAGTGCAGTAACAATAACTGTATGTATGCCCATACCGTCTCCTAGCGCAGTAACATTAACTGTTTGTGTACCTATGCTATCTCCTAGTGCAGTAACAATAATTGCGTGTGCACCTATACCATCACCTAGCGCGGTAACAATAACTGTGTGTGTACCCATACCGTCTCCTAGCGCAGTAACAATAACTGCGTGTGTACCCATACCATCTCCTAGCACAGTAACAATAACTGCATGTATACCCATACCGTCTCCTAGCGCAGTAACAATAACTGTGTTTATACCTATACTGTCTCCTAGCGCAGTAACATTAACTGTGTGTACCTATACCGTCTCCTAGCGCAGTAACAATAACTGCGTGTGTACCCATACCGTCTCCTAGCGCAGTAACAATAACTGCGTGTGTACCCATACCGTCTCCTAGAGCAGTAACAATAACTGCGTGTGTACCCATACCGTCTCCTAGCGCAGTAACAATAACTGCGTGTATATCCATACCGTCTACTATCGCAGTAACAATAACTGCGTGTGTACCCATACCGTCTCCTAGAGCAGTAACAATAACTGCGTGTGTACCCATACCGTCTCCTAGCGCAGTAACAATAACTGTGTGTATACCCATACCGTCTCCTAGCGCAGTAACATTAACTGTTTGTGTACCTATGCTGTCTCCTAGCGCAGTAACAATAATTGCGTGTGCACCTATACCATCACCTAGCGCAGTAACAATAACTGTGTGTGTACCCAAACCATCACCTAGTGCAGTAACAATAACTGTGTGTTTATCTATACCGTCTCCTAGCGCGGTAACAATAACTGTGTGTGTACCCATACCGTCTCCTAGCGCAGTAACAATAACTGCGTGTGTACCCATACCATCTCCTAGCGCAGTAACAATAACTGCGTGTATACCCATACCGTCTCCTAGCGCAGTAACAATAACTGTATTTATACCTATACTGTCTCCTAGCGCAGTAACATTAACTGTGTGTACCTATACCGTCTCCTAGCGCAGTAACAATAACTGCGTGTGTACCCATACCATCTCCTAGCGCAGTAACAATAACTGCGTGTGTACCCATACCATCTCCTAGCGCAGTAACAATAACTGCGTGTGTACCCATACCGTCTCCTAGCGCAGTAACAATAACTGTGTGTATACCCATACCGTCTCCTAGCGCAGTAACAATAACTGCGTGTGTACCCATACCATCTCCTAGCGCAGTAACAATAACTGCGTGTGTACCCATACCGTCTCCTAGCGCAGTAACAATAACTGCGTGTATACCCATACCGTCTCCTAGCGCAGTTACAATAGCTGTGTTTATACCTATACTGTCTCCTAGCGCAGTAACAATAACTGCGTCTGTACCCATACCGTCTACTAGCGCAGTAACAATAACTGCGTGTGTACCCATACCGTCTCCTAGCGCAGTAACAATAACTGTGTGTGTACCCAAACCATCACCTAGTGCAGTAACAATAACTGTGTGTTTATCTATACCGTCTCCTAGCGCGGTAACAATAACTGTGTGTGTACCCATACCGTCTCCTAGCGCAGTAACAATAACTGCGTGTGTACCCATACCATCTCCTAGCGCAGTAACAATAACTGCGTGTATACCCATACCGTCTCCTAGCGCAGTAACAATAACTGTATTTATACCTATACTGTCTCCTAGCGCAGTAACATTAACTGTGTGTACCTATACCGTCTCCTAGCGCAGTAACAATAACTGCGTGTGTACCCATACCGTCTCCTAGCGCAGTAACAATAACTGCGTGTGTACCCATACCGTCTCCTAGCGCAGTAACAATAACTGTGTGTATACCCATACCGTCTACTAGCGCAGAAACAATAACTGCGTGTGTACCCATACCGTCTCCTAGCGCAGTAACAATAACTGCGTGTATACCCATACCGTCTCCTAGCGCAGTAACAATAACTGCGTGTATACCCATACCGTCTCCTAGCGCAGTTACAATAACTGTGTTTATACCTATACTGTCTCCTAGCGCAGTAACAATAACTGCGTGTATACCCATACCGTCTACTATCACAGTAACAATAACTGCGTGTGTACCCATACCGTCTCCTAGCGCAGTAACAATAACTGCGTGTGTACCCATACCGTCTCCTAGCGCAGTAACAATAACTGCGTGTGTACCCATGCCTCCCGCCAGTCTTTCTGTGTGTCCTATACCGTCCCCTAGCGCAGTAACAATAACTGCGTGTGTACCCATACCGTCTCCTAGCGCAGTAACAATAACTGCGTGTGTACCCATACCGTCTCCTAGAGCAGTAACAATAACTGCGTGTGTACCCATACCGTCTCCTAGCGCAGTAACAATAACTGTGTGTATACCCATACCGTCTCCTAGCGCAGTAACATTAACTGTTTGTGTACCTATGCTGTCTCCTAGCGCAGTAACAATAATTGCGTGTGCACCTATACCATCACCTAGCACAGTAACAATAACTGTGTGTGTACCCAAACCATCACCTAGTGCAGTAACAATAACTGTGTGTTTATCTATACCGTCTCCTAGCGCGGTAACAATAACTGTGTGTGTACCCATACCGTCTCCTAGCGCAGTAACAATAACTGCGTGTGTACCCATACCATCTCCTAGCGCAGTAACAATAACTGCGTGTATACCCATACCGTCTCCTAGCGCAGTAACAATAACTGTATTTATACCTATACTGTCTCCTAGCGCAGTAACATTAACTGTGTGTACCTATACCGTCTCCTAGCGCAGTAACAATAACTGCGTGTGTACCCATACCGTCTCCTAGCGCAGTAACAATAACTGTGTGTATACCCATACCGTCTCCTAGCGCAGTAACAATAACTGCGTGTATACCCATCCGTCTACTATCGCAGTAACAATAACTGCGTGTGTACCCATACCGTCTCCTAGCTCAGTAACAATAACTGCGTGTGTACCCATACCATCTCCTAGCGCAGTAACAATAACTGCGTGTGTACCCATACCGTCTCCTAGAGCAGTAACAATAACTGCGTGTGTACCCATACCGTCTCCTAGCGCAGTAACAATAACTGCGTGTATACCCATACCGTCTACTAGCACAGTAACAATAACTGCGTGTGTACCCACACCGTCTCCTAGCTCAATAACAATAATTGCGTGTGTACCCATACCGTCTCCTAGCGCAGTAACAATAACTGTGTGTATACCCATACCGTCTTCTAGTGCAGTAACAATAACTGTGTGTATACCCATACCGTCTCCTAGCGCAGTAACATTAACTGTTTGTGTACCTATGCTGTCTCCTAGTGCAGTAACAATAATTGCGTGTGCACCTATACCATCACCTAGCGCTGTAACAATAACTGTGTGTGTACCCATACCGTATCCTAGCGTAGTAACAATAACTGCATGTATACCCATACCGTCTCCTAGCGCAGTAACAATAACTGTGTTTATACCTATACTGTCTCCTAGCGCAGTAACATTAACTGTGTGTACCTATACCGTCTCCTAGCGCAGTAACAATAATTACGTGTGTACCCATACCGTCTCCTAGCGCAGTAACAATAACTGCGTGTGTACCCATACCGTCTCCTAGCGCAGTAACAATAACTGCGTGTGTACCCATACCGTCTCCTAGCGCAGTAACAATAACTGCATGTGTACCCATACCGTCTCCTAGAGCAGTAACAATAACTGCGTGTGTACCCATACCGTCTCCTAGCGCAGTAACAATAACTGCGTGTATACCCATACCGTCTACTAGCGCAGTAACAATAACTGCGTGTGTACCCATACCGTCTCCTAGCTCAAAAACAATAATTGCGTGTGTACCCATACCGTCTCCTAGCGCAGTAACAATAACTGCGTGTGTACCCATACCGTCTCCTAGCGCAGTAACAATAACTGCGTGTGTACCCATACCATCTCCTAGCGCAGTAACAATAACTGCGTGTGTACCCATACCGTCTCCTAGCACAGTAACATTAACTGTGTGTACCTATACCGTCTCCTAGCGCAGTAACAATAACTGCGTGTGTACCCATACCGTCTCCTAGCGCAGTAACAATAACTGCGTGTGTACCCATACCGTCTCCTATAGCAGTAACAATAACTGCGTGTGTACCCATACCGTCTCCTAGCGCAGTAACAATAACTGCGTGTATACCCATACCATCTCCTAGCACAGTAACAATAACTGCGTGTGTACCCACACCGTCTCCTAGCGCAGTTACAATAACTGTGTTTATACCTATACTGTCTCCTAGCGGAGTAACAATAACTGCGTGTATACCCATACCGTCTACTATCGCAGTAACAATAACTGCGTGTGTACCCATACCGTCTCCTAGCGCAATAACAATAACTGTGTGTGTACCCATACCGTCTCCTAGCGCAGTAACAATAACTGCGTGTGTACCCATACCGTCTCCTAGCGCAGTAACATTAACTGTGTGTACCTATACCGTCTCCTAGCGCAGTAACAATAACTGCGTGTGTACCCATACCGTCTCCTAGCGCAGTAACAATAACTGCGTGTGTACCCATACCGTCTCCTAGAGCAGTAACAATAACTGCGTGTGTACCCATACCGTCTCCTAGCGCAGTAACAATAACTGTGTGTATACCCATACCGTCTCCTAGCGCAGTAACATTAACTGTTTGTGTACCTATGCTGTCTCCTAGCGCAGTAACAATAATTGCGTGTGCACCTATACCATCACCTAGCGCAGTAACAATAACTGTGTGTGTACCCAAACCATCACCTAGTGCAGTAACAATAACTGTGTGTTTATCTATACCGTCTCCTAGCGCGGTAACAATAACTGTGTGTGTACCCATACCGTCTCCTAGCGCAGTAACAATAACTGCGTGTGTACCCATACCGTCTACCTAGCGCAGAAACAATAACTGCGTGTGTACCCATACCGTCTCCTAGCGCAGTAACAATAACTGCGTGTATACCCATACCGTCTCCTAGCGCAGTAACAATAACTGTGTTTATACCTATACTGTCTCCTAGCGCAGTAACAATAACTGCGTGTATACCCATATCGTCTCTATCGCAGTAACAATAACTGCGTGTGTACCCATACCGTCTCCTAGAGCAGTAACAATAACTGCGTGTGTACCCATACTGTCTCCTAGCGCAGTAACAATAACTGCGTGTGTACCCATACCGTCTCCTAGAGCAGTAACAATAACTGCGTGTGTACCCATACCGTCTCCTAGCGCAGTAACAATAACTGCGTGTATACCCATACCGTCTACTAGCGCAGTAACAATAACTGCGTGTGTACCCACACCGTCTCCTAGCTCAAAAACAATAACTGCGTGTGTACCCATACCGTCTCCTAGCGCAGTAACAATAACTGTGTGTATACCCATACCGTCTTCTAGTGCAGTAACAATAACTGTGTGTATACCCATACCGTCTCCTAGCGCAGTAACATTAACTGTTTGTGTACCTATGCTGTCTCCTAGCGCAGTAACAATAATTGCGTGTGCACCTATACCATCACCTAGCGCTGTAACAATAACTGTGTGTGTACCCATACCGTATCCTAGCGCAGTAACAATAACTGCGTGTATACCCATACCGTCTCCTAGCGCAGTAACAATAACTGTGTTTATACCTATACTGTCTCCTAGCGCAGTAACATTAACTGTGTGTGTACCTATACCGTCTCCTAGCGCAGTAACAATAACTGCGTGTGTACCCATACCGTCTCCTAGCGCAGTAACAATAACTGCGTGTGTACCCATACCGTCTCCTAGCGCAGTAACAATAACTGCGTGTGTACCCATACCGTCTCCTAGCGCAGTAACAATAACTGCATGTGTACCCATACCGTCTCCTAGAGCAGTAACAATAACTGCGTGTTTACCCATACCGTCTCCTAGCGCAATAACAATAACTGCGTGTATACCCATACCGTCTCCTAGCGCAGTAACAATAACTGCGTGTGTACCCATACCGTCTCCTAGCGCAGTAACAATAATTGCGTGTGTACCCATACCGTCTCCTAGCGCAGTAACAATAACTGCGTGTGTACCCATACCGTCTCCTAGCGCAGTAACAATAACTGCGTGTGTACCCATACCATCTCCTAGCGCAGTAACAATAACTGCGTGTGTACCCATACCGTCTCCTAGCACAGTAACATTAACTGTGTGTACCTATACCGTCTCCTAGCGCAGTAACAATAACTGCGTGTGTACCCATACCGTCTCCTAGCGCAGTAACAATAACTGCGTGTGTACCCATACCGTCTCCTATAGCAGTAACAATAACTGCGTGTGTACCTATACCGTCTCCTAGCGCAGTAACAATAACTGCGTGTATACCCATACCATCTACTAGCGCAGTAACAATAACTGCGTGTGTACCCACACCGTCTCCTAGCGCAGTTACAATAACTGTGTTTATACCTATACTGTCTCCTAGCGCAGTAACAATAACTGCGTGTATACCCATACCGTCTACTAGCGCAGTAACAATAACTGCGTGTGTACCCATACCGTCTCCTAGCGCAGTAACAATAACTGTGTGTGTACCCATACCATCTCCTAGCGCAGTAACAATAACTGCGTGTGTACCCATACCGTCTCCTAGTGCAGTAACAATAACTGTGTGTACCTATACCGTCTCCTAGCGCAGTAACAATAACTGCGTGTGTACCCATACCGTCTCCTAGCGCAGTAACAATAACTGCGTGTGTACCCATACCGTCTCCTAGAGCAGTAACAATAACTGCGTGTGTACCCATACCGTCTCCTAGCGCAGTAACAATAACTGTGTGTATACCCATACCGTCTCCTAGCGCAGTAACATTAACTGTTTGTGTACCTATGCTGTCTCCTAGCGCAGTAACAATAATTGCGTGTGCACCTATACCATCACCTAGCACAGTAACAATAACTGTGTGTGTACCCAAACCATCACCTAGTGCAGTAACAATAACTGTGTGTTTATCTATACCGTCTCCTAGCGCGGTAACAATAACTGTGTGTGTACCCATACCGTCTCCTAGCGCAGTAACAATAACTGCGTGTGTACCCATACCATCTCCTAGCGCAGTAACAATAACTGCGTGTATACCCATACCGTCTCCTAGCGCAGTAACAATAACTGTATTTATACCTATACTGTCTCCTAGCGCAGTAACATTAACTGTGTGTACCTATACCGTCTCCTAGCGCAGTAACAATAACTGCGTGTGTACCCATACCGTCTCCTAGCGCAGTAACAATAACTGCGTGTGTACCCATACCGTCTCCTAGCGCAGTAACAATAACTGTGTGTATACCCATACCGTCTACTAGCGCAGAAACAATAACTGCGTGTGTACCCATACCGTCTCCTAGCGCAGTAACAATAACTGCGTGTATACCCATACCGTCTCCTAGCGCAGTAACAATAACTGTGTTTATACCTATACTGTCTCCTAGCGCAGTAACAATAACTGCGTGTATACCCATACCGTCTACTATCGCAGTAACAATAACTGCGTGTGTACCCATACCGTCTCCTAGATCAGTAACAATAACTGCGTGTGTACCCATACCATCTCCTAGCGCAGTAACAATAACTGCGTGTGTACCCATACCGTCTCCTAGAGCAGTAACAATAACTGCATGTGTACCCATACCGTCTCCTAGCGCAGTAACAATAACTGCGTGTATACCCATACCGTCTCCTAGCACAGTAACAATAACTGCGTGTGTACCCACACCGTCTCCTAGCGCAAAAACAATAATTGCGTGTGTACCCATACCGTCTCCTAGCGCAGTAACAATAACTGTGTGTATACCCATACCGTCTCCTAGTGCAGTAACAATAACTGTGTGTATACCCATACCGTCTCCTAGCGCAGTAACATTAACTGTTTGTGTACCTATGCTGTCTCCTAGTGCAGTAACAATAATTGCGTGTGCACCTATACCATCACCTAGCGCTGTAACAATAACTGTGTGTGTACCCATACCGTCTCCTAGCGTAGTAACAATAACTGCGTGTATACCCATACCGTCTCCTAGCGCAGTAACAATAACTGTGTTTATACCTATACTGTCTCCTAGCGCAGTAACATTAACTGTGTGTACCTATACCGTCTCCTAGCGCAGTAACAATAATTACGTGTGTACCCATACCGTCTCCTAGCGCAGTAACAATAACTGCGTGTGTACCCATACCGTCTCCTAGCGCAGTAACAATAACTGCGTGTGTACTCATACCGTCTCCTAGCGCAGTAACAATAACTGCATGTGTACCCATACCGTCTCCTAGAGCAGTAACAATAACTGCGTGTGTACCCATACCGTCTCCTAGCGCAGTAACAATAACTGCGTGTATACCCATACCGTCTACTAGCGCAGTAACAATAACTGCGTGTGTACCCATACCGTCTCCTAGCTCAAAAACAATAATTGCGTGTGTACCCATACCGTCTCCTAGCGCAGTAACAATAACTGCGTGTGTACCCATACCGTCTCCTAGCGCAGTAACAATAACTGCGTGTGTACCCATACCATCTCCTAGCGCAGTAACAATAACTGCGTGTGTACCCACCTACCCGCCTCCTAGCACAGTAACATTAACTGTGTGTACCTATACCGTCTCCTAGCGCAGTAACAATAACTGCGTGTGTACCCATACCGTCTCCTAGCGCAGTAACTATAACTGCGTGTGTACCCATACCGTCTCCTATAGCAGTAACAATAACTGCGTGTGTACCCATACCGTCTCCTAGCGCAGTAACAATAACTGCGTGTATACCCATACCGTCTACTAGCACAGTAACAATAACTGCGTGTGTACCCACACCGTCTCCTAGCGCAGTTACAATAACTGTGTTTATACCTATACTGTCTCCTAGCGGAGTAACAATAACTGCGTGTATACCCATACCGTCTACTATCGCAGTAACAATAACTGCGTGTGTACCCATACCGTCTCCTAGAGCAGTAACAATAACTGTGTGTGTACCCATCCTCTCCTAGCGCAGTAACAATAACTGCGTGTGTACCCATACCGTCTCCTAGCGCAGTAACATTAACTGTGTGTACCTATACCGTCTCCTAGCGCAGTAACAATAACTGCGTGTGTACCCATACCGTCTCCTAGCGCAGTAACAATAACTGCGTGTGTACCCATACCGTCTCCTAGAGCAGTAACAATAACTGCGTGTGTACCCATACCGTCTCCTAGCGCAGTAACAATAACTGCGTGTATACCCATACCGTCTACTAGCGCAGTAACAATAACTGCGTGTGTACCCATACCGTCTCCTAGCTCAAAAACAATAATTGCGTGTGTACCCATACCGTCTCCTAGCGCAGTAACAATAACTGCGTGTGTACCCATACCGTCTCCTAGCGCAGTAACAATAACTGCGTGTGTACCCATACCATCTCCTAGCGCAGTAACAATAACTGCGTGTGTACCCATACCGTCTCCTAGCGCAGTAACATTAACTGTGTGTACCTATACCGTCTCCTAGCGCAGTAACAATAACTGCGTGTGTACCCATACCGTCTCCTAGCGCAGTAACAATAACTGCGTGTGTACCCATACCGTCTCCTAGCGCAGTAACAATAACTGCGTGTGTACCCATACCGTCTCCTAGCGCAGTAACAATAACTGCGTGTATACCCATACCGTCTACTAGCACAGTAACAATAACTGCGTGTGTACCCATACCGTCTCCTAGCGCAGTAACAATAACTGTGTTTATACCTATACTGTCTCCTAGCGCAGTAACAATAACTGCGTGTATACCCATACCGTCTCCTAGCGCAGTAACAATAACTGCGTGTGTACCCATACCGTCTCCTAGAGCAGTAACAATAACTGTGTGTGTACCCATACCATCTCCTAGCGCAGTAACAATAACTGCGTGTGTACCCATACCGTCTCCTAGGCAGTAACATTAACTGTGTGTACCTATACCGTCTCCTAGCGCAGTAACAATAACTGCGTGTGTACCCATACCGTCTCCTAGCGCAGTAACAATAACTGCGTGTGTACCCATACCGTCTCCTAGAGCAGTAACAATAACTGCGTGTGTACCCATACCGTCTCCTAGCGCAGTAACAATAACTGTGTGTATACCCATACCGTCTCCTAGCGCAGTAACATTAACTGTTTGTGTACCTATGCTGTCTCCTAGCGCAGTAACAATAATTGCGTGTGCACCTATACCATCACCTAGCACAGTAACAATAACTGTGTGTGTACCCAAACCATCACCTAGTGCAGTAACAATAACTGTGTGTTTATCTATACCGTCTCCTAGCGCGGTAACAATAACTGTGTGTGTACCCATACCGTCTCCTAGCGCAGTAACAATAACTGCGTGTGTACCCATACCATCTCCTAGCGCAGTAACAATAACTGCGTGTATACCCATACCGTCTCCTAGCGCAGTAACAATAACTGTATTTATACCTATACTGTCTCCTAGCGCAGTAACATTAACTGTGTGTACCTATACCGTCTCCTAGCGCAGTAACAATAACTGCGTGTGTACCCATACCGTCTCCTAGCGCAGTAACAATAACTGCGTGTGTACCCATACCGTCTCCTAGCGCAGTAACAATAACTGTGTGTATACCCATACCGTCTACTAGCGCAGAAACAATAACTGCGTGTGTACCCATACCGTCTCCTAGCGCAGTAACAATAACTGCGTGTATACCCATACCGTCTCCTAGCGCAGTAACAATAACTGTGTTTATACCTATACTGTCTCCTAGCGCAGTAACAATAACTGCGTGTATACCCATACCGTCTACTATCGCAGTAACAATAACTGCGTGTGTACCCATACCGTCTCCTAGATCAGTAACAATAACTGCGTGTGAACCCATACCATCTCCTAGCGCAGTAACAATAACTGCGTGTGTACCCATACCGTCTCCTAGCGCAGTAACATTAACTGTGTGTACCTATACCGTCTCCTAGCGCAGTAACATTAACTGCGTGTGTACCCATACCGTCTCCTAGCGCAGTAACAATAACTGCGTGTGTACCCATACCGTCTCCTAAAGCAGTAACAATAACTGCGTGTGTACCCATACCATCTCCTAGCGCAGTAACAATAACTGCGTGTGTACCCATACCGTCTCCTAGAGCAGTAACAATAACTGCATGTGTACCCATACCGTCTCCTAGCGCAGTAACAATAACTGCGTGTATACCCATACCGTCTACTAGCACAGTAACAATAACTGCGTGTGTACCCACACCGTCTCCTAGCTCAAAAACAATAATTGCGTGTGTACCCATACCGTCTCCTAGCGCAGTAACAATAACTGTGTGTATACCCATACCGTCTTCTAGTGCAGTAACAATAACTGTGTGTATACCCATACCGTCTCCTAGCGCAGTAACATTAACTGTTTGTGTACCTATGCTGTCTCCTAGTGCAGTAACAATAATTGCGTGTGCCCCTATACCATCCCCTAGCGCTGTAACAATAACTGTGTGTGTACCCATACCGTATCCTAGCGTAGTAACAATAACTGCATGTATACCCATACCGTCTCCTAGCGCAGTAACAATAACTGTGTGTGTACCTATACTGTCTCCTAGCGCAGTAACATTAACTGTGTGTACCTATACCGTCTCCTAGCGCAGTAACAATAACTACGTGTGTACCCATACCGTCTCCTAGCGCAGTAACAATAACTGCGTGTGTACCCATACCGTCTCCTAGCGCAGTAACAATAACTGCGTGTGTACTCATACCGT
The DNA here is from genome assembly GCA_947044405.1 of Leptodactylus fallax. Classification (NCBI taxonomy): domain Eukaryota; kingdom Metazoa; phylum Chordata; class Amphibia; order Anura; family Leptodactylidae; genus Leptodactylus; species Leptodactylus fallax. The sequence goes on along the minus strand of CAMRHE010000073.1, from coordinate 1,497,886 downwards.
CTCCTAGCGCAGTAACAATAACTGCATGTGTACCCATACCGTCTCCTAGAGCAGTAACAATAACTGTGTGTGTACCCATACCGTCTCCTAGCGCAGTAACAATAACTGCGTGTATACCCATACCGTCTACTAGCGCAGTAACAATAACTGCGTGTGTACCCATACCGTCTCCTAGCTCAAAAACAATAATTGCGTGTGTACCCATACCGTCTCCTAGCGCAGTAACAATAACTGCGTGTGTACCCATACCGTCTCCTAGCGCAGTAACAATAACTGCGTGTGTACCCATACCATCTCCTAGCGCAGTAACAATAACTGCGTGTGTACCCATACCGTCTCCTAGCACAGTAACATTAACTGTGTGTACCTATACCGTCTCCTAGCGCAGTAACAATAACTGCGTGTGTACCCATACCGTCTCCTAGCGCAGTAACTATAACTGCGTGTGTACCCATACCGTCTCCTATAGCAGTAACAATAACTGCGTGTGTACCCATACCGTCTCCTAGCGCAGTAACAATAACTGCGTGTATACCCATACCGTCTACTAGCACAGTAACAATAACTGCGTGTGTACCCACACCGTCTCCTAGCGCAGTTACAATAACTGTGTTTATACCTATACTGTCTCCTAGCGGAGTAACAATAACTGCGTGTATACCCATACCGTCTACTATCGCAGTAACAATAACTGCGTGTGTACCCATACCGTCTCCTAGAGCAGTAACAATAACTGCGTGTGTACCCATACCATCTCCTAGCGCAGTAACAATAACTGCGTGTGTACCCATACCGTCTCCTAGCGCAGTAACATTAACTGTGTGTACCTATACCGTCTCCTAGCGCAGTAACAATAACTGCGTGTGTACCCATACCGTCTCCTAGCGCAGTAACAATAACTGCGTGTGTACCCATACCGTCTCCTAGAGCAGTAACAATAACTGCATGTGTACCCATACCGTCTCCTAGCGCAGTAACAATAACTGCGTGTATACCCATACCGTCTACTAGCACAGTAACAATAACTGCGTGTGTACCCACACCGTCTCCTAGCTCAAAAACAATAATTGCGTGTGTACCCATACCGTCTCCTAGCGCAGTAACAATAACTGTGTGTATACCCATACCGTCTTCTAGTGCAGTAACAATAACTGTATGTATGCCCATACCGTCTCCTAGCGCAGTAACATTAACTGTTTGTGTACCTATGCTATCTCCTAGTGCAGTAACAATAATTGCGTGTGCACCTATACCATCACCTAGCGCGGTAACAATAACTGTGTGTGTACCCATACCGTCTCCTAGCGCAGTAACAATAACTGCGTGTGTACCCATACCATCTCCTAGCACAGTAACAATAACTGCATGTATACCCATACCGTCTCCTAGCGCAGTAACAATAACTGTGTTTATACCTATACTGTCTCCTAGCGCAGTAACATTAACTGTGTGTACCTATACCGTCTCCTAGCGCAGTAACAATAACTGCGTGTGTACCCATACCGTCTCCTAGCGCAGTAACAATAACTGCGTGTGTACCCATACCGTCTCCTAGCGCAGTAACAATAACTGCGTGTGTACCCATACCGTCTCCTAGCGCAGTAACAATAACTGCGTGTGTACCCATACCGTCTCCTAGCGCAGTAACAATAACTGCGTGTGTACCCATACCGTCTCCTAGCGCAGTAACAATAACTGCGTGTGTACCCATACCGTCTCCTAGCGCAGTAACAATAACTGTGTTTATACCTAAACTGTCTCCTAGCGCAGTAACAAAAACTGCGTGTGTACCCATACCGTCTCCTAGCGCAGTAACAATAACTGCGTGTGTACCCATACCGTCTCCTAGAGCAGTAACAATAACTGCGTGTGTACCCATACCGTCTCCTAGCGCAGTAACAATAACTGTGTGTATACCCATACCGTCTCCTAGCGCAGTAACATTAACTGTTTGTGTACCTATGCTGTCTCCTAGCGCAGTAACAATAATTGCGTGTGCACCAATACCATCACCTAGCGCAGTAACAATAACTGTGTGTGTACCCAAACCATCACCTAGTGCAGTAACAATAACTGTGTGTTTATCTATACCGTCTCCTAGCGCGGTAACAATAACTGTGTGTGTACCCATACCGTCTCCTAGCGCAGTAACAATAACTGCGTGTGTACCCATACCATCTCCTAGCGCAGTAACAATAACTGCGTGTATACCCATACCGTCTCCTAGCGCAGTAACAATAACTGTATTTATACCTATACTGTCTCCTAGCGCAGTAACATTAACTGTGTGTACCTATACCGTCTCCTAGCGCAGTAACAATAACTGCGTGTGTACCCATACCGTCTCCTAGCGCAGTAACAATAACTGCGTGTGTACCCATACCGTCTCCTAGCACAGTAACAATAACTGTGTGTATACCCATACCGTCTCCTAGCGCAGAAACAATAACTGCGTGTGTACCCATACCGTCTCCTAGCGCAGTAACAATAACTGCGTGTGTACCCATACCGTCTCCTAGCGCAGTAACAATAACTGCGTGTGTACCCATACCGTCTCCTAGCGCAGTAACAATAACTGTGTGTGTACCTATACCGTCTCCTAGCGCAGTAACAATAACTGCGTGTATACCCATACCGTCTACTATCACAGTAACAATAACTGCGTGTGTACCCATACCGTCTCCTAGAGCAGTAACAATAACTGCGTGTGTACCCATACCATCTCCTAGCGCAGTAACAATAACTGCGTGTGTACCCATACCGTCTCCTAGCGCAGTAACATTAACTGTGTGTGTGACCTATACCGTCTCCTAGCGCAGTAACAATAACTGCGTGTGTACCCATACCGTCTCCTAGCGCAGTAACAATAACTGCGTGTGTACCCATACCGTCTCCTAGAGCAGTAACAATAACTGCGTGTGTACCCATACCGTCTCCTAGCGCAGTAACAATAACTGTGTGTATACCCATACCGTCTCCTAGCGCAGTAACATTAACTGTTTGTGTACCTATGCTGTCTCCTAGCGCAGTAACAATAATTGCGTGTGCACCCATACCATCACCTAGCGCAGTAACAATAACTGCGTGTGTACCCATACCATCTCCTAGCGCAGTAACAATAACTGCGTGTATACCCATACCGTCTCCTAGCGCAGTAACAATAACTGTATTTATACCTATACTGTCTCCTAGCGCAGTAACATTAACTGTGTGTGTACCTATACCGTCTCCTAGCGCAGTAACAATAACTGCGTGTGTACCCATACCGTCTCCTAGCGCAGTAACAATAACTGCGTGTGTACCCATACCGTCTCCTAGCGCAGTAACAATAACTGTGTGTATACCCATACCGTCTACTAGCGCAGAAACAATAACTGCGTGTGTACCCATACCGTCTCCTAGCGCAGTAACAATAACTGCGTGTATACCCATACCGTCTCCTAGCGCAGTAACAATAACTGTGTTTATACCTATACTGTCTCCTAGCGCAGTAACAATAACTGCGTGTATACCCATACCGTCTACTATCGCAGTAACAATAACTGCGTGTGTACCCATACCGTCTCCTAGATCAGTAACAATAACTGCGTGTGAACCCATACCATCTCCTAGCGCAGTAACAATAACTGCGTGTGTACCCATACCGTCTCCTAGCGCAGTAACATTAACTGTGTGTACCTATACCGTCTCCTAGCGCAGTAACATTAACTGCGTGTGTACCCATACCGTCTCCTAGCGCAGTAACAATAACTGCGTGTGTACCCATACCGTCTCCTAAAGCAGTAACAATAACTGCGTGTGTACCCATACCATCTCCTAGCGCAGTAACAATAACTGCGTGTGTACCCATACCGTCTCCTAGAGCAGTAACAATAACTGCATGTGTACCCATACCGTCTCCTAGCGCAGTAACAATAACTGCGTGTATACCCATACCGTCTACTAGCACAGTAACAATAACTGCGTGTGTACCCACACCGTCTCCTAGCTCAAAAACAATAATTGCGTGTGTACCCATACCGTCTCCTAGCGCAGTAACAATAACTGTGTGTATACCCATACCGTCTTCTAGTGCAGTAACAATAACTGTGTGTATACCCATACCGTCTCCTAGCGCAGTAACATTAACTGTTTGTGTACCTATGCTGTCTCCTAGTGCAGTAACAATAATTGCGTGTGCACCTATACCATCACCTAGCGCTGTAACAATAACTGTGTGTGTACCCATACCGTATCCTAGCGTAGTAACAATAACTGCGTGTGTACCCATACCGTCTCCTAGCGCAGTAACAATAACTGTGTTTATACCTATACTGTCTCCTAGCGCAGTAACAATAACTGTGTGTACCTATACCGTCTCCTAGCGCAGTAACAATAACTACGTGTGTACCCATACCGTCTCCTAGCGCAGTAACAATAACTGCGTGTGTACCCATACCGTCTCCTAGCGCAGTAACAATAACTGCGTGTGTACCCATACCGTCTCCTAGCGCAGTAACAATAACTGCGTGTGTACCCATACCGTCTCCTAGAGCAGTAACAATAACTGCGTGTGTACCCATACCGTCTCCTAGCGCAGTAACAATAACTGCGTGTGTACCCATACCGTCTCCTAGCGCAGTAACAATAACTGCGTGTATACCCATACCGTCTACTAGCGCAGTAACAATAACTGCGTGTGTACCCATACCGTCTCCTAGCTCAAAAACAATAATTGCGTGTGTACCCATACCGTCTCCTAGCGCAGTAACAATAACTGCGTGTGTACCCATACCGTCTCCTAGCGCAGTAACAATAACTGCGTGTGTACCCATACCATCTCCTAGCGCAGTAACAATAACTGCGTGTGTACCCATACCGTCTCCTAGCACAGTAACATTAACTGTGTGTACCTATACCGTCTCCTAGCGCAGTAACAATAACTGCGTGTGTACCCATACCGTCTCCTAGCGCAGTAACTATAACTGCGTGTGTACCCATACCGTCTCCTATAGCAGTAACAATAACTGCGTGTGTACCCATACCGTCTCCTAGCGCAGTAACAATAACTGCGTGTATACCCATACCGTCTACTAGCACAGTAACAATAACTGCGTGTGTACCCACACCGTCTCCTAGCGCAGTTACAATAACTGTGTTTATACCTATACTGTCTCCTAGCGGAGTAACAATAACTGCGTGTATACCCATACCGTCTACTATCGCAGTAACAATAACTGCGTGTGTACCCATACCGTCTCCTAGAGCAGTAACAATAACTGCGTGTGTACCCATACCATCTCCTAGCGCAGTAACAATAACTGCGTGTGTACCCATACCGTCTCCTAGCGCAGTAACATTAACTGTGTGTACCTATACCGTCTCCTAGCGCAGTAACAATAACTGCGTGTGTACCCATACCGTCTCCTAGCGCAGTAACAATAACTGCGTGTGTACCCATACCGTCTCCTAGAGCAGTAACAATAACTGCATGTGTACCCATACCGTCTCCTAGCGCAGTAACAATAACTGCGTGTATACCCATACCGTCTACTAGCACAGTAACAATAACTGCGTGTGTACCCACACCGTCTCCTAGCTCAAAAACAATAATTGCGTGTGTACCCATACCGTCTCCTAGCGCAGTAACAATAACTGTGTGTATACCCATACCGTCTTCTAGTGCAGTAACAATAACTGTATGTATGCCCATACCGTCTCCTAGCGCAGTAACATTAACTGTTTGTGTACCTATGCTATCTCCTAGTGCAGTAACAATAATTGCGTGTGCACCTATACCATCACCTAGCGCGGTAACAATAACTGTGTGTGTACCCATACCGTCTCCTAGCGCAGTAACAATAACTGCGTGTGTACCCATACCATCTCCTAGCACAGTAACAATAACTGCATGTATACCCATACCGTCTCCTAGCGCAGTAACAATAACTGTGTTTATACCTATACTGTCTCCTAGCGCAGTAACATTAACTGTGTGTACCTATACCGTCTCCTAGCGCAGTAACAATAACTGCGTGTGTACCCATACCGTCTCCTAGCGCAGTAACAATAACTGCGTGTGTACCCATACCGTCTCCTAGCGCAGTAACAATAACTGTGTGTGTACCCATACCGTCTCCTAGCGCAGTAACAATAACTGCATGTGTACCCATACCGTCTCCTAGAGCAGTAACAATAACTGCGTGTGTACCCATACCGTCTCCTAGCGCAGTAACAATAACTGCGTGTATACCCATACCGTCTCCTAGCGCAGTAACAATAACTGTGTTTATACCTAAGCTGTCTCCTAGCGCAGTAACAAAAACTGCGTGTGTACCCATACCGGCTCTTAGCGCAGTAACAATAACTGCGTGTGTACCCATACCGTCTCCTAGCGCAGTAACAATAACTGCGTGTGTACCCATACCATCTCCTAGCGCAGTAACAATAACTGTGTGTATACCCATACCGTCTCCTAGCGCAGTAACAATAACTGCGTGTGTACCCATACCGTCTCCTAGCGCAGTAACAATAACTGCGTGTGTACCCATACCGTCTCCTAGCGCAGTAACAATAACTGTGTGTATACCCATACCGTCTTCTAGTGCAGTAACAATAACTGTGTGTATGCCCATACCGTCTCCTAGCGCAGTAACATTAACTGTTTGTGTACCTATGCTATCTCCTAGTGCAGTAACAATAATTGCGTGTGCACCTATACCATCACCTAGCGCGGTAACAATAACTGTGTGTGTACCCATACCGTCTCCTAGCGCAGTAACAATAACTGCGTGTGTACCCATACCATCTCCTAGCACAGTAACAATAACTGCGTGTATACCCATACCGTCTCCTAGCGCAGTAACAATAACTGTGTTTATACCTATACTGTCTCTTAGCGCAGTAACATTAACTGTGTGTACCTATACCGTCTCCTAGCGCAGTAACAATAACTGCGTGTGTACCCATACCGTCTCCTAGCGCAGTAACAATAACTGCGTGTGTACCCATACCGTCTCCTAGCGCAGTAACAATAACTGCGTGTGTACTCATACCGTCTCCTAGCGCAGTAACAATAACTGCATGTGTACCCATACCGTCTCCTAGCGCAGTAACAATAACTGCGTGTGTACCCATACCGTCTCCTAGCGCAGTAACAATAACTGCGTGTGTACCCATACCGTCTCCTAGCGCAGTAACAATAACTGCGTGTATACCCATACCATCTACTAGCGCAGTAACAATAACTGCGTGTGTACCCATACCGTCTCCTAGCGCAGTAACAATAACTGCGTGTATACCCATACCGTCTACTAGCGCAGTAACAATAACTGCGTGTGTACCCACACCGTCTCCTAGCGCAGTAACAATAACTGTGTTTATACCTATACTGTCTCCTAGCGGAGTAACAATAACTGCGTGTATACCCATACTGTCTACTATCGCAGTAACAATAACTGCGTGTGTACCCATACCGTCTCCTAGAGCAGTAACAATAACTGCGTGTGTACCCATACCATCTCCTAGCGCAGTAACAATAACTGCGTGTGTACCCATACCGTCTCCTAGCGCAGTAACATTAACTGTGTGTACCTATACCGTCTCCTAGCGCAGTAACAATAACTGCGTGTGTACCCATACCGTCTCCTAGCGCAGTAACAATAACTGCGTGTGTACCCATACCGTCTCCTAGAGCAGTAACAATAACTGCATGTGTACCCATACCGTCTCCTAGCGCAGTAACAATAACTGCGTGTATACCCATACCGTCTACTAGCACAGTAACAATAACTGCGTGTGTACCCACACCGTCTCCTAGCTCAAAAACAATAATTGCGTGTGTACCCATACCGTCTCCTAGCGCAGTAACAATAACTGTGTGTATACCCATACCGTCTTCTAGTGCAGTAACAATAACTGTGTGTATGCCCATACCGTCTCCTAGCGCAGTAACATTAACTGTTTGTGTACCTATGCTATCTCCTAGTGCAGTAACAATAATTGCGTGTGCACCTATACCATCACCTAGCGCGGTAACAATAACTGTGTGTGTACCCATACCGTCTCCTAGCGCAGTAACAATAACTGCGTGTGTACCCATACCATCTCCTAGCACAGTAACAATAACTGCATGTATACCCATACCGTCTCCTAGCGCAGTAACAATAACTGTGTTTATACCTATACTGTCTCCTAGCGCAGTAACATTAACTGTGTGTACCTATACCGTCTCCTAGCGCAGTAACAATAACTGCGTGTGTACCCATACCGTCTCCTAGCGCAGTAACAATAACTGCGTGTGTACCCATACCGTCTCCTAGCGCAGTAACAATAACTGCGTGTGTACCCATACCGTCTCCTAGCGCAGTAACAATAACTGCGTGTGTACCCATACCTTCTCCTAGAGCAGTAACAATAACTGCGTGTGTACCCATACCGTCTCCTAGCGCAGTAACAATAACTGCGTGTATACCCATACCGTCTCCTAGCGCAGTAACAATAACTGTGTTTATACCTATACTGTCTCCTAGCGCAGTAACAAAAACTGCGTGTGTACCCATACCGGCTCCTAGCGCAGTAACAATAACTGCGTGTGTACCCATACCGTCTCCTAGCGCAGTAACAATAACTGCGTGTGTACCCATACCATCTCCTAGCGCAGTAACAATAACTGTGTGTATACCCATACCGTCTACTAGCGCAGAAACAATAACTGCGTGTGTACCCATACCGTCTCCTAGCGCAGTAACAATAACTGCGTGTATACCCATACCGTCTCCTAGCGCAGTAACAATAACTGTGTGTGTACCCATACCGTCTCCTAGCGCAGTAACAATAACTGTGTGTATGCCCATACCGTCTCCTAGCGCAGTAACATTAACTGTTTGTGTACCTATGCTATCTCCTAGCGCAGTAACAATAATTGCGTGTGCACCTATACCATCACCTAGCGCGGTAACAATAACTGTGTGTGTACCCATACCGTCTCCTAGCGCAGTAACAATAACTGCGTGTGTACCCATACCGTCTCCTAGCGCAGTAACAATAACTGCGTGTGTACCCATACCGTCTCCTAGCGCAGTAACAATAACTGTGTTTATACCTATACTGTCTCCTAGCGCAGTAACATTAACTGTGTGTACCTATACCGTCTCCTAGCGCAGTAACAATAACTGCGTGTGTACCCATACCGTCTCCTAGCGCAGTAACAATAACTGCGTGTGTACCCATACCGTCTCCTAGCGCAGTAACAATAACTGCGTGTGTACCCATACCGTCTCCTAGAGCAGTAACAATAACTGCGTGTGTACCCATACCGTCTCCTAGCGCAATAACAATAACTGCGTGTGTACCCATACCGTCTCCTAGCGCAGTAACAATAACTGCGTGTGTACCCATACCGTCTCCTAGTGCAGTAACAATAACTGCGTGTGTACCCATACCATCTCCTAGCGCAGTAACAATAACTGCGTGTGTACCCATACCGTCTCCTAGCGCAGTAACATTAACTGTGTGTACCTATACCGTCTCCTAGCGCAGTAACAATAACTGCGTGTGTACCCATACCGTCTCCTAGCGCAGTAACTATAACTGCGTGTGTCCCATACCGTCTCAATAGCAATAACAATAACTGCGTGTGTACCCATACCGTCTCCTAGCGCAGTAACAATAACTGCGTGTGTACCCATACCGTCTACTAGCGCAGTAACAATAACTGTGTGTGTACCCACACCGTCTCCTAGCGCAGTTACAATAACTGTGTTTATACCTATACTGTCTCCTAGCGGAGTAACAATAACTGCGTGTATACCCATACCGTCTACTATCGCAGTAACAATAACTGCGTGTGTACCCATACCGTCTCCTAGAGCAGTAACAATAACTGCGTGTGTACCCATACCATCTCCTAGCGCAGTAACAATAACTGCGTGTGTACCCATACCGTCTCCTAGCGCAGTAACATTAACTGTGTGTACCTATACCGTCTCCTAGCGCAGTAACAATAACTGCGTGTGTACCCATACCGTCTCCTAGCGCAGTAACAATAACTGCGTGTGTACCCATACCGTCTCCTAGAGCAGTAACAATAACTGCATGTGTACCCATACCGTCTCCTAGCGCAGTAACAATAACTGCGTGTATACCCATACCGTCTACTAGCACAGTAACAATAACTGCGTGTGTACCCACACCGTCTCCTAGCTCAAAAACAATAACTGCGTGTGTACCCATACCGTCTCCTAGCGCAGTAACAATAACTGTGTGTATACCCATACCGTCTTCTAGTGCAGTAACAATAACTGTGTGTATACCCATACCGTCTCCTAGCGCAGTAACATTAACTGTTTGTGTACCTATGCTGTCTCCTAGTGCAGTAACAATAATTGCGTGTGCACCTATACCATCACCTAGCGCGGTAACAATAACTGTGTGTGTACCCATACCGTCTCCTAGCGTAGTAACAATAACTGCGTGTGTACCCATACCATCTCCTAGCACAGTAACAATAACTGCATGTATACCCATACCGTCTCCTAGCGCAGTAACAATAACTGTGTTTATACCTATACTGTCTCCTAGCGCAGTAACATTAACTGTGTGTACCTATACCGTCTCCTAGCGCAGTAACAATAACAGCGTGTGTACCCATACCGTCTCCTAGCGCAGTAACAATAACTGCGTGTGTACCCATACCGTCTCCTAGCGCAGTAACATTAACTGTTTGTGTACCTATGCTATCTCCTAGTGCAGTAACAATAATTGCGTGTGCACCTATACCATCACCTAGCGCGGTAACAATAACTGTGTGTGTACCCATACCGTCTCCTAGCGCAGTAACAATAACTGCGTGTGTACCCATACCATCTCCTAGCACAGTAACAATAACTGCATGTATACCCATACCGTCTCCTAGCGCAGTAACAATAACTGTGTTTATACCTATACTGTCTCTTAGCGCAGTAACATTAACTGTGTGTACCTATACCGTCTCCTAGCGCAGTAACAATAACTGCGTGTGTACCCATACCGTCTCCTAGCGCAGTAACAATAACTGCGTGTGTACCCATACTGTCTCCTAGCGCAGTAACAATAACTGCGTGTGTACTCATACCGTCTCCTAGCGCAGTAACAATAACTGCATGTGTACCCATACCGTCTCCTAGAGCAGTAACAATAACTGCGTGTGTACCCATACCGTCTCCTAGCTCAAAAACAATAATTGCGTGTGTACCCATACCGTCTCCTAGCGCAGTAACAATAACTGCGTGTGTACCCATACCGTCTCCTAGCGCAGTAACAATAACTGCGTGTGTACCCATACCATCTCCTAGCGCAGTAACAATAACTGCGTGTGTACCCATACCGTCTCCTAGCACAGTAACATTAACTGTGTGTACCTATACCGTCTCCTAGCGCAGTAACAATAACTGCGTGTGTACCCATACCGTCTCCTAGCGCAGTAACTATAACTGCGTGTGTACCCATTCCGTCTCCTATAGCAGTAACAATAACTGCGTGTGTACCCATACCGTCTCCTAGCGCAGTAACAATAACTGCGTGTATACCCATACCGTCTCCTAGCACAGTAACAATAACTGTGTGTGTACCCACACCGTCTCCTAGCGCAGTTACAATAACTGTGTTTATACCTATACTGTCTCCTAGCGGAGTAACAATAACTGCGTGTATACCCATACCGTCTACTATCGCAGTAACAATAACTGCGTGTGTACCCATACCGTCTCCTAGAGCAGTAACAATAACTGCGTGTGTACCCATACCATCTCCTAGCGCAGTAACAATAACTGCGTGTGTACCCATACCGTCTCCTAGCGCAGTAACATTAACTGTGTGTACCTATACCGTTTCCTAGCGCAGTAACAATAACTGCGTGTGTACCCATACCGTCTCCTAGCGCAGTAACAATAACTGCGTGTGTACCCATACCGTCTCCTAGAGCAGTAACAATAACTGCATGTGTACCCATACCGTCTCCTAGCGCAGTAACAATAACTGCGTGTATACCCATACCGTCTACTAGCACAGTAACAATAACTGCGTGTGTACCCACACCGTCTCCTAGCTCAAAAACAATAATTGCGTGTGTACCCATACCGTCTCCTAGCGCAGTAACAATAACTGTGTGTGTACCCATACCGTCTTCTAGTGCAGTAACAATAACTGTGTGTATACCCATACCGTCTCCTAGCGCAGTAACATTAACTGTTTGTGTACCTATGCTGTTTCCTAGTGCAGTAACAATAATTGCGTGTGCACCTATACCATCACCTAGCGCGGTAACAATAACCGTGTGTGTGTACCCATACCGTCTCCTAGCGCAGTAACAATAACTGCGTGTGTACCCATACCATCTCCTAGCACAGTAACAATAACTGCATGTATACCCATACCGTCTCCTAGAGCAGTAACAATAACTGTGTTTATACCTATACTGTCTCCTAGCGCAGTAACATTAACTGTGTGTACCTATACCGTCTCCTAGCGCAATAACAATAACTGCGTGTGTACCCATACCGTCTCCTAGCGCAGTAACAATAACTGCGTGTGTACCCATACCGTCTCCTAGCGCAGTAACAATAACTGCATGTGTACCCATACCGTCTCCTAGAGCAGTAACAATAACTGCGTGTGTACCCATACCGTCTCCTAGCGCAGTAACAATAACTGTGTGTATACCCATACCGTCTACTAGCGCAGTAACAATAACTGCGTGTGTACCCATACCGTCTCCTAGCGCAGAAACAATAATTGCGTGTGTACCCGTACCGTCTCCTAGCGCAGTAACAATAACTGCGTGTGTACCCATACCGTCTCCTAGCACAGTAACATTAACTGTGTGTACCTATACCGTCTCCTAGCGCAGTAACAATAACTGCGTGTGTACCCATACCGTCTCCTAGCGCAGTAACAATAACTGCGTGTGTACCCATACCGTCTCCTAGCGCAGTAACAATAACTGCGTGTGTACCCATACCGTCTCCTAGCGCAGTAACAATAACTGCGTGTGTACCCATACCGTCTCCTAGTGCAGTAACTATAACTGCGTGTGTACCCATACCGTCTCCTATAGCAGTAACAATAACTGCGTGTGTACCCATACCGTCTCCTAGCGCAGTAACAATAACTGCGTGTATACCCATACCGTCTACTAGCACAGTAACAATAACTGCGTGTGTACCCACACCGTCTCCTAGCGCAGTTACATTAACTGTGTTTATACCTATACTGTCTCCTAGCGGAGTAACAATAACTGCGTGTATACCCATACCGTCTACTAGCGCAGTAACAATAACTGCGTGTGTACCCATACCGTCTCCTAGAGCAGTAACAATAACTGCGTGTGTACCCATACCATCTCCTAGCGCAGTAACAATAACTGCGTGTGTACCCATACCGTCTCCTAGCGCAGTAACAATAACTGCGTGTGTACCCATACCGTCTCCTAGAGCAGTAACAATAACTGCATGTGTACCCATACCGTCTCCTAGTGCAGTAACAATAACTGCGTGTATACCCATACCGTCTACTAGCACAGTAACAATAACTGCGTGTGTACCCACACCGTCTCCTAGCTCAAAAACAATAATTGCGTGTGTACCCATACCGTCTCCTAGAGCAGTAACAATAACTGTGTGTATACCCATACCGTCTTCTAGTGCAGTAACAATAACTGTGTGTATGCCCATACCGTCTCCTAGCGCAGTAACATTAACTGTTTGTGTACCTATGCTATCTCCTAGTGCAGTAACAATAATTGCGTGTGCACCTATACCATCACCTAGTGCGGTAACAATAACTGTGTGTGTACCCATACCGTCTCCTAGCGCAGTAACAATAACTGCGTGTATACCCATACCATCTCCTAGCACAGTAACAATAACTGCATGTATACCCATACCGTCTCCTAGCGCAGTAACAATAACTGTGTTTATACCTATACTGTCTCCTAGCGCAGTAACATTAACTGTGTGTACCTATACCGTCTCCTAGCGCAGTAACAATAACTGCGTGTGTACCCATACCGTCTCATAGGGCAGTAACAATAACTACGTGTGTACCCATACCGTCTCCTAGCGCAGTAACAATAACTGCGTGTGTACTCATACCGTCTCCTAGCGCAGTAACAATAACTGCATGTGTACCCATACCATCTCCTAGAGCAGTAACAATAACTGCGTGTGTACCCATACCGTCTCCTAGCGCAGTAACAATAACTGTGTGTATACCCATACCGTCTACTAGCGCAGTAACAATAACTGCATGTGTACCCATACCGTCTCCTAGCTCAAAAACAATAATTGCGTGTGTACCCATACCGTCTCCTAGCGCAGTAACAATAACTGCGTGTGTACCCATACCGTCTCCTAGCACAGTAACATTAACTGTGTGTACCTATACCGTCTCCTAGCGCAGTAACAATAACTGCGTGTGTACCCATACCGTCTCCTAGCGCAGTAACTATAACTGCGTGTGTACCCATACCGTCTCCTAGCGCAGTAACTATAACTGCGTGTGTACCCATACCGTCTCCTAGCGCAGTAACAATAACTGCGTGTGTACCCATACCGTCTCCTAGCGCAGTAACTATAACTGCGTGTGTACCCATACCGTCTCCTATAGCAGTAACAATAACTGCGTGTGTACCCATACCGTCTCCTAGCGCAGTAACAATAACTGCGTGTATACCCATACCGTCTACTAGCACAGTAACAATAACTGCGTGTGTACCCACACCGTCTCCTAGCGCAGTTACATTAACTGTGTTTATACCTATACTGTCTCCTAGCGGAGTAACAATAACTGCGTGTATACCCATACCGTCTACTATCGCAGTAACAATAACTGCGTGTGTACCCATACCGTCTCCTAGAGCAGTAACAATAACTGCGTGTGTACCCATACCATCTCCTAGCGCAGTAACAATAACTGCGTGTGTACCCATACCGTCTCCTAGCGCAGTAACAATAACTGCGTGTGTACCCATACCGTCTCCTAGAGCAGTAACAATAACTGCATGTGTACCCATACCGTCTCCTAGTGCAGTAACAATAACTGCGTGTATACCCATACCGTCTACTAGCACAGTAACAATAACTGCGTGTGTACCCACACCGTCTCCTAGCTCAAAAACAATAATTGCGTGTGTACCCATACCGTCTCCTAGCGCAGTAACAATAACTGTGTGTATACCCATACCGTCTTCTAGTGCAGTAACAATAACTGTGTGTATGCCCATACCGTCTCCTAGCGCAGTAACATTAACTGTTTGTGTACCTATGCTATCTCCTAGTGCAGTAACAATAATTGCGTGTGCACCTATACCATCACCTAGTGCGGTAACAATAACTGTGTGTGTACCCATACCGTCTCCTAGCGCAGTAACAATAACTGCGTGTATACCCATACCATCTCCTAGCACAGTAACAATAACTGCATGTATACCCATACCGTCTCCTAGCGCAGTAACAATAACTGTGTTTATACCTATACTGTCTCCTAGCGCAGTAACATTAACTGTGTGTACCTATACCGTCTCCTAGCGCAGTAACAATAACTGCGTGTGTACCCATACCGTCTCCTATGGCAGTAACAATAACTACGTGTGTACCCATACCGTCTCCTAGCGCAGTAACAATAACTGCGTGTGTACTCATACCGTCTCCTAGCGCAGTAACAATAACTGCATGTGTACCCATACCGTCTCCTAGAGCAGTAACAATAACTGCGTGTGTACCCATACCGTCTCCTAGCGCAGTAACAATAACTGCGTGTATACCCATACCGTCTCCTAGCGCAGTAACAATAACTGTGTTTATACCTAAACTGTCTCCTAGCGCAGTAACAAAAACTGCGTGTGTACCCAAACCGGCTCTTAGAGCAGTAACAATAACTGTGTGTGTACCCATACCGTCTCCTAGCGCAGTAACAATAACTGCGTGTGTACCCATACCATCTCCTAGCGCAGTAACAATAACTGTGTGTATACCCATACCGTCTACTAGCGCAGAAACAATAACTGCGTGTGTACCCATACCGTCTCCTAGCGCAGTAACAATAACTGCGTGTATACCCATACCGTCTCCTAGCGCAGTAACAATAACTGTGTGTATACCCATACCGTCTTCTAGTGCAGTAACAATAACTGTGTGTATGCCCATACCGTCTCCTAGCGCAGTAACATTAACTGTTTGTGTACCTATGCTATCTCCTAGTGCAGTAACAATAATTGCGTGTGCACCTATACCATCACCTAGCGCGGTAACAATAACTGTGTGTGTACCCATACCGTCTCCTAGCGCAGTAACAATAACTGCGTGTGTACCCATACCATCACCTAGCACAGTAACAATAACTGCATGTATACCCATACCGTCTCCTAGCGCAGTAAAAATAACTGTGTTTATACCTATACTGTCTCCTAGCGCAGTAACATTAACTGTGTGTACCTATACCGTCTCCTAGCGCAGTAACAATAACTGCGTGTGTACCCATACCGTCTCATAGCGCAGTAACAATAACTGCGTGTGTACCCATACCGTCTCCTAGCGCAGTAACAATAACTGCGTGTGTACTCATACCGTCTCCTAGCGCAGTAACAATAACTGCATGTGTACCCATACCGTCTCCTAGAGCAGTAACAATAACTGCGTGTGTACCCATACCGTCTCCTAGCGCAGTAACAATAACTGCGTGTATACCCATACCGTCTCCTAGCGCAGTAACAATAACTGTGTTTATACCTAAACTGTCTCCTAGCGCAGTAACAAAAACTGCGTGTGTACCCATACCGTCTCCTAGCGCAGTAACAATAACTGCGTGTGTACCCATACCGTCTCATAGCGCAGTAACAATAACTGCGTGTGTACCCATACCGTCTCCTAGCGCAGTAACAATAACTGCGTGTGTACCCATACCGTCTCCTAGCGCAGTAACAATAACTGCATGTGTACCCATACCGTCTCCTAGAGCAGTAACAATAACTGCGTGTGTACCCATACCGTCTCCTAGCGCAGTAACAATAACTGTGTTTATACCTAAACTGTCTCCTAGCGCAGTGACAAAAACTGCGTGTGTACCCATACCGGCTCTTAGAGCAGTAACAAAAACTGCGTGTGTACCCATACCGGCTCTTAGAGCAGTAACAATAACTGCGTGTGTACCCATACCGTCTCCTAGCGCAGTAACAATAACTGCGTGTGTCCCACCCCTCTCCTGCGCGTCATCTGTGTGTATACCCATACCGTCTACTAGCGCAGAAACAATAACTGCGTGTGTACCCATACCGTCTCCTAGCGCAGTAACAATAACTGCGTGTATACCCATACCGTCTATTAGCGCAGTAACAATAACTGTGTTTATACCTAAACTGTGTCCTAGCGCAGTAACATTAACTGTGTGTACCTATACCGTCTCCTAGCGCAGTAACAATAACTGCGTGTGTACCCATACCGTCTCTTAGCGTAGTAACAATAACTGCGTGTGTACCCATACCGTCTCCTAGCACAGTAACAATAACTGCGTGTGTACCCATACCATCTCCTAGCGCAGTAACAATAACTGTGTGTGTACCCATACCGTCTCGTAGCACAGTAACATTAACTGTGTGTACCTATACCGTCTCCTAGCGCAGTAACAATAACTGCGTGTGTACCCATACCGTCTCCTAGCGCAGTAACTATAACTGCGTGTGTACCCATACCGTCTCCTATAGCAGTAACAATAACTGCGTGTGTACCCATACCGTCTCCTAGCGCAGTAACAATAACTGCGTGTGTACCCATACCGTCTCCTAGCACAGTAACAATAACTGCGTGTGTACCCACACCGTCTCCTAGCGCAGTTACAATAACTGTGTTTATACCTATACTGTCTCCTAGCGGAGTAACAATAACTGCGTGTATACCCATACCGTCTACTATCGCAGTAACAATAACTGCGTGTGTACCCATACCGTCTCCTAGAGCAGTAACAATAACTGCGTGTGTACCCACACCGTCTCCTAGCTCAAAAACAATAATTGCGTGGGTACCCATACCGTCTCCTAGCGCAGTAACAATAACTGTGTGTATACCCATACCGTCTTCTAGTGCAGTAACAATAACTGTGTGTATGCCCATACCGTCTCCTAGCGCAGTAACATTAACTGTTTGTGTACCTATGCTATCTCCTAGTGCAGTAACAATAATTGCGTGTGCACCTATACCATCACCTAGCGCGGTAACAATAACTGTGTGTGTACCCATACCGTCTCTTAGCGCAGTAACAATAACTGCGTGTGTACCCATACCATCTCCTAGCACAGTAACAATAACTGCATGTATACCCATACCGTCTCCTAGCGCAGTAACAATAACTGTGTTTATACCTATACTGTCTCCTAGCGCAGTAACATTAACTGTGTGTACCTATACCGTCTCCTAGCGCAGTAACAATAACTGCGTGTGTACCCACACCGTCTCATAACGCAGTAACAATAACTGCGTGTGTACCCATACCGTCTCCTAGCGCAGTAACAATAACTGCATGTGTACCCATACCGTCTCCTAGAGCAGTAACAATAACTGCGTGTGTACCCATACCGTCTCCTAGCGCAGTAACAATAACTGCGTGTATACCCATACCGTCTCCTAGCGTAGTAACAATAACTGTGTTTATACCTAAACTGTCTCCTAGCGCAGTAACAAAAACTGCGTGTGTACCCATACCGGCTCTTAGAGCAGTAACAATAACTGCGTGTGTACCCATACCGTCTCCTAGCGCAGTAACAATAACTGCGTGTGTACCCATACCATCTCCTAGCGCAGTAACAATAACTGTGTGTATACCCATACCGTCTACTAGCGCAGAAACAAGAACTGCGTGTGTACCCATACCGTCTCCTAGCGCAGTAACAATAACTGCGTGTGTACCCATACCGTCTCCTAGCGCAGTAACAATAACTGTGTGTATACCCATACCGTCTTCTAGTGCAGTAACAATAACTGTGTGTATGCCCATACCGTCTCCTAGCGCAGTAACATTAACTGTTTGTGTACCTATGCTATCTCCTAGTGCAGTAACAATAATTGCGTGTGCACCTATACCATCACCTAGCGCGGTAACAATAACTGTGTGTACCCATACCGTCTCCTAGCGCAGTAACAATAACTGCGTGTGTACCCATACCATCTCCTAGCACAGTAACAATAACTGCATGTATACCCATACCGTCTCCTAGCGCAGTAACAATAACTGTGTTTATACCTATACTGTCTCCTAGCGCAGTAACATTAACTGTGTGTACCTATACCGTCTCCTAGCGCAGTAACAATAACTGCGTGTGTACCCATACCGTCTCCTAGCGCAGTAACAATAACTGCGTGTGTACTCATACCGTCTCCTAGCGCAGTAACAATAACTGCATGTGTACCCATACCGTCTCCTAGAGCAGTAACAATAACTGCGTGTGTACCCATACCGTCTCCTAGCGCAGTAACAATAACTGCGTGTGTACCCATACCGTCTCCTAGCGCAGTAACAATAACTGCGTGTATACCCATACCGTCTACTAGCGCAGTAACAATAACTGCGTGTGTACCCATACCGTCTCCTAGCTCAAAAACAATAATTGCGTGTGTACCCATACTGTCTACTAGCGCAGTAACAATAACTGTGTGTGTACCCATACCGTCTCCTAGCGCAGTAACAATAACTGCGTGTGTACCCATACTGTCTCCTAGAGCAGTAACCATAACTGCGTGTATACCCATACCGTCTTCTAGTGCAGTAACAATAACTGCGTGTATACCCATACCGTCTACTAGCGCAGTAACAATAACTGCGTGTGTACCCATACCGTCTCCTAGCTCAAAAACAATAATTGCGTGTGTACCCATACCGTCTCCTAGCGCAGTAACAATAACTGTGTGTATACCCATACCGTCTTCTAGTGCAGTAACAATAACTGTGTGTTTATCTATACCGTCTCCTAGCGCGGTAACAATAACTGTGTGTGTACCCATACCGTCTCCTAGCGCAGTAACAATAACTGTATGTATACCCATACCGTCTTCTAGTGCAGTAACAATAACTGTGTGTATACCCATACCGTCTCCTAGCGCAGTAACATTAACTGTTTGTGTACCTATGCTGTCTCCTAGCACAGTAACAATAATTGCGTGTGCACCTATACCATCACCTAGTGCAGTAACAATAACTGTGTGTTTATCTATACCGTCCCCAGCGCGGTAACAATAACTGTGTGTGTACCCATACCGTCTCCTAGCGCAGTAACAATAACTGCGTGTGTACCCATACCATCTCCTAGCGCAGTAACAATAACTGCGTGTATACCCATACCGTCTCCTAGCGCAGTAACAATAACTGTGTTTATACCTATACTGTCTCCTAGCGCAGTAATATTAACTGTGTGTACCTATACCGTCTCCTAGCGCAGTAACAATAACTGCGTGTGTACCCATACCGTCTCCTAGCGCAGTAACAATAACTGCGTGTGTACCCATACCATCTCCTAGCGCAGTAACAATAACTGTGTGTGTACCCATACTGTCTGCTAGCGCAGTAACAATAACTGTGTGTATACCCATACCGTCTACTAGCGCAGAAACAATAACTGCGTGTGTACCCATACCGTCTCCTAGCGCAGTAACAATAACTGCGTGTATACCCATACCGTCTCCTAGCGCAGTAACAATAACTGTGTTCATACCTATACTGTCTCCTTGCGCAGTAACATTAACTGTGTGTACCTATACCGTCTCCTAGGGCAGTAACAATAACTGCGTGTGTACCCATACTGTCTCCTAGCGTAGTAGCAATAACTGCGTGTGTACCCATACCGTCTCCTAGCATAGTAACAATAACTGTGTGTATACCCATACCGTCTACTAGCGCAGAAACAATAACTGCGTGTGTACCCATACCGTCTCCTAGCATAGTAACAATAACTGTGTGTATACCCATACCGTCTACTAGCGCAGAAACAATAACTGCATGTGTACCCATACCGTCTCCTAGCGCAGTAACAATAACTGTGTTTATACCTATACTGTCTCCTTGCGCAGTAACATTAACTGTGTGTACCTATACCGTCTCCTAGGGCAGTAACAATAACTGCGTGTGTACCCATACTGTCTCCTAGCGTAGTAGCAATAACTGTGTGTGTACCCATACCGTCTCCTAGCATAGTAACAATAACTGTGTGTATACCCATACCGTCTACTAGCGCAGAAACAATAACTGCGTGTGTACCCATACCGTCTCCTAGCATAGTAACAATAACTGTGTGTATACCCATACCGTCTACTAGCGCAGAAACAATAACTGCGTGTGTACCCATACCGTCTCCTAGCGCAGTAACAATAACTGCGTGTATACCCATACCGTCTCCTAGCGCAGTAACAATAACTGTGTTTATACCTATACTGTCTCCTTGCGCAGTAACATTAACTGTGTGTACCTATACCGTCTCCTAGGGCAGTAGCAATAACTGCGTGTGTACCCATACCATCTCCTAGCAAAGTAACAATAACTGCGTGTGTACCCATACCTTCTCCTAGCACAGTAACAATAACTGCGTGTGTACCCATACCGTCTCCTAGTGCAGACTTTGACTCACATGGTGGATGAGTATCTGTCGACACATCCCCTGGTACTGAGCGATGGGTCCTCCCCGTTCAATTTCTGGGTTGGTAAATTGGCCAGAGCTTGCTCTCTATGCCTTGGAGGTGCTGGCCTGCCCTGCGTCAAGTGTCCTATTAGAACGTGTGTTCAGCACCGCAGGGGGTATCATCACCAACAAGAGGATCCGCCTATCCACAGTCAACGTGGGCATACTTATGTTCATTAAGATTAACCAGGGATGGATTCCACAGGACTTGGCTGTGCCAGCACCTGAGTGGTTAATGTGTTGGCTACCCCCTCCTCCGCCGCCTCTTCCACTTACACCGCTACATCCACCATGTTATTCATGAGATTCTTCGTGAGCACGCCTCCTGGACCTCTACCACCTGTTTCAAAACTATTATTTTATTTTATTTTTTTCTTTATTTTATGTTATTTTAAAGGGAATCTGTCAGGGCAATTTGGGACACTAAACCACACGTCCATATGGACCTGGGGTTTAGTGTCCCAAATCACCCTGTTATAATGCAATCCATGGCCGCATTAAAAATAAAAAAGCTGTATACTCATCCGGCCGCTGTACTCCCCGCACCTGCGCAGTTCTTCAATGAATCCAGAGGAGAACACCTTGGCTTCAGTGCGCATGTCCCGCAATTACGTAGTGAAGCTAGAGTGTCCATCTTTGGCTTCACTGAAGAACAGCGCAGGCGCCGGGAGGCGTGCTCACGAAGAATCTCATGAATAAGCCGGACTGTTCTTGCCAAACAGCGTACATCGGACCCTTCTCTAGGTAAGCATAAAGGTTTTTTTTATTTTTAATGCGCCTGCGGATTGCATTACAACAGGGCGATCTGGAACACTAATCCCCAGGTCTATAAGGACCTGTGGGTGGTTTAGTTTCCCAGATTGACCTGACAGATTCCCTTTAAGTACTTTCCCTACCCCATTTTTTGCAGGACACCCGCCTTGTTATTATCATTTTGCAGCCCTCTACCCCTTACTATCCTCATTTTACAATCATTTTTCAGTCACCAAGTTCAGGTTCCCATTGATTTCAATGGGGTTTGGGTTCGGGTAGCCGAACCGAACTTTTGGGCAAAATTTGGCCGAACTCGTCAAACCCGAACTTCGATGGGTTCGCTCAACATTACTTACAGGTTTTGCAAGGAATGCTGAGGAAATTGGCCAATGAGGAGCCTCTGTCTTATGAACACAAAGACAAGTACTTGGCTTATGCTGTAGGTGATAAAGTCTCAGTGTAGCTCCAGTCTTAAGCGCAATTTGACATGACAGTAAGCCTATTATTTATATTGCTACATTGGTCAGGGAATCTAATTCCTATGCAGGGACTTTATTAGAAAGTGATGTTACTTTTATTTTATAAAAATATTCTAATATACAATACCCCATTTAACTGTAATGTTGTCATGAATTCCATCCATGTATATGCTTTGATGTCAAAACAAAGGCTGTGGTGCAACATTAACAAGTATATCGGAAAAGAATAGTTATCACTTCATGATTTTAGCTCTTTGTTGCACATACATAATGGTTTTCCTGTTCCTAGAAGTCAAGAGATTTCCTGAAGATGTTTTCGAAAACTAATCAGTAGCTGCTAACAAAGGTTACAAGTAATTAAGAATCAGGGAAGTGAAAGCCGGGCTTTACTACTTTATGGATTATTTTTCCTTACTATTCTTGAGTAGGGTGGTACAGTAAGTCATCCATGATGAGTTCCAGGTCAGTACAGTTGTGTTTTTCCTTACCTTTCCACAGACAGAACGGCCTACCTGAGAAACGACAGTTTCCACCCCAAGCACACAAGACAGTCTATTATCTACAGCCAGGCTATACGATACAATCGTATTTGCTCCAACAAAGCAGACCTGGACAAGCACCTCCTGGATCTGAGGACGAAATTTCTCCGATTGGGATACAAACCAAAAGTGACGGACAACCAACTAAACAAAGCGGCAGCCATTAACAGAGACAGTCTGCTCACATATAGAGAGGCCCAGAAAGATGCCCGAGTGCCCCTAGTTGTCACCTACAACCCACAGCTGGAAATCCTACGAAGGATTGCCAAGGAACTCCAACCGGTGCTACATAGGGACAACAGACTCAAGGACATATTTCCAGTCCCCCCTCTCCTTTCCTATCGACAACCACCAAACCTGAGGCGTATTATTGTCCAGAGTGCCCTGAAGACCCCAACTGAAAATGGCACCTCACCTTGCCTGCAAAACAGGTGTATGACGTGCACGCACATCCACACCGCTGACAGTGTACCTGTCCCACAGTCACAACAGGTGCACAGAATTAGGAGGACATTTTCCTGCAGGTCTTCCAATGTGTTGTATCTCATAATGTGTGTGCAATGTCCCACCACAGGCCTCTATGTGGGGGAAACAGGGCAGAGACTTAGTCAACGAATGAACTCACATAGATCCAATATTAATAACAGCAGAACCGATCTCCCAGTGGCCGCACATTTCTCCAGAGAAGACCACTCTATTGAAGATTTGCGGGTTGTGGTTTTAATGGGACAGTTTAAGACGCAAGAGAAGAGGAAATGGGAGTACAAGTTTATGCAAAAATTTAAAACTCTGCAATTTGGACTTAATATTCATGCCAGCTTCATGTCACACTATGTATGAACTGTGAGGGTCACAAATCACCTCCTGATAGCAAACAGATAACAGATCCCTCTGTCATGCACCACAACTTTCCAGACTGTTTTTTGACCGGTTGTAAATAACTTCTCTACTTAGATTGCATTTTGTTTTGGTTTCTTTAAGGACTCTAAAATCCTTTGAAGATCATGTGTATAGGGTATAAAAATCTGTGAATTTTCAGTTCTTGTATAAACACCATGTCTGATGAAGGGAGCTTGTACTCCTGAAAGCTTACTTATCAAATATATTCAGTTAGCCTCTAAAAGGTATCGCCTGATTTCTTCACTCTTCCTGAACAGATAATAGACACTTCATTCCAGACGTCCATTGAGAGCTTTGTGCCCTGTGCATGTTCAGGAATTGGAATACATTTTTAAAACTGCAAATTACTGTTTGCTCTGGACTTCTCTTGATCCGTGAATGGCTTCCACGCTGAACCCTTCTGTTAGGGTCCTTTCACACACAGGAATTTGACGCTGAATTTGTCAAGCAGAAAATTTCTGCTTCAGGAAAGTAGATTTTTTTTTCTGCTCGACAAAAACTGACTGACAGTGAATTTGAGGTGAAATTTGGAGAAGAGTGCCACTGTATTTTTCCTTTATTGGGTAGGGCCAAATTCCGTTTCGACAGAAAAGGTGTATTTTCCACCTTCCATTCATTTCAATGTTAGCTCTCAGGCGGAATCCATCTGAAGAACAATCAGGACACTTATTTTTCGCGCTAGTTTGCTACATGTTAGTGATTGTGTGTGAACAGATAAATCACTAAAGCCCCCTCCGCTCAGAACGCATGTACATGCACACACTCTATTGTAAAATGTGTTCTATCCTATGTTTTAGCAAAGGAAGAATCCTGAAGAGATTGAAGATGGAAAATTCTTAGGCAGTAGGATCTACCAATACAGGGAAAATGCCTATTAATAGGCTAGACGGCAATATATGTAAACCCCTATCATGGTTAATAAAGATACTGCTAGGCATTATAATCCAGGTGGGGGCTGAAGCAAGCGGGTTCAAACTAGATGTAGAAACTGACCTATAGCCAGGTCCTCACAGGAATATTGTGTCCTGACTAGTGGAATTCTATACTGTCCCTTTAATGCAGCCAAAACTAGTCTGCCTACGCATTTCTATATAGGGTAGGTATATGTCATCTGGGGAAAAAGGCTGTAAGCTACATGCAAGGCAATGAAGATAAAGAATTAAGTAGAGCAAGATAAGGAGATAGCCACCATTGAGTGACACCACCTTCTCATCTGCAAATCAGTAATAGAATGACCATATGTAGCTTACAGCCTTATTTCATTGACGACATATACCTACCCTACATAGAAACGCGTAGGAAGCTTTAGCTTTGGCTACATTAGTTCAAGGGGCAGTATAGCATTCCACTCTAGCGAATCCCATCCACACATTGTGTGAAATATATGCGCTGCTGACATGCTGCGATTTCCAAATCCGTTGCGGTTTCCCTATTGGTATAATTGAAGCAGAAAGTCCGCAGAGGTTTCACTTTCTGTGAAAAGCACTGCGGGAAGAACTGCAATGTGCTTCCGCCGGGGTTTTTCCCACAGCGCTTTTTTGTTGCGGCCCACTACATGGGGCTTTAGCCTTAAAGAAGTTTTCTGTGATAATAATGATCAAAAAAGGCCCAAGTATGGGGAATGGGTGATGGCATAAAATAATAATAGAACAGAGGCATAACATGAAGCTCCTCGGCACTAATGCAAAATCTGTACCCTCAACTATAATGTATAATTTATTATACTGGTTTTTGAATACTGGGAAGAAACACTTTATGGGCCACCTAGGGCACCTGGGCCCAGTGTGGTTGCATCCTCTGCACCCCCTCAAGTTATGTCTCTGATCGAATCATTACATACAATCCTCCATGTTTTTTTACTGGGTGCTCTCCATTAATCTTTGTTTACTGTGCTGCAGCAATGATATGCCATCTGCATATGTGTCCGCTGCAGCCAATCACTGGCCACAGTGGTAAGACCGCTGAGGCCGGTGATTGGTTGCAGCAGCAGTCATGAAAAAAATTAACAGAGAGCATTGAAGCAGTGGCACTGGCTCGGTGGGGGATTAAATAGGTGTATAATCATTATTTTTTGCCATATCCCCTTCCTTGGCCTGTTTTTTTTACTTATTCTTGGTATTGTATTACAATGTAATACTGTATAATTTATGAGCCAGCACATGTAGGTGTGGAGGATACAAAGACAACAACACATACAGCAACTTTCTTTATTTTAAGCAGGCTCAATAAGATAACATGGATCCATGTAATAAGAGTGTACCTTTATTTAAACATAGGTACTACACGGTGCAGCAGACGCAAGGCAAGCAATCTTCTTGCAAAAGTCAAATCAGTAACAATCAAGTTTTCTAAATGCATCACATTTCCAGATGGAAACAGGTTTGTAGTGCAAACAATCAAAGAAAGCGGATCGATCAATATTTCCCATCTGTTTGTACACATGGTGAACTTGTGTGTCCAGCGCAACTTGCCAAACAGACCAACATAAAAGTTGTCAGTAGATCTCAAGTCTATATAGGTTTTAAAAGCTCATTTCCGTGGCATCTGTAACCTTAACCAAATACAATTTCAACACTCACAAAGAACAACAGTCTTATCCAAGAGTCTTCTCTGCTGCAGTGATTCTCCTAAGATCCCACATCTTACTGAAGGAAGAATCTCTCACAAGACACCAAGAAGGACTCCATGTCTGGGCAGGTTACACATCAGCGTGGTAATAGTACTTCCAGACGTCTACAAGTTCTGTGGAACCATTCTTCAATACAGTATTTATATAGAAGCAAAGTAATACAATTTAAAAAATAAATCCTGCATGCACATAAAGCTTGGAGATGCAAAGTAAATGACGCGAAAAGTTGACATTTCTAGGCCCATTGGAGATCATTTCTGAAAACTAGTGCAGAGGAATCATGGCGGTGTCCATAATAACTAATAAGCTCAGTGATTTTTAGTTTTCACCCTTTTATTCTTGTTAGATTATTACTGGTTGGTATGGAAGACACCTTCAATTGTTCTTTGCACCTTTTTTTTTTTTTTTTTTTATAAACATGCCACATTATTTTTGACTAAATATCAGAGAAAAAATTAGGTTGTGGCCACAATGTTCCATGGCTAGAAATTACCCCTACCCCTTGGTCCAATAGTGCTTTGACTGATTTACATAATAAAGGAGTTATCCGCCTATCCTTAGGCTACACCAATCTATGGGGGTCCAACAGCTGGGATTCCTGCAGACAAGCTCTTCCAAAATAGCGCAGCTCCCGGTAATGTTTAAATTCTGGGAGCCGCGTTGCTCTCTTGCTGTACAAAGTGTAGTGGCAGATTTAGGTACTGCAGTGTTGTCCCATTGAAGTCTATTGGACAGCCACCCGCCACTACACTTTGTACAGCGAGTGAGCAGTGCAGTTTGTAAAGAATGCCAGGAGCTGTGCAGTCCTGGAACAGCTGATCTGCGGGTGTCCCAGCTGTCAGAACCCTACTGATCTAATATGGATAGCCTATCCTAAGGATAGGCCATTAATATTATAGAGGTGGATAACCCCTTTTGAGGAAATCGGTCACCATAAAATGCAATCAATCCTACCATTACCACGTTATAGCGCAGGGGAGCTGGGCAGATTTCTTTTTAGAATCAGCATTACTAGTAACTTATTCAGTGAAATCCCTGCTCTTCCTATGCCTAGGAGTCCATTGGGCAGTCTCTTCCCTGTATGTTTATGCACACAGAGAAGGCTGTCAGTCATTAAGCAAGTCCTCTAAGCACAGAAATAGCAGAAATTCAACAAATGAAATCCAAATTAAACTTAGTTTTTTCCCCACAAACTTATACATCGATCTGCTCAGCTCCTGGCCTATAAATATATGGTCTAGAGACTGGACTATATGTTCAGTGTGAAAGGTTCTCTATAATCTCCACGGAGGCCATAAAAATGATGGGTTCAAAGAGGTCTTATTTACATCCTGCCAGAAGAAGCCTTATCTGTAGATCACAGTCAAATGGGGAGGGGGGATATTTTAATAAAAGAATTTATTATTTCTAAGTAGTATATAAAATACATACTTTGACAATTAAACTTTTCTAAATAAAAGCATTCACATCTGTGACTAAACTAAAAGAACTCCAGTGTACTTTTCACCAGTAGTTTATAACACACCTTGCACAACAGCAAAATCCAAACTCTTACTTTGCTACAAAAACTAAATTTCTGTACATTACTCTAATGTATCCGTATAACATGGTCATGTTCAATGTCATAGTCAGCATTTAGTGCAAATACACAATATAAAAATGAATGTGCCTGGGTTTTGTTCAAAGTACAGAATCCATATCTCTGCACTTCACTCTCCAGATGATCACAATAACATGTGAAATGTTAAGAATTTCGGGGTTTTTTTTGTTTAGTTTATTTTCCTTATTTGCATGGCTGATATTCTGTCTCTATGTTCTGGGTCTGGGTGAGCAGACACACACACAAACGCACTACATACAAAAACATATAGTTACAGCAGGATACAAAACATTATAGATTCAACTATGCTGTGTATGTATAACTGATGCAAACAATAACAGCTATCAGTATAGAAAGTGGAGGAAATAATCCAAGTAACCAAATTCATTATCCATTCAGCTAAATGTAAGAGATATCTAGTCAGATGTAGGTCTTTTGTCCTAATGGCTCCATTTCAAGACTTTAAAGGGGAGAGAATTTAAGGGGACCTCTCTCATTGAAAATACAGTCCAGTCTGCCAGCATCACATGAGAGAGCAGGATACGCTAAGCAGATTGATATATAGTTTTATGCCGGTCAAGATCAGTAGAACTTGTAATTTATTGGCCTAAACCTAAGTCCAGTGGGCGGTCCTACGACTGTGCATACAGATGCCAATCACTAAACAGGACCGCCCACTGGACACCTAAACATGAAAAGATCAAAGGTTCAAAGCAAATAAATTACTGAATCCTATACTGAAATATATAATAAATCTGCTTAGGTTCTCCTGCTTTATAATCTAATGTCTGTGGACTGGACTCCATTTTCAAGTGACAAGTTCCATTTAACCCTCAGATTGCTGTAGTGATTAGTTTATTGCTTTTTAAAGCTCTATATAGGTTTAATGGCTCAGACCCCAAGCAGATGCAGAACAAGTCTCTATGGCTCTGTATTACAGACCCATAGGTACTCTATATGCTACCCTCTGGTGTTTCGTAAGGACACCTTATTCTCACCTTTACCTGGTAGACTCATACAGAATCAATGAGAAAAAAAAACTCCTCTGTATAAAATGAAAGCACATGTGGTACAGTATGGGGCCATAGCATTCATGTAGACATTTAACTGTTACAGTATTTGTAGTAGATACTTACGGGGTTTTACCTAGTTCTCTGGGGTTTCTTGCTAATCCACTTTTCAAACTAGGGAAATATTTTATTTTATATGGAAGAACCAATTGCTTATCTTGTATAAAGTGTGCAATACTAAGTCTGCAAAACATAGCACCAAACAAGAAACCAATGATAAATGGGAAAAATAACATTGCTGAACATCTGTTACACAAGGCCATTTAGAAGAGCATTGTGCTGCTACCAATAGTATATGTGACCAATATGATAGATATCTAACCTGCAGTCATCTCTACTCTATCAGCTCTGCAGGCTAACTGCCCCTGCAAACTTAAAGGGCTTGTCCAGTTTCAGCAAATAAATGTTATTGTTTGTATACCTTCCGCATTAATTCCTCAGTTTTCTAGTTCTCTGCTTTCTATCTTTCTTTGTTTTGAGGATAAAAAACAGTCCATGGTCATGTGATGTACAGTCCATGGTCATGTGATGTACAGTCCATGGTCATGTGATGTACCCACAGGTGCACAGCTCGTTACAAGACAGATGTCTGATTACTGTGCTGTGACTGTAACGAGCCGTGCACCTGTGTGTCCATCACATGACAATAGACTGAACATCACATGACCATAGACTGTACACCACATGACCATAGACTGTACATCACATGACCATAGACTGTATATCACATGACCAGGGACTGTCCATCAGATGACTGTGGACTGATATTTATCCACTGAATGCAAACAAAAGAAAGGCAGCAAGCAGAGATGTAAAATAAGTGATGAATTGCTACAGAAAGTATATTGGAAAATTGTAGAAATTATCCAAGGAATAACAATTATTTGCTTTAACTCCCTCTGCAAATTTGTTGAAGATTTTCATGGTGTTGGAAAGAAAAGAGATTAAATCATGTATGGCAACAGCTGTGATTTTTAACAATGTTGCCAATTTTATTGCAATAAAATTCAATTAGAGACAGATTTGTGTCAAAATGAAGAAAGCCCCTTTAAGGCTAAGTTTCCATTCCATCATCAATGCTGAAAAACAAATTAAAAAAACAAAACAAAAAAAAAACAGAGCAGCATGCAGCTTCTCTCTAGTAAAATGATGGACACCATGAAGGAAAACTGACAGAGGACATTGCGGTCAATGGGTTCCAGTGGGCACCTTTGCTAGTTGTCATGTGATGGGTCTGGAATAGCCTTCATTTTTGACAATAAAAATGCAGATGTGAACCCAGCCTTAGATCTCATTCACACGTCCACATTTTGGGATGTGTGATGCCCGAGATAATCACGGTTGGCACTCCACCCTGCTTATCATTGAGTTATGTGCTTCCCATTGTTGATCAGCTTTCATGTCAGTAAAAACAAGATCAATTTTTTTTCTTTTTTTAATATTCCTTATGCTTTACAATGTTAGTAGGTTCGTGAAAAATGGACAGCACATGAATGGTCTGCAAAATACACCAAAATGGAGCATGTCTCTATTCTACAGTCTTCTGCATGCGCCCATCACAATTCTGCAGTCCGTGATTATCAACAGGCATCAAACAGAATGTGGACGTGTAAACGATGCCTAAGGTAGGAATCCCACATGCAGTTTATAAGCCGAACACAGACACAAAAGAAAGGAGAAGTGTCTATAATTCCTGTATGTTTTTGTTCTTGGGTAATCTCCTGGTTTTGGCTCAAAAATTTTCTAAGTATGAGACCACAAGTTTCGGAAAAGCAGCTTTTTTGTTGCCGATTTTGCTGTTTTTTGGAGCTAAAGCTAGGAGTGGATTGAGCAGAAGAGAGAAGTGTAAGAGCTTCCTTTATATTTCCCATTCCTATTGCGGCCACTTTTGGCTTTGGCTCAAACAAATGTGGCAAAATCTGCAACATAAAAATGCAGCTTTTCCACAACATGTGGTCTCAGCCACAAAAACTGAATGTGTGATTCTATGCTAAGGCTGTTACAACTAGAGAAGGTCAAGCAGCCACTGGTTTATATCAGTTGCACACAAATGCTAAAATCCCGCTTATTAGAGTTAACATGGGTAATAATGTGAATTAACAACAAATATAATCTCTCAATGTATATATATATTTATAGAATATACACACAAGAACATTTTGATGACCTGCTGAAAATACTAGGGGTCTAATGACACACAAATCTTTATAAAAGAAAAAAAAAAAAAAAAAAAAAATCACATTCTTTAGGTTCAGTGCATTAAGCAGCTCATAGCTTGCTAACAATCTCCAAGCTGACTTTTCAATTGAAAAAAAAAAACAAAAAACAATTAAAATAACACCATAACATCATACCAGTTCATAAAAAAATTATTTTTAAATTCACTTTTTTTTTTTTTTTTGTCAAACTTAAATAGTATCTTAGAGCGCCACATACACTTGTACTATTCCTTCTTAAGGTTATCTACAGAGTATAATTTAAGGTTTTCACAATGCCCACATGCAGCAGGTGCTAAGCCTAATATGCTCCATGCAGCGTGGAAGAGTTTGATCTACACAAAGCTCAGGAACTGCTTTTCTTCCATATACTGTAAAACACCCATCTGGAGGAGAACATTCATTAAGGAGAATGGCGGATGATAATGAACAGACACAGAGAGAGAAAGTGTACTGGGTCATATTCCTAGAATACCAGGACATTCCAGTAGGAAAGACATTTAGGTAGTTAATGCTAAAAGGATATTGTGTTGTCACCTAGAATTATAGAGAAATGACAAATGCATTAATATTCTGTTCTTCACATCCCTATATGTAGAGAGCGATGAATGAAGCTCATTACTGTGTACACACTAGACGGAGCTAACCCTAGACAGCAGGTGATAAAAAGCAGGACCATGTATAATTTTTTTTTCAGTTTTCAAGAATACACAAGAGCATGGGTATAGGATGTGCATAGGCTGCAGCAGCAAATGGGCCACAAGGAGACCGTGAGCCTGTTGCATCATGAAAGAACCGCAACGCTAAAATTGTTAAAGGTGCCATATAGTGACATGCTAGTAATGATAAAATTCCTAAGTAATTATACAAAATAACACTTGATGTAATCTTTGATAATTGACTATATAATTATTATAAAATAATAACAGATTTTTTGATTGTCACTCTAAGGCTAGGTTCACATCTGTGCCAGAATCTCCGTCAGTCGGGTCTGCCGGGGGAGAGCCAGACCGCTAAAACAACGGTTACACGCAGACATGGGGAGTCCTCCGTGCAGGACTTTTCTCTCTTTCGAGTTTTGGTGGTTTCTGTGTTGGGAGTCTCCAATTGACTCTGGTACAGATGTAAACTTAGCCTAAATCCCAAAACGTAGTATCATCACAATAAAAAGGAATACTAGGTAAGCAGTAACCCATTATTGGGTAAGCCTACATTCAGACGATC
Organism: Leptodactylus fallax; assembly: GCA_947044405.1. Classification (NCBI taxonomy): domain Eukaryota; kingdom Metazoa; phylum Chordata; class Amphibia; order Anura; family Leptodactylidae; genus Leptodactylus; species Leptodactylus fallax. The sequence goes on along the minus strand of CAMRHE010000073.1, from coordinate 1,464,806 downwards.
CCAGTGTTTGAAGGGTTCTGTGAAAATGGACAAAAATAAAACATGACTTATAACAGATCCTCAAAATATCGGTCATGTGAATAGTCCCCATTCACCGACAGTGAAATGAATGCAGCCGTGTGACAGCTGTTAAAAAAACGCACGTCATACATCCAATATTCACTGTGGTGTGAATATAGGGTAAGGCTACATTCACATTTGCATTGGAGTCTCTGATGTCTGCCACTTTGAGTTTAAAAACAGCAGACACCGTTGAATATAATGGGTTCCGTTGGGCTCTATAGGCCACCACTATTTTAGCAGTCCACCTGTCCGTTGTTCTGATCCTCCAACAAACCACCAGCGCTAATGTGAGCTTGACTTAAGCCAAGGTTGTTTTCAGGTCCAGCATAATGAACTGATTAGACGCATATAGCATACCATTTTATTATGGATATCAATAAATCAAGAGTGCAGTGAGCCCCTAAACTCCCCTTAGTGGTGACTACAGACAGATTTTTAGCATTTCAAGCGACCCTTCAGTTCACAATAAAAATTGTATAATGCATAGCTAAAAAACAGACTTCTGTTATTTCCTCTGGTGGCTCCTCAGATTCCCAGTTCCCTTTTCATTTCTGTAAAATAACCAACAGCATCTCAGACTAGTCTACTGTACTTTAGTAGCCCAAGACACTGCCAGGGCTATGGAGTCAGGGCTAGTTTGAGTGGAGTCGGAAAAAACTCAGATTCCGGATTCAAAATAACATGATTATTTATTTTATATTATACAATTATTGATATTGTATAATTCATTAGATGCAAAGGCTGTAACATATTTACTTTCATAGGAATTAGATTTCGCTTTCATAGGACTAGATTTTTCATGAAATAGAGTAGCTTTACTGCATCTGTCTCCACAACGACTGTCAGCCATGACTTATGAAGGAGTCAGAGTCAGCTGTGGAAAAAATAAAGAAGTCTGAGTGAGTGGTTTGGCCTGCCGATGCCGCAGTTCTGCCCTCTGTTCTTGGCTGGTCCATTCTAAAACCCAGGGGGAAGGGGTCTCACACTACCCTATGCACACATTTATCTAGTCCGTTACGCCACATTTTTTGGCATAAAATTGCCTCAAATCAGTGATTTGCTACTAGTTAACGGCACTTGCAACTAACATTGTCACAAGTGGAGTTTTTTATGTATCACCACTTTCCATTTCATATTCATTATCATTTATGCCACAAGTGTGTCATATACGATGGCAGAATCTAGTTGTGAGGGGCATGTGAAGATGTTTAATTCATGATGAGGCTGAATTAAGCACTTCCAGTAATGAAGCAGGGGACATCAAGACCGGCATACAATATACTAGTCTTGATAAATTCCCCCACTGTAGTTTGATAGTCTGAGACTCTCCTTGTAAAATGTTTCTTATGGACAGAATATCATGCGGCTTACACTGGTTTATGGCTCATTGCATAATGTCTTATTTATTGAATGCCAGTAGACATTTTCATATGGAGGAAGAGAAACTGAAATACAAACCATATCAGAAAGTTGTATAACTAAACAATATTACCGTAGTCATTTGTACTGTATACCCATTATTCCTTCTTTATATATCCTATGGACATCTCATCAGCAGGATTTTCCAAATGTCTTCTATTCAGCTACTGAGATGATTTTTTTTTTTTTTTTAAATAATTATAAAAGATTTTTTTTCCATGGTCAGGCTTTGCTCAGACATCCTTGAGAGTGGAGGGTCCATAAATAATGCGACGAGGACAGTACATGAAAGACTGAACAAGGATCCTGTAAAGGTGAAGGGCTCACGTCTATGGCAATCACAACAAGATGGACATGATGAACGGCCTGTGTCCCTGTTCTCCAATATTGCCTATTTTGCTGTCACTCTGTCATACTTAGTGTTGTCCAGTCACGGTCGTTTGTTTTCGCGTTGAACCATATTTAGACTAATGCTGTAATTTTTAACACTAGGTTAGTCCTTCAAAAATAAACAAATTGAGACAGACCAAGGAGAGAATGAAAGGGAATTAAAAAAAACAAACAAGCAATTTATTCCTACCAAGGCAAAAAGTATTTCCGATAACAGTCTTAGAGAAGTCTACTCCCTGTACGGACTGAAACAACTGAAAATCCAACCAGACCTACTGGAACATTCTGGCCATAATCTAAGAGACTGTGTTTGTTTTCATCAGTTTTGTTAGATATGTATCAATAGCAAGTTAACTGGATGTGTGTGACAGATGTATTCACACCCTATGATTGTATTCTGTTTTTTTTTCTTTATGATCCCAATATTAATAGTTATAACTGCAAACTTGAATTTTTACTGGAATTTTACAGTATTACGGGTCTTATCATTAGCAGGTTATTGAGTTGTTGCATTCAGATCTTTCTGTTATTCACTATTGTGGTAAAATTCACACCGAACTTTATTCTAAAGGATGATATGAATAGGGCATTAACAAATAAGTATAGGTTTTCATTCCTTACGTCTTATTAATGTGTTATTTTATTGTTATTGCCATGTCAACATCTTCAAAAATCAGATGGGCAGCTCCATTTTAGAGACACCATTTTTTTTAATGGGATTTATGCTGTCCCATAGACTGCACTACTACAGTATTCTAATCTAGAGTAAGAAATTTGACGATTGTTTGATAAAGGCAAAATTCATTCCCTTTCCTAATTTTACAAAAAAAAATAAAATAAAAAAATCTATATATATATATATACACACACAAAAGATAAAAGATAAATAAAACATAAGCAGCGTTACCATGGCTGAAAATGTCACACCGGAAAAAAAAAAAAATGCCCAAGTTTCTGGTTTTCCAGTTCTTTGCCCCTCACAAAATTACTGATATGTAAAAGATATTCCCCTGAAACAGTATAAATAAAAACTACAAGTTGCCCCACAAGAAAAGATCACTACACAGCTCCATAGACAGAAAAAAGTTCCAGGTGTCAGAATTTTTTTTTTTTTTTTTTTTTTTTTTTTAGGTAATAAAACATAAAAAAAAAATTAACTAAATTTTATAAAATAAAAGCTATTCAGTTTTGTGAAAAATAAAAATGTTCTGGCGTTTGAAAGACGGGGAGTGAAAAAATAATGCAAAAACAAAAAATGCCTGTGGCATGAAGGGGTTAAAGGGATTGTCCAAGTATACCTGGTATCATACTCACCTGTTAAAGGTAGTCTACCACCTCCAACAAGCATATTCAGCTACCACGTAACGTGTTACAAAGCACATTACAGTGATATACAACATAACCTTCAAGTCTTAGGGGACGTTCACACTACCGTTGGTGACCGTCAGTAGTGTCCATTGCTATTGTCTGTTATAAGATTTTAGCATCGGACACTAGCTGAACCATCAGAAATCCATTAAAATTTCCATTCATTTCAATGGGTTTTTATATTGTGTCCGTTAGTGTCCATTTACACCCAATCCGTCAGAAGTCCGTTTTTTTCCGCAGACAAAAAATCCTACATGCAAGACTTTTTTGTCCATTTGGAAAAACGGATTCTTGACGGACAGCAAGTGTCCGTTATTTTTTTAACATTGAAGTCTATGGGTAACGGACTTATAATGGACAGTAACTGATAGCCATCAGTTACTGTCCGTTATTTTATGTCAGTTTTTTTCTGCGCATGCTCAGAAAGCAGAAACAAAAAAAAAAAGGAAACTGATGCTAATGTGTCCGTTTTTTTTTTTTTAACTGATCCATTAATTGGATCAGTTAAAAAAATGGACATATTAACATCAGTTAGTGCCCGTTAATGTCTGTTATGATAGGTGTCCGTTTTTGTTTTTTTTTGTTAACGGACACCTTCATAACGGAATCCAACGGCAGTGTGAACCATGCCTTATGCAAATGAAGCAGTTGTTGCACTGGGAGCAGACCATCAGCCTTCTGGAGCTCTGCTATCACTGCTCAAGTAGGATGGGTGATGCTATAGCAGTGGAAAGATCAACTCTCACTGCACAGGGTGGTGCAAGCAGGAGATGAAAGGGGTCTCTGGCGATGCCAGTGCTCAAGGGAGCTGAAGGCACACCTCCAGTGCACCAACTGCCTAATTTGCATAAGACTTCAAACTAGTTTTTCTCCAAATCTACATAAGTGACAAACTGTACATAACAGACATATGCTGTTCACCACTGTAATGTGCTCTGTAACACAGGGTGACAGTTCAAGTCGCCTGGAGGAGGTGGTAGACTCCCCTTGAATTCCCTGATGTTGAGGCACAGACGCTCCTGTGGTCCAAATTTTAATTTACATAGTAGTGGAAATAACATATGTAGATAAATGTATTCATGTCTAGCCTTAGAAGCAGGGATCATTTTGGCAGTGTAACCAATAAAACAATGGTTATCATCCAATGGCCACTTCTATCACCACTATAGACATATTACACTAATTTCGCTATACTCCCAAATACATGTGCCGCATCTATAGGATTACTGGAACGACCAAACAAATCTTCTAATAATTGTAATCTTAATAAAATTAGTACAATGATATTGTGAGATGATGGCACACTTAAGAGTTAAATCTTTGAGTCTGAGGGATTTGGAAATAAGCACATAATAGCGCTTTACATGCTCCTTGAACTATGTTAAAGTTCTATATTACATAGACAAATGCCAAATAATACTGTGTGCCATAAACAGCACCACAAGGATCATTCATCATAGAAGAAATTGCAGAGGATTAATCCAACCTAAACTACTTGGACAGGAGATATCTGATACATTTTAAACATTTCAGCTCCGGAAAAATAAACAAATGGGCTTCTTCTCTTTCAGACATGTTCTCATTGGTACCCCGTCTGTAAACTTCTGTGCCATCCTATGCATCCAAATAATATAACTGCATCCTTAAGGGCAAAACTGACTCCAGCCATCGTCTATGGAAAACAGACGATAAATGGATTTAAGTTGCTTTACCTAGGTGGAATGAAAAATCCAGCATCAGACAAACCGAGGGCAAAAAGAGCATTTTAGCATCCACTACAACACCATGAGTTGTAAAATAAGCTATATACAAAAATAACATTTTGTGAAATTTACATAGATGCACTATATGCCTATTGCAAGAAAAATTACCCTATTTTCTTCAAAAAAACATAAACAGGGCAAGAAATTACTGAAAGCTACAAGAACAAAGAGCACAACAATAACCAAATGAAAAGAAAACATATGAGCGTACAAAGTGTTACAGGATCTCTCTCCTCTGTTACCCAGGCATACTCAGCCAGGCACATGGTCACCAGATGCTGATCTTCTTTTAGGTCTAGTTTGATAAACTTTACTGTTTCAGGGAACATTTTTGATAACATTGAAATGGACTTTATAAATATAGAAAAAGAGATTATATACACGACGTCATGCTAAATATATTTAAAGGGAATGAGTGACAGTGAACATGCCACACAGGCAGGGGTAGGCTATTAATACAAAAATAACCGAAATGTGATTTTGTGCACGTTGGTTATGTCGGTTCAGTTGTTACAGTATTTCTGAGCTTATACCTGCAATTACTTTCAAACCGAACATGTACAAGCCGAAACTGCAAACATTATACTCTGGAGTCTCTTCACTGTTCTCCGGCACTGCTTTTTACCCTCTTCCAGCCTTCCTGAATGACGCCAGGGACCAATAAGGCCTGTGATTTGGTCTCAACAGTCAACTGGTGTCATGGCACAAAGACACAAGCGTCATAACCCTGATATCATTCAAGAGGGCTGAGGAGGATGAAGGCCCGTGCCGGAGCCCAGGGGAGGTGAGTAACACTGTTTTCTATATTTGCTCACCTCCCATTGGCCTCTGCCAACTCTACTCTTGGGTCTGAGTAGACAACTGAATTAGACACAACAGAATTAGGATCTGACTTCTTAGAGTGTTTGTTTCAGTTATGTAATCTATACGTTATTGATTTATAACGTATCAGAGAGACTGTCCAGCCAGGAGCTTAAAAGCCAGGTCTCAAAAACCCAATGTGACACATCATCTGTCACCTTAAACAGTTTGGTGTTGTTTTTATTCAAATTAATTTACATAGCTATTGTAAAGACATAAGCCTTTTTAGCGTTGATGCAAATTAGAGTAGAATAATTAAGAGGTCAGGGTGGTTTCTCTTAGGGCGGGAGTCTCTGTGTGCTGTATGTCATGCAGCGGTGCCACCTACTCGGCTAATAGGGATAATAACTTTGGATTTGGTGAATGGATCTAGGTAAACAAAACACCAAAATGTACAAGGGGACCGAGTCTATCAGATGATGTATGTTGTAGGCTTTTGAGACCCAGTGAAGATCCTCTTTAAAGTATGTCAACTCTGAAAATCAAACAGCAATTGCGCCATTTCTGTTTATCACTATAAATATTTTGTTCGCTGTATTGTATGGTTGTTACAGTTGTAGTAATACCAAGTACATCTATGTGATTTAATGTATTGTGACGTTCAATTAAAAAAGTGTATTACTTGACGGCTATATCTAATGGTGAATGTTCTCTTCTTATTCTTCTGGATCTCTCAGCAGCATTTGACACTGTTGACCTTACTACAGACACACTAAAGGCACTTATTGTTGCCCTGATTCACTCTCGCCTTGACTACTGTAACTCCTTACTAATCGGTCTTCCCCTTACTAAACTCTCCCCTCTACAATATATTCTAAATGCAGTGGCCAGGCTCATCTATCAGTCTAGACCAGGGGTCAGCAACCTTTTTAGTCTGGGATGCTGATTTGAAAAAAAAAAAAAATGAAAAGATGAAGTACTCCTTGTGCCATGTAATAATTGTAAGGGTGTCGCCCTCCTACATCGATGATTACCAACAGGGGGCCTTAACACTCTAGAAGTATTTAGAAGGATGATCCCATGCCTTTATGCAATGTTATCTGCGTCCTTAGGATGTTTTTTGACTTTTGGTAAAAATTATTTGGTAGGGGTGCCCCAAGGAAATTTTTTTTCCAGGTGGACCCTGAGTCTGAAAAGGTTGGGAAACGCTGTCCTACATGAAAGTCATATAATGCAAACCATAACTGCAACCAGTTAGTTAGTTGATTGAGTTTTATCAAAATGATTGATATTTGGACTGAACATGGGGCTAAGTATAATCTGCAGTAAGCCTGCTTTGTGGGGGCAGAGGGTGCCCATTACACAGCGTAGTCTTTTTGTTGAAGAAATCCAAACAAATTTTTACAGTCTTATTGAAATGAATGAAGGCAAATTTAGCTGCCATATTATACTTTGCACAGGTAATTGCTGACCTTTGACGACTCGTGTTCTCCGATCACTCAATGACCTAAGATTAACATTGTCTATTATCAGAACCTCCCATTCCTGTATACAAGACTTCTCCCGAGTTGCGCCATTTCTCTGGAATGCTCTACCCTGGACAATCAGACTAACCCCCAATTTCTACAGCTTCAAGCGCAAACTAAAGACATATCTTTTCAGACAGGCCTATCACAACTCCTAATGTAAACCCTTTCGTAGATAGAATCCCTAAATTGAACCCTCCTCTGGTTACGCTCCCGCATTACCCCACAGGATATGATGCCGTATCAGACTGTAACTTTATATGTCCAGGCACCATCTGCACGTTAAAGGACACGACTGGTGATGGCTCGTACAGCTTTATATATGTGTAATAAAATTAACCTCTATCACAAAAAAAAAGTCTGGACTACTGTATAAGCGATGCTACCTCATATATCACCCCTGCTACCTCCTGTGTCACCCCCTCTACCTCATAGATTGTAAGCTCTTGCGAGCAGGGCCATCAGTCCCATTGTGTGAACTGACTATTTCTCTGTAATGTATCTTTTTGTCTGTACTTGAACCCTACAAATTGTAAATTGATGCAGAATATGTTGGCGCTATATAAATAAAATGTATTATTATTACTAAAATGGATGTATTGTAATTTACTCTACAACATTAAAACTTTAGAAGAGAGAGAGAGAGAGAGAGAGAAAAAGAGAGATCTATTTACACTACTGTCCAAAAGGCAGGTGTGGAAAAAATGCTTTAAAGTAAGAATCCTTTCAAAAATAGAAGGGTTAATTGTTTATTTTTGTTAATTATCAAAATGAAGTGAATGGACAAAAGAGAAATGCAAATCCCATCAATATTTGGTGTGACCTTTGCCCTTTGGAGGAGGAGTCCTGGAAGTGATGATATGGCCCCCACAGAGTCCCGACTTCAACATCATCCAGTCTGTCTGGTAGTTTATGAAGAGACAGAAGGATTGGAACAAGCCTACATCCACAGAGCCTACATCCACAGAAGATCTGTGCTTAGTTCTCCAAGATGGCGGGAACAACCTCCCTGCCGAGTTCCTTCAAAAACTGTCTGCAAGTCTATCTAGAAGAACTGATGCAAAGGGCAAAGGTCACAACAAATATTGATGGGATTTAGATTTTGTTCATTCACTTTATTTTAATAGACTTAAATAAACTATTAACACTTCTATTTGTGAAAGCATTCTTACTTTGCAGCATTATTATTTCTATTTGCACAGTAGTGTATATACACACAATATATATCGTATATACAGTGATGGCCAAAAGTATAGGCACCCCTGCAATTCTGTCAGATAATACTCAATTTCTTCCAGAAAATGATTGCAATCACAAATGCTTTGGTAATAATATCTTCATTTATTTTGCTTGCAATGAAAAAACACAAAAGAGAATGAAAAAAAAAAGTCAAATCATTGATCATTTTACACAAAACTCCAAAAATGGGCCAGACAAAAGTATTGGCACCCTCAGCCTAATACTTGGTAGCACAACCTTTAGACAAAATAACTGTGAACAACCGCTTCTGGTAACCATCAATGAGTTTCTTACAATGCTCTGCTGGAATTTTAGACCATTCTTCTTTGGCAAATTTCTCCAGGTCCCTGAGATTTGAAGGGTGCCTTCTCCAATCTGCCATTTTGAGATCTCTCCACAGGTGTTCTATGGGATTCAGGTCTGGACTCATTGCTGGCCACTTTAGAAGTCTCCAGTGCTTTCTCTCAAACCATTTTCTAGTGCTTTTTGAAGTGTGTTTTGGGTCATTGTCCTGCTGGAAGACCCATGACCTCTGAGGGAGACCCAGCTTTCTCACACTGGGCCCTACATTATGCTGCAAAATTTGTTGGTAGTCTTCAGACTTCATAATGCCATGCACACGGTCAAGCAGTCCAGTGCCAGAGGCAGCAAAGCAACCCCAAAACATCATGGAACCTCCGCCATGTTTGACTGTAGGGACCGTGTTCTTTTCTTTGAAGGCCTCTTTTTTTTTCCTGTAAACTCTATGTTGATGCCTTTTCCCAAAAAGCTCTACTTTTGTCTCATCTGACCAGAGAACATTCTTCCAAAAAGTTTTTGGCTTTCTCAGGTAAGTTTTGGCAAACTCCAGCCTGGCTTTTTTATGTCTCTGGGTCAGAAGTGGGGTCTTCCTGGGTATCCTACCATGGAGTCCCTTTTCATTCAGACGCCGACGGATAGTATGGGTTGACACTGTTGTACCCTCGGACTGTAGGGCAGCTAGAACTTGTTTGGATGTTAGTCGAGGTTCTTTAGCCACCATCCGCACAATCTTTCGTTGAAATCTCTCGTCAATTTTTCTTTTCCGTCCACATCTAGGGAGGTTAGCCACAGTGCCATGGGCTTTAAACTTCTTGATGACACTGCGCACGGTAGACACAGGAACATTCAGGTCTTTGGAGATGGACTTGTAGCCTTGAGATTGCTCATGCTTCCTCACAATTTTGCTTCTCAAGTCCTCAGACAGTTCTTTGGTCTTCTTTCTTTTCTCCATGCTCAATGTGGTACACACAAGGACACAGGACAGAGGTTGAGTCAACTTCAATCCATTTCAACTGGTTGCAAGTGTGATTTAGTTATTGCCACCACCTGTTATGTGCCACAGGTAAGTAACAGGTGCTGTTAATTACACAAATTGGAGAAGCATCACATGATTTTTCAAAGGGTGATAATACTTTTGTCCACCCCCTTTTTTATGTTTGGTGTGGAATTATATCCAATTTGGCTTTTTGACAATTCTTTTTGTGGTTTTCCATTGACGACAAATTAAATGAAGATATTATTACCAAAGCATTTGTGATTGCAATCATTTTCTGGAAGAAACTGAGTATTATCTGACAGAATTTCAGGGGTGCCAATACTTTTGGCCATCACTGTACACACACATATACATACACACCTTCCTTATTTAATAACCTACAATGTACTGGCATATAGAGATACATCACTATATATCAGTACAGCGTAGGCTACTGGCTTGCTGGGTTAGATTCCTTTGGTACACTAGAGACACAGTTTTCTCCTTCTGGAGGAGAGCTTATTTGGATTATTGCTATTATTAACCTGGAGTAGATGGTCCCCAATTAAATAAAAGGATCCTGATTTTATTATCCATATGACTAAAGGAAACAGAATTGAAAATCAGACGCTCTGTACTACAGTACATTGTGTCCCTGCTGCTGCTTATATATATACACATTACTATAATAATATTTTTTATATAACTTTTTATGTTGGAATGTTACGGATGAGGCAGAACTGTGCATTCGGAGTTTACAAAGGATACAGCTCCATGTAGGAGGGAACACACACTATCTCCTTGGAGAATTCCACAGGGCAATAAAGCATGTTCAGCTGTTCTTCATAGAGTGTCAGAGCCTCAGTCAGGTTTACACAGTTTCCCTGTGGGAGGAAGCAGAACAGGAAAGTAAAGGTGAATTATAAGCTTATTGACAAGTATTATAAATGATGACCTTGTGAAGGCTTCTAAAGTAAAATAGGAACTTGCCATTTATCACAGGAACTGTCTGGGAGTCTGGACTAAGCATTAAGAAATCCAAAGTTCAGTTAACCCTTTAATGTTTAGGACATCTCCAGACAGATTCTTGATAATCTAGGTCAAAAAACTGTTGCAAGAAATTCTGTATGTGATTGTATAAAGTATTGTTGTGGACCTTGTTAATTTCTATGCTAATCTGCTTGCTACTGGAATCGTCCATCTTCTCAAATGATTGCATACCCCAATGGCATCCCTACAATTGTGCCCATAGTCAGACAACAGCTCATTGACCTACATTTACTATTGTGGTTATGGCTAGACACTGGTGTAGATGTGGTGCATCAACTAGGCATGTGAGTGCCAATTCTCACAAAGAGGGGGCGAGACCTAAAGGCTGCAGGATTCGCCAAAAATTGTGTCATAAAATTCTGGCTTAAAAGTAAGCCAACTAAAAGGTGGTATAAACTTCGACTAGACAGTCTAAAGATATGTCAGATTCATCATCCAGCATTAGCCACTGTGTATTTTCAGACTGACTGTCTAATTATTAGTAAATCTGGGCCAAAATTCTATAATTTTATAAATTCTATATTCTATATATTCAAATATTGTCAAAGGTCATTTTAGGCTGTGTTAAAATCACATTGGAACACCAAGTTGTAGCATACCTAGAAACATACGTATCCAATGACCCAATGTATCCCTAAAGAATGTCCATTCTGCATACGTTGGGAAGATAGGTGCTACACCATACAATATGGAGATAGAAGAATATCAAACTACTAGAGATGCTTGTTTCCGGCAACAAGTAGTTACAATGCAACTTGTTGTAGTGTGTCTAATATCACCAGAACAAGGCTAAGACAGACACAAGTTCATCTTGTATAACCTATTATCAAACATTATTATCTAGACGAAGACCAAAAACATTATATAGAAGTAGGCTGATGGCTTCCCATCAGTTTAAGGGAGTCTGTCACCAGAACCCAGCCTATCATCCCAGCCTGTCGATACACAGGTTAGACTCATCTGAATTAAACAGTATTTCCCCCTTGTAAATCGCTGCCTCTGTGCTCAGATATTGCTGTTTTTGTCAATATGCAAATGAGCTCTTTGGAGCAATGAGGACATTGCCACTTAACTCTCTGGAGGAATGGTAATACCCTTCATCACTCCAAAGAATTGACTTGCATATTGACAAAAATAGCAATATCTCAGTAACAGAGGTAGCGATTCACAAGGTGGAAAAACTGTTTGATTCAGGTGACACATGCAGACAACACTGGTTAGCTCACCGTCTGGGTGACTGGATGGGCAAGAGCCTTAGATACTTGGAAAACCACAAAATCAATCAAGGAGATTCTCAGCACTCCAGCTCCAGAAAACCAATGTCTTTATTGACGTTTCTTGAAGTGACCAAACATGTTCAATGGTGCTGGGAAAAGGACTAACCATCTTTCTGAAACATCATTGGTGAGCTAATGACTATTACAGTATTTCCCAACCTTTTCAGACTCCGAGCACCTCTGGAAAAAGAAAAATTTCTCGGGGCACTCCTACCAAATGATTTTTACGAAAAGACAAAAAAAGGTCCAAAGGACGCAGCTAATGTTGCATAAAGGCATGTGGTCATCTTCCCAACCACAGTGTCGCCAGTCCCTGGCAGGTCTCCGAGACACCTCATTGGTAATCAATGGACTATCAGATGAAAAATGTAACTACACTCAACGATCATTCTTGGATAAATTTCACCCAATGAACGATCGCTTTGGTTTTAATCGTTTTGATCAACTCTAGAGTAATGTGTATGGATACAGTGAAGAAACTATGTTCAAGGCAATCAGAATAAATCCCTGGATCAAAAACCCATCTCAAGCAACTACTCCATTTATTACATTACATTTTTCCAGACAGACGTCCAGATCCCTTTTAACATCATTAAACAAATCAACCATCACAACACGCCGAGGCAGACAATTCCATGGCCTCACTGCTGATGCTGAAGCCTTTTCCCTAGACATACTGGAAGTAGATTATATTTATTTTTATGAGAATAATTTAGTAAAAAAATATACAATAATAAAATGTGTACATACAGAAGGGGGCAAATACTTCTTATGTTTAAGTTCCCATAAGTGTTAGATTTGCTGATTCATCTCTTTTCTTGGAGAATTCCTGCTTTTAGTACACAAAATTCCTCAATGATTGCTTGGTTATTTACACTGCTTGTCTCGCACATCATAGAAATAGAGAACTATATATGTAAGGCATGTGCTTTGTACAAATAAACTCCCCATACATTCACTGCTTGTTTACAGGATGTGATGGCACACTTAATATTATGGTGGCGTTTTATAATAGTACTTATTTTTGTAAATGTAAGGTTCCAGACACGTCATTATTCCGGATTAGACCTAATTACAGCGCGGCTTTCTGCCTGGGATAATTATATGCTGGAAATAAAGCACTGAGCTATAGCAAGAAGTTCCCATACAGTCATATACAAGGTTAATATTTCGAAGAGAAAAAAAGATCTTCAGGGAAAAGGAACAGGAAAATAGGAACCAGTGTTTGGGTACCAAATAAACAAAGTGAATTTCAGTATACAAACTGTATGAACCCCAATATGGAAGATCTGCATCTCAGTAAAGATGGCGCCAATGCTGTTCCACAAGACAGTATTTGCTATAGACTTCCATACATTGCTACAACGTAATCCACTGTATCACTTTTCTTCTGGAAACGCAGTAGAATAACCGGTCATACTTCCAATAGTATTTAAGAATGACCGTTCTTCTTAGTGGATTCTGCACTGGTGGCAATGTTACATTTAGTGGCAATGTCAGGGGCACTGATAGTCGCACTGTTATAGGTGACCTAAGAAATTATGGGATATATTAGCGAGTGTAACTGCATCCACTTAAAGTGAACCCATGGGCAGCCTGATATAGGGAGAGAATCTGAGCTCCATAGTCTGAAGATGTGAGGAGTCAAAGGTAGGTCAAAGCACCAACTTCTCTGCAAGCAGAACTTTTGTCTCTGAATTTTTCAGGCGGAAACCCAGCCAACCCCATTATAGACTATGGGGTCCGTGGGTCTCCACGGGTAACCACTTTTTAATTGGATTGGGTTTCCATTTTTCGGGTCCCCAAGCGAACCTGAAGAACATAAACCCAAACACAGGTGTGATCCTAGCGTCAGACTTTAATGTCCAAACAATTTTTTTTGTGTTTCTCAGTCATTGCATACCAAAAACTATAAATTTTTTATTTTTCTGTCAACGTAACTTTATGAGGGCTTGTTCTCTTGCGGGACAAGAAGTAGTGTGTAATATTTTGAGGCACATACATCTCACTGATTAACATTTTCTGGGAAGGAATAGAAAAAAATCCAGCAAGTTTGTCATTGCCTTTTTATTCTATAAATTTGTCACCATTCACTATACAGCTTAAATAATCTGATAAATGTATTCACTGGGTTGACACGATTATATTGATACCAAATTTGTATATTCTTTTTTAAATTTTACTAATGTTATTGATGTTACTGTCGGGAACAGAACACTTTTTGATCACTTTTTTGCAATGGTTTTTGGGTGATCAACAGACAAAAAACAGCAATTCTGGCATAGATTTTTCATAATTTTTTTTACACCATTCACTGTGCAAGGAAAATAAAATAACAGTTGTATTGCTCAAGGTATACAGTGCGGTAATACACAGTATATATGTTTTTATTTTTTTTATTATTATTATTATTTCTTAAACATTTTGGGATGGGGGATTCATTTATGATTTTGTGAAGGGTGTGTTTTTTATTTTATTTTACTACACTATCTTTTAGTTCCCCCTAGGAGACTTTAGCTTGCTATATATTATACTGCCTGATAAATTCTGACAGGCTTTCTATTAGGCCATGCCATGTCACAGTTCCAACATATTCCTTTTCAGCCAGTGATCACCTCTAAAAACATTATACGATGAATGCTGTGCTTAGTAAAATTATTAAAGTGCTAAGGCACCACAGCACCTCTGTCTATTGTTTTTGGTGAAGAACCTAGCACTCAAACCCCCTACCAATCACATCAGTATAACGCTTGAAAAAGGAAGCGGTTTCCTTCCAAAATGCGTTGCGGATTACACTTCAATACAACTTTGAAAACCTCAAGTATTGCTTTGGTCTACTTTTCCTCCTTTTGGTTCCAATCAGACATTAATAGGATATCCAAGGATATTCCATCAATATAATACACCTGAAAATCCCTTTAAATATTGTAGCTGAGACTTAAACTGTAGTAAACTGCTACAGTGCAGCTTTCTGAAAACCACAAAGCACCAACACCACAAACTTGGCGTAGTTTCCGCTGACAGTAATGTGCCCTATTTCAATAGCGTTTTATTTCTGGACAGTTTGTTTTTATTGTACAGCCTAATATAGCTCTAGTGTTAAACGCAGAAAATTGATGCATCAAAGCGGTTAACATTTTCTGTAGGATGCTACCGGTCCCGGATGTTTACCCAGGTATTTTTCTATAAAAAGCTTCCAAAAAAAACAAACATACCATCAGCCAGGACACATTCATTCAGACACAGCCATTCAGTGTTGTGCTTTCACATTATAGGCTGTTCTCATTTATACAATACTTATGACTTATTGTATTAAATACAACTTTTGAAGAATAGAAAAAAAAATACTCTCCCCACCCCCCATCAATTTTCTCCAAAATCCCTTCATTTTAGCTGGGTGCTGAGATAGGGCTTTGCAATAGGGCATGGCTTAGCTTATCATGTAAACAAGTACAAGAAACACAGTTGGCAGGGCGCCTGCTGTAGCAAGCGGCCAGCCAGGGGACAGGTCAGATGTAAACAATGGAGGATTCTGGGGCACACATTAAAGACGTATTTTTAATTCTCACATGGATGATAATATGTTAAGTATTTTATGCATTTTTTTTTTAAATGTACCTTTTCTGTTAAATCAAAGTTTGGGAATATTTACATGGCCAAAGTAAAGCGCACACAAATACACAAACATAAATACATCCGTGTATTATTAAAAGGGGCTTTGCATACGCAGGTAGTCATTAATATATATTGATGAGGTACTACATGTGACCACAACTGTCTAGCAATTCACTTTTATAATAAAATGCAGTCCATATACAATGGGGTAGATTTAAGACTGGTGTTTCGTATGCCTGTCTTAATAAAGGCCCAACAGGAGGCTCCAGCCTACTCATAAATTAGTCACACAATCGACCGCAACTATTGTAACAGTATAGCTAAATATATTGGGCTGAGCTATCTCTGCCCAACTCCACCCACACTTTGCATTATTTAATAGGCACTGCCCAACGGTTTCTGGCACAACTGGAATTTTCTCTCTAGCCCCCACCATTCCCAAGCAATAAGTGCTGATGTTTTGGTGCCTGATATGCTATCTAGGCTCTGTACTGTCAGATTTATGAACACTGAATATCACCTCTCCCATCAGATGAACCTTCTGTGACACTGATCAAGAACTGTAAAGGTGGAGATGGGGATGGAAGTAAATGAGTAGCCTACATTTTTTTTTTTTAAATTAATATTTATTTTCTCTTTGATTCATTCATACAGCACCGGAGCACTATAGGAAACCCACACAAATGAGAGGAACCAACACAATCCATGCATATCCATTAGCCCATCTAACAGACTTCAATTAGATTTCTTAATTAATATCAGATTGATAAATTGCCGGATCATTCCGCTATGTTTATACTTGCACTTTCAAACGGAAATATCAATATAATCCTCAATATTCACAAGTGTAAATATTTACCCGCAACCTTGTGTAAATATTTTGGAGATATAATTACAGTCATTTTAAAGGTTACAGGATGTATATGCATAAATCCATTTAATCCATTGTAAAAACTTAATTTACGGAACTTTCTTTGTAAACACAGACATCATATTGTCCTGCTGTGACGGTATTAAAGTAGTTTGGTCAAAACTTCCCTAACCACACAACCTTAAAGAAGTACTCCGGTGATTATTTATTTATTACGTACTAGCTATAGGGGATGCAGAGTTAGCAGTTGATATTGGGACCTGGACCCTGGGGGGGCCCCACATAAAATATACAACTATTCTAAACGGCACAAGGTAGGTATAGATTATAGTATAGATTATAGATTTTTGCCTTGGGGCACTGGAGCTTCAAAATACGTCTCTATTATGTACCTATTCCCCCAATATATATAATTCAGACAATATTACCCTATTTAGTTAGGGTAAGTTCACATAGAGTTTATTGCAGGCAGAATCCACCTCAAAAACACACCTTTCAACCCTCTCATTCATTTCAATGGGAATCAGTCAATTTTCCCCTCCCAACCCATCCATCCATCGTGTGCCAATTATTCCTCGCCTAGCCAAACATGGAGGTGGTAGAGCTCTGTACTAGGGTCCACGCACATTACGGTACAGTGCTTCAGTCTCCCTATGGCCCCATCCTAGTTCTAAGCTACAGAGTGCAATAAGTACGCCTTATGCACATGTAGGTCATAGTACCGTATATACCCATGGGTGTGTTATTAGCTGGATGTATCTACGATGTGACTCAGTTTGACATGTTGTGACTTTTAGTTTTTTGCAGGTACACCATGGAGGTATACGCTTGAATTCTGATGAGAACATGAGCTGAGTAAATCATTTTACCAGCAGGGGTTTGATTCATTGGAGTAAGGCGTAGACAAGAGCGATTATGTTGAAAAATGGACTAGATGTGTTTATTTCTGTTGAGTAAGCAATTCAACTTAATTTGATAACATTAAAGGAGCTCCTCAAGTGCAGCCGTGTGTGTACACAGACACAGTGCGGTATGTCACAGGGCACTGAAGAGCTGGGAATCCAGCCCAGTATCTTAGCATATTCTAATGCTGTATCTAGAAATGTAATGGCTTTTATATGAGGCGTGCACATACGGTTTCAATTACATCCAGCTAAACACATGTCCCACTTACTAAGCATGTTTTACTTACACTATTAGCTGAACTTCCTGGCCATACCTGCAATCTCTGCTACCTCGTGTTTATTGAGATTATGGTCAGAAAAGGGCTGACTATGGAATTTTACAGTTAACCAAGACATCCCTTCTTCCAAGACATAAGCAGTGTAGTCATTGGTCACAATGGTATAGCAGAGCTGAATGTGTTATTTAATACTCTTCATTCATTTGTGATGGCAAGATACAGACCTCCACTTATGAAGGGACAGGTCGGGTTTAGGTATTGCCAAAACAGATTCCTAAGGCTCTGTGCAGGTCTGTGCGAAACTGGCGTGGGTGGCACATGGATGATAACCCTATGCCATCTGTGACCTTGACGGACCCATACGAGCCTGGAGGGCAAAATGGACAGGAATAGGATCTGTCCTGATGACCCCCCACATGGACGTCTGATAACACATGTGTATGGGGCGAAAGAAGAAAATAATGGGTCAGTGTGCTAGCTGTTAAAAACTGACAAAGTACGCAGCCATGGGCGCTAATATTGTGAAATTACAACTTTTATCATGATGTCATTTCTAGGTGTATAGCTGTTGACGTTCGTTTTTCGATACAGCGCCCCGAATCTTCTGCATAGACACTGCTACCACGTAAAAGCTCAGAATGCTCGAAAATAACAAATTAAGGAAACTGATCCTCCACCGCTTCTGTGTCCTCCTCTGGTCTTTCTAACCTGACTCCTAGTGCTGTGAACGCTGCAGTCAGATGCCACTACAGATGTGACCTCTGTGGTGTCCGCCACTGCCAGGGATGGGAAACAATGGTCACATATCTGAATTGAAACATCAGTGCAGGAGGCTGGAATACAGAGATCTAAAGGACCCAGGAGAGGTGGCACAAGAGTGGCAGGGATCCGTATCCATACGGTATTATTCAGATGGTTATTTTAGCCTATTCTCAGCTTTTGGTCAAAAAGTTTTCAGGGGCTGCACAATCCTTAAAAACGTAACACGATAGTGACCTGTAGCAACCATCAGGGGGAGCTTATAAGCGAAATACAGACTGTTTTATAGTAGACTCAATAATAATGCAATATAAAGGGAGTCTGTCACCCAGCATAGTAACCCACCCCGCAGATAAAGAGGTTAGGGTTACCTGAATTTTCATCTGGTGGATCAGTGTCTCTGTTGCTGTTTTTGTCAATATGCAAATGAGCTCTTTGGAGCAATGAGGGTGTTATCATTGCTCCAAAGAGGTAAGCGGCAATGTCCTCGTCACTACAAACACCTAATTTGCATATTAACAAAATCAGCATTATATCGGCACAGATTCACAAGGGGAAAATGCTCTATGATTAAGGTGACCCTAACCTATCTATATGCTAGGTTCTGGTGACAGACTCCCCTTATAGTGGATTTGTAGATTCCCTTTAGATAATACAATGAATTTCCTGATACAGAATATATGAAATTTTGATTCTGACTTCTTTTACTATGTACTCACATTTATAATTTTATTAATTTACATAGAGCCAACATATTCTGGAGTCCTGCATAGTGACTGCCAATCTTCATATTGATTCTGCCCATATAAAGTATCCTATCAGTATGTTTTTGGAGCGTGAGAGGAAACAAGAGTACACAGATGAAATCCACACAAACTCCATGCAGATGTTGCCCTTGGTTGGATTCGGATACAGGACCCCAGTGCTGCAGGACAACAGTGTTAAGCACCAAGCCACCATACTGAACACATAAGGCCCAACCTGTATAAAGACATGAACTAATACACTGGATCAGATGACAGAAGGAGGTGTCGCTCAGCATGGTAAAAGTAGCAATAAAACATAGATCCCAAGTGGTCTACGATAATAGCAATGAATCTGAATACTGTATCTCTGCACTGGAGATTGTCAGCCTAGGACTTCAGTATAAACAGTACATAGGGTACAACTGTGCAGGCATAATAAATGTTATCCATTACGGTGACAATGAAACCACATCAAGCTTCATAATTGTAGAATGTAAACTTTAGACCACAATACCCCTTATGTCATTGCCACCATTTACACCTATGGAAGATGGAAATTTCACAGAAGTGAAACAAGTAAAGTGTATTGAACATGCCGGAATTTGCAGGCTCTGGAGGAGATATATATATATATATATATATATATATATATATATATTCACGTGACCAGCCCTAATCTTTTATCCATTTGACATCAGTCATCAAGCAGGTGAGGATTGCCCGCAGTGTGCCCTGACAGCCTTACAGTAATAGGCATTGACTGCACAGCACTGTGGGCATCATCTGGTATTGCACTGGGACTATTCTGCTGACAGCACACAACTAATAAGCCCGTACAATTACAGTCTGTTCTCAGAGCTTGGCCTTGTGTCCGGTCTTGGCCCCTGAGTCCTGGCTCGCTATAAATCTGTTTTATTACATAGTGTCTGCCTATTAACTTGTGGGATTTTATTGGTATACTGTTTATATGTAAAGCCACTTTCCTGAGTTACTAACCCTAATAAGATGCAGGTTTGTTTACAGTAACCATTATTCTTCCGCACTAGCTTAACCCACTCCTGACCACACGGCTTTTCTCCAACTCTTGGGAAGTTGGCAGAGACGTTCATCTCAGAATACTGTAATATACAGTATCAACAGAAAACTATAAGGCTATATCTATACATAGCGGTAATGCTGCAGATTTTGTAACCAGATTTACATGTGCAAAATCTGCAACAGAATATAACTGCATTGAAACATACCTGCAAGTAAACTGAGAAGTGGTGCAGAATTACAGCGAGATCTGTGACAGATATGGACATACCCTGAGCATATATATATTACACATAAGTGATGCACTTTGTGCCTTCCAGGACCAATCCCATCCTTAGTTCTACATACAATTCTCACATACACAAAGACATACAGTAAACGCCCTATGAGACCGACCAACTTACAGCACATTGTCGGGAACTAACGCTGGTTCCCCTCAATTACCCAAGGAAGGGGCATTTACTTGTTTATCGGGTGATCGGCTGATTTCAGTATGTCAGAAAATCACCATCTGATGGCAAGACATCACTCTTTTTAATAAGGGCTCTGCTGCTTAAGGAAAATGAATATACAGTCATATGAAAAAGTTTGGGCACCCCTATTAATCTTAATCATTTTTAGTTCTAAATATTTGGGTGTTTGTAACAGCCATTTCAATTTGATATATCTAATAACTGATGGACACAGTAATATTTCAGGATTGAAATGAGGTTTATTGTACTAACAGAAAATGTGCAATATGCATTAAACCAAAATTTGACCAGTGCAAAAATGTGGGTACCCTTATCATTTTATTGATTTGAATACTCCTAACTACTTTTTACTGACTTACTGAAGCACAAAATTGGTTTTGTAACCTCACTGAGCTTTGAACTTCATAGCCAGGTGTATCCAATCATGAGAAAAGGTATTTAAGGTGGCCAATTGCAAGTTGTTCTCCTATTTGAATCTCCTCTGAAGAGTGGCATCATGGGCTCCTCAAAACAACTCTCAAATGATCTGAAAACAAAGATTGTTCAACATAGTTGTTCAGGGGAAGGATACAAAAAGTTGTCTCAGAGATTTAACCTGTCAGTTTCCACTGTGAGGAACATAGTAAGGAAATGGAAGACCACAGGGACAGTTCTTGTTAAGCCCAGAAGTGGCAGGCCAAGAAAAATATCAGAAAGGCAGAGAAGAAGAATGGTGAGAACAGTCAAGGACAATCCACAGACCACCTCCAAAGAGCTGCAGCATCATCTTGCTGCAGATGGTGTCACTGTGCATCGGTCAACAATACAGCACACTTTGCACAAGGAGAAGCTGTATGGGAGAGTGATGCGAAAGAAGCCATTTCTGAAAGCACGCCACAAACAGAGTCGCCTGAGGTATGCAAAAGCATATTTGGACAAGCCAGCTTCATTTTGGAAGAAGGTCCTGTGGACTGATGAAACAAAGATTGAGTTGTTTGGTCATACAAAAAGGCGTTATGCATGGCGTCAAAAAAACACAGCATTCCAAGAAAAACACTTGCTACCCACTGTAAAATTTGGTGGAGGTTCCATCAGGCTTTGGGGCTGCGTGGCCAATGCCGGCACCGGGAATCTTGTTAAAGTTGAGGGTCGCATGGATTCAACTCAGTATCAGCAGATTCTTGAGAATAATGTACAAGAATCAGTGACGAATTTGAAGTTACGCCGGGGATGGATATTTCAGCAAGACAATGATCCAAAACACAGCTCCAAATCTACTCAGGCATTCATGCAGAGGAACAATTACAATGTTCTGAAATGGCCATCCCAGTCCCCAGACCTGAATATCATTGAACATCTGTGGGATAATTTGAAGCGGGCTGTCCATGCTCGGCGACCATCAAACTTAACTGAACTGGAATTGTTTTGTAAAGAGGAATGGTCAAAAATACCTTCATCCAGGATCCAGGAACTGATTAAAAGCTACAGGAAGCGACTAGAGGCTGTTATTTTTGCAAAAGGAGGATCTACTAAATATTAATGTCACTTTTCTGTTGAGGTGCCCATACTTTTGCACCGGTCAAATTTTGGTTTAATGCATATTGCACATTTTCTGTTAGTACAATAAACCTCATTTCAATCCTGAAATATTACTGTGTCCATCAGTTATTAGATATATCAAATTGAAATGGCTGTTGCAAACAGCCAAATATTTAGAACTAAAAATGATTAAGATTAATAGGGGTGCCCAAACTTTTTCATATGACTGTATATACCAGGGTAATGATCGCTTTAGTAATCGTTCCTATTGCATTGGTCTGTGAATGAGACTGATGCAGAATGAGCGCTGATGGGCACGTTTTGTAGGCAATATGTGCTTGTTCAGAAATACTGCCAACAGGACCTTAATTTTGAGAAGCTTGGCATAGCTCCAATAATAAAAAAAAATTCAGAGATGAATAGTACAGGCGAAAATAAGAAACTTTGGAATATATCTTATTTAACAAATATGTTGATTTCTCCATTTATCAAGCGGAGTTATCTTTTACATATTAGTCTACGGAGAAGGGAGGGGTGGATGGAGGCTAGCGGAAAAAACACAAAGATAATTGATCTGCTATTCTGTGATGGAGGGGAGCTCTCTTTATAATGGTATACTAGAGATAAGAGGTGATAAATCATTTAACATCCTCCTCATCCCACTGCCATCTCCATAGAGTTCTGTGTGTGAGCAGGATACATCTAGGACTAAATGTAAAGAAACAGGCTGATAAGGAGATAAAGGAGCAGGAGAGCATCCTAATAAATAAAAGTGTGATATGAACATTACAAAGTTTCTTATATTCATCTGTACTATTCATTTATGAAATGTTGTTTATATCTGAAGGTATAAAGACTGCGGTCACAGCTGAGCTGGCAGATCACTGCTTATGGTCTCTGCTCAGTGAATCACTATGTGAATTAGGATACAGTATTTACTAGGTATGGGCTGTGACATCACTAAAATCCTTAGCTGTAACAAATGCACCTCTATCCTACCCCTATCCTGTTACATAATGGTGACAATTATTCCCATTCTGCATTGTGCTGTTCCTCTATTATCCCACTTATAAATGGATGAATAAAATTGCCAAATGGGCGTTACCATTTCCCTTGTAAGGAGGCGGCCCCCTATACAGTCCGGCAGGGTCAGCACTGATTGTACAGTTGGATATTCACAGCAAAAACGCTCTCATTAAACTTAACCTTTAATCTGTCATTAAAATATTCCAATAAAAATAAAATTGCAAAAAATATAGTCAGACATTTAATAAACCTTTATAATACAGTCCCAGAAGGGCAAATATAGATATTTGACACCCTGAGTAATGGGATTAGACCATTAATATTGGTGAATATCAGCCAACAGATAACCAAATAGTTGGTTTGATCTTACTGGGGATTGGTGGTCATCAGGTTTATGAATTGACTGCAGTTTAACCCAGTTGACCCTCCAGCTCCAATAAGATCAAACCAACTATTTGTCTGAGAGGATAACTATGGTGGATGGGTGATAGTCACCAATGATATTAGTCTAATCCCATTAACCCGGATGTCTTTGTTGATATTTGCCCTTCTGTGACTGTATATAAAAGGTTTATTAGTTATAGTCTGACTATATTTTTTGCAATGTTATATTAATTGAAGTATTTTAATGACAGAATAAAGGTTAAGAGTTTTTGCTGTGAATTCCCTAATATTATAGTATATTGGGTATCTTGGCTGCAGGTGGCTGCGATGTACAGCTTGTACAGTGGACTGTGCATTAGCACGCCCCCAACTGGTTACAATCAGATTTCTAGGAATAACAGAAGCAACATAAAGTTAACAGAAAAGATGCTCCAGAATTGTTAGTTTGTGGAAAAGTGTTTACTAAAACAGATATATGTCAGTGGAAGCGACCGAAAGGTCCTTTTTACAGATTTTGCATGAGGGTGCAAGAACTTTTAAGGTAGACTACGACCTCCCCAAACATATTCAACTGTGACCACCACATTACAGTGATAAATAATATGCCTTTGCTATGTATGCTCTCGCCTCTCAAGCTTGATGGGCTATGTCAGTGGGATGATCAAACTACATGGGGTAGCGCAAGCAGGAGATGGTAGGGGTCTGATTTGCAAGAGCAGTGCTCCAGGGAGCTCAAAGCCCGCCCCCAGTTCACCAACTGTATCATTTGCAAAAACTTCAAGAGAGTCCGTTTTGTCAGACACGTTGAGACCAACAGAAATCAGTGGGTCCGTTTTCATGTCCATTATGTCCGTTAAAAACAGGTACCCCAAAAAAAAAAAAAAAAAAAAAAAAAAAGAGACCGATCCATTAAAAACGGATACCAAATAGATGACAGTCCTCAAAAACCTTACAAATGGACACAGAAAAGATGAAAAATGAACAGCCATTCAAAATGAACACAGACGTGTGAATATAGCCAAATACAGTCATGTGCAAAAGCACAGAGTAATTTCAGTTTGCAGGAAACGAAGGGCAAACTAACTTACCAAAATAAATAAAGCCGGTTTACAGGTATCATAATTATCAAAGGGGTCACGTGTATATAAAGTCAAACACATGATAAATAACATGATTTTCTTTCCCATGTATAACTCCTGACATTGCTATGATTCCATTAACCTGAATGTATGTTCTGGTAGTAAAGGAACTTTTGTCTGCCACACATGGCAGTAAATCCACAAAGCCTTCTCAGCCGCAGCCACATACAAAATTGCCAAAGCAATTAAAATGACTTATTTTATGATGCAATTGATTAAACACCGTTGCTTGCTATAGTATAGCTATTAAAGAAGAAAACTCTCAAGAGATTGCATTGTATCCTGACTGCCATTAAGTAATAAATTTAGTTAAACTGAATTACGGCTGTGATCTATAATCCTGGTTACAAACTCCCCTAGACTGCTGGAGTCATTACCTGGCCATAGCCAAGAAATGTCAGCAATTATCTTGGTGGAGAATATTGAAGCAATTGGGTAGAAAAATAAATAAAGCAGAATGTTATATTTATTGACTATACATAATAGGACAGGCCTTTACTCATAAGCTAGTTTTGTTCCTAGTAAAAGAAATTTGCCGCCTACAGGTACTTTTTTTTTTTTCAATAGTGGATTTTTATGTATTTTCAGACACAGAAGTAAAATGAAAACAAAAGTGACATTTAAAGTTACAGTAGTTACACAAACATTAAAGGGGTTGTCCAGGCTAAAAAGTTTTTTGTTTTTAAATAATTAGACCAAAAAAAAAAAGCCTCACCTTTCCCCATAGTGTTCGGGTGTCTCCCAGCATGGTCCAGTCCTGCAGCTCCGTTTTTCTTCCGGCGGAAGCCCCTGCCGCACGTGACCGCTGAGGCCAATCAGCAGCCTCAGCAGAAGGGACACGGGACGTCACAGCTGAAGGGACACGTGCGCTGAGAGGAAACCGGAGCACCAGGGACAGGTGAGTATGTTTTTAATTTTTCACCTTCCCCAGGCTAATTAAAAAACATTTTTTAGCCTGGACAACCTCTTCAATAAAAATGACACAAAAATATACAGATCGTGGAAACTCAGGTGTATATAACTAAGGGTCAATGCACACAACTAAGTGTGCATCCGAGTTGGATGCAGAGTTTATCACGGAATGCAGTAGGATGACATCAGACTGCAGGACGTGATATATTCTTGTCTATGGATCCATTCCGTTCCGATAACACGTATGATTATAGAGCAGATCCTAGTTAGTTTTTTTTTTCTGCAGATTTCCATTAGCCCCAGTTACAGGGGGAATACAATCTCCTAATTTACACGGCAGAGCTGATCTGGGTCCTCTAGGAGCCAGCAGCTCATGCAGTTCCCGGCCCCTGGAAGATCCCATGACCACCAGGCCAGAAGGGGAGCCACACCATGGAGCCTCCCATAGCTGTGTACACAGTGCTCATTGGAGTACACGGCTATGGGAACCAGGTGTCAGACGCCTACAGATCAGATACTGATGACCTATCCGGTGGATAGGTCATCAGTATGAAAACTCCACTTAAAGCCATAAAGCCCCTTTAGTCTAAGGCCCTACCTTTCGGAAAAAATGCATTTTTTGTTGTAGATTTTTGCTGTGATTTTTAGAGTCAAAGCCAGGCGTAAATTTAACATAAGGGGAAAGTAGTAAGAGCTTCCTTTATATTTCACATTCCTTTTCAAACCACTCTTGACTTGGTTTATTAAAAAAAAAAAAAAAAATAAATACTGCGTATCAGACAATTTTTAACCCCTTAAAATAATGGCTACAGTGGGGGGTCGCTTATTCTCCGGATATGGGGGGGGGGGGGGGCGCGGGGGTGATGATCAACCCTAGGATAAGTAATCAATATCAGATCTGCTGGGATCAGACACCCAGGACCCCAGGGCTGGGGGCAGCTTTCTCTCAGCAGCTGATACATAAAAAAACAGCTTGCTTCCGTTGTTTGAAAAAACCTTATGTTTAAAAGTGACAGTTTTGCTGCTATATACAGTACCTGCATGTCATAGGCATTTGAATCAAAATAACATGTTGAAGTCAAAGGCTTTTTTCATTTGGGAGAGGGGAGTGCTATACAGCGAGTATACCAAATGCTTAGTTTAGGGCAGTTTGTTGGTGGTGTTGTTTTTTTCGTGCTCTTTTTTGTCTTGTACGTGGTATAACACAATAAAAAAAAAAATTTTTTTTTGGTTTTTGTGATAAACCCGAGGAAAAGTAAGAAATGTAAGCAATGTCGGGAATGGTGGGCCAGGACTCCCATTCACCTGTAGACCATATCTTGAGTATGCGTTAAAGTTTTGGGCACCAGTTCATTGATATATATATATATATATATATATATATATATCACACACAGTACAGACCAAAAGTTTGGACACACCTTCTCATTCCAAGAGTTTTCTGTATTTTCATAACTATAAAAATTGTAGATTCACACTGAAGGCATTAAAACTATGAATTAACACATGTGGAATTATATACTTAACAAAAAAGTGTGAAACAACTGAAAATATGTCTTATATTCTAGGTTCTTTAAAGTAGCCACCTTTTGCTTTGATTACGGCTTTGCGCACTCTTGGCATTCTCTTGATGAGCTTCAAGAGGTAGTCACCTGAAATGGTTTTCACTTCACAGGTGTGCCCTGTCAGGTTTAATAAGTGGGATTTCTTGCCTTACAAATGGGGTTGGGACCATCAGTTGTGTTGTTCAGAAGTCAGGTGGATACACAGCTGATAGTCCTACTGAATGGAGTGTTAGAATTTGTATTATGGCAAGAAAAAAGCAGCTAAGTAAAGAAAAACGAGTGGCCATCATTACTTTAAGAAATGAAGGTCAGTCAATCCGAAACATTGGGAAAACTTTGAAAGTGTCCCCAAGTGCAGTGGCCAAAACCATCAAGCGCTACAAAGAAACTGGCTCACATGAGGACCGCCCCAGGAAAGGAAGATCAAGAGTCACCTCTGCTGCGGAGGATAAGTTCATCCGAGTCACCAGCCTCAGAAATCGCAGGTTAACAGCAGCTCAGATTAGAGACCAGGTCAATGCCACACAGAGTTCTAGCAGCAGACACATCTCTACAACAACTGTTAAGAGGAGACTGTGTGCAGCAGGCCTTCATGGTAAAATAGCTGCTAGGAAACCACTGCTAAGGACAGGCAACAAGCAGGAGAGACTTGTTTGGGCTAAAGAACACAAGGAATGGACATTAGACCTGTGGAAATCTGTGCTTTGGTCTGATGAGTCCAAATTTGAGATCTTTGGTTCCAACCACTGTGTCTTTGTGCGACGCAGAAAAGGTGAACGAATGGACTCTACATGCCTGGTTCCCACCGTGAAGCATGGAGGAGGAGGTGTGATGGTGTGGGGGTGCTTTGCTGGTGACACGGTTGGGGATTTATTCAAAATTGAAGGAATACTGAACCAGCATGGTTACCACAGCACCTTGCAGCGGCATGCTATTCCATCCCGTTTGCGTTTAGTTGGACCATCATTTATTTTTCAACAGAACAAAGACCCCAAACACACCTCCAGACTGTGTAAGGGCTATTTGACCAAGAAGGAGAGCGATGGGGAGCTACGCCAGATGACCTGGCCTCCACAGTCACCAGACCTGAACCCAATCGAGATGGTTTGGGGTGAGCTGGACCGCAGAGTGAAGGCAAAAGAGCCAACAAGTGCTAAGCATCTCTGGGAACTCCTTCAAGACTGTTGGAAGACCATTTCAGGTGACTACCTCTTGAAGCTCATCAAGAGAATGCCAACAGTGTGCAAAGCAGTAATCAAAGCAAAAGGTAGCTACTTTGAAGAACCTAGAATATAAGACGTATTTTCAGTTGTTTCACACTTTTTTGTTAAGTATATAATTCCACGTGTTAATTCATAGTTTTGATGCCTTCAGTGTGAATCTACAATTTTTATAGTCATGAAAATACAGAAAACTCTTGGAATGAGAAGGTGTGTCCAAACTTTTGGTCTGTACTGTATATATACTGTATATATATAAAAAACATCAGATCGCTGGGGAGTGTTCAGAGAAGGGGAACCAAATTAATATGTGGTATGTAAAATCTCACATATGAAGACAGGCTATCAAAATGAAATGTATTTAGTCTAGGGAAGAGAGAAGGCTGAGGAGGATATGAGATCTTTATAGAAATATGTTAATGGTCCTGATAAAACACAGATCGCTAAATTATTTGTTCCGTGAGCTGAACAAAAGAACACGGGGTCATTGCTTACGATTAAAGGAAGTCCAAATTTGTCACAAAGTTTGGAAGTATTACTTTATTGTCTGAACTGTAAACTTATGGAACATGTCCCTGGAGGATTTCGTAAGGGCTGAAAGTGTGGCAAGGTTTAACAAAGGGCTAGAACTAAAACATAATATACAGGGCTACTGGTATTAATGTAGACTGCTGATCCAGGGGTCTGTGACATTGTATTAGGTCTGTGTCACTACAGGATTTGCAGACTCAAATAATGATATATGTAATACTAACTAAAATATGAAATTAGCAAAGTGTCACAAAGACTTCAGAGATTTATTAAGAATGTAACAAAATGTCATAAACAAATACGCATGGCACTGATAAAATACAAACACATTTGTTAAAAAAAAATTAAATTGACTCGCACCCAGTTTAGATGATGGAAGCCCTTTGTACAAGCTACTTCAGCATGGTTAACAAGGCAGAGAAAGACACTGAAATGTGCAATCTAAAATTCAGTCTAATCTGCACATAATAGGGCATTGGTATATAGTTTTGCTTAGCAGTCCTACTCAGTGACTGACTTTCCCCGTGTAAGTGTCTATACAGAAATCATGGTCGATCACTGATTAGGACCGCCCACTGGACTCCTAGGCCCAGAGTGAGCAGAGATTTAAATCAATAAATTACAAGTTATATGGAACCCTTTCTGATGTAACTAAATATATATCAATCTGCTCTATAACATGCTACCTGCAGACTGAACTACATTTATATCATGTTGGGTTCCCCTTAAAATGATTGATATATAGTAAGAACATGCAGTGATTCTTGTGAGGAGATGAAGTGAAGTATTTTGAGCACGGACCTAAGAATACAGTTTTATTGGGTGATAATAACAAGGCATGAAGTACTTTAAAAGATTTCATATGGAGAAAAACATCTTTGACAATGACAGAGCAGAGAAAGTGATTCACCAAAGGACTCTCCACAAGAGTCACAAGCCTAGCACAAGGGAATATTTGATTTTTTCACAGGTTATACGTGTACATATTACACTGAAAATTTTTGCCAGATTCACTTGCAGAGCATGAATGCACCCATACTGACAAAAGAAGAGAAAGTTCTTGCTGTTTTTACATGTTTTTCCCCTAGAACCTCAGAGAAAAAGCACATTATATTTAGGGAATATTAACCTGCGATTGTCTGGAGAACCTGGATCTCAGATAAACCAAAAGTGAAGCAACAAATGGATATTCAAAGGGGGACTACACCTCCACCAAGCATACTGAACTGCCACCACTGCCTTATACAGCACAGTATATTGATAAACAACATACCTTTTTAATGTCTTTCACTTTTGTAGAAACTTTGAATCTAAATGCAAATGAGGGAGTTCACGCTGTGAAATCTTGCACATGCGTAGCACACTCAGGGAAGAGAAGCAGCGTTGTGCTGTGTGGTATTGCGCAGCATTGGATTAATCACATAACAGCAGTAGGAGGATCAACTCACACTGGACAGAGCAGCACAAACATGAGAGAGGAGCTAAAGGCTCGCCCCCAGTGCACCAAATCCCTCATTTGCATACTGATTCAAAGTGAAGATTTTCCAAATCTAATAAAGTGAAATATATTACAAAGGTATGTTGTTTATCAGTGTACTGTGCTGTACAGGGCCGTGCAGTCAGAGCTTGAGAAGAGTTGGAAAAAAAGTTGCGGACTCTAGTTTCAAAATACAATGATTATTTTAAATTATATTCTACAATTATTAATATTATAGCATTAATTAGACAATTTGTTGCATATGTCATTTCATAGGAATTCAATCAAGCGATTTAGAGGATCTTTAATACACCTGTCATTCCATGGCTGAATGAACGAGCGGGAGTTAGAGTCAGGCTAAGGGTGGGTTCACACCTGCGTTTGAGTCCGTCCACTGCCAATCCGAGTGAAAATCTCGGGAAATTCTCGAGAATCCTTTTTTTTTCGTCGGAAACAAAGTCGGACTTGCAGGACTTCGTGTCCGACGAAAAAAAAAATGGCTTCGCAGCGCAGAGGGCGTAAGCGCACACCCACGCATTGCTTTAAAAACCCATTCAAATGAATGGATTTTTAACCAATGCGTCGCTAACCTGTCGGTATCCGATGCCTATCCTGTTTCCCGAGATTTTCACTCGGATTGGCAGCGGACGGACTCAAACACTGTGGGAGACTATGTAATGGTTGCAGTTCAGTAGGCATGGGAATGGTGGTAGACTTCCTTTAGTAAGGAAACAAATGAACATTCTAAGCACAACTGAGGCTGGCCAAGCCCATGAAGTACCTGTTGGCCAAACGCTCCTTCGGCCATCAGTTTCCCTATTCCACCATACACATGGACCCTCAGCTGAGGCACGTGTTCTGAATAGGAACAAGTAAAGTGCTACAAGACACATCTGGCAGTGGCTTCTCTCTCTGAAAATAAAAAGATTGGACCTGTTGAAATTCAACAGCCCGATCTTACTTATCACTGACATCTGTTCGTTGCCCTCCATATACACACATGGACAAAATTGTTGGTACCCTTGGTACCCCTCGTTTAATGAAAGGAAAAACCCACAATGGTCACAGAAATAACTTGAATCTGACAATAGTAATAATATATAAAAATTCTATGAAAATGAACAAATGAAAGTCAGGCATTGCTTTTCAACCATGCTTCAACAGAATTTTAAAAAAAAGAGAAAACTCATGAAACAGGCCTGGACAGAAATGATTGTACCCCTGAAAATAAGGTGACCAAAGGGACATGTTAAATCACGTTGTGTCCACTAATTAGCATCACAGGTGTCTACAATCGTGTAATCAGTCAGTGGGTCTGTATATAGGGCTACAGATACTCACTGTGCTGTTTGGTGACATGGTGAGTACCACACTCAACATGGACCAGAGGAAGCAAAGGAAAGAGTTGTCTCAGGAGCTTAGAAAGAAAATTATAGACAAGCATGTTAAAGGTAAAGGTTATAAAACCATCTCCAAGCAGCTTGATGTTCCTGTGACTACAGTTGCACATATTACTCAGAAATTTAAGATCCATGGGACTGTAGCCAACCTCGCTGGACGCGGCTGCAGGAGGAAAATTGATGACAAATCAAAGAGAAGGATAATACAAATGGTAACAAAAGAGCCCAGAAAAACTTCTAAAGAGATTAAAGGTGAACTTCAAGCTCAAGGAACATCAGTGTCAGATCGCACCATCCGTCGTTGTTTGAGCCAAAGTGGACTTCATGGGAGATGACCAAGGAGGACACCATTGATGAAAACAAATAATAAAAAAGCCAGACTGGAATTTGCCAAACTACATGTTGACAAGCCACAAAGCTTCTGGGAGAATGTCCTATGGACAGATGAGACAAAAATCAAAATTTTTGGCAAGGCACATCAGCTCTATGTTTACAGAAGGAAAAATGAAGCATATCTTGAAAAGAACACTGTCCCTACTGTGAAACATGGAGGAGGCTCTGTTATGTTCTGGGGCTGCTTTGCTGCATCTGGCACAGGGTGTCTTGAATCTGTGCAGGGTACAATGAAATCTCAAGACTATCAAGGGATTCTAGAGAGAAATGTGCTGCCTAGTGTCAGAAAGCTTGGACTCAGTCGCAGGTCATGGGTCTTGCAACAGAATAATGACCCAAAACACACAGCTAAAAACACCGAAGAATGGCTAAGAGGAAAACATTGGACTATTCTGAAGTGGCCTTCTATGAGCCCTGACCTAAATCCTATTAAGCATCTTTGGAAGGAGCTGAAACATGCCCTCTGGAAAAGGCACCCTTCAAACCTGAGACAACTGGAGCAGTTTGCTCATGAGGAGTGTCCAAAATACCTGTTGAGAGGTGCAGAAGTCTCATTGACAGTTACAGGAATCGTTTGATTGCAGTGATTGCCTCAAAAGGTTGTGCAACAAAATATTAAGTTAAGGGAACCATCATTTCTGTCCAGGCCTGTTTCATGAGTTTTCTTTTTTTAAAAATTCTGTTGAAGCATGGTTGAAAAGCAATGTCTGACTTTCATTTGTTCATTTTCATATAATTTTTATATATTACTTTTATCAGATTCAAGTTATTTCTGTGACCATTGTGGGGTTTTCTTTCATTAAACAAGGGGTACCAACAATTTTGTCCACATGTGTACAAAATGATTTCACCAAAATTGTTGGCTTGACAAAGACACATGTAATGTGTACCTCACAGTACCGTCTTATTTTCATATGTACTATTCATTTCTGAAAAGTTATTCTAATATTGGATGTACGATTTAAGGTATGATTGGTCAGTCATATATTTATGTCATTAACTTATTGTAATTGCTAGCTATCACAAACACCTTCACATCACTCCAAATGGCAAAAGTTAAAAAGAAGAAAGTGATCAACCTTCAGCACCTTTTGCAGTCTATACTTACGAGACTGTAATAGCAAGTAGCAGTGGACAAGTGTAATCTTATTACCCATGTGTATTACAAGACACTATGCAGAGACAATGACGTTTACTTTTTGTGCCAACAATACTATTTATTGTGGAATGTTTATTACTGGTTGTAAACAAAAATGTTGCTAGATTGCCTTTGCCAAAGCCAGTTCCTATTGTGGTCACTGTGGGTTTTGTTTGTAATTTTTACTTTCTCTGTAGACCAAGAACAGTCGAGCTGCATAATTTCACATGTATGAAGAATCTACTATATGTAGAGCCTGGAAGAATGGGCTACTCTAGGTAAGTGGTTTGCAGAAACCCAAGAGACTAGTTACAGGATACTCACAAGGTGGTACTCCTCGGTTCCTGATATAAGTTGGTGGTGTGGCACCATCACCATGACATAAGCATGGTTGATATGTTCAGATCTACGGCAGTTCTGGACAACAGTCCTTGAAATAATAAAGGAAGAAACCAATGAAGCACTACCTGTTACTTCAGAGATTATTATTCTTTTATGTCCCCACAGTATCATCTGCATAAAAACCTTTTGATTCATTCTCATCACCTCTTGCAAACCAGTAGTCATTCCACAGAGGTAGAAAGTGACAGACCATCCGACCCCAGAGACTGCCATGACACAGAGGATGGAACAGTTTACTGCCCAAACCTGGAGGCCTCTACTCACTAGATGAACACTTGGTCCCACTGGACCATCATCATCATCATCATGATGATGATCATCCACTTATTGCACCGTGGTCCATTAGTCCCCCTCCACATTAATTTTAGCTGTTTTTTTACATTTTTACAACCTTGGGTGCTCTTATATTCTGTTTTAGCAGTCATAACATATCCATGTACTAGGCCTGCTTAGGTATGGTCTTCCAGATTCTCTACAGTCCTCTCCTCCCCTTCTTCTTCCTCCACCTTAGCTCTTTCCCATACAGGTAGTAAAGGCCTATCCACTTAAATGACCTTATGACTCCACTATCACATAACTCAGTTTCTGGTTTTCTAAATGTCAGTACACCGGTTTCTATCTACCATAATTATGCAGGACCCTCTCCAGGTACCTAGGTCCAGACTTTCACTGCTGTTTGGCACATATTTCCTTGTCTTTCTGTTTGTAATATTATTATCCTTGCCTGTTTGGTCTAATTTTGCTGACAAAAACATTATAAAAACTTGAAATCGTCAGTTGATCTACAGTATTTCAAGGGTGATGCTAGGCTGTCAAGATCATGAAAGCCCCTTGCAAAGGATACCTGCATGGGGAGAAATTATTATACTGCTGTAGTGCCAGATGAATGTAATATTTCAGTATGAGTTACATCGCTGAACTTTACCCAAACTAAAAATCTTGTGGCTGGGGCAGAACAGATATCCCAATCCTGTCTTTTCAACCAGTGATATCTCTGGTACTAATATAGATAGCACTGCAACCTGGGATATTTATATTATATACATTGTATGTCATATGAGCCATATGAAAGAAGAGAATCTCCACTTTCATATGACACCAGAAGCAAGTTCCTTACTTTTTACAACGCCTGAGATAGAACTGTTTGAAGTGACCCTCCCCTACCCTCATTTTCTCTGCATTTTACACAGCCCTGTAATCCAAGCCTGTACTCCATACAAGTATAGAAAGAGGCAGGATTTCACAGAAAGGAGCCAAAATTTGTTAATAAAGTATATTATAAAATTTATTAATGGCATAAATGCTGCCAGAAAATCAAAAGTTATTCGAAAGTTTAGTTATGCTTTAAATAGCACATCAGGTATCAAAACTAAGACTAAGTTCATACCTGTGCCCAGACTCCATTTGGGCATTGTCCCCCAATTCGCTTGATAAATGCAGAGAGAAAAGTCCTGCAAGCAGCGCTTTTCTCTCTCATTTTTCAGGCAGAAACCCAGTGGACCCCATTATAGTCTACGGTTTCCGCGGGTAACTGCTTTTTAAGCGGATTGGGTTTCTGTTTTTTGGGTCCCCAAGAAGGTGTGAACCTAGCGTAACTTTGCTTGTTGCTTGGGAACAGTGGAGGCTAGAGAAAAAATTCAAACTGTGCCGGAATCAGTGGAGCAGAGCCTATTAACATATGCTAAGAACTTGAATTGGTGGAGGTGGTGAAAGGTCCTCTTTAACAATTTCTCTATGTACCGTCTATAGGAAACATCTTAGCAGCTACTCTCTATCCACTAGCTCAGGGACAATTGAAAATTGGAGAGAGAGTGAAGAGGGAACAACTGCACAAAATGCTAAATAAGTAAAAGTTGGATAATGGTCACACACAGTGTTATTCCTCATGTACACATACAGTGGGGAAAAAAAGTATTTAGTCAGCCACCAATTGTGCAAGTTCTCCCACTTACAAAGATGAGGCCGGCCTGTAATTGTCATCATAGGTAGACCTCAACTATGAGAGACAAAATGAGAAAACAAATCCAGAAAATCACATTGTCTGATTTTTTTAAGAATTTATTTGCAAATTATGGTGGAATATAAGTATTTGGTCACCTACAAACAAGCAAGATTTCTGGCTCTCACAGACCTGTAACTTCTTCTTTAAGAGGCTCCTCTGTCCTCCACTCATTACCTGTAGTAATGGCTCCTGTTTGACATTGTTATCAGTATAAAAGACACCTGTCCACAACCTCAAACAGTCACACTCCAAACTCCACTATGGTGAAGACCAAAGAGCTGTGGAAGGACACCAGAAACAAAATTGTAGACCTGCACCAGGCTGGGAAGACTGAATCTGCAATAGGCAAGCAGCTTGGTGTGAAGAAATCAACTGTGGGAGCAATAATTAGAAAATGGAAGACATACAAGACCACTGATAATCTCCATCGATCAGGGACTCCACACAAGATCTCACCCCATGGGGTCAAAATGATCACAAGAATGGTGAGCAAAAATCCCAGAACCACACGGGGGGACCTAGTGAATGACCTGCAGAAAGCTGGGACTAACATAACAAAGGCTGCCGTCAGTAACACACTACGCCGCCAGGCACTCAGATCCTGCAGTGCCAGACGTGTCCCCCTGCTTAAGCCAGTACATATCCGGGCCCGTCTGAAGTTTGCTAGAGAAGCATTTGGATGTTCCAGAAGAGTATTGGGAGAATGTCATATGGTCAGATGAAACCAAAGTAGAACTGTTTGGTAGAAACACAACTTGTCATGTTTGGAGGAGAGTGAATGCTGAGTTGCATCCAATGAACACCATACCTACTGTGAAGCATGGGGGGGGCAACATCATGCTTTGGGGCTGTTTCTCTGCAAAGGGACCAGGACAACTGATTCGTGTACATGAAAGAATGAATGGGGCCATGCATCGTGAGATTTTGAGTGCAAAGCTCCTTCCATCAGCAAGGGCATTGAAGATGAAACGTGGCTGGGTCTTTCAGCATGACAGTGATCCCAAGCACACCTCCAGGGCAACAAAGGAGTGGCTTCGTAAGAAGAATTTCAAGGTCCTGGAGTGGCCTAGCCAGTCTCCAGATCTCTACCTCATAGAAAAACCTTTGGAGGCAGTTGAAAGTCCGTGTTGCCCAGCGACAGCCTCAAAACATCACTGCTCTAGAGGAGATCTGCATGGAGGAATGGGCCAACATACCAGCAACAGTGTGTGCCAACCTTGTGAAGACTTACAGAAAACGTTTGACCTCTGTCATTGCCAGCAAAGGATATATAACAAAGTACTGAAATGAACTTTTGTTATTGACCAAATACTTATTTTCCACCATAATTTGCAAATAAATTCTTTAAAAAAATCAGACAATGTTTGTTTGTTTGAGTTGGAAGGGACCTCAAGGGCCATCGAGTCCAACCCCCTGCAAAAGCAGGAATTCCTAAAACATCCCAGCTATATACCTATCCAGTTTCCGCTTGAAGATTTCAATTGATGAAGAACTCACCACCTCCCGTGGCAGCCTATTCCACTCTCTCACTACCCTTACTGTTAGAAAGTTTTTCCTAATGTCTAATCTGAATCTCCTTCCCCTTAGTTTCATCCCATTACTTCTCGTGCTTCCTTCTGCTAATGAGAATAGGGTAGATCCCTCTGCACTGTGACAACCTTTCAGATATTTAAATACCGCTATTAAGTCTCCCCTTAGCCTTCTCTTCTGCAAACTAAGCAGTCCCAATTCTTTTAGCCTCTCCTCGTAGGACATGGTTTGTAGACCTTCCACCATTTTGGTTGCTCTTCTCTGGACCTGCTCCAATGAATCGATGTCTTTCTTAAACTGGGGCGCCCAGAACTGTACACAGTATTCCAGGTGGGGACTGACCAGGGCAGAGTACAGCGGAATAATTACCTCTCTTGATCTAGCTACAATGCTCGTCTTGATACATCCTAGAATTTGGTTAGCCTTTTTAGCCACCGCACCGCACTGTTGACTCATGTTGAGTTTGCGATCTATTATTATGCCCAGATCCTTTTCCCCTGTACTCTCACTTAGTACTATTCCTCCCATACTATATATGCTTCTTGCATTTCTGTTACCCAGATGTAGAACTTTGCATTTGTCCCTGTTGAATACCATTTTGTTCACCTCAGCCCATTGTTCCAGTGTGTCTAAGTCCTTTTGGATGCACTCTCTCTCCTCTCTAGTGTTGGCCATTCCTCCTATCTTTGTATCATCTGCAAATTTTATTAGTTCCCCATTAGCCCCATCATCCAGATCATTTATAAAATTATTATGTGATTTTCTGGATTTGTTTTCTCATTTTGTCTCTCATAGTTGAGGTCTACCTATGATGACAATTACAGGCCGGCCTCATCTTTTTAAGTGGGAGAACTTGCACAATTGGTGGCTGACTAAATACTTTTTTTCCCCACTGTATGGCAGCTTATCCAGAAAAGTAATCTTAGTAAGTGACTACTTTAAGGTGTTGTCCAGGATAAATGTATATTTTACCTATGACCTTCTTCCTTCCCCCTCCTACTTTCTAAATTACTTTAACAAAAATGATTATTTACTTTTTGTGTCAGCGGGAGGGGGAAGTATGTGACCGCCCCAGGCACATTTTTCTAGTGTCCCGTGACGTTACCGGGAATCTTCTAATTCCCCTTCCGGGCACGGGATATCACATACTGTAACCCCTCCTCCTGGAGCATATTATACTGTGTGGGGGTCACTGTGGACCATTATACTGTTTATGTATGTGTGTGTATATATATATATATACAGTCATATGAAAAAGTTTGGGCACCCCTATTAATCTTAATCATTTTTAGTTCTAAATATTTGGGTGTTTGCAACAGCCATTTCAATTTGATATATCTAATAACTGATGGACACAGTAATATTTCAGGATCGAAATGAGGTTTATTGTACTAACAGAAAATGTGCAATATGCATTAAACCAAAATTTGACCGGTGCAAAAATTTGGGTACCCTTATAATTTTATTGATTTGAATACTCCTAACTACTTTTTACTGACTTACTGAAGCACAACATTGGTTTTGTAACCTCACTGAGCTTTGAACTTCATAGCCAGGTGTATCCAATCATGAGAAAAGGTATTTAAGGTGACCAATTGCAAGTTGTTCTCCTATTTGAATCTCCTCTGAAGAGTGTCATCATGGGCTCCTCAAAACAACTCTCAAATGATCTGAAAACAAAGATTGTTCAACATAGTTGTTCAGGGGAAGGATACAAAAAGTTGTCTCAGAGATTTAACCTGTCAGTTTCCACTGTGAGGAACATAGTAAGGAAATGGAAGACCACAGGGACAGTTCTTGTTAAGCCCAGAAGTGGCAGGCCAAGAAAAAT
The DNA here is from genome assembly GCA_947044405.1 of Leptodactylus fallax. Lineage (NCBI taxonomy): Eukaryota > Metazoa > Chordata > Amphibia > Anura > Leptodactylidae > Leptodactylus > Leptodactylus fallax. The sequence goes on along the minus strand of CAMRHE010000073.1, from coordinate 1,425,484 downwards.
ATCAGAAAGGCAGAGAAGAAGAATGGTGAGAACAGTCAAGGACAATCCACAGACCACCTCCAAAGAGCTGCAGCATCATCTTGCTGCAGATGGTGTCACTGTGCATCGGTCAACAATACAGCACACTTTGCACAAGGAGAAGCTGTATGGGAGAGTGATGCGAAAGAAGCCATTTCTGAAAGCACGCCACAAACAGAGTCGCCTGAGGTATGCAAAAGCACATTTGGACAAGCCAGCTTCATTTTGGAAGAAGGTCCTGTGGACTGATGAAACAAAGATTGAGTTGTTTGGTCATACAAAAAGGCGTTATGCATGGCATCAAAAAAACACAGCATTCCAAGAAAAACACTTGCTACCCACTGTAAAATTTGGTGGAGGTTCCATCATGCTTTGGGGCTGTGTGGCCAATGCCGGCACCGGGAATCTTGTTAAAGTTGAGGGTCGCATGGATTCAACTCAGTATCAGCAGATTCTTGAGAATAATGTACAAGAATCAGTGACGAATTTGAAGTTACGCCGGGGATGGATATTTCAGCAAGACAATGATCCAAAACACAGCTCCAAATCTACTCAGGCATTCATGCAGAGGAACAATTACAATGTTCTGGAATGGCCATCCCAGTCCCCAGACCTGAATATCCTTGAACATCTGTGGGATAATTTGAAGCGGGCTGTCCATGCTCGGCGACCATCAAACTTAACTGAACTGGAATTGTTTTGTAAAGAGGAATGGTCAAAAATACCTTCATCCAGGATCCAGGAACTGATTAAAAGCTACAGGAAGCGACTAGAGGCTGTTATTTTTGCAAAAGGAGGATCTACTAAATATTAATGTCACTTTTCTGTTGAGGTGCCCATACTTTTACACCGGTCAAATTTTGGTTTAATGCATATTGCACATTTTCTGTTAGTACAATAAACCTCATTTCAATCCTGAAATATTACTGTGTCCATCAGTTATTAGATATATCAAATTGAAATGGCTGTTGCAAACACCCAAATATTTAGAACTAAAAATGATTAAGATTAATAGGGGTGCCCAAACTTTTTCATATGACTGTATATATATATATATATATATATATATATATATATATATATATATATATACACACACACATACATACATACATACATACACACACATACATTTGTTTACCAAATGCCATAAAGCTTTCTCTGTGTGATTGTAATGATGATATACGGAGATGATTATAATATTACAGCCAAAGGAGAAGGTTATTCAGTGAGTGAGAACTAGGAGTCTAAAGATGGCTGCTGAGGGTGCAGTAGGTGGGCTAGTTAGGGAAACAAGAAGAGGGAGTGAGTGGGCGGAGTGAGTGAGAGATGCCAGGAGCTCCCAGACAACCCAGAAATTACTCAAAACACTGCTAAAGGTATTTGGGTGCACTTATTATCCTATTAATAGCACTAACAGACCTTTTTTTTGAAAATTAATTTTTTTGCCCGGAAAACCCCTTCAAAGAGGACTTTTCAATCAACAGGCGCTGCTCCACTGATTTTGACACAATTTTTTCTCCCCCTCCCCCACCATTCATAAGTAATCATTGCTGTTAGTTTCAGTGAAGCAACACCTATTGAAGGACATACCTACAGTAGCTTGCAAAAGTATTCATACCCCTTGAACTTTTTCACATTTTCTCACCTTACAACCACAAACTTAAATGCATTTTATTGAGATTTTAAGTGATAACCAACACAAAGTAGCAGATAATTGTGAAGTGGAAGGAAATGATACATGGTTTTCAAAATTTTAATCAAATAAAAATCTGAAAAGTGTGACATGCAAAAGTATTCAGCCCCCTATATCAATACTTTGTAGCGCCACCTTTTGCTGCAATTACAGCTGCAAGTCTTTTGGGGTATGTCTCTACCAGCTTTGCGCATCTAGAGACTGAGATTTTTGCCCATTCTTCTTTGCAAAATAGCTCAAGCTCAGCCACATTGGATGGAGAGCGTCTGAACAGCAATTTTCATGTCTTGCCACAGAGGCTCAATGGGATTTTGGTCTGGACTTTGACTGGGCCATTCTAACACATGAATATTCTTTGATCATTCTAAACCATTCCACTGTAGCTCTGGCTGTATGTTTAGTGTCATTGTCTTGCTGGAAGGTGAATCTCCTTCCCAGTCTCAGGTCTTTTGCAGCCTCCAACAGGTTTTCTTTCAGGATTGCCCTGTATTTAGCCCCATCCATCTTCCCATCAACTCTGACCAGCTTCCCTGTCCCTGATGAAGAAAAGCCTCCCCACAGCATGATGCTGCCACCACCATGTTTCACAGTGGGGATGGTGTGTTCAAGGGGATGAGCAGGGTTACTTTTCCACCACACATAGCACTTTGAATTTAAGCCACAAAGTTCAACTTGGGTCTCATCTGACCAGAGCACCTTCTTCCACATTGTTTGCTGTGTCCCCTATATGGCTTGTGGCAAACTGCAAACGGCACTTCTCATGTCTTTCTTTCAACATTGGTTTTCTTCTTACCACTCTTCCGTAAAGGCCAGATTTGTGGAGTGCACGACTTATAGTTGTCCTGCGGACAGATTCTCCAACCTGAGCTGTGGATTTCTGCAGCTCCTCCAGAGTGACCATGGGCCTCTTGGCTGCTTCTCTGACCAGTGCTCTCCTTGCTCGATCTGTTAGTTTAGGTGGACGGCCATGTCTTGGTAGGTTTGCAGTTGTAGAATACGTTTTCCATTTTTGGATGATGGATTGAACAGTGCTCCTTGGGATGCTCAAAACTTGGGAAATGTTTTTATAACCTAACCCTGCTTTAAACTTCTCCACAACTTTATCTCTGACCTGTCTGGTGAGTTCCTTGGTCTTCATGATGTTGTTTGTTCACTAGTGTTCTCTAACAAACCACTGAGGCCTTCACAGAAGAGGTGTATTTATACTGAGACTAAATTACACACAGCTGGACTCTTAACTAATTAAGTGACTTCTAAAGGCAATTGATTGCACTGGATTTTATTTAGGGGTATCAGAGTACAGGGGCTGAAGACTTTTGCATGTCACACTTTTCAGATTTTTATTTGATTAAAATTTTGAAAACCATGTATCATTTTCGTTCCACTTCACAATTATCTGCTACTTTGTGTTGGTCTATCACTTAAAATCTCAATAAAATACATTTAAGTTTGTGGTTGTAAGGTGACAAAATGTGAAAAAGTTCAAGAGGTATGAATATTTTTGCAAGCCACTGTATTACCCATCTCAATAGGTTGGGTCATTACACAGTAAAACATGGTCAGCACTGAACAGGCAGGTTTATTATGCCTACATATTTTTCATATAGAAGAATATCAGAAGAACAGTTCTAAGAAACTTTGCTCAGGAATTGTTCATCGACAGTGCAAATATTTACTAAAGCAGACATATCAGGGTAGTTGATATTCCCTCTTTGACATCTTTCACAGCACCCTCTTGCAATACACATAAGGCGTAGTTTTCCAACACGTGCAGTTCCAGCACTTTTTGGCGGTGTCTTACTTGTAATCCTGCAGTCATCTCAGACTTCCTGCTACTTCAGTGTAAGGAACATAAAGGAAGACTCTTGGACAGCAAACAGATAAAACATCCTGTGACAACTTCTGTACGGTAGCTATATTTACATAAAAAGTGTCTCTGGATAGAAAGTCAAAGGGTTGTTAGACAACCTGCACAGCACATCCTGAAGAATACATTAGAAGGGGAGCTGTTAGAGGAGAATACACATTCTGTATTAGTATGTACAGTAGATACTCCATTAAGGAGGCCAGAAAAATTAGGAAAAAAATCCAATAAAAAAGTGCATGTAAACTGTAAACATAAATTGGCATATGGTTAGCACAAATCTGAGGGACAATCGGCAAAAATAATCATCTAGCCAATGTTTGCATGAGTGAACTGAATTTGCTTTGCACGTACTTCATTCCCTGCAGACTCCACTATTGCCTGTTCTTTAAGTCACAAACTACATTCACGGTCATGAATGCAATGATTCCTCATGGAGTCTTATGTGGCTGTGTGTGTCTCCTATGGGGACTATACATTTACAGCTCTGCAGGGGTCAAGGCTAAGCAAATGACTGCACTCTCTGCACTTATTGCTGTCTTATATAAATGATGCATAATCCTAGCATTACTGTGTGTCCATATATGACAGAGTTGAGAAAATAAACTGTAAGCCCCAGCAGAGACAAGGTCTGACCATGAGTGGATACAGCTCTGTACAGTGCTATGGAATATGTCACTATTAGATAAATAATAGATAAAAATAATTACAAAATAATAGAAATTAAGTATTTAAAGACATAAGAACAGTACTTTATATTTTTCATCCTATGTCAAGCATATACACAGTTCTCTATTTTACGCAAAGGAGCCCTAAAACCTGCCCCTTTGGCCTCTGTCAGGATAATATACAGTATGTGTTTACATAGCTTTTTTTTTTTTCTAGTATATATTTAATTGCAAAAGATTCCACTTTCCTACACAATGGTAAGCAAAAAAAATAAAAATAAAATAAAAAATAATATTATATATATATATATATATATATATATATATATATATATATCTCTATCAATCTATCTATCTCATGCAGTATTCAATCTAAGTCAATCTGATGATACTACCTATACAGTGGCATACATCGAAGCCTTGCAGTGAAGATATACAACTTTACTATAAAGATGACGATAAAATCAAGAAAAAAAAGGGGCAGAGCTTAATATGCAACACCATGCACCAAAAAATGGTTTAAAATTTTGGTATAAACTTAGACTAGACAGACTATAGACCAGAACCAGCCTCTGTAATAAAGCTGCATTGTCTAAAACATAGACCGCATTGGCAATGTATGTAGTGGAATCATTGGGAGAGATTTATAAAGACTGGCATAGTTATCGCCAGTCTTCATATCTGCTGCAACATCGGAGCACCACCGGAGCCATTTTGTCCATACCTTCCTTACCATGTGAGCAGATCTTACCAGATGAAGGTCGTTTGACCGAAACGTCGTAAATACTTGGATCTACGATCTCACCTTATCCTATATTCATGAAATGGCGTTGATATAATTTAAGATATATCTTTCTGTCACTGATATACACTGTGTTCCAAATTATTATGCAAAAAGTGTTTAGGAGTGATAAGGTAAGAATTTTTTTGTTTGTCAGTTAAACTCATTGATGGTGATGTGTGTCAGGGCTCTTTATATCACTGAAAGCAATTTCAGACACCTGTGCTAATTAGTTTGACAGGTGTGTCGAATTAAAGGCAAGACTACTTAAGAAGGCTGTCCCACATTATTAAGCAGCCTACATTTTCAGCCAAAATGGGAAAGAAAAAGGATGTGTCGGCTGCTGAGAAGCAACAAATTGTGGAGTGTTTAGGTCAAGGCATGACTACAATCAACATTGCCAAGACACTTCATGGTGATCATCGCACAATCAAGAAGTATGTAGCTGATTCACAGCACACACGTGTGCGTGCTAAGGGAAAATTGAGGACTCTTTCCAACAGGCAATTACATTAGGTTAAAAGAGCAGCTTCAAAAATGCCTTGTCATAGCAGCAGACACGTTTTTGAAGCTGCTGGTGCCTCCAACGTCCCCCGAACAACAAGATGCAGGGTCCTTCAGAGGTTTGCAGCTGTGCGTAAGCCATCCTGTCGACCTCCTCTATCCACTGCACACAAGCAGAAACGGCTCCTGTGGGCCAAACAATACATGAAGACTGACTTCAAAACTGTTTTGTTCACCGATGAGTGCCGTGCAACGCTCGATGGTCCAGATGGATGGAGTGGAGGATGGCTTGTTGATGGACACCCCATGCAAACACGGCTACGGCGCCAACAAGGAGGAGGTGGAGTAATGTTTTGGGCTGGAATCATGGGGAGAGAGATTGTCGGCCCCTTTAGGATCCCTGAAGGGGTAAAGATGAACTCCATAATGTATGTGGAGTTTCTCAAACAGCACTTCCTGCCATGGTTCAAGAAGAAGAACCATGCATTCCGCAGAAAGATCATTTTCATGCATGATAATGCACCGTCTCATGCTGCAAATAACACATCTGCATCTCTGGCTGCTATGGGCATAAAAGGGGACAAACTTATGGTGTGGCCCCCATGCTCCCCTGACCTCAACCCCATTGAGAACCTCTGGAGCATCATCAAAAGGAGTGTCTATGATGGCGGGAGGCAGTTCACATCTAAGCAACAGCTCTGGGAGGGTATTCTGTCCTCATGCAAAACAATTGAAGCAGAAACCATCCAAAAACTGACAAATTCAATGGACGAGAGAGTTCAGAAGCTTCTTTCGAACAAGGGGTCCTATGTGCAAATGTAACATCACCTCGAATAAAGTTTTGGCTTGAAAACTGTTTGATTTCAGTTTGTAATAACCTGCTAATGCTTAGAATTTCACAATGACCATTTTTTTGTTCTTAATAAAAATGAAAAGGTTGCAAATTTTGCTGTGCATAATAATTTAAAACATGCATTTTGAGTGTTTATTTTTTTTTAAATATACTGTTATCATAGGCAGTTTGTTCAAAAACCTTTCAATTATACTCGAATAGTTGATGACTGGAAAATTACAATGACTGCAATTCATATAGGTAATTTTGGAAAATATGAGAAAATATTATTTGCATAATAATTTGGAACACTGTATGTGAAAATAAAAAATTCTCCTGATCGCAAGAATGTGCGCAGCAATATTCTATATTCTGGATTACGGGTTGGAGAACCCTTTTTGCCTTGCACCACTACCATCAACAAGAGAGTGCAGTACCAGTGTTCCCTTCTCTAGGCGGCTCTGTACAGCTGATCGCTCCAGGGGCCAGTTGTCGACCGTTTACCAATCAGGTATTTATGGCCTATCCTCAGGACGGATCATAAAAAAATAAAAAATTAAGCCCGGACAACCCCTTTAAAGGGGTTGTCAAAGCAAAGGTGGATACTGGTGTTCTATCCACAGACTAGGTCATCAGTATCAGATCAATTGGCAAGGGGTTTCAGAAGTTGGAAGCTGTATACGAGGTATACGGCCGGAAGCATTTCCCAGAGCCACCACTATAGCTTCCTGACTGGACACTGTAGTTGTGCCACCAGAGAATGGCAGCTCTTATTCTGTTCTAGGAGCAGAGCTGCTTCCAGCTGTTTGCAGCTTCTGGAGGTTGAAACAGCTGACTGGTGCGGGGTCCAGGTGCCAGATCCAACAGATACTGATAACTTATGCTGTGTATAGATCATCAGTATCCAACTTTGCTGAGTCCTGGACAACCCCTTTAAATGGTCAAACCTTTTTTTTTTTTTACAATCAGAGTCATTTGGTGTTGCCTGTCGCTGTATACTGCTGCATACATCGGAGCTTTGGAAGTAAGTATACATTAGGAAATCTTCTCGATCTGTGTGTACAAAGCTTAACGCACATGTTTAAAGAATGCCCCAACCCCACCACTGATAAGGGCTTCTCATTGTCACCTTACTAGGACATTATATGTACTGTAAATTAGGAGAAAGATACAAATGCAGGATTATTAATTTTATTATCCTCATTTTAGCAAAAGCTGTAGGTGACGCTTATTTCCTGAACAGAAAACACTAAATCCAACCCAGTAAAACAATGCAGACACGACAAGCCCAAAGACAGGAGAGTCTGGATTTCGACTCTTCCTTTTCCGTTTTGATTAGGGGTTTGATGGAAAAAATGCCAAGTAAATGTCAGAGGAAGCCAGAGTACAAATGAACAATTTGTCATGTGAGCAATGGGTGCACACAGTAGGGAATCCTTCTGAGAAGATTAAGGAATCTGCATGGCAACTGTCATTGCTGGTTAAAGATCCAGCAATCCTTGTCGGTCTAATTCGGTCTAAGACGGCAGCCTGAACAGAAACGTGTTATTATGTGTCTGCGTTTCATACCTTTGCTATACATAATATATATGTATCTTAATAACAGAGGAGCTGTAGTTATCCTGGAAATGAATGCTTTGTAAATGTAAAGTGATGCCACAATGTCTCAGTGTACAGAGAATTCCATCATTAAAGGGATTATCTAAGACTGACATTAAGTGACCTGTCCTTGGGATAGGTTATTAATTTGATATTGGTGGGGGTCTAACATCCAGTCTCAATGTTAATAAGGTATTCTCTGTACGGTGTGTGACATGAAATTATTACAGCTCAGTTCCCATCCATTTGCATAGGAGCCGCCACTACACGTAGGAGGAGTCACTTACACAGTGGATACATACAATGTGCTGGGTGTCAGGCTCCCATCATTCTCTAATTAAAGGGATTTTCCAGGACTTGTTAATTGATAACCTATCAATTAGGGGATCAACACCAGGGTGCCTGGCTGATTAGCTGAATGAAGAGGTTGCAGCGTTCTGGTGAGTGTAATACCCTTTTCACTTTGGTATCACGGCTCAGACTTTTCATTTGGGACTGAGCTGCGATTAGGCCATGTCTCCAAGCAACGTGTCCTCATATGGCCAGTGACACAGAACTCCGAGCGCAACCACCTGATACACGGGGATCCCATGTGTCGGATACCTATGGATCTTTAACTGATAAACTATCCTAAGGAAGAGTCATCAATTAAAAAGTCCCAGAAAACCCATTTAAACGATAACTAATTTTTCACACAATTTAGTCTCATTTCATACAGCATGTGATTCTGGACCAAAATGTAATGTACTTTAATTAAAAATATGGCTGTTTTCTGCCTGAAAAACCTCTCTAAAGTTCCTGCCACTATGTGTCTCTCTTCTAGCTAATTTACAGTTCACACTCTGTTACTAGCCAAGGTTCTTCCTTAGATATATTAGATGAGCAAGACAGAATCACAGTGAGTGGAGGGAGAGGGGAGGGTCCGATTCTCCTCACAGACTCCACACGTCTGCAAACTGCCCTGTACAAAGGATTGAACATTCTGCAAATCTCAGAGCTTACAATATAATAAAAAAGTCTTCTATGTACTTATATCAACTTGTGTAGTTACAGATATTATTCACAGACAGCAAGCAGCTTTCCTGACTGTGCTCATAGATTGTATTGTTTCCTCTGTTTTACCTGCATGTATCTACAATCCAGTGTTCCTGGATGTCCTATATTATGATCACTTGGGCTTTTCTCAGATATTTGTTTGTTACTATACAGTTACTTCTGGCAGTATGGCAGAACAGTGTCAGTAATGGATAGGGGAGGGTGCAGACCGCCCCTTACTGTATACACCTCCTGACAGAGAGAGAAATGTAAACTGTACAGCAGCCATAATGGGGATATTAGCAGAAGAAAACTGGCAGGACATCATGAATGAAGGCTTATACAGTCATAGAACAGATTGCCTCACGACCCTGCACATATTTCAGCTTTTCATGAAAACTCAGCTAATCCTTAATAGCCTATCCTAAGTCGTTAATTTTAAATTTTTTTGTAGGACCCCTTTAAACACTTATTCCATAATATACTATAATTGCAGACGATCCTGTTCAGATATAGAAACTACAAACTATCCTAAGTGAAAGCCTAGAGTCCAGTTATACACAACAGATTGCTATAAAACTATAGTCTGTAGGGGTAGGAGACAAGCACAGTCATCTGTGCCCTGACGTCTTTTCTTTCATCACTCCTACATGTAAAGAAAGCATTTCCAATACCTTACTTTTTTTTGTATAAACCTAATTCATCTATCTTTTTCACTGTGCCAGAAATAATCCGTATCTGCAGAACTGTTAGATCTCAGATGTGAAGTTTGTTTCCTAGACAGCCCTGGAATACATTATTGTCTTTTGTAGTTATTACTACTTTCATGAGATCATAATCTGGTGAACTGTTGGATATTAACATATACAGCGTTAGTTATAAAATATTGAAGTATTCTGGCACAATCTGCACCAAAAATCTGGCATGGATGCCTTACACCACGTTTATTAACTGTTTTAGACACTTTCTGTAAGGGCCAGTTCACATCTGCGTTCGGGGGAGTCCACTTGGGGACCCCCCCCCCGAACGGAAACCCATACACATAGAAAAGCGGTTTACCTAAGGAAACCTGCGGACCCCATAGACTATAATAGGGTCCATGTGGTTTCCGCCTGCTTTCCGCACAAAGCAAGCGGAGAGAAAAGTGCTTTCCGCATGTTTTGTGCAGAAAGCAAGCGGAAACCACATGGACCCCATTATAGTATATGGGGTCCGCAGTTTTCCTTAGGTAAACCGCTTTTCTATGGGTATAGGTTTGCGTTTGGGGGGGGTCCCCAAGCGGACTGCCCAAACGGAAACCGACCGCAGATGTGAACTGGCCCTAACTTGTCTAACAACAAGGTGGGGCTCATCAGGAAAAAGACGAGGGGTTGCTGAAAAGTAGTAGGGCTTAAGATGTGAGTTTTTAATAAAAGTTGGAATTCCCTGCTGAATAACTGTCTCTTTTTATCCCAATCAGTGTACTGCACTGGATAACATGCTTACTGTATAGAAGAAGATCCCCCCACATCCCAATTACTTGGCAGAGCACAGAAGGGGGGCAGAAGCCTCTGTGCTAGGCCTCCCCTGCTGCGAATGAGACTTCCAGCTAATTCGAGGAACCCTCTTTAGTCCCTTTAATTCCATCTGAATTGCAGTCCATGCATATGCACCTTTGACCAAGTGGGATTTGAAGGTTAGCAGTGCACTTGGAACTGAAAATTGCTTAAAAAATTATATCAATATTTAACAAAAAATTACCAAATATAAAAAAAATTTAAGCACTTTCTTAATCACCAGCTTCTGCACTGCAAGTACTAAATTTGTTAAAACAGTATTAAGGCTGAAGGTCCTCTTTTAAGCCTGAGTTCAGACTTGAATCTGCATGGCAAACAGTGTAAATCCTTGGCAATTCCGCAACATAAATGGACATGCTGCAATATGTGCTCAGATAATGTGCCGATTTGTTTCCACAATGTGCAGATGGGGTTTTAAAATCCTCTACCCAATGTATTATACTGCAAATGGTTACTGAATTTTGGTGCAAAATATGCACCAAAATTCCCACAGCAATGCACCATGTCTGAATGTGGCCTCATATATCTGCTACATAGACAATAACTATCCAAGTGGAATTGCACTATACACAGGCGTCCTATCTGTACACAATCCTTCCTCTTACAGTTAAATTCCAGCAGGCTGTAAGTTTATACCATTAACATTTTGCATACATTCATTCCTGGAAAATGCATTTTTCCTGAGGAAATTAGACTTTCTGTAAATCTGCAGAAGGCACAACAGGAAGCCCCATGGAGCTTGAGAACGCATAGACTAACAAGCTGGCATCCAGCATTAAATATCTGAGGCTTTCCATAAACATATGTGCCGGCTACACAATGATATACAAAGTTATAAACTAAACCCATAGAAGACGCTTATTGTAAGTGATACGCTCGGAGACAAAGATTCCCATTAAAGCCACAACCAAATGCAGAAGATGTATGTATGCACAAGAGTATGTCATCGATTACATGCCGTAGCACGGACACATGTCCTAGGAAACCTAGTTTATTCCACGGAAATATGCCAATCTGTCACAGACTGTTGCTTAAATCCACTAAAAACGACGATTTGTTACACACAAAGATTATGTCTATGCCTGCCGTACACTCTAATATCTCTATGTATTTCAATGGGGATATCAGGTAATAACATAAATGTAAAGACAAAAGAACCTGAGCAACAGGCCCATCTTATAGTTACTATGAACACATCCCTGGATTAGTGTCTGAGAAGAAAAATACAGTATTTGTGATATACTTATACTGCCCCCTGGCGGACTTGCTGAGAATGACAGATTTGGCTTTTAGTGCCAATTTGTCATGTTGATGCGGCAGTCAAAAAGTAAAATAGTGTCATAATATTATTTCTGCTATAAGATATAGGGCTGTGTTCCTCTTATATATTATCTATATTACAGAAGTGTGGAATAATCGAATGCTGAAAACTATACATACAGATGTGTCCAATCTTAACTTTCTCACAATACAAATTCAATATAATATCATATCATGACATGCTAGGAGAACCCGACAGACTGAAAATCACAAAATAACCACATAAAGATGCGTATAGAGCAGACATAGTGTCAGAGCATCACAAGATCAGGGTTTTTTTTTGTTTTGTTTTTTTTTAAAGCTGGTCCTCTCAAGCCGCGTCTCCAGATATATCAAGTCGATAGGAAAGGAAAGGCGTGGATTATGACTGAATCAGCCACAAAACCATGGGCGCAAGTTGCTCCTTTGCTTAGGCCCATTCACCTGAGTCTGGTCAGTGGGTAAAAACTGTGGTGTAAAGCCATCGGCATTCTGCCACAGGATTCCAGAGGAGCGGGAACAGAAGAGATATTTGAGGTGGAATCAGGGCTGTGGAGTCGGAGTCGTGAAGTCGGAGTCGGTGCCTATTTTGGTGGAGTCAGAGTCGGTATAAAATGGACCGACTCCGACTCCCAAAATATATAATAAATTGGTACAGTTAGTAGTACAATGCAGTATGTGCTGAATATATTTTCATAAGAAAATGATGAAATGTTGAAAATGATGAAATGTCCTGTAAAGGTCTGTTCTATTCCTCATATAATGATGGGACTGAGTTCTGAGTGAACCTATAAGGTTTAGCAGTGCCAGGGCTGTGGAGTCGGAGTCGTGGAGTCGGGTGGTGCCTATTTTGGTGGAGTCGGAGTTGGAGTCGGAGTCAGGGGAAGGGAGTCAGGAGTCGGAGTCGGGGCTTTGGCGTACCGACTCCACAGCCCTGGGTGGAATTCTGTTCCAATTCCTCTTCCATTTCTGCTGTATGAACATACCCTTAAAGCAAAACTAAACTGACTCTAACTTTTGATTTTCTGTCACCATTTGTTTCATTATTAAGTGTTTAATATACTTTATTAACTAATTGTGTCTCCATTCTGTGAAATCCTGCATTGCTTTATGGTTACCCTTGTTTCTCTATTGAGAGCTGAAATCTGTACACTGGTTCCCCTCGGTGTAAGGAGGGGCAGGCTTTTGTATGACACAGGAAAGCTCAGGCTGAGACGTCACTTCAAACAGTTATATCTCAGGCACTTCTGAAACACAGAACAGTGGTTTTGGTGTCAAACGATGGAAGAGATTCTCAGTTCTCATCTGACACCAAGATACCAATTTCCAGAGGAGTCAACAGTCAGGATTGGCATAAATAGAAGTTAGCCAAAAATCCATTAATTAAGAATATTACAAAATTTATTAACGACACAAAAGCTAACAGAAAATGAAAAAAAATAAATGTAGTTTTGTACAATTTGCCAGCTGTTTGTGTACTGTTCTTTTGTATTGCAAGCTACTTGTAACCCTTTTCCGGCACAATACTATAAGACCTCGATGCACTAGTCCATCCATTTACACTTTAGTTTCTTTCCTGCTTTTTTTTTTTTTTTTTAAGCCAGTAAGACCAGCATTACTAAACTAAACTCTATAAACTATTATAGGGAGTCTGCAGGTCCATAATGCAGAGCTTTGTGAATAGAGCACTACATGTAGTATAGCCATTAATGGACACATTACATACACAGAGCTTAATGTACACAGGGATTTTCAGAACAAGCTTTGAAAACATTTTTCCTAGTACTTGCTTAGTAGCTATGTCCTTTCTACATCCAGAGTCTGAGTTCACTTATCAACAAGTACTGTCGAAAGAAAGCTGCTAGTAGTGGTCTCCAAGGTCCCATTTTAGGAGACCCAAAGCAATAAGAGATGGAATGATCTATCTAAATGTAGATTTGTATTTAACCTTGGTATTATTTCTTATACAAACACTTCAAATGAAATGTACAAAGCTATCACAATGATTTCTTCTATTTCCTTATATCCCAAGGCAAGGATATTGTCCGGGTTAATGTAAAGTGATGTTCTCCTTTTATACAGAAAAGGCTGGTGACCTTTCATGTCCAAGCTTGTATAGCTCTTATGAAGCCATTACCCTGAGACGACTGCTTACACCAATTCTATTGGGTAGCACAAAAGAAGACACAAATTTACCCTATCATCACCGTATTATCCGTACAGACCCTCTATGAAACTTTTTAAAAATCCCAATGTCCTCTGCTAGACAAGTGATGGATAAAAATGGAAAAGGATATTAAAAAATATTATTGATGGCGATGATAATGATGAATGAATTTAACTACTAAAAGTGTTTAGCATAGCCTGACATGCATAAAAACAGTCCTGCCAGTACATGCGCTTTATGTAAGCTGCAACTAATGGGAGTTGATGGTCAGAAAAGTTGCAATAAACTAACATAGTCTCCAATAAAAGATTGAGTACTACCCCTACCCCAAAGACCAGGGAGCGGCAGGGGAGAAGCATTCAGAACCCTATTGGTGTGTTACAATCATGTATCAATGATGTAGATTCTCTAAACTGTGATGAGATTGGCAACGGCAAAATCATGGTGCACAGTCTAAATAATGCCCATGTCTTTACTCTTAACCTACAAGGAAATTTGCAGCCCCCAGAACTGTCATGGATTGGTGGCAGAAGCACTGATGGAGTAGTACCATAGTCAGGATCTAAGCCAAGCATCATCACAAGGAAAGTGTTCAGGATGTGAGGCGAGCCTTGACAACTAGACTCCATCAAGCACACAGAGAAAGAACTTTACCCGGCTAGTTCAGGTCGGACCAGAAGACATCAGCAGGAGGAAGCATCAACACTTTGGTTATAATATACACTGTCGCTGTCCTGCTCTAGATGGCAGTACAGTATAGCTGGCATTTTTTATTAAACCCACTAGACTCCAAGGATGACAAGGTGAGTCTATAGACCCCGTCTCAGTCTACACAGCAAAGCTGAAAAGTCAGCTGTATAAAATAGGAATTAACTTATTGTGTGCTCTAAGGGTGGGTTCACACCTGCGTTCCAGTCCGTCCGTTGCCAATTCAGTGAAAATCTCGGCGAACGGGATTGGCATCGGATACAGACCGGTCAGCGACGCATTGGTTAAAAACCCATTCATTTGAATGGGTTTTTTAAAGCAATGTGCGGGTGTCCGATTGCACCCTCTGCGCTGCGAATCCTTTTTTTTCGTCGGAAACAAAGTCGGACATGCAGGACTTCGTGTCCGAGGAAAAAAAAACGGCTTTGCAGCGCAGAGGGTGCAATCAGACACCCGCGCATTGCTTTAAAAACCCATTCAAATGAATGGGTTTTTAACCAATGCGTCGCTGACCGGTCTGTATCCGATGCCAATCCCGTTCGCCGAGATTTTCACTGGATTGGCAACGGACGGACTGGAACGCAGGTGTGAACTCACCCTCAAATGTATTATTTATTTATTTTTTTATTTATTTTTTTAAAGAGGATCTGTCACCAAGTACCTAATACTAAATACTAATACGTTATCTGATTCTCATTGTGTTCCTGAACAATTTGGCATTTTTATTTTTAAAATCTGCCTACCCGTTCAAAAGATATGGCCTCTGGAAGAGTATATAATGTGGGCAGGAACCTTTTGTTTTCTCATAAAAAATAAAGAGTTCTCTCCGACTCTTCTAGGCTTTTAAACGGATGGACAAATATTTAAAATAAAAATGCCAAGGGGGCACAGCGAGAATCAAATAATCTTTTGCATTTAGTATTTTGTACTTGGTGACAGATCCTTTTCAATAGGGATAGTTACCTAATTTGAAAAACAAACAATTTCAAAGTCTTTGCAATTTTACGTTCCACAATTTTTAGAGGCAGTTTTTCACGGATTGGAGAAGCGCTGACCATCTTTGCAGAGACTCTGCCTCTCTAACATGCTCTTTTTATACCCAGTCATGTGACTAAGTCGACCCTCCAATTGTTTTTCAGTAGAATGACCTACTTTTCTCGCCGTTTGTCAACCCTGTTCCAACTTTTTTGACAGGTGTTGCCGCCATCGATTTCTAAATGAGTTAATTTTTTTTTAAATGAAATGGAAACCTGTCTAACTTTCACCTTCTGATATGTGTTCTATTGTGAATAAAATATGGTTAGATGAGATTTCCAAATCATTACATTCTTGTTTTCTTTACATCTTACAAAGCAACTCAATCTTTTTGGAATTGGGGTTGTATTTTGATCTAAACTATTGTTCATTTTCTGATGATACTTTCCTTTCCATGACAGACTGAAGCGTGCCCATATGTGCTCCACCAAATAAAATAGCAGGACCACGGATAAGGGTAAAGTAAATTGTCACAAGGCCGGCATCTGAAATCCTGGCACTTATTTACAATCCAGAATGTTGCAGAGACGATTTAGCAATTGCCAATTAGTAGGCTCCACTAATTAATAAAAATGTAGTTGGATAATTTATGCATAATTAGTGTTTATGGCTCGAGGGCATTTACAGTATTGGATGCTTCTACAGCTGTCTTGTAGCGGTATTATTAAAGCAATTTTACTGTATGCATACCTTTCAGCAGAAGTAAAAATTGGACCACTAATTTTGACAGCAAATACTAAAACTTCCATCATTATGGCACGAGGATGACCTGCACTGAGTTCAAAACTAGGGCTGTTCCACAAAAAGTGGACTTAACTATTGAAGGGGATGTCTGAGACCCAGGAAAGATGGATCCTGGTGACCTATCCACTGGATAAGTCATCAGTATCAGATTGGTCGACATCTGAACCGAGCACCGCTCAACTCAACGGTATGAGCAGAGCTGCAGTTCTCTGGCACCACCATTATGGTGTACAGCTTAGAAGCTAAAGGGTGCGGGGTTCAGGTGTCAGACCCAACCAATCTGATATTGATGACCTATCCTGTGGATAGATGGATAGGTCATCAGTATCCATTTTGAATGGGTCTCAGACAACCCTTTTTTAATACGTGTAACTTTACAGATGCATGTTCTACATTATATTTTCCATGCACAGGAGTTATAAAAGCCATACACCGGTTTTGAGGGACATGTATGAAAACCTTTCCAGAAAAATATAAAGCTGAAAGACCAGCACAACAATGGTTAAAAAAGAACTTTATCTTCCTACTTTAAAATCAGCATATTCAGCAGTTTGGGAGCCAACTAGTTCCCCATGGACAAAGGACATTGGAAAAACCTTTACAAGGGGACCCCCTAACTATAGCCACCCACAGGTCCTTATGGAACAAAGGGTTTAGCATCCTGAGTAGCCCTCTTTGAATGCCATCCATGCCCCTAATATAAATCAAAAAGATGTATAGTTACCCGACTCCTGTACTCCCTATCCCAATGCAGTTTTCAGTGAAGGTGGGGGGTACACCTTGGCTTCAGTGCACATGCGCTTGGACTCGGGTGTATGTCGATGTATGTCCCGTCTTTACAAAAGAACTTCACAGGCTCTGGGTGCGCCAGACGGGTCAGTTGCGACTCATCGGACTTATTTCTAAGCAAGTGTAAAGATTTTGCTTTTTTAAATGCAGGGATGGATGGCATTGATACAGGTATATATGGGACATTAAATATCTGCCAGAAAATGTATTATCTGTATTTTATTATTTTCTTTTTTTTTTACATATAGTTTTACCAATCAAACTCAGACACTCATACATTCTTTTTTAAAATCTGGTTTTATTTTCTTATTGTACATTTCGTATTCTATTTTTGATCATCCTTACGGAGTCAGTCATTTTGCTTTAGCTGTTGCTTTGCTCTGTTAAGAACATTCAGAGATATGCTTTTACAGCATTCATTTGGACAGCAGGAACCTATAGTATGAAGATAAGTCACTGGGGGAAATTTATTGAGATCAATGTTTCATATGCCGATCCATACCTACTCCTCACTAGTGTCAGATGCACCACAAGTAAGAGACATATGCCTCATAAAATTTGTGACACATTTTGGTCATTTTCTGGGGCAAATTATAATAAATATTTCGGACTGTGGAGTCCCCATCACCACTCACTCCTCACTCTACTAGGTTCAGTTTTATTCAAAGTTGTGTCAGTGCAGGAAAAGGGGTGAAAAAGTCCCAATTTTTAGCATAAGCCCCACAAGCAACAAAACCTGGCACAAAAACCTTAAATTCTCCCCCACTGACTTCTATAGGGGGGGTGTTCTAGGCATGTTCTGTAACCTGTGCAGAGATCTCTTTACAGGGAAAGGAGGGGGTAAGGTGTGAACATCACCTATTGTGAATGGTAAATCCTGTGTTATCTATATCTATAGGTGATACCTTTCAGTGTAACCCAGGCTGTGATGATAACAAAAAAACAAAATGACTACTGAGATGTAATCTCTACAGAGCAGGAAGTGTTATCCTATTGTGAGACTCAGTGGTCAAAGAGGAAACATCAAGATTTCAAGATGCTTTGCATAGATAATGACATAGAAAATTTAAAAAGTGCCAATCTACTCAAGGCAATATTAAAACATCTTCCATACCTACTACCCCTGTAGACAAGTTATAGATATGGAACTAGATACTCCATAAAGAAACCAGCATCCCTGAAACACTGTTTTACACATTTAGGCTGAGACCACACATTATAGAGAAAGCTGTGCTATTTATTGCAGATTTTGCTGCATTTTTATTGAGCCAAAGCCAGAAGTGGATTTAGCAAAATAGTGAATAATAACAGTATTTTCACATAGAAGAATTTGGCGAAGATATTGCAGATTCTGCCTCAAAATCAGCGCCACGTTCTACCCTGAATGTACCTCCCATGATTTTCAAAGGGAAACAGGACATTGAAAAAGTAAGCCTCCATCTTCCTGCATATACTGTGGCCGATTCAACCACACAATCCGTGGCATGGGACAAGCAGCTGATCAGCGAGTGAAAGCGATGGTGGAAAGCCAAAAATCTGCTTCAGCTTTCCACCGCCAAGAGCCGAAGTGTCAGAAAATGACCTGGCCATGTGAATAGCCCCTAAAGTGCTTCCCTTATATTTCTCATTCCTTTGGCTCAAACATCGCAGCAAAATCTGCAAAAAAAAAAAACAAAACAAAAAAAAAAAAAAAAAAACACAGCTCTTCCACAACGTTTGGCTTCAGCCTTAGACAGGCCATCATTCCAGTTTCTACTTACCTGAGTGAAGTATTTGCCATCTTGTTTCAAGACTTTCATACAAAGATCCAAAATCAGTCTCAAAAATTCCCATGTAGAATCTAGACCATAAAGGAACAGAAGTAGTAAGATTTTTAATATTTTTAGAATAAGAAATTCTTCCTGCACATTCTTAAAATCGGACAGGCTTATTTCTGCTATTTGATGTACCAATGCACTTAAAGTAAAGAGATAAGGAGAAGACTCAGAGCAGTAAGTAGAAGAAAGTAGGTTTAATGGGAATTTTTTCTGACCTTAGCTAAAATAAAGACCTTTCCAAATCAAAATTTGTTGCCTATGGAGGCTCCTATTAGAATTTACATCATGCTAAGTACTCATGCATATGACAATCTGCTAGTTCAGTCAGCTATCCTAGTCTTCCCTGGATAGAACACTAACCCATACATTTCAATGGGCCTATGCACACTACTGTGGCTTCCACGGATCCATGTTTGGGCCACAAGTCAGTTCCACAAAACTCACAGCATGTCCTATTCTGCTCAGTGTTGGCTGAATGGACTAGCCCATAGAAGCCTATGGGACACAGAAAACAACGGATGTCACACGGATGTTATCATGTGTGATTCATTATTTTTAATTATGTTACACAATTTTACTATAGTATATTTAATAAGATACATATTTACATTCATCGGACTCAATCACTAGCTATTTAATGAACGAGAAGATCTTTACTGCTACTGACTGACCATGACTGTCGGCCATTTATGAACTAATTGGAGTCGGAGCAGGAGTCGGGCTGTGTGATTTGGCCTACTGAGTCCACAGCCCTGATTTATATAACCCACAAAATTCCGTTTAAGAGCTGGTGTACACTCTAGAAGGGCTTTTCTAAAGGGTTAAATGGCACATAAAACATTGCACTAATTCTATGACAATTCCATTTTGTGTCAAAAGATAGAGTCTGTGTATGTCACCGATAGGAATGATTTAGGGAAGTGTTCACTCATACTCACTGGAACATTTATCTGATGGAACTTTATATTACTATGGGAATTCCCGGCAATGCTCTGTGTGCTGTACCTCTGTAAATGATGTAGTCTTTACACCATAATCACATTGTCTGATCAAATCTGCACCATTTTCACAGATGGAAAACAGAAGAACATTATTTTACATGACACCCAGTGTTCGGCAATAATTCAAGTTCCTTGGGATAAACACATATGTTCTGCCTTTATATTGTATGTATAAGTAATGCTGACAGGTTACATGTACCAACTGCTCTGTATATACACTAAATATCCGTTATTTTAGGAACAGATTCCAGGACTGGTGACTGTAAAAGCTGCACAAATAGTCCAAACTAACTAAAGACCGACAATCCAACTAGAAGACATTTAGCGTATGTAATAATGTAATGTACAGATATCGAGAGAGATCAGACAGATATAGTATAATATAACAAAGCACCTTCTTCTGGAGATGTAGAGATGGGGACCGCAGTAAGGTCATTAATGACATAATCAAATGTTCGCCCTTCTTTGGCATACATCTTCAACACTGGGACGCAATCCTCAACCAAAACCTGTGCACGGAAAATATTCATAGAAACACCATTTTAATTCAATATTTGCACAAAAAATTACAAACAATTTGTTGACAAATTCTACAGTAAGGGTATGTTCACACGGTGGAAAATCAAGAGGAAATCCTCTTGATTTTCCGCTGCTGGCATTTTTGCTTGTCATCAGCATCCCATTGCAACATCCTGCTGCTGATTAGGTCCAGATGAATGGGCCTAAATCAGCAGGGAGTCTCGAACTACAGAATCCACGGCTAAATTAGCCACGGAATCCGCGGCAATATCGAGCATAAGGAGATTTTTTTGCAGTCTGAAAAAATCTGCTTCAGGAATTAGGAACTTTTTTTTTTCATGTGTTTTTTATTTTTTACATGCGTTGTTTGTCGCATTTCTCATCGTGTTTTTCATCACGGTTTTTTGCTCCAGCAAACTGTATGGACCTGGTAACTTCTCTTTAAAAAAAAAAAAAAAGGCTTGCGATTTTTGCAAACAATGTTTCAAAAACGGCATCAAAAACCATGTCAAGAAAATTGCATCACATTTTTCCGCCTCCCAATGATTTAAATTGGTTTTTCAAGGTGAAATCCACCTGAAGATAGGTTATGTTGCTTTTTTTTCCCCTCTAGATGAAAAAAATCCAGATTCTGCCTTAAAATCAGTCTGCAAAAAACTCAATGTGAACATACTATTCACAGATCCTTAATAGTGGAAGTCCCCAATCTTAAACCATATTCACAGAAACAATCCCAGTTGGAGACACTGATTGTCAGAAAAAATATTAAATAAAACTTCACTTTTATTACGATACAACAATAAAAAAAGATTGTTCCAGGGCACTAAAATCACACAAAACCGCATGATAGCAGCAGTGCACTTCGAACCGCCTAAAAGCAGCAGTGTATATGGCCCAAAATGTGTTACGATGTCTGAAACTAGCAATTGTATGTGTACAGATAGTATATCGGTGGATTTGTTATATTCACACCCTATGTCTCACACCTATCTGAACTCCCTCATGCAAAATTGCATGTCTGAACAACACCTGAAATGGCTTCTTATAATACATTTGAGCTAGTCACAAACTCAGGCAGATGTATCCCCCCTTTGCCCTGAGGCTACTGGCCTAATGCCACACCAACAGGGCTTGGAAGGGAAAACATTCTGTCCACTAGAACTCAAACAGAAGCCAATTCAGCGACGTTTTAAACACTGATTATACTGCGACCTCAAAAATATCCCTACGCGTTTCCTCACGAATGATTCATCAGGGGCTGAGTTCAAATCACACAAGAGCAGTAAAAACTGCTGTTATTAATGATAACTAAACGGTAACGATAGTCTGACCGCCAGCATGACCGCTCTAATGTTGGAGGTCATGAAGTTTTATTTAATATTTTTTCTGACATTCAGTGTTTTCAATGTGAACATAGCCTTAGGCTAGGGTCACAGATTTTTCATTTGCTGCTCTCAGTTTAAATACAACAGATGCCCTATGGGGCCCACTGGGCTCCCTATCTCTCAGCTATTCTAGTGGTCTGCCTGTCCTCCAACAGACCAGAACAATGGACAACTAACACGAATGTGAACTTGGCGTTACGTAAAAGGTCACACATACATCAATACATATAGTGACAGCAAGATTCAAGGTGGGTAGAGAAAAGTAAACATGAAAGGTCTTTAAAGGAAATGGATCATAAATTTTCACTATAATATATACTATATATCTGTAACTTATCATAGTATATAAAGCAGTACTAAGACATTCTACACTTACCTGATAACAGTCACCTTTCAGATTGTCTAGCACATCACCGCATGTTTTTCGCATATGTCGTCTACATCCATCGATCACCATTTGGTCTATGTTTGAGGCATGTTAAGGTGCGATTATTTGTTTCTGACAATATAATGGATCTCCCTGACAGTCCTGACAAATATGATGTAATTTATTTCATGATTCAAAGTTACAGCGGAGTACGGATATTAAATCTGAGCTGAATGACAAAGAACGGCAGTTTTACTGACTCCATCGTTCAATCTGTCATCCGCTACTCTTTAGATGTCATACAGCCCTTTTCCATACTACTCAAAAGCTGGATCCATTGTAATACAATTTGTCTTAAAGCTACCCACAAGTAAATGTGACTAGACTGTATTCCCGAACCTTCTCTTTGAAGGCAGATTTGCCATTATGCTATGCTGCCTGCTTAAAGAGGACATTTCACCACCTCCTCCAACTCTTTGCATCCATTAATAGGCGCTGCTCCGCTGATTCTGGCACAGCTGCAATTTTTTTCTCTAGCCCTAACTGTTCCCGAACAGCCACCTATATGCTAAGTAGGTTCTGTACTGTCAGGTGGCAGTCCTGGGCTGCAGCGGATAGTCTAGGACCACCCACCTGACAGTAGTGAGCCCAATGAATATACTGGGAGCTGAAAGTGACAGAAATTATTACACAGTGGGGGCTAGAGAAATAAAATCCAGCTGCATTGGAATCAGTGCAACCTACTGAAGGATGCGAAGAACTGGAGCTGGTAGAGGTGGTGAAATGTCCTCTTTAACCTCTTCCCTCCACTACACTGCCTTGTCACATCCTAAATGCTGAACCAATTGGCCTTAGGAGATGTCTTAGGGATTTTCCTCTCTCCACCTCTTTCAATACCTGCTGCAAGTACAGACAAAGCAGAGAGAGGCAAGAGTGCCATTCTGTCAGCACTGGCCATTTAGATGCTGCAGTCAATAGTGACTGAAACATCTAATTGGTTTTAGAGGGATGTGGCTCCCTGTATTAGGCACTGGCACCCCGGTAACCACAATTATGGGGTGTCAATGCCAATACATGGTATAAGGGGGCCTAACGAAGGCCTGAAGGTCTACCACCAACACATTACTAGAGGCATGGCCTAATAGTCTGCCTGTCAGTTGCATTGCTTGTGCTGTGTGTCATGTAAAATAATGTACAAATTGTACTATTACAAAAATACATCATACGATGAGTAAGCTTTAAAACCAGAAATCCCTCTTAAAGGGTTTATTCACTTTCCACTATTGATGTCCTACGCTCAGGCCTTCCTCAGACCAGTAAGGAGCTGTGCTGTCCTGGAACAGCTGATCTGCGGGAGTCCCAGCCTAAGAAGAGGCCTTCAATAGTAGAAAGTGGATAACCCCTTCAAACACACCAAGCAATAATATATAGTAAACGGAATACAAAAATGTCCATTACATATTATGTGCTAGCAAACCTTCCATGACCTACCCTCTTGTTGGATTTCCATTTCACAAGGAAAGGGCCAATTACAGTTTATTGGTCTTATGGTAAGCTTTACATCCACATGACTATCCGCAATGACTGAATGTGACAGATATGACCGCATTTTAAATGCAGAGCAAAAACAAGACATAGGCTCATGTTACATTTCAATGACGGAGAAAGCCCCCTATATAATGGGATTATGGCTAGGTGTGCAGCGCTTCTGGATTCTTCACAGTCCTACACAGAAATCAAATCCATTGCCAAAGATTTACCTCGAAGTGGCACTTAGCTCTGCTTCTCAAGCAAAGCCTGTAGGCAGTCTCTTCAAAGCTGCAGTAATGGGCGCGCTACACAGGGATAGAAGGATTAGGGACTGTACTAAAAGTTTCCTTTTAAATGCTTAACTCTTTACTCAATGACCTAGGACTAGATTTCATATTAGTATGTATTACTTAAAGTACATCTTCATAATTGGGGCACGTAACATACCAGGGCTGTGAACTCTTTCACTTTGGTCCCCCAGTGCAAGTTACCAAAATGTTCTATACACGATAGGTCCTTAAGGGTAATCACATACATTTAGGACATAGCCGCAGGAAATTCCATAAATGCCTGATACAGTGTTGTGCAAAAGTTTTAGGCAAGTGTGGAAAAAATGCTGCAAAGTAAAAATACTTTAAAAAATAGAAATGCTAATAGTTTATTTTTGTTAATTAACAAAATGAAGTGAATGAACAAAATCCCATCAATATTTGGTGTGACCTTTACCCTTCGCCTTCCATCAATTCTTCTCAGTACACTTGCAGACAGTATTTGAAGGAACTTGGCATGGAAGTTGTTCCCGCCATCTTGGAGAACTAAGCACAGATCTTCTGTGGCTGTAGGCTTACTCCAATCCTTCTGTTTCTTCATGTAATCCCAGACAGACTGGATGATATTGAGATCAGGGCTCTGTGTGGAGGCCATATCATCACTTCCAGGACTCCTCCTCCCAAGGGCAAAGGTCACTCCAAATATTGACGGAATTTAGATGTCTCTTTTGTTCATTCACTTCATTTTGTTAATTAACAAAAATAAACTATTATCACTTCTATTTATGAAAGGATTCTTACTTTACAGTACTTATTCCACACCTGCCTAACATTTCTGCATGTTACTGTACTCGGAGGTCCCACCCCCAGGGCCTGCGTTATCACCAAAATGAGGGTCCCAGGAAAATGTCCTTCCTAGGAAAGTGGGTACGCTTCTTTTACTTCTATGGGAGTCACTTCTCTGCAATTTTAATGAGAAAGTAGTAAATGTAGTGAGCCACACGCATGCGCGACCACTCTTCATGAGCCCTTTGTCTGGAGGTAGCCGCCAGTGACTGCTTCACCATGCAGAATGGGAGTCAGGGGACCCTTATTCTAGAGATTTTCTGAAGGGTCTCAGCAGTGGTTATTCACATCTGTCATACATTCACTTTCACACTGCATTTAATGGGTCTATTCACAAAAGGACACATAGCATAGATGTTGAATAACATCTTTCCCCAGTGGGGTATATGTTTTTTTTGTTTTTGGATTTTTTTTACTGGATACCACTGCATGGCATAGCACAGTCTGCTGCATTATTGCACACAGCGTGAAAGCTGAAAGCCTGACAGATACCAAACAACCAGAGGCTGTTTTGGCGGTCTATGGATCCGATTAACATGTATTCCTGGAGCATACATTTAAAGGACACATTAGACACGATGTGAATGTAGCTTAAAATGGTGCAGAGATCTCTCAGTATTATGTACAGAGTGCCTGCAAGAGGATGACAGAGCAGGAAGTCTGTGAGGCCAATAGCTAAGTGTTGTCATAGAAGAGGGCATTGTTTTGGGCACCCCTTTAAGTCATCTGCATAACGAAATCTTTGTAAAGGACATGCACTAAATCCGTGAATAAACTAAATAAACGGTAGGCAAATAGTGGAGTACTCAGGCGAGGGTACTGGGATAAAATCTATTTGTAAAACCTACTGAACCCCTGCAAGTAAATGAAGAAAAGGGAGCAAGGTCTCTGTAGGTAGGTTTAAAGGACCCCCATACACAGAATACTTGTAGAATTTCTAATGCATTGGCATATGATCTAACTATAAGACAGAAAAGGATATCTCTACCATGGTAACCATCTTTGGCTTCAGTTTGACAAGCTCGTACAGTATGCCGCCATCACCTCCTCCTAGAATTAACACTTCTTTCCCACAGTAGTCCTCCTGGCCACTGCCCATAATGGCACTGGTGTATGCTAGGTCACTTTCTGCTAAGTCTGGAAGAATAAAAATATTGTAAAGAGTGAACAATTCTTCAAAGAGAATAACAAAGCAAAGTCAAATAGAATTATTTATTAGAAAAACATCTCCATCCCTTCCCAAATGTGTTATGAAGCAACGCAAGTATTGCCTAGGGATCGTAAAACTGATCAAAAGGAAAGCAAAATATAATATAGGCTATATGGTATTGTTTTAACACTTAAAGGCAAAGTACACTCTTACACGTTAGTGGTTACCTTGAGTTACGTCTAGACGATTATGATCAAAATCAAAATCACAATTAACTGAACATTTAACCTAGATTACAATTAATTACAATTATTTGAGGACACTCCCCTCTTTACATGCCACACCCCCTATTGTTCTTGTCCCCTTTGACTCTATAGTGCTGCGGAATATGTGGGCTTATCTCTCCCAGTAATACAAGTTGGCTGTGAGGGCTTTGTGTCCAGGATGCTGCTGCCCTCACTAACACACATGTATCACAGCTTCATTGCTGGACCTATTTCCCTTTATACAGCATACTAGGAATCTTCTCTTCTTGCTGTGAGACACTGATGCTGAGGATTGTGAAAATACTCCCTCCCCTTGCTACCCCACGCAGAGTCTGCTATGGGTTCCCTGTTCTTTCTATACAACAACTTTGCTTTTCTCATTATCAAAACTTCATGTGACCTGCTATCCATGAAGTCTTAGACGCTGCATTTCTCTTTACAATCTGATCTGCTTTATACAACCTACTCCCTGCTACCTCTAACACAAAGAATAGAGGGGGATAGCCGACACAGTCAGATGCATAGTGCTGATGGATCTACAGTATTTCAGAAGCAGCAGGACAGCCAGCTATATAAAGGAATTATACAGACCACAACAAAAATAATAGAAAATTGTTAATAAAGACTATTTCTAAAGTTGCTTATAGGGAACCAGAAGTATGAAAAATGCAGTGTAATCTGGAGGCAGCATGTTATAGAGCAGAAGGAGCAGAGCAGATTGATATAGAGGTTTTTGGGAAAAGAGTCAGTATAACCTGTCATTTATTCATTATAATCTCGGTCCTTTCTATACGAAGAAGTCAAGGAGGCAGTTTCATCAGTGACTGACAGCTAGCTCTGTATCCAGTGTCAGAGGGAAGGCTACCAGTAACTGATAGGACCGACTCTCAACATAGAAATAATAGATATCAATAGAGAAATGACAGGTTGTGCTGAATCTTTTCCCACAAACCTTTACATCTGCTCAGCTCCTTCTGCTCTATAACATGCTGCCTACAGATTATCCTGCATTTTTCAGGTGATAGGTTTCCTTTCATTTTGCATTTGGAAGCAAAGAAACAAAAAAAATTCCGTGCAATGGTGTCAATAGCCTTTACGGTCTATATACACATATACTTTGTTGTTAGGATTCAAATTATTTAAAGTGCTTGTAATGATACAATGTAAAAAGCTGAGGACCCCACCCATCCTGAGAACAGGGGGTGTTTTATCCCGTCAAACTCCTGCCTTCATGTTAGCTGTATTCACAATGAGGGTAAACACCCCCCCCCCCCCCCCCCCCCCCCCCGTTTTTTTTAAATGTGGGCACAAATGGATTTCAAACAGGGCGATTTGGGACACTAAACCCCTGATCTATATTATTCCATTTAAGACATGCAGTAAGGAAAGGTTGTGGCAACCTCATTTTTTTCCCATGTCTTCAAGGGAAAAAATGGTGGTTGTCATAATGAAAAAAACAGAATAGCTGTTCTGAGTACCTGAACAGTCATGAAGACCTTTTTTAGACATTAAAAGCTAGTGTACCTGGCGGGGCACCAAACAACCCAGCATAATCAGACTGATGGCCTCTACAATAAGAGCTGAGTAGTAGGAGTTCTTAGTAACCACTTCTATTGGAAATTTTGTCTTCTGGATTCACATGAAGTGATAGAGTGCCTCTTTAGGAGAGAGTTTCTTTAATATAGTATGTGCCTGTAACTATACAGAGGTAAATGACCTGATTCCAGCTTTTATTTACAGATTTTTTCCCTATTAGACTTGTAAGAAGGTCTTCTATAAGGGGATAGCAGAACAATTACACCGTGAACATGATCCAGTGGTTCCCCAAGTAACGAGCCCCCTTTTATTTACTGCAGGTCTTACATAATTATAAAATATGCTTAAAAAGGTGTTCCCCAGGGATTCTTTTTACACTTCCTTCCTTTCAGGGGTTTTCAGAGGTTGTACCCAGGGGTTCCGGGCTGGATCTGACTCCAAATCAGGTGACTGGAACCAGCACTTGACCTTTAAGTCATACTGCCTCCTCCCACTCCAATCTTCACAGGTAGGTCCTTCTTCTATGGGGGCTGGTTTTGCTATAGTATGGCAGCCCCAATTCACAGAAGAGGCGGAGAGAGGAGGCTGAGCAACATGGGGTTGTGCGGGCTGGTTCAGATCATGTGATTTGGGGTTAGAACCAGCCTAAAACCCCTAGATACAGCACCTAAAAACCTACAGAGGACACAAGCATAACAAGGTGGACAACACCTTTAGGCTGAGGCCCCACATTGCAGAAACATAGCCAAGAATGGCTACAAAATGAATGGGAAATATATAGGAAGCTCTTATACTTCTCCCCTCTGCTCAATCCACTCCTGGCATTGGCTCATAAAACTGTAGCAAAATCTGCAACATGGGGCCTCAGCCTTAAAGAGGAACTCCAGGAAACATCATAATCATTTGGCAAGTGGCTGTTAATTCTCATTCTGTTGGTTTCTTCTTAATGAAAGTCAGTTCCCTATGCAAGGTTATGAGACGTACACTGAGAATCTCATAGCCACACAAACACAGACTGACTTTTGGTCCATGCTGAAGGCGTTGCGAGTCATGTCTTACAGTTGTAGAATGGAACATATAAAATAAGACTGGAGTCACTGGTAAAAAAAAAGTTAACAGCACTGTAACTTACATCTGGTAAATAGCTAACAGACCACACAATATAAACATTTTCTGGAGTTCTGCTTTAAAGAGACCTTTCATCAGCTCCACAAACTCCAATTTTTAGCATCTGTTAAAGTTGATATTTTGTCTGCAGCCCCCACCATGCCCAAGCAATACGTGCTGTTAGTTTTGGTGCCTGATGTGCTATATAAGCTCTGTAATGTCAGGTGGGCGGTGTCAGGCAGGGGGTGTGATTCAGAGCTCCAATCAGAGGCAGCCAGTGTCAGAGCTCAGAGTCACACCCCTTGTCTGCTCCTGCCTGACAATAGAGAGACTAAATAGTATATGAGGCACCAAATAACAGCTTTTGGAAACAGTGGGGGCTACAGAAAAAAAAATCCAACTGAGCTGGATTCAGTGAGCACATATTAAATGATGCAAAAATCTGGACTAGGCAGATT
This sequence comes from Leptodactylus fallax, assembly GCA_947044405.1. Lineage (NCBI taxonomy): Eukaryota > Metazoa > Chordata > Amphibia > Anura > Leptodactylidae > Leptodactylus > Leptodactylus fallax. The sequence continues at coordinate 1,395,938 of CAMRHE010000073.1, read as the reverse complement.
CTGTAATGGTCTCGCTCATATGAATGAGGTTTATTTATTTATTATGCTTACTTGTATGGCGCCATTATATTCTGCAGCGCTTTACAGGCGTTGTCAATCACTGTCCCATATAGGGCTCACAATCTACATTCCCTATCAGAATGTGTTTGGAATGTGGGAGGAAACCGGAGTACCCAGAGGAAACCCACACAAACACAGGGAGAACGTACTGGTAGCCTCTTATCGCTAGCATTGCAGTATTAAAAGAGCTACCTGTCTTACAGAACAGCAGAGTAGCACTTAGGCGGCATGCACATGTGATTGAATGGCATGGACAGCACATGGATGTCATCTGTGTGCTGCCCGTGCACCGGCCGTAAAACCGGACAGGAATGTGACCTGTCCTTGAGTTTTGCAGCACAGACTCTCAGCCCGCACACGGATCTGTGTAAAACACGGTAGTGTGCATGAGTCTATAGAAATTAATGAATCAGTGTGCTATCCAAGAAAAACTCGGACAGCACACTGAACGGTCGTGTGCATGGGGCCTTACCTGTGTTTATTCCGGCAGCTTCCATCCCACCCCCCCTTCACCATAGACTAATGTGTAGAAAGTTACTCAGCTTGATAAATGGAGAAGTTAACAGATTTCATAAATAAAATATATTACAAAAGTTGCTTATATTTATCTGTACTATTCGTTTATGAAAAGTTTTTTTTTATAGTTGGCGGTACACTTAACTAACTCTTATCACAGTTACAAAGTACATAAAAAGTTGTGTGACTTTGTAAATTCTTTATGTGTAAATGCAAATTCACTTCATGGCTTTGCTAAGGCAGTCAATTTTTTGCAGACTGTAACTGTGGAAAATGTGGAGTTCTCCTTCCAGATTTTGATCCATTTCTCTGATCTGCTAAACATCACATATAAAAGGACATACAAGAAAACAGGGTCACTTACTAACATCTCCGTTGAGGATGAGAATGTTTCCAAACTGCTTGGAATGGAGAATCTTGATGTTCTGATAAGGTGAATCTGTGCTGTAAACTACTTCATCTATGTCGTACTCTACTAAGCGCCCGTCAGCCGTGGGCCAGTATCGGTCAACCTTTGCTCCCCGAACAATGGCTGGCAATCTAAGGTGGAAAAGGAAATCAATAATTTGTTTAATAAAGGAACAACCAAATAACAGGGACATAAATTAAGCTAAACTCTATAAATACCGTATTTTTGGACTACACGATGTACACAGGGTGCAAACACAAGAAATAGAAAAAATATTTCATGCCAAATAACCCCTTTGTGACCCGCTAACTTGTTTTATTTCTGCATCTCTCCTTTTTATCAGACATACCATTTTTTATTTTTTCATAGACATCGCTGTATGAAGCCTTGTTTTGTGTGGGACAAATGGCATTTTTTGCCATTATATGGGTACATATAAATTACTATGTAATTTTTGTAACTTTTAGTGGTGCAAATATAAAAAAAAAAAAAAAACATTTTGGGCTTTTTTTTCATACTACTCACACTATATTGAATAACCTGTTGTGCTGTTTTTCTTTGTTTTTATGTCATGTGTGTACAATAAAATGTATTTTACATTAAATGACATTTTTTAAATCTCATTGTTTCATTTATTTATAATGTATACTCTTGTCTGCTAAAACATTATGTTCTATTTCTCTATGACATAATGTGCTGTAGGATTACTGAGCAAACCTACTGAACTAATCTAGGAAAGACCCAAAGGCCTCCTGATGTCCGATTAGGTCACCGGGAACACCTGGCAACCCGATCAAAATGCCTTTGACTATGCTACTTTCACAGACCATGATGATCAAAGGGTTCACAGTCGGGAGCTTACTCCACTCCTGGATGTAGAGCAGAACTGTAGACTGAGGATATGTCAAAAGACAACAGGTGGTCCTTAGGGAGCTGAAACTTACATGGTGGTTTAAGGTAGTGAAAGGTTGGCACCACTAATTCTGGAGTTTTAGGGTATAAAATAGTGTTAACCCATTCCTAACATCTGCTGTAATAGTATGGCAGATGTCAGGACTTTGAATACGCCTCCCACTAAGGAGCTGAGCAGGTGCCACAGCCGCCAGGTCGCCACTGTATTACATAATGTGGAACCAGCAGCAATGCCCACAGTCAGAATCCTCTCTGAATGCAGGTGCGAACCCTTTACATGCCTCAGTCAAATGTGACTGAGGGATGTGATCATCAATGGCGCAAGAGCACCTCCATGTTCTACCAGATCTCCATCCCCAGGAGCGAGAACTGGAGGTGACGACCCATTTCCTTGACATCCGAGAATCTATTGAAAGCTCCTAGGTTTGTCTTTACTGCTCTTTTGCCAGTCCTGTCAGTCAGACGGAGTATCACTCGAGTCCCAGGTAGAGGGTTTAAGTAAGACTTTATCTGTGTTAAAAAGACTGTACAGATCTCTGCGGCAGAATGTAATAGAAGTATAGTAATGGATTTCTCAATATTCAGAAATACATTAGTATTGCAGTATATTGTACTGGTGATCAGACCCCCCAGGGTTTAAGGTCCCTAGGGGGTCTAAAAGTAAAATTGAAAAACAACAAAATTAAAATAAATAACTAACTAAATAAATAAATAAATAAATAAATAAATAAATAAATGTTAAAAATACTTTAAATTTAAACAAACAAAAAAAAACACCCTTAGTTTATCATTCCGGCAGATGGCTATGCAAATGTTGCGTGTCCTGATGGTTGGGACAAGTATTGCAAACTGGAATGACAGCAAGAGGTGCGCAGAGACAAAGCTGACAAAGTAGTGATATATTCTGCACTGCAATTGAAACTGGACGTCACATCCCAAGCCTATGGCGGTAAAAGGTGTCAACACAAACATCTCACACCACCACTCTCAAATGCTATCGTGGTACACAGCAAGACGACAATGGAGGCTGACTAGAGGTCTACGCTCTTCAGCAATGAGTTCTGCTTTTGTCTCAGATGTAGTGAGAGCATGTGGGCAATGTCATGAGGAGAACTTAACAAAGGAATGTCCCACCGTCCTACTCCTTGGATTTATGGTGTGAGATGGCAAAATATACAGTAGCCAGACCCATCTAGTCTTCATTGCAGGTACACTAATAGCTTGGCATTACATTGATGTGCAACCAAAAATGTGGTCATCTCTCCAAAGAGAACTATTTTCCACAACATCCATCTGTGTTCAGCGTGGCATAACACTACTGTGTCCAGCTGATCTAAATGTGCTACCATGGACTGCAACTTGTGTCCCATTGAGCACACCTGGGGCGCCATTGTTCTACAATTGTATAGGGAGCTGTCAGCGGCCAATCTTGATTTGTTTGTCCAAGTACATTCAGAATGGCAGAACATTCCTCAGATAACCATTGATAGTGTGCCAAGACATGCAAGAGCCTGTATTCCTGCGTGTGGTGCTCATACTCAATACTGAATAAATTGAGATGTTTTGAATATTTAGTTTCTATTTTTTTTTATTATTTGCGTATCATTAACATGTCTATCAGTCCTGTGTGTTCCATCATTCCAAGACTTTACCTGTTTGGAACTGCAATTTCAATAGTGAGGAGAGTATATTGATTTAAGGCAAACCTTCAGTTACAAAACAGCAAATGAATACTACAAGTGAATATTAAAAAAAATAAAAAAAATTGTAATACATCTTATTAAAGGGGTTGTTCTGTTATGGACACTTAGTCCCTATCCACAGTACAGGGGATAAGTGGCCGATCGCCGGGTTCCCTGGTGATCAGGAGTTTGGGGGACCGAAAGTCCCCTTAAAGCCTCCTTGTGAATAAGGTGCCAGTGTGCTTGCATGACAGGTGCCCTATTCACTTCTATGGGGTTGTGGGTGATGCTGGAGATTGCAATCCCAGCAGCCCCATAGTATTGAATGGAGCACCAGTCACACAACAAGCACACTGAAAAACCCCTTTAAATAGGGGACTGGACAACTCTCTAATAGCATCCATATCTGGCCTTACACACACACACACAAGTCTATAGAGAGGAGAGGGGGGAGGAGACTGCTTGTTAATTGATTTATTGCCTTGTTCTGTGTTCTGGTAGAGCACTATACTATAAGATAAAGGTGCTAAAAGAGCTCTCTTAGTTACAATGTGTAGCAGAGCTTAGCAGCTGCAGTATGCGTGTTTTTTCTAGCAGCACCCTCCACTCCATAGACTTCTATGGTATAAGTTAGCCTGATAAATGGAGATAGAAGCATTTTTATTTAATAAGATATATTACAAATTTTCTTATATTCACCTGTACTATTCACGTATGAAACTTTGTTTATAACTGGAGGTGCACTTTAATATGCATTTATAAAAATGCATTTATATTAGACAAATTTAGCAAAAACTTACACAAATTTTAAATCTAAGTTGGACCAGATTCCCATAACATATTCTTTTTGGTGAATTAGTGAAGTTACTTATCTAATTTAAATTATCAAAGAGCCAGTGATTTCCTGTTCTCAGCATGGGCCCTGCAGTCCAGGAAGCATAATTTCCGTATCTGTTTCGGCAGAGGTTCGCCCCCTCCCGATGTCAGTGAAATGATGAATGGATCTGGTTCAGTTCATTATCTAAGCCAGCCCATTAGTTAAGTCAGTCTCTTCATCTGCCACGACATCCACTTCATACTTGAAAATAATAATGTTCTTAAAGTCATTGGCCAACAACCAATATTTATCACCTACTTACAGGACAGGTGACAAATGCAGTATTGCTGGGTTTTCGACTCTCAGAAATCATTTAAAACAGGGGTCCCAATGTCCCCTGTGCGAATGGTAATGCACACGTGTGACCACCGCTCCACTCTCCTTTACAGGACTGACAGAATGCTGTATGCAGTCTTGAATCAAGTGATCAGTGGTCATGCATGCATTTACATAGGTGACTTGGAGACCCCCATTCTCATAATTGGCAGGGTTCCCAGAAGTCAGACCACCTGCATCTATACCAGGGGTCAGCAACCTTTTAAGTCTGGGGTACCAATTTGGAAAAAAAAATTAAAAGATGAAGTACTCAGTGAGCCACGTAATAATTGTAAAGGTGTCGCCCTCCTACATTGGTGATTACCAACAGGGGGCCTCAACTCTCTAGAAGTATTTAGAAGGATGATCCCATGCCTTTATGCAATGTTAGTAGTATAATGTTGTACTGTGTTAGCCATAGAAAGTAGTGGAAGAGTGAAGAAATCAGGCGATACCTTTTAGAGGCTAACTGAGTATATCTGATAGTAAGTTTTCGAGAGTACTAGCTCTCTTCTTCAGACATGGTGTAATACTAGAAACTGAAAATTCACACTATTTATACACACACACACACACACACACACACACACACGGCTCTTCAAAAGGATCTTGGAATAACAAAATGCAATATACGTAGAGAAGACTGTCTCTGTTAATGGCTGCTGCTTTGTTTAATTGGTTGTCCGTCACTTTTGGTTTGTATCCCAAACGAAGAAATTTCGTCCTCAGATCCAGGAGGTGCTTATCCAGGTCTGCTTTGTCAGAGCAAATACGATTGTATCGTATATCCTGGCTGTAAATAATATATTGTCTTGTGTGCTTGGGGTGGAAGCTGTCGTTTCTCAGGTAGGCCATTCTGTCTGTGGGGTTGTGGTATATTGATGTGAGTAGCCGGTGGTCTTTAATGTATATTGTGGTGTCCGGAAAGTTGATTTCACTCTCTGAATAGCTAAGTTTAAGGTTGATGGTAAGGTGAAAGTCATTGAAGTCATTATGGAATTGAAGTAGGGCCTCCTCACCTGCAGTCCGAATGACAAGGATATCATCGATATAACGAAGGTCTGCTCACATATAAAGAGACCCAGAAAGAAGCCCGAGTGCCCCTAGTTGTCGCCTACAACCCACAGCTGGAGATCCTACGAAGGATTGCCAAGGATCTCCAACCAGTGCTACATAGGGACAACAGACTCAAGGACATATTTCCAGTCCCCCTCTCCTTTTCTATCGACAACCACCAAACCTGAGGCGTATTATTGTCCAGAGTGCCCTGAAGACCCCAACTGAAAATGGCACCTTACCTTGCCTGCAAAACAGGTGCATGACCTGCAAACACATCCACACCGCTGACAGTGTACCTGTCCCACAGTCACAACAGGTGCACAGAATTAGGGGGACATTTTCCTGCAGGTCTTCCAATGTGGTGTATCTCATAATGTGTGTGCAGTGTCCCACCACAGGCCTCTATGTGGGGGAAACAGGGCAGAGACTTAGTCAGCGAATGAACTCACACAGATTCACCATTAATAACAGCAGAACAGATCTCCCAGTGGCCGCACATTTCTCCAGAGAAGACCACTCTATTGAAGATTTGTGGGTTGTGGTTTTAATGGGACATTTTAAAATGCAGAGAGAGAGAGAGAAAGGATGGGAATACAAGTTAATGCAAAAATTTCAAACTCTGCAATTTTGACTTAATATTCATGCCAGCTTCATGTCACACTATGTTGTATTGCCAAATGAAACAGATTCTTTGGATTCTGTGTAATAGAATAAAGTTACAGAGTAAACACACTGGACTATCCCCAATAGCTTAACATTTTATTAAGAATAGTATAAGAAGATAGAAAAAAAGGTCTTACAACAAAGAAAAGTATAGCAAAAGGTCAAAAGGTCTTACAACAGGGAAAAGTATAACAGATATTAGAAGGTATATTCAAGCCTTGCAATACAGCGGGTATAGCAAGGTGCAATCAAATATCAAAGTCAATCAAACTATGATATAATCAAATACTTACACTTAAAAGTATCAGAAAGTATAGCAAATTCAACTCTTGCAATAAAGCAAGGTATAATCAAATATCAAAGTCAATCAAACTATGATATATATATTCAACACTTACAATACAGCAGGTATAACACGGTAATCAAATCAAATACTTACAACACTGCCAAGCTTCATAAATAAGGGTATCTGTAGGAAGCATCACTCAGCCATGCAACAGGTATCATCAAGCAGAACCAGGCATCCCCAATGATCTGCTATCAAGAATGCATCTGTCAGGCTGGGGAATGTTTTCCCATCTTATACCCTTTTTGTGAGTAATTAAGTGGGCATTTACAGAAGTGATACACCTCTGTAGGGCCTTACTCTTCTCCAAGCTCATATTCATGTGGAAGGGGCCAGTTTTCACTTGAATATGTCTTGTGACATATATGCTTTAAACAGAGTTGCTCTTTTGATCTAATCAGTATGGACATACAAATATAACCTGTTGATCTGGTTGGTATAGATATGTCCTTAAACAGCGTAGTATGGTGTGAAAGATCCTCCGTGCGCCAAACCGCTTTGGCCACACCCTGAGTCCTCTTTCATATAAAAACCACACTCACCGCCAGTGAGTGCCGGGTTCACCAGATAAATACAAGACAAGCCTTCTAAATTTTATATATTTATTAACCCCTAAATGGGTCGGTATTAAAATCTAACATATACAGATCAGAACAGATATGCAGACATATGCAAGCATTAACAGTTACTAGTTGCAAGATACAGTACAAATAAAATAAAAGGGATTAAAGGTGAAATGATTACTTTACCACACATGTCCTTGATGTGGTTCTATGGTCCAACACTCACACATGGCATGTGTGAGTCACCAGTGGAGGCTTTAAAGCATGTGGCATTAAAATGATAATCCCGCCTGCATGCTCTCATAACAGTCTCTCAGCATTAGTCCAATAGTCAATCACAAAAAACTCCTCATGGTCTGTCTGTAACAACTCTGTAGCATGATCCCAGCACAGTCTTCATAGCATGATCTCTTAGTGATAGTCTCCTGCATAATCTCTATAGGGTAATCTCCTCCCACAGACCTCTTACCTCATCTTTTATACCCTTTAGGCCACCTCCCAGAATGAGGTCACCGTCGACAGTACGTCTGATGAGTTAATTCAATCACGTTCAGACCCTTTGTATGTAGATGAGACAAAGTGAACTGATACCCTGTTATCAGTCATATCTGGTCAACAGCCCAGGCTTGAACAATGCACTATTGTTTGATCAGCCAGGGCTGTATAGGAATACAATGGAGCCCTATTGTTCCAGCCTAGACGCTACTGCCAATATGCACCTAGGCTTGTAGCTGCGCACAGTATGCAAGCAAGCAAGAAGGGAAATCCTATACCCAGAGACCAAAATACCGCTGAGTTATGGCCATATTTAGGCAGAATCATCACATATAGACATACAAATATAACCTGTTGATCTGGTTGGTATAGATATGTCCTTAAACAGAGTATATAGACATTACTTTATACCGGGTTCAAATTAAAGTTACTTATGGCCTGGCTATCATAAACATTTTGTCATAAGCAGCCATTTTGTCAAGGGCTGCTATTTTGCAATACATATGTATGAACTGTGAGGGTCACAAATCACCTCCTGATAGCAAACAGATAACAGATCCCTCTGTCATGCCCCACAAATTTTCCAGACTGTTTATTTCCTGACCTGTTGTAAATAACTTCTCTACGTATATTGCATTTTGTTATTCCAAGATCCTTTTGAAGAGCCATGTCTTGTGTGTATAAATAGTGTGAATTTTCAGTTTCTAGTATTACACCATATCTGAAGAAGAGAGCTAGTACTCTTGAAAGCTTACTATCAAATATACTCAGTTAGCCTCTAAAAGGTATCGCCTTATTTCTTCACTCTTCCACTTTATGCAATGTTATTTGCGTCCTTAGGATGTTTTTTTGACTTTTGGTAACAATTATTTGGTAGGGGTGCCCCAAGGAATTATTTTTTCCAGGGAGACCCTGAGTCTGAAAAGGTTGGGAAACACTGTCCTAAATGAAATTCATATAACACAAACCATAACTGCAACCAGTTAGTCGATTGAGTTTACATTTTAATGTGATCCTTTTAATGATTGATATTTGGACTGGACATGGGGCTAAGTGTAATCTGCAGTAAGCCTGCTTTGTGGGGGCAGAGGGTGCCCATCACACAGCCTAGTCTTTTTGTTGTAGAAATCCAAACAAATTTTTACAGTCTTATTGAAACGAAAGGCGGCAAATTTAGCTGCCATATTATACTTTGCACAGGTAATTGATGTCCTTTGACTAGGCTACTGGCCTGGACACTTAGACATTGTGCCTCGTGTTCTCACCACCTCCCAGTGCGTCCTTCTGTCCGACTGCATTTACATGGACGATTAGAGATAGATTGCCACCTGGAGCAGAGAGAGTCCTGTGGCAGGTAGATATGCCTTGGGTGCCAACTCCGGCACCAGTGCCGGGGGTTGCTGACCCCTGATCTATACTTTTATCATCCATCTTGTGGATAGGAAGGTGGAAGAAAGGGCAGAACTCCAATATCTTCTACAAATATTTTTAAAGGGGTTTTCCAGACTTTACAAGTTAATAAAGGCCACCAATTGAAGATCAGCAAGGGTCCGATAACCTGGACGCCCATGGATCATCTGTTTGCAGTAGAAGGACCGCTTCTGCTTCACAGGCCATGTGATGTCATGTTCATCTGTCATATGGTCTGTTCACAGCTCAGTCCGATTCAAATGAAGGGGCTGTGCTGCAATAGGTCATGAATTGATAAGCCCTTTCAGCAATGTCCCAGCTTGTTATTGGATCCATTTTCAAGCTCTACTGAAGAGCTGATACCACAGGTGTATTTATACAAGATGCTGAACAACATTCTTGCCTGCTTAAGGAACCAGTGCATTGGGTCTTATGAAGCTCTTCAACCACCATTACATGATGTCCTCCTTCTCACAGTGCTGCCCCATTCACAATTTTTCCATATTCTGTGGATAGGAGAGGCATGTTGTTCATGGACCAATCCTTGAAAATGACATATTACACTCATCTAACAAAAGAGTGTGCCTGCTGTCCTGCACTACAATATAGTGTATTTATTACTGCATAGGCAGCTCACAGAATCTGTAAGATCATGCACTATATATGCAGGAGAATATACGTCTACAGATGTTGTAAGCTGCTTCTGAAATAACAAAAACGTATCATACCGTAGGATGAAAAGTAGTGCATGGTAGCATCTGGCTATGCTGCACAGGGAGACTTGAGAACACGGGGTCCCACTGCTCTCCTCTGCCTGGCCGTCACAGGCTGAATGCCCACCCACCAATCATGTAACCCATCAGGGAAGGAAAGGTAAGAACACGGGTCAGACTGAGTCATTTTTCATTGAAAAATGTGTATATGTTGTCTTGGCCACTGAGATCCTCTAGGCTCCCCTTACTAAGGCTCATTGCCCTGAGTATATGTTGCTGTCTCCCAATGCGCACCTTTTCCAAGTCCCTGTAGGCGCTGTAGCTAAGCTGTAGTCACATATTACAATTCTGCCAAGTACGAAGATCTAAACAAACTAAATAACAAGTAGGCATCCTCTGTAGGTGCTGACACATCAGGTTGGGTTCACATCTGCATCAGAGTCTCCGTTGGTGTCCACTGTTTTAGATGTCTGTCTAAAATGTATTAAAGGTTGTTTCATGACACCTCTTTATTTTAAAGTGGTTGTTCTAAGGGATGCTATGTTTACATCTGCGCCATACTGCCCATTGTTCTGGACTGTCAGAGGACCAGAAAACCCAACACTGCGGTGCAGATGTAAACATAGAGTTCCTTAGGACAACTACTTTAAAATAAAGAGCTGTCGTGAAAGAACCCCTTTAATACATTTTCAGCCCCACATACAGTGGGGGAAAAAAAGTATTTAGTCAGCCACCAATTGCGCAAGTTCTCCCACTTAAAAAGATGAGGCCGGCCTGTAATTGTCATCATAGGTAGACGTCAACTATGAGAGACAAAATGAGAAAACATATCTAGAAAATCACATTGTCTGATTTTTAAAGAATTTATTTGCAAATTATGGTGGAAAATAAGTATTTGGTCAATAACAAAAGTTCATCTCAATACTTTCTTATATATCCTTTGTTGGCAATGACAGAGGTCAAACGTTTTCTGTAAGTCTTCACAAGGTTGGCACACACTGCTGCTGGTATGTTGGCCCATTCCTCCATGCAGATCTCCTCTAGAGCAGTGATGTTTTGGGGCTGTCACTGGGCAACATGGACTTTCAACTCCCTCCAAAGGTTTTCTATGGGGTTGAGATATGGAGACTGGCTAGGCCACTCCAGGACCTTGAAATGCTTCTTACGAAGCCACTCCTTCGTTGCCCTGGCGGTGTGCTTGGGATCATTGTCATGCTGAAAGACCCAGCCACGTTTCATCTTCAATGGCCTTGCTCATGGAAGGAGATTTGCACTCTGAGTCTCACAACACATGGCCCCATTCATTCTTTCATGTACACGGATCAGTCGTCCTGGTCCCTTTGCAGAGACACAGCCCCAAAGCATGATGTTGCCCCCCCCATGCTTCACAGTAGGTATGGTGTTCTTTAGATGCAACTCAGCATTCACTCTCCTCCAAACACGACGAGTTGTGTTTCTACCAAACAGTTCTACTTTGGTTTCATCTGACCATATGACATTCTCCCAATATGCTTCTGGAACATCCAAATGCTCTCTAGCAAACTTCAGACGGGCCCGGATATGTACTGGCTTAAGCAGGGGGACACATCTGGCACTGCAGGATCTGAGTCCCTGGCGGCGTAGTGTGTTACTGACGGTAGCCTTTGTTACGTTACTCCCAGCTTTCTGCAGGTCATTCACTAGGTCGCCCCGTGTGGTTTTGGGATTTTTGCTCACCATTCTTGTGATCATTTTGACCCCACAGGGTGAGATCTTGCGTGGAGCCGCTGATCGAGGGAGATTATCAGTGGTCTTGTATGTCTTCCATTTTCTAATTATTGCTCCCACGGTTGATTTCTTCACACCAAGCTGCTTGCCTATTGCAGATTCAGTCTTCCCAGCCTGGTGCAGGTCTACAATTTTGTTTCTGGTGTCCTTCCACAGCTCTTTGGTCTTCACCATAGTGGAGTTTGGAGTGTGACTGTTTGAGGTTGTGGACAGGTGTCTTTTATACTGATAACAATGTCAAACAGGAGCCATTACTACAGGTAATGAGTGGAGGACAGAGGAGCCTCTTAAAGAAGAAGTTACAGGTCTGTGAGAGCCAGAAATCTTGCTTGTTTGTAGGTGACCAAATACTTATTTTCCACCATAATTTGCAAATAAATTCTTAAAAAATCAGACAATGTGATTTTCTGGATTTGTTTTCTCATTTTGTCTCTCATAGTTGAGGTCTACCTATGATGTCAATTACAGGCCGGCCTCATCTTTTTAAGTGGGAGAACTTGCACAGTTGGTGGCTGACTAAATACTTTTTTCCCCACTGTAATACATGATAAATGTGGGGCTGACTGGGCAAAGGGACAACTCTTCATACTATGGACTAAAACAATCGCTAGGCACACACTGCACATGTGCTGAATAGTAAACTTACTAGACAATATGCCGTTTTCTTAGCCATCTTCTGTAAGTAGTGCACATGGTTCAGATGATGTTATGGCGCTTATACACAAGGCAACTGACTAGCTCATATTTAAGAAATTCAATACATCTCAACATGCTTGCAAAACTCTTGACAAGCTGCAAGTCACAACACAACCACTAGGTGGCTGTACATATAGGACAAGATATCTTGTGATCGAGTATCACAAAATCAGTTTTTTTTTTTCTTAAAGCTGGACATCTTGCAACATCTCAGGTCACTCCCAGCCAAAATGTAAGGTAAGTAAGGATATGTATGAATATTTGACCCGAACGGTTGTAAAGCAGCAATTAAAATAATAGACAAAGTGAAGAATAACTCAGCTACCATCTACCAGCTCCTCTCATCTCAAGCTTGTCATGTACTGTATTTAGACAATGGCCCAGATTTAATAGTTAGACAGAGCAAAATTAGACAGGCAGTCGGTAAATATACCAGATTTATCATCCAACCTCAGTCACTGTGATAAATCTGTCATATCTTTAGACTGTCTGGTACAAGTTTACACCACCTTTTAAATTGGCTTACTTTAACATACAAATTAACCCCTAAACTAAACCCCCTCCCCCCACCTAACTTCTACTTTACTTATATTAAAAAAAAAAAAAAAAAAAAAAAAAAAAACACAACACTATAAAATTACCCATATCCCTGGGGACACTTTCTGATAATCCGGTGACGTTTCGTTTCCCCCCTTCCGAAACAGAATGTCACCACTACTCTCCCCCTCCCCCATCAAAACTAACGTGTCTTCCTGTCTGGGAACGATTCCACCCCTCTTCTCTGCAAGCGCTTGCGCAGTCTGGAGGTGCCTGCGACACGTGCAGTAGAGATGGCACTCCAGGGGTGGGTGGGCTAGTAGTGGGCAGGATTGCTTAGCTAGGAAAACAGGGAGGGGGGGTCTAACGGAGTGAGAGGGTGGGGTTGGGGGGGCAGTGAGACGGAGGTAGAGTGGAAGGTACACAGGAAGCTACATAGCAGCAAGCTACACCATGTAAACAAATGCAGAAGATGCCAGGAGCTCCCAGAGAAACCCAAAAATCACTCAAAACACTGCTAAAAGTATATGGGTGTACTTATTAACCCATTAATAGCACTAATAGATCTTTAAAAAAAATAAAAAATAAATAAAGATTGTTTTGCCTGGAAAACCCCTTTAAGTCATGTCCCCTTTTTCTGAGAATCTACATGTCTAACAACTTGAAAAAAAAAAAAAATGTGCGAAATTGATGCCAGCATCTAGTTGTCACTACAATAGTAAATTTGGGGCAATGAATGTAAAGCTGAAACAAGTTGGACTGTAATTGAATAAACTACCACTTGAGGGCAGCAAATCCCTACATTTCTCTAAGCACAAGATATTGGTAAAATAATTGGTGGAACTCAATGCATTGAGGTGAAAAATACGTTCTTTTACTGAAATATCACAATAGTAGTCTCTTAAAGGGGTTGGTCCAGGATAAATCAACAATTTATAACTAAGTCCCACATGCCCCTCCCTCCAGCTTTCTAATAGATCTTTTTTTTTTATATATATTGTATAGTTTTGCAGTAATATATGTATGTCATGTGACCTACATATATTACATGTTTTACCTTTCCGCTGATGTAATGGGTCTTCAGTCTGATCTATATACTGACCCGTTACTTCAGTGTATAGGCCCCGCCACCCCCTAGTCCCGTGATGGCGAACCTATGACACGCGTGCCAGAGAGGGCACGCAGAGCCCTCCGAGTTGGCACGTGCGCTGTCGCCATGATCGCTCACTAACGGGGAATCCGGTATAGGATTCCCGGTTAGTGAGCGATCGCTTCTTTCAGCTGTATGTGAAAATCTACATACATCTGAAAGCGGTCACTGTAGGCCGTGGTCCGAGGAGCCACGGCCTACACTGACTGCAGAGTGTGACCTCTGCCCCGACGCAGGCGCGATGACGTCATTCATCAGCGCCTGTGAACAGAAGGAGGAGGACGCTCTTCGTGGGACAAGGTAAGTAACAAACTACTGTGTGGTGGGACACTGAAGCATCTAATACTGTATGGGGGACACTGAAGCATCTAATACTGTATGGGGGACACTGAAGCATCTAATACTGTATGGGGGACACTGAAGCATCTACTACTGTATGGGGGACACTGAAGCATCTAATACTGTATGGGGGACACTGAAGCATCTAATACTGTATGGGGGACACTGAAGCATCTAATACTGTGTGGGGGGACACTGAAGCATCTAATACTGTATGGGGGACACTGAAGCATCTAATACTGTATGGGGGACACTGAAGCATATACTACTGTATGGGGGACACTGAAGCATCTAATACTGTATGGGGGACACTGAAGCATCTAATACTGTATGGGGGACACTGAAGCATCTAATACTGTGTGGGGGGACACTGAAGCATCTAATACTGTATGGGGGACACTGAAGCATCTAATACTGTGTGGGGGACACTGAAGCATCTAATACTGTATGGGGGACACTGAGGCATCTAATACTGTGTGGGGGGGACACTGAAGCATCTAATACTGTGTGGGGGACACTGAAGCATCTAGTACTGTATGGGGGACACTGAAGCATCTAATACTGTATGGGGGACACTGAAGCATCTAATACTGTGTGGGGGACACTGAAGCATCTAATACTGTGTGGGGGGACACTGAAGCATCTAATACTGTGTGGGGGACACTGAAGCATCTAATACTGTATGGGGGACACTGAAGCATCTAATACTGTGTGGGGGAAACTGAAGCATCTAATACTGTGTGGGGGACACTGAAGCATCTAATACTGTATGGGGGACACTGAAGCACCTAATACTGTATGGGGGACACTGAAGCATCTAATACTGTAGGGGGGAAACTGAAGCATCTAATACTGTATGGGGGGGACACTGAAGCATCTAATACTGTGTGGGGGACACTGAAGCATCTAATACTGTTTGGGGGAAACTGAAGCATCTAATACTGTATGGGGGACACTGAAGCATCTAATACTGTGTGTGGGGGACACTGAAGCATCTAATACTGTGTGTGGGGGGGGGACACTGAAGCATCTAATACTGTATGGGGGGACACTGAAGCATCTAATACTGTGTGGGGGACACTGAAGCATCTAATACTGTGTGGGGGACACTGAAGCATCTAATACTGTATGGGGGACACTGAAGCATCTAATACTGTGTGGGGGACACTGAAGCATCTAATACTGTGTGAGGGGGGGACACTGAAGCATCTAATACTGTGGGGGGGACACTGAAGCATCTAATACTGTGTGAGGGGGGACACTGAAGCATCTAATACTGTGGGGGGGACACTGAAGCATCTAATACTGTGGGGGGGGGGACACTGAGGCATCTAATACTGTATGGGGGACACTGAAGCATCTAATACTGTGTGGGGGACACTGAAGCATCTAATACTGTATGGGGGACACTGAAGCATCTAATACTGTATGGGGGGACACTGAAGCATCTAATACTGTATGGGGGAAACTGAAGCATCTAATACTGTATGGGGGGCACTGAAGCATCTATTACTGTATGGGGGACACTGAAGCATCTAATACTGTGTGGGGGAAACTGAAGCATCTAATACTGTATGGGGGAAACTGAAGCATCTAATACTGTATGGGGGACACTGAGGCATCTAATACTGTGTGGGGGACACTGAAGCATCTAATACTGTGTGGGGGACACTGAAGCATCTAATACTGTATGGGGGACATTGAAGCATCTAATACTGTGTGTGGGGGACACTGAAGCATCTAATACTGTATGGGGGACACTGAAGCATCTAATACTGTGTGGGGGGGGGACACTGAGGCATCTAATACTGTATGGGGGACACTGAAGCATCTAATACTGTGTGGGGGACACTGAAGCATCTAATACTGTGTGTGGGGGACACTGAAGCATCTAATACTGTATGGGGGACACTGAAGCATCTAATACTGTATGGGGGACACTGAAGCATCTAATACTGTATGGGGGACACTGAAGCATCTAATACTGTGTGTGGGGGACACTGAAGCATCTAATACTGTGTGTGGGGGACACTGAAGCATCTAATACTGTATGGGGGACACTGAAGTATCTAATACTGTATGGGGGACACTGAAGCATCTAATACTGTATGGGGGACACTGAAGCATCTAATACTGTGTGGGGGACACTGAAGCATCTAATACTGTATGGGGGACACTGAAGTATCTAATACTGTATGGGGACACTGAAGCATCTAATACTGTATGGGGGACACTGAAGCATCTAATACCGTATGGGGGACACTGAAGCATCTAATACTGTATGGGGGACACTGAAGCATCTAATACTGTATGGGGGACACTGAAGCATCTAATACTGTGTGTGGGGGGGCACTGAAGCATCTAATACTGTGGGGGGCGACACTGAAGCATCTAATACTGTGGGGGGGGGGGGGACTGAAGCATCTAATACTGTGTGGGGGACACTGAAGCATCTAATACTGTATGGGGGGCACTGAGCATCTAATACTGTATGGGGGACACTGAAGCATCTAATACTGTGTGGGGGACACTGAAGCATCTAATACTGTATGGGGGACATTGAAGCATCTAATACTGTGGGAGGGACACTGAAGCATCTAATACTGTATGGGGGACATTGAAGCATCTAATACTGTGGGGGGGACACTGAAGCATCTAATACTGTATGGGGGGACACTGAAGCATCTAATACTGTGGGGGGGGACACTGAAGCATCTAATACTGTGGGGGGACACTGAAGCATCTAATACTGTATGGGGGACACTGAAGCATCTAATACTGTGTGGGGGACACTGAAGCATCTAATACTGTGTGGGGGACACTGAAGCATCTAATACTGTATGGGGGACACAAGCATCTAATATTGTGGGGGGGGGGGGACACGGAAGCATCTAATACTGTGTGGGGGACACAAGCATCTAATATTGTGGGGGGGGGACACTGAAGCATCTAATACTGTATGGGGGACACTGAAGCATCTAATACTGTGTGGGGGACACTGAAGCATCTAATACTGTATGGGGGGACACTGAAGCATCTAATACTGTGTGTGGGGGGACACTGAAGCATCTAATACTGTATGGGGGACACTGAAGCATCTAATACTGTATGGGGGACACTGAAGCATCTAATACTGTATGGGGGGACACTGAAGCATCTAATACTGTATGGGGGACACTGAAGCACCTAATACTGTATGGGGGACACTGAAGCATCTAATACTGTATGGGGGACGCTGAAGCATCTAATACTGTATGGGGGACGCTGAAGCATCTAATACTGTGTGGGGGACACTGAAGCATCTAATACTGTGTGTGGGGGGACACTGAAGCATCTATTACTGTATGGGGGACACTGAAGCATCTAATACTGTATGGGGGACACTGAAGCATCTAATACTGTGTGTGGGGGGGGACACTGAAGCATCTAATACTGTGTGGGGGACACTGAAGCATCTAATACTGTATGGGGGACACTGAAGCATCTAATACTGTGTGGGGGACACTGAAGCGTCTAATACTGTATGGGGGACATTGAAGCATCTAATACTGTATGGGGGACATTGAAGCATCTAATACTGTATGGGGGGCACTGAAGCATCTAATACTGTGGGGGGGACACTGAAGCATCTAATACTGTATGGGGGACATTGAAGCATCTAATACTGTGGGGGGGACACTGAAGAATCTAATACTGTGTGGGGGGACACACTGAAGCATCTAATTCTGTGTGGGGGACACTGAAGCATCTAATACTGTATGGGGGACACTGAAGCATCTAATACTGTATGGGGGACACTGAAGCATCTAATACTGTATGGGGGGGACACTGAAGCATCTAATACTGTATGGGGGACACTGAAGCATCTAATACTGTGTGGGGGGACACTGAAGCATCTAATACTGTGTGGGGGGACACTGAAGCATCTAATACTGTATGGGGGGACACTGAAGCATCTAATACTGTATGGGGGGACACTGAAGCATCTAATACTGTATGGGGGACACTGAAGCATCTAATACTGTGTGTGGGGGACACTGAAGCATCTACTACTGTATGGGGGACACTGAAGCATCTAATACTGTGTGGGGGGGACACTGAAGCATCTAATACTGTATGGGGGGACACTGAAGCATCTAATACTGTGTGGGGGGGACACTGAAGCATCTAATACTGTGGGGGGGGGACACTGAAGCATCTAATACTGTATGGGGGACACTGAAGCATCTAATACTGTGTGGGGGGGACACTGAAGCATCTAATACTGTGTGGGGGACACTGAAGCATCTAATACTGTATGGGGGACACTGAAGCATCTAATACTGTATGGGGGACACTGAAGCATCTAATACTGTGTGGGGGACACTGAAGCATCTAATACTGTATGGGGGACACTGAAGCATCTAATACTGTATGGGGGGGGACACTGAAGCATCTACTACTGTATGGGGGACACTGAAGCATCTAATACTGTGTGGGGGACAGTGAAGCATCCAATACTGTATGGGGGGGACACTGAAGTATCTAATACTGTGTGGGGGGGGACACTGAAGCATCTAATACTGTGTGAGGGACACTGAAGAATCTAATACTGTGTGGGGGGGGGACACTGAAGCATCTAATACTGTGTGTGGGGGGGGACACTGAAGCATCTAATACTGTATGGGGGACATTGAAGCATCTAATACTGTGTGGGGGGACACTGAAGCATCTAATACTGTATGGGGGACATTGAAGCATCTAATACTGTGGGGGGGACACTGAAGCATCTAATACTGTATGGGGGACACTGAAGCATCGAATACTGTGGGGGGGACACTGAAGCATCTAATACTGTGGGGGGGACACTGAAGCATCTAATACTGTATGGGGGGACATTGAAGCATCTAATACTGTGGGGGGGACACTGAAGCATCTAATACTGTGTGGGGGGGGGACACTGAAGCATCTAATACTGTATGGGGGGCACTGAGCATCTAATACTGTATGGGGGACACTGAAGCATCTAATACTGTGTGAGGGGGGGACACTGAAGCATCTAATACTGTGGGGGAGGGACACTGAAGCATCTAATACTGTGTGGGGGACACTGAAGCATCTAATACTGTATGGGGGGCACTGAGCATCTAATACTGTATGGGGGACACTGAAGCATCTAATACTGTGTGGGGGAGCACTGAAGCATCTAATACTGTATGGGGGACATTGAAGCATCTAATACTGTGGGAGGGACACTGAAGCATCTAATACTGTATGGGGGACATTGAAGCATCTAATACTGTGGGGGGGACACTGAAGCATCTAATACTGTATGGGGGACACTGAAGCAACTAATACTGTGGGGGGGGACACTGAAGCATCTAATACTGTGGGGGGGACACTGAAGCATCTAATACTGTATGGGGGACACTGAAGCATCTAATACTGTGTGGGGGACACTGAAGCATCTAATACTGTATGGGGGACACTGAAGCATCTAATACTGTGTGGGGGGACACTGAAGCATTTAATACTGTGTGGGGGACACTGAAGCATCTAATACTGTGTGGGGGACACTGAAGCATCTAATACTGTATGGGGGACACTGAAGCATCTAATACTGTATGGGGGACACTGAAGCATCTAATACTGTATGGGGGACACTGAAGTATCTAATACTGTATGGGGGGACACTGAAGCATCTAATACTGTATGGGGGACACTGAAGCATCTAATACTGTATGGGGGACACTGAGGCATCTAATACCGTATGGGGGACACTGAAGCATCTAATACCGTATGGGGGACATTGAAGCATCTAATACCGTATGGGGGGACACTGAAGCATCTAATACTGTATGAGGGGACACTGTGAAGCATCTAATACTGTGTGGGGGGACACTGAAGCATCTAATACTGTATGGGGGGGACACTGAAGCATCTAATACTGTATGGGGGAAACTGAAGCATCTAATACTATGTGGGGGGGACACTGAAGCATCTAATACTGTGTGGGGGACACTGAAGCATCTAATACTGTATGGGGGACACTGAAGCATCTAATACTGTGTGTGGGGGACACTGAAGCATCTAATACTGTGTGGGGGACACTGAAGCATCTAATACTGTATGGGGGACACTGAAGCATCTAATACTGTATGGGGGACACTGAAGCATCTAATACTGTATGGGGGACACTGAAGCATCTAATACTGTATGGGGGACACTGAAGCATCTAATACTGTGTGGGGGGACACTGAAGCATCTAATACTATGTGGGGGGGACACTGAAGCATCTAATACTGTGTGGGGGACACTGAAGCATCTAATACTGTGGGGGGGGGACACTGAAGCATCTAATACTGTGGAGGGGGGGACACTGAAGCATCTAATACTGTGTGGGGGACACTGAAGCATCTAATACTGTATGGGGGACACTGAAGCATCTAATACTGTATGGGGGACACTGAAGCATCTAATACTGTGTGGGGGACACTGAAGCATCTAATACTGTATGGGGGACACAAGCATCTAATATTGTGGGGGGGGACACTGAAGCATCTAATACTGTGGGGGGGACACAAGCATCTAATATTGTGGGGGGGGACACTGAAGCATCTAATACTGTATGGGGGACACTGAAGCATCTAATACTGTATGGGGGACACTGAAGCATCTAATACTGTATGGGGGGACACTGAAGCATCTAATACTGTGTGGGGGACACTGAAGCATCTAATACTGTATGGGGGACATTGAAGCATCTAATACTGTGTGGGGGACACTGAAGCATCTAATACTGTGTAGGGGACCATGAAGCATCTAATACTGTGTGTGGGGGGACACTGAAGCATCTAATACTGTATGGGGGACACTGAAGCATCTAATACTGTATGGGGGACACTGAAGCATCTAATACTGTGTGTGAGGGGGGGACACTGAAGCATCTAATACTGTGTGGGGGACACTGAAGCATCTAATACTGTGTGGGGGACACTGAAGCATCAAATACTATGTGGGGGGACACTGAAGCGTCTAATACTGTATGGGGGACATTGAAGCATCTAATACTGTATGGGGAGACATTGAAGCATCTAATACTGTATGGGGGACACTGAAGCATCTAATACTGTGTGGGGGGGACACTGAAGCATCTACTACTGTATGGGGGACACTGAAGCATCTAATACTGTGTGGGGGGGACACTGAAGCATCTAATACTGTATGGGGGGACACTGAAGCATCTAATACTGTGTGGGGGGGACACTGAAGCATCTAATACTGTGGGGGGGGACACTGAAGCATCTAATACTGTATGGGGGACACTGAAGCATCTAATACTGTGTGGGGGGACACTGAAGCATCTTATACTGTGTGGGGGACACTGAAGCATCTAATACTGTATGGGGGACACTGAAGCATCTAATACTGTATGGGGGACACTGAAGCATCTAATACTGTGTGGGGGACACTGAAGCATCTACTACTGTATGGGGGACACTGAAGCATCTAATACTGTATGGGGGACACTGAAGCATCTACTACTGTATGGGGGACACTGAAGCATCTAATACTGTGTGGGGGACAGTGAAGCATCCAATACTGTATGGGGGGACACTGAAGTATCTAATACTGTGTGGGGGGGACACTGAAGCATCTAATACTGTGTGAGGGACACTGAAGAATCTAATACTGTGTGTGGGGGGGGACACTGAAGCATCTAATACTGTGTGTGGGGGGGGACACTGAAGCATCTAATACTGTATGGGGGACATTGAAGCATCTAATACTGTGTGGGGGGCACTGAAGCATCTAATACTGTATGGGGGACACTGAAGCATCGAATACTGTATGGGGGACATTGAAGCATCTAATACTGTGGGGGGGACACTGAAGCATCTAATACTGTATGGGGGGACATTGAAGCATCTAATACTGTGGGGGGGACACTGAAGCATCTAATACTGTGTGGGGGGGGGGACACTGAAGCATCTAATACTGTATGGGGGGCAATGAGCATCTAATACTGTATGGGGGACACTGAAGTATCTAATACTGTGTGAGGGGGGGACACTGAAGCATCTAATACTGTGGGGGGGGACACTGAAGCATCTAATACTGTGTGGGGGACACTGAAGCATCTAATACTGTATGGGGGGCACTGAAGCATCTAATACTGTATGGGGGACACTGAAGCATCTAATACTGTGTGAGGGGGGGACACTGAAGCATCTAATACTGTGTGGGGGACACTGAAGCATCTAATACTGTATGGGGGACACTGAAGCATCTAATACTGTGTGGGGGGACACTGAAGCATCTAATACTGTGTGGGGGGCACTGAAGCATCTAATACTGTATGGGGGACATTGAAGCATCTAATACTGTGGGGGGGACACTGAAGCATCTAATACTGTATGGGGGACATTGAAGCATCTAATACTGTGGGGGGGACACTGAAGCATCTAATACTGTATGGGGGACACTGAAGCATCTAATACTGTGGGGGGGGGGACACTGAAGCATCTAATACTGTGGGGGGGACACTGAAGCATCTAATACTGTATGGGGGACACTGAAGCATCTAATACTGTGTGGGGGACACTGAAGCATCTAATACTGTATGGGGGACACTGAAGCATCTAATACTGTGTGGGGGGACACTGAAGCATCTAATACTGTGTGGGGGACACTGAAGAATCTAATACTGTGTGGGGGACACTTAAGCATCTAATACTGTATGGGGGACACTGAAGCATCTAATACTGTATGGGGGACACAAGCATCTAATACTGTGGGGACGACGACACTGAAGCATCTAATACTGTGTGGGGGACACAAGCATCTAATATTGTGGGGGGGGACACTGAAGCATCTAATACTGTATGGGGGACACAAGCATCTAATACTGTATGGGGGACACTGAAGCATCTAGTACTGTATGGGGGACACTGAAGCATCTAATACTGTGTGAGGGACACTGAAGCATCTAATACTGTATGGGGGACACTGAAGCATCTAATACTGTATGGGGGACACTGAAGCATCTAATACTGTGTGGGGGACACTGAAGCATCTAATACTGTGTGGGGGACACTGAAGCATCTAATACTGTGTGTGGGGGGACACTGAAGCATCTAATACTGTGTGTGGGGGGGGGACACTGAAGCATCTAATACTGTGTGGGGGACACTGAAGCATCTACTACTGTATGGGGGACACTGAAGCGTCTAATACTATGTGGGGGACACTGAAGCGTCTAATACTGCATGGGGGACATTGAAGCATCTAATACTGTATGGGGGACATTGAAGCATCTAATACTGTATGGGGGGCACTGAAGCATCTAATACTGTGGGGGGGACACTGAAGCATCTAATACTGTATGGGGGACATTGAAGCATCTAATACTGTGGGGGGGGACTGAAGCATCTAATACTGTGTGGGGGGGGGACACTGAAGCATCTAATACTGTGTGGGGGACACTGAAGCATCTAATACTGTATGGGGGACACTGAAGCATCTAATACTGTATGGGGGACACTGAAGCATCTAATACTGTGGGGGGGGACACTGAAGCATCTAATACTGTGTGGGGGGGGACACTGAAGCATCTAATACTGTGTGGGGGACACTGAAGCATCTAATACTGTGTGGGGGACACGAGGAAGCATCTAATACTGTGTGGGGGGCACTGAAGCATCTAATACTGTGTGGGGGACACTGAAGCATCTAATACTGTGTGTGGGACACTGACGCATCTAATACTGTATGGGGGACACTGAAGCATCTAATACTGTATGGGGGACACTGAAGCATCTAATACTGTATGGGGGACACTGAAGCATCTAATACTGTATGGGGACACTGAAGCATCTAATACTGTATGGGGGACACTGAAGCATCTAATACTGTGTGTGGGGAGGACACTGAAGTATCTAATACTGTATGGGGGACACTGAAGCATCTAATACTGTGTGAGGGGGGGACACTGAAGCATCTAATACTGTGTGGGGGACACTGAAGCATCTAATACTGTATGGGGGGACACTGAAGCATCTAATACTGTGTGGGGGACACTGAAGCATCTAATACTGTGTGGGGGGCACTGAAGCATCTAATACTGTATGGGGGACATTGAAGCATCTAATACTGTGGGAGGGACACTGAAGCATCTAATACTGTATGGGGGACATTGAAGCATCTAATACTGTGGGGGGGACACTGAAGCATCTAATACTGTATGGGGGACACTGAAGCATCTAATACTGTGGGGGGGACACTGAAGCATCTAATACTGTGTGGGGGACACTGAAGCATCTAATACTGTATGGGGGACACTGAAGCATCTAATACTGTGTGGGGGACACTGAAGCATCTAATACTGTATGGGGGACACTGAAGCATCTAATACTGTATGGGGGACACAAGCATCTAATATTGAGGGGGGGACGACACTGAAGCATCTAATACTGTGTGGGGGACACAAGCATCTAATATTGTGGGGGGGGGACACTGAAGCATCTAATACTGTATGGGGGACACAAGCATCTAATACTGTATGGGGGACACTGAAGCATCTAATACTGTATGGGGGACACTGAAGCATCTAATACTGTATGGGGGACACTGAAGCATCTAATACTGTCTGAGGGACACTGAAGCATCTAATACTGTATGGGGGACACTGAAGCATCTAATACTGTATGGGGGACACTGAAGCATCTAATACTGTGTGGGGGACACTGAAGCATCTAATACTGTGTGGGGGACACTGAAGCATCTAATACTGTGTGTGGGGGGACACTGAAGCATCTAATACTGTGTGTGGGGGGGGGACACTGAAGCATCTAATACTGTGTGGGGGACACTGAAGCATCTACTACTGTATGGGGGACACTGAAGCGTCTAATACTATGTGGGGGACACTGAAGCGTCTAATACTGTATGGGGGACATTGAAGCATCTAATACTGTATGGGGGACATTGAAGCATCTAATACTGTATGGGGGGCACTGAAGCATCTAATACTGTGGGGGGGACACTGAAGCATCTAATACTGTATGGGGGACATTGAAGCATCTAATACTGTGGGGGGGACACTGAAGCATCTAATACTGTGTGGGGGGGGACACTGAAGCATCTAATACTGTGTGGGGGACACTGAAGCATCTAATACTGTATGGGGGACACTGAAGCATCTAATACTGTGTGGGGGACACTGAAGCATCTAATACTGTGTGGGGGACACTGAAGCATCTAATACTGTGTGGGGGACACTGAAGCATCTAATACTGTATGGGGGACACTGAAGCATCTAATACTGTATGGGGGACACAAGCATCTAATATTGTGGGGGGGGACACTGAAGCATCTAATACTGTGTGGGGGACACAAGCATCTAATATTGTGGGGGGGGACACTGAAGCATCTAATACTGTATGGGGGACACAAGCATCTAATACTGTGGGGGGGGACACTGAAGCATCTAATACTGTACGGGGGACACTGAAGCATCTAATACTGTACGGGGGACACTGAAGCATCTAATACTGTATGGGGGGACACTGAAGCATCTAATACTGTATGGGGGACACTGAAGCATCTAATACTGTATGGGGGACACTGAAGCATCCAATACTGTATGGGGGACACTGAAGCATCTAATACTGTGTGAGGGGGGGACACTGAAGCATCTAATACTGTGTGGGGGGGACACTGAAGCATCTAATACTGTATGGGGGGACACTGAAGCATCTAATACTGTATGGGGGACACTGAAGCATCTAATACTGTGTGTGGGACACTGAAGCATCTAATACTGTATGGGGGACACTGAAGCATCTAATACTGTATGGGGGACACTGAAGCATCTAATACTGTATGGGGGACACTGAAGCATCTAATACTGTATGGGGACACTGAAGCATCTAATACTGTATGGGGGACACTGAAGCATCTAATACTGTGTGTGGGGGGGACACTGAAGCATCTAATACTGTATGGGGGACACTGAAGCATCTAATACTGTGTGGGGGACACTGAAGCATCTAATACTGTGTGGGGGACACTGAAGCATCTAATACTGTATGGGGGGGACACTGAAGCATCTAATACTGTGTGGGGGACACTGAAGCATCTAATACTGTATGGGGGACACTGAAGCATCTAATACTGTATGGGGGACACTGAAGCATCTAATACTGTATGGGGACACTGAAGCATCTAATACTGTGTGGGGGACACTGAAGCATCTAATACTGTATGGGGGACACTGAAGCATCTAATACTGTATGGGGGACACTGAAGCATCTAATACTGTATGGGGGACACTGAAGCATCTAATACTGTATGGGGGACACTGAAGCATCTAATACTGTATGGGGGACACTGAAGCATCTAATACTGTGTGGGGGGGACACTGAAGCATCTAATACTGTGTGGGGGGGACACTGAAGCATCTAATACTGTGTGGGGGGACACTGAAGCATCTAATACTGTATGGGGGACACTGAAGCATCTAATACTGTATGGGGGACACTGAAGCATCTAATACTGTGTGGGGGGACACTGAGCATCTAATACTGTATGGGGGACACTGAAGCATCTAATACTGTATGGGGGACACTGAAGCATCTAATACTGTGTGAGGGACACTGAAGCATCTAATACTGTATGGGGGACACTGAAGCATCTAATACTGTATGGGGGACACTGAAGCATCTAATACTGTGTGGGGGGACACTGAAGCATCTAATACTGTGTGGGGGGACACTGAAGCATCTAATACTGTGTGTGGGGGGACACTGAAGCATCTAATACTGTGTGTGGGGGGGGACACTGAAGCATCTAATACTGTGTGGGGGACACTGAAGCATCTACTACTGTATGGGGGACACTGAAGCGTCTAATACTATGTGGGGGACACTGAAGCGTCTAATACTGTATGGGGGGACACTGAAGCATCTAATACTGTGTGGGGGACACTGAAGCATCTAATACTGTATGGGGGACACTGAAGCATCTAATACTGTGTGGGGGACACTGAAGCATCTAATACTGTATGGGGGACACTGAAGCATCTAATACTGTATGGGGGACACTGAAGCATCTAATACTGTATGGGGGGACACTGAAGCATCTAATACTGTATGGGGGACACTGAGGCATCTAATACTGTGTGGGGGACACTGAAGCATCTAATACTGTATGGGGGACACTGAAGCATCTAATACTGTATGGGGGACACTGAAGCATCTAATACTGTGTGGGGGGGACACTGAAGCATCTAATACTGTGTGGGGGGACACTGAAGCATCTAATACTGTGTGGGGGACACGGAAGCATCTAATACTGTGTGTGGGGACACTGAAGCATCTAATACTGTGTGGGGGACACTGAAGCATCTAATACTGTGTGTGGGACACTGAAGCATCTAATACTGTATGGGGGACACTGAAGCATCTAATACTGTATGGGGGACACTGAAGCATCTAATACTGTGTGGGGGACACTGAAGCATCTAATACTGTATGGGGGACACTGAAGCATCTAATACTGTATGGGGGACACTGAAGCATCTAATACTGTGGGGGGGGACACTGAAGCATCTAATACTGTGTGGGGGGACACTGAAGCATCTAATACTGTGGGGGGGGAACACTGAAGCATCTAATACTGTACGGGGGGACACTGAAGCATCTAATACTGTACGGGGGACACTGAAGCATCTAATACTGTATGGGGGGACACTGAAGCATCTAATACTGTATGGGGGGACACTGAAGCATCTAATACTGTATGGGGGACACTGAAGCATCCAATACTGTATGGGGGACACTGAAGCATCTAATACTGTGTGAGGGGGGGGGACACTGAAGCATCTAATACTGTGTGGGGGGGACACTGAAGCATCTAATACTGTATGGGGGGACACTGAAGCATCTAATACTGTATGGGGGACACTGAAGCATCTAATACTGTGTGTGGGGGGGGACACTGAAGCATCTAATACTGTATGGGGGACACGAAGCATCTAATACTGTATGGGGGACACTGAAGTATCTAATACTGTATGGGGGACACTGAAGTATCTAATACTGTGTGTGGGGGGGGACACTGAAGCATCTAATACTGTATGGGGGACACTGAAGCATCTAATACTGTATGGGGGACACTGAAGCATCTAATACTGTATGGGGGACACTGAAGCATCTAATACTGTATGGGGGACACTGAAGCATCTAATACTGTGTGGGGGACACTGAAGCATCTAATACTGTGTGGGGGACACGGAAGCATCTAATACTGTGTGTGGGGCACTGAAGCATCTAATACTGTGTGGGGGACACTGAAGCATCTAATACTGTGTGGGGGGACACTGAAGCATCTAATACTGTATGGGGGACACTGAAGCATCTAATACTGTATGGGGGACACTGAAGCATCTAATACTGTATGGGGGACACTGAAGCATCTAATACTGTATGGGGACACTGAAGCATCTAATACTGTATGGGGGACACTGAAGCATCTAATACTGTGTGTGGGGGGGACACTGAAGCATCTAATACTGTATGGGGGACACTGAAGCATCTAATACTGTGTGGGGGACACTGAAGCATCTAATACTGTGTGGGGGACACTGAAGCATCTAATACTGTATGGGGGGGACACTGAAGCATCTAATACTGTGTGGGGGACACTGAAGCATCTAATACTGTATGGGGGACACTGAAGCATCTAATACTGTATGGGGGACACTGAAGCATCTAATACTGTATGGGGACACTGAAGCATCTAATACTGTGTGGGGGACACTGAAGCATCTAATACTGTATGGGGGACACTGAAGCATCTAATACTGTATGGGGGGACACTGAAGCATCTAATACTGTATGGGGGACACTGAAGCATCTAATACTGTATGGGGGACACTGAAGCATCTAATACTGTGTGGGGGGGGACACTGAAGCATCTAATACTGTGTGGGGGACACTGAAGCATCTAATACTGTGTGGGGGGACACTGAAGCATCTAATACTGTGTGGGGGGCACTGAAGCATCTAATACTGTGTGGGGGACACTGAAGCATCTAATACTGTGTGTGGGACACTGAAGCATCTAATACTGTATGGGGGGACACTGAAGCATCTAATACTGTATGGGGGACACTGAAGCATCTAATACTGTATGGGGGACACTGAAGCATCTAATACTGTATGGGGACACTGAAGCATCTAATACTGTATGGGGGACACTGAAGCATCTAATACTGTGTGTGGGGGGGACACTGAAGCATCTAATACTGTATGGGGGGACACTGAAGCATCTAATACTGTATGGGGGGACACTGAAGCATCTAATACTGTGTGGGGGGACACTGAAGCATCTAATACTGTGTGGGGGACACTGAAGCATCTAATACTGTGTGGGGGGACACTGAAGCATCTAATACTGTGTGTGGGGACACTGAAGCATCTAATACTGTATGGGGGACACTGAAGCATCTAATACTGTGTGTGGGGGGGACACTGAAGCATCTAATACTGTATGGGGGACACTGAAGCATCTAATACTGTATGGGGGACACTGAAGCATCTAATACTGTATGGGGGACACTGAAGCATCTAATACTGTGTGGGGGACACTGAAGCATCTAATACTGTATGGGGGACACTGAAGCATCTAATACTGTGTGGGGGGGGGACACTGAAGCATCTAATACTGTATGGGGGGACACTGAAGCATCTAATACTGTGTGGGGGACACTGAAGCATCTAATACTGTATGGGGGACACTGAAGCATCTAATACTGTGTGGGGGACACTGAAGCATCTAATACTGTATGGGGGACACTGAAGCATCTAATACTGTATGGGGGACACTGAAGCATCTAATACTGTATGGGGGACACTGAAGCATCTAATACTGTATGGGGGACACTGAGGCATCTAATACTGTGTGGGGGACACTGAAGCATCTAATACTGTATGGGGGACACTGAAGCATCTAATACTGTATGGGGGACACTGAAGCATCTAATACTGTGTGGGGGGGACACTGAAGCATCTAATACTGTGTGGGGGACACTGAAGCATCTAATACTGTGTGGGGGGACACGGAAGCATCTAATACTGTGTGTGGGGCACTGAAGCATCTAATACTGTGTGGGGGACACTGAAGCATCTAATACTGTGTGGGGGACACTGAAGCATCTAATACTGTATGGGGGACACTGAAGCATCTAATACTGTATGGGGGACACTGAAGCATCTAATACTGTATGGGGGACACTGAAGCATCTAATACTGTATGGGGGACACTGAAGCATCTAATACTGTGTGTGGGGGGGACACTGAAGCATCTAATACTGTATGGGGGACACTGAAGCATCTAATACTGTGTGGGGGACACTGAAGCATCTAATACTGTATGGGGGACACTGAAGCATCTAATACTGTATGGGGGACACTGAAGCATCTAATACTGTATGGGGGACACTGAAGCATCTAATACTGTATGGGGGACACTGAAGCATCTAATACTGTATGGGGGACACTGAAGCATCTAATACTGTATGGGGGACACTGAAGCATCTAATACTGTATGGGGGACACTGAAGCATCTAATACTGTGTGTGGGGGGGACACTGAAGCATCTAATACTGTATGGGGGACACTGAAGCATCTAATACTGTATGGGGGACACTGAAGCATCTAATACTGTGTGGGGGACACTGAAGCATCTAATACTGTGTGGGGGACACTGAAGCATCTAATACTGTGTGTGGGGGACACGGAAGCATCTAATACTGTGTGTGGGGCACTGAAGCATCTAATACTGTATGGGGGACACTGAAGCATCTAATACTGTGTGTGGGGGGGGGGACACTGAAGCATCTAATACTGTATGGGGGACACTGAAGCATCTAATACTGTATGGGGGACACTGAAGCATCTAATACTGTATGGGGGACACTGAAGCATCTAATACTGTGTGGGGGACACTGAAGCATCTAATACTGTATGGGGGACACTGAAGCATCTAATACTGTGTGTGGGGGGGACACTGAAGCATCTAATACTGTATGGGGGGACACTGAAGCATCTAATACTGTGTGGGGGACACTGAAGCATCTAATACTGTATGGGGGACACTGAAGCATCTAATACTGTGTGGGGGACACTGAAGCATCTAATACTGTATGGGGGACACTGAAGCATCTAATACTGTATGGGGGACACTGAAGCATCTAATACTGTATGGGGGACACTGAAGCATCTAATACTGTATGGGGGACACTGAGGCATCTAATACTGTGTGGGGGACACTGAAGCATCTAATACTGTATGGGGGACACTGAAGCATCTAATACTGTATGGGGGACACTGAAGCATCTAATACTGTGTGGGGGGGACACTGAAGCATCTAATACTGTGTGGGGGACACTGAAGCATCTAATACTGTGTGGGGGACACGGAAGCATCTAATACTGTGTGTGGGGCACTGAAGCATCTAATACTGTGTGGGGGACACTGAAGCATCTAATACTGTGTGTGGGACACTGAAGCATCTAATACTGTATGGGGGACACTGAAGCATCTAATACTGTATGGGGGACACTGAAGCATCTAATACTGTATGGGGGACACTGAAGCATCTAATACTGTATGGGGGACACTGAAGCATCTAATACTGTGTGTGGGGGGGACACTGAAGTATCTAATACTGTATGGGGGACACTGAAGCATCTAATACTCTGTGGGGGACACTGAAGCATCTAATACTGTATGGGGGACACTGAAGCATCTAATACTGTATGGGGGACACTGAAGTATCTAATACTGTATGGGGGGACACTGAAGTATCTAATACTGTATGGGGGACACTGAAGTATCTAATACTGTGTGTGGGGGGGGACACTGAAGCATCTAATCCTGTATGGGGGACACTGAAGCATCTAATATGTATTGCAAAATAGCATCCCTTGACAAAAATGGCTGCTTATGACAAAATGTGTATGATAGCCAGGCCATAAGTAACCTTAATTTGAACCCAGTACCTGTACTGAGATTTACATATCCATACTGATTAGATCAATGACTCTGTCTGAAGTGATATTTACATACCTATACAGATTAGATCAACGACGCTGTTTGAAGTGATATTTACATACCTATACAGATTAGATCAATAGACTCTATTTAAGGTGATATATATATGTCTATACAAATTAGATCAAAAGAGCCACTCTGTTTGAAGTGATATTTACATACCTATACAGATTAGATCAACGCTGTCTAGGGGGATATCTACACCAACCAGATCAACAGGTTATATTTGCATGAAAGGAGCAACTCTGTTTGAAGCATATATGTCACAAGACATATTCTAGTGAAAACTGGCCCCTTCCACATGAATATGATCTTGAAGATAAGTGAGGCCTTATAGAGGTGTATCACTTCTGTAGCACGCCCACTTTATGACACACACAAAGGGTATAAAATTGGAAGACATCCCTCAGCATAGAGTTGCAATCCTGACAGCAGTGATTGGGGACGCCTGATTCTGCTTGATGAGACCTGTCACCTGGCTGAGTGGTACTTCCTGCAGATACCCTTATCGGAATTCATCCATGAAGTTTGGCAGTGTTGTAAGTGTAGATTTAATTACCTTCTTTTCTGATTAACTTTGATACACCTTTCTTTATTGCAAGTGTTGATCTGATATACCTTCTGATATACTATTAAGTGTTATAAGTATTGATTTAATTACATTCTAATATCTTTTATACTTTTCCTTGTTGTAAGACCTTTTTTATCTTTTTATACTCTTTTTAATTAAAATGTTAAGATATAGGGGATAGTCCAGTGTTTTTCTTCTATAACTTCATTCTATTATACGGAATCCAAAGAATCTATTTTTCATTTGGCAATACACTAATACTGTATGGGGGACACTGAAGCATCTACTACTGTATGGGGGACACTGAAGCATCTAATACTGTATGGGGGACACTGAAGCATCTAATACTGTATGGGGGACACTGAAGCATCTACTACTGTATGGGGGACACTGAAGCATCTAATATTGTATGGGGGACACTGAAGCATCTAGTACTGTATGGGGGACACTGAGCATCTAATACTGTATGGGGGACACTGAAGCATCTAATACTGTATGGGGGACACTGAAGCATCTAATACTGTATGGGGGACACTGAAGCATCTACTACTGTATAGGGGACACTGAAGCATCTAATACTGTATGGGGGACACTGAAGCATCTAATACTATGTGGGGGACACTGAAGCATCTACTACTGTATGGTGGGGACACTGAAGCATCTAATACTGTGTGGGGGACACTGAAGCATCTAATACTGTGTGGGGGACACTGAAAGCATCTACTACTGTATGGTGGGGACACTGAAGCATCTAATACTGTATGGGGGACACTGAAGCATCTAATACTGTATGGGGGACACTGAAGCATCTACTACTGTATGGGGGACACTGAAGCATCTAATACTGTATGGGGGACACTGAAGCATCTAATACTATGCGGGGGACACTGAAGCATCTACTACTGTATGGTGGGGACACTGAAGCATCTAATACTGTGTGGGGGACACTGAAGCATCTAATACTGTGTGGGGGACACTGAAGCATCTAATACTGTGTGGGGGACACTGAAGCATCTAATACTGTGTGGAGGACACTGAAGCATCTAATACTGTATGGGGGACACTGAAGCATCTAATACTGTATGGGGGACACAAGCATCTAATATTGTGTGGGGGGACACTGAAGCATCTAATACTGTGTGGGGGACACAAGCATCTAATATTGTGGGGGGGACACTGAAGCATCTAATACTGTATGGGGGACACAAGCATCTAATACTGTGGGGGGGACACTGAAGCATCTAATACTGTACGGGGGACACTGAAGCATCTAATACTGTACGGGGGACACTGAAGCATCTAATACTGTATGGGGGGACACTGAAGCATCTAATACTGTATGGGGGACACTGAAGCATCTAATACTGTATGGGGGACACTGAAGCATCCAATACTGTATGGGGGACACTGAAGCATCTAATACTGTGTGAGGGGGGGACACTGAAGCATCTAATACTGTGTGGGGGGGACACTGAAGCATCTAATACTGTATGGGGGGACACTGAAGCATCTAATACTGTATGGGGGACACTGAAGCATCTAATACTGTGTGTGGGACACTGAAGCATCTAATACTGTATGGGGGACACTGAAGCATCTAATACTGTATGGGGGACACTGAAGCATCTAATACTGTATGGGGGACACTGAAGCATCTAATACTGTATGGGGACACTGAAGCATCTAATACTGTATGGGGGACACTGAAGCATCTAATACTGTGTGTGGGGGGGACACTGAAGCATCTAATACTGTATGGGGGACACTGAAGCATCTAATACTGTGTGGGGGACACTGAAGCATCTAATACTGTGTGGGGGACACTGAAGCATCTAATACTGTATGGGGGGGACACTGAAGCATCTAATACTGTGTGGGGGACACTGAAGCATCTAATACTGTATGGGGGACACTGAAGCATCTAATACTGTATGGGGGACACTGAAGCATCTAATACTGTATGGGGGACACTGAAGCATCTAATACTGTGTGGGGGACACTGAAGCATCTAATACTGTATGGGGGACACTGAAGCATCTAATACTGTATGGGGGACACTGAAGCATCTAATACTGTATGGGGGACACTGAAGCATCTAATACTGTATGGGGGACACTGAAGCATCTAATACTGTATGGGGGACACTGAAGCATCTAATACTGTGTGGGGGGTAGACTGAAGCATCTAATACTGTGTGGGGGACACTGAAGCATCTAATACTGTGTGGGGGACACTGAAGCATCTAATACTGTATGGGGGACACTGAAGCATCTAATATTGTATGGGGACACTGAAGCATCTAATACTGTATGGGGGACACTGAAGCATCTAATACTGTGTGTGGGGGGGACACTGAAGCATCTAATACTGTATGGGGGACACTGAAGCATCTAATACTGTGTGGGGGACACTGAAGCATCTAATACTGTGTGGGGGACACTGAAGCATCTAATACTGTATGGGGGGGACACTGAAGCATCTAATACTGTGTGGGGGACACTGAAGCATCTAATACTGTATGGGGGACACTGAAGCATCTAATACTGTATGGGGGACACTGAAGCATCTAATACTGTGTGGGGGGACACTGAAGCATCTAATACTGTGTGGGGGACACGAAGCATCTAATACTGTGTGGGGGACACTGAAGCATCTAATACTGTATGGGGGACACTGAAGCATCTAATACTGTGGGGGGGACACTGAAGCATCTAATACTGTATGGGGGACACTGAAGCATCTAATACTGTGTGGGGGACACTGAAGCATCTAATACTGTATGGGGGGACACTGAAGCATCTAATACTGTATGGGGGACACTGAAGCATCTAATACTGTATGGGGGACACTGAAGCATCCAATACTGTATGGGGGACACTGAAGCATCTAATACTGTGTGAGGGGGGGACACTGAAGCATCTAATACTGTGTGGGGGGGACACTGAAGCATCTAATACTGTATGGGGGGACACTGAAGCATCTAATACTGTATGGGGGACACTGAAGCATATAATACTGTGTGTGGGGGGGGACACTGAAGCATCTAATACTGTATGGGGGACACTGAAGCATCTAATACTGTATGGGGGACACTGAAGCATCTAATACTGTATGGGGGACACTGAAGCATCTAATACTGTGTGGGGGGGACACTGAAGCATCTAATACTGTGTGGGGGACACTGAAGCATCTAATACTGTGTGGGGGACACTGAAGCATCTAATACTGTGTGTGGGGCACTGAAGCATCTAATACTGTGTGGGGGACACTGAAGCATCTAATACTGTGTGTGGGACACTGAAGCATCTAATACTGTATGGGGGACACTGAAGCATCTAATACTGTATGGGGGACACTGAAGCATCTAATACTGTATGGGGGACACTGAAGCATCTAATACTGTATGGGGACACTGAAGCATCTAATACTGTATGGGGGACACTGAAGCATCTAATACTGTGTGTGGGGGGGACACTGAAGCATCTAATACTGTATGGGGGACACTGAAGCATCTAATACTGTATGGGGGACACTGAAGCATCTAATACTGTATGGGGGACACTGAAGCATCTAATACTGTATGGGGGACACTGAAGCATCTAATACTGTATGGGGGACACTGAAGCATCTAATACTGTATGGGGACACTGAAGCATCTAATACTGTATGGGGGACACTGAAGCATCTAATACTGTGTGTGGGGGGGACACTGAAGTATCTAATACTGTATGGGGGACACTGAAGTATCTAATACTCTGTGGGGGACACTGAAGCATCTAATACTGTATGGGGGACACTGAAGTATCTAATACTGTATGGGGGACACTGAAGTATCTAATACTGTATGGGGGACACTGAAGCATCTAATACTGTATGGGGGACACTGAAGTATCTAATACTGTATGAGGGACACTGAAGTATCTAATACTGTGTGTGGGGGGGACACTGAAGCATCTAATCCTGTATGGGGGACACTGAAGCATCTAATTGTATTGCAAAATAGCATCCCTTGACAAAAATGGCTGCTTATGACAAAATGTGTATGATAGCCAGGCCATAAGTAACCTTAATTTGAACCCAGTACCTGTACTGAGATTTACATATCCATACTGATTAGATCAATGACTCTGTCTGAAGTGATATTTACATACCTATACAGATTAGATCAACGACGCTGTTTGAAGTGATATTTACATACCTATACAGATTAGATCAATAGACTCTATTTAAGGTGATATCTATATGTCTATACAAATTAGATCAAAAGAGCCACTCTGTTTGAAGTGATATTTACATACCTATACAGATTAGATCAACGCTGTCTAGGGTGATATCTACACCAACCAGATCAACAGGTTATATTTGCATGAAAGGAGCAACTCTGTTTGAAGCATATATGTCACAAGACATATTCTAGTGAAAACTGGCCCCTTCCACATGAATATGATCTTGAAGATAAGTGAGGCCTTATAGAGGTGTATCACTTCTGTAGACGCCCACTTTATGACACACACAAAGGGTATAAAATTGGAAGACATCCCTCAGCATAGAGTTGCAATCCTGACAGCAGTGATTGGGGACGCCTGATTCTGCTTGATGAGACCTGTCACCTGGCTGAGTGGTACTTCCTGCAGATACCCTTATCGGAATTCATCCATGAAGTTTGGCAGTGTTGTAAGTGTAGATTTAATTACCTTCTTTTCTGATTAACTTTGATACACCTTTCTTTATTGCAAGTGTTGATCTGATATACCTTCTGATATACTATTAAGTGTTATAAGTATTGATTTAATTACATTCTAATATCTTTTATACTTTTCCTTGTTGTAAGACCTTTTTTATCTTTTTATACTCTTTTTAATTAAAATGTTAAGATATAGGGGATAGTCCAGTGTTTTTCTTCTATAACTTCATTCTATTATACGGAATCCAAAGAATCTATTTTTCATTTGGCAATACACTAATACTGTATGGGGGACACTGAAGCATCTACTACTGTATGGGGGACACTGAAGCATCTAATACTGTATGGGGGACACTGAAGCATCTAATACTGTATGGGGGACACTGAAGCATCTACTACTGTATGGGGGACACTGAAGCATCTAATATTGTATGGGGGACACTGAAGCATCTAGTATTGTATGGGGGACACTGAGCATCTAATACTGTATGGGGGACACTGAAGCATCTAATACTGTATGGGGGACACTGAAGCATCTAATACTGTATGGGGGACACTGAAGCATCTACTACTGTATAGGGGACACTGAAGCATCTAATACTGTATGGGGGACACTGAAGCATCTAATACTGTATGGGGGACACTGAAGCATCTAATACTGTATGGGGGACACTGAAGCATCTACTACTGTATGGGGGACACTGAAGCATCTAATATTGTATGGGGGACACTGAAGCATCTAGTACTGTATGGGGGACACTGAGCATCTAATACTGTATGGGGGACACTGAAGCATCTAATACTGTATGGGGGACACTGAAGCATCTAATACTGTATGGGGGACACTGAAGCATCTACTACTGTATAGGGGACACTGAAGCATCTAATACTGTATGGGGGACACTGAAGCATCTAATACTGTATGGGGGACACTGAAGCATCCAATACTGTATGGGGGACACTGAAGCATCTACTACTGTATGGGGGACACTGAAGCATCTAATATTGTGTGGGGGACACTGAAGCATCTAGTACTGTATGGGGGACACTGAGCATCTAATACTGTATGGGGGACACTGAAGCATCTAATACTGTATGGGGGACACTGAAGCATCTAATACTGTATGGGGGACACTGAAGCATCTACTACTGTATAGGGGACACTGAAGCATCTAATACTGTATGGGGGACACTGAAGCATCTAATACTATGTGGGGGACACTGAAGCATCTACTACTGTATGGTGGGGACACTGAAGCATCTAATACTGTGTGGGGGACACTGAAGCATCTAATACTGTGTGGGGGACACTGAAGCATCTACTACTGTATGGTGGGGACACTGAAGCATCTAATACTGTATGGGGGACACTGAAGCATCTAATACTGTATGGGGGACACTGAAGCATCTACTACTGTATAGGGGACACTGAAGCATCTAATACTGTATGGGGGACACTGAAGCATCTAATACTATGTGGGGGACACTGAAGCATCTACTACTGTATGGTGGGGACACTGAAGCATCTAATACTGTGTGGGGGACACTGAAGCATCTAATACTGTGTGGGGGACACTGAAGCATCTAATACTGTGTGGGGGACACTGAAGCATCTAATACTGTGTGGGGGACACTGAAGCATCTAATACTATGTGGGGGGGACACTGAAGCATCTAATACTGTGTGGGGGGACACTGAAGCATCTAATACTATGTGGGGGGGACACTGAAGCATCTAATACTGTATGGGGGGACACTGAAGCATCTAATACTGTGTGGGGGACACTGAAGCATCTAATACTATGTGGGGGGGGACACTGAAGCATCTAATACTATGTGTGGGGGACACTGAAGCATCTAATACTGTATGGGGGGGACACTGAAGCATCTACTACTGTATGGGGGGACAGTGAAGCATCTAATACTATGTGGGGGGGACACTGAAGCATCTAATACTGTATGGGGGGACACTGAAGCATCTAATACTGTATGGGGGGACACTGAAGCATCTAATACTGTGTGGGGGACACTGAAGCATCTAATACTGTGTGGGGGACACTGAAGCATCTAATACTGTGTGTGGGGGACACTGAAGCATCTAATACTGTATGGGGGACACTGAAGCATCTAATACTGTGTGGGGGACACTGAAGCATCTACTACTGTATGGGGGACACACAAGCATCTAATACTATGTGGGGGGGACACTGAAGCTTATACTACTGTATGGGGGATACTGAAGCATCTAATACTGTGGGGGGGGACACTGAAGCTTATACTACTGTATGAGGGACACTGAAGTATCTAATACTGTGTGGGGGGGACACTGAAGCATCTAATACTGTATGGGGGACACTGTGAAGCATAAACTACTGTGTGGGGCCCCACTGTGAAGCATATATTATTGTGTGGGGGCCCACTGTGGAGCATATACTACTGTGTGGGGGGGGGGGGGCTTATTGTGAAGCATATAATGTGGGTGGGGGCCAAAGTGGAGCATATAATACTGTGCAGGGGCCTCTGTGGAGCATATAATACTGATTGGGGGCCACTCTGGAGCATATAATACTGTGTGGGGGCCATTCTGGAGCATATAATATTGTCTGGAGGCCACTTCAGAGCACATTGTACTGTCTGGGCCCCTTCACTATTTATATCACACGGTATCTGTTTTATAGCAGACGTGATATTATTACAGGCTGTAATAACATTGCACGGTCACTATAAAATAGATTCTGGTTAATTTAAGGTTAAATTGCCGTGTTGGCACTTTGCAATAAATTAGTGGGTTTTGGGTTGCAGTTTGGGCACTCGGTCTCTAAAAGATTCGCCATCACTGCCCTAGCCCCGTTGTACTTACCATTTCCTCTGGAACGGGGCCCGACATGTCATCCAGGGAAGGCTGCCTCCTTTTCTTTCCCCACACACGTGCAATAGTGCCTGGGAAGCCGGAACACAATACTTACCCGGCTTCTCTTGCTTCCGGTCCAGAGCTGTAAAGTCACTTCTGGAAGTGACATCACACCCGGCTCCAGGAAGCACCTGGAACGGAGGAGATGCTGGCTGCCGACTCCAGACCAATGCCAGCACTCCGGCTCTATTGCACAGGCGCCGGCAGACAAGGAAGATGGTGAGAAGCCAGCCCCACAACTGATCTTCCTTGCCCGGACAGGAGGACAGGGAGTGCCGGGGGTGGGTTGAGTTAGTTAGTTGGGAAGGGCTAGTAGTGGGCGGGATAGCTAGGGAGAGAGGGAGAGCTTGTGAGGGGGAGCGAGTGAAGAACAATGCATCATGGTAGTTGTAGGATAAACGAACAGGAAGCTACCCATGTAAACAAATACAGAAAATGCTAGGAACTCACAGAAATCATTGCTACAGGTATTTGGGTGCACTTATTAACTTATTACTAGCACTAACAGAGCTTTTTTTTTTTTAAAAAAAATAATTTTTGCCTGGAAAACCCCTTTAAGTCTCTTCCCTACCACGGATATGCCAGCGCTCGCTGCTCTGCCATACAGGATTCTTATCGCTGCTGGAACACGTGCATTCCACCGAGACTCACTGGCATAGTCGGGAAGTTCGGCGTCATGTGGAACGCACGTGCTTTCCACAGTGATGCTAGAATCGCGAGAACAGGATGATGATTATTTATTACACCAAGCTCTGTTTATGTCTTATGGCATTTTGTTGTATTATATGTTATTTCTTTGGAGACAATTCCCCTCCAGGGACATTACCTATTGTATAGATCTTTACTCCCATGATACCAGTTACTTATCCCTACTGTATTATTCATTTTGGGGATAAATCCACAATATTAATTCCTCCCTATTCACATCGTTCTTTGGGACATTGACATTCCCCAGCATTATGTATACATTTTATGGTATGTTATATGTATTTGACCACTGTATGCTAGTCTTTGTTTGTACGTCTGGTAAATCTCATGGATTAGTAATCTCCATAGTCTATTTCCATCCATAGATACCCATTGAAAATGGTCATAGACCGAAACGTTTGGGGTATTCGGGGAGGTTCTATATGATATTGAGACTTACTACTAATGTACTTTTTTTTTTTATTGAAATATCACAATTCACATCAACGTATTGAGTGCCATCAATACCTCTACAATTCCCACCACAGTATTACAATTACCTTTTCACTTGTGATATAGTGTTGTGCAAAATTTCTTTCATCTTCTCCTCAATCTCATCAAGTAGCTGAGAAAGAGAAAGACAATATTCAGTTATACATACAGCAATGAGACTTCTTGTTAGCACAGGTAGTTTTTACTAATGTGATATATGGGTTTTATTCAGGCATTATTGTTTATAAGGTTTTTCTCCTATGACATGTTATCACATCCACTTACTTACTGTACATGGTAATTGTATTTGCATTACCTTTTTATGAGTGTTTGCAAAACTCTGTAGAGTCTCCCATGTGGTGGCAATGACAATAAGCTGTGCACACACAGTATCACGGCTTTTTTTATTTTTGACAATGAGAGGTAGACATGCTCTCATATTGGCAGAAAGAGTAATTTGTTCACTATGATCCAAATAGGAAAATAGTCCACACTTCAGCATACAAACAACTTAAGGACAATGTGACGTGTGGATTTAGATCATATTGCATGTGGCTTCAATGGTTCCTTATGGGAAATAAATCATTCCCTGCGTCCTGATATCATTCCTCCATTTCATAAGAACCTAATATAAAGCTAGTCTGTGCGTACAATCCTAAAGCTCAAAAACAAAAAACCTTGAAACATTGTGGTATGCAGCAATTATTCCTTATAGGGCAAAAAAAAGCTACAAGCGACATTGTATTTCAGTGGTCGGGAAATTCCACTAATGTAGCTCAAGAAGAGTTTGGAAAGTCATCAGCTGGATACTGCTGCTGTACCTTACTAAAAGGAAAGCTGGAGTTATACAGTATGGGGCAAAAGTACTAGGCATGGGTTGAAAAACTGCTGCAAAGTAAGAATGCTTTCGTTTTAATGGTTTATTTATGTCAGTTAACAAAATGAAGTGAATGAACAAAATCTAAATCCCATCAATATTTGGTGTGACCTTTTCCCTTCGCCTTCCATCAGTTCTTCTCCGTACACTAGCACACAGTTTTTAAAGGAACCTGGCATGGAGATTGTTCCAGACATCTTGGAGAACTAAGCACAGATCTTCTGTGGATGTAGGCTTGCTCCAATCCTTCTGTCTCTTCATGTAATCCCAGACAGACTGGACGATGTAGAGATTAGGGCTCTGTGATCATCACTTCCAGGACTCCTCCTCCAAAGGGCAAAGGTCACTCCAAATATTGATTTCTCTTTTCTTCATTCACTTCATTTTGTTATTTTACAAAAACAAACTATTAGCACTTTGATCTTTGAACACATTCTTACTGGTGTAGCATTTTTTCCTTAGCTGCCTAAAATGTCTGCACAGTTCTGTACATTAAATGACAGTATGTCAAACCCCTTGACTTCGTATAATGTGTATGGAGGTATCTTGACTTGCCCTCGACACCAGATATTGGGAAAAGAAGGGTTGCTTTTCAAGAACACCAGTCCTTTTGTTTTGGGGGAGATAAGCCCCCATCAGAGCTTGCCAGCAGCTTATTCCCCATTTAGAAAACATCACACATAGCTGAACCGAGAGTGCATGTGTAGGAGAGGAAGTGAGAAGGAATAGCTGGCTTGTTCAGCTGACAGCTCATGTATATAAAGTGTATGGGCAGCTTTAGTGTATTTTTATGTTCTGCAGAACATGCTACATGTATGACGGCATCATATACTCACATGCCGAACACAGTCATTCTTGTCCGGCTCATCAAGGCTTTGCAGGTCAAACAGCACTAAGCCATGAGAATAGATTCTCACAGTAGCAAAACTGGAAGAAAAAGTACAGAGAAATACATAAGCATTAGTCCTATAAAATCTTTATAACAACACTTGTTTCTTGAGAACCTTCAATACAAAGAGAATAAATGATATCCTGGAAGGTTTCAACATTTATCTTGGCTTTGGACATGACGGATCAACCCAATGCCAGTGGGCTGCAGAGTAAGCACACAATACATTTTTGTTCTGTGTGTTGTAAACCCCGTTCTAGACCGGAGGCCCATGTCATGTGCCTCTTTATTA
Organism: Leptodactylus fallax; assembly: GCA_947044405.1. Classification (NCBI taxonomy): domain Eukaryota; kingdom Metazoa; phylum Chordata; class Amphibia; order Anura; family Leptodactylidae; genus Leptodactylus; species Leptodactylus fallax. The sequence continues at coordinate 1,351,932 of CAMRHE010000073.1, read as the reverse complement.
AATATCAAGTATATTTGTTTAGTAAAATATGATATTTATCCAGATAAAACAACACAATACTGCCATGCCAAGGAAGGCTGATAGTCTTATGACTACTCATCTGCCGCCAAAGCACTACAGACTGACAGACTTTGTTGTAAATGCTAGAATAAAGAAGTAGTGTCTGAGTATCTGGTATAACACAGACAACCCTGCTTCTCTCTCCATTGGTAGAACGTACGTAGATTATTGTCACTTACAATGAGAAAGTCGCCACTATACAGGCATTAAAGGGGATTTCCTAAAGATATCCTATAAATAGGTGATATGTTGCTAAGTGATAAGACCCTGACTGGTGGAATCAAACCAATCATGAGAACGGGGTTCCTGTGTCCCCATATGAATCGAGTGGTGGTCAAGTATGTGCGCTGCTGCCCTGTTTATGTCTATAGAGCTGCAGGAGACAGATGAGCACTGTACAAGTATACCACATACACATGTGGACAAAATTGTTGGTTCCCCTCATTTAATGAAAGAAAAACCCACAATGGTCACAGAAATAACTTGAATCTGACAAAAGTAATAATATATAAAAATTCTATGAAAATGAACAAATGAAAAAGTCAGACATTGCTTTTCAACCATGCTTCAACAGAATTTTAAGAAAAGAAAACTCATGAAACAGGCCTGGACAGAAATGATGGTTCCTTTAACTTAATATTTTGTTGCACAACCTTTTGAGGCAATCACTGCAATCAAACGATTCCTGTAACTGTCAATGAGACTTCTGCACCTCTCAACAGGTATTTTGGCCACTCCTCATGAGCAAACTGCTCCAGTTGTCTCGGGTTTGAAGGGTGCCTTTTCCAGACGGCATGTTTCAGCTCCTTCCAAAGATGCTCAATAGGATTTAGGTCAGGGCTCATAGAAGGCCACTTCAGAATAGTCCAATGTTTTCCTCTTAGCCATTCTTGGGTGTTTTTAGCTGTGTGTTTTGGGTCATTATCCTGTTGCAAGACCCATGACCTGCGACTGAGACCAAGCTTTCTGACACTGAGCAGCACATTTCTCTCTAGAATCTCTCGATAGTCTTGAGATTTCATTGTACCCTGCACAGATTCAAGACACCCTGTGCCAAATGCAGCAAAGCAGCCCCAGAACATAACAGAGCCTCCTCCATGTTTCACAGTAGGGACAGTGTTGTTTTCAAGATAAGCTTCATTTTTCCATCTGTGAACATAGAACTGATGTGCCTTGCCAAAAATTTCGATTTTTGTCTCATCTCTCCATAGGACATTCACCCAGAAGCTTTGTGGCTTGTCAACTTGTAGTTTGCCAAATTACTTTTGTCAGATTCAATTTATTTCTGTGACCATTGTGGGTTTTTCTTTCATTAAACGAGGGGTACCGACAATTTTGTTGACGTCTGTATATGTAACACTCAATCTACAAGTAATTCAGATAATACATGAATGAGATCAATTCCAAAAAAGTTTAAATTCTTAGTACCTGCCCTCTTGACCAATATTACTATAGGATCGCTGCAATGATAACTTCAGGGTGCTTCCTCTACAGACCAATCAGCAGACAGTAAGCTGCCATTTACAGCAGTCTGTAGTCTGTCAATGACCAACATACTTGCAGCATGCGGGAATCCTCCCATTATTTCAGAGAATAGGTAAGTTCACACAGTGAATTTTGCAGCAGGACCCACCATGCAAAATCCACCATGGAAATCCTCCTTTCCCTTCACATTTCCTACTCCAGTCCATTTCAATGTTTCTTTTACAACTAGCAGAAAAAGGTGTGTCTGCCTCCCATTTACAAATGATTCTCCAACTTGAAATCCTTCTTCAGGATCCTTTACTCCTCTGACATCTGCGTCTGGGGACTAGCATTAGATGGTTGACCAGCCCTGCCGAAATTGGCAGTTCCAGTAAACATTCATGTGATGTGTAGGACCAGCCTTAGGTTTATGTCTACACCGTGATCATAACCATCAAAGGATCTTGACAAATGTTATTGTATGTTCCTAAACTGAAGAAGAGCCCGCTCCGGGCTTGAAATGTGTCTAATTAGACACCAATAAACAGTTTTCAACCAACTCACAACTGTGTTAATAGTAATGATTCTAGAGATGGGTTGACCAATAGGAGGTGGATCTTTTGCAGTGAAGTCCACCACGTGAACTTACCCCAAATAGATCTAATCACCACAGTCAGATGGGTTGCCTTTTCCTAAATAGGACCCATCCTCATTCCTGACTGGTGAAATCTTATCTTAGAATTCAAAGTTTTACTGTTCCCCTGTTATTCCACCTGGAAACGTATTAATAAATTGCCAACTGTGCGTTCCCGTTCCTGCTCAAAGGGGTGTGTTTCAGATTTGCAGGGACACGCCCAATTGTCAATCTCTACTAGGAATAACAGAGGAACAGTACAAAACAGAGTTTTTAGATTAGATGTTCCAAAATTTAGATTCTATTCTTCTACAAGTATTTACTAAAACAGACATCACAGGAAAGGTGACCAGTCCTCTTTAAATTTTCTGCATTTCTTGGACTAAAAAACGACATTTTTATTTCAAACAATTGGTGCTGAAATATTTGTGTGCTAGTGGTGCCGGGTGGATTGTTTTCTTTTATTTTTCACTGAACCTTGGGTGCGCCTTATCATCAAAAGCATTTTACAGGCCAAAAAAATAGTATATTGTTTCCAAGAATAAGTCCATGAAATATTCTTTTTGTTGAAAACAATGTAACTTGGATGATTTTCATCTGTTTAATTCTACACATTCCTTGAATATTTCCAGTTTAACAGGAACAATTAAACAATAGGCAAGATGTTCCTCCCATTAGGAGAAGAAGTTAATACAAAGTGCGCTCCACTAATGTACAGCAGCGCAGCTGAGAGCCTGACCTAGAAGATAAAACCGTATCAGGAGACATACCGCAAAGTTTATTCAGAAATGATTTGCAACACAAATCAACCGGAGGATGTTAACATGAAGGCCACAGCTTAGACATATCTTCAGTATTTACAACAACCAGCCCCCAAGAAACGACAATTCACAGGATGTGAGAAATGCTACTTACACCTTCCATATAACACATCACCCCAGGACAAACACATTGTTTTAGTCCTAAATGACAAGACACTTTTTTGGCTACTTTGTGCATATGGTGGTTTAATGGTTTTCTTACTTACAGGGCTGCTTATATCATTTTTGTTTTGTTTTTAAGGCTGCGTTCACATTTGCGCCAGAATCTCTGTCACAGAGAGTGCTGAAAATCGCCGCACGAAAAAGTGCTGTAGTTTCGGTTTAAAACAACGGACACACAACAAATCCCATTATAGTCAATGGGGTCCATCGGGCACCGTTGGAGTCTGCGGTTTTAGCGTTCCAATGAACCAGAACAACGGAGACACAGGCGCAGATGTGAACATAGCGTAATACTGTTTTAGAGCTATTGTTTCATTCATATGCTTTATTAAAGTACACAAAAATGAAAAATTAAAAGGAATCTGTCAGGGCAATTTGGGACACTAAACCACCCACACATCCATATGGACCTGGGGTTTAGTGTCCCAAATCACCCAGTTATAACGCAATCCATGGCCGCATTAAAAATAAAAAAGCTTCATACTCACCCTGCCGCTGTACTCCCCGCGCCTGCGCAGTTCTTCAATGAAGCCAGAGGAGTACGCCTCAGCTTCAGTGCGCATGTCCCGCAATTACGTAGTGAAGCCGGGGTGTCCATCTTTGGCTTCACTGAAGAACAGCGCAGGCGCCGAGAGGAGTGCCTCATGAATAAGCCGGACCGATCTCACCAAACAGCGTCGATCGGACCCTTCTCTAGGTAAGTATAAAGGTTTTTTATTTTTAATGCGCCTGCGGATTGCATTACAACAGGGCGATCTGGGACAATAAACCCCAGGTCTATAAGGACGTGTGGGTGGTTTAGTGTCCCAGATTGACCTGACAGATTCCCTTTAAAGGTTTACAATTATAGTGCTTTTTTTTTTTATATTAGTATCAATTAGTAGTGCAAAGTAAGGAAGTACTCATTTTAAAGTCTGGGTTGACATAGCAGTGTGCAGGGTTTTTTTTTTTTTAACTTTTATTTATCTTTTAAAGGGTTTTCCACTTTCTACTACTGATGGCCTATCCACTTGCACCTGATGCACACAATCGCGTCCATGTGAAATCCTAGTGTCAAACAACTGCCTTCAAAGTCAACTATAAATAGGGTTGATATGGGGAACTGTTGCATTAAGGGAGTCTGTCAGCAGGAAAACCATTAATCAAACTAATGACAGTACCTTGTGGAGCTTATACACTTTCCAAAGAGATCTTTCATATCTGCATTTTCACGAAAATCAGTGATTTATTTTTATGCAAATTAACTGAAAAGGGCTTTAGGGGCATGTCTTCTCCTGCCAGGGCTCCGCTCTTCACGCTAAGAAATCTCCCCCAAGGCACTCTCATTAGTCTGATCCTGATTTTCCTATTGATAGACTTCCTTTAAGGGCTCAATATTATAGGTCGTGGCTATTTTCCATTTGCTTGCACTACATCCTGGGTTTGTATTTGTGTCTGGATATTATGCTATACCTTGGCTCTTTATTGTGAAGTGTGCCCATCTGTATTTAACCTGAGGTGTTACTGGGATGTATTTTACAGCAGTATATCAGTCTGGTCTTACACACACACACACATATATTATATTTTATATATATGTTTTTGCATATGTAGTACTATCAATTGTAAAACTGTATATTACATGCATTATCTGTTATATTTTGGGGCAAGCCACAATCTTCTATCCTCCAATCTTTTCATTATTATTACTTGGATTTGACTGCATGTATTTCTAATAAAGATCTATGATATATGGTACTCATTGCGTATTTATTGGTTGGGGCACATTTGTAGGTCTTCTGATATTATGTGAAAGCCGGAATCTAGTAGAGGATTCTTTATTAACTCTGCTGGGCCCTGCTTTTAATTAAAGGGGTTATGGACAAAAATACTGATGACCTACCCTTAGGATATCAATATTGGATTGGTGTAAATGACAGGTATTGGACCTGTGCCAATAAGCTGTTTGAAGTGACAATGGTACTTGGGCAAGTCACAGACCTGTGATATAACTTTGAATGAATGGGTCTGGGCTCCAAAACCAAGTAGAGCAGCTATGTAGGTGCTGCGCTTGGTGTGAATAGGCCACACTGTTTGTCGAAAAGCTGCAGCCTCTTTAGATAGATAATTGGTGGGGGTGCTATGTGTTTCCCCCCACACATGTGATATTGATGATCTATCCTAATGATAGGTCCTGAATATCATAGTGATACAAAACCCCTTTAAATCCCCAATCCCTCTCTACAACCAGAATAATAGCTAGCTAGATGTGATACTGCAATAAATGATATACCACAAAGTAAAAGCAGTAAATTGTACATTTATTGCATTCAGTTAATCTGTAATAAAACCAAAATAATTTTTTATTAAAAAAAAAATAAAAATGTTTTCAATGAAATGGAGAAAGTCAGAATAGGAACATGGACCTTCACATGAGATTGAATGTTTTCACTAGTCACATATTTTGCCACTTTGCGCAGCGAGGCCTTCCTCAGGTTTCACGTCCGATGACAATGTGCCTGTTAATCACATTCCTCTCATTTTTGACTTCCTGCCATAGGGAGGTTTAATGAAGAGCGAGTCCAATAGAACCACAGCTGTATTAATCGTGTGCCCCGGCCGGATTAACCAAGCTAAAAAGTCAAGCAAACACACCGCCATGCTGGGCACAGCGCTTAGATGCCAAAAGATGTGAAATGGATTTCAGTATCTTACAACTGCTGGGAAGAAATTAAGATTGCCATAAACATTAGAATAATGTCAGCCTAACCTGTGGATTTTGTGAGCACCGGCTGACCAAATAACGTGCATGGTAGTGATCCAAATATTCCCCATAGGCAGATGTCAGGGCAAGAGGAATCAGACTGTTGGTTTTTAACATGCTCCATTCTTTAGTTATGAGGGAAGAGAAGCTGCTGCCTTCTGGCGGCTTTGTCCCCTCTACCCATTCAGAACACATGCACTCTCTAACAAGCTGGGAATGCACATGTATGAGGTGGGAGAGGGGAAGAAGTAGGAGGGGACAGTATGGAAGTCTTAGGCTCTGTTTACACAGTGTATATCACATGGTATAGGTTTTCTGTAGTGGCCTACTGTATAGTAAATTCTGATACGTCTATATATCCAGTAAGTAAATTTGTAACAAGTTAGACATCTTTTTAATTATACAATATTAATAATGATATAATTAAAAATAATTATTTTAGTTTGAAGCCAGTGGCAGAGTTGCTAATTTTTTTATGACTCCACAGCCCTGAGTAAGGTATATGAATGGAAGACACAATGCAAATGTGAACATAGCCTAATATAAAACACTTACTCTAGTAAGTTTCTAGTATTGTTTCTTAGGAAAACTCTGACCGACCCATTTTTTCCCAATGAATTAATTGAGTAAAAAAAAAAAGATTACTAGAGATAAAGGACTATTAGGTCTGAAAAGAATGGAAATGGCCTAAGCAAAAATCCGATGGCACAAAAGATGCCAATTGTGAACCTGACCGATATTCTTAAACCATGACTGAGCCATGGTCCATACATAAACACAGCCAACCCCCTTCACGTTCCTACATATTAATCCACAGTATAGATGCAATTCAATCTAGCTTGTAATCCTAATGAATCTAGGATCAAGCAGGGCAGATCGGTGCGGAGGTATGGTTAATATGACAGAAGGCAGATTTACTTGATCCTATAGCTTTGTCCCTGCCCTCCGGTCATCTTCCTGAATACTGAGGTGACTGTATGAGATGGACATTCACTACAGAGCCCAGAGTTTAACAGTCAATAATAGACTTTTCATCCAAAAATGCCAAGATAAGGTCAGCGTGGAGACGGATTCCACAAAGACAGTGCACAACAGATGAGCACAAGCTGGAAAGGTCTTACTATCCTCCTACACATAAAAGGTTACAGATAAGACTATTCAAGGGCAAAGGAATAGATGAGCAGCTACAGTGATGTTCTTTCATTTTTCAGATCTCATGGTTTTGTACAATGTGCCACAAATGAACCTAAAATATATCAGTGATGACACTACATCCCCCTCCCCAATGTACAGGCAATGTAAGATGTCTGCCATTCACATAATGTGGTGCTTAGGCCAAAAGGTATTAATCCTACGAGTTTATTAAAGGATTTATCTGATCCAAGCCAGAAAAGATCTCAAAACTCTCCCATAGACGTCAATGAGTCGGCTACAGACCACTGCTTCCCTGACTATGCTGTAAAGCATATCACTAAATGCTGTTAAAAGAGCAGAGGAGAAGCTCAGACAAGATGGCAGCCCCATAATCAAGTACAGAAACTAAAATTAATTTAAAAAAAAATAATAATAATAATAATCTGCAATCATAAAATAAAAACAGATTAAAAAGGATATATCTCATATATATGGTTTTAATAAATAAAGTACCGTATTTTTCGGACCATAAGGCGCACCGGATTATAAGGCGCATTATCAATAAGGGCCTGCTAAGGTGTCTAGGTTCATATATAAGACGCACCGGATTATAAGGCGCAGCGCATTAAATATAACAAAGCTCAGACCGTAAGTCAAACTTTATTTAACTCTTTCACGATAACTCTCAACTTGTTCAGTTGTAACTGCAAATCAATACATTTACTTTTTCAGTTCATTCGTGGAACCACAAATCCATCAAACTCTTCATCTTCAGTATCAGAGTTTAATAGTTGCGCGATTTCGGCATCAAACATGCTCAGGTCCCCCTCATCATTATCCGAGTCGGTCTCGTTGCTGATGTTTAACTCTTCAGTGATGATTCCAGACTTCCTGAAAGCTCGGATGACACTGGAGACTGATACCTTCTCCCAGGCGTCCACGATCCACTTGCACATAGTAGCATAACTCGCCCGGCGTTGCCTCCCGGTGTTGGTGAATGTGTGGTCACCTTCTGTCATCCAATTCTCCCATGCAGCTCGCAATTTAACTTTAAAAGACCTGTTGATGCCAATATCTAGCGGCTGGAGCTCCTTGGTTAATCCACCCGGAATGACGGCAAGCTCCGAATTAGTTTTCTTCACTTGGGCTTTGACAGCATCGGTCACATGGGCGCGCATAGAGTCACAGACCAATAGGGATGGGGATCTGTGAAAAAAACCATCCGGTCTCCTGACATAGACCTCCCTCAGCCACTCACTCATCTTCTCCTCGTCCATCCAGCCCTTTGGGTTAGCCTTAATGATGACACCAGCAGGAAACTGTTCCTTTGGCAAAGTCTTCCTCTTGAAAATGACCATGGGTGGTAGTTTCTGGCCATTAGCCTGACAGGCGAGAACTACAGTGAAAGATGACTTCTCGTTTCTTGTGGTATGTATAGATACCGTACTGGTCCCTGTTTTCTCAACAGTACGGTTTACGGGGATGTCGAAAGTGAGGGGGACCTCATCCATGTTAGTGATGTGTTCTGGTTGGATATTCTTTTCATTTATTTTGGTTATGCAGTAGGTACGGAAAATGGACAGCTTCTCTTCATAATCCTTTGGCAGTTGCTGGCAGACAGTAGTTCTGATGCGGATGGAGAGATTACGTCTTTTCATAAAACGAAAGCACCATGAAGGACCTCCTCGAAAGTCCTTGATCTCCATGTCGCGTGCTATCGCTGTGGCTTTGAGACGAATAGAGACAGTGGAGACGCTTCTACCTGCGGTTCTCTGTTCGATAACCCACTGTTCTATTTTGTCCTCCAAATGTGGCCATCTTGCTTTGTTTCCTCGGAAACTCAGTTTGGTCTTCTTTACCTGGCGTAGGGCATCTTCTTGTTTCCTCCACTTACGCACCATAGATTAATTTATGTTGAATTCTCTTGCAGCTGCTCTATTTCCATGCTCTACTGCATAACTTATAGCTTTAAGCTTAAAATATGCATCATAAGCATGTCTCTTAACAGGAGGCATTTTTGGGGTAGTCGGTATAAAAAAATGAAACACACGGGGCTCCTGCGCACAGAGCTGTATGTATCACCGCGCTCAGTGAGGATCCTGACTACTGTGGCCGTAATGCTTAAGCCATTTGTGGGTTCACATATAAGGCGCATCGGACTATAAGGCGCACTTTTGATTTCTGAGAAAATCATAAGATTATATGTGCGCCTTATAGTCCGAAAAATACGGTAATAAATTGCTGATACCTTTCATGTCCTCATCAACGTGCAGTATTATATACCGCTAGAAAGCTGACAGTGTGCTGGACATATCGGTGCTGTTAATTTCAGCACCAATGTCTCCTCCACTGTCAGAAGGGGGGGCCTTACAGTCTAGAGTCATCACTGGGCTGTGCTCTAACATAGCCTTGTACTGTCAGGGGGTCGCCCATTACCACCCAGCGATGTTGGCGAGCTGTGAGGCCTGTCTTTCTGACAGTGGGGACATATTGGGGCCAAAATTAACAGCACCGATATCATCAGCCCCATAACAGGCACATAACGGGAATGCCAACAGTACACTGAATTCAGTGCACTGTTGGCTTTCTAGCAGTATAGAATAGCACACATTGATGAGGACATGAAAGGTCTAAACACTTAGGATTTTTAATTGAAAACTAACCAAAAGTAAGTAAGTAGAAGCACAACGCCACGTACGTTGAGGCCCAACTACAGTCCGTGATGTCATTCAGTGAGCCTGAAGAGGTTCGCCCAACACATGCTCATACTTAAAAAGGAGTGTGGTTTTAAGGGGTGTGGCCTAAATAATCACCATTAATCGTAAATCGAGGTAAAATGCCCAATTAATCCCGATTTTGATTTATGTCGTCTTAATCACCCAGCCCTAACTTAGGGTATAGCCACATGGGACATGATTTGCTTTAAAGTTTGCATAGTGAAAGATCTGCAACACACTGTAAATGGACATGCTGCAGACTTCACAGACCAATTCCTGTGCACAATAATTCAGCAGAGTGTATATATATATATATATATATATATATATATATATATATATACACACCCTATGTGGACCCTAAATAAATGTATACAAATGTCAGTAGAATAAATGCTGCAAGTATTATGCAAATAATTATTGGATTCTCCATCATAATGTCCATCAGAAATCACCAGACGAAAAAGTCCTTCAAGCCTGATGGATGCCATTATAGCCAATGAGGTTCATTATTTCTCGGATCTGTTCCTGTGAAAGGCCAGAAGAATGGATAGGACAACTGTCAAGGATTCTCAATCTGGCTGCTTCACCTTTAACATTATCATGTCAACCTAGGAAGCTTTTGCAGTTCCAGAAGTTTCCTGGGTTGATCTTATTAGCTGCTGAGGAGGCCTATATAAGACCCCACCCTCTTGACACATGTGCTGACTAATTTGTTGTACTACTCCTAGTTTGACTCTGTTTCCTCTTGTGTCCATTAGCTTCATACTGACCCTTTGGCTTGTTTTGGATACTCTTTTATCTACTGATTCTGCTTGTGGTGTGCCCGTTTGGATTTTTGACTCTTGGCCTGTTTCCGGATTTCACGTTTGTCTCCTGATTTGGTCTCTTATTTCCTCTCCTGATTCTGACCCACGGCTGTACAACTTATCTCCTGCCTCAACTCCACTGTGTAAGTTATAGCGGGTTTTGTTTTGGTTCCAGCCAGCAGCAGTGCATTTATTGGCACATTCTTCTGTTTGGTGACAATTCAGACTGCCAGATTCAGCGAAAGTCCATCCGGCCTCGCGGCAAGTTCTGGTGAAGGCGTCTGGGGGTCTGTCTTGGCTCGGAGAACTGTGCTAGTTTTAAATAGCTGTCTCTACTGCTCGCAGTTATCAGCCAAACTCCTCCTATTGCTTTTGTGAGACATTGCATCAAAACCATAACAACAACACTAATGTGAATGTAGATTAATACATATTCTGTGCTAGGGAGGGGGTCTAGTTTCACTGCATTTTTATAATAGAAGTTTACTTTGGAGGCTTTGGGTATTTACATACTGCATATCAATATCGTCAGAACTGAAGAGTTTTCCTATAAAAGTTTTGTGGTAAAATCATATACAGCCAAGTGTCAGCTATATGGCTGCCACTGAAAACATCTATCCTCACTATACACCATAGAATACTACGTTTGTTACTGCAGTGAAATTGGAATACGCGGCACACATCATACTCTCGGAGCTTCGCTGTCCTCAGGTTAGGACAATCATCTGCTATTTTCTGAAATGCCAACAGGAAGATTCAGCTTAATCCCCAAATCAATCCAAGGTCACAATGCAGCTGTGCGAACAAAGACGTCTGACAAATAACAAGATAGATTTTACTAGGCCCAGACTGTAAACGCCATTTAGTATCACACAAGCTTCTCAATTAGATGTTTTGGGAATCTCAATGCTGGTCTTTATACACTGCATAGCTAAAAGTATCTGAACATCTGTTTTGTTTTTTAGCAGGACAGGAACATGTTGTCTGCCGTAGTCTGTCAGTCCAGAAAAAATGCAGGCATCCATCCATCTACATTGTTTTTTTTATTTTTACTTATGCAGTATAGTAAAAACATGATGTGAACCTAGTCTTACTTCAGTAACTACCCCCAAAAAATCGAATAGCTACTGTAGGAGAATGCCTGCTGTCTGTAACAACCACATACAGTTTTTTTACATTTTATTCCAAAACCACTGGTGTTAGGCCTCATTTTGGATCAGTAAAATCCTGTTCCGGAAACACATGCCGCAAAATTTTGTCTGTGGAATTCTGTGTGTGGCAAAAATCCATGTCTCTGTGAGTCTCCCGCTGGAAAAGATAAGGACCTCCCCCCATACTATCAACGCAAAAACTTGAAGCAACAATTGCCTGAATGTCTGTGGATAGGTCATCGGTATCCAAAACACATGAGGTCTTGGACAACCCCCTTTAAAGTATCAATACACAAACAGAGATAGCCTTACAGGGGTCTGGAAGAAGAAGCAATGGATGCCGTTTTCTTAAACAATGACATTTTTGCTATTTTGAAGCTCTGTGTCCTCATAAAACATGAAGATGCACCTTGTGTTTTTTTGAACATTTTGCAAGTAGGGATCTTTTCTATTTGCTTTGTGTGACTTCTTGAAGCAGGACGCACATCTCCCAGAGCCCATTCCAGCTAAACTGAAGACTCCAATTATCCACCGAATTATTTTTGGCATATAGAGCATTAGTTTGCTGCAGGGATGAAGCTAAAAGCACATTATAAAATGCAATCTGTTAAATGGTTCATTGACAGATGTATTCAAGGAAATTGTTCAGAAATGTAAAACAACCAAAGTGGGAAAATACCCCAGAGCTTTCCATGACCTAGAAAGCAGATCACGACCATCCTCAGGATGGAGCACAGGAAAGCGATAAATAACATATTCATTAGAGCTTGTTAATCCCTTCCATTATTTCCAGGGAATCAGTAACCCAAGTAACACACTTGTATACTGGAGGCTTCACTATATAAAATTAAAGCAGCACAACCATACAATATGGTGCCATTCATTTTACTAATACACATTCTAAGCAATAACATTATAGCTAGAACATTACACGGAAAGGCTCCTTGTTTGGGTCAAATCATTTCTATCTCCAACAAACACGGCTTTGCTTGTTGTCTGATGGTATGGCCAGAAAAAAGGCAACCGCACATGGCCAAAGCTCATCCAACTACATCTATGGTATACTACAGAAGAAACGAAAATGACTTTCTTTTTTTCTTTGCTTACAATGCATTTACAGACCTATATCAACAATTGTAAAAATGCCAGGTTTTGGATAGGAAAAATTATGTTTATGAACCTAGGACAAAAAGCTCATCCCCATGTCCATTCCGTCTGACTTATGGTGTCATAGCATAAAGAAGAATACTGATGTCATCTTGTAAGGGCTTAGATGAGACCCTGAATGTTAAAGGGGTTGTCCTGGCAAAAAAAAACCAAAAAAAAAAAAAAAAAAACCACAACACCTGTCCCCGATGCCTCCAAGCGCGGTCCGGTCCTACTGGTCTATTGTTGTCTTCCAGCAGAAGTCCCTGATGCATGTGACTGCTGAAGCCAATCAGTGGAAGGGACCCAGGACATCCCAGCCAAGGAAGAATTTCACGTCAAGAAGACAGCTGAGCAGAAGGACTGGACTGTGCTGGAAGCACCAGGGACAGGAGTGTATGTTTTTTTTTTTCACCTTCCCAGCCTAATTAAAAAATAAAATTTAAGCCCAGACAACCTCTTTAAAGGGATTCTATCATTAAAATATTAAAATATTTTTAACTAAAAGCACGTCGAAATAGCCTTTAGAAAGGCTAGTCTTCTATTACCTTTATTTTTCAGGTCCACATCACCGTTTTTGAGTTATTTCTTCTCTCTTCGTTATGCAAATTGGTCTTCAGAAAGCACAGGGGGCATTCCCCCTGTGCTCAAAGGACAGGCTTGTCATACACCAAAAAATGGCCGCGGAACATGTGCAGTCAGCTGTTCCGTTGGCTATTTTGCAGTGGTCTCGTGTAAGAAGAAGAGTGAAGAGGAGACGCGTCAGGAGCAGAAGAGAGAGGCGGCGCTGGAACCTATGACGAGCCTGTACTTTGAGCACAGGGGGAACGCCCCCTGTGCTTTCTGAAGACCAATTTGCATAACGAAGAAAGAAGAAAAACTCAAAAACGGTGGCGTGGACCTGAAAAATAAATGTAGGAGAAGAATAGCCTTTCTAAAGGCTTTTAGTTAAAAATCGATTTTTTTTTTTTTTAATGATAGAATCCCTTTAAAGCTAACTGCAGACACTTAGATAAAAAGACGATTATTTCATTTGTTTGTGGCTAACAGATATGTTTCTATTCCTATTAAAGGCCCCTACATAGTACAATTAATAGTTTGGGGGGCATTTTGGATCTGACAGACACCCTTTAAAACAAACTTGTCATGTGACTAATGCCACCCTATCTGGGTGCAGCATATAATACACACTGTGACTGAATGCTTTCCCTGTATCAGTGTATGTGCATAGAAGGCAGTCAATCACTGTGTGTAGGTAGGGCAAGCATGACTCTTACTGTCTCCCCTAGGAGCCCTGCCAGGTTTTACTGACAAATCCTGCTACAAATCATATCAGCCTTACATAGCGTCTCGTCCTCCATCATATCCTGCTCAGATAGGGCAGACTCACCTGACAGGTTCACTTTAACAGTAATCAACCAAGAATTTGCTCTGCAGACCTTGGCATATTATCTGTGTGCATACGCTGTTTAAGCACTAATGTTCCAATAAGCTGAAGACCGCAGGAACATCCACCACACTAGAGATACAAATTTGCATTTATTTGCATTAGGCATAAGCCTAGTCCCAGACAGCATGTCTGCACTGAAGCAGGCGGCAGGTACCGTCACAGTGACATAGTTATTAATGGCACAGACATTATTCCCATAACCTTAATAGGGTGCAATAAGCTAATCTGCCACACTGTAATGCTCTGAATGGTACATGATGGTTGTGTGGTCTGCGGTACAGATTTTGCATATAATCGATGGTGTAGCAATGGCAATGAATTGATACCAATTGGGGCACATAGTTTATGTTCTCACATAGTAGCACCTTCTTTTATTAGAATAGGACACGTTCTTTCAGGTGTCTGCTTTCTTACCTCCCGTTTTCCGCTGTGTATGTGGCCAGGTAGCCATGGTCTGCCCAGCTATGTACAGCCTCTGTCATTCCATGCTCTTGAAACAAGGGTTGCAGCTCTTTGATAATGGCACTTCCGTCAGCTAAAAATAGAGAGAGAGAGAATAGCAATTACATTAACCCTTTCTGAAAACACAAAACCCCTACTGGTATGACCTTGGATTGATCATTGCAGTCATTGTAGCCTCTGGTCACTATGAATGCAGAATTACATCGCCCAATGCCATTTATTGCTGGTGTTAGGTAATTTAGGGATTATTAAAAGGGGTTATGTGGAGAGGAAAAATTCTCTGCAGTGTTTACACTGCAGCAGGAGGGTTGGCCTACTAATACAGATATCAGGCCCCTGGCACACCAATCTAAAGCTTTTGAAAGCGCTGCCACAGACTAGAAGTCTTCTATGTCTTGCCTGCTCTGCTGACTCTTCGTCATGTGACCAACCCAGCTCTACTTTAGGTAGAAAGCCTTAGCAGAGAAACAGAAGACTTTCACTCCAAATAGTTCTGTGAAAAGCTTGGTATCGCCATGCTGAAATGCTGGCATCTATATTAGTTTGCTGAACCTCTTGCTTCAGTGTATACATTGCAGAAATGTTTTTCTATCCACAAAACTCCCTTAAAGAGGACCTTTCATGTCCTCATGTATATACAGTTTTATATATTGCTAGAAAGCCGACATTGTGCCCCGGGGCTGGAGATATCGGTGCCGTTAGTTTTCTGCCCATCGTCAGAAGGGCGTTCCTGACAGTCTAGCTGGGCTGTGAGGAACGCCCCTCTGACTGTACTCATCCATAGCCCCGTAACGGGGGGGGGGGGGGGCGCTTCCTCACAGCTCAGCGTCATTGATAAAAATCACATGTTGCCTAGATCTTCAAATGATCTGGGCAACATATGTCAAGTGTATACCACCTTTAACAAGAATCTTTCACAACCTTCAACAAGTCCATCTCTGCTCTGGTAATTCTGGCACAGTTGGAATTTTTTCTCTAGCCCCCCTCCATTCCAGAGCAATCAATGCTGATAGTTTTGGTGTCTGATATGCTATACTGTCAGCAGGGCGGTGTCAGGCAGGAGCAGACAAGGGGTGTGATTCTGAGCTCTGACACTGGCTGCCTCTGATTGGAGCTCTGAATCACACCCCCTGCCTGACACCACCCACCTGACATTACAGGGCTTAAATAGCACATCAAGTAACAAAATTAACTGCATTTGTTGCTTGGGAATGGTGGGGGCTAGAGAGAAAACTCCAACTGTGGTGGAATCAGGTAAGTGTGGCATATTAACAGATGCTAAGAACTAGAATTGGTGGAGGTGGTGAAAGGTCCTATTCAACACCTTCCTGCCGGAGGCATTTTTCGATTTTCATTTTGACTTCTAAACCCCATAACTTTTTTGTTTTTCCATTGACTGAGCCATATGAACGTTTAATGTTTGCAGGACAAATTGTTCTTCATAATGGTGTCTTTTATTATTCTGTACAATGTACTGGGAAGCTGGAAAAAAAAAAAAATTCAGAATGGGGTGAATTTGTGCAACTTTGTTACGGGTTTTGTTTTGACATTGTTCACTGTGCAGCCAAAATGACATGTTACCTGTATTATATGTTTCGGTACGATTCTAGGGATGCCAAATTTATATAGTTTTATTTACATTTTAACCCCTTTACAAAAATCTAAAACTTTGCAAAAAATTTTTTTTTTTTCTTAAATTCGCCATATTCTGACACCCGTAGTTTTTTTATATTTCCATGTACGGGGATGCATAGGGAGTCTTCTTTTGCCGAGCCAGGTTTACTTTTTAGTTATATAATTTTGGGGAATGTCTATTGCTCTGATCACTTTTTATTTTTTATTTTATCATCAGTGGCGAAACAGAAAAAAAAACAAAAAAAAACGTCAGTTTGGCACTTTTGATTTCACTTGTCCCTGGTGCTCCAAGTCCCCACCACATGTGACCACTGAGGCCAAACACCAGCCTCAGCGAAGGACGTGGGACGTCACTACCTGTGGCATCCTGGGGTCCCTTCCTTAGGCCGCTGATTGGCCTCAGTGATCATGTGATCAGCAGCCTCAGCAGAAGGGACATGGGATGTCACAACCAGTGAAAACTTCTGCAAAAGAAAACAGCCGAGCAGCAGGGACAGGCGAGTATGTTTTTTTTTTTTTTTTTTTTTTTTTTTCACCTCTTTGAAGTTACCTGTTACACTGAAAATGCTGTCTAAAGCAACATGTTATACAGCAGGAAGAGCTGAGCAGATAGCAAGGCTGCCAATCACCAAGTGAGACAACCCACTGGACCCCTAAACACAGAATGGGCAAAGGCTTAAATGATTAAATCATTATGCAATGCAAAGGATGACACCTGTCGAAAATCTGCAGTATTTTCAAAATTACATTTGCAAAGAGAAAAAAAAAAAAAATATTTGGTGCATTTTTTTTTCTGTTGGGCAATTGCAGAAGGAAAGCTACAGATTTTCTGCAACGTTTCAGTGACCACAAAAGTGACCACAGTTAATGCTTCGTTCACTCCTGCGCTTGAGTCCGTCCGCTGCCAATCCAAGTGAAAATCTCGGGGGAACGGGATAGGCATCGGATACCGACAGGTTAGCGACGCATTGGCAGGCCCATTCATTTGCGGCTGCAAAGCATGCGTTTTTGCGTTACACCTCTGCGCTGCCCTTTTTTTTTCGTCGGACATGAAATCCTGCTTGTCCGACTTTGTTTCCGACAAAAAAAAAGGATTCGCAGCGCAGAGGGTGCAATCGGACACCCGTGCATTGCTTTAAAAACCCATTCAAATGAATGGGTTTTTAACCAATGCGTCGCTAACCTGTCGGTATCCGATGCCGATCCCATTCCCCGATATTTACACTCAGATTGGCAGCGGACGGACTCAAGCGCAGGTGTGAACCCACCCTAACCTTAAAAGGGTTGTACCAAGTTTAGAATTTATTCCCTATCGATAGGAGAGGAGATAACTTTATGATCCAATTATGGAGGGACCGGACCTGGTTCTGATGGAACAGGAGGCAAAACATCTGCTCTTCCGCTCCATTCATTCTCTATGGGAGGGCCGGAGACAGCCAAGCTCAGTACTCATCCATATTAAGCACTCACATAGAGAATGAATAGAGCAGCAGGGCATGTACTCCACTTGCTACTCCATCAGGACCAGGACACCTCTAAAAGTGATACAATCCCACTCTACCACGACTTCCTTAAAGGGTATTATCCAGCTTCCAAAAATTATCTGCAAACACATCCACTGCAGTGCTAAATACTCACTGTTCCCTTGTGCACCCTTTTCTTGGCTTTATTATACTTGAGACTCCTAGTATCACTGTTATTTACATGCAGTGAATCTGTGAACAAACTACATTTCCCATGATGCATCTGCCTGCTCTCACTATCTATGCTCACAGGGGGAAGCGGAGTGAGCTTGCTAACACATCACAGCATCATGTGACCTCAGATGTGGGAGTGATTTATCACCTGTGATGTCATTGCAGGGGAGGGTGGAGAAAGGAGGGGGACACACAGAGTGATAGCAGTGATACAAGGAGCAGCAAGTAAAATAAAGCCAAGAAAAGGCTGCACAAGGGAACAGTGAGGATTTAGCCCTGCTGTGGATGTATTTGCAGATAATTTTTGGAAGCTGGATAACCTCTTTAACCTTTATTGCCACACGTAACTGTCCTGCAGTTCACCAGTACACATCAGGTCACCTTAGAGCAAGTTTATAGAAACTCTAGCCCAGTATACATTGTCCTTAAACAAGTATGGGAATTTGTGGAAAGAGAGCTTCAGATACTGTGAGTATGTCAGCAATGAACTAGCGACATTAATAGAAGAAAATGATAAGTCCCTGCCAGCATTGTTCTATTTAAACCCTCTGGCATCTCTCCATCCGGAAGAATAATTTACATTTCTCATCATCAGCCTGCTAAATATGGTAAAAAATAAATACACCCCGCCTGAAACGTAAGAGGACTTTTGTGTTTATGTAGTATAAGTGGCATGACAAGTAATGATACGGTTGTACGGGTTTTGGTACTTACTACATTATCACATGCATATATCACTGGCTTTATAGATCCATCTATGAGATATGTGGAGGTCCAACACCCGGCACCCTTATCATTAACTGTTTTCAACTGCTGGTACATAGAAAATGGAGCAGGAAGCAGACAGCTCTGTTCTCTGGACTGAGCTTAGGTCCCATTCAAGTGAATGGAAGCTTATGTGCAGTAACCTGACCATTACACAGGGAACAGACCATCCGTGTGCCATCCATGCCATTTTCTCCAGGAGCTGTACATGCACACATTCATGTGCATTTAGCCTTATAGACCTTCAGGTTTATAGAGTACGCTACCTTACAAATTGCAAATACCTATCTGAGACAAGTTTGGCAATAAAGGTCCATCATGTGAACAAGCGTTCACATTGATGCTCATAACTATTGATCGGCTTGTTATACTGTCATTCAGGACTTGTTTTGATCCATGGAAAAGATTCCAGAGTGTTCAGTTCACCTGCAGCAACACCACAGTGCTCATTCATATCCATGGGGTGCCTGTGTATTGAAGGACGGGGGGATCCTCCGCAGTGACAGATACTCTCTCTGCACTATGGACGAGATGAGGATCCTGTACAGGGGACCCTATTCTGGTAACTCAACTCCATAAACTAAAACAGTGCATGAAAATACCTTCACTAAATCAGACATCCCCTTCGGTAGTCACATACAAAAGCACATGTTCATCTGTTGTTCCAGGGACCCCTGTGATCGGCATAGACTTTATATGATCAGCCATGGATAGGTGATAAATCTATAACCCTTCTAGTTTCTGAATAATTATTGTGATGTGTTCATTAAAATCCTCACTATCTTCTATCATTTCACTCAAGTCTGAAAAAAACGTATAGGTTTGCTGCTTGCATGCTACTAGCTGCATTCATACTCATTTTGTTCTTGATACCTCATTTTATTATTTATCTTGCTTATGTATATAGTGCCAACATATACCGCAGCGCTTTACAGACATTGTCATCACTCACTGTCCAAAGCAGGGCTCACAATCTCAATTCCCTTTCAGTATGGATTATCTGTTTCTTATTCACTTTCATGGTGCATGTAACTTGTTCCTTTTTGTAGCTGGGGGGCAGTGTGAGAAGTGTGAGCAGTACAGGTGATGGAACTATTTTTTCCCTTGCACTGGTCAATGACATGCACAATACTGCCTCTAATAATACTCTTTTCTGTCCTCCAATAAAAGCATTACAGTGGTAGTAATGGTGAAACCAGTATAATGTGCAGAGATGGACTGGCACGTGTACTTCCTGGCTGCATGTCTAGGACACACAGGATAGTTGTGATCGAAGATGGGGTCAGCTTACTGTAGCTGGCTTTGCACGGGAGACTCACATAGAAAAGGTGCTTGTGACTACAAAAGCAAAGCTTCCCCCATCAAATCTTGTAATAGGGATATTATATCAGCAGGAATTAGTTAAAACAACAAAGACCATTTGAAGGGGTAAGTCATTACCGCCAGTACTATGCCATTTCTGTAACCTGCGTTGGGGTTTCCATTGTTCGTGTTCTCTTGGTAACCCGAAAAATGGAAACTCAGTCCACTTAAAAAGCGGATACCTGCAGAAACTTGCAGACCCCATAGACTATAAAGGGGTCCAACGGGTTTCTGCCTGAAAAATGCAAGCAGGACTTTTCTTTCTGCATTTTTCAAGCGAAACGGGGGACAGAATCCCTGCACGGTCACCCAATGCAGGTGTGACCAAAGCGTGAGAAAACTGTCCTCAATAGTCAGGCTTACAAAAACAGCATACCTCTCTGAGCAACACTGTTTCTATAATTCCCATAGAAGTGAATGGGAGTTACAGAAACAACGTGCTCTATGCTATTCCCATAACTCACTCTGAAGTTACGGAAACAACGTAAGCTCAGAGAATGAAACAGCATAGCATATATACTATTTCTGTAATGTCTATTTACTTCAATGGGAGTTACAGAAACAGCGGTAACTATTTCCATAACTCCCAACCACCTCAGGCGGCTGGAAACACAGGTATTCTCATCTAAGATATTAAAGGTTGAGATTAGAATATCCTTTGAAGTTATCACCTGGAAAAGTAAAATCAGGTGGGAACCAAATAAAGGACAAACTTACAAGACAAGCAAATGTACAGATACACCATTCATAAGTTATCACTACGGGTTTTGTATGGTAGAACTGCGCCTTTATACAAGCGATCAAAATCGTCCCGAATATAAAAGATCTTGCAAATTCCGAGTCCATTTTTGTGTCTACAGAAAAGGGTTCTTTGCATTTTTCTGTACTGTTTTTGTTGAAAAGGCTCCAACTAAACTGTGAGATACAAGTTGTTCCCTAAAAAAAAAGTTATTCTAATGCCAAGCCCCGAGCTCAATTAGGGCTTCAATGGACGTCTCACAAGAAGACCAGAAAATAAGCACATTCATTCAGCTGCCAGCTCACTCCAAATGTATTCTCAGGTTCTGCCTCAAAACTGGCGACATACTTGTACTTGGCATTAACTAAGCAGTACTTAGCAATAACACAGCAGTTATTGATCCTGTACCCAAAGTTACAGTGGTCTTATGGCTAGGAAATTGGGGAGAACCTGGCTAATTCATTAAGACTGAAATAATACCCTGAAGTACAGAGGTAGCAATTTGTAAGGTAGCGTACGCTATAATCCTGAAGGTCTCTAAGGCTGTAAGGCTAAATGCACATTAAAGTGTGCACGTACAGCTCCCTGAGAAAACGGCACAAGGATGGTGTCAGTGAGCCATCGAAACCCTCCATGGACCCATTGTCTCATGGGCCAGTGATAATAAGTGGGCATGTGTATGGGGCCGTAAGAAAATGATGGGTCAGCGTGCCATGTTTTAACAAAGC
Organism: Leptodactylus fallax; assembly: GCA_947044405.1. Taxonomy (NCBI): domain Eukaryota; kingdom Metazoa; phylum Chordata; class Amphibia; order Anura; family Leptodactylidae; genus Leptodactylus; species Leptodactylus fallax. The sequence goes on along the minus strand of CAMRHE010000073.1, from coordinate 1,330,253 downwards.
ATATTCATGTGCATGGAGAGCCTTAGGGTTAAAACTGCGCTAGAAAAAAAAAAAAATCTGAAAACATGCATATGTATGGTGGCAAATATGTCAAGGGGTCTTCAGCATAGGGCATTGAGTTAGATGTGTGAACATCTGTAAAGATCATTTATTAGGTAAAATGGTTCTCTTATAGGGGATTCCACATCCATAAAATCTTTAACAAATATCCGTACAATGTGATAAAATAACAAATACGTGTAAGGCTGGCATTTCTGGTCACAGTACAGAACAGCAGGGATATGAAGCATCATAGATGACTATGATAGTTGTAGTCTAGGTCCCAGCTCAGTGTTCAGTCCGGGAATGACGTCCACCATTCAGTCCAACTACATCCATGTGAGGCCTGCTTTATATAGTTTACCAATCTCCTGCTTCTCCCGTGTCAATGTTTCTCTGGTTCCCCATCTGTCTCTGCTTTCTAAGCTAATGCGATGAGATGAAGTGTTGACACGTGACCTCTGCTGCCAAACCATGGTGGTAGTGGTTATGTGTCGACATTGATGCGTTCAGTTATTGCTTGCAGCAGTTAACGCGTCGACATGTCATCGCTGCAGCAGGTATACGGGGACAAGCAGGGTAACTGAGAGGCATCAGACCAAGAGCAGTATGGGATTAATGAGCATTATTAGGGTAAGTTCACACTGAGTTCTTTGCAGGGGGATAATAAGGCGGAATCCACCTCAAAAAACGCTTCCCAACTCTCCCATTCATTTCAGAGGGAGTCAGGAGATTTGAAGATTGGTCATGATGCTTCTTTTTTCCTCTATCTTCAGGCGGATTCCACCTTGCAAACCCCATTGAAATTAATGAGACAGAAAAACACCGCCAGCAATGTTTCATAACACTTCCAAAAAACGTTAGCATTTTTTTCTGCCATTCATTTTAATGGGGTTTGCAAGGTGGAATCCACCTGAAAATAGGTCGTCATGACGCTTTTTTTCCCCTCTATCTTCAGGGGGATTCCGCCTTGCAACCTCCATTGAAATTAATGGGAGGAAGAAAAACACAGCCAGCAGTGTTTTCGGCGCCCCCCCCCCCCCCCCCCCCCCTTTTGGTTCTCCTTTTTACCCCCCCCCCCCCCCCCCCCCCGTGCCTCGGTTTCGCCCCCGCTTTTCAACCTTTTGCCACATTTCAGGCTTCAAACATAAGGATATAAATTTTAATTTTTTGGTGAAGAATCAACAACAAGTGGGACACAATCATGAAGTGGAACGAAATTTATTGGTTATTTTAAACTTTTGTAAAAAATAAAAAAACTGAAAAGTGGGGCGTGCAATATTATTCGGCCCCTTTACTTTCAGTACAGCAAACTCACTCCAGAAGTTCAGTGAGGATCTCTGAATGATCCAATGTTGTCCTAAATGACTGATGATGATAAATATAATCCACCTGTGTGTAATCAAGACTCCATATAAATGCACCTGCTCTGTGATAGTCTCAGGGTTCTGTTTAAAGCGCAGAGAGCATCATGAAGACCAAGGAACACACCAGGCAGGTCCGTGATACTGTTGTGGAGAAGTTTAACGCTGGATTTGGATACAAAAAGATTTCCCAAACTTTAAACATCCCAAGGAGCACTGTGCAAGAGATCATATTGAAATGGAAGGAGTATCAGACCACTGCAAATCTACCAAGACCCGGCCGTCCCTCTAAACTTTCATCTCAAACAAGGAGAAGATTGATCTGAGATGCAGCCAAGAGGCCCATGATCACTCTGGATGAACTGCAGAGATCTACAGCTGAGGTGGGAGAGTCTGTCCATAGGACAACAATCAGTCGTACACTGCACAAATCTGGCCTTTATGGAAGAGTGGCAAGAAGAATTTATCAAAGATATCCATAAAAAGTCTGGTTTAAAGTTTGCCACAAGCCACCTGGGAGACACACCAAACATGTGGAAGAAGGTGCTCTGGTCAGATGAAACCAAAATCCAACTTTTTGGCCACAATGCAAAACGATATGTTTAGCGTAAAAGCAACACAGCTCATCACCCTGAACACACCATCCCCACTGTCAAACATGATGGTGGCAGCATCATGGTTTGGGCCTGCTTTTCTTCAGCAGGGACAGGGAAGATGGTTAAAATTGATGGGAAGATGGATGGAGCCAAATACAGGACCATTCTGGAAGAAAACCTGTTGGAGTCTGCAAAAGACCTGAGACTGGGACGGAGATTTATCTTCCAACAAGACAATGATCCCAAACATAAAGCAAAATCTACAATGGAATGGTTCACAAATAAACGTATCCAGGTGTCAGAATGGCCATGTCAAAGTCCAGACCTGAATCCAATCGAGAATCTGTGGAAAGAGCTGCAAACTGCTGTTCACAAACGCTCTCCATCCAACCTCACTGAGCTCCAGCTGTTTTCCAAGGAAGAATGGGCAAGAATTTCAGTCTCTCGATGTGTAAAACTGATAGAGACATACCCCAAGCGACTTGCAGCTGTAATCGCAGCAAAAGGTGGCGCTACAAAGTATTAACTTAAGGGGGCTGAATAATTTTGCACGCCCCACTTTTCAGTTTTTTTTTTTTTTACAAAAGTTTAAAATATCCAATAAATTTCGTTCCACTTCACAATTGTGTCCCACTTGTTGTTGATTCTTCACCAAAAACTTAAAATTTTATATCCTTATGTTTGAAGCCTGAAATGTGGCAAAAGGTTGAAAAGTTCAAGGGGGCCGAATACTTTCGCAAGGCACTGTATATATATATATATATTTATATATATAGCACTGTCTATCAGATTTGAATGTGAAACAAGACCCTAACAGCAGGAAAATGAAGTTTTATTCAGTGTACCGATTTACAGAGCCTTTAGGGCATGTCCTCTTTATTAGGATATATGATAGGGCCTCTGTCTTCCTGTAGATGACCCATCAATACTGGGGGTTATTATACAATGTGAAAGCTCACAGACTTTACTGAAGGAGAAATGCTGCAGGGGTAATGCAGGCCTTCGTGTGCTAAGAGGTTTGTCTGGGGTCCAACGGGCTGTATATAAAACATACTGGGTTTGCAGAGATGACATAGAAGGGCCCAAATAGTCAGGATAACCCATGATGAATTAAACATTTCCCACTTTATACTTGTCAGAAATAAGGAAAAAAAATAAACTTAAAAGGGTAGTCCAGCGTTAAAGGGGTTATTCAAAATTAATGTTTTTATGGCCTATCCATAGCTTTGTGCTGCCATGTGAAGGGCTAGAACCTGTGATGTGGGCAGGGTAGTGACATTTTTTTAATCCATTTATTTATTTCTACACATTGTGCCCCCCATCATATTATAATACACCTTCGTGGAGCATTTTAACACATTTTTTATTGAGTGCTGTGTATACAGGATGGTAATAAACTGTCTTGGCTTCCTCTCTGTTGCAACTGCCGGCTCCCTGCAAGGACGTATATATTGTCCTTATGTAGGCTGTCTGGACATATAAAGTCATTGGGCGTTCTGGAACTGGTTAATGAAAGGTTTTGTTGTCAGGACTCTCACCCCCTCCTGAGAGCTGGCTGGAGCTGGTGCGACTGAAACTCTGTTCCACATCTAAATGGGGTTGTATGCAGCAGGTGCCATTCAAAATAATGGGAAAGTCTCAGAAATATCTGCAAATCTGCCACATACATTTACAGCAGGGGTCAGCAACGCATCAATTGTGAACATGCAAATTGCTGACAGGTGCCAAGTAGTATGCAGGTGATGTTTATTTCCTACATGAGAGAAGCAGATGATGGCGATGGCTGTAACCATAAAAATGAGTACCTGAGCTGTATACAGCAAACTAAATATTAAACAGGGAATCCTGAGCCCTGATATCGTACACACATAAGTCACTCTTCCATCCTTTAGTGCCTTGAAAGAGGCTGTTGGGAATAAGCTAGAGGAGTATGTGTCCCTCTTTCTGCAGCCATGGCCACCACATTAAGCATTCATGTAGTAGTGTAAATTACCAGGCCTCCAGGGACAGGATCTATTTAGAGCTTTACCATCTGAAATCTAGGTTATGTACAGTTCAGCAGCTATACGGCATAAAACAGGGAGATCGATTACCTCTGCTGCACCAGCGTGACTAGAGCACTAGTGATCACAGTCAACCCAGGCCCTATGTGCTGATAAATAGGGTGTCTGCAAATGCAACCCATCTCACCTCCCCACTGACAATAGTAGATCTGATTCTATGGTAGTACCTACCATATATATTTTAGCATTGCTGTCTACGATGACTGATACAATTGGAAAGTGCTCTGAATGTAGCCGTCAATCTGCCAGTCATAATGTCCGTTGTTCTGATCTGTCAGAGGATCAGAACAATGAACAATATAATGCTACTGTGAAACCAGCCCAATGATAGAACATGAAGCAGGCTTCGCTTTCAATACACAAACTGTAGTAAAATAACTAATGTACTGAAATATTATTTCAGGTACACATTACAGCAAACACTTCAGCTCTTCCACATTTACTGGGAGTAACCCTATTTTTAGACCTCCACCCCAATTAGGCCCTCAGTGAGATATGGTTTTTACCTGGTTGCTGGGGAAGAGCACATGATCCAAAAGTAATGTAAAAATGCAGATGAAAGGGGTTATCCAGGGAGTGATAAAGCTCAACCAATACAGGGAACGCACCAGTAAAGCTTTATTACTAACGCAGACGCCGTTCCCCCCGAAGCCCCATTCATCAGTGCAGGCAATGTACTGGAAAGCTTTATTACTCCCGGGATAACCCCCTTTACCTAATACACAGGGGCTTGTATACAGGCTCGGCCGGGCCCACAGGTAAATCCCCTGATGGTCCCCTAGCCAGGGTGGGCCCTCAGACCCTGTATTCCTATAGGCAGTGCAGGCAATGTACTGGAAAGCTTTACTACTCCCGGGATAACCCCCTTTACCTAATACACAGGGGCTTGTATACAGGCTCGGCCGGGCCCACAGGTAAATCCCCTGATAGTCCCCTAGCCAGGGTGGGCCCTCAGACCCTGTATTCCTATAGGCAGTGCAGGCAATGTACTGGAAAGCTTTATTACTCCAGGGATAACCCCCTTTACCTAATACACAGGGGCTTGTATACAGGCTCGGCCTGGCCCACAGGTAAATCCCCTGATGGTCCCCTAGCCAGGGTGGGCCCTCAGACCCTGTATTCCTATAGGCAGTGCAGGCAATGTACTGGAAAGCTTTATTACTCCAGGGATAACCCCCTTTACCTAATACACAGGGGCTTGTATACAGGCTCGGCCGGGCCCACAGGTAAATCCCCTGATAGTCCCCTAGCCAGGGTGGGCCCTCAGACCCTGTATTCCTATAGGCAGTGCAGGCAATGTACTGGAAAGCTTTATTACTCCAGGGATAACCCCATTTACCTAATACACAGGGGCTTGTATACAGGCTCGGCCTGGCCCACAGGTAAATCCCCCGATGGTCCCCTAGCCAGGGTGGGCCCTCAGACCCTGTATTCCTATAGGCAGTGCAGGCAATGTACTGGAAAGCTTTATTACTCCAGGGATAACCCCCTTTACCTAATACACAGGGGCTTGTATACAGGCTCGGCCTGGCCCACAGGTAAATCCTCTGATGGGCCCCTAGCCAGGGTGGGCCCTCAGACCCTGTATTCCTATAGGCAGTGCAGTAACAGTGAACTACATACAGATCAAGCAGAATATAACATCTCCTCTAGACTATACAATATCCATATAACAAACTGGATAGATTATTTCACATACTACCCAGTTTATTATACAGATGCACGGTTTTAGGAAATTGCAAGTGGGGGTCAGGTAGTATCTGCATGTAGCTGTACAGTGGGCCCCCTCCACCTGTATAGACATCCTCCCCATTCCTGGGTATTGCTCAGCTCTGGGCTGCTGTGCTGGGTTCAGTCGTGATGCATACAACATCCTGGTGCTATAAGATGCCACAACCTAGTGCAACGGTGCCTAGAGCTGAACACGGTCCAAATATATTTAGGGGGTCTGATAAAAACAGGATGAACCTTAGTATAGTCAGTCATTTCACAGATCCAACTTCTATTACTGTCATTGTGATAATGGAGATGAAGAGAAATATTAGTGCAGGTGTGAAAGAAACCTTAGGCCTCATGCACATGACAGGGCTCCTTCTGTCCTCCATGGATTTTACTTGGGGGTTTCTGTCCCAATTTCACGGAGCAAGATAGGACCCGCTCTATAATGATCTCGGAACAGGATGGAGCATTGGCCCATTCCTTGGAAGAGCCTCGAGATGCACACTGAGTCGTGCGCCATGTTCACATCTGTGCCTTCATTTCCATTCTTCTGGTCCGTTGGAGGACTAGAAGAAAGGAAAAACGGACAAAATCAGATCCTGACAACGATGGACATCACGGAGCCCAAGGGAAGCCACTGACTGTTATTCAGGCTGTTGGATTTTTTTGTTTTTAAATAAAATCGCAGCACTTTTTCAGACGCCGACTTCTGACAGATCTGCAGCAGACTCCTGGCACAGATGTGAACATAGCCTTACAGTCCTAGCAATAATAGCGATCATTAGAAAGATAGAGAAATGAGGAGATCGTTTCCATCAGAAGGAATGCCCATTTACACGGCTGGTATACAGCATTATATACACCGTCCACTATAGATAGCCCTGGGCACCAGGCGGTGTGGCTCTAACCTCTATCTATCAGAAGGGCCACAGCCACAACACACATATCTGGCTTGGCATGTGCTCCCTCAGATCAGACAATGCACCTTGCAGCCCTGTTGGCTCTCAGTGCTAGTTCATGACTGCTAGGACACAGTACACACAAAGGTCATGCGTGCGGTGAGACTAAACATTAGACTCCATAATAAAGCCTTGCACCTCCTAGGCCTGGCCGTTTATTCCAGGTTTATGTATAACAAGCCTCCATAAACCGGAGGTGAAAGTACAGGCTGGCCCCGCTATGTGCACGGTCTCAGCCGCCCGGCTCCGGGGCCCTGCACAAGCCTTGCCCGCCCGAATCACTTCACGGTTATCCGCGAACCATGGAACAAACCCGGGAGACACCTGGAGGGAGCAGCGGCAGAGACAGGCATACAGCCCAGGCATACAGCACCGCAGAGCTCAGCAGCCCCCACATGCACTGGCTGCAGCTGAGATATTAGAACTTCCTGTGCGCCCATTTGTCACCTTCAGCGGTAAGGGGGTGTACAGGGCATCGGCTAGAATGGACGATCATACAGTCAGGCTACTGGGGAATGAAGGCTGCACAGCCCTCCCCCTTATTCATACCCTGCGTTATTACACAGCGTCCCCCTCCCGTCACCCCGAGACTGCCATGCACGTTACCTGTGACACCGAGCTGGAAGTCGAGGGTGTTTTGTCGCACTGCTGCCATAGTGAGCCCTGTGCCATGCCTGGGGGAGGCGGCCGCTGCTGCTGCTGCTGCACTGCCCTGTGTCACAGACTGACTGAAGAGAGCGCCCGCCCGGGCTGCCAGACCTGAGGGGAGGAACTGCAGCCTGTGTGCACTGCAACAATACGGAGCAGCTGGGGAGGAGCAGGAGACACGGGCTCCCTCATCCATCCACAGGTCTCAGCACCAGCTCAGTGCTTGACACTAGTCACATGGGCGACTAGCTGCCAGGAGAGCACAGCCCTCATACACCATGCCTTACCACAGACAATGGGTGCCACCATATGCCATGCACATTGTGCCAAGTATCCGCCATCATGTGCACAGCCATATTTGGATCCACTTGATCCCTAACATATATATATAGATATATCTATATATATATAGCCCCCCCCCAACTATATATATCCCTAAGGCTATGTTCACACCTGTGCCCGGTCTCCACTCGGGGATCCGTTCCCCATTCAAGCAGGACTTCTCTCTCCGCTTTTTTCCGCCTGTTTTGGGGCGGAAACCCGCAGACCCCATTATAGTCTATGGGGTCTGCGTGAGTTACGAAGGTAACCACTTTTTTAAGCTGATTAGTTTCCATTGGGGGGGGGTGTCTCCAACGGAAACCCAAATGCAGGTGTAAATGTAACGTAATACAGCACTTCTACAGCGTCTCTGTATACTGTGCCGCACTCCCCTCTACGTGCTGTTATAATGCTATATAGCCCGGCTGTTGCTTTTGCACACGGTATTGAACCATAGGGGCCACTATAGGGTGCACAGTACTGTTCAGATGTCTGTAATGCACATACACAAACTTCTCAGATTTTTCACCATTGACAACCAAAAATACCAGATAAGAGAAGATGATTTGGGGGCGTAGTTTCATTTGAGTACATTTTTTGGGTAATATCCCCAATATCTAGGGTAGAGAAAAAGTTAATACCAGTATCCATAATGTGCTATGGCAGTCATGAGATTAAGGGCCTTTCACAATGGGGAATATGAATAGGAATTCAAGGCGCACATCCGTCTCCGGATTTCTCTTCATTTGCCAGCCACTGACTCCCCGTGGCGGAACGCAGATGAAGAGCATTGGCATTCCGTGGCGGCTTTGCGTCGCTGAGTAGACCTCGATGAAAGGGCTTAATCTGTGGGAAGTCTCAAGATTGAGTCTCAGCATCAAGCAGGACACTTATTTACAATCGGAGGCAAAATCTGGTCGGAATCTGCCCCCAAATCAGGGTCAAACTCCTAAGTGTGAATACTCCCAAAGGGCCCTTTCACACTAAGCCTGTATTCACATGAACATTGTTCACAGCTGTGTGACAACCATTTTTTTTTAATGGCTGTCACACGGCTGCATTAAAGCAATTTGTTTGAATTGTGCAAATCACATGACAGATTTGTCGGATATGTCCTATTTTTCCCAGTTTTCACAGATCCTTAAATGTTCTTAAAGGGGTTGTCTACTATCAGACCAATATCGAGAGAAATGTTATTGTTTGTATAATAATAAGTTAGACAATTTTCCAATATACTTTATCAATTCCTCACAGTTTTCTAGATCTCTGCTTGCTGTCATTCATGGCACAACAAACACCCATTAACTAATAAAAAACTTATATACAAACCTATAAATATATAAATAACAATAAAAAACACGGACACAAGTTTAAATGGATGAAATTGGCCACGGTGTTTATTAAGGTAAACCAAAATGAAATAAATAATCAATAAATAATTCATAAAATTAATCATTAATAACTAATGAATTCATCAATAATAATAAATAATTAATTCATCAATAAAAACTGAAACACAGTCCTACCAGCATTAGCTGATAGACTTACCCCAACAACAAATGCTGTGACAGTAAATTAGAAGTTAAAAAACAGAGGGAAGAGCGGGCGGGGGCTCTTGATTGAAAATCTGCCGACTGACCACTAACAGCTGACTGGCCAGCTATTTATCTTTGAAATTCCCGCCTAAACTGCCAGCCAATCAGCTGTTAGCGGTACACGCCCCTTTCGAAGTTTCCAGAAGTGGAATCATCTGGAAAGTGACCTGCTGATGACAACAGCTGAGGTAAAAGGGCGGGAAGAACAAAACTCTAACTTGTATGAAATAACCTGAAGGGGAAAAAAAAAACTATCTGACAACCTGAGGGGAAAAAACTGTAAAACATTAAAAATGAAGGATAACATAGGGACCATAACACAAATAAAGAACTTTTAATATATTTTAACAAACGTAGGGTGCTGTGGTGCCGTGTGTCCACCAAGCAAGTCTGCTCTGGGGATCCCTGTCATTCTGTTACTTCTAGTGGATAAAATTCTGGCCATGGTCATGTGATGAATACACGGGTGCCGCTAGTTATAGTCACAGCACAGTAATCAGACATCTGCCTGGTAACAAATTGTGCACCTGTGTGTACATCACATGACCATGGACTGTACATCACATGACCATAGACTGTACATCACATGACCATGGACTGTATATCACATGACCATGGACTGTACATCACATGACCATGGACTGTATATCACATGACCATGGACTGTACATCACATGACCATAGAATGTATATCACATGACCATGGACTGTACATCACATGACCATGGACTGTACATCACATGACCATGGACTGTACATCACATGACCATAGACTGTACATCACATGACCATGGACTGTACATCACATGACCATGGACTGTACATCACATGACCATAGACTGTACATCACATGACCATGGACTGTACATCACATGACCATGGACTGTACATCACATGACCATGGACTGTATATCACATGACCATAGACTGTACATCACATGACCATGGACTGTATATCACATGACCATAGACTGTACATCACATGACCATAGACTGTACATCACATGACCATGGACTGTATATCACATGACCATGGACTGTACATCACATGACCATGGACTGTACATCACATGACCATGGACTGTATATCACATGACCATGGACTGTACATCACATGACCATGGACTGTACATCACATGACCATAGACTGTACATCACATGACCATAGACTGTACATCACATGACCATGGACTGTACATCACATGACCATAGAATGTTATCACATGACCATGCTGTACATCATATGACCATGGCTGTATATCACATGACCATGGACTGTACATCACATGACCATGGCTGTATTCACATGACCATGGACTGTCATCCATGACCATGGACTGTACATCACATGACCATAGACTGTACATCACATGACCATAGACTGTACATCACATGACCATGGATGACCATGGACTGTACATCACATGACCATAGACTGTACATCACATGACCATAGACTGTACATCACATGACCATGGACTGTATATCACATGACCATGGACTGTACATCACATGACCATGGACTGTACATCACATGACCATGGACTGTATATCACATGACCATGGACTGTACATCACATGACCATAGACTGTACATCACATGACCATGGACTGTATATCACATGACCATGGACTGTACATCACATGACCATGGACTGTATATCACATGACCATGGACTGTACATCACATGACCATGGACTGTACATCACATGACCATGGACTGTATATCACATGACCATAGACTGTACATCACATGACCATAGACTGTACATCACATGACCATGGTCAGAATTTTATCCACTAGAAGTAACAGAATGAATGACAGTAAGCAGAGATCTAGAAAACTGAGGAATTGATACAGAAAGTATGTTGGAAAATTGTAAAACTTTTTATTATACAAACTGCATCATTTGTCTCTCAATATTGGTTTGAAAGTGGACAACCCATGTTATCTATAAGGGCTCCATGAAAATGGATGCAAAATGGCCATTAGAAGAGGACCACTTTTGACACACAAAAATGCAAGGGATTACATACCCATTTTAAGGAAGATATAGACAAAGTAAACACCTCTGCCCGCTGACACCACCCGATGCACGTTTCAGCGCTTATACCTTCATCTGGGGTTGGCATCAGTGGGGCAGGAAGTGGCTTAATATATCCCAATGAATGTGATTAATATTAAATAACGGTGTGCAACTACACGTACTCATTCGTTGTTATAAAAACGTGCGTCAGGTGGTGTCAGCGGGCAGAGGCGTTAACTTTGTCTATATGTTCCTTAAAATGGGTATGTAATCCCTTGCATTTTTGTGTATGTATTTCAATGATTCACTGAGTATGTCATCCTTTGCATATTAATAGGGGTTTCATTACATATATTATTATTAGTTCCATATAATTGCATTTACTACAGGTGATATGTGAATAAACCCTTGTGGAATTATTTTTCTCATATTATATGACTCAATTTGTAAGGGTATTCCCTTTCTTTCTTACTATGCACTTGAAAGATTTAGTTAATATACTATTTTTCATATACTAAATAGGGGATATTTTATATTTATCACTACCTGCCTCCCATAATTACAATTTTGCATGTGCTATATGTCAATTAACCCTTGGTATAATTGTATTTTGTTTTATCGTAAATGCATATTATATGTTCTGAACTATTGGTATTGCTTTATTTGCATTTAGCCTCTGTCTTATATGCTGACACCAGCAAGTGTGCTATTGTTTTTGTCTTGTCTTCCTTTTTATGTGTTATATGTTTTTTAATCATGTTTTCAATACATTTTGATATACTTTTTACTATTTTGAGCGCTTACCTTTCCTTTTTTCTTTTCTGCCTTCATGATATGTAATGGTCCAGGCAGAGATAGGGATGAATTCACTGACCAATCAAAGATAAATTATCCCCATTATCTATCAAAAATTCCGGACATGAAAAATTTGGAGACCACAGATAGTAAACTCCTTTTAGTCTTCCAAAAAAAGAATATAATCTCATGAAGCGGGAATTAATCCTCTAATCCCTCCACACAAAGCAGATCCAATGTACACCTGCACTATCTGTGCAATAACTGAGGAACCATGGAATTTGTCCCTGGCGTTAATTGCCTGACTGTCTTCAAAGAATATTCTTGCAGCCACGTAATCCATGGATTGACTCATGCCCAAAAATTCTCGCCCGTTTCGTTGATCATTGCAATATATTATCACAGATGAAATAATGATTGGAAACCAGCACTCCTCCTATATTCTGAGACTACTGGCCTAATGCCACGCCAACAGGACTCAGAGGGACTAGGTATTCCAAATGAAAGCAATCCAGATTCAACGCTGAAGCTGACTATTATAGCTAACTCCTAGATGTTTAGATACACTGCCCAACGCGTTTCCTCAATAAGATTCATCAGAGGCAAATATCACAAACTCAATTTCTGTATATGCAGTTACAACTGCTATTACAAGATATACAAGATGTTTTTAGCAGAATTTCACAGCGTGACTGCTCTGAGTGTCCAAACTGCAGCCCAAAACCCAGTAATTTATCACAAAGTGCCACCACGGTAATTTAACCTTAATACTGTGCAGACCCACAATTGCAGACAGTTACAGACCCACAAAATATGGTTGTGTAAATGGGGTTTCACAGAACTTTCAATGATACAAAACAACTTTGTACTAAAAGGTAATAGTTTGCATATGTTATTACAGCATGTAATAATATCACATCTGCTATAAAACAGATACTATGTGACATAAATAGGGAAGTGCCCCCACGTGGTACAATGTGCACCACAGTGGCCTCCAGGCGGTACAATGTGCTCCAGGGCCTTGGTGCCCGGGCCCCCCCCCAGTGGCCTCCAGACGGTACAATGTGCTCCACAGTGGCCTCCATACTGTACAATGTGCTCCACAGTGGCCTCCATACTGTACAATGTGCTCCACAGTGGCCTCCAGATGGTCATGTGCTCCAGGCCCACGTGGCGGCCTCCATACTGTACAATGTGCTCCACAGTGGCCTCCAGATGGTACAATGTGCTCCACAGTGGCCTCCATACTGTACAATGTGCTCCACAGTGGCCTCCATACTGTACAATGTGCTCCACAGTGGCCTCCAGATGGTACAATGTGCTCCACAGTGGCCTCCAGACGGTACAATGTGCTCCACAGTGGCCTCCATACTGTACAATGTGCTCCACAGTGGCCTCCAGATGGTACAATGTGCTCCACAGTGGCCTCCATACTGTACAATGTGCTCCACAGTGGCCTCCAGATGGTACAATGTGCTCCACAGTGGCCTCCATACTGTACAATGTGCTCCACAGTGGCCTCCAGATGGTACAATGTACTCCACAGTGGCCGGATTCCCCATTAGCGAGCGATCAGGGAGCCTGGATGGGGCGACGGCGTACGTGCCAACAGAGAGTGCTCTGAGTGCCCCCTCGGGCACGCATGCCATAGGTTTGCCAACACGGACCTAAATGCTACCAACATTCCATCTTTTGGAGCCTTTGTCTCTGATATATACACAACATATTGTACACTGAAGTGACGTATTTGCTCATTCATTTCTGGAAAATAAATGAATACAACACTTGCGTGGTAAAACTGCTCACTGCTCCCCTGGATAAATTTCTTGGGGGGTGGTGTAGTTTCCAAAATGGAGTCAAGTGTAAGGGGATTACACTTTACTGGCATTTCAGGGGCTCTGCAAAAGTGGCATGGCATCCAAAAACCAAATAATCTAAATCTGTGCTTCTGCGCCCTGCTGTGTACCCAAACAACAGTTTATTTCCACATATGATATTGTTACGTGAGGTATCCTGGGTACAACATTGTGATATATGTGGACATAAACTGCTGTTTGGGCATACAGCAGGGTGCAGAAGAGGAGCGCTGTTTGGTGTCTGGAGCGCAGGTTAAAGGCTAGGTTCACATCTGCGTTGGAGGTCTCTGTAGGACACTCAGCCGCAGATACTGCCTAAAAGTGGAGGAGGGGAAAGTCCTGCAAGGAGGACTTTTCTCTCCGCCGATTTCAGCATAAAACCGGCGGAAACCTGGCAGACCTCATTATAGTCTATGGGATCCGTGGGGTAATTGGTTTTTAAGCAGACAGGCTCTCAGTCTTTCGTGTCCCCATGTGTACCCAATTGATGGAGAGCCAAACGCTAGTGTGAATCTAGTCTTAGATGTTTGGCTTTTGGATGCCATGTCATGTTTGCAAAGCCCCTGAGGAGAATTCCCTAGGAAGTGACCTCCCCCCCAAATAATTTATCAAGGGTGTATTGAGCATTAGTTTTCCAGATGTGAATGCACAGCAGAAGGTGAAAAGTGAATATGCAAGCTGTGCGGAGCATTTTGGGTTTCCTGTTAATGGAGCTGGTTGAGGGCTTATTTTTTGTGGGATGAGCTGTGCTTTTTATTGATACCATTTTAGATTTTGTGATACATATGACTTTCTGGTTATTTTTTCTACCATATTTTGTGGGGTGGTATAGCGAAAAACATTACTTACAGCATTTTTTTTTTACATAATTTTAAAAAAGGACATTTTTGGGCTTTATTCATTTATCATTATTATTTCATTATATATATATATATATATATATATATATATATATATATATTTTTTTTTTTTTTTTTTTTTTTTAAGCTGACAATCAATCCCTTCTATCCTGCCAGAAGCGGCATCTTAAAGGTTAACACCCATGATCAAAGCTCAGCTCTGACCGTGGGTGCTAGAGCATGGTGTAAGCTGCATGAAACAGCCACCACCCCTCTGGAAGGCACCCAGTTTCTAAGCGGATGCATGGCTTCTGTCATAATAGTAACACTGATTGTCTTAAAGGGATTTTCCAGTCAATTTTTTTTTTTTTTTTTTTTTAAGTTTGTTAGCGCTATTAATGGGTTAAAAATACACCCATATACTTTTAGCAGGGTTTTGAGTGATTTCTGGGTTTCTGTGGGAGTTCCAGGCATCTTTTGCATTTGTTTACATAGTGTACCTTCCACATTACCTGTCACTGCTCCTCTCTCATTCTGTTACACCCCCCTCCCTGTCTCCCTAGCTAAGCTATCCTGCCCACCTCTAGTATCCGCCCCCCCTCCTTGTCTCGCTAGTTATCCCGCCCACTACTAAGAAATCCCTTCACACCCGCCCCATCGCATCATACTTACCTAGCTTCCGATCTGGCAGACGGCTCCTCCTTTCTCCTTCACTATGTGCAGGCTGCGCACAGACCGGAAGTACCTGTGAGGCCTTCACAGTAGAGATGGAGTGCCATCTCTACTGCACGTCTCGCAGACGCAGCGTCTCCAGCCACCAGCAAGCGCTTGTAGAGAGGATGAGGGGAGGAAGGCTGGTAAGTATTGATGGGGTTGGAGGGAGTACTGGTGATGTTCTGTTTCGGAAGCGGTGAAACGGAACGTCACCAGATTATAAGAGAGTGTCACATGACCGCCCCAGGGATATTGGTAATTATACATTTTTTTTTTATACAAGTCAATTAGAAGTTAGGCGGGGGAAGGGGGTTTAGTTTAGGGATTAATTTTCAATTTATGCCGGACAACCCATTTAAGGCCTTCTGTCGGCTGCACTGTACTGGTACGACATATGTTGTCAAGAGGTTAATATATAAGTCTTACAACATCACTTTAGTTATTCTCTAACCTCTGCTTACTATGCTTTGGTTATTTCCATGTCTTTTCTTGTGTACTGTCTCTATGTCATAGGACACTTTCACATAGTCAGTATTTGGTCATCATTTTGCATCAGTATTTGCTAGCCAAAGCCAGTAGTGGGTCCAAAACACACAGGTACAAATCTTTACATTACACTTTTTATTGTGTAGATTCTACTCCTGGATTTGAGCACTGACTGTATGAAGGCCTTATAGGTCATCCTTGTGCTAATACTGAGCTCTGTGCAGTTGGTCCCACCCACACAGAGCTCCTGAAAATTGTCTTAGTTGCGGGCGCCGCTACGAGCATCGTAAGGGAGAGGTTGGTGGAGGTCCCTAAGCACACCCAACCTCCTAAATAAAGAATACCTGCAGATGTGGCCTAGAGGATCTGGGGCCTATACACAAATAATAAAAAAATAAAATAAAAAAAATTACAGTAAAAGTTTATTTTAATGTACAAGAAGTTCATCAGCTACAAAATGAAAAGAAACATAACAGCAGTAATATCTGGGAACAACTGAGGTAGGATTAGATTTAACAAAGGCAAAACATCCCCACAATTACATAACAATCAGAACAAATTAACCCTACTAAGTGCAGATAAAATTATTTACAACTTGACAAGGTGGAAGATTTATCTAAACTAGTGCAAAGGAAAAATGAGGCTGCTGCCTACAGCATCTAATACAGCCATTATCTGAAAACCAGAGAGCTGGACTCTTTAGCCATGTTCACACAAAACTGCAAATTTGCTGTAGGATATCTGCTAAGGACTGGCCAGTGGAACTACATGCAGATTAGCGCCATTGTAAGCCAATGTAGTAGAAATGAGATTTTTTTTACAGTAGCTCATTTCTGCAGTAATAAGGAGTTCGCTGATTTTGCCAAAGATCTTTATCTGATATATTGTGGACTTTGCAAAAAAAGCATTAAATCTGCTAAAGGGAGTCTATCAACAGAACCCAGAATATCAACCCAGCCCTGCAGATAGATAGGTTAGGGTCACCTAAATCAAATAGTGTTTTCCCCTTGTGACCAATGAAGGCATTGTGCTTATCTCTTTGGAGCGATGGCAATGCCCGTTGCTCCAAATAGCTAATTTGCATATTGACAAATGCGATATCTGGACAACAGAGGCACCGATTCACAAGGGAAAACACCATCTGATTTAAGTGACCCAAACCTATATTTCTGCGGGGATAGATAGAAATGCTGGGTTCTGGAAACAGACTTCCTATAAATTAGAGATGAGCAAATCAGTAGGAATCGATTCAAATTTGACCTGAATTTTCCAAATCTTATGGGCTCGACCTAAACCTGACACTTTTGGAATTCTCTTCTTCCAGCATTACCTCAGCAACCACTTCCGTGCTCTTGGTTTATGTCATGTTCCCCGGGGAACCTCTAAGGCATGTGAGTGGTCATGTGGGTCGCTCCAAGGTAATAACATTTGCATCATAAATCAATTCACTCAAATGCACAAATGAAGAGTAAAATCCCTTGGCAGGGTTGTAAACTTAGGACCCCCATATCCAAGGACCACTGCAAAAAGCAGCTACCACACTGAAGGGCTACATGCTTAACCCTTCATTGTAATGGGCACAGTGCAAGAATATATATATCCTCCCTGCAGCAGCTGCTTGAAGATGCATGGTAAAATGTTATCACTAGTGTTACAACAGCCAGACCTCCAGAGATCACATGATGACAGATCACACAGTACACCCCTTAGGGTGATTCACTTTCAATACAATCTAATATTTACAGTAACTTTTTTGGCAAGGACTGCACACTCTCAGATCTGAGTAATAGTTGGATCGTAAGTTATTGCTTGTGAAACATTGCACCATTTCTCTGGAGTATTTCATCAGGTTGAGTTCAATTGTACATCAGAGGCTACAAAAAAGAGCCCCCATCGCAAATTTTGTCAAAAAACTGTACAAAATAGCTCAACATGCTGCACTATTTTGTCCGCTAAAATGATGGACACCATGCCAGAAACTTGATTATTATAGGTGCATCAGGTGCTGTTGGTGTACGTTACGTGACAGATGACAAATTTTGCAAGTATTTTTTATTAGCCAAAGGACAAAAAACATCAAAGAACTTCTCTCTGCATGTGAATATATAGTACACCAAATCCGTATTGTTTTCTGGGACTTAGAATAGGTCATCAGTTAAAGATCAGTAGGGGTCCAAACACTTGAGCCCCAGCTGATCAGCTGTTTGAAGAGGCTGTAGAGTT
The DNA here is from genome assembly GCA_947044405.1 of Leptodactylus fallax. Taxonomy (NCBI): domain Eukaryota; kingdom Metazoa; phylum Chordata; class Amphibia; order Anura; family Leptodactylidae; genus Leptodactylus; species Leptodactylus fallax. Next base: position 1,312,008 of record CAMRHE010000073.1, on the reverse strand, counting down.
TGTGTGAGCGCTGCAGCCTCTTCAGTACTTACCAAGCACAGCGACATACATTTGTCCAGTGGCTGTACTTGGTATTGCAGCTCTGTCCATTCACATTAATGGGACTGAGCTACGATCAAGCCATGTGACCGCTGAATGTGATGTCACACGGCCTGTAAAGCGGAAAACTGCTGCTGCTTCAAACAGGTGATCCACGGGGGAGTCAGCTGTCAGACCCCCACAGATCTTCAATCCTGGGATACCCCTTTAAATTCAGAAATGGTACAAAAAGTGGAATTCTGCTTTAAAAGACAGAATACGCAAACTGGACTGTATAGTGCTAAGCACAGAGCTCAGAGTTTGATTTCTAACAATTGTTTCTCCTGTTTTTTTCCCTAACACATTTGTAATGAAGAATCGCATGCACAGAGGACCTTACAACATGGTATCGGTGACCCAGCAGGTAGGATAAATGATACACACAGACATTAGGAAATTTAGCTACTACTATAGTAAATAGCGCCTATGTTCTCAGCGATGAAACCATGTTCACAGTGGACACTAGTCATCATGGTGGTATTGGTCTTGAAGCTGTTCGTTTGGATTTTGTTTTGTACAATATTATATTGTCTGTAAATGTCTCCACACCAGGCCACCAGCCTATCGTCAATCACATTGTTGTCTATCATTCCAAAAGACCACAAACATTAAGCTCCTTTTACGTCATTGAACCGTTCCCATCACCGGGGTCTGTGAGTGTCTGTTCAGAGATTCGGGAACCTGGCTATTCTGGTCATATAGGCAACATTAAAAAAGAAAAATAACAGAAAAAGTGAAGAATAGTGCATGGTTTATGTAAGTCATGCTCATTGAACTGAGAATGATTATATTTAATGTAGATCTTCCATAGGTTTGTAGTAAAAAAAAAAAAACATGGCTACCGCGCCGTCACCATCCAAAGTCCCAGTGCCACATTAGCAGTCAATAGAACACTGCCTGCTAGAAGAATGAAAAATCCCAAAAGTTCTCGGTTCTCCTTCTCTACTATAAGGGAAGTCAGTGTAGCTTCGAGGAATGAGTTTAGTATCCACTGTCCATCCAGTGCAAAGCAAGGAACAGCATTGATGACCGCCAGCGCCCCCGAGAGAGAAATCACATATCTTACTGTGGTTAAGGATAAAACAAAACAGTAATATGATAACATTTATATAGAAATACCTAAGACATAAGACACCACAGTGGCAGGGAGATTGGCATGTCCTACAGCCAGGTAAGTTTCTTCCCAGATCACTCCTGATTCTAAGTAGAAGCAATTCCAATGAGAATGGCTACCTATTCATTTCAGGGATGTGGAGTCAGCCTCAAAATAGTATGTACAGTGCTCCAGGGAGCTGAAGGCCCGCCCCCAGTGCACCAACTGCCTAATTTGGGTAATACTTAAAAGTTGTTTTTCTCCAAATCTACAAAAAATGACATTTATTACAAAGGTATGATGTTTAGCACTGTAATGAGTTCTGTAATGCGGTGGTGGCAGTTCAATATGCTTGGGGGAGATAGTAGACTTTCTTTAACCCATTAAGGATGCAGCCTAGTTTGATACTTAAAGGGAGTTTGTCAGCAGGAAAATTAGTATAGAACGAATGAAAGTGCATTGTGGGGCTGCTTCTACACAAAGATGCCTTTCTTATTCTACATTGTAGCTTCATTTTCATAAAAATCAATGCTTTATTTTTATGCAAATTAACTGAAAAGGGCATTAGGGGCATTTATCCTGCTGGGGCTTTACTCTCCGCTCCACATAACCTCCCTTAACTATAGAAAAAGTAGGCGTGGTCACTCAAGTAATGGGGGAGGAGCAGGCAGAAGTTCATAAAAAATAGATTTTCATTAAAATGGAGCTGCAATGCAGAAGAAGAAAGGCATCTTTGTAAAGTGTAGAAGTGGCTCTACAAGTTACGGTCATTAGTTCGATAACGATTTTCATGCCGACAGACTCCCTTTAAGGACATGGGTCCTTTTTTTTGTTCTTTTCCGTTCTAAATGCCACATTCTAAAAGCCATAACTTTTTCATTTTAATGCTGACATAGCCATATGAGGACTAGGAGTTGTAATTTTCTATTGCACTATTTTGGGAAACATTTAGCTTATTGATCACATTTTATTAACTCTTCCTGAACCCACCACATTTACTGTAACTGATGCCAGAAAACTAGGGTTATACTTGAAATCTAGGCTATCCGTGGCTGCTGTAGATTTCATTTCAGATACACAGGACCTCCTAGATATGCCAGAATTATTAGGAGACTGAAGCCTCTTAATAACTCGCACATATCGCACCAGTGGAGGAATTAATTAAAGCTGGCATCAGAAACCGCAATCTTAATAAATTCCCCCCAGAGTGATGAAAAACACTAGGAGTTGGTCAGAAAACTGGCTTACTGTCTCCACAGCTCCTACTTTCCTGATCCTATCATTCATGTGGGTACAAATCAGATCCTAACATTTCTGTTTAGATACCCCTGCCATTTTTTCAAACCTACCAGTTTTTGTCATCTTGCTGGTTCCTGACAACAAATATAATGAATGAGGTGTTATCCAGCTACTGGCATCAGAGGTTCAATGCACGGATTTTTGCACACATTTGGCATGAGCCTCTCGGTGCAAGGGCACAGTACAAATAATGGGAGTCAAGGTTCCATGTATGTAATTTTATGCCCACACAGTGGCATACACCTGAGGCTACTGTTGGAGGTACAGTACAGACCAAAAGTTTGGACACACCTTCTCATTCCAAGAGTTTTCTGTATTTTCATGACTATAAAAATTGTAGATTCACACTGAAGGCATCAAAACTATGAATTAACACATGTGGAATTATATACTTAACAAAAAAGTGTGAAACAACTGAAAATATGTCTTATATTCTAGGTTCTTCAAAGTAGCCACCTTTTGCTTTGATTACTGCTTTGCACACTCTTGGCATTCTCTTGATGAGCTTCAAGAGGTAGTCACCTGAAATGGTCTTCCAACAGTCTTGAAGGAGTTCCCAGAGATGCTTAGCACTTGTTGGCCCTTTTGCCTACACTCTGCCGTCCAGCTCACCCCAAACCATCTCGATTGGGTTCAGGTCTGGTGACTGTGGAGGCCAGGTCATCTGGCGTAGCACCCCATCACTCTCCTTCTTGGTCAAATAGCCCTTACACAGTCTGGAGGTGTGTTTGGGGTCATTGTCCTGTTGAAAAATAAACGATGGTCCAACTAAACGCAAACCAGATGGAATAGCATGCCGCTGCAAGATGCTGTGGTAACCATGCTGGTTCAGTATTCCTTCAATTTTGAATAAATCCCCAACAGTGTCACCAGCAAAGCACCCCCACACCATCACACCTCCTCCTCCATGCTTCACGGTGGGAACCAGGCATGTAGAGTCCATTCGTTCACCTTTTCTGCGTCGCACAAAGACACGGTGGTTGGAACCAAAGATCTCAAATTTGGACTCATCAGACCAAAGCACAGATTTCCACAGGTCTAATATCCATTCCTTGTGTTCTTTAGCCCAAACAAGTCTCTTCTGCTTGTTGCCTGTCCTTAGCAGTGGTTTCCTAGCAGCTATTTTACCATGAAGGCCTGCTGCACACAGTCTCCTCTTAACAGTTGTTGTAGAGATGTGTCTGCTGCTAGAACTCTGTGAGGCACTGACCTGGTCTCTAATCTGAGCTGCTGTTAACCTGCGATTTCTGAGGCTGGTGACTCGGATGAACTTATCCTCCGCAGCAGAGGTGACTCTTGGTCTTCCTTTCCTGGGGCGGTCCTCATGTGAGCCAGTTTCTTTGTAGCGCTTGATGGTTTTGGCCATTGCACTTGGGGACACTTTCAAAGTTTTCCCAATTTTTCGGACTGACTGACCTTCATTTCTTAAAGTAATGATGGCCACTCGTTTTTCTTTACTTAGCTGCTTTTTTCTTGCCATAATACAAATTCTAACACTCCATTCAGTAGGACTATCAGCTGTGTATCCACCTGACTTCTGAACAACACAACTGATGGTCCCAACCCCATTTATAAGGCAAGAAATCCCACTTATTAAACCTGACAGGGCACACCTGTGAAGTGAAAACCATTTCAGGTGACTACCTCTTGAAGCTCATCAAGAGAATGCCAAGAGTGTGCAAAGCAGTAATCAAAGCAAAAGGTGGCTACTTTGAAGAACCTAGAATATAAGACATATTTTCAGTTGTTTCACACTTTTTTGTTAAGTATATAATTCCACATGTGTTAATTCATAGTTTTGATGCCTTCAGTGTGAATCTACAATTTTTATAGTCATGAAAATACAGAAAACTTTTGGAATGAGAAGGTGTGTCCAAACTTTTGGTCTGTACTGTATATGTCAGGGGAATATGTCACATGATCAAAGATGCACGCTGTGTATGTAGTGTAAGTAGGAGATCTCCTCTCTGCAGGAGCAGTGCTAACAAAGCAGGATTCATCAGAGTGTACAGAAATATATAGAGCCAATTCAGTGTCCCTCAGTGCTATTAAATATTATTACAGAACTAACACCACAATGAGAATGATCCAATACTGAAACCTCAGCTACCAATTTATATCAGCTTTATTATTTGTTTTATTATCTATCTGTTGCTTGATTATGTATACCACATTTAAAGGATACTTGCAGAAGGTTTCTATTACCACTGGTAGGTCGACACTGAGAAACTTGTATCGTGGAATGAAACTGCTCAGGCTCACTGTGGAAAGAAAGGTGATAATCTTTACCTTCTATACAGGTACTATTTGTATTGTAAAGGTATTCCCCGGGACTTACATATTGTTGACCCATCCTTACAATAAGTCATCAATATGTGATTGATGGGGGTCCTACACCCGGGATCTGCACCGATCAGCAGTTTTTAGAGGCCTCTTCCCTGTGCTGATGATGTCATGCTCAAGGTCACAGTTACATGGTACAGCAGCAGCTCAAGTGAATGGGACTGAGCTGCAATACCAAGCACAGCCACTGCAATTTGTATGGCGATGTGCTGGGGGTTCAGCAAAGAGGCCACAACTCACCTGAACACTGTGGCCTCTTTAACCAGTTGGTGGGGGGGTCCTGATTGTTGGCCCCCCATCAATCACATATTGATGACCTATGCTAAAGATATAGGTCATCAATATGAATGCCCCGAATATCTCTTTAAGCTTTATGTTAGCATTTCCTCACCTCCATACTGTAGGTGTGCAGGATATCCTATAAATAGCATATCTAGCTGAGGAGGATGCTTTACTCTGATCAGACGAGTCTGGTTCTCTATGGATGGAATGGCGCAGACACTGTTGGCTGCTGACTTCTGACAGTCGGCATTGGACTGACATTCTGGACTTGAATGTACTGCTTTCCTTGCTGGCAGACAAGCATACTGTAAATAATCATAAAGATCATAGGTTAAGACATCTTCCTACATATGAAACAGTTCATTCACAAAACACATAATATATGCATACTGTATATCTTTATCAGCACTGACATAGGTCACAGTTGTATAATGTTGTACCGTGTTAGCCATTGAAAGTAGTGGAAGAGTGAAGAAATCAGGCGATACCTTTTAGAGGCTAACTGAGTATGATTTATAAGTAAGCTTTCAGGAGTACTCGCTCTGACTTAGGTTCATCAGACATGGTGTGATACAAGAACTGAAAATTGGGGGGAAAAAATATATATAAAAAAATAAAAAAAAAAAAAAAAAAAAAAAAAAAAAAAAAAAAAAAAAAAAAAAAAAAAAAAAAAAAAAAAAAAAAAAAAAAAAAAAAAAAAAAAAAAAAAAGGGGGGGGGGGGGGGGGGAAAGAAATTTTTTTTTTTTTTTTTTTTTTAAAAGGGGGGGGTTTGGGACCCCCACAGCACACAAAAAGTGAGATTAAAAGCGGGAGTGAATATGGAGTTCAGTTCATGGTTCAAACATAGTGTGACATGAAGCGGGCATGAATTTTAAGCCCAAATTGCAGAGTTTGAAATTTTTGCATAAATTTATACTCCAATTCTTTTCTTTTCTCCTGTGTCTTAAAATGTCCCATTAAAACCACAACCCGCAAATCTTCAATAGAGTGGTTTTCTCCGGAGAAATGTGCGGCCACTGGGAGATCGGTTCTGCTGTTATTAATGGTGGATCTGTGTGAGTTCATTCGTTGACTGAGTCTCTGCCCTGTTTCCCCCACATAGAGGCCTGTGGTGGGACATTGCACACACATTATGAGGTACACCACATTGGAAGACCTGCAGGAGAATGTCCCCCTAATTCTGTGCACCTGTTGTGACTGTGGGATAGGTACACTGTCAGCGGTGTGGATGTGCTTGCAGGTCATGCACCTTTTATGTAGGCAAGGTGAGGTGCCATTTTCAGTTGGGGCCTTCAGGGCACTCCGGACGATAATGCGCCTCAGGTTTGGTGGTTGTCGAAAGGAGAGGAGAGGGGGGACTGGAAATATGTCCTTGAGTCTGTTGTCCCTATGTAGCACAGGTTGGAGCTCCTTGGCAATCCTTCGTAGGATCTCCAGCTGTGGGTTGTAGGTGACAACTAGGGGCACTCGGGCTTCTTTCTGGGTCTCTCTATATGTGAGCAGACTGTCTCTGTTAATGGCTGCCGCTTTGTTTAATTGGTTGTCTGTCACTTTTGGTTTGTATCCCAATCTGAGAAATTTCATCCTCAGATCCAGGAGGTGCTTGTCCAGGTCTGTTTTGTCGGAGCAAATACGATTGTATCGTATAGCCTGGCTGTAGATTATAGATTGTCTTGTGTGCTTGGGGTGGAAGCTGTCGTTTCTCAGGTAGGCCGTTCTGTCTGTGGGTTTGTGGTATATCGATGTGAGTAGCCGGTGGTCTTTAATGTATATTGTGGTATCCAGAAAGTGAATTTCACTCCCTGAATAGCTAAGTTTAAGGTTGATGGTCGGGTGAAAGTCATTGAAGTCATTATGGAATTGAAGTAGGGCCTCCTCACCTGCAGTCCAGATGACAAGGATATCATCGATATAACGAAGGTAAATCATAGGTTTGGTGGCGCATGTTGATAAATATGTTCCTTCCATTTCTGCCATAAAGAGATTTGCATATTGGGGTGCACATCTGGTCCCCATTGAAGTTCCCATTCGCTGTAGATATAGATCCTCTCCAAAGGTAAAATGGTTGTGGCTAAGGATGAATTGCATGAGCTGCGTTACTGGTTCTGTTGGGAGGTTTTGTTTTGCCAGGTGTACCCGACATGCTGCAACTCCATCCTTGTGGGGAATGTTGGTATACAGGGATTCCACATCCATGGTGGCCAAAATGGTACCCTCAGGTAGAGGGCCCAGGGCATTCAGTTTGTTAAGAAGGTCAGTGGTGTCCTGGATATAGCTTGGAGTATCCCTGACAAGGGGTTTTAGGAGATTTTCCACCCAACCTGAGATGTTTTCTGTCAGTGTCCCAATGCCAGAAATGATAGGCCTCCCAGGGTTGCCATCTTTGTGTATCTTTGGGAGCATATAGAAGCAGCCCGGCCTGGGATCTTGTGGGATAAGTCCTTTTACCTGATTCTGGATCTGGACTGGAAACTTCTTGATCATACTCTTTAGTTCTTTCATATAGGCCTCTGTGGGATCACTTCCAAGTTTGGAGTAATGGATGGGATTTGACAGTTGCCTGTTTGCTTCCTGGATATAGTCTGAGGTGTTCATTATGACTATTGCGCCCCCTTTGTCAGCTGGTTTTATTATTATATCCTGATTTTCTTTCAGTGATGTAATAGCCTTCTGTTCCTGCAGGGTTAGGTTATGCACCTGTTTCTTTTGTTTCTCCAGGATTTCTGATTTTACTTTGCTTCTGAAACAGTCAATATATTTATCCAGTGCTGCATTAGCTCCAGGGCGTGGGGTCCAGGTAGATTTTTTGGTAGGATTCCTTATGGGCTGTTCCATCTCAGAGTCGCTGCTGTATGGAGGGTCTTTGTCATAAAAATATTCCCTCAATCTCATTTTTCTGAAAAACTCCTCCATATCATTGCAGAGTTGGATATGGTCAGTGTGTGCCGAGGGGCAGAAGGACAGACCTTTGGAGAGAACTGACATTTCGTGTTTGTTTGGCTCATAAGAGGAAAGATTCACAACACAGCTTTGCCGAGCTGGGCTAGTACTTGCGGTTGTAGTAATGAGGCCTTTTTGTCTCAGTCTGTGGAGCTTTTTCTTTTTGTTGTTAATAATAATAATAATAATAATAATAGTCCTTTAATAGTCCCACAATGGGGAAATTCAGTGTGTTACAGCAGCAAAGATAAGCAGATACAAATACAAATACAACATGTACAGGAATATTCCAAGGTGAGAGGCATTACATTGATAGCAGACAGACAGATAGGGCGTAGCAGGGGGGGGGGGGGGGATTTAACAGGCAGAGAGATATTTTCAGTTCTCTGTGTGTAATGATCTCCGCTTAGGTCGGTGTTGGTTGTACAGCCTAACCGCGGTGGGGAGGAAAGACTTCCGATAGCGCTCCTTCTCACACCTAGGGTGGAGCAGTCGGTCACTGACAGTACTGCTCAGCGCGATCACAGTCTCATGCATGGGATGGGACTTCTTCTTCTGCATGGAGCTCACCACGGACAGTATCCTTCTGTCACCCACCACCTGCACTGGGTCCAGTGGGCTCCCCAGGACAGAGCTGGCCCTTCTAATCAGCTTGTCAAGTTTATTTCTGTCCCTGGTTGATATACTGCTCCCCCAGCAGGCCACTCCAAAGAAGATGGCTGATGCCACTACCGAGTTGAAGAAAGTTCTAAGAAGTGCCCCCCGGATTCCAAAGGCTCTCAGCTTCCTAAGCAGGTAGAGCCTGCTGTGGCCCTTCCTGTACAGGGCCTCCATATGATCTGCCCAGTCCAGCTTATTATTAAGGAGCAAACCCAGGTACTTATAGGTGTTCACAATCTCAATGCCCGTCCCCAGGATGTCCACTGGTTTAGGAGGGCTTCTGCCTTAATAAGCATATCCTGAAGTTTCCAGTAGTATGTGTGGAGTTTGGCCTTCATTTCCTCTGTGTCATTAGCCAGTGATGATTTCAGGGCCTGTATCTCCTCCTGTGTTCTTTTTTTGTTGTTATAGGAAATTTTTATCATATTGTTCCGCAGTCTTTCAGATGTCCGAATACATAGTTGTTCTGCATATCGGCTGTTGTAGGTGTTCCGGGTTGGGTTACGTAAATTGAAGCCTTTTGGGATGAGTCTCTCCTTTTTGCATTTTGTTAAGAAGAAGATGTCGCTGTTGAGTTGTGCAAGTTTCTTAAGCCGGTTTTTCAGTTCCATTCTTTTGCGGTACATTGTGGTATCTTTCAAGTTGATAGTAGTATAATGATGTACCGTGTTAGCCATTGAAAGTAGTGGAAGAGTGAAGAAATCAGGCGATACCTTTTAGAGGCTAACTGAGTATATTTATAAGTAAGCTTTCAGGAGTACTCGCTCCCTTCATCAGACATGGTGTGATACAAGAACTGAAAATTCACAGATTTTTATACACATGGTTTTCAAAGCATTTTGGATTCTTTAAAAAAATGCAATCTAAGTAGAGAAGTTATTTACAACAGGTCAAAAAAACAGTCTGGAAACTTGTGGTGCGTGACGGAGGGATCAGTAATTCTTGCTGTTATCTGTTTGCTATCAGGAGGTGATTTGTGTCCCTCACAGGTCATACATAGTGTGATTTGAAGCTGGCATGAATATTGAGTTCAGTTCATGGTTCATACATAGTGTGACATGAAGCTGGCATGAATATTAAGTCCAAATTGCAGAGTTTGAAATTTTTGCATAAATTTGTACTCCCATTCTTTTCTTTTCTCCTGTGTCTTAAAATGTCCCATTAAAACCACAACCCGCAAATCTTCAATAGAGTGGTTTTCTCCGGAGAAATGTGCGGCCACTGGGAGATCTGTTCTGCTGTTATTAATGGTGGATCTGTGTGAGTTCATTCGTTGACTGAGTCTCTGCCCTGTTTCCCCCACATAGAGGCCTGTGGTGGGACATTGCACACACATTATGAGGTACACCACATTGGAAGACCTGCAGGAAAATGTCCCCCTAATTCTGTGCACCTGTTGTGACTGTGGGATAGGTACACGGTCAGCGGTGTGGATGTGCTTGCAGGTCATGCACCTTTTATGTAGGCAAGGTGAGGTGCCATTTTCAGTTGGGGTCTTCAGGGCACTCCGGACGATAATGCGCCTCAGGTTTGGTGGTTGTCGAAAGGAGAGGAGAGGGGGGACTGGAAATATGTCCTTGAGTCTGTTGTCCCTATGTAGCACAGGTTGGAGCTCCTTGGCAATCCTTCGTAGGATCTCCAGCTGTGGGTTGTAGGTGACTACTAGGGGCACTCGGGCTTCTTTCTGGGTCTCTCTATATGTGAGCAGACTGTCTCTGTTAATGGCTGCCGCTTTGTTTAATTGGTTGTCTGTTACTTTTGGTTTGTATCCCAATCTGAGAAATTTCATCCTCAGATCCAGGAGGTGCTTGTCCAGGTCTGTTTTGTCGGAGCAAATACGATTGTATCGTATAGCCTGGCTGTAGATTATAGATTGTCTTGTGTGCTTGGGGTGGAAGCTGTCGTTTCTCAGGTAGGCCGTTCTGTCTGTGGGTTTGTGGTATATTGATGTGAGTAGCCGGTGGTCTTTAATGTATATTGTGGTATCCAGAAAGTGAATTTCACTCCCCGAATAGCTAAGTTTAAGGTTGATGGTCGGGTGAAAGTCATTGAAGTCATTATGGAATTGAAGTAGGGCCTCCTCACCTGCAGTCCAGATGACAAGGATATCATCGATATAACGAAGGTAAATCATAGGTTTGGTGGCGCATGTTGATAAATATGTTCCTTCCATTTCTGCCATAAAGAGATTTGCATATTGGGGTGCACATCTGGTCCCCATTGAAGTTCCCATTCGCTGTAGATATAGATCCTCTCCAAAGGTAAAATGGTTGTGGCTAAGGATGAATTGCATGAGCTGCGTTACTGGTTCTGTTGGGAGGTTTTGTTTTGCCAGGTGTACCCGACATGCTGCAACTCCATCCTTGTGGGGTGGTATACAGGGATTCCACATCCATGGTGGCCAAAATGGTACCCTCAGGTAGTGGGCCCAGGGCATTCAGTTTGTTAAGAAGGTCAGTGGTGTCCTGCATATAGCTTGGAGTATCCCTGACAAGGGGTTTTAGGAGATTTTCCACCCAACCTGAGATGTTTTCTGTCAGTGTCAAAATGCCAGAAATGATAGGCCTCCCAGGGTTGCCATCTTTGTGTATCTTTGGGAGCATATAGAAGCAGCCCGGCCTGGGATCTTGTGGGATAAGTCCTTTTACCTGATTCTGGATCTGGACTGGAAACTCCTTGATCATACTCTTTAGTTCTTTCATATAGGCTTCTGTGGGATCACTTCCAAGTTTGGAGTAATGGATGGGATTTGACAGTTGCCTGTTTGCTTCCTGGATATAGTCTGAGGTGTTCATTATGACTATTGCGCCCCCCTTTGTCAGCTGGTTTTATTATTATATCCTGATTTTCTTTCAGTGATGTAATAGCCTTCTGTTCCTGCAGGGTTAGGTTATGCACCTGTTTCTTTTGTTTCTCCAGGATTTCTGATTTTACTTTGCTTCTGAAACAGTCAATATATTTATCCAGTGCTGCATTAGCTCCAGGGCGTGGGGTCCAGGTAGATTTTTTGGTAGGATTCCTTATGGGCTGTTCCATCTCAGAGTCGCTGCTGTAGGAAAAGTTTTTTTTCTTAAAAAGAAAGGAAGCACCCACAAACCACTAATTTTTATTATAAATATCTAATCAAAAAAATCCCACCCCCTTTTCTCCTCTCCCCCACCCTCTTCTACTTCCCCCACACCATCCCCCTTTATACTTCTATCTACTTGATACTACCCCCAACCCCCCCAGAAAGGAGGGGAAGAAAAACCCCACAAAACAACCCCCCCCCCCCCCCCCCCCCCCTCCTCCTCCCCAAAAACCAAAAAGGGGAGACTCCCCCCCAAAGGCTTCAATTTACGTAACCCAACCCGGAACACCTACAACAGCCGATATGCAGAACAACTATGTATTCGGACATCTGAAAGGCTGCGGAACAATATGATAAAAATTTCCTATAATAACAAAAAAAGAACAGAGGAGGAGATACAGGCCCTGAAATCATCATTGGCTAATGACACAGAGGAAATGAAGGCCAAACTCCACATATACTACCAGAAACTTCAGGACATGCTTATTAACAACAAAAAGAAAAAGCTCCACAGACTGAGACAAAAAGGCCTCATTACTACAACCGCAAGTACTAGCCCAGCTCAGCAAAGCTGTGTTGTGAATCTTTCCTCCTATGAGCCAAACAAACACGAAATGTCAGTTCTCTCCAAAGGTCTCTCCTTCTGCCCCTCGGCACACACTGACCATATCCAACTCTGCAATGATATGGAGGAGTTTTTCAGAAAAATGAGATTAAGGGAATATTTTTATGACAAAGACCTTCCATACAGCAGCGACTCTGAGATGGAACAGCCCATAAGGAATCCTACCAAAAAATCTACCTGGACCCCACGCCCTGGAGCTAATGCAGCACTGGATAAATATATTGACTGTTTCAGAAGCAAAGTAAAATCAGAAATCCTGGAGAAACAAAAGAAACAGGCGCATAACCTAACCCTGCAGGAACAGAAGGGTATTACATCACTGAAAGAAAATCAGGATATAATAATAAAACCAGCTGACAAAGGGGGCGCAATAGTCATAATGAACATCTCAGATTATATCCAGGAAGCAAACAGGCAACTGTCAAATCCCATCCATTACTCCAAACTTGGAAGTGATCCCACAGAGGCCTATATGAAAGAACTAAAGAGTATGATCAAGGAGTTTCCAGTCCAGATCCAGAATCAGGTAAAAGGACTTATCCCAAAAGATCCCAGACCGGGCTGCTTCTATATGCTCCCAAAGATACACAAAGATGGCAACCCTGGGAGGCCTATCATTTCTGGCATTGGGACACTGACAGAAAACATCTCAGGTTGGGTGGAAAATCTCCTAAAACCCCTTGTCAGGGATACTCCAAGCTATATCCAGGACACCACTGACCTTCTTAACAAACTGAATGCCCTGGGCCCTCTACCTGAGGGTACCATTTTGGCCACCATGGATGTGGAATCCCTGTATACCAACATTCCCCACAAGGATGGAGTTGCAGCATGTCGGGTACACCTGGCAAAACAAAACCTCCCAACAGAACCAGTAACGCAGCTCATACAATTCATCCTTAGCCACAACCATTTTACCTTTGGAGAGGATCTATATCTACAGCGAATGGGAACTTCAATGGGGACCAGATGTGCACCCCAATATGCAAATCTCTTTATGGCAGAAATGGAAGGAACATATTTATCAACATGCGCCACCAAACCTATGATTTACCTTCGTTATATCGATGATATCCTTGTCATCTGGACTGCAGGTGAGGAGGCCCTACTTCAATTCCATAATGACTTCAATGACTTTCACCCGACCATCAACCTTAAACTTAGCTATTCAGGGAGTGAAATTCACTTTCTGGATACCACAATATACATTAAAGACCACCGGCTACTCACATCAATATACCACAAACCCACAGAAAGAACGGCCTACCTGAGAAACGACAGCTTCCACCCCAAGCACACAAGACAATCTATAATCTACAGCCAGGCTATACGATACAATCGTATTTGCTCCGACAAAACAGACCTGGACAAGCACCTCCTGGATCTGAGGATGAAATTTCTCAGATTGGGATACAAACCAAAAGTGACAGACAACCAATTAAACAAAGCGGCAGCCATTAACAGAGACAGTCTGCTCACATATAAAGAGACCCGGAAAGAAGCCCGAGTGCCCCTAGTTGTCACCTACAACCCACAGCTGGAGACCCTACAAAGGATTGCCAAGGAGCTCCAACCTGTGCTACATAGGGACAACAGACTCAAGGACATATTTCCAGTCCCCCCTCTCCTCTCCTTTCAACAACCACCAAACCTGAGGTGCATTATCGTCCGGAGTGCCCTGAAGGCCCCAACTGAAAATGGCACCTCACCTTGCCTACATAAAAGGTGCATGACCTGCAAGCACATCCACACCGCTGACAGTGTACCTATCCCACAGTCACAACAGGTGCACAGAATTAGGGGGACATTTTCCTGCAGGTCTTCCAATGTGGTGTACCTCATAATGTGTGTGCAATGTCCCACCACAGGCCTCTATGAGGGGGAAACAGGGCAGAGACTCAGTCAACGAATGAACTCACACAGATCCACCATTAATAACAGCAGAACAGATCTCCCAGTGTCCACACATTTCTCCGGAGAAAACCACTCTATTGAAGATTTGCGGGTTGTGGTTTTAATGGGACATTTTAAGACACAGGAGAAAAGGAAAGAAATGGAGTACAAATTTATGCAAAAATTTCAAACTCTGCAATTTGGACTTAATATTCATGCCAGCTTCATGTCACACTATGTTTGAACCATGAACTGAACTCAATATTCATGCCAGCTTCAAGTCACACTATGTATGACCTGTGAGGGTCACAAATCACCTCCTGATAGCAAACAGATAACAGCAAGAATTACTGATCCCTCCGTCACGCACCACAAGTTTCCAGACTGTTTTTTTGACCTGTTGTAAATAACTTCTCTACTTAGATTGCAATTTTTTTAAGGACTCTAAAATGCTTTGAAAACCATGTGTATAAAAATCTGTTAATTTTCAGTTCTTGTATCACACCATGTCTGATGAAGGGAGCGAGTACTCCTGAAAGGTTTGTAGCTGGACGGCACATACTAGTAAAGCTGACATCTTGTATGCTCAGCTATACCCTAGACAAGGAAGTTCAAGACAAAATATGTGTGTCAGGACTGGGGCTCTAGTTACCGATGGTGGCCTGTGGTACCCTAATGGCATTTACTATTTGTTCCATGTATTGGGTCATTTTATTGTAATAGATTTACCGCATTTTTATTATTATTATTATTTATTTAGCGCCATTAGTTCTATGGTGATGTCCATTTGTTAGGTGGCAGATATACATAGTACAAGTATAATAAACACAAAAAAAAAATAAGATGACAAACCTGATACAAGTAATAAAGAGGACTCTGCCCGCAGGCTCACAGTCTGAGCATTTTGACTTTTGCATCCAGTCCAGTATATTTCTAAGACATGTTTATGAACTACAATACATATTGCTTGTGATGTAAAGCCGTTTTGATATTCTTTTTTTCTCCCAAAATTTGCACTCTCATGTATTAAAGTATTATGTACTTTATTTATAGTAGCCTATTGGACTGACACAGTGTTCTGTCATCCCATCCTGTTAGGCCCGATTCACATCTGCGTTCAGGACCCCCCCCGAACGGAAACCTATACGCATAAAAAAGTGGTTTACCTGGGAAACCCGTGGACCCCATAGACTATAAAACAAACAAGTGGAGAGGAAAGTGCTCCCCGAACGGAAACCCGAACACAGATGTGAACCGGGCCTTACAAATTGAAATTTCAATAAAACGATAAGATTTTTAATATGGACATTTACTCCCTAAATGTTGGACTTATAGTTTGTGTTGTGGGGAATTACCTGGGCTTATTATAGCTGTACAAGTTTGATTTTGGATTGGTTTACATTGTTGGCCATATCTTGTATAGGTAATTTTGCTATTTGGTACTCTTGCACCTAATAATCCAGAAATCAGACTAATGCTTCACAGTCCTGAATTGTTTTATATGTAAACCAGCGTCCAGACAGGCAAATCCCTATATTAATCTATTAAACATACAATTTATAATATATTATGGCACAGTCTAAATAATTCCCTAAAACAAGCTCTCTTCACACCATGACATACATGTAGGTGTATGTAACTGTAGGCTATTTAGTTCCTTGCATCTGACATTGTCCCTCACAATGGAAAAGTCAAGTCAACCACACTATCCAATACAGCTAAAAAACGCATATCCCACCCAGAAGCATCTCAAAGGACATTCTTCTACATCAAGCTCACAATTAAAGCCTAACTAAACTTTCCAACAACTTTTGATTTTTTTGGCAGCATTTCTGCCATTAATACATTTTGTAATATAGTTTATTAACAAATTTTGGCTCCTTTCTGTGAAATCCTGCATTTCATTTTTCTTTCCCTTGCTTCTCTATTGAAATCTGTCCCTGCTTCTCACTGTATACAATGCCCGGGCTTGTGTGTAATGAAGAGAAAATAAGGGTGGAGGAGGGTCACTGTTATATCTCGGGCATTATAAAATGTACAAACTGGCTTTTGATGTTGTATGAGAGAGGAGATTGGAAATAATATGGATAGAACTGCAGAGATATCACTGGTTGAAAGCACAGTTGAGATTGGGATATTTAAATGCAGCCTCATATAAAGAGGGAATAAAGAAATGCAGAATTTCACAGAAAATTGCAAAATGTATTAATGATACAAATAATGGCAGAAAATCAATAGTTGAAGTTTAGTTATGCTGTAATGGCAATGTTCACTGCCCACTGCTCTGACTCCAGAAACTCAGGGATATTATATTTTTTTTAAATTCTGCTAAGTTCTTTGTTTTTCCTTAAATCTAAAGGTTGCCACATACACAGTAGGGTCAGTTTGACCTTCCACCTTTATCTAGACCGGATGATGATCTGATGTGTAATCTGCAGTCGGGGAATGATCTGACATGCTGGTTACCCAATCCTTTGTTTCTCCAGGAGATGAGCACTTCCAGAGGTGGCTGACAACATCCACAGCATATAATGTTTAGGCTTAAAGCAGTTGTCCAAGTCAAATACCGATGGCTTATCTTTAGGATAGGTCATCAATATCTGACCAGTAGGAGGCCGGCACCCAACACTCTCCATCACTCAGCTGTCCGGAGAACAGGGTATGAATGCTGGAAGCAGACGACTCCACACAGTGTGTAGTGGCCATGCCGCACTACTGCAGCTCATGTCTCATTCTGTGACTGTGCTGCAGTTTCTAATGAGTGTTGTACCTCACCACAAAGCTGGATTCGGAGCAAAACTGGCCAGTACTGATATATAACAACCTCCATGTTACTGTTGTCTCACTTTGTGCGTGTGAGATAGCGTTAAAGGAGCAGGATCTCCTCATCTCTGTCTGCCATGTAGGGGAGGGAAGGCAGCTAGTCTCTAGCCACTAGCCATACAGCCGGCGGAGGAATGGGGAATGCAAAAAATGCCATAGACAAGCCATGTAATGGCTAGGAATAGTACTACCCTCACGTTCACACAACAGCTTATTCTGGAAAATCACCTGAAACGACATGACAGTCTTGGTGCGTGTAGTAAAGGTTTACCTGCTGACTGTAGCCATTCCCACTGTAGGAGAAGCAGATGTCAGAAAGACTGTTGTTACTGCAACACTCTACAGATCCATCCAGCCGCCTGTAAACTGAAGAAGCAGGAAATTATCATGAACCATTCTACTGAGGATGAATACCTATTTTCTGCAGTACCAGAACACGTACACTGACTAGTCAGACTTCCCATTTCTTCCCTTGTATAATGCTTCTCATTGTTATATTTCCTTGCTTAGGATTTTGTTTACACTCACAGTAAACTATATATAGTTTATGAAAATGATGATCTACTAGCCAAGTGGGCGGTAACACTGCATAACATACAGCAAGAGACCCAGCCCCCAGCAATACCACAGGGTTACCACCCACTTGGCTAGTGTACCATAATTTGCTTGACACTAAAAGGGCTTATATGTTTGGAACGGCTGAATAGATTTGGATAAACAAAAATGCTCAAGGTAACACTGCCTATCAGATGAGGTATGTCATTGGGTTTTTGCAACTTGGTGACAGGTTCTCTTTTAACCCCTTAGTACTACTTGATATACCATTACGTCATGGTGTTGCTAAGGTGGTATGGAGAGGGCCCAGCAGGCACCAACTGTGCAGGCACTGATCGCCACTACCCAGAACATCACTGGCGGGCAGCTATCAGTTGTCATGACAGCTGGGATCCTATTGAAGGTTCTATTACATGCTGCCATTCACTGCCAGTGTTGCGCCATCAGACGCCTTAGGGTTCAAGTCCTCTAAGGGATTTAAAAATAAAAGACATAAAAAAATTTAAAAAAAAAAATAGGAAAAAAAAGTTTTAAAACGTATTAAATAAAAAAACAGAAAACACTAAAAAACACGTCCCTAGATTACATATAAAAATAAACATAACAAATAAGGCATTCCTCATAAGGAGGAAAAACGCAAACGCAAAATTGCTGTATTTTAAAGGGGTTAAATTACAAATACAA
Source organism: Leptodactylus fallax (assembly GCA_947044405.1). Classification (NCBI taxonomy): domain Eukaryota; kingdom Metazoa; phylum Chordata; class Amphibia; order Anura; family Leptodactylidae; genus Leptodactylus; species Leptodactylus fallax. The sequence goes on along the minus strand of CAMRHE010000073.1, from coordinate 1,293,662 downwards.
GCTTGTTTACTTATGTTATCACCTTAAAGGGGTATTCCCATGAACATAATCATATCTATATTTGTAGATAATTAAAAGTTAAACATTTTTGCAAATATAAATAGTTAAAAATTCTGCAGAGTTTTAAAGATTTTCTCTATCCATCTTAGTGGTGACAGTCTGTTTTCTTGATCGGTTGCCAATAGATACGACCACAAATGAAGAAACTTTTTTATGGTCTGGGACTTGCCAGGAACCCAGCAATGATTTTCTTTTCTGTAGCTGGGTTATCAGGCAGGGACACTACACGTATCAGACGATATCCCAGCCACGATAAGGACATCATGGTTGATTTTCTGACCTTAGAAAGTTCCTGCATTCATGGTCGTATCCACTGGAAACCGATCAAGACAACAACTTGTGATATTTAGAGAAAATCTTTAAGACTCTGCAAAATGTTTAATTACTTATATTTGCAAAAATGTTTAACTTTTAACTATCTACAAATTTAAAAATGATCATGGTAATGGGAATACCCCTTTAACAGATGACAAGTTTTTTTTCAAAGCGCATATATGAAATAATATTACATGTAATGGCTATACCTTGCACAGTGCATCTTGTTAGTATTTTATGTCAGTATTTCACCTATACAGTGCCTTGCAAAGCTATTCACACCCCTTGAACTTTTTCACATTTTGTCACCTTACAACCACAAACATAAACGTACTTTATTGAGATTTTAAGTGATAGACAAAGTAGCAGATAATCGTGAAGTGGAAGGGAAATGATACATGGTTTTCAAAATTTTAAATCAAATAAAAATCTGAAAAGTGTGACGTGCAAAAGTCTTCAGCCCCCCTATATCAATACTTTGTAGAGCCACCTTTCGTTGCAATTACAGTTGCAAGTCTTTTGGGGTATGTCTCTACCAGCTTTGCTGACTGAGATTTTTGCCCATTCTTCTTTGCAAAATAGCTCAAGCTCAGCCAGATTTCATGTCTTGCCACATATGCTCAATGGGATTTAGGTCTGGACTGTGACTGGGCCATTCTAACACATGAATATTCTTTGATTTAAACCATTCCACTGTAGCTCTGGCTGTATGTTTAGGGTCATTGTCTTGTTGGAAGTCTTTTGCAGCCTCCAACAGGTTTTCTTCCAGGATTGCCCTGTATTTAGCTCCATCCATCTTCCCATCAATCCTGACCAGCTTCCCTGTCCCTGCTGAAGAAAAGCCTCCCCCCAGCATGATGCTGCCACCACCATGTTTCACAGTGGGGATGGTGTGTTCAGGGTGATGCGCAGTGTTACTTCTCATCACCCTGCTTCTCTGACCAGTGCTCTCCTTGCTCGATCTGTTAGTTTAGGTGGATGGCCGTGTCTTGGTAGGTTTTCAGTTGTAGAATACTTTTTCCATTTTTGGATGATGGATTGAACAGTGCTGCTTGGGATGCTCAAAGCTTGGGATATGTTTTTATAACCTAACTCTGCTTTAAACTTCTCCACAACTTTATCTCTGACCTGTCTGATGAGTTCCTTGGTCTTCATGATGCTGTTTGTTCTCTAGTGTTCTCTAACAAACCACTGGGGCCTTCACAGAACAGGTGTATTTATACTGAGACTAAATTACACACAGCTGGACTCTATTAACTAATTAAGTTACTTCTGAAGGCAACTGATTGCACTGGATTTTATTTAGGGGTATCAAGAGTACAGGAGGCTGAATAATTTTGCACGTCACACTTTTCAGATTTTTATTTGATTAAAATTTTGAAAACCATGTATCATTTTCCTTCCGCTTCACAATTATCTGCTACTTTGTGTTGGTCTATCACTTAAAATTGCAATAAAATGCATTTAAGTTTGTGGTTGTAAGGTGACAAAATGTGAAAAAGTTCAAGAAGTATGAATACTTTTGCAAGCACTGTAATTATTTCACCAAGTAATTTTTTATTTCCTTTTTTTCACTAGTCTTAAAAACTACAGGGTAAACGTGATATCATTCTGAGACATCATGTGTTAATCTAAGGGCAATAAAAATATTTAAGACAATGGGAAGATTAATGAAACTGTCGAAAAAAAAAACCAAAAAAAAACAACACATCTTTGTTGCCCATAGCAACCAATCACAGCGCCACATTCACTTCTTATAATGAACTTGACTGGTTGCTATGGGCAACAAAACTATTTTCATAAATCTGCCCCATTATCATTAAATGGATTTTCTGTGTTTCAGATATTGATAACTTATCCTTGGATAGCTCATCAATATCAGATCTTTGGGTGTTCAATAACTCAACGCTCAGCTATTCCCAGCAACGAACAATGAGAACAGAGCCGGAAGCACAAATTGGGTCAGCGTTGGCAGCTGCTGGGAACAGCTGATTGGTGAGGGTGCCAGGTGTCGGACCTCTACCAATCTGGTATTGAAGAGCTAGCCTAAGGATCCTTTAGGCTAAGGCCCCACATTGCGGAAACGCAGCATTTTTTATTGCAGATTTTGCTGCGGTTTTTTTTTCAGCCAAAGTCAGGAGTGGATTTAACAGAAGGGAAACATCAAAGACCTTCCTTTATATTTCCCATTCCTTTTAAAGCCACTCCTGACTTTGGCTCAAAAAACGCAGGAAAATCTGTAACAAAAAACGCTGCGTTTCCTCAATGTGGGGCTTTAGACTTAATAGGTGGAGTTGCTACTGTACCTCTGCTTGGGAAATGTAGTTGTTGAAGAGTCCCAGTACTTATGCAGAAGCCTGTTTGGGGCTTCAAAGAGATATCATTTAGGCACTTATGCCAGTCATCCACATTTGTCACCGGACAGTCTTGAATTTGGGTTACGATATCGCGAACAAACAAGCCTCTTGGTCCACTTGCTGGAGATTCCTTCAAAGAAGAAGTAAGAGACAGCATTGACAACACATTATTTACATATCAGCAACTTTCTGTATTGTCTACAGCTTTTTGCTTCCATCTGATATTATTATTAAATACTTGTATTCCCTATGAAATAATATCTCTAGAGCAAAGTAGTTGTCAATTAACACAGAAATTTCCAGGAGAAATAACAGAGGAACGGCAAGACAAAGAGATCTAAAAAATGATGCTTCAGAACTTAAGTAAACTCAGTAGTCCTTAGTGTGTTTGTTCCAGGTGCAGCCAGAAAATGTTTTTTTGTTTCTTAAAGGGGTGGTCCAGTTTCAGCAAATAAGTGCAGTGTATTCCAATATACTTTATGTATCAATTCCTTGTAGTATTCTAGATCTAGATCTCTAGATCTCTGCTTGCTGTCATTCTACTTACTTCCAGTGGATAAATATCAGTCCATGGTCATGTGATGAACATGCAGGTGTCACAAGACAGACATCTGATTACCATGCTGTGACTGTAACAAGCCGTGCACTTGTGTCCGTCACATGGCCATGGACTGATTTTTAACCACTGGAAGTAAGCAGAATGAATGACAGCAAGCAGAGGTCTAGAAAACCATGAGAAATTAATACGGAAAGTATATTGCAAAATTGTAGAACTTTTCATTGTTATTCAAAGAATAACATTTATTTGCTGAAACTGGACAAGCCCTTTAAATAATACTTTATGGGGAAGAATTATTTCTGTTATTTTATTTTTAATTTTAGTCTTTTTTTATTACATTTAGCTGGCACATTGAAGGCTTCAGAACCGCTACTAAATTGGTGGCACTAGAATCTAGATCAATATAATATTGTAAAGTAGGTGACCGCTATTCTCAAGTACTGAGATAGTGAAGCCCATTGTATCTGTAAACAGGAAACATGAAGTTATGTCTACAAACCAAACAGGACAGATTAATGGTGCGTAGCAAATTATGTCCGGTCTGTGAAGTTAAGGCAGCGTGTATAGGAGTATTATACAAGTATGTCTGTAACGAAGAGCTGTGGTCATTACATGGAGTAGATAATGAGAGGGATAGAGTCAACATGTCATAGTAATACAGCGTTTATACACTACTGAATTCCATCACTAGTCTCAATCATCTTGCCAAATCCAGATATCATAGCAATACTGCCAAGGCACTTGTTCCAGGTCGTCATATAACCACGGACATGTCTTCTAAGAACATTCATTGGATAAGGAAAAGTTATATAAATTTTTAAATATACTTTCTACCAAGTACAGGGAAAAATAGTATAGTACCGTGTAAGCCAGAAAAATATCATGCAATATTATACTGATATAATATGTTCATGTCAAAAAGAGGAAAGTTTTGTAGATAAGATACCTTTATTGGGTAACCAGAAAAAGAATACTTTCTATAAGAATTCCTCATGGTTTTCAAAACCTCTGCTAGCTGTCATTCAATAGGAACCGTTACTGTTTACTCCTGGGGGATAACTATCAGTACATGGTCATGTAATGGATGCAGAAGTATACGGTTCATAAGTACAGTTACCAGAGCTGTGTCTTGTAAGGAATTGGCACAGAAAGGTCATACAGCACTTCATAATACAGATATTAACCTTGAATAACCAGAAATGACCAGGAAATGCATCGGCCATATGTCCAAAGGATAGTATAGAAATACTATAGTGTGCCCACTGAGACCAAATGTATGATGACAAGAGTCTTCTTTTTGACTGAACACCTGGATAGTTTTTATAGTACTGAATAACAAACCGCAACATTATATAGTACCTTGTACTGAAATTATTTTCTTTAGACATTAAAGTATATATTTGTAGAGTATAGGTTTAGCGCAGCCTTCAAAACATAAAATAAAACAGATCCAATAGATACTTTAGGCTGAGGCCCCATGTTGCGGAAACGCAGCTTTTTTTGTTGCAGATTTTGCTGCAGTTTTTTGAGCCAAAAAAAAGCCAAGAAGTATAAGAACTTCCTATATATTTCCCATTCCTTTTGTAGCCATTCATGGCTTTGGCTCAAAAAACGCAGCAAAATCTGCAACATAAAAAGCTGTGTTTCCGCAACATGGGGTCTCAGCCTTAAGGGGTTATCTGGAGAGTAATGTAGCTTACTAGGACATTCCCTGCGCTGGTTAAGCTTTAATACTAATATATACCCTGGTCCCTTGGGACCCCATTTATTAGCTTTACGGAGGGCAGCTGGAACAAGAGTCCTGGCCTCCCCTGCAGTCGCTCATACTCTCACTGACATCAAAAGCTCCTCACAGCCCTGGTGTGTAGAGGGGAGTCGATCACATCACCGAGAGTCGGGGCATCATCTGGAAAGGCAGAAGAAGTTCCATTCTCCCCAGCGGTAATACATAGGGCTTTGTGGGAGTGGGGTGTAGATTAATAATAACAATAAAGGAGTTATCCAATGTCTCATATTGGTTGCCTATCCTTAGAATAGGCCATTAATATTAGGGTACAACAGCTAAGACCTCCGCAGATCTGCTGTTTGGGAACAGCATGGCTCCCTTTAATGTTTACCTGCTGAAAGCTGCACTGCTCACTAGCTATATGATTTGTAGTGATGGGTTTAAGAAGTACCCATAGACCCCAAGTAACTTAGGGCATCTAGTAGAGCTACTGTGTAATCCTCTTGGCAGTCGTATATGCAATTATTTGTCTACAGATAGTATTACGGATAGAGGGTTTCATGTTTTCACGCATTTATCATGCAGGTTAGGTATCGGAATTACAGTACTTCATTTCTGATATTAAGATGTTATACCCTAATATAATAATATTTCATTAGCTTGTAATAGGATCTTTGCTTTCAAACCTAGCAATAGAGCCCATTGTCCAAGCATTAAATGTAAAACTGCGGCGATAACTGAAGAAATTCCTTCCTTTCATATAAACATCTGTCATTTCTGAATACAATCCCATAGGGAAACTGTCTGCAGTAACTCCTGTGGGAAAGAAACTGAAGCTATTAAGTGAATGGGCGCTGAAGTCAGCAGAATTGGTCTCTATTGATTAAGACTTGAAGAACGTCACTCATGGTAATAACAGAGACGTGACCACAGGCCAGCGTGTAAAAGAGATCTGGACGTCCCCTTGTATTAGTGCAATCCAAGGGGTAGGTCGCTATATGCTATATGTTCTGCTCGAACAGATGGGGAAATCTGAATATATGCAGCTGTCCAATTCTAGAGCTGCAACCAATGTCTCAAAGAATGAGTCAAAACTGGTTGCTACAAAGGAAATCCTGCTGATCCTAAAACCAGAGCCAAGACGATAACATCCAGACTCGGTACAGTACTAAAAGGTAGAGTGCTGCATTGTCAATTGTACACCATGAAGGTTTCACCTGTAAAAACCATGAGGCCAAAAACCACATTGAAAACCTGTCCAGTTTTACGCAAGGGACACTGGCACTATATGTAGACCAACATACATGCCTCGGGGGAACAAAATGCACCAGAATCCTGGCATAATTTGTAGCCAAAAACTATCTCACATGCCTTGTACTGACTTCATTAAGTGTTTTAGACATGTTTATGATTTGTACACAAATGGGCATGGCTTGGCGGGAAAGTGGGCGTGACCTATGGAGCAACATTTTGTGTAAAAATTTTGTCAAATTTTTGACAATCTAAGCCAAGTGGTGTAAAGTTAGACTAGACAATATAATCATATGCCAGATTTATCAATCAGAATTAGAAACTTTGATAAATCTGGAGCAGTCACAAGAGTGAAAGGGGTTGTCAGGCCCCAAATCCAATTTTCATACTGAGGATCTATTCAAAGGGTTTGACACCTGAACCCCACACAGATCATCTGTATTAGCAGGCTCCAGGTGCTAATGGACAGCCATATACAAGTAATAGAAGCAATGCTGCAGTTCACCGGAACCACCACTATGTAGTGGACGGCGCTGCTGTGCTGCTCCAGTACCCGGAGGATGCTAGGCCAGGTGATCTGTGCAGGGTCCAGGTGTCAGACTCGACAGATCACATACTGATGACTTATGGTGTGTCTAGGTCATCAGTAAGAAAATTCGATTTGGAGCCAGAAAACCCCTTTAAAAATTAAATACTAGAGATACTTATGATATTCACTTCTACTACTCTGCCCCATATTATAAAATGTAGAAAGCACAGACTGGACAGGCATATGGAAAACTGGAATGGTATTACCCAGCTGTTAATTTATTAATATATTCCAGGAAGTATAACAGAGGAACAATATAACAAAGAGTACTTAAAAAGAGATCAATCATTTTTTCATGGGACTAATTAATTATTATTTACTAAGTCTCCATTCACAGCTGTCAAATTACATAAACGACAACCTGGCCCAAAGGATTTCATTATATAGGGGTCCATCAGTGTGACACTATCACTAGTGTGAACATAGTCTTGGATATATCGAGAGTGTAGACATGTTCTGTTTAACATTAACAAATGCATTTTATTCATGAGTTGTGAATTGTAAATGTATTTGTACACATATTTTATTATGCAGCACTTAGAGAAATACAGTGCGGCTCGAGTAGTACTATGCCCCCTTGTGCCTTATCTGCCCTGACCTCACATTAGTGCCAACTGTGCCCAAAGCTGCACAGTAACCAGAGACACATGGACCCTGTATATACAGCAGGTACAACATGAATGGATTCCTATTTATCATCATGTTTTCCTGCTATGATACTACAGACGGACCCTGTATATAGGTACAAAGTGAATGTATTCCTATTTATCATGTTTCCCTGATATACTACTACAGACAGACCCTGTGTATAGGTATAAAGTGAATGGGTTCCTATTTCTTCTGTCTTCCTGCTTTGATACTACAAAGTTCTCACTACACTCCATACAAGCCAGCTAATGTACTAATAACTACAGACTCCTATATACAGTATATGCCTCCATTTCTGTAGTCTATCAGTCAGACCTGGCATTTTTAGGACGTTTTCTGATGTTCAGTAATGGAATAATTCTCCATATGGCCATATTAGACCAGGATTACACCAATGTGTTTGACATACAATATCTGTTATTCCTTTAGGCCACACTAAGTGATTTGCTTTTTATCGATAGGGAATAATAGCGATGCTGTGATGTAGGAGTACATTAACATGTCTGACAAGCCTTAGTGTGTGCTTACATACAAATGGATAGCTTACTGCGGCCTCTGCTTCTGCAATGCACTGCAGGGATTTGATCAATGTGTTACTAGACTGGTTATCTGGCCAACAAGCCAAGGAGACTGATGCTATAATACGTGTGACTGTTTACTTTTCAGCTGCTATGTTCACATATATACAGAGCACCAGGTCCTGTCCAGCTAAAATACAGATGTGGCACACATTGCTAGCCTGTACTTTCCAGCACCTGACACCATGATATAACCTTACAACAACCCTCATCTCCAGTACAAAACATCTGTGCAGAGCAATTGCCAAGTAATCCACAAGTAAATCCTCAGGATTTCTTGGTATTTAGAGAAAAAAAAAGCACTACGACAAACCAACTGACAGCAATAACATGTACATACACATATACTTTCCTACTGAATGCTAATACTCTATCTACTCAAGTAAACAACTATATTGTGTATACCATTATGTTGCACTTAATGGGTTGTCCTGGGATTAAATATTACTATTTCCTGTTACATTATACAAAACATTGCAATTTTTCAATTGGAGTCATTTTGAAAAAATGTTTGTGTCTACATATTGCGGTTATACAATTGTTATGGCGCCCCCTTGTGTTCTTTTCATTCCCTCTTAGAATGTCCACCTTATGTATCCGATGTATGAGATCTTATTGGCTGGTCTGCACAATGGCAGGAATCAATCTGCCTTCTTTGTACTAAGGATCCAGGCTGTAAGACTGCGCTGCTGGGCATGTGTGACCACTAGCACTAGACACGTTACATGGACATTTAAGAGGAAGGCTGGGGGCACCATACAAAGTATGTATTAGCAATATCTGGACAAAAGCAGATATATATATATATATATATTCCAAATGAAAATGTGTTATACCTTTTCTAGTAATGTAAATGAATAACTGTTTAGGGGACAACTCCTTTCAGCTTCATTTTATAAGACCTGCATGTGTATGTTTTAGATCTCCAGCAGTCAACAACAAATATGTAAATGGATTCCACCAAGGTATCAAAGGCAGATTGATAAGAGGTGGTTGGACCCAAACATTTTCCTAACACAGTGCCATTCCTGAACAGGTAGTGTGCAGAAGACTACAGCACAACTCTGATCAAGTGAATGGAATTGTGTTACACTTTCTACTGTACACATCACCCGGCCAGATGAGACAACTGGGCTGTTACACGTTACTCTTTATAGTAATGTGGGTCCCACCTAAAGACCTATTTCCTCAATCACTGATGTGGCTGTTTGTTAGATCACATACAGAAGGGTCTACTTCTGCACATTTATTTCTCTACTTGTCTGAATAAAGTTCCTTCCCACCCAAAGGGCAGAAGAGAAAAGATTACATTACTTTCAGCTCTGTGTTTCACGTCACCCCAATACTACCAGCACCACCACCACCAAACCCATACTTTAAAGCATCTCCGTTAAGCAGGGCTATGAAGCCAATTTTGACCAATTTTGTCTGGGGTTGAAAAAAAAGTTACCGACTCAGACTTTTAGTATTGTAGAATTAATTTGATGTATAGTTTGTTACATATTTACTTACATAGGAATCACTAGCTTATTAAAAGGATTGTCCAGGAATTACAATTTTCTGCAAGGAAGCCATGGACGGCGAAATATTTAAAAAAAAAAAAAAAAACACACAACAAAAAACAACCTCCTACTCACTTGTCCCCAGTGTTCTGGTGTCTCCCACCACTGTCCCACTGATTGGCCACGGTGGTCACATGTGGCGAGGAATTCTGTCGGAGCAAGCCCTGGGGCACCACTGGACCAGACAGCAGTGGTAGTCAAAAGAGCACCAGGGACAGGTGAGTGTAGGTGTTTTTTTTATTTTTCACCTTCCCCGGCCTTCTTTAATGAATTAGAGGATCTTTACTGCGTCTGTCTGACCATGGCTGTCAGCCATTTATGAAGGAGTCAGAGTTGGGGCAGGAGTCTGAGTGGCTCTGTGGAAAAATAGGAGTCGAAGTTGGTGGTTAGGCCTACTAACTCCACAGTCCTGCAAGTAAGTGTACCAAGTCATGAATATAAAAGGGGAAGAAACACAAAGGAGTAAAATATGGCAGCCATACATTACCAGCGCATAAGGTATTGGTGTTACGCCGGGTGTCTGACGGGCAGCTGACTATAGAATATTACCTACACTTCTTTAATATGAATAATAAAGACATTTTAATGATAAAATAATTGAATGTAACGCTCTTTATGTTTTTATTATAAACACATCACTTGCGCTAACTAAAGTCACGTACCAGTCCACTGTAGTTACGCCATCTACAAGCAGCACACTACGTGTAGATATTTCAGCTGACATTATTACAGCACACACCAGTGTGACATAAAGGGATACAGTATGCTATGTATCAGGGGTTAATGCCGGATACTGGATAAAATGTCAGTACCAGCAGGGAGCCAGCATTGTACCTGACTCAGTAAGGGATTATGGATAAGCAGTTTTATTAGTCAAAGGATCATTGGAGTAAAACAGGTCTTTATTCAGTCCTGAATTACAATATCAAAGCTCCATATGACAGTGCAAGAAACCTGATCATATCCTTTATACTGTATTTTACAGTAAGGGCCAATGACTCTGCAGGTCAATACCAGGGTCCATTCAATATACTGTATGAAATATTTATGAGGTTTTTACATCATGAAAAAATAATGAGTTGTAAAATGGAAATTTAGCTAATTTACTTTAGTAGTGTAATCCAGTAATGTGCTCTTTTTATCTATTTTACACGTCAGTCATCAGATGACTATACTTTAATTTGGAAGACTACATTACCTTAGGCAGATGTACTGTGCACCCTTTATACAGCGCTATAACAGTAGGACTCTGCCAGATCCCTGACCTTCACTTCTGTCCCCAGACAGGTATAAATATACTATATGGACAAGTATTGAGATACCAACACACTAAACCTACAGGACCTTTTATAACATATCATTCTATATCCATAGGTATTAAGATGGAGTTGGTCTACCCTTTGTAGCTAAACAGCTTCCACTCTTCTGAGAAGGCTTTCTACAACATCTTGGAGTGTATTTATAGGGAATTTTTTCCATTTTCTCAGAAGAACATTTGAAGGACAAGAAGGCCTGGCTCACAATCTCTGTTCAAGTTCATACCCAAGGGTGTCTCATGGGACTGAGGTCAAGTTCTTCCACACCAAAAACTCCCCCAACCATGCCTTTATAGACCTTGCTCTACACAATGGGGCACAGTCATGCTGGAACAGAATAGGGCCTTCCCCAAACTGTTCCCACAAAGCTGTAAGAATACAATTGTCCAGAATATCTTGGTATGCTGAAGCAACCCCATACCGTCATTCCTCCTCCAACAAGCTTTCAGTTGGCACAATGCAGTCAGGTAGGTAATGTTCTCTTGGTATTCACCATTACCAGACTGGTCCATTAGACTGCCAAACAGATATGTGTAATTTATCACTCTGCAGAACATGTTTCCACTGCCCCAGGGTCCAGTGACGGTGATTTATACCACTCATCCAACGTTTGGCATTTAAAAAAACTATATAAATTTGGTATCGCCATAATCATAATGACCCACAAGATACAGGTGGCATATCATTTTTACTGCACAGTGAACGCCGTAAAAACGATGCCCACATGCGGTCAGTGGTCACATATGGTGCAGGACTACCACCAACACAGGCACCATGGCACACTGGAATGGACAGCGGAGACAGACAACAGAGAGCCAGGGACACACTAGTATGATATATATTTTTTTTTTTTTATGTTTCCCCTTCTCAGACCTCTGCCAGGGTTTCTGAAATTCCTGGACAACCCCTTTAAACAAACACATCAAAATCAAGACTAAAATTGAAAATTGTCCTTTAGAAAAAAAAAAATACATTTTATTTTTAGGCAAAAATTGCCCAGCCCTAACCTGATCCTTTTGTTCTCAGAGGAGACAAGCTGCCACCAGAAAGGTCTGACAGCACCGCAATCCTATCTGCTTATTGTGACTCAATGTGTATTATGAAGTTAAAATGGGAGTGTGGATGACACCGAGTTTTATTTAGTTTGCCAGGGTGGCTGTGATCAGGATAACTATAATGTGCGTCTCTTATTCTTCAGGCAAGTTTCCAGCAAGTATCAGCTTAAGTGAAAAATAATGACTTCTGGGTTCACATTCTGTCACTTTATTCATTTTCAACAGCTATCTAGACTGTACGGTTCCAGCAAATCCTGTTCCGTGTGATGGATGAACTGCAGAAATCAAGAACAGATTTGTTAAGAACTAATGGCATTTTGGAAGCTTAATCGATACATATCTGGTGGAATATTAGTTACCGCAGATTCATCTTCAAGTATAACTCACTTTCATTGAAAGGATCTCAATGGACGCGAGAAGTTTGTAGCCAGGAGAATAACTCTTCTGCTCCACATCTACAATGTCTCAATCCTTTAGATAAATGACCAAATAAAAGTTTCGAGTTTTAGCTTGAAATGTATTCAATGCCATTATAGTTACATATGCCAGGTCAAGATTAGTCATGATGGCATGCAAAAACAGACTAAATACTCAGTTGTCACTGTGTAATACTCAAATACCTTGTGGTGGCACTGTAGGAAAAATAAACACTTGTTGCAATGCTCCAGTGCAAATTTAGCTCTCATGTACATCTGCCAAGAGCCTGTATAAAGCTGCACAATCTCTATGTGCTTAGGTACAGGCTCCTTTGGGTGCCATATGTACAGAGATATTCTCCCCTACTACAAGCTTGAAGGGCTTGCTAGTCAATTTAGAGTTGGTGGTTGTCAAAAAAAAAAAAAAAAAAAAAATCAGATCTGCAGAATAAGCAAGTCAAACCCACATAACCATATGGTTATCTAGTTATCAGCAGGGCACATGCTGCCACTACCATGTACGCTACAGTCTAGAAATTACAAGCAGACTAAACCGTATGCTGACAGCTCTTCCCGCGGCTTCTTATGGTATCCTGGCCTTGAATGATGATGCTTCAACACAGACATTTCAGAAGTGACTTCAGGAGCGTCTGCTACAAGCGTGTACATGTCCATGTCAAAACCTCAAGACACAGAGATTAGCAGGGAACCCAGGAAGTGTCAGCAGGAATGCTGAGGGGGATCAGTAAGACAAGTTCATTTGTGAGTTTAGACAATTTTGGTCAAAAAGGTACTAAACAACCCATAAGCTATGTCCAGCTTTGTTACCATTTTGTTTTGTTCCAGTGTATCTAAAAAATGGTGATGCAAATAGTCTGGATTAAAAAATAACTATACAATCTGTCTTCTAGGTCTTACTAACCTACCAAATGTACGTATCTATCTTCTATCACACACAAGTAGTGTGTGTTTGTGTGTAATATAGATATGTATGTAATATATATGTAATCCAAAGGTACATCAGAACAAGATTCTCTAAATTATATATAAAAGATGTAATATTCAGCACTAGCCAAAGTGACTTAGTTGTAGGAACTGTTGGCTTGTAAAATAGAAGGGGTAATATGTCTCATTAGGGAGATAAGATACAGGGACTTATAAGACCATGCATGCCCTGCTAAGAATTCTGGGTAAGGAATATGCTAAGAAGACCTCAATGGTGAAAAAGAGGAACTTGCTGCTAGCACTATCTTTAGGAAGGTAGTTCCCAAGCACCCATGGTCTAATAAGTCCCTGTATTGTGTCTCCCTAATAAGACTCTCTCTTCTGATCACATCTAGACCTCTGACATAGTCTGCCAGTACCTTGCTCTGCACTGATGAATGGTAAAAACCTTGAAACAGCTGTCTGCAGCTGCCCCACATTATGCCCTTAGGTTTCTTTGAAAACCATGCATTAATCTATAGTGAGCTGCCTTCCAAAAGGTGGTGCTAGGAGCTCTTTTTCACCAATGAGGTTTTATTTGTATATTCCTTGGCATGTAATATAGAAATTTATACAATCTAAAAATCCCTTTAGTCTGCTACAAAACTTTGGCTGAACTCAGAATCACCTATGTGCAGGCGTGTTACAGTCATCCCATATTTCTCTTAAATGGGTGGATGTGCTGATACAGCATTTGTATTTTCAGTTCTTTTTATTAAAAAAAAAAAAAAAGTACAAAGCAGGGTTCAAACAGTGTCGATCAAAATGAAGAAAAATAACCTTTTTTTTTTTTTTTTTTAGCAGCACTTAAAAGGTGTTGTCTATTGGGGAAAAAAATTTTGCAAAGGATGCAGAGTAGGATAAAAAAAAAATGTATAAAAGCCATGTTCACTTCAAGGATCCACTGTCATTTTCGATCCAAATGTTACTGGGTTCACGCTGTCACGCTGGTCTGTACTTCTTGGTCCCATCTTGACACACAAGAAATGCCAGAAATCACCCTCATGGTGATCTGCTGCAGCCACTAACTGGTTGAGCAGTCACATTTCTATGTCTAGAGGAACCAGAAAGTACAAGTCTTGGCAGGGGACCCATAAAGGTGTTGGAACAGGAGTGGTGGAGGATCCGGGAATAGTCCTGTCTCTATCTCTACGGTGAAAGACAAATGCGGCTGTTCTACACTTTCTGTAAATAGGAGTTATGGAAACGGTGTAGCACAGTGAGCTATGCTGTATCTATAACTCCCGAAGTATGCTATACCATTTTTATAATTCCTACCTACCTCAATGGAAGTTAAGGAAACAGCGTACAACAGGTTGGAAGAACAAGCTGTGTAACATGGCGAAGATGGGAACACATCTTCAAGTGGCCAGACAACCACTTTATAGTTTTTTTTATAAAAATGGCATAGAGTATGTGATAAGTGGAATCCTATTGTGATCCTCTGGAATATTATTAAATATAAGATATGCATCATACAGTAAATCTTGTAGTCTAAAATCAAGATGCAACCCAAACCCAATTGTCTAAAGTATTCCCCAATCTAATCTTGGCAGCAACAGTAAATAAAGAAGAAGAAAAGACAGCAGGTTTTTATGCGTAGAAGTAGAGGCGAAAGATGTATTGGCACTTACAGGTCTTACAAATGATGAACTACAGGACAATTCCTTGCTTCTCAAGTATATTGATCAACAGTATATACAAGAGTGTTTCCTATCTGGACAAGCAGTTCATGCTGTAAGGATGGAGAAATCTGCTGAATAGTACAGACAATCAATACACTGCTTAAAGAAAATCCCAACTGTGAAGAATATCGCCTTGCCCAGCCGCCTGGCACGCCCTGCGATCAAACTTCTTTCTTAACCTCCCACTCACACACCGTGAGTAGACCGGGTCATAGGATAAAATGAAATGAGCGATATAAATTTTATATGTTTAATAACCCAAGTGGGTCGGTATGAATTAATAGCATATACAGAAATATACAATATTAATACGATCAAGCATAAACATACAAGCAAAGGAGCGATGATACAATACACAAAAATAAACAGGGGAATTAAAAGATAGAGAAAATACCGGCATAGGCTCGTAGTCCGTTTCTCTAGGCCACAGCAGAGTTTTGGGCCTAGGGCGCAAGCTTAAGCAAGTTGCATAAAACAATCCTTCTACATGCTGTCCAGAACTAGGCCCTCAAAGCATTCCTCAGTAGGGCAGGCCCTCTCATCTTCTCCCAGATCAGAGCTCCTTACTGCCTCTTTGCTGAATGACCCCAGAATCCAGGTCTGCCCACAGCATATGGCTAGTGCTCCACCCACCCCTTGCACCCAGGCAGCCCCCCTTCTCCCACCTTTGCAGAACCCTTGGAGAGAAGGGTGAAGTTAAGGCTTGCTATCCCCCATCCCATCTGGCCAGGGATAATAAAAGTGCCTGGCTATAGCAAGCCATCTCCAATGAACACACATAAAACCAATGAAGCGTATCGTCCAGCAATGTGGACTCCACTAAAGCACCGCATTCCAAGTGGGGGAAGGACTGACCTAAGCAAGTAAAACACACTTCCAAGAAAGATATAAAACTGAGGGTCGGTTCATCACACCAACCTATATTTATTTTACCACAGTTGTTAGGTGGTGTGTATACAGAAACCGCTCTGACTCAGCTCAACGCTATAGTAGCACTGTTCTGATGACAATAAATGGGATATACAATTTGGGAGCAGTGAACCCATGGCATTTCCCATTCTGCAGTATTCATCAGATACTTTAGGTGAATAATTTCTATAAAGCAAATCTAAATTCAACGATATATCTGGAGGACCTGCGTAATTGTAAATCAATGGAAAGAACATACTGTCATGTAGGAGAAACAGGGCTGTGGAGACTCCGACTCCTATTTTTCCACAGTCCAACTCCAACTCCTGCTCTGACTCTTATAAATGGTCATTCAGAAGTAAAGATCCTCTAATTCATTAAAAAGCCAATGATTGAATTTCTATGAAAGTAAATATGTAACAAACTACACATCTAATTATACAATATTAATAATTGCATAACATACTTAAAAATAATTTGTAATTTCATTTTGAAGCCAGAGTCGGTAACTATTTCTCCGACTCCACCCAAAATTGGTCCTGACTCCAACTACACAACCCTGAGTAGGCCAAAGAAATCAGAGAGTATCGGACTCCCAGATTTTCCTAATCCTTCCATCCATTATTCCCTGTAATGTAAACTACTACTGTTTGTCTAACATGGGAAATGCTATGGTCTGACTGGCCCCAAGGTACTTGACCCTTCCTGTACTGTCAGTGCAGACACAGCCAATTCAGCTGTAGGATAAAGGAAATTATATATATTACCAAGAAACTGAAGATTTCCTACAACGGTGTGTACTACTCCCTTCAGAGAACAGCACAAACAGGCTCTAACCAGAGTAGAAAGAGAAGTGGGAGGCCTCGCTGCACAACTGAGCAACAAGACAAGTACATTAGAGTCTCTAGTATGAGAACTCGATGCCTCACAGGTCCTCAACTGGAAGCTTCATTAAATAGTACCCGCAATACGCCAGTGTCAACGTCTACAGTGAAGAGGCGACTCAGGGATGCTGGCCTTCAGGGCAGAGTGGCCAAGAAAAAGCCATATCTGAGACTGGCTAATAAAAGGAAAAGATTAATATGGGCAAAAGAACACAGACATTGGACAGAGGAAGATTGGAAAAAAGTGTTATGGACAGACAAATCGAAGTTTGAGGTTTTGGATCACACAGAAGAACATTTGTGAGACGCAGAACAACTGAAAAGATGCTGGAAGAGTGCCTGACGCCATCTGTCAAGCATGGTGGAGGTAATGTGATGGTCTGGGGTTGCTTTGGTGCTGGTAAAGTGGGAGATTTGTACAAGGTAAAAGGGATTTTGAATAAGGAAGGCTGTCACTCCATTCTGCAACGCCCTGCCATACCCTGTGGACAGCGCTTGATAGGAACCAATTTCATCCTACAACAGGACAATGACCCAAAGCACCTCCAAATTATACAAGAACTATTTAGGGAAGAAGCAGGCAGCTGGTATTCTATCTGTAATGGAGTGGCCAGCGCAGTCACCAGATCTCAACCCCATTGAGCTGTTGTGGGAGCAGCTTGACCGTATGGTACACAAAAAGTGCCCGTCAAGCCAATCCAACTTGTGGGAGGGGCTTCTGGAAGCATGGCGGGAAATGTCTCCAGATTACCTCAGCAAATTAACAGTTAGAATGCCAAAGGTCTGCAATGCTGGAATTGCTGTAAATGGAGCATTCTTTGACGAAAGCAAAGTTTGAAGGAGAAAATTATTATTTCAAATAAAAATCATTATTTCTAACCTTGTCAATGTCTTGACTATATTTTCTATTCATTTTGCAACTCATTTGATAAATAAAAGTGTGAGTGAGTTTTCATGGGAAACACAAAATTGTCTGGGTGGCCCCAAACTTTTGAACGGTAGTAAATACATATATATATATATATATATATATATATATATATATATATACACACACACACACACACACACGTGTGGACAAAATTTTTGGTACCCCTCGTTTAATGAAAGAAAACCCCACAATGGTCACAGAAATAACTTGAATCTGACAAAAGTAATTTGCCAAACTACATGTTGACAAGCCACAAAGCTTCTGGGAGAATGTCTTATGGACAGATGAGACAAAAATCTAAATTTTTGGCAAGGCACATCAGTTCTATGTTCACAGATGGAAAAATGAAGCATATCTTGAAAAGAACACTGTCCCTACTGTGAAACATGGAGGAGACTCTGATATGTTCTGGGGCTGCTTTGCTGCATCTGGCACAGGGTGTCTTGAATCTGTGCAGGGTACAATGAAATCTCAAGACTATCAAGGGATTCTAGAGAGAAATGTGCTGCCCAGTGTGAGAAAGCTTGGTCTCAGTCGCAGGTCATGGGTCTTGCAACAGGATAATGACCCAAAACGCACAGCTAAAAACACTGAAGAATGGCTAAGAGGAAAACATTGGACTATTCTGAAGTGGCCTTCTATGAGCCCGGACCTAAATCCTATTGAACATCTTTGGAAGGAGCTGAAACATGCCGTCTGGAAAAGGCACCCTTCAAACCCAAGACAACTGGAGCAGTTTGCTCATGAGGAGTGGCCAAAATACCTGCTGAGAGGTGCAGAAGTCTCATTGACAGTTACAGGAATCGTTTGATTGCAGTGATTGCCTCAAAAGGTTGTGCAACAAAATATTAAGTTAAGACTACCATCATTTCTGTCCAGGCCTCCCACAGTATAATGCTTCCCAGTGGCCTCACATATAGGATAATACTCCCCAGTGTCCCCACACATGGTTCTCCCACACAAATAAAAAAAAAGTAATACTTACCAAACTCCATTATGACAAAGCTCTCTTCAGAATGCAGATCTCCAGCTTGATCAGGACTACAGTCTATATGGCTGACTCTTAGGGGACACCCTGGATCGGAGGAGGTCCTCCTACTAGTAAACCACTTTAAATACGAGGAGTGGTGCAAATGAAAATGTAAACCTACCCATAGAAACAGTTCAATTCCAGCTGACATTTCTGTATTACAGACAATAAAGCCTTACTAACCCAATGGCTATGGAGTCTCAGGGACCCATTGGCAACTTCAGAATCGATTGTGCCCCAATGGTACTCAGCAAGTGATAGCATATATTCACAAGGACTTACCTCTAAAACTTCTGTCACAAGAGCCCCAACACCCGTGTAATAAAATGGATACAGAATTGCAGGGAGTGGAAACAGTATCAAGATGCCCAGGAGGCCAAGAATAAAATTGTGCCAGACTCCTACACCATGAAAATAATAAGGACATTTATATTAATGGAATTTAACAGCATAAAAAAGAACAACATATATACACAACGAGTAAGGATATGCAATATGAAGGGTTCGGGGTCAGCAAACTGCAGCACTCCAACTGTAGTGAACTACAACTCCCATCATGCTTGTTTTCCTTTACTTCTATGAGAGTTCCAAGTTGCAAGAGAGTTCCACGTGTGCATGCTGGAAGTTGTGGTTTCACAACATCTGGAGTCCCAAAGGCTGCCTTACTGGATCCAGATATATATTACTATATATCAGCCACATAGCTAAGAGTATTTATGGTTGCATACCTCTGAGAAACTATGTGATATAGGTCACTTTTATATTAAGATATGTTTAAAGGTATATTCACATCTGCGTCCAAGGTTCCAATAGTAGTCCCATCACAGATTCTGTCAAAAATCATGGATGGAAAAAGTCAAGAACGCATGGAAATCTGAAGGACCTCATTATAGTCAATGGTGTCCAAGTGGATTCATTTGTGTCAGTCATATGATGGATCTGCTCCTGTTCGAGATTCTCCTATAATGGAGATGTGTAGTCTAAAAAAGCTAATACGGTTTATTTCTTACTGAAGATGTCAATGGCTGCAGATTTTCCTCGTAGAAAGTTTTGAGCATGTGTCAGTAACAGTCCTCTATTGAAGGGATAGAAAAACTTTTTTAGAAAGTAAGCTGTTAAAATAAACCCCTTGGGCTAAGTTCACACCTGTGTCGGCGGATCCATTAGCAGCCTCTTTTGCAAAATCTGTTAAAAATTGCAGACAAAATAAATGTCCTGCATGCTTGGCCGCTCTTATAATGGAGCAAAAGAAAGGAAGCTGGAGCACTGATGTGTACATACCCTAAATAGCAGATGATCTGCATATGTGCATCATGAATATATACAGTAAAGAGTTAGTGTGCCATCTAGTGGCCAAGGCTGTGCACTGCTTAAAAAACTAAATGTTTATGATTTATTACATAAAATGAGTAATACATTTATTCTTCATTCCCAATGCATTGTAGCACAAATTCTACAGAGCTCCTGGAACACCCAGCAGAGCTGGTGACCTGTTCTCACATGACGGTATTATAAAAACGCTGCAAGTTACGGTATATGGTCTTATAATACACACAGCATTAACCAACGTACCAGTCAGCATATCAGCCCAGATCTGCCCGTGGTCAATGTATGCTGCCCACTAAATTCTTACTGACCTCCATACCCTGTCAATGCTCCTCTTGTCTCATATAATCAGCACAAGCCATGCTACCATGCTCAGTCGTACAATACAACAGGAGGTCACCTCAACTTTCACATTTACCTCGTCCAATGTTTTTAAAGGAAAGAATAGAAGACTCCATTATGTGCCAAGAGGGTCGAGTAACAATTGCTGAGATTTAATAAATCTTGCGATCATGCCTCAAATACGAATGTAAGCAATGAGGCTAGTGCGAATACAGCCTTACTTCAAGCCACTGACAACAATGACACTTCTTTTTCTGCACCAGGACATTAAAGGGGGTATTCCCATCTCAACGACCATATTCAAACTTGTAGCTTAAGCTAACTGAAATGCTTTACTCAATATATTTTTTTACCTATCTTGTTCCTTTTTCCAGATACAACTAAATCTCCCTCCTTAGTGGGGTTGCCTAGGTTACAGACCTGCTCTCAGGTCGGAATGATGACTCAGTCCCTGCTCTGGGCTGTCTATAGTCTCTTCTCTCCCTCTCTCTGCATACTGCTTTCAGCTTTTGAGCCATGATAAGGGTTAGATAAGTTTCTTTAGCAGTGTCTCTGTTATCTGTGTATTTATGTCCAGAGATAACTGTGCTGTTTACAACAAGCAGGAGCTCTGTGCAAGAATGAGCTGAAAACCAGGAATTGGTGGGGAGAGGAGACAGGAGGGTAGCTGAAATCCTGAGATGAGAAAATGCCTTTAACTTTTTAGTGCAGGATACATTTTATTTTGCTAGAGGTGAAGAGGTGGCGGTACTATCACAGTGTGTGGTCTACTGAAGTAAGTAAGACCTAACCAAGACTCCAGGCTTTCTTTTGCCCACCAAGACCTGTGGAGCCTCCAGAGCATTCAGACCCACAATGTGGAAGGATCTCGCATCATGAAGCGGTGTACAATCTCTGGACTGGCTAAAACAATACAACCATAGCGGTAGGAATCTCCATGCTGAGAGCCTGATCCATTGTCCCACTACAGCCTTCCTTGGGGCCGGATCCTTAGCCTTGCCTGTAGAATCCTACTAGCTGCAGTCACTGGAAGGCGACTATGCTCATTGACTACAGCTGTAATAGAAATACTGGAACTAATTCTGTGCTCAACTAGCTCAGCTGTGTCCTTACAAAGACAGAGGACTAATAGCCCAAAAAAGCATAACCACATTGTACTGAGTCACATCTGGACTATGAAGGGCAACTAGCTGGGTAAGTGACAATTGCCACCTTAAACCCCCCAATCTGTACTATGCAATCGCCACCTTCCATCAAGATAAAAATTTTATTATCCCCCCCCCCTCCTTCCGATGCTCCATTTGGGGCACTATGCTAATCTTCCCCACATCTAGTGTACACTGGGTTCCGATTCAATGTACACTGGGTCTCCTCTAATCCTGATTGGCAGACTACACATTATGGTAGCACTGAGATGGGTATACCTTATTAATAGCCTACTCAGTGTATTTTTACCCATCACATTCAAGCTTCTGAAGAAAATAGCACTCTATTGAAAGGCTGAATTCATGTCCTGTAAGGCTAGGTTCATATGGGGGATTTTGAGGTGGAAACCACCATGCAAAATCCACCGTGTATATCTTCCTGTCAATGGCAGAAAGATTTCCTACTCCTATTCACTTTAATGGGAAGACGCTTAATTTTTCTGCTTTCTGATTTTTCAGCTAATATTATAAGCGTCTATGTGTCTGTGAAGGTGTCCTTCTTGTTGTTAGCAATTAGCAAGTTAGGTTTTAAAGGGTACCTGAGCCTCATGAAAAGTTGAGATATGTGCAGGGTTTTGCTAGGTAGTCTGTTCTATGACTGTATAAGCCATCATACATGGGATTCTATCAATTTTTCTGCTGCTAATAATAACAACATTATGACTGCAGCACATTTTACATTTCTCTCTCAGGCTGTGGGCATGTGCAATAAGGAGAAGTCTGCCTCCTCCCCAATCCATTACTGATAATGTTTTGATATACTGTCAGGAGTAACTGTACAATAGCAAACAAACAGCCAGGAGCACTGGACTGCAAATACACGTAGCAAGCAGTTAAAACACAGGACAAAAAAAAACAATTTATGAGCACAAATCAGTAAAGCTGTTGTCGACTGTGAATAATATCTCATCTGTAATCACAGAAGCAGTCAGAAGTAGATACAAGTACAAAGAAGATTTTTTTTTTACATTGTAAACTGTGAGATTAGCAGAATGTTCAGTCCTTTGCACAGAGCAGTTTGCACATGTTTGTGGAGTCTGTGAGGAGAATCAAACCATTCACTTTGTGAAGAGACCAGACCCTACCTCTCCACTCACTGTGATTCCATCTAGCGTAAATATGGACAAACCTTGCCTAACAACAGGGACAGTAATTTAGCTAGAAGAGAGATGTCTAGTGCAGGAATTTTAGAGAGGTTTTTTAGGCAGAAAGCAGCAACATATTTAATTAAAGTACATTACATTTTGTTCCAGAATCACACACTCACATGAGACTAAGTTGTCTGAAAAGATAGTGACTATTTAAGTAAAAATATTCACCCGCCCTCTGTTGAGTTCTTTTGATCCTAGCAGGTTATTTTAATGTGATACACACACACTATATACTGGATGCTAAATTTTTTAAGTGGATTCCTAGCCTAGCCTAAGATTATTTAACATAGTTAAAGGGATGACCTTATTGCAGGGGCTCTTGCTGGTGATAAAGGGGTTTTCCAGTTATTTTCATTGATTACTTATTCTTAGGATCGGCCATCAATGTATCATGTAAATGAATCCAGCCCCCAGGGCCCTCCAATCAGAAGAATGCCAGGACCCATCAAATGTTTTACTACACACAACAGGGGCCTCTATGGGCAGAGACTTAATGAACTCACACAGATTCACCATTAATAACAGCAGAACAGATCTCCCAGTGGCTGCACATTTCTCCAGAGAAGACCACTCTATTGAAGATTTGCAGGTTGTGGTTTTAATGGGACATTTTAAGATGCAGAGAGAGAGAGAGGAATGGGAATATAAGTTAATGCAAAAATTTCAAACTCTGCAATTTAGACTTAATATTCATGCCAGTTTCATGTCACACTATGTATGAACTGTGAGGGTCACAAATCACCTCCTCATTGCAAACAGATAACAGCAAGAATTACTGATCCCTCCGTCACGCCCACAAGTTTCCAGATTGTTTATTTCCTGACCTGTTGCAAATAACTTCTCTACTTAGATTGCATTTTATTATTTTTAAAGATTCTAAGACCCTTTGAAGATCCAGGTCTTGTATGTATAAAGACTGTGTGAATTTTCAGTTTCTTGTATGTCTGAAGAAGAGAGCTAGCACTCTCGAAAGCTTACTATCAAATATACTCAGTTAGCCTCTAAAAGGTATCGCCTGATTTCTTCACTCTTCCACTACTTTCTATGGCTAAAACAGTACAACATTATGCTACTAGACACAACTGAGACTTTCTGAATTGTACAACCATGATGGTTCCCATTCTGAACAGTGGTGGCCCGTGCTGAATGTTAATATGACAGATGCTTGATTTCCCTGAAACAATCATATTTTAATCCGGACATTCAGGTATAACCTTGGTCATCCTGCTCATAGGATGATGTTTTTACAATTCTATAACAGGTGTACAATTTGTTGGATGTCCCTGCACCATAATGGAAATCTCTGCCAGTTAGGAACTGGTGTAGATTTCCATTGTAATTCATGCCAGAAAACTGGCATGAGTTAGAATAAATCTGTCTTACCTCTGCCTGCCCTGATCCCTGCCCACATTCGTTCAATGTGATACTCGATGTGCGGTTCAAGGTTTGTTTCTCATGTTTGGCGTAAGAAATGCCCTTGTGCCAAATGTGTGCTTTAATATCATCCCTCTATACCAGAAATCTGATGTAGAGGAAATGATGAATTCCCCCCTAAGTGTCTGAAACATGTAACTGCTTTCTTTGTCGTGGTTTGTGCATTCACATAATGTAAGTGAATGAGATATGTTTCCTTATCATGTACAACAGCCATGGCCCTAAAACATGGGATGACCTTACACTACAGTCCTTGTATATGTTCTTTCTGCATACAGGGTGTATACTAAAGCAAATGGAGAAATAAAAGGCAAATACTCCACATACCAAATTACTAAAGTCCTACTGTGACTGGGCTGAAGAATTTCTTTTCATCTAGGAAACTTCCTGCATTGTCAGAATACATTATGGCATTGAGGGGGCACGAATCTGAAATATGTCCCCTCCAATTATAAACACAAATTCCAAGTCCTCACTCCCACGGAAAGCACGCAACATCAGTCCTAATGCCATTAATGACTTAAGAAAACAGGTGAAGGTCACTTACCTGCGCAAAATATCCGCAACTGCTGAATGGGTGAAACCAGCTGGAGGTGAGTGGTGAAAAGATCAACAAATGCCCCGGGGTACACGACAAATACAAACATGCCAAACCCATTAAATCGCACTGTTTCCCTGTGGATACAAAAGTAACATTAATACCGTGACAGCAATATTTCATACAAAAGAAAAATTATATAGAAACATCTTAAAATAACTACTGACAAATCTGCAGGAACCGTACTAAAATACAGACGAAGTGAAGAAAATACATGAAATGTAACACCTGTATTAGAAAGCTGGAGACAGATCCACCACTGGCAACATAGGATGCTGGTATCCCCTCCCCCCGCCACACAAGTCACAGAGCATGCCCACAACACTCTCCTATAGAAGGCAATAGGTTGTTTTCTGACTGAGGTTGCCTATGTCCAGTTGGCTGCTTTAAAGCAAATCTCTGTACTGCTGTTCACAACTCAGAGCAGCAGATCAGGCAAGATGGCCACCTCCATAACCAAAAATGAGAACTGCAACCTGATTGGTTGATGTCAGCGGAGGTGCTCTTTCCAATAGACCATAATTGCAATACGATACTCAGCTTTTCACTGGACGCTCCATTTAAAGGGGTTTAATGAGATTACAATATTAATAAACTACCTTTAGGATACATCGTCAATACCAGATCAGTGGCGATCCACTTCTCCGCACCTCGGCCACTCAGCTCTGTTTGAAGGGCCGCCACGTTCGGATGAGCACTGCGGGCTTTTCCTTGTTTACATCAGTCTGTACACCAGAATGCCATAAACATGTAGTGGTTTTTCCAGGTACTGCAGTTTTCTCCCATTCAACTGAATGTGAAAAAAGCAGCAATATCCAAAATTACCGCTAATAAGTATATGGCGCTCTGGCTTATGGAATGCCATAACTAATGAAAACGCGGCATTGCTCACCCAGGTGTGGCGGCCTTACAAATAGCTGATCAGCCGAGTTGTGGAGAGGCGGACCGCCACAGATCTAATATTGATGGTAAATCCAAAAGATATTTCCCATAAAACAAGTTGCATATGACAGAAATGTCTATAAATGAGAGTTATCATATCATACTGGAGAATGATCAGATTCTTGAAGAGGCGGCTTCCATACAGCCATCCAGGTACAGTATAAATATTTCATCCTTTGTAGACTGCTGTCTAGTTATACTGCTGAAATATTCATGTGAATACAAAATGCAGCCTTAACACTGCCAGACATAAAAAGAAGAAGATCAGGTTACCTGACGGCTGCCAATCCATGCCCGACCTCATGTATGATACCACTGATGAGGATCGCGGAAAAGAAGTATGTCAGCTGGCTGATGGGCAGGTTTACACCAGGCACCTGTTCAAGTCGGCATAGAGACAAAACATAGAACATGAGCTCCACGGACACAACAACAGATAGAGTATACCGGCAGCTGCACAGACAAATGGACGGCCATCGTCTGCACTCGCGAGCTACTTATATGTCACATGTATGTGGGCGCCCTCCCTGACCGCAGAAGAAAAAGTTCAATTACCAGTGGCAAAGAGAACGGAAAGAACCGTGAGGCTGTGAAAAAAAAAGTAGCATCAGGAACTGACTTCGGAAAAACACTTAGGAGTATACATTATTTTGTATAATAAAACATAATACATACATATAAAAGTATATCCCGTCTTATTACCAGGTGGGGTCAGGAGTTTTTCCCTTGTAGGTCCTACTGGCGTGCGACTCATAGTAAGTGGAGGGGAGGAAATCCTTTTACTGATAAGTGGGTACCTCAGGCCTAGTTTTTTGCTCAACCTAGCTGTACAAGGCCTTCTGTGGGATGAGCTGTAGGTGCTATTTTATAGGCATATATACATTTTATATACACTAATAATTATACTATCAAAAAAGCAGACAATAAGCAATTTTGCCTATTTTTTTTTTAATCTTTTAGTTTTGTTAGTATAGAGGCTCTTCTCCAAGCTCCAGAAACAACACATGCCTTTCACCATTTTTTTTAGGTTGTGCATGTAAGAGCAGAGCTTATTAAAGAGACAGGGGCTTGGTTTACTTGTTGTGGAGTTGGGACCAATTTCAGGTTTTCGGAATAAAGTTACTGATTCCGGTCCTCACAGCCCAGCAATGACGCTAGTCTGTAAGGCCCGTCCTTCTGACAGTGGGGGGATATCAGTGCCGAAATCAGTCAGCTTTCTAGCAATATAGAATACCGTACATCTATGAGGCCATGAAAGGTTCACTTTAATTGTTTCATACGATTTATTATATTGTATAATTAATTAGCTGTACAATTTGTTACACATTTGCTTTCATAGGCATCAATCAATGGCTTTTTCATGAATTAGAGGAATCAGAGTCGAGGTTTGGCCTACTGCCTCCATAGTCCTGTAAATTGTAGTCATTTTAAGTAAAGATTCTTTTAAATTCTTTATTAATTTTACATTTGTAAAAATAGTACCATAACAGCACACCATGGGGAAAGCAGGAAACACAGGAAGTGCCCGAAGGCCAAGCCAGGCCCCTCATTCATCTACAGTGGGTGCTGGCTTTTCATACAGCTCTGTACACACTGTACTTCAGTAGCCTAAGACATTCCCCGCTGACTCTAAGTCTGCTGATATCAGAAGAGCATATTATGCTCACATATACATACAGTTCACTCCTGTACATGTTACAAACATTACCTATTATTACTATAGGGAATAGGTTATTCCTTTAACTTAAGATTCCAGTTTAAGGCTAAGGCCCCATGTAGCGGACCGCAGCAAAAAAGCGCTGCAGGAAAAACCTAGATGGCAACGACATTGTCCTCTTTATTTTTTAACTTTACTGGAGTATGATTTTAGCTGTGATGTTGCTGTCTCTGTTCTGGTTAGTGTATCTACAGTAATGCTCTGTAGTTCTCCCATACTCTGTCTAAATGACATATGCTATGTGACGGGTGACATTTAACTCCATGTATACTTCACAAGGCCGCAATACTGAAGAAGAAAATTAGTAACATTCTGAGGAAACTGACTGACGTGAAGCCATAAAATACACCTTAGAAACCAGAGGTACACTTAGCGTAATGATGAAAGCATGCCTGTGAAATGTCAAATAACACTCTATAAATGTCACCGATCAGACACTTTTAATGATATTTTACTTCCCAACAAATCACCTCTGCGGCAATATTAACATGTGATCATTCACGACACTCCTGTCATTGCACTTAAATCAGGAAAAAAAATACATGTGCTGCTTACTTGCATGCTACTCACATTGCATTCAGTCTTTTTTTTTCTCATATCTCTTTTATCTCCCGCACAGAGCCCCAATATTATTGCACTTCTTCTGGCTGTCCTCTCTTTCTGGAGGCATGTCCACGATGTGAGAAGTCTGCCATCATTCTAGGTGTTTGCACTTGCTGTCCCTTAGTTCCTAACATTCACTGCATATGCACTGGTCAATGGAAAGTACAGTATTACCTTACCATTAACCCTTTCCTGTCTCCTATTTAAAGCCAACTACAACCTGCTGGCTCTAACTGCAACCACAACTATCCTGTGTGTCACAGCACACTGTGCTGACATTACTATTACAGTTTATAGACTCACATGTGAGATGATGCAGTCATGCAGAGCGGAAAGCTATAAACACTAGTAACAGTACTGCCAGTATAATGTACCCTGAATATCTAGGACACACAGGATAGTTGCAGAAAGGGCTAGCATACTGTAGCTGGTTTTGAATGGGGCAATACTGTGCATTCTGATAAGGTAGGGTGCACAAAGAAGAGAACAGCAGTGCTTGTGGTTAGGGCTTCTAAATACCTGCGCTACCATCATCAGGGATGCCACCAAATTGCATATACTATACGGCAAACACTGTAGGCTACATATAAATGTGATCTATCATATATAATCGATTTATTCAATACTGACCACGACTTGCAGCATGCGATCATTTTGATGCCCTGGGGTATCTGCCATCATCTGATGTAAAGTCTGTATCAGTGTCCTCCCCAGTAGAATTATGGATCCAAACATAGCGAAGATCCCAAACACCATGCCCAAGTTGAACCTGAAGTGTAAGACGAAGAATACATAGTTAAACCTGGCACATACCATGTTACTAAAGCCAAACTTCACAGACTTCACTTATATTAAGGAAAAACTATTTTCCATACATGCAGATTTCACTGTCTCACATAAAGGGAGTTTGTTTCATCACTGTTGCTGGGCAGTGGATTGAAACAACAAGACTATCTTTCGATGTTCAGACGCGCCTGGCCTCACCCCCGATGCCCTTTTATGCAATTTAGGGGGTGTTCACACATATGAATTTGACAATTAATTTGTCAAGCAGAAAATTTCTGATTCAGGAATTTAAAGCACATTTTTCCTGCTCGTCAAAAACTGACAAGGATTTTGATGCTGAAATTGAAGTGGAAGTTGAAGCAGAATTTGGAGAAGAGTACCACTGTATTTTACAGGGTCAAATTGCAAATTCCACAAGTGGATTTTGACACCAGGTACTGCAAATCAGCTTCCATTCATATAAATAGGACCTAAGCTGCAGTGACTCAATTCGGTCACTACAGAGAGAACAGCGCTGTCTGCTTTCTGCTCCATTCTCTGTGTATTGGCTGATGAGAACAGGTGATCGATATGGGCAACGGGTGTCAAACCCTCACCTATCTGATATTGATAACCTATCCATAGCATAGGCTATTTGAAATTTTAGCCCAGAAAATCCATTTAAAAATACAGCATAGAATACAAGCTGGTGACCAGGAGAATTGGGGAAGGGGTGCTTATGTGTTCAATGTTACACCAGCGTCCTGATTTGATTCCTTTGAAAAGAATGGGTTTTGTATTCAATGTCATAATTGTGAGGTTTACCTGTCATGGTTGCCAGAATAGGCCATCAATAATTTCTAGCCCAGAAAAACCCTATAAAAATTTGGGCTACATTTTTAAGACCTTATAGCAGCAGGTGCTCCTGAACCAGCTATGTAGTATCCAAAACTTGTGTATAACACCTCAGTTAAGCGCACCCCCTATGAAACTGTGCAGCTATTAGTACAACCATATATATTACAGGTCTGGTTTTGCTAGCACGTCTCTTACTTAAAGGAACTTACCAAGACTAGATATTGATGGCCTGTCCTAGGTGCTGGTGTCAGACCGCCATTGTTCTGATTTTGATGATCTATCAGAAGGTTACGCCATGAATATCTAATCTTAAACAATCCCTTTAATGTGGTCCATCATGGAGATAGATCCACTTTAAAGAGGACCTTTCAGGTCCTCAGGCACATGCGGTTTTATATACCGCTAGAAAGCGGTCAGCATTCCTGTTATGTGCCCTGGGGCTGGAGGTATACTGGAGGTATAGGTGCCGTTAGTTTTCTGCCCATCGTCAAAAGCGCGTTCCTGACAGTCTAGCTGGGCTGTGAGAAAAGCGCCCCCACCCCCCAACGGTACTCGTCCATAGCCGTTACTGTCAGAGGGGGCGTTCCTTACCGCCCAGCGATGACGCTGAGCTGTGAAAAACGCCCACCTAGACTGTCAGGAATGCGCTTCTGATGATGCGCAGAGATCGGTGCCAAAACTAATCTCCAACCCCGGGGCACATACCGGGAAAGCCGACAGCAGCGCACTGTCGGCTTTCTAGCGGTATATAAAACCGCATGTGCCTGAGGACATGAAAGGTCCTCTTTAAAGATCAGAACAGTTATTCTTATATACATATGCTGTATTAGAGCATAGAGTGGTGCCTCCTTCTATTAGCTAGCATTCATTGGGCCAGCTTCAGTCTAAAAAGAAGTTGTGACAACATTAGCACCTATGGCTAATCCCCTTACCATATATATAAGAAGTATGGCTTCCATCTTCCCCACTTATAAAATAGACGGTTAAAAATTGTGGTTTGCCAGCGGATGTGAAAAGGCGAGATGCTGAGTCCATGTGTAGAAAGCCATTCTTCATATGTGCTCTTGTATGTTTTTGAGGACTATAGGATAAAAAATGTAACAAAACCAATTCACATCAATAGAAGGACAAGTAACCTTAGATTATTTGCACTTATTTTACATTCAGATTTGTATTGTAAAGAGGATCAATATATTTATTTAAAGCATGCTTAACCAGTGCAGGACTGGGTCATTTCCCTGGATCCTGTCCCATTTTTGGGGTTTTGGTACATGTGCTTTTTAAGATTATAACATTTTTGGTTCAGATTATTCAAATAATTTCTGTCTTTTGTAGGTTATACAAAAACTTTATTTTTAAGTTATTTTTATTTTTCCAAATTTTTTTCAGGAAAATGTACACAAAAAAAGGAGTAGAAACATGTCTGTTTTTCACACTTTTCACTTTTTTTTATTTTATGGTAATTTTTATGTAGGAAGCACAGTGTTGTGTCGCTGGTGATGTGGGAGTCGTATTGTGTTTTTTTTTCTTTTACTTTATTTTTTTATTTTTATATATTGCACCTCCCTTAAGGCCATATAGACCTTTTGGGTGGGGCATTTTAACATTTTTTTTTGGGTGATTTCCCTTGTAACTAGCGCTAATACGTTAGCTTCACAGGAGGAATGTAGACTCTCGAGCTACACTGCAGATCCCCTAGGATCCAGCAGCTCCTACAGTTCCCAGCCACACCAGGTCAGATGGAGAACCACATCATGGCAGCTCCCATAGCTGCTTACAAAGCTCTCATTCAGCATTGTGTATACAGTGATCCAGAAAACAGGGGCGGTAATAGACCATACCTGCCTTCCCTCTGGGATCTAACAGCCGTCTCTCTGCTCCTCAGTGAGGTTGGATGGAGAGCGTTTGTGAACAGCAGTTTTCAGCTCTTTCCACAGATTCTCGATTGGATTCAGGTCTGGACTTTGACTTGGCCATTCTAACACCTGGATACGTTTATTTGTGAACCATTCCATTGTAGATTTTGCTTTATGTTTGGGATCATTGTCTTGTTGGAAGATAAATCTCCGTCCCAGTCTCAGGTCTTTTGCAGACTCCAACAGGTTTTCTTCCAGAATGGGCCTGTATTTGGCTCCATCCATCTTCCCATCAATTTTAACCATCTTCCCTGTCCCTGCTGAAGAAAAGCAGGCCCAAACCATGATGCTGCCGCCACCATGTTTGACAGTGTGCATGGTGTGTTCAGGGTGATGAGCTGTGTTGCTTTTACGCCAAATATATCGTTTTGCATTGTGGCCAAAAAGTTAGATTTTGGTTTCATCTGACCAGAGCACCTTCTTCCACATGTTTGGTGTGTCTCTCAGGTGGCTTGTGGCAAACTTTAAACGAGACTTTTTATGGATATCGTTGAGAAATGGCTTTCTTCTTGCCACTCTTCCATAAAGGCCAGATTTGTGCAGTGTACGACTGATTGTTGTCCTATGGACAGACTCTCCCACCTCAGCTGTAGATCTCTGCAGTTCATCCAGAGTGATCATGGGCTTCTTGGTTGCATCTCTGATCAGTCTTCTCCTTGTTTGAGATGAAAGTTTAGAGGGATGGCCGGGTCTTGGTAGATTTGCAGTGGTCTGATACTCCTTCCATTTCAATATGATCGCTTGCACAGTGCTCCTTGGGATGTTTAAAGTTTGGGAAATCTTTTTGCATCCAAATCCGGCTTTAAACTTCTCCACAACAATATCACGGACCTGCCTGGTGTGTTCCTTGGTCTTCATGATGCTCTCTGTGCTTTAAACAGAACCCTGAGACTATCACAGAGCAGGTGCATTTATACGGAGACTTGATTACACACAGGTGGATTATATTTATCATCATTAGTCATTTAGGACAACATTGGATCATTCAGAGATCCTCACTGAACTTCTGGAGTGAGTTTGCTGCACTGAAAGTAAAGGGGCCGAATAATATTGCACGCCCCACTTTTCAGTTTTTGATTTTTTTTTACGAAAGTTTAAAATAACCAATAAATTTCATTCCACTTCACAATTGTGTCCCACTTGTTGTTGATTCTTCACCAAAAAATTAAAATTTTATATCCTTATGTTTGAAGCCTGAAATGTGGCAAAAGGTTGAAAAGTTCGAATACTTTCGCAAAGCACTGTATATATCCCATATAACAGTCTGCATACGCCCTAAGTATATATCCCATATAACAGCCTGCATATGTATCAAATGTAATAGTCTGTACACTCTCTGTGTATGTATTCCATGTCACTGTCTGCACATGACTCTTCGTGCAGCAGTCTGTGAAGTCTAAGCTATAAGGGCATGGGCAGTCAAGGGTACAGCTCTGTATACAATATATACTAAGAGGACAGCATAATACACATTATATAGTATATAAAGTGCTGTCTTTATAGTATATTCTGTATACAGAGCTATACACATGGCTGACATTTTAGCAGATACTATAAAGGCAGCGATGTGTCAGACCATATTGTACCCTCTCCTCAGTACTATAAGAATCATCTGCTGAGTCTGCAGGGCAATGTGTTAAGGCTCTAGGTACATGGTATAACATATATAGCCGGAATATATAACTATTAATGTATTTATAAGCCAGTAAATATTACATTAGGCATAGTACTCATGTAGGTCTGCTATGTACACATGTATGATTGCACCGCCATCATGTCACATCCTGTCTCACACTGCCAATGGCTAAGGGATGTCACTTACTGTACCCTATCAATTTAGAATCAACGATATGTGACTGGATAGAGTACAAGTAGTGACATATTCCTTAGCCAATGGCAGTGTGAGACAGGATGGCGTGGATTTAAAATAATTTAAATAATGGATGTGTGCACCATCTGTGTGCCTGTATGTCCTTCTCTCTTATTCGGCTCCTCCCCCTCCATAGACTTCTATAGGGCACATGTAATTTGATCTCTCTGTGAGCTTGCAGTCTGTCTTGTTAGACCAAGGCGGATATAGCAGAGATTTCGAGACAAAGTCAGTTTAGACAGTACGGTAAATATTAAAACCACCTGATCAGTGCAGTGAAGAATAAAACATTTTTCTTCAATAAGACACATTACCCTTTTTTTTTTATATTTACTTGTAGTATTGATTTATACAAAGTCTGTTAAAAGTTGGTCACCACTTAAGGAAGGTAGAACTCAATACATAAGTACAAAGTAGAAAATGTTGTAAAGGCTCGGTGCAATGATCTATAAAGTGGACAGCCATGTGTCTTAGGCTAGAATATATACCGGCATTAGAGTCCCATTCAACCCGAATATTCCAAATTGTTCAGTTTTTAACAAAACCGAACAATTGGGAAATTGTCTCGGACTAACTAAAATGGCCGCTGCGACATGGGGAGATACACTGGGGTCCCCTCCCTGCAAGACTCAGCTGAGGGTACATCAGATAGCTGCCACTGGCGGACAATACCTATGGATAGTTGAATGAGTAATGACAGGTGTGATGTCTCTCTGTCCTATGAATAAGGCTGGGTTCACACCTGCACCCGTTCGGGTTTTTTGTCCTCGAATCCGCTTAAAAATGCGGAGAGAAAAGTCCTACAAGCAGAACTTTTCTCTCTGCATTTTTCTACCTTTTTCGGGCAGAAACCTGGCGGACCCCATTATAGTCTATGGAGTCCATGGGTTTCCATGGGTAACCACTTCTTTAAGCAGATTAGGGTTCTGTACATGGGGTCCCCTTGGGGACCCCAGGAACAGAAACCCAAATGCAAGTGTGAACCAAGCATAAGCTGTATATGAGTGCAGGCATTACATAGTCAGTCTATATGTTATAAAGCCATATCATAGCTACTGTATAGTTCAGGTTCATGTGAATATAATGCACCACGTGACAGCAGCCCCTTCGTGCAGTATGATGGAAGGCCCTCCCTTACGTCCTCTCACCGTCAGTAACGTGTCGGCCAGATACATAGCACACCATCCTCCAAGCACCACCACGACCAGCGGTATCGGGATCATAGTGAAGGTCCCCTGCCATTCAGCGCTATGATAGCGGCGGAACTTTACTGTTCTATGGAACTTAGCGCTCCCGATCCCCGTTTCCTGACGGACACTTCCGGTACAGGGACCCGCTCAGCCGGCTCAGTGATTAGCTGTCACTAGTTCAGACGGTGCCAGTAGAAGCGCTGTACGGACATTTTTATTACTGGCGGAAGTTGTTTTGGAAATAACAGGTGGGTGGTGAATTGGTCGTGTGTAGAATGGAGTTGCTCCTGGTAGGTAAGATG
The DNA here is from genome assembly GCA_947044405.1 of Leptodactylus fallax. NCBI lineage: Eukaryota > Metazoa > Chordata > Amphibia > Anura > Leptodactylidae > Leptodactylus > Leptodactylus fallax. Next base: position 1,258,588 of record CAMRHE010000073.1, on the reverse strand, counting down.
TCACAGGAAGGGGCGGTGCTTCTCCGAGGAGGGCGGGGTCTCTTGTATGACAGTTCGGTGCACTGTATAGCAGAGCTCGTGTAGATGGAGAATAGAAAGCAGTGAGGAATGTTGTGTGGGACTGCATAATGGAAGGGGAGTTATAGGATTGTTTTACATGGGACTGTATGTGAGAGGAGGCTGAAGGGAGGGGAGTGATGTATTTACATGGGGCTGCATGTTGAGGGAATGAAGAGAGAGTGATGTTTTACATGGGACTGTATTCTGGAGGATTGAATTGATGTTTAGGGTGGTATAGGATTCCCTGGGGTGCCGTTGGCATCGAAGGAGACCGGGTCTTTTGGTTCTGCTGGCATCTAATGGGGGGCAGGGGTCCTTGGGGTGCTGCTGGCTTCTAAAAGGGGTCCATGAGGTGCTGCTGGCTTCTAAAGGGGAAGCAGGGATCCCTGGGGTGCTTTTTGCATGTAATGGGGGGCAGGGTCTTGTGGGGTTCAGGTGCCTGGGAGGCTGCTGCATGTGTCTGTGTAGGATCCCTGGGATATTGATTTTGTGTGGGGGGTTCCTGGGGTACTTATGTGTGAGAGGAGGTTCTGGAGTTGGTCCCAGGGCTCTGCCACCTGTGTTCACGTTTGGGGGTGCTACCTATGTGTGAGGGGATGCTGGTGGTGGTCCCTTGGGTATTTCCATCCTGTGTGCATGTAGTGGAGGGTCCGAGGAGTGCTGCTTTGTGGTGTGGTGGTCCTTGGGGTACTACCTTCATGTAAGTGAGGGGGTTCCCGGGGTGCTGCCTGTGTTTGTGCGTGCAGGGGTTGCTGGTGGTAGTCCCTGGGGTTATGCCAAAAGTGTGTGTGGTGGTCCCTGGGGTGCTGCCTCTTATGTGTGTGTGGGGTTGCTGCCTGTGTGTAGGAGGGGTCCGGCCCCTGGAATGTTGCCGTCTATGTGTTGGGGGGAAGGGGGCCAGCTCCATTTGTGATGTGGGGGATGTTGGGGGACTCTAGTCCTAGGGTGGGGCTTTCGCCTGTGTGCTAGGCGGGGTCCAAGACCCAGGTGCCTGTGCTGAGGGAGGTCTCCGGTACCTGGGGAGCTGCTGTCTGTGTGCTGTTGTGATCTGGACCCTGGGGGCTGCCTCCTGTGTGCTGGGGTGATCTGAACCCTGGGGGGCTGCTACTTATGTGTGGTTGTGGGGGTTCTGGTGGAGGGGGGCTGCGTGTCTGTGGACAGGGTTGTGGGGCTGTTTTAATCACATGGCTCTAGTTACATAGCCCAGGGACGCTGGAGTTATAACATACAGTAGTGCTCTACTGTGCCCCTATATTAACTGTATTCCCACTCCTGCATTATAAATAGAATGGCCCTCACAACCTACTGCCCCACCCTTTCATGCCCAGGGAGTAAGCTGTATGCATAAACATTGTGCACTGCTCACTCTCCAACCCTGCAATGATCGCTAGCACCAAACTGATGCTTATTGCTGTATAAAGGGTTTACGCACAATGCAGAGACTCCTTCACAGGAGGAGTCCCTACACTAGAAGGGGGCGAATCCTAGACATAACTTGTCTTTGTGTCATGACCGAGTGTAAACCCTTGACCGTGACTAACCCCTGTACTTAGGTTTAGTTATGGTCAAGTTATGACTGCAATTAACCTTTTCTAGTGAAAGAGTTGGCAACTCTAACAAATGTTAGGGTCACTATACTCTCTCTGTATAGCAGGTGCAGCCCTAAGGAACATTAGGGCTGCTGTACTTTATTTATATAGCAGGCTGTCTGTGTTCACCCCCCATATTCATGAATATAAGTCCATCCAGTGTGCCTGGGGAGAAATGGTGAGCTGTATTAACTACTGACTCCCCAGGCCTCCTGCATTCAGTGATTCCATCTAAGTGATTGAATTGCTGATTACCCAAGAAAGGGTTAATCACAAGCTTGACATGACTGTGGTTAAGGCTAAGGCCCCACGTTGCGTAAACGCAACTTTTTTTTTTGTTGCAGTTCTTGTTGCGTTTTTTTGAGCCAAAACCAGGAGTGGATTGAGCAGGTTGGGGGGGGGGGGCAACACCTGCAGATACTTTAATGGGGCAACGTTGTGGTACCTACACTCACCAGGGGACCCCACAGATCTAATATTGATTGCCTATCCTGAGTAAGTGGATAACCCCTTTAAAGGGATTCTATCATTGGGAAACCCTATTTTCACTAACAGCACGTCGGAATATCCTTTAGAAAGACTATTCGTCTGCTACCTTTATTTTTCTGCTCCGTGCTGCCATTTTGGAGAATTTTCTTCTTTCTCCTTTATGCAAATTAGTCTTCAGAAAGCAAAGGAGGCTTTCCCTATGTTCTCAGAAAGTACAGGGGCGTCCCCTGTGCTCACATCACACGCTCTTCAGAAGATCCAGCGCTGCCTCTCTGCAGCGTCTGCACCCGCTCATCGTGTCTGTTCGGGATCCAAATCCCGCGCACACTCAGTCGACTCTGCCATTTTGTGTTGGACAGAGCCGACTGCGCATGTCCATTCTGCCATTTTGACGTCAAAGTGGCAGTGCCGACTGAACATGCGCGAGATTTGGATCCTGAACAGACACGATGAACGGGTGCTGACGCTGCAGAGAGGCGGTGCTGGATCTTCCGAAGAGCGTGTGATGTGAGCACAGGGGACGCCCCATCGTTTAGGTCCCCCGACTGACCTAAACGATGGAGAACCTGCTGCAGATGTGATCCTAGCCTTACTCTAGTAACTCCATCACATGAGACACCATTGGCTGGTTTATTCCATGAGAGCAGGCAATACTAGACCGGGACAGGTAAGTATGATCATTGTTGGGGTTTTGGCTTTTATAGACTACGTTGATAACCAGTGGAGGTGTTTTTTTAAAAAGAAATAAATGAAATGGTTAATGAGGGTTGTGCTGAGGGTTTTATTTCAATAAAATATATTTTTTAAAATGTCTGTTTTATTAATATTTCTGTAGGCGGAGCTTATTGTTAGCCATAGGCCCTATGCTGACCCATTTCTACAGAGGGTCTTAAATTGTTATGGTTATCTTCTTAAAGTGATATGGTGAAGTTTGATACTGTGTTTCTCCGAAAATAAGACAGGGTCTTATATTATTTTTTTCTCCGAAAAAAGGGCTAGGGCTTATTTTTGGGGTAGGTCTTAATTTTTTCCATGAACAACAATCACACATTTGATCGCTTTTTATTTCAACTTTTATCAGCGATGAAACAGCGAAAAAACAGCAGTTCGGCACTTTTTTTTTTTTTTTACTATTAACCCCTCCTAGGGGGCTTGAACCTGCAATCATCCCATAGACTGCAATACAACGTATTGCAGTCTATGGGAGATTATCTATATCACTAATGAGGCTGGTCATAGCCTCAATAGTAATAATCCTATGACAGGCCTGGGAGCCTTCATAACGCTCCCGGCTGTCAAAGGAACAGGTCGGCTCCTGCGATCTCGCTGCGTGGAAGCCGACCTGCAACGCGAAAGGTATGGGGCCAGTGAGGACCGGTCCTGGGGATAGCTTCTCTGCTTTGGGGGGTCGATTTGGAAGGGGGGGGGGTCACGGACTGGCACACTCAACAATGCCCGCGATCAGAGTGGACTGATTGCGGGCATTAACTACGGGTCTCTGCTGTACAAGGAGACCCGGTATAGTAGCTATAGGGGGTGGGGACCAGCCCTAGGGACTGCGGGGGGGGGGGGAAAGTGCGGAGGTCACACTTAGCAATGCCCGTGGTCAGAGTCCATTCTGATCATGGGCATTAACTCTGGCGGTTCTGCTACTTAGGTGGGCAGGAGAGGGGGTCACGCTCAACAATGCCCGTGATCAGAGTAGACACTGATCGCAGGTATTAACTCCAGGTCTCCACGGAGACCCGGTACGGCAGCTATGGTAGCTGCTCTGCAGCAGAGCGGCCGCCATCTTTAAGGACCCAGCATCCGCTGTAATCGCACGGCAGATGTTGGGAAGGTGTTAAACTAGCTAGGGCTTATATTTCAAGCCTACTCCAAGAAACCTGGAAAATGTAGTTAGGGCTTATATTCAGGGTAGGTCTTATTTTTGCAGAAGAACCATATAAATGTGCAAAAAAATGTTTTCAGATCCATTTTACTCCTGATATATGGTGCAAATGTGCCAGGCTCGGACTGGTCCACCAGAGTACTGGTAAATCCCCTGATGGGCCTGTACCTTTGGGGGGGCCTACCAGACCTCCACTGATTTTTTAATAGGTAGTAGAGGTGGGGTAACGGCCCCTATTCACTTACCTCTCCCTGCTCCTTCTCGTGGCCTCTCCTCTTCCCTCTTAAGCCTCCATGTGCCACACATTACATCATTGTGATGTGCAATGCACAGGACCCAGGCTGGAGAAGGAAAAGGAGAGGCCAAGAGCAGGAGCGGCAAGTGATGCAGCCAGGTTGTCCCGCTTCTGCTGATCCATTTAAAACCGGGAAGAAGTGACACCGCTACTAGTAGAACCACTTCCAGACTTTTAAGCCACAGGCCACATTGAGCCTGTGGCCTACAAGCTAAGCACCAATAATTACCTGCCTGCTCTCTGGCGCCTTCCGCTTCTTCCTGCTCCGGGTGCACATGACGTCTCAACAGTGTGCCTGGAGCAGGAAAGAGCGGGACTGGGTAGCAGACAGGTAAGTAATGACCCAATACTGCTATGGGGGGGAGGGACCAGTGAAGGGGCCAATGTATGGCCCATACATTGTCCTCTTCACTATTCCCCCCCATACAGTGACCACTTCACTGGTCCCCTATACTGTATGCTGACCAGTGATGGGGCCATTATATGGTGGAGGGGGTCAGTTAAGGGGGCAAATATCCTGTGGGGGACATTAAAGAGGTTGTCCAGGATAACTTTTTTTTTTTTTTTTTTTTTAGTTAGGTCAGGGGAGGTAAAAAAAAAAAAAAAGAGCAAAACAAAAACCATACTCACCTTTCCCCAGTGTCTCCCAGCACAGTTCAGTCCTGCAGCTCAGTTGTTTTGTTCCGGTGTAGGTCCCCACTGCATGTGACTACCTGTGACGTACCTTCCTTTCCGGAGGCTGCTGATCAGCCTCAGCGGTCACGTGACTGCTTAGGCCAATCAGCAGCCTAAGGGAAGGGACCTGAGACATCACAGCCCGTGAGGACTTCCTGCAAAAGAAGACAGCAGGACTGGATCGCACTGGGAGGCATCGGGGACAAGTGAGCACGTTTTTCAGCCTCATAAAAAAAAATAAAAAATGCCGGACAACCTCTTTAAAGTGGGGGGAAATGGGGGTATATTAAAGGGGTTGTCCAAGCTTAATGTTTTTATGGTCTATCCTCAGTAATGCTAAAAAAAACAAACCAAAAACATACCTGTCATGCTTGTCATTCATGATGTGTTGGATTTGTGGACCAACAAAAATGCCTTCCTTAATCTTGGCATTGGTTATTCCTGGGAACATTTGTCTCAAATAATGAAAACCTTCTGCTTCCTTGTTCATTACTTTCCCAAAATTTTTCATCAGCCTGAGTTTTATGTGAAGTGGAGGCAGAAATATCATTGCTGGGTCCACAAGTGCTTTATGTGCAACATTTTTCTGCCCGGGAGTCAACTGGTTACGGATTTCATCGCAAATGAAACAGCATGACTTGGTATATCCGAGCTGCAATCCAAGCAGCAGTGCCACTACTTTTAAATCTCCACAGGTGTTCCAGTTGTAGTTGCTATACTTGATGTGTGTCAACAACAGTTCCATGTTCTCGTAAGTTTCTTTCATGTGTGCAGCATAGCCAAAAGGTATTGAAGGATGAACATTACCATTGTGTAACAAGACAGCCTTGAGACTTAACACTGAGTCAATAAAGAGACGCCACTGATTCAGCTCAAGCACACAACCCAAAGCTGCGAACAACCTATCAATGTCTGTGCAGAAACACAGGTTGTCAACCTGTTCAAAAAACGATGTTAAGTCATCTTGGTGGAAAGACAGAAACTTTTGTACCAGGTAACAGCAAATGCCATCCTTGAAGTTAGTAACTCTGCATTTGCTTTTGACCAACGTAAGTCTCGGACCAAGTCATTCAGCTCTGGCTGTGTTATGAGATGAGGCTCACCAGACATACACACGTGGACAAAATTGTTGGTACCCCTCGTTTAATGAAAGAAAAACCCACAATGGTCACAGAAATAACTTGAATCTGACAAAAGTAATAATATATAGAAATTCTATGAAAATGAACAAATGAAAGTCAGACATTGCTTTTCAACCATGCTTCAACAGAATTTTTAAAAGAAGAAAACTCATGAAACAGACCTGGACAGAAATGATGGTTCCCTTAACTTAATATTTTGTTGCACAACCTTTTGAGGCAATCACTGCAATCAAACGATTCCTGTAACTGTCAATGAGACTTCTGCACCTCTCTACAGGTATTTTGGCCACTCCTCATGAGCAAACTGCTGCAGTTGTCTTGGGTTTGAATGGTGCCTTTTCCAGACGGAATGTTTCAGCTCCTTCCAAAGATGCTCAATAGGATTTAGGTCAGGGCTCATAGAAGGCCACTTCAGAATAGTCCAATGTTTTCCTCTTAGCCATTCTTGGGTGTTTTTAGCTGTGTGTTTTGGGTCATTATCCTGTTGCAAGACCCATGACCTGCGACTGAGACCAAGCTGTCTGACACTGGGCAGCACATTTCTCTCTAGAATCCCTTGATAGTCTTGAGATTTCATTGTACCCTGCACAGATTCAAGACAACCTGTGCCAGATGCAGCAAAGCAGGCCCAGAACATAACAGAGCCTCCTCCATGTTTCACAGTAGGGACAGTGTTCTTTTCAAGATATGCTTCATTTTTCCGTCTGTGAACATAGAGCTGATGTGCCTTGCCAAAAATTTCTATTTTTGTCTCATCTGTCCATAGGATATTCTCCCAGAAGCTTTGTGGCTTGTCAACATGTAGTTTGACAAATTCCAGTCTGGCTTTTTTATGATGTTTTCAACAATGGTGTCCTCCTTGGTCGTCTCTCATGAAGTCCACTTTGGCTCAAACAACAACGGATGGTGCGATCTGACACTGATGTTCCTTGAGCTTGAAGTTCACCTTTAATCTCTTTAGAAGTTTTTCTGGGCTCTTTTGTTACCATTCGTATTATCCTTCTCTTTGATTTGTCATCAATTTTCCTCCTGCGGCCACGTCCAGGGAGGTTGGCTACAGTCCCATGGATCTTAAATTTCTGAATAATATGTGCAACTGTAGTCACAGGAACATCAAGCTGCTTGGAGATGGTCTTATAACCTTTACCTTTAACATGCTTGTCTATAATTTTCTTTCTAAGCTCCTGAGACAACTCTTTCCTTTGTTTCCTCTGGTCCATGTTGAGTGTGGTACTCGCCATGTCACCAAACAGCACAGTGAGTATCTGTAGCCCTATATACAGACCCACTGACTGATTACAAGATTGTAGACACCTGTGATGCTAATGAGTGGACACAACTTGATTTAACATGTCCCTTTGGTCACATTATTTTCAGGGGTACCATCATTTCTGTCCAGGCCTGTTTCATGAGTTTTCTTTTTTTTTAAAAAAAATTCTGTTGAAGCATGGTTGAAAAACAATGTCTGATTTTCATTTGTTCATTTTCATCAAATTTTTATATATTATTACTTTTGTCATATTCAAGTTATTTCTGTGACCATTGTGGGTTTTTCTTTCATTAAACAAGAGGTACCAACAATTTTGTCCATGTGTGTACATGGCTCAAAGTCTGACTCATCGTCGTACTCCATCTCTGACCTATGGACTGCAACATCTTCATCGGCTACTCTAGGCTCCAAGACTCTGGCGGCTTTGGTACGGGAAGAGTGTCATCATGTGGCACTGGTCTCATAGCTGAAGGCAGATTGGGATATTCAATGCATTTTTTATTCTAAGCAGTGAAAACAGAGACATTGGCTAGACAGAAGTAGCAGTCAGCCACATGATCTTTCAGTTACCGCCATATCATTGGGACAGCAAACGGCATTGACTTGTGAGAACCTCTCAGCCAACCTCTAAGATCAACAGCACATCTTGCACAACAGATGTGAGGAGCCCAGAATTTGTCTTGATCACCAATCTTGCATGAAAAAGGACAGCTCATAGCAGAGGCATAGCTAGCGGGGAGGCAGAGGGAGCGGCTGCCCCGGGCCCACAGATTCTTTGGGGGACCATCAATAATACATGTTTTACTTTTAACTAGATCAATGTCTGCAGACACCGATCTAGTTAACAATACGGTATACCTAATTTGGGGCCCCACTTGAACATATTCGCTCCCCCTGTGCTCAACCCCTAGCTAAGCCTCTGGCTTATAGGCTTTAATGATAAGAGCTGTTATTGTGTGTCTTTGAGGCTTAAGCGTGTACTCACCACATATGTAACAGAAGGTATTGTGACTGTTCCGACAGTGACGAGACATTTTAGCTATATCAGATCGTATTGGAGTAGTTTATAGCTGCTTAGATTTGAAATAACTTCCAGAATCTTTGGAAGCAGATATTACAACCTCTGCAGGCAGCGACCAGACATGCCTAGACATGTGTAGGTGTGCCTAGTCTGTAACAATTCCACTGAAATTTTGCAACTTCAATGAAATGCAAGGAATTTATGCCTTTGCTTGCCTATAAATTACATAACAGCACATATATTGTGGACAATACTTGAACAGCCTGAAAATATGAAAAAAAAATTGCTAAAACAGAAGATTTCAAAAAACGGTACGTGACAGGACAATTTTGAGGTGATTTTCATTATCAGCAGCTCAAATTACATAAGAAACACTCAAAAGTTTTGTACTGTCAGGTGGGCAGTTTCAGGCAGGAGCAGGCAGGGGGTGTGATTCTGTGCTGCAATCAGAGGTAGATGGTGTCAGAGCTCAGGATCACACCCCTTGTCTGTTCCTTTCTGCTACTACCCACATGACAGTACAGAGCCTAAATAGTATATCAGGCATCAAAACTAACAACACTTATTACTTTGGAATGGTGGGGGCTAGAGAAAAAATTCCAACTGTGGTGGTATCAAAGAAGCAGCACCTATTGCTGGACTTGGCGGAGGTGGTGAAAGGTTCTCTTTAAGATCTGACGGATATGCTTTACTCTTAATGAAGAGTATATTCAAATAGAAAACTAATTAGCCTTCGTTAATTCTCAGAGGCTTCGTCCTCCTATGAAAGAAGCAATTAAATCACTCCCAGTCCATTATCTGTCTTTACAGAGGTTTACTTAGCTGTTATCAAAAATACGTTGAGGCATTTTAAGTTTTTAGCTTAGCAAATACAATTTACTTATTATAGATGGAATTAGATAACTCATAAGGTGATAAAAAGCTGAACACTAATATCTATAAACTAGAAAACGTAACACCTCATCCTAGAAATGTACTGTACAAGTTATGTTTAGTAATAAACAATTGTACCATTTTACAAACACCAAACATTAAAATCATTCAAGTTCTGTTGCACTGAATTGTGGGTCCTGCTTCAGAGCTTATATTATACTGTTGTGTATGTATATATATATATATATATATATATATGAATAGTACAGGTAAACATAAGAAACGTTATAATATACCTTATTGAATAAAAATGCTCCTTTTTCTCTATTTAGCAGACTGCATTACTCTCTTAGCTTTCCCTAAATTTGTTATCGCTTAAAGGACTTGTGTCTAGAGAATAGAAAAAGATTGTCAGCTTCACACACAGAAGTCTATGGAGAGGAGAGGGGATGAAGAAGGCTGCTGACAGCTTGTAAGTGATTTATTGTCTCACTCTACATACTTACTAAGCATTCTAGAGCTAGCATCAGCCTCTTCCTCCACTGCCCCTTCTGTGCATGAATGTGACAGTCTGTATTCACTCTCTGAATTTGGGTTCTATTAGTGATAACAGATTGAGCGAAGGGTGGGAGGAAGAAAGCAGCAGGATAAATGAAGATAAAAAGCATTTTTCTTTAAAATATATATTACTGTATTGTTTATTTCTGGAAAGGTGTTTTATAATTCTAATTCTGCAAGGATCTGCAGGGTGCGCTCAATGAGCAATATGTATACAGCTCTAGGAGTTGCCATGATGCGACTTTCTTCCTAGCCTGGCGGTCATGTGATCTGCAAAGTGCCACGAACTGCAGGAGCTGCTGGTTCCTAAAGGACCCAGGTCGTCTATACAGTTTGTGTTAGGAGGCTGCATTCCTGATACATTAGTCCCAGTAATAGAGGAAATAAAAAAACTGAAAATAATAATTAACAAGAAATGTTAATGTGCCTCCTAAAGGTTTATTATGACCTTATTGGGGGCATAATGTGATAAAAAAAAGAGGAAAAACTATAGAATTTTTTAATAGCACTTTAATAGCTATTTAAAAAAACAAACACTTGATAAACAGTCATGTTTCCCCTCTTTTTTTGTTGATATTCGCTGATACTAATAAAAATACAAAATGTGCAAAAAATGACATAAAGCCGTATCTATCACTGGAAAAAGACACAAAAATTACTTGAATAACTTAAATAAATGTAAAAAAATGTTATAGCCCTCAAAACTAGTATGAAAAAAACGAAAATGTGTCTGGTCATGAAACAGGGAAATGTTCCGTTCATGAAGTGCTTAAAAATGTTTTCCAGGTTCACACTATTGATGGCCATTGCAGAGGATAGGCCATCAATATCACCTAGTGTTAGTCCAACTCTCAGCATTCCTGCCAGTCCGCTGTTTGAAGTCAATTAATAGTCGCTGCCCCACTGATTTTGGCAAAGTTGGATTTTTTTCTCTCTAGTCCCCAACGTTTTTGAGCAATAAGTGCTGTTAGTTTTGTTGCCGCATTTACTATTTAAGCTCTATACTGTCAGGAGGTCGGTGTCAGGCAGAAGCAGACAAGGGGTGTGATTCTGAGCTCTGACACTGGCTGCCTCTGATTGGAGCTCTGAATCACACCCCCTACCTGACACCGCCCACCTGACAGTACAGAGCCTAAATAGTATATCAGGTATCAGAACTACCTGCACTGATTGCAAAAAAAAAATCCAACTGTGCCAGATTCAGTGGCGTAGCACCTATTAACAGATTCTAAGAACTGGAGGTGGTGGAGGTAGCGAAAGTTCTCTTAAAGGGGAACATTCCCCAATACACAGGGTTGAACTTACACGCACTCTTATTCTAGTTACTTTGCCCATATGGTGTTGCAGCAGTGTGACATTCGTTACTCCTTGATGAACCACAAGAATCGGAAGGATTTTTCAATTGGTTTTTTTTTAAGTGTGTTGATGTTTTGTTTGTTCGGATTAATAAATATACCAGTATATTTTTTGCACATATAATTTCAGGTGTGATACTCTTGTGATACATGTAACTTTGCTTGCTCTATACTGTAGGTTCATAAAGGAAACCTCCAGCTTCTGTGCCCAAGAAGTCTTCCTGAAGTGACTGCACACGACTGCCTTTACATCAAGGTGCTTTACTGGGTAAATGAATGAACACAATCCCAGATTTTCACTGTTCGATATATCGCATCTAAGCATCCTGTGTTTGCTGTCCACACTCTTCCTAACAGCTGCATTGAGCCATGACTATTATTCTAGCTAACAATAAAGTAAGGCAGTACATGCAAACAACCTTTTCATATATTTTTGCATATTGTGTGTTTTTTAAGAGTAGCTCCTTTGTCTTCATGAAGGATTTTAAACAAAACTTTCATTACAGTTGGCGGGCAACATGCTGCAGGGTTTGGTAGAAATATCAAAATCACATATCACATATTTATTGTACAGTGAAACTTCTATGAGGTGGCCACCGAAAATTGCATAGAAAAGTGGTGTTTTATGGTGGTGGTCTTCTAAAAGAACATGGTCAGTAGGCATAATATATAGTGGAACTGGAAAGCTGTCACAGGAAATTTGGTCTTCTTGAAGAGGTGGTCTTATGGAGAGGTTTCCAGACTATTATTTAGATCCATATAATTAGGCTAAATTAACACATATATAGTATTAACACATATATAGTAAATCTCTGCATGTCAGCACGGTTCCTGTGCAGGCAGATCCTCTACTGTAGTGTGGCGACACCATGTGAACCCAGTCTGAAATACATGTACACAGGCAGCACAGACGAACTATACTCACCTATAGTTATCAACAGAGCCGCCTGTGCCCTGTTGATAATGGTCATCATTCAGGAGAATGGTGGCTGGCCAGGATCAGCAAGGGTGGTAAAACCTTGTGTACACCTCTGGCTGCTGTGTGGTATTGCAGCTCAGTCCCATGGCATTCAGTAGAGCTGACCTACAATATCAAGCACATCCTTTTGACAGTTGTGGTGTTTTTATAAGAAAACACTCATTGTTGTTGTGTGTGTTGGGTGGTCTCATGGGGTAAAAGAGGCAACCCTCCCCTGTATATCCGTTTAGATGCTGAGGTCCTTCATGCTCCTATAAATCTAATACTGTTTTAATTATTTTATGCTGTAAAGCAAAGATCAGACTTCTGTACCGTGCAAGTTTTGTACTGACCACCAGGTCCTTCTGACCAGTCATAAAACTATAATTGTAAAGAAAGTGACGCAACTCTATAGTATATTGCTTATTTCTACGCCATTTGTGAAATGTATTGTTCTTCCATAACAAAATGATCTGTACTCACATCTGAATGTGTACAGTACGCCCAGTTGTACTGAACAGTTAAGTGCTTGTTTGGCTTTGTTTAGATTAATAAGGAATGAAGGTCTTTTAAGGTTATTCAACCATAGTAGTAACGGAAAAAAAAAAATCTATTTGGAAGAGTGGCACAACATGAGCACAGGAACCAGGTCTGTAGGCAGAGGAAACACAAATTTATCTCAACAATGAAATGAATAGATTGGAGAGGGTCTACCAGCATCCCCAAGCATATTCAGCTGCTACTGCCATGTTATAGAGAACATTACATGAACATCACACCTTTGTTATGTTTGTCACAGCAGGCCTAAGGAAGAGGACTCGTGATGTCACAGGTAGTGACATTGCATGCCTGTCGCTGATTGGCCTCAGCAGTCAGTGGAACTCAGGAAGAGACCCATTCAGCTGAAGAACCGGAACACAGCGGGAGGACACTGGAGCATTGGGGCCAGGTGAGTTTGATTTTTTAAAATTTTTTTCAATACCCCCGGCTGAATTAAAAGTTAAAAGGGTGTTCCATTTTTGCCTGGACAATCCCTTTAAGCAGCAACAGCAGTGCTCCGGGTGCTGAAGGTCCACCCCCAATGCACCAACTGCCTCATTTGCAGAAGACTTCAAAGTCGTTTTTCTCCATATTTACAAGTGACATCTATGACAGAGGCATGTTGTTTATCACTGTAATGTGCTGTGCAATGCAGTGGTATTAGTTAAATATGTTTGGGGGAGGCAGTAGACTCCCTTTAACCTTTTCCCAACATCCATTACAATAGCTCGGCGGATGTTGGATATTTAAATATGGCGGTTGCTCAGGAGCTGAGCTGCTGCCATAGCTGCTGAGTCTCCACTGTATAATAGAACAGAGACCTGACACTAATGCCCACGATCAGTGTACATACACATTAGGTGTCCCTGTGTCCGAAAACACTCAGTCTACAAACTTGTAAAAATACTTTTCCCATACGGTGAATGCTATAGCAGGAAAGAATCAAAAGAGCCAAATTGTTGGTTTTTTTTGCTGTTTCACTCTTAAAAATTTGAATAAAAAGTGATTAAGACAATAGACATTCCCCAATAGTACATATGCCGCGGCAAAAAAAGATGCCTTATGCATCCCCATAAATAAATAAAACTATCCCCAGAATCTTACCGACCCATAAAATACAGATGACATGTGATTTTGGCTGCACTTCGAACAACATAAAAACAAAGCCCATAAGAAAGTCGCAGAAACGCAGTTTTTCTCCAATTCCACCCCATTCTGAATTTTTTTCCAGCTTCCCAGTACATCATGTGGAATATTAAATAGTACTACCGTGTTTCTCCTCAAATAAGACCTACCCCGAAAATAAGCCCTAGCTAGATTTTTCAGGTTTTTTGGAGTAGGCTTGAAATATAAGCCGTACTCCAAAAGTAAGCCCTAGCTATTTTAACCCATTCCCAACATCTGCCGTGCAATTGATGCCGGGTCCTTAAAGATGGCAGCCGCTCTACCATAGCTACTGTACCCGGTCTCCGCTGTAATGTACAGTGGAGTCCCAGAGTTAATGCCCGTGATCAGTGTCTACTTTGATTGCAGGCATTGTTGAGCGTGAACCCCCCCAAAGTATTACAACTGCACAGGGCCGATCCATGACCCTCCTTCCCCCAACCCCAAAGCAACACACCTGTACCTGGGGCAGGTCCCCACTGCATAGCCACTGTTCCGGGTCTCCACTAATGTACAGCCCCGGAGTTAATGCCCACGATCAGAGTAGAATTGTTGAACCTGACCCCCCCCCCCCCCAAAGTATTACAATTGCCCCAGGCCAGTCTGTGACCCCCCCCAAATCCACCACCAAAGCAGAACAACTGTCCCCGGGGCCGACAAGTCAAAAAATATAAAAAAAAACAAACAATAAAAGTTCAAGTTCCCCCCACTTTCACTAGAATACATATAAAACTATAAAAATGACTGTGAAACACATACAGTATACATGAGGTATCCCTGTGTCCAAAAACGTCCGGTCTACAAAGTTATAAAAATATTTTTCCTGTATGTTTCACCTCTGATAAAAATTGAAATAAAAAGTGATCAAATGTGTGACTGTTGTTCATGGAAAAAATTAAGACCTACCCCGAAAATAAGCCCTAGCTCTTTTTTCGGAGAAAAAAATGATATAAGACCCTGTCTTATTTTTGGAGAAACATTGTATTACAAAGTACAATTTGTCCAGCAAACATTAATTCCCCCATATGGCTTTGTGAATGGAAACATAAATGACAGGGTTTGGAACGCCGGGAGTCAAAAATGAAAATCAAAAAATGTCTGCATCGAGAAGGGGTTAAATAGTGACACAATTAAATCGTAAATCGTATTGGTGAATATAAGAAACTTTATAATATATGTTATGGCAGAAATGTTTTTCCTTCTCCATTTATCAAGATGGGTTACTTTTTGCATATTAATCTACAGTCATGGCCAAAAGTTTTGAGAATGACACAAATATTATATTTTCACATGATCTGCTGCCCTCTGGTTTTTATGTGTGTTTGTCAGATGTTTTTATCACATACAGAAATATAATTGCATTCATATTATGAGTAACAGAAGCTTATATTGACAGAATGAGTTAATGCAGCAAGTCAATATTTGCAGTGTTGACCCTTCTTCTTCAGGACCTCTGCAATTCTCCCTGGCATGCTCTCAATCAACTTCTGGACCAAATCCTGACTGATAGCAGTCCATTCTTGCAGAATCAATGCTTTAATTTTGTCTGAATTTGTTGGTTTTTGTTTGTCCACCCGTCTCTTGATGATTGACCACAAGTTCTCAATGGGATTAAGATCTGGGGAGTTTCCAAGCCATGGACCCAAAATCTCTATGTTTTGTTCCCTGAGCCATTTAGTTATCACCTTTGCTTTATGGCAAGGTGCTCCATCATGTTGGAAAAGGCATTGTTGAGTGCCAAACTGCTCTTGGACGGTTGGGAGAAGTTGCTCTTGGAGGACATTCTGGTACCATTCTTTATTCATGGCTGTGTTTTTAGGCAAGACTGTGAGAGAGCCGATTCCCTTGGCTGAGAAGCAACCCCACACATGAATGGTTTCAGGATGCTTTACAGTTGGCATGAGACAAGACTGGTGGTAGCGCTCACCTCTTCTTCTCCGAATAAGCTGTTTTCCAGATGTTCCAAACAATCGAAAAGGGGATTCATCAGAGAAAATGACTTTCCCCCAGTCCTCAGCAGTCCACTCCCTGTACCTTTTGCAGAATATCAGTCTGTCCCTGATGTTTTTTCTGGAGAGAAGTGGCTTCTTTGCTGCCCTCCTTGAGACCAGGCCTTGCTCCAAGAGTCTCCGCCTCACAGTGCGTGCAGATGCACTCACACCTGCCTGCTGCCATTCCTCAGCAAGCTCTGCACTGCTGGTAGCCCGATCCCGCAGCTGAAACACTTTTAAGAGACGGTCCTGCCGCTTGCTGGTCTTTCTTGGGCGCCCTGGAGCCTTTTTGGCACCAATGGAACCTCTCTCCTTGAAGTTCTTGATGATGCGATAGATTGTTGACTGAGGTGCAATCTTTCTAGCTGCAATACTCTTCCCAGTTAGGCCATTTTTGTGCAGTGCAATGATGACTGCACGTGTTTCTTTACAGATAACCATGGTTAACAGAAGAGAAACAATGATGGCAAGCACCAGCCTCCTTTTAAAGTGTCCAGTGGTGTCATTCTTACTTAATCATGACAGATTGATCTCCAGCCCTGTCCTCATCAACACCCACACCTGTGTTAATGGAGCAATCACTGAAACGATGTTAGGTGGTCCTTTTAAGGCAGGGCTGCAATGATGTTGAAATGTGTTTTGGGGGATAAAGTTCATTTTCTAGGCAAATATTGACTTTGCAAGTAATTGCTGTTAAGCTGATCACTCTTTATAACATTTATAACAATGCAAATTGCCATTAGAAAAACTGAAGCAGTAGACTTTGTAAAAATTAATATTTGTATCATTCTCAAAACTTTTGGCCATGACTGTACAGAGAAGGGAGGGAGGTGGAGGAGGCTCCTGGAAAACACATACAGTTAACAGTAATTGCTACACTCTGCTGCATTGTGATTCAGGGAGCTCTTTTAACACTGCTATGTTTTAAGATAATAGGCTACCAGTGCATAGATTGTGACAATAAATCAATTAACAGTCTCCTCCTCCCCTCCCATCTCCATAGAGTTGTGTGTGTGAGCTGAATATGGATAAAGAGTCTATGTCAATAAACAGTATGAATGAAGATAAGGAGGAGAGAGGCCTAATGGATGGAGAAGGAAACAGATTTCTTTAATAAAATATATTACAATGTTTCTTATCTGTACTATTCATTTCTGAAACATTTTTTTATAATTGGCAGTATACTGTAACTCCTTAGCTCGCACTTGCCAGCCAACAGTAAGAATAGTCAGTTATTTTCCACTTTTCTGGTCTACATTGTCAGTCTTCATAGTTCTCTACAGTGTATCTTACTTCACTTCTTTGACTCCATTAGACCTCTGGCTCCTTCCCCTGCAGAGCTTTCTTGTGGGTGGTCTGGGCAATCATTTGGTAACATTTCTTCTACAAATCTAACCAGTCTAATAGATAACAGTAATAACCTAAAGGTACAGCTCATAAATAATACAGCAAAATACAAATTACACAGCGCCTAAAATAATACAGTCATGGCCAAAAGTTTTGAGAATGATACAAATATTAATTTTTACAAAGTCTACTGCTTCAGTTTTTCTAATGGCAATTTGCATATACTCCAGAATGTTATAAAGAGTGATCAGCTTAACAGCAATTACTTGCAAAGTCAATATTTGCCTAGAAAATGAACTTTATCCCCCAAAACACATTTCAACATCATTGCAGCCTTGCCTTAAAAGGACCACCTAACATCGTTTCAGTGATTGCTCCATTAACACAGGTGTGGGTGTTGATGAGGACAGGGCTGGAGATCAATCTGTCATGATTAAGTAAGAATGACACCACTGGACACTTTAAAAGGAGGCTGGTGCTTGCCATCATTGTTTCTCTTCTGTTAACCATGGTTATCTCTAAAGAAACACGTGCAGTCATCATTGCACTGCACAAAAATGGCCTAACTGGGAAGAGTATTGCAGATAGAAAGATTGCACCTCAGTCAACAATCTATCGCATCATCAAGAACTTCAAGGAGAGAGGTTCCATTGGTGCCAAAAAGGCTCCAGGGCGCCCAAGAAAGACCAGCAAGCGGCAGGACCGTCTCTTAAAAGTGTTTCAGCTGCGGGATCGGGCTACCAGCAGTGCAGAGCTTGCTGAGGAATGGCAGCAGGCAGGTGTGAGTGCATCTGCACGCACTGTGAGGCGGAGACTCTTGGAGCAAGGCCTGGTCTCAAGGAGGGCAGCAAAGAAGCCACTTCTCTCCAGAAAAAACATCAGGGACAGACTGATATTCTGCAAAAGGTACAGGGAGTGGACTGCTGAGGACTGGGGGAAAGTCATTTTCTCTGATGAATCCCCTTTTCGATTGTTTGGAACATCTGGAAAACAGCTTATTCGGAGAAGAAGAGGTGAGCGCTACCACCAGTCTTGTCTCATGCCAACTGTAAAGCATCCTGAAACCATTCATGTGTGGGGTTGCTTCTCAGCCAAGGGAATCGGCTCTCTCACAGTCTTGCCTAAAAACACAGCCATGAATAAAGAATGGTACCAGAATGTCCTCCAAGAGCAACTTCTCCCAACCGTCCAAGAGCAGTTTGGCGCTCAACAATGCCTTTTCCAGCATGATGGAGCACCTTGCCATAAAGCAAAGGTGATAACTAAATGGCTCAGGGAACAAAACATAGAGATTTTGGGTCCATGGCCTGGAAACTCCCCAGATCTTAATCCCATTGAGAACTTGTGGTCAATCATCAAGAGACGGGTGGACAAACAAAAACCAACAAATTCAGACAAAATTAAAGCATTGATTCTGCAAGAATGGACTGCTATCAGTCAGGATTTGGTCCAGAAGTTGATTGAGAGCATGCCAGGGAGAATTGCAGAGGTCCTGAAGAAGAAGGGTCAACACTGCAAATATTGACTTGCTGCATTAACTCATTCTAACTGTCAATATAAGCTTCTGTTACTCATAATATGAATGCAATTCTATTTCTGTATGTGATAAAAACATCTGACAAACACACATAAAAACCAGAGGGCAGCAGATCATGTGAAAATATAATATTTGTGTCATTCTCAAAACTTTTGGCCATGACTGTACACTGTAATTGTATATTTGCATATTCATTGCTATTTGTTATTAGTTATGATAAACATTGTTAATTTTTCAACTGGTACATTGCAACTTAGGAAAAAAGTTGTCTTTATTGGTTGCAGTTTGACTACATTCTCATCTGCACTGTGGTTTCATTTTTGACAGATCTGTTATAAAAAAAAATGTATTTGATCAAAATTTGATGGACAAACAGATTCCGTTCTGTTCATATCCATCTGCCATTAAACTACAATGTTAAAAGGAAATGGTCTTGGCGATTCCCATCATGGATCCTTTTTTTGAATGGAGAAAAAAGTCCTGCAAATATGTTTTTTTTTCTCCTTAAAAAAACGGATCCACAATGGAAAGGATGAAAGCAGATCCATGGAACTGAAAAGTTGATCAGCTACAGATGCCACAACTCAGATGTCAATGCACGCTTTAGGCTAAGGCCTTACGTTGGGGAAATGCAGTGTTTGTGGGTGCTGCGGAAACATTTTACAGTACCAGCAAAGTGAACGAGATTCTGATTAATCTCATCCCCACATTGTGGAAAATTTTAAATTTCAATTTTTTGAAAAATGTGGCATGTCAATTTTACCTGTGGAAATGCAAACGTTTTCCCTATAGATTTAATGGGAAGAAAAAACGCAGGAAAAACACAATGAAAAATGCTGCAGAAAAAAAAAATTTGTTGTCGCTGCATTTTTTTCTGAAGTGTTTTTTAGCTGCAGTTCACTACATGAGGCCTTAGCCTTATTTTTGATTAGACTATTGATTAGATATTACATATTTAGACACATTTATTTTTAGGACACATGTGATGTCTTTTCTTTCTTTCTTTCTTTCTTTCTTTCTTTCTTTCTTTCTTTCTTTCTTTCTTTCTTTCTTTCTTCTTCCTTCCTTCCTTTCTTTCTTTCTTTCTTTCTTTCCTTCCTTCCTTTCTGCAGATGCTATATCTACCCATTCATTTCAATGTGTTTATTCAGACTTATTCTGGATCATAGGTCCACAAAAAAAATCCCCAAAACATGGAAGCACGTCCTTTTTTTTTTCACAAATGCTGATGCATCAGGAATACATCACATCAATGAAAGTTTATAGGTCTGTGTAAAAAAAACTGGCGACATCCGTGTGTTATCTGTTTTTCACAGTCCCAAAGACATACAAAATATAGAAAATGCCACAATAAGTATTGATCTGCTTTTCACAGACCTGAAAGCGTATCAGCTATGGACAGCACACCATCTGCAAATGAGCAGGGTGGGGTGCTGTCCGTGAATAGCAGATGCGGACCTATGAATAAGGCCGTAATAGCACTTGCCAAAGTGCCTGAAATAGCCATAGGGCACCCCTGTCAGCTGGCATCAATGCCAGTATAGTGTTGTTTCACCCAGTGGATCAGTCAGTCTGCTGCTTAGATTTATATGCAAATTTATTCCAAGGTCTAATATAAATGTAAATTTGCATAGGCTTACCAATTTTATTACAGTGCTTATTACTTGTTGTAATTGTGACTATTGATAAGCCTCTTTCTGCACTGTTTGGTTTGCTGTCAAATTAAAAGGATGTCAAAGTAGAATAGAAGCAATAAGAGCTTATACAATGTACAATAGTAGAATCTCATTCTGATGTTATCAACAAGAATGAAGGAATGTACTCTTCTTTTTTAGTGCACAAACACTAGGAAAGGGGAAGATGAAATTAGAAATAGTAAGCATTTTGTCGTTTTCATCAGTTTTTTTGCATACAAATAATACCCATGTGTGCTACTTGTTTTCCTGGATGACTTCCACTATTAGGGTGTTTCAATAGGTAAGCATTATACCCAGAACTACACATCTCATATTCCCTAACTTGCATTCCCCTTTCTTGATGTAGTCTCCCCATCCAGGGCACCTTCTCAGCCTGTGGAGTGACTGTTTAGTACACCTTCCTGCTTCTAACAGTACCCACTCCTACATCTCATACATGGACCTAGACAGGGGCATAACTAGCAAAGACTTGGCCCTCCAGCAAACGTTTGACTTGGGGCCCCCCATGGCATAGCACCCCCTTTCCAGGCCCCCTCACAGTATAACGCCCCATTTACATACGCTATAATTGTATAGTGTATAGTGCACACGGTATTATGGTGCACATCGGCCCCTGCACATGATATTATGGCCCACAGCAGCCCCTGCACATGGTATTATGGTACACAGCAGCCCCTGCACACGGTATTATGGCCCACAACAGCCCCTGCACATGGTATTATGGCCCACAGCGGCCCCTGCACATGGTATTATGGCCCACAGCGGCCCCTGCACACCATATTATGTCCCACAGAGGCCCCTGCACAGGGTATTAATAATAATAATAATAATAATAATAATAGTCCTTTAATAGTCCTTTATTATGTCCCAGAGTGGCTCCTGCACACAGTATTATGCCCCCAAGAACAATTATTAAACTCTGGGGTCTTTTCAGAGGAGGTAACCAACATATAAACCACTGTTACTTACCTATCCTGGGCTCCGTGGAAATCCCTGCTGCTTTCGCCCTCTACAATGTCGGCACAGACATTACGTGAACCAGACCGGCATGCATAATGATGCCAGCCTGGTCCACGTGATGTCTGAGACGTCACCAAAGAGGTCCGAAGACTGCTGGGCGTCACATCGGATCGCAGGAGAGGTGAGTAATACTGGTTTTTATGTTTGTCAACTCCCTGGGCCTCCGATCATTATACTCTGGGGTCTGAAAAAATTGGAAAATCCATTTAAAGGGATTGTCTCATCGCCCCACGTGGCATAAACACTGCGGTTTGACCGCAGCAGAAACGTCACAGCAAAAACTGTGGCATTTTACAGTCACTGCAAAGTGGATGGGATTCTAGCGAATCCCATCTACACATTGCAGAAAAATACGCGTAGCAGAAATGCCGCGATTTCCAAAAGTGTTTCGGTTTTGGAAATCGCAGCATGTCAATTATACCTACAGAAGCACTTGAGGTTTCCCTACAGGTATAATGGAAGCAGAAAGTCCGCAGAGGAACCCTCTGTGGATTTTCTGTGAAAACATTGCAGGAAAAACCGCAATGCGTTTCCATCGCGGTTTTTCCCAAAGCTCTTTTTGGCTGTGGTTCACTACATGGGGCCTTAGCCTAAAGAGGTTTTCTGGTCCCCCTGAAGCATGTGCAGGCAACTCCTATTTAAGTAATAGAAGCAGAGCTGCAGCCCCATCCATTGTATAGCGATGATACTGAAGATCTGTTCCTTTTACTTCAGTAGGACCAGACTACATGTGCTCCACGTCCACTGCAGCAGCTTCCGGCACCTGGAGGCTGCCAGAACAGCTGATGTGTGCGGATCCCAACAGATCACATACTGTGGATAGGTCATTAGTTTCAATTATGCATTAGGGGCCAGAAAATCCTTTTGAAGGGCATATGAGCAGGAGTTATTTTTATGAGACAAACCCTAGAGGTCTATGAGCCCATACTTTACCTCCCATAGAAGCAGTTTTGTTTTTTTTTGCAGACTTTGTTGCATTTTTTTGAGCCAAAATCAGGAGTGGATTGAGCGGAAGGCAGAGAATAACAGCTTCCTATATATTTCCCATTCCTTTTATAGCCACTCTTGGCTTTGGCTCAAAAAACTGCAACAAAATCTGCAACAAAAAAAAAAATGTAGCTTTACCACAATGTGGGACTTCAGCCTTAAAGGGGTTTTCCCATCTCCCTGTTTCAGCAGCTTTGCCTGCTGTCTCTTCTTCTCACAGCTTGCTGAACAGGACACTATGAAGTATCACAATACTTATTATGATTACTAGAAATAAAATCAGAAAATAATATAACCATACTTCTAGATAACAGACTCAGTGTTATCAGTGTGTTTACATAGAGAGATGAATGACTTTATCGCCAACTGCTTAGTGACTGATGTCTTCAGGGTGTAGATAAAGTGAGGAGTGGTGTGTTGTCTGTTTATAAGAGGTCGCGTGGCGTGTGTACTGGGATATTTCACATAGAGGAAAGCGTTGTAGCATGTATTTAGGAATTCTTCAATTTAATGTATAGTTGATAGGATTTGAGTGGGTTCCCTTTTATGGCTTTATATGCGTTTGATGGTTGTCCCATGATGTAATTGTGAGGCACTGTTGGGGGTTGTTGGTGCCAACTTTCAGTTTTCCAAATTGAACAGTAACATTAGAGACAAAAGATGCTTCCATTTATAGGGGATGTTTGTTGGAAATCTTTCATGGAACTTCTGCTGTTTTATTTGTGATTCCGTGTAGAAAGGTTATAAATTTATAAATGAATTTCAGGAAGATGTTAATGGTGGAATTTTGCAAATGAGATATGTTCTTTTTCTGCTTTCAGACTGACTTTGTGTTGCTGACAACATTGGCACTTTTAAGAGTCGCGTTCAGTGCCAAAATGTAACCAGGCGTGCAGCTGAAAATGAGACTGGTGTGGTTTGTTAAGTAAAGGATTGCAGTGTGCTCGTGTACAACACAATCACATGTCACATTAATACTAAGTTTACTAAACACTGAGCTAGCGACCAATATCAAGTCACAAAGCAAACACCAGTCTGTGGAGAGGATTCTATCAGGGGTTCTTCATTTTGGGCTTTTGAAGATTCAAGGTGAGTAACCTACAGACAGTACACAGTGCTGTATAGAGATTGTCCGTGTATTCACATAAGCCTCATAATCCCTGTTTATAACCCAATTTCCTACAATCTATAACACACATAGACACTGGGGATGATATAAAAAGCTATTAAACTTACCAGTATGTTTTTGGAGTGAAGCCATGCAAACTTGAAGAGAACATACAAACTCCATGTTGGTCAGAGCCAAATCCAGGACCCCGATACTGGTAGGGAACAGTATTAACCTCTGAGACCATTGTATCATCTATTCAATTGCTGACCACCCTTATCATACACAAGTATTTGCCACTTTAAACCCCATTTCAGGTTGTATGACTTGTATTCCTTCACACCTTTAAGCATCATAGTTCTGTAGTAATACCATTTTAAAGGAACTAAACCAAGAAACTAGTGTATATTAACCTGTAGGATTGTCCGCACGTTCTTTTAGCAAACAGTCTTGCAGACACATGCAGTAAGGATTATTTTTCTTTTGATCCCATCCATTTCGCTCCACAAGATAGTGAGGTTTAATATTTTTTCTCGTATTGCAGACATGGCATTGGGGGAGATTCCTTCTTCAGCTAGTTGTTTCACAACCAGACACAGGATTGTGAGATAGAGTTTAAGGAGGCGGTGACATGCCTCTTGGGACACATCATTGGTCAGCAATGATTGCAATTGAGAGAAATAAAGGAGGAGGTGCAGGAAAAATTTTAGAGATACTTTTTATTATTTGTGTACTTCCTATGTTTAGTGTTCCTTAAAGTATGACAAATTTTAAAGGGAGTCTGTCAGCAGTAAATTGGTTATAAACCTAATCCTAGTACGTTGTAAAGGTGATTCTACAGTTTACAAATATGTCTCTGTTATTTGGCTTTAGAGCCCCATTTTCATGTAAATCGTCCTTTTATTCATATGCAAATGAGGGCAAAAGTTCTCTGTAGCTTGTCTTGGCTTTGTTCTCAGCTCTAGATTTCTGTGGAAAGCACTTTTCCGCTCATTTTACATATGAATAAAATGTCGAATTACATGAAAATGGTTCTCCATGCTACAAGAAAAAAATAGTTACAATGATTACAAATGCAACAAAACATAACCATATTAATGTATCCCATATTTTGTAATAAGTAACAAATGTTAGAAAATAAAATGTTTCCCTGTATTGTTTGCAAAAATTAATTTCCAATGTTCAATTCATTTCTTTTGGAAGGTACTGTACTGTTCCTGGCTTTTTGCCTTTTTGCCATCAGCAGTTTTGGAATGTACTTATAAATGTCAGTAACTTTGTTTTCAATTTCCCCCCATTAATTATGAATTGTCTCTGGTAAGTTTTTATTAACAACAGAAAGGATTTTGCTCTTTATCAGTTTCTGTAGGATTGACCTATCCCCTCCCCTTTTTGTCTTGTTACCCCACTTCTCAATTTTATTCTCAAGCTATTGACTACTCCTTCTATTAAAGGGGTTTCTGGGAAAAAAAAATCTTTTTTTAAAAAAGTGCTATTAATGGGTGCACCCAAATAGCTTTGGCCATGTTTTGAGTGATTTCTGGGTTTCTCTGGAAGCTCCTGGCATCCTCTGCATTTGTTTACATGGTGTAGCTTCCTGCTGTGTAGCTTCCTGCTGTCAGTTGTAGGCTGACTCACACTACCTCCCTCTCACTCCCCGCTTCCTCTCTCACTTCCTTATACCCCCTTCCTGTCTCCCTATCCACTACTAGCCTTTCCCAACTAACTAACTCAGCCCACCCCATCATACTTACGTGTCTTCCTCTCTGGGAACAACTCCTCCTTTTCTTTGGCTCTCTTGGGTGGTGCGGCCGGAGATGCCTGCGCAGTAGAGATGGCTCCTCTGCCGGCACGTGCACAGGCCAGAAGTGCCTCTGATGCCTATGCAGTAGAGATGGAGTGCCATCTCTACTCCGCATGTGTCGGAGGCATCTCCGTATGGTGCAAGTGCCAGCAGAGTCAAAGAAGAGGAGGAGCCGCTCCCAGAGAGGAAGACACGTAAGTATGATGGGGTGGAGGGGGGGAGTATTGGTGACGTTCCGTTTCCGGAAACGGGGAAAGGGAACGTCACCGGATTATCAAAAAGTGTGCCTGGGGCGCTCACATGACCGCCCTGGTGATCGAAGTAATTATACATTTTTTTTAAAACTAAGTAAATTAGAAGTTAGGCGGGGGGAGGGGGTTTAGTTTAGGGATTCATTTTTATTTTATCCCGGACAACCTCTTTAAGGCTAAATTGACAAAATAAGTGCTACAGGTCCAACTTTTTCATCCGGCATTTTCAGTTTAACCCTTTAAGGATGCAGGGTGGTTTGTACATTAATGCTCAATGACTTTTTTTGTATTTTCCTTCCATGCCTTCTAAAATTCATAACTTTTTTATTTTTCTGTCGACATAGCTAAGGCAGGGTTCACACTACCGTTGATGTCTGTTCTGATAGCGTCCATTAAAAAAAGAAAAAAAAAAAAAAAAACGGACACCTATCATAACAGACATTAACGGACAGTAACTGATGTTAATGAGTCCGTTTTTTTAATTGATCCAATTAATGGATTAGTTAATAAAAAACGGACACATTAGCATCAGTTAGCATCAGTTAGTGTCCGTTTTTCAACACTGTCCATTTTTTTTAACACTGTCCGTTTTTGTTTCTGTTTTTTTTTCTGCTTTCTGAGCATGCGCAGGAAAAAAAAGGACATAAAATAACGGACAATAACTGATGGCTATCAGTTACTGTCCGTTATAAGTCCGTTACCCATAGACTTCAATGTTAAAAAAATAACGGACACTTGCTGTCCGTCAAGAATCCTTTTTTTTTCAAATGGACAAAAAGTCCTGCATGTAGGATTTTTTGTCCGCGAAAAAATAACGGACTTCTGACGGATTTGGTGTAAACGGACACAAATGGACACAATATAAAAACCCATTGAAATGAATGGAAATTTTAACGGATTTCTGACGGTTCAGCTAGTGTCCGATGCTAAAATCTTGTAACGGACAATAGCTACGGACACTACTGATGGTCACCAACGGTAGTGTGAACGCCCCCTAAGTGAGGGCTTATACTTTATGTGACGAGTTGTACTTTCATTTGGCACCATTTTGGGGTACATATAATGTATTGATTAGCTTTTATAAACTTTTTGGGGGTCCATGTTAAAAAACCCACAATTCTATCATTATTTTTTGCATATTGTTTTTACGGCATTCACTCTGCAATAAAAATGACATGGCAGCTTTGTCCGGCGGGTCATTATGATTATGGCGATACCATATTTATATTGGTTTTTATTACGTTTACTGCTTTTACAAATAAAACGTTGCTTGAAAATTAACGATTTTCCTGGGGTCACTGTATTCTGACGCCTATAACTTTTTTACTGTTTTGTTGATGGAGATATGTCAGGGCTCTTTATTTGTGGGACAGGTTTCACTTTTTATTGGTACCAATGCTAGGTATGTATTACTTATTATTGCCATTTTTTGGAGAAAGCTATTTGATCAAAATACATTAATTTGCTCATTGCTGTATATTTATTTTTTATGGCATTCACCGTAGGGGATAAATAACACTATTTTTGGACAGTGAGGGCTTATACACACATTGAGATATCCAACATCATACCTCCCAATTTTCAAAGAACAGAAAGAGGAATAGAATTGCAGAACATTGAACATAGATTCCCTATGGGAACTGTGTATAGTCAGGAAACTTGCGATGCCTCCTGGCTGCCATGGCAACTCCTTGGATCCCGCAATCTTAACGTGGGTGATCCAAGGGGTGGCTGAGGGGGATGATCTTGCCCCCAGACACCCTGGATGCCATGATCGCTATTGATCGGACTTGGATTGGTCCCAGCCCTCGGCTATGTGCCCAGGCACAGGCACAGCTCCTGTGCCCGTGGCATTACAGCACCATACTATTATGCACTCAGCGTTAATTATACACTCAGCGCAACATAACAGTATGGTGCAGAACGAGGAAGAGGTTAAAAGAACGGACAGAATCATCCAGCCCCCAAAGGACCAGAACAATGAACACAGCAGTGCAAATGTGAACATGGCGTAAGTGATAAATACTGATGGTGGGCCAACCCCTCCAAATAGTTTTATAGAAAAGACTTATCTAGTTTTTCTCCATTAAAGTGTTGTCCAGGAAATTTTATTGACACCCTATCACTAGGATAAGCCATGAATATCTGATCGATAGGGAGTGTTCAGGGCTGCGTCTGATGCCCATACTATACACTACATAGACCTGAAAGCAGATGACTCTGTGCCCCCCACCAATGAGATATTTATGGCCTTTTGTATGATATTCTGTGGCCTCTGGTGTTTGCTGTATGA
Source organism: Leptodactylus fallax (assembly GCA_947044405.1). Taxonomy (NCBI): domain Eukaryota; kingdom Metazoa; phylum Chordata; class Amphibia; order Anura; family Leptodactylidae; genus Leptodactylus; species Leptodactylus fallax. The sequence goes on along the minus strand of CAMRHE010000073.1, from coordinate 1,230,673 downwards.
GATAAATATTTTTATAGTTCGGGCATTTTGGGATGCAGAGAGCCTAATTTGTTTATGCTTGTTTATAGGGAAAGGAGGTAATTTCAATTTTTATGTTTTTCTTGTGGGTTGTTACAATTATGGCGACATCAAAAGTTATATAGTTTTTATGTTTTGATACCTTAAAAGAAATCCAATGCTTTGAAACTCCAAACTTTGAGTCTCCATATTCTGATATTCTTACTTTGTTACATTAACGTATACTGGGCTATGTAAGGCATCTTTTTTTGCAGGGCCAGATGTACTTTTTATTTATTCCATTTTGGGGAATGTTTGATGTTTTGATCGCTATTTATTCAAATTTTTTAGGAAGGCGAAAATGGTGAAAATACAACAGTTTGGCCGTTTTGATTTTTTCTGCTATGGCTTTCACCTTGTGGGAAAAATACTTTTTTTTTTATTTCAATAGATTTTTATTGGTTTTTCAAAACAAAGAAACAGTAAAACATAATCAACAGTCTAGCAACAGATGTATGATGTAGAGAACAACCAAGGATATCAATGTGAACAGAAGGCACATCGTTCAGACATACAATTTCGTACAAAGATACCAAAGTGACTAAGACTGTAAGGGGGGAAGACGGGGGGAGGGGGAGTTACACATAACTGGGATAGGTAAGATAAGACATAGGCGCATCGAGACAAACATTAGTACATAAAGAAATAACTAAGAAATAGATTATATATTATACAGGACCAGCTGCGCCAGTCCAATCAGAAGAAAAAAGGCGCTCATACTCAGGACACCAGAGGCGGATAAACTGTAATCCACTTCTCCCAGTTAGACAGAAATTTATCCCGTCCACCATTCCTGCTAGCATACATCTGTTCAAATTGGTAATTAGTGGTCACTATCGATATCAGTTCAGACAAGGATGGGCAGGTGTCAGTCTTCCACTTGCGGGCCATCAACAATCTCGCGGCTCCGAGGACCTGGCATATAACAGTCCTATTACTGTGCGGAACCAAGTGAATGCCAAGCAACAGCAAGGCTAACCCAGGGGAGGGAACAAGATTAGAACAAAAAAGTCTATTAATCAGCGAAAAGACTGAGGACCAAAAGGGGCGTATAGTCGGGCAATGCCAAAAAATATGAAACAGCGAGCCCACTTCACCGCAACCTCTCCAGCAGTAAGGTGTGCAGTTAGGATAGAATTTTGCCAGGCGGAGTGGGGGGTAATACCAGTGCAAGAGAAGTTTGCTAAACTGTTCACAGTGAGATGCACACACAGTGGAGCATTTCGCCCATTGAATCGCCTCGCGCCACTGATGTACATCAAACTGGCAACCAAGATCGTCTTCCCACTGCAGGATTGATTTAGTCTTCTGGACGGTACCATCCAAAGTCAAGGCCTTATAAAGCGTTTTAGTCTTGACAACAGATTGGGGAGAGGACAGAGCTAAAAGATCGACTGCCAGCTGTGGCAAGAGAATCTGCTGCTGTGAGGGATGCTTATTCAGATAAGAGACCAATCTATTATATGTCAATTCAGGAAAAATACTTTTATACATTTGTACTTTTGGCATTTTCAAATACAGAAATGCATAATATGTTTATAACTCTAAAGAAATCACATGGCTAACTCACACAGCTAATATGTTGAAGAAGTCCATGAATCTCCATCAGGATCTGACTGGTCTTGTAATGATATTGTGGTTTCCCCCCTACGGACTTGGGGCTAAAAATATTCTATAAATTTGATCCAGTTGCCAAAAAATCTATTACATTTGACAAAAAGATACAAAAAACACCCCTAAAAAAAGCACATACATGGCTTATGTGTTTTGAAGCTAAATTTTGAAGCTAAATGCTTCATGCCTCTTACTCATAGGCATTTAGCCATGAAACGCGGTGTATACATTTTTAATGTATAAAGTGGTGTATATATTTTTTTAGGGGTATTTTTTGTATTTTTTTGTCTTATGTAATGGATTAAAGGTTAAAGGGGTTGTTCGGGATAAATTGATATTGCTAATCTAATAATCTAAGCTTTACCTTCTAAATCACTTAGTGTACCAAAAATCTTTATTTACCTAGATTGTGGGGTCGTGTGACCGCCCCAGGCACATTTCCTGATTTTCCGGTGACGTTCCATTTCCGGAAGGAGTAAACGGAACATCACCTATACTAACCCACCCCCCTTCACCCCATCATACTTACCTGTCTTCTTGTCCGGCCTTTTGGGCACAGGATGTCACTTTTTCTGGGGCAGCCAGCACCTCCTCTTCTTGACATCTGCTAGACCCACGCCTGTGCAATAGAGCCGGAGTGCTGGTATGCGCAGTAGCCTGCACTCCGGCTTAATTGGGCAGCCGGCAGATGTCAAGAAGAGGAGGTGCCAGCCACCCAGAAGAAGTGACGTCCCGTGCCCAGAAGGTCCGGAAAAGAAGACAGGTAAGTATGATGGAGTGGGGGGAGTTCAGTTAGTTAGGAAGGGCTAGTAGTGGGCAGGCTAGCTAGGGAAACAGGGAGGGTGTGGGAGTGAGATAGGGAGGGGTAGGGAGTGAGAAAGGGAGGTGGTGTGAGTCATATCTGAATGAAGTCCAAGGCATCATGGTAGTTGTAGGAAAGCACAGAACAGGAAGATGCACATGTAAATAACTGCAGAAGATGCCAGGAGCTCACAGTGAAACCCAGAAATCACTCAAAACACTGCTAAAGGTATTTAGGTGCACTTATTAACCTATTAATAGCACTAACAGACTTTTTTTGAAAAATGATTTTTTTGCCCGGAAAACCCCTTTAAGTTTTATATTTTTTGGTAACTTCATCAATTTTTTGGAATATAATTTGTTTGGTTGGTTTTGTTTATTTTCATTTCAGATCTAGGAAAAGGGGGGTGATTTATATTTACTTATTTATTTCACTTTTTTTAATAGGCAGGGCAGGAGACAGAACAGTTCCCGCAATCTCGCTGCAGGGAAGCTGTCCTGCAACTAGAAACGTACTGAGGTTGATGGGGACTTGTTGCAGGGGTACATGAAGGGGATGAGGGCTCATAAATAGTTAAAATGCCCATGGTCAGAGAGAAGTCTATGTATAGAACAGTAGAGACCTGGCAGCTATGGCAGCCGCTCTGCTTCAGAGGGGTCGCCATATTTAAAGAGCCGTCATTGAAAACCTACATCAACAAAACCTGAATGTGTGTATGTGTGTCCTTACCCTTATGCAAGTAATAGTAATAGTAACAATATCATTTGTTAGACCTCATGCACATGAATGTTTTACACTTTTGTTTTCTTTGGAAGTATAATAGGGCTCCCATTCAAGCGTACCTTTGTATTCTATTCTTTTCATTTGTAAGCATAATGAGTTATTTTTCTCAGATTCCATGCAAATAAAAAAAAACATTGTGGCCTGCTCTGTTAGATGGTGTATAGAGGAACTATAAGAAAACATTGCTACGAGTGGAGAATAACTCTGATCATATGACGCTTATTGGACATTGTATGCTGTCATATTAGCCAGAACCTTTGGATGAGTCCTGTTTGCAGAGCACTATGGAATTTACGATATAACTGGTATCCACATAGTGGAAGAGTAAAGTAATCAGGCGATACCTTTTAGAGGCTAACTGAGTATATTTGATAGTAAGCTTTCAAGAGTGCTAGCTCTCTTCTTCAGACATGGTTACACTCTCGAAAGCTTACTATCAAATATACTCAGTTAGCCTCTAAAAGGTATCGCCTGATTTCTTTACTCTTCCACTACTTTCTATGGCTAACACGGTACAACATTATACTACTGGTATCCACATAATAACAGTATTAATAGTTAGGTGTCTTAGGATCTGTTACATATGTGTTTAGACCCTCCACTGGAGGTTCTGTTACTGTTGGTGGCAATAAAAATTTTGCCCTTTAGCACTATCGATGCTCTCTAAATGATGAAAAAGTTGGCGAAAACCTGATGAACACCATTATGGGATTTAATGATTGCAATTTGGCTTTGTGTTTAATGGACAAATGTCACAATGTCATAGCTTCTGTTACAAACAGAAGCTGCAAGTTTAGTGTGAACAGAGCCTTACAATGGTTCTACAAAAATAATCATTTTTATGCACATAGTGCTAAGTATTTTTACAGTGCTTAAAGTGATTCTCCAGTTTAGAAAACATATTTTCATATACTCTACTAGGCCATAACGCACATATTTTATCATAGAGTTATTTTCTTTTGAAAAAAGCCATAAACAATTTCAATTTTGCTAAGTTGCGGTTTGTCGGCACTTTTGTAATGGCGCTAGGTGTTCCCTACTATGCCAGTGCTTCCAGAATTTAGGCTTCATGCACACAACCGAGTGCGTAGTCTGAGTGGAGTTCTGATGCTCCTTTTCGTTCTCAAGATTACGAAACAAGTCCTATCCAGATGTGTGAAAACAGATTTGAACGGAACGAAACTACCCATTGAATACAATGTAAGACATACAGTAAGGCACTTGGATGTCATCCTAGTGTCTTCCATTAAAAATTAAAAACCCCTTGGGCTGCACTCTTGGTAAAGTGCATGAGACCTAAGACTAACTAAGCATACCAGCAATCACAGGTCATAGTTATACATCAACCAGGCACGTGATGTAGATTTCAGACAGAGTTGGAACCGCAGTAGCACACAACAGCAGTCCTGTTTACACAGAGGTTATGTTCGGCTCACAGAGATCCTACTACTTCAGGCTATCACTGGCTTTCGGGAAAAGCCCAGGTTATGCTACAGTCACGGTGCACTGATCGGTAACCACCAAAGTTCTGGATCAGACTCCAAAAAGGTGCAGGAAATCTGCTAATATAGTGAATTTTTCTGCCTTGTGTGACAATAAAGCATCAAGCCACAGTGTACATATGCTGTACTTCAGGAAGCATGAAAAGCCATTGCCGTTACACAACCAGTAGGCGAAACAGAATTATTGCCCTGCCTCTCTCCCAGAAAGTACCCCAAGAAGTGGTCCGATGACTCTGCAATACTGGTGACAGTGGCATAACAAATATACAGAGCAATCATTGGGTTATCAGCAATACACAGCGAACACTTTATTATTACAATGTCTTACAGTTTTTTTGGCTTTTTTTTTTTTTTTTTTTTTGTGGTTTTTGTGTACACATTTGGAGGAATATTTTAAGCACTCCCGGATTCTGGTGTAAAGAAGTCACAAAATGAGGATTTGTGACTTTTTGAGTTAATTTGTGCAAACATTAAGACCATGATCCCACGTTGCGGAAACGCAGCATTTTTTTGCTGCAGGGAAACATCTAAGTGCTTCCTTTATATTTTACATTCCTTTTCAAACCACTCCTGACTGTGGCTCAATAAGAAATCTGCAACCAAAAATGCTGCGTTTCCGTGTAGCCCGCGGGCTACCCGCGACGGGATGCTGATGCAGGGCATAGGTATTCCATTGTGGCTTTCCGCTGCTAATTAGGCCTAGATGAAATGGCCTAATCAGCAGGGAATCTCAAGCCGTGGAATCCGTGGCAAGATCGAGCAGGGTGCTTATTTTTCAGTGTCCTGTTGCGATCTCTGCCTCCCATTTAAAACAATGGGAGGCAGAATCTCCTGCGGATTTGGGGGCAGAATCCACCTCCTAACCAGGTCATATTCCTCTGTGTGAACTTACCCTTAAAGTATATGTGGCTTTTTTTTTTATTCTGGTGTTTTTTGTGCACACAGTGGGGGGACTTTATCAAGCTTTGCACTCCAGAAGTCTGGCAAAAATTTGTCACAAAATAAGGATTTTTATATTTCGTTTGTGCAAACATTTAGCGACTTTTGATATTTTTAATCCACTTACTCCACAAAAGTGGGTGGGATAGTGGGTATTCTTAACCTGTCTGTATTTCTAATTTTTCAGCTTCATCTTTTTAAAAAGTTGCAAAAATTTCAATCTCACTCCACAGAAAATGGGTGGCATAGAAAGCCTATCAGGAAAGAAGTGTTAGACTTGTAGTTTTAAAAATTCCCTTCATGATAAAGCCCCCCATTGTTTTTAATGAAACTATAGGACAGCAAATGCTGCTATTTGAAAAAAACACTATACATTTTTTTTTAAAAATGGCAAGAAAAAAAAACACATTGGGGCTAATTTATTAATGAAAATGTACAATGATTTTGGCATAATATGCACCAAACAACTGACCTACATACTTTATACTTCATGCATCAAGTGTTTTAGACATTTTTTGTGCCTTGTCCAATAAGTCGGCAGGATTTATCAAAAATGCAGCACCGGGGCAGATTTTTTTAAGACTTGTCTTTCATACAACAGCAAAAGACACGTCTGAATTATCAAGAGGCTTCCGCCTCTTAATAAATAAGGCACACACCCATGTGCTGGAATGGAAATCTATGCCAGGAACTGCCATAGATTTCCTGCATAAGGACGGGTCCCCATTTGGCATAATCCCTGTGGTTTGGCCACGGTGGAAATGCCGCAGCAAAAACCGCATAATTGAAGCAGAAAGTTCAGAGATGAAAAGTTGGCAGACTTTCTTTTAAAAACTTTTTTTCGCTGCGGCCCGCTACGTGGGGCCTTAGCCTGACTTAGGCCAGAGATTTTCTGGCATCCCCTCTCCGGCCTGCCCTGCCCAAATTTATAGTCAGCATCTAGCGAAGTACAGAAAGGGGAATGTAGCGCTTGACTGGCATAAGAAACAGCCTTGTGCCAAAGATGCGCCACATTATCACCCATCTACACTAGAAAGCTAACATTCCCTTTACTGTGCACCAAAAATTCACCAATTTTGGTCCATTATTTTTTCTAAACTAATATGTGGTGTAAAATTAAACTTGACTGTGTAAAGGTATGCTAGATTTATCAAACAGCATAAGACACCTGGATAAATCTAGCACACTTTAAGACTCTCTAGTCTCTTGTCTAAAACCTAGACAGTAGTAGTAAAAAAAAAATTGATAGGACTGTGTGCTATCCATGGAGAAAATGAAGAGCACACGTCCCAGAAAAACGGATGTGTGAATAAGCCCTTACATGTAGGGATCATCCAAAGTAGAGTCCAACAAACAAGCGAAGTTACAAGCAATGGGAACAAGTGAGTATCGAAAAGCAATGAAACAAGAGAGTGGACTGAAGATATAGAATAATAATAGAGATGTAAAATAATAATAAAAAGTATAATAAACATTTATTGTAAATAATTAAATCCTCTGTTCACATTCTAAAATCATCATGTATTAAATAATGAATATTCTGTAATGATATAATAAATATTCTAGTTACCTAAAATGAAAAGCTCCGGGATCCTATGACACTATAGTATACTACAGGACAACAATAGTTTCCATTATCTGTTACCATGACTCTATAAAATTCAGTGTCAGGTTACATGCTGCACATTTCTGGCTCCGAGGTCAAAACTCCAAGTTCTTCTGCGAGGTGTGTAGTTAGAGTGCTGCAGCTCTAGGACATAGTTGGGTATTATTATTACTACTATTATTATTACTATTATTATTATTATTATTATTATTATTTCTTCCTATTGATTTAGTTAGAGTAGATATCAATCTCAATACCCAGGTGAAAACGAGAGCAGGCAGCCAGTGACAACCTACAGTCACCAAGTGCAACAAACTATATTTAGGAAGAACAAGTCACTGCTATGAAAGGAATTCCTTTTACACTTTAGCTACCAAATTGGGTTTATCTGCCAGCCCAGAAGCAGCTCTGAGTACAAGGCAGAGACAAAGCTCTTCAGAAACATATGTATCAGCTGCACTGGAAGCAACCCTGAAAAGATAAACACTAAAGTCAGACTAAAGACCCGACACACTCTCCTCCTGGGGAAATAAAGTTGTGCAAGGTAAGCGACATCTTTTACGTTACTCTAATGTATAGAGAATCTTCATTAATGCCCATGTTTCCTGTGGGACCTTATGCCTTTACATCTGACTGTACATCACCTCGGAATATGATACCACTATATATAGTAACTTGTAGTACAATTATGATCAAAGAGGAAGCATAGATGTAATCTTTATCAGAAATATATATCTATATACATATATGTAACGGTTCCCCAGTTTAATATTAATATGTATTTAGTATTGGAACAGATCACTTTTCTAATATAATCCGAAAACTTGATCCAGGTACCATCACAGCAGAGGGGGTTTCTATTTATCAGGGGGCAGGGACCCAATAGATCAGATATGTACATAGGGTCTCTGTGCACTAATCACAGGCATATAGTCAACTGAGGCACCAGGTCCCTAAACATAGCTCGATGTATATAAACCAATGTTATCCAAAAAGCTTTAATAAATTGTATATTATATCCCTTTAGTTATAGAATATATATATTGAGGTATATTATTACTGTGCATTAAATACAATGCTATAACATACAGTATACTGTAGGTGGCTAATCTATACTTATCTGCATCACATACTGTATATAATGCTGTTTTATGTCTATTATGTGAAGTATATGGACTCAGAAAGGAATGCGTAGATCATTTATATGGGATAAAGCATAACACCTAGAACTATCCCTCTTTAGGCTGTGTTCATGTTACTTTAACGTTGCGCTTTTCCCCACAATTATCCAAAATCGGTTACAATTTCGTTAAAAAGTGATTGTATATTATTAACTGGTGATACTCTGCTTGTGGCATATGTAAGGTGTGTACCACAAATTTCTCACTTGTACAAGGTTAATAGGTCAGTAATACAATATATAAAGGGGTCCCTGTGTTTGATTCTTATCATGACTGTTAAATCTTTGCAGAATAAAGGATTTTGGACACAGAACAAAAACTAGGTCAATTCTTACTTAGTTCACATGCTTCAAAGTAGTTCAGCTTCTGGAAAATGAAATTATATTAACTGCTTGTAGCTCACTTATAACTAAAGATGAGAGTGTTGTTCCTCCATAAGCCTTGGGTTATAATGGGATATCAATTATAGATCTCATACAATGTGTATGATGTCCTTGGTACAGAACAGGGACAGCGTATTAAGATCACCTAGTTATTATGGACTGTATGCCTCTGTCTACTACTTATAAGTTACATTCTGCATGAGAAGTTTATCTTCAACTTTAATCCAATTACAGTGTATGCGAAACATTGTACAGAAAGCCAGCTTTGTGCTCAGGACATCAACCATGACTGTACTACTATGAATCAAGTAGATAGACAATCAGCTTTACCCTATGCTTAGTAGTACTGTCTGTGTTCAGGGGCATGGACAGGATTTTTGTCATAGGGCGGTGGCGTCACATAGATACGCACATATCGGCAGTTGCCACAAACAAAGGCATGGACATGGATACACTAGACAGACAGTGCTTCTGTCTATACCAAAACTTTTGTAATGCTGAGGCCACACATTGGGCACATTGCACAGATTTTACTGCGGATTTTTAAACCAAAGAGTGGCTTGAATAGGAATGGTTAATATAAAGGATGCTCTTATACTTCTCCCTTCTGCTAAATCTACTACTGGCTTTGGCTCAAAAAACTGCAGCAAAATCTGCAATAAAAAAAACCAAAAATGTTTTCATCAATGTGTGGCCTTAGCCTTAAAGTGGTAGCCACAGTGCCTCCATAACACTGCCAGTCACTTGCCCCTTACATGCCCTTTACAAGTGCTAAACAAATTTGCCAGTAATTTACTTTGGCACCACATGCCTCCATACAAGTAAAGATATATACTATCCTAGCAGTTCTCTCCACACATGCCTCTAAACAGCAACATGTCTCCTTAATGATGTCATTTACGTTAGGACAGAGTTCTACAATCTAGTGACATATACTGAATGGCCACTTTATTAGAGACATCCATTTGGCGTTCAAAGTAATTCATCATGGTATACACAGGTACCATCCAGAGGTATCAGAGTACCCAGAGTGGGCCAAGAACACATTCCACCAAACACCATTGCTCCACCACCACTAGTCTGAACTGTTGATACCTGACAGGAAGGGTTTATCAATTCATGCTGCTTGCCCCATGTTCTGACCCTCCCATTAGCCTGCTGCAACAGAAATGTTTTTCATCTGACCAGACAATGTTTTTGCACTGGTCTAATTATTGGCCTTTTTTGTCCAGTTGATTTTGGCCTTTCTAAATCCCTTAGTTAGCAATGTTACTCATGTAAGATGGTGTAGAACGCACATCTTGAGTGGATGGCTTGTTGCACGTGAATGGCTAAACCCGCACGCTGACCTCTTAGAGGTGAAACAGAGTTACATTTGGAGTTGCATCATGGAAGAAGTTGTTTGTTGCTCCCCATGTTTTGACTCATTAATGTCATGTGTTGGCCAGGTTACTAAGGGCAGGGATGACTCCCTTTTTAAGGGTCCATTTCTGCAGTGAGTATGTTGGCTTGGATAACAACTTGGAAGGAGGATAGCTTGAGAGAGTGGAGGATAGTTTGGAGTGTCACCACCTTGTACAGCTTGAGAAAGGAAGTCTACTCTTAGCCAAAGACACCATCTCAGTTCCAAGAACTAATGTACTTGAGTGTCTGTTTTCCTCACTGATGGTGAGTGGCTTCAGTGACTTACAGGAATGTCTGGGGGCAGCTCGGGATAATACAGGTCATACACAGTGACGCGTTGGCTACACAGAAGTGTGGTGGAGCAGCCATATTGCCACCATTCTGGCAGCCTTGGCTAATGCTAACCCAATGGTCCCGCTTTACATTCGCACTGATCATCTGCTATTATAGGCCATCCATGCTAAGGATTGATGAGCTGTGCATTTGCACACATATGGGCAGATTTATTATGCCTTGTACACCAGTTCTTTGCAAGGCATAAAAAGTTATAAAAATAAAAAACAATTTGTGCATATTGGATTTTTGAGCAAAAAAATGTTGAGACTTTTTTTTCCAATGTCCTTTTCAGGAAAGTGGCGAGGGTGTGGAAGAAGTGTGACCATCAGCCCAATCAGATTTATTATCATTTACGCCAAAACTCCTTGATGCAGGTTTAATATACCAAAATGTTTTAATAAAAGCACCCAGGGTCTAAAGTCACATAGTGTCTGTCTTAGTAGCATGTTGCATTCCATTCCATATGGGCCAGTGAAAAAGATCCTAACCTTGGCTATCTGTCAATTTCTTTGAGATAAGCAACAATCGAATGTTTAGGGTCCAGCATAGACATTCAATTGTGTAAAATTATCTACATATTCCAGCAAATATTTAAGTAGATTATCCGATTCTTTAAAATTAATGGCCTATTCTTAAATCAGAGGGGTCCAACTTGGCACCCCTGTCAGTCAGCTCTTTGAAGGATCTGCAAAGGTCTTGCAACTGTTCTACCCCTTCTTTATTTATACTGCCCCATGCTGCGCAATGCAGTATTTTTAGTAGTGGCTGTTCTGGGTATTGCAGCTTTGTAACACTCCAGTGACTAGGGCAAAGTTGCAATACACAGCAGCATTGCTAAGGCATCTTAAATCATATTGTGTTATACTTGAGGTTTTTAAGATGACAATATCAATTCAAAGTACTTTCTGTTGTACTCCGCCAAGTCTCTAATTTGTTTCCATTTCTCCATTTTATAAATGGATTGTATATTGCTTTAGCTGAAATGGAAATGTAACTTCTTCCACACTATTAAGTATACATTATTATATAAAGTGTTATAATGGACAGTGGCTTATTAGCCTGGAGATACTGTAGGCAGAGGAAATCTAAGCATAAGGATAATGGTCTATGGCCAGTACACATGACTGGGTGCTAGGAGATCATGTAACACCACCATCTCTGTCAGTCAGAAGTATGTAGAATCCATATCTCTCCTTTCAGACCTGAAATAAGAAGACAAAATAAGAGGCTTAACTAAATCAAGCTTGATCCATGTTTTACTGTCACGACTCCCATTTAGCTCTCACACACCAATGGCTGTACTATAAAAGACTAGAGGTGTTATGGATAGTATTGCACTATTTTAAACAATAACATTCATGAAAAAGTTGATAATCCAGTTTAGTCACAGGATCGTATACTTATTCGACAGAGGTGTAACATGAAGTTCCTGGGCCCTGATGTAAAATCTGTACCAGGCTTTCCATCCAACTATATCTTTATAATACTGGTCGCATCATATTGGGAAGTGATGTCTTATAGGCCCATTAAGGCTCCAGAGCCCAGGTGCAACTGCACCCTCTGCACCCATTCGTTATGCCCCTGCTTTTTGAATCTACTGAAATATCATTTATACATATGATCCAAGCAGAAATCTATGATCAAACTAACTAGGTCTGTTTACTAAGTTAATGGAGCCCTTCTTTCACAGTAGCAGTGTCAGCTGAGCTTGATGATCCCCACCAATATACAGTGCCTTGCAAAAGTATTCATACCCCTTGAACTTTTTCACATTTTGTCATCTTACAACCACAAACTTAAATGTAGTTTATTGAGCTTTTAAATGATTTAAGTGACCAACACAAAGCAGCAGATAATTGTGAATGTAAACGAAAATGATACATGGTTTTAAAAATTTTAATCAAATAAAAATCTTAAAAGTGTGACGTACAAAAGTATTCAGCCCCTGTACTCTGATATCCTTAAATAATATCCAGTGCAATCAATTGCCATCAGAAGTCACTTAATGAGTTAATAGAGTCCAGCTGTGTGTATTTTAGTCTCAGCAAAAATACACCTCTTCTGTGAAGGCCTCAGTGGTTTGTTAGAGAACACTAGTGAACAAACAGCATCAGGAAGACCAAGGAACTCACCAGACAGGTCACAGATAAAGTTGTGGAGAAGTTTAAAGCAGGGTTACGTTATAAAAACATATCCCAGGCTTTGAGCATCCCAAAGAGCACTGTTCCATCCATCATCCAAAAATGTAAAAAGTATTCTACAACTGAAAACCTAAATACAGGGCAATCCTGGAAGAAAACCTGTTGGAGGCTGCAAAAGACTAGAAACTGGGAAGGAGATTCACCTTCCAGCAAGACAATGACCCTAAACATACAGCCAGAGCTACAGTGGAATGGTTTAGATCAAAGAATAGGTGTTAGAATGGCCCAGTCAAAGTCCAGACCTAAATCCCGTTGAGCATCTACGGCAAGGCATGAAAATTACTTTTCACAGACGCTCTCCATCCAATCTGGCTGAGCTTGAGCTATTTTGCAAAGCAGAATGGGCACAAATCTCAGTCTCTAGATGCGCAAAGCTGGTGGAGACATACCCCCAAAAACTTGCAGCTGTAATTGCATCGAAAGGTGGCTCTATAAAGTATTGTAGTGTATTTAGTGTATTATAGGGAACCTGTCAGCTCCTTTCACCCCCAAACCATCATCAGTGCCTTATAGTACCTCTCATGTGTTGCCCCCTGGGGGCTTTATAGCAGAAGTCTACTACCACCATCCGCAAGAAAATAACTCTTATTCTGTATGCAAATTAGGCCCTTCACATCAAGGTGGAGAAAGATAATGAAAGAAGTCGAATTCTTCACACCCCAAGCAGGCCTCCCTGTTGTGATTGCCATCTCTGGGTCCTGACAAATCTATGGCAACTGCTGGTCTAAGACTGAGGGATGTTAACAAAAGCTTGTCCCCGTTCTAAGGCTGTGGGATGTCAGTACTAGCTTAACTTCTTTGGTTCCTCTCCACCCCCTTGAGCTGTAGTACCTAATTTGTATACAAAAGAAAAGTTACTTTTCTGGCATTATAAAGACTCTGGGGAACAACTCATGAGAGGTGCTGATGGTGGTTTGGGTGGAGTTAAAAGAAGCTGACAGGTTCCATTGAAACATGCCAGTCCTGTTACCGGTCAGGACCAACAAAAGATCCTATTACTGGCAAGTAATGACAGCCATGTGAATAGAACTGTCAATCTATCTTAGTGAAATAAATTGTGGCATTGACTAGAAATACAGGACATGGGTTGCCTAGTTTACAAATACCATTTTAGAGACTTCTGATGAGGATCATCTATTCAGGTCCTTCTGTTATGTCTTTTTCTTAGTCTCTCTCTCTCTCTCATGGAGGACCTCATAAGTCTAAAAGTAAGACTTAATTTCCCCTTTGGGTGCACTGTGGTAAAATTGATCACTTGATGCTGAGATCCCTGACAGATTGCAGCCATTGTTGGTCTAGCTCCGTGATGGCGAACCTATGGCACGCATGCCAGAGTGGGCACGCAGAGCCCTCTCAGTTGGCATGCGCACCATCGCCATGATCGTTCACTAACGGGGAATCCGGTACAAGATTCCCTGTTAGTGAGCAATCGCTTCTTTCGGACCGCGGCCTACACTGATTGCAGAGTGTAACCTCTGCCCCGACGCAGGTGTGATGACATCATCAGCGCGCGCGATCAGAAGAAGGAGGACGCTCTTCGTGGGACTGCAGCTCTTCATGGGACTAGGTAAGCAGCATAAACTACTGTGTGGGGGCCCACTGTGAAGCATATACTACTGTGTGGGGGGCCTACTGTAGAGCAAATACTACTGTGTGGGGCCCACTGTGAAGCATATACTACTGTGTGGGGCCTCACTGTGAAGCATATACTACTGTGTGGGGGCCCACTGTGAAGCATATAATACTGTGTGGGGGCCCACTGTAAAGCATATAATACTGTGCAGGGGCCACTGTGGAACATATAATACTGTGCAGGATCCACTGTGAAGCATATAATACTGTGCAGGGGCCACGCTGAAGCATATAATACTGTGCAGGGGCCACTGTAAAGCATATAATACCGTGTGGGAGCCACTGTGGGCATATAATACTGTATGGGGGCCACTCTGGAGCATATAATACTGAGTGGGGGCCACTCTGGAGCATATAATACTGTCTGGGGGCCATTCTGGAGCATTTAATACTGTCTGGGGGCCACTTTGGAGCGAATTGTACTGTCTAGGGGCCACTGTGGAGCGCATTGTACTGTGTGGAGGCCCTTCACTATTTATATCACACAGTATCTGTTTTATAGCAGACATGTGATGTTATTACAGGCTGTAATAACATTGCACGGTCACTATAAAACAGATCCTGGTTAATTTAAGGTTAGATTACCGTGTTGGCACTTTGCGATAAACTAGTGGGTTTTGGGTTGCAGTTTGGGCACTCGGTCTCTAAAAGGTTCGCCATCACTGGTCTAGGCCCACCCGTTGAAATCATTTTGGGCTGAATGCAAATTCATAAAACTACACCGACCTACGTTTTTTTTAAGCATTAGCCTGCTACCTAGCACTTACATTGGAACATTTCTGTCCTGTGGTCCTCTAAGTAGAGTAGCCTGCTGACCTATTCTTACCTTAGACTAGGTCCCCTTAGCTCTGTGAGAAAGATGGGCCTGTAGTGATAGTAAAGGAGACAGGGCCACAGAGGGAGATTAGCTGTCCATCTGTTCCTGTGCCTAGATGTCATCTTAATGTCACCCAATGCATCTATATATAATAAAATGAGTAGTTTGTTAAATATTCTACCTAGTTTATTACTTATCTGTATGTAGTGCAGTCTGTGTACTGTGCCACACACCAATCTTGTAGGGGTCGGTGTGCTAGGGGCCCAATAACCACCCTGGGTCAAAAAGAATTTGCAGAGATAAAAACCTTTGTATCATTTGTACATCTAAAGAGATTTTGTGGCATTTGAATATCACTATTGTATATATACAGTATTTACCATCTGAATACATTGAAAGATATACAGTCATAAAGGATCTAATAAGACTTATACTTAGAAGAGAAAAAGACTATTGCTTAGAAGGAATCTCTTCCATGTGACCTACCGTCATCCTAATTATAGATCACAAAATAACCAAATGCCAAGCGACTTGTTTTCCACCCTACATATTTGCTGGAGGCACCTTTGACAGCAGTTACAGGCTATTTCTAGTTGTATTTTAGTTGTATACAGCTGTATGTATGTAGATAGATTTCTAGATACTTGTATGATACTCACATTTTCCTCATTCTTCTTTTAACTTCTTCTAGCTTTGTGAAGAGAACCATAGATGAAAGGGCAACTTTAAATGCAGGAAGAAACTCTCAACTAACATATTTGGCTTGATCATTCTTGAGTAGCTTTGGCTACCACCATGTTTTATGATGTGGATGGCTTTTCATGGTGCACTTAAAACACCAGAGAATTGCATTTAGTGAACATTGGATGTTATCATTGTTACCCCCAAAATCCTGAGAACAGGATTCCAGTGCTCCCTATCAAGCATGCACCCTGCTGCTCCATTCTTTATGGGAACTCCAGAGATAGTCGAGTACAGAGTCAGCAACCTCCAGCACTTGTATAAAGATTGAATGGAGTGGCAGGACACATTTTCGACCTTCCGCTCCATTCGAAATGGGAGTACTAGACCCTGTTCACAGGATGTGAAAGTATTTCCTATCCTATCAATTGGGAATAACTTCAAATCTTGGTAAAACCCATTTAAATAAAATATTATAGCTGCATGTACTCTTGCATTGCCTCTAGAGATGACAACCGCCAGCTAGAATTTTAGCATTTAGAGGGAATCCATCACATTGAAAATGCAGCCCTTAATCTGGGATTACTATACATATTTGTGGGAATATATTTAGTATAACTATTATGATTTTAATATAAACATCTACTCATTGTGGGCTTAGTAGTCATGTGGGTGGTCCAAATGACTGATTGACAGTTCACAGATTAGGACCGCCCACTGGACTTTTAAGACCAGAATGAGTATATGTTTCCATGAATAAATGGCAATGTATACTGAACCTTTTCCCACAAATATGTATATCAATCTGCTCAGCTCCTTCTGTTCTATAATATTATATCTGCAGATTGGACTGCATTTTTAATGTGATAATTTCCCTTTAATTATGTGCAGTCAGGGAGTTTGCAGCTTGGTATCAGCAAGTTAGTGCTTTAACCATTATAAAGATATAGCGATGAATGAGAGCACAGTAATGGACCTATTTAGAGCACATCCTTATAGCTCTGAATGTACATAGTATATAGGAGCAGGTGGCAGATGTACAATAGATTTGTATAGAGAAGTCTTTGCTGTGGTTGTATTTTCAGTTAATACAACCTGAAACGATTTATTTGACAGGACCTCTTAAAGTTCACCATTGACATAGGTAAACAGAGGTGCGGATGTTTTCCATAGAGTTTGATCATGTAAAGTACCACAGCTGACAGCGCCATGAACTATATGAAAATGGAGGTGTTTATCTTCCTGATCAAACATCACAAAGAGGAAAAAATACACGACAAACATAACAATAAGCCATGTCTTCTACGCAAAGTAATGGGCCCATATATCTATCATTTGACAATTGCAAGCATTGTTCTTCCTTAGATGTTACTCTGCAGAAAATGACAAGACTTTTTACATGAATTAATTCTATAATATATAGCAAATATCACAGTCTGGCAAAGATAGAAAGTTTCTTACAGCAGAAACTTGCTCATACACCTAGAATATTGTGTTGCCTGCAAAGGTCAAACTGAGCCAAGCGATGAATACATTGAACACCAGTTTCTGGATCATATTTCTCATGCAGGGCAATGAAGGGGCATTTTGCTAAGTCACTGCTATAAAAAGACTGAGGATTAAGAGTTTCTTCAATAGTGAAACAAGCACGGATAGCTTTACAGAGATTCTCAATGAATGTGGGACTTACTCATATTTCACTTCATTGCAACACGATATGGGGGCAGTGGTAGGCAATGTACCATTAGGCCAAATAATGTGGATAGGAAAGGGTCAAATGTAATTTAAAAATCCCCCCAATAAGAATCGAGTTAAAATTCTATCTGTAGATAAAATAAGAAATGATCACAGAATAAATAGAAAAATAAATGATATGGTGCGTAACTTTCTTGAATAAGGTGTTATGTGTATGCACAGAGGAATAACACTGTCTCTAACACTGTCTTATATGACGTATATTCTGCAATTTGTAGCCTGATATGGAACAATTTAATTTTTAATGTTGATGGTGGGGTCATCCATATAAATAATCCCATCACCTATCTCACAGCGGCATAATGGATGTCCAAAATCTAAAGTCTATAGCAGACCTAAGACCTACTGATGTAGATTTTAGGCTGCAATATTATCAAGGGGACAACTACTTGTAAGGCTGCTTTGTCAGTGATTTTGATCAGAGTGTGTGCTAAAATCAGGAGTTGGCGACTACAGAGATCATGTATAATTGAAAGATTTGCACCTGTTCTGTGTTTTCAACCCACTCCAACTTTTGGCTCACAATTACTGATAAAAATCACTGACCAAACACTGATCACTGAAACCATCCTAAGGCTACAGTCACACAGCAGAAAATTAAGAGAAATTCCTCTTCATTTTCCGCCACTGTATTGGCCACGGTCTGGCCAATACGACATGCCAATGCCCCTCTATCATCATTCTGTCCCGGCTTAGACCCAGAGGAATGGTTCTTTTCAGCAGGGAGTCTCAAGCCGTGGAATCCGTGGCAAGATCAAGCAGGACACTTATTTTTTCAGCAGTTTGCTGTGATCTTTGCCTCCCTTTGAAAACAATGGGAGGAAATTCGGGGAGGAATCTGCCGCAGATTCGGGGGGTGGAATCCACCCCATATCATCGGCAAGCCTTCATGTACACGATTGTGTGCTGTCTGTGGCTCAGTGAAAACCGCACGGATGACACACAGATTGCCATCTGACACATCCATTCTATTAAATGGACTGACCCGCAAATGCAGACAGGTATAGGACCTGCTCCAGTATTTTTGGCTCTTAAATGTGGCCTGGACACACATCCGCAAAAACTATGGCTGTGTGAATGGGTCCATTGAAAAGTATGGGCCCATACTTTTATCTGCAATTGTGGACCCGCAATTGCGGACAAAATTGCGGTCGTATGCATGAGGCCTAAGGCCTTATTCACGCGTCAGTGATTTGCATCAATGATTGTGTGCATGAGTGGGTCAGAAACACAAAATAGGTGCAAATTTTTCAACCATACCTTTATCTCTGTGTGATCTCCACTCCTGATTTTGGCATACAAGCAGTGATGGAAATCACTGACCAAAATACTGACCTGTGAATAAGGCCTAAGGGTGTTGTTTAATTATCAGCTTATATCTAGAACTAGGTCATTCCTTGGGGCTGCAAATCTGACTACATAGTGGATGAAGCATGTACCAGGCAGCACACGTATTAGACTTCACAAATGGGTGCACTTTCCCAGTGAGAACTGACCAAACTCCCAGTAGTAGTCCTATATAGAAGAAATGAGAAGACATCCCCCTGAGTTATCTGCTTGTGATTCGCTTTTATTTCACATAAGTGTTGTGTAGTCACATCAGCACTATTTCTGCAGGTTTTCCTGCAGGCCTAGAGGCCCCTATTTTCCCTTTTAGATTCCTTCTGGTGTCACATCTGACCATGTCTCTCCTCCAGTCTAATAATCTATGCCTGATGAAGGGCTTTCACTTCTAACGTTGTATTATTGCATATGCCTAAAATTACCGTGTCATTTCTGATGTGACTACATAACACTTTTGTGAAGCAAAAGCAAATCACTGAGTGGAGTGTCATCCCATATCTTCTACATTACATCCAGGATGAATCTATCATAGCTAAGATTATGGTAGTATAATAGAAACAGTGATAAAACTTTTATGTCGGCGTATATTGATCAAAATATATCTCTACAGTATACTTAAAAGTGTCTACCATTTGAGGGTAGTAGAGTTCCAGATTCCCTGAATAGATACAGTAGATCTCAAGTGATAATACTCTGTCCGCCTGTAGCTGCCACTAATGGAATCTTAAGAGTCCTTTAGCTATACACCTGGGCATTATACATTGCCATGCTAGTTTTCATTCTATTGTAAAGAATAGTCACACACAATACATTTTTACAATGGGAGTCAGTGGGAAGTATAGGCATGTGTGTAACATTAGGGCCATACATTCAAAAAATACAATATGTAGAGAGCATTCTCCTACCTGCATATACTGAACATATGAAACAAAACAAGTGTGAACAGAACTTAACAAATGATCTACTGTATTTATTTTTTAATATCACTCTGCAATAGAAATGTCCACAGCCTGAGCATCTTTATTCCAAGCTAAACAGGAAACTAGATCCACATCCTTCTAAACTAATTCAATCTTTATTTTTAGCATATGTGTTCATTGTATTATTCTGTACAGAGAAACGAGGCAGCCGCATAGAACATTTATCTAAGATTTATCTGGCATTTAATTGTGGATGTTGTTTCCAATATATGCATCTTGACAGCTACATAAATGGCTAGAAAATGCTTAACTTGTATTTATTCTTCCAGTTCCAGGCTGTTTTAGATTATATGCATGAGATTTCAGGCTATAGTTTACAACTTACATGTGAATATGGATTTAAAGAGGTTGTTCAGCTACAAGAAGCCATAACACATGTGTTGATATAGACTGTACAGGGGCGTAACTACCGGGGTAGCAGCGGTAGTGGCTGCCACAGGGCCCGGGACATTACGGGGCCCCGCGGGCCCCCGATGTTTTGTTTTTTTTTACAATAGGCCATTACCTGCTGGAGTAACCCCAGCAGGTAACGGGCCCTATATACTTACCGTTCCCCGGGGTCCTGCTCACGGCCGCCTGCGCTTCCGATTCTGCGGAGGTGGCTGTAAGCAGTAGCGGGGATCGGTAGGTAAGGCCACGGCCCAATACCACAATCACTGCTATCATTATACCATTATACTCCGGGGTCTTTTCAGACCCCGGAGTATAATAATCGGAGACCCAGGGGAGGTGAGGGAACATAAAAAACAATGTACTTACCTCTCCTACGCTTCTCCAGGCTTCAGGCCTGTTTGGTGACATCCCAGACGTCAGCCGACGTCATTTTGCATCGTGACGCCGGCTCGCATCACGTGACGCCGGCCTGGTCCAACATTGAAGAAGGCTGAAGTAGCAGGGAGTGGACCGGAAAGAGGAACAGGTAAGTAGCATTGTTTTTTTATGTTTCTATCCTCCCCTGGATCTCCAATCATTATACTCTGGGGTCTGAAGAGTATAATAATTGTTCATGGGTGGTCCACAATGGGACATAATACTGTGTGCAGGGGCCACTATGGAGCATAATACTGTGTGAAGGGGCCACCATGGGGCATAATACTGTGTGAAGGGGCCACTATGGGGCATAATACTGTGTGCAGGGGCCACTATGGGGCATAATACGGTGTGCAGGGGCCACTATGGAGCATAATACTGTGTGAAGGGGCCACTCTGGAGCATAATACTGTGTGAAGGGGCCACTATGGGGCATAATACTGTGTGCAGGGGCCACTATGGGGCATAATACGGTGTGCAGGGGTCACTATGGCGCATAATATTGTGTACAGGGGCCACTATGGGGAATAATACTGTGTCGGGGGGCCACTATGGGGCATAATACTGTGTGCAGGGGCCACTATGCTGCATAATACTGTGTGCAGGGGCCACTATGGGGCATAATACTGTGTGCAGTGGCCACTATGGCGCATAATAGTGTGTGCAGGAATGCGTTTTTTGGGGGGGGTTGGAGGGGGCGGTCCGGGGGGGGAGGTTGGGGCAGCGGTTCAGGGGGGGGGGCCATGTTAAATGTTCGCCTTGGGGCCCAGCCATTCCTAGTTACGCCACTGAGACTGTACTAATAATAATGCCAGTACAATGTGCCTTGCATGTCTGGGATGCACAGCATAGATGTGGCTGTAGATAGATCCAGCATACTGAAGCTAAATTTAAATATGGGACATGAAAAGGTTAATGTTAGAGGCAATATTGTGGATTCTGAAGAGGAAGAGCTCACACTGAAGAAGAGAGCAGTGTTTGTGACTATGAAAGCAAAACCCTGCCCCTCACCCTTCCTGAAATCTGTCTCAGTGTTTCTGGGTTAGAGACATACTTCACAGGAAGTGGATAGCAAGTTACTCTAGGTTCACACCAATGCTTGGGTTTCCGTTCTTCAGGTCCGCTTGGGGACTCGAAAAACGGAAACTCAATCCGTTTAAAAAACGGTTACCTGTGGAAACCCACAGACCCCATAGACTATAATGGGTCTGCCGGGTTTCCGCCGAGGTTTCCACCCGAAAAATGCGGAGAGAAAAGTCCTACTTGCAGGACTTTTCTCTCAGCATTTTTCAAGCAGATTCGGGGACAGAATCCCCGAACATAGAGCGAGCGCTGGTGTGAATCCAGCCTTAGAGGTAAGAAAGACACCTAGTGATCTGCACAGTAACATAGTTTGGGTGTTTGCTCAGGCTCCATGGCAAAAATACATGTTAAATAGTTACAGTGTATATTTTATGGTGCTTAAATGGTGCCATACATTAAGATACTGTCCTACTCTATGCTCAAGATCCCAAAGTCCTAAATATACCTCTGACCATTTTGCATAAATCAAAACTTGAAGGAAGACACCACTGACTAGTTCATTAAGTTAAAATTGCTATATCTATGCTTAATGGACCCTAAACCAGCAAATATATCAGGTGACAATCTATTATAGCTTAATATCTCTAGATTTCATACTAGATAAATGGAATGTATTACAATTTTACCAGCATCAGAGCTCCAAACTAAACTTCAAATTAAACCCATAAATCTCAGCACCTTGTCTGAGACACTTTCTCCTTCACTAGATGAACATCCTTTTTTCCCTGGATTCCAATGTTCACAGGAAGGTTGTTTGCCTTAGGGTGATCACCATGTAGCTCATTTGCTTTTTTTTATTATTTTACACATTGTCATCTTGTGGCAATATAGGCAATGCAGATGGTTTATTGATGAATTGCAATAGCAAATGAGATTCAACATCCCTGAATAATAACTGTTTCTGATGTTCTAAAAGTTTTCATTACAAAGAAATAAACTCATCAGTTTTTTTTTTAAAATATAACAAAGTTTCTATTAATATGTACACATAGTATAAAAATGATTTTATATACAATAATAGCAACATTTGTGTAGATAGAAGTTCTTGCAGCTTCTTATAAGCAGTGGAAATATACCCTCTACTGTAAAATATACTAAGAAATATTAAGTGTACTAAAGGTTTAGTGAATTTACTGTATATCTTAAGCCAGTCAATCTCCTCTTCATAGTCAGAATGCTCTTGAATCACATCTAGTCATAGAGAGAACTATGTAGTATAGATATAGCTGCATGGTTCTCACTATCTCCTCCCTAAAACCATCTTTATGATCAGTACAGGGAAGAAACAGGAAGCTGGACTATCAGTGCTGAACCTTCTTTTACAACCTTTAACCTAGATATTAGGTATATTAGATATTTTGATTGGTAATCCAGACATACCAGCTAAGATATATCATCATAGTAAAACAGATGGCACCTTAAAAAGTGTATGAAGAACTTAATTCAGAGTATATAGCACTGGGGGTGGGAGAGGGGAGTAGGGTGTTAAAATTAGGTGAATTTTAAAATTTAACACTGACCTAGACCACCAGAGATCCTTACATTATTCCTTTAAATGCCTTGGGCCACCAGGGATTCTGACATTCAACTTTTTTCTGTATAACCCCGTCACTGTCCTAGATCACTGGGTATACTGACAATAACCACTACACTGCCCTAGACCATCAATGATGCTTACATTAACCCCACTGCCGCACTTCTAATATTTGAATAGGAGAACCTGCACATGCTTCCTGTCCACTGTGGATAGGTCTGGGCCAAAAAAACCTTCAACCCCTACCAATTTGTGCCATACAATTATGTCATGCTGAGCATATAGTTAATACTGTAATTGTACCATATATACAGTGCTGGCCAAAAGTATTGGCACCCCTGCAATTCTGTCAGATAATACTCAATTTCTTCCAGAAAATGATTGCAATCACAAATGCTTTGGTAATAATATCTTCATTTATTTTGCTTGCAATGAAAAAACACAAAAGAGAATGAAAAAAAAAGTCAAATCATTGATCATTTTACACAAAACTCCAAAAATGGGCCGGACAAAAGTATTGGCACCCTCAGCCTAATACTTGGTAGCACAACCTTTAGACAAAATAACTGCGAACAACCGCTTCCGGTAACCATCAATGAGTTTCTTACAATGCTCTGCTGGAATTTTAGACCATTCTTCTTTGGCAAATTTCTCCAGGCCCCTGAGATTTGAAGGGTGCCTTCTCCAAACTGCCATTTTGAGATCTCTCCACAGGTGTTCTATGGGATTCAGGTCTGGACTCATTGCTGGCCACTTTAGAAGTCTCCAGTGCTTTCTCTCAAACCATTTTCTAGTGCTTTTTGAAGTGTGTTTTGGGTCATTGTCCTGCTGGAAGACCCATCTCTGAGGGAGACCCAGCTTTCTCACACTGGGCCCTACATTATGCTGCAAAATTTGTTGGTAGTCTTCAGACTTCATAATGCCATGCACACGGTCAAGCAGTCCAGTGCCAGAGGCAGCAAAGCAACCCCAAAAGATCAGGGAACCACCGTCATGTTTGACTGTAGGGACCGTGTTCTTTTCTTTGAAGGCCTCTTTTTTTCCCTGTAAACTCTATGTTGATGCCTTTTCCCAAAAAGCTCTACTTTTGTCTCATCTGACCAGAGAACATTCTTCCAAAAAGTTTTTGGCTTTCTCAGGTAAGTTTTGGCAAACTCCAGCCTGGCTTTTTTATGTCTCTGGGTCAGAAGTGGGGTCTTCCTGGGTATCCTACCATAGAGTCCCTTTTCATTCAGATGCCGACGGATAGTATGGGTTGACACTGTTGTACCCTCGGACTGCAGGGCAGCTAGAACTTGTTTGGATGTTAGTCGAGGTTCTTTAGCCACCATCCGCACAATCTTTCGTTGAAATCTCTCGTCAATTTTTCTTTTCCGTCCACATCTAGGGAGGTTAGCCACAGTGCCATGGGCTTTAAACTTCTTGATGACACTGCGCACGGTAGACACAGGAACATTCAGGTCTTTGGAGATGGACTTGTAGCCTTGAGATTGCTCATGCTTCCTCACAATTTTGCTTCTCAAGTCCTCAGACAGTTCTTTGGTCTTCTTTCTTTTCTCCATGCTCAATGTGGTACACACAAGGACACAGGACAGAGGTTGAGTCTACTTTAATCCATTTCAACTGGCTGCAAGTGTGATTTAGTTATTGCCACCACCTGTTATGTGCCACAGGTAAGTAACAGGTGCTGTTAATTACACAAATTAGAGAAGCATCACATGATTTTTCAAAGGGTGCCAATACTTTTGTCCACCCCCTTTTTTATGTTTGGTGTGCAATTATATCCAATTTGGCTTTTTGACAATTCTTTTTGTGGTTTTCCATTGAAGACAAATTAAATGAAGATATTATTACCAAAGCATTTGTGATTGCAATCATTTTCTGGAAGAAATTGAGTATTATCTGACAGAATTGCAGGGGTGCCAATACTTTTGGCCAGCACTGTATGTACTACTCAGCTTTCCAAGGTACTAAGACAGAATACAACTGGTCAGTTGCCTCCACGCTGCATCAATGTTATTAACATTTCAGTGTTAGGTAGGGCTGACAGGTGGGGGGAATGCAGGATCTACGGGCTATTCATATGAATTGCTAGGTAGCTCCTGACATGCTAATTAACACATGGACCACCCTGCAATTCAAATGAATAGTTGGCAGCATCACAGTCAGATTGTGTTAGCACAAGCTACCAGTGATCAAACTGTGCTGCATCAACATTTTTTTTTTTTTTTTTGCATCTGCAGAGAAAATGGATGTCACACGAATTGGACACAGATGGCACAAATTTTGAAATCCTGTGTAAACTTAATGTTATCACAGAGGCTAATGCTGAATGATAAAACTGATGAATCTGTAGTTTGTTTAGTCTAATACAACCAATTTATTGGTTTATTTTGCGCCAAAATTCGTCTGCCGTGCCAGCTCCTGACAAGCCACACCCTTTCGTCAAACACAGCGAATCTTGCAAATCCCATCCACACATTGCAGAAAAATACCCATAGCGGAAATGCTGTGATCTCCAAAACCGTTGCATATTTTTTTTAGGTATAATTGAAGCAGAAAGTCCGCAGAGGAAAACTCTGTAGACTTTCTGTGAAAAAAGCTGCGGGAAAAAACGCAATTCAGTTTCCGTTGCGTTTTTTCCTGTAGCACATTTTTGCTGTGGCTCGCTACATGGGGCCCTAGTCTTAAAGGGGTTGTCCGAGATTAAATAAAAATTAACACCTAAACTAAACCCCCTCCCCTCGCCTTACTTCTAATTTACTTATATTTAAAAAAAAAAACTATAATTACCCATATCCCCACCCCAGACACTTTCTGATAATATGGTGATGTTTCGTTACCCCGTTTCCTAAACGGAATGTCACCATTATTCCCTCCCCCCAACCCCATCATACTTACGTGTCTTCCTCTCTGGGAACGGTTCCTCCCCTCTTCCTCTCTGTTGACGCTTGCGCAGTCTCGAGGTGGCTGCAACACATGCGCAGTAGAGATGGCATGCGTCAGAGGCACTTCTGGTCTGTGCATGCGCTAGCAGAGAGGAAGAGAGCCATCTCCAGCCTGCGCACAGCGAAAGAAAAGGAGGAGCCATTCCCAGAGAGGAAGACAGGTAAGTACGATGCGGTGGGAAGCTACACAGGAAGCTACACAGCAGGAAGCTACACCATGTAAACAAATTCAGAAGATGCCAGGAGCTCCCAGAGAAACCCAGAAATCACTCAAAACACTGCTAAAGGTATATGGGTGTACTTATTAACCCATTAATAGCACTAACAGACCTTTTAAAAAAAAAGATTTTTTGCTTGGAAAACCCCTTTAAACACATAGTAAATGCAGTGCAAATGATGTAGGACAAGTTTTTGCCACAAATTAAGCCAGAATCTTGGTGTATTTATCTACCCTGTGTGTAGTTATTCCTATATAGTCCTATATTTTACTCTAGATGTTCAGTTTACATCTGGTTGTAGCATTATAAAGAAAAAAAAAGGTTTTTAGTTTCACAAGGTCTTTATGCGTGGACATAAAATTAGATTCTTTCATTGCGAAGGATTTCAGAGCAACAGACAGTCCATTGTCACATGCCATCCCATTTTTTTTTTTTACATTGAAGTCATTGGGACGATGAATGTGAAAGATGATAATGACACATGACACAGATGTCGTCCCAGAGAGTTCAGTGCAGGATAACAGAAGTTTCTTTTTTTCTTTCATTTTTCCACATTGAACTTGGTGATACAAAGGATAGAAACCTTATATGATGGATGAAAATTTTACTCGTCATTGGCAACCATACTAATTATTTGTCATCTGTTGCAAAGAAGAAACGATGGAACAGATGACAAATCAGGTGTGAACATTGTCTGACTTTTGCATAGTGTATGAAGCGTTTCCTGGATGTGGTGAGTGTGTAGTAAGTATACATAGTATAATTTCTCGCTGTTAATTATTAAACAGCGGAGCTCAGGTGTTCTTACTCCAACATATAATTGGTGGAAGTATCCAGGCAACTGGGAAAGTGAGATGTGATGTATCACTGCCAATGATGTGAATGAACATTAAACGGATACCTATAATCTGATTCTTTTAACTTTGTTTGTAGGAAGATCTCAGCTTCCAAAATGTCTAAACAGGCGTCAAACGTCAGATCTATTCAGGTATGTACCCAACGGTTGAGAAATGATATTTACTTTATGCACTGTATATTTTCTGCAAGCACTTGTATTTGTATACGGTATTATGTGTGAATTTACATTACAGTATGCTGTGAATATGCAATATGCAATAAAAGTTGGATATTCCATTACTATTACAGGATTTTTTTAAATACAGTAATTTGTGTCCAATGATTCTGTGCAAATCAATGGGTTCACAACTTATATATTGGTTTCCATTTTGTAGTATACATAGAATTTTTTAGTATTTAAAGGGCGCATAATTTAAAATGTAAGGGCTCGATCACATGGCGAAATCCGCCCTGATTTTGGAGGCAGAAATCAGAACAGGATGCTGAAAAAAGAATCGTACTGCTCGATTCAGTCGCATAGTCTGTGCATTGTGCCACGGGCAGCGGGGTGGAAAATGAGGAAGAATCTGAGGTGCATGTCTGCCTCAATGCCTCTTTATTTTCCTCTGTGTGAAGCTTGCTTTTTTCAATTACTTCCAGAAAGAGCATAGGTGGCACTAATTCCAGTTTTTTGAATACTTTAGCAGGCACTGCTAAACTGATTCTGGCAAAGATGGAATTTTTTCTCTAGCCCACCACCATTCCTGAGAAATCAGTTCTGTTAGTTTTTGTAGCTGATATGCTAATTACACTTTCTATTGTCAAGTGGGTAGTTCTGGGTCAGAGCAGAAAAGTAGGCATGACCTAGAGCTTTGATACTGTCCACCTCTTATTGGACTGTGTCAGAGAACTTTGAATCACACCCCCTTGCCTGCTCCTGCATTAGACCACCCTCTTGACAGTAGAGAGCCTAATCAGCATATCAGACACTAAAATTAACTGCGGTGATTGCTCAGGAATGATGGGCTAGGGAAAAAAAAATTCCTACTGCACCATAATTAAAGGGATTCTCCCAACATACAACTTTTTTTTTGTAAACTTGTGCAACCATGCTGATAAACTGGCCATTCTTGATAATATAGATTTT
The DNA here is from genome assembly GCA_947044405.1 of Leptodactylus fallax. Classification (NCBI taxonomy): domain Eukaryota; kingdom Metazoa; phylum Chordata; class Amphibia; order Anura; family Leptodactylidae; genus Leptodactylus; species Leptodactylus fallax. The sequence goes on along the minus strand of CAMRHE010000073.1, from coordinate 1,202,079 downwards.
TAATTCGCTGCACATGCGTCATCTGTTTGGACGGTACATGCATGGTTATACAGCCGTGATCTAATATGCAGCAATAGGGAAAACAGAGACAAACTGAGCATGCTCGTCCTGGAAAAAGATGGACTACAGGTCATATCCATTGGCAACGGTGCTCAAACAGTTGGATGGAAAAGGGAAATTTCATTGGGCTTTTTCTAGTGACATATAAAATTTTACTTAATGCTTTTAATGGGTGACAGACTTTTCTTGCAAAGTACTTTCATATGAAATATGGTTGTGTTTGCTGGAATACCCCTTTAATTCATTCCAATTAAAGGATGCAAAGAAGTGGAGTTGGTGGAGGCGGTGACTGGTCCTCTTTATGTCATAATCCCTTAAAGAAACCAATCTTCACATACTTTCTGTCTAAAGTCAAACTCAAGCCAAGAAATGTCTTTTCAGAATTCCACCACTTCCTGTTGTAAATCCACTTCACATCCTGCTTTCTAATATACTGGCTAAGTGATAGTGAATGTGTGGCATGTATGTAGTAAGACCAGCCACGCTCTGATGTAAACTGAAGTGGTAAACTGAAAAAGCCTCACAATGTAAGAGATAAATAAAGAATACACAGAGGAGTCCATAGATATATGATAAGCGTCTTGTGTCCTGAGACTTCTCTGTGAAGTGTGCTCAATGTCAAGGCGGTGTGTAGTCTAGGCATAAAGGAGGTTTACAAAAATGAACCTTCCCACACTCATCTGACAATCCGCCAGCTATTCGTTTTCTCTTCAGCGCCCCCTGCTGATGAAATGTATATCTCAACCATTCAACCATTCAGCTGAACAGGGGTCCCTCTTTCAGCTTTCCAGTGTGGGAGCACCAACCGATTTGGAAAGAGGTTGCCTTGATGGTTATATAGTACAGGGACAGTTGGGGTTCTTTTTTTATTAAATTATGAATCTATATTTGGAGTCATTATTACTTTACTGTGATCGCACAACAAGCAGTTCACGTCTGGATTTGGAAACTGCTGAGCAAAAAATCTAAGTGACAACACGTCTTAAATTAGTATCACTTGTAATTTCCCCTATTTGCGGCCTCACGTCCTATTTGAACTGGGACCCACAGTGCTCATAACAGAAAGATTATCCTTATTAATTGTAGCACAGCGCACACATGCCAGTTATAGATTTCCCACAGGAACCAATCATGAGAAATGGAAATTTGGAGGATACATTCTGATAATAAATTTAAAGGGAATATGTCACCTGGGGAAGTAAATTTCTATCTATAGTATATAAAATAGGAAACCCTAGTAAAATAGATTTCCATTACCAGTCACCCAGACTGATTGGTACAACTTGTGCGCCCTTTCCCAGAATGTATAGAAAATAAAGTTATAACTTGCCAACAGATGAGCTGGGGACTCCACATTGGCACATTCACATTGTGCCCCGTGGACTCAGGTCAATACATATAATATTTCTGCACATGTGATTGGTAAATGCATATTCTGTATACCTCACTTCAAAGGGCTGGTGTTGCAATTGGTGTTTAAAAAATTGCAATTCCCTGGTTTATGACTCATTTTACATCAGAAAAAGATAAGAAATCTGCCCCAGTAACATAAACATGGCACTGTCATGGGGTGTCAACTATGCATAGAAATTTCTGGTTGCTAGAACTGCCTGTACCAGCTGTAAGATCATTTATTGTGAAGTGGAAGTGTGTAGAGTAACAGCAGCTCAGCCATAAAGTAGTAGACCCTGCAAACTCACATAGCAAGCCTGCATAGTGCTAAAGTATAGGGTTTGTAAATATCTTCTGCTGCATCACTCCAGAGTTCCAAACTATGTTCAGAAGTGACATCAGCACAAGAACTCTGCGTCAGAAACGTCATGATGATACAGGATAAACCATGTGTGTATTAAACTAAAAGATTTATTATACACATATGGGAAAAACAGCCTAAACAATACACACACGCCAGCGACATACCTACCATAGAGGCAGAATGCGTCAGGGACTCTCTACAGCCACCATTGGGGACTATACAATGCATGTAGCATTATAGGAGCTACCTGCAGCCACTACTAGGGGGAGTACACTGCATATATAGCCCTTAAAGGGGTTATCTGTGGAATAATAAGGCTTACATGTACATTCCCTGCACTGGCTAAGCTTTATTACTAATATATAACCAGGTCCCCAGAGACAGTGCAGTTGGGGAGGCCAGAACTCTTGTTATTCTGTCTCCCCTGCTGACGCTCTGATCACATGGCCGACTCCACTCTACTCAACCTAAAGACAGAATAGAGGGGAACTGGTGATGTTAGACATTGTTGGAGTGGCTGCAAGGTAGGAATCACTCACACAGTTCTAGCACCCCACTGCTAAACTTTGGGTCTTGAGAACAACTTATATATTAGTAATAAAGCTGAGATAGTGCAGGAAATGTGCTGGTAAGTGTTATTCTTCGCAGGATAACTTCTTAAGGCCTTAACCCCACGTAGCGAGCCACTGCGGAAAAGACTGCGTGGAAATGCATTGCATTTTTGTTTTCGCAACGCTTTTCACAGAAAGTCTGCAGAGGACTTTCTGTCCCTATTATGACAGTTTTTGAAATCTCATCATTTCTACTGCAGATATTTTTCTTCAATGTGTGGATGGGATTAGCCAGAATCCCATTACTTTGCAGATACTGTAAAACGTAGTGGTTTTTGCCGTGGCATTTCTGCCACGGCCAAATCCTGGCATTTTCGCAACGTGGGACCCTGGCCTTAAGGAGCTACCTGTAGCCCCCACTAGAGGAGTAGAACATCATCCAGCTTGACTGGTTTGGTGGTGGGTCAGTGAACTTCCATGTGATAGCCAACTATACCCTGACTGCTATTAGATACTGGGATGAAATCCTCAGAGACATTGTCAAACCGTAGGCTCAATTCAGATCACATTTTTACATCCATTTAGCAGAACCATTTAAGGCTAAAGCCCCACGTAGCGGGCCACAGCAAAAAGTGTTGCAGGAAAAACCACAGCAGAAATGCATGGCGGTTCTTCCCACAGTGCTTTTCACAGAAAGTCCACAGAGTTTTCCTCTGCGGACTTTCTGCTTCCATTATACCTATACGGAAAACAACAGCTTTTCTATAGGTATAATTGACATGCTGAGATTTCCAAAAACACAGCGGTTTTGGAAATTACATTTTCCTGCAATGTGTGTAATGGATTTGCTAGAATCCCATCCACTGTGTAGGGACTGTAAAACACAGCGGTTTTTGCCGTGGCTTTTCCGCTATGCCCAAACCTCTGTGTTTACGCCACCTGGGGCTTCAGCCTAAAGGATGCAAAAAACAGACGCAAATGGATAGCTATCCACTTACATAGTAATCAATGTTAAAAAAAAACCCCAAAAAAACCCATCCGTTTTTGTGCATTTTTTTTTGGACAGACACAAAGATGTAGTATACAGACACAGATCCTTTATTTATCATTGATCTCTATGTAAACGGATGGCAATGCATTTATATCTGTTTGCACCCAGTTTTTTACCTCTGGAACTGTGAATCAGTGCTTCCAATCTGCTGAGTAGCGCCACACACTGTCCAGGTGTCCACTGATGCCCTGATCAAGGTTTGGGAGGAGATCTTCTGGGATACCATTCACAATTTCATCAGGAGCATGCCCAGACAGGATGATTTAGAGTCCGACCCTCAATTGGTTAATGATTTTGGCTTCAATAGACCATAGACTATCTTCTTCTGTCTCAGCACAGGACCAATGATGTGCTTGAAGGGCGCTGGCTTTCCGCCTCATTTCAATAGCCAAGCCTGCACCTTCTCCATCACAGCTGATTCAAAGACCTTCTTGACTGTCCCGTACATACCTCAAATCTGAAAAATATGGTTGCTATGTGCAACACACTTTATTTTTGTCTGGAATAGTTTCTATATATAAACTCGCTCTAAGATTGGTGAGATGTAATCGTAAATCCTCCAGCATCACAATAGCACTCAGTAAAACCAGGTGGTAACAGGTTTTATTCTCTTAAAATGGAACCACCTGGAAATGTTAACAATGAAAGTCACCCACGTAACATGAAATCTTTAAGCTTTGCTATTGTGTATGTTCAAGAAAACTTGTAATAATACTAATTGTTAAAGGTAGAACAATGTGTGCCTTGGTAAATGTAATGTGACTAATAATGGGCTGCCTTCTCCATCAGGCTAATCTCAATATTCCTATGGGAGCATTCCGACCCGGTGCTGGACAACCACCTAAGAGAAGAGAATTTACACCTGAAGCAGAACAGGTAAGAGTCAAGGAAGGATTTGCACAAATCAAGTTTTCTTTTGAAATATTTTATGCCTTTGTGGACTGCACATTGTTGGTATAGAACACAACCCAAAATAACATATTAACATGAAATATGACACTTTAAAGGGGTTGTCCATGATTTTTTTTTTATTTATGGCCTATCCTTAGGATGGGGCCTAAATATCTGATTGATGGGTGGTGGACAACTATTGGAAGCAGTTGACTATATGCCCTGTATAAAGCCCAAAAAAGCAAGAAATAGTTGTACACACCATGGTACGAATAAAAACTACAACTTGCTCTGCAGAAAAGGCCCTCACATAGCGACATAGTCAACAGAAAAGTAAACGTTATGAATGCCAGAATTCAGTGCCCCCACAAATTTTCACACAATTGAGTTTTATTGAGTAAAAGTGATAAAACATAATAAAAACGATATAAATATGGTATTGCCATATTCATATATAGTCAGGTTACCATGGAATTTTTTATGCAGAGTGAGTGCCATAAAAGCAAAACACGAAAAATAATGACAGAATTGCATATTATATTCACACAAACTCACAAAACATAAAAAAACTGATCAAAACATTATATGTACCCCAAAATGGTTCCAATTAAAAATTCAACTTGTCATGCAAAGAATAAGCCTTTGTATGCCTATGCCGACAGAAAAATAAAAAGGTTAAGTGGCGAAATTAGACTAACCCCATAAGGGGTTAAAGTACAACGCCATGCAGCTTGAAAATTCCCCTAGCTCAAGTATATAGTTTACACTTCCACAGATACCCTGAGCTTCTGCATTCATGATTAAGAAGAACACTTCATAGGCTAATAAAGCACTTGACATAGTCATAGAGAGAGCAGGATGACTGCTCAATGATAGATACCTCACTGTACTCATCTCTATAAGTGCAAGGTGGAAACACGAAAAGTGTTCGGCTTCTATTAATGTACTATGGAAGACAGAGAAATCACTAGAAGAAGAGAGTGGGAGCAGTCTGCAATAGAAATGGACGTGAGGAGAGTCTGTGTGAGAAGGCACGTGCTGAAAAGTCTTGTATTAAATGTGTGCGATCTATATGAGAGAGGGAGAACATGGAAGTAGTCTTCTAGAGAGAGTATGGGAATCAGTTTTTGTGAAATAAGGGAGTGTATGAAGAAGTCTGTAAATAGACAGGGCTGGGGAGCAGTCTGTGTAACAGACAGGAGCATGGAGAGCAGTCAATGGGAGATGGATCATGGGAAGCAGTCTTTGAGATAGTGGGGGCAAGGCCTGCAGCCTGTGAGAGAGAAAGAAGGCATGGGGAGCAGTCTGTGAGAAATGGGGACAAGAAGAGCAGACTGAGAGAGATGGCAGCATGGGGGGCTGTCTGTGAAAGAGATGGGGGCATGGAGGGTAGTTTATTTAACAGAAGGGGGCAAAGAAGAAGAACATGCTGGAACCTGGAAAGAGGAATAACCCACTGTACAACAAGTAGGCAATATTAACCCTTTCTCTGCCCTAAACCATCTGAGATACTGACATTAATCCTTACTATTCCACAGCATTACTGATTTAAACCCCTACACTGTGCTAGATCACCAGAAATGCAGACATCAACCCCTTTGCTGCCCTACACCACCAGACTTACATATAATAACCCCTTCACTGCTCACTTAGAATTAATAGCTTGTTTACTAGCTACAAAGACCTTCACAAAGTTACTTTTTTCAAATTCATGACAAAGAGGTTTCCCATCTCAGACATGTATGGCATATTCATAGGGAAAACCTTATTTTTAGGTGGTGCATTTAATTTTCAGCCTGAGCGACACTTTGAAGAGCAAACATATTTGTCACAAAAATATTACATTGATTCAAAGCATGAAGGCGTCTGTACGTGTAAAGTGCTAAGTGACATTCTGACCATGTGCCATGTGACCATGTATATATGGGCATGAAGCTGTGATATGCTGTTATTATTCTTTTATGCAAAATGTCCCGAGACCCCTGGCAGCTAAATGGTTAAAGGGCATGATTCATCAGGAAAAAAAAATATTAAATTTCTGGTTTTATTCTAAACATTTTCAAAAATATTAGATTTTTTTATATGATTATATCAAAAAAATATTGAAACGCAATGCCCTCTAGAACAGGCACAATGGGCTGATTTTTTTTTTGTCATAACTCATATTTTGCTGTATATAATATAAACCTTTCATAAACTGTCTAGCATCTAGTATACGTTATGAACTGACAATCTGATGCTGGTTGTTTTAGTGTATTTTTTATTCTTTTGTATATAATATACATTTTATAAAAAATTAGGCCTACTATAGAATATTTATGGCCACAGTGTGTCAGTATAACCTCACAGCAGAACTGTAATACTGCTACATTGTAACTATCCAGCATTCACTATCTCTGATACTGTATCTGAGTCAGGAAAGGTTTCCCTGGAAACAATGTTAAATCATGTTTGGTCCTACAGAATGTTTAAGCAGTGCTAATACTTATGCAATAGTGTCTCAATTTACAAAGTATAGAGGGATGTACTGTATATTATCTACAGTTTCAGAAAGAGGCAGTAGTGGTCATATTCATCTTATCAACAGAATATTCTGCTTAGTTGTCCTAGGGCCAGTTCACTTGAGATGGGAGAAGAATGGCTCTCAAGGGGCCTGTACTGCTGGACTTCACTGGCACACAAAATTGTTGGTATCCATCGATTATAATAAACACATGTAATGGGCACAACCAAGGATCAACTACATACTGTAGTGGCTAACCCAACAAAGGGAGCTCAACATGAGAATTCTGCATTCATCTTGTTTCTTGGGAAACCACTATTTGAAACGAGTTTAACATAGCAAGTTTAGTGTGTAACCTTGTAAAATAACACAGCAAGTGGAGTGTGTAACCTTGTAATATAACAGAGTAAGTCAAATATATATCCTTGTAATATAACAGAGTAAGCTTAGTGTATAACCTTGTAATATAACAGAGTAAGTACAATGTGTATCATTGTAATATAACACAGTAAGTATAGTGTGTAACCTTGTAAAACAACACATCAAGTGTGGTGTGTAACCTTGTAAAACAACACATCAAGTGTAGTGTGTAACCTTGTAAAACAACACATCAAGTATAGTGTGTAACCTTGTAAAATAACACAGTAAGTGTAGTGTGTAACCTTGTAAAATAACACATCAAGTATAGTGTGTAACCTTATAAAATAACACAGTAAGTATAGTGTGTAACCTTGTAATATAACAAAGTAAGTATAGTGTGTAACCTTGTAAAATAACATATCAAGTGTAATGTGTAACCTTGTAAAATAACACATCAAGTGTAGTGTGTAACCTTGTAAGATAACACAGTAAGTGTAGTGTGTAACCTTGTAATATAACCTCTGTTATTCCGCACACTACAGAACTAAACACTGACTAAAAATACTGAATAATTAAACCAAGAATACTCACACACATTACACATGCCAATTGTGGAATATAGCTATAGGGGGTGCAGAGGCCAGAATCGCTACTGGGATCTGAAGCCTGAGAGGCCCATACGCCTCTCTACAACATAAGAAGACACCAGTGTTATAGATAGCACATAGTAAGTGGGGGCCCTATTACAGATTTTACATTGGACCCAGGAGCTTCAAGTTACACCTCTGACACCAATACAAGTGCTGTCAGACATACAGATAAGCGCAGAGGCTATTTGTGAAACTGGCGCAAGCCGCACTCAATATACACAGAAAAACTAGAGATCAAAGAGTGTTAAAGAGCCACAATATATAAAAAAATAAAAACCATTGGGGAGCATAGTAAAATGCAAATTAAAAATGAGCCATACAATGGCAAGAAAACGTACAATTCAACATCTGTCCAGGAATTACAGGTAGTCCAAAAATAATGACATAATACCCCATATGCAAGAAGGAACCAACAAGCAGTTCACTTTTTTTTTGTAAAATATCATGTAATCCACATGTCATACTATAAAAATTTAGAAACCCATATTGTGAGATTTGATAGATTTTGGCTCCTTAGAATTTTTATAGGTTTGCTGACTTAAAATGCTTGACCTCTTGTCTATACTTACTACTTTACTTACTTTTGTGTTGTGTTTGTATTATTGTTTATCCTATGGGTATACATTAATGGCCACAATGTCAAATCCTCAAACCCATTTAACTCTGTGAATTGTCACAGCACAAAGGATAAAAAATAAAGAGGGTGTAGTGCTTCATTAGGGAGTTAATAGGGGAGGGCGTCCTCATCCCTTGCTCTGAAGGACCTGTCCTGCATTTGAATGGACACTGTTTAATATTAAATTTCACCTCTGGGTGCACTGCAGAGAAACAAAATACTAGGATTGCTCAATACATGACTGCTGTGATCCCAGCAGGGGCACACTTTTTGATCAAGATAATGGGAGTGTGTCACTAGAACCCAATTTATCAACCCAGCCCCACAGATTAGGGTCATCTGAATCAAATGGTATTTTCCCCTTGTGAATCGGTGCCTTTGTTGCCAAGATATTGCCATTTTTGTCAATATGCAAATGAACTCTTTTGTGGAAATGAAGGTGTTGCAGCTTATCTCTTTGGAGCAATGGAAAAGTCGTCATTGCTCCAAAAAGCTAATTTGTATATTGACAGAATGGCAATATCTCGGCAACAGAGGCACTGATTCACAAGGAGAAATACCATTTGATTCAGATAACCCTGACTGAGGGTGGGTTCACACCTGCGCTTCAGTCCGTCCGTTGCCAATCCGAGTGAAAATCTCGGCGAACAGGATCGGCATCGGATACAGACAGGTTTGAAACGCATTGGTTAAAAACCCATTCATTTGAATGGGTTTTTAAAGCAATGCGCGAGTGTCCGATTGCACCCTCTGCGATGCAAAGCCGTTTTTTTTCGTCGGACACGAAGTCCTGCATGTCCGACTTTGTTTCCGACGAAAAAAAAGGATTCGCAGCACAGAGGGTGTAAGTGCACACTCGTGCATTACGTTAAAAACCCATTCAAATGAATGGGTTTTTAACCAATGCGTCGCTGACCTGTCTGTATCCGATGCCTATCCCGTTCGCCGAGATTTTCACTCGGATTGGCAACGGACGGACTGAAGCGCAGGTGTGAACCCACCCTTATCTATTATAGACAGCATGGTGGTTAGCAGTGCTAGCTTGCAGCACCGATATTCTTGGTTCGAATCCAACCCAGGACAGCATCTGCATGGAGATTGTATATTCTCCCCGTGTTTGTGTGAGAGATATTAAGTGACAGACCAACACAAAGTAGCAGATAATTGTGAAGTGGAAGGAAAATGATACATGGTTTTCAAAATTTTAATCAAATAAAAATCTGAAAAGTGTGACGTGCAAAAGTCTTTAGTCCCCCTATATCAATACTTTGTAGAGTCACCTTTCTCTGCAATTACAGCTGCACGTCTTTTGGGGTATTTTTCTACCTGCTTTGCACATCTAGAGACTGAGATTTTTGCCCATTCTTCTTTGCAAAATAGCTTAAGCTCAGCCAGATTAGATGGAGATCGTCTGTGAACAGCAATTTTCATGTCTTGCCACAGATGCTAAATGGGATTTAGGTCTGGACTGTGACTGGGCCATTGTGACACAGGAATATTCTTTGATCTAAACCATTCTACTGTAGCTCTCGCTGTATGTTTAGGGTTATTGTCTTGCTGGAAGGTGAATCTCCTTCCCAGTCTCAAGTCTTTTGCAGCCTCCAACAGGTTTTCTTCCAGGATTGCCCTGTATTTGGCTCCATCCATCTTCCCATCAACTCTGACCAGCTTCCCTGTCCCTGCTGAAGAAAAGCCTCCACACACAGCATGATGCTGCCACCACCATGTATCACAGTGGGGATGGTGTGTTCAGGGGGATGAGCAGGGTTACTTTTACGCCACACATGGAGCTTTGCATTTTTGGATGATGGATTGATTAGTGCTCCTTTGGATGCTCAAAGCTTGGGATATGTGTATAACCTAACCCTGCTTTAAACTTCTCCACAACTTTATCTCTGACCTGTCTGGTGAGTTCCTTGGTCTTCATGATGTTGTTTGTTCACTAGTGTTCTCTAACAAACCACTGAGGCCTTCACAGAACAGGTGTATTTATAGTAAGACTAAATTACACACAGCCGGACTCTATTAACTCATTAAGTGACTTCTGAAGGCAATTGATTGCACTGGATTTTATTTAGGGGTATCAGAGTACAGGGGCTGAATACTTTTGCACGTCACAGTTTCAGATTTTTATTTGATTAAAATTTTGAAAACCATGTATCATTTTCTTTCCACCACAATTATCTGCTACTTTGTGTTGGTCTATCACTTAAAATCTCAATAAAATACATTTAAGTTTGTGGTTGTAAGGTGACAAAATGTGAAAAAGTTCAAGGGGTATGAATACTTTTGCAAGTCACTGTATATTGGTGGGGATCATCAATAGAGATTAGCGAATTTTTCAAAAATTCGATTCGACTGATTTTCCGAAGTTTCCAAAACATTTTGATTCAATCTGATGGGCCTCAGCGGTCACGTGGGGCGTGATGACGTCATTATGCCGGAGCGCTCCATGTGACTGCTGGGGCCCAATCACAGGCCCCAGCAGTGAAGCCTGGGGAGCAGGACCTCAGTCACTGACTCCGGAGTTAATGCTCAGGCCAGGACAGGTGAGTTTCAGTATTTTTTTATTTTTAATCACCATGAAAAAGTTCAAGGGGTATGAATACTTTTTCAAGCCACTGTATATTTGCAAAAATGTTTAAGTTTTAATTGTCTACAAATTTAAATGTAGTTATGTTCATGGGAAAACCCCTTTAGCTGAGTTTGAATTTGGTGAAAAGTGTAATTGCTTCTTGGTAGTTATGGTTGTATCCATAGGATATGCCATAAATACCTGATAGATGCAGATCCAGCATCTACGACATCTATCTCTAGAAACAAGCATTATTGTCCTGAAAAGCTAGCTCTCTTGTGACACCTATACCAGGACTTATCCAGCCAAGAGGAAAGGTAAGGGAGGAGGACACATATACTGTAGTTTTTGTTGATGTTCTCCACCAGATACCAGTGGTTTCACAAACCATTCCAACCAAATGGGACTTACTTCACAGCAGTGGCATAACTAAAGACTGGTGCAAAAGCTCAAATTGGGCCCCCATGTGCAACGTCTCCTCACAGCCGTTAATCATGTTCCATCCATACATTTTTGCAGAATTTACATTTCCCTTTCTTTCTCTATCTGGGCCCAGACCACCAAAAAAAAACGTGTTGACATTGTGACTATGCACACAAGCTTCCTATCATTCCCATCCCCTGTTGGTGTCCCCTTTTGTACCACAGTCTTTTGCCACAGAATATCTCCTTGACTATTTGTTGACAAACTGCCACTTTTTGCATTCATTTTTTTTTTCCTTTCTGACAGTGAATATCTGTGTATCATAAATTGTCTTCACTCCAGTGCACCAGTGGACAGGGGTAGTCTGGCACAGACTGACATACAGCAAAAGAAAACAAGAAAGAGATCAAAGAAGTTTAGTGAGCCTTAGTGTGAACCCCCTGTGGGCCCTCTGGCTTATGGGGCTATTGCAGTTGCAACTATTGAGTTATACATTTAGTAAGACGATATTGTATGTTTGAAGCAAAACATGCTTCAAAATGGTGGCTCACTTGAATCTGCTCTGCCCTCTAGTTTACGTCTAGTTTGATTCATTGCATCCATGTGCTCCAGGATATAGTAGAAAGGTTAAGTGGATCTTAAAATCTTCCAGGATTTCTTTTCCTCTGGGCTTAGACTGACTGCGATAACATCTGTGCAGGCTTTTCACTTACTGTTTTAGAGATAGAGGTCACCATTACTGTTCACCTTCAATTAAGTACGGTGTGATTACATGTGGTGCCAGCCCTATGCTAAGGAGAGATACAAATGAGGATGGCTGATATGATATTAAATGATCCAAGCATCAAGCTAAACAGTCTTGTGAAAGGCATCAACACATGCATTACCCAGTATGTGTACATAACATCCAAAACAGGTGAGAATGAGGGTCTTCACCCCTTAAAGGGATCCTGTCAGGGGTTTTCACCCTCCTAGTCCTTTACTATGGCTTCATAGGTACATTGATAGAACTATTAAAAAGTCATAGATCTTGGAATGTAGTGATAACTAACGTAATAATTGCTGCGTTCTAAAAGGAAACCTTTTTTTTACTCATCTCCAGCCTACTGCTATTGCTTTATAGGGCAGAGGATTGCTGTATGTATCTACAGTAAATGTGTCTGCCTATACAAATTTCTCGCTCCTGTATTACCTATAAAACAACTTTAGGCTGAGGCCCCACATTGCGGAAACACAGCGTTTTTTGTTGCAGATTTTGTTGCCTTTTTTTGAGCCAAAGTCAGTCGTAGATTGAGTAGAACGCAGAAGTATAAGAGCTTCCTATATATTTCACATTCCTTTTTAGCAATTCTTGGCTTTGGCTCATAAAAACGCAGCAAAATCTGCAAAAAAAAAAAGCTTTATTTCTGCAACGTGGTCATCCAAGATTTATTTATAGGATAGACAATATATATCTGATTGGTGGGGAACTGACAGCACGGATCAGCTGTATAGGGCCACTTCTGATATGTGTACAGCATGGAGCCAGAAGCAATTGGCTACAGTCCCTGTATAGTGGCTTGCCACCATCACTGCAACTCAGCTTCCCCATTGATAGGCCATAAAAAATAAATAAATCCTGGACAATCCTGGTCTCCTGAACGGTCACGTTGTGTAGCCCCTGTCATGGTCACTTGACTTCCCTCTGCCAGTTTCGGCGCATCTGGCCAGACACAAACTGGAGATGAAGCCAGCATCAGTACAACTCACTTTATTGCACCTATCCTGGATGCAACAAACTTGGCAGAAGGACATCAGTCTACCAAGAGAAGATTTGTACATGCATTCATTTCATAATATTGGTCATTTCACCAGTAATGTGTAGTTTTTACATTTTTTTCTTCAAATATTTTTGTGAGGGGATAAAGGTTTTGTATGGTTTTTTTTACCTGTCTACTTTTCTAAATAACAATACTTTGAAATCGGGTGTTTTTTTTCTAAAGCTGCAGACTTCTCTACACTCTACACCTCTGGCCTTAATCTTTGCACTGCAAAGGATGATATTTGCAGTGAACCCAGCAGCAGTAAATGACATGCTGCAGGTTGAAAACCCGCAGAACTAGTCACTTTGGGCTGCAGATTTTTTCTGCATGTGACTGGCGTTGCTTTAAATCTTATTCACTATACTAAAAGCATAAATCATTGTGTGTTAGTCGCTGGCGAATTTGTGGCAGGTAACCCATGGGAATTACACTATGTGTGTCCCAAGCCTATATCGTGCCTGTAAATGTAGATGAGTTTATAGTGTAATTCTTCAAAGAGTATAAAGATGGGTCTATAAATGTGATGTCTGTACATTCCAAGTTTTACAAGGGCCACAGTTTCCCTTTATTTAGTTCTCTTACTTATATAGCGCCAACATATTCCGCAGTGCTTTACAGACATTGTCAATCACTGTCCCATATAGGTCTAACAATCTGCATTCCCTATCAGTATGTCTTTGGAGTGCCTTTATACGCACAGTTATTAGACATGTTTTTTTAACATACATCAAGCCACCCCTAGTTTTAGAATTTCCCTGACTCACTTTTAGGAGCACTGGTGTACAGATTTGACAGATATATCTTACTTCCTGTCAGACGTACCCTCTAGGAGCACAGACTCTCTGATGCAATATAACTCTGTCAAATATATCTTTAAGGTTGTCAGATCTATCTTCAGCTGGGATGTACAAGGAGCTTGACAAACACTTGATGCATGTCTTGAAAGGAGAAGATAGTTTGTTTGCTTAGTGAGACTATACAGACATTTTTTACAGTCTTGAATGTTTCGCCCACTCTGCACATTTTACGCTTCATGTGCAATTTGTAAAAAGCCATGAAAAATGTAATAATACATCTTCAGATTAGAGAAAGCAGATGATAAAAATGAATTCTCATTGATATTAACCAAGGCCTTTATGCTAAAGCGCTGGGGTCAGTATTGGTGATGGTCATTACATATGTACTGCTATAGCAGATGACCTTTATAATAAGTAGCACACTGACCCGCTCTTTCTATGGCACCATGTACATGACTGTGTTATTCACAGGTCAGTGTGGGCGAAAATGAGCCTGGGTGGAAAACTCACGACAGATCCTATTCCTGTCTATTTGTGGTCTGGACACAGTCATTGAAGTGTGTTGGTCCATGAAGAACAAAGATGGCACATAAATGCCATCCATGTGACATCCATTCTATTTTTGATCATGTAAAGTGGGGAAAAAAAGTATTTAGCCAGCCATCAATTGTGCAAGTTCTCCCACTTAAAAAGATGAGAGAGGCCTGTAATTGTCATCATAGGTAGACCTCAACTATGAGAGACAAAATGAGAAAACATATCTAGAAAATCACATTGTCTGATTTTTTAAGAATTTATTTGCAAATTATGGTGGAAAATAAGTATTTGGTCACCTACAAACAAGCAAGATTTCTGGCTCTCACAGACCTGTAACTTCTTCTTTAAGAGGCTCCTCTGTCCTCCACTCATTACCTGTAGTAATGGCTCCTGTTTGACATTGTTATCAGTATAAAAGACACCTGTCCACAACCTCAAACAGTCACACTCCAAACTCCACTATGGTGAAGACCAAAGAGCTGTGGAAGGACACCAGAAACAAAATGGTAGACCTGCCCCAGGCTGGGAAGACTGAATCTGCAATAGGCAACCAACTTGGTGTGAAGAAATCAACTGTGGGAGCAATAATTAGAAACTGGAAGACATACAAGACCACTGATAATCTCCCTCGATCAGGGGCTCCACGCAAAATCTCACCCCGTGGGGTCAAAATGATCACAAGAATGGTGAGCAAAAATCCCAGAACCACACGGGGGGACCTAGTGAATGACCTGCAGAAAGCTGTGACTAACGTAACAAAGGCTACCGTCAGTAACACACTACGCCGCCAGGGACTCAGATCCTGCAGTGCCAGACGTGTTCCCCTGCTTAAGCCAGTACATATCCGGGCCCGTCTGAAGTTTGCTAGAGAGCATTTGGATGTTCCAGAAGAGTATTGGGAGAATGTCATATGGTCAGATGAAACCAAAGTACAACTGTTTGGTAGAAACACAACTCGTCGTGGTTTGGAGGAGAGTGAATGCTGAGTTGCATCCAAAGAACACCATACCTACTGTGAAGCATGGGGATGGCAACATCATGCTTTGGGGCTGTTTCTTTGCAAAGGGACCAGGACGACTCATCCGTGTACATGAAAGAATGAATGGGGCCATGTATCGTGAGATTTTGAGTGCAAACCTCCTTTCATCAGCAAGGGCATTGAAGATGAAACGTGGCTGGGTCTTTCAGCATGACAATGATCCCAAGCACACCGCCAGGGCAACGAAGGAGTGGCTTCGTAAGAAGTATTTCAAGGTCCTGGAGTGGCCTAGCCAGTCTCCAGATCTCAACCCCATAGAAAACCTTTGGAGGGAGTTGAACGTCCGTGTTGCCCAGCAATAGCCCCAAAACATCACTGCTCTAGAGGAGATCTGCATGGAGGAATGGGCCAACATACCAGCAACAGTGTGTGCCAACCTTGTGAAGACTTACAGAAAACGTTTGATCTCTATCATTGCCAACAAAGGATATATAACAAAGTATTGAGATGAACTTTTGTTATTGACCAAATACTTATTTTCTACCATAATTTGCAAATAAATTCTTTAAAAATCAGACAATGTGATTTTCTGGATTTGTTTTCTCATTTTGTCTCTCATAGTTGAGGTCTACCTATGATGACAATTACAGGCCGGCCTCATCTTTTTAAGTGGGAGAACTTGCACAATTGGTGGCTGACTAAATACTTTTTTACCCCACTTTAGCCAATTTCTGTGAGATTACTCTCTGTCAGTATCTTTACATTTATTCTTATTCTAATCCAGGCCTTAATAATGAATAGTAACACATTAGTTATTGGTATTCCTATGACTTGCTTTCTTCAGGTGTCAGTCATCATTTCTTCTGTAAGGCAAAGCTACAGCATATGACTAAATATATCTACAAAGCTTTCAGCTAGTAACCCCTTCTACACTCCTTTTCTATGTCTGTCAAACACAATACCCATGGTCTACAATCACAAATTTACCCATGGAAGTATTTGACTCACACCGTGGACAAAATTGTTGGTACCCCTCGTTTAATGAAAGAAAAACCCACAATGGTCACAGAAATAACTTGAATCTAAAAAAAAAAAAAAAAAAAAAAAAAAAAAAAAAAAAAAAAAAAAAAAAAAAAAATTTTTTTTTAAAAAAAAATAAAAAAAAATTTTAAAAAAAGAAAACTCATGAAACAGGCCTGGACAGAAATGATGGTTCCCTTAACTTAATATTTTGTTGCACAACCTTTTGAGGCAATCACTGCAATCAAACAATTCCTGTAACTGTCAATGAGACTTCTGCACCTCTCAACAGGTATTTTGGCCACTCCTCATGAGCAAACTGCTCCAGTTGTCTCAGGTTTGAAGGGTGCCTTTTCCAGACAGCATGTTTCAGCTCCTTCCAAAGATGCTCAATAGGATTTAGGTCAGGGCTCATAGAAGGCCACTTCAGAATAGTCCAATGTTTTCCTCTTAGCCATTCTTCGGTGTTTTTAGCTGTGCGTTTTGGGTCATTATCCTGTTGCAAGACCCATGACCTGCGACTGAGACCAAGCTTTCTCACACTGGGCAGCACATTTCTCTCTAGAATCCCTTGATAGTCTTGAGATTTCATTGTACCCTGCACAGATTCAAGACACCCTGTGCCAGATGCAGCAAAGCAGCCCCAGAACATATCAGAGTCTCCTCCATGTTTCACAGTAGGGACAGTGTTCTTTTCAAGATATGCTTCATTTTTCCATCTGTGAACATAGAACTGATATGCCTTGCTAAAAATTTAGATTTTTGTCTCATCTGTCTATAAGACATTCTCCCAGAAGCTTTGTGGCTTGTCAACATGTAGTTTGGCAAATTACTTTTGTCAGATTCAAGTTATTTCTGTGACCATTGTGGGTTTTTCTTTCATTAAACGAGGGGTACCAACAATTTTGTCCATGTGTGTATATCTCTTGTGCTGCACTTACGACTTGGAATGCTTTACCTTCTACTGTTTAACTATATTCTAATATCCACAGTTTCACGCATGATCTAAAAATACATCCTATCAGGGTACCTTGTTATACTGTATCTCATAATTATATCATAGGTACAACCACAGCCCTTGGGCCTCAATTAATTTTACACACCTATCCTTGTAAGCCCTAACTCTTCTCTCAGTTCTGCTGTCCTTCATAGCTCTGCTCCATAATGAGCTTTATATCTATACAACCACAGATGCTAGGGTTTGTGAAGCATTATTTTTATTTCCATATTGTAGATAGAAATGCCTGGTCCACTGCGAAAAAGCAGTGCTTTTATTATTTCCTACTTCTGCTGACTGTAAATCCTAGTACACAAGTACAATATGAATATAATAATCATCTTTATGATGATGTTGAAAAATAACCAGTCACATCATATTCTTTTAAAATACTGAACATTATAGGTAACGGTAATATTAGCGGTAGGACAAACATTCCTTGACTATCATTATTGCCAAACCTCATTTTCCATTATGGTTGTTGGGAAATACAGAATAATGCAGTAAAAGCTAAAGCTGAACTAGGAAAATAAAAGAAACTAAAGCTTTGCAGGCTTGACAACGGACTGGCACATAGTGAAATATACATAGGAGACAGAAAATGGCTGGATAAATAATGCATAAAGTATTTGTGTAATGAAGTGCTGCTCGGTAAACGTTCAGCCAGCTGACATGGCTGGCGAGACATAATTCATTTTTAATGGCGCTTGAACTTGCATTTTAACAAGTACATCCCGTGATTCCATTCAGTTTGTTGTAGAGGATTTCACCTGGCCTAGAGACAGACTAGGCTGCCTTCACAATAAAAGTAAGAATTGCATTCCCATTATGGGGGAGTACCTGCATGTTTCACATATTATGAATTATTGTAGTTGACAAATTTGCAGCTCGGAATGTAAAGCCCTTCCTATAGACTAGATGTAAAATATATTACAAACCTCCCACACACTATGTATCATTTGTAAAACTAGTGTCTGCTTATGTAGCAAAGTGCCCTTTGGACCCCAGAGACGACATGTCTCTGGTGCTACCGCTATCTCTACACCCCCTAGAGCCAGGTCTCTGGTGCTACTGCTACCTCTACACCCCCATAGATTTCTGCTACTGTATATCTGCATTCATACAGCTGTATTAACATTCCATGTAAGTAAGGCTAGGTTCACATCTGCGTTCGGGTTTCCACTTGGGAACCTAATCTGCATAAAAAAGCGGTTACCTTAGGAAACCCGTGGACCTCATAGATTATAACGGGGTCCGTGTGGTTTCCTCTCAGTTTGCGCCCGAAAAGGGTGGAAAAATGCAGAGAGAAAAGTCCTGCCTGTAGTGCTTTTCTCTCTGCATTTTTCATGTGGAAAGGGGAACGGAATCCCTGAACGGAATGCAAGCGCAGATGTGAACCCAGCCTAACAGATATTTTTCCTTTGTTTTATGTATGCTTATTCTTGCTTTTGTCAACAAAAAAAAATCCTATGAAAAAACTATGAAACTTGACTTGACTTCAACTTACAACAAATTTAAAAGAACATCCCTCAATCAAATGATGTTTCCAAATATTTCTGAAAACTTGTATAGGAATATATAAAACAAATTTACATAACTACATAATGAGATGAAAGTAGGCATACTGGAGGATATTTATTAACCACTCTATGCCAATTTTATGGTGTAGATAAGTGTAAATGTGGCATAGCCCTTTCTTGTGCCAAAGATTTGCCACACTGTTTGTTCTGAGCTTTGATTTCCTCTTTGTGGTGAGCTGGGAGAAAGCAAGGTGGGCTAAAGTGGGGTCACCTAGGCCCTACAAGTGTATTATAACTCATACCAGAAAACTGGCGTGAGTTATAAATGAAATCTATGCCAGTTCCTGACTGGTGTAAATATAAATTCTGATGCATGGAAGAGGATGGAGTTTCTTAGTAATTCAAGGACTGCAGTCAGGGACATTAATAAGACTGGCATAGGAAAGGCCAGTCTTAATAAATTCCTCCCACTGTACATTTATAAAAAACCTTGGCAAGGCTTAGGTCACATCAGCATTTTCATATCTGTTTTTCTGCTCTCTCATAGGAGCAAAACAATTTAAAATGACAACATTGCCAGATCCATCACATGACGGACACCAACAGCATCCATTGGGCCCCATTGACTATAATATGGTCCCCTAGGTTTTCCTCATGGTGCATGAAATTTTACTGGACAATTTTGTGTAGCATTTGTGACAGAATCTGAGATGGAGGCTTAACAGAGCCTTAATACAACTCTTGAGTTTATTATCTATCCACGGTTTATTTAATAAATGTTAGATTGGTGGGAATCCCACTACTAGGATCTATAAAATCTCGGACACACATTCTCCTAACTATAAGGAGTGTGAATGGAGCGGCAGTCAATCTTGTTACAATCTGTGTGATATATGGAAAAAGCTAGCTACAGTACTTGGCTACTTCTACCAGTGCCATAGACTTTGAATAGAGTGGCAGAGGGCACATTCTTGACTAAATATCCTAAGCCATAGCAATAAAATATTCGGCATTATGTCTCTTGTCTCTAGAGTAATCCAGATGTTGTACCAAGTGAAGAAAAGAAGCAACTCCCTGGGGCGGTGAAACTTCCTGGACCTGCAGTCAACCTTTCAGAAATTCAGAATATAAAGAGTGAACTTAAATTTGTACCAAGAGCTGAGGAGCAGTAGTATGTACTGAAAGGTGAGTCATTACAATATCTAGTCTGCATATGATGTTTAGTAACAGGACTGTATCAGCTCCATATAAATCAGTGTTCTGTACATGCAAATACTCACCAAAGTCTCATGGACAGCCATATTACAGCTCCATACAATCTCTTGAGTTGTTACAAGGGGTTATACAGCATACTCAGAAGTCTGTCCACACTTTACTTTACTATTAAAGTGTCTCTGCAGCGTGCATGAAGCTTAAGAAATAGAGGTGGTAAATCACCAGCTATGTCTAGCGAAAACACCACTCCTCAAAAGACCACTTTTCAATGCAATTTTAGGTGGTCATCTAAAAACAGGTTTCAGGTACAGGTGTAGCAAAGTTTAACTTGAAACTAAACTTATCTAGTTTCGGTGCACCCGTTGAGTATATATGTCCGAGCAGTCCACACTTAACCCTGCAAGTGCATATATACATATAATGTATGTCCTTGCGAAGTTAAGCAGCAGCACGGTTTATTACCATTCCTGCCTTCCCGATCGCTGTGTACAGATACTGTGTCACATGACCGCTAGGGGGTGGGAACTGTGTGATCTGCTGTGTCCTAGAGGACCAAGATCAGCTCTACAGTATGGCATAGGTGGCTGCATTTCTCCTGTAACTGGGACTAATGCATCAGTCCAAGTTACAGGAAAAATCACCACAAGAAAAAAACAAAAAACAATAGTAATGTTAAAATGCCCCCCCTTTCCAAAGTTTATTATGACGTAATGGGGGGGCACAATGTACCAAAAAAATAAAAGGACAAAAAAAAAAGGACACTACTATTCCCACATAACAGGTTCTAGCCCTGCCTCCTGTGACACATCTTCGAAAATTATCTTAGGGGGGGTTGAAACAATTTTTTTAAAATTTAGCAGTACTAAAAAATATATGAAAAATGTGAAAATCAGAAATGTTTCCCTTCCTTTATTTATTTTTTCAAGTGGCAAGGTAAACTCTGCTACATACATACAGGTATACAAATGTTTCTATTGCAGACATGTTCTCTTCCTATAGTACGGGATGTTTTCCTAAATGTTTTAACTACTGATCCCTGCTTGGATTATTTCACAAGGCCAGAATACTGCGAATGTTACCCTAGTGTCAGGCATTTTGGTACAGGTAGCTGCTAATCCATTTAGAAAAATAACGCATAATTAAGATTTTCAAGGGCACAGAAACAGGTGTGTACTTAGCGTGACAGTGACAAGGAGATAGTCCTGTTATCTAAGAAAAAGTACATGACTGGCAGACACTCCTGTCTTCAGTGCCAGACACAGAGCTTGATAGCTAGTGCCAGGTGGCTGACAGAGACTCACCACATGTCAACACTATATCTCTGGTATGATCCCTGGCAACTGTGGTTGAGGGTTTTATTCTTGCTTGTATTCATAGATATATAAGACACTTATAATGAAAACAACATGTGAGACCACAGCTAGTAATACCAGATCTATCATATTAGTTATTACCTTGTACATATTGCTATTGAATATCAGTACACTGGGATTAATCTAGTATTTCAGGGCTAACGGTAAATGCGTTAATTGCATATCCATATCCATGCAGAATGTAGTACATTGTGACGTCCATGGTTGTGAGTCACTTCACTGCTTCTTCTTCACTGATCCTCTTCTGTTTCATTGAGGGTAAAATGTAAAGTTATTGCCCTGGTGGACTCCAGGCTCCTAAGCCTCTATTCAGATGAACATTGTGCAAAACGGATGCCACAAAAGGACCTTTTTATGGCTTTTTTTGCATCTGTGGGCACCCTTTTCACAGATTCTTCATAGATGTGAATTCTAATAAGGAATCCATGAAAATGGGTAAAATAGGACATGTCAAAAAAGAGGTCATGAGAATAGCCTCATTCACCTGAATTGATTTTAATGCAGTGTGACAAAAGCTCTAGGTCTCAGTCTCTGTTAAGGTCACACCTACCTGCCAGGGTGCCCCCTCCTCCTATTCCCAAATGCAAGATCCTGAGAAAGAAGGATGTTTTCCTGGGTGCGGTAAAGCTGTGTCTGAGGTTGAGCTCAGGGTCATTAGCCCTCCCTCCTTTGTCATCTGTTTGGCCAAGGGTAATTAATAAACCTGCTTGGCTGGAGCCAGAAAGGGCAATCCCCCTTGTATGCACAAAACCACTGAAGTGGTTGACCAACAATGTAAACAACATAGGACTAACAGTATTAGGTCATTTGTATATAAAACAACACATATCAAAGAAAAATACATAAATTGGGGTTCTCTCATCATCACACTACGAATACCCTTTTCTGTGTCCACCTCTGTAAATGTATCAGGGTGGACACACATGCTCAATCTTTCTTCTCTTTCTACTCCACCAAGCATATAGAAGAATTCCCCTTGTGGTAAACTGACTTTTCAGTAAGTGATAAAAGGATGAGATACTGTTATTTTAATTGCACTTCAACATCCCCTTTAACATGGAGAAAGGACACTGCAGCTTCAGAGGTGGCTGACTTAGCACACCACAGATCCTTCTGCAGACTCAGTGGAGCAGAGAGAGAAGCAATACTGACCAAGTGTGTATGTGGACACAGTAAAGGCTGGTCTTAGGAACAGCAGGTGGTGCTATTCTAACACTATGCCTGGAATATCTATGGATATTTACAATAGAGCTGTTTAATATAAAATTATATCGGGTTTTGCATTATGCTCATTATTTTTGCTCTAATTTCTGGTAGGTGAATGGACAATACACGACATGACTGCTGCAGGAATTTCATGTGCGGCAGTATGTATTACGCAATGCACACACAGGCTGTCATGACTGCTTCAGTCCATCATAACAGCCTGTGTTTACAGAGAGGATAGAGAGAATATAGGCTTCTATAAAAAGCTCTCACACAGCTTATTGTTATATCCCTTCCCACTTGCAAAGAGAGAAATTCAGACAATACAATTTTATGAGGAAATTGTTATATATGCAGTTACATAACCAATGATAATAATAGTATAATTGGTAGAGTTTTACTGTAATTGTATTTTAGGCCATCTCGGCATGCATACCACGTAACACGGAGATATCGTCAGATGCAGACTTTCAATGTTAGCTCATGACATACCGAACACAAGACTTGCTTCTGAGCCTCACTGTGTGTATGATCTTCTATGAATTGGCTTGTTTTTATGCTTTCAGTGAAGTGTCTCTTCTCAGTTCAGTGATTCATAAAGCATGTTTTTCTATAGCCCAGCTGCTGTTTTCTCTAGATTGGAGGTATGGACAGGATTTTCAATGTCTGACACTGTTTCAATAATTTAGCTGGCAGATTGTTGGGTCTTACTTAATGCCATTGGAAAGATTGATCCTTATCCTGTGGAATGATTGCCTATTAGATCTGCATCACATTTGCAGAATAGAATTTTCTCAGGATTACTGTTTCTGACATCTATTCATTGCTGCAAAAACTATAGCTCATCATTATATTCCAATCACTCATACACACCCGCGCACTGAATAACTTGCTGCTTTGCTTGTTAGTAGCCAAGATATGTATTCACCTGATGGTTGTTAGACAGGAGGCATTAATATTTTAATGCCATTATAACAAGTGTTTTGTCTGAAGACCCTGTAAATTCCAGTACTTAAAAAGGGTCTTTCACTACCTCTACCAAGTCCAAAAAGTTCTCACCTTGCTTCTTGTATGGCGCACCCCTGACTACATGGTACAGTATTTTGCAGACCCTACCCCATAGTACCCTATCATTAGTGCAGGTTACCATATGTTTCACTGATGACTTCTAACAAGTTCAGAATAGCAGGGTAAAAAATTTCTAATTCTAAAAGTGATAATATCTGTACATTTGTAAAGATGAGGGATGCTTGGCTGTTTGCAGGATATGGGCTTGTCATACATCATTTCCTTTCAAAGTTTGTCTTTGTCAATCATGATAATCTCCATTGCGGATGTCATTTTCCTGTAGTCTCAAACAAGGCCTCTGAAATTGCTTACCAGGGGTCACCTCTCTTTAGCAAGCCCAGTGCACATTCACCAGTAGTGAGAATGCTGAATATTGAAAATCCGAAAGCTGCACAGCATGATGAAACCTTTCTGAGATATAGTTTCATTTGATATATATGTAGAATTGTCGAGTGGTGGTGTATTACTTTGTAAAAAGACCTATCGATTAGATGAAGTGTAGTAGGGAGGATACATCAGATGTAGTGTACATCAAACGCAGAACGGACTATTCCTGTAAAGAAACTAAGATAAAACATTATAATCAAGGATGTTATTGCGGAGGCATGAAAAAAGTGATTTATGGCTCACAACCCACAATTGTCACATTGGTAATAGAAAAAATAAGCATTCCATATTCCTGTTTCTACATATGGATTTCATGTCCTGTACTCTTCTATACAATCATTATCAAGTTATTGAAAATGTAAGGAAAAGAATAAGCAAATAAGTCCTATATAGGGTCATCTTTAGTGTTTATTACATCAGGTTGCTTAGTGACCACCATTATATATACATCTTCATAAATATGGTATTCATGCCAAATGCCCTTTTTCCGATACAATAACAGTTGTATTGATCAATTTCCCTTATCAGGAATTTGTCTCACTTGTTCAACCAACAAAATGCATGAGAAGCCTATACAAGAAATAAAGTTGTCTGAATAAAACAAGATTGTATATTATATACAGGAACAAAGATTGTATATTATATACAGTAATTTCCGATTGCATTTTTTTCACCACTTGAGAGGCTTGAAATAACAAACACTTTATACTCACCTCTCCATTCAGCCAGGGATCCAGCGGAGAGTCTCCATTCAGGTCCCCAGTCTTTGCTGATATTCTGCTCCCAGACATTATTGCTTACATGTGGTCAGGTCAGGAACACTGGGCACCAAAACGGAGACACTCTGCTGGATCCCCAGCTGAACAGAGAGGTGACTGTGCAGTGTTTACCATAGGGATTTAAAAAAAAAAAGAGTTGTAATACCCCTTTAACCTTGGAACGGGCTTTATAAGATGTTACGGCTGAATGTGGCCCTCAGACTCTTTGACATTCAAGGTATAAACGGCTGGTTATTCATGGGAGAGGAATGTTTTTCAGTTATATAACCAGCATTGTCTGAGTCAAGTGTTTCTTTGTTTTTGGTGATTGTTACTATTGACCACTTGCTTCCATTACTATAACCAGTTTGGTATGTAAGTATTAGACAAGTTATGTTTCACATGGCCCTTACAGTTTATCTAGTGCATTTTATTTTTGAACTGCACATACCAGTATGGGCATTAGGACATAACTTTCGCGAACATCTTGCCACTGTGAATTACATTCTGATATGCAGACATATGGCACATGACCCACATGTACACAGATCACCTAGCACAGGACTGTGCGTACTGTTCTTATATAAGCTCTCATTATCCTACAATACTCAGGACACTCTTTTATTATTTTTATGAATAGGAAATTAGTTAATTAGTAAAGATCAAGTAGAGAACTTGCCAAAGGGGAAAAGAATGAACAGATAATAATAGATCAGAACGAATCTCTTATACTTGTCATGTACCATATAAAAATGGAAGACATGACAAAAGTGTGAATAGAGCCGAAGAAATTTTACAGATTCTTGTACGATGGTTCCAAAATGTCACAAACAGTCCCCATTGACTTTAATGAGGTCCAGTATTTTTGAGTGTGAGGATATCTCTGTGATGAAAAAAAAATTGTGAAAATCTTGATAGACCCTGGCAGAAGCTTTACAAGCCAAGTGTGAACAGAGCCGCTCTCCGGTTGTGTTTACAAAACATTTCACCTTCTGCTTAAGATAAAAAAACAAAGGTGTTAAGAAACAGATGCAGGTATGAATTTATTTTTACAATTCGGTCATTAAAATGGAAAGCAATAATTTACAGATAAATCCTAGGAATTAAAGCAGAATACGGAAAACACTGCGAAAAAATACTGTATGTGGTGACTGGTGACAAGTAATCGATCTGGTATGAATGCTATATAATTCATTAAAGTAACATGGTTGATAAGGTTGGATGAAGTGCATCATGTCCAGCCTATAAAGCTATCGTTTTGATCCAGGAAGGGGTGAACCTAGCCTCTCTGATGCCTGAGGAGAACTATGGAAAGACGCACCCCCCCCCCCCCCGCAAAAAAAAAAAAAAATCCAACCTGGCTATCCTTGGTTTCGTGATGGGGCCTCCCTAATTACAATTTCAGGATATGTTGTCCCCATTTGCAGATCAAAAAGTCCCCCTTTCTTTGGCCTCCACATTGTATACAACCCACTGTTTTTTGGCCCCCACATGCTACACGACCCCCTTTTTATGGCCCCCTCACAGTACACGGCCCTCTTTTTTTTGAGCCCCACATGGTACATGACCCCCTTTTTTTGCTCCCACACAGTATAAAACACCCTTTTTTTGACCCCACACGTTATACAATCCCCTTTTTTTGGCTCCCACACAATATATGACCCCCTTTATATGGCTGCCCATATTATATGAACTCCTTTTTTGTCCCCCCCACAGTATATGATCCCCTTTTTTATGGCCCACACACAGTATATAACCCTTTTTTTGGCTCCCACACAGTATATGACCCCCTTTTTTCTTGGGCCCCACACAGTGATATGATAGGCCGCTACTTCTTTTATTATTCCAATCAGTTGCAGCTGATAATTTACTCACCCATCCACAATCCTGCCTAGACCGGCCTTCGCTGTGACCTCCATGGCACGCTGTAGCTGATGCCGAAAAATGCTAGGACGCTGGACTTCAGTGTCGTGACGACGTAAGTGCAACGCCACCTAGAGGCATCAGTGGAGGCTGGCCTGGGCAGCAGCGTGGATGGTCAGTTATCGGCCGCTACCTATTGCAATAATACAATAAGTAGCGGTCAATTTAAAAAAAAAAAAAAAGACCTCTGCCAAGTCTCACCCCCACCCCATTTACGATATTATTTGCAGTCAAGAAACCCATAAGGTGGATGCAACTTTTCCTATATTAGAAAAAAATTCCTTCCCAACTCCAAATATGTCAATCAGAATAAATCCTTAGATAAACATCCTATTCCAAAATACTAGTTCCCAGCAAAGTTCTGAAGAACTCCAATGTTCTGGCATATTAGCAGATGCATATACTGTATATGGTACATCTAACGTGTTGTCATTTTATTTCTAGGTGAGACTGAGCACCCCGGCTAATAAGCACTGATGTGGAAGACTGAAGAATATTTTTTATATTTGTATAAAGACTGTATACTACCTATACGCTGTGTATCTCCATGCTGCAGCAAATAACTTATTTTTACATTTATATTGTTTCTTCATAGACCAGATTTATTACAAACTGTTCATGAAAGCCCCAAAATCTGGATCATATCCTGTTTGTCAAGAACCATAGCTTAAATTCAAGCTAATAAAAGAATCATTTTACATGCTCGTATGTTTTGGTTTTTTTCAGTGGTATTTTACATGAAAGCAATTAAAGAGGATACAAATATACACATAATGTAATAACTAAAATAACACTTGTAGAATGCTGACGTGATTCAAGGGTCCTTAAATAAAGGTTGAAGGTTGGAGATTTTGACATTCCCCATCAAAGGTCATTAGCTTAGAGTGTTCCTGCTGGTATAAAACAGCTTTTTATAAATGAATAATACAAGTAAATATAACATATCGTATTAAAGAAAATGCTTCTGTCTCCATTTATCATACTGTTTTCTCTCCCTCCCTCTCTCTCCCTTTATGGGACTTGCAGCCAGGCTTTACTGTAATGGTCATGATTTGCTTTGCTGAGATGGGAATAAGTCTTTAAGCTTAAAGGGGTTTTACCATCTCCCTGTTTCAGCAGCTTTGCCTGCTGTCTCTTCTATTCACTTCCTGTATTCCTTATCAAACAGTCAAAGCCACCTCCCCTCCAGCTTGCTGAACAGCGCACTATGAAGTATTACAATACTTATTATGATTAATAGAAATATAATATAAATAATATAAATAATATGCACAGTAAATGTATATTACATTACATAGGTTTGTATAGAACACTCACCATGCTTCTAGAGAACAGACTCAGTGTTATCTTTGTGTTTACATAGAGAGATAACAGACACTGCTTTATCAGCAAAATTGCAATTAGCTGAACTGATTATCATGCCAGCAGAGCTGTACATAACATTGAGAGCTCAGCCCCCCCAGAGAGCAGTGAGTGATTTCATCTGTCCTGTCTTGTCACACAGGTCCAGCTCCATGGAAACGCTATGTAAACAATGGGGAGGAATAATTTCACATAATCAATGCTGTTACTTTTGGTTCTTTATATGCTATTTAGGGTACTGTCCGGAGGGCGATGTCAGGCAGGAGCAAACAAGGGGGTATGATTCTGAGCTCTGACACTGGCTGCCTCTGATTGGAGCTCTGAATCACAACCCCTACCTGACACCGCCCACCTGACATTACAGAGCTTAAATAGCATGTGAGGCATCAAAACTATCTGCATTTGTTACGAATGGTGGGGGCTAGAGGAAAAATTGCAACTGTGCTGGATGTGTGACTCTAGACTTAGGCCTCTTGCATATACAACAGTGACATTTTTGACGGATATAATGTCCATTAAAAACAGATATTTATTCCCGTTTTTGACGGTTGTTTTGTATATGTTTTGCATCCATTCCATTCCATTTTTAATGGCCAAGTGTTGTACGATTTGAGTCAGTTTTTAACTGTCAGTAAAAAAAAAAAATGAATGAATGAATATCATTGGTCTTTCTTTTTTGACCACACACACTGATCCTTTTTTAATGGACGTAAAACAGACGTAAAACGGATCCATTGATTTCTATTGGCACTGTGTCCATGGAATCAAAGATAGTGCATGTTAGTTTTTTGCTGGACGTTAAAAACTGGCTGTCAAAAATGGACCTGTGAATAGACACAGTGGATTAAATGTGTTCCTAAAACGAACATGTGACACATGTTGCAAAAACGTCTCATTCATTCTGCAAAAAGATAAGCCTTCATTTGGCTATGAAAAAGGAAAAAAAAAGTTATAGCTCTTGGAAAGTAATAACAAACCCACCAAAATATTGCTGGGACATTAAGGCCTAAAATAGTCTAGTTAGGGGTTAAACATATTTTTTTGGGCATGAACAGCTGTTACATTTATATTAACTCCTTCCCATTTTTCGATAATTTTTGCGGGACAAATTTTACTTCATAAAGGTACCATTTAACATTCTGCATAATGTGCTGAGAAGCTGAAAAAAAAAATTCAGAACGGGATGGAATTGGAGAAAAACTGCGTTTGTGCGAGACTCTCATGAGCTTTGCTTTTACGACGTTCACTGTGCAGCCAAATTGAGATGTCACCTGTTTCTATGTGTCAGTACAATTCCAGGGATTCCAATTTTAGACAGTTTTTTTTTACGTTTTAACCTCTTAAAAATTCAAAACTTTGCAAAAAAGATATTCTGACATAACGTTTTTATATTCCTGTTTACAGGGCTACATAAGGCATCTTTTTTTGCAGGGCCAGATGTACTTTTTAGTCATACCATTTTTGGGACTATCTGATGTTTTGATTGCTTTTTATTCAAAAATGGCGAAAACGGCAGTTTGGGTCTTTTGATTTCTTTCCCGCTTCAGCGTTCGCCATATGGGAAAAATATTTTATATGCTTGTAGACCGGACATTTTCAGACACAAGGATGAGTTATTTGTTTAAGTTTGTTTTTGTTTATTTTTATTTCAAATATAGAGAAAGTGGGAGGATTTGAGTTTAGTTTTTTTATGTTTTTAAAACTTTCAAAAAAATTTTTGTAACTATTTTTTCAGCACACCTAGGTTGCTTGAGCCTGCATTCTTTTTATCGCATGTCCCATAGAATGCAATTTAACTGTATTGCAGTCTATGGGAAATTCGCTACATAGCCATTGAGGTTGGTCCTAGCTATATTCCTATGACAGGCCTGGGAGCCTAATAGGATGGATTCTGCAATCTTGCTGCATGGGAGCCATCTTGCAACGGAGAAGGTATGGGGCCGGTGGGGACCGCCACCGCGGGACTTCCCGGGGGCATTACTTATAGCAATGCCCACGATCAGAGTGAACTCTGATTTCGGGCATTAGCTCCAGATTTTTAACCCCTTCCTGACATCCGCTGTAATAGTCCAGCGAATGTTGGGTATTTAAATATGGCGACCGCTGCATTAAACAGCAAAGACCTGGAACTAATGCCCACGATCAGTGCCTGCTCTGATTGCGGGTATTAAGGCTCATGGCACCACAGTCAAAGGAGACCAATGCACCATTTTCCCGGACATTTTCCAGGCTTGCCTGGCATTAATTTGTATGACAGGCTGCTTTATGCCTGCAGTGGGAAATAAAATCAAAGGTTCCGAAGCGCCGTTTTCTCACTGTTTCGCCTATAAATTTGAACAAAAAGTGATCAAAGCAATAGACATTCCTCAAAATGGTATAACTAAAAAGTACAGTTGGACCCGCAAAAAAAGACGCCCTATACATCCCTGTACATGGAAATTAAAAAAGTTGGGGGTGTAAGAATATGACGACTAAGAAAATTTTTTATTTTTTTGCAAAGTTTTGAATTTTTTTAAGGGGTTAACATGAAAATAAAACTATATAAATTTGGTATCCGAGGAATCATACTGAAACATAGAATACAGGAGACATGTCTTTTTGTCTGCACAGTGAACGACGTAAAAACAAAGCCTGTAAGAAAGTCTCACAAATGCAGTTTTTCTACAATTCTACCAATTCTGAATTTATTTCCAGCTTCCCAGTACATTATACAGAATAATAAATAGTACCATTATGAAGAACAATTTGTCCTGAAAACATTAAGCCCTCATATGGCTCTGTAATTGGAAATATGAAAAAGTTATGGGGTTTGGAAGGGTGGGAGTCAAAAACGAAAGTCGAAAAGTGCCTCCAGCGGGAAGGGGTTAAAGATCTGACATCCGCCATACTATTACGGCGGATATCAGCACAGGGTTAAAATAAGTGGTTTGTTAATCTCCGATGACTAGAAAAACATGTAAAACAATATTCACATTCACAACAAGGCATATTGTACCACTCTCCTCATCCATATACTACATGGCAACATTTGTCATGCAACTTAAAATTGCATTAAAATCACAGGGTAAAAAAAAGCCTTTCATTTCTATGGTGTCGCATGCAACATGCTGTGACTGCAATGCGACAGTCGCACAAAAATCCAACCTTATCCGAATTTATGTCGCATATCAATGTAGCATGCAACACCACTCCCATACACAGAAATTGTGACGCATGCGACAGTGAGTCTCGCGGGACTACAATTATTGTCTTTACAATCTTTGCTGCAATTTTATTTTCCAGATTATTATTATTTTAATTCATGTCTATTTGTGCATGTGTAGACAGTTAATTTGTATATTTAAAGTACAATTAAAAAGAGCAAGCAATCGCAGCAAAATCAGATTATGCAAAAACGCTATTGCGGCACACTAAAGTTGTGCAACTTTTTGTTGCATGATTTTAATGTCATTTTTAATAGCGTGACCAATTCTGCTGTCTAGCCCTAGCCTAAGGGAGGGAGCCCTTCCATACCTACCATCCATGTGTGTAATAACTATTACAACCTTATATCAGTCAGTATGGGCAATTCTCAGTGATATACATGTGCATCTGGTATACCCTGACAAAATGTTGGCTTTGCTGGTTTCCTCTTTGGTTGTTGCACAGAATGCAGCGCTCCTATAGTATCTGGGTCACAACAAGATACATCCAAGAAAGGTTAAAGAGGAGGCTTGCTCTTATCAAGGTGGTTACTCTGCAGTGCGGGCTAGGTCACACATAGGACTAGTATTCACACAGTGATTTACGCATTTTTAATGAAATAACAGTCTGTTAGTCTTTTTCTCAATACAAGTTATGTTTTATACTAAGCACACTCTTTCTTTAGTGATTGTATGAATATTTTTGCTTGAGTGATGTGATCAGAGGGCTTCGGCACCCGTCTCACTATGGTCGGTTCAATGATACTTGATAGCTGTGGGGAGCAGCAACGTCCTACAACTCTGAGTCAGTTCAGTGCATTATTATTCTTTAAAATATGCAATTAAATTCCATAAAAGTCTCCATAATTGCTGCTTCTTGGCACAGGGTACACGAGGGGGCATCTCAAACACTTTTGGATTGTATATGTGGAATGACCTTTGACCACACAAAGCAAACATTTCCAAACTAGATACAAATAATTGCAATTACAGAATAGCAAGATTTCTCCTAAAATGTAAATATGTCCATATATTACTACTCTGCTATAAAGTATAAGTCTGAAAAATAAGTAACATTATCTCTCAAGATTACATCACAGAATTTATACCTGGCTATGTCTGCTTGAAGTTACAGACTTGTAATGTATTATTCACATATGACTATAAAGCCATTTTCAGCAATCACTTCTCCAGTGTCCTTAGGCCAGACCTTGACCACTACATGTGGCCTTAACCTATATGGCACTATGGATGAAAACCACAGCAGCATGGGTCTTACTGGGCACAGTTCGGGAGTACAGTAATACCTCGTACATTCGCGAGGTTAGGTGCCAGAGCGAGCAGCGGATCGCGAGGAATCGCGGATGTTTGGTACAAGCGCTTAGAAGCGCTTACAATGCCGGTTTCTAATGTTTAACCCCTAAATATCAATAAACTTTACCCTACAGTACTGTACAGTATACTAAAGTATACTGTACTGTACTGTATATTAATACATTCATTCATTTTTCTTATACACTCACAGTAAAATGAAACTAATTACCGGGTACGTAACGAACAGGACGCTACTACCCAATAGCGAAGGTGTTTTTTTTAATTAAATTTCACAGATCTGAAAAAAAAGAGCAAAATCTATATATGTTAGTTGCCAAAAAAATATCGCGAATCTGTGAATTCGCAAATTCGGAAACGCGAGTGTACGAGGTATTACTGTACTCCTTTTTGGCTAAATAATTTTTGCTGCTTTGTAAATCAGATCTGTCAGCTTAAAATGCTGCCCTATATAAGGTTAATCACTAGTGGTCAAAAAGTGTTTTGCTACTGGCAGTGCTATAAGAATATACGAGTTTAATAGTATAGAGTAGATCCTGCTGTATTCATGAGCAGAGTGCTACCCTGCCTTCCCCACTCCATGGTATAATGATTGACATAATGGTGTGGCTATATCCCTAGCTATTCTGTACACACCTGCTGTAAAGTGAATGGGAACTGATCTATAGTAATCTGGTCTGGCCACTATACATAGAATGGAGCTTTCTGCATCCTGCTCTATTCTCTGTGTACAGTATGTGCTGGTGGCTGTTGCTGGAGATATCAGGTGCTGGACCCCACGGTGTGTTATTGGTGACCTATCCTAAGATTGCTCATTAATATCTTTAGCATGGAAAATCCCTTTAGGCTAAAGCCCCACTTTGCGAGTTGCAGCCAAAAAGAATTGCAGGAAAAAACGTGTCGGAAACACATTGTAGTTTTTCCTGCAGTGCTTTTCACAGAAAGTCCCCAGAGTTTTGCTTCAATTATACCTATACAAAAAACAGCAGCATTTCCGTAGGTATAGTTGACATGCTGCGGTTTACAAAAACATGACGGTTTTTGAAATTGCAGCATGTCCGCTGCGGATATTTTTATGCAATGTGTGAATGGGATTAGCCAGAATCCCATCCACTTTGCAGGCACTGTAAAATGCAGTGGCAAAATACTGGCGTTTACGCTACGTGGGGCCCTGGCCTAAATGTTTCTAACACAATAGTGACCTGCCAGAAAGAACAGAGAAAGATTTGGCGTTTATCTAAAGACAATTAAAACATGCTGCTCAGCTGTAGGACTGTGAATACGCCGATCTGATGCATTTTAAACAACGGTTCTTTGGTTAAGTTCACATTTTCGTTCTTACAGTCCACTGCTCCCATATAACATGGGATGACAGCAAAGGACTTAAAAAGAATGACTGATGTGACTCCAATGTAAAAAAAAAAACACGACAGAAGCTTTCTTTTCAGAAGTAAGTCTTGTGTGCATATAAATATCAGACTAATACACACTAGAATAAATCAACTATATCTAGGAGTGTGGAATCCTCTTTTTCTTTGTCACCATCTGTTCAGCTCTTTCGGGTTGTTATGTCTTCAGAGTTGGGATCTTAATTTTCTACTGATTAAAACACTGAAAACTTTGCATCTACTAAAGTACAAATGTATAAACCGTATAGAGATGTGTATTGATCTGTTTACAGAAGACCTTTCACCACCTCCACCAGTTCTTGGCATCTATTAAGAAGTGCTGCTTCACTGACTCCAGCACAGTTGGAATTTTTTATCCAGCCCCCACTGTTCCCCAGCAATCAGTGCAGTTAGTTTTGGTGCCTAATACTATTTAGGTTCTGTACCGTCAGGAGGGCGATGTCAGGCAGTAGCATGAAAGGGGGCGTGATTCAAAGCACCAATCAGAGGTGGACAGTGTCAGAGCTCAGAATCAAACCCTTTGTCTGCTCCTGCCTGACACCGCCCTCCTGACAGTACAGAGTCTAAATAGCATATGAGGCCAAAACTAACAGCACTTACTGCTCATGAATGGTGGGAGCTAGAAAAAAATTCTTACTGAGCCAAAATCAGTTTAAA
Source organism: Leptodactylus fallax (assembly GCA_947044405.1). NCBI lineage: Eukaryota > Metazoa > Chordata > Amphibia > Anura > Leptodactylidae > Leptodactylus > Leptodactylus fallax. The sequence continues at coordinate 1,167,119 of CAMRHE010000073.1, read as the reverse complement.
AGCATCTATTCAAGGATGAATAAAGCTGGACTTGGAGGAGATGGTAGATGGTCCTCTTTGAAGGAAACAAGGTTTCACCTTCATCATAGACAGGGATTATTTACTGTAAAAACTAATTTTCAAGAGGTCCCCGGATCTCTTTATTCAATATAATAGTATCGCAAGTTATATGTACTAGATTACTGATTGTCATGTGGGAGTAGAGATGAGCGAACTGGTTTGGAATGGACTCCCAATTGACTCCCAGTCAATATTACACTCTGGGTCTCTTCAGATCCTACAGTATAATAAGTGGATACCGGGGTGTGAAAACATAATAAAAACCAATACTCACCATGCCTCACCCAGGGGTTGGATTAGAATTTTTAACAACAAAGCAAAGAGCAAAGGGCAAGGGGGAGGCGAGGTTGGGTTGAGGGGTGGCACGAACATCATTCTGTGAAAATTTTCAAGCCATGCCCCTTTACCTTGAAACAATGCCCCTTTGGAGCCTCCCCCCCAGTGCCTCCTTTCACCCAGAGTGTACCCTGTCCCCCTAATATAAATTATCACTCTGTATATTATATGGCTTATCCACATTTCTAATACTGATGGCCTATCCTTAGGAATTGACTAATGGAATTGTTAACATTACAGGTAGTTGCACTTTGCTGGAAAATCAAAAATAGAAAGGAGGATAAACCCTTTAAAGGGATTGTTCAGGAATTGGAGCAACCAGTTTGGTGGTAGGGGAAAGTGTAAAAAAAAAAAAAAAAAATCAGACTCAATTGTCCCTGCTGCTCTGTTGTCTGCTGCCAGTGTCCATTCAGTCTCATGCAGGCGCCTTGTTGCTGGAAGTCCTACGCCTTCTGTGATTTCTGTGATCAATTAGTAGCCTCAACAGTTGCTGGTAAGGAAGCGGTGACGTATGTGAGTGATGTCTACCGCCTCTCTCCAGCGACCCCCTGAGGCCATTGATTGGTCTCAGTGGCCTTGTGAAACACAGGACTTCCAGCAACAAGGCGCCAGCATGAGACTGAATGGGCACTGGAGGCAGATAACGGGGTGCTGAGACAGGGAATTATGCCTTCTTTTTTTTATGTTTAAATTTTACACTTGTCTCAGGTGCCACAGGGGTCACTCAATTCATGGACATGCCCTTTAATGTTTCTCCCTAATGTCCCACACATTTTAATACATTCCTACCCTAATACCCCACAAACTTTAATATTTGTAGGCCTATGGCCTACTAGTCAAGATGTGGTGGCCTCACCTCTCCTGGTCTCCTTTGTGACATCCAGTGGACCCTCAACAGCCTCCCCTGTGATGTCATGAGCCCCGTCATGGTGTGACGGTGAGGACCAATTATGGGGAGTATACATTTTTATCCTATTTCTGCATCTACCCTGGGCCTCCTCTTATTAAACAATATACTGAAGAATTTCTCGGAATTTAAGAATAGCACTTCTGGTTTGGGCCAAACAATAAACTGACGGATGAACCTTGTGAATATCCATGAAACAAATCTCACAAGGTTTGCCCATCTCCATATGGGAGCCAGGAAGGATTTTTTTCCCACTATTATCTACTGCCTCTTTGGGGTTTTGCCCTTGCTCTAGACCAATGCTGTATGTTGAAGTCAGAGGACTTGTATTCCAATCTTATTATTTCTACGACTAAAAACAATTGATGACATTCAGTTTTTATCTTTAGTCTTGGACAAACTCCAAATGATATTTCTATATAATAATAGCTTAAGTTGCTGCTCCCTTCTTGATGTGTCTTTGTCATTGGCAGTGATGATCATCTTACCAGGGGACTTATCTGAAATAGACTCATCAAGTGATCTTCAGCTATTTATTCTTATACGGATTCTGTGTGCTTGATGCATTTATCATTTCAAGCAGTGAATTTATATTCTGAAGGCAGCCGACTCCACTTTGAATGAGGCTGTTCACATTGCCTTTCATTTAATGGTATGGCTTCTATGCTATATTAGATGACTGCACAAGGGCACATGAACTTGTCCAAATATGAAACGTCTGGAGACCATGGGCAACAAACTGATGCTTTTCCATCTGTTTATCAGTGCTCTCATATTTACTCATAGGCTATAAGTAACACATGCAGCAACTATTGTCATAGGGTTATGTAATATTAGCTTAGCCAATATGGAAATAACAAAAAGGGCCTCAATATTTTCTATCCAAATTTTGTAAAATAGAAAAGTGGTACAAAACAGTCAAGTAGTAAGTTATCATAGGCTTTTTAACTTTATATTTGTGTGCAAGCCACAGAGGCCACATTAGTACCTCATTGCCCCAATGTGTGCCTGCCATAAATGCTGTCAAATAGATCTTAAATGCCCCTATTAATGTATGACAGAGATGCCTCCCCCCAAAATGCTTGCCACAAACCACCTCCAGATTGGCAGCAACAGAGATGTTGCCCAGAGTGCCTGCAAAACCACACTTACATCCAGCATTGGTCTGGGCTTGTTCATGGCCTTTTGCAATGGGGTGTCTGAGCATAAACTGCCTGCCGCACTGACCAGTACCCACTACAAAATGCACCTGGACTGTTCATGCCTCAGTGAAGTTAACTGGGAATTCATGAAGACTGGCGTTTCCTATGCCAGTCTTGATCCCCTGTATGCCAGAGTGGATATGCACCTAATTTATCATAAACTCAGAACTAGGAGCATTAGGGAAACTGCATAGACCTTAGGCTGCCACAGACATATATATATTCTGATCTCAGCCGTAAAAAAGCTGGGACCGGAATTCCCCTTTACGTCAAGACTCTGCCAAGTTGTATAATTTTGTATTTTATATGCAATGGAGTAATAAATAAATGGCTTACAAATGTGTATAAGGATATATACCGGTATCATTCCTCTTATTGAGCATAACAACCATTCTGTACAGTTGAAGCCGCAGGTATTGCAACATTAACAAAACAATCATTAGGTATTTTTTAAATACTCTTGTGCAGTAAAGTCTACTCCATCTGCTTAGTGTTCGGTACGAACAAGATGCATATCCATGTAAGTTTGTATCGTTTTTGTACAATTTCTGTATTAACAAGTGGTGTGTCAGAACGCTAGTTAATTTACAAGCCTGATGCTTGTGGAAAAACAAGACGGTAACCAAGTAGGATGTTCCACCAACGCAGACTTTTAGACAGTGACTCATTGCTATATAATTTTGGAGCTCTTGCTGTCTGATGTACCTCCAGGTCAAATGAATACCGAGATACATGTGGCATTTAGAAGATATGCCCAAGCTGACATAAAAGAATCTGACAGGTCAGCTCTATTCCATTATTTGAAGGACAAACCAGACCAAGTTTTTAATAGGAACCTATTGGCTTGAGACGTTATGTAAGATCCTGTATTTGTTACCTTATCAGCAGTTGGTATGATAAGTTTGCATTCATGTATATACAGTATACAATACACATGTAAGATGGTTTTTGTGGTATAATTGCATAGTATGGATAATGCTGAGCTGATTTTTGTGACTCCATAGACTGTGGGCTAATGCACACTTAAGTCTGCACCGCAGTATGTGGAGTCTATGGAGCTTCTTTAGTCAGACTCTCTGCATACCTGTGTTAACACTGCAGTGAAGCTGAACACTAACTATTGGGTTCTCCCAAAGGTTACAGGAGTCCTATCAATGGGACCCCCTGGGTGAGGTCTTTCCCTGGGGAACTGTCTAGTTAGAAAATGTGCTCAAAGTTTAGTTATTAAACTTGCCCTGCTTGTTGACAGTTTCCAAACAATTGTAAAAGACTTCTATTGATGCTACACAAAAAATGATGAATTAGCAAACAGAGTAATAAAGATACACTGAGAGGCTACTCTAGATTCAATGTCACTGGCGTTGTGTGTGTGTTTTTTTTTTTTATTGGATTGGAAAATAAAGATTTGGTGGATTTACTTGTGTTGAGCGCTGTATCCTACATCAAGACCTATCTTCCCATCCGTTGGATCGGGGCGGATTTGGGTCTATTACTGGTCTCCTACTATACTACCCTTATAATGTCCTACACAGGGTCATCATAACTATAAGAGGCACAAAGGTAGCTTTCAAATGTGAACTCTGGTTTCTGAAGGGAACCTGAAGACCACATAAAACTAAAGCCCCAGAAAAGCTCCTTTGTTTGCTGCAGATTTTGCCAAAACTCCAGCCAAATCCAGGAGTAGATTTAACAGAAAGGGAGGTGGATATAAGATCTTTCTTTATATTTCCCATTCCTTTTCAAGCCATCTTTTCTGCAGCATCCAATATTTGTTTTTCGTTTTTTACTCACCACCTTCGAAAAGCCGTAACTTTTTTATATTTTCTTTCACAGAGCTGTATGAGAGCTTATTGTTTTGTGGGACAATTTGTACTTCATAATGGTACCATTTAATATTCCATATGATGTACTGGGAAGTTGGAAGAAATTCCAAATGGGGTGGAATTAGGAAAAAACTGCAGTTGCACCATTTTCTTTTGGGTGTTGTTTTTACGGTGCAGCCAAAGTGACAGGTTACTTATATTATATGGGTTGGTATGATCACTACGATATCAAATTTATATGGTTTTAAGACCATTACAAAAAAGTTTAAAACTTTGAAAATTAAAAAAAAATTCTTTGAATCATCATACTCTGACGCCTATAATTTATACTTATATTACCTTATACAGAACTGTGGGAACTATGGGAAAAATATTTTATATGCTTATAGTTTGGGCATTTTTGGATGCCTAGTGTGATTATGTTTCTCTTTATTTATTTATTTTTACTTTATTTCCTAATCTAGGGAAAGGGGGGTGATTTGACGTTTTACATATATAATTTTTTTTTTTTTTTTTAAGAATTTATTCATTTTCATTTTTAGACCCTCAAGGGGACTTAAACACTAGGGGGGTCTGATCACTAGTGCAATATACTACAATGCTAATGCATTGCAGTATATTGTAAGATCCATTGAGTTCTACTACAGGCTGCCTATGGCAACCTGTATTAGAACTATACTAATACAAGCCTGGGAGCCTAGAATAGGTTCCTGGCTGTCATGAGAACAGATCACCCCCCCCCCCAAATCACATTCCAAGGGACAGTGATCTTCTTAAATTGGGCGATGCCCATGTGGCACTGGTAAATAGATGCCTCAATCACATTTGACCACATTTGTGATCACGGGCATTGCAGCTGTGTTCACACTGTGTAAAGTTTTTTAAAGTGGCATATAAGGGGTTAATAAAACACCAGTATTATAAATGGCACATGGTAGGTGGAGATGCTGTAAAAGATTTTGCTTTCATGCACAGAAGTTTTACTTGTGGCCCTGCAGATGTACAGTATTTGCACATAGCTCAGTACATTGTCTTAGTCCATGCAAGGGCTGCACTCCCTTGACAGTAATCTTGTTTATTTGCCTTCCCAAATTCACAGCTGCAGGAGGCATGCTTCGATTCTCTGAATTTCTGCTGCCATGTCATATTTTCATTACAATTTAATTAGGAAAAAAACACAGCAGGGAATATTACAGAAATAGCAAAAAAATTAATAGAATTGCAAACTCCAGAAATGCTAGAACAAACAGCAAAATAGCCAGGAATGAATATTAATAGGGGAACTTCAGTAAATCTAATAAGCATTGAGCATTTTCTGGTCAGCTTACATGTATTGTTGATCAGAATTTTTCTTGAGCTCCCTGCAAAAGACAATTCCTTGCAGTTTTCTGGATCTTTGCTTGTTGTCATCCTTTATTTACCTCCAGTGGATAAAAATCAGTCCATGGTCAAGTAGAATTTATTTGCATATTCCTTTGCCAGAATACGTAGTAGAGCATGCATGGTCTGTGAGACCCTAAACACCCTAAGTAGATATAGTACCCCTTCTGTCCCTCTATATAGAATACTGTACTCTAATACTATTTTATAATACAAGATAAAAGGATCCCGACAAATATTTACCCTTTGTAAGGCAACAGGGCAACCATTTGGCATATACTAGGTGAATGTGTAACTTTGTTCATAAACAGTATGTCAACAGAGCCTTAGTGTTTGCTTGCATTTTTACATTTAGCTTGTAATAACCTTCTTGTTCCGGTTTTTGGATGAAAGTCACACATTATATACAGTGGAGTAGGTGAAAATTATAGATGCGGCGGTGTTGCTCACTTTAGTAACTTTGACATGTAAAAACTTCACAAGCTTAAAAAAGAGGCAGGACATGTTAGCTGAGTACAGTATGTAGGGCTTAAGGGAATCAGTTACGTCCATATTAAATTAGGTAGATGCATTGTATACTGTGTGTCACCTTGGCATTAAGTATGGGATGAATTACCAGTCTGCCATCTGCTTACTTAACAGCCTTAATAGTGCATACAAGGATATTTAGTTCTTTTGGCAGTTAATTATGATCCCATTAAGACTGGCGCTACCCTGGTATACTGTGTTTGTGGACATAAATCTTTTCTGTTGAATGGTGATGAGAATAGTCAATTTTCACATTTTATGGTCCTGTCCATGTACTTCTCAAGGTCACATGTTCCCTGCAATCAGACCTAATCTCACTTAATCCTCATGGTCAGATGATAAGACTCTGGAATGATGGCAGTAAGTGCTGCCTGCATTGGTCAACCCTGTGTGCTCTTCTATATGAAGACTAACTTTGATCTCAGATTAGTATCAATTATAGGGAGCGTGCAGGCATTTACCGAACAATCTACTGCACACACATGTGTGACTATTTCTTCTAAAATGGAAAGACATGGTGCAGTTTTCTGGAATATTATACGGAACTGAACTGATCACTGTACAGTGAGAAGTACCAGAAGTGTTACATATCTTTAACATGGGGGCACTAACTTACTGTGTGCTCTAAGAAAAGCAATCTACTGAAGTTCTTGGGAAACCATATGGCTTAATCCATGTTACACAACAAACAATTTGCAAACAGTAAATAATATTCAAGGATGCCCCACTCTCAATTTTAAATGAATTTACTGTTTTATACCATTTTTACATTTTGGGTGGAAACCATCTTTATCTTTTCCTGACATCCAATGTATTATAGAGTGAAGACCCAGCAGCACTGATCGTGGGCATTAAACCCTCTGATGCCTTGGTTAAACCTGACCAAGACACCATTTTTCTTGGCATCCTGTAAAAGAACTATAGGAATTTTACAATACATTAAATACGTATAATAAATATATAAAAGTATAAAAAAATGTTTTAAAATCGCCCCCTTTCCCTAGATCAGATATAGAAAAATAAATAAAAGACAAACACAGTAAAATACACGTACACAGTCAGTATCCTTATGCCTTGAAACTTATAAAAACTTATACAAACTTCTAAAAATATTTTTCAGAATATTTTCATACGGTCAACGCTGTAGTGGCAAAAAATTCAAAAGAGCTGGACCGCTGATTTTTTTTGCAGTTTTGCTTCCCATAAAAACTTGGATAAAAAGCGATCAAAACATCATAAATTCCCCAAAATGGTATAAATAAAAAGTATATTGGGCTCTGGATAAAAAAGATGCCTTATGCAGCCCCGTATACAGAAATATAAAAAAGTTATGGGTGTCAGAAGATCACTACTCCAAGAATTTTTTTTTTTTACAGATTTTTTGATTTTTTTTTTTTTTCAAAACAAAACTATAGAAATTTGGTATCTCCTTAATCATAATTACCCACAGAATACAGATAATATGTCATTTTGGCTGCACAGTGAACACCATAAAAACAACTCCTGTAATAAAGTCATGCAAACACAATTTTTCTCTAATTCCACCTCATTATGATTTTTTTTCCAGCTTCCCAGTTCATTGTACAGAATATTAAATGGTACTACTGAAAAATAAAAAAAAGTTACGGCTTTAGGAAGATGAGGAGTTCACAGTGAAAATTTTGTGATAAATGATCACAAAGTGATACGCTAACTATTCCATTTATGCCCCCTGAGGCTCCAGGGCCCAATAACAATTGCTAACTCTGCACCCCTATAGCCACAACCCTGTTTATAGAGCAGATTCTCCTGGACTTACTGTGTGCAGTGTATGACAGCTAATCACCACCCACCAGTTCAGAAAGGAATGAAAGCTAAAGATACAGCATGCAGAGGAAGAAAACTGCTAAAAACTGCAGAATATAAATCATAAAATGACCATATATAGTGTTACTTCTCATGTACACACGTGACAACTTATTCTGGAAAGTTAAAAGAAGCAATTGGTATGCTTTTCGGGATGGTGCTTGTGATAGAAAGTTTCTATTCAGCTCTAGCATTACACTATGCCTGCCTTTCTTCTCTAATCTTCTGCAATTCCTGCTTACTCCTCCTCCCTCTCCTCTCTGTAGACCTCTATAGACATGAGTCATCAGTCATGTGACCTGTAGTTCACCTGGAGATGGAGATATAAGAGACAGAGTGAGAGAAATTTATCAAAGGGAGTGGGTGCAGGTAAACAGCCTAAGAGCAGAAAGAAGCAACTCTCTTTGAAGAGCTACACACGTGGATAAAATTATTGGTACCCCTCGTTTAATGAAAGAAAAACCCACAATGGCTACAGAAATAACTTGAATCTGACAAAACTGGAATTTGCCAAACTACATGTTGACAAGCCACAAAGCTTCTGGGAGAATGTCCTATGGACAGATGAGACAAAAATCGAAATTTTTGGCAAGGCACATCCATCAGCTCTATGTTCACAGACAGAAAAATGAAGCATATCTTGTCCCTACTGTGAGACATGGAGGAGGCTCTGTTATGTTCTGGGGCTGCATAGCTGCATCTGGCACAGGGTGTCTTGAATCTGTGCAGGGTACAATGAAATCTCAAGACTATCAAGGGATTCTAGAGAGAAAAGTGCTGCCCAGTGTCAGAAAGCTTGGTCTCAGTCGCAGGTCATGGGTCTTGCAACAGGATAATGACCCAAAACACACCCAAGAATGGCTAAGAGGAAAACATTGGACTATTCTGAAGTGGCCTTCTATGAGCCCTGACCTAAATCCTATTGAGCATCTTTGGAAGGAGCTGAAACATGGCGTCTGGAAAAGGCACCCTTCAAACCCGAAACAACTGGAGCAGTTTGCTCATGAGGAGTGGCCAAAATACCTGTTGAGAGGTGCAGAAGTCTCATTGACAGTTACAGGAATCGTTTGATTGCAGAGATTGCCTCAAAAGGTTGTGCAACAAAATATTACGTTAAGGGAACCATCATTTCTGTCCAGGCCTGTTTCATGAGTTTTCTTTTTAAAAAAAATTCTGTTGAAGCATGGTTGAAAAGCAATGTCTGACTTTCATTTGTTCATTTTCATAGAATTTTTATATATTATTACTTTTGTCAGATTCAAGTTATTTCTGTGACCATTGTGGGGTTTTCTTTCATTAAACGAGGGGTACCAACAATTTTGTCCATGTGTGTATAATACCGAGTGTCTTATAATCATATGTACTATTCATTTATGCAAATCTGTTGACATGACAGTGCCTATTTACAATCCAATATCTTTTTACCAACTTTTTACTGTGGCTGCTAGATTAACAGAAACGGGGAAAAAGAGAGGGAATCCATGTTTGGCATTAATATGCCTTCAAAGAAAATGTGGAAAGGCTTTGCTCTTTCTGCTGTTAGTGAGCACATGTTAGTGGGGGAAATTGAAGGGAGAAACAAATGACTGCAGGGTCAGACTACACAATGTAACCTGTAACCATGGAGATGCATAGGTCTGCATAGGGGCTGTATACACAAAACAGTAGGATATTTTTTAATGATGTATAAAGTTCAACATAACTATATGCTAGTTCATCTCTATAACTGTATATGGCATGTTCTGTAATAAAACATGATGAAATGTGTAGATGGGTGTACATAAGTGGCACTGTATCTATTGCACCCCCCCTCCATCGAGGATACATATAGAATAACTTTCCACAATAAGGAGGCATTCATGTGACTGAGATAATTCTAGGTATTTAAATGAGCTGAGACTTTTGCAGCACAAACAAGTCTGTCCCCTTCAGCCGCTGCTCTGACCTGGGAAAGCAAAGTTATCTAGTCTTGTGTTTGCATTCTATTCCTGTAGCTGTGAGTTATGATGATATCATTCAGCCAAGACTGGAGCTACACATGTCAAACTATGGTGGGGAGACTAATAAGGATATTTACTATAGTCTTCTAAATATGGTGAGTCCGTCTCTAATCCGCGGCTGCTGGTTTGATCTTTAAACAAATGCTTTCACTGGAAGTGACAAAGGGTCATCTGAATAGAAAGTACTTGGAGGCTATGTAACACTGTTACCATAGGAGTGGATGACAGACCATCACACAGGGAGACCCAGGTCAGAACCTGCAGAAGGAAATGGAAGAGACTTTATGTTTCTGGGACAATACAAGTCACATCCATGGATCTTAACAATAAGGAACTTTGCTGCACATCAGGTTCTGCACTGGAGAAGGTGAGGAAAGTTAATTTCTTTCTGGAGATGTTGCACTGCTAATGCAAAGCTGAGATTTCCATGCACTGCTTAAGGAGGGACTGTTGCAAATATTTTTAGATTTCCCGTAAGCATTATGCATCATGAGCTATTTCTTGGCTTTCTGCAAGTCTCATCGTGGCATGGTATTTACTCAGTACCAGTTGCTTCGGACTTATGGACACCTGTGTGATGTGTCTCTAGTAGTGGATGGACATGAGTTTCCAGCACACAAGTCATTACTTGCTTGCTCAAGTGACTACTTCAGGGCAATGTTTAAAGACTATACAAAGGAGTCCCAAGCCTCTGTCATCCATCTTAAAGTAATCTCAATAACAGGTTTGGAAAATATATTGGATTTTATATACACATCATGGCTGTCACTTTCCATGAATACTTTGGAGGACACATTGGAAGCAGCAATGTACTTGCAGGTAATGGATGCAATACCGCTATGCAGCAAGTATATAATCAATAACTGTGACCTGGATAATTGTTGTTTCTGTGCCAATATTGCATCAAAATATTATCTTATAGATGCTTTAGAGGAAACTGAGAAGTACATTATCCATAATCTTTGGAAGCTGTTACAAGAGAATATAGAAGAGACTGAGCTGCTGGAATTAAATGCAAAGTCCTTGATCAAGCTGCTGCAGTCAGATGATATTCCAAAGGTGACTGAGCAATGTCTTCTGGATCTAGTTCTGAAGTGGCTGCAATATGACAGAACAAGGCTCTTATATGCTATGGTGCTTTTCGAAAATGTTCGTTTTGGGTTACTGCCGTTAGAAACCCTCCGAAAGCTCTACACACAATCTGAGGTTCCTCTAACACCGTCCATAAAAAGTTTTATTATAAAAGCGATCAATTATCATTCATTCCCATCAAAACAGCCCATCCTTCAAGACAAGTACACTGCTTTGAGGAACCAAAAATCATGGATTCTGCTAGTAGGAGGCTCTGCCAATGGAGAACTGGTGGAGAACGTCCTAGGGTTTGATGTCTACAATCATAAGTGGAGAATGGTGACAAACCTAAAGATGAAAGTTCAGCATCATTGCACCTGTGTTGTCGGTAACTTTCTATATGTGCTGGGGGGAGAAACTCCTGAAAATTCAGAAAGTAACTCAAGCAGCACCTGCTTGGCACCCACAAATATTGTGTATCGATTTGACCCAAGATTTAATCAGTGGATGCAAGTCTCTGGAATGCTGGAGAGAAGAGCTCAGTTTTCTTGCTGTGTTGTAGATAACAATATATTTGCTATAGGTGGAAGAGGAGATCGGTTGGCTATACAGTCATCAGTGGAAATCTATAATGTAAGCAGAGATACATGGACAAAGACCAAAGAGCTTCCTTTCAAAATCCATGGTCAGGCCAGTACTGTGCACAATAACATCATCTATATTTCCGGTGGAAAGCTCGATGGACAGGTAAACAGCTGTAAAGATGTATACTCTTATAATAAAATGGAAGGACAATGGAAAAAACAGGCTTCTATGACAATTGCAAGGTTTGGACACCAGATGGCCACTGTCAATGACACTATCTTTACATTTCTGGGAATTTATGAACCTTTTTCCGACATTGAAAAATATGATCCATTGAATAATCAGTGGACTCGTTTAAGACCAATGACCTTTGACCGGTTTTGCTATGGTCTGGTGGTGGTGGAGCAAACTGTACTTCTACTTGGAGGCACGAAATGGCAGGACTCTCAGGAGGTGGCGACACACAATGTTGTTGGATATGATTCTGAAAATGATTGTTGGGAAGAAATCTGCAGCCTTGCATTCCCATTCTGTGGTCTGCAGTGTGAGGTTCTCCAGCTCTCTGACGCAAAAGAGAATGAGGAAAAACAAGTCAAACCATGCACACAAATAAAGTGATTTTACTGGTAATGTAAGTGAACATGTAAATGTAATAGTAGAACTTAGGCTGAGGCCCCACGTTGCGAGCCACAACCAAAAAGTGCTGCAGGAAAAATTGTGGAGGAACCACATCACTGTTTTTCCCGTAGCACTTATCACAGAAAGTCTGCAGAGTTTTCCTCTGCAAACTTTCTGCTTCACTTATATGTATATGGAAAATGCTAGCGTTTCTGTAGGTATCATTGACATGCTGCGACTTACAAAAACACAACGGTTGAAATTGTAGCATGTCTCCTGCGGATATTTTTCTGCAATGTGTGGATGGGATTAGCTAGAAAATCGTGGCAGCAAAATCAGGGTGGTTACGCTACGTGGGGCCCCGGCCTGAAAGGGATTTCTGGTATTAGAAAAAAAGTAGTTTTTTTTCTAAATATAGTGCTACTCTTCTATATGCTGTCTTTCGTATTGCAGTTCAGTCCCATTCAAGTGAATAGAGCTGCAGTACCAGGCGCTACACATACACAAGACTGGTGCTGTTTGGTTGAAAAGTGCAGACCCTTTTTTTCAATTCCCAAACAACTCCTTTACCCTGGCGTGTGTGATTCCATAGCAGGGAGAAGTAAAGATAATTCAATACTTTAGCTTGCTCATATTCATGTGTCTAATACAGGTTGTCCTATTTGAGTCATAGTAACAATATATAGAACATGCTGTAGCCATATAGACAAAGTAAAGATAAGGAAGATAATGCACATCTAATATATTTGAAATGCTTCTACCTCATAACATTGCATTTTTGCCTTTTGCTCTCACACTGGTTTATATGTTATGGCAATAATTTATACCTTTTTTGCTATTGAATTATTTACTGTAGTTGTAATGTATACATTTTTATTAGATGCCATTCTTATATCATGGTAGTCCAATAAAAAATGTCTTGGATTATTTGTAATCTCTTATTACCAGTATTCTTTTTTATTGTTATTAACAATTATTATTATTATTATTTTAATAAGTGCAACAAAGAGATTATGACAATAACACATAGGGTTAACACCAGAGCAGAGTATGGTTTAAGAAATCAAACAATTGCATAGATCCACATAAAGGGTACATCTTTAGACAAGTCATTATTGGTATTCTTTATGGACACACCTATACTGTATGATCAAAGTAGTCACGCTGAGACGGAAGTGTTATGCTTCACACTCACAGATTCATCTCAGTGTCACCCCACATAACTTTTGATAGAGAATATTATCTCTCAGAGTTAGATGAGATGAGACAAGTAACTGTTCTTGTCTGGATGGGACCAGGTTGATGGGGTATATGTAATAGGTAGATTGTCCATTTTTCTTCTGAATAAACACTACAACCCTTACAGGTAATGCCTACCTTTACTATGAATTTTGTTTTACTGTTTTAATGCATATAGTAGAAAAACAAAGGAACTATGCCAAAAGTCTCGATTAAAAAATGTCCTATTTTGTGCCTAGCTCTCCTATGCAGACTTAGGTGTCTCCATGGTTACAGACTGCAAACAATCCATTTGTAGTCTGCAGTCAAACTCCTTTCTATCTGCCCCCTGCTTTTTATAAACTTCATTTCGTATGTTAGCAAAAGGTTTGGCACTCATGAGGGAATAATGTTGCAAGAATAGGCTTGGGTTTGGAGTCATGGAAATGCATAGGGCTGCTTTCATACTTTAGTGTTTGGTCAGTGTTTTGCATCATTTATTGTGAGCTGACTTCAGGACAGAAATAAAGTATAAGGGAAAGATTTGCATGTCTTTTGTGTTTTCAACTCGCTCTTAGTTTTGGCTCACTATCACTCATGCAAAATACTGACCATGTGAAAGCAGCCTAAAGCTCGTCATTAGATTTTTGAGGGACCAAAATGGCCGACTTCAGCCATGAAAATATGGTCTGCCCACTCATCAGCACTTTTTTTTGTCATATGAAATTCAAGAAAACAAAAATATGGCTGCTGTTTTCCATGAGCATACAGATGTAGCCAATTTTAACATGACTTTTATCGCATGCTGCTAATCACTTGAACTTGATTTTTTTTCCATTTCTCTCAATGGCTCTTGTTAAGTTATCACAATAAAGCATGTTATCATCAGATTCAAGAGAAGATGGCTACATCTATAGTAAGACATGGGATGTGCCTAGCATGCAGCTGAGCTGCAGCACCAAAGCCAGACTGTTAATGGTGGCACTGTTTCAGGAAGTTGGCCATTCAGTATGATAGCCATGATTTTCTAATCTCATACACTCTAACATATGAATACTGAATGCACCCATACAAATGTTTCTCTTGAAGGGGCATCAGCTTTACATACAACACTTTTCTTGCCCTTCCATTAAAAAAACTCTCTACAAAAATTATTAGAGATTCATGTAGTTCCTTTTATACAACCAGATCACAAAGCATTACAGCTGTAAAACCTGTACAAAGTAACAACCATGTTGGAGCCCAAAAATAGGGTCCATGTTGGCTGTATTTCCTGGCCCAATAGTGACTCTGGTGAACTGAACCTACAACATATATCGTAGTATACATTATAGTGAGCCATGATACTGTACACTTCAGTACTACAGCACTACTACTATCCAGCGCTTACACGATACCGTAAACACATGGTACACACAGCATGTGGGCTATTTTGTACACGATTTTTGGCAGAATCTGGGACAAAGACTCCTAACAGAACCCGTGACACAGATGTTAACATAACCTAATAGTTAGGTAATAGTAAAGCTCATGTAGCCCTGGTCTTGTACCCCATATATGGTTCTATGCAGTTGTTTAAAGGGGTTATGTGGGTAAAAATAAGGTGAGGGTTATACTATGTTTTGTAGCGCAAGTAATTGATTTTAACGGTTTAGCTTCAGCTGCATTGATTACATTGAATGCATTGATTATGTGCAATCCTGAATGGTGCAGCTGCCACTAAATAGTTAAAATCAGTCAATAGCGCTACAAAAGTTGCATTGTAGCCCTGGCCTAAAGTGCATTCCCTATATTGGATAAGCTTTACCCTGGAGCCCCAATTACCATTACAGAGTGCAGCTTTCAAACCTCACCTGACGGACTTTGCACTACTTGACAAACAGCAGTAGAACAGAGAGTCACAGAGCTAGAACTGCAGTGCGCACCGGGGGCCAGCATATACTGTATATTAGTAATGAAGATTATCCAGGGCAGGGAATGTACTGATAAGCTTTATTTTTTCCTGCACAACCCTTTAATATGGTGGTGGTGGGAATGGGAAGAAAGGGAGACCTAAGATTAGCTCTAAGTGACCGACTTGATGCAGAAATTTCTGTTTCTGTCCCATTAATGTAAATGGAGCTTGCAGACAATCCATGTGCTTCCCGCCAATATAACCCTATTTAGCTGAAGAGAACTTAGTGTCAGTTTCAGAAATTTCTGCAATAAATCTGCCACATGATATTATAGTCTTAGTATGCTAACCCATTTAACTTTATTACTATTTAGCCTAGTCTAAAATAGGAGGCACCGAGGACTTCCATAACCATAAAGAACAATGAAACAGGTTATGTTATATTCACAAGCAGCAGATTTGTTTCAGGGCTACAAAGTCATACTGTAGTAGTATAGTACTGTAGAAGTGCTGTAAGTATGCATATTTCTTGGTGACTGACTTCCCCCTTGCCTGGTGATGCCAGTTTTAGTATGTTAGGAGTCAGTCAGTGAGGATTAGGCCTGCTTAAAGGGCTGACTCCGTGACTATGCAGTCCTGCCTGACTGCCCCAATGACTGCATGCATGCTTTTAGCATATGGCGGCAGTATTAAACTTAATTTGTTGCAGACTCAAGATTATAACAAGGACATGGTTGCAATAAAACTTTACAGTGCTATGTTCGCAGTTTGGTTCCCAAAAAACTGATGACAGGTTTTCTTTAAAGGGGTTTGGTGAAGTTTACAAGTTATTACCTATCCACAAGAATAACTTGCTGATCTGTAGGGGTTCAGCCACTGGCACCCTGACTGATCATAAGAATAGGTCTTCCCATGGATCGGGACTGCCAGACATACCTCAGCGTTGTACTTGGCTACCTATGACTGTCTCATCTTATTACATGTTCTGGTAATTCTTCTCTTGTCTCTGACAATGTTACCAGAAAATAGATAAAAGCAGGTGCTGCTGATTCAGATCCTTGATATTTAGCGTGCCAAGTATATTTCTTCACAGTATCGTGAACATTTGACATTGCCTCTTCATTTCAGTAATGACAGCTGTTTGATTACATGAAATTTCAGTAAGTGACTGAATGATCAGATGTAATGAAGTGTGCAGAGACTGATACTCCACAAAGAGTGCTCCTCATTTATCTGTACTGAGCACTAATGCACCAATACTAAAGAGCACTCACAACGTAGAATATGCATTATTGTAAAGATCTGCTGTAGTCAGCTTTGTGTAAGTAACTCTTGAGAATCAACGATAAGCGCTCCTATTCCATTTCTCCCTGTTGTCCCTCCCAGTAATACAAAATTTAATAGGTCTATATGACCCAATAGTGCACACAAGCACTAGTGATGGTATCCCAGAACAGGACCCCAGGTTCATTATTTTCCTGCATTAGTAAAGTTGGAGAGTCGGTAAGAAATAGTGGCTTCACATCTGTTGAATGTTTGGCAAGAAATCCCCATGGCCATATCAGCTGAAGAAACTGATTATAGAAACTGGATCCATTGGCATCAGCTACTCATTGGAGAATTTCCTTTTATATGTGTTCACACCTTGCAGCCCTCTTAAAGAGGACCTTTCATCACCTACACCCACTCTGCTTCTCTGCATCCATTATTAGGCACCGCTCCAGGGATTCCGGCACAATTCTCTAGCCCCCCCCAAAGGGAGCCAATGTATATTGGTAAATCAGTAAGTACCAGGGGATATAAGATTGACAATAAGAATAGGATAACCCAGTTGTGAGATGAAATATTTGGCAGTCCCTTGATTTTAGGATTCTCTGTTTCTTAAAAAACTAAGAAAAGATTCATATGAACATTATTTTCTGTCTATACCATATTCGGTACAGTGCAGAGGGTTCCATCTCAATTTGAAGAAAGTTATCTACTGAAGATACATTTATCATAGTCATTCCTTAAGTGCACTGAAATCTCAAGTACATCTATTCTCTGTATTAACAGCAAACATAGGGAAGGGTGTCTGTTCCTTTTACAGATGGCAATATTTTTAGGATAAGACTACACCTACAATAATAATATACCACATCCCGGCTGTTTCCTCAGTAAGTCATGGCCACAAACAGCTGTCTCCTTATATAAATGTGAACAACATCAAAGCTTTGAGAACAAAATATATGAAACAGAAATCATTCTTAAAGCTATTGTCTTCATGAAGACAACCACTGTCTATGTGCCCTTTTAAAGGAGACTATCCTGCTTGGGTTCCATGCCACTGGTGGACTTGAGCTGTGCATTTATTTGAATTGCAGGCACGTGACACTACATACTATGTAACAGAGGGGCTAGGTGAGACTTCCTGACCGCTACAGTGCCTTGTGAAAGTATTCGGCCCCCTTGAACTTTTCAACCTTTTGCCACATTTCAGGCTTCAAACATAAAGATATAAAATTTTAATTTTTTGGAGAAGAATCAACAACAAGTGGGACACAATAGTGAAGTTGAACGAAATGTATTGGTTATTTTAAACTTTTGTAAAAAATAAAAAACTGAAAAGTGGGACGTGCAATATTATTCGGCCCCTTTACTTTCAGTGGAGCAAACTCACTCCAGAAGTTCAGTGAGGATCTCTGAATGATCCAATGTTGTCCTAAATGACTGATGATGATAAATATAATCCACCTGTGTGTAATCAAGTCTCCGTATAAATGCACCTGCTCTGTGATAGTCTCAGGGTTCTGTTTAAAGCGCAGAGAGCATCATGAAGACCAAGGAACACACCAGGCAGGTCCGTGATACTGTTGTGGAGAATTTTAAAGCCGGATTTGGATACAAAAAGATTTCCCAAACTTTAAACATCCCAAGGAGCACTGTGCAAGAGATCATATTGAAATGGAAGGAGTATCAGACCACTGCAAATCTACCAAGACCTGGCCGTCCCTCTAAACTTTCATCTCAAACAAGGAGAAGACTGATCAGAGATGCAGCCAAGAGGCCCATGATCACTCTGGATGAACTGCAGAGATCTACAGCTGAGGTGGGAGAGTCTGTCCATAGGACAACAATCAGTCGTACACTGCACAAATCTGGCCTTTATAGAAGAGTGGCAAGAAGAAAGCCATTTCTCAAAGATATCCATAAAAAGTCTTGTTTAAAGTTTGCCACAAGCCACCTGGGAGACACACCAAACATTCGGAAGAAGGTGCTCTGGTCAGATGAAACCAAAATTTTATTTTTTGGCCACAATGCAAAACGATATGTTTGGCGTAAAAGCAACACAACTCATCACCCTGAACACACCATCCCCACTGTCAAACATGGTGGTGGCAGCATCATGGTTTGGGCCTGCTTTTCTTCAGCAGGTACAGGGAAGATGGTTAAAATTGATGGGAAGGATTCCTAGACTATGGAAATATCAGAAGCCTCCCTCCCTAGTGTCCTGGCTTAAAGAGATTTTACTCATCCGTAGTATGGAAAATATGATGGCGGAGCTGCGACAGGATGACAGGACCCATCACCAAACATGGCGCCTTTGGAATCTTTTTTACCAGTCCAGGGAATTCCAGTCTGCCTTCCCCTCTATATACCCCCCAACAGGGACCTCCCCCCCCACCCGACTTCTTCTAATCTTTTGTCATAATGATGTAATTGTGTTTTTGACTTTACCCTATATTTTACTGCATTCTGTGTTCGGCCCTGCTGCGACAGAGCCTATGTTGTTCCCCATATCCTATTCCATTAACCTCTCCTCATCTCCTATCCCCTTGCCTCCCTCACCCCCCATCCATGTACTTCCCTGATTATTTTATTGTTTAACCTGTTTTATCTCTGTCAAAACGAAAAGTGAATTCTTTGTTCGGCCCTGCTGCGACAGAGCTCACGTTATCTCCTCTGATTTGCTGCTTTTGTCATTTCTCAACCCCTATCCCCTTCCTCCTTCCCCACCCATGTGTTTCCAACCTCAAAATGTTGTTTGAAATGTTTTCCTGTTTAAATGTAAAAATTTCAATAAAATCTTTAATGTTAAAAAAAATAAAAATTGATGGGAAGATGGATGGAGCCAAATACAGGACCATTCTGGAAGAAAACCTGTTGGAGTCTGCAAAAGACCTGAGACTGGGATGGAGATTTATCTTCCAACAAGACAATGATCCCAAACATAAAGCAAAATCTACAATGGAATGGTTCACAAATAAACGTATTCAGGTGTTAGAATGGCCAAGTCAAAGTCCAGACCTGAATCCAATCGAGAATCTGTGGAAAGAGCTGAAAACTGCTGTTCACAAACGCTCTCCATCCAACCTCACTGAGCTCCAGCTGTTTTCCAAGGAAGAATGGGCAAGAATTTCAGTCTCTCGATGTGCAAAACTGATAGAGACATACCCCAAGCGACTTGCAACTGTAATCGCAGCAAAAGGTGGCGCTACAAAGTATTAACTTAAGGGGGCCAAATAATATTGCATGCCCCACTTTTCAATTTTTTTTTTTTTTTACAAAAGCTTAAAATATCCAATAAATTTTGTTCCACTTCACAATTGTGTCCCACTTTTTGTTGATTCTTCACCAAAAAATTAAAATTTTATATCCTTATGTTTGAAGCCTGAAATGTGGCAAAAGGTTGAAAAGTTCAAGGGGGCCGAATACTTTCGCAAGGCACTGTATCTCTGCTATACATCTCGGGTAGCAGAGATGGCACGCATCCCTGCTGCCTGTGGACAGCGCCAATAATGGAAAGGGGCCTGGCATCATGTATGTATAGCCGCCGGGCTGCTTTCCAACAGAAGCCTACCCAGGGGAGGTGAGAAAAAAAATAAAAACACTCACCACTCCTGGGTGTCCAGCTGTTCCTGGCTTTCTCTTTGGGTCTCTTCCAGTCTGCATCAGACATCACACTCCTTGGGGGTCACCGCTAAAGTCCTGTGATCGGACCTCAGAGGGCCAAACCTCACAAATATTCATCAAGATGAATTAGATGGGGTTCGTTTGGAGCAGCTTGAGGCTTCCAGAGCATATTACACTAGGAGGAGGAGGCTTTTGGGAGCATTTTCTACTGTGTGGGGCCACTCTGGGGAGTATATTATACTGTGTGTGACCACTGTGGAACATTATACTGGAGGATGCTCTGGGAAGCATATTATACTGTGTGGGATCCCTTTACTATTTACATCACACGCCATCTGTTTTATAGCAGCTGTGCACTATTATTACAGGCTGTAATTACATCAAAAGGTAATTATAAAACAGATGGCGCGCGATGTATATAGTGAAAGGGTAACAGTGCTTGCAAAAGAACCATGGTCTCTTCAAACAGCTCATCAGAAGGGGGCCCAGGTGTTGGACCTCCACTGATTTTTTAGATCTTAGGCTGTTAGGACCCTGCAGATCAGCTGTTTCCTAGATCACACAGATCCCAGTATTGTTTACATGCCAGGCATTGTGCTGCTCACTCACCATATTCTTGTTGACTGCAGCTGTAGGTACTATAATTGTATCCCTTTCAAGTATCTGAGGTACTGCTGCAGTACCCATAACCGTCACTATCAAGAATACGCTGTAGGATGAGGGTAGGGGGTCCCTGTCAAAGTTTGTATCGAGGCTCACAAGACTTTTGTGACATCACTATAAAGGGGTGTTCCAGTTCTTAATTTTACTGGGTAGCGAGGATTAACATAACAAATAATATATACTTACCTGTTCGTTCATAGTCCCCCATGTTCCTGATCTTTTGGCCTGCACAGGAAATAAGTGGCCGAGCAGTAATGTGTTCAAATGGAGTGTCGGCAGTCAGCCACTGATTGGCTGAAGCACTTGTGCACTGGTGGAATGTCAACAAAGACCAGGGACTCGAATGGAGACTCTCTGCTGGAACACCCCTTTAAGATTCATGAATACCAATTTTTTATAATGTTGGGCTGTAAAATGAAGTGGAATTCCTTATTTTCTGCCGCAGTTGATGCCCCTGTATCAGTATTCCATCATGGCATTCTGCTGCTCATTAGGCCTAGATGAATGGGCCTAATCAGCAGGGAGTCTCGAGCTGCGGAATCCAATGGCAAGATCAAACAGGATGTTTATTTTTTTCAGCTTCCTGCTGTGATCTCTGCCACCCATTGAAGATATTGGGAGGCAGAATCTGCCGCGAATTAGGGGGCAGAATTCGCCCCCTAAACGCAGCAAATTCCTACCTGTGAATGTTCCCTTAGACTTACAACATGATTTAAAGGAACCCTTCATTCCCCTCAGTATATATGTGGCAGCCACCTGATAATCATGTTTTTTCTTATTAGTGGTTTAGTAGTCTGTACTCCATAGTCATTCTACCTTCACTGACTTGCTGGTGAGCCTGTATTTGCACACAGCAGCCAATGTGAGAAAGCAGAGCTTCAGGAGGAGGAGACAGCAGCAGTCCGAACCAATGTTGAGACAGGAGGTATATCTCAGACTCCCCGTAAGCACTGTAGCCAAATTGTAGTCACAGGTCACAGCTCTAACATATTGTGACCGAGCTAAAAAGCAGCCAGTCAGCCAGACTTCAGAAAAATAAATAGCATGTAAGCATCCACTCTAGGTACTGACTCACATATCAATCTGAAGCTGCAAACTGGACACTTGCTTTAAGATTCTCACCACCATAACATTGGTAATAAAATGCAGGCGGTATGAAATATTATTATTAAATGAGAATAGTTACACTGTAATTGATATTTCTTACCTACAGGGTGGTCCAAAGGTAAGGAGAATAAATATACACCTGAATAAATGGAAAACTGTGGGTGGTAATGCCATCCTGTGGGCAGCAATTTGCTAAGTGAAAGTGAGCAAATCTGTGTGGGGCAACGTCCAACACGATGGCCATTTTTAAAGACCGCCATCTTGGAATCAAGTTAATTTTTTCAAATGGGAAGGGGTGAATGTGACATATATATCAGATACATACACATACATAACCCTAGCTAGCAACATGTCAAACTCAGGATGGCATTCCCAACCACCGTTTCCCATTTATTCAGGTGTCTTCATACCTTTGGACCAACCTGTATATATAAATATATGTAATGAATACTTTAGCATCACTAGTGTTTTACATCCATAACTGTGTGTCTGTATGTATTGTATATATACTGTACCAGGTGTGCTTTAATAAAGGAGAAAATTGTATGGCTATAATGGAAACCCCCATCCTCGTGTAATGATGACATCACATCTGAAATATTCCATATGCTTAGACTGAGTCTAATAATATCAGGAACTCAGCAATAGACTGGTGGACCTGCATAGGTAACAAGCAATGAACTACACATGTCATTTTTGCACTTGGTCCACCAGTGTGTTAAAAAGCATTGTACGTATTCCCAGTAAAAACCATTACATTCCTATCACATTGTACTTTTAATAGGTAATGCCTTCATTACCATCGTGGTAAGATTGTTGTGTAAGAAATATGCACATAATGAGTCTTTTCTTAACAGTTTCCTTTTATATAGTTTCTTCTTGGTCCAATATAACAATAGATCGTAATGCATATTACATGAACACAGACGTTTCAAGAAACATTTTTTTTCTGGGTAAATACAAAAACAGATACTATCATAATGTTCAAGTCCATATTCATGCAGAAAAGAAATGCGTCTCTTATTTAAGATCATTTTCTTTTAGATTATACAGACAGTACCCTGGAGCAGGTTTCCAATGAGATCACATGTGAAGGATTCATTCAGTATAATCTCTCATGAAAGGCCACGCGTTTCCTGTGCAAGTAGGTCTATAAAACATCAATAGTCACATACAAAATTAACAGAAATATAATCACTGTATTCTCAGAGTTACTGGAAAACTTCTAAGAAGTAAAATACATTCAGTCAGCTGCACGGGCAAGTGTAGGAAGATGAGAAACCTTTGTAGAAAAAAAATAGATCATATATGCACATACCCACATGAACACCTAAATCATAGCCATGTGCGCCTCTTAAATTATTTGCCAACTTATGGAAGACCCCTTGTGGTACCCCATTTTCATAATAAATTCTTTATGCCACAATGTAATATTAGATGGGGAAGTGCTTTTTATCTACTATTTTTATATTATTATTGCATTAGTTCTCCAGTTTAGAATATTAATTTTCATATACTGTACCCTATTAGGAAATTTTAGGAGAAATTCCGTCATATCTTGGCCTGAATGGTTACAAAGTACGTCTCTTTTGCTCTGGAGGACCAGTTGTGTCTTATCTTATATAGACAGCCTATTGATTTGACAGGACACTATGTAATACTTAATTTTCCCTGTGGTGGCACTGCAAGGAAACTGAACACTAGCTGCCAGGTTTCCCACAGATTAAATCTGATCATCCCCAAACGGGATATTTTATGATCAGTTTATAGCCAAGGGACACCTCCAACAATTAGGGATTGTACAGAGAACCACTTTATGGAACAAAGCTAACCAGCACCCATATGAAAATGTAACTGCTCTGAGGGTTAGGCCCTGTTTATACCACATTTTGGGTATACACTATAGATACATGAATGTATTATGGATTTGTGCTGCAACGAAATGTAATATGACATCAAAGTTCTATGGCCCCATGCTGTAGCTTGAGTGCCTCAGATTTCATATGAGTATTTTGTTCTCAGATAGATGCATCCATTAGAGAAAAAAAGTGCTATACATATAGCGATAGTCTCCCGCAGAGACAATGCTGTTCCATAAATATAGCATGCATTGACACATTATACATTTTTTTATGTAGAATCAGACAGGAAGACCTCTGTATGAAATAGTAGACACGCAGAGGGCTCATGGTCTTATAAGGCAGCCCTATTACGACTCTATACAAAACAGTGCTTCAATATGGCCTTGTATATGAGCCCTAACCTTGTCTAGTTATTTGTCCATATGTCAAAGAAAACACTAATGTGTAATTGGGATATGCAGCAAAACAATGATCCAAAACATACAATGACATCTACATCTGAATGGCAAAGGTAACATATTAGTTTTGGATTGCCTTTACACCAATGGAGATGCTGCTGCAAGAGCTTCTGTACAGAAAAAAAGACTGGCCCATATTTTTCAGGCCAAAAGCTTTCTTGAGCTAGTTGAAAAAATTGGCTAAAGTTAAATGTGATATTTTGATTCAGAAATATGCCACATTCTATGCACAAACATATTAGAAAATATGTCCCAATGTGTCTCCAGTTCTGCTTTCTTTCCTGTATACAACGGTACCACTATTTTGTCAAAATTGGGCGAGTACCTAACTAGCTTCTTAAGGAGGACCTTTCACCACCTCCACCAACTCCTACTCTTCAATAGGTGCTGCTTCACTGATTCTGGAGTTGTTGGAATGGTTTTCCTAGCCCCCACCATTCCTGAGCAATCATCACTTTTAGTTTTAGTGTCTGGTATGTTAGCTAGCCTCTCTACTGTCAGGTGGGCAGTCCCTTGGCTGTCTGTTGAAGCCAAGGACCACCCACCTGACAATATAGTTATCATTAGCATATTGACTGCTAAAACGAACAAACAGATTGCTCTGGAATGGTGGGGGCTAGAGAAAAAAATTCCAATTGTGTCTGAACCAGTGGACCTATTGAAGGATACAAAGGGATGGAGTTGGTGAAAGTGGTGAAAGGTCCTCTTTAAATAGGTTTGTTTCATACTCAGTGATCATTTACATGTACTATAAGGAGGCAAATAATTTTTCATATTACTATAGATCACTATTATATTAATATCTGTATTTCTTCCATTTTTAATCAATATACTCCAGATTTTACACTACGAAAATAGAGAAGGTGGTTCTACATTATATTTATGTTATATAACAAAATGCATCAATGCATCAAAAAAATAAATATATTTGCAATCTATATTCTGCTACTAAGTTAATAGATTTTTATTTTTTATTTTTAAAATAAAATAATTGGCCTATCTTTATGAATGGTATCAGTGTATGATCATTGGGGATGACACACATGGCTAGACCCCATAGATCAGTAATACAACATCTGTTGGCTGATGTGAGTCGCAAGGGTGTGGACCACCACCAATCATGCACTATATACTTATGATAGACCATCAATATTATCTACTCCACATACACACATTATAGACCACACACACACCACTATCATTTAGATATGTCTCTATACCATGTAAGAGGATAGGAACAGGTGCATAAAGGGGTTTTTAGGGCTGAAATTATTGATGCCCTATCTTAACCACTTCCGTACCACCCATAGACTATATACGTGCAAGAGGTGGTTGCGTTGTTCTGCAAGGACGTACCGGTACGTCCAAGCAGAACTCAGCAGCTGCACGATTTCATTCAGCCGAAGCTCCCACAGAAAAGGCAGTGAAGGTTTATTACTAGAGATGAGCGAATTTCTCAAAAGTTCGATTCGGCAGTTTGATTCGAAGTTCAAAAAAAATTTGCTTCGATCCGAATTACTTCGTGGCAAATAAACAGCTATTTCCGGGCTGCAGAGAGCCGGGGTGGGCGGCAAAATGGCAGAAGCCCTTGGATGCCGCTGTCATGTCTCTCTCTCCAGCACGGACAACTTTTATTCATGTGGAAGGATCTGCTAACAAGCAAAGACACGTCTACCCAATCACATCACTAGAGAACATCATGTGACCGTCTGATGTCACAAAGGTCCTTACTAAATATTCGTTACCGCGAAGCATCAGGAAATCCGGAATCGTGGCGAATTGAAGATTTCCCGAAATTCGGATCAAATTCCACTTCTGCAGAATCGATTCACACATCTCTATTTATTACCTTCCTTGCCTTCCCGATTCCTGTGTATACAGCACTCAATGAGCACTGTATAAACCACTATGGGCGCCGCCATCTCGTGGCTCCCCTCTGACCTGGCGGTCACGTGATCCGCCAGGATCAGCGTCTGTAAGAGCTGCTGGGTCCTACAGGACCCAGATCAGCTCGGTAGATATGGGCAGGAGGCTGTATTCCTCCTGCAACTGGGGCTAAAAGTACCAGCCCCAGTTACAGGGGAAATCAGCCTCCTCCACAAAAAAAAAGCTAATCAGATGTCCCCAAAGGTCTATTATGACCCTATAGGGACACAATGTAAAAAAATTAATAAATAAAAAAAAATTAATAGAAAAGTAAAAAAAAGTAAATTAAATAAAAAAAAATAAATAAAAGGCCAATAAAATGCCCTTATTTCAATTACAGATTATAGCCACACCCCTGATGACACCATAAAAAAATAAAAATTACCGTAACAGAGGAAAAACTATTTTATAAAGTTTTTTAGTAGCACTTTGTGCTATTAAATAAAAAAAATATAAAAAAATGAAAAAGTTTAAAACAGACACGTTTTCCCTCCTCTTTTGTTTATATTTTCCTGGATATAAAAAAAATTGAAAACACATGCAAAAATAAAGCCCTATGTGTCACTGAAAAAAGACACAAATTAGTTGAATAACGCATATGATAAAAATGTTACAGCCCTCAAAACCGCACATACAAAAAAAACCTGAAAATGTGTCTGGTCCTGGACCAGAAATTGGCCCGGTACTGAAGTGGTTAAGGATAGGTTACTACAGCAATGACTCCCAGCAGCTTAGCTTCCATTCAAGAGAGAGAGCTGATCTGCAGTACCTAGTCTGGCCACTACACAGAGAACAGAGCTGCCTGCTTCCCACTCTGTTCTCAGTGTATCAGCTGCTAAAAGTTGATAGGAGTGCCAAGTGTCAGGCCCCCACAGATCTGATATTGATGACCCTCCAACTGACACAGTGGGGCAGATTTATCAAAACGGTCTAAAACTTAGACAGTGCAAACTTAGACTAAACTTCCTACCTACTATTAGTTCATACCAGAAAAATGTGTTACAAGTTAGGTCACGCCCTTTCTGCAAAGCCACACCCATTTACAAGAAGCCACACCCGTTTGCCGTACAAATCATAACAGTGTCTAAAACACTTAATTAATGTGGTGCACAGCATGTTAGTTTTTGGCACAAATTACATCAAAGTTCTAGCGCATTTTGTTTGATAAATTTCCCCAAGTGTCTCATGTGTGGACAAGAAGTCAGTTTCTGTATCTATCCTTAAAAATACCTACTTACCTACAATTTACAACATGATCCTTTCAAATGGGTCAGAGGAAGACATTTTTTGTGGGAATGCCACATTGAACAACAAATGTGTAAAGTAAAACAGACTCCCTATTTTTTTGGTGCAGAATCAGTGGGGCAGATGGGGTAAGACCTTTATGGGTGGTAAAACCGAATGGCTCAGAATGGTGTGGAATAATAAAATGAGTCAAACTCGCCTTAATCCCACTTTGGTCCATTTACAATGATTCCTGGGTTCCCCACCAGTCTCTACTTCCCCCTCTTGAAATATGCCACTTGTCCAGTCACTAGCTGCGGCAGATTACTGCTGAGGCCAATGAATTCCTGTGTGTAGACAAAGACCATGAAGTCGAGACTGGCGATGAATTTGGGAAGTAATGATACAGGAACGGCAGGGATCAGAAAGTTGACTTATTTTATCATTTTTAACAATTCTAAGCCCTTTTAAAAAAAGTTTTAATTGACCGGACAGCCCCATAAGTCATATGATAATAAATAGGTCCAACATAATATACTATGTATCTCATGAGATAAACGTAATAATGTAATGTGATTTGTAGAAAACCCCATAATGTTCCTCTAACTTTAATTTCAGTACAAGAATCTCAACCTGTAGACCAACCTTTAGATCCATATATACACTCCCAAGCCCAACTACCTCAACTAAGTATAAATAAGGTACTGCAGTAGAATCCCAAGGCACCAACAGGGAACATTCACATTTATGCTTAACAGGTAATAAAATGGATATACATATCCATCTAAGCAATCTAAAAGAAGGTTTTCTGGTCTCTGTAAGAGATCAGGTTTATGTATACCTTCACCTTGTATCAAAATCACATGGAAAATGTTATTTGTATTGGGGAAAATTCTGCTCATGGGCTAAGAACATATATACTCCATAAGTAATCCTTTCATTATTTCTTAATTATTTATTTATTATCTCTTTTCTTAGCTTTCTATTCTTACTGTAGTTGAAATCCCACCATAGCATGCACACTAAATCCTCATGCATACCGTGTGCCGTCATATGCTTTTGCGTGCAGCACTTTAAAATGGAGATATTCTCCTCAAAAAGCATTGCTTTTCAGGGAGAATAGCTTTGTCATACAATGGAGCATGCTGTTGTATTCCTATAGATTGCGACATAAATAAACCTCATACAGAGTACCATATTGTGCAATGGCTCTGTAGATGGATGTGTGCTTGCGAGCATCAGCTCTTACCTGGAATGCTTGTATGTGGAACACAAACAACCATAAAATAACATATAATCTTCAAAATAGCATGTGTTTGTTATATTTGTGGAAAAAGCAACATGCTACATAAACTTTTTTTTTTTTTTTTTTTTTAGATGCGGGCACAAAGTGAAGCTACCTGCTGCATTTTAATCAAGCCAATAAAACTGTGCATTGTGACTTATCTGTAATACCTAATAGTCATCATTCAGGCAGAGAAAGCCAGCACATAAACAATTTGTTACATAACGTTTCATAGAAACAGTTTCTCATAGGAATTATTTCTGACAAATAATTTAGAAACTACAGTTGTACAAGAATAAGCTTGTCTTATTTTAACACGATGAATAATCCATCTTGATTTTATGCAGTCACTATAGACAATACTTTAAAAAGATGGGACATGTTTCAGGAGGTAGTCTTCTAGCAATATGAAATATTCTGGCACTATAATAATTTTCTCTCTGTATATTATGGCTAATGTTGTAGAAGCAAATCTATTTCCCAGAGTATTTTCACATTAAGGCTCTGTTCACATTTCTGGGTTATGCTTTTTCCTTCTTATTATTTTTATACATTGTCAGACTGTGCTTTACTTTGCAAAAAAAAAAAAAAAATACTGGACTGGACAGAAACCTAACAGACCATTATATGACAATGGGATCTGGAAAAAATTGAAAAAAAGATCTGGCATTGCTGTCATGGCTCTGTAATGAATTAAAGTCATGATGGAAGTGTGAACAGAGCCTTAAAGGGAGTCTATCAGTAAAACCCAGCATAGCAACCTAGCCCAACACATAGACAGGTTGAGGTCACCTGAATCAAGTGGTGATTTCCTCTTGTGAATCGGTGTCTTCATAGCCGAGATATCGCTGTTTTTGCCAATATGCAAATTAACTCTCTGGAGCAACGAAGTCCACAGAGACAAGTGATAAACCCATCATTGCTCCAAAGAGCTCATTTGACCCTAACCTATCTATCATCGGGCTGGGTTGATATACTGGGTTCTGGTGACAGACTCTCTTTAAAGCATATTATATTTAACAGTTCCTAATTTATATCATAAATTTCATTGACTGTCAATATAATTTACTCATACTCTAAAAAAAAAAAAAAAATACAACAACTGCAGCATTTCATATTTTCTATCTGAGGCATTGTTACAATTTTATATATATTTATCTATGTGGTTATAAAAAATGGTATTGTTACTTTTGCCAAACTTTTTTTTTTACCCAGAAATAATTTGTGTCATAAAAAAGTTAGTTCCAAATATAAAGCCCTAAGGTTGACCAACATATTTAATACATATTATTTATTAATTATTTTTTTTACCACAAAAATAACACAAAGCATAGCACTGATAGCATTAGAAAATTACAAATGCCAAAATAAGACAATGGCATCTCGGCAATATAATGCTTACGCCACATATGTCAGCAACAATAAAATATATATTACCAGACTTCGCATATATTCAGAATAATTTTAGTTAGAAAAATTTCCATGGTTTAGAGTAGATTCAGAGAATACAACAATTATACATGCGTTTCAATATAAGAATGCGTGAGAGATAGAGACTGAATAAGAGCATCCACTTCAGAAGAAACGCTTTCACAGTTCTTTACGTCACTTTTTTGACAGATGTCCAAAAAAAGGTCAAGATAAAGTTGTTTCCATTCTTGAAAGTCTTTAGATGTCAAATCTGGATTTTCCAGAATCTTATCAATAATAGCTACTTCTCCTTCTTTGGCCTGAAAAATCAAAGGACAAAAAGAATACTGTTATTCTTAAACTAAAACTTCCCACAGCAATAACATCTACACAAAATGACTTCATGGTTCATATTAAACATAAAAGAGGTCAAACTATGTATAGTTTTAAAAGTAGTCTTAAAGGGTTATGTCCAGGAATTATAGAAAACTCGGGTCAAAAAAGTCATACTCACTTATTCCTTGTACAGTCTTGTTCTCCTTTCCCTCCCATGGTAGGGCTTGCCAGACCGGAAGTAGAAAGACTTACATGACTGCTGAGACCAATTAGTGACCTCAGTGGTCGCTGGTGAGGAATCGGCGATGTATGTGATTGACTGCACCGGTCCCTCTCTAGCGATTGCTGAGACAGTAACTGATCTCAGCAGTCATGTGAGGTTCACTGCTTCCGGCTCGGTGAGTCCCACAGTAGGGAACGGGGATTTGGACTGTTCAATGGAACGCTAGGAAAAGCAGAGTATGATTTTTTATTTGTTTGTTTTAACATCCACCCGCCCACCCTATAATTCCTGGACAACCCCTTTAAGCAAACGCTTTACCCACTGACTTCCCCAATGACTTCATGAGACTGTCCTCAATGCCTACAGCAGGATGTGAAAAACCAAGACCTTTGTGACTTTAAGAGATTGTCTCAGAATGAACAGGCCATATAATGTCTCTCTAAACCAGAACAGACAACTGCAATGTAAAGTTCCCCATAAACATCAGAGGAAAGTCACTTAAATCCACCAGGAGCAGCTGACTCAAATTTATATGGGGGCGTTCTGAATGTTCCCCAACATAGGGTGTCAGGGGAAGGACTGGACATGTTGAATTTCGACAGCTGATCATTTTGTTCTCTTCTCTCTGGAGATAAACCACAGCCACAGGTGTCAATGGGGAATGTGTGTAGTCAATTTAAGACAAGCCCGAAATCTGGTGGACCCAGCCGTCCATGCCATGCATTATATGGTCCAATATCAATCTGAATGCAGCCGATTTGAATTGGCGATCACTTGATCTATGGAGCTGTCTTTCATTGAAAAAAAGCATTATCTCATAAGACAACTGCAGTATACCTCCTATGTGAATAAGGAGAGTGCTTGTTCTTACTACATAAATGACTATATTTATTCTCAGGCCCCTACTGAAGGTACCAAGGCAGACTGAAAGACCCAGTGAGAAGAACACATACAACTAAGAGTTTTGGGTAGAGATGTCTTGAATCTTTTATAAAGCATACTTATTGCTATGTGGTGAAAAAAAAAACATCCAAATAAAAAAAAATTGGCAATCCTTCCTTAGGGAGCTGTATCTTGTAGCTTGCTTAACAGTCTGCTAGAACGTGAGGAAGATATCCCTACTAAGATATATTATAAACATTCAACCATTTTATAACAACACATTAAGGCAATATATCTAATACTCCATTTAGCAAGGAAAATAAGAATTTACATTGCACTTAAAATTGCCATAGCAACTGGTCACAGGGGGTCCGCATCAGCAGGGGACCCCACTAATTAAATTTACTCAGCAAAACACTATCTCAAAAAGCTAAAGCTAAAAGCACCATGTACAAATTCTGGCCAAAAAGCTCTTGCAAAATGTCTTAACACAGAAATTCAATTATATAAAGTAAAAACCTACTGCTTAACATCAGGTACATGTAAGGCCATGGTCTACATTTACCAGCTTTCCTTCAGCTGGGGAAAGGGTTCTTGCACTAGCCCTGCTTCTAGCTTAGGCAAAAAAGCTTAGAACAAATTTGCACACCTTCTCTGAAAATTCCCAAGGAAACATGTCTGGCCTTTGTGTATCCCTACTCAGCGAAGAGAAACAGTACCCTTTTGGAAGATATTTTTCTGGTTTGGTTATATCCTTAGTCACATTGCAAGACCTGGGTCAGACTCAGACACTGAGTTATAGGGTTGCTACCTTTCGACAGGTAGCGCTAGAAGCACAGTTCTGTTTTCCTGCAAGAACTAATTTGCATACCTGGTTATTTTAGTTAATTTCACCATCCTGCCAGATTGACTGTTTTGCCCACAAAAATGATGCTCTTATTTTAATTTCTTGTGCACCTTTTTTTGCAAACCTTATAGACCAGGCATGTCAAACATGCGTCCCGCGGGCTGCATGCGGCCCTTTACAGGCATATCTGCGGCCCGCACAAAAGTCTCAAACTTTGTCTCTAAAGCAGCGGTTCTCACCCTGTGGGTCGCGACCCTGGCGGGGCTCGAATGACCAAAACACAGGGGTCGCCTAAAGCCATCGGAAAATACATATTTCCGATGGCTTTAGCCGCTGAGAAGTCGCGCTATTCAGCTGGAACGCACGTCGTTATGGATGTGCGTTCCAAACTGAATGCCTGTGCGCACTTTCAGACCAGTGGAGCGATGCTGCGGGTCCAGCCCTGAGAGGGTGCCCCGCGCTGTGTAGCTCCCGGCATCCGCCGTGCCGTTACGCGGATGCCGGGTCTGTTACAATGATGGCGGCCGCTCTGCTGCAGTGCGGTCACCATAGCAACCGGGCCTCTGCGGGCTGTAAAAACTGCCCCCGGTCCCCACCGGCCCCATACCTGTTAAGTTGCAGGTCGACTCCCCGCGCGGCGAGATCGCGGGAGTCGACCTGTTCCGGTGACAGCCTGGAGCCTAATGAAGGCTCCCAGGCCTGTCACTGGGATACAGAATCTCCCATAGACTGCAATACACTTGTATTGCAGCCTATGGGACTTGCAATCAAACGATTGCAGGTTCAAACCCCATGAAGGGAGGGGGGCTAATAAAATAGTAAAAAAATAAAATAAAAAAAAAAAGTTCTAACTCACCCACTTTCCCTAGAATACATATAAAAGTACAAAATTACTGTGAAACACATACACATTAGCTATCCCTGTGTCCAAAAATGCCCGGTCTACAACCTTATAAAAATATTTTTCTTGTAGGGTGAACATCAGAGCAGGAAAAAAAAATCAAAAGTGCCGAACCGCCATATTTTTTGCTGTTTCGCCTCTGATTTGAATAAAAA
Organism: Leptodactylus fallax; assembly: GCA_947044405.1. Classification (NCBI taxonomy): domain Eukaryota; kingdom Metazoa; phylum Chordata; class Amphibia; order Anura; family Leptodactylidae; genus Leptodactylus; species Leptodactylus fallax. The sequence continues at coordinate 1,133,480 of CAMRHE010000073.1, read as the reverse complement.
GTGATCAAAGCAATAGACATTCCCCAAAATGGCATAACTAAAAAGTACATCTGGCCCTGCAAAAAAAGACGCCCTATTCCTCCCCGTACAGCTGCAGGGACACCTGTCAATGTGACCTTGCAGCTGTTGCCAAACTACAACTTCCATATATTAGACATTTTACCACATTTTTTTGTCTTAAAATATTTTTCCCTATTTTCCTCCTCTAAAACCTAGGTGTGTGTTATGGTCCGGGGTCACCGCAACATGAGGAACTGTATTGCGGGGTCACGGCATTAGAAAGGTTGAGAACCACTGCTCTAAAGTTTAGAGACAAAGTTTGAGACTTTTGTGCGGGCCGCAGATGTACAAAACTCACGATCAGCACTTCCGGCTCTTCATTCATTGGCCCATATCCCTGCATATGACCTGCTTACGTGATCAATGAATGACGACCCGGAAGTGCTGATCGTGAGTTTTGTACATCTGCGGCTCGCGTGGCTGCTGATCACCTAAGTCAGTTTTGTTGTGAGCGGAGGAAGAGTCGTGGCTGAGAGTGACTGGGATACTGTGAACGTGCTGAGGAAGAAGGGACCCACTGCCGCACAGGCAAAGTCCAAGCAAGTGAGTGGCCCTCCTGTATGTAACCATTAAAAACTAAAGAGAGGGGTGAGCACTCAGATTATAAATAATTGTGATGCAAAAAACAGTGGTGCTGATTGGATGAAAAATGCAATCGAACACAAAGGAGAAACAGCATCCAATATAAAGCACACACAAAATTTCTTTATTAAATAACACAGCAAAGAAGGAAAAATTAAAAGCAATTAAAATACATGTGCACCCTTGGAGGCAAATACCATGGGTGAACACCAAAAAGAACAAATCCTACAGACGCCCATTAAATAAATATAAAGTAAATAAATACATATTGAAAATTCATAATAATAAATATAAATAATAATATAAATAATAATATAATATAATGAATAGGCCTATTAGCACAAAGCACAAAGAGGTGTCAAGCCTCAGGACAAAACACTAAAAATGATTGAAAAAAATGATAGCAAATAAATGTTTAGTTTTTAATTGCTGTATTTTTGTTAAATATATTAGTTGCTGTTGCGCACTGCAAATATATGTTGCTGTTACATATTACTACTTCATATCTTGTTTTCATGACTGCTGTTAAAATACGTGTGTGACATTAGCTGCTGTGTGCGGCCCTCGCAACAACCTCTTGTTACTCATGTGGCCCTCGGGGTACCCTGAGTTTGACATGCCTGTTATAGACTATTATTTGTAAACTGGGAAGATCAACATTTTGTAATATAGTTTTAACAACTACTCAACCTCTTGTGACTGCATGCATTTATGCATCGAGTTACCTGGTAAGACTGGCATCAAGCAGTCTGCGCCTGGTAGTCGACTACAGAAGATCAGGTGTGAACAGTGGCACACCTATAATGAGGCAATTTATTGACAATTTATTTAACCTAAACCAGCCCAACCGTCCTCCGCTGCCACTGCTACACTTTTGTCACAACGCTGAAGAACGCCGGGACGCTACGTACAGCATTCCGGTGTTCTTCAGCATTGTGATGAAGGTGTAGCAGCGGCAGCACGGAGGGCGACCAGGACAAGAGCATGGACAGGTGAGTAAACATTATCGGCTGCTACTCTATGTGGGGGTGGGGGTAAAAAAAAAAAAAAGGGTCATATACTGTGTGGGGCGGTATAAAAGTGGGTCATAAACTGTGTGTGGGCCATATATTGGGGATCATATGCTGTGTGTGGGAGGGAGAGGTAAAAAAAAGGGGTCATATACTGTGTGGTTGCTAAAAAAGGGGTCATATACCGTGTGGGGAGGCCATAAAAAGGGGGCCATATGCTGTGTGTGGGGGGGGGGCAGAAGAAGGGGGACATATACCATTTGGGGGGTCAGAAAAAGGTGGTTATATACCGTGTTGGGGGCCAGAAAAATGGGGTTGTATAGCTTATGGGGGGGGGGGGCAAAAAAAGGGTGTGTGATACTATGTGGGCCTGATCACGTAACCAAAGATAGCCGAGTGGGTATCTTTTTTTTTTTGGAGGGGGGGGCCTTTCTATAGTTCACCTCAGGCAGCAAAAAGGCTAGGTTCACCACTGGGTGTGAATGATCTCAGATAGTTTTCTGAGAGACAGCAAGCAGGGGAGAGGCACCTATTAAATGATGGAAAGAGCTGGACTTGTTGGAGGTGGTGAAAGGTTCTCCTTAAAGAGGACCGTTCACTAACTCCACCAACTCCAGTTCTTTGGATACTTTATTAGGTGATACTCCACGGATTCTAGTTCAGTGAAATTTTCTTTCTAGAAACTGTCTTAGAAACTGTCCTGTTCTGCTTGTGAGGATAAGGGACAAGTGTTCTTCCCCATCTGAACCTGAGGGAGAGTCATTTGTGGTTTGGCATCTGCTAGAGCTGCAACTTAAGTATTCCTGGAGCTCAAAATCTATATTTGGCTCCCAAACTGAGCCAGGTTGTTGGAGGTTGAAAAATCGAAAGCCACACACAGGGCTGTGGAGTCGGAGTCGTGGAGTCGGAGTCGGTGCCTATTTTGGTGGAGTCGGAGTCGGAGTCGGTATAAAATGGACCGACTCCGACTCCCAAAATATATAATAAATTGGTACAGTTAGTAGTACAATGCAGTATGTGCTGAATATATTTTCATAAGAATTTGGGAAAATGATGAAATGTTGAAAATGATGAAATGTCCTGTAAAGGTCTGTTCTATTCCTCATATAATGATGGGACTGAGTTCTGAGTGAACCTATAAGGTTTAGCAGGCAGGCTGTGGAGTCGGAGTCGTGGAGTCGGAGTCGGTGCCTATTTTGGTGGAGTCGGAGTCGGAGTCGGAGTTGGAGTCGGAGTCAGGGGAAATTGAGGAGTCGGAGTCGGAGTCGGGGCTTTGGCGTACCGACTCCACAGCCCTGGCCACACATCCCACAGATCTGACTGAAATTTAAAGATTCCTTGAAGCTTGCTAAACTAGAAAGTCCTGGCAAACAGAGATGAGTGTGCTCAAAAGAGTGAAAGTGGAGCACAAGGGTACATCAGTGTAATATCAACTTTTCGCTTTTATTCGGTGGCCGCTTTACCTTCTGGTTTTCTGGTTCTAGTTCTGGGACTCTCCATAACCACTCACATACACATTATTCCATTAGTTTTCCATTAGTCTTTGTGGCTTAGTGGTCAATATATTGCTTGCTTTGGAGAGTTAGTTAAAAGGGACACTCCTAGATTCACACACACTTTTTTTTTCTCAACAAATGACATCATCAAGTAACCACAGCTTCCTTTTCCTATCACTCCAACATTATATATGTATGAATATGTATTATGAGAATGCTGAATACACAATCTCTTTTCAGTTCACTTTATCAAAATAATCAACTGCAGATCATTCTTTGCGAGCAAAAATAACTCAATCAATGATCTGCAAAAAACAGTATCAGACAAGGATAATGCTAATTTTTGGGATATAAATACCTGTAGTCCTGGTTTAAAAGGCAGCAACTGAAAGGGCTTTTCTCAATTTCCATGTCATGACTAACAACATATGTGATAGTGAAATACACAACTGGAATGTGCATGAAAATGAATGCAAAAAATAACATTGCTCACTACAAATTGACTAAGTATAATACTGTGTATAAACTGGAATAGTAGCCATGGCAAGAACACACTGCTACCAATCACAAAACGACCAACTGGTTATAAAATAAAAATCAACTCCTTTAGGCCCCATGTAGTGGCAATCCATCGCGCTTTTTCCCGCAAAGCTTTTCACAGAAAGTCTGCAGAGGAAACCTCTGCGGACTTTCTGCTTCCATTATACCTACAGGGAAACCGCCAGCGTTTCCGTAGGTATAATTGACATCCTGCGATTTCCAAAACTGAGAAGGTTTTGGAAATCACACAGTTCCCGGAGCGCGTAAATTTTCTGCAATGTGTGCATGGGATTCACTAGAAACCACAGCGTTTGGCCCACGTGGGGCCCCGGCCTTAGCTAGGGTTGCCTGCCTTAGATAAGGTTCACACATACTGTAAGGGCATTCTGAGTCCTCCCAACACATGCATACATTATACAGACAGTGCGCTGATCTTAAAGGCGTATCCTTGGGATAGGTCATTAATTACAGATTGGCAGGGGTCCAATAACACAGCCCATCCCAGTCCCTTGAAAGGGATTTAGCTGCAAGCAGGCCATGTGACCGATGAACATGACGTCACTTGGCCTGTGAAGTGGAAGCAGCACTAAGGAAGCACCGCTGCCTCTTCAACCACATGATCTACAGGGAATCCACAGGTTTCTTAACATTGCGTTTGGACTTTATGTTCGGAGCATACCCTGGAATGTAGGTTGCTGCCTAAGGTGCCATGCAGGGCAGGCATACACTTGTTTTTAACATATCAAAAAAGAATAATTAAAAAAAAAGAGCCAGCTCACCTACAAGAAGAGGATCGGTGGTATGTAGGTCCTTGCAAACAACAAAATCCAGGCTGGTCTACACATCACAAAAGTAAAACAGGTGATGTTCCAGCCTCCAGACAAAGAATAGTTAAAACTTCATTTTGTTAAAAAAAAGGTTAAAAAGCAAATGCTATGTACAGCAAAAAGCAACCACTATAAAACCGCCATAATGGTAAAAACCCTGCTGACACATTTCAGACCATATATGTAAGGTTCTGAGACTAAGGACCCAAAATATATGGTTTGTACGTGTCAGCAGGGTTTCATAACTATGGTGGTTTTATCATGGTTGTTTTTTGCTGTTCACAGCATTTGCTTTTTAACCTTTTTTTTGAAAAAAAATGAAGCTTTAAATATTTTTTTGTCTGGACACCACTTGTTTTTCAAGGGATTTCCGGGGATCAGTGGGAGACACCCAGGACCCCCACCGATCATCTACTTGAAGAGACCACAGCACGTCACTGGACATTACGTAGGGTCTATGCTTGGTATTGCAGCTCAGTCCCGTAGGCCGCATAAATTAATGTGACATCATTGGCCTGTGAAATGGAATAGGTTATCAATATTTAACTCCCTGAAATAACCTTTAAATTCTGTCTGTCTACAGCCAAATGAACAATGTATAGGAGCTGCTGACAATGCTGACTGTTATAGCCTACAGCCCTGTGACCACTGATGTGCTACACAAAACAGCCTTACCACGATTATTAACATCACAAAAAATAATACATTCATGCGAACAGTCAGAGCTATTGTGGTATGAAAGCGAACATTGTGACAAAATGATGATTTACTTTGATTTTACGACCACAATTAAATGTCAATTCCAGTGAGGATTAAAAATTAATCAACCCATTCACATCTATATCCTGTTACATAGATTCCTTCATTGTCATAATTAATGTTGTTGCAATAAAGATATTCAGGTTCGTTTATGGGATCAGATGACAGCTCAAAAAAGCTTAAAAGTTGTCACTCTCCCGCCCACCTCTCAGCCAATCATGTAGTGAATTACTCAGCAGGTAGAGGCAATGTGCACAAGGTACCTTAAAGATGGGAGAGGCATTCATAATAGGATGGCATTTAGCAAAACCAAATATTTTACTTAGTAATACTTACTGAACCACGGATAATAATTATCAAGCAGTATTTAGGTATGTTCACACAGTGGATTCCACCCCAAAATCAGCGGCAGATTCTGTCCTGATTCTGCCTCACACTCAATGGGAGGTGCAGATTGCAGCAGGGTGCTGAAAAAATAAGCCCCTAGCCTGACCTTGGCACAGATTCTGCGACTGATTCAGCCATGAAGTTCGCGGCTCAAGACTCCCTGTTGGTTGAGCCCATTCGTTTGTCCTCCTCAAATTCCTCTACATAGCCTTATAATCAACTCTCACACACTGTCACAGGTTTACTTACAACTCTTAATAGTTAGACAGTGTAAATTTATACTAGCTGAATATAGTACTAGCTGATTTATCATAGTGGTGCATCGTGAGCCCCTTTTGTCTAACTTTATGCCACCTACTTGTGGTATATTTTTTTTGGTGCATCTTAAGCCATCACCCATTCCTGATAAAGCATACTCCCTTGTAGGATGAAGAACAAAATGCACACAAAACAATAAATCTGGCACAAGGAATGTATGTCATTTTTTGGCACAAAATGTATCAGAATTCTGGTGCATTTTCATTACTAAACCTGTCCATAGGCTTTTAAATCACTTTCATACCACAAAAGAGAACTGCAAGGAAACGACAAACCCAATTCCTACAACACACACACATATATATATATATATATATATATACAGTCATATGAAAAAGTTTGGGCACCCCTATTAATCTTAATCATTTTTAGTTCTAAATATTTGGGTGTTTGCAACAGCCATTTCATTTTGATATATCTAATAACTGATGGACACAGTAATATTTCAGGATTGAAATGAGGTTTATTGTACTAACAGAAAATGTGCAATATGCATTAAACCAAAATTTGACCGGTGCAAAAGTATGGGCACCTCAACAGAAAAGTGACATTAATATTTAGTAGATCCTCCTTTGCAAAAATAACAGCCTCTAGTTGCTTCCTGTAGCTTTTAATCAGTTCCTGGATCCTGGATGAAGGTATTTTTGACCATTCCTCTTTACAAAACAATTCCAGTTCAGTTAAGTTTGATGGTCGCCAAGCATGGGCAGCCCGCTTCAAATTATCCCACAGATGTTCAATGATATTCAGGTCTGGGGACTGGGATGGCCATTCCAGAACATTGTAATTGTTCCTCTGCATGAATGCCTGAGTAGATTTGGAGCTGTGTTTTGGATCATTGTCTTGCTGAAATATCCATCCCCGGCGTAACTTCAAATTCGTCACTGATTCTTGTACATTATTCTCAAGAATCTGCTGATACTGAGTTGAATCCATGCGACCCTCAACTTTAACAAGATTCCCGGTGCCGGCATTGGCCACACAGCCCCAAAGCATGATGGAACCTCCACCAAATTTTACAGTGGGTAGCAAGTGTTTTTCTTGGAATGCTGTGTTTTTTTGACGCCATGCATAACGCCTTTTTGTATGACCAAACAACTCAATCTTTGTTTCATCAGTCCACAGGACCTTCTTCCAAAATGAAACTGGCTTGTCCAAATGTGCTTTTGAAACCTCAGGCGACTCTGTTTGTGGCGTGCTTTCAGAAACGGCTTCTTTCGCATCACTCTCCCATACAGCTTCTCCTTGTGCAAAGTGTGCTGTATTGTTGACCGGTGCACAGTGACACCATCTGCAGTAAGATGATGCTGCAGCTCTTTGGAGGTGGTCTGTGGATTGTCCTTGACTGTTCTCACCATTCTTCTTCTCTGCCTTTCTGATATTTTTCTTGGCCTGCCACTTCTGGGCTTAACAAGAACTGTCCCTGTGGTCTTCCATTTCCTTACTATGTTCCTCACAGTGGAAACTGACAGGTTAAATCTCTGAGACAACTTTTTGTATCCTTCCCCTGAACAACTATGTTGAACAATCTTTGTTTTCAGATCATTTGAGAGTTGTTTTGAGGAGCCCATGATGCCACTCTTCAGAGGAGATTCAAATAGGAGAACAACTTGCAATTGGCCACCTTAAATACCTTTTCTCATGATTGGATACACCTGGCTATGAAGTTCAAAGCTCAGTGACGTTACAAAACCAATTTTGTGCTTCAGTAAGTCAGTAAAAAGTAGTTAGGAGTATTCAAATCAATAAAATGATAAGGGTACCCAAATTTTTGCACCGGTCAAATTTTGGTTTAATGCATATTGCACATATTCTGTTAGTACAATAAACCTCATTTCAATCCTGAAATATTACTGTGTCCATCAGTTATTAGATATATCAAATTGAAATGGCTGTTGCAAACACCCAAATATTTAGAACTAAAAATGATTAAGATTAATAGGGGTGCCCAAACTTTTTCATATGACTGTATATATATATATATACACACACACACACTTTTTGTTGCCCAGCTTTTTCACCTCCCTAACTGTGTAATAGGTACATTAAGATGATCAAAAGAGACTACTTTGACCAAAATATTTATAGGGTGACACTTAAAGAGGACCTTTCACCACCTCCACCAACTCCAGCCCTTGACCTCATTTATTAGGCACAGCTCCACTGATTCCAATGCAGTACGATTTTTTTTCACTATCCTGCACCAGTCCCGAGCAATTAATGCTGTTACTTACAGTGCCCAATATGCTAATAAGATTCTAAAGTCAAGTGGGTGCTGTTAGGCAGGAGCAGGCAAGAGGGCGTGACTCTGTTACGCCCCTTTGAGAGTATAATTAGCATATCAGGCACCATAAATAATTGCACCGATTGATCAGGAATGGTGTGGACTAGAGAAAAAAAAATCCAACTGTGCCAGAATCAGAGAGGAGCCTATTAAAGGATTAAAAAAAAAAACTAGAACTAGAGCTGGTGAAAGTGGTGAAAGGTCCACTTATACAGCCTACCAATGTCAAACAGCCATTGACTGGAAGTAAAGAAAAAATGTATATCACTGATAGTCCACGAAAGAAAATATCCAGAAGCATCATTCACCCTTCGCAGTGGTGTAAATGTATGGCCAAATGAATGACTGTAACAGCCAATATGGACTAATATGTATATAGCTGCCTCTGTATAATGACTGTTCACCAGACTACTTCACTTAACAGTTCAACCTGTCTAATGCATATGGCCACTTTATGAATCCCGTAATTCAGTGTTCGCTAATCCAGACATTCTGGTAGTCTAGACTTTGATTTCAGCTCATAAGTACAAAATAATCAAAAACCTCTTAAAACCAACATCAGAAGACAAAGAAAATGATGAGACAGTATTAGATTGCAATTGGAATTTGATGCTATCTTGGAAGTTTTTTTTGTTTTGTTTTTTTTTAACTAGTATCGGTATATGCTCTGTTATATTTTTTATGATTTTTGTGTGCCATAATAAACAGAAAGATATACCGCAAACCAAAATAATAATATGAATGAACTAAATTTATGCTTAAAGTGTATCTCCAGTTATAAAGCAGCCTTTCATAACACTGCAATATTCTGACTGTCAAGTGGTGCCAAATTATTTCTAATTCATATATATATATCTTGAGCTCACAGAGAAAGAACTAGCCTGACACACATACAGTTGGTGTTATCCAAAGCAAGTTGTGTTTATTAAAAAATATAGCATAAGATTTTATATAGAAAAGTAAATGGTCGTGTCAGTTATAACAGAGCATGCGCAGAAACCAGTAATCATGATTGGTCATTGGCGGGAGGAGGGTCTTGACACACCCCCTTGCTCATCTCTATAATTAAAGTATATTAGTCCTAAGAGCTACGTATTGCAAAGTTTTGCTGGGACCTTTTGTTCTACACTGGTAGAGAGGCAGAAGCTGATTGTAAACAGCGCAGCTACGCGCTGGGGGCTGTTTGCGTAAGCAGTGTTAATTCCCAGTCTCTCTGAAGGACAAGTTACAGAAAGTTTCTAAACAAACAAGTCTAGTGAGACAGGTTGACCCATCTTGGTTGTCTTGCTTCCAGTACATCCTTATGAAGAACTGTAAGCCTCTTCTGCTAAATGCATTTATACATGATCTTTGAGAAGAGCAAGCTAAAAGAGTTAAAGACATCATATTTCCATAACATTTTCCCACCTTTTGTGATTTTAACACAATATTGCCCAAATGCCTGTACCTTCAGTTTCTAGAATTGCTGGACTTTAATTCTCTTCACCAGATTCCAGGTCATGTGGACATACTATTGTGTCAAACATCACAACATCCTGACTTCCTGCACACGTTGAGTGGGATTCAATTCAATTGGATGTATACTTCCTCAGTGGGGGTCATATTCACTTATGGCTCTTTCTTACAGGTAGTATATTTCTCTACAATACATATGATCAGTCTGTACATTGCATAGATTGATCCAACAGTCTTTTGGGTTTCTCCTTGAACAGTTTATTGTCCCATTTGTTTTTAAGAATGTCATCCGTCATCCAGTGGGGGCACCACCATAACAACCATTACTTGGTTTTGATAACACTGACTGTGTGTGTGTCAGGCTAGTCCTTACTCTGTGAGCTCACAATATATATATATATATATATGGATTACAAATAATTTGGCACCACTTGACAATCAGAATATTGCACTCGGTTTGGGTTTCAATAACACTTATTAAAGAGTACTGTTTCCCTCTCCACTCATCAGAATATTTTCTTCCGTCTTCCCTTCGCTCAGACTGTTATTTCTAATAGCACTTGTATCCATATGTATCCTCACACACAGAAGTCTATGGAGGAGGAGCAGAAGTCTGCCATTGCCTAGTAAATGATTTATATAAATATATATGTATAAAGAATCAGATAAAATAACACAACCGCCGTACATACAGTATTTCTTTATGTTATATTTATGACCACTGTAGGCTAAAACCAAACTTGCCATTTTATTACGATACCAAAGTCGGCTTACAATTATTTTTCTAATTTCCTACCTTTAAAGTGCTTTTCAAAATTCGCAGTCTGTGAAGTTTTTCATTGACTACTGGATCACTACATCTTTTAATAAAAGACTTCTTGTATTCCAATTTGGTTGAAAGTCGCTGTTCTCCAAGTGGGGACAAACTGGCCTTTTCCAGAGCCCTGTAGAGATCTTGTAATGAGTCTGCTGGCTCCTCGTCTACAGTGTCTGTTATCATGAAAACAGAAGCAATGGAGCAACATTAACTAGTGACAAACTGTAGGCCAGCAACTTTTTTTTTTATATTTATTTTAACAGCATTTAAAGGGCTTTTGTCAGGGGAAAAAATGTAAAAACATTCTCAAAGGTGATTAAAAAAAATAAACAGATACTCACCTCTCTCTAGCCCCACACTTGTCCGGTTCTGATGCTGCCTGGGTCCCCGCTGATCTCTACTTGTGTCTCTAGTAACATGCTAGAGATCTACTGTGTCTCTAGTGACACAGGAAATGCTGGCTCGGCCAACCACAAGCTGCAGCAAGTGGCTGTGCAGGCATCTTGAGGCATTTCCTGTGTGTGTCAAGACAGCAGGGACCCAGGCAGTACCTAAACCAGAGCAGGAGGAGAGGAGAGGAGAGGATCTGTTCATTTACATTTTTTTAACCACTTTTCAGCATTTTAGAAAAATAATTTCTCCCCCGAAAACCCGTTTAAACAGCTTTAAAGGGAGTCTATCATTGGTGATATTGTTTTTTCACTAAACACATGTAGGAATAGCTTTTAGAAAGGCTATGCTTTTCCTACCTCTGTTTCTGTCCTGCTCGCCGCTGTTTTTTAATTAAATCGATTTTCACATATATGTTAATGAAGCTCAGGGAGCACAGCGGGTGTTCCCCCTGTGCTCCGAGCACAGCATCGTCATACCCCCGAATACCATCTCCTGGGCCACTGCATCATGCCCCCTTCATGCAGATGAGCTGTCCTGGTCATCATCTTCACTACTTAAGCAGCCGACGCTATCTTCAGTGGGGTTGAAAAGCCGCGCGTGCACTGTAGGCTTGGCCACTTCGGGTCTGGGCCGAGCCTACAGCACATGCTCCACCGGCCACTCGTGTAGGAATAGAATAAAGATGAATTAAAGTCCAGCAGTTCTAGAAACTGAAGGTACAGGCATTTGGGCAATATTGTATTAAAATCACAAAAGGTGGGAAAATGTTTTGGAAATGTGATGTCTTTAATTCTTTTAGCTTGCTGTTCTCAAAGCTGCTTAATATCTTTTCTAAAGGCTATTCCTATGTGTGTTTAGTGAAAAAACATTATCACCAATCATACAGTCATGGCCAAAAGTTTTGAGAATGATACAAATATTAATTTTTACAAAGTCTGCTGCTTCAGTTTTTCTAATGGCAATTTGCATATACTCCAGAATGTTATAAAGAGTGATCAGCTTAACAGCAATTACTTGCAAAGTCAATATTTGCCTAGAAAATGAACTTTATCCCCCAAAACACATTTCAACATCATTGCAGCCCTGCCTTAAAAGGACCACCTAACATCGTTTCAGTGATTGCTCCATTAACACAGGTGTGGGTGTTGATGAGGACAGGGCTGGAGATCAATCTGTCATGATTAAGTAAGAATGACATCACTGGACACTTTAAAAGGAGGCTGGTGCTTGCCATCATTGTTTCTCTTCTGTTAACCATGGTTATCTCTAAAGAAACACGTGCAGTCATCATTGCACTGCACAAAAATGGCCTAACTGGGAAGAGTATTGCAGCTAGAAAGATTGCACCTCAGTCAACAATCTATCGCATCATCAAGAACTTCAAGGAGAGAGGTTCCATTGGTGCCAAAAAGGCTCCAGGGCGCCCAAGAAAGACCAGCAAGCGGCAGGACCGTCTCTTAAAAGTGTTTCAGCTGTGGGATCGGGCTACCACCAGTGCAGAGCTTGCTGAGGAATGGCAGCAGGCAGGTGTGAGTGCATCTGCACGCACTGTGAGGCGGAGACTCTTGGAGCAAGGCCTGGTCTCAAGGAGGGCAGCAAAGAAGCCACTTCTCTCCAGAAAAAACATCAGGGACAGACTGATATTCTGCAAAAGGTACAGAGAGTGGACTGCTGAGGACTGGGGTAAAGTCATTTTCTCTGATGAATCCCCTTTTCGATTGTTTGGAACATCTGGAAAACAGCTTATTCGGAGAAGAAGAGGTGAGCGCTACCACCAGTCTTGTCTCATGCCAACTGTAAAGCATCCTGAAACCATTCATGTGTGGGGTTGCTTCTCAGCCAAGGGAATCGGCTCTCTCACAGTCTTGCCTAAAAACACAGCCATGAATAAAGAATGGTACCAGAATGTCCTCCAAGAGCAACTTCTCCCAACCGTCCAAGAGCAGTTTGGCGCTCAACAATGCCTTTTCCAGCATGATGGAGCACCTTGCCATAAAGCAAAGGTGATAACTAAATGGCTCAGGGAACAAAACAGAGATTTTGGGTCCATGGCCTGGAAACTCCCCAGATCTTAATCCCATTGAGAACTTGTGGTCAATCATCAAAAGACGGGTGGACAAACAAAAACCAACAAATTCAGACAAAATTAAAGCATTGATTCTGCAAGAATGGACTGCTATCAGTCAGGATTTGGTCCAGAAGTTGATTGAGAGCATGCCAGGGAGAATTGCAGAGGTCCTGAAGAAGAAGGGTCAACACTGCAAATATTGACTTGCTGCATTAACTCATTCTGTCAATATAAGCTTCTGTTACTCATAATATGAATGCAATTATATTTCTGTATGTGATAAAAACATCTGACAAACACACATTAAAACCAGAGGGCAGCAGATCATGTGAAAATATAATATTTGTGTCATTCTCAAAACTTTTGGCCATGACTGTAGAGTCCCTTTAAGCATGAAAAGACTTAATAAAATTATAGAAACTAAATATGCCTGAGCTGAGCACCTCCTTCTCCTTCTATCTTACGTTGACCTCAGATAGACGATTTAGGAGATCTGCTTTAATCTGATGAACCCTTTTTTCTCCAGTTTTGGATCTTAAGGGCTTATCTAATAGGATGTAAAAGCAGTTCTGAGATTAAGGTGTGGCAGCGCTGGCAGAAATATGGTTGCTTAAGGCGCAGGTGGGGGGGGGCAACTAGGGCATGTTGTCAGGGGACACATTATCAAGACACTTTTATGTATTTAGATACAGAGTAAGGGCACTGAATCATTGCCATGGGTGAAGGAAAGCCTAGCTACAGCTCTGCCAATAGTTAGACAAGAATACAATTAGTACTGTGTCTACTTTTTAATGACTTATATCGTAAGATTTACTACTCACTTTATCAGCTGTATAGTAATATCTTTAAAACTTCAACTTTAGTACTACATAAATTAAAAATGGTGCCTAATTTTCAGGGTGACAAAATCCAGTGAACCCAATACATAGTCTTATTTTGGGTACATGGGGTTAATTGGCTCCTCTATATTTCTACCAGAGAGGTTCTGTAGTATTTTGTTTATATCCACTTATGAGGCTTTATTATTAAAAACAGCTTGAAGAGAAGTATATTGCAATATTTTAGAAATATTGAAGACCTGGCATCAGTGAAAGTAACATTGTTTTTACAGAGGAGATAGGGGCCGCCTAATGTACTCTTCAGCAATGACGTCTAGACACCATAAAACAAAGTGCCCACTCCATTCTATGGCACGTGTGAATCTAGCTGGCAGTACTGAAGTATCCAGAAGAATGCTACGTGCCTGGGCTGGGAGGCGGCCAGCAGTAAATTCTGCTGTCATTTTCTAACAGCCTGGGTTGTTTTTATTTTTACACTGTTAATTGGTACATGCTTTAATTCTCATGAGTGACAATGTACTGCGGCCATCAAGCTGCTAATGTGATCTGGCGCCTTGTACTGCTCATCAGGAACACTTAGAATTAGCTCCTGTCTAATAATAGTGGTAGCGGCTTAGTGGTGTATTGGGAGATGTCTGTAGAGGTGCAGCTAAATGGAGAGACTTCTGAGCAGACATTTTTGTTTGTGTCATCTATGATTATTTTTCATTTCCTTGGAGAAGATATATGGGTCCAAGCACTGAACACTAAAACATAGATTGACGCATGGACGTGTACTTGAGAAACAAACAGGACGGACCTGTAATTTAGTAAGGCTGGGTTCACACCTGCGCCTGCACTCCGCCTGGGAATTCCGTTCCCCTTTAAAAATGCGGAGAGAAAAGTCCTGCAAGCAGCGCTTTTCTCTGCGCATTTTTTGCCTTTTTCGGGTGGAAACCAGGCAGACCCCATCTATGGCGTCCACGGGTTTCCGCAGGTAACCACTTTTTTAAGCGGATTAGGTTTCCTTTCGGGGGGTCCCCAAGCGGACCCCACGCATGGAAACCCGAACGCAGGTGTGAACCTAGCGTAAGCTAGTGCTTAGCAAAAACATACAATTTATTTTCATGAGTCCCTGCTTCTTCTTTCCAGCTTTTATACAGCTAAGGTTCAAAAAGGTTCTAAGATGGGTCATTGGGTGGGAAACTGCTTTTTAAAGGGATTTAAACCTATTCATAGTATCTTATAAAGGAGTTTCTACAGTTTCCAAATATGTTTCTGTTACTCGGCTTTGGAGCCCCATTTTCAATTAAATTGCAGTTTAATTCATATTCAAATGAGGGGGAAAGTGCTTTGGGGGCGTGTCTTAGCTTGCCTGGGCCTTGCTTAAACTCTAGCTTCCCAAGCAAATCATTTTTGCCCTTATAGATGAAGAAAATGGCAATTTACATGAAAATGGGGCTCCAAAGCTGAATAATAGAGGTATATTTGGAAACTGTATAATCACTTCTACAATATAACGAGATTAGGTTTATAACCAATTTACTTCTGACAGACTTCCTTTAAGAGTATATGTGTAAAAATACTAGTAAATATTAAGGCTAAGGCCCCACGTTGCGGAAACGCAGCTTTTTTTGTTGCACATTTTGTTGCGTTTTTTTTTTTAACCAAACCCAAGAATGGCTACAAAAGGAATGGGAAATACATAGGAAGTTCTTATACTTCTATCTTCTACTCAATCCACACCTGGCTTTGGCTCAAAAAACCGCAACAAAATCTGCAAAAAAAAAAAAAAAAACTGCGTTTCTGCAACGTGGGGCCTTAGCCTAAAGTGGTTATCACAAGACAGACATTTATCACCTATATACAGAATTGCTGGAGGTCCACTTCTCCATTCTGGAAAAGTTTAAATGGAGCTCTAGATGTTCTCTACTGCTCATTCAGAGGGTATGGGACTGACAAAGATTGTGGAGCACTGTACTAGGTCAGCCCTATAAGATTGGAATTGAGCAGCAGTGTACATGTGTGATCAATCCTCTACATGAACTCCTACAGAATAGAGCTCAGGCCTCCTATTCTAGTGATCAGTCAGTCTTGTTCATGGGCTGTGTCTGGTATTGCAGAACAGCCTCATTTTCTTGTTTTAAGGGCAGGTGAAATACTAGACACCACCCATGTACAATATGAAAATGATGTAGTTTCAGGAAAAAAAAGGCAGAACCCTTAGGGTATGTTCACACAGTGAAAAGTGGATATATTCTTTTCCACTTACTGCCCCTCTGGCTTCCTGTGAAAGAAAGCTAAAGCAGAGCTTTTCGCCATGACTTTCACTGACTAGGATCAGATGAAAGGGGCTCGCACTGCAGGTTCTGTGGCCGAATTGGAATCCATGGTAAGATTGAGCAGGTCTCTTCAGTCTCTGCCTCACATTGAATAGAATGGGAGGTAGATTCAGGGTGAAGTTTGGAGCAGAGTTTCAGGCGGAATATGCCTCAAAATCACCGCCAAATTACACTGTGTGAACATATCCTAATCTTCCTCTCCCAATGTGACTCCCATTCCTTCTCAGACAGAGGTCTTAAAGGGGTTATTCAATTTTTTTTTCTCTTGGAACAGGCCAACCCTGCAATGCCCAGCACAGCGGCTATGGAAAGTACAGCATCTTAAGTACTGACAGCACCAGCACCCGATGCAAACAATGGAGTATGCACGAAAGCTGCAGCCACTTGAAACAGATGACCAGTGGGAGCGGTGAGACTCTTACCTTAAGGGAAGACCATCAATTTTAATAAGTTGGATAACACCTTTAATGGTACCTTATTTGTAGAAATTATGAATCATCCCACAACGTAATTTAAGAAAATATTTACATAAAGGAGGTAGATTTGGAAAAATGTTGTTTTCACTGGCTATACACAAAATTTACAAACTAAGAAGTCAAACTAAGATCATGAGATGTTGTACTAAAATGCATTATTTTAGAAATATGGATCAAGCATAAACAAAAGTGCAAATGGAAGAAAAGCCATACAAAGCCAAATGACAAAGAACTGGACGTCAACCCATATAGAACGCAAGACTCAAACAGGAACAAGTCAAAGGTCAAAGTAAACCTGGAAAAGAAACTAGGATGAGCAAAAACGTAGTGACGACAAAAGCAGAAAGTAAATGACCAGCACACATAGGAAACAGTTGTCTGCCTCCAACCAAATTCAGTCATACTATTTGCCTTGCAAAAACATAATATCCAGGCATAAAAAATCCTCTAGAATTGAGAATTATTCTACAAATATAATATATAAGGCGACTTTGTGACAAAACTTTATACAAATACTTGCCAGAGATCTGCTCAAATGTCATTATAGGCTGGAAGGACTTTCTCGACATTTGATGCACTGGAATATGATTTATAACCGTACTTATTTCCCATTTTTCTAGATCAAGCGTGGCTGTGAAGATCGACTGCAGCCGTGGGGGTTGAGGAGATTATTTGATTGACATCTGTATTTTTTTTCTATCCGCTGCTGTGTAACTATCACTTCTTAATGGACTTTTAACAGTGTTTACAGCGAATGTAAATTATAGGTTGTAAACATTAGCTCAAGACAAGTAACCAATGCAAACAAGACTGATGTCAAATCAATAAAAGGAATGCGTAAGTGTTATGTAAGAGTAACACCTGGATGTACCAACCAGCCAAGGACTATGCCCAGTAAGTCACTGACAATGCCAATGTACAACAGTACTCTAGCAGGAGGTAAAGGATGATCTTACACATGTATGCAAATAATATAATATCCTTGAAAAACTGACTAAAAAATAACATGTTACACACATATTAAAAAAAAAAATATAATAATAATAACAGAAGTATGGATACTGGAGTTTAAGCCCCTTCAACACCAGATCCCCCACCTCCTTACCTCTAAGGCTAGGTTCACACCTGCGCCCGGTCTCCACCTTGGTATTCCGTTCCCCATTCTACTTTAAGAATGTGAGTGGAAAATGACTTTTCTCTCTGCATTTTCTGCCCTTTTCAGACGGAAACCTGGCAAACCCCATTATAGTCTATGGGGTCTGTGGGTTTCCAAAGGTAACCACTTTTTTAAGCGGACCCCCCGAACGGAAACCCGAACGCAGGTGTGAACCTAGCGTCAGTCAGGTATGCCAAAATGATGCACATTGTCCACTTATGGGTTACAATGCCCTATGTTTGTAACTGAGTAAGAGCACATTTTGTAATCTCTAGACCATTTCGAAGATTCTGTCAGTTTTATTCAAGACATGGATAAAAAGGTAGACCTTTCTTAACCATACTGATAGGATAGGACAACAGGGCTTTCTTAATGATCTAGATGCTACCTGTTACATAACTAAAAGACACTTTACATGAAATATTTGAAATAGGAATGAGTATGCAATGGTAACCTCATGAGGCCAATTCAATACAATGGCTGGATTTAGACATCTATAGAATAGATAGCATATAACCATGAGATATCATATTGTAAAAAGCTGCTCATCTCATGGCTCACAGATCTGGACATGTCCAGACAAGAGGTAAGTGAGGACACAGCTGTACTTTAAAAACAGTTCTCTGAACATTTAGGCTAGTGCTTGATGTGGTTGTTCTGGGGGGAACCTCTGTCCTTACTCAATACTTTGGTACTAAGTATAACATGTAGTTTATGCCTGAATTGGGTTCAGACCATGAACAAATGTGGTGTTGTTTCTGAAAACAATTACACCCTTTATCTCATCTTTCACCAGCTCCACCATCTCTAATTCTTTGCATCCAATTTTTTTTCTAGTCTCTGCTATTCCCAAGAAATCAGTGCAGTTAGTTTTAGTGCCGGATATGCTAATTCGGGCCTCTTCGGTCAGGTGGGTAGTCTTGGGCCAGAGCAGTCAAGGGGAGTGTGATTCTGAGCACTGACATGGTCTTCCTCTAATTGGGCAATGTCAGAGAGCTCTGAATCACGCCTTCTTTCCTACGTATCCTTGAGACCACCCATTTGACAGCACAGAGCCTAAATAGCATATCAGACACCAAAACTACCTGCACTGCTTTCTCAGGTACAATGGGGGCTAGAGAAAAAAATAACAATTGTGTCAAAATCAATGGAGCACCACCTATAAAAGAATGTAAAGATCTAGAGTGGGTGGAAATGGTGAACGGTCTTGAATGTTGTAAATGCTGAAACCTAGAAACTCCAATTTCTGCCATATGTCCAAATTAGACATCCACTTTAAATAACTTTGAAAATTGATGTCTGTTGCAGCAAACATAAAATAAGACTGCGCGCACATGTATTTGTATGTGCCCAGTTCAGGCCACCCATGCCTCCATAGAGCCAATCACTTTATCTGTGAATGCGGCCGCAAAGCTGACAGGTATAGGATCTGTCCTGAGTTTTGCCTTGGCCTTACTGCCACATATAAGGGTCTGTGATAACACACGGGTGTGTATATGGGGCCATAGAGACGAATGGGTCACTGTGTTATGTGCAATGAAAAACACAGCTAGCACATTGACAAAGAACATGGTCGTGTGCATAGAGTCTAACTAAATAATATAAAATATATATATATATATATATATATACACACACACATATACACACACAATTGCGCTGCCGGTAGTATTTAATTTTATTGTGTGATGTCCTTGGTACCCATTAAAAGGCTTTGAGGTCAGAGTATAAGCTCTGACATATGACAGAACTAGATAGACAGGATACAGGATGATATTTCCATGATTCAGGCCAGCTGGACTAAAAACCTTGGTTGGTACTGCTGGTACTTTTCTCATGGACCTCATAGCTTAGACAGGCTTAATGAGCCTTAAATGTCAGATGTTATCCAAAGCCAGACATAGCTGCATTACACACCATTAAATTATTAGTACTAGACACAAGTATGCTTTAGTTATATTACCACAACACATTGGCTTTGGAAGGACAGCTGTCCACTACATGTATTAAGTGCTAACAAATTCTTCAGGGGGCAACAGGTTAAAGGGTAGGTGCACCTGAGTTTATCAGCAGAGAATACACCAAATTCTAAAACAATTGATATTCTACCAATCCCCATGTCTCCTTAACGTCTCTTAGGCTGGACTGTATCTTTAAGCTGGCGTGTAGCTATAGGTGGTACAGAAATTACCATATGATCTGAGTCCGCTGCTACCAATAAATCAGTATTACAGCTCAGCATTCTTATTTATTCTAATGTATACCCTGATATTTATAGGTGCATATACTCTTTAAAGATTAGACCTACAGTTGGAATAATATTAGGCACCATATACATTTGATGCTGTCTCATGCATTCTGTGGCTTCAGTACTTTATGCATGGCAAATGGCCAAAAATGATATAACCTAATATCTAGTATTTAAGAAAGTGAGATATTTTTCAGTACAGATGTGTCCACCCTTACCCCATAAAAATGCAGCCAAACATACAGAAAATACTTGGACTTAGCATCTTTCTTCTCCTGACGCGTTTCGAACCATTAGGCTCTTACTTATAGTGAGTGAGAAGGACCTAATGGCAAGCAATGCTTCAGGAGGAGAAAAATGCCATGTCCAAGTTTTTTGTGTATGTTTGCCTGCATGTTTTTATATTGTTGAATTAAAGGGGTTATCCAGCTTCCAAAAGCTAACTGCAAATACATCCACAGCAGTGCTAAATTCTCACTGTTGCCTTGTGAACAATTTGCTTTATTTTACTGGCTGCTCCTTGTATCACTGTTATTTACATGCAATGAATCTGTGGACAAACTACATTCCCCATGATTCATCTGCCTGACCTCCCCTTCTCCACTCTCCCCTGCAAATTTCCTCTCTGCAACAGAGTCTATTTTGTGTCATAGTATCTTTCTTGTGTCTCACTTCTTCAGTCCATGAAATCACTCTCCTTTGCATATCTGACCAGGCAATAAATCACTCCCACAGAGGTCAGTGTGAGTGGCTTCAATCAGCACGGAGGTCAAATGCTGCTGTGAAGTTTTGTTTGTTGGTTGCACTGCTCACAGGGAGGGGTAGTGAGCTTGCAAACGAACAGTCACAGGTGTGGTCAATAACCTGAAGATAAATCAGATAAATGGTGCCAAATTTAAACAAGATATATATATATATATATATATATATATATCGTGTGTGTGTGTTTTGTATTGAGGCATCCTGTTATTTGTCCGATATTTTTTAAAAATGGGATAACCTCTTTAAAGTTTTATTTATTTATTTATTTTTTTGAGCGACAGAATTTTTAAAATTTATTATTTTGTGGTTTGAGTTTTTAAACCCTCTTATTCCTGGGCACCAGTGAGCGAGCTGAGTTTTCTTTTTGCTATCATTGAACTCTGAAATGCCACAAACTAATATTAGTTTAAAAAAAACAAAAAAAAAACGGTATAAAAGTGCAAATGATGTAGAGACCAAGCACAGCATACAAAGCATGAAGACTATATATAATTTGATGATATTACCTATTAGGTGAGCATAGTTGAAAAGTTATGAACTCTACCACAAAATCTATACCAGAACACACCCATATCAAGTGTCAATGCACCTTAACTTTATCTATAGGTATTATATTATTGTAAAATGATAAAAATGCTATTGTACTCCTGTATTGCTCCTCCGTAAAGCTACACAACATGTTATTTGCTACAGAAACTGCAGCCTCTGCACGTCATGTAGTTAGACCACATTGTTAGCCTGACATTGTTAGCGAAGGGTAAATTTTTGCAATCACATCGATGCCTTATAATATATGATACAAGATGAAAGTGTGCTTAGATGTATTACATTTACAGGATTGCTTAAAAATATTTGCAGTACAAAAATTTACAGATATTCATTAGCTGCCACTTCTGATCAGCAGGGCCGTGCTATATTCTCCCTATTCATCACAATACTTGTCAGTTCTATTTTATCATCAGCATTTTCTACCTTTCATAGTTTTTTACATCTAAAAATGAGAATAAATCCACCATGCTATGGTTTGTGTTTCCGCAAGACAAACTGAATTGAACACAGTAAGAAAAAGAACATAAAAAATTATGAAAAACAATAAAAAACATCCTGTTCTTTTCTGCTTGTGTTAAACTTTACTGTCTTGTTATGTCCTGAGATCGCTTGTTAGTTACAAATATTCTCCCCTCTTCCAAGTAAATTCACAGCATCCTGTCTTCAGGAACATTTAACACTCAGCACAAGGAAAATGGCTCTGCTTGATGTTCTCTGTAAGTCTACATAGCCTCCAGCTACAGATTAGAAAATGAGCCGCGTGAGAGAATCAAAATGGCAGTCAAGGCCGTGGGACAATCTGGCGTCTGCAATGAAGTTTACAAGTGATTCGTAAATTTTAAATACAATATCATGAATGGCAATGGGAGAGTCATATTTGCTTGAACATAAAAATTTGTAAGCAGGATAACCCTTTAGAATCCAATAAATGGAATCAGATTCCTGGCTGGAAATATGTAATATAAAATAGTAATACAAGGGACACATTTAGCTGTATGCATTGCCCTAGTCCTGGGTGAAGGTCGCCTGCTGAAAGTAAAACATATATATGAATATATTTACATATAAATTATATACATTTATACGAAAAATCAGGGCTGTGGAGTCAAGTCGGGGCTAATTTTGGGTGAAGTTGGAATCCGAAAAAAAGTTACCAACTCCAAATCTTGCTTCAAGCTAAAATAATTGATCATTTCTATTTATATTATGCAATTATTAATATTGTATAATTAGATGTCTAGTTTGTTACATATTTACTTTCATAGAAATCAATTACTAGCTTTTTAATGAATTAGAGCAGGGGTGCTCAACTACTTTTAGTAAAGGTCTGTTGACCAGGGTCCGCTATCAAGTAAAGGTCCGAGCTGAACACATCCAGTATTTATTTTTAGGACAAAAAAGACATGGACTATTAGACGCACAAGAAAAAAATATGAAAAAATATTTCCTAATGTGGAATTATACAGTGTGGAGCATTATAATGTGGCTGGGGGCACTACGGAGCTTTATACTGTGGGTAGGGGCACTAAGGAGCATTATACGGTGGGAGGGGGCATCAAGGGCATTAAACTGTGGGGGGCCCTAATGGGACATTAGTATAATGTCCCATTATTGTGCCTCCTCACAATATGCTTATTACCCCCTTCACAGTATAATTGCCCATTAGTGCCTCCACATATAATTAACATTAACAGCGACCGTGAAAAACATTAATCTCTCGTCTGCTGTCCCCAAGCCCTGATACCTTATACTCTGCGGCACCATGGTTCAGCAATCGTCCCTACTGCCTGCGCAATGTGTGAAGGTGTGAAGAATATCGCCTCGCCCAGCCGCCTGGCACGCCTGCGATCAAACTTCTTTCTTAACCTCCCACTCACACACCGTGAGTAGACCGGGTCATAGGATAAAAATGAAATGAGCGATATAAATTTTATATATTTAATAACCCAAATGGGTTGGTATGGATTAATAGCATATACAGAAATATACAATATTAATATGATCAAGCATAAACATACAAGCAAAAGAGCAATGATACAATACACCAAAATAAAAGGAAATAAAAGATCAGAAAAAATACCTGAGCACACAGCCCTGTCCTAGCTGTCTCTCTTCCATGCTCAACACAATAGACTTGTAGTCCGTTTCTCTAGGCCACAGCAGAGTTTTGGGCCTAGGGTGCAAGCTTAAGTAAGTTGCATAAAACAATCCTTCTACATGCTGTCCAGAACTAGGCCCTCAAAGCATTCCTCAGTAGGGCAGGCCCTCTCATCTTCTCCCAGATCAGAGCTCCTTACTGCCTCTTTGCTGAATGACCCCAGAATCCAGGTCTGCCCACAGCATATGGCTAGTGCTCCACCCACCCCTTGCACCCAGGCAGCCCCCCTTCTCCCACCTTTGCAGAACCCTCGGAGAGATGGGTGAAGTTAAGGCTTGCTATCCCCCATCCCATCTGGCCAGGGATAATAAAAGTGCCTGGCTATAGCAAGCCATCTCCAATGAACACACATAAAACCAGTGAAGCCTATCGTCCAGCAATGTGGACTCAACTAAAGCACCGCATTCCAAGTGGGGGAAGGACTGACCTAAGCAAGTAAAACACACTTCCAAGAAAGATATAAAACTGAGGGTCGGTTCATCACACCTCCCCCTTTTAGAGCGTGTCGGGAGGAAGGACGATCCTAAGATCGCCTTCCGCGGACACCTTGGCGGCCTCACCCCGCCGGGACCTGCGCTGGTCCCTGACCATATTCCTGGCGTACTGATACCCTCTTCCTCTCCTGTCTGAATTAAGACTCTTCTAAGGTTCAGGCTCTGAATTAAGTAGACCTGGCTACCTCCTGCTTGCTCTGGGTCCCTCCCCCAAGTGCTGGCGTCCCTCAGACCCACACTCACAACCCCAGGCCCTTGTGGTACCGGTGCTGAGACCCCATCCCGGCAGTCTCCGCCCACCTGGCTACCCCCGGCCTGCACTGGGACCTCGTTGTGAGTGCTGGCATCCCGCAGATCCACACTCGCAACCCCAGGCCCTTGTGGTACCGGTGCTGAGACCCCATCCCGGCAGTCTCCGCCCACCTGGCTACCCCCGGCCTGCACTGGTACCTCGTGCTGAGTGCTGGCATCCCGCAGATCCACACTCGCAACCCCAGGCCCTTGTGATACCGGTGCTGAGACCCCATCCCGGCAGTCTCCGCCCACCTGGCTACCCCCGGCCTGCACTGGGACCTCGTGCTGAGTGGTGGCATCCCGCAGATCCACACTCGCAACCCCAGGCCCTTGTGATACCAGTTTAGAGACCCCTTCCCGGCAGTCTCTCAGGGTCTCTCCCACACTAGCCGCTAGTTGGGAGAGTTCTAGGGGATTCTGCACCTCCCCCTTTGCTTCCAAACCTAGGGGCTCCTATGGTTCTGGCACAGGTATGTTTGGACCCTGTCCTCCCTCCCAGACGCCTTGCCCCTTTGGGCCTACACCCTGTTCCTCCTGTACTTGGGTGGGTGATGGTGATACCTTGGGCAAATGACTGAGATTATGCTTCCCCAAACCATCCCTCCACAATACATTGACAGGTAATACATTTGACATACCCCCTTCTTGGGTCCCACCTCCAGCACCCCATGCCGTCTGCACTTGGGCCATGGGCATGACTGGCACACCTTGGATGGCTGTTTCTCCTTCCCAGGACTCTTTCACAAGAGTTAGGGGCCCACGTACACGTCTCCCATACAAGAGCTCAAAGGGGAAGAACCCCGTTGAGGCTTGCGGCACCTCCCGGTAAGCGAACAGCAGGTGCGGGAGATAAGGCTCCCAGTCGCGCCCGTGGGACTCGACTAACATCCTGAGCATCTGCTTCAGGGTGCCATTGAACCGTTCACACAGGCCATTGGTCTGTGGGTGATACGGGCTGGACACCAGATGTTGCACCTCTGTTACCTTACACAGGCCTTGCATCAAGGCAGACATGAACTGGGTACCTTGGTCTGTGAGCATCTCTCTGGGAAATCCAACACGGGAGAAGATGCCTACCAGAGCCTTGGCCACTACATCAGCCCGGGTGGAAGACAGAGCGACAGCTTCCGGGGACCTAGTAGCGTAGTCTACTACCGTTAATATGAAACGTTTCCCGGTGCGACTGGGAATGTACAGGGGTCCAATGAGATCCACAGCCCCCGCTGGAAAGGTTCGGTTATGATGGGCATAGGTATCATGAGTGCTTTGGAGCCTTGCCCCGCCTTGCCCATCCTCTGACAAGTGTCACATGAACGGCAGTATTTAGCTACATCTGTCCCCATCTTAGGCCAGTAGAATAAGTGGCTGAGGCGAGCCTTGGTCTTAGCGATCCCCAGGTGGCCTGCCAGTGGAATATCATGAGCAATCCGCAACAACTCCACCCGATAGGGTTGGGGTACCACCAAATGTTTCTCCCTGAGCCGACTATCTTTTCCCTTTGTGGGGATCGTTTCCCGGTACAACCTCCCTTGCTCCCAGTACACGCGGTCCTTGTCCGACTCCAAGGGAGGTTGATCAGCACGCTCCTTCAATGCATCCAGACTGCGGTCAGCTTGGACAGCGTCCCTGAACTCCTGACTGGAACCAGACAGAAGAGATGTGCATGTCATATACCCGCCGGGCTCCTCCGGCTCCAGTGTGGGGAGGTTAGTCATGGCGGTCTCAGTGCCATCCCCGGGTGACAGAGGGAACGGCTCAGGGGTCGGAGCGCCTTCCACCCCTCTAGCACTCTGGCTGCGGGTCACCACCGCAATACCAGCAGTCCGTTCCTCATCCGGATCGGCCCTGAGATCCCCGTGACCCACCTGACCACCTGGCACATTGTCCTCAGTTGGGGTTGCCCCCAGCATCTCAGAAGAGCTACCCTGTAAACCTGCAAGGCAAGAATTAGCAATTACATTGACATTGCATTCATTCATTGATTCACAGTGAACTGCATGGGTGAATGGCTGAGCCAGGGTCACACTGAGGGGGCTCTCATCACCCGCAGATGTGGGCGGGGCTACAGCCAGGTCAGCATTCCACAATGCCTCATTCACATGCTCACTGATTACTTTAGCTGGACACACAGCAAGGGGAGACAAAAGGCTGACCCCTCCCTCTGCCTGTGTCTGTGTGGCAGGCTTCAACACCTCATTAAAATCATCCTTCAGTACAGACATTTTGTCACAGCGAGGTGGGGCTACTCCCACCCCATATTGGGACACCAAGGGCCCCAAATCTCTTCCCAATAGTACATTGGCAGGCAGATCAGACACTAGCCCCACATCACGCATCCCTTTTCCCGCACCCCAGTCCAAATGGACGCAAGCCATGGGCACAGTTACGCGTTCTTGTCCAATACCCTTCAGGGTCAGAGTTTTTCCAGGGATAATACTGTCCGCAGGGACCAAGTCAGGTTGCACCAGAGTAATCTGCTCCCCAGTGTCCCGAAATCCCATGACCACTTTACCCCCCACAATGACCTGTTGACTGTTGGCATCGGATTGCAACCCCTCCCTCCCCACCAAGTATACAGATGAGCCAGCTGCTGTGGCTGGGGAAACAGGGGGGTTCTTAGAGCGGTTGGGGCACTCCGCCTTGAAATGTCCTGGCTGGTTACAAGCATGACACCGCCGGACCTCTCCTTGGGATTTAGAGGTGGTCCCTGGGGCGCCCAGAGTTCTTGGGACAGGGAAAGTAGAGGGGGCACCTGGGACAGAGTTTGTCTTACCCCACTTGGAGACCGCATGCTGTGTTGAACTCCAACTTTGCCCCTCCTTCCCGCTTGGGGGTCTCTGCAGTGTGGCTCCTCTCTTGATCCCTTGCTCCCTGGTGGACACATAGTCGTCAGCAATCTCTTCAGCATTGTCTGCTGTTGTGGGTTTCCGATCACACACGAACTGGCGGACCTCCAGAGGGCACACCTGGAGAAATTGTTCCTTTATCATAAGATCCCCAATTCCCTCAAACGTGGTGACAGTAAGTCCTTTGATCCACTGCCAGAATGTAACCTGTAAGTGGTGCAGAACATCCGCATAGCTCTCTGTGGGACTCCGCTGGATATTCCAGAACTTTTTGCGGTACACCTCCGGCGTGAGCCAGTATCTCTGGATCAGCGCCGCTTTGACGGTCTCATAGTCCGCGTCCACTGGTAAGCTCGTGGAAACATCCAGGCCTTTTCCCTTCAGCCGGGGAGACAGGTAACGGGCCCATTCTGCCTGGGGAATATGATGCTGCTTACACACCCGCTCAAATCCCCGCAAGAACGAGTCCAAGTCTCCGTTATCTTCCAAGATTGGAAAGTCCTCGGATCGGATCTTTAGTGCTCGGGCTCCTGGAGTTGGTGCAGGGGAAGGTTGCGCCTGCTGGCAAAGTTCCAGCTTTTTTAGCTCAAGCTGATGCTCCAACTCCACCCGACGCTCTGCAGCAGCGGCCTCTCTTTCCGCCCGGCGCTCTGCAGCAGCAGCAGCGGCCTCTCTCTCCACCTGGCGCTCTGCAGCTTCTCTCTCCGCCCGGCGCTCTGCAGCTTCTCGGTACTGGAGAATCACCTGCAGACGGGTGCTAGAGTCACTAGCGTCTATCTGCTGTAAGGCCATTTGCAAGTATAAGTCCGTTACCCCCACAGAACTGGGGCTACTGGTCCCTCCAGGCACAATTACCTCTGGGGTCCGGGCACCTGCGGAACCGTCTGGCATGGTGATGTTGTTTGGTGCTAGCCTCTCAGGACCTTGCTCCGCCTCCTGCATGGCTATGGTAGCTTCCATATCTGCCATCTTCTGGAGTTCAGCAGCAACCAAGTCCTGCAGACGTTTGGTTATGCTTCTGGTCCCAACAGCCATCCACTGGAAGCAGTTGCCAAATAAAAGATAGGACAGAAAAAAGAAGAAGGGAGGGAACAGTACTGTACCAAACTTTCACCGTATTTTAAGCTTGATCTCATACCGCGCTCGTTCCATAGGATTGCTGCAATCCCCAGTGTCTGCGTGATACCACACCCACACACTGTTACCCTAATATCCCACAACGCTGCCACCACTGTGAAGAATATCGCCTCGCCCAGCCGCCTGGCACGCCTGCGATCAAACTTCTTTCTTAACCTCCCACTCACACACCGTGAGTAGACCGGGTCATAGGATAAAAATGAAATGAGCAATATAAATTTTATATATTTAATAACCCAAGTGGGTTGGTATGGATTAATAGCATATACAGAAATATACAATATTAATATGATCAAGCATAAACATACAAGCAAAAGAGCAATGATACAATACACCAAAATAAAAGGAAATAAAAGATCAGAAAAAATACCTGAGCACACAGCCCTGTCCTAGCTGTCTCTCTTCCATGCTCAACACAATAGACTCGTAGTCCGTTTCTCTAGGCCACAGCAGAGTTTTGGGCCTAGGGCGCAAGCTTAAGCAAGTTGCATAAAACAATCCTTCTACATGCTGTCCAGAACTAGGCCCTCAAAGCATTCCTCAGTAGGGCAGGCCCTCTCATCTTCTCCCAGATCAGAGCTCCTTACTGCCTCTTTGCTGAATGACCCCAGAATCCAGGTCTGCCCACAGCATATGGCTAGTGCTCCACCCACCCCTTGCACCCAGGCAGCCCCCCTTCTCCCACCTTTGCAGAACCCTCGGAGAGATGGGTGAAGTTAAGGCTTGCTATCCCCCATCCCATCTGGCCAGGGATAATAAAAGTGCCTGGCTATAGCAAGCCATCTCCAATGAACACACATAAAACCAGTGAAGCCTATCGTCCAGCAATGTGGACTCAACTAAAGCACCGCATTCCAAGTGGGGGAAGGACGCCAGGGGGGAAGGACTGACCTAAGCAAGTAAAACACACTTCCAAGAAAGATATAAAACTGAGGGTCGGTTCATCACAGAAGGCAGGAGGGATGATTACCGATCCTTGCTGCCCCTAGCGTAAGGGATCGAGTTTGGGGCAGGAGATGAAGGTTTCCTCTGCCCACAGTAATAATGAAAGTGCTGAGAGGCAGGAGTCTAGACAGTTGGTGGCCGTGGTCCGGGTTCGGACTGAGTATCCCTTCTGACTGACCATGGCTGTCAGCCATTTATAATGAAGTTGGAGTAGAAGTGGGATCAGCTTCCATCTCAAGAACAAATAGGGGACCCACATTCTCAAAATAGATTTGGATTCCAGAGGTGGGATCTGCAGCTACCATATTTATGGCATGTCCTAAGGACATATAATAACTGTATGATGGGTATACGCCATTAAGGTGTGGCCTACCAGAAGAGTATACAGTAACTCCAGTACTATAAATCAGGTGCTGTAATTATTATTTTCTTTAGAATGCTGTCATAGAACAGCTTGTAGTCTGCAGATGAGTAGCAGTGAAACCATAGTGATTCCTCTAGCTGGCTTGCCATCATAACACTTCAGCTTGTAAAGAAGGCAATTCTAATAATAAGACTGTATTACAGAATGCGATATCTGCAGATTTATAAAAAAAAAAAAAAAAAAAAAAAAAAAATCAGAACCAAAAGGAGAACAACAAAAAAGATAAACCTTTAGTAAGTACATAATTTAATGTCTTTATCACTTTAGTTTCCTTGGAAACCTTAAAAGTCTTTCTTATCATTAAATACTAATACATAATAGTGCTCATTATATGTGGAATATAGAACACTTAATGTATATTGTTAGATGGAATAATGCAGAGAAAATGCTTAGTTATATCCATTGTGTGGAATGTGACATTGAATTATTGAAAGAGGTACAGTAGGGGTGTAAGTTTAATTCAATTAGTGGGTATTCTACCCACTATGTTCTGAACCTCGGGGTATACAGTACATTTTCTCGTACATAGTCAATTTATAGGCATACTGCTTTGCTTATGTACCCAAGTCTATTAAGCAATCACATAAACAGTTTTAGGAGACCCTTGGACACTTTGTATAGGTTGTGGCCTTGATCCTTAAAATCTGATCACACCATACTTGGATTAGCATAACTATAGATATCTACTGGCTGCACATAATCCAAATGTCCATTTAGTCGGTCTACCTTTTTGTAAAATATACAGTAGTTGACCATGCTTTCACTATCCAGGCTTAAAATGTAGCATGAGGGAGCCTTCTCATTGGCTCCACATTTATTGTACAGCAGGACAATGACCCAAACATACAATGTCATTAAGAATGATCTTCAGCATAAGGAAGAACGAGGAGTCCTGGAAGTGATGATATGGTCCCCACAGAGCCCTGATCTCAACATTACCCAGTCTGTCTGGGATTATATGAAGAGACAGAAGGATCGGAGCAAGCTACAGAAGATCTGTGCTTAGTTCTCCAAGTTGGCGGGAATAACCTGCCTGCCGAGTTCCTTCAAAAACTGTCTGCAAAAGTCACACCAAATATTGATGGGAATTAGATTTCTCTTTTGTTCATTACCAAAACAAACTATTAACCCTTCTATTTTTGAAAGCATTCTTAAGGTAGGTTCACACTTGCGCCGGTCTCTGGGAGAGCCTGTCCTCTAAAACAGCGGTTACCTGCGTACACTGTAGACTATAATCGGATCTGCCAGGTGTCCATCGGGTTTTTGCCGTTTTATACTGAAATCAGCCGAAAGAAAAAAGTCTTTGCAGGACTTTTCTCTGCCAATTCTCATCGGAATCTGCGGCAGATTCTCCTACGGAGACTCCAACGCAGATGTGAACCTAGCCTTACATTGCAGCATTTTTTGCACACCTGCCTAAAATTTTTGAACAGTCCTGTCCAGTATTATGCTGCTGTGCCACATGTTTCACTAACATGTCCGAAGATACTAAAATGTTCACAGTGTGTAAAGGTTTAGAAGTTAATATGACATGATTTGTGTAAAACATTTCTCCTGTGGAAATGGATACATTATCCCAAATAGAAGCAAATGGACCTTAGTAAAAAAGGATCTCTCTTATTAAAGAAAACTCCACTGTGTATCCCTCATTCTTATACCAGTCATGGCTGCTCATTCTTGCATGGCGTGTGATGTGGAACGACTGCAGCCTGTCGTTCTAAGGGAACAGAATGTCCTATATATATTATTGTATGAGGTTTTCTATTTTGATTTTGACCCTTCCTCCTTTTAGTAGGAAAATAGAATCCATATATATATATATATATATATATATATATATATATGTATATAAATATGTATATCTGTATCTAATTATTTCATGTTCCCAGACAGTCGCCATGGAAACGTGTATCTTTAGAACAGCTGATCAGCCTTAGGCCTTACATATCAATTCAGCAGCTGCACTTAAGTTTTGCTTGTGTAGGATTCCTGCACTATGTGGTGTTTTCCTTCTGCAGTAATGATTTCCCTATCTCCAAGGAAACATGTTCAGCCACTTCACTTCTTATCACGAACTAATATTTGAGTGCTGTACACACTGCGCTCATTACAGGAGCTCGCTGGTAGAATCCTGAACTAGCTGAGGGCAGAAACACCAATGCATCTCCATTATTGTAAACTACCAAATCGTGATAATTCTAAAATAACAAAGACATGGCATTGTGAAGATGGTAAATTCAGGAGCACTAACTATTCATTGTTTCCAGCCATATGTATTAAGCTTGGCTATCGTCTTATGAAGTTAGAATGTCATCTTTATCTTACCATGTACATTGTTGGAGAAAATCCATTCAGACTGGGGATACCCAGTGAAAACACCCTGCTGAGGTTCCACAGAATAACAGTGTGCTTGGGTTTACGTACAAAGATAACTGGGGCACTGGTCAAACACCTTACAGGGCTCAAAATCTAAAATCAGAGTTATTAGCTGTCCATCACAGTGAGGGTGGGTTCACACTTGCGGTGGCACGCCGTCCGCCTCGAATCCGACCTAAATGTGGGAAAACTGCCGGAATGTCGGGAAAAGGTTTGAGACGCTTTGCTTAAAAACCCATTCACTTGAATGGGTTTTTAAAGAAATGCGTGGGTGTGCGCTTACACCCTCTGCGCCGCGAAACCAGTTTTTTTTCTTCGGAAACAAAGTCGGACATGCAGGACTTTGTGTCCGACGAAAAAAACTGGTTTTGCACTGCAGAGGGTGTAAGCACACACCCGCGCATTGCTTAAAAACCCATTTACTTGAAGCGTCGCAAACCTTTCCCTATCCAGTTTTCCGACATTTAGGTCGGATTCGCGGCGGACAGAGTGCCGGCGTAAGTGTGAACCTACCCTGAGGAGAAGAGAATAGAGGTGGCTGGGAACACGGACTGAGTCAGCCCATCACGGCATCTAGATAGCTAGATAGTGGTCTGAAACCTAGGCAACCAACTGTAAACATAGACGTATTCAGCTGTATCTGACAAATGTACCAAGATAGAAAAACAATGTATTGAGTAAAACACTTTAGTCAGCTTAAGCTACAAGTTTAACTATGATCCTGAAAATGGGGGAGTTGTAATTTACTTACGGGGTTCGCTGATGATGGACCTGGGTGTTCCAGCCACATCACAATCCCAGAGTCAACTATAGTTAGTAGTAAATTCATTGTAATTAATTACCTGCCCCAGGGTGGAGCGTCCGGGGGTAGCTGCCCCCACGGAATACTGCTTTGGTTCACATGACCTGGGGGTTATAACGTGGCCAGATCCCCTGGGTCCATCTTCAGTAATCCCTGGAACAGGCAAGCAAATTACAACTCCCTGGACAGCCCCTTTAAGCTTGCAATTCACATTGTTTATTGGCAGGAAGGATGGTGGGGGTGGAGTGACACAGGGTGGAGTGACCAGGAGGGGGGTGGAACACTGCTTCGGATCACATGACCCAAGGGTTGTGACGTGACCAGAACCCCCGGGTCCATCATCAGTAATTCCTGGGCCAGGTAAGTAAATTACAACTCCCTGGACAACTCATTTAAGCTAGCAATACAGATTAGCTTTTTGGTAGCCATGTTGCAGTCCTTTGATCAATGGTGGGATTGTTTAGTTTACAAAAAAAAAAGTTCAGTGAGTCTGCAAAAATTTGCTGATAATTGGCCAAAAGTTGTGGGATGATCAGACAAACACTCCTATTTTCAGCGGACAAAAATTTCCAATGTGAAATACAGTATTGTAGATTTTATGATTTGCACAGTTTACTTACTCGTGTAGTCAGTATATAGTATAGAATAAAACCTTAAAGGGAGTCTATCAGCAGAACCCAGCATATCAACCCCTCACAGAAAGATTTCCCTCTGTTGCCGTGCAAAGCGCTCGTTGCTCCAAATAGCTAATTTGCATATTCAAAACAGCAATATACAACAGAGGTACAGATTCACAAGGGGAAAACAATGTTTGATTCAGGTGACCAAATCGTTCTGTGGAGTTTGATCACCTGAACCTGTTGATATGATGGGTTCTGGGTGCTGACAGACTCCCTTTTAAGTGTCAGTATGCCCTATTTTGTTCATCCTTCATTCCCAGGGTATAAACTAGCCAGCATATTATTGTATAGTTGCTTCTAGCATAGAGTCAATCTGACCAGCATCCTTCCACCCCAGGCCTCACCTTCTCCATGTCAATGTGGCGACCCCAATCACTAATCAATTTTGCAGTGTCTAGCGACTGCCTACAGCCCGCTGCTGTGTGAGCACATATCCCCAGCCAGGCAGCAGGCTACTGAGAGGGCCCCAAGAAAGGACTAGGCACCAGGTTACTATGGAAAAAAGTGTGTCAGCACAGTCTTAGGAATTTGCGAATTGGAGTCAGGTAACATTTGCATTAAGAGGACCCGTATACAGAGGACCCGTATACAGAGGACCTGTATACAGAGGACCCGTAGAATGAACTTTACTGGTGGGCTCTAAGCACTCCAGTCTAACACTAGAGAATGGCACAATATACTGTTTTAAAATTTGAGCTTAAAATGGGTTTTCCAGCTCCAAACAGTTTAAATTTTTCATATTTTTCAATGTGATCTTTGGGGGTCCAACACATGGGCTCCACACACAGCGTCTGATGCCTGGAGGCTGCCATAACAGCTGCAATGGACAGGGAGCGTGTTCAGGCTTTCCTATTGAAGTAATAGCAGTTGGTTACAGGGATTTGCAGCCCCACTCCTATTACTTTAATGTGAGCAGCTTCCTGTAGCTTCTGGCACCCAGAACTGCTGTTCTGTGCAGGGTCGGATCCCCACAGTTCATATAATGACGACCTATGCTCTAGATAGGTCATCAGTATGAAAGATCAGTTTGGGGCTGGAAAACCCCTTTAACTTTCGTTGTATAGCTGCTTGTGGATTCTAGAAAACCCCAGCTGCACAGCAGCCATTCCAGTCAAGTTCATTTTTAGGTTTTTTTTTAGTAATGCTTCCTTAAATTAGCCACAAGGGGGAATTATCTAAATTTGCAATTCAGCATCACACACAAAGCCCACAGATGCATTAACCATGCAGCACGACGTTACCAATTACATATTACTGTAGATTGCTGTTCTGAAGAAGTACAACAAACCATGATGCATCTCATCGGCATGAGCAATATCATTATCCGCTACAATATCGTATTTTTATTTCCCTGGAGAAAGTAGCAGATTCCAAGAAAGATGAACATGTCAGAGCAGTGCCAGAGATAAATAGATTTGGTTTTATTTTTGGAGGCGGCCTGGTCTTTATTATTCCAGAAGAAAAAAAATAGTAGAAGAAAGAAAAATGCTCTATTTTGATATATATGATTTATTTATTAACTGTTGCACAGGTAGTATGGCGCTTCATGTAGATCTCACTACTTGGCTGCTTGCAGCATGCATTATTTCATGGAAATAGGATGGAATGTACTCAACATGACCAAAAACTCGACAGAGATGACTCCATAGACTTCCAGGTCATATTCTGAGGGCACTATTCTCAAACGTCACCCCCATATCATGAAATCTCTAGTTTCAGCTGGATGAACAGACTGTTCCCTCCAGGGTGACCAAATGAAGTTACAAACAATGGTGTATGGCGTACAATAAATGAAGCTTACTTGGCACCTGTAAAGAAAAGGGGGCCCAGTCTGGACTGGCATTATCCCTTATTTTTATTGGTAGTGAAAAACCATCTACAAATTCCCTCATTTACAGGCCTCACATTGTAGCAAACAAAGGTGTGGGGAATATACTAAAGAATCACGGAAAGGAACAAATACTCTTATTCCTGGTAGTAAGGTTTTATAGGCCCTCACCAGAAGTGGGGTCCTGTTTTATCATCTGCTAAATTGCCGTTTTCACCTTTATGAAGGCCACTTTAACATATTGGTAGGCCCAGTTAAAATTATTCATAAGTGGGCCCCCTCCCGACATAACTTAATATCCTCTCAAGTGCCCCACACAATATAGTGTCCCCTCAGGTAGCCCCCACATACATGAATGGTGGAGAATGGAGAACACAGCTCCATGATCCACCATTGTATTCAACTTTATATACTTTATATGCATCCTAAGGAAGCAGATAAGAGTTGAAATTGTAACCTGCTGCCTGGAACAGCAGGACAGCATCTGAAATGTAGGACTGTCCTACTCAATCCGATGATATACTCCTTATATCATCTGAAGTGTCATGGGAGTTAATGGTCAGAAAAGTGTCAGTAGACTAGTACAGTGTTCCTCAGACACCTGGGGCTGGCATACTGAGACTCGTGTACATGTGTTGTGACCCTGCTTCATCCCTGTAAACGGATATTAAATACATCCTGGATCAGAAGTTCTGGTAATTTTTAAGAGTCAGACTATACAACAACACATTACAAAAATTATTTTAGACTATAAAAAAAGTACAACAAGCTGTTTTATACTCCCACTGAGTAGAGCTTTCCATATCACTTACCATATGAGTCAAGATTCGGCTAGCATCAGAAGTAAAGTGAATAGTCCGCAAGCCATCAATATAAATGACATGTGTAGGAGGTTACAGCGAGCATAAGCAATATACAGTATAATCACACTGGATACAGTGAAAATGATTTCATCTGTAACTAAGGAATAGGTGTATGATGGGTTAGACTGATTTATTGTGATATTTAGGCTGTCCATTAGCCTGAAGGGTTTTCCAGGACTTAAATATTATTGACCTATCCTTAGCATATCAGATCAGTGGGGTCTGACACCTGGGAACTAGACCTATCAGCTATTTGAAGAGCCATCAATGTACATTATATAGGGGCTGTGCTTTGTTTTCCCAGTTTAGCCCCATTCACTTGAATGGGACTGAGCTGCAAATAGGTCATGTGACCAATGAACATGACATTTGCTGGCCTGTAAAATGGAAGTGCCAGTCACCCGAGTACTGCTACCGTCTTCAACAGCTGATGGGTCGAGAGGCTGGGGTTTGGCTCTCCCCTGATTTAATATTGATGACCTACTGTGTCCTAAAGATAGTTCATTAATATTTATGTCTTTTTCATAGCCACACCCCTTAAAGGGGTCTCCAGAATAAACAGTTTTTTGCAAGGAGGCCAAGGAAGGTGAAAAACAATAAATAAAAAAAACTCCATATTCACCTGTCCCCGATGCTTTGGTGTCTCCCACCGCAGTCCGGTCCTGCTCCTCCCAGGTCTTGTTCTAGCAGGAAGTCTTCACCGCACATGACTGCTGAGACCAATCAGTGGCCTAAGGAAAGGAACCGGGACGTCACTTGCATACATCACCTGTGTCCTTTCCTTAGGCCGCTAATCGGCCTCAGTGGCCATGTACAACGAGGACTTCTGCTGGAACCCGACCCCGGGAGCAGCAGGACCGGACCGCGATGGCAGACACCAGAGCACCGGGGACAGGTGAGCACGTTTTTTTTTTTTCTCCTTCCTTGGCCTCCTTGCCAAAAACGGTTTATCTTTGACAACCCCTTTAAATGTGCATTCCACTGAGACTTTCTCAAATTACTTCCTCAATTTCTGTCATTTGGGCTGTTACAAAGAATTTCTCTTGGTTTGGAGGAGCGAGAATAGCCATGCATTACATAGACAGCTCATTCATTTCAGTAGGCACCTTGCAATGCTTGTTTTTTCCTGCAGTGATACCACCACCTAAAAAGCATGGGGAAAGACTCTTACCGACTATAGATGTCAGGGAAGATATGGATTGGGCAGTTGGGTTGTATCTTTGTGTTGTCTAAGAGAAAAGCCACTGCCCAAATTGAGTGTGTATGTACCGATTGGCCAAGTGTGCATGTGTGCGGGGGGTCAAGAAAAAGCAAGATAACCGACAGCTACACAAGCATATAGCAGACAGGTGTTCCAATATGGGTATGGCCAGCTTTACTGCTGGATTCACCCATAAAAAACAACCAACTGCAGGGAGAGTCCTGTTATCAGGTTGTCTATGGGGCATCTCACTAACAAAAAGGAAATGTCCAAGGCTTTTATTTATATTGTACTAAATCTGAGCAGCTGCTTGTCATATAGCCCAATCTCATCCAGAGCAGCATTTAGGATACTGGAGGCTTCAGACCTAAAACTGACTAGCATTTTCTACTAAATCAAAGTCTCTTTTGCTCACTTTTAAGGTAAGTGAAGCCATTACAACAGGTATTGTAAAGTAATCTAACAGCATGTTTGTTTTAGCTGCAGAGTCGCCAGCATTTTCCCTATAGATTTAATAGGGGAAGGAACAAAGCAGAGAAAAATGCAGCAAAAACTCAATGAAAAACGCTGCAGAAGAAAAACGCAATGGGGCCTAAGTCTTAGGCTTAGGCCCTACGTTGTGGAAACGCAGCTTTTTTTTGTTGCAGATTTTGCTGCGAAAAATATAGCAATTACTTCTTCCTTCTGCTGAATCCACTCCTGGCTTTGACTCAAAAAAACACAGCAAAATCTGCTACAAAAAGAGCTGTGTTTCCGCAATGTGGCGCCTTAGCCTAAGGCTAAGGACCCACGTAGCGGGCCGCAGCAAAAAAAGCACTGCGGAAAAAAACGCAACGCCAATGCATTGCGGTTTTTTTGCAGAGCTTTTCACAGAAAGTCTGCAGAGGTTTCCTCTGCGGACTTTCTGCTTCAATTACACATATAGGGAAACCGCCGGCATTTCCGTAACTATAATTGACATGCTGTGATTTCCAAAACTGCAATGGTTTTGGAAATTGCAGCGTCTGCTGTGCGTATTTTTCCGCAAAGTAGAGATGGGACTCGCATTTTTTGCACGCTGTTTCCGCCGCGGGCAACCCGTGGCATTTACACCTTGTTGAGCCCCAGCCTTAGGTAGGTTTTATCAATAGACAGAATAGCCACTTTATGGGAAACACCTGGCCTTTCACTATTCTTTCCCAGTATGGAAATTAGACACATGATCCCGAAGTGCAGCATAAAATCAAGAGGGCATACAGAGACTGAGAAAAGACATGGAGCAAAAGGGGATCTTGTGGATGTAACAACTCGTCAATGAAAGGTGTCAGAGGAGGATGTCAAGAATCATTCTGCTGAACAGGTGGTAAACATTCAGGCAATCCGCAGCCAAAAACAACACTGCTGCTCCAGCTAATGCACCACTTGTTCCTTATCACAGATGAGTTATAACAGCAGGCGACCGCTTCAGAATTTGGAGCAAGCAGCATGAATCAATGAACTCTTTCTGTCAAGTGTCTACAATTTAGGCTGGTGGAGGTCGAGTAATGGTGTTTGATGGGATATTTTCTTGGCACACTCTGGGTTCTCATTGCTATGCCAAATTGCTTTGGTTCTAAAGGCCAGTGGTGGTCTAGCACACGACTAGATGGGTGTCTATATTAAAGGGCATTTCCTAATTGTGTTATATCTTTTAACATGGTTTTAACATAAGGGTCATATTATTGTAATCTAAAGATATTGTAATCTAGGTAGTATATACTATATAAACAAAATGCACATACATTTCAAAATTTCCTTGTAGTTTGCTGTGTAGTAACACAGCTTGCTATTACCATACTATTTTTCTGCTCATAGCAAGCAACAATACCCTCTATGTATAAATACAGCACAGTAACTACATCTTAAGATTAGAAATACAAATGGAGTCACCTAACACAAAAAGAGCAATAGATACAAATTGCAAGGGGAAAGAAGATAGACAAGATAAATGAGGTAATGCCGGAAAAATAACACAAATGCATCTTGAGAGCGGGGAACAACTTCCTATGTCCCAATAGGTGTCCAAAAATACAATAATCAGAAAAGGATTTTTCCCTTAATTTGACAGCTGACCTGTCATGTGTAATTACCTGCGTCTGCTGGCGCACAGCGAGACAGGCACACATCAATGAGTATCAATAGGCCCACACAGGAAAGCATGCTAGGCTCAAACTAATCTGCAGCTCAATGAGGCCGGAAAGCCTTCCAAAAAAGAATTTGGGGATAATTCTGTAACAGAATAATAAATGTGCAATGTCCAACAATTTGTATGACAAAATAAGCAATTATAGATCTTATCTGCATGGTGTTCCTATTAATAATACATATAAATATACTGAAGTATGCTCAGAAAGCATTGCATATTTGAGATATTGGAGAAATCTTTATGATCAGTAATTTTTTTTTTTTACATAGCATTATATTTGGCTAGATTCAGAGAAGGAGATTTTATAGAAATTTACAACATTGTACTCACTCAGAAACCAGCACCCAGAATCGGGCCAGACTATATTGAGCCCATCAAAGGAGAAAAGACTGACGGCACGCAACCAACTATACACAACAATGCATATTTCCTTAAACTAATCTGTCAACTCTGCTAAAACTCATAGACCCTGTTATGACTAGGACCTATTATCACGCCAGAACCTGGGCAAACCAGAGTATCCTCCAGTAGTGTGACCCTGCTAGTACCCTCAGTTATTAAACATGTGTGTACACGTAGTAAGGTGACATTCAATCTATACTGTTACCAACATCCATTGCGATCATCTGTCATAGGATGAGAGCAACGGATATTAACGGTAGTAGAGTGATGGATGCAGAAGAAGCCTCCTCCATCTTCATCCAGTCCCATTGAGTATGATATAAACCCCAAGCTTTCATCCATTATGTTTGTTTACTTTTGTCATGGAAAAAAAAAGTCCTGCACGCATTACTTTTTCTTCTGTCAGAAAAGTAAAAAACATGATCGAAGAAAGCTCTCGTCGTGTTTTTGTATGTGAATGTAGAGACACCAGAAGGAGGAGGTTCTGTCGCCATCAGTCACTTAATGTGAGTTGCTCTCATCCTATAACGGACGAGAGCAATGGACATTGGTAACAATAGGGTGAACCTTCTCTAAAATGGAACTAAGCTAAATGTAAAATCTCCATTACCTTTCCAGAATGAAAGAGAAATGACAATAATGTGCTCATATATTTATCTATCCATCCATCTATACTTCCATTCTATCCATCCATCTTTATAATTGCATCATAACCACAGGCACCTCTGAACTTATTTAGTCTTAAAATGAAATGCTCTTCCAAAAAGAACTATTGGGTTGTTCATTCTTCCCTATCTGAGAGCAGGATATGACCCAGTGAGACAAGCTGAGCTCTGTGATACATGAGTTTGGAGCAGGATTTCAGAGTGAAATGTAGATTAAATCCTGAGAGGACTCCTTAGAAAGACAGTGAGAGTCCTCATTGCCCCACGCACACAGTGACTGACAGCATCCCTGTATCAGTGTGGACTGAGAAATCAACCACCGTGTGTGAGCGGGTCAATCAGGACTCTCACTGTTTTTCCTAGGAGTCCTCTCTGGATTTACTCTACATTTTACTCTGAAATCCTGCTCCAAATCGTAAACCTATATGTCAGGCAGCTCAGCTCAAATTATAGAGCCCAAATGTAAGACAAAATGTTCATTGACTGAACAAATAATCACATCTTAAACACTAAGTCTTCATGTGAAACCCTTAAAAACACATACAAAATAAACTAAACCATAAAAAAAAAACATCCAGAAATGTTAAATTAAAGGCCCTTTGGAGTATATCAACACTGTAAACCCGGTTATTAATATGTCACTTATTTGCTGAGCTTTCAGCTCCAATAAAAAAAAACACACATGCCAGGCATTTCATTTTTGCCATAGAAGTAATGTGTGGCTGTAAATGACCATCAATATCAATGTGTGCACATATACTAATGTCCGCATAGCAGTCATGAATACACTGTGTTCCAAATTATTATGCAAATAATATTTTCTCATATTTTCCAAAATTATCTATATGAATTGCAGTCACTGTAATTTTCCAGTCATCAACTATTCGAGTATAATTGAAAGGTTTTTGAACAAACTGCCTATGATAACAGTATATTTAAAATAAAAATAAACACTCAAAATGCATGTTTTAAATTATTATGCACAGCAGAATTTGCAACCTTTTCATTTTTATTAAGAACAAAAAATGGTCATTGTGAAATTATAAGCATTAGCAGGTTATTACAAACTGAAATCAAACAGTTTTCAAGCCAAAACTTTATTCGAGGTGATGTTACATTTGCACATAGGACCCCTTGTTCGAAAGAAGCTTCTGAACTGTCTCGTCCATTGAATTTGTCAGTTTTTGGATGGTTTCTGCTTCAATTGTTTTGCATGAGGACAGAATACCCTCCCAGAGCTGTTGCTTAGATGTGAACTGCCTCCCGCCATCATAGACACTCCTTTTGATGATGCTCCAGAGGTTCTCAATGGGGTTGAGGTCAGGGGAGCATGGGGGCCACATCATAAGTTTGTCCCCTTTTATGCCCATAGCAGCCAGAGATGCAGATGTGTTATTTGCAGCATGAGACGGTGCATTATCATGCATGAAAATGATCTTTCTGTGGAATGCATGGTTCTTCTTCTTGAACCATGGCAGGAAGTGCTGTTTGAGAAACTCCACATACATTATGGAGTTCATCTTTACCCCTTCAGGGATCCTAAAGGGGCCGACAATCTCTCTCCCCATGATTCCAGCCCAAAACATTACTCCACCTCCTCCTTGTTAGCGCCGTAGCCGTGTTTGCATGGGGTGTCCATCAACAAGCCATCCTCCACTCCATCCATCTGGACCATCGAGCGTTGCACGGCACTCATCGGTGAACAAAACAGTTTTGAAGTCAGTCTTCATGTATTGTTTGGCCCACTGGAGCCGTTTCTGCTTGTGTGCAGTGGATAGAGGAGGTCGACAGGATGGCTTACGCACAGCTGCAAACCTCTGAAGGACCCTGCATCTTGTTGTTCGGGGGACGTTGGAGGCACCAGCAGCTTCAAAAACTTGTCTGCTGCTATGACAAGGCATTTTTGAAGCTGCTCTTTTAACCTGACATAATTGCCTGTTTGAAAGAGTCCTCAATTTTCCCTTATCAGCACGCACACGTGTGTGCTGTGAATCAGCTACATACTTCTTGATTGTGCGATGATCACGATGAAGTGTCTTGGCAATGTTGATTATAGTCATGCCTTGACCTAAACACTCCACAATTTGTTGCTTCTCAGCAGCCGACACATCCTTTTTCTTTCCCATTTTGGCTGAAAATGTAGGCTGCTTAATAATGTGGGACAGCCTTCTTAAGTAGTCTTGCCTTTAATTGGACACACCTGCCAATCTAATTAGCACAGGTGTCTGCAATTGCTTTCAGTGATATAAAGAGCCCTGACACACATCACCATCAATGAGTTTAACTGACAAACAAAAAAAATTCTTACCTTATCACTCCTAAACCCTTTTTGCATAATAATTTGGAACACAGTGTATTCATTATATGGAATATGATTTCAATACATAAAATGGGGTCAGCTATCCAAGATGTGGCATGTGCTGAAAATACAGTATGAGTATCTAAAAATATACCTTAAGGGTATCTATTGGCCTCCAAATGAAAAATGGAGCACAGACATTAATAAAATGTAATCCATAATGTACATATGTCATGCAATATATTATCTGATGTCATCGTGCCATCAATTTGGTCTAGGTGGTTTGACAATGCTAAACCACCACAGCACAGGAAGTGTTATTAAAGTGCCACTAACCAGCGGGATTCAGTACTACACTTCAAGCAACCAAGTAATAAACTTAAGCCATATATTAATTTTACAGTATCTAAGTTAACATTTCAAAAAATTTTCTATAACTGCACAGTGGTCTGTGTTCACACAGACTGAAAGTCTCAGCGTAAAGTTGCACAACTACAGACTACTTTTAAAGTAATACAAACTATCGAGTATTTAAAACCAACACAATCATAGACTAGATATTTTGGTCTTAAAGGGGTTCTCCAGAAAACATATATAAAGCTAAAACAACAGTGCAGCAGAAGTGTCCTAGCTTCCTCATGTACTGTCTGCTCCTAGTAGGCCCCTGAGCACTGTTTTCAGGGACGATGTTCTTTGGAGGAAGATAGAACGGTTATGTTAGTTTACTGTTGCCCCATCTGTGGAGCAGGCAATGGACATAATTCCTGATGCTTGTTTTGGACTAGACCATACTTTGGCTATGCTTCCTCCGAGGCCCAGTAAAATTCAATTGATATCCTGCACTCCTAAGAGAATGGGAGGTGCACATGAAGGACCCACATGGGTGCTGTAATCCGTATAACAGAATTCAATGCACTTTCCTTTTGTATGAATAATAAAAGCTATATTTATTCTTCATCACAAGGAGAGTGCATTGAATTCTGTTATACGGGCTCCAGATGCCTTAACACAAACTCTTCGAGTTGTCTTCTTAGTGACTGAAGAAAAAGCTCAGTATGTGATGTGATATACCCACACAGTCCTTTGTATCCATGCTATCCATCTGCTGTACACACTGATCTCTATGACCAGTGTAAAGAAAGAATAGGAAGCTATTTGCAAATCATCAGGGATACTGACAGTAACTTCTTCACTATCCTAGACCACTAGAAATGTAGCCATTAAAGGGTTATTCCCATCTGGGACAATCATGGTCAAGATGTGACTAGCTGGCCACAAGTCCTGACCACCAGGTGGGACTTAAGCAAACAGCGGAGCGCAGTGTCTGTAACTCCAACAGAAGTGAATGTGAGCTACGTATACAGCATAGCACATTTAGCCAGCTATAAGTGTCGCTCATCTGTGCTACAATGTATCCGTATCTTCCTTTCAACCTCATAGGATTTACAGAGAAAGTATAAGACAGTGCCACTCAGTTATTTCCATAAGTTCTGGTGGTCAGGAATTGTGGCCAATTATTCCTGAGAATAACTCTTTAACCTCTTCTCTGCCCTAGACCACCAAAGATATCACCTTTCACTGTCCTAGATCATTACCGACACAGATATTAAGCCCTTTGCAGCTCTACACCACAAGAAATCTTATTATAAACCCTAGACCAGTAGGTATGTGGGCATATACACAAATTACCTAAGCATCAAATAAGTCTATTTATCTGGCCATATGTAGGACTGTGCACCTGGCACTACATGGCAAATTATTG
This sequence comes from Leptodactylus fallax, assembly GCA_947044405.1. NCBI lineage: Eukaryota > Metazoa > Chordata > Amphibia > Anura > Leptodactylidae > Leptodactylus > Leptodactylus fallax. The sequence continues at coordinate 1,088,793 of CAMRHE010000073.1, read as the reverse complement.
GGGCTCCATATTGCAGTATTTATTTGATGCTATTTTGTTTCACCAGGCTAGGGTCCTATACTCAACACTGGTCAGAGCACAAGGACGGAACGGGACCTGACAGTACTGTCACGTGATCTGTTGGTTGAGTTTTAAGCAGGATGTCCTGAAGAACCCATTTAATCTGCAACAATAATTCTCTGTAGGCCATATATCATATACAAAAAAAATCTTCTGAGATTTCAAACACCTATCTACAAATATCTGTACAGGATGAACACATTGATCCACAAAAAAACATCACAACATAGGCAGTTTGCTTGAAGCATAAACATACAGTATATATAACACAAAGACATCAAATGAGAGACATTGGCTTGTACAGACTGCTGTGTGTTTTGTGAAACCATGGTACATTCGCATATGGCTGTGCGTGCTAGGGTTGGAATCGTGAAAGGGAAAAGCATCTTCTATGTATAGAAACATTAAGTGACACCAATAAACACTTTGGTGCTGGGTCTTCCAACTGTGAGTGTTTCAGTTCTTTGCTATAAAAAGATCAATTGGGTTTCTTATAGAGAGAATCTATTACCTGTAGAAAGGAGAATGTAAATGTAAATGCTGCGGAGAATGGCTGCGATTACCTCTTTGAGGCAGCTATAATTGTCTAATGAATCACTTCCTAAACATGGTGCTCTTTGTGTTCACCACGTGCCTACTGTGAATGGAAATCCTATTGTAGATATTTCTTTAAATGGTGTATGGTGAGCCATGACATGTTTAGCTCATTCATATGTCTCTATTTGATGCAATAAGACCATCTATGTTGGCATCCTTTATGCTACAGAACAATATGTTTACTTACTTGCTTCGTCTGGCTTTTCTGGCTCTTGAGAAGGGTCCTGCTCTACCGTTTCTTCTTTGTGAGGAAATTCTGTTGGTTCCAATATACTCACTGGGGACAAGGGAGCACAATGACTTAAGCCTGCATCTCTTGGTAGCGTAAAACTGCGCGGTTTTGCCCCAATGCTACTCAGTACTTGTAACCTGTTCCCTTCAATTAAGGGAAATGGGCCATAATGATCTTGTTGGTGACATTTTGGAGCTGGAAGTGTCGACTGCCGCCTGTGGTCTGGAGATGCCACCCCTGGGTCAGTGAACACAGAGTCCTCCAGAGGAAGAGTCTGAAGGTAGTGAAGTCCTGAGCTGGTTAATGGTGTCTCAATTAAATCTTGCCAAGATCGTCTTTGGCTGGCAGTTTTGCGCACTGGAGAATCAGTGGTGCTTCCTGCTGGTTCCTGACGGTATTCCTCGTGAGAAGATTGGGACTGTGAGGTTTCTGTGGAAGATAATCTGCCGTGTTTCTGTTCCACAAAGGGGCTAGCACATGACATCTGCAAGAAAAAGAAATACATTTATAGTCTTGTGACAGAAACATTAATAATCACATGCAAAGAACAAGTATATGGCCACAAGTTCAATATCTTTAACGAATGTGACTTCACTCTTAGCTCAAATATTATAAATTCTCCTAACTTCTGTGTCTAACTTTGGACTCCTAACCAGAATATGATGTAATTTTACGTCTTAGTGATCTTTTGGAGACACAATCTGTAGGAGCCTGGCTTTGATAAACAATCATCACCCAACCTCTCTCTATCATCAAACCTAGGTTCTCTGTTCACTCAATGACCTAAGACTAACATCCTCTATTATCAGAACCTCCCACTCCCGTATCCAAGACTTCTCCCAAGTTGCACCACTTCTCTGGAATGTTCTCCCATGAACAAACAGATTAACTTCCAATTTCTACAGCTTCAAACGAATCCTAAAGATACATCTTTTCAGACAGACCTATCACAATTCCTAAACTAAACCCTTCACCAGTTAGAATCCTTAAAACTAACCCTCCACTGTTCACAATCCCTCAGGACATGATGCCGCATCGGGCTGTAATTTTATATGTCCAGGCACCATCTGCACACTAAAGTACTGTGACTGGTGGCAGCTCATACAGAGTAATTTATATGTGTGATGAAAATAACTTTTTTTTCACAAAAACGGCTGGACCGCTTTACAGTATAATAAACAATGCTACCTCTTGTGTCACCCCCTCTATCACATAGATTGTAAGCTCTTGCGAGCAGGGCCCTCAGTCCCATTGTGTGAATTGACTTATTACTCTGTAATGCCTCATTTTGTCTGTACTTGAACCCTACAATTTGTACAGTGCTGCAGAGTAAGTTGGCGCTATATAAATAAAATGTATTATTATTATCACCTGCTACAATTGCCAAGATCATAAAAAAATGCCAATCCAAGGAGTTTATCCCTTTAAAAAGGAGTTTTACAGAGTGAGGAACATGAAAAAAGCCCCAACTTTGCCTTAGGTATGTGCCTATTAGGCCACATCAACAAGTTATTACAGGCTGTAAGTCACTAGAAGATTCAGAAACTTCAAATTCCTTTCACAGAAATCAGTAGAATGCGTACTGTTATGGGAAATGTTAACAATACTAAAGTAGCATATACTCTATATATACTCTATGTCACATACTGACCAGATCATTGGAAATGTGCATCAGTATAGCGCCAAAAGTAGATTGTCCATTAAACATATATGGAGGTATACAAGCAAAGAATTTGATATAGTTCGACTGTGCAACTATAAACTTATAAGGTCCTTACTGTAGCTGGTCTTGGATAAGTGTCATATGGTGGTGGCGGGCTGTCTTGTTTTGGAGTTGATGGAGTCTCTGGTTCTTCTTGGTCACTTTCACTCCAGTAATCTGCAAGACATAGTGATATGCGATACACAACACACTATCTAACATGAACATGGATCATTATCATGTTTGAAAAGACCACCCACATTCTCAACCAGATTTGTCAATTTTCTTAGAAGACATGCATATTGAATGGCTTCTTTGAGAGGACTACCTCTCTCAATGGCCACCATCAGTGCAATTTTGGGTGGTCACCTCAAAGAGTTTTCTTTGTATTTCATTTGACTGGCATGGCTAAGTTGCAGCATTCTTAGTTGCGAAATGTGAACTGGGCCTTATCCAAAAATGCAGCTTTTGTCATGGCATTTAACCTTATTAAATTAATTTAGGTAGGAAGGGGGCTAGGAGGAAACAGCAGTGTGCTAATCTATTCACTGCATAAATATTATTTTCATAGGGCATTTAAAAATAAGAAATCTAATAGTTTTTTGTTGCAGATTTTGTGCAGAGCTGTGGTTTGTTGAACACTTCCTTTATATCTCCTATTTCTTTTTAAGTCACCACAGCAAAATCTGTAACAAAAAAGCAGCTTTTCCACAACGTAGGGCCTTAACCTTAGGCTATAATGCCTTGTAGGTTCAGCCATGTCCAATGTGTGGCTAGAATGCATCTGAAAGCCATTTCAGACTGGGAGCCCTACGTGGCGTAAACGTGGCGGAGGAAAAAAACGTGGGGTTTTACAGTCCCTTCAAAGTGGATGAGATTCTAGCAAATCCCATCCACACATTGCGTAAAAACACGAGCAGCAGATATACTGCGATTTCCAAAATTGCAGCTTTTTGTGAAAGGCGATGCGGGAAAAACTGTGATGCGTTGCCGCTGCATTTTTTTGCTGCGGTTCGCTATGTGGGGCCTTAGCCTCAAGATGGTGTCAAATGAAAGCAGCTAGAAACCATTGTATTTTTATTGGAAACACAGCAAGGCTTGTGAAACAGCAGTTGTCAGAGCCATTTCACAAGCTACAGTGTGCACCCACTAGAAATGAAAGGGTTTCAGCTGCTTCCATTTGAGAACGGTGCCAATCTCCATCTTGCTGCACTTTTGAGTCAGATCTCTGCACTAGGTATTTCCAATTCACTATATTTTCTGTTCTTGTGCAGCACTTTTGGTGTGTAGCAGTACACAAGATATGCTTTGCTACACAAGGCACAGACTATTTTTGTCCTACACACATTAATTGAACACCCACACATGTCCAAAAGCCACTTTATCTTGCAGGCAATGTCTATTTAATATACAAAAGTTTTAGATAAACTGTGGTTTATATATATATATATATATATATATATATATATATATATATATATATATATAACCCAAAGAAGAAAAATATATTTGTAGTTTTGCAACTATAAAAATTTGAAGACTGTAATAAGCGTGTCAGCACAGTGTAGTACACTATAGAAGCTTATATGGTCTGCATTTACCCCTTCAGGAGACAGTACCACTTGATTCAGATGACCCTAACCTATTCATTTATGGGGTTGATATGCTGGGTTCTGGAGACAGACTCCCTTTAAAGTGATTGGGGCTAAGCTTTAATACCGGACACATATGATGAGCAGGAATGGCCCTGTTTTTTGAACAAAAAGCTGACTTTTTTTTTGTAATCTCCACTAAACTCTGAGCATTTAAACTCTATTTACCTTGATCTTGCTTGAGTCGCTCTCTTTCTGCATAGCCAGAAGCAGCAAGGTTAACTCTACTGATCCACCTTAAAAAGGAAAAATAGTAAAAAAAAAAAAATATTGTTGTACTTAGTTGACATGTTGACCTTACTTACAAAAATCACACAACAACAAGAGTGCAGCATAGACCCATTAGCCCTGCATTCACAACTATTTATATGAAAAATGGCTTAGAAGCAAATTGCAGAAATAGGGTCTGTAAAATGCTTTTTGGTTCAATGAACATTACAAAGAGTTCAAGTCTTGACTTGGCCTCCAAACTCCCCAGGTCTTATTCTGTATGAGTGTTATGTGTTGGAAAAAAAAGTTCAATCAAGTAGGCCCCACTGACAGGACTTAACAGGGTTTGCTGGCCCCAAATAGATTTTGCATGGTGATGACCTATCCACAGGTATAGTGATGGTTCTGGGGAATTGCAGCACTGCTCCTATTACTTGAATAGACCCCCACAGATCACATACTGATGACCTATCCCGTGGATAAGTCATCAGTATGAAAACTCCTTTATGGGGCCGGAAAACCCTTTTAAAGGATGATCTGCTGCTAAATACCACAAGATATCTTCAGATGTTTTGTGGAGTCCATATCTGACAAGTTAGAGCTGTTTTGGCGGCATGAGGGACACCTACATAAGGTTTTAAAGATATGGCTGATCAATGTATATATACTTGGAAATTCTCTTGTGTTAAGTATTTTATTTTTCAATTCCATAATCTAGGCTTGTTTTTCAAATGCAAACCCAACTAAGACAACTACCGTGCCCGTAGGGCTGGTAAATCAGCTTTTTATTTTTTTCCAACTATTCTTTCCTGTCAGTCAACATTGTAGTTCATTACGTCCAAGAACCAGAAGGATCATGAAGAACACTAAAGCTACGTTCACATCTGCATTGGAGTCTCTGTTTGGAGACTCTGTCGAAGTGCGGGTCAAAAATCGCCAAATAAAAAATCCTGCAAGTCCAATGGTTTCAGTTTAAAAGAACGGACACATGATGGACCCTACTATAGTTAATGGGGTCCATCGGGCTCCGCATGTGACCACTGTTATAGCAGTCTGTCTATCTGTTGTTTTGGTCCTCCAACGAACCACAGATAGGCTGACGCTAGTGTGAACCTAGCGTAACAGTCAATACGATTAGATATATACACTGTAGTGTCTACAGAACTGTGCTACATCACATGCAATTGTGAAATTACAAAAATTAATGCACTTATAATGAATATCTTAGCTCGATTACCAGTCTGTAAAAGGAAGGGAGAATTTTACAACAATATACTGCTTCTACACAAAATTTGCACAGACAGACTGCAGAGTTCTATAATACTTCCAAAGCTAGATGTGAAATCGCTTTCTCAAAGTCAAAAGTTTTGGCTCGGGCATGAAGCAGGATTAATCTGGATAAAGCAATGTCCTCAGTGTTGAGTAGTTTGTTCCATAGACTCTGCAGATACTAATGAGCAATCTTCCGCGAATTTGCAAGTCATACTCAGACTATTTGAAGGAACGGAGATATCAACTGTTCAGATGTTTTGGCTGGAGTGGTCTCTGTCATATGACAGCTTTTGGCAGTTGTAGCTAACAGCCAATAGGATCTAGTTACAGGTCATATCCCGGTGATAAACTATGTACTGCAGGGTGTATAAAAAACAAAGCAAGTTCATCCAAAGTGCACTTCACTGCCATGGATAGTTATAGTAGTTGTATTGTTAAAGGCAAATAAAGAAGGAAATGACAGCATTCATTCCCTTCAAAAGTTTCACATTTCCCGTCTGGTATTTTATATCTTGTAAATAAATAGATGGAAAAGTAAAATGATAAGAAATAGTGATAATAAGTGACTAATAGTAATGTACTGTACAATCGACTACACTGAAAACATATATACCGTCACATGGTGGTCTGTGGGAGATACAGTCATACACTTGGTGTCTAGATGAGCTTTGGGGCTGATTAAAATCTCCATGCTCTGATCTTGGGGACTGGTGGGTTATGGTCCATGTCCATAGGGATCTATTTATTGACCGATGGGTAAAATGGCCGTGAAAAATGGCCATTTCTCATGGCCATTTTGCACTCGAGAGGCACTAGTTTTCATGGATCCGTGAAAACGGGTAACAAATGGGACTTGACCTATTTTTTTTCAAGATCCATTAAAATGCACCATCAAAAAAAATCGGTCTTGTCAATAGCCCCATTCACATAAATAAATTTTAATGCAGCCATGTGAACTAGAGAGGATGTCAACCACAACAAGGTTCCCACAAGGTATGAGTAGACATTCATTCAAATGGATTTGGCAATTTAGTAGTAATTAATGGAAAATACAATGCTGAATAGAACAATATAGTGGAGTACCATGGTGATACGACTTGGAGATGGGACAAAGCAACCACTTGTGACCCTACGGTTTGTGAAATCACTGGCACTAAGAGCCTTGAATCTTAAAACACATGTGATACCAGCAAGTGGCCACGCATTAAGGAGTACATGATGTGGCAGAACGTAATGTGATGTCAAAATACGTTCAAACTGCTGGTACTTTTGAATAAAGTTAGATATGTCCTTCCTTACTTTTTCTCTTGGCTGGACATGCCAAATATGTCCCTCAAGATGACTAGCTTTTCACAACATCATAATTTTGTGCAATTCTGTCACAAATTGATATGTTTCTTGTATCTATGTGTGACTACCCAGTGGTTGTGTTGTGCTTTGTGACCTCTCAGGGGCTTTTGTAGCATGTTGTGATATTGTTTTAAATGGGTTTCATGAGCAATAGTAATCCTTAACCTCAATTCAAACTGTGATGAGGGTGGACACATCTGTAGAAATGACCCTCAGATCTGCATTTGGAGAGTTCCCTGCTCTGTATAGGAATATCTACTTGAGCAAGTCCCCGATATGCTGCAGAAAATAGATAAGATCTACTATCAGCAATTAAGCAGTTACCTATGATCCAATACCATTTAGGTTTGTAGACTCTAAGGTGCCGCCTGATGTATTCACCAGAGCCTGCCGCAAGGCAGATTGTGCTTTGCCAAGTCGAGCCCCAGGTTGGAAAAACTTGGTATTAGCAAATAAGCGCAACCGTAGAGAGAGAACTAAACCAGTAATGTAAGGTGGGCTGAGGGTTAGTAGACAAGCTGAGGTCAAGCCAAGAGAGTGTGGAATAGCCAAATCGTAACCATAGATGTGTCACACTTCAAACCGTTGTCAAATCCAGGAGGTCACAGATACAGCCAAATCAAAAGCAGAGGAATAATCCAGGAGAGCACATCAAATGTCAGAAACCAGGAAATCAGAAACCGTCAACGTCAGTGAAAGCTTCAGGATCCAACACAGGCAAACAAACAAAGTGCCTACATGCAGAAACAATCTTAGGCAAATGACTAGTTCCAGAGCTAAGTTTAAATACCCCGCCTCAACCATGGACAGGATGGTGAAGCAGAGTCTGCATCTCAAAGTTCTGATGGGCTGAGCAGATCCAGGCAGAGTTTGACTGGTGGGAATGGTAAGCAACAGCTGCAAAGTGGAGAAAAGGACACATATTCCTAACATGAAGCTAAAGATTTCCTTCTTTGTAGAATATCACTGAAGTAAGTAGTGCACCCATAAGATTAGCAACTAATTAGTGCCTTACTAACACTGGATCATTGGGAGGCACCTCCAGGCTTGTGGCTTCCTTGTGTGATGAAGTGCCACTAATAATTTCCAAAAGAATGGCTTGAAGCCTTTAGTGTTTATATGTATAGGATTTAACATTTAGTTGTCAGGGTTTATATTACAACTAATAAAAGCCACAGCTTGGTCTCCTTGTGCTATCTCAGCACATTGATAAGTACAAGCAGGTTCTCCATCCATCATTCATCACCATTAGAGAGACAGCTAGTTTCATTCTGCAGCAAACAACAAGCCTTAACACACTGCCAAGGTCCTAAGGTGCCATCTTCCGTGAAAAGAACAACAATGAGTTATTCAGCAGCTGGTAAAGCCCCTACAAAAACCTAATACCAATACAACTAAGGCTTTGCAAAAAATGATGCTAGTTTATGAGCATATTTTGTTTAGTTTATTATAGTATATATGACAGTATTTTTATAGCATCAGTAGGACAACATTTATTACAATACTACCATAGAGCACATAGTACTTGACTTTGCTACAGTCTTACAATGCCCTACAAGGACTAAGAAGTGGCCATTTAGCAACATATATAACATAACATACCATATAAATATATCTTTAAAATTCATTAGTGCTCATTTTTTCATACATCATTCACATCTTTGGAAGGAAATTTTAATATGGTCACTATATAACTTTTGCTTGGAAAATCAGACTTGAGAAAACTTTTGTAACAATGAAGTTGTCTTTCTTGAGTTTTCCTTCGTAGCTTGATATGTTACATTATGAGTTGTATTTACTAGATAGACAGGTGACATTTTATATAGCTACATACTAGTGATACAACTGGGCAGGTTTAGCAGAAAATTGTTTAAATAAAACTTACTTATTTAGAAAAGACTGATGACAGACAAAACTAAGCATGATGCAATTTTATATATATAAAAAGTATATAGATATACTGTATATTTGCACATGCAGATGTATTTGCATATACAACATATATATGACAACCTTTAAAAAAGTTTGTCAATATGTAGAGGCTTAGACACCATGCATGCTAAGAATACTGGGAAACAATATGCAAATAAGTTATCCTAGATGGACTTGTACCTTTTGGAAGATAGCCCCCTTTTTTCACCCGATACAAGTTTCTGAGGTGCTATGACCTTTCTGTACAATACTTGGACTTTGGATTAGCAATCAATATATAGGTCATATATATATATATATATATATATATATATATATATATATATAACACACACACATATATATATATCCTCCAAAAGGAAGAGAGACCAATCTGAAAACAGCTGTTTTGGGGGTTATTACCTCTTATCAATGTGAAGCAGGGTACTAGTTTGGCTAGTTGAGAGGTCATAAATGTGGGTTAGAAGGGGTCCTATGTTTCCATAAGAAGAAAGCCACAGTTTGTAGCGCTAGAGCAAATTTTCTTTTTATCAGGACTTATTTCCAGGTTTTTGTCTCCAGAATTCTTGGCAGAGCATGTATGGTTTGTAAGACTCTTCACACAAAGATGTTCTCCAAAGGCAGTCTGCTAATGGAGACATAGTATCCTTTCTGACCCATATCTATAGCCTAATACCTAGCCAACCAGTACTGTGCTTCACACTGGTGATGGGAAACAAATAACCCCGAAACAGCTGTCTGCAGATGGAGCTTTCTTCTTTTTGGAGGAGATACAGGGGCATCTCAATAAATTAGAATATCTTTGAAACGTTTATTTGTTTCAGTAATTGAATTAAAAAAGTGGCCTCCTATATTTTCTAGATTCTTTGCACACAGAGTGTTCTATTTCAAGTGTTTTACTTCTGTAAATGTTGATTATGGATTACAGGTAATGAAAACCAAAATCTAAGAAAATTAGAATATTGTAAAAAAGTTCAGTATTGTAAATTCAGTGTCACCTGCCAAGGTTTCCTAAGCCTGTAAATGGTCTCTCAGTCTGGTTCAGTAGGACACACAATCATGGAAGACGCTGATTATGGATTGTATTACTGAATTACTGAAATGAATGAACATTTCAAAGATATTCTAATTTATTGAGATGCACCTGTATATTCTGTCTTGGTTTTAATACCAGATCATGTCATCTAACTACATTGCAATGTACCTTCCAAAAGGTGGCAAGTTTACCTTTTTCCAGCATATTTTGTGCTGTTTGTGCTAATAGTGCCCACGATTTGTCTCCATAACATGTTGCCTCGAACAGGGTACCATAGCATGGTGACAAACCTGGTGTAAACCCATTATCTTCATTTCTTAACATGAAGATGTTTTGCGTATTATAGCCTACTTTCAAGTCATATCTTGTATCCAAAAGCCATCACTTTTCAAGTTACAAAAGGATCCTCTGCATTACAGTACAATGCTGCTCTGAAGTAATAAGAAGCAGAAATACAATTTTTATCAGGATTTTTAACAAGTCAGTGATTCGTGACATATTATATCCTGTCTTGAAGAATGGTTTATCTCTGGGAATTTATGATTTCTAACAGGGTTGGCAGGATTTCCTCATCTGGATATACAATGGCATATATTTTACTTGTCTATCTGCTGCTCCCATGCCATTTAGTCCTGCTCCTGATGATTGAAAAAGTTTGAAATGTCAATTAAACACGCGAGCGTCACAATTTTGATGGCTGGAATATTCTAAACCAATCTTTATGCAAGTTATCCCTATGTTAAAACACCTTAATGCCAGAAAATTACCATACCAAAACCTTATACAAGCACAACACTAATGGAACGGTCATCCTGTAACGAAATTGTGCAGCTTTATTTTCTGTATGAGCTTAATTTAAAACTATGGGGCTAATTTATTAAAATTTTTAAGGCATTCCTCCACTAGCAAGTGAGATGCACCATAAATCTTAGCCGCTCCAGCCTCTTAATAATCCTGTCTTGGTCCCATGCTCCAGAATTGAAATCTACGCCAGCCAGAAACTGGTGTAGCTTACAGCTATAACTTGCATAGTGATTTCATCTAAATGGATTGGACATTCACTGTGCTTGTCAATAGGGATCTGGAAGAAAGGCCACCAAGTTTCATGTCCAGAGGAACTCCTTTTAAAGGGAGTTTATCACCAGAATTTTGCAAATCAAGCCAGCCCTGCAGATAGGTAGGTTAGGGTCACCTAAATCAGTGTTCACCACTTTTAAATCGGTGTCTCCATTGCCATGATTATCACTGTTTTATTCAATTAGTTAATATGCAAATGAGCACTTTGGAACAATAAGGGCATTGCTGTTGCTCCATAAAGGTAGGCTGCAACGCTCCAATTGCTCCAAAATGCTTATTTGCATATTAAAAAAAATATTGATATCTTGGAAACAGAGGAAGTGATTCACATCAGGAAAACACCATTTGATTCAGGTGACTCTAACCTATCTATCTGTAGGGTTGGTTTGATATGCTGGGTTCTGGGGACAGGCTCCCTATAAGAACTTGTCAGCAAACAATGTCTGTTTTAGTAAATACCCAAATTTCTTATGAAATAACATTTCTGGAGCATGTTATTAAAACGCTCTATTGTGCCATTCCAGCTGTTTTTCCTAGAAATATTTGATTAAATTGACAGCTGGAGGTTACGACTACCATTGCCACAGTCAACACTTGTCAAAGGGGTGTGTCCCTGCAGTCTGATACAGTCAGCACTGATTGGACAGCGTGGGCGAGTGTACACGCCTCCTAACTGGTAAAACCAAGTCTATTTATTTAGAACATTCTAGCAGGAATAACAGAGGACAAACACAATGCAGAGTTACAAGAAAAGATGCTCCAGAAGTATTACTTCAAGTTTTTGCTTGTATTTCACAAGAGAGTTCAGATAAAAACACAATTCACATAAACATGCCCAGGGGATAACACATCTATGTTTTTGTGTGCTCTGTGCAATAAATACATGGATATTCAGCCAGTGATGACTGCACACGTGGACAAAATTGTTGGTACCCCTTGTTTAATGAAAGAAAAACCCACAATGGTCACAGAAATAACTTGAATCTGACAGACTGGAATTTGCCAAACTAAATGTTGACAAGCCACAAAGCTTCTGGGAGAATGTCCTATGGACAGATGAGACAAAAATCGAAATTTTTGGCAAGGCGCATTAACTCTATGTTCACAGACGGAAAAATGAAGCACATCTTGAAAAGAACACTGTCCCTACTGTGACACATGGAGGAGGCTCTGTTATGTTCTGGGGCTGCTTTGCTGCATCTGGCACAGGATGTCTTGAATCTGTGCAGGGTACAATGAAATCTCAAGACTATCAAGGGATTCTAGAGAGAAATGTGCTGCCCAGTGTCAGAAAGCTTGGTCTCAGTCGCAGGTCATGGGTCTTGCAACAGGATAATGACCCAAAACACACAGCTAAAAACACCCAAGAATGGCTAAGAGGAAAACATTGGACTATTCTGAAGTGGCCTTCTATGAGCCCGGACCTAAATCCTATTGAGCATCTTTGGAAGGAGCTGAAACATGCCGTCTGGAAAAGGCACCCTTCAAACCCGAGACAACTGGAGCAGTTTGCTCATGAGGAGTGGCCAAAATACCTGCTGAGAGGTGCAGAAGTCTCATTGACAGTTACAGGAATCGTTTGATTGCAGTGATTGCCTCAAAAGGTTGTGCAACAAAATATTAAGTTAAGGGAACCATCATTTCTGTCCAGGCCTGTTTCATGAGTTTTCTTTTTAAAAAAATTCTGTTGAAGCATGGCTGAAAAGCAATGTCTGATTTTCATTTGTTAATTTTCATAGAATTTTTATATATTATTACTTTTGTCAGATTCTAGTTATTTCGGTGACCATTGTAGGTTTTTCTTTCATTAAACGAGGGGTACCAACAATTTTGTCCACGTGTGTACATACTTGTACCTTTCCCCATTAAAAATAAAACGGGGGTTAATTCAACATATTAAATTTAATGCCTCGACATCCCCGCCAATGAGTTATTTAAAGGGTCCCCACTCGAATAGGACACCACTGCAATACTGCTACAAAAAGTATGGCGTACCGACGTCGTCTGCACTCTCATGTAAACGGTTATAAAGCTATTGCACTTGCACAAGCGACACAGCCCCTTTAATAAACCAACCAGCAGGGGTGACAACTTCATACCATGCATAAAACTCTAAAACTCATGCAATCTGGATAATCCCTTTAATGTATTTACTACATGCTATAGACTATATGACTATCGACAATAGCGAGAGTGTCTACAGTCAATTCAGTACAATTAGATGAAAGCAGACCTAATGAAGAGTAGCATTCATAGCATTCACAGTAGTCTATTGTGCTAGCGGACATAGATCTTAACAGCTACCATATGAGGTGAGCATGAACTAGTAAATACCCTTCTGTGCAGAAAATATAAACTCTCAGACCTAACAATAGACAACTCTTGAAATGACACAAATACATGATATTCTTTGTTACCTGCTCATATCATCTAAATTGTCAGCAGCAAAGTAGAAGCTTTTGATCTTGGGATGGCAAGCTTTAAAGGCACTAAAAATAGAGAGAAAAATATGTCAGTCATACACAGAAGCGGGGCGGACACTCTACTGAATACTCACCAAATAGCAGACTCCAATAAAAAGCTGAAACTGCAATATATTAATGGGGTGTTGGGCCTCATACACATGTGACAGATTTGATCCATATTTCACATCAGTATTTTTAAAGTGAAAATCAGAAGTGGATACAAAGAGACAAGACGTCTAAATCACTCTATTGTATTACTTTTGTTTTTAAGATCCAGTTCTCCTATTCGCTTAGAAAAACTGATGCAAAATACTGACTAAATCTGCAAATGAGGACTAATGGTTTCAACCCATGTTATTCTTCAGGGGCAGTATGTGACAGTATTATCTTGGCACTATATTGGGGTATTCTGTCAGTTAAAATTGCACAAAAAAATTGTAAAATGGACAATCAGATGGTTTATTTGCTTGTTGTCTTACTGGATCAGAGTGTGATAGGACATGTTTTTTCCACAAAATCAAAGTGTCTTATTGATGTGATATGACAGGGTTAATATCTTACTCATCGGTCTATATGTATTTCTTGTACATCTATAGTACTCTGTAGTTTTGTTTGTATTTCTGTATACTATACCAGTCAGTCTATACTGATAAGTAGATAAGAATTTCTTCAAATTCCTGTACCATAAATGGTCATGTTACAAGCTGACCAGTCAGCCCCTCACCCTTCCCTAACGGTACTATAAAAGCTGTACGGGGCTATTGTTTGATAGTCTCGGTATGGATCATTAAAAAAGAAGCCATGCACCTCTGGAAGTCATCAAATGGTGGGTATATATCCCTGCATGATATATAAAGGGGCTCCCCATCCAGTGAACTATTGCATCATTTGTAACCACAGCTAAGTATTATCTCTGTTATCTCATTTATTAAACACTTATTATTTTATTATATTCTGTGTGATTATAGTCATTCTTTGACCATCTTTGAATTAACCTGTTTTAGAAAAACCGATTTGCCTACACAAAGCAGGCAAAGATCTTGAAAACTATAAATTCATATAGGATAAATTGAAAAGCTGTATACATTTTAATTATCTATAGAATAAGCTGTATTTGCTGAATTGTAATACACCTTTAAAGTGTAAGTATACTTTTATTTATTTGGTCATAAATCTATAGTGCAGGTGAATGGGACAAACATAATATAGTTTATTAAAGAAAAGTGCCTGTAATCTTCACTTGCCTCCCTTTGCTTCTGAACAAATCTGTACAATAGCAGTCTATGGAGAGGGGAGGGGAAGGAATAGGGGGCTCCTAAAAGCAGAGAAATATCTGCACTACAGAAAGTTTTCATTCACAACACAGCTGGGTTATCAGGAATTACTATCCAGCCTTCTCTTGATTTAATGCTGTATATGGCCTCATATCTCCTCGTGTCTCTCCTCCTTCATCCCCTTCCCCTCTCTATAGACTGCATTGTAAACTAATCTGCTTGTGTATGGAGTATGGACCAAAACCACTCCAATAAGAAGTAAAAGATAGGCGTAATACTTGAAGACATGTGTACTTTTCTTAAGTGAAATATATTGCAAAGTTTGTTATCTTCACCCTGACTACTGATTTATGAAACAAATAAATAAAAATGTATTTAGATAGACCACCATATAGTAGATCACTTGTCAAGTTCCCATTAAAGTCTAAGTACAGGATATAGTATGCGAGGGAGAGAAGCTGAGATTTGTGACATGTAGGTTTATATGATTTGGAGCAAAAGTTTTTAGTAAACTAAAATCCTGGCAGGACTCCTAGGAGAAACAGAGAGTCCTCATTACCTGTCCCAGACAGGGTAATACACAGCTCTCCCTGTATCAGTGAGTGCAATGAGAGGGCTGTCAGTCAGCCTGAGTGTGGGAGGGTTAATCAGAACTCTCTTCCTAGGAGCCTCATAAGGAATTACACAGAAATCCTGTTCCATATTGTTTAAACCTACATTATCACAGAGCTCAGCTTCTTTCCTCTATCATATAACCCTATATATCACAGAGCTCAGCTTCTCTCCTCTATATATATCCATATATATCACAGAACTCAGCTTCTCTCCTCTATCATATAACCCTATATATCACAGAGCTCAGCTTCTCTCCTCTATCATATAACCCTATATATCACAGAGCTCAACTTCTCTCCCTCTATCATATACACCTATACTGTATATCACAGAGCCCAGCTTCTCTCCATGTATCATATAACCCTATATATCACCGAGCTCAGCTTCTCTCCTTCTATCATATAACCCTATATATCACAGAGCTCATGAAGCTCAGCTCTCCCTCTTAAAAATTTCCTCTATCATATAACCCTATATATCACAGAGCTCAGCTTCTCTCCTCTATCATATAACCCTATATATCACAAAGCTCAGCTTCTCTCCTCTATCATAACCCTATATATCACAGAGCTCAGCTTCTCTCCTCTATCATATAACCCTATATATATCACAGAGCTCAACTTCTCTCCTCTATCATATAACCCTATATATCCCAGAGCTCAGCTTCTCTCCTCTATCATATAAACCTATATATCTCAGAGCTCAGCTTCTCTCCTCTATCATATAACCCTATATATCACAGAGCTCAGCTTCTCTCCTCTATCATATAACCCTATATATCACAGAGCTCAGCTTCTCTCCTCTATCATATAACCCTATATATCACAGAGCTCAGCTTCTCTCCTCTATCATATAACCCTATATATCACAGAGCTCAGCTTCTCTCCTCTATCATATAACCCTATATATCACAGAGCTCAGCTTCTCTCCCTCTATCATATAACCCTATATATCACAGAACTCAGCTTCTCTCCCTCTATCATATAGCCCTATATATCACAGAGCTCAGCTTCTCTCCCTCTATCATATAAACCTATATATCAGAGCTCAGCTTCTCTCCCTCTATCATATAAACCTATATATCACAGAGCTCAGCTTCTCTCCTCTATCATATAAACCTATATATCACAGAGCTCAGCTTCTCTCATTTATCATATAGCCCTATATATCACAGAGCTCAGCTTCTCTCATTTATCATCTAGCCCTTTTCCGGCTCGCTTCTCTCCCTCCCATAACCCTATATATCACAGAGCTTAGCTTCTCTCCTCTATCATATACACCTATATATCACAGAGCTCAGCTTCTCTCCCTCTACCATATAACCCTATATATCACAGAGCTTAGCTTCTCTCCCTCTATCATATACACCTATATATCACAGAGCCCAGCTTCTCTCCTCTATCATATAACCCTATGTATCACAGAGCTCAGCTTCTCTCCCTCTATCATATAAACCTACTCATGTAAAAAAATAAAAGTTTGGCTCATAAACACACAAAGTTTGTAAAAGGGTTACAGACTTGGAGCAATATTTTACAATAGTGACAATACTGTCCTTTCATCCACATCAGACTGACAGCTTTACGTATGTGCATTGTACTTCAGCAGAGTGCTCTAAAGACAGTAAGTCAGCATCTGTTCTCACTCACTTCTTTCTTCCAGTATGATGACATTTAGTATCCACTCCTAATAGTGGGGAGCGAAGTGCTAAATGTCAGAAGTATGAACAATCGACTGCAGCTAGCTGTGCCAGGTGAATTGCCAGCCTTGTCCCAATCCTCGGACAGCAGCGCTGAAAACTATCAATAGGACTGAAACACCCGGTCTTTATTGTACTCTAAATGCTGAATAATACATGGCAGTTCCAACTGAGGCATACTATACCGCTTCTGGTTTTCAATATCAGCAGGAAAAAGCAATTTCCAGAGCTTACATTGTCAAACAGAAATAACCGAGATGCACGCTTTATCTACAGGAAAGTTGTAAGTCTAAAATAGCTAAATAGATGAAGAGCGTTTTACTCCATTTACAGGGATTTATTTATGCAGTGGCATTTGGTTCTTTGCAGTAAAAAGTCTCTTTGGACAGGGTCAGTAATTCTGCTGTGAAGGTAAGAAAGTTACAGGCCAAATAAAAACTAATGGACAGATTTTACTTAGAATTGCAGCAACCACAGAAGTCCTCATCTAATGGAATATGGTACAATTTCTGTCCCATGAATGTTCTGACATAATCCATTTGATTGTATTATGGATCTATAGATGTGTCCACTCTTACTTTTTTAAGACCTATAGGAGACACAATTCTTGACAGAGTAATGGGATAACGTAAACGCCGCGATTTGGCCGATGTACTTTACAGTACCTGCAAAGTGGATGGGATTCTGGCTAATCTCATCCACACATTGCAGAAAAAAATCTGCAGCAGACATGCTTTTTTGTAAGCATTTTTGTAAATCGCAGCATGTCAATTATACCTCCAAAAACGCAGGTGGTTTCCCTATAGGTATAAATAGAAGCAGAAAGTCTGAAGAGGAAAACTCTGCGGGTTTTCTGTGAAGAGCGAAGCGGAGAAAACCTTGATGCGTTTCCGATGCGGTTTTTCCCGCAGCGTTTTTGGCTGCAGCTCGCTACATGGGGCTTTAGCCTTAAAGCTGGTCTTCACACCACTGATCGCAGGAAGTTAAAGGGGTTTTGCAAGACTATGATATTTTACAAGAGACTACGACATTTGAATGAGAGATGCGACCTCTCCTCTGCTTACCATGCAAAGTGCTAAACATTGATATTGCCTCTAAATCCCGTTTACTTAACTGGGCTGCAAAAAGGCCACATAACCAATGCACATGTGTAGCCTTAAACATCATATGTGAAAAAAGGAGGCTGCGCCTTTTTAGGAAACGGATCGGGGAGGCTGCTATGTGTCAAGCGCCAACTAATCTAACATTGATAACTTATCCTAAAGAAAGTTTATCATCATCATATCCAGGGAAACCATTTTAAGGAAGGGCCCATCTGTATGTCACCTGGGGGCCACATATGGGAGCACATGGCTTCCAAGTTTCTGAAAAATAGCATACATGCCGCAGTGCAAGCTATGGAGCACGAATGGCATGAATGGCTGATTTATCAACGAGTGTCGTGTTCATGAATCTGTCACACGCTGTAGCGGGGAAAAGAAATGTGCATCGTTTGTACGGTGCGGTCTTTTCTTGCTGCAGTTTTTATAGTCATTTTTTCTACTGAAAAAACATGTAAAAATTGAACTGTACAGTGCCTTGCAAAATTATGCATACCCTTTGAACTTTTTCACAACTTCAGGGGGTATGAATAATTTTGCAAGCCACTGTATTATGTAGTATAATGTTGTACCGTGTTAGCCATTGAAAGTAGTGGAAGAGTGAAGAAATCAGGTGACACCTTTTAGAGGCTAACTGAGTATATTTGATAGTAAGCTTTTGAGAGTACTAGCTCTCTTCTTCAGACATGCTTACTATCAAATATACTCAGTTAGCCTCTAAGGCTGTGTTCACACGGAGTTTTTTGGCAGCGGATTTTGACGTGGAATCTGCCTCAAAATCCACCTGAAAAAACTCCTCCCATTCATTTCAATGGGAGTCAGTAGCGTTTTTTTTCCTCTAGCGGCTTTTTCCGCTAGCGGAAAAAAAAAGCAACATGACTCGAGACGCGCTCCTGATTAGGTCCATTCGGGCCTAATTAGGCGCGGGATGCCGCGATGGAATGCTGATGCACTGCATCAGCGGTGAAAACTCCGGGGGCGGAAAATTTTTCGCCGTGTGAACACACCCTAAAAGGTATCGCCTGATTTCTTCACTTCCACTGTATTATGTAAAAATGACAATATAAATATGTTTTCTAAACATCCATTGTTTTTATTTAGAAAGCAACAAACATTTGTTTTACAAACATATATGTAAAAAAAAACAAAAAAAAACAAAACAAAAATGCTCTCTCCATAAACACAATCTAGCACAAGTCATTCTGTACCAGCCTGGGTCTACTTACAATTTCTTACGACACTCGCTGGCTCGATCAATTTTGAACTCCGGTAGACTGATAAACCCTTCTGCTTTCTCTTCCTTTAAAAAAAAAAAAAAAAAAAAAAAAAAAGGAGCACATGCTGACTTTTAAAAAAATTATATGAAAACTGTAACAAATACAACTTGACAACATGCCAGGAATACTGTACAAACAATTCACCCAGTTTTGCTGTTTTAATCTAAGCAGGACTAAAGTTAGTTGCTAATTAATTTCCTAATAAATCTTTATAGCAGTTAGATCTTATTTTTTCTTTTGATTCAGAGCTCCAAATCCCCTGGGTAGACATATAAGAAAATATTAAAGTACAACAATACTTTAAAAAAAAATTAGATTTTAATGGCAGAATTTGTGACACTAATAAATATTACAATATACCTTATTAACAAATTTTGGTTCCTTTCTGAGAAATCCTGCACTGAAATCCAGTTTGTTTTTTATTGCTAGCTTGTAATTGAAGTTGGGCTGGATAGGCTCATGTATACAGCTCATGTATGCAGGGGAGCAGATGCTGAGGCGGGGTGGTCACTTCATGAAGTTACATTTCAGGAATTTTACAAAATAGAACAGTCATGAAAAATGAGATTCTCGGCTTTCATAGGACACCAAGATCATAGTTCTTTCAGTATTATTTCTGGAGATATAACCAATGAAAATCACAGTCGAGATTGCAGCTGCTCATGGTATCCCTGGAAATAATATAGGTAAAACTACCACGAGAGTCTCATTTTTCACATGACACCAGAATGAATGTTCTATATTATAAAATAGCCAAGATATAACTGTCTAAGTGACTCCAGCCTCAGCTTTCCTGCACTATATAGAATCCCAACCACCTGTACTCCAGTTACACACAGTGTACAGATTTCATCTAGTGATAAACAGAGAAATGGTGGATTTTGCCACAAGATTCTACAACAAGGACTAAAATGTATTAAGTATATTACAATATTTATTGTCATAAATGCTGTTGTTGAAGTTGTTTGAACGTTTAGTTGTGCTTTATTATTTCTAGTTGCCTGTAACCACCACTAGAGGGAGCTGAGAAGCTTACTGCCTAGGGTATATGCAACTCAACAATAAATCAGTATTCAGTAAGCTCCCCCTAGTGGTGGCACAATCATGTAATTTTGTGACTATGCAGGGAATAAAGATTAGAAAATTAGAACTTTGGCAGCTATTTAGGTGTATTAATAAATGAAATAGTGCAGAATGCTGGACCTGAAAATGACAGTGTTTGAAGGGTGTGGATGAACTTTAAGATCTTGGACTCTTCGCGTAGCCATAATGCAGAAACAGTTCCTATGACAATAGGCAATTTGCTATTTTTAAAGCCGGAATACTTTTATGAAGCAAATGTAACAATGATGATAATAATACAATTATTATAATGTATGATACAGTAGTCTATGCTTCATTCCACCCACAGAACAGAATAAATCTTTAAGGAACTTGCCAGATAAATTTGTCTTTGTCAAATCTTTTTAAACCAAGCACAGATTATGAAAAAGAATCGCTTCATAGCAGGGCTGTGGTTGATTTTAAGCTACTATATGTGAAAACACACCAAATGAAATTCACCGCTTCCTATTTTTTCATATTATTCCAAAGGACGGTGATTATCTGTCCAAGTGTCACACGATTGTTTGATTTTGGTATTTTGCCTAAGGTGGCAATTCTGAGAAATATGTCACAATCACAGAAAATGTCACAAGCGCTCAATCACAAACACAAAACATACAGCTTTTAGGGGAAAATCCTTGCTGGATTGAAAGGGGAGCTGTATGCGGTGAAGTATCAAAGCAAAACTGTGCTGTATGCTGGCAGAAATAAGCTCCTAATACTATGTATGAAACTTTCTCTAAAACATCAAAGTGCCAAGGAAGTTTTGCTCTTTTAACACTGAAAATACTTTGCAGTGTAGTTAATGGCCAAGCATTGTAAAAATACAAACACATGCTCTTGCTGTACACGTAGGTATCACTGCTGAGGTCTATGATTGGCTACATGATGAGAAAGATGTACGTAATGTGATCGGAGCGGAACTGGAGTAGTGGGGGATTAAAGGAGTGCGTATACAGTAGGTTTA
Source organism: Leptodactylus fallax (assembly GCA_947044405.1). NCBI lineage: Eukaryota > Metazoa > Chordata > Amphibia > Anura > Leptodactylidae > Leptodactylus > Leptodactylus fallax. The sequence continues at coordinate 1,067,172 of CAMRHE010000073.1, read as the reverse complement.
TTTTATTTAGCCCTTTCTCTGCAAAATTTTTATTAATTGCAAAATACCTCTATGAGGATGCAACATTTTTGTATCCATATATCCAAGGACGTGACAAGTAACCATGAGGCCCCATAGTGAAATTTGTAATGGGGCCCCATTGTGCAATGACCACCTTAAGCAGCAAGTTCAGAAATTGAAACATGTATATTTATTTTGGTCTCCATTACACACAGAGATAACGCACACAGCGATTTTACAGTACAGATAATGCATATACTGTAGTCATAGTACAGGGATATCACACACAGTACAGGTATAATGCACATAGTGATGTCACAGTGCAGAGATAATATACACAGTGATGTCACAGTACAGGAATAATGCACATTGTGATGTCACAGTGCAGAGATAATATACACAGTGATGTCACAGTACAGGAATAATGCACACAGTGATGTCACAGTACAGGGATACTGTGCACAGTGATGTCACAGTACAGGGATAATATACACAGTGAAGTCACAGTACAGGAATAATGCATACAGTGATGTCACAGTACAGGAATAATATGAACAGTGATGTCAAATTACAGGGTTAATATCCACAGGGGTTACAGTACAGGGATAATGCGCACAGTGATGTCACAGTACAGGGATAATGCACACACAAAAAGATCAATGGTTACACTGTGACATCACAGCATATGAAGAAAGTAATTATAATGTCGTCAGATGCAGGCATTATTATGTCACAGTAAAGTAATGGAGGCGGATTCGGTTTCCTACATCCCCTTCCATCATCCATAGTTATTGCCAATTTCACACTAGTTGTCAGTGGAAATGGGCCCCTCAGCTGTTGGGCACTATAGCAGTTGCTATATCTGCTAACCCAGTAGTTACCCCATGCCTGCATCGCATCTTTTAATGCAAGGGTAGGAAATAGAGATGGGCTGAGTTTGAACCGAATATTCTACATTCCACATGGAAGACCTAAAATGGCCGCGACCACATGTATTGCAGAGTAAAAACACAAAAGAAAGAGACACAAGTCTTGCGAGTCACTGTGATGTTCTGGTACCACCTGACAGCCAATAGCCAGAGGTAGGTGGACACCTTACAGTGCTGATGTCATATACAGTATATAAGGTTGTGTGGGCTGGAACACGAGGCATATCAGTGATGGTGGAAGTAGGGATGTGTTATTCATCATTGCATGATACTGAGCACTGAGTGCTGCAATGCTTGCAATACAGATAGACAGCCTTAGATTTAGGAGAACTAGAACACAGTTTGGTCAGATTTAATCAATTACAGGCAGTTTAGTGGTAGAAATCATAGATAGGAATGAGGGAGAATATCTGTACTGTGTGAGCCTGACTGCAGCAGTAATACTGACAGACAAAGGACAGTTAACCCTTTCACTGCCAATAATTTAATTTTTTCCAAGTCTGTTCTGCAATAGAGCAGCTTGATCTGTCCACAGATTGTGTGTAAAAAAATATTAATGGAGTACTGTCAAAATGAAAACAAATGCCCTCTACAAAGTGATTCTATATAGTTCTAAAACACAATATAATGGAGTAGGCGTGCATAGCTGACCCGGACAGGTAAAGAAAAAAATCACCAGAAGCTATAAACACCTCTGAAGAAATGCTTCTGAATAAAACATCCTCGATAGCAATGCAACATTTGTGGCTTCAAACAGTGTGCTAACTGTTTGCATAAATATTCAGTCCCCAAGATTTACAAGAAATGGTGAGATTCTGGGTACTTGCTGAAGATCTATCATATTCCAGGGACGCCAGTCAGAAAGTAATATTTAAATGTGCTTTGAAGTTCAGTATAATTTCTCTAGGGAGGTATAATATATTTTTGCTGCTGTCACGCTGAGAAGAGACCGTGAGCTATAACATAAAGCAGATTATCACTTTATCAAAGCTAAAGGGTTTTAAGTATACAGTATATATAAGTCAGTATGAAAAGCCATTTTATCTACAGTACTTGAATTTTGTTCTCCATTAATGAGCTTTGGTTATATTATTATGTGCGGGTATCATGTATATGGAAGGGTTTTACACAGTTTATTGTACATTTGGTGCTTTCTAAGGGATCAACATCATTTCTAGAGACCACAAACTATAGAGTAGAAAATTGCTTCTTTTGCTAATTCTTCCTAAGATAAACATGTAGTGCCATTACACTACATCTAGGAGGTGACCGCATAGTAACTACAAAGTAATGGCTGGTGTGCTACTGTACTTAAAGGGGTTGTCCGGGATAACTGGAAATCCCTACACTAATCTAAACACCCTCCCCCCTTCTACTTTCTAAATAACATCATTAATCAATAATATATATTTACCCACATTTTCTGATTATCTGGTGACGATCCATCTCCCCATTTCCGGAAACGGATCGTCACTACTACTCCCCCCCCCACCCCATTATACTTACCCTCCACGCTTTTTCCGGCGAGACGGCTCCTCCTCCTGTACTGATTCTGTCTGTGCGCGCTCTTCTCCAAGCGCTGTGCGCACTGTTGCTGATAATTCACCACATGCGCAGTAGAGGTGGATCATCGCTGCAGAGAACAGAGCAGCAATGGAGAAGAGCATGCGCCTGCAGAATCAGTACAGGAGAAGGCGCCGTCTTGCTGGAAGAAGCGTGAGGGTAAGTATATAATATGGGTCGGGGGTTGGGCTGAGTAGGTAGCGGAGGGCGGGATAGCTATAGAGACAAGGGGGGAGTGAGGAAGGAGGGATTAGTGAGGAAGTTACATAGCAGGAAGCTGAAGCATGTAAACAAATGCAGGAGCTCCCAGAAACACCCAGAAATCACTCAAAACACTGCTAAAGGTATATGGGTGCATTTATTAACCCATTAATAGCACTAACAGACATTTAAAAAAAAAAAAAATTTTTGCCCGGAAAACCCCTTTAAATTTTGCAGCTCTACACTGTGAGCGTACTAATGCAAAGTGAATGGGTAGCATGCTATGCAAATAAGCACAAGCATGCTACATTAACTGTAAAGTGCACCATGGCCATTTAGTTACCAGATACTACTTCAAGTATTACGTTTTAAGAATTATTTATGGGTGCTATTTAATACACTATACATTTTTTTATGTATAGTAAAGTTTTTAAAGGAGATTCCCCAGTATTTTCCTTATGATAGGTTATTAGTATCAGATTAGTGGGGATCTGACACCAGGTACCCACACCAATCAGCTGTCCTCAATAGTCATTGGAACGGTTTCCTTCCAGCTCCGTCCACTGTGTAGTGGCCTTTCCTGGTTACTGCAACTCGGTACTGTCACTACACAGTCCACAGACAGTCAGCTTAATGTCAGTTGAACCATCAATATCTGTGGACTAGCCAACCATCTAATGTGTGTATGGGGAGTTCCCGACTTTCCACTGATGGCAGATGTCAGTGGAAAGAAATATCGGGCAGTTAGATTTCAAGACACCTAATACTTCTGTTTTTGAGGTGAGCCCTTTTCAGAGGTGTCTCACAGTGGCTTACGCCCCTCTCCCCATTGAGAACACCTGCACAAGCCAAGCATGTGTAAAGTGGTGCAGACGCATACCTTGACCAGTTGGCTATTTTCCCTTTCAGAGTGTGTAACTAGCTTGAGGGTAGGATTAGGCCAAAAAAAGTAAGATGCAGTAGTAGTAGAGTAGACATAGGATTACAGTTTTGTGCTGCAAATAGGTGTATTATACTCATATGTATTGTTATATTGTGCACTGTGCACCTGTTGCAATGATTTGTGTATTATGTTGTATTTATATGCTAGCATTTGCATGCTTGATGTTGCGTTAAAAAACGCAGGTCAATGGGTGGTTGGTCTGGTAGTTTCAGGTGTTGCTCAGTCTACCTAATGTGGGAAATGGCAGGATATTTAAGGGCCCATTCTCACACTTTGGAGATGGCTTGCAGGAGCTTCAGGATAGCTTGCTGCTGGAGGACAGTTTATAAGAGGATTATCTTGAGAAGCCAAGTGAGCTAGACGAGTGGAGTGGACAGCTAGCAGGAGAAGAAAGGGACACAGTCATAAAACGCCAGCTGATTCAGAGGACCAACACACTTCGAACAAGCACTTGTTAGGCAGGAGTACAGGTTCTGTGGTGGCAGGCATAGCATCCTCCACAACAGAGAAAGTGCATTGTTAGTCATTGCTGCGCTACTAACATCTGCCACAGTAAAGAGGAAACCACAATGAGAGGCCACGAGTCAAGTGTGTTCCTTCTCAGCTGGTGGGAGACTCTAAAGCAACTTGCAGGGGACAGTGTCTGGGCAGCAGCTCAGGAGAAAACAGACTAGACACAGTGGCGTGTCGGCCTCAGAAGAGAGTGGTGTCGGCCAGGTTGCGCTGCCATATTGCCGCTGTCCGTATGCTGGCGACTGACCGTTGGCACCTGTTACACATGCCTGTGTATGGTGGAATTGGAAATTACAAATGTTCATTAGATCATCCATCTGAAGTGTATGGCCACCATTATTTTCTACAGTAGACCTGGTACAGTGGTTAATATTGTACTTGGTCGGGGATGTGGCAACACAAAGTGTAATGTGTTAGCCTAAAACCACTATATCAGTTAATACTCTATGTAAAATCTGAATTACAGAACTGTTCACTGTGCTTTCTTGTAAACTAGGTCAATCCATTTTTACATGTGTACACAATAATATGACAATCATTTGCGCTAACAGACATATGTCTTTACCTCCTCATTGGCGTACCAGTACAGGGATGAGTCCTTCAAGACAAACCAATACTTTTTCCACTTCTGTGAAAAATAGCTCTTTGCGTCTTTCTTCTTCCAAAGCCATCCTTCACAATCACCCCTTCCCAAGTCCTTACATGATATACGTCTTTTACTTTTCCCAGGAACAGGACCTTGAGAACGGTATAATGCAGATAAATGAATCATCACAATGAGTAGTCTCTGTAAGGCTCTACTAATGCTATCCCCATTGATGCAACTCCAGGTTATGAACATCACACCCATAAATATAAAGCCATGACAACGAATAGAACATATTAAGCAGCAGTCTGTGCACTGAGGGGACAGCGAGGACTGATATCTACTCTCAAGCAATTGTACATGCTACAAGAAAAAGGCTCTCCGGCGCCACAAGTACACAGCTTGCTGCAGAGAAAACAAACATGTACATAGCACAGAGATTACTGCAAATAACCCCATTTAAGACGTGCAATACCAGATAAGTGTTTGTTCTGCAAGTACAACATTATTGTGTATTTATGAGGACTTTAAGTGATCAAACATAGCTTGTTTTCATCTGGCTGCATTCAGAAACTGGCGACTAAGAGTACAAAGAAATATCCTCAAGCTATTTTGTCTGGAGATTGTGTAACATCCTGCATGAAGTGGATATTCTATCAAAAGCTGCACTTGCATTTCACAGTATTTGACATCCATTGGTGGCTGTTCAGTAGTGAAGAAGTGGGGTCAGCCATAGCCACTGGGCCTGGATGTAATGATCAATGTCAAAAACAACAAAAAAGAATTTATCTAGAAACAGTCTAAGTCTATGAGCTGTGCTTGTCCCATTCATACGTAATCTATATACCGTAGGCTCCACACACATTAGGGCCAAACCTATTGATGTTGAAAGGACCATACAGTGATCTTATGTGTATGGGGGCCTCATGACTCTCCCCTGGTAGACATTGGGGGAAAGAAGGACTGGGCATGGTGAAATTCAATGCTGATCCTTTTGTTCTCAGTTTATTCCCCTCTCCCAAAAGTCGAGCATGAATGTGTATGAGGGAGACAGAAGGAATATCTGTTGGCCAAATGAACTTTAACCACCAACTATTAAAGGTTTATGGGCAACTTAAGCATTAACCTCTTTCTAGAAAACAAACAAACAACAGCCTTGAAATACCCCTTGAAGGGTTTTCCTAAGAGGGCATTCTCACCTACATTCAGTGTTCTGTTCCATGTACCCTTCTGGTCCCAGTAACTTCTGTACCTATCATTGGCCTCAGCAGTCACTAGTGATATCACTGCTAATATGTCATCAGCCTTGCACATGTGACTGGATGCTCACCACTTCTGGATTGGCTGGGGCTAGCAGCAGAGGTAACAGGGGACATGTGCCAGGGTTAGGAGAGTATTTATTTATTTTTTTATTGTACACCTCCTCTGGCCACCAGTGGGTTTTCTTGTTAGCCTCAAAAATCTCATTTAAATGAGGAACATCAAATAAAATTCTTTTGACTGCTCCCAGCATCCTGAAACAAACTTCCAGATTGGATGCCATAGCTATGTCTTTGGCACCTCTATTAGGTGAAAAGTGTGAATATTTAATATAAATATAAATTCTGTTCTCCCTATAAAATAAAAATAAATAAATAAATAAAAAATACAAAAATCAATTATATGGGAAATTCTTCATATGTATCATAGTGAACTACAGCACCTGATTTCATGGAGCAGCATCATTAGAGATGTAAAGGGGTTTCCAGGGTTTGTAGATACCCATGGGTGGCTGGGGGTGTAAAATAATAAAAAATGGAAAGCATACTCATCTATCCGTTGTCCGCCACCGAAACCCTGAGCTCCACATGACCACTGACCAATGAGTGGTGTCAGCGGCCACCTCAAACACAATGCAGCATCTGTACATACATTCACACGTACGAGGGCTGAGCACACATACTGAACTTCATGTCCGCATGTTGGTAAGCTAAGATAGACTCCAATAGTGATAAGTTTTCTGGCTGGTCTGTATCTATTGTGTATGACATTTGGACATTATTATTTTGTTGCTACTGTACATTTTTGCCCATACCTTTACACAGTATTGTGGGATTTTTGGATTACATTTGGGCTATGTACATTTTTGTGACTTTGCCTTTTGGTTTGGGATCCTGTTTATTACCATGGATGAATATGTTAGTGTAAGATTTTAACTGTTTTATTGCTTATATACTTTATTGAAGATAATACATGATTTTGAATATTTCTTTGCTTGGTTATAAGGATTGCATGTATACTTGATATTATCCACCTGCTTGCATTGGGGATGACTGAAGGATCCAAACCCACTGATTTTAAGGTGTGACCGCATACAGTATTTTTGTCCACAACATTTGCCAAATGACTAACTCTGCTGTCCTATATCTGTATTTGCTTTTACGTTCTATGACATCCACTGGGTGTATATGACAGATGCACTTTCTGCAGAGCCTTAAAAGGTGGTTTTGGAAGTAGATTATCAGCCAAATCTTAATAACATCTCCTGGCAGCAGTCATACCTATCAGGCAGCATATTTATTTTCTCAAGCTGTTTCCCAGCACTAGTATCATTGTAATTTCACTTATCTCTTTGCACTGCAGATCCACTAGGACTCATTCACATACAGAGCATCAGATACAAGCACTGCTGTGTATCTACAAGCCCTGTTCAAATGTATACACCTAGGTGATAAAACCCCCTCCTACACTTCTCTGTGGTCTGCAGCACATAAGTCATTAGCTGCTGGCAATCCTGTCCTGTACCTCCGCATCTCCTGGCCATTATTATTAGATAATATTTAGATTTCTACAAAGAATAGGCTTCTTAAATTATCATAGAATCAGAAGAATAGGACAAGGATCAGGAATCAAGGTCTCACTATATATATATATCTCTTATATATATAAAAATGAGTTCCTGTCTGTCTGTCTGTTCTTTATGCGCGACCAAGAGACTGGACCGATCCTCACCAAATTTGGCACACATGTACATCAGGTGTCCGGAAATATTATAGACTGGGTCTCAGCTCTCTTGGACGTACCGTTCCTGAGGTACAGTAATCCCAAAAAATGACCAGCATTAGTCTATACAAGCCTGCAAGTCTTTCACTCATATTCCAACTGCCATACACACGGTCACATGTCCCTTATCAGCCAATAACAGCTCGCAGGCGCTTACTCTCCTCAGGCACACAGGTTTCCATAGCAACCAAGCTATGTATGACCTGTATTAGTGAATAGCAGTTCACAGGACCTTAAATATTCAGTCATATCACGTGTATCAGCCAATATAAGTTCACATTTAATTTACCAGGTTTCCATAACAACGCAGCCATAAATAGACTGTACTTATACTGGACTCAGTGGCGTAACTAGCAATGGCAGGGCCCCAAGGCGAACATTTGACATGGGACCCCCCCCCCCGCACAAACTGCATTCCTGCACACACTATTATGCCCCATACTCTCCTCAGGCACACAGGTTTCCATAGCAACCAAGCTATGTATGACCTGTATTACGGTGGGTTCACACCTGCGCTTCAGTCCGTCCGTTGCCAATCCGAGAGAAAATCTCGGCGAACGGGATTGGCATCGGATACAGACAGGTCAGCGACGCATTGGTTAAAAACCCATTCATTTGAATGGGTTTTTAAAGCAATGCGAGGGTGTCCGATTGCACCCTCTGCGCTGCGAAACCGTTTTTTTTCCTCGGACACGAAGTCCTGCATGTCCGACTTTGTTTCCGACGAAAAAAAAAGGATTCGCAGCGCAGAAGGTGCAATCGGACACTCTCGCATTGCTTTAAAAACCCATTCAAATGAATGGGTTTTTAACCAATGCGTCGCTGACCTGTCTGTATCCGATGCCAATCCCGTTCGCCGAGATTTTCACTCGGATTGGCAACGGACGGACTGAAGCGCAGGTGTGAACCCACCCTTAGTGAATAGCAGTTCACAGGACCTTAAATATTCAGTCATATCACGTGTATCAGCCAATATAAGTTCACATTTAATTTACCAAGTTTCCATAATAACACAGCCATAAATAGACTATACCTATACTGGACTCAGTGGCGTAACTAGCAATGGCAGGGCCCCAAGGCGAACATTTGATATGGGACCCCCCCCCCCCGCACACAAACTGCATTTCTGCACACACTATTATGCCCCATAGTGGCCCCTGCATACACTATTAGGCCCCATAGTGGCCCTTGCACACAGTATTCTGCCCCATAGTGGCCCCTGCACACAGTATCATAGTGGCTCCTTCATATAGTATTATGCACACTTCCCGCTACTTCTTCAATATTGGACTAGATGTCACGTGAGCCAGGCATGTATCGCAACGCATAATGACGTCGGACTGGCCCACCGACATCTGGGACGCCACCAAGGAGGCCCGAAGTCTGCTGAAAAGACCCCAGAGTATAATGATAGTAGTGTTTGTGGGGTTTACGGCCGCCTCTGCAGAAGGTGAAGTGCAGGCGGCCGTGAGCAGGAGTGGGGATCGGTAAGTAAATAGGGCCCGTTACCTGCTGGTGTTAAAAAAAAAAACATCAGAGGCCCGCCGGGTCCCCTAATGTCCCGGGCCCTGTGGCAGCTGCTACCACTGCTAAACCGGTATTTACGCCACTGACTGGACTGCCATACTGGATTTCAGCATTCTTATAAATTGAAATGTTTTTTAAACTACTCATGTCCCCTGCAGCAAAACGCACGGCTGCTGCTCAAGCTACTGAAAACTCTCAGCAGACCCAAGCCTGTCTCCAATCTGATAAGGTATGTTACAGACAACAGCGATCTACTGAAACTCCCCAGCAGACCCAAGCCCGTCTCCAATCTGACAAAGCATTGTCAGCCACATGCACACAGCTGCACTCCAGGTTTCAATAACAACCCAGCCATTTTTCTTCACTGCTGTAGGTCAGCTTTAAAGGGGCAGGGCGCTGTTGATGACACTGTTACACAAGGTCACATACACACAGCTTTACTCCAGGTTTTCCATAACAACCGATCGCAGGTTTTTCACTGATATCCAAACTTAGATGCACATGATCACATGACACTTATGGACCAATGGAAAATCGCAGGTTCAGTCTTGACATACACACAGCTTTACACCAGGTTTCCATAGCAACCAAGCTAGCTATGTCCTGTATGAGTCAATAGCAGTTCGCAGGTCCTTAAATATTCAGTCATATGACGTGTATTAGCCAATGTAAGTTCACATTTCATTTACCAGGTTTCCATAGCAACACAGCCATAAATAGACTATACCTATACTGGACTGCCATACTGGATGTCAAGTGCAAAACTGGCCAATTCTTATGGGGTCACTACACAAACAAAAAATGAAATATACCCGTGCGAAGCCGGGTCCTTCCTCTAGTATATATATATATATATATATATATATATATATATATATATATATATATATATATATATATATATATATATATATATATATATATATATATATATATATATATATATATATATATATATATATATATATATATATATATATATATATATATATATATATATAAGGTTAGACTCATACATATATACAGTAATACATCTTACTTTCGCGTTTCTGAATTTGAAAATTCATAGATTTGCTATATTTTCATTGGAACCTAACAAATAAGCATTTTGCGATTTTTCCACAGATCTGCGAAATTTAAAAAAAAAAAAAAACCTTCGCTATTGGGAAGTAGCGTCCCATTCGTTACATACAGTACAGTACCCTGTACTTGGTTTCATCTTACTGTGAGTGAAAAAGAAAACAGCAGCAAATGAATTAGTATACAGTACAGTACTGTAGGGGTAACAATAATATTTAGGGGTTAAACTCTAGAAATAAGCATCAATTAGCATTTTAAGCGCTCGCACCAAACATTTGCAATTCCTCGCGATCAGCGACTGGTTCTGGAACCTAACCTTGCGAATGTTAGAGGTATTACTGTATATCCAAACTGGAGAAATTGATTTATAACTCATGCCAGAAAATTGGCATGAGCTATACTATATTTGTCAGGCTGAGTCTATGCCTAGGCCCGAAACATTCTGCCCACATTTCCAGAAAGTGATGACTGAAACATGGAATTTGCCACATCTTTGGTGAAAGAAAGGGCCTTCAGCTGTGTGTCAATAGACTATTTTTACTGATATAATATATTTAGGTGGCACACATTAGTATACCTATTTCAACTGAAATATAGTGTCTTAATTTTTTCAGTGGAAGTCAATGGCAGAGGTATGCAATTGTATACACACAGCTGTGTATGTCTGGATCCTGCACTCAGAACTAAAGTCCTTTTAGCTCTGTGAGCTGGGGATATGTGTTCACAAAACAGCAGGCATCAGGCAATAGCAAGACACTGCAAGAGGATTTGTAATTGGAATCCTTGCACAGACATGTATACAGCAGGGCCTTGGAAGGGAGGATACTGGTGGTGGGTCTGCCCCTGTACCTAGATGCCATCTCAGCCACCTGCTGCATCTATAGCATAGGTGCTCAACCTTTTGATCACTGTGAGCTATATTCAGCTTGGACTGGTAGTTCAAGATTCAAATAAAAAAATTGGAGAAATAAATTATGAAGTTGCAAACATTTGCAGAATTTTACTATAATTATTAGTGTTATTTTATTATACAATCTAAATTGGCACTATGTGGTTCAGTTGCATATTCAATTTTGTAAGTAATTATGTCATAATTTATCCAGTGCTTATGGCCCCAACATTCCATGGCAAGTCACACAGATGGGTCCACAAGCCACATATGACCACTGAACTATAGAATTATAAATTGGATCATTTGTTTAATAGTCTACCCAGTTTATTATATGGACGCTTAGGCCAGTTGAGATGTGGTACATTATTTGTACTCTTTGTAGCACAGTGATTGTACTATGGACTACACCATTCATGCAGGGCATGGCGGGCCCACTCTGGCTCAGATGCCCACTGAGGGATTCATCTGCTCCTCTGAGTGCCAGTCCAAGCCTTGCCCCTAGCCTTACAGCAATACATCTGTATTGGAGCAAGGACTATTTTTATACAAGTAGACTCAATGCACTTTTGTATAAGTCTGCATTCATAAAATTAAATAATTGAAGGGGTTTTCCAGGAGCACCCTCCAGCATAATCTGACATTTGGCATAGAGGGATGCAACTACACAGAAAGATTAAAGTTATCCAGGCAACCATCTGATGCCCAATGAATATAATGCATTGGTGCCATTAACAAAAAGTCTCTCCATTCCTGATGGAAAATCTGGCAGGGGAGTTTGCCTGGACAATCCCTTTAATTATTAAAAAAATATATATATATATATTTTTTTTCCCATTGTCTAGCTTTTAACCCTGATACAGAATGGTTACTTGAAATGTTTACAAGCACGGGTGGAAAAGCTACCATTTATATAATTGATATCACCTCCTACGTGAAATTTGATATTATAAAGGCAGCATATTTAGAGCTCCTGAATCATCTTATCCAGCTGCTTCTCCAAATGTCATCATTAGTTTCACAAGAACTTTATTTCCCACACTTCATAATTATTCACATTACCTTTATTTCTTTTCTTGGATTTGTGCTGTAGAGATGACTGCTGGAAAGTCTGAAAAAACGAAAAGAAACACCCGCATAAGAATAAACCATACTTGCAAATCGCCATACGCTCATATTTCATCTTACAGTAGGCTACTTAGCCAGCTCATAAACATGCTCCTGTGTACATCTGATTTGTAGTCTTCTATTTTATTACCAAAGTCAGATTCAAGTGGGTGTTTATGACGCTTTGTAACACTTGCCAATAAGACAAATCTTTTTCAAACCAGAACTTGATGATCTGAAACAAGGACATTCTTTACAAGAAAAAAATTCTAATTTTAAAGGCTGTAGTACACCTGTCCCTGGTGGAAAGAGGAGTTTTATTTTCCAATGTAATAAAGCAACCCTTCTTTTATGGCTTAAACGGCATAATCAGAAACTTGTACATTCATGTCTAGGTTCGGGGTTTAAAGAAGACCTGTCACCAAATCTGAAAAGCCCAATGACACACATCATCTGATAGGTGCATCCTGAGCATTTTGGGGTTTTCTTTATTCTAATTTGTTTAGCCATTCCAAAGATATAAGCCCTTTTAGTACTGAAGCAGATTAGGGTTCACCGGGCAAGTGGGCAGCAACACTGAATGATATACAGCACACAGAGACCCCGACCCAGAGAAACAACAGTGTTACCGCCCACTTGGCTACTATAGACTAATCTGGATCAACACAAAAAGGCTTATATCTTCGGAATGGCTGAATAGATTTGGATAAATCACCAAAATGTTCAAGGAGACATCAGAAGATTTAAGTCATTGGGCTTTAAAGAAACATTATCAAGACAAAAGTATCAAGGTATTATACAGTGACTTATAAACCTAACTGTGTAGAAGAGACCCAGTAGTATGGTAAATGATTTACCCCCCCCCCCCCAATCTTGCAAAACTGGTTCAGGTAAGATTGCTGTAGCCATACAAAAACAATTCTTTTTACTAGGATCAATGACTAATACAGTCTTCTATAAATGCAAGTCTTTTGACCAGGTTTCCCAGAGGTGGGATACAAATTTTTTAAGAAAAGCTTCCTTACTTTGCATGTAGGATTTTAAACCACTCCTCTAAACTTGCCCACTTCCCTTTGTTGAGCACAGTCTTGTCTGGTCCTCTTTGTGCCCCCACAGAGTAATAATGCTGTTCTTTTCGAAACATACAATGAGAGTGTGGCCCATTACACTGTGTTCCAAATTATTATGCAAAAAGTGTTTAGGAGTGATAAGGTAAGAATTTTTTTCTTTGTCAGTTAAACTCATTGATGGTGATGTGTGTCAGGGCTCTTTATATCACTGAAAGCAATTGCAGACACCTGTGCTAATTAGTTTGGCAGGTGTGTCCAATTAAAGGCAAGACTACTTAAGAAGGCTGTCCCACATTATTAAGCAGCCTACATTTTCAGCCAAAATGGGAAAGAAAAAGGATGTGTCGGCTGCTGAGAAGCAACAAATTGTGGAGTGTTTAGGTCAAGGCATGACTACAATCAATATTGCCAAGACACTTCATCGTGATCATCGCACAATCAAGAAGTATGTAGCTGATTCACAGCACACACATGTGCGTGCTGATAAAGGAAAATTGAGGACTCTTTCCAACAGGCAATTACGTCAGGTTAAAAGAGCAGCTTCAAAAATGCCTTGTCATAGCAGCAGACAAGTTTTTGAAGCTGCTGGTGCCTCCAACGTCCCCCCGAACAACAAGATGCAGGGTCCTTCATAGGTTTGCAGCTGTGCGTAAGCCATCCTGTCGACCTCCTCTATCCACTGCACACAAGCAGAAACGGCTCCAGTGGGCCAAACAACACATGAAGACTGACTTCAAAACTGTTTTGTTCACCGATGAGTGCCGTGCAACGCTCGATGGTCCAGATGGATGGAGTGGAGGATGGCTTGTTGATGGACACCCCATGCAAACACGGCTACGGCGCCAACAAGGAGGAGGTGGAGTAATGTTTTGGGCTGGAATCATGGGGAGAGAGATTGTCGGCCCCTTTAGGATCCCTGAAGGGGTAAAGATGAACTCCATAATGTATGTGGAGTTTCTCATACAGCACTTCCTGCCATGGTTCAAGAAGAAGAACCATGCATTCCGCAGAAAGATCATTTTCATGCATGATAATGCACCGTCTCATGCTGCAAATAACACATCTGCATCTCTGGCTGCTATGGGCATAAAAGGGGACAAACTTATGGTGTGGCCCCCATGCTCCCCTGACCTCAACCCCATTGAGAACCTCTGGAGCATCATCAAAAGGAGTGTCTATGATGGCGGGAGGCAGTTCACATCTAAGCAACAGCTCTGGGAGGGTATTCTGTCCTCATGCAAAACAATTGAAGCAGAAACCATCCAAAAACTGACAAATTCAATGGACGAGAGAGTTCAGAAGCTTCTTTCGAACAAGGGGTCCTATGTGCAAATGTAACATCACCTCGAATAAAGTTTTGGCTTGAAAACTGTTTGATTTCAGTTTGTAATAACCTGCTAATGCTTATAATTTCACAATGACCATTTTTTTGTTCTTAATAAAAATGAAAAGGTTGCAAATTCTGCTGTGCATAATAATTTAAAACATGCATTTTGAGTGCATTTTAAGTGTTTATTTTTTTTTTTTAAATATACTGTTATCAGAGGCAGTTTGTTCAAAAACCTTTCAATTATACTCGAATAGTTGATGACTGGAAAATTACAATGACTGCAATTCATATAGGTAATTTTGGAAAATATGAGAAAATATTATTTGCATATTAATTTGGAACACAGTGTAGTGCCCTCTTTGTGAGGCATACAGTAAGTATCCCCATAGAGTGATGAAGCCTATCTTCAGAGTAATGATCCCCCCTTAGTGCCCCACAAACATGATGCCGCTTAGTGCCCCACATAAAAGGCATTGGCATAGATTTCTGTTCAGGAACATGGATGATGTGTCTTATTTATGCTGAGGTTAAGCACAAACTCCAACGGATCAGGGATTATCAAGACCAGCTTGTAAAACTTCAGTCCTAATAAATCAGCTCCTATGTGCATTCACTAGGCTTTTGACTACTTGACATTTTTATGGGGTCAGACATCTATACTAGTCCAGTATCTAGTTTTCTGAGTTCCACCAATTCTTCATCTGCAAGCCTGAATACAAGATGTACCTATATTTACGGATTTATTTTCCAAGTCTCAGAATTCCTCTGCTTATTTCAGAAGTTGATTACTACAAAATAAAACTTACTTTCAGATAAACTGCATTTTATAGAGAGCGCATTATCTAGAGGCAAAAAATATGCATTTCCTGAAATACGCAGCATAAATTTATGCTAGCACTCCATCACCATGGAAACTAACTTTCTACAGTCAACAAATTCTATATAAAAATGAAGATTCCCAGAGCCAAGATATAGCAAAGAAAGGACAAACCAGAACAAACTGTTCAAAATACATATATATTTTTTACATTTATATTTTTAAATAGAGTATGAATTTTGTATGAAACAAAGATATGAAATCCTTAAAGATAAGAAGTAATGTTAAGAAGTAGATTGGATAAATAGTATCTTTTACAGAGGAAGAGATGCTACAGATCACTGCCATATGGATGTACAGTACGCTGGTTATGTTGGTCAGTATTTTGCATCAGTAATTGTAAGCCATATATACTGTATAAAAAGTATAATGGAAAGATTGCCATCTCTTGTGTTCTGAATCCACTCTAGGCTTAGACTTATAGACATATTCACATAGACATATTCTCATCTGCGTTCTTGTCTCAGGACCATAGGAGCGGATAAATGGTCCATCTAACGCCAGAGAACCACAGATCCCAAGGGACCCCAATATTGCCTATAATGGGATTGGTCAAGTGTCTTATTTTTGTCCTGACATCACCGGGTGAAAAAGTTGAGTTTGCAGGACTTTTTTGTTAGGATTTCTGAAGGACTCTGCATTGGATGGACAGCTGATGCAGATATGAACATAGCCTCTGGTGTAATGCTATGTAAAAGTAGACTTCATGTTGCAGACTGTCTAGTTTACATTTACCATCACCCAATCTTTCATTAATATGCATGCATAATGAATGTAAAGAAAAAGACTGAATATACTGAAAGTAGATATGGAGGAAACCCTGCTGCAGTCTGTAAGGGGACTTTAGGGCCAGGGCCCCATTTTGGCGTCGGTGGAAACGTCGCGGCAAACAACACTACGTATTATAGTACCTGCAAAGTGAATGGAATTCTGGTTAATTAATCCCATCCAAACGTTGCAGAAAAAAATTGCAGCAAGTCAATTATACCTACGTAAACACTGGCAGTTTCTGTATAGGTATAATAGGGTCTGAAAGTCTGCAGAGGAAAACTCCGCAAACTTTCTGTGAAAAAGTCATGATTGAACGGCGCGCCCGGAGCACAAGCGGCACACGGATGTCAATGAATGGGGGCCGCGGAAGCACGGCCGCAAAACTGGACAGGAATAGGACCTGACCTGAGTTATGCGGCCCGGACTGTTGGCCCGCACACTGATCTGTGTAATACACGTCATGTGTGTAGGCCGACAGAAATGAATGGGTCAGATGGCACACTGACCTAGCCCACGGTCTTCTGCAAGGGCTATATGCTAACATTCCTTATCCTAAGCTATCCTTTCTATTCTATTCCCCAGGACCTGACCCCTCCATCAAAAAGTTACCCTGCATTCCATGCATGTTTATCCACAGATACCAGCTGGTGACGGATCATATAGCTTCAGTTACAAGTGACCTTATTTGTTAAAAGAGGACTGCACCATTGTAGCAAACATGACCTCTTACCTCTTGTGTCTCCTTATTTCCTAATAGATTGTAAGCTCTTGTGAGCAGGGCCTCTGATTGTAAAGTGCTGTGGAAGATGTTGGCATGATATAAATAAAATAATAATAATAATAATAATAAGGGGTGAATGCCCAAGAGGTAGGACCTGCATCTATCACACATTTACAGGATTTGCTGTGGAAGGGGGTTAATGTCTATTTACTCACATGTAACTTGACAAGGCTAGAATACAGACATAAACAAATAGGGACGAATTACAGTATCCGCAAAACTGTTAAAGACCTATTCACACACACACACACGAGGCTGTAATTACTTGCAAAGGTTCCCCCAGTAATTACTGACCTGGACGTGAACAGTAGTATAATGTTGTACCGTGTTAGCCATTGAAAGTAGTGGAAGAGTGAAGAAATCAGGCGATACCTTTTAGAGGCTAACTGAGTATATTTATAAGTAAGCTTTCAGGAGTACTCGCTCCCTTCATCAGACATGGTGTGATACAAGAACTGAAAATTAACAGATTTTTATACACATGGTTTTCAAAGCATTTTGGATTCTTTAAAAAAAATGCAATCTAAGTAGAGAAGTTATTTACAACAGGTCAAAAAAACAGTCTGGAAACTTGTGGTGCGTGACGGAGGGATCAGTAATTCTTGCTGTTATCTGTTTGCTATCAGGAGGTGATTTGTGACCCTCACAGGTCACACATAGTGTGATTTGAAGCTGGCATGAATATTGAGTTCAGTTCATGGTTCATGCATAGTGTGACATGAAGCTGGCATGAATATTAAGTCCAAATTGCAGCGTTTGAAATTTTTGCATAAATTTATACTCCCATTCTTTTCTTTTCTCCTGTGTCTTAAAATGTCCCATTAAAACCACAACCCGCAAATCTTCAATAGAGTGGTTTTCTCCGGAGAAATGTGCGGCCACTGGGAGATCGTTTCTGCTGTTATTAATGGTGGATCTGTGTGAGTTCATTCGTTGACTGAGTCTCTGCCCTGTTTCCCCCACATAGAGGCCTGTGGTGGGACATTGCACACACATTATGAGGTACACCACATTGGAAGACCTGCAGGAAAATGTCCCCCTAATTCTGTGCACCTGTTGTGACTGTGGGATAGGTACACTGTCAGCGGTGTGGATGTGCTTGCAGGTCATGCACCTTTTATGTAGGCAAGGTGAGGTGCCATTTTCAGTTGGGGCCTTCAGGGCACTCCGGACGATAATACGCCTCAGGTTTGGTGGTTGTCGAAAGGAAAGGAGAGGGGGGACTGGAAATATGTCCTTGAGCCTGTTGTCCCTATGTAGCACAGGTTGGAGCTCCTTGGCAATCCTTCGTAGGATCTCCAGCTGTGGGTTGTAGGTGACTACTAGGGGCACTCGGACATCTTTCTGGGTCTCTCTATATGTGAGCAGACTGTCTCTGTTAATGGCTGCCGCTTTGTTCAATTGGTTGTCTGTTACTTTTGGTTTGTATCCCAGTCTGAGAAATTTCATCCTCAGATCCAGGAGGTGCTTGTCCAGGTCTGTTTTGTCGGAGCAAATACGATTGTATCGTATAGCCTGGCTGTAGATTATAGATTGTCTTGTGTGCTTGGGGTGGAAGCTGTCGTTTCTCAGGTAAGCCGTTCTGTCTGTGGGCTTGTGGTATATCGATGTGAGTAGCCGGTGGTCTTTAATGTATATTGTGGTATCCAGAAAGTGAATTTCACTCCCTGAATAGCTAAGTTTAAGGTTGATGGTCGGGTGAAAGTCATTGAAGTCATTATGGAATTGAAGTAGGGCCTCCTCACCTGCAGTCCAGATGACAAGGATATCATCGATATAACGAAGGTAAATCATAGGTTTGGTGGCGCATGTTGATAAATATGTTCCTTCCATATTGGACGTGAACAGTAATTCCTTTCACTATTTGCTCTGTAATAATTACAATATATTTAGATACTTTGTAGAGATTTGTTTTTACTCTGACAGTAGAAAAGCTTATATGTTACTGATCAATGAGAAAAGCTTAATGATATCCGCTGGGATTCAATGTTATTTCACAAAATATGAAACAGATTGAGGGGTTGACTACTTTCTGTAGGCGTACTGTATGTATAGCTGTGTGTATATACACACACAGTGGGGAGATGTATTAATACTAATTTGGACGCATTTTGCTTGATACATTTCCCCCATTGTATAAATACACATACAAGTTGGAATTTCAGCTAACATTTGCTGTCACTTTGCATAATGACAAATGTTAACATATTTAGATAAAAAGTGATGCACAAAGTACAGGTCAAGCATATTGAGTAAAATACTCGTATGCGCCATCTATTGGTTGAACAAATTAGTGCAACAATTCACATCTATTAAGCAATGCTCAGGCAGCACGTCACAATAGCGTGGACACTGGGTGAATACATTTCTGTTGGACCTTTTTCTGGAGTGCTGCTTCCTTATTTTGGGGCTAGGACCTCATGTGGCATAAACAATGAGATTTTGCGTCATGAACCGCAGCGTTTTAGAGTATCTGTAAAGTAGATGGGATACTGGCTAATACAATCCACAGATTGCAGAAAAATATCCACAGCGGACATGCTGCAATTTCAAAAACTGTTGCAGTTTTTGGAAATTTCAGCATGTCAATTATACCTATGAAAACACTGGTGGTTTCCCTATAGATATAATTGAAGCAGAAAATCTGCAAAGGAAACCTCTTTGGACATTCTGTGAAAAGTGCTGTGGTAAAAACCGCAACGCTTTTCCACCGCGGTTTTTCCTGCAGAACTTTTTGGCTGCGGCTCACTGTGTGGAGCCTTAGCCTCAGGTTGTTTTTATTTTTTTTACAGTGCAGTTCTGCATATCTTTTTATCTGCTTTTAAAAGAAGAATTATGAAACTGTTTAAAAGAAAGCGGTCATGGTTCCCATAGCAACCAATCGCAGCACTGCTTCACTTCATTTCCTGTGGTACTGTGATTGCTTGCTATGGGCAACAAAGACAGAAAATCGGTCACACAGAAGAACCTGTAGTCCTATCTGTGGGCAGTGTGGTATAAAGCAGGAGGAGCCAAGCAGATTGATATATAGTTTTGCAGCAAAAGATTAAGTAGAACTTGTAGTTATTCATTTCAATCTCTGCTTTTTCTTTGCTTAAAGGGAGTCTGTCAACAGGGTGAAGCATATTGCACCACAAATACAGTTATATAGGTCAGGCTCACCTGAATGTAAAGCTTTTATGCCTCCGTTTTTGAGATATTAATTTATTTCACAATATGCCAATGAGCAGTCTGAGCGCGGCTCTGTTGTTCCAAGCTGCTGTACCCCACACTGCTGTAATATGCCCTCCTTCCCCACTGAAATACTCTGGTACTTTGGTGGGCCAGTCTAACACTGTACATGTACCTGGGGGACTGGCATGTAGCCAACACAGCCTGGGGTGGCAATATGGAGCTTGCAGCCGGCACTTCTCTTCCTTCCTACTGTGGCCAACATACCGCTCCTCTTTTCAGCCCTCCCGGACCCACCAGCCAAACATTTCACACTTGGAAGTCACCTGAAGCTCCACCACTACAGATTCCTTTAATGCAGATGTTACTATCACAAAGACAACTATCACAGTGAGGTCTTGAAGTGTAACTTGTGCAGATTTCAGGGATGCAGTGACAAACAACATGCTTTCACTGTCACAGGGGATACGCCGTCCATCACTGCAAGTCCGGGATTCTTGGTTTGAGGAATGGGTTAACCTCTTAGGTGTAGGTGTCCCTTATGATCTTATGGTTTTCCCAGCTCATCTGGCCTTACGAACTGTTGCTTTTACCTAGCGGCCCTCCAAGAACAAGCTGACCTATTATTATGAGCCATCTCCTCCCCCTAGAGAACACCCTTAAACAGGGAGCCTTCTCCCGCGCTGTACAGCCAGGAAAATTTCTGGTGTAAAACAGAGAGTAACACACAACGTCTCCCACAATGCAACTCATGGGCACAACTTAGGAGTCATCATGCAATATAGTTCCCAACGGTGCCAGAACACTGACCGTGTGATGACCTGCACCAAGCAACATGAAGCATGCATACATAAAGTAACATGAGCATGTACGAAACACATCATCCAACATAGTGCAAGTATGCCATAACACGATATAACAAAACCAGTAAACTCTACTACACCAAGTTGTGGCACACTATCCTAGTGCTAACCACTAACTTACCATGCTAACAGGCAGGGTTGGGACAGGTGTTTAATCCTACCCTGTGTGACAGCTCAACTGTTCAAGGTGTGTGTCTGCACTACCTTGGATATACACAACCCTTCAATCCCTGCTGATAAGGTGAAGAGCAGAGCTCTTCTGATGAATAAATCAGATTCAGAACTATAAATCCCAGCAAAATGTTGGCTCATAAGTATGCTATTGTTTGTATAAAGAAATAAAGTAAGGAAAAAAAAACTTCACATACCAGACTAGTTCCCATTTCTTGTGAGTAATACAGCAGCATAACACATATCTGGTAACCAGGTGGAACATGGTAGCGCATCTAATTATTACGCAGAAAATTAAATATAACATATTAATGGAAGCAAAATGACTTTTGTGGCAGCTCTCTTCACTAGCATAGGCTGGAAAATGCTGGAAAATTCATGGTCTAGACAGAAGGTGTGAATTACCAACCCATGGCTGGAATGGGATATGTCACAAATGATTTTCATGAACGCACTACAATGGCAGAAGCGACGGTACCGCTTATACTCACTGGCACTGCAGTTTATTTCAAAGATAGAGCTACTTTGTAGAACAAAACAAAAACAAAACTATAAATACACTACATATATATATATATATATATATATATATATATATATATACACACACACACACACACACACACACACACACACACACACACACCCCCAATACTCCTAGATACTCAAGTTACTGGTGCACTATAATAAAATTATACAGTTGCCAATGGATACAGCCACAAATGCAGGAAATTTCTATGGTTTGACACCGATCCAGACAACAGACTGTCAACAGTAAGATTGTTAAAGAAAATTTTTAAAACTCTGCAAAATTTTTTATTATACTTGCAAAAAATTTAAATATGGCTATGTTCATGGGGAAAACCCTTTTTTATCTCTGTTTACACATTAGTGTCAGTTTCCAGTCACAACAGATCCATAACCTTGGTATAGGGCCAGTATTAAGGCAACTGCCCTGGGAACCAGGGATCAGGACTTCTGGCCTGGTCCTCTGGATCTCTAGGCTAGGGCCAGTTTCAATGGTATCTGCAAAACCCGGATACACTTAAAACCTACAGCAAAGCAATGAACCAAAGGTCTTCTGTCTGCTATTCTCCAGGTAGAAGACTTCAGAATCCTGGTGCAGAAGTCAGTACATCGCATCTGCTGTGTGGGGATACCGACTTCAAGAGCCAAAAGAGGCCTTAGCTACTCTACTCATCGTGGGGTTGGGGTAAGGTGAGTAGAACCTTTATTATTTTCTTAAGAAAAAAGGAGGCACAATTTGTCTGTTAAGGACACTATCTGACACTAACTATACAAGCCACTATTTTTCTATTAAGGGGGCAACAATTTCCTATTCAGGAGTACAAAAGTAGGCATTTTTTTTGTGTGTGGGGAAATAAAGTGAGTTGTTTTCATTTTGGGAAGAAATGAGGATTTATTAATAGTAATAATACCCCTTTTCTGCCCCAAAACAGTAATAACCCTTTTTTCTCCCCACTCAATAAAATACCTATCTTTATTATTTTCAACAGGACACAGAAGTGGGAGATTTTACTGTGTAGTGTAGTGGGTGCAAATGGGGCCATTATTAATATGTTGGAGCTGAATATACTATGTCATTACATATTTGCACTTTCTATATCCCTAGAAATAAGATCAAGAACACCTCCAATATCATAGCTGTATTTCCATGGGGAAAAAGAGAGAACATTATTATGTTGATGGGTGCACAACGGTGGACACTAATACTGTGTGGGTCCTACAAGAAGCACTATTATATTATTATTATTATTACTACTATTGTATGTGATGACTATGATGATCCGTATTATCTTGTGGGGTACAAAAGGTGGTTTTAATTTGTGGGACACAAAGGGGCCACTGTTGGTGGTGCGCTTACCCTCAACAGATAGTACCCTATATTGTGCTCCAAACATTAGTTGTGCCATAGACACTATTATTTTGGAGGGACTATTTATATGGTATTATTGTTTTCAGTGGCATCAGTAGGGGAACTAACTATAGTTATGACACCATTATTTCTGAAGTACATAATTTTGGGGCACTGTGCAGCAAGTATAGTAATGGGGAAGATGGGGCAGTCACTAAAGTGTAAAGCACAGTATGTTGCTGTGTTATTGGTACAATATTCGATTAGCATTCAGGGCCCCACTTTTGATCTTGCCCAGAAACCTTAACCAGCAGGTTGCTTTCAGATTACTCTTGCGGAGCTGTTCCATGTTCTGGCTCATTGATGGTGGGAGTCCCACTCTATATAACTTAATACAGGATATGGACAGGGTGGTCTTTATGAGAATGTACAAGATACCAACTGTTTACATTTTTGTAATAATATATGTTCCCATTTTGATAAAGCATGCAATATAATATAGTACAGTACCTGGTTCGAAACCAAAAAATTGCAACGTAATAGAAAATAATTGTATAAATGCTACATCCTGTGACTACTTTTCACCCTGGTGGCAAAAGCTTTTCGTCCCCAATGCACTATTTTTGTCTAGCTATAAAAGAAATCCATTTAGTCGACAGTCGATTAATGTAGCACAAAATTCCCACAAAGGCTGTAACAGCGCTAAGTAGTCCAGTAATGTAATAGTAGAAATTCATCATCGCTTCAATGTAATAGAGTTTTTTTTTTTCTTACACAAGAGCAATAGAGATTTAATTGGATTTACACTGTCCCTTTAGGTTAATGGAGAAGACTTGAGAAATGAGCCTCCCCATGAACTGGCAGCTGGCGTACCAACAGTTCATAAGTAATGAGAGCAAGTGATTTCGAGATGTCACCGCATGTGATTGAATGATAAGGATCCTGTGGCCCAACAGACTGGAGCTTCTGAGAACCTGCCATAAAAGTCTCACCTTCAAATCTCCTGGTGTTTTAGTACAAGAGTGCACAGATGTACAACATGTCCACAATATGGCTTCAGAGAAGCCCTAAGGCACAGTACATAGAAAATGCGGACATAGATTTACATATTACTGAAGAAAAGGAATCAAATGTCTGTTTTTAATACTTACTGTAGTATGACAATTTTTTTTTTTTGCAAATTCTATGCAGAATTTAACTCTTACGCTCTTCGGAATTGCTCTTAACTCTGACTTAGGGTCCTATATAGGGCATTCCATTTCCCAGAAGTTTCTAGTAGAGTATTTGAAAATGTTCAATCTAAATCAGATAATCCCTTTAAAAAGGACCTGTCACCAGGTCCAAAAAGCTCAATGACATACATCATCTGATCTGATTTCGCATATTGTTTATCCAAATCCTTTCAGCCGTTCCAAAGATATAAGCCCTTTTTCATGTTAATGCAAATTAGGGTAAACTAGTTAAGTGGGCAGTAACATTGTGGTATTTCTGAGGGTGGGGTGTGTGTGCTATACATCATGCACTGCTACCACCCACTTGGCTAATATTCTCTGATTTGTATCAACACTAAAAGGGCTTATATCTTTGGAATGGCTGAACGAATTTGGATAAACAAAACATCAAAATGCTCAGGATGACAGCGCCTATAAGGTGATGTATATCATTGGGCTTTTCAAACCTTGTGACAGGTCCTCTGTAAAAAAAAAAAAAAAAATATATATATATATCATCAAGAGAGTCTTACCAAGGTATTAAAGAGGACCTTTCACGTTCTCATGTATATGCAGTTTTACATACTGCAAGAAAGCCGACAGCGCGCTGAATTCAGCACACTGCCGGCTTCCCCATTATATGTCCCGGGGCTGGAGATATCGGGGGTCTAAATTTCACCGTTCACTGTCAGAAGGGCGTTCCTGACAGTTTAGCTAGGCTGTGAGGAACGCCCTTCCCTGTACGCGTCCATAGCCGAGTACTGTCAGAGGGGGCGTTCCTTACCTCCCAGCGATGACGCTGAGCTGTGAGGAACGCCCCCCCCCCAGTACAGGGCTATGGAGGAATACTGTCAGGGAGGGCGTTCCTCACAGCGCAGCTAGACTGTCAGGAACGCCCTTCTGACAGTGAACGGTGAAATTTAGACCCCAGATATCTCCAGCCTCGGGGCGTATAATGGGAAAGCCGACAACGCACTGAATTCAGCACGCTGTCGGCTTTCTAGCGGTATGTAAAACCGCATATACATGAGGACGTGAAAGGTCCTCTTTAAACAGCGATTTAATATCACAAATAAACCAAACTGTAAAGAAGAGACCCAGTTGTATGGTAACATGTATACCCCCAGCCTTGCCACAATGGATCTAGAAAAGAATCTTTTTACAAGGATCAAGGATTACTGTATATTCTAACATTCCAAGTATCCACAAGAATATGTACTTACTAGCTACTACGGTCTTGGTGGGGTATTTTTTGACAGTCAGCAGTAGTGTGCCATTTACATCTTACACCACCGTACTGTTATCTTATACCTTGTACTCTTGAATAAACATTTTATTAATGTAAAAAGAACAAAAGAGCATGTCCTGTTCAGACAAAATACCACGCAGCTCCTCGTCTCATACTACATTCACATCAGACAGAGTGACAACTTCTACTCCTAATGAGAAAAAGGTCAATATCGCTAAATGCCAACATCACAGACAAGTCATTTGGCAGAAAGAAAAGATACTTAGATGGTGGCTGAGATTCAGCATAGAAGCTAAATATGGAAACTGACTATGTGAGTCAAAGAAAAGGCTTACCAGAGTTTATAGGTTAAGAGTTAAGACTGCACTTGGGTTAGAAGATCTTAGGTTGTCCTGGTCCGCTGCTTTTATAATAAGTCACTTACTGTCATGATCTCCCAGTCATCTGTAAAATAAATATTCTTCCTACAGAGCCATATCATATCAGAGAGAGTTTTTCTTAAGACAGATGACTGAGCGATTCATGACAACTCCTTCCAGGAATCATACATGCTGGCCAGGCAAAACTAAGATCTTCAAGAACACGGAATCAAAGTGGTTTGTAAGATATAAATACAGTAAATCCGTACATTGAATAGATAAGGTTAACACAACAGCAAACATAACTAGTCCTCAGTACAGAAAAAAAATCTCTGAGGAATATGTATTCTCTATATAGTATAGCTGTAAAAAATGGAAAAGGGTGGCCACCTGATGACATAAAATCCTATATACAGATGTATCAACATTTAAAGGGGTATATAAAAAGCTTATGGTTAAGTCTGCTTACTAATATAGAACCCCATTCTTAGGTTTGCAGAGTACAGCAGGGGGCCAGAAGTTTCATTCCTCTGCCTCCCTTTCTGACGCTTTGACTCTCAGTCACATGACGGATCGCACTCTATTCTATGTACAAGCAGCAGGAGTACAGCAGGGATGGTCATGTGACCGAGAGTTGGAGCACCAACAGGGGAGGCAGAGGAACGTGACTTCAGAAACCCAAGAACGGGGGATGCGGGTGGGGTGTAATATACATTGGCATGTAGGCCTATCCAGTGCAGGGAGTGCAATGGTAAGCTCTATTTCCACACGTAACTGGTTTAACTTGACACAGATAACTTGCTGTAGTATAACTTATCTTGGAGCACAACAAAAGCCACTGAAAAAGTTGAGTTTAAGGGTCCCTCAGGAGCACTATTAAATAATAAAAGTATGATTCGGAACGTCCCTTTAAGAGTCAAATTAAGCTCTACAAGAACCTATTGTTACTGAAATGAATAAAATCTACACACTGGATAAAGGGAAGGTGATATTTCTGACAATACAATGGTTGCAAGTACACTGACCAGATAATGATTTAGTGTATTTTCATGGGATAATACATTTTTAATATTCGTAAATTTTATGATGCTGTCTCTCCATACAAATATTAACATTTTACTTTTGTGATAGTACTCATTTTTTGTTTAAGCATGGCTACGTCATTTTAAATTATTTTCCTAAAGGTAATCTTCCATTTTTTTTTTCTGATACTGTACAGAGAGCATTAATAAACTATTCAATATTTTAAAGATTTTTCCCACCAAACTCACAGATGTTGACACAAAAGAGAGAATAACACCAGTAATTGTAAATGAATAATTACAAATGTAGCGCAGCATGGAACACACCATTAGAGCAGGATTGTGGGCCAGTAGTTAATTAATAGAGGAACCCTGCCCTGACAAGTGCCGGAATAAAACTTTAGGATATTTCCTCTAGCCAAAAACACTTGGAATGAGGATTTAATGCAGAAAATATTTGTATTATTTGTCCAGAAACCTCTTTGAGGACTATTAGGCAAACATTATTGTGCTTATTGGCATTAAAATCTACACTTGGAAAATAAAAACAGATTAGAAAAAAAGTGATATTTAATTATCTGGTGCAATTAAATAAATTTAAAAAGGGGGATACATTATACCAGGGGTCGGCAACCTATGGCACGCGAGTCATATTTCCCTGGCACGGCAGCGGACTCCTCACCCAGCAGTTTCGATCGGACCAAACACGGCCGAAACGAAACTGCTATTATTATACTGTGGGGTCTCTTCAGACCCCCGAGTATAATAAGCGGAGCCCCCGGGGAGATGATCAAACATAAAAAACAATGTACTCACTATTCCACGCTCCGCAGCCGCTCTGTACTCTTCAGGTGCTTCTGCCTGAAGTCAGCTGACAGGGCCTCAGGAGTCGCGTCTGCGTCTGACGTCATTACGCATAATGACGCGACGTGACCCCTGAGACTCAATGAGCAGTCGCTGACTACATGCAGAAGCGCCTGAAGATACAGAGCGGCTGCGGAGCGTGGAATGGTGAGTAACATTGTTTTTTTTATGTTTCATCACCTCTCTTTGCCCTCCACTTATTATACTCTGTGGTCTGAAGAGACCCCACAGTATAATAATAGCTAGTGAATGTGCAGGGGCCACTATAGAGCATAATACCGTGTGCAGGGACCACTATGGAACATATACCGTGTGCAGGGGCCACTATGGAGCATAATACCGTGTGCAGGGGCCGCTATGGGGGGGGGGGGCCGCTATGGGACATATACCATGTGCAGGGGCCGCTATGGGACATATACCGTGTGTAGGGGCTGCTATGGGACATATTGCTGTGTGCAGGGACTGCTATGGGACAAATACCGTGTGCAGAGGCCGCCATGGGACAAATACCGTGTGCAGAGGCTGCTATGGGACATATTGCTGTGTGCAGAGACCGCTATGGGACAAATACTGTGTGCAGAGGCCGCTATGGGACAAATACTGTGTGCAGAGGCCGCTATGGGACAAATACTGTGTGCAGAGGCCGCTATGGGACAAATACTGTGTGCAGAGGCCGCTATGGGACAAATACTGTGTGCAGAGGCTGCTATGGGACATAATACCGTGTGCAGGGGCCATTAAAGGACATAATACTGTGTGCAGGGACCGCTATGGGACAAATACTGTGTGCAGAGGCCGCTATGGGACATAATACCGTGTGCAGGGACCGCTATGGGACATAATACCGTGTGCAGAGGCCGCTATGGGACATAATACCGTGTGCAGGGACCGCTATGGGACATAATACCGTGTGCAGGGACCACTATGGGACATTATTCTGTATAACGGTGTGTTTTCTATATTAAGGATGTGTTTTTGCACAGAAAACTCAGGCTTTGTTTTTTTTTGTGCAAAAATGCACCAGTTTTACATCGAATGAAAAAGTTCCAAATATAGCTGCATCCAGATACATAGTGTGTATTCACCATAAGGATGCCGCCATACTGTGCTCCTGGACACATTTACCACTAATTGGGAGCTGCACATGGACTTTCATTGCTTCTAATCGGAAAGTACAGGAGCGTCCCAGGAAATAGCAGTAAGCGCATGTGTCCGAAAGCATCTGGTGGCAGCACTTCTGTGTTATGGTTTGTGGTATATGACTTTAGTTTAGGGGTCGTCAGACTTACAATTATTGACCGGCACTCCGAGTATCTCATCTTTGATTTTTTTATTAAAATCGGCACGCCGAACAAAAAAGGTTGCCTACCCCTGCATTATACCATGGATGCTCATCATTTCATTAGGACATCTTCCTCTCGCTGTCCCCAAGCCCGATCCGTTGCACTAGCGGCAGCAGGGATCAGTAATCATGCTTCACACATTGTGCAGGCAGCAGGAATGATTGCCAATCCCTGCTGCTGCTTAGTATAATAGATAAGGGCTTAGGGACAGCGGGCAGGAGATGAATGTTCCTCCTGGCCGCTTTTATGTATGGGGGGCACTAATGTAGAATTGTAATGGGGGGGTACTTACGAGCATACTGTGAGGAGACACAATAATGGTGGAGCATTATACTGTGTGGGGGCACTAATGTCCCATTAGTGCTCCCCACAGTATAACGCTCCTTAATGCTCCCACATACCCTATAATGTTCCTTAGTGCCCCCACCCAACATATAATGCTCCTTAGTATCCCCACCCACCATATAATGCTCCTTAGTATCCTCACACACAGTATAATGCTCCTTAGTGCCCCCACACACAGTATAATGCTCCTTAGTGCCCCCACACACAGTATAATGCTCCTTAGTGCCCCCACGTACCGTATAATGCTCCTTAGTGCCCCCACACACAGTATAATGCTCCTTAGTGCCCCCACATACCGTATAATGCTCCTTAGTGCCCCCACACACAGTATAATGCTCCTTAGTGCCCCCATGTACCGTATAATGCTCCTTAGTGCCCCCACACACAGTATAATGCTCCTTAGTGCCCCCACGTACCGTATAATGCTCCTTAGTGCCCCCACATACCGTATAATGCTCTTTAGTGCCCCCACACACAGTATAATGCTCCTTAGTGCCCCCACATACCGTATAATGCTCTTTAGTGCCCCCACACACAGTATAATGCTCCTTAGTGCCCCCACGTACCGTATAATGCTCCTTAGTGCCCCCACACACAGTATAATGCTCCTTAGTGCCCCCACACACAGTATAATGCTCCTTAGTGCCCCCATGTACTGTATAATGCTCCTTAGTGCCCCCACACACAATATAATGATCCTTAGTGCCCCCCCACACAGTAGAATGCTCCTTAGTGCCCCCACACACAATATAATGATCCTTAGTGCCCCCACGCACCGTATAATGCTCCTTAGTGCCCCCACACACAGAATAATGCTCCTTAGTGCCCCCACGTACCGTATAATGCTCCTTAGTGCCCCCACATACCGTATAATGCTCCTTAGTGCCCCCACACACAGTATAATGCTCCTTAGTGCCCCCACGTACCGTATAATGCTCCTTAGTGCCCCCACACACAATATAATGATCCTTAGTGCCCCCCCACACAGTAGAATGCTCCTTAGTGCCCCCACACACAATATAATGATCCTTAGTGCCCCCACGCACCGTATAATGCTCCTTAGTGCCCACACACACAGTATAATGCTCCTTAGTGCCCCCACACACAGTATAATGCTCCTTAGTGCCCCCACACACAGTATAATGCTCCTTAGTGTCCCCACACACAGTATAATGCTCCTTAGTGCCCCCACACACAGTATAATGCTCCTTAGTGTCCCCACACACAGTATAATGCACTTTAGTGCCCCTACACACAATATAATGATCCATCGTGCCCCCTGCACATTATAATGCCACATTGGGAAATATTTTTTCCTAATTTTTCTTGTGTTTCTTTTTCAGACGTGCCTTTTTGTCCAAAAAATACCGTAAATACTGGATGCATTCAGCTCGGACCTTTACTTGATGGTGGACCCCGCTCAATAGACCTTTAATAAAAGTAGTTGAGCACTCCTGCATTATACTTTTAAAGTGTACCTGTGAAACTAGAGATTGGCTGCAGTGGCCACAACATGATGTCATCACTGCAACCCAGTAAACAAAGACTGTCTGGGATACTGAGGCAGTGATGCTGGAGCAGTTTCAACAGGTAAGCAACGATTCTTTAATTTTTTTTATATAATTGCCTGTCTTTGCATCAATTTTGTATGATATTGGACAACTCCTTTACCAATATTGTTTCCATTCATGAACTGCAAATAGAGGTCTTGAAAATTGGAAGAAATGGAAACAGAAATGTGTTGCTAGAAAGCAGTTTATCTTTTTATCATTCAGTTAATGTCACTTAATTTACAGGAAACGACTTTAAGATCTATCTATGAGTGTATAATGCCTTTAAGGATGCTTTCATTGTCAACAATACAACTAGGAGCCTTACAAGATGAAGATAAAAGGAGATAGGTTTTCTGTATATTCTATTAAAAAAAGAAAACTCTCGCTGTTCTAGTCCAATTACTTGTGTATGAGATATTCAGTGTGAAAAGATAAGTGATAATGAAAAGATATTATTCAATACTGCCCCAGTGGGTGATCAGGCATGAAAATGAATGCAGACCGAAGGCCCGTGGTGTGCACTAGTTTATTTGCCACTATATAAAAAAGAAAACCCAACAAAATAATATTCAGCATTGTACGGAGCTACTGTCTGCTACATTGCAAACTTAAAGAAACTGAGAATCCTAATGCAGTCACCCAAGACACCAACAGGTTATGTCACGGTACAATAAGTTTACTCGATATAGAAATGTGTTCTCCTGAGGAGTTGACATTATGTACCCGAAAATATCTTCACACATTTTGCTGTGGCAATTTTCGTTCAGTGTTCTCAACCATTTTAAACTTACTACATCCCAGACAATAAAAAAAAAAAAAAGTTACCCCTAAAGCTATATAACAAACTTAGGCGACATGCACACGACCATGTGCGTGTTGTTGGGCCGTGATTGGACAGCACATGGATCTTTTTTTGTGCAGTCTGTGTCTTTACGGCCCTATTCATTGAGGTCAGTGAGCACGGGCTGTAAAATGGACAGGAATAGTACCTGTCCTGAGTTTTGCCCCCAAGCTCACGGGGTGTGCCGATACACGGTTGTGTATGGGGCCATAGAACTGAATGGGTCAGTGTGCTAGCCTAGCACACTGACAATGCACACATGATGTCTTAACCAGATTTTACCACTTACCCCAAGCATATTAAATTGCCTCCAAAGCATTACAGAGCACATTACACTGATAACCATCATCTTCTTACCCATGTCTGTTTATTGTGAAAAATAACTTTGATGTCATATCTAAAATAAGCAATTGGTGCACTCGTGTATGCCTTCTGCTTTCTGAGCATTGCTCAGACCCTGTCCCCTGCTGACGTCACACATCTTCCACCTCCCAGGCATGAGAGGGAAGGGACGCTATTTGCAGCGTTATTTTTTTCACAGAATCTACTAAACGATCATAGAAAGCAAAAGTATGCTGGTTATCGGTGTAAGGAGTTCTATAATGCATTGAAGGCTGCTTAATATGCCTAGGGCAGGTGGCAGACTACCTTTAAGTAAAATGCAGCTGGCAGCATATTACACTGCAATGATGCGATTACCAGAAGTCCATATATATATATATATATATATATATATATATATATATATATATATGAATCATAGAATGAAATACAATAGGCGTAAAAGCAACATAAGAGAAGCTAATGTCTCTCAATCCATGTAAAGGTTTACAGTTTTCCCACAATGCCAACATAAAATGCCTACTTATAACTCCAAAGCAGTGCTCAACAATTGCCCTCCAGGTAAATAATGGATATCAATTATTTAAAAAAAAAATGTTACAAAATTTTGTTATAATGGTTACAAGTAATTTGTGTCCATCTATTAAAAAAATTCAAGTGTAACAAATCAAATTAGTTTTGCAACCATTTTCTAAATATATTACCAGGATATAAAAATCTCCTTGTAAACAGAAGCAGCCTCTCAGTGGGTGACTAATCCAATGATGACATAGGCACAGGAAAGAGCATTGCTGCAGATGGTGCTGCTATTATGTAACGTCAAAGACATTAAATAATTAGCGGGCAAATGTTCTCATTCCAACAGGTGTGATGGGCTTACAAATATGCCAACTTCTAAAACGCTGTTCTGTATACATTTACCGTGATCACTAACCGTACAGACAAATAATATACATGGCACATATAATGGGAGCGTGGAGTTATTTATATAAGCCTGCTGATATCTTCCCCAGTTCTGTCACTGAAAAGGGAAAAGGCTTTTTTTTCTCTAAAGGAAGAATAAATGTGAGAACCCAGAGGGAGGCGTGGGAGTGAAGCATTCTTCAGACCAAAGGAAATAACAGTGTGGGAGGACTCTGCTTTTAATTCTAAATCCAGAAAAAAATCTCATTGTATATGCACTTCTGTTTCTGGAACATGCAATTTAAATGTGTTTACCAATTTTAGATTGATGCTTTTCACCAGATGGATTCTTAGCAGTTGCGACTTGCCTATGATGTATCAAAATAGCCATTATACTTTGTCTTCTAGACCTTAATTCAGGATGTACATAGGTAGAAGACATACGCTATAATACAGGTGCATCTCAGTAAATTAGAATATCTTTGAAATGTTTATTTCTTTCAGTAATTAAATTAAAAAAGTGACCTCCTATATTTTCTAGATTCTTTACACACAGAGTGTTCTATTTCAAGTGTTTTATCTCCGTAAATGTTGATTATGGATTACAGGTAATGAAAACCCAAATCTAAGAAAATTAGAATATTGTGAAAAAGTTCAGTATTGTAAATTCAGTGTGTCACCTGCCAAGGTTTCCTAAGCCTTTAAATGGTCCCTCAGTCTGGTTCAGTAGGACACACAATCATGGAAGACGCTGATTATGAATTGTATTACTGAATTACTGAAATGAATGAACGTTTCAAAAATATTCTAATGTATTGAGATGCACCTGTAGATACATAGTAGATCCATTCTTCATTTAGAATTGTAAATGCACAGTGCATGCGGGCGGAACACCACTTCTTATACTTTGGTAAGCCTTGACCTCTGCCTGTGTCTTAAACAGCAAACAAGCTAATATATAGACATCCAATACAATGTAGTGAAAAAAATGATTGAATGGAATACATATTTATCCATGAAAAATTATACTCTTTAAACCCCAGAGTATCATGAGTGGATGCCCAGGGGAGTTGTGCCAAGTTATATTCAGCTTGCCTTACCTCTCCTTGGCTCCCTTGCGGCATCCGGCAGTCCCTCTTCCGACCACCTAGGTGATGTCACGGGCCCTGGGGTCACCACTGAAGCTTGCAATTGCACTTCAGCGGACACATGGGACATAGGCCATGGGACACATGGGATGTAGGCCATCCAATTGTACTTCAGGGGACACCGATGTCGCGTCATAACGTCTATGCTTCCCATGTGACTGTTGGGGCCCAATAACAGGCCTCACTGGTGTCCCAAAGGCAGAATAGGCTGGAAGAGGATGCCCAGGGCTGCTGGATGCAGTGAGAAAGCCCAGGAGAGATTAAGCAAGGTGAGTCTAAGGCTAGATTCGCATTTGTGAAACTTGGCCTGTGTGTTGGCTGAATTTACCTACCTGAACTTCATGCTGGAAGTGGAACTCCTAGCATTATAGTTAGCTATGAGGAGTCCTGATGATGATGCTAGGAGTCCCGCACCTGGGATATTGTTCAGGCCTGTAAATCTGGCCAACAAACGGACCAAGTTTCACGGATAAACTCGGTCATGTGAGTCTAGGGTAACTGTTTATTATATTACTTCCTGGGCATCCAATGTTTATACTCTGCAGTCTGAAGAGACATCAGAGTATAATAGTGATTTGTGGATGAAAAACCTGAAAAGGTTTGTCTTAGGTTCAAGCCCAAAACTTTTGGTCAAATCCACTTCAAATTCCTCTTCTATTTTTGCCATGTGAACATACCCTTTCTCTATGTGGTGTTTGGTTGACTCCATGCCTTAAAGGGGTGGTTCAGAATTTGAAGGTATTTGATACTGCTGATCTATCCTGTAGATGGGTCATCAGTATCAAATACCTTCAGATCCTGAACAACCCTTTAAGGTTGGTTGGGGTCCAACACTCAGACACCATCCTGATCAGAGGCGTAGCTAGCGGGGGGGGGGGGCAGAGGGGGCGGCTGCCCCAGGCCCACTGAATTTGTGGGGGCCCACCCCGGGGCCGCCATTAATACATCCTTTATTTCTAACTAGATCGGTGTCTGCTTACACCGATCTAGTTAAAACGTAACCTGAAACTTAACTTAGTATTGTAAACCACAAGCCAATACAGGCTTGCGGTTTGCAAGACGCCAAGACTACAGACAATGTCTGCTTCTCAGCACGGGCGGCGCGATGACGTCACAACAACGCGCCGCCTGCGCTCAGACACAGACGTCCTGTGCGTGGACAGGGAGGAAGTGCCGGCGGCTCCATTCATCAGCATCGCAGGTGAGTATGACTTTTGTTTTTGTTTTTTTAGCTTAGTTGTGGGTATATTAATAGTATAAGGGGTGGTTAGGAGGGGGAATATACAGTCATATGAAAAAGTTTGGGCACCCCTATTAATCTTAATCATTTTTAGTTCTAAATATTTGGGTGTTTGCAACAGCCATTTCAATTTGATATATCTAATAACTGATGGACACAGTAATATTTCAGGATTGAAATGAGGTTTATTGTACTAACCGAAAATGTGCAATATGCATTAAACCAAAATTTGACCGGTGCAAAAGTATGGGCACCTCAACAGAAAAGTGACATTAATATTTAGTAGATCCTCCTTTTGCAAAAATAACAGCCTCTAGTCGCTTCCTGTAGCTTTTAATCAGTTCCTGGATCCTGGATGAAGGTATTTTTGACCATTCCTCTTTACAAAACAATTCCAGTTCAGTTAAGTTTGATGGTCGCCGAACATGGACAGCCCACTTCAAATTATCCCACAGATGTTCAATGATATTCAGGTCTGGGGACTGGGATGGCCATTCCAGAACATTGTAATTGTTCCTCTGCATGAATGCCTGAGTAGATTTGGAGCTGTGTTTTGGATCATTGTCTTGCTGAAATATCCATCCCCGGCATAACTTCAAATTCGTCACTGATTCTTGTACATTATTCTCAAGAATCTGCTGATACTGAGTTGAATCCATGCGACCCTCAACTTTAACAAGATTCCCGGTGCCGGCATTGGCCACACAGCCCCAAAGCATGATGGAACCTCCACCAAATTGTACAGTGGGTAGCAAGTGTTTTTCTTGGAATGCTGTGTTTTTTGGACGCCATGCATAACGCCTTTTTGTATGACCAAACAACTCAATCTTTGTTTCATCAGTCCACAGGACCTTCTTCCAAAATGAAGCTGGCTTGTCCAAATGTGCTTTTGCATACCTCAGGCGACTCTGTTTGTGGCGTGCTTTCAGAAACGGCTTCTTTCGCATCACTCTCCCATACAGCTTCTCCTTGTGCAAAGTGTGCTGTATTGTTGACCGATGCACAGTGACACCATCTGCAGCAAGATGATGCTGCAGCTCTTTGGAGGTGGTCTGTGGATTGTCCTTGACTGTTCTCACCATTCCTCTTCTCTGCCTTTCTGATATTTTTCTTGGCCTGCCACTTCTGGGCTTAACAAGAACTGTCCCTGTGGTCTTCCATTTCCTTACTATGTTCCTCACAGTGGAAACTGACAGGTTAAATCTCTGAGACAACTTTTTGTATCCTTCCCCTGAACAACTATGTTGAACAATCTTTGTTTTCAGATCATTTGAGAGTTGTTTTGAGGAGCCCATGATGCCACTCTTCAGAGGAGATTCAAATAGGAGAACAACTTGCAATTGGCCACCTTAAATACCTTTTCTCATGATTGGATACACCTGGCTATGAAGTTCAAAGCTCAGTGAGGTTACAAAACCAATTTTGTGCTTCAGTAAGTCAGTAAAAAGTAGTTAGGAGTATTCAAATCAATAAAATGATAAGGGTACCCAAATTTTTGCACCGGTCAAATTTTGGTTTAATGCCTATTTGAAATTTTTTTGTTAGTAAAAAAACCCCTCTTTCCAACCTTAAATTTTTATTTTTCCCATCATTTTTAAATTTTACAAATTGGAATGGGTTTTGCAAACACCCAAATATTTAGAACTAAAAATGATTAAGATTAATAGGGGTGCCCAAACTTTTTCATATGACTGTAACTATAAAGGGAGGATTCATTAGGGGGCATTATCATCATGACGATGGGGGGGTCATTTATATAAGGGTTATTAGGAGGTATTATTAATACAAGGGGGAGGTTATTTATATAAGGGGCCATTAGGGGGCATCATTTATATTAGGAGGCATTATGAACATAGGGGGTGGTCATTCATATAAGGGGTCATTAGGAGGTGCAGTATTTATGTCAGGGGTGAATCAGGGGCATATAATATGAGGGTCAATTAGATTTAATTAAGGTGGCACAGAGACTTTAAGAAGTGGTCATGGCCCTCAAGATGAAAGAGATGGGAAAAATGAAGCGATTCAGTCAGAGACGTCACCGGTAAGTCACTAAATGTTACTGCACTGTATTCACCTAAATCGTCTGCAGAGTTCCCTGTGAAGAGACACTTCATACAGTCATATGGAAAACGTTAGGGTACCCCTAGGTATAATCTTAATCATTTTTAGTTCTAAATATTTGGAGTGTTTGCAACAACGCATTTCAATTTGATATATCTAATAATGTGATGGACACAGTAATATTTCAGGATGTGAAATGCCGGGTTTTTTCTGTACGTTAACACAAAATGTGGCCCCCATATGCATTTAAACCAAAATTTGACCGGTGCAAAAATTTGGGTTTCCAAATCATTTTCATTGATTTGAATACTCCCAACTACTTTCAATTACTGACTTACTGAAGCACAAAATTTGTTTTGTAGACCTCACTGAAGCTTTGAACTTCATAGCCAGGTGTATCCAATCATGAGAAAAGGTATTTAAGGTGGCCAATTGCAAGTTGTTCTCCTATTTGAATCTCCTCTGAAGAGTGGCATCATGGGGCCTCCTCAAAACAACCTCTCAAATGATCTGAAAACAAAGATTGTTCAAGATAGTTGTTCAGGGGAAGGATACAAAAAGTTGTCTCAGAGATTTAATCTGTCAGTTTCCACTGTGAGGAACATAGTAAGGAAATGGAAGACCACAGGGACAATTCTTGTTAAGCCCAGAAGTGGCAGGCCAAGAAAAATATCAGAAAGGCAGAGAAGAAGAATGGTGAGAACAGTCAAGGACAATCCACAGACCACCTCCAAAGAGCTGCAGCATCATCTTGCTGCAGATGGTGTCACTGTGCATCGGTCAACAATACAGCACACTTTGCACAAGGAGAAGCTGTATGGGAGAGTGATGCCGAAAGAACGCCGTTTCTGAAAGCACGCCACAAACAGATTCGCCTGAGGTATCCGCAAAAGCACATTTGGACAAGCCAGCTTCATTTTGGAAGAAGGTCCTGTGGACTGATGAAACAAAGATTGAGTTGTTTGGTCATACAAAAGGGCCTTATGCATGGCGTCAAAAAACATAGCATTCCAAGAAAAACACATTTCTACCCATGGTAAAATCCGGTGGAGGTTCCATCATCCATTGGGGCTGTGTGGCCATTGCCCGCACCGGGAATCTTGTTAAAGTTGAGGGCTCGCATGGATTCAACTCAGTATCAGCAGATTCTTGAGAATAATGTACAAGAATCAGTGACGTAATTCGAAGCCTTACGCCGCGGATGGACGTATTTCAGCAAGAGAATGAGTTCCAAAACAACAGCTCCAAATCTACTCAGGCTATTTATGCAGAGGAAGCAAGGCTTACAATGTTCTGGAATGGCCATCCCAGTCCCCAGACGCTGAATATCATTGAACATCTGTGGGATAATTTGAAAAGTGGGTTGTCCATGCTTTTTGACCATCAAACTTAAATGAACTGGAATTGTTTTGTAAAGAGGAATGGTCAAAAATATCTTCATCCAGGAGACCAGGAACTGATTAAAAGCTACAGGAAGCGACTAGAGGGTGTTATTTTTGCAAAGGGTTAAGGATCTACTAAATAATTAGTGTAGCACTTTTCTGTTGAGGTGCCGACAATTTTGCACCGGTCAAATTTTGGTTTAAGTGCATATTGCACATTTTCTGTTAGTGCAAGAAACCTCATTGTCAATCCTGAAATATTACTGTGTCCATCAGTTATTAGATATATCAAATTGAAATGGCTGTTGCAAATCACCCAAATATTTAGAACTAAAAATGTATTAAGATTAATAGGGCGTGCCCGTGAAATTTTTTCACTATGACTGTACGCCTCTGATCCTGATCATCAGTTTTGGTCGCCAAAAGCCATATAATAAGTATTCAGCCAGAAGCAAGCTCTGCTCATGTTCAAGTGGATGGGAGCTGGGCTATAGTTCCAGGAGCCACCACTACACTGTATGAACTGTATCTGTACACAGATATCATAGGGCCCTATAGCTAAGTGCAATAAGGCCACACCCCATGATGCTTTTATAAAGTCAAGGAATTTTTTTTAATATAAATAATTTGTACCCAGTGAATTCATCACCCAGATGCTTTATTAACCCTTTAAGACGCAAGATAGTTTGTACATTAATGCTCAGCAACTTTTTTCATATTTTCCTTCCCCTCTTTACAAAATTCATAACTTATTCTTTGCATGATGAGTTGTATTTTCATTTGGCAACACTTTGGGGTACATATAATGTTTTGATTAGCCTTTATTAACGTTTTCGGGGGTCCATTTTGTTTTTACGGCGTTCACTCTGCATTAAAAATTACATGGCAGCTTTGTCCAGCGGGTCATTACGATTGGGTCAACGTATTCTGATGCCTATAACTTTTTTACTGTTTTGTTGATGGAGATATGTCAGGGCTCTTTATTTGCAGGGCATGTTGTACTTTTTATTGGTACCAATGTTTGGTATACATGACT
Source organism: Leptodactylus fallax (assembly GCA_947044405.1). NCBI lineage: Eukaryota > Metazoa > Chordata > Amphibia > Anura > Leptodactylidae > Leptodactylus > Leptodactylus fallax. The sequence goes on along the minus strand of CAMRHE010000073.1, from coordinate 1,026,983 downwards.
TTCGATCACTTTTTATTGCTATTATTTTTTGGGGAAAGTGAGGTGACCAAACTACGTTAATTTGCACATTGTGGTATTTTTTTTACGGTATTCACTGTACTGGATAAATAAAGTTATTTTTGGATAGTGGGGACTTATATGCACATGAGGATACCTAACATGGTTTTTTATGTTATGTGTTTTTTTTTTTCATATAAATGTGTTGTTGTTTTTTTTTTACTTTTTATTATTTTGTTTATTTTTAACTTTTTTTAAAGTTAACACAGCCGAGTGGCGGCAGTAATGCCACAGGTCCAGTTGGAGATACACGTTCAGCACAATGTAATAGTACAGCACAGAGTGGAAAGGGGTTAATATAGTGTTAATTTACCATGGGTCTGATTTAGTAACATTGGAGTTTAGATCATCACAGAATGGTTGTGTCAAAGTGAAATGCCACAAAAGTATTTTTAGGCATATACCTCTCAATAATTTCTTTGTATCTCATGTGGTTCGTGCGCCAGAAATTGAAAAAGGGGAGTTCATAGGAATTAATACATCTACCACTGAACCAAATAGAAGCTGTAAACATTTTTTAACACTGTGCTCTCCCTAGTGGTGGCTATATGTAAAAGCAGTGAATCTATGTAGGGATGCTGGAGAAGATCAGGGCGGGCCCCCTCCCTCCTCAGGCCCCATTGCAGCTGAGGGGTTTGCCTAACATAGTAGGGACTCCACTGCTTCAGACCACCCCCCCCACTCATACACTGTCCCATTTACACAGGAAGATGTGCCGCTGACAAACAAGCAATTTTATGCCCATTAAACAATGTGATCAGGCAACAATACAACTACCATTATGTAGTCTGATAATAAAGTAATCCATGTATATCCCTAGAAAGGTCATTTTCAATAAGTTCCAGCCTGTCTCTTACACATCTCACTTATCCTTGCAGCTGAATATAGAAAGATGAGGATTGAATTGATCTTAATAGTGGTTCCCTGGTGACAGGCTATGTTAATGGGATTTCCTGACAACTGCCAATTCACAAGAAGATTTCGAGGGAGAAGTACAATTGTATCTTGTATACGGCAGGCAGAAACCTTGAAAGTTATCCAGGGTTCAAAATCTGTCATTCCCCGATGGATCCATCTGTACAGCGATGTAACCGTAGGCCACTAGGCAGCATTAAACTGGAAACTAAATCTATGCCATCCATGCCTGCTTGTTCCAGAAATCCACACTATTGTGTGCGTGCTGTTATCAGTAGTTCTTCCTTGGTCCACATTGTGGTTAAACAACAAAGCTGATCTATCAGCTGACTATGCTGCTCTATGTAAGGACAGCATATTACAAGGACTGGTTTATATTCCCATTAAAGGGAGTCTGTCAACAAAAGGCAGCCCTGCAGATAGATAGGTTAGGGTCACCTGAATCAATGGCGTTTTCCCCCTTGTGAATTGTTGCCTATCAGTGTTTCTTTCTGTCAATAAGCAAATCAGTTCTTTGGAGAAACAAGGGTGTAGCCAATGCTTAAAGGAGCTAACCAGCAGCATGCTCATTGCTCCAAAGAGCTGATTTGCATATTGACAAAAACGGTGATATCTCCGGAATGGAGGCATCAATGCACAGTGAAAGGGGAAAACACTGTCTGAGTAAGGTAACCCTAACCTATCTATGAGACTGGTCTGACATGCTGGGGTCTGGTAACAGACTCTCTTTGACATAAGTTTCACAAAAATATTGTGTCACTTGTGTATCAGGAGCAATAAAAATTCAGTGGACGTAGCCATGAGTCTGGTGTATTTATGAGAGAGACACTTCCCCTATCCCTGTCAATTCCAGACTTTTCGACTAACAGCAGACCTGCCCCCCTCCTGTACAATGCTGCCCTTACACAGTAGGAGAATCATGCTAGGTGACAGCAGATGAAACTTGTGCCTTTACTATAGCCTATGGAGATGCTTCCTAGAAAAACTCTTTTATTAAATTATACAGAACAATGGGTGTAGTACATTGTAAGCATTTAATGTCTTTGCAATAGCCATAAATCAATGATTCAACCACTAGAAAAAGCTTCAAAAGAGCCAATGTGTTCAGGCCAGGGCTCAGCTCAGCTGCTAAATGTATGAATTAAGCCAAAGTATGAAATCATGAATCACGCTATAAATTATTACCAGAATCCCACGCACATACTGTACATATTGTACATCTGTCTCTTAGGAAAGACATACTCCCTACAAATGCTTCAATGTAGTTTCCTCTTAAATTCTAATCACATATTTTATTGGTACTTATTCAGACAGGGAAAATTTATAGCTGTTCCTGTGAGTTCCAAAGGAACGGTCACAGTAAGGATGGTTTCACATGCAGCAGTTTTTAATGCAGTTTTTTAGCCAGAGTCATTAGTGGCTTCAAAAAGAATGGGGGATATAAAGGGATGATTTATACTTTCATTCCAGATGGATCTACTTTTCGCTTTGGATCAAACACTGTATCAAAAACTGCAGTAGTGTTTTCCAAAATGCTGTGAGTGAAACTACCTTAAGGCTAAGACCCCAGGCAGCGAATTGCTGCAGGAAAACTCTGCGGAAAAGACCACAGGGGAAACACATTACGGTTTGTTCCGCAGCGTTATTCAGAGAAAGTCCACAGAGTTTTCCTCTGCAGACTTTCTGCTTCTATTATACCTATATGGAAAATGCCAGCGTTTCTGTAGGAATAATTAACATGTTGCGATTTACAAAAATGTGAGTGTTTTTGAAATTGCAGCACTTCGGCTGCAGATTTTTTTCTGCATTGAGTAGATGGGATTAGCCCGTATCCCATACACTTTGCTGGTAATGTAAAACGAAAAATGTTTTCACAAAGTGGGGCCCCGGCCTACGGCTAAGTTCCCATGTTGCGGAAGTGCAGCTTTTTTTGTTGCAGATTTTGCTGCTTTTTTTGAGCCAAAGCCAAGAATGGCTACAAAAGGAATGGGAAATATAAAGGAAGATCTTATACTTTTACCTTCTGCTCAATCCACTCCTGACTTTGGCTCAAAAAGCTGCAGCAAAATCTGCAACAAAAAAAGCTGCGTTTCTGCAACGTGGCGTCACAGCCTAAGGGTGAAGCCACACTTTTGGGTGGAGTCGGAGTAATACAAAAATAACCGCCTCAAAAATAAAATGATTACTTATATTATACAATTAATTGGTATTGAATTAATTAATTAGATACAGAGCTTGTTACATATTTACTTCAATAGGAATTCACTAGATTTTTTATTGAATTACAGGATCTTCACTGCTTCTGACTTGACCCTGGCTGACATTCCAGATAAACTCTGCACTCAGAAGGATTGCAGTAAAATCAAGTAGCTTTTTATTTGATCACAGATGGTGAAATCCAAAAAAGTGTGGAGTTTCAGTCTATGATGGAGTACACCATCACCGGCCACAAAGCTTTCTCCATGGTGCTTCTCACTGGTTTTCTCCCCCAGGTCTTAGAAATTCGTGTTTGATAAAGGTTCAATTGATAGACCGAAACGTCACACTTTTTTGGATTGTACCATCTGTGACCAAATAAAAAGCTACTTGATTTCACTGCAATCCTTCTGAGTGCAGAGTTTATCTGGAATGTCAGCCAGGGTCAAGTCAGAAGCAGTGAAGATCCTGTAATTCAATAAAAAAATCTAGTGAATTCCTATTGAAGTAAATATGTAACAAGCTCTGTATCTAATTAATTAATTCAATACCAATTAATTGTATAATATAAGTAATCATTTTATTTTAGAGAGTTTATTTGGAATGGTTGATAAGGGGTGGAACCCTACTCAAGAACCAAACCTGTAAGTGGAGTGACATGTATCCATCTACCAATGACCCTGGCTGTCAGCCATTTATGAAGGAGAAGGAGTCAAAGTCGGAGTCAGCTGTGAAAAAGTAGAGGAGTCAGAATCAGTGGTTTAGCCTACCAACTCCACAGCCATGGTTTTTGGCTGCTGTGGAAATGCAGTAGAAAACACTGTTTTAAAGTCCCAGCAAAGTAAATGAGGTTTTATTTAATGTCATCCCCACATTGCTCAAAAAACTCTGCAAAAAAATGGAGAATGGTGATTCAAATTACACACAGAAGTCTATGCAGAGTGGAGTAGTAAGGAGTCAGCATGAACAGAGGGAGAAACACAGGCTTACTCTGACACTGGAGCTAAATAGGAGCTTTCTATCACAACCAAAACACCTTACACACAGCAATACTTGTCTATATTTGTTCTGCATGGCCCTGTGGCTATTTCTCACTGAGAGACACTTATAGAGCAGATTCTCCTCTACTTTCTGTGAGCAGTGTATTGCAGCTAGTTGCCACATACCAACTCAGAGAGAAATGTGAACTACAAATAGAGCCTGCAGAGGGAAAACTTGCCAAAAATTCTGAGATAATGGTCAAATATAGGGTTACTGCTCATGTGCACATACTTTAGTCCTGATTTATGCAAAGTTTGTTGAAGACAAACTTGTGAATAGTTATTTTCCACCTTGCTGCGGGGGCCTCTTGTCAGAATCACTCCCACTTACAAAGAAAGAAGTCCCAATATTACCTATATTACTATATATAACCATAGGTAATAATGTAACTACTTACTTTATACTTTATGTACTAGAAGATTTATAACGCTAGCATTGTGTCATTATTATGTTCATTTCTTTTTCTAAACTATAATATGAAATATTTAGCGTTTTATTAAAGCTGATATTTGCAGTTTTCACGTCTCAGGTTTAAAGCAGCAATTATATAAAAAGTATTGACAGGCTGTGCTTCTACTAATAAAAACTTGCGAGAAATTTTACACAACATGGTGACAGAAGGTGTCGTGCGATATTATGTGGTATAGTATGAAACACCGCAGGCAACAGGCTGTGGACGGCTCTTACCCTACTGTATTCACTGATATAAATCCAGCCTGTCACATGTCAGAGTTTTGTTTTTATTGTTAAGTTCAATGTCCTGAAGCTGTACACTGAAGGATATGTGAGAAATCTAGTAGATCAGCAATTCTTGGTTCTGTGGTTAAGAAGGCAGTCAGGCTTTTTGTATAAAATGGAAGATGTACTGAATTCCTGAGGAAATGGAGAAGAGAAGCATGTACATATCACATTTAAGAGTTTCATGCCCCAACAACTCATAATTCAGATCTCAGAATGAAGGTATCTAATTTCCAGCAAAAGTTCAGAAGCCGCCATCATGATAAGCTGGTTTGTTGTTTCCCTCCATGGTGATCAGTTGCGTTCACCATTGGAGGTTGCATCCAGGCAGCAGCAGAAATGTGGCATTATGTGACAGATACCCATGGCCATTCTAGAAAATTAAAGTGAGCACTGTTGGCACAGTGATGTAAAAATCCAAATGCTTTATTCATCCATTAAAACTTCAGACTAAATACAAGGTTCCTGGATGTTCAACCAGCACTTTACAAAGGAGTGTGGGCCCTTACAATCTATGAACATAAATACAAGTAACCTTCACAATATAAATACAATAAAATTTATTTATCCATAAAAACCTTTTGGATACTGTAGATACAAATATAACCAGCATTTGTAATCTATATATAGCAAATCTGATTTCCAAAAAGTTTAGGAAATCAGATTTGCTATATATAGATTAAAATACTTAAAAAATATATATTTTTTTGCCTCAGTTACTCATGTCTCATGTCAAGAGTTTTGTTCCCAGGTGCTCTTTCTCCTGTCACTTTATATTACCTTGAGCTCATACCATCCATTTATCTGCTTATGTATCCTCTTTAGGGCATATGGCACACTCATGACTGGTTCTGATTTACTTTTAAGCAGCAGCATTATGGATATTTTGTATGCTGTGACAAAGAACCATGTGTTCGAAACACGTAGCAAGTTCTGTGTGAACATCCAGGAACCTTGTACTTCACTACTATCTGAAGTTTTAATGTGCCAACAATACTCATGTTTATTTTCTCCACTATTGTTGGATTTGTGAAGCCCATGTCAAGCACCATGTTCACAAGAGTTGGATCACTAACAATGCATGCCTGCTGTATGGTAAGTTTTCAAATGACTTGTTACAGACATTCCAGGTCTGTCTGACTGAGATACGCTCTTACAGAAAGTCTAGAAAAAAAAGGGAAAAAAACTAGAAACAAGCGCACCCTGTACGGAACCTATAATTTTTTGTTATGTAATCACCCAACGAATGCCCTTAGAGCCCTTGAGGTAGTGTCTCCTCTCTTGGAACAGTTGTATAAAGACACAACTACTTTAACAGCATCACTATTGAGGATACAGCGTTCACTGGGAGACTGCTCTTGGGATCTTCAAGGCCATGTTGTAGCAAGTTGCAATATGAGCTCTAGCTCAGATAAAAACACCCAGGCTCCGCGCTCCACAGAGTATATTTACATTAGAGGGATCATCAGGAAATATATCATTCATCCGTTTATTTCATGTCACAGATAACGTGTTTCGGGGTATAGTGGATAAACCCCTTCATCAGATCAGTGGACATATAACAAAATGGCAGTGCAGTGACGGTTAAAATAGCCCTCCCAATTATTCAATAACAAGGGTAATTGGCGATGGGGTCAAAGTACCAAAATTTAAAATAAAACTCATATTAAATATCACATTAATATCACATTATTTCATATCACTTCATAAATTAACATGCCAATTCACATACATTTTATAGAAATACATGTAAAAGACAAAAAAGCTGCCTATAGCCACTATATTTCATACCTCAAAGTTCATAGTAGTTAGATAAATACCTACGGTACCTAAAACCATACTAATAGTTCATAAAAGATTACCGGTTTATTCAGCTGAGAAAACTTACTGTAGATCTATGCATGGAAAAAGGACATCTATAGATGTCCTTCTCTACTAGGTTTTACCACTGGCGGGGGTCTGCTGCACGCAAAGTTAGCACCGTTAACATCTATATTGTGCATTATCGGCAAATGTGCTGGATTACTGCACATGCGCAGTTCCACGGCCAGCCGCCAGTATATGGGAATATACTAAGCCTACCTCGTTTCTATCGATATGGTCAGTTGTGATACAGTGATTTTTAATGTGGATCCAAATCAGAAACTAAATCTATTGATTAAACATACACTTATGGTGCGGTGTATAGTTATAATAACTTATATATTAGATAATCCAGTATAGAAAGAATATTAAATGGGTATTATTATATCGTTGATAAGAATAATTAATAAAAGCGGTTTTTAATATGGATCCCAAACAGAGATTAAATCTATTTATTAAACACACATTTATCGTGCGGTCACTGAAAAATATGGAAGTAGAACAACTTAACTTTGAATGATACAGCTCCTAAAAGGATATACCCACATATGAAATGTCTAAAATCTGTGACGAACACTAAAGCTAGAGCTTTTCTGGATATCATGTATCATGTATCTAGATGAAATTTTGTGTCCAAAGCACGCTTAGTGAGATATGTTTGATTCTCCTATAAATAGAACCAGCAGTCGTGGGTTACTTGAACATAAAAGTTCATCTCTCCACCGTAATGTTGTAGGGCTAGTTAATAATGAATGTCCCCAGAATGGAATAATCCAAAACCCCAGTTAATGATACTCCAGGTAGAAATGAAAATAGGCATCCAGGGAACTATCAACAAATGTGTGTCCATATTAAGCTTAATGGCTTATGAGATATCCAACACACTCTGTCATAAACAGAGTCAAGATTTAACAATGTAGCCAGAGAGGAACAGATGAATAGATATATCTGAACTAGCAAAATTAGATATAGATATAACAGCCTCAACGCGTTTCCCCCCATTAGAATTACTAGAGGGGTTCATCAGGAGGACAAAAAATAATAATTGTTGACTTGTATTAGTGATATTGATTGTGTTTATGTGATTTATAATTTAAGTTGTTTCACATTAACGTATATAAAAAATTTTTTTTTAATTTTCAAATTCATGTGTGCCGCATTTTTACAAGCCTTTGTATGTAAACAATTAGTTCACGGTAGATTTTAACATGAGTAGAACACATGGAGTACAGGACTCCCTCACAGAACTTATTTTTTTTTTTTTTTTTTTTTTTTTTTTTTTTTTTTTTTTTTTTTTTTTTTTTTTTTTTTTTTTTTTTTTTTTTTTTTAATTTTTTTTTTTTTTTTTTTTTTTTTTAACCCTTTTTTTTTTTTTTTTGTTTGGTGAGTATATATTTTTTTTTTCGCGGCCTTTTGTCCTTTTTTGTCTGCTGCCCTGGTTTTTTGTGTGTTCCGTTTTTTTTACAGATTCACATTTTTCATTATTATGGCTTATTGACGTTGATGAGTTGGGTCTATTGCATTTTACTTCTTGCCACTCATTGAGTCATTTATAGTATTTATTTATTGTCATAAATTGGCTTTTTGGCATTTAGTCATTAACTATGTATGGCAAGCCCCCCATCCCCGAAAAAGCATTGTTAACCCCCAAACCGCTCTTGGACGGTTGGGAGAAGTTGCTCTTGGAGGACATTCTGGTACCCTTATTTAATCATGCTGTGTTTTTAGGCCTGTGGCCGATCCCTTGGTGGGAGCCCCCACCTGTGGTTTCAGGATGTTTCAGTTGGTGATATATATATATATATATATATATATATATATATATATATATATATAATGGCTTGGGGCGGGTGGGGCCTGGGCCTTTGGCTGGCCCCTCTCCTTGATGTCTTGATGTGCGTGGTGCGGCCTTTGGTCTTAGTAGCCTGGTTTAACAGAAGAGAAACAATGATGGCAGCACCAGCCTCCTTTGTGTCTAGTGGTGTCATTCTTACTTAATCATGACAGATTGATCTCCGCCCTGTCCTCATCAACACCCACACCTGTGTTTGGAGCAATCACTGAACGTGTTAGGTGGTCCTTTGGCAGGGCTGCAATGATGTTGAAATGTGTTTGGGGGATAGTTCATTTTCTAGGCAAATATTGACTTTGCAAGTAATTGCTGTTAAGCTGTCACTCTATAACATTCTGGAGTATATGCAAATTGCCATTAGAAAAACTGAAGCAGTACACTTTGTAAAATTAATATTTGTATCATTCTCAAAACTTTTGGCCTGCTGTTTTATATGTGTAATACAATGAATGACCACACCAGTAACATATGCACATAAATATGGGTACTCACCACTGGGAAAAGGTAGTATCCCGTTCAAAAAAATTGAAAAAAACAGGCGGCACCGTGAGTAAAGTGAAGAAAAAAGTGGGTTTATTGCCCCATACGATGTTTCGGCTCTATAGTGAACCTGTATCCTTGATACAGGCTCACTATGGAGCCGAAATGTCGCATGGGGCAATAAACCCACTTTTTTCTTCACTTTACTACGGAGTGCTGCCTGTTTTTTACAATTTGTATATATAGACATATATATATTAGATATCTCTATATATATTAACTATAGACAGCATCATAACTGTGTGTTTAATAAATAGATTTAATTTATGTTTGGGATCCATATTAAAAATCGCCTTTATTAATTATTCTTATCAACTATAATGATAATAATAATACAGTTATTTAATATTCTTTCTATACTGGATGATGATATATATATTTATATATATATATATATATATATATATATATATATATATATAAATTTATTTATTTATATTTTTTATATAGACTTTAACGGCGCATACTCGGTAGCTTCTTTGTGGCGTGCATGCGGTGGGCTCTAGCTTCCCAGCAGCGCACAGCGAACCCCCGCCGGTGGTAAAACCTAGTAGAAGAGGACATCTACAGTAAGTTTTCTCAGCTGAGTATAATTTTTTTATGAACTATTAGTATGTTCTTAGGTATATATTTATTTATTTTCTTACAATAATTCTAAAATTTGAGATATGAAATATAGTGTCTATTGGCAGCTTTTTTTTGCCTTTTACATGTATTTCTATAAAATGTATATGAATTGGCATGATAATTTATGAATTGATGTGATATTTATGTGATATGAATGTGATATTAATATGAGATTGTTAATTTTTTACTTTGACCACATCACCAATTAACCTTGTTATTGATAAATTGGCACTGCACTGCCATTTTGTTATATGTCCACTGATCTGATGAAAGGGTTTGTCTACTATACCTTGAAACTTGTTACCTATGACATGAAATAAATGGATGAATGATATATTGCCCGATGATCCTTTAAATACGAATATACTCTGAGGAGCCTGGGTGTTTTTGTCTGAGCTACGGAGCTCATAATAACCTGCTCTTACAGAAAGTCTTAGTTCTGAGATATCAATGGTGATCATTGACAGGGCTTCCCATAACGCCCATTCACCCAAATAAGACATATGGACAAGGATTGGCTTCATGAGACAACCCTTTTAACTTTGAATCATCTTTAGACATACAGTACTAGATGTGAAAATCTGTATATATACGTTGACCATTCCCTTTAACGGGTAAAATGCCTATTTAATTGCCACCTACAGTACTTTATAGGCACACTAAACGTTCCTGACCTCTTTAGCATAATGTCATACAATAATATCTCTCAAAAATTAGCAGAATTTTATCAGTGGTCTGATAACGAATAAGTTACAAAATTGATCACAAGAAACTTTATATTCTAAGCTTTCACCCTTGGTATTGTGATATTGGACAGAAGAGGGTAAAGAAAGATCAGGATCAACTTTAGATGTGACATTGTATTCTGCCTTTATTAAAGATTATTTTGTAGCTTCAGTAATTTTAGACTCCATATCGCTATTAAATATCCAGAACAATAGCAACAAAGGTGTACATCAATATATGGTTGATGAAGTTGATGAAGTTTCTAAACGTATAGAAATAAAGGAAAACTCAAGACAGTGGTTTAATTATTTCTGTGGCCATAAATCATTTCCTCCCTGGCAGGAAAGCTGATATTGATCTGAATTCACCTATTAAATATAGGCTTCCTGCTCAAGGGGCATTCAGATTTAACGCAATGTTCCTAAGCAGAAAAGAAATACAATAAGGGGGAGATTTTTTAAACAAAAATGTTCTAGAATTTTGGTGTTATTTGTGCCAAAAAACTGCCAAGTGGTTGAGACACTTTTTAAAAATGTGTATTGGTCAACACTCCGGGTGGGTTAGGAGGAAATGCTCATAGAGGAGGTGTGGAGACCAAAAAACTATAATGTATATGGCTCTCTCAAAATGTTCAGATGCAACTAAGTTTAATTTTTTTTCCATAAAGTGATGACAAAAAATGAAAAGAAGAAAGTGACTTATTTCTGATCTTTCAGTTCCTTCTAGATCTTATTCATAAATGTTGCATTGGTGATTTAGTGGGTTGGTGTGTAAGAGTGTATAAAATTGCAGTGTGAGATCCCTTTCTGAATAAACTACAGAAGGGACTGAAAGACCAGAAATAATAAAGTCACTGAGGTGGCTCAGTGGTTAGCACTGTTGCCTTGCACCACTGTAGTCCTAGGTTTGAATCCAGTAAAGGACACCATATGCACAGAATGTGTATGATCTACACCTTGTTCCCATTGGTTTCCTCCCTCACCCCAAAGACATACTAATAGGGAATTTAGATGGACAGCCCTATGTCAGTAAAGTGCAGAGGAATAAGTTGGCACTATACAAGTAAGCGTGGGTTCACACCTGCGTTCCAGTCCGTCCGTTGCCAATCCGAGTGAAAATCTCGGCGAACGGGATTGGCATCGGATACAGACAGGTCAGCGACGCATTGGTTAAAAACCCATTCATTTGAATGGGGTTTTAAAGCAATGCGAGGGTGTCCGATTGCACCCTCTGCGCTGCGAATCCTTTTTTTTCGTCGGAAACAAAGTCGGACAGGCAGGACTTCATGTCCGACGAAAAAAAAAAGGATTCGCAGCGCAGAGGGTGCAATCGGACACCCTCGCATTGCTTTAAAAACCCATTCAAATGAATGGGTTTTTAACCAATGCGTCACTGACCGGTCTGTATCTGATGCCAATCCCGTTCGCCAAGATTTTCACTCGGATTGGCAATGGACGGACTGGAACGCAGGTGTAAACCCACCCTAAGAGGAATAAATCAATGGTTGCTTTGTCCATTTAATTTTTGTGTCATCACTTTATGGAATAAATTGAACCTACAGTGCTGGCCAAAAGTATTGGCACCCCTGCAATTCTGTCAGATAATACTCAATTTCTTCCAGAAAATGATTGCAATCACAAATGCTTTGGTAATAATATCTTCATTTAATTTGTCTTCAATGGAAAACCACAAAAAGAATTGTCAAAAAGCCAGATGCTTCTCTAATTTGTGTAATTAACAGCACCTGTTACTTACCTGTGGCACATAACAGGTGGTGGCAATAACTAAATCACACTTGCAGCCAGTTGAAATGGATTAAAGTTGACTCAACCTCTGTCCTGTGTCCTTGTGTGTACCACATTGAGCATGGAGAAAAGAAAGAAGACCAAAGAACTGTCTGAGGACTTGAGAAGCAAAATTGTGAGGAAGCATGAGCAATCTCAAGGCTACAAGTCCATCTCCAAAGACCTGAATGTTCCTGTGTCTACCGTGTGCAGTGTCATCAAGAAGTTTAAAGCCCATGGCACTGTGGCTAACCTCCCTAGATGTGGACGGAAAAGAAAAATTGATGAGAGATTTCAACGAAAGATTGTGCGGATGGTGGCTAAAGAACCTCGACTAACATCCAAACAAGTTCTAGCTGCCCTGCAGTCCGAGGGTACAACAGTGTCAACCCGTACTATCCGTCGGCGTCTGAATGAAAAGGGACTCTATGGTAGGATACCCAGGAAGACCCCACTTCTGACCCAGAGACATAAAAAAGCCAGGCTGGAGTTTGCCAAAACTTACCTGAGAAAGCCAAAAACTTTTTGGAAGAATGTTCTCTGGTCAGATGAGACAAAAGTAGAGCTTTTTGGGAAAAGGCATCAACATAGAATTTACAGGAAAAAAAAAAAAAAAGAGGCCTTCAAAAGAAAAGAACACAATCCCTACAGTCAAACATGGCGGAGGTTCCCTGATGTTTTGGGGTTGCTTTGCTGCCTCTGGCACTGGACTGCTTGACCGTGTCCATGGCATTATGAAGTCTGAAGACTACCAACAAATTTTACAGCATAATGTAGGGCCCAGTGTGAAAACTGGGTCTCCCTCAGAGGTCATGGGTCTTCCAGCAGGACAATGACCCAAAACACACTTCAAAAAGCACTAGAAAATGGTTTGAGAGAAAGCACTGGAGACTTCTAAAGTGGCCAGCAATGAGTCCAGACCTGAATCCCATAGAACACCTGTGGAGAGATCTCAAAATGGCAGTTTGGAGAAGGCACCCTTCAAATCTCAGGGACCTGGAGAAATTTGCCAAAGAAGAATGGTCTAAAATTCCAGCAGAGCATTGTAAGAAACTCATTGATGGTTACCGGAAGCGGTTGTTCGCAGTTATTTTGTCTAAAGGTTGTGCTACCAAGTATTAGGCTGTGCCAATACTTTTGTCCGGCCCATTTTTGGAGTTTTGTGTAAAATGATCAATGATTTGACTTTTTCATTCTCTTTTGTGTTTTTTCATTGCAAGCAAAATAAATGAAGATATTATTACCAAAGCATTTGTGATTGCAATCATTTTCTGGAAGAAATTGAGTATTATCTGACAGAATTGCAGGGGTGCCAATACTTTTGGCCAGCACTGTAACTGCATGAGAATATTTGGACAGTGCTATTACACATTATTAGACACTTTACACATGTTGTCCCAAATTTTTGGAGCATTTTTTGTTGTAATCTAATCCAACTAATAAGTAAATTTAAAGGTAGACTAGATATTCTAATTTACGCCAGATTTAGCCAACATTGTTAGACACTATGATAAATCTGGCTCAGTTTAGGACTGGCCAGTCTAAGTTTGCACAGTCCAAAACTTAAACAGTATTAGAAAGAAAAAGAGAAAAAAAGGTAGCAAGATTAAGTGAGTGAAGCAGAAAGGGCAACAGAGAGAGAGTGAGAAGCTGCAGCTGCATCCCCCTTTTCTTTCTCCTCCCCATCTTCTAATTAATACATCAGTTTAGACTAATTTGTGTTTTCCGAGGATATTTCTGAACATTCACAGAGCTTCTACAGGCAGAGAAAAGTTATTATAGCTATTAAGCAGATGCTACTGTCCCCTGATCCACCTTTGACCCAAGGACACATAGTATGGTTTTTCATTTTAATTCAGTTTATAACCAAGGTAATAAATAAATAACTAAAGGTGTAGATAAAAAGATTAGAAAAAAAAAAAAAAAGTATTTTCTTCATACTTTTCTAAATTTAGTATCCACTTTCAATGAGTGATAAAAAAGCACATTAAGGCCGGGGCCCCATGTATCATAAACAACACGATTTGGCCATGGTGGAAACACCGCGGTTTTACATTACACCAAAGGAAACGCTGGCTGGCTTTTTTCACTGCGGTTCGCTACGTGTGGCCTTAGCCTAAAACACATACATAACCCTGCAACTTGCAATATTTAAACAGAACTTCAGGCTTGTCATGACGTTAAATACAATATATATTATTTTCAACGATCCTCAAATTAATGCACAGAATAATAACAAACATTAAACTGTAAAAGCTGGAAATTTAAAAAGATTGTTCCAAAGTCACAACTTGAATGCAGCAATGGTAGGCCATGTGCACTACTTCTTCAATAAAAGTCTATGGGATTGATGAAGATAGGCCAGTGCTGTCACAATCAGCACCATAGTTACCGAATGGAGAGCTATCACATATTCACAAATGGTGCTACAGTCATATGAAAAAGTTTGGGCACCCCTATTAACTTAATCATTTTTAGTTCTAAATATTTGGGTGTTTGCAACAGCCATTTCAATTTGATATATCTAATAACTGATGGACACAGTAATATTTCAGGATTGAAATGAGGTTATTTTACTAACAGAAAATGTGCAATATGCTTAAACCAAATTTGACCGGTGCAAGTATGGGCACCTCAACAGAAAGTGACTTAATATTTAGTAACCTCCTTTGCATAACAGCCTCTGTCGCTTCCTGTGCTTTTATCGTTCCTGGTCCTGGTGGGTATTTTTGACCTTCCCTTTCAACATTCCAGTTCGTTGTTTGATGGTCGCCGGCTGGCGCCCGCTTCGTTTCCCACGTGTTCATGATATTCGGTCTGGGGCTGGGTGGCCTTCCAGAACTTGTAATTGTTCCTCTGCATGATGCCTGGTGTTTGGGCTGTGTTTTGGATCTTGTCTTGCTGAATATCCATCCCCGGCTCTTCATTCGTCCTGATTCTTGTACATTATTCTCAAGAATCTGCTGATACTGAGTTGAATCCATGCGACCCTCACTTTAACAAGATTCCCGGTGCCGGCATTGGTCACACAGCCCCAAAGCATGATGGAACCTCCACCAAATTTTACAGTGGGTAGCGTGTTTTTCTTGGAATGCTGTGTTTTTTTGACGCCATGCATCGCCTTTTGTTGCCCCTCTCTTTGTTTCATCGTCCACAGGACCTTCTTCCAAAATGAAGCTGGCTTGTCCAAATGTGCTTTTGCTACCTCAGGCGAATCTGTTTGTGGCGTGCTTTCACGGCTTCTTTCGCATCACTCTCCCATACAGCTTCTCCTTGTGCAGTGTGCTGTTTGTTGCCGTGCACGTGCACCATCTGCAGCAGTGTGCTGCAGCTCTTTGGGGTGGTCTGTGGTTGTCCTTGCTGTTCTCACCATTCTTCTTCTCTGCCTTTCTGATATTTTTCTTGCCTGCCACTTCTGGGCTTACGACTGTCCCTGTGGTCTTCCATTTCCTTACTATGTTCCTCACGTGGAAACTGACAGGTTAAATCTCTGAGCAACTTCTTGTATCCTCCCCTGACAACTTGTTGAACAATCTTTGTTTTCAGATCATTTGAGGTTGTTTTGGGGCCCTGTGCCACTCTTCAGGGGATTCAAATGGAGCAACTTGCAATTGGCCACCTTAATACCTTTTCTCATGATTGGTACACCTGGCTATGGTTCAAGCTCAGTGGGTTACAAACCAATTTTGTGCTTCAGTAGTCAGTAAAGTAGTTAGGGTATTCAAATCAATAAAATGATAAGGATACCCAAATTTTTGCACCGGTCAAATTTTGGTTTAATGCATTTGCACATTTTCTGTTAGTACAATAAACCTCATTTCAATCCTGAAATATTACTGTGTCCATCAGTTATTAGATATATCAATTGTGGCTGTTGCAAACACCCAAATATTTAGAACTAAAATGATTAAGATTAATAGGGTGCCCAAACTTTTTCATTGCTGTATATTCATTCTTGTGATCGTGGGGGTTTCCTCTCCTGTAGATAATAATCTGTGATTGTGGAACATTCCGTTCAATACATAGAAATTCACGAAGCATAAACCATACAACTCACATGATATGAAGCTGTATCCGCTACCGATGGACTGACCACTTCTTGCCTTAAGGAATCCATTTGTGCTCCAGAAAGTAGACCATAATGACTTGGACTCGTATTTTTCTCTCCTTTCTTTTTAGATTTCTTCCCGGTATCCTTTTTGGTGTTTCTCTGCATCATAAACTCTTCTTGAATTATTTTGTCATTGCTCATGTACCGGAGAAGAGAACTTTCTGAGCAAAATGGAAAGAAAGACTTCAAAGACCTCAAGTTACTTAGATGAAAGCAAAGATAAATTAAAACTTTGGAGAAGATGCTACTATAACATTGCCCTGCTGTAGCCCAGAGAAAATTACATTTATGTTCACTTACAGATTAATTACAATGACTACTTCTTCCCATAGGGCACTATGTCAAAGGATGCTTTTGGGATTTGTTCTCATTGTACATGGCTACTGTATTTACCAGACAGTTTAAATGTATTTCAAGCAATAAAAGATTACATCAGAACCAAAAATTATAGGCCCTCGAGGCAATCCGCAATGCTGGAAAAAACGGTAACATTTTCCAAAGACAATGTGAAGTATATTCTTTTGTGAACACCATTCTGTTGGTTATCAGATTGAGGTTACAGTTTACAGAACATGCTGCTATATTTAGGTATTTTGTACAAGAAAGCAGTAAAAGGTCCATTGCCATTACTTCTTGAAGTTAAAACTGGTATTATATTAAATATTTAACCCTTCTACTGATGAGTGTTCAACATAAAAATATTTTTTTTATTAAAAATTAAAAAGATTATTCTGATTATTTGTAATGTATTGTATTTTTTGTTCTAAAAAATAATGGTACAAAAAAAAATAAACTTTTCATCCATTTATTTGGATTATGAACAGGCATATAGTTATATAATCTACAGGTATACACAGATATGTAGCCTGTGGCTCACTGCTTGTGTTTCTGTAGATTCAGAGTTTGAGTCCAGGCAGGAACAAGGAATGAGAACAGGCTGAGAATTAATTAAACATATTGAGGCATCTACCATGTATAGAGTGATGGAAGAGCCCATACCGTAAAATCATAGTGTTATCTATTCACCAGCAACATAGAAGAGGATTCTTTACAGTAAGAACAACAAGGCTATGGAACTCTCTGCCCCAGGAAGTGGTGATGGTGGATTCATTGAACAAGTTCAAAGAGAGCCTGGATGCCTTTCTCGAACAGGACAACATTATGGGTTTTAGATTTTAAGGGCACGTTGATCCAGGGTTTTATACTGATTGCCATATTGGAGTCGGGAAGGAATTTTTTTCCCATGAAATGGGGCAACTGGCATAAGCCTCATGGGTTTTTTTTGCCTTCCTCTGGATCAACACTGTAGGGGACTGTAGGGTTATAGGTTGGACTTGATGGGCTGATGTCTTCATCCAACCTCATCTACTATGTAACTATGTAATTGTCAGACATGGGTATGCAGTGCAGAAAGAAGAAGTGGGCTCCACTTCCTACAGTGGGCCCTGGCACTTGATAGACTGTGCCAGGTTCTGAGAATGGCCCCCTTCCAAAACATATGGCAGAAAATTATGCTTTACTATGCAATGGACCACAATAAAAGTATACTTTTTGAGGTCCATACTTTAAATGGACAATGGCTATACAGTGGCATACAGTTTGTCAGAGTCTTCCAACAAATACCTTCAACATAAGGATCTGATAAGATGTGACTATGCACCAAGGTGTCAAATGGGTGAGCAGTTACAAAATACGAGTAATTGAGGATCTTTTTCCCTGCTGGTCTTAACCACAATTTTCTTTTTAGAAACGCAGTCATAAAGGGCCAAGCAGTTTGCTATTTAGAAATCTATGAAAAATGGGTAAAAAAAACCTTAATGTGGATGTAATGGCTTTCATAATGCTCACAATGATACAATACAAACAATGAACAGTTCTTTGCAACCTCTTTGTAAGATCATAATAATAATAATTTATATATTCACAATACTTGGCTTACCTCTTCTACTATCTCGTTTCATCTTGCATGGTTCTTCATAGTCTCCAACCCAGTTGTATTCTACAGGCATAGATATTGGCCTTAACTTACCTACATTGGAAAAAAAAAGCAATAAATCTCTTAAAGATGCATTGACCTAGGCAAATAATAAATAAAGAAATCTGAAATTTGCCAGCAACATAAACTATAATATAGTATACAGTGGGTACAGAAAGTATTCAGACCCCTTTAAATTTTTCACTCTTTGTTTCATTGCAGCCATTTGCTAAAAGCAAAAAAGTTCATTTTATTTCTCATGAATGTACACTAAGCACCCCATCTTGACAGAAAAAAACCCAGAAATGTAGATATTTTTCAAATTTATTAAAAAAGAAAAACTAAATATCACATTATTCAGACCCTTTGCTGTGACACTCATATTTAACTCACATGCTGTCCATTTCCTTCTGATCCTCCTTGAGATGGTTCTACTCCTTCATTGGAGTCCAGCTGTGTTTAATTAAACTGATTGGACTTGATTAGGAAAGGCACACACCTGTCTATATAAAGACCTCACAGCTCACAGTGCATGTCACAGCAAATGAGAATCATGAGGTCAAAAGGAACTGCCCAAGGAGCTCAGAGACAGAATTGTGGCAAGGCACAGATCTGGCCATGGTTACAAAAGAATTTCTGCAGAACTCAAGGTTCCTAAGAACACAGTGGCCTCCATAATTCTTAAATGGAAGAAGTTTGGGACGACCAGAACTCTTCCTAGACCTGGCCGTCCAGCCAAACTGAGCAATTGTGGGAGAAGAGCCTTGGTGAGAGAGGTAAAGAAGAACCCAAAGATCACTGTGGCTGAGCTCCAGAGATGCAGTAGGGAGATGGGAGAAAGTTCCACAAAGTCAACTATCACTGCAGCCCTCCACCAGTCGGGGCTTTATGGCAGATTGGCCCAAAGGAAGCCTCTCCTCAGTGCAAGACATATGAAAGCCCGCATAGAGTTTGCCAAAAAACACATGAAGGACTCTCTGGTCTGATGAGACGAAGATTGAACTTTTTGGTGTTAATTCTAAGCAGTATGTGTGGGGAAAACCAGGCACTGCTCATCACCTGCCCAATACAATCCCAACAGTGAAACATGGTGGTGGCAGCATCATGCTATGGGGGTGTTTTTCAGCTGCAGGGACAGGATGACTGGTTGCAATTGAGGGAAAGATGAATGCTCTGGACCTCAGACAGCCGAAGGTTCAACTTCCAACAAGACAATAACCCTAAGCACACAGCTAAAATAACAAAGGAGTGGCTTCGGAACAACTCTGTTACCATTCTTGACTGGCCCAGACAGAGCCCTGACTTCAACCCAAATGAGCATCTCTGGAGAGACCTGAAAATGGCTGTCCACCAACGTTCACCATCCAACCTGATGGAACTGGAGAGGATCTGCAAGGAAGAATGGCAGAGGATCCCCAAATTCAGATGTAAAAAACTTGTTGCATCATTCCCAAGAAGACTCATGGCTGTACTAGCTCAAAAGGGCGCTTCTACTCAATACTGAGCAAAGGGTCTGAATACTTATGACCATGTGATATTTCAGTTTTTCTTTTTTAATAAATTTGCAAAAATATCTACATTTCTGTTTTTTTCTGTCAAGATGGGGTGCTGAGTGTACATTAATGAGAAATAAAATGAACTTTCTTGCTTTTAGCAAATGGCTGCAATGAAACAAAGAGTGAAAAATTTAAAGGGGTCTGAATACTTTCCGTACCCACTGTATGAAATGCTGAGTACATAAAATAGACATTTATCATCAAAGCAGAAAAGTTTGACCCAATGACACAGAGCTCATACTGTTAAGCCCCCCATTCTACTGATCTCTGGGGGATAGATAATAAGTGTCTGCATGTGGAAAACACCTTTAAATAATTCATTTTTCAACAGAGTGCACCAATTTACATTTTGTCTATTCTAAGACTTCAAACGGGTCATAAAATTTAGCTAATGCCATAAGTGAATAGACAACACTACCTATCTGGTTCTAGATTGCGACATGTAGCATAAATTCACTATTCTAGCATGCTAAGTGACTAACACAAGTACAGATGTATCCACCCTTACTTTTGCTTAAATTTGATTAAGGACACCATTTATCATGAAAATAATTCAATATAATATTATGACATGCTGACAGAACCCTTAATAGGCTACAACTCATATCACAACCACTGGACGAACACACCTAAACATATATAGCACAGACATCTCATGACAGAGTATCACAAGGTAAGTGCAGCTACCAGTGATGGTCAACCTATATTGTCTAGACATCATATGCGTCCCTTTAAAGGTCGCATTCATCCAGGAAAAAAGGTGCTGAAGGATAAACTGATAGAATAAAGAAAATACCTTAAATTACAATACATTCCATTATTTTCTCCTACAGGTGAGTGTAGTCTTATCCTTCAGTCATATGTTACTTTACTTCCTGTGGCTCCTTTACTACTGTCTACAGAACAACATAAAAAGGGGGCAGTGGGAGGAAACTAACAAATGACTACAAATAAGACCAGACATGTTTGTAATCTGTAACCAGGACGACACATAGGTCTACATAGAGACTGTATATACAAAATGGTAAAATATTTTCAAAGGCAGATCTTGTTTTAGGCAATAGTGTACAGAGTCTTTAACGGAGAATGTTAGGACAACTGGTTTTATATTAGTCAAGTATCTCCTAAAATTAGTACTAACAAAGCTGACATTAAAATGTATGATTTTGTAAAGCTGTTGGTATAATTTACATATCTGGAATGTTCTTTTCGAAATAGAATATGTAGAAGATACTCATTTCAAAGACAAAGGTGTTCATTTTCATCCATGCTAAATTAAAGTTTCAGAACAAGACCCAAGCAGACAATAGTCACTTAACATGATGAAAGACTGTGTGTTCTCTTGGAAAAGGCAACTGTTATTTAAAGGATAAATAGCATCTGTGAAAACCAACAGCGAGGACTGGAAGGAGACATTGTGTTACATGTTACTAGGAAAGAGGTAAGAACATCTTTGCATGTTTTTCTATATTATGTTGGACAGCTGACTGGAACCAATGCCAATTTTGTAAGTGACGTCAACAAAAAAGGAATAGCTTTGTAGTAGATGGTTTGTAATTTCGACTTTGTGTTATAGATTTATGCTGAGAAAACTTAAAAAGAATGCAAAAAGATTTCAGCACAAATGGGTAGCTATGGAGGGGTACTTATACAAGGGAGGAGAAGTACCAATAGAAGTGAATGTGAGACCAGCAGATATGTAGAGTCACATCTCTGTTCATTCTGCTAGTGGCCACCACACAAGGTGGGTCATAGGTCAACAGATCTCATTCTAGAGACAGGTGTGACCTGCATCTATCAGAGGTCTTGGGTACATGCCATAAATATTTAAAGGTAGTCTATCATTTACCTAAGCATATCTAACTGGACCACCATGTTACAGAGAGCATTACAGTGATAAACATCATATCTCTGTTATTTATGTCACTTCTGTGGATTTGGAGAAAAACAGCTCTGATGTCATATGTAAATTAGGTACCTGGTGCACTGGGGACAGGCTTTGAGTTCTCTGGAGCACTGCTCCAAGATCTCAGTGGGAACTGATCCTCCCTGTCACCCATCCCACTTGAGCACCAACAGGGGTGCTCATAAGGTTGAAGGCCTGCTCCCAGTGCATCAAATTCATTTGCATAAGACTTCAAAGTTGTTTTTCTCCAGATCAACTGAAGTGACATACATAACAAAAGGTACAAAATGTATTACTATAATGTCCTCTGCAATGTGGTGGTAGCAGTTCAATATGCTTGGGGAAGGGATAGACTCACTTTAAGATGGGAATAGCCAAGAGGCAGGATTGGATTTCCCCATTGCAAAAAAATTGTATACTGTTCTAATACGAAATGGTCTAAAGGATCAAAAAAGTGACAACGGCTCTGGGCAGAGTTTGGGAGGGCCAATGGAGGCTGCTACAAAAACGTAGACTTAAAGAATGTCACTCGTCTTCATATTTCCTGTAAGTGTTTTTAGGACATGTAAAAGAGGATATGCCTCTTGATATGTTATACAGGGTCTCTGAAATATAAAAATTCCTCTTAATAACAGTCCTATATGTATTCAAGTACATAACAATATTCCTCTCTGCTGAGCTAAAATAATCACAAAGATTTATTTAGTTCTGTGTATGAAGCTTCTGAAAATGTTTGGGCTTTCTTCCTGAGCACACAGTGTGGCTCTAGTCACTGCTCATTAAAATCTTCTCATACACTGGAGCCAATGATAACACAGCACAAGTTATTTTTAAAGACTTCTTAAATGGAATAAAATGCATTAAAACAGAGCCGAGCTGCATAAATATAACTTGTGATCATATTTCTAAGAGTTACGCCTCCAGATCGCTTGATTGATTGAAATTCACCACGAAGACAGAAAGCAGTAAGTGGCATTAAAGGGGACATGTCAGGACTCCCTGTCTGGTGGAGTGCCTATCAGTTACACTCAATTCCAAGAAGCTACTTCACTGCTTGCTTTTTCTGTATGTGACAGAGAACATCAAACTTTACCCAAAAGCCAACATCTACATAAAGAAAAACTTATGTCTTTGCACAATCTCCCAGCAAATTTCCAAATCAGCTAAGGACCACTATTGGATACACTACTTGCAAATTCTCCATCTCCATAACTTCTCTTGTGCTGCACATATACACTAGAATGACAGACTACTCACTCATAATTCATCTCCAGTACAACAAATCATACCAAATTATATTGTATGAAGGATAATGTGTCAGTTCTTCCAACATGTATGTATTGGTAAGTATTCTCCAAGAAATAAGAATTCCGGAGCAATTTTTCTTAGAACTGTGTATTATGCTGTTGGTCTGCTATTCCTCCTAGAAATTTATGATTAAGTTCACCATTGGGTGTTACCATTTCCTTGTCAAAATTGTGTGTAAAGACTGATAACATCCAGATATCAATTTATTCATACATTTTTACAATTCACATATCTAAGAAAAGATTCTCCAGAATTGTTATACTGTATTATGAGGAATACAGTTATGTACTAAATCAGTCATGTCAGCAAAACAGACAGGTCTTCATTAAGGACCATACAATGTGTATAAAGGTGTCCTATGTCACCTTTCCTCTTGACTTAACATTTCACAATATGTGTGTCATGAGATAAGGGTTTTTTTGTTTTGTTTTGTTTTTTTTATCCTATATGTTCCTATGTGAGGCTACCAAGTGGTTGTGCAGTTAATTTCAGCCTTATCAGAGGAGAATGTAGCCCAAGGAACCAAATTCAAAAAGGATAAAACTTAGTCATATGTTTTTGAATCTGGCTACGATATATTGATGAAGTTTTGTGACATAGACTGGGGAGTTGTCATTACTGAATGCTTTTCTGGATGAACGAAACAGTCATCATTCCACTTTGCCAACCAAGGCTGGTAAATTTTTATGTTAAAGGGCAACTCTGGCTGATAACCACAAGCAAAAACTGGTGCTATGGCAGGTGTGATCAAGACCTGAGTGAACAGTTTATTTGGATATGGATTTTGTTTACCGAGTCACTAGTAGTTCCCTACAACAATTTAGAAGTGGTTTCGTGTTGACTATCTTTTATAAAAGCTACCCATCCCAGTGCTTCACTTACTGTACTATACCTACATTGGCAAAGATACTGGCTGGAAAAAATGTCTTATATGACTTGATTTATAAATCCCCATTTTACTCACTCATGGTTGGTCCAGTATAGAAAATAAACACTGTGTACTCTTTGTGACACTCTTCCTATATATAATGTTTTTTTTAACTGTAATTTTTATCAACTTTTCAGAAAAGATATACACATACAAATAAAAAAACAAACCATGTCATATACATACTAAAAACCCAAAGAAAAAGGAGCCAACAATACCTAACTAGGCAAGGAAAATATCGAAAAAACAACATGCAATAATTAGAACCTGGGCAAAAAAACAAAACTAAAAAAAAAAAAAAAAATAGAACCAAAACACATAATCCACACAGAAGGAAGAAAACAGGAGGAGAGGAGGGAGGAAAGAAAATGGGGGTGGGGGGGGTTAGAGACCACGGAGAGTGCAGAACGTATCCCACGGATTCCAAATGGATTGGAAGGAGACCATTGAGTTATTAAGCATGGCAGCGAGGAATTCTAGGCTGCAAATATCTTTGACGTGAGCCACAAGGGCAGGGCCAGTAGGGGGATGCACACTTTTCCACTGGAGAGCTATAAGTAACTTTGCAGCAGTGCAGATATACAAGAACAGTTTAGAGGTCTTACTGATAAAGGTGCCAAGGAGGTAAGTTAAGCAAATCGGTGAAAGAATCCAGTGGGACACCTTGGAGAAAGAGCTCACTAGTCAACGCCCTGACCTGTGACCAATAGGGTCGAATCAGGGGGCAACTTCAGAATATGTGAAACAATGTACCATCCTCAGTGAGGCATCTATAATGTTTTTATATGCAGGGTCCTATGTTCTTCTGTTTAATTCTATGTAGATTGACATTATTGTCCCCCAATATGTAAAGTGCCAATAAAGATAGGTTAATATAACAAACACATTGACCATCAGCACTACCACTTACCATATGTTGGAGTACTTTCTCGCCGACCTTGCATGCTGGCTCTTCCTTTGTCATATTCATAGCAATACAGAACCGCATCTTCTTCTACAGTGTTAAACCGTTTTCGATATTCCTGGTCCAGAAATGAGTTTGGAGACTCCGATCCTTTTGATACTGGTTTTCCAACTATATGACGACTCACATCCTCACATGGTAAATTGCCTTTCTCATCTCTTAGAAAAAAATAAATACATTTTATATATATATATATATATATATAAAAAAAAAGCTCTAGTGCAGAAATGAATAACTCCTCCTATTTCCCATTTTTGAGTTCTAATTTTATTACTCCCTCCCTTCCATGTCATATCTGTTTTTTTAAGGTTTCTGTTCAAATAGCCATATGAGGGCTTTTTTTTGTGCATGACAAATTGTACGCCTAAAGGCACTGTGTAACCTTAGTGGAACAGTTCCATATAGTGGAACAGTTCCATACGATGGAACAGGTGGGATTATTGAGCCAGTTTCTTACTATATCTTACTGTTTTTGTTTTCACAGTGGTCATTGTGTGATAAAAATGACCCATTATCTTTATTCTGCAGGTCAATATAATTACAACTATACCAAATTTATGAAGCTTTTGTTATGTTTTTATATCTTTAAAAAAATTAAACGTCGTAATGTACTATTACCCATAACTTTTTTATGTTTCCTTCTTCCTAAGTTTTACAATCATTAGAATTAAAAATCACTCCCCTTCGCCACTTTATTAATAAAAATAAAGAAACAGATATCGCTACATCTCAAAATGTATGAATGAATAAAATATACAAGTATTTATCCTGTATGATGAGTGCTGTAACGGTGAAAAAAACAAAATAGACAAATTATTAAATACTACAACTTCCCCACAAAAGAGAGCCCTTACACAGCTCCATACACAGAAAAGTTATAGGTGTCTGAATATGGCAAAAATTTTTGTATTCTTTAAGGGTTTTTTTTTAATTTTTAAAACATGAAAAAAAAAATATATATAATATATATATATATATATATATATATATATATATATATATATATATATATATACACACACACACACACACACATTTGGTATCATCAGGACTATACTTACCTACAGCATATAGGTAAAGTGTCATTTTTGCTGCACAGTGAACAGTGTAAAACAAAACCTATAAGATGGTGCAACTGTTTTTTTCTTTTTTTAACAATTCCACCCTGACATTTTTTTTCAGCTTCCCAGGACATTGTAAAGAATATTAAATGATGAATATTTTATGAAGTACATTTTGTCCTGCAAAAAATAAGCCCTTATACAACTTTGTGAACAGATGAATATAAATATAAAAGGCAGGAAGTAAAAAATTAAAACGGCTGTAAAGGGAAGGGGATAAGTATTATTATACCATACATTATAATATTATAGTACTGCAGTGTGTGCTAAAATCCATGTGTTACTCTTAAGCTCTGCCATGGCAGGGCTCAATAGTACCTCAGGATGAGCAGGCCTTGGAGCCTTCATAAAGCACCTGCCTGCCATAGCAACCAAATGGCTCCTGCATTCTCACCATGGAGGCCATTTTGTAAGTGGAAGGAATCACCTTCCTCTAAATAACTCTTCAGATGCCATGCTCGCAACCAGATATCAGTTATCAATTTATTCATAAACTACTAGGAGGAATAAAAGAAGTACAACACAACACAGTTATGTAAAGAAAAGATGTTCTTGATTTGCTGTTCCATGGGGAATACAAGTATTTACAAAAACAGAGATGTCATAAGAGGCCAAAGATCTTTATGAAGCATTTAAGAAACACAAAAAAAAGAAAAAAAAACTGCAAATTGGACATAATTTCACACAAAACGCCAAACATGGGCCAGACAAAATTGTTGGAACCTTTTCAAAATTGTGGGTAAATAACTTTGCTTCAAGCATGTGATCCTCATTCAAACTCAACTGTGGCAAATAACAGGTGTGGTCAATATACAAATCACACCTGAAACCAGATAAAAAGGAGAAATGTTGACTCAATCTTTGCATTGTGAGTCTGTGTGTGCCACACTAAGCATGGAGAACAGAAAGAGGAGAAGAGAACTGTCTGAGGACTTGAGAACCAAAGTTGTGAAAAAAATATCAACAATCTCAAGGTTACAAGTCAATCTCCAGAAATTTTGATGTTCCTTTGTCCATGGTGCGCAACTTAATCAAGAAGTTTACAACCCATGGCACTGTAGCTAATCTCCCTGGACGAGGACGGAAGAGAAAAATTGATGAAAGGTTGCAACGCAGGATAGTCTGGATGGTGGATAAGCAGCCCCAATCAAGTTCCAAAGAAATTCAATCTGTCCTGCAGGCTCAGGGGGCATCAGTGTCAGCACAAACTATCCGTCGACATTTGAATGAAATGAAATGCTATGGCAGGAGGACCCCAATGCTGACACAGAGACAAAAAAAAAAGCTAGACTACCGTTTACAGCCAAAATGTACATGAGCAAGCCAAAATCCTTCTAGGAAAATGTCTTTTGGACAGATGAGACCAAGATAGAGCTTTTTGGTAAAGCACATCGTTCTAAAGTTTACAGAGAACAGAATGAGGCCTACAAAGAATGGTGGAGGTTCAAAGATGTTTTGGGATTGTTTTGCTGTCTCTGGCACTGGTTGCCTTGACTGTGTGCAGGACAATGACCCCCCAAACATACTTCAAAAATCACCAAGAAATGGATGGAAACAAAGCACTGGAGATTTTTGAAGTGGCCTGCAATGAGTCCGGATGTAAATCCCATTGAACATCTGTAGAGGGAAGGCACCCTTCAAATATGAGAGACTTGGAGCAGTTGCAAAAGAAGAGTGGTCCAAAAATCCAGTTGAGAGGTCTAATAAGCTTGATGATAGTTATAGGAAGTGATTGATTTCAGTTATTTTTTTCCAAAGGGTGTGCAACCAAATATTAAGTTGAGAGTGCCAGTAATTTTGTCAGACCCTTTTTGAGTGTTGTGTGAAATAGCATTTTTGGCTTTTTTTTCAGTTTTTTTGTGATGTTCCAATACACACAAAGGAAATAAAACATGTGTCATTGCAATAATTTTCCTGGAGAAATACTTAATTTTATGGAAAAATTTCAGGGGTGCTAACACTTACGGCCATGATTGTATTTATTTATTTTACAGTTACATTTTTTTTTGGAGGCATCCATCTTGGAAACGCAATATCCTCTTGCAGTCTCAGTACAGCAAGTTATATGTGCTTTACAGAAACAGCAATAAATAGGAGTTAATTGTCAGAGAAATGTCAATAGACTTTGACAGTCTCCAGAAAGTGATGCAGTACAGCTACATTTCCCCTAAGACTGAGAAAACAAGTACCATTTATTAAAGATCTCATTGGTGACATGTTCTGTTTCAAAACAAACAGCAATATAGAATATAGATTACATACATACAGTCATTGGTAGCTTGAGGTTTTGATGCTCATGCTACAAATAAGTCTTAAAATGCAAAAACAAATTATAAACCTCTTGTTCAGAACAGAAGTGAATATTATTTAATGTATTTACTATTTATTTCCTGCTGCTTATATAGCACCAAAATACTCAGCAGAACTGTGCAGAAATTGTGACTATTCGCATGCCCCAGTGGGGTTCACAATCTAATTTCCCTATCACGTACACGCTATGGTAAATGCCATAGAAAGCCAATTAACCCAGCAGTCTGGTTTTGCATTGAGTTTATTTAAATGTATTACTTATCATTTACATTTATTCATTACAAAATAATTTGCTAATTTTAAACATTTTTTATATAAATGTAATTTTTATGTAAATATATTGTAAATATATTTGATATATATGTACAATTCTGTTAAACCACTGTGACTCGAAAGAACAATTTCCAGTCTCTTAACAGAAAGAGTTCAGCTAAAGTATCATTTTACTTAAGAGGCCTACAGAACTAATCCAGCAAAGTATATATTAAGTGTTCATCCCTCAGTGGGCATTATAGCACCATAACTGTTGACTTGTGTATTCGATTATTTACAGGTAACGTATGGATGAGTGAATATTCACAGGAAGAAATTAAAAAGGCTTTCATCATACTGGATATCTTTGCTTCAGCGGCATAGAATTTGTGAAAGGCTTGGACGGATTTTAAATTTTTAATTTCTATTAATTAATTTGCAATGTTATGCATTAAAGAGAGTCTGTTGATGGCAAACTTGATATGAAATGACAGACATGGCCATTTACCCTGAACCAAATGGTACCTTTGTTATGAAAAAAAAAAATTGTCCAACATTGAGAAAAATTACCCTTTTTGAAATATTCTAATAAGACTACAAGTGCTCTTGGGGTGT
This sequence comes from Leptodactylus fallax, assembly GCA_947044405.1. Taxonomy (NCBI): domain Eukaryota; kingdom Metazoa; phylum Chordata; class Amphibia; order Anura; family Leptodactylidae; genus Leptodactylus; species Leptodactylus fallax. Next base: position 997,598 of record CAMRHE010000073.1, on the reverse strand, counting down.
TACACTAGTCACAAGCAGTCTGGCTCCAAGGGTGAAATCACAGAATTCCACTGTCTAAGATAGCCCATATTAGGGTGACTGAGTTCATGAATGACCCCCATGCCTGCATACCCTTACCTTGAAATTCCATCCTTGCACATATTGTCTCTTTTCAGGTGCAAGTGCAGCCTATTCTCCTGAGACTTGTCAGGCAAATACTGAAGAGCACTTGTACTAGAAAAGAAACAGTGCACAGGTGCAGGATTTTAAGTGCAAGGAGTGCAGGCATGGGGGACATTCATGAAGTCCATCATAGTAATGGCAGCAGAAGGTGATGATTTTCCACTGGGAGCTGGTGTACTTACGTCCAGTGTAACGCCCCAAGTACCACCATTTGAAGGTGATTTTGTTAATGCTGGGCCCTTTTTTAGCCACAATAAAGGTATGGTTTTGTTCAGCATGAATGGCCCTACATGGCCATGTGTGTCATTTCATGTTGAGTTTGCTGCAGACATACTCTATGTAAAACATACCTGTCATTTCACTAAAATCTGAAAAAAAACTGCATGGGCTTGCAGTGGGCTTGGATACTCTGTTTTGTTCATGCCTATTCTATACATGCAGTTTAGGAGTACATGTGCTAGTCCATCGCTGTGCATTGTACTGCTTAATTCCCCACCTTGACCTATGTGTTTAGTAACAAAGCATGCAGTATTGTAAGTGAAGTTAGCTATGGTGAATAATATAACCCTTTGAGTCATACCTTGGAGTGTAAGGCTCAGCAGGGGGTGGAGGAATAAAAAGATCCTGGAGAGCAGAACTATCCCTTTTTGTAGGTGTGCTGATTGTGCTTGATGGGGTTGCAGCGCCACTCGTAGGGCTCCTTGGTATTAGGGGCTGGAATTGAAACAAAAAGAATAATTTATTCTAAATACTGATATTGGTCAATCCATGCAATCCATATTTTTTCTCCGGTACATTTTGAAGCTTATAAACAAAAATGCATAGAATTTGTTTTCCTTTATTATACAAAATTGTGTCACTTGTGTGATGCCACAACTGACACCACACTACACAATTGTCAATGTCATCAGATGTCAAAAACAGAGACCATTTAAAATACATAATATGCAGTAGATATCAGATCCCACATACTGTAAGTTTGCTCTTCTTTTTCACTACATCTTTAAGCAATACTGTGTGTGACTTGGAGCGACTTCAAGGTAACTTTAATCCACCCACACATACATATTACCAGTGGAGAAGAGGATAAAAATGGAAAAAGTTTAACTGGCAAGCTGCTAAGATAGTGACAATAACAAGCCAGAGCAATTGTCACATTTCTCATGAGATTCTAAAGGTTATCACAAGTCAGGAAAAAAAAAAAAAAAAAAGGAAAAAACGAAGACCAGTCCAGCCAAAAAGCAGATTGAATATGTTACTCCTCTGTATAGATGTATCTACTTGCATCTAATATCTGTCTCGTATTGTAAGGGGCCCTTCACACAGTGAAATGTTCAGACAAATTACAGGAGGTCTTCTGTCTCAGATTCTTCTCTACTTTAGTGTCTTGTAGATCCCGCAGTGGAAAGTCGAAGTTTACTTGTTGACCAGCCCCAGACACAATGGGCTTTATCAAGTGCGGTTTCACATAGCAGATTCCATGGCTGAATCAGTCACAGAATCCGCAGCAAAATCAAGCAAGATGCTATTGTACTAAAAAAAGAAGCATCCCTATCTGTCTTCTATAGAAAACTGATTGAGCCCAGAATTTGGAGCTGATTTTGAGGTGGAATCCACTATATGAACCTCCATGTGAACCTACCCCAATAGCAAAAACCAGGAAAAAAATATAGTAACTGTTAAGAAGGAAAAGGTTCAAATGAATTACTTAGTAAGGTTTCTTTGACAATGAGCTAACATACAAACTTTTTAACTAAAGACATGTAATTTTATGTTATATATGTATTATACAACTATTAGGCATACAGACAATTGTGCTAACACACATTTCCTTATATGGGACACATTGTGGTGTTTTAGATTGCCGTCACATGCCTGACTAACCACAGTCTTACCTAGTCACTGCTTGAATACCATCCAGGGGCATACAGAAAGTACGACCTTTATGAACCAATGTCCCAGCTTCTTGTTAACAATCCAAGGTTTCCAACACCATCGTAAGACACCATATATCCTTTACTGCAGAAGATTAGTAAGGTGGCCCCTTTTAGGCAGAAGTCCCTCCCAATGACTGACTGTCTGCTAACATATACTGTAAATTCCCCATAGCAGGAGAGGAGAGCTGTGCGGGAGTGCAGGCAGATTTGTGAAATACTAGGTGTGTTGTGGAGCCACCATGGCTAGCACTTTTATGGAGGTCTGTTTTTGGGCACTTGCTTTTACTGTAAAGGTTTGATTCTGTTCACACTTTACTTTTTCCTTCTGTCAGAGGTACATGTTGGAAGTATTCCTCTTCATATACCACTGTATACACATACAGTATGGCACAATAGTTATTAAAATAGATCACTTCCATTTATCAGCTACCAAAACTGGACCTATAAAAGCGCTGGTCATGTATTCCTATCACTATAGTTATTATTGAAGTGTCTGCTTACTGTCACCTTCAAAAGCATAAACTGTTTGCAAGCAATAAATACAAGTATAAATACTGATATTTCCTCAGGTTATACTGATTAATAAATCGGGCAGATTGCTTTCATTGGAATTTACTGGCGAAATGCTGGAAAAAAATATGTTGGTATATATAGATTTTTTACAGTGCTTAGAGCACAGCATGCTGTAAATGGAAATGCTAAATTGTAGAAAAGGTTGAAAGTGAGTTATTCAGATACAGTGGTTTGCTTCCACCAATTACATCTTCTGTTATACAATGTATCCAGTTCTGGACACTAAAAAAAAAATTAGCTTAGAAAGAATTTAAGGCGAAGGCCCCACGCAGTGAGCCAAAGAAAAAAATTGCTGCGGGAAAAACCGCGGTGGCAATGCATTGCGCTTTTTCCCAACAGTGCTCAACACAGAAAGTCCGCAGCTGTTTCCACTACAGACTTTCTGCTTCCATTATACCTATAGGGAAATCGCCGGCATTTCCATAGGTATAATAGACATGCTGCAATTTCCAAAACCCCAATGGCAATCATTTTCACATGTTTCAGTCTCGACATGAGCCCAAAACTTTTAGGGTTCATCACCCAACAATCACTATTATATGCTGAGGTCTCTTTAGACCCCACAGTATAATAAATGGAAGCCCAGGAAAGATTTGGAAACATCACCCGCACCTCTAGGTGTTTGTGCCAAACAAGTTTTGGATGGACAACCCACAAATATTTGTCAGAACAAATCTAGTAAGGACAATTCATCTCCTACTCACCAGCAAGTCCCCATCCTCTTGTACATTTTTTACTGTGCTTACTCACTACTAAACCTCTCACATTAGTTCCCAGTTAAATCCATTTCCATCCTTTGCAGTGTCATCCTCCCTTAACTCCTAGTGCAGGAACGGAGCATGCTCGATCAGCAAGTTGAAGTTGAACTATAGGTCGTAAAACTAGGCAGCAAACTATAAACATCATATGTTTGATCCTTTGGTGGCGAGTGATTATGTGGACTACTGAAAAGATCTAACTACCTTACATTGAAGATTTTTACCTTGTACTCATACTTTCAAAAGGAGTCAAATTTTGTATATTGGAATACCCCTTAGAAGGGGTTTTCCTGGCTAAAATGGATTTTTCATACTGATAATCTATCCACAGGAACAGATCATCAGTATGTGATCTGTGGGGGTCTGACATCTGGACCCAGCAAAGACCAGCTGTTCTGGCAGCCTCCGGGTGCCAGAAGCTGCTAGTGGACAGGGAGCGTGTACATCATGGCTTCTATGTAAGTAATAAGAGTGGCTTGCGATTACTTGAATAGGAGCAATGCTGCACGCACTTCCCATCCACTAGCACAGGCTTCTGGAACAGCTGATGTGTGTGGGGTCCTGGTGTCGGACCCCCACAAATCACATACTGATGACCTATCTTATGAATAGGTTATCAGTGTGAAAAGTCAATTTGGGGCTGGAAAACCCCTTTAAATAGTAAGAGACTGTACAATGAAATGGACATTATTTGTAAAGGTTTGTTTAAAAGCCAAAAAAAGAGAAAAATAACCTCTCGTGAACCATCAGTTTGATACATTAAAGTAAAGCATACAACGTATTACTGAGCCATCATTGGCGCCAAAGTCTGTAAGATTCCTCAAGATATGGAGGATTTTCGTTTGATTTATAAACAACCTCCCACTGCTATATGATAAATTATTTGCTGCTCCACACTTTACACTTCATTTAATTTACACATGGGTCTATTTTATTCTGAGATGCATTATTATATATGCAGTGTAGTTTAAAGTGAATATCAAAAGAGGGAGATCCTAACATCAAAGTAGGAAGACATGGATAATACATGGCAGAGAGAGAACCAAGATTCTTTTCATTTCCTACAGTATGGCTAGAAGTGTAATTAATTTTACAGGGAAATAGCAGGGAGGAGAGAACCACAAATCATCTTTATTGAAGATACAATCTACATGAATAGAATTCACTAGCTGCAAAAAATTAGATCAAACTAGGGGTCTGATCACTTGGAGTTCCACTGAAAGGACCCCCACCAATCACGTAAATAGGGAACCCCAAAATCCTCTGTGTGAATCAAGTGCTATGTACATGCAAGACCACTGCTCCAGTCACTTCTATGGAACTGATGGATGGTGTATACTGCTATTTCAACTCAACTCCCAAAGCTTCACTGCAGCCATTCTCACCCCTCCTGTCCCATGCCAGCACTGCTCCGTGCAGTGGGAATTGATCATCACACTGCTCTGATGTCTTGTATCCTGGCTTGCGAAACAGAGAATTGAGTACACATCTCTTTGCTTCCCCTATGAGAGGTGAGATGATCAAATTTAACTGCATGGAGCATTGCTGACACAGGACGAGAGGTGTGAGAACAACTGGGGTGACATTTCAGGAACTGAGATGTGCTTGCTTAGTACACCAAAGTACCAACTGCCAAGTTTCTTGCAAAGCATTTTGCTGCAAATCTTGTAAACCTACAAGCTTAACAAACGTAAATTCCTTTTCAGTGTATTCTGCTCTACAAGGTGGAGGGGCCAGTTCTGTATGTTTAGGATAGGTGGTAGACGCCCTCCTTGACAAGGAGCACAAGCAGCTTCATATACTATAGAATAACATTTCTTATGTATATCAAATATGATATGTATAGTTTTACATAATTAAAAATTGATTTTTTATTATTCAGTCTAATTAAATATATGGTTGTAAGATTTTTTGCCATGCATATGAGTGCATGAGCTGCATATTTAAAACTAGGAATAAGTTTGGATCCTGTTCTGTAAGAACAAGAAAACCTTTTCCACACCTTTTAAAACAGAAATTAAAGACTGGGTAATTAATCAAAAATAATTAAAACCGAACATCAACCAGGATAACTGACGCGATTTTGTTCACATCAGTTATTTTGGTTTGGTTGTTACAATATTTGCAAGGTTCAAACAGCAGTTTTGTTCGGACTGTCTGAATCGGAACTGCTATTATACTCTGGGGTCTCTTCAGACCCCATAGTCTAATAAATGGGAGGAGTTGATCAAGCATAAATAAAACAGTGTTACTCACCTCTCCTGGGCTCCGGCACAACTCCCTGCTGTCTTCAGATTGATGTCAGGGACCGTAGCAGAATGCTGAGTGACCCATGTGACTTTTGAGACCTAATCACAGGCCTCAGCAGTCCCTGACATCAGCCAGAAGACCATAAGACAGCACGGAGTCACAGCAGAGCCCAGGAGAGGTTAGTAAGAATGTTATATTTGATCACCTCCCCTGGGCCTCTGCTAATTATACTCTGGGGTCTGAAGAAGCCCCAGAGTATAATAGCAGTTCTGGTTCATCTGTGCCCAGTCTGAACAAAATCACCGGATGAACCTTGCAAGACGAATTTTACAAGGTTTGCCCAACATATACTCATACTGTAAAAGGGGCATGACTTAATTAATCACCATTAGTCGTAGTTGAGGTAAAATGCTAGATTAATCACAATTTTGATTTAATTCATACTCGCCCAGCCCTAATAGAAATTGAATTGCTACTACTTAAAGAAGCACTCCATGTTTTTCTATCCCTACACTCCTCACTGGGTGATTCATGAATGACAAATTTAGGAAAAAAATGGGAGTGGCATTTTCAAGGGGCACAATTCTCAGCTGCAGTTTCTATCTGTAGTTTCTATGAGAACTAGGGGAAGGGGGGGTGACTAGCTTCCCACTCTCAGTAAGTGGAGGATTATGTAGGATGTAAAAAGAAGCACTGACGTGCATTCATTTCAATAGAGTACTTTGGCCACGATAGAAATCTCATATTTAGCTCCAGCATTACACTAAACCTGTGTTTCTACTGTTGTCTCTCTTAAACTCTGCTCAATTCCTCCCCCTCTCCATAGACTTCTATAGACAGCTATAGAACGATTTTCACAGTAAAAGTCAGCAAACAGTCTGATAAAAACAGAGAGAAGCAGTTTTCTCCAATAAGATATATTATAAAATAGATTATAATCACCGGTACTATTGATTTATGCTAAGTTTATTGAAAAGTAGACTATTTAAATCTATTTTTTTTTATGATTCTACACATACTTTTTAAAAAGTTCCAATTTCCATAATGGAACTCTAGACAACACAATAGGCTGACATATCCAGTTTCCTGCAGCTTACTTGTGATCCTTGCTGTACAAATTTGGAGATTCAGCAGAGTGATGTAATTATTATTTAAATTTAAATGGGTTGTCCAGGAATTGGAGCAACCTGTGTGGAGGCTGGGGGAGTTGTAAAATAAAGCATAGTCACCAGCACTCCATTGTCCACTGCCAGTGTCTGCTCCATCTTATGCCAGTGCATCAATGCTGTAAGTCCTCAGCCACACTTGACTATTGAGACCAGTGACCTCAGCTATCACTGGCGGGGAACTTGTAACATATGTGAGTGATGTCACCGGTCCTTCTCCAGTGACTAATGAGGCCACTGATTGGTCTCAGCTGTCAGTTTCCAGCATTGAAACACAGGTTAGTATACTTTTTTTTTTTTTTTTAACCCCTCACCTGGCCTCCACATGGGTTTCTTGAATTCCTGAACAACCCCTTCAAAAAGGACTTTTCAAAACCTTGAACTCTTTTTATCCTGACTGCACTGATTGGTTGGGAGCAGTGGGGGCTAGAGAATAAATTCCAGTGGAGGGACATCTATTAAAGGATTAAAAGAGCTTGAGCTGGTGGAAGTGGTGAAAAGTCCTCTGTAATGGCTACTCCATTGAATGAGTAGAAGCGTTGAAATTGCCGGTACTCATAAATGTTCCCCAATGTTTCTACTCTACAGAATTATCTCTCATAAAACTAAAATGACATTACTTTTGACATGGTAACATGACACTAACTGAATAGTCCGGGTAGTAATGTGTAGTGGGGTTCAGAAGTTCTTCAGTTAAATAAAGTAAATTAAATAATAGTTCTTAATCTGGACTGTCATTTAGTCTGATTCTTCAACTATAAAGAGGCAAAACCCTGATTTCAACTTTTGAAGTCTGAACTGACGAATATTAGCCATGGGAGAACAGATCATTTGGACATTAGGGAATGGCTCAATGTTTGTGGGATACATGAGGCTCATAGCCTTTCAGTCAGATGCAATAGAAAATTAAGTGCAGGGACCGAATGTGACTACTTTCTCTGCACCCCCCCCCCCCCCCCTACATGTCCTTTTGCCATCACTAATGTGAATTGTGTAGTTTTAAAGCTGGATATAAGGTATCACTCTAACCTACAATATACCTTAGCCTATTTGCTCTTCAAAGGTTTCAAACATTAGTTTTCAAACATTTTGTTTTGTCACCAGGTGCCCATAGCCTTAGATGAATAACCATTTAATTGCATGGCCAATTTTCAATTGCTTCCTCGGTAGCCATGCATCTCTCCCATCATTAATGTGGGTTGTGTACCTTTAAAGATCTACATAGTGCCCTTCCCAACTACAATATCTCCTAAACAAATGGTCCTTCAAAGGCGGTAATAGAACAGGGAAAGGCAGATTTGATTTTCAGGAACTTCCATAAGATTAAATTTGCTGAAAAAAAAAAAAATATACAACCCAAAAACATTCAAATTACTGAATTAGGCTAAGGCCCCACGTTTAGTAAACACAGTATTTTGTGTTGCAGATTTTGCTGCGTTTTTTTTGAGCCAAAGTCAAAAGTGGCTTGAAAAATATAAAAGGAAGTATTTAGACGATTCCCATCTGTAAAATATACTCCGGAATTAGGGTTAAAAAAAAGCAGAATTTCGGCTACATGGGCCTTATCCTTAAAGAGGATCTGTCATAGATAAACATGAATAAACAACTGATCATCATATTCTCTGCTCAAATACACAAAATCTAGTCTGTCCTCACTTCATTTCTAGCCTATAGACTCATTCAGACCCAAGAGGACTCTGTAGACTCATTCACTTCAAAACAGTAAATTAAACCAAACCAAACACAAAAATCAAAACTGATTATATCCACAGTAAAAAGTAAAAGATTGACTTTAAACATATGGATTTCTGCTATGCTATGTGACTTCACTAAGAAAGTTTTACGGGATAGGTACAGTATGAGTCATAACAATAAGAAACATAAAAAGAGGATACATCTAGCACACACTAATCCCTTAAGTAATTTTTTTCTGCAGAAAAATTCTAATGCTCACAAGACATCTAGAATCATTGCTTTCCTGAAGCTAGACTCTTTCTCCTGGTATTAAACAACAGACAGAACACAGGGATAGAGCAAATACCAAAATATAACAGAAAGGTCCCATCTGCTCATATTCGAACTACATTAGGCTATATATTGAATGTTATGAACAGTAATTTAGAAAATGGAAACTTAAAAAAAATAACATTTTCTACTTCTGTAAAGTTCCATTAGATATTCAATACACACGGTCTCATCCTATGCGTAATAAGGCTGGGAATAAGAAGTCATTCTGAAGAGGCCACAATGGTTTATTCTTGATGGATGTAGGCCTTATTAAGCCATCCTCGGAATCTTGGTCATCAGCAATGATCAAAACAAATCAATAAGATGAAGAAGTTGTGCAAAGGGTCAGGACCGTAAATTTTATAAGAAATGTGCTGTGTTATGAGCCACTCTATCCTATACTAATCAAGAGTGACCTATAGTAGAATGCCAAAATAAAGACTTCAGATTAAAGGCTGCAGTAAAAGTTATATACAAGCTATATTTTATACCTCATTATAGATCAGCTACAGACTGCAAGGACACATATACAGCATTTCAAATGAATCCATCCAGACTTCTTAAATGTTAATGCTTTTCTAGAGTTAACATTTAAGCTGTATATCTGCAGTAATTTTAGACACTATTTTTAATAAACTACACCCAATTATAAAGATTCTGCTCTGACATTGTAGAAATGTTTATATATGCCATATTGGGCAATCTCTCAATCCTATATCTTTACCCACTATTCGTGAATATATATTCATTTCATTGACTGATCATAGATCAGTTTGTTGATAAATGTACAGATGTGTCCATATTTACCTGATCTTCAATTTGGTTAAGGTTTGGTTTAAATTTTTCATTAAACCAATTCAACACAATAATCACGACATGCTAAGAAAGGCACAAAATCATAATAATTTCACAAAGTCATAATAATTTTACATTATTAATTGCTAAAGACCTCCTTCAAAATAATTAGTTTATGTAAAAGTCTTCACAAACAGATAGGAAACCAGGCAGCCAGATCAGGGCTAAGTCTAACCAGAAAACTAACATGTCTCCAAGAGTAGATAGAGTAATATCAAGAGAAAGGCTGGGTTCACATGGTCAGGGATTTTCAGCAGTGATTGTGAGCCAAAACCAGGATTGGATTGAAAACACAGAACAGGTGCAAATCTTTCTAGTATACATGATCTCTGTGTAGTCCCCACTCCTTGTTTTGGCACACAATCACTGACAAAAATCCCTGACCATGTTAAAGTAGTCTTAGGCTACATTCACATCTGTGCAGAGCCTTTATTTGAAGTCTTCGTCGCAATGTCCATCAGAAACTGCTGAAAGAAAAGCTCCCACAAGCCCAACTTTTTCATCTGGTGATTTCAGTTAAAACAAAACAAAACAAAAAAAACAGACACCCAACAGACGCCATTACAGTCAATGGGGTTCCCTGGGATCCATTTGTGTCATTTCTGGAATCTGTCGCTGTCCGTTTTTCCATTCTATTGTCCTGTGACAGACAGGAAGAATGGATAGGACAGTGCAAATGTGAAAATAGCATTAATCAACACATTTTGTATAAAATGTATATGGCAGAAAATGGAGTCTACTTTATAAGTGACCTAGGCAACAAGTGGGCCTGTTGGCCCTTTTTTTTTTTCTGTTTTGCCGCCTTTTTTACTTTTCTGTTTCTCCCTTGAGTGGACGGACCAAAGCAGAGATTATTATGTTGTTATACTTTGCACACTGTTTGACTTTTTGCTTTATTTTTACATTTTTGGCTGCTTTTTGTTTGATGCTTAATGTTATTGTAAATACAGGCAAAAAGAAAAAAAAAATCCTTTTCCAAATATCTTGCAAACTTTTTGTATTTGATAAGCAAAAATGTTACCCATGGCCTATTTTAGAACACCCAGAAGCCTACCAACCACTTGATTAAAGTCACATTACCCACAATCTATAGGTCCTATTGGTTGCTGCCTAACAGGGTACACATAATATGGACGGAAAGACACAGGCAAACATGGCCCAAGCAGTACAATAAGCAGAGCATGTCAAACAAGCTCCTGCATTAAGGATCATCCAATGGCAGATTTGCTGTCTGCTGTTACACATCAGTTATATACCCCCAAAATGGCTACTGAAATATTTAATTCACTCATTCTGTAAAAAGGGAGCGAGCAATATGTGAACATTTGAAAAAGCAGCACTCAACAGTAACATAGCTCCTACATTACTTATTTCAGAGAACGTATAAGCAGATTGAACCTCTTAGTAATACCTAACATATCTACAAGCTTACTTTCAATTCTGTATATCATCTGGCATAAAACTTTGATAAACTACAGTCATCGCTAAGTTTTTAGGAGCGCTAAGTTGGCCGCACATTTCAAATAGCTATCTCTCCTGATTCCTCTATACACTTGCAGTGTTGGAGAAGAGAGAAAGACGCTGGTAGACCTCACTAGTGACATCTAATCTCCACTGAGAACAAAAAGATCCTTCTCTTTGCCGACATTTTCTTCAGGAAGCCCCCACCCACATTAGACGGATGGTTGGTTTCAACACAATCGGCAGGGTTGGCCAAAATTAATCTAATATGAATGACCTTTTGAGAGTTTCAGTACAGCTTTTAGACAGAGACTGCAAACTTTTCTGTCAGGTTTCTGTTACTGATATGAAATGTACAAAAGATGAGACAAGATTAACAGACGTATGAGTTCTTAATTGAAATCCTAGGGATATCAAACTGTTCACCCTAATAAAAGTCATACAATATTATATAAGAAAATAAATACGGAAATATTGAAAAATAAAATCTTCCTCTCTCGCTCACCCAAAACGAAGGAGAAAATACTAATACCATAAATACTAAAAATCTAGTAACATAAAAGTGCTTACTGATATACGTGTCCAGGAATAAGTTTTCATTTCATCATCATACCACTAAAAAAATAAGATGACACTTATTATCATTCAATTTTAATATCGACAAAATATGCAGCAGAAGCTTCAGCCATTATATCAGACTAAGAAGTAATGAGAGGGTGGATGGCAGCAATATTAATGAGATCTTCTCAAGCAGCAGGACTATCCATTGCCCCAGCATGCCACAATGTTCTATGACAGACAAAATGCAGCTTATAAGTCATCTACAGCAGCAGGAAACCCACAAAAAACCATCACAGGATCTCTAAAAATGTATTCCGCCCACCCAGCCCGCCATCATAAAGAATGGTCAGTGAGAAGCACAAGCAAAGACACGCATGCTCATTTCCAGTATAGACTATGCTAGCGAGAATTTGGATTGGTTTATATTATAGTAAAATGAACCCATTAATGGCCAAGCAATGAACAAGAGCACATCTACTGCACGACAAGCCTTGCTCGATGTATGCCGCTTGAATGAATCACATTAAAAAGGATACCTATATACACTAAATTAAGAGGGGAATATCCAATTCAGATCAACTTCAAAACACTCATGATGTCCGCTACATATGATAACATAATGGCGTTTTTGCATAGGAAGTCAGCTTGGTTCCATTTTACATTATACTTTATAAATGTTTTTCGAAATATGCAATAACAGCATACAAAATTATGTCTTTTATGTACATATATTATAATTATCATGTTGGTAAGTAATGGACGTTCACAAGTCCTATGCAAAATACTTACAGGAACATTCCTGAGTATAACAGATACAGTGTTATGTATAGTGAAGGACTGAAGGGGGCAGTGCATGGGAGATTCACATAACATCAAAAGGTTCTGTAGAAGTCATATCCCCCCTCAGATCCTGTACTAGACATGCCTCATTCACACAACCAAGACTTTTTTTTTTTAACGGGTGAATCAGGTTCATTGAAAGGGTCCCAATTGTCTGAGTCATGAAAAAATAGAACATGTTCTAATTTTTCATGGATCTTGGGTGCCAGGTGGTTCATACTCGGTCATGTGAATAGGTCCTAACGCAGTATATAAATGTTTTATGGAGTGTTCCTTTAAGAGGAGTTCCTTATCTCCAGTCCTCAAATACCCTGAACAGGTTATGATTTTTCCAAAAACATGACTTGTTGGGGGTATAGGAGGTATATATAATGGATAGGTAAGTAATCTGTGGTTCTCTAACTGTTCTCTAGTTTTCAACCACTGCTTCAGAAGAAACCTGAAGAACCACATTTTCTATATCCTAATCTTAGTGTATAATGAATATTTTTTTTACAGCTTGATAACTCTGCAGAAAGTTATCCTAACATGAAAGTCATCAAATTTTGGTCCCCGCTTATATTTAGGGTACATTTTCCCTTTAAAGCATTCCAGAAATTTTTTAATCTGTGGCTAAAATGATGGCGAATGACTTATGATTCAGCTTTCATTACCTGCAGAGCTAGGGGTTTCCATCTCATATTTTTCAGTAAAGCTGGTGCTGAGGTAAGCATGCTCTGAGGTCGCTTTTTCAAAGTTAAGATAACACCACTCGGGTCCTCTCGTAGTGCATTCACCAAATTTTTCAACTGCCACCCCACCTGGTAACCAGCAAAATTATTACAATATAATTGAGGCACAGTATTGATCCCAGTTACATGAAAGTTTATAAAGCTAGGCAACATGGAAGATTTCAGCAACCATACAGTACCTAAGATATGAACACTGACACAAATTCATCCTAAGTCAATGTCCAAAAGGAAACCCATGTTGTCAATATCCATCAACATAAGACGTACAGTATTACTCATAAGACTGAATCAGGTAACATCTACTGCCACAAGTTTTGTTCTACCTACCTTATATTTTTAAGTTATTTATATTTTATTAAAGCTGAAAAGCCCAAAGATGTACATTGTCTGATAGGCGTTGTCACCCTTAACATTTTTCTATTTTGTTTATCTAAATCCGTTCAGCCATTCTACAGATATAAGCCCTTTTATTGCTAAGGCAAATTAAGGTATACTGGCCAAGTAGGCGGTAACACTGTGGTTTCTCTGGAGGTCTCTGTGTGCTCTATGCCATGCACTTCTTCTGCCCACTTGGCTAGCATACCCTAATGTGCATCAAGACTTAAAGGGCTTATATCTTTGGAATAACTGCTCGGAATTTGGATAAACCAAACAACAAAATTCTCAGTGTGACAGTACCTATTAGATTATTAAGTAAGTATTGGGCTTTTCAGACCTAGTGAAAGGTTCTGTAAGAATCTACAGCATTTTCCCTTAAAGTGTCTAAGATTTTGCTTCATTTTTTTTTATAACAATCTTGTTTTCCTTCTTTGGACAATAGACAGATGTAAAACTATATAATGGTCTGACACAAACATCCAAAAAACATTTTTTCACTTGATCAAAACTACCAAATATGAGTAAAGGAGCACATATGTTAACATCATGTTTTGATGACAGCTCATATTGGCACTCCATGTGTAGGAAAAAAAAAAAAATAATGCAATATGTTTTCTAATACTGTACGTCTATTATTGGACTCGGCAAATAAAAAAAAAAAAAAAAGGACTGACTAATTTTGATGATCACCCAGGTTCCAAATTCACAAAACATATAACCAGTATTGTATCAACTATAACATGTCCCAGATGTAAACGTGATATTCATAAGATAAGCCATTGAAAAACCATTGAAAAGTCAAATTTACTGCAACAGTTCCCTTAACTTGTTACATGTAAAAGAAAAGTTTCTTACATTGGCACAAACCAATACAACAGCGTTCAAGGGACCAATGATCCAGGAAAATTTGTATTTTAATGCTTTTTCTTGGAACAAAATCTACTACTATGAGCTTTGGAAAGGAAGTTATGTTTTTGTGCCACTGAGCCATGGGATGACATCATCACTCAATATGGTTTAATTCCTATGCCAGGGAATACGATACAAAACTGTAGTATTAAGTCGTTACAAGAGAACTACACAGTGACCCTGAAAAACTATATACATTATCAATGGCAGATAAATAGAAATACAAAAAGTATAATGTGGAAAATCGCTTGCTTATTTTGCAAATGACAAATAGCAGTTTTACCTAAAAAATCAATAAAATCAGCAAAAAAAAAATAAGACCTACAGGTTTAAAAATCCTAATTATAAAATTTTAGGTTTAACTTTTCCTTTTCCATTTATGTTCTAAATCAGAATTATTGTCACCCTCACCCCTTCCCTTCAGCCAATCCTTGGTTGAACTTGATGGACTTTCACCTTTTCTCAACCATACTATGTAACTATGACAACATGAATCAGTCATTAATGTTTCTTAAAGAGTTTTCACCAATATTTCCTAGGTTGCAGAAAGGAAAGCTATACCTGTATGTAGGTAAGGTAATAACTCTGCAGAGATTACTTTGTTGAGTTTGCCTCAAGTGAGTGCATCACTATATAAGTGCAGTGAGACAGAAGTGATTAGTTTTAAAAACTGAAGTATTTTGTGAACAGCCGATGCCTGGAGGATATATTTGGTAGGTTCTTATTTTACTAAGTAACTCCTGCCTGTGATCATTCACAAGGATGTCTGGTTTAGTGCAGTACAAATGTCTAGGTCTTGTTCTCCATAGCACATTTTGGAAATTTAGATGTTGTCCAATTTGTAATTGTTTGGTTATCTAGTTTATATGGTGACTATTCTAAACTATAGTCTTTAGTTTGTACTCTTCAGTCTGAGGTTAAAAGGCTTACTCGGCCTGTGAGTGCTGAGGCGCAGCCTATTAAACCAACCAAAGGGCAGAATGGACAACTGTTGGCTTCTGGAAGAATGCAAGTTGAGAATCATAGACATGTTATCATCATATAATTCCTTTGTGTACTTTTTGAGCTAGATAGTGATGTTTTGGCTGGTACATTCTATTGATTATGGGGATAATCTGTCAGCAGATGTACAGTAAAATGTGAATGGACATTTTATTACCCCATGTATTTTTACAGGGGGGTTACAAGAGAGAACCGTTGACTAAATTAGTGTTGAGCAGAAAGCTAGGTAATTTGCATGGCTGGTTTAAGAGACTTTGCTCACATCCACAAAATGTCCCTAAATATTCCACTAACTAGCCAGTCCAACAGCAACCCCAACTAGTTAGGCAATTCACTTTGAAGAACATAAAAACAAACACTGCAGAAAAAGTACGTGATCTAGTGAAGTAGACTTATCCAGGAGAGCTTGAGGAAGTCTTCAAAGTCATTATTCCAAATGAACTTTTGACCGTAAGGGAAAACATCAATAAACTCATCTTATTCTATTACAACTTGTCTTTTAGTTTTGCTCAGTCATCACAAGATTTTGGCGTGAAACGGTCGGCTTAATGAGCAAACCAATAAATCTCTGTTTAAATTCAAACACTTATTTTATCAGGTCTCAAGTAATTGTCAACTTCATGAAACATTTAGTAGTACGCTCAATCACAATGCCAATGTCTTCAATTCATGTAAGGTCTACTGTAAAAAAAGAAAGCAAACTGTACATGTTCCTTCAAAATCCTTTAATAAAAATATAAAGTCTCTCTTACTTATAATTCATTGAGGAGTCACCAGTAGAGCATAAGAAAGGTGAAGGACTTGACAATAGCAACCAAGGAAAATCCAGCTGTAATTTTTCAGACATTATTGCAGAAATCCAGTTGGTTGTTATAGGTAAACACTTCCACTTTTCCATTCTACTACTTTTGGTAAACTTGCCTCCCACTGTAAAAACCTCAAAACATAAGTAAAATATTAGCAGTACAACACTGAGCAGTTTTTCTTCCTTTTCAAGGAGATACCTTATCTGGAAAACTCTTTATATGCCGCACAAGACCTTGCCAACAAAATAGCTCTGGCAAATTAAACAAAATCATTTTTAGGAATCTAACTATCCCAGCTCCAGTTTCTCCACCCAGTAGCCAATGCTCTGTAAGGTGCAGTGGTGCTGGGGGAGCTTGTAAATAAGGAGCACAATTGTCACATGGTTGACTCTTTAATGTTGCTAAGACTCGGGATGCAGAGCCAGAGCTTAGCTCAGAGCTTTAGTTCAGTGTCCAGTCAAGTGCTGAGATGGGGTATGTTATCCTGATTTTGACCACTAACCTTTGCCTGTGATTGCTTTTGTGACCTGGCTACCTCAGATTCTCTGTACTCATTTCCTGAGCATTGCTCAGTTTACTGCATTGAATGTTCTGGCCCTATCTGGTCTTCCTGTTAAATCCTCGCTTTTCAATTTGGCTGTATCTGAACGCTCCAGGACCCAACCTCTGCTTGTGTACTGGTTATTCATCGGTTTACCATTTTGTTATATCCATACTCTTCTGGTTTTGACTTCAGCTAGATTACTACTCTCTATATCTGCCATTGGTCCTCTGGCTCAGTCATCTGCCTCCAAGTTTGCATCTGATGTCTGACACCTTGCTTCAGACGTAACCTTGGTCCCTGGCAGCCAAATTCAGCCTGCCTTGCGGTAGGCTCTGATAAGAACTTAGGGGTAGCCTTAATCTCTGCTACCCAGATGGGTGTCTTATTATAAAGAGTAATTTTCCAGGCAGTATCATCCGAAAGAACATCTTAAAGTTAATTTTGTCATTATATCTATTTGAGAACTTTAAAATGGTTGATATTTTTCCAAAAACTTTGCACAAACAAATAAAACAAACAAACTCATGTAGAAGAAGTCAAAAACCACTGTTAATGGCAGATACTCAATTCACCATAAGATTTAACTTTAACTTTCTGACCAATGCTGGTTTAGACAGATCCCTGCATCAACAATCTATGTGAATACCAGTAATCCTGTAGATTGTGGTTTACAAGGTGTTTTGGTTTACCCTTTTATAAAGCTAGTCACACTTTTCTCCAATAATAAATTCTACAAGAACTTGTTGCATAACTTTACACTTTAGGGTATGTTAACACTACAGTTATTGGGGTCTGTTGCTGTCATCCATCATAGGATGAGGGAAACGGACATTAACAATAGTAGATTAATGGACACAGACAGAGCCCCCTCCATCTGTGTGTGTTCCTATTGACAATAATGAAAAAACATGATGGAGAAACTTTCTTCCGTCATGTTTGTTTACTTTTGTAATGGAAGAAAAGGTCCCACATGCTGGACTTTTTTCCAATCAGAAAAGTAAAAAAACATGACAAAAGAAAACTTGCATCATTTGTTTTACATGGGGGTGAATGCAGAGAGACACCAGATGTAGGGGGCTCGGTCTGCATCTGTCATATAGTGTCCGTTGCTGTCATCCTATGATCACATCATTAGCAATGTTAGTGAATGTGTCCCCAACAGGCTGTTCCTTTGTGAACACAACTGAGAAGAATGCATTTAACATCTCTGTCTTTACAATGTCACCTGTAGCCAAATTACCCATAATGGGACCCATATTTTTCAGAAGACTTTTTACGATATTACTTTTACTATACAGTATTTGAAAACATTTGGGGGATTTGTTTTACTCTTCTGTGCAATTTGCTTCTCATTTTCTACTTTAGCTAGTCTGATTGCCTTCTTGCAGTTTTTATAGGCTACATTATGAGCCATAAAAGCAGATTCTGTACCGTCAGACTTAAATTTTCTTATTTTCACTTTGTGCTAATTTTTTTTTTTACCTTTGCTTTAAGCCACATAGGCCTTAGTTTTTATTTTTTACACTTGCTACCCATAGGAATACAAAGAGATGCCCTGGAGAGACGCCCTAAGCTTAGGAAAATCTGCCTTCTAAAAATTTTATGTTTTAATTCTGCTAACAGACTTCTCTTTCTTGCATCTGGAAGCAAAAGTGATGACATTATGATTAATAATTTCCAAGCTTTCCTTTATTGCCACATTAGAAATATGATCTGCAAAGTTAATGTTAAATGTTTGATCTCACACAGTCCCAGTTCTAGTTGGATCCTCTACTAACTGCTCCAGGTAATTATTCTACGGTAGACGGAGGAAATTTCTTCCCTTGGTCATACTAATAAATCATTTCTCCAGTCTATATTGGGATATTTAAAATTCCTAAAATGACTACCTTTCCCTTTCGTACAGCCTGTTCCATTTTTTTGTGCTTTGTGGCCTCAGACAACTTCACCTATCCTAGGGGCTTTATAACCTACACCAATAATAATAATAATAATAATAATAATAATAATAATAATAATAATAATAATAATAATAATAATAGTCCTTTAATAGTCCCACAGTGGGGAAATTCAGTGTGTTACAGCAGCAAAGATAAGATAAGCAGATACAAATACAAATACAACATGTACAGGAATGTTCCAAGGTGAGAGGCATTACATTAATAGCAGACAGACAGATAGGACGTAGCAGAGGGGGGGGGGGATTTAACAGGCAGAGAGATATTTCAGTTCTCTGTATGTAATGATCTCCGCTTAGGTCGGTGTTGGTTGTACAGCCTAACCGCGGTGGGGAGGAAAGACTTCCGATAGCGCTCCTTCTCACACCTAGGGTGGAGCAGTCGGTCACTGACAGTACTGCCCAGCGCAATCACAGTCTCATGCATGGGATGGGAGTTATTCTTCCGCATGGAGCTCACCACGGACAGTATCCTTCTGTCACCCACCACCTGCACTGGGTCCAGTGGGCTCCCCAGGAAGCATACTCCCATATGGAAGCAACACCCATACTGACCCCACTGCATTACTCACTTCATCTATCATATCGACTTTCATATTAACTTTAAGATCAATCAATACCTCAATACCCAACCCCTCTTTTATTACCCCTTCTCGAAATAGATTATAACCCTAAATTTTAACTGCTCAGGCTTGTGTCATACTGTTCTTCAAATACCAAGAGTGCTTGCTCTCCAGTTTCCTTACCAGACATCTTATGTTTGTAGACATAAAGGAGTGTTCTGTTACATATCACTCTTTTACTGTTTTTCTGTGAGTTAAAGTGTCTAGTATGTACCAGTCCGATCATCTTATCATCTTGTTTTCTTCTTATGTCCTGCCCCATCTCCTCCGACTTCACAGAGCACTTCCCTTGATCCTTGGCTGACCTTTCTAGATCACCAATTTCCACATCATCTCCACCCCTCTTATCTAGATTAACAACATAATGAACAAGATACGTGTATTAAGTGTTTAAGAGCAACCTAACCTGGAAATCTATTAATAGCAATTTACTTAATCTATTTAAATTATTTAATGATCTGATACAAGCTAAGTGAATTTGGATTTATAAATGATGCTACCATAACATGGCGCAAATAATAAAGTAAAAAGAGTGGCAAAGCAATCAGATTTATTGATAGAATTAAGACAAAAGAAATCACTAGACATGTAAAATACCCCATTTGTTTAACCCAGAGGTGCAACTTGAAGCTCCTGGGCTGCTACCCAAAACAAGTAATGGGGCTCCCACTTAACATGTGCTACCTATAATACTGGTGTCTTCTTATGTTGTAGAGAGGCCTTTGAGCCCCCCGTGGCTTCAGGGCCCGATAGCAATTGCTACCTCTGCACCCCCTATAGCTACGCCCCTGGTTTAAAATAAAGATGCATACATATGCCTACATGTGTAAAAGATAACAAATCTATATTAGTTCTAATTAACACTGTAGAAAAAAATTACAACTAGGCACAAAAGTAAAGGAATACCGCACCTCTCTGCTGCATGTAGCCATATGCCTATAAAAGTATAAAAGTAGTAAATAACCTATGAATTTGTGGAAGAAAAAGAATAGGAAGAGAGAGAAGGAATAAGAAAAATAACTGATAGTAGCCAACAGGTCCATTCATCATACCATAGGGAGGATTCATGTCTACCAGTAACCAAAATTTACCTAAATGACAGTCCGTGGGAACAATGCAGCAAAATTACAAGTACATGAAATAAAATTAATTCAAATGCACAAGTACATAGACTACTAAAAATTACTAGTTTTCATTGCAAAACATCTGGATGTAGGTGAAATATTTAATCTGCATACAAAAATCCAAGAAAACAGTTAATATATTGGCAATATGCTGCCAAGTACAGGCACCATGAAATCCCAACAGGCTCTTTCCTTACAATGTTTTACTCTGAAGTGCTGGAGCTTTTCAGAGAAACCACTTCTCCAGAACACGCCCGGCATGGTATGAAGTGTCCACTACTAACCAACAAAAACCTCCATAAACTAATGACCAAAAAAGTATTAAACATCAAAGAAAAAAGCAATGGTCAAAGAAAAATTCCAAACAATATTATATAAAAATATATATTTATTAATAAAAAATAATACAAAAAGGATAATAAATCCAATAAGACAAATAGTACAGAGAAGACACAGACGACAAAGAACACAAGATATGTGTCACAAAAAAGGGGGTCATCAAAGATTGCATACAAATATAAAGATGACAGTATATATGGCTAGGAAATTAGACCAATATCAATAAAACGTCTTGGTCCAAGGCCTAAAATAATCTACATATAGGGTGTCTGGACAAACATCACCCAAACTGCAAAACAGCATCCTATATCATATATTTGTCAAGACACAAAACACATGCCCCTAAGTACTAGTATATGACATATATAATTAAATATTAAACAAGAGCAATGCACAGTATCTGATGTTAAAAAGACCAATAAATAGATGCATAATATCAATGGTTACCTGAAGCCATGAAGGTAACAAAAGTTGAGCCCTAGTGACACAAGAAGGTATGTATAAGGCATTTTATCCATATTGGTCTAATTTCCTATCCATATATACTGTCATCTTTATATTTGTATGCAATCTTTGATGACCCCTCTTTTTTGTGACACATATCTTGTGTTCTTTGTCATCTATGTCTTCTCTGTACTATTTGCCTTATTGAATTTATTATCCTTTTTGTATTTATTATTTTTTATTAATATATATATATATATATATATATATATATATATATTATATAATATTGTTTGGAATTTTTCTTTGACCATTGCTTTTTTCCTTGATGACGAGTCCGCTAGGCGGCTTCTCTCTGGCATCTCTATTGGTTCGGCTTGATTGATGGATCTCTTTCTATTTGGGTCAAGAGAAGTCAGTGGGTAGCCACCCAGTGGACAACTTTCTCTGTTCCTGGCTCATTTGTAAATGATATTTTCTCTGAAACCCTGCAGCATTTTAGCGTAAAACATAGCTGCCTGTAATGAAAGAGCATGTTGGAATTTCATGCTGCCTATGGTTTGGGCAGCATGAACCTCCTGACAGATTCACTTCAACGCCACTGTGAAATGGAAATATTGACCTTACATATACACTGTAACTAATACTAGATGTAACCGCTACTTAAAAAAAAAGAAACATTATTTTAACATTCTTCCTAGTTCACCCAGTGCACTTTTATATAGCACTGGACTTCCAATATTTTACAGTATTTTGTTTCTTCAATTCCTTCTACATTATGAATATGAAATGCAATAATGATATAAAACCTTTCACCATACTACAAGTAAAATAAAGTAAAATAATCTCAAAGCCAAATAATGCATAGCTTGAATCCCCAATGATAAACGGGGTTCACTGATCTATAGTACAGACCATCATATCGATAGCTAAAATACAATCATGTCTAGCATTATTAAATATACTGTACACAACCACTAAAGTCAGGGGATTCTTCCGCTAAAAGGTGCACTATAAGTCAGGAGATAAAATAAGCGACATACAATGAACTGAAACACAATTTGCATATGTGTATAAAGGTTTTTAGAGGTTCTCAAAACTGGAAATATACAAGATAAAATAGAGGTGACGTGGACATTTTTTGCTCTTTCTATCAGAATGTATAAGATGTTGTAGTCAGCTTAGCATAGGTCAAAATGGCAACTCTTGAGGAGCAAGAGGTGAATGCAGAGTCTACAGAGATTAGATAAATTGTCCAATTAACAGATGACATTTTTCATGAATATATTGCCAGCAATCTTACTACCAAGGAGACATAAAATCTTTAAATGTTACTTAAAGAGGACATGTCACATCTCCTGACACGTCTATTTTAGAAAATATTTGTATTCCCCATGACATAAATAGGAAATATGTTTTCTTAGAACTCTGCCATTTCTTTATTCTCCCTCCTAGAAATGTAAGAATAAATTGAAAATGGACGTTCTGGAGAACGCAGCTAAACAGACTAGCTGGAAAAGGTGTCCTCTTTAAAGTGTAACTAAATCTTTATTTTTGCATAAATCCATAAGGTAGGTGGATATAAACTTTATATTTTAGCTTATTCAAAAAAAGCACTTGTTTCTTCACTTTTGCCACTGATCAAATCTGTACACTGATCATCTATGGAGAGGGGAGGGGCGGAAGTAGGGAGCTCTGCGCAGCAGACACAGCTGTTTCATGGAGTGACAGATTTTTTTCTTTCACAGCACAGCTAGGTTGTCAGGAGTTACTATTTAGCCTTCTCCTAACACAAATTACTCATTTAAAGGGTTTTTTCAGGACTTTTAAAAATTGATGACCTACGCTTAGTAAGATCAGTGGGGGTCCAATATCTGGGTACACCTGCTGATCAGCTGCACTCATTGAGCACTTCTTCTGCTTTATGGGCCATGTGATGTCACATTCATCAGTCACATGCCTGATCACAGATTAATCCAATTCAAAGGAAGCCACAGCAGTCATGCAAACACTGCAGCTTCTTTAAGCAGCTGATCGGCCAGGAACCCTGCCGATAAATAATTGATGACCTATTCTATGGATAGTTCATCAACTAATAAGTCATAAAAAAAAACCTGTAGACATCCTCATATCTGTCTCTCTCCTAGCCCTCCCAATCCCCTCTCCATACAGTCCCCTCTTGTGTACAGATAATGGATGGAAATCACTGATATAAGAAGTAAAGACAAGAAAAATACTTAAAAGGCAATGTGTTGCCAGAAAATGACTTATTTTTAAATTTTTATGTTAAACATATTTTTAACGAATGTTTCATGAGGTTTTTAAATTTTTTCCATATTTAATTTTTTTTTTAATTCCTAAAAATCCTGCAGTTCTGACACTGTCCACTAGGCCATATAATACGCTAAGACTTCTAGTTTCCTGTAGGATATTTCTTTCTAACAGCCCTCTCACACAGATAATCACATCTATCATGCATATGTAGATAAGACACAAAATCCAGCAGTCACAATGGAGGATTTCACAGCTCATCTACTCCCCTCTCTACACAATGACCTCTGCATAGGTCAAGGAGCATGCCTAGAAAACTCTCCCATTCAAATGAATAGGGTCTGCTCCAGACCATTGTGTCTATGGCGCATGGTCCTTCTATAGGAAACAAAGTCACAGAATTTTTTTAGGCTTAGTGGAATTGCAGGATTTATTTATTTATTTATTTTAAATATAGCTATTAACTAAAACATGAATTAAACAATAGGTCACTTCCTAGGGATACATTCCCTTTAAAGACACAGGTGCTATTCTTTAGTGAAGTATATTGCAAGGTTTGTTCCCTTCACCTTCACTACTTCACTTCCACTGTGTAAACGAGAGTTATTCATTAAGGTAAGACAATGTAACACTATAAAAAATAAATTACACAAAATCTGAATTGAGGAGGATAAAATAAAAAAAAAAAAAAAATCTTAAAATGATAGACTAGAAAAAGTCAGGGATTGTAATACACAGGCTTGAAGCTAGAGAATCTTTGAAGAGTGGTTTTCTTCCTTACATGTAATGTAGAACATAAGTCTATAAACCAAGTAACACGCCCTTAGCTGGCCAGTGATCCGTATCAGGGAGAGGAAAATGAAATCACAGACCCTGCCATAAAAAGCTGTGAGAAATATAGATCCGCTAGTCTAGGCTCACAAGTTGTGTAGGAGTAAACAGATGTTGAAGTAACAAAATCCAAAAGACAAGGAATTATGCCATGGGCTTCTGTCACGTCCTCCCATTATACAGTCCCTGCTGGAAGAGTAATTAAACATACAAACCCAGCTATGGATTCCCTAGAAGATGAATTATACAGAAACCAATTAAAATTGAATTTTATGTTGTGATGGGCAACCAATTCAACCATTTACGCTAGGTTCACACTAGCATCACCTGTCCCTTGTTCTGGTCCATTGGAGGTCAAGAACAATGGACAGGCAGACTGCTAAAAGAGCAGTTACATCCGGAGTCTAGTGGACACCATTGACTATAATGTTGTTTTAAGACTAAAAGTGGCAGACAAAATTGCTGTGAGTGCAGGACTTTTTTGTCCACCGGTTTTAGGCAGACATTTTAACAGAGTCTAGGCGGACATTATGGCATAGCCTAAGCTGAGGTAGAATATTGCTTTAAGATAGTTACAGGGGCAGTGACACAGTTCTAGGGCTGTGGAGTTGGATCAGTTTTGACTGGAGTTGTAAAGAAGTTACTGACGCCGATCTTAAAATAAAATTATTATTTTTAATTATAGTATACAATTATTAATATTGTATATTTAAATAGATACATATATGGTTACATATTTACTTTCATAGTAATCAGTCACTAGATTTTTAATAAATTAAAGGATCTTTACTACATCTGACGGTCAGTCATTTGTGTGTCCAAGTTGGAGCAGGAGTCGGGTTGTGGAAAAGCACAGGGTTCAGATTCTATGTTTTGGCCTACCCAACGCCATGGCCCTGCACAGTTCATTTTTCCTAGATCTGATTTTTGTACAGTGCCTGGTGCAATGACTGCACATCCCAAAATGCAAATCACAAGAACAAACTGAGCAAATCTTGAGCTTTTAAAAAGGGATTTTCTGGCCCCTTATGCACATGTGAGGTCACCAGTATCTGTGGGTGTCCAACACCCGAACTCCACAGAGGTGGTGAGCTGTTATGGCAGCCTCCTGGTGCAAAGGACGGGGAGCTTGTGCAGTCTGCTGCTATTACGTACTCCCTGTCCAGTGCAGCAGCTGGACTAGCTGATCTGTGTGGGGTCAAGGTGTCAGACCCCCACCAATTAAATACTGTTGACCTATACTGTGGATAAGGCATCAGTACAAAAAAATGCTTTTGGGACCAAAAAACCCCTTTCAGTATTACTGGGAGATTTTAAATCTAAAGCTAGTACAACTGAGAATGCAGCTCTGGCCTAGAATAAAGGCTGTAACTCAAGATAAGTCCTAGTAATATTATAAATGTAAAAGGTTAAGCAACTTTTTTAAATGTAGAATAATCCGGTATTTAAAGGTGGACATATACTTTATTGTATCTTTATAATACAATATCTTTATAATACTACTTTACAATCACAGACAACTAAGGGGCTGAGAGTGTAAAAGCATGAATGAAACAAATGAGTCCGTTGTATGGATGTGTTTCCCACTAGTTATGGCTAGCTGCTTACATATCACTTTTAGCATAAAACTCAAATGAAACAGAAATCTCATATGTTCCCTCTTTTGTCCGTCTGCTAAAACTCATTCAGCAAAGATTGTAAAAACAATAAAATTATGCTTGGCTGCCATGGGAGAGATGTAGAGAATGCCAACGACTCAGCCAGTACCTGAATGAGTTTAATCTATGTACTGCTCGCCTATCACTTCAAGGAACATCTCCTGTGGTGAATACAAATTTCTTGTTTCTATCAGCAAGCTACGCACAGTAGAATTAGTGCTGCTAAGACATGGACAAATGTTCAAGTCAAGATGAGAAGATGCATCCGAATTCCTCAGGAGGATCACTAATAAATGATATGGTACACAGTACTGTGCAAAAGTTTTAGGCCAGTGTGGAAAAAAATGCTACAAAGTATGAATGCTTTCAAAAATGTAAGTGATAAGCGTTTATTCTTTATCAATTAACAAAATGAAATGAATGAACAAAATAGAAATCTAAAATCACATGAATATGTGGTGGGAGCGCCCTTTGGAGGAGTGGTGTTACGGCACCCAACATTACCCAGTCTGTCTGGGATTACATTAAGAGACAGAAGGATTGGAGCAAGCCTACATCCACAAAAGATCTGTGCTTAGTTCTCCAAGATGGCGGGAACAACCTCCCTGCCGAGTTCCTTCAAAAACTGTGTGCAAGTGTACCTAGAATAATTGATGGAAAGCAAAGGGCAGGGTCTCACCAAATATTGATGAGATTTAGATTTCTCTTTTGTTCAGTCACCTCATTTTGTTAATTGACAAAAATAAACTATTAACACTTCTATTTTTGAAAGAATTCTTATTTTGCAGCATTTTTTCCACAGCTGCCTAAAACTTTTGCACGGTACTGTATATTAGATGCAGTGCATAATTTGGGTCTTTCACAGTTTCTTTGCACTTTGTTGTAAACCTGGGGAATTGCAAGTGCAGCATCCCTGGGGAAAGTGGGGTTCGGCGTGGTGAGAAATCTAAGATGTGGTTGGGCCCATCCTCTCACTGGTCACAGGCCATAGGGCAGTATAGAGATAAAGGGGATACACTGTAGTAGATGGTGAAGGTTATTGATCCCCAAAGCATAACATTGTCAGCTTTTTCTTGTGCAACGAGATTGTTCAGAGTATTTCAAGAATGATCAATGAACCCTTCCTGCCAGGTGTCAACCCTTCAGGCTGGTAGAGGTGGAGAAACGCACACTTTGATTCTTCTGATACCTGAAGGCACATTTGATTGCTATCTCTAATAAAGTGTATTACAGAATTTACATATTTATACACAGAAATACACTGCAGAATATGTAAGAGACAGCCAATGTTGTCCTAAGCTTCATTTGTCTGTATAAACTATTAATGTTGAATGTATTTCTGTGATTCTGTTCCTTTAAGACAGCAGCCATTGTAATTGTGACATGATGCTGGAGTGAGACCCCCCCCCCCCCTTTTATGTCAGCCTGCCTGTTCTGCAGACAGAGTGTGAGCAGAGAAGCAGGAAGTGATGAGACAGAGAGCAGCAGCCATCTTGGCAAGTGTTGTATTGAACTGGTGTGGAGATTTTTCTGTACAGCTAAGCTGTATCTTGGTCCAGAGACAAACAGAGTGTAAAGAGACAACAGGACTAGTGAGTCCACGTGAAAGGAACTGTGCTCAGTGGCTGATCAGTGAGACTGACATTGTGACTGTGTATATGGATACCACAGATAGAGACTCGCAGTGCTGTTGATGTACTGGACGGCACCTGCTAAATCCCGGCTTACATCCCAGCTCAGTGTATGGATTCGGCAGGACTGTCAGTGTGCTGAGTGGAATCTGCTGTTGGATTACATTGCATTCAGTTGGTTTCCCTGTCTGTTAAAGAGGACTTCATTTCTCCCAAGATCCTGATAACCGTGAGGAGAGGACGCTTCACTATAAAAGAAAGGACCGACTTTGGGCCCCACCGTGCGCTTCTACGGACTGTAAGCGGTCCACCTGGACCACTGGGGAAAAGGGGGTGCACCCAAATGTGAAGTCAGGGTCAGTTAGGGATAGTTTTGAGTATATTGTTCATTCAGTGTCCATACTGCAGAAGTGGACAGAGTAAAAGTAGAAACCATTGCAGAATTTGCCTTGAAATTGTTCATGCTATATTGTATATTTTGCTTGTCTTTAGCCCTGTCATTTTACCTTTAACTAACCTTTATTAACTTATAGTAAATATATATTTTTTTTCTTGAACTACCGCGTGTGCGTTCATTTCTGGTTGCGGAGTCCAAACCACCTGCCTTGCTCTCGGTTCACAAATTGGCGTAGTCGGCAGGATCCGCTTACCAGAATGGACGGTGACGCACCCGTTAGAGAGAATGGTGCTGGAGGAAGAATGCCAGCAGGGGCTATAATGAGTCAGTTAGCTAAATTTGATGGCAATAATATGTCAGTGAGTATGTGGGTGGAACAGATACGAATGATACAGCGAATGTACCAGACCGCACCAGAAGTACTAGTAGAGCTAGCAATATTGACATTACAAGGGGATGCTAAGACCACGGTGATACTGAGGCCATTTGAACAAAGGCAGACATTTGAGCAAGTAGTCCAGATTCTAGAAACCATCTATGGAGAAACTGCATTGCTGGGGTCTCTGCATGCTCGGTTCTTCCAGAGGGTACAACAGGAGAATGAAAGCCTTCCCCAATATGCAAATGCCCTACAAGAACTGCTCCGAGATATTCAAAGGAAGGAAAGAGGGGGCTCGCCAGCCTTCTGTAACCCTGATCGGACTCTCCGTGACCAGTTTGTCCTGGGGATACGTGACAGCAGTTTAACTGTGACTATGCAGGATTTTATACGACGAGAGACTGATGCTAAATTCCATGATGTACAGGTAGAGGCCATCTCCCGTGCCAATAGTATGGTCCCGAGGCCGCAGACCGCAGTTGGAGTTACTTTGTCACAGGGGGCTAGTTCTGGCTCAGAGACAGTAGAAAAAGGGACGGTTAAAGAAATTCTCACAGTAATGCAGAAACTGCAAGAACAAATGGAACACTTGCACACTCGTTGTGATGAGCAGTCTATGAAAATTGCAGACTTCCAGAAGACTGGAGATGAAAGGGTGAGCCATCCACACCCAGCAAGTCAGAATCACCCACCACCCCGCTGGAGGGGTGAGGATAGGACCTACCGAAGGGGTCCAAATCATTTAGTGCAGTGCTCAGGAGAAATCGAAGGGGCTTACCGAAGGGGCCCAAACAGATGGCCAGAACGACGGGGGGATACGCTGCTGGGAGTGTGGACGGATGGGCCACGTTGCTGCTAGATGTCCAGAGCAGCGACAAACTTATGAGAGACCGCCGTTAAACTGAAGTCCCCTGCTGCTGAAGGGCGTGTAGTAGGGGAGACTGACAAGGAGACTATGTGGGGAGAATGCCCTGATGATGACCTGATCGCTGCAAGTCCTGTCATACAGGTGGAAATGGAGGGTATTCCGGTTACCGGGATGATTGACACGGGTTCCCAAGTAACGACCTTGAGTAGAGACTGTTATGAACGGTACTTCCGGCAACATGTGAAATATGATCCCCATACATTCGTACGAGTGGTCGCAGCTAACCAGTTACCAGTTCCGGTCGTGGGAGTGGCCTGGATGAATGTCCGGGTATGTGGCCAAGATCTAGGTAGGAAAGGCATTGTGGTGGTACAGGAGTCACATGAAGTAAAGGTCCCTGTCATTTTGGGGATGAATGTGTTAAAAGAATTAGATCAGATCCTCTTTGAAAAGAAAGGTCACGGTTATTGGAAAGAAACCACCACCCATCGGCCTACTCAAACAGCTTTCCAGCGGCTGATCCGGACATGTGGCTTACAGAAAAGTTCAGATGCACAGCGTCCTCTGGCTCGAATTTCAGTTCCTTTGCATACAAAAGTTACACTGCCACCCAGTCGGGAGACAATAGTGTCCATGCCCGTAGGCACCTGTCGGAAACTAGAGGGCATAGCTGTGTTGGTAGAACCACTGCAGGCAGCCGAAGGAGGTGTTGATCCGCTAGTGGCCCGTTCCTTGGCAATAGTTCGCAATGGAAGAGTACCACTTCGATGTGTAAACACTCAGGACCAGAGTGTGGACCTGACCCCAGGGAGGCTGCTGGCTAACATCTATGTGACTCCGGAGGAAGTAAGGAAAGTAACTCCAATGCAGCTGAAGCCGACTGAAAGGGATGAGTGGACCGTAACTGTGTCCATGGGAGAAGATGAGGAACCCACCTCTGAATGGAATGGCTGTGCAATTCGAGAACAGATGAAGATGGATGTAAGTTCATGTTCTCTGGAATGGGTGCAGAAGGTAGATGAGCTGTTGTGGGAGAACCAAGCCATCTTTGCACGGTATGCTGAAGATTTTGGATGTACCACAGGGATCTACCATGAGATTCCCACAGGAGACACCCCTCCAATTAGAGAGCGCTACCAACAAATTCCTCCACAGTTGTATCAGGAAGTGAAAGAACTGTTAGCTAAGATGCTACAGGGTGGGATCATCCAAGAAAGCCAGAGTCCCTGGGCGGCTCCTGTGGTGTTAGTAAGAAAAAAAGATGGGTCCATCCGATT
This sequence comes from Leptodactylus fallax, assembly GCA_947044405.1. Lineage (NCBI taxonomy): Eukaryota > Metazoa > Chordata > Amphibia > Anura > Leptodactylidae > Leptodactylus > Leptodactylus fallax. Next base: position 966,859 of record CAMRHE010000073.1, on the reverse strand, counting down.
TTGCGTAGACTATCGGAAGTTAAACGCTTGCACCGTACGAGATTCCTACCCCTTGCCACGGATTGAGGAGTCCCTCTCAGCGCTAGGGAGAGCCCGGTACTTCTCCTCACTAAATCTGGCTAGTGGGTATTGGCAGGTGCCGATGGCCACAAAAGACAAGGAGAAGACGGCATTCATCTTGCCCATGGGACTATACGAATTTAACCGGATGCCCTTCGGGTTGACAAATGCACCCGGAACGTTTCAGCGGTTGATGGAGAAATGTCTCGGTGACTTCAACTTTGAGTTCACTCTCATCTACTTGGATGACATTATAGTGTATTCTGCGACCTTTGAAGACCATCTCCACCAGTTGGGGCAAGTATTTCGAAGATTGCGGGAACATGGGCTCAAATTGAAACCCAGTAAATGTCGGTTGTTCCAATCTGAAATTGATTACTTGGGTCACCGCGTATCAGGAGAAGGGGTGAGACCATCAAGAGACAAGATAGCGGCTGTTCAAGATTGGCCGATACCGACTACCCTGCGAGAAGTGAGGGCGTTCCTTGGAGTAGCCGGTTACTATCGACGGTTTATTAAGGATTTCGCCAAGGTAGCAGCACCACTTAATGCTCTCCTACGAGGCACATCCGGTGGTCCAAAGAACCGGTCCGTGAAGTGGGGACCTGAACAGGAACAAGCCTTCCAGGCATTGAAGGATGCACTGACAACAGCCCCAATCTTGGCATATGCTGATTACCACTTGCCGTTCCAGCTATATACAGATGCAAGCCTGTATGGTCTTGGAGCAGTGCTTTCCCAGCTTCAGGATGGCCAGGAGAGGGTCATAGCGTACGGCAGCCGGTCTTTGAGAGATTCTGAAAGAAACCCCGAGAATTATAGTTCATTTAAATTGGAGCTGTTGGCACTGGTATGGGCCATGACCGAGAAATTCTCTGAATATTTGACCGGTGCTGAAGTTTTAGTACTGACTGACAACAACCCACTAGCTCACCTGGAAAATGCCAAGCTCGGGGCGTTAGAGCAGAGGTGGATAGCCCGAATGTCTACATTCAATTACCGCATTAAGTATCGGTCCAAGACAGAGAACCAGAATGCTGACGGACTTTCTAGGGTAACTGCCCAGACCCCCACAGAAGACGTGGATCATGAGTTGGAGCATGTGGAGGTGCCCGATTTCAGCAGATTTTCACAGGCCTTGACCGCCACTAATCAGTTTGAGATGGAGGGGACTGAAATGGCTCCTTTCTTTGGTCCCTCACGACAGGAATGGGCACAGATACAACAGACCCATGAGGGGCTGGCGCAGATGATCAAGTGTGTTGAGAAAGGCCAGAAGCCCTGTAGAGAGGAAAGAGAACGACTGACACGTGAGATATTATCTGTTTTGAGTCAGTGGGAAAAGTTGGAGATGAAAAATGGAGTGCTATGCCGAAAGGTCTATTTACCTTCTGAGATCGACATTCGATACCAAATTGTGGTGCCTAGTGAACTGGCTTGCTCCTTGGCAGTTGAGGCTCATAATAAGAATGGACATTTTGGTCATGAGAAGACCTTTCGTTGGTTACAGCGACTGATTTACTGCCCTGGTCTTCGTCAAATGGTCGAAGAAGTATGCCGCAGCTGTCGAACTTGTGAGATCCATAAGGCAATAGAACAGAGAGCTCCCCTGCAAACCATCGTGACCCAGGAACCTTTAGAAATCGTCATGATAGACTATCTAATGGTGGGCCCATCCAATAGCGGACACCAGTATTGCCTCGTAATGGTGGATCACTTCATCAAATTTGCGGTGGTAACCGCCACCAAGGACCAGACAGCTGAGTCAGCAGCTCGTGCTCTGTGCCAAGATTTCATTCGAGTATATGGGTGCCCCCAACGCATCCACTCCGACCAGGGCGCCTGCTTTGAGGGACACGTAATGAAAGAAGTTCAACGTATCTACGGGATAAAGAAGTCGCACACGACTCCATACCACCCTCAGGGAAATGGGGCCTGTGAAAGATTCAACAGAACTCTGCTACAGATGCTGCGGACTCTGGAGGAAGACAAGAAGTTACAGTGGCCTCAGTTCTTGTCTGAAATGGTGTGGGCCTATAACAATCAGGTCCATTCTACAACAGGGTACTCTCCTTATACACTTCTCTTTGGGCGGTCTGGGCGAAGTATAGGAGAATTACAGTTGAATGATGTGGATGGGTTCCCTCCGAGGGATCCAACCTCTTGGGTGCGGGCGCATCGGCAGAGACTTGAGACGATCCATCGATTGGTGCGGCAGCGCCTGCAAGAACATCCCCATCCTGATAAGACCCCAGTGCAAGAAGCACCATTGCAACCAGGCGACCTGGTGCTAGTTCGTGTCAAGAAACCCCAAGGGAAATTGGAAAGCAGATGGGAGGCTTTGCCGTATCGTGTTGTTGGCCGCAAGTATGCAAATGGGCCAGTGTACCAGGTCCAGAAAGAAGGAACTGATTGTGTTCGAGTACTTCACCGAAATATGTTGCGCCTGTGTCATTCTGAAGGGACAAATCACGATGGGCCTGCCAATGTGAATGAGCTCCCACAGTCAGAGAATGGAGGTGCGGAATGGGCCTCCGACGAGGAGGATGATTGTTGGCCGATCCCTGCTCCTGGGGATGTTCCACCTGTGACTACTGTATCTCCGGCCTGTGCCCCCTCTGGTGCGGAATCCGCTGGTCCTTCTCAGCCCATAGCTGCAGCACCCCATAATATACCACCGGTCCTCAGATGGACCACTAGGCCAAATGCTGGTATTCCCCCTGTTCGGTATGCGCAGGATGAGTTTGTTTGGCCTGCCATACATCGGTATACTACCACTCTGTGCATAAAAGTACAACCCTCTGGATATACAGTCATAGGCAGGGACTGCCAATCTTAAAGTGGGGGGGAATATGTAAGAGACAGCCAATGTTGTCCTAAGCTTCATTTGTCTGTATAAACTATTAATGTTGAATGTATTTCTGTGATTCTGTTCCTTTAAGACAGCAGCCATTGTAATTGTGACATGATGCTGGAGTGAGACCCCCCCCCCTTTTATGTCAGCCTGCCTGTTCTGCAGACAGAGTGTGAGCAGAGAAGCAGGAAGTGACGAGACAGAGAGCAGCAGCCATCTTGGCAAGTGTTGTATTGAACTGGTGTGGAGATTTTTCTGTACAGCTAAGCTGTATCTTGGTCCAGAGACAAACAGAGTGTAAAGAGACAACAGGACTAGTGAGTCCACGTGAAAGGAACTGTGCTCAGTGGCTGATCAGTGAGACTGACATTGTGACTGTGTATATGGATACCACAGATAGAGATTCGCAGTGCTGTTGATGTACTGGACGGCACCTGCTAAATCCCGGCTTACATCCCAGCTCAGTGTATGGATTCGGCAGGACTGTCAGTGTGCTGAGTGGAATCTGCTGTTGGATTACATTGCATTCAGTTGGTTTCCCTGTCTGTTAAAGAGGACTTCATTTCTCCCAAGATCCTGATAACCGTGAGGAGAGGACGCTTCACTATAAAAGAAAGGACCGACTTTGGGCCCCACCGTGCGCTTCTACGGACTGTAAGCGGTCCACCTGGACCACTGGGGAAAAGGGGGTGCACCCAAATGTGAAGTCAGGGTCAGTTAGGGATAGTTTTGAGTATATTGTTCATTCAGTGTCCATACTGCAGAAGTGGACAGAGTAAAAGTAGAAACCATTGCAGAATTTGCCTTGAAATTGTTCATGCTATATTGTATATTTTGCTTGTCTTTAGCCCTGTCATTTTACCTTTAACTAACCTTTATTAACTTATAGTAAATATATATTTTTTTTCTTGAACTACTTGACTACCGCGTGTGCGTTCATTTCTGGTTGCGGAGTCCAAACCACCTGCCTTGCCCCCTCGCTCCACCCGTACGGGCCACCCAGGGGGAACTTTTCCCTTACTAAGTTAGAGGGTTCTAAATAAGATCCAGTAATACATGCTTTTAATTACCTAAAAAAAGAAATTTCCAGTTCATTTCTGCTAGTTCTTCATGCCAGCATTTAGTAATATTTCAAGTGATAGCTGGAAATGTATCATGCAGGGGGGCGGGGGGCCGGGGCGGGGTCGGGGCCCTATTTGTTGGGGCCGGGGTCGGTATACAATGCCCCGACTCCCCCACCCAAAATAGTATAATAAATGCCGATCCTATATAAATTGGTACAGTTAGTAGTACAATGCAGTATGGGCTGAATATATTTTCATAAGAATTTGGGAAAATGATGAAATGTTGAAAATGATGAAATGTCCTGTAAAGGTCTGTTCTATTCCTCATATAATGATGGGACTGAGTTCTGAGTGAACCTATAAGGTTTAGCACCATTATCTGGAGTAAGCAAAAGATACAAGTGTTGTGATTGTGAGGACTGAAAAGCTTGACTTTATCTGTAATTGTGCTGGAGACCCACCCACAGCCCGAGGACACAGAGTGACTGCTTGTCAGCAAGTGAATCATTGTGCTGAGACTGAGAACTCCTTTAAGGCAAGTACTTCTTCTTAGTATATCTAAACTTTCAATAAACTGCATAAATCAATTGTCCAGTGTATGTTCTCTCTGTATGCTTTGTGTTAGTTTGCTTCTCCTCTGAGCTCATGTTTGGAGAGGTTAGCTGCTCTGCTCAGATGGCTTATATATGCTATACATAGAATATAAGGGGGGAAACTGTTTTCTAACATCTCAAACTTAGAAATACAGAAACACACATGTGAGAAAGTACTATAGGTGTAGAAGTGGTTGCCACTTGCCAAGGCTTTGTTATCTAGCACTGCTAGTAGTTTCACTTTGTAGATTGTGAAGCAGTATGATGTAAAACACCCAGGGCCTGATGTATGAAACTGTCTAGGTGTAGAAGTTTCTTTGTTGCCCATAGCAACCAATCAGAGCTCCCCTTTCATGTAGTGCTCTGGAGAAATGAAAGCAGAGCTCTGATTGGTTGCTGTGAGCTCTGACTGGTTGCTATGGGTAACAAAGAAAGTCTTAGACCAAGACAGTTTTCACACATCAGGCCCTTAGTGAGCTGTATCCAGAGAAAAGTGTGATACTGAAAGTTCAGAGTAAAGAGACCTAATAAAACATATATTACAAACTTTTTATTTATCATGACATATCGATAGCTGTACTATTGATTTATGCATAGTTTGTTTTATTTCTATCCAAAGTTATACTCGTTATTCTTTCAGATATTACAATATACCTTTTTTTTTTATAGGACAAAATTATTTTGAAAACAAATTTATATCATTATAAAATGTCTAAGAAGCTTCCTATGAAGTCAGCTGTATTTGAGCATTTCACACTAACTGAAGATAAAAAATATTTTGTGTGTCAGTGTAAGATAAGTGACCCAGATGAGAACAAATGCTGTGATGTCAAAATCAGTGCATACTCCGGAAGTGAGAAAAACGCTCCTACGAGAGCTTCCAATCTAAAAAGACATTTAAGCCGCTTCCACCCAGAAGTTTTCAAATCTGTGACTGAGAAGGATCAGAGTGACACCAAGAAACCAGTGCCCAGCACTTCCCGCCAGGCAACGGAGGATGAAAGATTGTCTCAAACATCAGTAACAAGATATTTTCTAAGTGACAAAATTACTGTAACAATGACAGCAGATGTGTTTAAAAGACAGCTCATAGAGCTTGTTGTGAAGGACGGTGTACCATTATCATTATTTGCTCGACCAAGTTTTAAAGCTCTTAATGGAGAAATGGCCCGCAAACTTGGTGTTTCTCTGGAAAGACAAAGTATTAGAAAATTAGTGATTGAAGAAGCCCTTAACCAAAAAGAACATCTTAAAAAGATTCTCAAGAGACGCTTAATATATCTTAAAATGGATGCCTGCACGTGTCACAGAGTGAACTATTTTGCTATAAATGTAAGATTTGTTTGTGACAACAAAAAATTTGTTACCAAGACACTGGCAGTAAAGGATACTAAAGCTCAACACACCAGTCAGTTTCTCCAGGCCTTAGTGGAAAATGTTCTGGAAGATTATGAACTCAAAAAAGAACAGGTTCTTGCTATTGTAACGGACAATGCTTCAAACATGATAAGTACAATTAAACTGATGAATGAGAATAAGGAAGGTGAAGAACAGTTAGAAGAAAACTTTGGATTCAGTATGTCTGAGATGGAAGCCCACAGTCCTGTTCCTGTAACTGAGGAACAAACAGATATTACTACATAACAACAGCAAAATGATACTTTAGAATTAGATCTTGCTGAAGCTGCTTCAAAATTCTCTCATATTTATCACATGCGCTGTGCTGTGCACACACTGCAGCTGGCAATAAGAGACAGTCTGCAAGAGGGACATGCTGGAACTCTGATTGGCAAGGTGAGGAAATTGGCTATTGCTGCCCGAACCCCTAAAATTGATTCCATCTTGAAGAGACGTGCTGGGAAAGGAGCAATCGTAGATCAAGCCACTCGGTGGGGCAGCACCTATTTAATGATTGAGCGATTAGTTGAGCTGAAGCCCTTTCTTGTGGACATGGCCAACCCTCAGGTAACATTAACAGAAGGTCAATGGACACAGGTGGCTGAATTAATGGAACTGCTTCATCACGCATTCACAGTAACAAAAAAATTACAAGCTGAGGATTTAACTCCTGGAACTTTCTTAAAGGAGAGGAAGAACTTGCTGTTTTGCATGTCCCAAAGACAAGGCTTAATCGCAGAGGGCATTGCTGCTTCAATGAAAAGGAGAGAGACACTGTTATTAGATAACAAAATTCTTCTGGCAGCTGTTTATGTGGACCCAAGTCATCGTATATTGCTGAATGATCAACAGATTACTAAAGGAAAAGAAGCTCTGACTGAGGTAGCAATTAGGATGAGTGGGCTACAGGACTGCCAAGAGCAAGAGGAATTGGGTCTTGCCAGTGCTACTGCCACAATATCTTCAGCCTCATCAGATGAAGAGTTTAACTTTGACTGATCCATGTCATCCAAATACTTTTCAAAGTGTTGCCGCAGAGAAAAAGATTCCATTCCCATAGCAAACAAACTGACTGTATTTCAGCAAAATTTTTCACTTGCTCTCAAAGAAGTAGAAGAGTTCAACCGATCATCAAAACTGACTGTGCAGGAGGCAATTCCTTTATACCCCGAGATTGTTAGAGATCTTGCCCATGTGGTCACCGCTTTGCCACCAACCCAAGTTAGTGTAGAGAGGCTGTTCTCTAGCCTTAAAATAATTCGATCCGATTTGAGGTCATCTTTGAAGGAGGATCTGATGGAGGCGATACTTTTTCTCAGAACAAATTCATAGACTCCACAAATGTTATTCAGGACGTTTTTGTTGAAAACTGTTTTTTTACCACTTACTGCAGCGTTTTGCATATTTGCAATTTATTAAAGTTTTTTGTATTCTAAAGTTGTATCCAATAAATATATTTTATGTTCTACCTAAATAGCTTGATTATTGTATCATAAGGATGATAAAAAGCTTAAATTAAGTTATCTCTTAAACATGCGCCATGTATGTCGGAGTCGGAGTCAGGGGAAATTGAGGAGTCGGAGTCGGGGCTTTGGCGTACCGACTCCACAGCCCTGAATGTATGTAGATTTCTTCACAATTAGCTTTGTACACATTCAGTATATGAAATGTACACATAAGCTGACAACATAATAGTAGATTATACTGTACACTATACTGAACCGCTGGAAGCTTTGAAGCTTTCTGCATAACCTATCAAGTTGTAGAAAAAAAAAATAAAAATAGATTGAATCATAATTATATGTTATTTAAACAAATGCAAAGAAAAAAGTTGAAAGGTGTTGTCTGAACTTTCTCAAAAAAATCATCCAAAAGTATAAAACCGTGTAAAAGAAAACTAGCCTATACTCACCTTTCAAATGTAACCCCCAATCCAGCAACATCGTTCTGGCCCCAGCTAGCTGGTACTGGAGCGGTAGCACATTTAAAAGAAGAGTATATGCGACTGGTTTATTTTATATGGTTTCCTATCCCTGGAGGATTATTGAAAAACCTTGGACAGACAATTTAGGCTAAGGCCCCAATTTGCGAAAAAAATAAATTATTTTTTTTTGGCCTATTTCCAGCACCCATAAAAATTAAAATAAATGTCTTGACCAACCCCTTTAAGGCATTCTAACTAAGCTTGTGGTAACACTGTGGTTTCTCAGGGGGAGGGGTCTCTGTGTGCTGTAGGTCACGCAGTGTTGCCACCCACTTGACTAATATACCCTAATCTGTATCAATACTGCATTGAAAAGGCTTATATCTTTGGAATGGATGAATGGATTTGGATATAAAAAACACCAAAATGCTCTGGGTGACAGCGCCCATTGGATTTATATAATTGAGCTTTTCAGACCTGGTGATACGTCTTCTTTAAGCAAATTAAGTTTAATAGTATCCCCGATACTTACTTTTCAACAACACTACAAAGACTGAAATTAAAGCAAACATGAGAAGAAAATACACTACCCTAATATAAATCCACTGTGTACAGAAACCAAAATTTATCAGAGATTAAAATCATTAGTTCCTTGCATAAACCATATACAGTCAGTTCCCCCTTGTGGTGACAACATTTTATCATTTGCCTAAATGGCTTATCAAGGAATTTGGAGCTTCACCAACCACATTTGCCATATATTAAGAAAATAATCAGCACTGATTTATGGACCTATTAAAAGATGTATTCAAATATGAATGTATGTATTATCATCATCATCATCATCATCATCATCATCAAGTGACATGTTATATGTTTTGGATATTAAAATTCAGGGGAAGTAGAGAATAATAATCTGCATAAAGTCATGACCTTTATAGGAAAGAACGTGAATATATTAAACTATATAGAAAAGATTTTGTAGTGGACTCCACTGTGATTGTTTTTTTCATTCTATCACACAATGTCTCTTTAAGAAACTCTTCCTGCTTCCCATGTCTAGCTGGGCTGTAATAATAAGTTCTCTTTCTCGCCGCGGACTGATTATGTCAATAATGAGCTCACCAGTTAGAATGTAAAAGGACTATTGTCAAATTAGACTCAAATAGAAGCAGCATCCAAATCTGTAATGAGCGAGCACAACAGAGAACAAGAGATTACCGGGAACAATATCGGGACGTTACAAATCACACCACAATATCTAGACTGCCGTTTTGTCCTTCAGCAAAATTTAAATGTGAGGACAACCTTGGCAGCAGCTGTGAGAAATATCTAATCATGCACAAAATGAAGCGTCCCATGGCTTACATCTAGAGCAACTAAAAGAATAGACACCGCTACATGAAAACGCAGGCGGAAATATCTGATACATGTTGTTATCTCAATAAAGCTTTATATTCAAAAAGGTAAAATATTTAATTTTCACGGTGACTCCTGGAAGGCGCTAGCTGCTGCAAACACGTATATTGTCTTCTTGAACAAAAAATGCTCACTTTTTGCATAGAAGACTGAAGCGGTTTTTACCTTCTCTTCTCCATATTCATATACATTGCACTCAATGAGGGCGGGGTAAGAAAGCAGCGGAAATGAATGCTGGTCGTGTGGTTGACAGATCACCTAATGCCAGCTGTTGCTGGGTCTAACTAGAGCCCCAAGATGGTGTGGTTTGGAGTGCTAAAAGGGTTGTCTAGTTGGATAATGTTTTGATAGAAAAAGGGTAGAACTGGAAGTATGCAGAGGTACCATATGACCCCATGCACCTCTACGTGTGCCTTATTAAACAAAGAGTCCTAATATGGCCATGCACATAAGACTTAATATGCGCTGATAAAAAAACCCATCCAATTACACAAAATGTCATAATAAGTTATTAAAATGTTACATTAGATATTCTTCTATACAGAGTAAATGTTCAATGAAAAGAATTATCAGCAGTATACTATAATAAAATATAGCCATTGCCAAAAAAATATAAAAAAAATTAAAAAAATAACGCACCTAGATGGAGTTATTGGAATTGAATGCAACATATGTGTGAATGTAACATTAAAGCAATAGGATAAACTAACTGTGCAGCTGTTTAGAGACTGTAGTATTCTGTTGGGTGACCTCTAGCCTGGATAATAAGATGAGATTCGCTTGGGGTTACACAGGGTTTCATATGGTATCCTGAAGCACATTTGCTCACAGATCATTCAGCTGGGCCTCAAGATCCTGTACACTTATAGGCTGGAGGCCCTGCCATGAGATGTGATACATCTGGCCACAGGATGTCCTGCACATATCACTGAGCTTTTAGCAGCCTTCAGATCATTACTAGGGGTGACAGACTATTGTACATGAAGACTCCCCAGATCATTACACCAGAAGCTGGGGCAGTGTGTTGCACCATAACAAGGGAGGGATTGAAGTGCTCACTTTGAGGCCTCCATACTCAAATCCAGCCATCATCAGATCTTAAACAGAACCTGGATTTTTTTGCTAAAGACAATACAGTAACATTCCTTAGCAGTCCAGGTTTCACATCACTACTGCAAACAAAGGTGACAGTGGTTGGCTGTCAATGACAAGACACAGAATAGCTGCCATAACACCAACGTTCCTTCTGCTAAGCACTTGGAAATGGGCAGAGAAAGGGATGTGCCCATACAGGTGCCACCTGTATGTGGATAGTGGGTAAGAAAACTGCTCATTCTTTTCCGTGGATCAAATGTTTCTCTCTACTAGTGGTCTGCCTGGACCTTCTGAATCCTGTTCATCATGTGTGAGTGCCCGCACATAACCGCTGCTCCCAACACTTTCTAACATCCAGAATGGCTTAGACAGCAAACAATTTACCAAAACATCTATCCTGCTTCTTTCTGTCCAAAGATGCACCCCCATCTTAAAGTCTGTCAACTGGGCAAAATGTCTTCAAGTGCATCATAAAGACATGTCTAGCAGTCAGCAATCTGCAACCAATAGGTGCACTACCCAAAAGTAGCCTCAGAGTCTTTTGTTATAGGACAGTTCGGAAAAAGTTTTTACGGCCTCTTGTGGCAAGACCCAGTGTCTAATCAGACCACGTCTGTTATCATTTATATACAGTCATATGAAAAAGTTTGGGCACCCCTATTAATCTTAATCATTTTTAGTTCTAAATATTTGGGTGTTTGCAACAGCCATTTCAATTTGATATATCTAATAACTGATGGACACAGTAATATTTCAGGATTGAAATGAGGTTTATTGTACTAACAGAAAATGTGCAATATGCATTAAACCAAAATTTGACCGGTGCAAAAGTATGGGCACCTCAACAGAAAAGTGACATTAATATTTAGTAGATCCTCCTTTTGCAAAAATAACAGCCTCTAGTCGCTTCCTGTAGCTTTTAATCAGTTCCTGGATCCTGGATGAAGGTATTTTTGACCATTCCTCTTTACAAAACAATTCCAGTTCAGTTAAGTTTGATGGTCGCCGCGCACGGACAGCCCGCTTCAAATTATCCCACAGATGTTCAATGATATTCAGGTCTGGGGACTGGGATGGCCATTCCAGAACATTGTAATTGTTCCTCTACATGAATGCCTGAGTAGATTTGGAGCTGTGTTTTGGAGCATTGTCTTGCTGAAATATCCATCCCCGGCGTAACTTCAAATTCGTCACTGATTCTTGTACATTATTCTCAAGAATCTGCTGATACTGAGTTGAATCCATGCGACCCTCAACTTTAACAAGATTCCCGGTGCCGGCATTGGCCACACAGCCCCAAAGCATGATGGAACCTCCACCAAATTTTACAGTGTGTAGCAAGTGTTTTTCTTGGAATGCTGTGTTTTTTTGACGCCATGCATAACGCCTTTTTGTATGACCAAACAACTCAATCTTTGTTTCATCAGTCCACAGGACCTTCTTCCAAAATGAAGCTGGCTTGTCCAAATGTGCTTTTGCATACCTCAGGCGACTCTGTTTGTGGCGTGCTTTCAGAAACGGCTTCTTTCGCATCACTCTCCCATACAGCTTCTCCTTGTGCAAAGTGTGCTGTATTGTTGACCGATGCACAGCGACACCATCTGCAGCAAGATGATGCTGCAGCTCTTTGGAGGTGGTCTGTGGATTGTCCTTGACTGTTCTCACCATTCTTCTTCTCTGCCTTTCTGATATTTTTCTTGGCCTGCTACTTCTGGGCTTAACAAGAACTGTCCCTGTAATCTTCCATTTCCTTACTAAGTTCCTCACAGTGGAAACTGACAGGTTAAATCTCTGAGACAACTTTTTGTATCCTTCCCCTGAACAACTATGTTGAACAATCTTTGTTTTCAGATCATTTGAGAGTTGTTTTGAGGAGCCCATGATGCCACTCTTCAGAGGAGATTCAAATAGGAGAACAACTTGCAATTGGCCACCTTAAATACCTTTTCTCATGATTGGATACACCTGGCTATGAAGTTCAAAGCTCAGTGAGGTTACAAAACCAATTTTGTGCTTCAGTAAGTCAGTAAAAAGTAGTTAGGAGAATTCAAATCAATAAAATGATAAGGGTACCCAAATTTTTGCACCGGTCAAATTTTGGTTTAATGCATATTGCACATTTTCTGTTAGTACAATAAACCTCATTTCAATCCTGAAATATTACTGTGTCCATCAGTTATTAGATATATCAAATTGAAATGGCTGTTGCAAACACCCAAATATTTAGAACTAAAAATGATTAAGATTAATAGGGGTGCCCAAACTTTTTCATATGACTGTATCTGTCTGCCTGAGACATAACTGCAAGCAGAGTTTTGCAGCCATCTGACATATCTACAGTATCTGGGTGCATTATTATTTTTTGTCAGTGAGTGTGTGCACAGCCATCCGCTTCACCACAAGAGAGATCAAGAATGTGCAGTCATGGCCAAAAGTTTTGAGAATGATACAAATATTAATTTTTACAAAGTCTACTGCTTCAGTTTTTCTAATGGCAATTTGCATATACTCCAGTATGTTATAAAGAGTGATCAGCTTAACAGCAATTACTTGCAAAGTCAATATTTGCCTAGAAAATTAACTTTATCCCCCAAAACACATTTCAACATCATTGCAGCCCTGCCTTAAAAGGACCACCTAACATCGTTTCAGTGATTGCTCCATTAACACAGGTGTGGGTGTTGATGAGGACAGGACTGGAGATCAATCTGTCATGATTAAGTAAGAATGACACCACTGGACACTTTAAAAGGAGGCTGGTGCTTGCCATCATTGTTTCTCTTCTGTTAACCATGGTTATCTCTAAAGAAACACGTGCAGTCATCATTGCACTGCACAAAAATGGCCTAACTGGGAAGAGTATTGCAGCTAGAAAGATTGCACCTCAGTCAACAATCTATCGCATCATCAAGAACTTCAAGGAGAGAGGTTCCATTGGTGCCAAAAAGGCTCCAGGGCGCCCAAGAAAGACCAGCAAGCGGCAGGACCATCTCTTAAAAGTGTTTCAGCTGCGGGATCGGGCTACCAGCAGTGCAGAGCTTGCTGAGGAATGGCAGCAGGCAGGTGTGAGTGCATCTGCACGCACTGTGAGGCGGAGACTCTTGGAGCAAGGCCTGGTCTCAAGGAGGGCAGCAAAAAAGCCACTTCTCTCCAGAAAAAACATCAGGGACAGACTGATATTCTGCAAAAGGTACAGGGAGTGGACTGCTGAGGACTGGGGTAAAGTCATTTTCTCTGATGAATCCCCTTTTCGATTGTTTGGAACATCTGGAAAACAGCTTATTCGGAGAAGAAGAGGTGAGCGCTACCACCAGTCTTGTCTCATGCCAACTGTAAAGCATCCTGAAACCATTCATGTGTGGGGTTGCTTCTCAGCCAAGGGAATCGGCTCTCTCACAGTCTTGCCTAAAAACACAGCCATGAATAAAGAATGGTACCAGAATGTCCTCCAAGAGCAACTTCTCCCAACCGTCCAAGAGCAGTTTGGCGCTCAACAATGCCTTTTCCAGCATGATGGAGCACCTTGCCATAAAGCAAAGGTGATAACTAAATGGCTCAGGGAACAAAACATAGAGATTTTGGGTCCATGGCCTGGAAACTCCCCAGATCTTAATCCCATTGAGAACTTGTGGTCAATCATCAAGAGATGGGTGGACAAACAAAAACCAACAAATTCAGACAAAATTAAAGCATTGATTCTGCAAGAATGGACTGCTATCAGTCAGGATTTGGTCCAGAAGTTGATTGAGAGCATGCCAGGGAGAATTGCAGAGGTCCTGAAGAAGAAGGGTCAACACTGCAAATATTGACTTGCTGCATTAACTCATTCTAACTGTCAATATAAGCTTCTGTTACTCATAATATGAATGCAATTATATTTCTGTATGTGATAAAAACATCTGACAAACACACATAAAAACCAGAGGGCAGCAGATCATGTGAAAATATAATATTTGTGTCATTCTCAAAACTTTTGGCCATGACTGTACACAGAAATGGGTCCCATATCTATACTAACTAAAGAACTAAAGATTCACATATCAATTTTAATTCTTCCACATACAGTACTGTACAATATTTAGCGACATTAGGATTCCAGAGAAATGAAAACTGTTATATTAATAGGTGCCAACAAAAAAGGAAGAAAAGCAGAAAGATTAAGTTAGGGAAAATTAAAGAGAACAAAATGTCTCCAAAAATATTTTAATAATCAACAAACTATTAGACAGAATTTTCACACAGTCCTTTGAGAGAACATGTGTTTAAGTCAAAAGTAATAATGCAGGTGCCGTGATGTTTCTTCAAGTTTAGGGAGTGTGAAGATGTACTGTAAATTATTCTAAAATGAGATCAGAACATTTGGAAACAAAATTAGGAGTGGATCTAGGAAAACATTAACCTCCTAACAGTCACATTAAGTTTGGAAAACCCCAAAATGTCACTTTATTGTAGATTTTTTATTTCCAAGTCAAGTTGGAGGAGAACTCAGGTGTCTAAACTGGGCCATACACATGAGATATTTATCCACAGATCATTGGTAGATCCAGCCTATTTTAGTGGCAACTGCTGTTTATCTTATCTTATGTGTATGACCACCACAGATATCACATTCTGAGCAATGTTCACCACATTTAGCTGCATCTGTCAAAGGTGTGCTGGTACATAACCAACTTTAGTCCCAATGAAAAGTGTCACACAGTTTGTCTGAAAACATCTATCCACTTCAATATTTTCTCCTAAAAGCTGATCTTGAAGAAAGCAAAAACTCCATGAGGTAGAGGCCAATATTTCCTGTCTTAGGGGGAAAAAAAAAATCTCCAGAAATTTAGTAACTCTAACCTGTATTATTGTTGCACTCCAGAAATTGATCTAGGCTCTTCTTAAACCCTTTTAGCGAATTCCCTGTTACAGCTTCCTCTGGCAGAGAGTTGCATAAACTGACTGCTCTTACCATAAAGAATTCCCTTCTATGTCAGTGTAGAAGCTTTTGTTCCTTTAGACGTAAAAGAGGTCTTCTTTTTATATAGTAGTTACAGTCCTGGGTATGAATAGTTCATGCAACAGTTTTCTGGATTGATGTTTGATATATTTATGTATGGTTATTAGGTCAGCCCCTCTTATCTAAACTAAATAGCCCTAATTTTGATTTTATTTTTTTTTAAATATATAAAAAAATACAAAATCTAAATTTTGGTTGCCTATAGCCACTGCTAAGTAGTATGCTCTATATTCAGTCTTGTATGGCTCCCATTTATAGCATTAGGGGACAAAGAGAAGCATACAAAATCACAAACTATTACTTAAATACACTTACCCCCCCCTCAACCTCCCAGAAAAAGGGACAAAAGCAATGGCACATGCAGTGTACCGAAGGAAATTTTTTTATGATAATCCACACCTCTAACCCTGTCCAATCCCACCTAGTCCCTTTGTGCCCCCATAAAATAAGTGTCCTACTTTGTGTAACACACAATGGTGAAGCCCTCGAGCTGCCTTCACTTAGTATAATGCCCCCCCCCTAGTGCCCCCACACTGTATAATATTACCCTTAAGCACCTGCACAGTATAATGTCCTATTTTGTCCCACACACAGTCGGGTGTTCCCTTGTAGACCCCACACAGTATAAAGTACACTGGTGGCCCACGCAGTAACATACATATGTATGTTGTAAAAAGTAATGCTCACCTTGAGCATTCCTCTGGAGTGATCATCAGGTCTCACTACATCGCACTTGTCCATGTCCAACCACACTAGCAGCAACAATGATTGAATTGTCAAGCTGATGGCCCCCTGTTCACCATTGTATTGAATGCTATTTTTGTCCAGACCGTCAGGACATACTGCCCACCGTCCGAGACAGCACCCGAAATCCAGGACTATCCCATTGAATTGGGGATGGCAGATATATACATACAGTGAAAAAACTTTGAGAAGAACATTTTAAGTGAAAAAAAAATAAATAAATAGGGAATTCACCAAGAAAATGCTGAAACACAAAAGAGGCAGAGAATTTGAAAATCATTCACAAAAAATGTGGTTAAATGGGAGGTGTCTTTCTCAAAGAGGTGGTCTTTTGGAGAGTTCATACTGTTATGATGGCTGTGCCACTATGGGCAGAAACTCCTGAAAGCATTTACTACCCAATACACACTTGCAGCAGGCAAGAATCTTTCATTTTTAGGTAATGTTTGCTAAAATATTTCAAGCATTTTGCTACAGTCTGTTATGGAAATTGTATTTTTTTTTTTGGGGGGGGGAGCTCTATAAACTGGGGCAGTAATGTTAGGGTTGCCAGTGTCAAACTTAATCAACTAAATTAGGAAAACAAGTTCAGTAGTTGGCTATACACTGGAACGTTTTGAGAGAGTGGTTAAGATAAAGACACTGGTGAGATTCATGGATACTTTGAACAACTTGTCTCACCCACTTTTTTGGCTTAGTGTATAGGAGTACTAGCCAAAGGTTTGTTCTACAGTATCTTCCCTACATTCTAAAAATCTAAAAAGTACACTTTTATATTAGTTTCATTTTCTTTCCCCTCAACATGTTTTGCTGATATTGGAAAACCCCTTTAAGACCCATTGCCAGATGCAATAAAAAAAAAAAGTAAATAAATAACAAAAAGTGTTCAAGGATTTGTGTATGTAACTATATAAGTTCCAGAAAAAAACAGGAATCACACTCCTCAGTGCAAGGATCCTATTACCATCATGGATATTGGGTAAAACACACTTTATTAGTTAAGAGAGTCAATCCTACTCGTTCTAAGACACAGATCTGATGAAGGGGTGCGCCTGTGTTAGCGCTCTATACCCCGAAACGCGTCATCTCTCATCTAATAAAGTGTGTTTTACCCAATATCCATGGTTGTCATAGGAGCCTTGCACTGAGGAGCGCGATTCCTGTTTTTTTCTGGAACTTATATAGTTACATACACAAATCCTGTTACACACGGCATTGGTATATCCATAAATCTGTTATTGCCAGTGGAACGTTGCCCTCTATATACCTGGCCTTATTCCTAAAGTCCAGCATTTGGGAGGCCTATTTTAATAGAAGAAGGTGGGCCATTGAAGCTTGAGAGGGAGCTTCTAACCTTGCCTTAATATAAAGACATTTTCATATATTGGTTCCCCAATACACTGTAAGGAGCGTGTATTTCATATTTTTCCTCTTTGGATTACTACAAAATGTTAAAGGGGTATTCACGAAGAGCCTATCTAAATTGCTAGCTTATGTAAATTCAAGACTTTTCCTAAATACATTGCTTTAGCAATGCTGGTTTGTTTGCCTGCTATGAGAAATTATTCTTCTCATTGCTTACACATCGTTGTCAAGGAACCCGGTCTGTATCTCTCCTTATCTAGCATTTTAGGACGCACAGCTCACTACTCTCTGGAGGGGAAGGTTGCTGAGTTCTCTGGATTACTTTCAGAGCTGTTATCATCTGCTCTGCGTTCTCTCTATGTCAACGCAAAGATAACACAGCGTGTATTGCAAGTCCATTGTCAGTCCTAGCCGCATGTAAATGTAATATACATTTACTATGCCTATTTGATCTGTATTCGATCGATTTCTAGTAATCATAATAATCTCTCATGGTAAAGGCAATATCTATATCTAGTGATGTACTTCATAGTGTCCTGTCCATCAAATAGGCAAAGTCCACCCACCAGCTTGTTGAAGTATACAGGAAGGGAAAAGAGGAGACAGCTGGCAAACTGGTGAGAGAGGGAGATGGGAAAAACCCTTTAAGGCTGAGGCCCCATGTTGCAGAATCGCAGTGTTTTTTTGTTGCAGATTTTGCTGCAGTTTCTTGAGCCAAAGTCAGAAGTGGATTTAACAGAAGGGAAACGTCTAAGTACTTCCTTCATATTTTCCATTCCTTTTCAAGCCACTCCTGACTTTCCTGATCAAAAAACCGCAGCAAAATCTGCACCAAAAAACAATGCATTTCCGCAGCATGGGGCCTTAGCCTAATGCAGCTTAAAGTCATTGGAGCAAATTTATTAAAATGGTCTAAACGTAAAACTGACTTAGTTGCTCATAGTAACCAATCACAGTACAGCTTTCATTTTATATTCTGCTCCTAAGAAATGAAAGCTGCATTGTGATTGGCTACTATAGACAACTAAAACAGTTTTGCTTTTAGACTGTTTTAATAAATCTGCTACATGTTTTCACCCAACTCGTGTGTATTATAACTAGGTTGGTTACTAAAGTAACGCCAGTCTTCATAAATCTTCCCCATAAGATCTGTGTGTGGTCCATTAAAAAAACCAAAAAAAATAAACACGTGATTAAGCCCTCAGATTTCTTTCTTGTCCCCAGAAAATGGTCTTTAATACAGACAAGAAATTGGAGCTACTGGATCTAAGAGTTACTGTTTTGCATATTATTACATTTTAAAAGCAAATGAAGTCCAAAAATGTCATTGTATGTGACATAGAAGCTGGGTCAGCGTCTTTTTGCTTTTCCTCTGTAATTCGGTTACGATTTTGCATTTTGTTATGATGTTTGCTGTAACTTCCACCAAACTGACATTAACATGGCTTTTTACTTTCTTTTGTGAATTCTGCTGACTAGGTTTCTTATTGTGAAATCCTCCTTAGCTCTAGTTTCTCCTGCATCTTTTTTTTTTAGCATAAATTATAGACCGTGGTCTATGTTCCTCTGTCAGCCTATCAAGCCTGTATTCTTGACACCTCATCTTCATTGGTAGGGCTTTAGTAAATACTGTGTTGCATATTACTATGCACACTTTCAGTCCATCCATTTATTCACTTAATTTGGATAGACTATGTATATTTTTTCAGCAATTTTATTTTTATCTAAAGTATAAAATGAAGTTTTGCAACAATTCTTACCGTTTCAGACTAATCTTTATATGTCCAGGCACCATCTGCATGTTAAAAAACACGACAGCTTTATATATGTGTAATAACAGTAACCTCTATTGCAAAATTTACTGACCATTGTATACGCAATGCTACCTGCGATGCTGCCCCTGCTACCTCTTGTGTCACCCGCTCTACCTCATAGATTGTAAGCTCTTGTGAGCAGGGCCCTCAGCCCCATTGTGTTAATTGACTATTTCTTTGTAATTTATCTTTTTTGTCTGTACTTGAACCCTAAAAATTGTACAGTGCTGCAGAATATGTTGGCACTATATAAATAAAATGTTATATTATTATTATTATTATTATTATTATCATCATCTAGTCTCCACCATTCCCAAGAAATCAATATAGTTTGTTTTAGTGCCCGATATGTTACTTAAGCTTTCTACTAACAGCTGGGCAGTATCAGGCAGGACCACGTAAAAGGCGTGATTCGGAGCTCCAATCAGAGGCAGCCAGTGTCAGAGCTCAGAGTCACACCCCTTTTCTGCTCCTGCCTGACACCGCCCTCCTGACAGTACAGAGCCTAAATAGCATATGAGGTACCAAACTAACTGCACTTATTGCTCAGGAATGGTGGGGGCTACAAAAAAAATTCAGCTCTTCCGGAATCAGTGGCACCTATTAAATGATACAATGAGCTGGATTTGGTGGAGGTGGTGAAAGGTCCTCTTTAAGACCACTTCACCCTTGTTTCTATCCACTAGTAGATTACATTCATCAAGACCCTCATATTATATGTCTGTCTTTATGATCCCTGCAACAGAGCAGGATTCGCCTAAATCATGACAAGGCTTGCAGTTAGGCACACCTTCTATCAGGCTGTGTACTTAAGCAAAAGTCTGTCAACATTTACACCACAAAAAAGAAGTGTAAACGTTAGAAAATTTGGCATAGCCATTGGTCGTGCCCATGCCCCCTGCTCACTTTTTGAGGCCATTATAAAAAGTTTGCTTGCAACAATTTTAGATGCAAGACATTAAACTGCAAATTCACAACTTTTTTCATCACAATAGTGGCATAGATTGTCATTGAATCTCCCCACTGTCTCAGTAGCTGTCCACACATTACAGTAGTTCACGTTCTTTCATTTTGACAGATTCTCTTTAGTTCCCTCAGCTCCTACAATAGAATAAAACATCAAAGTGGATAAATCCTTCATTTTTTTTTTATATGCTGTTCATTGCTCCTACCAATTTCTCATTCAAAATCATGCTAAGCAGTTTTAACCAGGAAATTGATCTTCCAGTGTTGACCTAATCCTATCACCAGAAATATCCTAACAGAAGACATACCATTTATACATGGACATTTCATTAAGTGATGAGAAACCACCATGCTACAGTCCATGTTGCTATGTAGTAAAATACCAGATAGGAAATAAAGGCTACATTGTGAATATTGTCTGCAAAATACAGAACATCAATGCTGTGTATGTATTAACAACAATCAGCTGCACAGACACAGTTACAATGGAAGGTGAAGAATTCTCATTAGATTAGCAAAAAAAAAAATATAAAAAAGAAGAGCGCTTCATAGGGTAACTCAAAACCATATACACTACAAGATCAGAGGCCGTTCACATCACATTTTGATCATGCGCTTAATGGATCGGTTTTATGGTTGCAAAAACCAGATGAAAACTGATGCAAATAGATGGCAATCTATTATTATTATTATTATTAATTAAAAATAATAATATTAAGTAAAAACATATTTCTGCTGTTTTTTTTTTTTTCCGTAAGACACAAAAGTGTATGTAGTACATCCCACTTTACTGGACTGGATCAGTTATTTATTTATTTATTTATTTTTAGCACTGACCATGTAAAACAGATCAATTAAAAACCGATGACCAAAACATGATCTGAATGGCCCCTATCGTATTCTGAAAACCCCAACACAACAGTTGTTGACTCGAGTGTGTTATGCTAAGTGCATAACAACTAGAGCGGCATTGAGTTAGTAAAGATCCGCCGCTGCAGCCTTCTCCAACCTGTCTCACAGTTCCGTTTAATAGTGTGAGAAAGCTTCATATGGTAACTCAATTTCGCATATAGTACAGGATAAGGAGCTGTTCACATAGAAAAAGTGTATGCAGACAACTGGAAATAGATGGCTGTTTCCAAACAGTCTATGTTAAATAAAAATGGATCTAAACATTTTTTTAGTGGGGCACACAAGTGTAGCATGTCACTCTTTTCTGTTCTACATAAAAAAAAAAAAAAACAGACAGTTTTAGCATCCGTAAAATGGATCTATTAAACAGAGGATCCAAACATGATCTCAAAGGTCCCTGTCGTATTCGGGAATCCCCAATAACACAGTCTCTGAACGAGGTATGGTATGGGGGTGACCTCCCAGCATCCTGAAATTGTGGGTGAATCTCCCAGACCTGGCAGAATGTTCCTGCATATTATATAGGACATGGACACTGTATCTGCCATCACTTACAAAAAAAAGAGGCCTGCCATGCCCCCCAAAATGGTATAAACCGACCTCCTAAGCGACAGGGCTTTAGTATCAGGGTGCATAGCCATACTCCCAGATATTGGCCAACAAAAGGTGTCAAGTATGCTATCATCTTAACCAGATCTGTGGACAACTGTCTAATGACAAAGAAGAGGAGCACATCTCTAACTCATAGTAGTCATGTTTTTACCTGTACTAAACTATCATGTGTCAAATCTATGTCAAACCAATATTCAGAAGAGTTGTAATACCCTAGGTAACAAGTTGCCCTCTAGGACATATTTTACTCAATAGGGGTACAAAATGTACACACCCAGTCAATGTATTTGCTATAGGACATTGGTTTACAAAATAACCATTGTCTTATTACTGGCATAGAGATATGCAAATCCATTGAACCAAGCTAAGACATGCAGGGGCTGCAGACAATTCTCTGAAAGCTAATCTTGTCGGGCCTGTAATCGTAAAATAGACTTGGCAAAAAAAAAAAAAAAAAAAAAGCCTTATCTTTCAGAATATGTGTGTTATTTCCCCAGAGACTATAGGTAGGTGAATAATGAATTATGCAAGAGGATAATATAAAAGTACCTCATTTAGCAGGTACTCTATCTCAAAACTATCCAGCAAGCCTTGTATAATCTTTTTAATTGGGAGGAATTATGTCTGGCAAAGACAGTTGCACAAACCGGAGTGCATTTAGGTTAATTTAGATTAGCAATAAAGTCAACAAAGTAGCAAAAGCATTTACATTTCATTTAGAATCTGAAGTTTACTAAAGCTTTCTGCCATCACATTTGTTTCTCTAGTTACGTATACTGTATGCAAAAGGTTAGAAAAAGCACACACGCACAAAACATAGCGCTGTATAATCCAGAACTGCCATAGCCCTGCCAACCGGATATTAAGCAGTAATAAGTATGACTGATGAACATTAGAATCATTAATTGGATTTGTTCCCAAGACGGATTATATAGTTACATTGGCCGTAAAGTTATGCTTGCAGACTGCGCCAACACCAAAAGTATTGGTATATATTAAAGGGGTATTCTTATCTGTTCTGTGCTGCATAGGTGTTATGGATTCTGCTTAGCACAACAAGCTACACTGTATCTGTAACTACTGAGTTAAGGAAACAGTATAGCTCGCTGTGCTATGCTGCTTCCATAGTGTTACAGAAACGTCACAGCACTGACGGGTTTTGACTTCCCACTTTAACCACGATTTTGACTGCAATACAATCCAGAATAGTAAAGAAATAGGGAAGCTGGGATTCTTTAAAATCTTGTTTGTATATATTTTCAATTGTTAGTAGTTAATATTTGACGCTCAAGACTACATTTCCGAATCTAAAGGATCATAAAGTAAGAAATACTCAACTGAGTTCCTGGGTGATGTGGATTTTGATTTAGATTTTGGATAAACCTGTACACCATTGTTCCCCGAAGTCAACACGCACAAAACAAATGCTATCCTTTACTTTTCGGATGGTTAAGGGTCTCAGAATTGTAAGTTTGATATTGAGACAAATTCCACCTAAAAATCAATGACAAATTTCCCCCTTATTGTGCCTCCCATTTTCAATAGGAGTCAGGGATTGAAGCAGGAAAAAAAATTAGCATCCTGTTCGATCTTGCTGCGGACTCAGTGTCCGTAGTGCGAGCCACTCTGCTGATAAGACCCATACATCTGGGTATGATTAGAGAGTGAAAGCCGCAGCGGAAAGTCAGAGGGCCGTAAAAAGAAGAGGAACTTAAAGCGGAAGTCAGCAGTGTGAACATACCCTGAGGGGTCTCATTGCAGACAGCCTCTTTATCCTAGGAACTGTCGTAGCTATGCATTTTCCCTTCAGCAATCAATGGAGAGGAGAGGTTATATAATACAGCAGCCATTGAAGTGTTCACGAGATGATGGGATGTCCCGACTGATTGACCAGATGCCTTTCAATTAGTATACAATATTAATATCAGCATATGATGGTAATCTCTTAAACACTACATAAAACATCATGCGATACCATCTCTAATCATATCAGTTGCACATTACTGTAATTTATATCTGTACAATAAAGAAATTTCCAGTCCCACATTGAGTATATCAAGTTTTCTTTTCTAAGGGGGTGCCATTGACATCAGAGTAGAAGACAATGCTGTGTTTCAGATTTTCATAGTGACAGAGTTTCTGCATGAAAGCCCAAGTGAGCACAAAATAAAATGGCAGGTTATCTACAGAACTGTACATGCTCCCACCCTGGGGGGAAATGAACTAAATGAGACCAATGTGCTGATGCGTATTATTTGCTTTATTTCAGCAAATGCTCACAGCTCAGGATATATGCAGACCATGCTAGAAAACTGATTAAAAGATTCTCATGATACAAAAGCCAGATCATCACCCTGTACAAATATTACATGGAATTATGGTCGTACATGAGTCAGTACAAATAATAAAACGGAATTATTATTACGATTATTTATCTTCATATACCGCCATTGAAGAACAAGTGTCATGTGCACATTACATAGTTGTTGGCAGGCAGCTATCTTTCTTGGCAACCACATACACGTGTATGCTTGACTCCATCAAACATGCATGTTTTCTGTATGGGGATATTGAAGTAAGCTGTGGTTTATATCCCCATAGTAAGAGGATCGGGTATGTTGAAATCCAACAGCCTGATCCTTATCTCCCCTTATATCTGCTGCTGGGTGAGAGTCAGGAGGCCAACTATAAGACGGTCATCTGATCCTGCCAAAACAAAAATATACATAAACAAACTGAAAGAGGTGACGACTAGAACAAACGTTGCTCCTTGCACCACACGTCAGGCAAGCCTCTTATGTCCGTTATTATACAGCTATAGTCATTGTCCCGTCCCAGCCTAATAACTGGAATAAAGGAAGGGGCTGGGAACAGCGAGGCTGAGAGTGGAGGTAGTGCAGTATTCTCTTCTCTTCTCGATGCTTATTCTGTAAAAATGGTTTTTGAATACATCAAAGATATTAAAAAAAAAAAAAAAGTCTGCACAGCTACCAAGTAATACATGAGACAGAACAGAAATGTCAAGTGTAAAAGCTGCACTGACATAGATTAGGTGGATTTGCTTGATCTCCAGTTACAAGAAACCTCACTGCAGCAGATTCGGAAACTTTACCCAACATACAGTATTAGCATTTGCCAGTACAAGAAACATGTATCAAGCACTAACTTGTATCAAGCACTAACACAAAAGAGAGAGGTGACCATCTTGTAGTTGGAACTTATGTCTTATAAGTTTTCAGTAAATATATCCAAGTCTTAATAAAAAGTGTTTCTAATGTTATTACATCTGAACGTTCTTCTGATCTATCAGATATATACATTTAAGTTATAACCAATAAACCAAAGTTTTCCAAAGTGTCAATTTGTATTTGGAGGAAACGTGTTAAATGGATTTAGTATCCTATATATAATATAAATTACAACATAAAAGCTTTTAGAAAGTCTCTAAAATTATAGTACAGGGTTTTTACTCTGTCAAATGTAAGTTTGAGCAAATCCGGAATACTGTAATTTGACTTGTACGTAAGTGTAACGCTGGCCACATAAAAGGGTGCACTTATGTGCAAAGAACATGCAATCCATAATACGTAATATATTACAAAGGCTAAACGGAATTTGGCTCCTGTTGGGAGAGGTAAACGCAGCCACTTAACTTGTTACATGTCACATGCACTGGGCTGTTATTAACTTATACACTAACTTATAACCTTAACTTTCTAATGTACTTTGTCTAGAACTTTACATCAGCAGCAGTCACACTGCACCACCAATGATTTACCAATTTACCAACAGACCAGTAACCTCATCCCTAATGGGCTTTATTTCATTTCGGGTAGTCTTTGGGTACGGATACGGACATTGCTGAACCCTCCTTATTCCAACGGAGAGGGAGTCAGATTGTGTAGGGCATTATTAGCTGCTCATTATATCTTTCTCATCACACAATTTGTGCACACATATGCAGACTACATGCATGCCCTGCCATGCTGCCTTTTGGTTATGGACATATACTGCATGTCCATGGTATTGTGATCTGCTGCTGCATCTACAGTGTTGGACAGTGCACCTGATGTATTCATTCATTTTTTATTTTTATTAAAAGTTAAATTTCATTTTTATTTTCCGACAAATTGCTTCAGTGAACTTAAACAGTTTATACAACATATAATCTGAATCCATTGCAACAATTAAATTTCTCTATGAAGGAGAAGTAGTAGGATAACAATGCCTTTTTTTTTTTTTTTTAAATAGGCTGCTACCTGTTGGATTATTCCAACCGGTGACAGCCACTATTTTACTCACCCATCCCCGCTCCTGTCCAGGGCCATCTCTGCAAATGGGTGGATAGTTCTGGTAAGGGGGGCTCCAAACATAATTTTGCTTGGGGCCCCCAAAATGACAAACACACACAGACTATAAGCATTTCAAAAGCGATTTTATTGCTTTAGTTGCTTGCATGAATCCTGGTAAGTAACATCTCTACTTTAGGCCTCCTGCACACGACCGTAGTGGCAGTGGCATAACTAGGAATGGCTGGGCCCCAAGGCGAACATTTGACATGGGGCACCCCCCTGAACTGCTGCCCCCAATTGCATCCCCCCGACTGCCCCCTCTACCCTCCCCCCCCCAAAAAAAAACGCATTCCTGCGCACACTATTATGTGCCATAGTGGCCCCTGCACACAGTATCATGCCACATAGTGGCCCCTGCACACAGTATCATGTCCCATAGTGGCCCCTGCACACAGTATCATGTCCCATAGTGGCCCCTGCACACAGTATCATGTCCCATAGTGGCCCCTGCACACAGTATCATGTCCCATAGTGGCCCCTGCACACAGTATCATGTCCCATAGTGGCCCCTGCACGCAGTATCATGTCCCATAGTGGCCCCTGCACACAGTATCATGCCCCATAGTGGCCCCTGCACACAGTATCATGTCCCATAGTGGCCCCTGCACACACTATTATTCCCCATAGTGGGCCCCTGCACTGAGTATTTGCTTTATAGTGGCCCCTGCACACACTATTATATGTCCCATTGTGGACCACCCATGAACAATTATTATACTCTGGAGTCTTTTCAGACCCCAGAGTATAATGATCGGAGACCCAGGGGAGGATAGAAACATAGAAAAACAATGTTGCTTACCTGTTCCTTGCTCCGGTCCACTGCCTGCTACTCCGGCCTTCTTCAATATTGGACCAGGCCGGCGTCACGTGACGCGGGCCGGCGTCGCGACGCAAAATGACGTCCGTTGACGTCTGCGACGTCACCAAACAGGCCCGAAGCCTGGAGAAGCGTAGGAGAGGTAAGTACATTGTTTTTTTATGTTCCCTCACCAACTCTGGGACTCCGATTATTATACTCCGGGGTCTTTTCAAATACCCCGGAGTATAATGATAGCAGAGATTGTGGTGTTCGGCCCGAGGCCTCACATACCGATCCCTGCTCCTGCTCACAGCCGCCTCCGCAGAATCGGAAGCGCAGGCGACCGTGAGCAGGACCGCGGGGAACAGTAAGTATATAGGGCCCATTACCTGCTGGGGTTACTCCAGCAGGTAACGGACTATTAAAAAAAAAAAAAAAAAAAGCTCGGGGGCCCGCGGAGCCCCGTAATGTCCCGGGCCCTGTGGCAACCGCTACCGTTTCTACCCCGATAGTTACGCCCCTGCATAGTGGATTTACGATCTGCAAATACTGATAAACAATCCGCACATAAAACATGTCCACCTTGCATTAGTAAAATCATCCGCAATCACATACAGTGGGGAAAAAAGTATTTAGTCAGCCACCAATTGTGCAAGTTCTCTCACTTAAAAAGATGAGGCCGGCCTGTAATTGACATCATAGGTAGACCTCAACTAGGAGAGACAAAATGAGAAAACATATCTAGAAAATCGCATTGTCTGATTTTTTAAGAATTTATTTGCAAATTATGGTGGAAAATAAGTATTTGGTCACCTACAATCAAGCAAGATTTATGGCTCTCACAGACCTGTAGGTCTCCTTTAAGAGGCTCCTCTGTCCTCCACTCATTACCTGTAGTAATGGCTCCTGTTTGACATTGTTATCAGTATAAAAGACACCTGTCCACAACCTCAAACAGTCACACTCCAAACTCCACTATGGTGAAGACCAAAGAGCTGTGGACATACAAGACCACTGATAATCTCCCCGATCAGGGGCTCCACGCAAGATCTCATCTCGTGGGGTCAAAATGATCACAACGGTGAGCAAAAATCACAGAACCACACGGGGGGACCTAGTGAATGACCTGCAGAAAGCTGGGACTAACATAACAAAGGCTACCGTCAGTAACACACTACGCCGCCAGGGACTCAGATCCTGCAGTGCCAGACGTGTCCCCCTGCTTAAGCCAGTACATATCCGGGCCCGTCTGAAGTTTGCTAGAGAGCATTTGGATGTTCCAGAAGAGTATTGGGAGAATGTCATATGGTCAGATGAAACCAAAGTAGAAGTGTTTGGTAGAAACACAACTCGTCGTGTTTGGAGGAGAGTGAATGCTGAGTTGCATCCAAAGAACACCATACCTACTGTGAAGCATGGGGGTGGCAACATCATGCTTTGGGACTGTTTCTCTTCAAAGGGACCAGGACGACTGATCCGTGTACATGAAAGAATGAATGGGGCCATGTGTCGTGAGATTTTGAGTGCAAACCTCCTTCCATCAGCATGGGCATTGAAGATGAAACGTGGCTGGGTCTTTCAGCATGACAATGATCCCAAGCACACCACCAGGGCAACGAAGGAGTGGCTTCGTAAGAAGCATTTCAAGGTCCTGGAGTGGCCTAGCCAGTCTCCAGATCTCAACCCCATAGAAAACCTTTGGAGGGAGTTGAAAGTCCGTGTTGCCCAGCGACAGCCCCAAAACATCACTGCTCTAGAGGAGATCTGCATGGAGGAATGGGCCAACATACCAGCAACAGTGTGTGCCAACCTTGTGAAGACTTACAGAAAACGTTTGACCTCTGTCATTGCCAACAAAGGATATATAACAAAGTATTGAGATGAACTTTTGTTATTGACCAAATACTTATTTTCCACCATAATTTGCAAATAAATTCTTTAAAAATCAGACAATGTGATTTTCTGGATTTGTTTTCTCATTTTGTCTCTCATAGTTGAGGTCTACCTATGATGTCAATTACAGGCCAGCCTCATCTTTTTAAGTGGGAGAACTTGCACAATTGGTGGCTGACTAAATACTTTTTTTTCCCCACTGTATATGCTTCATAATTTGCAGTCCCCTTCTACTGCCTGGACACATGTCCACAAAAATTGTGGAAGTGTATATGGGCCCATAGAAATGTATGGATCTGCACTTTTAATGGCAATTGCGAATAAAATTACAGTCCTGTGCATGGGGCCTTAATAACATTCATGCAGCAGTACTGATATACAAGGCAGTCAAGAAGGAGTGAGCACTGACAGACACACTGTGCATTATCCTTGTACTGTGACATTACTATGTGCAATTACTGCTGTACTGTAGCATCATTGTGTGCATTATCTGTACTGTAAAGTCATTATATACATTATCCCTGTACTGTGATGTCACTGTGTTTATTATCCTTGTACTGTGACGTCACTATATGCATTACTCCTGTATTGTGACATCAGTGTGTCCATCTGAGCTGTAAAGTCATTATATACATTATCCCTATACTGTGACATCACTGTGTTGATTATCCCTGTAGTGTGACATCACTGTGTGCATTATCCCAGTACTGTGACATCACTGTGTGTATATTATTCCTGTACTAGGACATCACTGTGTGCATTATCCCTGTATTGTAAAACCAATATGTGTGTTATCACTAAATTCTGAACTTACTTCTTTATGGTGGTCACAGTAGAGTGGGTCCCCATTACATCTTTTATTATAGTGCACCATGGTTACACCTCTGCTTTTGGCACTCAACTTGATTTAGATATCTCTTCAATCAAGTTGGATGAGTCTGTCTCCCTAAACTTTTTTTTCTTATGGACTAAAGAATATTATGTTGTTATGCATATGGGAACCTTATAGTATTTTAGTAGGCCATTTACAACTATTGTGGCAACATATTACATCTTGTGTATATACTGCATTAGCAATGGCTAAATGGCTTATTTCTTAGTGTCACATCAGCGAAAACAACCCATCAACAAGTTGTTTAGCTTTCTCTGGTAAATTGCAGGTATTACTTTTATTACGTTAACCTCTGACCATTACTTCATGAATGACACTGCTGACAATGAAAACCTAATATTATATTTGACCGGAATAAAGGCGATAATTAACGTCAACTGGGATTTCCTGTGTTCTGTATTATTGTTATGTTAAATACAGCGAGCCAGCTACAATGCACACAGCCAAATAAATAAAGCTTTGCAGCCTTTTGTCTAATCCGTTCACGCAAGAGAGGAGACAGTGATTTTCCTATTTTCATGGGAATCATTTTGTTTAAAGATGGAATAAAATACCATGTGCCAAGTATATATCTATACAGATCCTATAGATCCAAAAAAGACAAATCAACTGACGACACAGATTAGGTATGTAACAATTTAGGTTTAGAAAATGGTATGGTTAAATGTATTTCATGTGTGACATTAAACACATAGATTAGTTATTGAATTTAAAGGGAGCCCGTCACAAGGGCAGATTTGGACCCTGGTATAAAAAAAAAAAAAAAAAAAAAAAGTGTACAATTATTTTGGTTTCCTATACACACAGGGATAACACACATATTGGTTTTACAGTACAGATAATGCACATAATGATGTCACAGTACAAGGATAGTAAACACAGTGACCTCACAGTACAGATAATGCACACAGTGATGTCACAGTACCGGAGTAATTGCACATAGTAATGTCACAGTACAGGGATAATGCACTCTGTCTGTCAGTGCTCACTCCTTGTATATCAGTTTTGCTGATATTATTAAGGCCCCATGCACACGACCATAATTATATTCGCAATTGCGGGTCAGCATATGTGGATAAAAGTGCAGATCCATACATTTCCATGGGCCCATACACACATTCGCAATTTCTGCGGACCTGTGTCCAGGCTGTAGAAGAGGTCTGCAAATTATGAAGCATGTATATTTGTCTGCATTTGCGGCACAGACCAGTGAAGAAAATCATATAGGATCTGTGATTGCGGATGACTTTACTGATGCAATGTGGACATGTTTATGTGCGGATTGCGGATCAGTATTTGCAGATTGTAAATCC
Organism: Leptodactylus fallax; assembly: GCA_947044405.1. Lineage (NCBI taxonomy): Eukaryota > Metazoa > Chordata > Amphibia > Anura > Leptodactylidae > Leptodactylus > Leptodactylus fallax. Next base: position 935,791 of record CAMRHE010000073.1, on the reverse strand, counting down.
ACTACGGTCGTGTGCAGGAGGCCTGAAGTAGAGGTGTAACCAGGTTTCATGCAAGCAACTAAAGCAATAAAATAGCTTTTGAAATGCTTATGGTCTGTATGTGTTTGTCATTTTGGGAGCCCCAAGCAAAATTATGTTTGGAGCCCCTCTTACCAGAAATATCCACCCATTTGCAGAGACAGCCCTGGAAAGGAGCGGGGACGGGTGAGTAAAATAGTTGCCGTCACCTACTGGAATAATCCGATAGGTAGCAGCCTATTTAGAAAAAAAAAAATCATAGGATTCAGCGGTCTCTGATGTAATTCATGATATCTGTATGACAAGAAGAGGCCTGAAGGCCGGCACTGGAACCCAGGAGAGGTGTGTAACAGGCCCAGGTAAAGGCTTGTGTGGGCCCTTGTGCGACAGAGCCTCAGTGGGCCCCTTTTGGAGCAACTCATGCGCACCCCAGAAAAAAAAACCAACCAAAATAGGGTGTTCTTTTCTGAGGCAGACCTACTGGAGTGGACTGTTATACAGTCCATCCGATACAAGTAGATGGATCCTGTTTAGACGTCGGGAAGTAAAGAGGAATTTGAGGCGGACATCTTTATGTTCTGTCCCTGTCTCACAGTGCAGAGCATCAGTATTCCATTGCAGTTTTCCCACTGCTGATTAGGCCTAAGTCTAAGTCTAACCAGTGGGGAGTCTCAAGCCGCAGCCTCCGAATCAACTGCAGAATCTGTGGCAAGATCGAGCAGGATTCTTTTTTCTTTCATCGTTCTGCTCAAATGGTTTTCAATGGGAGGCAGAATGAAGGAAAAATCTGCTGTGTCAGATTCCACCGTGTGAACAGGGCCTGATACTGTTAATAGTGCAATGAACGCTTTCATTTGTATTACTGGCCCACTGTGTGGGCCCCCTCAACCCCCACACGGCATAGCCCCCTTTCCTAGCCCCTACATGGTATAACACTATAATGTTCCACAGTGTCCTCCAGACAGTATAATATCCCATAGTGGCCCCTGCTCAGATATCACCAGACAGTCAATGTAAAAAAATGGCTGCTGTAACAAAATTATTTCTAAGAATTAAAAAAAAAAAAAAAAAACAACAACACATATTTAAAATATTGGCTGCTGCTCTGACTTGTGATTTACTAAAGTACGGATATTTTTACACATTAGGTACAACATTAAGCTGTGTTCATGGCCTTATAGTCAAGCTGGCAGACACCACTAACAAAAAAGGCTCATCAGCCATGAATGTTCTGCCTATAATAAGAGAAGCTGAATAGGACGGAAGTACTGAATTTAAACACATTCATAGAAAGAACATTTATAATTCTGAGAACGTTTAAAGGGCTTTTCAAGGTTTTTTTTTTTATGGCTTATCCTCATGATAGGCCATCAATATCTGACTGGTGGGGGCTGACTCCTGGCCCCTGCAACAATTCTCTGTTCACGACTGCTATTGGGCCTTCTACTATACAGTGGTCAAGACTATATACAGTCCCTGACAGAAGTTCTGTCGCTTATCCATGTTGTGGAATCAAAAGCTTATAACCTGACTTTAAATTCATCCATTGGTTTTAGAAATGACTCATATGAAAGCTGAAACCCTCCCAAATGATTTTTTGGTTAAGAAAATAAATTGGCTTCACTGCTGAAATATTCATCATTTAATGAACACAGAAAGGTCAGATTTTGGCAAGACAAAAGTTTTGTCGCACACATAAAGTAATGTGAAAATCAAACCAATAATTCTGTTCAAAAACAAAGATATGTTTCCTAACATTGATGAATGAAGTTGTGGTGCTATTAGAGCCATATTTAATATTTTGTGTGACTTCCATGAGCTTGAAGGACTGCATCCATGCGTTTCAACAATGATTCATACAATTTATTGATGAAGTCATCAGGAATAGCAGAGAATGCCGTCTTACAAGCCTCCCAGAGTTCATCAAGATTCTTTGGTTTTGTCTGCCAAGCTTCCTCTTTCATCCTACCCCAAACATGCTCAATGATGTTCATGTCTGGTGACTGGGCTGGCCAGTCCTGGAGCACCTTGATCTTCTTTGCCTTGAGGAACTTTAATGTAGAGATGGATTTATGAGATGGAGCACCATCCTGCTGCAAAATTTGACCCCTTTTATGATTGGGAATGCAAGAGGAAGCTAATACTTCTTGATATTTTAGGCTATTGATATTGCCTTCCACCTTGCAAATGTTTCGCACCCCCATACTGAATGTAACCCCAGACCATGATCTTTCCACCACAAAACTTAACTGTTTTCTGGGTGTATCTTGGATCCATACGGGCTCCAGTAGGTCTCCTGCAGTATTTGCGGCAGCTGTGGTGTAATTCAACTGAAGATTCATCTGAGAAATCCACCTTCTGCCACTTTTCCAGTGTCCATCCGTTTAGCAGGCTGTGGGCCTTGGCAAATGCCAAACGTTTTTTTAATTGCCTTTTGTTTAGTGCTGGCTTCTGGGCACTGATTCGACCATGGAGGCCATTTCGAGACAGAATCCTACAAACTGTTCTAGTGGACACAGGGATTTGAGGTGACCAGGCCTGTTGGAGCTCTGCTGCAGTGGAAGAGGGGCTGGCTTTTGATTTTCTAACCAACAAACGTTCCTCCTGAGCAGTTGTCTTGCGGGGTCTGCCGGATCTGGGCTTGTCAAAAACATCTCCAGTCTGTTCAAATCTTTTTTTAATTCTTTGTACTTGACACAGAGACACATTAAAGATGCCAGCCACCTCTGCAGTGGATCTGGTCTTCAGCCTCTTGATAATCAAGGCTTTGGTCGCAGGTTTGATTTTTGGCATGTTGTCAGAGGTGAAGTTGCAGTTCAAGTGAAGCTCTGGGGTGCTGGAGTTCTTTTTATACATACCCACTAATTAACCCATCAATTAGTGAGCACAGATGAGGCTTTAAACTAGGATTGGGCACATTATATGACAAGGCGACAAAACTTTTGTCTTGCCAAAATCTGACCTTTCTGTGTTCATTAAATGATGAATATTTCAGCAGTGAAGCCAATTTATTTTCTTAACCAAAAAATCATTTGGGAGGGTTTCAGCTTTCATATGAGTCATTTCTAAAACCAATGGATGAATTTAAAGTTAGGTTATAAGTTTTTGATTCCACAACATGGATAAGCGACAGAACTTCTGTCAGGGACTGTAGTGGACAGGTAAGTTTACTGCAGCTCACCTCCTCTTGAAGTTAATGGGAGCTAAGCTGCAGCAAGACCATACATCCACAAAATCCATCCACAATCTGCTTTCGGCTCTGTACACTGTATAGTGTTGAGCCCAGCAGCAGTCCTGATCAGCCGATCAGTGCAGGTGCCAGATGTTTGGTCCCACTGATTAGATATTGAGCAGATATAATGTAATCACTTTAGTTTTAGTAGTCAAGCAAAATCCAGAGAACTTTGGAATAAGAATGAAAAAAAAACAGCACAAAAGAACTGATAGCATAGCTAAAAACTTTCGGACAACTTTTGATTTTCTGGCAGTATTTGTGTCATAAATAAATTTTGTAATATGCGTTATTAACACATTTTGTCTCCTTTCTGTGAAATCCTGCATTTTTTCACTTTTTCCCTTGTTTCTGTATTACGAGTGGTTTCTGCCTCTCACTGAATGTTACTGTGTGTGGTCACGGGAGTACGGGGCTTTGTAATATGTAGAGAAAATGAGGGTAGGGTCACTTCAACCAGTTATATCTCGGATGTTATATCTCGGTCATTATAAAATGTACAAACTTGCTTTTGGTGTCATATGAAAGAGGAGATTAGAATATTTATATGCAGCTGTATAGTACATATGATATAAAAATCCTAACCCCGACTGCGTTTTCAACCAGTGATATCTGGAAATAACTTTAGAATCTCCTCTTTCATAGGACACCAAAAGCAAGTTAGTACTTTTTATAATGTCTGAGTTATAACTCTCATTTTCTCTACCTGTTACACATCCCTGTGCTCCGGTACACAGTAACATTCAGTGAGAGACAGATACAGTTCTCAATACAGAAACAAGGGAAAGAGTGAAAAAAATGCAGGATTTCACAGAAAGGAGACAAAATGTGTTGATAAAGTATATTAAAAAAATGTATTAATGACACAAAATACTGCCAGAAAATTAAAAGTTGTCCAAAAAGTTTAGTTACCCTTTAACAATCCTGATCTCCCATACCTAGTATAGTCTCTGCTAAGAATTCTGCAATACACACAAAGAGGCTGACTTACAATTATATATAATTTACGCTGTTATATGTGGCAAAACGAAGGGGCTCATTTATCCTGGCTTGTACACCAACTGGTGTACAAGCCATGAAAAACGTTGCAAAATTTTTTGAGCATGTGAATATTTTTGAGAAAATTTTTGGGGGAGTTCTGCAACCCACATGCCATTTTCCTCAAAGATGATGAAGCAGAAGGGGCACTGGCGCTTTTAACTCATTTTACTCATCCTCATTATTAACATACACTATATGTAACTAACCCAGAATCCCACAGAACAAGAGATATATTGTAGACAGCCAGCACTCAATGTCAACTAGTTGCCTGCAAACTTGAATGAATACTAGCTGTAGCTTTATATATAAGAACACGTATATAACCTCAAATATTCTACAATTTAACACTTGATATTACACTTGCGTCACCATACAGCTATATTTAGTCGGTCTTGCAGTCACATCATCCTTGGAAGCCAATTGTTTAGTGTGTAACTGCACATACTCAGACACTGTATATATGATGCAGGTCAGACAGCGATAGAAAAAGGTTCTCATCTTCTACCAAGCAGGACTTATTTGCATATTCTTTTCCCTATATGCAATGCAGCAATTACCCTTATAATATTAATCCTCTTAATATCAATGAATCGGATCAAGCTCAACTTTTCTGTTTAATGACATTGTTGCTGGACTAACGTGCAGCGAAGTTTTTGCTTGCGGGACATGCTCAGCTATCCACAACTGATATGTCAGATGCAGTATACATACCACTGTCTGATGGTTGACCTGAATCACTTCATCACCGGCGTGGATTTTCTTGCATCTGTCAGCAGGGGACTGTTAAACAAGCAGAATTTTCAAAGTAAGTGTATTCAGTGGCAATTTGTACAACTTCTTAAAGCAAACCTGCCATGGATTTTTTTTTTTTTTTTTTATCTATTGAAGATACTGATAAATGAGCATTGAATATCCATAAACATCAAATATACACACAGACTGGGGGGAAATTATTAAGACTGGCGTTTCCTCTGACAGTCTTAATTATTTCCCCTGGCGTGGGATAAGTCTGAATTAAGAGGCTCTGACATATTGGGAGGTCTCATACGCTAAAATTGGAATCTATACAAGTCTACACCAGGGACTAGCATAAAATTCTGATATTACTCAAGCTAGTCTGTTGGCCCTAGGCATCTCCACCCCAGTCAGTCTTAATCTCCGTCATGCTCCACCCATTTTTCCAGAAAGTGGCGAGTAGGTCAAGGAAAGTGCAGGTGGTGCATTTTTGGTATTTGGTACTTTGACTGAGTGTCAAAAATGTGCCAGAAAACTGGCATACCTATTCTATAAAATTCCCCCACTGTTTCGGGGCCTCTGTCATAAATTGTGTTATTTTCCCCACTTAAACAATATCACATCAGAACCCAGTAGACCCAATTGAAAGTCAGCGTAGTCAGTCAGGTACCCAGGTTGTGTGACTGATCCAGCACTGTGTTGTAGCTTTGGTTATAAACAGAAATTAAAATGTAGATGTGAACAGAGCCTAAAGCAGCTCATTGACATTACATGTCGGCTGAGTCCAACCAACTACAATGTACAGTGTGCTCCCAATTCTCCCCGATAAGAAATAGTGGATTTCAAGAATATAAGCCATCACCAAACATCTTAGTAGCTCCTTTCTTACATAACCTATTCAGTATACACCCACGTCAAGTCAAGCAGATATGGGTATAGAGGTGTTAGGAAAGATAGAGGGTGACCGCTATCTAATGTGGATGGCTGCCCTTAGTGTAGTGGTCTATATCACTGTATCTGAGAAATTGGTCTAAGCATTTCTGAAGTGTATTAGCCATGTAAAATACACAACCTCATAACCCTACTGTCTACAAAAATATTAATACATTACACATAAATACATTCATTATGTGAATAGAAGGACATTCCTATGATACTTACATTTTCTGTTGTTCCAGTTATCACATGAAGACCATCATACGTGGATTTAATGTACATTCCCTAGAACAAAACATATACTGATATGAAGAAACAGTTTCCAGTATGAACATATCCAACAACATTGGCCCATCAGATGTAAAGTTTCAAGAAGGGATTAGTAGATGATGATTGCTGAAAATTCTTACGGAAGGCTTGTCGTTCACCTTCCTCTTATAGGAAGACAATGCTACGTAGTTTAGTTAAATATTTCAAAACTGACTCCTTCTGTGTCTTTTTGCAGCATCAATAGGTGCATAAGACAAATGTCTAATAGTGAAATGCCAGTAAAGTAAAGTATTGCTCATTAAAAGTTTCACAAGAAGGAAAAACCCAGCATTTGTGAACACACACCATGAAGAGTAGCACCACCCATGTCTGACTACTCACAATCATGCAGGTGAAGAGGAATTGACAACTTGGGACACTTATATTAGTGTTGGGCGGAAGATCTAGAAAATGCATCTTCTCCACTCAAATACTTATATCCTTATTCCATGGTACATAGAGGAGCTAACCGGACTTCATCGAGCCAGATTTGACCTGGATTTTCATCACCCATGAAGCACTATTATACTCTGGAATCTCTCTGAAACCCACAATATAATAAATGGAGACCCAGAGTAAGTGCACCAACATAATACACAGTTATACTCACCTTGCCTAATTTCTTCTGGGCATCCTTGTGGTGCAAGGTATGCCTCAACGTCCTCTTCCGGCCTCTGGTGAAGTCACTGCGGAAGCCTGTGATTGGGTCTCAGCGATCACATGGTACACACTGATGTCATGAAGCTTTTTGGCAACTAATTCAGTCACAAACAAAATAGACAGCTAAACCTCATGAATATTTGTCGAAATGAATGAGGTTCGCTCATTTATAGTGGTACAGTAATTTTTTATATTGTTTATTGTGATAAAACCTCTTTATGGAATCTTTAAGGAGAAGTAGTACATATCAGACTAATCATCCATGAAAAAGAAAATTCTATGGCTCTATTCACATTGCTGTTTTTGTCAACACTATCCTATTCCATTATATATTTAAAGGGCTTGTAAAGGAATAGGCCACAAAATAAACATTTACCTGCATTCTATGTGTAGGATGCATGAGCTCATTTTGTCTTTAGGGGTATGACTGTAAAAAGAAAATGGACACCACTACTCTTCTCTATGTAAAACCAGTCCTGGACAAGTTCTCTGCTGCTGGTGGGATGGAGTCAGGGGCAGGGTTTAACACTGTGGTTTCTGTTCCGACCTGACAGAATTTCTGTGGGAGTGACCGTGACTGTACTATTACCAAAAGATGGTGGAGCAGCACAACCTTTCTTCTCAGCTGCTGTACCATTTTCTGGTATTAGTGCAGCCATGGTCACCACCTCAGAAATTCTATCAGGTTGGCATGCAGCCTGAATAAAAGCCTGGCTGTGCGGTCCCAGACCAACTCCACCTCCTGCCCTCCAAAAGCAGAGAACCCATCCAGAACAGGTTTTACATAAAGAAGAGCAAAGGCGGCCATTTTTCAGTCATCCAAAATCATACTCCTAGAGGCAAGCCAAGCTTCTGCAGCTTACTAAGAGGATGAAAGTCAGTGTTAGAGCAGGTATCATGACTTTTTTTTTTTTTTTTTTAGCTTATTCCCTGGAGAATCCCTTTAAATAAAATATGATAAGAGAACTGATGATCGAATAGTGCCGGAAAAAAATAAGAAGGAATAGTGTTGAGTGAACCCGTCGAAGTTTGGGTTCGACGCGTTCTGCCGAACTTTGCCCAAAAGTTTGGTTCGGGTACCCGAACTTGACCTGAACCCCAACCCTATTGAAATCAATCGACCCGAACTTTGTGACCCAAAAATGGCTGTAAAACTTTTTTTTTTTTTTTTTTTTTTTAACTTTTTATTGATTTTACCCCTATGGGACCTGAACCAGCAATACACTGATTGCTGGTTCAGCACTATAGACTGCAAGACATGTATTGCAGTCTATAGATGAAGTAAGCCTATGCAGACGGGGGTCCCGAGGGGGACGTTTGGCATGGCAGAACCAGCTACACCCACTCCCGATGCCGCCCACGGCATACAGTACAGTTCCCTGGCAAACACCTAAGATGCCACGCTCACTATTAACCACGGCATCTTAAGGGTTAAACAGCAGGGATCGGTGTTATCACCGTCCCCGCTGTTGCAGCGGGAGCCTGGCTGTCAGATACAGCTGGGCTCCCACGGTGATCGCAGAACAGCCAATCAACCAGCTTTAGGGATGAGCCAAACCCGGACCCAAACTTCAGCGCTGACGTTCGGAGTCGGGTACCCGAACACACAAAGTTCGGCACGGACCCGAACTGTGCAGTTCGGGTTCGCTCAACACTAGTAAGGAAGTAAGGATCATGAACCAGACTACAGCAGAGACAAGACATGGACCCTGTCCATTTCCATTTACAGCAAAGTTCATTTAATGTGCTTAACAAATGCCATCAGTAGCCATGAATTAGTAGGGTCTGTTTTAATTAGGTGATGCCAGTGTGAACAGAGTCTTATTTCATAAAATTGTGTAAGGATGTTGTTGGCCCATCCATAAGATGCGAACATGGAATGATTAAATGAATAGTCTCAACACAGACAACTCCTTTAATGTATCTAGATGCCACTAAGACTTTTGTCAAACAGACTTTGACAGGGAAAATTGCTATTGGTCAATCATTTCAATTTCCTCTTGGTGTCTGCTACAAGGTAAGCCCCTTGCACATGACCACATGAATGGTCAGTATGCTATCAGGTGTTTTCCCGGATAGCACACTGATCCATTCATTTCTAGGGGTCTGTACACATGACAGTGAATCACACAGTCACATGTGCTGGCTGACAGTCCGCAAGGCAAAATAGGCCTTATTCCTGTCCGATTTTGTGCCTCTGCTTCCTATTCATTGAATGAGAGGGGCCATAGAAGCATCCGTGTATCCCTTGTGCGCCCCCTGTAACGGCAGCCAGTTAGCACACGTTCGTGTGCACCCGTGTGCTTAAATGTAGTATTGCATGTGGCCATTTATAAATAGTGGACCACACAGCTGTTGGTTAGCATCTCTTTATCTACTATAGACCACATGAAGATCCACTGTCAAGGTGCAGTCCTTTTAATAAGTTTTTTTTTTTTTTAATTTTAGAGCAAAGATGCGATTGAATAGACGATGTAACACCAAAAAAAAATTTTTTTTTTTTTTTTTTTTTTTTTTAAAAAAAAAAACAAAAACACACACACACACACACACACACACACACACAATTTTTCTTTTACCAAAAGACAAGACAAGAGCTCAAAATTCCTCATGTCCGTACAATTTTCTGCTTCTGTTTTGGCCTAGTCAGCACGTGCAGGCATTTGTGTGTTCCTCATACATTAACTCAAAGGGTTGAGATTACCCATTATTTAACTGTGGAAATGGGAAAATTGTGATTTTTTTTTTTCTTTTTCATTTCAAAGCAAAAAAAAAAATGAAAAAAATATAGATTTTATTGAGCAAAGATGGTCAGATTTGAATATGAACAGAAAATGTATTTAAATTTCACCATCTTTGCTCAATAAAATATTTATTTTTTCAGTTTTTTTTTGTTTGAAAAAAAAAAACAAAAAAACACACACACACACACACACACACACACACATTTTTTTCATTTTATCCAAAAGAAACAAAAGAACAAGAAAGCTCAAAATATCCTCATGTACACAGTAAAACAATTTTCTGCATATACTGTATATTGATGTACATACATATGTACAGACACATGCATGAGCATTAATGTGTGTTATATAACAACTCATACATTAACTTCAAAGCGGCTTTTGCTATTACCCATTATTTTCGGAGGCAGCTGCAGCAAATGATGAGCTCAATTGAAGCCTAACAGTTGTGAAGTGCAGCACATCAGAGCCTCATTCACATTGGGATTATGTCGTGGAGAATAAATAGGATTGAGATGGTGCTGCATATAATTACAATAAGAATGCTGGTGGCTGTTCAAAGGAGAAATTATTATCATGTCCTAAGTAACTCCCCAACTCTCTCAAGATGAGATTTCTCCTGAGCTGGTAATATATTGCACCAGTGAATAAGATATCACATTAAAAAAGGGGGTCAAAATGGCACCTCACACTGTTATCACCGCTCTTATGCTTTTATACTAACCATAGGTAAAATAGGTTATAAAAGCTAATAAAATATGATCCCCAGGCATTTATCAAAGGCTGCCGAGAACCTTACAGAGATCTTGAAACCAAATCAAATGGGAAGTAATCCTTTTATTATGCGTGAAATAATACTGCAAGCTCATACGCCACACGACTCAGCACCACAGTATTAACACAAAAATGGCTAACCGCAAGTCTGTAGAGGAACAAGAACATGTGCCCTAGAACTACCAGACTGCTCTTTATCAAGTTACCATATATTAGGAAGAAACATCTCCTACTGCTTTATAGTTGTACATATTGTAGATCGTTTAGCAGTAATGGAATGGAATCCAATGTAAGGCAACTACTGTAAACTAGTGTTATAGCTTAAAAATAGCAAAAAAAGAAAATCACAATTAAATAAAGAAAAAAATTACTTCATAAAGTATCTTAACATTTTGAATACCGAGAACAGCAAGACCTGATTTATCTACAGTATAGCGATAAGGAAGACTGAGCTTACAGACGGCCCAGGGAGAAGTGTGCCTACTAAAGAAAATATTACTTATAGGCACATTGAACATAGTACTGTGCGAGGATACTGAGAGAATGAAAAGAGGAAGTCTGCATTGTAGACATACAGCTGAACAAGACTTAAAGGGAGTCTGTCATCAGAATTCAGCTTATCAACCAGCCCTACAGATAGGTGACCCTAACCTGTATATCTGCGGGGCTGAGTTGATTCGATGGAATATGATTTGATGGAAGAGGGATGCTCTTAAAGTGTAACTTTTTGTTTTTATAAATCCATAGTTCAGGTGAAGGTAACAAACTTTGTAATATGCTTTATATATCAAATCTAGAACTCCATGGAGAGGGGAGGGGAGGAAAGGAAAGGCTCTTCAAAAGACAGAGCTATAAGCAATACGTATATAGAGACAATTCTTTCTTCATAGAGCCCATTGTAAATTGACACTTCTTGTGCACAGAGTAAGCACTCAAGTTACTCAGATAAGCAGTAAAGAAATACTTAAACACACAGGCACTTTTCTTTTGTTAAGTATATTGAAAAGTTTGTTCCCTTCACATACACTATAGATTTATGACAAAATATATAAAAGTTTTCTGTGGGGTCAAAATAAGGTGTTGATCTGCAAATTCCAATAATAATTCTCCATTTTCTGAAGACACTTCAAGATTCTCTTTTATGGTAAAGTGTCTGGATTGGAGACAATTGTATCTAAATCTATGGTGACATGCCCTAACGGTGCTAGAGTGGTTTTCTATTGGTTATAAAAATTAACCCATTAGTAAGCTGACAAATCCTCTGTTGTTCAAGCCCTGCCATTCCACTGGTCCCTGATGTGAATGCTGCAACTGATCACTAGCCCCAACAGTCAATCACTGGCCTCAGCAATCTACTATAGACTGCAGTGGTCATGTAGATTGGTAAGAACGTCACTGCTACAGCACAGACTGGCAGTGAGCACTGGAGTGGGGGCGCTGAAATGTCTGGGAATTATTTTATGGCATTCCCCCCTTACAATTTTTGATGAAAACGCCCATTAGGTATGGGCTAATTGATGGGAATAGTCTAAGGATCCAGAGATGTAAACCCAGTAATATATGTATGTAGGTTGCTAAAGAGTAGGACATGTACTCCCTCCAAACCCATATACAGCATGCATCTCTCTTATAACTCTTCAAATAAAAAGGCAGATAGCCCATCGAGTACTGTAGAATAATTTCATTCTATATCTCACAGATATGTATGCCCTAATATATCAATGATATATACTCTTTAATGGTTATAGCAATAGCCAGCATGGTACACTACACAGCATTGGGTGACTGGTACCTTACAACTGGTATCTTAGCTGTGTTTTAACCAGTGGTGTAACTAAAGTCTGGTGGGCCCCGATGCAAACTTTGTTAAGAAGCTGAAGGCTCTTGATATATTAGGCCCACCCTACGCCTGTCAAGGCCTTTATTAACACTGGCATATGAAATGCCAGTCTTAATAAATCGTCCCCAATGTTTTATATAATTGTCTGTGACTTATTACAATATTTTCAGTACCACATAATAGTTTATTATACACCGGAAGATATCCATGGTGAATACATTTTTGATTTGCAGCTCCCCTATATGCATGTGACAATGCATCCTTTTGGCATACTCTGGCAATTACATTGGTCACTTAAGCCGTGTCTAAAATATTCTGCAGTCCTGGAGGAACAGACATACAGTATATCAAGAAACCTAGTGCTAAGTTATTATGGCACTCCACTGCAGGCAATGATGTCCTGAAAATGTGCTTGCTTGAAATGAGCTACGGCATGCCACGTAAAGTTATGGCTGATTATTCATCTCTAAGTAACAGTGTGTTCCTTACCAGCCCTTCGCTTGGCTTGATGTTGGAAAGCTGTATGACTTCAAGATGGGCAGACTGAGAAACCAAGGGATCGGAGGAGAGGGAGATGATGTGGTCACAGACACCTGATAGGGTTTTACACTAAAAGAAAATAGGAGATGCATCATAAAGGGTTAACACAGAACACTGATTGAAAGAGGAATTTTTACTGCAAATGAGAACTGAAAGATAATTGTGGAAGATCCCAGATAATCTAGACAAAAGGTTGATTAAAGCCTCGGAGAGTGGAGTCTGTATCTCATAGGAAGATAATTGGCTATAATGAAGTATTATTAATACTCATCAATTCTCTATCCCTTACCTTATAATTCTGAAATCTACCTAATGAAAGGGCCAAATGACTAATCACAAAGGACTTTCAATCCTCATTTACAGCTACTACTAGTATTGTATTATACATTCATAATGTACAGATGTAGCAAGCGTTAACATGACTCAGCAAATGTTAATTATACATTCATTTCAATGGCAAGTATTGCGTTAAAAATCAAGTTAAGTTAAGATTTCTTGGGTCCACTTAACCTTTGATACATCCTTCTACAAATAAAGTAATAACTAGCAGTCTATGAAGACATGTAGTGAGTGGCAGTAACTGCAGCCTAACCTGTAGATACTTCATATAAATGAAAAAAATGTTGTAGCCTCCAGTGCAAATCCAATGAAGAGAAGGTTTATTAGTCCGTATCAGAGCAACCATTGTGGAACTGAAATGTTGCACTGATATGGCCTAATAAACCTGTACTTCTATTTTTGTCAGAGGCGGCTACGTTTTTTTCATTTATTTGGAATATATGTATACATATATACACACACACAGTTGAAAGTTTGTGAACTTTTCAGAATTTTCTGTATTTCTAATTAAAATTGGCCAAAAACTACATCGGTTTCAAACAAACCTTAAAAGTAAATTAAGTGAACCAAGTTAAATAAAAAAAAAAGTCAAAAATATTAGACTTGGTCATTGGTTTATAGAATAAAATGATTCAAAAACCACATATCTGTGAGTGGCAAAATTATGTGGATAGTTTGAAGGTGAAATTAGATTCAAATATTTTCAGTCCATGGGAGGACAGTAATGTGTGAGCAGGTGACCAGTTTTATTTTAAGAACAGGGATCTATGAAAGTTTGATCTTCATAACACATTTGTCTTATGTGTATTATGGCACCAACAAAGGAGATTTCTGAGGACTTCAGAAGAAGAGTTGGTGATCATCAGGCTGGAAAAGGTCGCAAAACAGTCTTCTAAAGAATTTGGACTCCACCAATTTACTGGCAGACAAATGAAGGAAATTCAAGACCATTATTACTCTTCCCAGGAGTAACTGACCAACAAACATCACACCAAAAGCAGGGCATACAATAGTTTGCAAGGTCGCAAAAGAAGCCAAGGTGACCACTAAGCAACTAAAGGCCTTACTCCTATTAGCTAATGTTAATGTTCATGAATCCACCACCAGGAGAATGCTAAACAACAATGATATGCATAGCAATATTGCAATGAAAAAGCTGCTGCTCTAAATAAAAAGAACATTACTGTCCATCTGCAAAGATCACCTGGACAAGCTCAACAGTTTCTAAAACAAATTTGGATGGATGGATTGGTATATGGAACAAGACCAAAAAATGAGCTTTTTAGTTTAAATCAGAAGTGTTATATTTGGAAAACATTGCCTTACAGCATAAAAATCTCATACCATCTGTAAAACACAGTGGTTGAAGTGTCATGGCTTGGGTCTGTTTTGTTGCATCTGGGCCAGAATGGCTTGCCATTATTGATAGAACAATGGATTCTGAATTATACCAAAAATACTAAAGGAAAATGTCAGGACATCGGTCCCTTAAAAAGGACCTTTCATGTCCTCATGCACATGCGGTTTTATATACTGCTAGAAAGCCAACAGTGCGCTGAATTCAGAGGGGGCATTCCTTACCGCCCTGCGATGACGCTGACCTGTGAGGAACGGCTCACAGCCCAGCTAGACTGTCAGGATGCCCTTCTGACAGTGGGGAGAGATCGGTGCCGAAAATAACAGCACTGATATCTCCAGCCCCGGGGCACACAACGGGAAAGCCGACAGTGCGCTGAATTCAGAGTACCCAAAGGAAACCCACACAAACACGGGGAGAAAATACAAACTCCTTGCAGACATTTACCTTGGCTGAATTCCTCCTGTAGTACTCCAGCGCTGCTAGACAAAAGTGTTAACCACTGAGCCACCGTAGTGAAAGCTTCACATACTTTCACTACTCACAGATATGTGATACTGTATCATTTTCTTCTACAAATAAATGACCAAGTCTTATTTTTTTGCCAATTTTTTTAAAATTCTGTTTGTTGCTTGAGTCAAAATTATCAAATTTAGTCAAATTTATGCAGAAATATAGTACAATTGTTCAGTGTTTCAAGCACCACTGTATGTGTGTTTATACATATATTTTGTATTATTTATTATATATAAACTTTCTCCATATAATGACAATTAAATTACTCACCACATGAAGAATCTTGTTTTCAGTTTCATATACCGTACATTCCTGAAATAATACAAATAAAACATTCCATATCAGTAAGATAGAATACAGTGGTACTCAGTCATACCAGTCAGAAGACATGATGTCACGGTAGACCTTCTGTCATCAACAAGGATTTTTAAATAAAAAGAGTACTGAGGGACCAAAGAGACCAGCAATGGGGGAAAGAATGGAATTGGAAAGGAAATTACTCATTTTAGAAAGTCTTTAGTATTATAACCGTAAGCCCCATCCTAAACGTGGGTCTAATAAACCAATCATAGATTCCCATGATGCAGCTAGTTTGGGTCATTAGACATGTGGTCAGGACAGGATTTGTAGTTAAAATGGACCGTATAATACAGATATCTCATTTGTCCCTCACTGTCTCTCCACAGTACTGCTGTATAATGTCCACCATGCTGCTGCTGCTGCTTCTAAGGGCTTGGTGCACAGAGACAGGAGAGCAGGAGCTCCTCCTTACTGAATGTGCACTGTATGAGGGACATCACATCTCGACCCAGTAGCTCAGAAAAAACAGAGAATTAACCTAAAGAAGGGAAAACCAATGCAGAATACAAGTCATTTAGTGGCCAGATATAGTGTTATTCCTTATGTACAAACATAAAAAAGTCATCTGAGACGATAGGTACGCTAAGTATAACCCTAAAGATGCAACTCATCAGTTATGGGAATAATTTTCACATGTATCTCATTTAGTATTTTAGGTTGCCTGAAATAATAAGGACAGTAGTTTCACTAAATTGTGTAATGGGCAACCAATTAAACATAACAGCACATCTACACATAGACAAATATATCTTTATTCATTCCTAAAAGCCATTTGTTAAAATTATATGTAAATCACAACATACCCCTGATACAAATAACCCCTAAAATCCATATCAATAATCCACATAGACAACAAGAAATATACATATATAAGCTAAAATTCCCTGTTTTATCACTAGGAAAAGCAGTGGTCATGCAGCATAGATTTGGTCCTACAGCATCACAGTTTATTGTATTTAAAACCTTATTGTTTAGGTGTGGTATAGAAAAATGGCAAAACAGATTGTCAACTAACTACCACTTATATACCAAGTGAGCCTAACAGTATACACTGGAGAGAGATTTTCTCTCAGTAAACCATCATAGCACATGAAATTAGATCACAGCTTTCTGCTGGCTACACCAGTCATGTTACTGTACTTTAGTCACTTCAGTAAACATCATCTATAGATCAATGCTGGGATGAGTCCATGTCTTTTTTCTGCAATGCTGTATTATTTATCGATCTATCTACCCTTAAGACTCTATTCAGATCACGTTTTTTTACATCTGGTTGAAGGATGCAAAAAAAAGGATGCAAACTGATGGTCATCTGTACATAGACATCAATGTTAAAAAAAAAAAAAAAATAAAATGTATCCGTTTCTGTCCAAATCGAGCCTAACTTTGAAATTTGTTGAGGAAGGATCATCAAACAAATTTGGTTCAATATTGCGACATGCTAGCAAACCACTGAATGGGCAAACAGACACATATGAGATATACAATGTTTGTAAAAGTATACTAAAATTCATGTGTTTTTCAAAATTGGTCATCTTGTGAAATACATCTAGATATATATCCAGGCTAAAGTTAAAGTAAGGGAGGGTACATGCGTATTTTTCACAGATTCTGAGGAACTACACCTCTATCCAAAAGCCTTGAAGCTTCTGGGTCTGAATTAGGGCTGGACAATTAACAGAATTAAATTGACTAATTTTCCTGTCAAAAAGCACAATTCTAATTTTCATCGGAATCATGAAATCAATGTATGTTAGCCTTGCCCTGGAGTCTGATATATTCCCTGCAGGCTTTCTCTTCCTTCCTCCAAGCTATGATCAACAGTTTCGTCACTGTACCTGATCTGATCAGCACCTGACCAGAGCACTGATTGCAACCTCTCCCACCTCTATGTTCTAGTCCTTTCCTGTTGATTTATTGTTTTCCTAACTGGATAACAATAGAAGCTCTCTCAACCAATTATGGACCAAGACGAGGTCCCTGACATACTTTATCTTATTACTATTGGTTTGGCTCCATTAAGATGGCTCATCTTTTTAGTAGACTGATCAACTATAAATGCACACTTGTTAAGTTTTACAAACCATGTAATGTTGTTATGTTATGTATCTTATTTTTTAGTCTTTGATCTGTGGAATCTCAGGCCATGGATACAGAGAATGTCAGTCCCTTTAAATGGTCACTAACTTTCAGACAACCTAGTCTTCTGTAATAGAAGATGTGACTGTAAACCAAAATGTAATGTAGCAAACCAAAATGTAATGCCAGTAGGTGTCTCACTTCTTTGCTGTTCACTCCCTGTTACTGGGGAAGTTCCACTTTTAGAAACCAGTAGGCTCAAGATGGGAACACAAAGTGTGGAGTAGCAGGTCTCTCATCACAGTCTCTTCATGTCTACACAGCTTTCTCTGCCTGTACATTGCACAGAGATACAGCTTCTCAGTTTACGATGAATGGAAGCAGAGTCTATCTACATCTATCTACTTCTGACTTGCTTCTTGTGTTATTGCTAATGGGATATTAGTGATAGACAGTATGTAGATTTACCGATTCTACTCCAGCCTGGAATCTGAGCACAATTATATGTAAAGAAGGAAATCAGTAGTAGTAATAATGGATGGGGGAGCCCTGTACTGTATACACCCCCTGGCTCAGAGAGAAATGCAAAACATGCTGCAGCCATAATGGGACTATTGGCAACAGAAAAAGCTGATAGAATACCATGTAGGAAGGCTTATACAGTCAGAGAACAGACTGCTCAGCAAGAACCTGTAGATTTAAATTTCTGAAAACTCAGGTACCCTAGTAAGTAGTTTATCCTGTAAAGGGAACCTGTCACATGAAAAATGCAGTCCAATGTGCAGGCAGCATTTTTATGGATAGATCACAAGTAATACAGTACTGATAAATTTATACTATACAAGTTACAGTATACTATATCTTTTTCCACAAAATTATATATCAATTATATATCATCTTCTGCCCTGCAGATCGAAAAGCATTTTCCATGTGACAGGTTCACTTTAATAAAGCTGCCACATAGTAATAATGTACAAAGACATTAAGTCAATTACAGTAGGATAAACACAATGAATCTGAAAGTGAACTCTATTACCCTATCCAGAACCTGGAAAGTTTATCACTTTGAAAAGAAACATAACCATTACTTTGTATCACAGGCAAAAATCTGCTCCGACTGCTGTTTCTAAGTTTTATATTTTTTTGTTTGGTTGATGTGCTCGATGGCTTTTACCTTTCCCTAGCATCTCTGCAAATGCAACTACTGAATCTGATATTACAAAGCTAAGCGACATGAAAAGATATTGGCTAAAAGTACGCAAAAGCCTGGCCTTTGATTACTAATGTGTATGCATTACAAGATGAATGTCTTTAATAAGTCCAGAAAAATGGGCTCAGATTCTTGCTTAAACAAGAGAACACAAGCTTTAATCAGACCCTCCTGAATAACAGAGTTATTAAAAATGTATGTACATAATCATCTTTATAGACTAAAATATTATTTTAGAGGTAATGAAACATCTCTTATGCAATCCGAGTCTCTGAGCCTTGATGAAGACAATTTCCTGAGACAAATCGTTCATTTTTTAACAGCGTGGTATTCATTTTCTACACCCGCACAGCTTTTAATCAATACTGGTTATGCCGTGATCAAGAAAATCGTGGTAAGAAATAAATAAGGAGTAAATCTTTTTATCAAAGCGGGATAACAAAAAAAAAATAATTACAGAAATTGGATTAAATATTTGTTCAGTGCAATAAGAAATGTGAAACTGCATACATACAAATAAAAGAATACTACATGTGCATAAAAGGGGTTGGTTGAGATGATTAGTGAAATGTGTCTGTTTTCTACAAACAGCTCCACTCTTTGACCTATGGTTGTATTTGGTACTGCAGTTCAGCCTTATTTACTTGAATGCGTTTCAATATCAGACACAGCCCTATGACAAGAGTAGAAAGATTTGTAGAAAAACAGCAGACCCTTGTCTTCATTTCTCAAAAATAACTTTAAAGGGCAGCGCCACATACAGCTAAGTGTTCCTGTGAAATTGGCCATGACAAAAAAAAACAAAACAAAAAAACAAACACACACCCCCCTCTCAAAATTGGGTGTTTTCTTGTTGTGGCTCACTAGCAAGAACCACCGTGGGCAACTTGCAGCTTTCAACTTTTGCAATAGGCAGGCCAAAAGCCATGTATAAACCCCACAGCAATAATTGCTGTGGGTTATAAGTCACTGTAGGTTTATGGTGGCTAACCCTCTGCGATTATCCCCTGTACAACCCCGGCATACACACATTATAATTACAGTTATCCTACAGGAGTGACCATCTAATCCCCCCCTATCCCCCCTATGCATACAAGATGGTGTCTTCTTTGTGCCTTTAAAATACTAAACTAATTAAAGGGATCATGTAACATTAAAAAAGAAGACCAAAATATCAAATACAGGCCATGCTGTTTCTGGAACACAAGTAAAATAGATGCCTTGTCCTAATCTCATATAATCCCTTTAAAGTTAAAGGGGTTGTCCATGACTTTTTTCATGGCCTATCCTTAGGACAGGTCATAAATATTTCTTTGTGGGGGGCTCAAAGTTGGCCCCACATGAATTAACTGTTCAGAGATACATCCAAACCCCATACTATGCAGCACATGGAGCCATAAGCAGATGGCTCAGTAGCATGTATAGTGACTGGGTGCAGTAACTGCATCTCAGGTGCCATTGACATCAATAGGAACAGAGCTACAGTAACTTCTTTAATAAACCAAAAAGTTGAAATGTGGCTAATATTAAGTCTAATACAACTACCCAATGCAACCTACCATTCCATGCCACAGGGAGACTCTGGACTACTCCTGGAATGTACCTTATACTGGTAACGTGTATGAGGAACCTGCCAATCATCTCAGCCTCCTGGATCGGTAGGTGTGACACAGAAGAGCTCGAATAATGAAAATGGCATAAACCTACAGTCCACATATCGCACACACACACAGTATGTTATATATGAAAAAAAAGAATCTCTAGGAGTTTAGATAATAACATCATACAATGCCTAAATAATACTACCTAATACTTGCTCACATAATCTGCCATATATTGCCCATAAAACCACAGCACACAATATCTATGTAGGAGTGTCCTATACTACCATTTGGAACAACATTAAAATTTCCTGAAGAAAACAAAGCTTAATACCACTGACACCCAATGCATAAATAACTGTGCTGCCACATGTGGAGTCATCATCAAGAGTCCTTGTATCTCCAAGTTACATTCACACCTGCGTCAGAGGCCTTGTGCAGGATTAGTCTAAAATTGCAGCCAAGAAAGTCCTGCAAGTTCAACTTTTTCCTCTGGCAAAAATCACAGAGAATGTGATGGATACCCAATGGTCCACATTGTAGTCAATAGTGTCCCACAGGATCTGTTGTCCATCATTAGATCTGTTGTAGGATAAGTTCATGCGGCAGAATTTCTGTGGCATAATCCACCACAAAAAACACACCTCCCTTGCACTTCAATGGGAGGCAGATGCCTCTTTTTCCACTAGCTTTAAAAAAAATAAATAAATCAGCTAGCAGAAAAAAGAAGCACCTTGGCCTTATTTCCATGATGGATCTTGCATGGTGGGTCCTGCTGCAAAATCTGCTGTGTAAAAGTTTAGTCCATTCTTCTGTTTCTACAAAAGAATGTTTATGACAAGTAAACCTTGTTATTCTCCTTTTCAGTCTTTGTTGTTATTATTAAGATTGGGTTCCAGCACAGATCAGTCTAAAATTGCCAGATGAAAAAGTCCTGGAAGCCCAACTTTTTCATCTGGAGAGTTAAAAAGAATGGGCATCTGAGAGACGCCCAATGGACCCCATTATAGTCAATGGAGTCACTTGGGCTCTGTTTCCATCCCTCATAGAATAGAACCGATTTTTCTGGTTCGTTGACAAACTGGAAGGACGGAAAAACAGAAGCAGACGTGAACCTTTCGGAACATATTTGAAAAAAATTTAGGTAAGATTTTCTTTAACTCGAAACTGGATTGCAATGTAAAGATACAATAATATGCAACATGTCGAGGAGAACATGGAAAGATTAGGCATATTCTTAAATCTCCTCTCTTAAAGCAGAAAGATATTAAAAAAACAAAATAGTTACATTTTCCTTTCCTTTGCATTTTCTCTTGGACACTGAATAAATACAAAGTATAATGAAAAATCTCACCACCGCTAATTGTTAAAGCCAAGTACCTGTCAAGTGTTCTGTCAGGCTCATCTCTATGCAGGTTATAGTAACCGGAGTACATTTTGTGAGCCTAGTGAAGATCATGCTGGGTATAATTGCTGCACAACTGGAAAATCTTGACATTTTAAAATGAGTCTGTCAGGACCAAAATGCCTCCCAAACTAATAATAGTGCCATGTGGGGGCCTGTAATAGGAGCATATACATACCTCTCTGGCCACAACCGAATGAAGCAACACAGAGAAAATAATATTTTTTTTTTTTTAAATAGATATGTATATGAGCTTGCAAGTGCACCGAGGGCAGGCCTGACTTACCCGATTTACTTACAGACAGCTGCAAGTGCTTAGTCTCCACTTTAGAATCGCTGTCTTAAGATGCCCTTTTAGCTGTGAACAACATGCATCACTGCCTGCTTCACAGCTGTCTGTAGGCATATCTCCCAAATCAGGCCAATCCCCTGCAGCACTCACTGGCCTATTTTGCATAACTATAACACAATGACTCTCTGCAGTGCGTCATTGGTTTGTGGCCCCAAAGGTATGTTTCTGCTCCAATTGAAAGGCTCTTGCCCAGCATTATTATTGGTCTGAAAGGCATTTTGGACCTGACAAACCACCAGTGGTATTCCCATCTCAAGGATCCTATCTCTACTGCTAGCTTATGTAGATTGAAGAGTTTTCCTAAATATATTGCTTTCGCAATGCTGCTTTGATTTCCTGCTATGTGAAATTATATCTCCCATTGTTTACACAACATTTCCATAGTGCATGACCCATGTGATAAGCAGGACAAGTGACATCACTCACTGCTCTCACTGTTATCTACAGCTCTGCCATTCAGCTAATTGCAGTTTGCTGATAAAGCTCTGTCTGTTATCTCTCTCCGTAATCACACAGATAACACTGAGTCTGTTCTCTAGAATAATGGTGTGTGTTCTATACAAACCTGTATAATGTAATATACATTTACTGTGCATATTATTTAATCTGCATCTCTATTAGATTTCTAGTAATTATAATAAGTATTGTGATACTTCATAGAGTGTCCTGTTCAGTAAGCTGGGGTGTGGGGGTGGCTTTGACTGTTTGATAAGTAATACAGGAAGTGAGAAGAGACAGAAGGCAAAGCTGCTGTAACAGAGAGATTTAAAGAGGACCATTCACTACCTCCAACAAGTCCAGCTCTTTACATCATTTAATATCTGCTGCTCCAATGATTTCTGTGCAGTTGGAATTTTATTTCTAGTCCCCACCATCCCCGAGCAATCAGTGCTTTTAGGTTTGGTGTCTGATATGCTACATAGGTTGTGTTGGAATCAAAAGAGCGGCACCCTATTAACAGATGCTATCAACTGGACCTGGTGGAGAAGGCAAAAGGTTCTTTTTAAAGGGAGTCTGTCAGCATGAAAATCGACATTAATCTACACACAGCACTTTGTAGGGCTTCAAAGATTGTTTCCAACTATGTATGTTATTTTGGACTGTTGCTTCATTCCTGAGAATTTAGTTATTTTACAATTATGCTAATGAGTTGAAAAGGACTTTACTCTGCAGTGTGGGCTTCTGTATGCGCTGTAGAGTAAACACCCCTAAAGCCTGTTTCAAAAGGACTTTGGTCTTCAATGCCCTTTTTATGGGGTTCAGCAAGTACAGTACAGAATGCACTGCACATACCTGCTGATGTTATCCTCCACCTGAAAATGCCGCACTCTGGCTTCAGGGTGGAGAATGACACCGGTGGGCAGGCGCAGTATACTCAGTACTGCAATTGCCGAACGCCATGAAAAAGGGCTTGAACACCAGCAGCGGTCAAATAACACAGGAATATTTGGAAACAGCCTCAGAAGCCCTACAAAATACTGTGGGTAGATTAATGTCAATTTTGTGCTAACAGACTCCATTTAAAAGTATGAAAAGTTATACAAGAAAAACAAACAAACACAAAAAACAATAGCCAGTGTTTGGATTAAAATCCATTTTAAAATGGAGAGATTAAACAATATTACAAAATTTTGGCTACATCAGGTGTCACAAGTACACTAAGGGAAATGTAACACAAACTATTTTTATATTGTTCATGAAAAAACCCACACAGACCCGTTATAGTGAGTGAAGCCATTCACACGTCTTTTTTTTGTTTGTTTGTTTTTTCCATGAACTGAGGGTCAGTGATAAAAAAAAAAAAAAAAAAAAAAAAAAAACACCACCACCTTAGCCTTATTTTATTGTTATTAATCAATGGACCTATTTACATGACCATTTTTGTTTAGGTCTGTGTGTCCTATCCATTAAAGTGGTTTCCAGGTGTTATTAATTGAGAAATTATCTCTAGGAAAGATAATCAATTAAAGATTATGCGGGATCTGACACCCAGGCCCTAGGTTGATCAGTTGTTTGAAGAGGCTGCAGCCCTGTCAAATAACAGAACAAGTGATTTCTCGGCCTTAAGTCTGTGTGTGAAAATGCATTATCCTCGGAGGTACTTCGGCCCGGTTATGTGAATAAGCCCTAAGGTGGAGAAAATGCTGTATTGCCATTTTGTAAACGATGAAGAATCTCAGCTTCAGTCTGATGAAACTCTAAGACTTGTGATGAATTACAGACCTCGCTGTAAATTATCTATGTTCCCATAAGATACCCATCACTATGTTTCACAGTATATTGCCGAGCAGTACAGAGTAGTATGCACTGTATTTCATCCACATTCATTAGGATGTGCAGCTGAATTACTTTATGAAATATTTACTCCAGTTTGTATGCTTTTTTTTTAATTCTTTTTAAAGAAACAGATAAACACCAATATTTTTATTCACTAGTTATAAAGAGTGCTGTAAAATTGCTTTGGACGACGATAAAATAGCTAAAACCAGTCATCTATCTGTACTGCAGGAAGATTTTATTACAAACATTATAGAGAAGTATCAGTAAATAGGTTAATAACAAAAAGAAGTAAAAGAACTTACGAAGAAGATCAAACAATCATCTATTGATTGTCTCATCATTCAGTAATGACCAATGAATGGCTTAAAAAGTTAAACATAGCAGATCAATATTTCAACAGATTAAATCATCAATCTTTGCTTATGCAAAAAAACAAAACAAAAGAGTGATTTATAACTAATTATTGATCCAATTAGCAACTGTAGATGGAAGAATTTGAACATTTTGGATGATTTTTATCTGAGGTGTTTAATGAACTTTATCGTAGAATACCTGTTATAATGAGTATCCATGAAAGCACAAATGGAGGGTCCATTGGGCATTGCCACTGCCAGTTGAAAACATCAGGTCGAAGAGGCCAAACCAACCTTGAAACCCATGGTACATTTTACAATAAATATTTTAGCTTAGCCCACATTGGTGGTTTTAATGGGTTAGTGACAATGCCCATTGACTTGTGCATGTTGTGAATTGGCGGATATTCCAGGTCTTGTTTGGGAGAGGACTGCAGGTTGGAGCAGTGGTCACATATACCACGAGGAAGAATTCTGTTATACACACTTATCAGAATTGTGCCTTATTACAGTGAGGATAAACTGGCATCATCCTCACATACAGTATGTTTTGCATTTTTCCTTCTTCTGGATAAACCTAGCTAGACTTTCTTTTCCTTCCTGCAGGTTACTGTCCTAGTTTTTTATTTAAAAATACCATGGCCAAGGTAGAGAGGCTTTTAAAAGGCCCTCACTCCAAGGTATCAATGACTTATATCATTGTTTACTAAAATGTCCAGTAAGGTCACACTATGGAGTATTGTGGGATGAACCTGCACTGCCTTGTCCAGAGTACTTTTCAGCTTAGTGCTGCCTGCCATAAGGAAGACTCTGGTTGTACTGGTTGCCATAGGCAGCACACAATGTTGCTCGCACTATTTTCAGTGCGTGAGGTCTAGATTATTTTTTTTCTGTGACCAGAGGCTGTGGGTAGACAGGGGCCCTTGTACAAGTTTAGACCAAGGGCATTGATATTATAGAGGTAGCTCATGTACATGCTATGCATCTCCTGAAGAGTGGGGGGCCAGCCCTGGTTGGTCCCATCCCCTTTGCCACTGGGTAGCAAGAAACTGTATAAGACTTCCTTATTTAGAGAAATTGGTCTAAGGGTCGTGAAAAGGGACTGCATGAGAAGAAATATATTGACCCCTCCTGCTCAGTTTGCAAAGTCCTATAATGGGAATCCTATTTTAACCAAATCACATTACAATTTGCAGTTAAACAAGAATTTATGCCCACAGTCTTGTAAACGCATATAACCTGATCAATTTATTGACAAAGTATTGAAAAACTCCTCTAACTTTACATTCACAAGTCTAACTTAAGGCTATCAGACCCTAGTGCAAAAGTTCAGTTTGGGTTCCCCTGTGCAACTTCTCACAACCGTCAGCCACGACATCCCATCCATACATTTTAGCAGCATTTACATTTCCCTTTCCTTCTCTATCGGGGTTCAGACTTCTGCCGTAAACACTTGTTCAGAACATGTCTGTGGGCACAAGCTTGCCATTGTTCCCCAGTTGGTGCCACCTACATAATAATCTTGCCCCTTTTTGTACCATCAACTTCCCCAAAGAATCTCTTCAGGACTATAAGGTGTTGCCCAACTGCTCTTTTGTGCCAACAAGGGGTTAATTTACTCATTCCTGACAGTGGAAGTCTGTGTATCATAAATTTTCTTGCCCCAACTGGCAGGGGTCATAAATTTATGATTCATAGACTGTCAGCCATGAAAGGAAATCAGAAAGGAGATCAAAGAAGTTTATCCAGTCCTAGAGTGCTAACAGTGACTTGCTAGGCCCTCTTTCTTCTTGGCCCTTTGGCAGCTGTAACCCTATAGTGAGGCCATTGAAGGTAGGCTCTGTTCACATCTGTGTCATGAAGAATCCGCTTCATATCAGGCACTGGCCCTTCTTGATGTATAATCAGGTCTGTCAGTTTCAATTGTGATGAAACCTGCATTGAGGACTCTCGGAGCTTCTGACAAATAATAATAATAATAATAGTCCTTTAATAGTCCCACAATGGGGAAATTCACAAAGATGTGAACTCAGCCTAAGTGCGTCTACAGAATGGTCTGACTACAGTAACGCAACACTGAACGGTACAGGATCCATGTGTTATTAACACTTCATTAGCCAACTATTCCCAATTTTTAATTTTCTTACACCAAATGTCAAAGTTTAAAGCGATTTCACATTAACAAATTATTGCTAAAAAAATTTCAGGGAAAACCCTACAATCTAATATACAGTATGTAGCATGTAGAAAGTACACAACTACATACCGTACTTATACAACCAGCACTGTATAAAATTATAGCACTTGAAAGTTTTTTTCAATTCCTCCTATATACAAAGAGAGGCAGAAAGAAAATATCTGAAGCATTTCTGTCATATACAACAGCAAATGGATACTCGGATCAAACACATATTTGCCAACACTACATTCATACATTCAAGCCCTTGAATGCCAAGAATGGCGGACACTTCACAACATGTACGGATTTAGAATCACGAATGTGACCTCTCTTCTTTCATCCTACATACAGAGCTGAACCGGGTTATCATAGTAATCATAGTAAAGTCATGAAGGAGGGAGCCAAAGCCTGACTCTTGTTAACATTCCTGGAGTGGTTCTCTACCAAATGTCAGCCTCTAAGATCAATATGAGATTTGCATTAGCCTCCTTATAAGATTACAATACAGAACAGACAGGGAATAGCTAGAAACTGCATTTCTGACTTAGGCGGATATGTTAGATATTAATATTTAACTCAGTCTTCACATTTTTTGTGAATTGTTCAAAGATCATGAGGTTAATTTTTTCAATGTAGTAATATAGTGAATTTACCAATATGCTCAGACATCCCAGTTAATTTTCTAGTTGACTTCTGCAATATGCACATTAGCCAGAGCTGCAGTTTAAAGCATGGTAGACAAGTCAAAAGTATTGGGAGTCTTATGGATCCATCAACAGACACTAGCTGCAATGTCTGAAATATGTTGTAAGACTCACAAAGTAAAAGACTATTTGAAAACCCTCATAGCTTTTATAGAAAACATACAACACAACAGGGATTCCAGAAATAAAATCTCATTTGGGAATTACTACTTAAGGAGAAACTGTCATGGACTTTTGGGACACTAAACCACCCACGGGGCTAGACCAACCCAGCTCCTGCTACTCCAGGGGTCTGCTTAGTTCTTTTCTGAAACCAAAGTAGTACATCCTGGCAAACCAAGGTGTCCTTTTCTGCTTTCTGGAGCACCAGAGAAGAGTCGAGTGAGACTCCTCAGACTCACCTCTAGGCAAGTATAAAGGTTTTTATCTTCATTTCTCATAGAATGTAAGCTCTTGCGAGCAGGGCCCTCACTCCTATTGTTTGATATGTTTATTGCTTTGTCACATTGTAATGTCTCATATTGTCTGTTCATGTGTCCTCTGATTTGTAAAGTGCTACGGAATATGTTGCCGCTATATAAAGTTATTATTATTTATTATTATTAATTTGCAGTCACAGACAGAGTAAGGATAGGATGGACTACTTTGGACAGAAAGCCACCAGCCAATATTGACCTGTGGGTGTTTTAGAGTCCTAAAAGTCTATGACAGGTTCCCTTTAAGCAACTTCCATCTTCTATGCATAGGTTCAAGCTTGATAGTGTTTTTACTGAAACAAGGAGACCTCAGGATTTGTAAATTATAAAGTATTGCTGTAAATTTAACCAATTCCTTGCTATATACAGTAAATATAAAATAAAAATTTCTCTTAAATTAAATATTGTACATGCAGTGCAATCTGAAGGCAGCTGAGCAGACTGATGTATAGTTTTGTAGGAAAAAAATTCTGCATAACATGTCTTATTTTTTTTAAATATCTGCTCAATCTGGGTTTAGGAGTCCAGTGGGCGGTCCTATACAGACTGACAATTATCTTATTTGTCAGCAGGAATTTAAATGAATGAAATACAAGTTATACTGAATCTTTTCCTACAAAACTATATCAATTTGCTCAGCTCTTCCTCTATAACATGATTTGTGCAAATAAGATGCTATGTTTAACATGACAGGTTCCCTTTAACTTCATATAAATATATAAAGTTTGGCCTCTTTCATTTACATAATAAAGACATCTATTCCTGGACTGTAGAAATGCAGCAAAGTTAAAGAAATCATCAGACAACACAAAAGCAATCACTTGTATTTCTCCTTTTCACTATATTATTGCAGCAAGGAAAAAACACAAACACATGGATACCGGCAAACATCCATTATAGATTCATGTATTCAGATATCATACAAACCTGCTGAACAATTGTTGTTAATTCCAGGCATAGCTGAATTACATTGTTTCTTGTAACTGAGTAATCTGTTACAGCAGCAAATGGTGATCTAGAAGATAAAAAATATTTTAGCATGTGTAATAAAGCTTCAGGAGTTCAACAAACAATGGGACAGATTTACAAATACCGGCTAATGGTTAGACAGTGTAACCTTAGACTAGGATGTCTTAAAATGTGCCAAATTTATCATCCAGCATTAGCCACTGTGATAAGTCAGGGTGGGTTCACACTTGCGGCAGCACCGCGAATCTGACCTAAAGGTCGGAAAACTGGATAGGGAAAGGTTTGCGACGATTTGCTTAAAAACCCATTCACTTCTATGGGTTTTTAAAGCAATGTGCGGGAGTGCGCTTACACCCTCTGCGCTGCAAAGCCGTTTTTTTTCATCAGACACAGTGTCCTGCATGTCCAACTTTGTTTCAGACGAAAACAAACCGGCTTCGCGGCGCAGAGGGTGTAAGCGCACACCCGCACATTGCTTTAAAAACCCATAGAAGTGAATAGGTTTTTAAGCAAAGCGTTGCAAACCTTTCCCTATCCACTTTTCCGGCATTTAAGTCAGATTCGCGGCGGACAGAGTGCCGGCGCAAGTGTGAACCCATCCTGAGATCTACTTGTTGGCTTAAAACCATGCATTTTAAGCTATGCCCCTTCCAGCTAAGCCACACCTTGGATGAGCAACAGAAGGAGTCTAAAAATCAGTAAATGTGGTGTGAAGGATGTAGGCTACTTACAAAAGAATTCTAGCACATTTTCAGTTAGTAAATCTGCCCCAACGTAAGGCATCCAATATAAAAGCAAATAAACCTTGAACATCTCGCCACTTCTCATAACTTAAGATTATTGTTTTAGTGGTATGCAGCAAAAGACAAGTGACATCACAAAAGTGAATATATGAAACTTATTATGGAATGTGCTATTTACTACTAAGTCAGTCTATTCCTTTAATGAATGAAATGTGTATCCAAATACTATTTATAGAGAGTGTGTATCCAAATACTATTTATAGAGAGTGTGTATCCAAATACTGTACTTAGAGAGTGTGTATCCAAGTACAAGAATCTCTCACATTGAGGAGAGCACCAGTGAAGGTGTGTAGAGATTTTAATTGCCTTTTGCCCTCTACTTAGCATCTACATATCACAAGGCATTATGGGAAAGGAGCTGGGGAGCTCATGCGCCCTCTATTGGATGTAACAAATCCTCAATTTGCTTTTGACTCACCGAGCCTTGAGACAGCAAAAGGGATTTTAGCCAAGCCAATTTCACTTATCTGCATACAGCGCATGAGCTCCCCAGCTCCTTTCCCATAATGCCTTGTGATATCCAAGTACAATACATAGTGTGTATCCAAATACTATTTATAGAGAATGTGTATCCAAATACTGTACATAGAGAGTGTGTATCCAAGTACAATACATAGAGAGTGTGTATCCAAATAATATTTATAGAGAATGTGTATCCAAATACTGTACATAGAGAGTGTGTATCCAAGTACAATACATAGAGAGTGTGTATCCAAGTACAATACATAGAGCGTGTCATGGTGATTGTAATCAAGGTTACTACTAGCAGATGCATCATCTGAGAGGAGTGGGTGATACACTTTATCTGTGAGAGATGAGAGGGCGGATAGCTCCTTCAGTACAACAGAAAGGCAAGGAGATACACCCATACTGGAGATGTGGGAGACTGAACAAAAAAGGAAGAGAAAATGTGTATTTGTAGCAAGAGTTCTCTAGCTCAGTGGTTCTCAACTTGTAGTACGTATACCCCAGGAGGTACACCTTGCCGTCCCTGGGGGTACATGCCATGAGAAGAACACTAGAGAGGGGTAAGGATTCATTTTTCACCTCTCTGTTCCCTGCTGCCTCTATACAAGGGGTACTGAGCACTAACGTCATATTAAACCCCAGAGAAAAAAAGTAGGGAGCAGAGTGGTAAGTAATGAATCCTGCTCACTCCTCTCTCCTTGGACATTATAGTCTGTGTGGGTGTACTGAAGGAGCCATTATACTGTTTGTGGGGGCACTGAGCAGACCATTATATTGTGTGTGTGGGGATACTGAGGGGTCCATTATAATCTGTGGTGGGGGCACTGAGAGGGGTATTATACTGTGTATGGGGGTACTGAGAGGGGTATTATACTGTTTGTAGAAATGCTGAGTAAGCCATTATACTGTATATAGGGGTTACTGAAAGGGGCTTTATATTGTGTGTGGGGGCACTAAGGGGTCCTTGTTCTGTCCCATCACATTGATGGGAAGAATAGTGCTGCATGCTGTCCTATTCTTCCCTTCAAATCTGACATAACTGCTGGCAGAGGCTTGAAATGGAGCCTTATTTTGTTAACACTTATAACTATTCGCTACTTTGGGGGTACTTGGCTAGAACTTTTTTTTTTTTTTTTTTTTTTTTAACTAGGGGGTACTTTGCTTGAAAAGGTTGAGAAACACTACTCTAGATCACATGGTAATGGAGAGATAATCCATAACTAATTGGTAAGGTGGCATGTATATCATGGTGCCAGACTTGCATTATCAGGGCATTTTTCATGGTTAGAAGGTATGAAGGACCTGAGAAGACATCATGGTGACATCACTGTCCAAATAAACTGTATAGAAGATAAAAAAGGGCCAAATCTGCTGCTAGTAGGTAAGAGGTTGGAAGGGGAAAATGTTGCTGCCAGTGGCATAGGGGTGAGAAGGGGCCCCCCCCCTTTTTTCTCCCCCTTTGGGGGGGGTGGGGGGTGCGCCGTGGCATGGGGTGAGGGGAACAATACTGCACTATGGTATTTGCTTAGCACTTTTGGGGAGGTAAGAGGTTGGAAGGGGAAAATGTTGCTGCCAGTGGCATAGGGGTGAGAAGGGGAACAATACTGCACTATGGTATTTGCTTAGCACTTTTGGGGAGGTATGTGCAGCTGCATTGTGCTATGATGTGTTATGGTACAGATATTCATGTTGCACTGTGTTGTTTGTTTGGCACTACTAGGGATGTACAGTATGATGTGCCACACTGTGGAACTTGGTGTGTAAGAGGGTATTATGTGCATCACTACATACTGGCTGGTAGGACACGGTAGAATATTTGATAAGCTCTGATTTAAAGCAACTGTTTCAAACCATATTGACAAGCCTCACCATTGTGAGTCCATACAGTGAGGTGCCCCATTCAGGACCAGTGTTATCAGACAGAGATGAAAGTCACCACAAAGAATAGGTTTCCCCTTGAAATGTCTTATTGCCCTGCTGCAACTCAGTGGCCACTTAACAAAAAGACACCTTTAGCTCAACTTTTGGCGTAACTCCTGGTATTCCACGTTTTTCCCAAATCATACCAAGGTTTCCAAAGGATGAAGGGAAGATTTATAAAATGACAGCTTTCTGGATTTTGGCAGAGAAACAACTCTAGTAATAAGTGAATTTTCAGTCAAGGCAGAGGAATGAGAAGAAGTAATAGATACACATCAGATACATGTGACCCTAGCCCAATTCATCCAAAAAGTCCAAGTTTGGCATATACTTCAATAGGTCTTACCAGTTGAACTAATACATTTATGGAACACAGTATGCAGTACGTAACTGCCTTTTAATGGTTGACCTCCCAAAAAAACTAGACACAGTTTTTTTTTTATATTAAATCTAATTTACATATATTAACCTAAATTAACCCTATGTTAACATAATAAAGAACTGGTCTTTGTTATATTTTCTTTCATGTAATTTTGTTCAACATTTTAAAGAAAGTTGAAAAAGTCACATGAATAATGGATTAGGGTTAATATTATCTGTATAACTCAGGCACAGCATTTTTTGTCCCACTGGTTAAGAATAAAATTACATTTTTTACAATCCTTGTGATTGTTCTCTTACTTTTTCCCCTAGTCTGACATCATGTATAAATTTATAGACGAATAACTGTTTTTGAGGTCTTTCTATGGAAAAGTGATAAAGGGAACATTTCCTTGCTGAACAAATCATGAGTGACAATGTCAAATCCCAAAGGTACATTGTTATAAGATTTTGGATATCCGTTTTACAGTTTGGTTACCTAATGAGGTAAATGTGTCAGTATTATATTACAGTACTGAATAATAAGAACTTTGTGGTTGATGTAAATTACCAGTGAGAACAAATGTAACTCTAAAAAATAATCCACCACAAATTATAAGGGGTAATATAAAAAACACTAAATGTGCATAGCATGTATATGAATACAATGGCGTAATATATAAAAGATTGGCGGTCTGTATGCCAGTCTTAATGAAGTCCCTGTCTGGTGTGATCGTGAGATATACCTGAAATATTAAAATGGTTCCAGTTTCTTAATAATTCAGGGGTCCTCCCATGCTTTAGAACTGAAATCTATGCCAGTCAAGAACTGGTGTAGATTTCTGATATAGCCCACTCTAGCTTTCAAACATTTGTTATAGTAAATTGTTAAGGCCGAAGCGCCCCCATCCTGACAAATGGTCTCTGCCCACTTTCATAAAAAGTGGCAAGCGGGGAACAAGAACAATGTGGCATATCTTTGGTGCAAGAAAGTGCCATGCACCAAATAGGCACCGTATTTATACCACAAAAGTGGTGCAGATGGGTTAGTAAATTCCCCTATCATCTTTCGGACAATGCACAGATACTGAGAATTACACCATATCAAAAGTCAAACATAGCCCCTATAAACATCAGGCCAGTCATTAGAACAAGGAAAAATTTTCGAGAGTAGGAGTTTAAGCACTGTCTTCATCATCCTAATATATTAAAAGGATATATTGTATACAGTATATCACCATAGATGCACGCATCAGCAGTGTAAACAATCCACTGGCTAAATTAATCTATTGATGACGATGACTTTAAAAGTGAATCTCCACATTTTATGAACAAGTTTTTAGGTCCAAAAATCTGTGTATATTAATTTCATATAAAAGCACTCCCACAAAAAAAATGTTCTGTAGCTCATTTGAAACTACATACTGTAAATTGTAGGGAAGGTAATTTTCTTCCTGTGGCTGTATTTGTGAGTTATCCACTCCCTACTGGTCCTCAGCTGCATCATGTGACCAAGATTCTGACTCTCCAACAAACACAGCATTTTAGGAGTAGACAAGAAGTCAGCTTCACCATTTATTCTTATGAGACTGATATCAAGGCGCTCATCTCTCATGGGAATAAATACAGAAAATGACTTCCTGGCCATACTGTGTCATTTGAAGAGTCTTATTGCTGGTCAAATAACAGAGCTGAAGACCAGAAGGGAGTGGATACAATTAATGCAAGTTTATTATGGTATTAGTAATATCTTTATATTTAATCAGTTATATAATATATTTTTGTTATTTTCTTAGTATATCCCATTGCAAATTATCATAGTAACCCAATTCTCTTCATTCTCTTACCCAGGAGTCATAAAAAGAAATATTTAACCGGATACCACATATGTCCGCTATGGCATTCCATAGTAGAGGTATCCATGGATCCTACTTGAAAGGCCACACATTATTCATGCTACATAAACACTTTGAACTCAAGCAGAATTTTTTTTTTTTTATAAGATATTTCATATGTTCTTTACATAAGTGAAACATGACACACTCCAATATTTATAAAGTAACATAACATAGTGCATGCATACAAAGTATACAATGTGTTTTGTTTTTAATGTAACCAGTGCTGTCATTGCTTTTTATTCTTATAACTTCTAAATTCTATTTCTAACGGACATATTTATTGAATGATTAAATAATTGTGCGGATCACTTACTTATCCAGTTTATGCCCTATCCATCTTTTTTTAAGGTTATCAATGTCATCCTGATCAGCGTGGCAATACCTAAGGCAAGAGAAGGACTTAAACATACAAGAAGGATTGCGGGTAACAAAGAATACAAATTATTTCAATCACACATATTGCTCACATCTGCAATGCAGTATGTTTACATGGATTCACATATCACTGAATAAAAATAGAATACTGAGTTATTAGAAATTTAAAGAATAGCTCTTCACATCCTGTAATGATACCACCGGGTGACAAATTACATGTAGAGATACGTATCAGAAAACAGCAGATCTGGATGGGTTTTCAAGATGGGTTTATCATAGGACAAGGTTTGCTATAATGGGTTTTGGCCAATATCAATAACTTTTAGATAGATTTTTCTAAAGGTGGAGTTCATAGAGAAAGCAAGAGATCAATCATACAAATAACAATAATATACATGTCATTACTGTTTTTATGACATGCAAAGATTCTGGATCAGAAAGTTTTCCATTCCTCTTTGTATAACTTTTTGCCTATCTTGGGTCACAGATCTCTACATGTACATTCACAGGACAAATCAGATGCTTAGCTGGACTGTCTACCAGATATGTTCTTACACATACGTTCATGCATCTATCAGCTACACTTCACATATTTAGTTCCTGGTTGGCATGGGCACTATATATACTTTACAATATGCATTCATTTCAATTGAAACCATCCTACAGCAGTTCAATACAGTTAGTAAAACTGGAAATAACACATTAGTTTGGTATAACGTAGTAGCTATTAAGACGCTACTCCAATCCAGTTATAAAGGCTATGTGAGATGCTTTTCTACCCAGGGATGTATTTACAAGACAGACTACATAAAAACACATGGTCCATTCATTGTGCTAATAGAAAGGGTTTGCACATTTTAGCCCCCACTAACAAGACATTCTTGGAATAGCCCAACAATAAGTCCCAAAGGATCCGTTAAACAAGTTACCAGTTTCATTAAAAAACTTGAAAGGGAACAGAAAAAGTGAGGATTAATAAAAAAAAATATTATGTGAATTTACATGATAATCCTGAGCAAACTTTAAAGGGTTATTTCCATCTCAGCAAAATACTACCAGGATGGAAAGAACTGGCTCAAGTCCTGACCATCATGGTGGGACTACAGGAACAGGTGAGCAGCGCTGCTCCATAACTATCATAAATGTGAATGGGGGCTACAAAAACAGCGTAGTACGGAAACTGCGAAGCTCAGCCTGTCTAAACTGCTTCCGTAGCTTCAATATACCCTCTATGGAAGTAACAGAATGTGAGCTTATGTGCAAAATACTTAATGCATTTATAAACTATGGCATGAATACAAAGTAAATGATCGTGCACATTACACTGTTAAACAGATGGGAAAATAATCCCCTTTGTATTAAAAGACACAAAGCATGCTAGTTGGCAAGAAAAAAAAAACAAAAAAAAAAAAACAAAGTAACCCCGGCTCAAAAAAATATCAAGAATCAAACATATCTACAGTAGCTGGTATAAGGGGGAATTGAGGTTTTGTGGCTTTGAAGATACTTGGAATATGCATAAATCACTTAAAATTCACTGAACATCAGTAATAATATCTACAGTGACCTTTTAGAATCTGTTTGCATCTGGAGAAATGCAATAAACTGGCATCCTTCTCCCCTGGCAACGCAAGTGAAAGACTAAAATACAGTATTGAATCGCAATATGTATTAGTGTGTGAAAATATTTCCTGTTTAATCTCAGCACGTTCTGATCATCCATGTGAGAACATGGAATATAATTAATTTCTAATATCCTGTGTATTCATTAGTTAATCTATCATTAAGAATTCTTAGCAGCAAGATATGCCTACTGAATATTGTATACAGAAATACACAATGGACTAAAAAAAAAAAAAAAAAATCCAATCTATTTCCAAAAAGTTTTAAGTAATCAAAGAAGAAACTTTCAAATTAAACCAATGGCATGACTAATAAAAGTGTATGGGAATTAAACTCCGTTTACTATTAAATGGGGTATTGTAAGCTACACTTATAGTTGACATTACACCTTATGTAAGGCCCTTTGCTACTTAAAGAGGACCTTTCACATCCTCATGTATATGCGGTTTTACATACCGCTAGAAAGCTGATAGCGCGCTGAATTCAGCGCACTGCTGGCTTTCTCGTTATATGCCCCGCGGCTGCAGATATTGGGGGTCGTAGTTTCACGGTTTACTGTCAGAAGGGTGTTCCTGACAGTCTAGCTGCGCTGTGAGGAACGCCCTCCCTGACATTACCCGTCCATAGACTTGTACTGGGAGGGTGTTCCTTACAGCTTAGCGTCATCGCTGGGCTGTAAGGAACAACCCCTCTGATAGTACTCGGCTCAGAGAGAGGGGGAGTTCCTTACCGCCCAGTGATGACACTGAGCTGTGAGGAACGCCCCCCCAGTACAGTGCTATGGATGAGCAAAGTCAGGGAGGGCGCATGATATCAGTGAAAAACCTGCGATCGGTTGTTATGAAAAACCTGGAGTAAAGCTATGTGTATGTGACCTTGTGTAACAGTGTTATCCACAGTGCCCTGCCCCTTTAAAGCTGACCTACAGCAGTGAAGAAAAATGGCCGGGTTGTTATGGAAATATGGAGTGCAGCTGTGTGCATGTGGCTGACAATGCCTTGTCAGATTGGAGACGGGCTTGGGTCTGCTGGGTTGTTTTCATTAGCTCGAGAAGCAGCCATGCGTTTTGCTGTAGGGGGCATTAGTAGTTTAAAAACGTTTCAATTTATAAGAATGCTGACATCCAGTATGGCAGTCCAGTCAGTGGCGTAAATACTGGGGTAGCAGTGGTAGCGGCTGCCACAGGGCCCGGGACATTAGGGGGCCCGGCGGGCTCCTGATGTTTTTTTTTTTTTTTTTTTTTTTAATAGGACATTACCTGCTGGTGTAACACCAGCAGGTAACGGGCCCTATTTACTTACTGATCCCCGCTCCTGCTCACGGCTGCCTGCACTTAACCTTCTGCGGAAGCGGCTGTGAGCAGGAGCGGGGATCGGTAAGTAAGATCGCGGGCCTGCAAAGGTGAGGGAACATAAAAAACACTGTTACTTACCTCTCCTGTGCTCCAGCAGGCTTCGGGCCACCTTGGTGACCTCCCAGACGTCGGTGGGCCAGTCCGACGTCATTATGCGTCGCGACACATGTATGGCTCACGTGACGTCTGGTCCAACATTGAAGAGGTAGCGGGGAGTGCGCATAATACTATATGAAGGGGCCAATATGGGGCAAAATACTGTGTGCAGGGGCCACTATGGGGCAGAATACTGTGTGCAGGGGCTACTATGGGGCAGAATAGTGTGTGCAGGAATGCAGTTTGTGCGGGGGGGGGGGGCATGTCAAATGTTTGCCTTGGGGCCCAGCCATTCCTAGTTATGCCACTGAGTCCAGTATAGGTACAGTCTATTTATGGCTGTGTTGTTATGGAAATCTGGTAAATTAAATGTGAACTTATATTGGCCGATACACGTGATATGACTGAATATTTAAGGACCTGCGAACTGCTATTGACTAATACAGGTCATAAATAGCTTGGTTGCTATGGAAACCTGGTGTAAACCTGTGTACCTGAGGAGACTTAGCGCCTGAGAGCTTCTATTGGCTGATAAGGGACATGTGGCCGTGTGTATGGCAGTTGGAATATGAGTGAAAGACTTGCAGGCTTGTATTAGTTAATGCAGGTCATTTTTTGGGAATACTGTATCTCAGGAACGGTACGTCCTAGAGAGCTGAGACCCAGTCTAAAATCTTCCCGGACACCTGATGTACCTGTGTACCAAATTTGGTGAGGACCGGCCCAGTCATTTGGTCACGCATAAAGAACAGACAGAAACTTATTTTTATATATATAAGAGATTGAGATTATATATATATATATATATATATATATATATATATATATATATATATATATATATAAAACACACACACACACACACACACACTGTATATCTCAATCTGTTCAGCTTTCCTATAACATGGTGCCTGCACATTAGACAACATTTTTATGGTTACAGTTCCATTTCAAGAGGACCTTTCACCACCTCTAACAAGTCCAACTGTTTATATCAATTAATTAATAATCGCTGCCCCACTGATTCTGGCACAGTTGAATTTTTTTCTCTAGCTGCCAACGTTACCGAGCAATCAATGCTGTTACTTTTGGTACCTCATATGTTATTTAGGCTCTTCTGACATTAATGAACTTAATTAGCACATCAGGCATCAAAACTGTCTGCATTTGTTGTTTGGGAATGGTGGGAGAGCGAGGAAAAAAAAAAATCCAACTGTGCTGGAATCAGTGGCGTGGCACCTATTCACTGATGTTATGAACTTGAATTAATGGTGGTGGTGAAATGTCCTCTTTAAAGAGGATCTTTCACCACCTCTGCCAACTCCAACTCATTGCATCCTTCAATAGGTGACCCTCAACTGATTCCAGCACAGCTGGAATTTTTTTCTCTACCCTGAACCTTTCCCAAGCAAACATTTTTTTTTGTGTCAGCACAATTATATTACTGTCAGGGGGCAGTCCTGGGCTGGAGTGGAAAGATAGGGACCACACAGTCCCAGTCACAGTAGAGAACATAATTGCTAAAAGTAATAGCAATGATTGCTTGGGAACGGTGGGGTCTAGAGAAAAAATTCCAACAGCTCCACAATGAGTGGAGTAGCACCTATTGAAGGATGCCAAGAGTGGGCGTTTGTGGAAGCAGTGAAAAGTCCCCTTTAAGGTTGGGGCCCCACGTGGCGGAAAGGCTGCGGAAATAACTGCAGTGTTTTACAGTCACAGCAAAGTGGATGGGAGTCTAGTGAATCCCATGCCCACTTTGTGGTAAAATACACGGTGGGGGCGCGTGGCGATTTCCAAAACCATTGCGGTTTTGGAAATCGAAGCATGTCAATTATATCTACGGAAACGCCGGCAGTTTCCCAATAGATATTGGAAAATAGAGGAAACCTCTGCGAACTTTCTGTGCAAAGCGCTGCGGGAAGAACCGTGATTTGTTGCAGCCGCGGCTTTTCCTGCAGCGCTTTTTTGCTGTGGGACGCCATGTGGGGCCTTAGCCTAAAGGACTTATCCAGGATTAAAAAAGTATAATCCTGGATAATCCCTTTGAAGTTCTCTCCTTTTCTCAATACAGGGGTTATATATTATTACAGGTACACCTAGCATGTAATGTTCCATTCTAGTCCCCAGTGCAGCATACAAATCAATGAAACATGACTAGGGATTTTTACAATATGAGACACACCAACAAGTGACCTGTGCTGTACTGATGAGGAACAAGAACCCCAAACCACTGTCCATAGATGAGTGTCTATGATTTGGCTAAAATCTTTAGATGCTGTTTCTACACAGGGTAGTTTGGATATTAATGCTCAGTGACTTTCTTCATATTTTCCTTCCCCGCCTTCCAAAATTCATAACTTTTTTATTTTTCGGTAACCATAGCTATGGTGAGGGCTTATTCTTTGCGTGGTGAGTTGTACTTTTCATTGGTACCATTTTAGGATACATGTTTTTTATTAATGTTTTTGGGGGGTCAGTGTGAAGAAACCTCAATTTTATCATTACTTTTTATATTTTGTTCCTACGGCAGCTTTGTCTATTGAGTTATTATGATTACAGTGATACCATATTTATATTGGTTTTATTATGTTTTACTGCATTTACTGATAAAACATTTTTTGAAAAATGACCGATTTTCCTGGTGTCACCGTATTCCGACGTCTATAACTTTTTTACTCTTTTGTTGGCGGAGATATGTAAGAGCTTTTTAATTTTCAGGGCAGGTTTTAGTTTTTATCCATTCAAATGTAAAGAACCATGGAATTAATGGTGCTATATAAATAAATTAATAATAATAAATAATATCCATACCAATTTTTGTTTTATATGGCTTTTTGATGCTTTATTGCTGAATTTAGGGAGAAAGTGAGGTGTACAAAATACATTAATTTGCGCAATGTGGTATTTTTATACGCTCAGTGCGATGTACAGTAATAGTACGGCATGGAACAGGAAGGCGTTAAAGGGAATGTGTCGCCAGAAAATTATACATTTTTAAAACCAAGTTTTCATGTTAAACTTTTATATATTTTTTTAAAAAAAAGTACTAAATTCATGCAAATTTTCCCTCTGGCCGCTAAGCCTAATAATGACGACACATGACAAATTCTGTAAGGGTTTACTTTGCAGCAGACACCTCATAAACATCACAGACAGGATTACAATAGAAGATCACAACTGCCCCCTTA
Organism: Leptodactylus fallax; assembly: GCA_947044405.1. Taxonomy (NCBI): domain Eukaryota; kingdom Metazoa; phylum Chordata; class Amphibia; order Anura; family Leptodactylidae; genus Leptodactylus; species Leptodactylus fallax. The sequence continues at coordinate 894,697 of CAMRHE010000073.1, read as the reverse complement.
CAGCCATAACTATGCTGTAAAGTATATAATTAAATATAATTAAATGCTGTTAACAGAGCAGAAGCTCAGGCAAGATGCAGACCCCTAATTAATGTACAGAAATAAAAAAAAAAAAAAAAAAATCTACAATCAAATAGAAAGATTTAGAAAAAAAAAAAAAATTTTCACTGCCTGTCTCATATTTTTTTCCATAAATGAATAAAGAGTTGGGCATCAATTTACAGAGTAGTGGCCTATAGGTGACACTAGAGAGAGTTTTCATCCAAATTAGCATGTCAGAAAAAGTGCACATGGATTTAATAAAAAAAAAGTCATTTGGCCTGAGCAACATATTTTTCTATGTATTTACCCCAGAAAATGCCATAAATACATTGATAAATCTGCCACATCATATTACTCTTGTAGTGCAAAATCGACACTCAAATATTTAAAATGTTAAATCCAGAATCCAATAATCCAGGAAATTAATAACAGAAGACAGTTTCTCATCAGCTCTTAATACTGGGCCAATGTCAGGTACTCAATAAATTAGAATATCTTTGAAATGTTTATTTATTTCAGTAATTAAATTAAAAAAGTGGCCTCCTATATGTTCTAGATTCCTTACATACAGAGTGTTCTATTTCAAGTGTTTTATTTCTGTAAATGTTGATTATGGATTACAGGTAATGAAAACCAAAATCTAAGAAAATTAGAATATTGTAAAAAAGTTCAGTATTGTAAATTCAGTGTCACCTGCCAAGGTTTCCTAAGCCTTTAAATGGTCCCTCAGTCTGGTTCAGTAGGACACACAATCATGGAAGACGCTGATTATGAATTGTATTACTGAATTACTGAAATGAATGAACGTTTCCAAAATATTCTAATTTATTGAGATGCACCTGTACTAAAAATTTTATGTACTTTGCTATAACCAATCAACAATTCAGAACATTGATATTCTGATATTGTACATGTAAGGTACAAAAAAAAAACCAAAAATTAAAAAAAAAAAAAGATAAAAAAAAATTAGGCAAGCAGTAAATCCAGCCCTGGGGATGGCGTCATCACTGGTATGAGAGTTTTAAACTGGGCACTTCAAAATTGATAAAAAAAGTAACAACGTAGGACAGATAAAATAGTCTTAATTTTATCATATGGCGATATACCATCTAGAGCGAAGGTTCTCAACCTGTGCCCTGTGTCCACCAGGAAGTAAACGCTTATATTATTCAGTTGAACAGGGGTGCGTGGAAACTATGATTTACATGAATTATCTCTGCACTTGTAGCAATATTATGAACTTCTAGAAATCCTACCTGTCCAACCAAGCAAGGAGACTCTTTGCTGAACCAATAAGGTCTACAACAGAAGTCAGGAAGTCATTTGGTAATTTTCTGCTGCTCTTTCCATCATAGTGACCACTTCTCCTTCTCCCAGTTATAAAATTTTGTAGATTTTTGGCAGATGCATTTAGTTTATGTGAAAGTGTTTTTAGATTTTCAGTTTCCAATCCATAGTTCTGCAAAGAAATTCCAAAATATTGATAAGAATAATTTCTGCAATTTTTGATAGACTAGATATAGACAGATAAATACAGTAGAATAAGCAGTTCCTTCTTCTGTGCCAATCGCTAATGATATGTAGAGCTCCAGTCCATAGACAGCTGCAGTGTGTATTACACAGTATGCTGGAGAACATAATGCTACATCAGCAGTGGTAGACCTTTTATTTGACAAGCATGGGGGCATGTTATATCAGTCAATTGAGGACAACATTAAAGTATCAAGAGTTAAAAACACAGGAATATCATTTTTATATGCAGCACGACACTGCTCCATATAAAGCTCAAATTTTCGACTGTCATCGTAACTAGTGATATCTCTTGTTGTTTAATAGTCAGTACTGCAAATCTCAGCTTTCATATGATACCAGAAGCATTTTAATGGTAAAAAAAAAAAAACAGAGATACAGCCATTTTGGCAAATGCTACATCTGTATACACTGGCAATATATGTGTGTGGATTTCCCTGGTAAGGTTGCTAGGAAGAATTTTACAGCATGTTTCCTTTTTCTATTAAAAGGTTAATTAAGTATTACAAAAATGTTCACCATATACCCTGAACACAATAGCAAGAAACAAAAAAAAAAAAAATGGGAGTAACACTTTGAGCTCCATGCTCAGAATACATGTATTCTTACATAAGGTAAAGGTGAATAAGTATGCCCTAACCAATCTCTGATGGAGTTATCAACTATCATTCACAATAGATGATGGATATGGTCGATCAACGATCATGTTCTGAGAGGGAGATGGGGTAGATGGGATGAACAGCTAGATCTTCGAGTAAACAGCTTCTTAGGGGTTTTATAATCCAACTTCATAGGTGGTTCAGCTATAATAAGTTTATTCAGTAGTGTAAATTTGCCTGGCTTCTATCCAGCTGTAGCATGATTTTTTGGTGGTCAAGTAATGACATTAGCTGACCTTAGCATTTACCGTAGGGGTTATCCCACAAAGTTCATGTATCACTTATTCACAGGATAGATAAAGGTCTAATTATTGCTGGCCGTACCACTAGGACCACTATTGATTACTAACACAAAGATCCCAAGATTAGTATTCTGCAATTTCTTATAGTATATAATATTAAATATTTTACTTACTAATGCACACAACAAGTCTACTGCTTCCAAGATAAGTTCCTGGTGTCCGATCCTTGTGACTCCCAGTTCTTCCAGTTCTTGATGAGTAATACGGAGTAACTGGTCCCCAGCTATTTTTTCCCTCTCGAAGTTTTTGATATACTGTTGCAGACAGTCATCCAGGCCTGACAAAGAAGAATTGCAATGCTGAAATCTTTTATTTCACAAAGCAATCACAGTGACAGATATAGCAAACTTGACACTTAACACATTAAATACATTGTGGCACAAAGGAAGTCTGCCATTAGAAGCATTGTGAACATACCATTTAGTGTCAAAGTGCAATCTTCTGACAGAGCACCCATTTTTCTTCTGGTTTTCCACCCAATGCCACCCCCTAAGCTCTAATTTATGGGTCTTGACATGTGGCAACCACAGGCAAAAATGGGTGTCCTGACAGACATGGTCATATATCAGGTGTACCAAACAGCTTATTTAAAGTTGACTTTCTCAGCAGTAAAATTGCACTTTGACACAACAGCCCCTGCAATAACATATGTAGTAAGAGGTTTAGAGGATGGTGGTAGAGGCTCCTTAACTCAACATTTTCATTTACTTCTGTTGCATTATGTGATAAGATAACATGCTGCAGCAAGTTAAAGTTTGCCACATCTGTATTTATTTCATATGAACTCAAAATCCAAACAAAACAAGGGTTATACAAATCTTTAAAAGTAAAGACAGGTGCATCTCAATAAATTAGAATATCTTTGAAACGTTTATTTCTTTCAGTAATTAAATTAAAGTGACCTCCTATATTTTCTAGATTCTTTACACACAGAGTGTTCTATTCCAAGTGTTTTATTTCTGTAAATGTTGATTATGGATTACAGGTAATGAAAACCCAAATCTAAGAAAATTAGAAAATTGTAAAAAAGTTCAGTATTGTAAATTCAGTGTGTCACCTGCCAAGGTTTCCTAAGCCTTTAAATGGCTGCTCAGTCTGGTTCAGTAGGACACACAATCATGGAAGACGCTGATTATGGATTGTATTACTGAATTACTGAAATGAATGAACGTTTCAAAGATATTCTAATTTATTGAGATGCACCTGTAAGTCACAATGAGGTAATAATTAAAATAACCACTGGAACTAAAAGTTTATGACCACATATAACCAAAAAGGGTTGGTCAGTATACATGACCCATTTCATACTGAAAATCTTTCTCCACAAAGTTTATAAATGATGGTCTCTCTTCTAGATACCGGATCATCCAGACCCTACTAGGTCCCATTAAAACTCAGATTCAAAAGAATTTTAGAAGGGAAGTTCTAAAAAGCTTTGTACATACATTTACATATTGGAATTTTCTTGTAGTAATTTTTGCATCATATTTTGATAGTTCAGAAAGACGCAAATAAAATTAGACATTTAACACCACACTAGGGCATGACAGAAATGGTTCAAAAACCCTGAACTACAGTCTTGGGGAGTCACCCAAATCTGACAGCTGAATATTTTACTAACTTGCGCTCTGTAAATCTATCTAGAGCAACCACAAAACAGTGCAAGTACAATAAATACATTATTCAAATATATATATATATATATATATATATATATATATATATATATATAACACATACACACACTATAAAATATTGGTAAAGTGATACAGTAGAACATGAAAAGTTAAATAGAATGTAGCAATAACTATGAAACTCTTAGTCTTATCGCTTGCTGGTATAGAAACAGAATTCCTCCATGCATGGCTACTGGGGGAAGGGGATATTTAAGTGTTTAAGCGTTTCATACAGGACTCAGTATGGGGAAGTCTATGTCCATCTTGAAGGAATTTGCAAAAGGACCAAAATAAAAGGAATGGAAAGCACCAGGTATCTTGGCATCTGTCACGCATAGTCACGGTTTATTTTTAATATACTAATATAAAATATATTTAATATGTTCCTGCTTTTAGAGGGACTTCTATAAGAAAAAAAAAAAAAAAAGTCTATGGAGAAGTGAGTGGGATGAGGCAGGTGAAAGACTGATGCTGCTATTGCTGCTAAGATCTGTTACACTTAGTGAGTGAGATCGCTCTATTGGCACTACTATAGTTACTCCGTATAGTGGTGGGAATCTTATTGATACGTCAATTACTAGCCAGCAATGGCCTCTCCACAGATTTGTGTGCAAGGCTAAGTATGGATGACAGAATCTATTAGCGACAAGACTCTAAATGAAGGGTTGGGGGGCAAAAGTAGTCTGATGTGAAAAAAGAAGCATTTTTTATTAAACCAAGTATATTCCAAAGTTTCTTATTTTCACCTGTACTATATATTTGTCCTGTGACTGGACAGTGTCAATCACCCTCCTTGCCTACTCCTGCCTGACACCACCAACCTGACAGTACAGAGCCTAACTAACATATCAGACACCAAAACTAACAGCACTGATTGCTCAGAAACAGTAGGGGCTAGAGAAAAAATTCCAATGTAAAGAACTAGATTTGGTTGAGGTGATGAAGGGTGCCTCAAAGCCACTGGTGGCCTAAGTAACATGCTCTTTGCTTATGAATCCCATTGTATTATCACCTAAGGGCGCCAAAAAAACTTGGAGACTATTTTGCTCCACTGATCTCACATTCTCTTAAAAGGAAGGTAAAATGTGATCAGTCAAATAAAACTTCCTGCAAGCACTAAACAACATGACAATGTACATCTAACTGAGCCAGCTCCATAGTAAAAAGGGATTCAAGTTATCCACAGCCTGCAGGCTGAATGAAGCTCATAAAACATTAACAACTCTTCATTTATATACTGTTACATTGATCATCTGGCCAATGAAAGGAATAAAAAATCCTCAGTCACTTAGTTGATAAAATGAATTGTTTAATGATGATGCATTCTACAATGTCATACCACAGCGCAAAGAGAAAAATATCTGCATTAACCCCTTCACTTTCTTTCTGGCCAATACATAATAATAGTTATTGGTATTCCCCTAAGAATTTTTTTTTTTTTTTTAACACAAAAGGGCATAAAACTTAACAAAACCTTATGTATATGGCTGAGTTTCCATGTTCAGGTTTTTTGTTGCCGTTTTTGAACCCGAAAACAGGAGCAGATTGAAGATCATAGGATAGTAGCAAATTTCCTATATGTTTTCTCCCCTGTAAGGTTTTGGAAAAATTATTGTTCCCCAGCTCCTAATTGCTGAACTTAAACGTCATCGTGCCAACTGTAATGTTTGGTAAAAAAAAAGGATAATGGTATGAGCATGTTGTTCAGAGGTTGGCCTAGGTTCCTTGGTTCCAATGAAGGGATATCTAAGTGCTTCAACATACAAAGACATTTTGGACAATTGCATAATCCCCTAACCTTCTTCCAGTGTCAATGTCTTCAGACCATATAAAGGGGGAACTACCAAGCGGGGTGCTCTACTTAAATCAGGATCCACCATTTATATCTTCTCTATGAAAGTCAAAAAAGCGCCACTCGTCAAAGTAAAACCACAAAATCCTTTATTCAATACAGTAGCAAAAAAAAAAAATCAATGTCAGGACGTTGGCACCATGAGGCAACAGGCAGCTTCAGATAATTTATGCTTTCTCAAGCTTACTAACTGGGGTGTAACACTTAAACCCATTTTGGATGATTGTATGCTTCCAACTTTGTGGGAATCGTTTGGGGAAGACTCTTTTCTGTTCCAGCACAACTGGTTCCAGTTGCAAAGCAAGGTCCATAAAGACATGGTTGCTGTGGAAGAAATTGACCTCAACCCCATTGAACACCTTTGGGATTATCTATGTGACCGCACAAATGATATTCTAGATAAAACGTGTAAAAATTCCAGACAACTCCAAAATCTTGTAGAAAGTCTTCCCAGAAGAGTGGAAGCTGTATGCTGCATGGGGAGACCAACTCTGTATTAATGCCTATGGATTTAGAACAGAATGCTATAAAAGCTACTGTAGGTGTAGTGTATAGGTATCCCAATACTTATTTCCATAAAGGTGTATATGAAGATGGTTTTGCTATAATTGTAATGATCCACTGAAAACGTTACTGTGTCAGGGTTTTGGGTCCCAGTTGCTGGACTTCCACTGATCTGGCATTTATTTCCTATCCAGTGGTTATATGACAAATGTTACTGACCACTGTCCAGAATACACCTTTAATAGACCTACTCAGCATTTTGGTTTCAATTGCCAGTGAGCAGAAAATGGCAGCCAATATGAACATCGATTATGTTCTTTACCCTACAGCTTGTGACTCAGCAGCAATGTTCAAGGGGAACATTTGGAGTGTTGACCTACTGGTGGCATATCATCAATATATAGTATATAATATAAGGTATATGGAAAATCTATAAGACAACAGGTAACAATGTTAGTCTTCCTATAAGCACCAAGGTCCAATTTAGTCGCCATATGTTGCTAGGCAACAACCTGAACATAGTCAGGTGATGAATACAAATTTTCCTATTAAGCTTATATGGTAATTCAAAGACTGTGTTTATATTCACACTTTTAATTCAAGATTCTCATTCTGAGTTTTTCCTAAAATAAAAAGTTATCCATTCAGTATAAAGAACTTGTTGAGACGTCTTCTCCTGTCACACTGTTAAATGTTGTGTTCATTCTCAGTTATCTGTTCCTTGGAGATCTGGGTTAAGATCAATAAAATGGTTGAACCCAAAGACTATGTCCCAAATTCTTGTCTGAAAAATTGAGCTAATTAGCAAATAATTCATCCCCTGAATTTGTATAACTGTGTAACCAACACAACTCGCCTTTAGGATTCTAAAAGAGCTAGGTGATAACTTTGCAATACTCTCCAAAGGAGAAAACCACACAGAAAACCAGACAAAATTTAAAACAAAACTAATAATTTTTGCAAATTTATATAACTAAAAACTTCACAAAGTTTTACAGAATCCAGCCAAGATTCCTTACTGTGACTGTGTTATCTTCTTGTACAGGAACTCAGAAGTTGGCAGCGACAGAACATGAACGAGAAAATAACCCAGCAACAATAAGTGCCAGACCATATAAAGTTTATACATTCACCCTCGTATCCACTGGCAACAGATCAAGACAAAAGACTGTCAACACTAAGATGGTTAGAGAAAATCTTTAAAACTCTGCAAAATTTTTAATCATTTATATTTGTAAAATTTTTTTTAAATTTTAATGGTCTACAAATTTAAATATGGTTATGTTCATGGAAAAACCCCTTTTAGGTTGGGGCCCCACGTTGCGGAAATGCTGCTTTTGTTTATTGCCAATTTTGTTGCAGTTTTTGAGCCAAAGTCAGGAATGGATTTAGCAGAAGGGAGAAGAATAAGTCCTAGCTATATATTTCCCATTCCTGTTAAAGCCACCTTTGGCTTTGGGTCAAAAAAAACGCAGCAAAATCTGCAAAAAGCAGCTTTTCCGCAACGTGGGGCCTCAGCCAAAAACGCTGCAGAAAAGCAATGCTTTTTTCCCCACAGTGTTTTTCACAGAAAATCTGCATAGTTTTCCTCTGCGGACTTTCTGCCCCTATTAAACCTATACGGAAAACAACAGCATTTCCATAGGTATAATTGACATGCTGCGATTTTCAAAGTGTATTTGAAATCGCAGCTTTTCTGCAAAGGATAGGCCATCAGAATTTGATCAGTTGGGGTCGACAACCAGTTTATCTGGAAGCAGCTTTGTTCCTATTCCAGTAATACAGTGCCACCACTACAGAGTGGACAGGGCTGCAGCTCTACACCTACAGTAGGGGAAAAAAGTATTTAGTCAGCCACCAATTGTGCAAGTTCTCCCACTTAAAAAGATGAGGCCAGCCTGTAATTGTCATCATAGGTAGACCTCAACTATGAGAGACAAAATGAGAAAACAAATCCAGAAAATCACATTGTCTGATTTTTAAATAATTTATTTGCAAATTATGGTAGAAAATAAGTATTTGGCCAATAAAAAAAGTTCATCTCAATACTTTTCTATATATCCTTTGTTGGCACTGACAGATGGACAAACATTTTCTGTAAGTCTTCACAAGGTTGGCACACACTGTTGCTGGTATGTTGGCCCATTCCTCCATGCAGATCTCTTCCAGAGCAGTGATGTTTTGGCGCTGCCGCTGGGCAACACGGACTTTCAACTCCCTCCAAAGGTTTCCTATAGGGTTGAGATCTGGAGACTGGCTAGGCCACTCCAGGATCTTGAAATGCTTCTTACGAAGCCACTCCTTTGTTGCCCTGGCGGTGTGCTTGGGATCATTGTCATGCTGAATGACCCAGCCATGTTTCATCTTCAATGCCCTTGCTGATGGAAGGAGGTTTGCACTCAAAATCTCACGATACATGGCCCCATTCATTCTTTCATGTACACGGATCAGTCGTCCTGGTTCCTTTGCAGAGAAACAGCCCCAAAGCATGATGTTGCCACCCCCATGCTTCACAGTAGTATGGTGTTCTTTGGATGCAACTCAGCATTCACTCTCCTCCAAACACGATGAGTTGTGTCTCTACCAAACAGTTCTACTTTGGTTTCATCTGACCATATGACATTCTCCCAATACTCTTCTGGAACATCCAAATGCGCTCTAGCAAACTTCAGACAGGTCCGGATATGTACTGGCTTAAGCAAGGGGACACGTCTGGAACTGCAGGATCTGAGTCCCTGGCGGTGTAGTGTGTTACTGACGGTAGCCTTTGTTACGTTAGTACCAGCTTTCTGCAGGTCAGTCACTAGATCCCCCATGTGGTTCTGGGATTTTTGCTCACTGTTTTTGTGATCATTTTGACCCCACGGGGTGAGATCTTGCATGGAGCCCCTGATCAAGGGAGATTATCAGTGGTCTTGTATGTCTTCCATTTTCTAATTATTGCTCCCACAGTTGATTTCTTCACACCAAGCTGCTTCCCTATTGCAGATTCAGTCTTCCAAGCCTGGTGCAGGTCTACAATTTTGTTTCTGGTGTCCTTCCACAGCTCTTTGGTCTTCACCATAGTGGAGTTTGGAGTGTGACTGTTTGAGGTTGTGGACAGGTGTCTTTTATACTGATAACAATGTCAAACAGGAGCCATTACTACAGGTAATGAGTGGCGGACAGAGGAGCCTCTTAAAGAAGAAGTTACAGGTCTGTGAGAGCCAGAAATCTTGCTTGTTTGTAGGTGACCAAATACTTATTTTCCACCATAATTTGCAAATAAATTCTTTAAAAATCAGACAATGTGATTTTCTAGATATGTTTTCTCATTTTGTCTCTCATAGTTGAGGTCTAGCTATGATGACAATTACAGGCCGGCCTCATCTTTTTAAGTGGGAGAACTTGCAAAATTGGTGGCTGACTAAATACTTTTTTTCCCCACTGTATTACTTGAATAGGAGCAGAGCTACTTCTAGCCCTGTCCACAGCAGTTGCTACTGACACCCAGATTAGCTGATCAGTGCAGGGCCCGTGTGTCGATTTATCCTATGGGTGGTTTTTTAGTCTAAAAATGCTGTTGGGTCCAGAAAAGTCCTTTAGGTTAAGGCCCTATGTAGTGAAACCCAGCGAGAAGAGAAAAAAAAAAAAAAAAAAAAAAAAAAAAAAAAAAAAAAAAAAAACACACACACACACACACACACACACACACACACACACACACACACACACACACACACACACACCAGAAAAGTAGCAGCTAAAATGCTTTTTTTTTTCCCGCAGTGTTTTTAGTTTTTGCTGCATTTGTATTTGCGTTTTTTAAAATATATATGGTATATGCTTGCACTTGTGCAGCTAAAATTAACATGCTGAGTTTTTCTGCAGATTTTTTTTTCCACAATATGTGAATGAGATTAAACAAAATCTCATTCACTTTGCTGGCACTGTAAAATGCAGAAGTTTTTCCAATGTGGGGCCCTAGCCTTAAACTATAATAAAAAGTGTAGTAGCAACCCCCCATAACGATACATTCTAACTCCATGATTCTCATATAGATTTGCAGATATTCTTATTGCATTTTTTTAAAGCAGAAAAGTGGTAATGTAATAAAAAATTGATTATTTTACATTAGTACTTTCCATTTATATACCTGCAAGATGAAGCCTCCCTGTATATCATAACATATGTTGTGCAATTGATTGGTAACAGTTCAGGGTAGAAAAATTCATATATGAAGGAAACAGGTAGATTTTCTCAAAATAAGATATATACAATACTCTTACAAGAACAATTTTAATTAATAAAAACAAGTTAATTAAAATTATGTCAAGAAGATGGTGATGATAAATACAACATACAGTAGTCAGCAACTTGCGAGGCACCGATGAAAGCTGAACAATGGTCTAGCGGTGGCAAAGTGTAGCGCAATTATAAGGCAAAGACGGGCAAAGTGTATATCATGAACTTTCTTACTACAATAGCACGTGTGAATGGGTGAGACATGCAGTATTACAGTGACCGGTCACCTCTTGGAAGTCAATGGAGGAAATTGAGACAGGTGCTTCGTGTGCCAGAATTGAAATCTGCGCTATTCTTGCCATGATCAGCCCACTTTTTAAAAAAGTGGCAAGTGAGTCAGAAAATAGACAAAGACCAATGCAATAGTCATTTAACTGAACCTTTATAGAATTTGAAGACATTGACTTGTTCTCATGGGTCATGTTATTTCTTACATGATCTGGACAGCTGTGTGGAAGTGCATCATTTACATCAAAAAACGGTGACATCATGGGAGAATACAAGCCGATGGAGGCAGCATACTGCGTTAGGTAATGTTCTGCTGTGTAACCTTGGGTCCTGGCATTCATGTGAATCTTACTTTGACACCTAGCAACTACCTAAACTTTGTTGCAGACTATGTACACTTACTTCTTCATGGCCATAATGGCAGTGGCTTTTTCCAGAAGAACACTACTTCCTGCTACACTGCAAAAATATGTTCAGTAATGGTTTGAGGAACATAAAGAGTTTAACATGTTCATTTGACCTCAATATGTGGGATGTGCTGGAAAACCAAGCCCAATTCATGGAGGCCGAAGCTTGCAATGATCTGTTGCCTACGTCTTGGTGCCAAATCCCATAGCACACCTACAGTGGTCATGTGGGGTTTATGACTGGAGGACTCAGAGCCTTTTTGGTGTTACAATATTAAACAGAGTGTTATAATGTCAAGGCTGATCGGTGTATTATCTGCCTACCTGGTGTTACTGTGACTCTACTGTTTGCATTGTATTTGCTGTGGATATTTGGAGTTGGGCCAAATGTTCCAGATTCAATGACCTGTAAGTTAATTCAGGGAAGACAGAATTATTGCTTGAGCTCTGGACTATAACTAAGTGACACATTGGAAACTTAATTAAGTTTAAGGTCAATATTCAGTTTTGAACCTTTTCAGCATTTTGTACAACATGTCAGCAAAGCGCACAACTAATCTCAATGGTTTGTCTGTTCTGTTCAGTTTTGTTTAAAGGTATAGACAAAGCAATTTATTCTACACTGAAATGGTTTTTCTCTTTGGGACACCTGGTATAATGGCAGGGAATAGAGAGACTGCGGTCACACCTGAACCCTGGGGCCTAAAAGTTCCTTGTATTCTGTATAAAGAGGCCAGTAATATTACATATGTGTGATTGAATGAAGATAATAAATGAGACCAGAGTCAAAAAGCTACTCTAGTTATAGAGGATGCAACATTTCTGTGCTTGGAACAGAAGCCCAACAGTTATCTGAAAGTGGTTCCCTAAATATTACATGATAAAAGGGAGACCCTCTCCGTGAATCTAAGTCAGACTTGTAACAAATTTCCCAATAGTATATTTCAGGGTCCAGGCAGCAGAAGAGCAAGAGACGGCCCTTTATAATTCATCACCATCGTTCAGATTCAGGTTTCTGTATCTAGTAGCCTGTTATTAGACTGGTATTAGACTTCTCAGCAGCAGGTAAACTAGTTTAGGAGGCAATGTATTAAATGGAGTTAGCCACCTTCCAAAAATTGATGTCATATCGATGAGATAGTCTATCAATTTTAGATCTGCAGGGGTCCCAAGAGTCAGACCCCTGCCAATCAGCTGTTTCCTGGAGCACAAAGCTCCCGGCATTGTCTAAATGCCAATCACTGCACTGCTCATATTTCTGCCTAACTAAATCATGTTGACAAACCTTGTCTAAAAGCCATATTACGGCATATACTAATCTGTCCTTCCTCACCTTTCTTCTGGACACGTTCAGATGTGTGTTTCATGAGGTAACCAGCTTTTTGCAATAGGGTGTCACACAGCATATGATTTTATGATAGCATATCTTACATGTGTCTATATGCAGCCACTGCTTATGTATTTGTATATGTGATATAGGGAAAGGGGGTAAATAGAAATTTTCATTTTCTAAAACTTACTTTTAGATACCCTAGAGGACTTCAGTCATAGGTGGATGGATCGCCTATACAATATACTATAACACTAATAGAGTGCAGTATATTGTAAAAATCCAACCTCTTCTATTACATGCTGCCTATGGCAATGTGTAATAGGTAGGAATGCACTAATGACAGACCTGCAAGCCTTCAAGCCTCCCGGCTGTCCTGGTAAAGGATTGCAGACCCCGGTTATCACACCAGGGTACGCAAACCTAGTTAATACACTGCCACTTTTCTGACCGAGCCGTCTCAAGAGTAAAACGCCCGCAATAAATTTTCTATCATTTTAAGCATTGCCACTTGATCACTGCCTGACATCTGCCATACAGTGGATGTTGGTAAGATATCAACCAAATAAGAGCTAAGAAAAAGGTTGGACATGTCTGTGTTTTAGGACCTTTCTTTACATGCTAGAACAATTATCAACCCTAGAAGGGTCCCAAAGTTCCCTATGTCAATTGACTAGTAGTAATTCAGTGTGCATGCAGTGTACATGCGTGAATGCCGCTCTCGGTTCTGTATGACACCACTACTGACTCAGGGACCCGCTTCTCACGATCGCAGTGGGTCTAACCAATGGGACGCTTATCCTGTGTGAATAGGAGATGTTTAACTGGGAAAACCTGTAACAGAGTGATGACAGATATGGTGGAACTCTAAGTTATAGTTGGGTCTATTTAGATTTCGATGTTTCTGACAAAAAGAATAATGCTACAGACTATGCAGTCCTTGCGATTAAAAACTGGAACCCAACAGAACTGAATATATTGCAGATACAAACAGTCATAAATTTACATTATGCATTGCATGACTATACAGATATATTCCAAAATATGCAAAACCTGGTGTACAGGGCATTGCATAGAGAATAAAAGAAAGGGGAAAAAAAGTTTCAAATGGAATGCTCAGCCAAGTGATTTCTATCAATGCAGCTATTTTTAATTGTGAGTTGGCATGATAACGACCTTGTGTGGGTGCGCAGATGGCAGGTTTTTTCCCCCTCCTGTAGGAGTAATCGTGATACTAGAACTGAACACATGCTAGAAGAACTTGTAGTTCTGTTCTCTACTAAAATGTTATGACTAAATTTCTCACTTATGTCACAGATTGTGGGAAAATCTACTTATGTGGATAGCTACTGTGCTCTCATGGATTTGCTTTTTTCTACGTAGCCTTCAAGCTACGTAAATTCTCTGAATGTCATTACGGAGAATGTTTCTAAATCCAGTTAGCTCTGTCACCTAAATAATCCTGTTAGTAAAATGCAATAATTGTATGACGTTGTTACTACAGGGGAACTCCAAAAACTTTTTTTTTTTTTTTTTTTTGCAGCCTTCTATAGAATCCTTGACCAGGTGCCAGGAAACCCTAGTTGGGCAACACTGGTCTGGTGCATTGTTCTTGCAGGCGTCTTAGACTGAGCTATAACCCTGAAGGACATTTATCAAAAACTAGCACACATGAAAATGAGAGTTGCACTCTTATTACTTCATAGCTGCAAATCCACTTCACTCATACACTTAAGGTGAGCTGCTAAAAATAATTTTTTCATTTGAAAATGTACAAAAAAGTTAAAAAGTCAGTGAACTCCTAAATACCGGAAGCAGAGAAATTCCTGTTCATTTCTTTAACTCAATTCATACTAAGGCTACATCGCAGCATAATGAAAGTGATTGATCGATTTCTTGTTCCAGTCTCAGGGCAACCACATTTGCTGAGCTGCCATGTAGCATAATGAAAGTGCAATCTTGGGTTGTGCAAATGGGTGTTGTGTCCAAGATCATAAAGTCCTAGACCTAGGCATCAACACCATGTAAGGATCTGTTCACATTTCTGTCAATCTTATTTCATTCTTGTTCTGCTAGATAAGCAGAAATGGGAAAAAGGGATGCCGCATTCACTATGTGATACCCAGCCAGTGCCCAATGGACTCTACTAATTTCTAATGGATTTTGATATGTTCTGCCACAGTGTCTATCATTTTGACAGAAAATACATGCTGTTGTGCTATTCTTCCTGTCAAATTCAGTTCCGTGATGGAGACTCTGAACAGAAATTTAAAGAGAGCCTAAATAACCAACAATTTATTTATGTAATCCATGATAGGATGAAAAAAGCGTAAAGCAGTGCCGCATCGTGTGATACACAGGATGATAAATCTCACAGGCATTTGGTAAAATAAGGAAGAGTAATAAAAAGTCATACATATTGCACAGGAGTCTCATGAAGCTATCTGAATCTGTTACAAGGAAGAAGTCTGTGTGTAAGTCAAGGCTTAAAGACATGACACAATGGCCCAGGTTTACTAACAGACAGTGTAATCTTAGCCTGGCAGTCTGAAAATACTCCAGATTTATCACAGTGGCTAATGCTGAATGATAAATCTTGGTACTCAAAGTTTATACCACCTTTTAGTTGGATTACTTTGAGCCAGAATTTTTTTACAGTATTTTTGTGCACTTTTGTTGCATCGTGGAGCATTTAAGCCACATATCCTTTTTCTGAGAATCCATACTCACATGTCTAGCATGTTGATATACCAAGATGCACCACATTGCACCAAAGATGTGACATGTTTATGCCAGTGTTTAGTCACAACCACAATAGTAAGTCTGAGCCAATGACTTTAGATGTCTCATAACAATGAAAATCCAAAGTCAATGCATGAGAGTTTGAGATCACTTTTTTAAGACAGCATCTAGTGGCTGGGCTGCCCTCAGGACACTACAGGTGGTACTGCTGTCAGGGCCAAACAGTTCCATGGTCTCCTACCAACTGCCCACTAATAAGTTCACCATTGAATAGGAACATATATATTTTACATAAGATCATATACTTCTTTTACCCACTTTGTCCATTTCCAACACTCCATGCCAGCGATTGCCCTCAGCTACAGCATAGCAAGGTAACCAAGCTCTTCTTCCTCTGTTGCACTAGCATGGCCCTGCTAGCTATTCTGCTACAAGGTGGAGCTAAGTTGCTAAATCACCCAGCAACCAAAAGTGCTGTATTTAAAGGGGAACCATCCTGCTATGCCTTACCTGCTGACTGTGATTCGTCCCTGTCCTGTCGTTCCCTGTAGTATTTTTGTAGTATCATTGTTCATCTAGAATCGGTTCCTCTACTCCTGGCTCTAATCCTTGTATACATTCCCAACTATGCTTCCATCTCATCATCTGGCCTGTGTTCTTGGAGACATCCCTTGATTCTATTCTGTTTCAGACTAGACTACTGCTCTGTCAGCTTTAATGCCAATTGGCGACTATTTGGAGACTACAAAATCTCCAAAAAGGAGTGAGAAAGTTAAAAGTGAAGATGGGGATTTCCATACCCCAGTCTAGTCAGCATCAAATGGACTGCGGTTTAGAAAATTCACATTTTGGTATCTGACAGTGACATATTCTGTCCTCACGTTCCTCTCCATGTGGGCACATGGGCTACAAAAATGTCCCCTAACCATTGCACATTGTCATCAAATTCACATTGCTGTAAAAACTGTAGAAGAGTGAAAAAAATTCAAAAATCCAAAGCACCTGACCATTTGACAGTATGGGGCCACCACATATTCCATATGACAGACCTGAAAAGAAAATATTGCATGACCTACATTTAAGTGGATCACACCATATGACTCGTCAATGCAAAAAAGTAGCTGCTATGCAAAGTGTAGCATCAAACTGTTTTAAAAATATTAAAAACAACCTAGAGGTGTTTCTCAAAGTGACCAATCAGAATCCAGATTTAAAGATTTAATCCAGTGGACTCTTGATGATGGATCTGGGTGTCCCGGCCCCTGGTCACGTGATCAGAACCGGAGTTCCACCCTCTGGGTTGCTCTATCCACTCCCTCCTCCCCTGATCTCCCAGATCCCTGTGTTATGGGGGCTGTCATAGTAAGCCAGTCTCCATAGCACAGGTAATTACTTGTGAGCTCAGGGGAGGAGGGAGGGGGTGGAGTGTACCGGAGGTCGGAATGCTGGTTCCATGACTTGGAGGTCAGAACCATGACGTAACCCCTGGGTCCTTCATCAAGAGTCCCCCAGATCAGATCTGATTGGCTTCTCCTCCAGGCCCATACTAGTTTTCTTAAATAAATTCTTTTTATGCCAAGTATAGAAGAGAATGTTAATCACTGTATACCTGAACCATGCCCTGACTCCAAATGTATATACTGTCATTAACATTAGACAAAGCAAAGAATGAAAAGGCCGCAAGTCTGGACTTTGACAAAGAGCTGTAATTACATTTATCAATACGCTGTAAAGATTGTATAGTAGAAATGGATTACAGCTTAATTTGTTCATCACACATAGTAGCGGCTGCCAGAGTCATCCAGATACAAGTCTTTTAAAAGTTGTAAAGATGGTTTGCAGTACTTAGAAGAGTTATATGGCATAGAACAGATTTTAAGGAATACTCTATATAAAACTGATTCACTGTGTTATCTCTAGTGCAAGGCCTAGGAGCGGAAGTGCATGATTTCACCATCTAAAATTTTCTTAATACCTGTGTCATGTGCTGCCCCTATAGGTACTTAGCCTGATAAACAATATTGTCTAATGTGTGGTGCAGCACCTGAGCAGATGGTGCATGTGTCATGAAGTCATGCCCTGCCACCCTCAGACTCTGCACTGAGGATAGCACCGTATCAGTTTATCTGGAGCGTTCCATTAAAAGAGAATTTTTAAAATTGCTTTTACTCTATGCAATTATCTCTTATCTCATATATATATATATATATATATATATATATATATATATATATCTAAAAATGAGTTTGTCTGTCTGTTCTTTATGCGCGACCAAACAACTGGACCGATCCTCACCAAATTTGGCACACATGTACATCAGGTGTCCGGGAATATTTTAGACTGGGTCTCAGCTCTAAAGGATGTACCGTTCCTGAGATACAGTATTCCCAAAAAATGACCTGCATTAGCCAATAGAAGCCTGCAAGTCTTTCACTCATATTCCAACTGCCATACACATGGTCACATGTCCCTTATCAGCCAATAAGAGCTCGCAGGCGCTTACTCTCCTCAGGCACACTGGTTTTCATAGCAACTAAGCTATTTATGACCTGTATTAGTCAATAGCAGTTCGCAGGTCCTTAAATATTCAATCATATGACGTGCATCAGCCAATATAAGTTCACATTTCATTTACCAGGTTTCAATAGCAACACAGCCATAAATAGACTATACCTATACTGGACTGCCATACTGGATGTCAAGTGCAAAACTGGCCAATTCTTATGGGGCCACTACACAAACAAAAAATGAAATGTACCCGTGCAAAGCCGGGTCCTTCTGCTAGTTTCTTATAAAATCTTTAAAGGCGTTGTCTCATCAGACATTTCATCAGCCACTGCGGGGGAAAACGTAGACTACAAGATGGCTCAAATCATCCAGAATGCTCCTACAGCTACTCTTACAGAGCGAGGAAACCACACGGACCCCATTATAGTCTATGAGGTCCATGGGTTTCCCCAGTGTGAAAGATCCTCAGTGCGCCAACACCGCTTTAGCCCACACCTGAGACTCCTTTCCTAAAAACCACACTCACCGCCAGTGAGTGCTGGGTCCACAAGATAAATACAAGACAAGCTTTCTAAATTTTATATATTTATTAACCCCTAAATGGGTCGGTATTAACATCTAACACATGCAGTTCAGAACAAATATGCAGATGTATGCAAGCATTAACAGTTACTAGTTACAAGATACAGCACTTAAAATAATAAGGGAATAAAAGTGAAATAATTACTTTACCACACATATCCTTGATGTGGTTCTGTAGTCCAACACTCACACATGCTCTGGTATGTGTGAATAACCAGTGGAGGCTTCTAGCAGCATCACAGCATTACAGCCTGCATGCTCATCACAGTATATCCCAGTAGTCTCTCAGTAGTCTCATCATAGTACTCTCTAGTAGTCCCAAGCACAGTCTCCTCCTCACTGACCTCTTACCTCATCTTTTATACCCTTCATTACACCACCCAGAATGAGGTCACCGGCGACGGCAAGTCTGGTTGACTAACGCACTCAAGTCCAGATTCTTTGTAAGGAGATAGGATTAAGTGGAATGATACAATGCCTTCTATATGTTATCAACCATGTCTGATCAACAGCCCAGGCTGAACAATGCATGTGTATTTGATCACCCAGGGATATGTAGGAATTCAATGGAGCCATTCTGGGATGGATACAAAGCCCTGTTGTTACAGGGTTGCCACTACTGACAACATACATCTAGGATTAGAGCTGCGCACATTATGAGTAAATGGAAGTAAGAGGGAGATACGATACCCAGAGATCAAAATACATCTTTGAGTTATAGCCATATTTAAGTGGAATCATCACACCTAGGTAAACCACTGTTTATGCGCAAAGGTTTCCATTCGGGGGGGTCCCCAAGCGGACTCCCCGAATGGAAACCCGAACACAGATGTGAACCAGGCCTTGCACAACGGTGACAGCTGAAATGCTTGAGTAGGTGAGACTTTAAGACTTCTAGTCTAAATTTACATTTTCTAAATCAGTATCAGTAAATCTACTAAATTGCATGCTTCTTAGTGTAGTGTCTGAGGGGGTAGGGACCCCAGTTTAGGGCCAAAAGCTGAGGCTACAAAATGACTTTGTGGCTGTGTGACATTAAGATTGTACATGCTCCACTGCCAGATGTGAATAATAATAATAATGAATATGGCCGTGTGGAATCCAGCAAGGTTGGATTTCTGCAAACTGTCAGGCTGCAGTTGTGGCAATTTGCACATTTGCAATTTTTAGCAGCGCAACATTGTAACCTGGTTGTGCAACTAGAAGTTTAACTCTAGTCTTAATACAGAGAAGTATATTACATACACTGCCCCCTACAGAAGCCTGTTACATACACTGTTATACCTAGGGGAATTCCGTGTACCAATTTTACATGGCTGCATACAGATCCTTCCATAAAGAAGTATTCCAATCTTGGGTAGATCTACAGGATTGGTCATAAATACCTGATAGAGGAGACTCCCACCTTTGGGACCTCATTTGTATGGGATTTCTAAAAATAGTCAAGCACCCCTTTAACTTTCCTCTTTGCTTAACATATCCTGAGATTTGTCGTGTGAGATAACTACCTTACTTTATATGTACCTATATTCTATATGTGGTCACCCAGTGGTGTATTTACTAAAATAATAAATATCTAACCTCTTATTCCAGTAGGGTAGCTTCTGAAATACATTTGCATGCAAAGTATTGGTATCTTTGTTATATGCTGTGAAAAGTATTATGTCTAATCCTAATATAGTCAGTTTCATCATCTGGAAAATTCTACATCCACCTCCGCTGTTCAGCCAGCAGCAAGACCTTAACCAAAATGTACAGAATAGCAGGATGGATCACTGACATACAACTCCACTGTGCAAGACCATTTAGTTCATAGTCTAAGGTAATTTTAGGAGGCTAAAGACTTTTGCATTTACATAGCACTGACAAATTGTCCTGCGGCGTACACAAAATTGTGAGCAGTGGAGAAAGTAAGAAAAGCAGACAAAACAAATTAGACATGAGAGATGAAGCTACTGTGTAAGGAAATGCAAGTGTGACACTGATGTTTGTTGCATATTGCATCCAATTTTTATTTCATGCACCGTTACTATTCTTCTGGTAGACACAAAAACCAACATATTATAATATATGGATGTTTGGAACCACATATTCTCTGAAATAAAGAACTATGCACAGAGTACTATTAGGATCACATTTTCAAAGGGGTTTGCAAGAATAACCTGCATTCCATAATGAAATAATGTTGCTAGAGCTGGAGGCTGGGAAGCTTCATAATAGCTCTAGAAAACATAATTTAAGTCAAAGTAGTAAATGTTTGGCAAAATTTCACAGCAGATGTAGTGGGAAAATTAAGAATAATTGAATTTCAACATGTCAGAAAACAGCAAAAAGTGTGCGGCTGGACTAAGGCACAACACTAAAGCAAATCTATAAACCTAAAAACAAATAGAACCTACTGGGATTATTTCTACTGCAGATCCATTCATCATTTTACTTCATCTACTTGCTAACTTTCCACTATACTTGATCAAAATATTAGCCCAGATTTACTAATAGGCAGTTTAAACTTAGTCTGAAAAAACACCAGTTTTATCACAGGGGCTGATGCTGTTTAGTCTAGTCCAGGGGTCAGCTTTGTTTGTATAGGGTGCAAATTTTGAAGAAAAAAAAAAACAAAAATCAAAGATGAAGTTCTCTGTGTAAAGAGTAGTCTGCAGTAAGCCTGCTTTGTGGGGGGTAGATACCCTTCACACAGCTCAGTCTTTTGGCTGAAGAAATCCAAACAAATCTTTCTAATCTTGTTGGAATGATCAAAAGCAAGTTTAGCTTCCACATTATACTTTGCACAGGCATTTGCTGTCCTCTGACTAGGCAAATCAATGGCCAGGACACTAGGAATTCATGCCTCATGCTCCCCCTCCCCTGTGCATCCTTCTCTCCGACTAAGAGAGATTGCTACCTAGAGCAGCACTGTCATGTATTTAAGTCAGCAGGGAGAGCCTTTTGCCTGAGGTGCTGACCCTGACATCATCGGTGCCAGGGGTTGCTTCTCCCTCGTCTAGTCTATTAGTTGGCTTACTTTGAGTCAGAATTTTCACAAAAATTTTGGTGCAACTTTTTTCTGAAAAGACACCCTCACATGTCTAGCATGTTGGAAAAATTTTAGCTCAAACTAGATGTGCTTAGATGTGCCAAAGATGCACCTAAGATGGGCCCCAATTATACCAGAGTCATAACCATTATAGTAAATCTGCTTAGTTATTCCAAATCTGCTCACAATGTGAATTTCCATTAGATTCCATGGCAATGACTCACATCAGTTATAGCAGTGTTCCACTTTGGATTAAGGAAAATGTATCATTAAAAACTGCATTCTTTTAATTAAGTTTTTATTTTTAACAAATATTTTTTTTTTTTTTTTTAATATGGAATATTGCAGTTTTCAGATTGGTTATTAGACTGCACTAGAGCAATAGGCTGACACTTCCTGTTATCTGAAGCTCAGTCACTTATCTCATCATCATTAAAGAGTAGCCAATTTAAAGGGGTATTCGCATCACAGATCTATCAAGTGCATTCAGCTTCTTCATTCAATTTCTGGAATTCCCACAGAAATTAATGGATAGAGCCAACCATATGCAGCCCTATTACAATTCACAGTGAGTGCAGCTCTATTCAGATTAGAAGGAGGTGGCAGGGTCTGGAGATCTAGATACAGTATACCCCTAACTCACTGTCATTTCAATTTGGTTAAGGACTTCAATTTCTTATTAAATCAATTCAATGCAATATAGTGACAAAATGGCAAAACTCTTATAATAGTTTTGTGATATCCTATATGAGTCTGTGTGGCCACGTGTGTTTTTTTTTTTTTTGAGACACATATCTTGACACTATTTTGAGACACATATCTTGACATGCCCAACCAAGAGGAAAGGTAAAGGAAGGACATAGAGATTGACCCTGATTCACCTTGAAACTTCTGAGGTTTGTCACCCACAAATCACTATTATCCTCTGGGGTCTCTTCAGACCCCGTAGTATAACATGTGGAGGCCCAAGGAGGTGTGGCAACATAAACAGTTTTAGGCCGTGGCCCCAGGTGGCGTAAACACGGTTTACCCGCTATGGAAACGCCACAGAAAAAACAGTGGAATTTTACAGTCACAGCTAAGTGGATGGGATTCCTATCCTCACTTTGCCGGAAAATACACGCAATGGACACACTGCGATTTCCAAAACACGGTTCTGGAAATTGCAGCATGTCAATTATACCTACGAAAACGCTGGCAGGTTCTCCATAGGTATAATTGAAGCAGAAAGTCCACAGAGGAAACCTCTGCGAACTTTCTGTGCACAGTGTTGCGGGAAAAACCACAATACATTTCCGTCGCGTTTTTTTCCCCACAGTGCTTTTTTGCTGTGGGACGCCACATGGGGCCTTAGCTGTACTCAGCTTGTCTCACCACTCCTAGGCTCTCTTGCAGCATCTGCCATTCCCATAGAAGAGCTACTGTAGCACAAATTGCTCAAAAAGTTCATGTGGGCTAGGTTAGAAAGTTAATCAAACGTCTAAATCACTCAAGATCTGTCAAAAAAAATTTTTGGATCAAAAGCAATTGTACTGTTTGTTGAAGCTACCTACTTCATTTTTGCCAGTCGTTTTTACCAGACACTAGAATGGGGTCCAACATATACTTTTATGAACACTTAAAAGTGAAGAATCTGAATTATATACCAGTCTGAAATGTTTAGGGATGGTTTTAAGAACCTCGACATTAGTCATGTCCCGGGCTTTAATCATGCCCAAGACATGTTCTCGTATGCATCTTCTAAGTTTCCTGCTGTTCGGACTTCCATATATTCTGTCTCGGTTGAATTAGCGTACAACATTCTATAACACGAGCACGTTGGTATCCCCTTTTTTTAAAGCGTTGACTCAAGTCACGTGAAGAGTTCTGAAATAGTTGTTCAGAAGAGCAGATGCGGCAGACCCTCAGAAAATTGTCTGTAATGGTACGCGAGCTTAATGTTCGTGTCATTGCCGCTAAGGATGTCCATGAAACGCAACAGATCACTCTCAGAACCCAAATTCTGGATCCAAATCTGACTTCATAAGAAAAGCATGAATAGCTTCAAGTCCATCTTCGTGTCTAATAGATGTGTAGAGGGACTCAACATCACACGTGACAAGAAGCATGTCAGGATCGAGGTGAATACCATGCAATTTGGACAGTATATCTGTCGTATCTCTGGTACGACGGGTAACATCTCACATTTTTGTGAACCGTAGGGAGCATGTAAAACGTTGCCACAGTAGGTGCCTCTGGAAGTAAATAGGTGAGTTGCTTGCTGGTTATAAGTCCCTTTTCGACTGCTTCCGTTTTTATTGTCCACTTGTTCGTCCAGAAAGTCCTAGAAAGTTATCAGAAGACACAGTTCACCGCAGCTTGCTCTGTATGGGACTACTTAGCGACAGATCGCTCATGCTGACCCTTGTTCACCACCTAAAGCAACTACAATGAGCATGTGATCATCACAGTTGAGTTATGGAAGAGATAGAACTAGTATGCACTATGGAAATAAGGCAAGCTGGTAGAAGCAGTGTGATGTTCTGGGCAATATTCTTGCATTCTGGCATGCATGTGGATGTCACTTTGACACGTTCCACCTGTCTACACAATGTTTCAGACCAAGTGTTCCTCCTCATGGCAACAGTAATCCCTATTGAAAGGGCCTGTTTCAGCAGGATAATGTGTACTGCCACACTGCACAAATTGTCCAGGAATGGTTTGAAGAACATTAGAAAGAGTTTGAGGTGTTGATTTATGGAGGCCTCATCTCTCAATTTAAAGAGAGTCTGTCACTATAATCCAGCATATCAATCCATCACTCAAATACATAGGTCATGGTCATCAGAATCAAATGGCATCTTCCCCTTGTGAATCAGTGCCTTCATTTTTGGCAATATGCTGTGCGAACACCGATTCACAAGGAAGATGCTGTTTCATTCAGGTGACCCTAACCTATCTATCTGCAGGGCTGGGTTGATATGCTGGATTGTGGAGATAGACTCCCTTTAAAGAATCTGCTTTTATTGTCTTGCAATGATAATAACCAAGTCAACAGCTCCTCTTATCTTGCATTTTTTTTCCTTTAGATAAACCTCAATGGAATATGAAATCACGGCGCACAGAATAGGATAGAGTTGGATCAATGTTCTGTACACCGATTAAAAAACTGCACAATGAAGGAATTAACTCATATGGCTTGTAATGTAAGATGGCACTTTGGGAACTAATATTGATCCTATAACTGCTCACTGAACTGGAAGCTACAAACACCTAATATAGAGCCAGAATAGAACAAATCCTCAATTTCCCCCGTTTCTACCAGGAAGCTCATTTGTTACAGATATTGAAGTAAGATTATTATTACTTGCTTGAGAAACACTGCCTGGCTCCTTCATTATAAACTCACTGGAACTGCATATTGTACCTGACTTCATCAAAAATATTTTCAGGGTATGTTCACAACATTTTGTTTATGTGGATTTTAGAGAGTTTTCAACAAAAAAAAAAAATCCACACAAAAAAACAAAACAAAACACAAAAAAAGTCTCAATGTTTTTAATGGGAGTTACAGGTGCTGTTCCCCAGTGTCTTGGTGAGTTACTCCCATTTCATTGCCTTTTTAAAATGTTTTCACTATTGTGTCCGGTGTGGGGTAGAGAGGGGTGGGCTAGGTGAACATTTTTGTATTATACTTTTTTAATCTATCAAATTTACTTTTAATTGAAAACAGGTTGTAAAGTTCCCATTAGCAAAGCTCTAAGCAATGCCAAGAGACTATCCGTACAAATGTACTCAATGTAGGACATAGAGCTGAAGAATTTACCCATACCTCCCAACTTTCAAAGGACAGAAAGAGGGACAGAATGTGTGGCACATGTAGCTTTCTGTTGCAAATTGAGCTCCACCCACTTATTTTGACTCCACCCATTCCCATCCATTTCTCTTTGTGCCTCCACAAAGTATAATTCTCCTACAGTCACCCTAACATTATAATGTTCCCCTCCATTTGCCCCACAGTATAAAGTCCCTCTCCTGCTGCCCCAGTTTAAACTGGGACAACTAGAGGGGGACATTAAACTATGGGGCAGCTGGAGGGTGCCCCTCTAGTTGCCCCAGTTTAATGTCCCCTCTCCATCTACCCCCAAAGTTTAATCATAAAAAAAAAAACAAAAAAAAAACACAACACACACGTCCTCTAGACGCAGATGAGTTGAATCCGGGACATACCAACCAAGACAGGACCCAGAATTTAGTTTGGTTAGCCGCATATGGGTTATAAATTGGAATTACAAAAAAAATAAAAAAAATATAATGTTAAAATTTACTTGTTAAAGTGACAAAACACATTTTTATGTGATTTCCACATTAGTTTTTTTTTCTGCCATCAAAATTCTCCAAAGTGTAAATAATACCCTAAAAAAAAAAAAAAAAAAAAAAAAAAAAGTGTGAATCCATTTACATCAAAAAGGGCTTCAAAGAACAATGAGGCAGATTTATTAAAGGCCTCGACAGGTACAAGGCACACCTGTTTTATCAAGAGACTCTTAATAACTCAGTCGCACACCCATGCGCCATAATGGAAATCTATGCCAGTCAAAACTACCATGTCTCAACCTGAATTATTGTCATGTTCTGGATGATTCAGATTGCTATTCATTACCTATCACAGCCACAACCAGACATTTTTAGATGTGAAGAGGTACAGTCAATAAATCCATCTTGGCTGCTCACAGTAGGGATCGCAAATGTCGCACTGCTAGTCACGCATAATGTAAGTGAATGTGGTTGCGCAGAAATTCAGCAGGGTTAGATCTTTCCGATTGTCTGGTCACTGTACCTTGTACCCTGCAATCCAACCACATTTACTGATATTAGGTGCAATGTATTGTAGTAACCAGGCATTTCTGTCTTATGCTGTGAAACCTTTAATATGTGGCCATATAGCCTTTTCCATCCCCAACTTGAGTCATCAACTTGTGATCTGTGGGGTTCTAGCAGCCTCCAGGCCCCGAAAGCTGGTGCACCACTTTACAGTGCACAGGGCTGCAATTTTGGTCCTGACCAATGCACCATCTTCCAAAACAGCTGATCTGTGCGGGGTCTGGTTGTTGGATACCCACGGATCACATACTAATGACCTATTCTGTGGATCCATTTGGGGCCAGAAAACCCCTTTAGGCTAATTCCCCACATAGCAAAACACAACTTACAAAAAAGCTGCATTTTTTACTAAATCTGCGATACTGCAGCTAAAATTAACATGCTGCGTTTTTTCAAAAACACGTGTTTTTCCACAGCTTTTTTTTCCTGTCAGTTTGTGCATGAGATTAATGAAATCTCATTCACTTTGCTGGTTATTGAAAAATGCAGCTTTTTTTCTGGTGTGTTTCCGCTATGTGGGGTCTAAAGCCAGCCATACACATTAGATTTTAGAATGCTGTCCCATAAAGCCAACCATCAACTAAAGTTGGTCAAAACCAAATTCTGTTGTGTTGGATTTTTTCTGCCATAAACTGATGTGTATGGGCTAGACCAGGGGTCAGCAACCTTTTTAGTCTGGGGTGCCGATTTGGAAAAAAAAAAAAAAAGTCAAAAGATGAAGTACTCAGTGTGCCATGTAATAATTGTAAGGGTGTCGCCCTCCCACATCGATGATTACCAACAGGGGGCCTCAACACTCTAGAAGTATTTAGAAGGATGATCCCATGCCTTTATGGAATGTTATCTGCCTCCTTAGGACATTTTTTTGTCTTCTGGTAAAAATTATTTGGTAGGGGTGCCCCAAGGAATTTTTTTTTTCCAGGTGTACCCTGAGTCTGAAAAGGTTGGGAAACGCTGTCCTACATGAAAGTCATATAACACAAACCATACTGCAACCAGTTAGTTAGTCGATTGAGCTTACATTTCAATGTAATCCTTTAGCAAAATAATTCATATTTGGACTGGACATGGGGCTAAGTGTAATCTGCAGTAAGCCTGCTTTGTGGGGGCAGAGGGTGCCCATTACACAGCCTAGTCTTTTTGTTGAAGAAATCCAAATTTTTACAGTCTTATTGAAATGAATGAAGACAAACTTTTCAGCCAAATTATACTTTGCACAGGTTATTGTTGTCCTTTCACTAGGCTACTGGCCTGGACATTTAGACATTGTGACTCGTGTTCCCACCACCTGCCGGTACGTCCTCCCCTCCAACTGCATTTACATGGACGATTAGAGAGAGATTGCCCCCTGGAGCAGAGAGAGTCCTGTGCTAGGTAAATATGTCTTGGGTGCCGACTCCGGCACCAGTTCCAGGGGTTGCTGACCCCTGGGCTAGACTGACAGACCTGTGGGCGATTTTTGTATTGTGGCATGTGTTTGTATTACTAACACACCCTCAAAGTGTCCACTATTTGCTGTTTTCTGCACTTCATTAGTATTGAACAACTTTCATCTGTTAATTTTCCAAGTGTCTGGAGAAGTTGAACGCTTGTTGAAAGGTTGGTGGTTGTTCATGTGTTTGGGACAGGTTGTCGTACGAACAAGCAACCACAGTTCATTTCAGTCGAGCGATGGCAATCTAAATTCTAATGTGCATGGTCAGCTTTAGGCTGAGGCCCACATAGCGGAAATGCAGCTTTTTTTCGTTGCAGATATTGTTTCAGTTTGAGACAAAGCCAGGAGTGAATTGAGCAAAAAGTAGAATTAAGTAAGTGCTTCCTATATTTTTCCCATTCCTGTGTTACCATTCTTGGCTTTGGCTCAGAAAACTGTAGCAAAATCTGCAACAAAAAACCTGCGTTTCCACAACGAGGGGTCTTAGCCTAAGATCCCACATTGCAAAAACACAGCATTTTACATTTCCTGCAAAGTGAATGGGATTCTTGCTAATCCCAATCACACATTGCTTAAAAAAATTCACAGCGGAAAAGCTGCGTTTTCAAAAATGCCTGTACTTTTTTGAAAAAAAAATCACAACAAATCAATTATACCTGTGGAAATGCTACAGTTTTCCGTATAGGTATAAGGGCAGAAAGTCCATAGTGGAAAACGCTGCAAAAACACAAAGAAAAACGCTGCGGAAAAAAAACATTATGCGTTTCCACCGCGTTTTTTTGCTGCATTTCGCTATGTGGAGCCTTAGCCTAAGGCTGGGGCCCCACGTAGCGTAAACACCATGATTTTTTACATTAATTGCAAAGTGAATGGGAATCTGGCTAATCCTATCCACACATTGCAGAAAATAATCCACAGCGGAAATGCTGAAATTTGAAAAACGCTCGTGTTTTTGCAAATCGCAGCATGTCAATTATACCTAGGGAAATTCTGGCGGTTTGTGTATAGGTATAATGGAAGTAGAAAATCCACAGAGGAAAACTCTGCAGACTTTCTGTGAAAAGCACCGCGGCAAAAACTAGCAAATCCCATCCATACATTGCAGAAAAATACGTGCGGGGAAATGCTGCGATTTCCAAAACGGTTTAGTTTTTGGAAATCACAGCATGTCAGTTATAACTACAGAAACGTCGGAGGTTTCTGTATAGGTATAATTGTTATGGACAGAGACATCTCTCCTTGAGGAGAGCACCAGTGAAGGTGTGTAGTGTTTTAAATTGCCTTTCACCCTCTAAGGTATAATTGTAGCAGAAAGTCTGCAGAGGAAAACTCTACAGAATTTCTATAAAAAACAATGCGGGGAAAGATGCGAAAAAAATATTTCTGCCACCGTTTTTCCCGCAGCGCTTTTTTTTTTTTTTTTACTGCGGCTCTCTACATTGGGCTTTAGCATTAAGGGGTGTTCCAGGGCTTATTAATTGATTGTGTGTAACATCTGCAATCCCATGGATCAGCTGTTCAAGTGAATGGGCTGAGCTACAATACCAAGCACAGCCGCTATACAGTGGGTACAGAAAGTATTAATATCCCTTTAAATTTTTCACTCTGTTTCATTGCAGCCATTTGCTAAAAGCAAAAAAGTTCATTTTATTTCTCATTAATGTACACTCAGCGCCCCATCTTGACAGAAAAAAAAACAGAAATGTAGATATTTTTGCAAATTTATTAAAAAAGAAAAACTGAAATATCACATGGTCATAAGTATTCAGACCCTTTGCTGTGACACTCATATTTAACTCACATGCTTTCCATTTCCATTTGATTCTCCTTGAGATGGTTCTACTCCTTCATTGGAGTCCAGATGTGTTTAATTAAACTGATTGGACTTGATTAGGAAAGGCACACACCTGTCTATATAAGACCTCACCGCTCACAGTGCATGTCAGAGCAAATGAGAATCATGAGGTCAAAGGAACTGTCCAAGGAGCTCAGAGACAGAATTGTGGCAAGGCACGGATCTGGCCAAGGTTACAAAAGAATTTCAGCAGCACTCATGGTTCCTAAGAGCACAGTGGCCTCCATAATCCTTAAATGGAAGAAGTTTGGGACGACCAGAACTCTTCCTAGACCTGGCCATCCAGCCAAACTGAGCAATCGTGGGAGAAGAGCCTTGGTGAGAGAGGTAAAGAAGAACCCAAAGATCACTGTGGTTGAGCTCCAGAGATGCAGTAGGGAGATGGGAGAAAGTTCCACAAAGTCAACTATCACTGCAGCCCTCCACCAGTCAGGGCTTTATGGCAGAGTGGCCCGAAGGAAGCCTCTCCTCAGTGGAAGACATATGAAAGCCCACATACAGTTTGCCAAAAAACACATGAAGGACCCCCAGACTATGAGAAATAAGATTCTCTGGTCTGATGAGACGAAGATTGAACTTTTTGGTGTTAATTCTAAGCAGTATGTGTGGAGAAAACCAGGCACTGCTCATCACCTGCCCAATACAATCCCAACAGTGTAACATGGTGGTGGCAGCATCATACTATGGGGGTGTTTTTCAGCTTCAGGGACAGGATGACTGGTTGCAATTGAAGGAAAGATGAATGCGGCCAAGTACAGAGATATCCTGGAAGAAAACCTCTCCCAGAGTGCTCTGGACCTCAGACTGGGCCGGAGGTTCACCTTCCAACAAGACAATGACCCTAAGCACACAGCTAAAATAACAAAGGAGTGGCTTCAGAACAACTCTGTGACCATTCCTGACTGGCCCAGCCAGAGCCCTGACCTCAACCCAATTGAGCATCTCTGGAGAGACCTGAAAATGGCTCCACCAACGTTCACCATCCAACCTGATAGAACTGGAGAGGATCTGCAAGGAAGAATGGCAGAGGATCCCCAAATCCAGATGTGAAAAACTTGTATCATTACCAAGAAGACTCATGGCTGTACTAGCACAAAAGGAAGTGGCTTCTACTCAATACTGAGCAAAGGGTCTGAATACTTATGACCATGTGATATTTCAGTTTTTCTTTTTTAATAAATTTGAAAACAAATCTACATTTCTGTTTTTTTTTTCTGTCAAGATGGGGAGCTGAGTGTACATTAATGAGAAATAAAATGAACTTTTTTGCTTTTAGCAAATGGCTGCAATGAAACAAAGAGTGAAAAATTTAAAGGGGTCTGAATACTTTCCGTACCCACTGTATATATGTAGAGTTGTGCTTGATAAGTAAAAGCGCCTGCGGCTTCTTTAAATCCGGCCCCTGCTGATCTTCAGGAGAGGATTATCCTTTATTAAGCCCTTTAACTGTTTTAATATTTTATATGATTTTTTTTTTCCCTATTTTTACACCACTGTTATTTTTCGATGAATTACTTTATACAGATTTGGAGTTTCTTATTTTATGTTATGTTGATTTCAATCAACATAAGGAAAAACACAACAGGCAAAGTGGAGAAAAATCTAGAAAATTTATCTCCAGACCAGATTCTAGTTTTAATATAGAAAGGCAAGCAATATCATTCTTATACTGGATATTTATGATATGTTCACACATGGCAGATTTGAAGAAATCAAAATGTCAAAAAAAATGTCAAAACTTCTAAATGTAAAATATAACATGAAGCACTGCAAGGCACAGGGAATGAAAACACAACCAAAAAGGAATCCATGTGTCATTTACCACTTTCCCACCAGGCCCTGTACTATGCACAACCCACTTTTCCCCCAGAGTGTTCCTGTAAAGGTGTGCTCTACAAATTCAAAGTTATCTCCACTCCACTAGATGGGGGAAAACTGTCTGATCAGTGGGGATATAACTTTTGTTGGGAACCCCATTGATTTTGAGTACAGGGGGTCCCATATACCCCCATATGGAAAGGGTGGATGGTAGTGTATGTCCAGCTGCTCCTTCATTTCTATGGTACTGCTGGAGAGAGTACCGCACATGGCTATTACCATTGAGAATGTATGGAAAGTCACCCACAACTGTTAGGCTAAGGCTCCACGTAGCGGGCCACGGGAAAAACCGCAGCGGCAACGCATCACATTTTTTCCCGTATCGCTTTTCACAGAAAGTCCGTACGATTTCCTCTGCAAACTTTCTGCTTTGATTATACCTATAGGGAAACCACCAGTGTTTCCGTAGATATAAAGCTATGTTCACATAGTGTTTTTTGCAGGCTGAAAAAAATCTGCCTCAGGAATTAGGAAACATTTTTTTGACATTGATGATGTTTTTGTTTTGTTTTTTTTTGCTCTAGCACACTGTATGGAAGCTTCCCTTTAAAAAAACAAAACAAAAAAAAACAAAAACAAAAAACACACGCTTGTGGTTTTTGCAAAAACCACATCAGAAAACTGTGTCACTTTTTTCCACCTCCCATTGATTTCAATAGGTTTTCAAGGCGGAATCCGCCTGAACATACAGTACAGACCAAAAGTTTGGACACACCTTCTCATTCCAAGAGTTTTCTGTATTTTCATGACTATAAAAATTGTAGATTCACACGGAAGGCATAAAAACTATGAATTAACACATGTGGAATTATATACTTAACAAAAAAGTGTGAAACAACTGAAAATATGTCTTATATTCTAGGTTCTTCAAAGTAACCACCTTTTGCTTTGATTACTGCTTTGCACACTCTTGGCATTCTCTTGATGAGCTTCAAGAGGGAGTCACCTGAAATGGTCTTCCAACAGTCTTGAAGGAGTTCCCAGAGATGCTTAGCACTTGTTGGCCCTTTTGCCTTCACTCTGCGGTCCAGCTCACCCCAAACCATCTCGATTGGTTCAGGTCTGGTGACTGTGGAGGCCAAGTCATCTGGCGTAGCACCCCATCACTCTCCTTCTTGGTCAAATAGCCCTTACACAGTCTGGAGTGTGTTTGGGGTCATTCTCCTGTTGAAAAAAAAATGATGGTCCAACTAAACGCAAACCGGATGGAATAGCATGCCGCTGCAAGATGCTGTGGTAACCATGCTGGTTCAGTATTCCTTCAATTTTGAATAAATCACCAACAGTGTCACCAGCAAAGCATCCCCACACCATCATACCTCCTCCTCCATGCTTCACGGTGGAACCAGGCATGTAGAGTCCATTCGTTCACCTTTTCTGCGTCGCACAAAGACACGGTGGTTGGAACCAAAGATCTCAAATTTGGACTCATCAGACCAAAGCACAGATTTCCACAGGTCTAATGTCCATTTCTTGTGTTCTTTAGCCCAAACAAGTCTCTTCTGCTTGTTGCCTGTCCTTAGCAGTGGTTTCCTAGCAGCTATTTTACCATGAAGGCCTGCTGCACACAGTCTCCTCTTAACAGTTGTTGTAGAGATGTGCCTGCTGCTAGAATTTTGTGTGGCATTGACCTGGTCTCTAATCTGAGCTGCTGTTAACCTGCGATTTCTGAGGCTGGTGACTCGGATGAACTTATCCTCCGCAGCAGAGGTGACTCTTGGTCTTCCTTTCCTGGGGCGGTCCTCATGTGAGCCACTTTCTTTGTAGCGCTTGATGGTTTTGGCCACTGCACTTGGGGACACTTTCAAAGTTTTCTCAATTTTTCAGACTGACTGGCCTTCATTTCTTAAATAAATGATGGCCACTCGTTTTTCTTTACTTAGCTGTTTTTTCTTGCTATAATACAAATTCTAACACTCCATTCAGTAGGACTATCAGCTGTGTATCCACCTGACTTCTGAACACCACAACTGATGGTCCCAACCCCATTTATAAGGCAAGAAATCCCACTTATTAAACCTGACTGAGCACACCTGTGAAGTGAAAACCATTTCAGGTGACTACCTCTTGAAGCTCATCAAGAGAATGCCAAGAGTGTGCAAAGCAGTAATCAAAGCAAAAGGTGGCTACTTTGAAGAACCTAGAATATAAGACATATTTTCAGTTGTTTCACACTTTTTTGTTAAGTATATAATTCCACATGTGTTAATTCATAGTTTTGATGCCTTCAGTGTGAATCTACAATTTTTATAGTCATGAAAATACAGAAAACTCTTGGAATGAGAAGGTGTGTCCAAACTTTTGGTCTGTACTGTAGATCATGTCTACTACCGACTCCCAATAAAATGAATGGGAGGAAGATTTTGAGGCGGATTCCGCCTCAAAATCAGCCTTCAAAAAACTCTGTGTGAACATATCCTAACTGACCTGCTATGATTTCCAAAACCACAACATTTTTTGGAAATGTCCTCTGCACATATTTTTCCTAGAATTCTCTAGAATCCCATCCACTTTGCAGAGACTTTAAAACGCGGTGTTTACGCCACGTGGGGCCCCGGGCTTAAACCTGCCACCCCAGACAACCCCAGGCAACCGAACCCCCATTACGACCACTGGGACCTGCATTAGAGTTATCCCTTATCCATGGGGTTATGGGGATAACTCTGAATTACCAGAATACCATTTAACTATAAACAAAAATGTACCTAAAACTACAGAATAGACGTGCTAAAGGAATAAGAGTACAAAGACAGAAGTGATCATGAATGACTCTAAAATAACCATGCCAAGCAGAAAACAGCAAAAAAAAAAAAATTGATATATATTACAGGTTAAAGGGTCTCTATACCACACCAACCCTATTATAATAACGCAGATGTGCCATAGCTGCTTTCCAAAGAAAATTACTTTGGCACAATACAATAAAGGCACAGAATATTATATATAATATAATGTAATGTAAGTGAATGCTACAGAATTTGAGCAGTAACATCTGAATACTACTATTATCATGGTCCTAATGATTTCTTAGGTCTTCTAGATATGCAGACTGATCCATTACTTTGATGGGATATATCGACAATATATTATATGGGTTTTATCACTGACATTAGATTATACACAGACCACATCAAAATTGTCTGAATCTGCCATAAAGGACTATATATTAGGGAAATGTGGCTTGGTGGTTACATTAGTACATGTCTCCACATGGTTAAATAGCTTAATTCCCAGTGCTAGCTGCCGCAAGGTTACAAGGTTATTACAGTAGTTTAAGTGTCAAGGAAGGTGACAAAGAAAGGAACATTCATTATACATGAAACTGGCTCAACTAGATACTATAAGTGCTGTGAGGAGCTCCCACAGAATAATCAATACCCCTGACAGCAGAAGCAGGAACAGATAGGGGTACATTTTCCAAGAAAAAATCTAAATGGAATGTAGAATTTTTATAATATTCACTACTTTTCTCTTGCTTCATTTTTAATGGCTTCTATTCTTATTTTTAAAAATATTCATATAAAAAATGTAACATTACTGTAATAGTCAAGTCATTTAAAAACCTGTCTGGGGAGAGGGGATTTAACCACAGGAAAAGAGGGGGATGTATGCGATCCTAAATTTATTTTTTTCCGGTTTGTACAAGAATTTGTGTGATGCTGTTGGGATGTGGGTGTCACAGGGTGGGTGCATCACTGACCCACATGAAAAAAACATAGCGGCAACAGGTTTTACCATAATCTTCAGCATTTTTTTTTTTTAAAGGAATGTCAAACATGTTTTTAACGTCAGGGCTAAACAGGTATTCCCTAAGGATAACATTCATGGAAACACATGTTGCTGAGAATTTAAGTCATAGATGTCAGCACAGCCTACGTGAATGGAGAGAGAGGGCATAGTTGGAGACACCACTTACCAGAATCCCCAAACCAGCTTCAAACTTAAGCAAGGAAATACGCCACAAATGATGGTGTTGTCTTTGCAGAACAGCATGCAACCTAGCCCCAGGCCAGACATCACTACTATAGGAATACCTGATCTACGTGACTTATAGACGCGTTTTAAATCTGCAGTCTTTAAAAAAAGTTAAAACATAGTATTTGTGTGAGTGCTGATTCAAGGCTAAGTATCCTGGATGTCAAGAAAAAGGGGCAAAAGCACTGCCCTTATACTTGTAGATCGTTCAGCAGCATTTGACACAGCTGAGCATTATAATGTATTATGTCGTTGTTGATAGCCAACTATACCTGCCCTTTAAGCCTGGTGTCAATGAGGAAGCTCAGTCTATAAATACCTGTCTAGCAGAATTAGAGGATTAGAGAAATGACAGCTGACAAAATTGACCACATCCAGTGGAAGCAACAGAGTTTCCTCATAGCCCATTACTGCATTTCAAGAGACGTCTCCTCACTTCCAATACACAATTTAAGAACTGCCTCTCAAGGCACAACAATGTTGAAACACTCCCCCCCGAGAGGGTATTGACAATTCATAAGGACAGGTGGGTGGGCTGCTTACTGGTCCCACTGCTGGCAGCTTGACAAAGGTACCTCCACTTTCCTCCTACTAGGGATCGTATGGGACTCCACCTATCTTCCACTACTTTACTAATTCCCCCCCCCCCCCTGGTTTTCCCATTACCCCCTTCTTTTGCCTTGACACTAACTTGGGATCCTTGCAATACCTCCTAACCCAGTCATGGCTGGGTTTTTTCAAAGCTGTGCTCTGGCACACTCTTACTCAACATGGCCACGATAAAATGTAAATCATTTCTGCTATAATGCACTCTCCAAATTGACTGCAGGAGGAAACATGAATTATACCTATCTCTATAACTATCTCACTCTTGCCAGAGAATAACAGCAACAGAATCAAACAAATGACTACATCCTGCAGCAATAAAATTATACAAATGACTATATATGACAAATACTGGGGAAAAAAACCACACACTCAGATTTACAAATTCCATTTGTCCAATAGCTTAAAGTACCTGAGTGTTACATCAGCAGCACATAATGGAGGAGAAAACTGCTAAGGAAACATATTGTACAAGCAGCTTTAAATGAACAGATGTTTCATACGCATAAGAAGTGACATGAAATCTGTAAGCATCGGTGCTAAAAGTACAACTTAATTACTTTATATGTTTAGATGTGGAAAGGGTTTCCAGGCTGCCACTAATGTTACCCATCACCCATCGTGTTCCTTCAAGTCTCCTGCATCTTAGCCGCAGTCTGACTAAGCTCTATTACACTGGATCAAATTATTATTAAGAAAACTGACCTTTCACTTCTACCAGCAAATAAAGACACATCATCAAGTACAAGATCATTTCGATGAATTATAATGTGCATATACAAGATGAGGACATTAAAGTCACAAAGTAATAGGAACGTGCAGGTGAAAAGTTATTGGTGCAGCTAGGCTTACTTCACCGGGCTGTAAAGATTTGGTATGCTGACCAGGACCAAAGTTTTTACATGGACAAAGGATTCAACTTCAATCAAAACACAAAAAATGACAATATACAGTTGTGCTAAAAAGTTTACATACCCCAGCAGATTTTGTGGGTTTTTTTGGCCTTTTTTCAGAGAATATGAATGATAACACAAACTTTTTCTCCACTCATGGTTAGTGGTTGGTTGAAGCCATTTATTGTCAAACTTCTGTGTTTTCTCTTTTTAAATCATAAAGACAACCAAAAACATCAAAATGACCCTGTTCAAAAGTTCACATACCCCAGTTCTTAATACCGTGTATTGCCCCCTCTAACATCAATGACATCTTGAAGTCTTTTGTGGTAGTTGTGGATGAGGCTCTTTATTTTCTCAGATGGTAAAACTGCCCATTCTTCTTGGCAAAAAGTCTCCAATTCCTGTAAATTCCTGGGCTGTCTTGCATGTACTGCGCGCTTGAGATCTCTCCAGAGTGGCTCAATGATATTGAGGTCAGGAGACTGAGATGGCCACTCCAGAACCTTCACTTTCTTCTGCTGTAGCCAATGACAGGTCGACTTGGCCTTGTGTTTTGGATCGCTGTTATGATGGAACGTCCAAGTACGTCCCATGCGCAGCTTCCTGGCTGATGAGTGTAAATTTGCCTCCAGTATTTGCTGATAACGTGCTGCATTCATCTTTCCTTCAACGTTGACCAAGTTTCCTGTGCCTTTGAAGCTTACACATCCCCACATCATCAGTGATCCACCTCCGTGCATTACAGTAGGAATGGTGTTCCTTTCCTCATAGGCCTTGTTGACACCTCTCCAAATGTAACGTTTATGGTTGTGGCCAAAAAGTTAGATTTTTGTCTCATCACTCCAAATTACCTTATTCCAGAAGTTTTGAGGCTTGTCTCTGTGCTGTCTGGCGTATTGAAGGCGAGTTTCTTTGTGGCATTTGCGCAGTAATGGCTTTCTTCTGGCAACTTGACCATGCAGCCCATAAGTGCCTCCTTATTGTGAATCTTGAAACAGCCACACCGATAGTTTTCAGAGAGTCCTGCATTTCAGCTGATGTTATGTGTGGGTTTTTCTTTGCATCCCAAACAATTTTCCGGGCAGTTGTGGCTGAAATTCTGGTTGGTCTACCTGACCGTGGTTTGGTTGTTAATCACAGTTTGAATGCTGCTGACTGGCATTATCAATACCTTGAATATTCCCTTTCCTGTTTTATGCAGTTCAACTACCTTTTCCCATAGAATCATGGACAATTCTTTTACTTTCCCCATGACTCACAATCCAGAAACGTCAGTGGCTGGAGGAAAGATGCAGCAGTCTGTGGATCCCAGAAACTCACTCAGCTTTTATGCACACACACTGATTACAAGCAAACAGGTCACAGGTGAGGATGTTACCTTTAGTAGCCATTCAAACCCCTTTGTGTCAACTACTGGGCATGTTATCAGGCCAAAATCACCAGGGTATGTGAACTTTTGAACAGGGTCATTTTGATGTTTTTGGTTGTCTTTATGATTTAAAAAGAGAAAACACAGAAGTTTGACAATAAATGGCTTCAACCAACCATTAACCATGAGTGGAGAAAAAGTTTTTGTGTTATCATTCATATTCTCTGAAAAAAGGCCAAAAAAAACAAAAAATCTGCCGGGGTATGTAAACTTTTTAGCACAACTGTATTAGCTAAGTATTAGGGTAGAATCCCCAGAAGAGTCCATGGAGAAACATGTATTGAGGCAGATCTGCTTCCCTGTTAGGTATTTGTAGGAATTGTTTTTCTCTAGCCCCCACCATTCCTGATAAATATTTGCAGTTATAATGTGACTATACATATTTATACTATCATGGGAATATTTACTATACTGATAGCACCTGAATTCTGACTTAAAATAGGCACCTTTCCGACACATCTAGTTTTATACCAGGGCTGTGGCTTAGCTGAGAAGAGACATGACTTAAAATATTTCACCACCTCCACCAACTCTAGGTTATAACATTGCTTAATAAGCTCTAATCCACTGATCTCAGCACAGTTGGAATTTTTTTTTCTCTAGCCCCCACCATTCTTTCGCAACCTTCGTGGTTAGTCTTGGCGCCTGATATATACTTAGGCTCTGTAGTGTCAGGTGGGCAGTGTCAGACAGGAGCAGACAAGAGGTATGATTCCATGCTCCAATCAGAGGTAGACCGTGTCAAAGCTTGCGCCCCCTTGTCTGCTCATGCTTCACACTGCCCTCCTGACAGTAGAGAGCATAAATAGCTTATGAGGCACCAAAACTAACTGCACTTATTGTTCCGGAATGGTGGGGCTGAATGCTAGAATAAGTGGCGCAGCGACTGTTAAACTATACAAAGAGCTGGACTTGGCAGAGGTGGCAAAAGGTGCTCCTTTAGTGTGACAGTTTACGCCCCAATTGTGCCAAAATTCTGGTGTAAAATTGTGCCTCAATGTAAGCCAACTAATAGGTGTTATAAACTTAGACTAGACATT
Source organism: Leptodactylus fallax (assembly GCA_947044405.1). Lineage (NCBI taxonomy): Eukaryota > Metazoa > Chordata > Amphibia > Anura > Leptodactylidae > Leptodactylus > Leptodactylus fallax. The sequence goes on along the minus strand of CAMRHE010000073.1, from coordinate 855,040 downwards.
CAAAAGATAGGCCAGGTTTATCATCCAGTATCAGCCTCTATGATAAATCTGGCACAATTTCAGACTGCTAGGTTCACACCTGCGTTCGGATTTCTGTCCAGGGGGTCCTGCTGAGACCCCCCGAATGGAAACCTAATCAGCTTAAAAAAGCGGTTACCCACAGAAACCCGTGGACCCCATAGACTATAAAGGGGTCCGCCGGGTTTCCACCCGAAAAAGGACGAAAATTTTTTTAAGTGGGTTCAGGGACAGAAACCCCAAACGAAGTTTAATCGCTGGTGTGAACCCAGTCTAACTATTAGTAAATATGGGCCTTTGTGTATTTTAGGATTACCCTATTTATTTGGGGATGTTTGTATTGATATAAATCAATTGTGATTTATATTTTCGGTATTACATGGCCCTATATACTAAATGGTATAGAGATTGTATTTTTCAGGTGGACGGACCATATTTGTATTGTGTCATGCTACCATTTTGATGTTTTTAATCATATATTTAATAAAGGTGATAGATTCTCTGATATCTTCATAAAAATATGGCCTGCAGCAGTTGTTATTGTAAGCATTTAGAGATGTCCACCAAGAGCATAAAATTTTTTATTAAATGCCATTTTTTTTTTTTTTTTACAATATAGGTGTATATATGTTCCAAGGTGCAGAATGCTTTTTGCAGTAGAATCATTCCGAGAACTCACCTTAAGGATTGTTCTTCAGCTCCTCTCTGACCTCTCCTGAAAAACTCCTAAGCTAATTTATGATCAAATCGAAGTTCCAATTTAGACTCAAAGGAGTTCTCCAGTTTCAGCAAATACATGTTGCTGCTTAGCAAAATGAAATGTTGAACAATTTTCCAATATACTTTTTGTATACATTCCTCTTGGTTTTCTAGATTTTCACTTGGTGCGATTCATTGTTTACCTCCAGGCAATAAAAAAAAAAAAAAAAAAAAAAAAAAAATCAGTGCATGGTCATGTGATATACAGTCAATGGTCATGTGATGAACGCACAGATGCAAGGTTCGTTACAAGACAGAGCTCTGATTACTGAATTGTGTCTGTAACCATCTGTGCACCTGTGTGTCCATCACATGACCATGGACTGATTTTTATCCACTGGAAGAAAGCAGGATGAGAGGAATTGATACAGGAATTATATTGGAAAATTGCATTACCTGTTTATCAAAAATACCACCCTTAATTTGCTAAAATTGGATAACCTCTTTACAATGACAGATCAACAGGATACACAGTATGTCACAATAAGCTCGTTGGAAAATGTTTGGCTTCCACTAACCTTTCTATTCCCAGAACGGGACTTTTTTTTTTTTTTTGGCCATCCCTGGAGAAGGAGTATAAGCCTGTTTTACTGTACAACAGAAGCAAAAAGGACAAAAAGAAAACAAAAATGAGCTATATTTACACAGAGTGACATTTTACACTCTAAAAGGTAGATGTAGTAGCACTTCTTGGACCTTACAAGGATTGCCCCATGATGATTTATATATTACATTCCTCTGTTATCCCACACAATATAGAAAAAAAGTTAATTATTAGAATTTATTTAAATTGTTCTATGTCTAAATATAGCTGTAATACACTTGTAATGCAACCCCCTAGTGCTTGTTTTATTCTTTCTAGGAATGTCCACCTACTGTGTTCTATGCCAATGAGAAAAAGCTAATTTTAGTGCCGATTCTTATTAACTGGTCTGCGCAACAGCAAAAACCACTCCTCTGCCTGTGAGTCCGAGAAGTAAGGCTTTTCACACTTAAATGTTTCCAGTGCAGGTGGTCACACTTGTTAGGTGGTCATTCTCAAAAGGGAACCAAGAGTACGCTAGGGGGAAACAATAAGAAATATGAAATAGTAGGGTTGGCCAATTAATTGGAAAATAACAGAACCCAAACATCAACCAACCATTGGGCCATAGCTGGTCACGTGGCACCATGACACACAGATCCAAGCATCACAATGCTGTGCGACCCATATGACCACTGAGGCCCAATCACAAACTTTAGCGATCCCTGACGTCAGACAGAAGCACCGAAGAGAACAAGGAGTCATACTGAAGCCCAGAAGTGAGTAACACTGTTTTTTTATATTTGATCACCTCCCCTGGGCCTCCAATCATTATATTCTGGGGTCTGAAAGGACCCCAGAGTATGATAACAGTTTATGTTTAGCTGTGTTTAGTCTGAACGAAACCGCCAGATGAATCTTGCGAGGTTCGCCCAACACGTACTCATACTATAAAAGGGACGTGGCTTAAAAACGGTGTGGCCTAACTAATCACCATTAATCGAAATTGATGTAAAATGCCCGTTTGATTGAAATTTTGATGTAGGCCATAATCACCGAGCCCTATTAACGAGTAATGTCTAGAAAATACCAGCATTCTTTTTTTAAATTACTCAAAATGAAAACTACATTTTGCATGATTTAACAGGACAATGTAATATTTTATCACAGGACAACCCATAACAATCACTTGGCTCCCCACCACATCACAATTATTCTGGCACAGCCATATTGAGCCAGCATAGCAATGAAAATAACTCTCCTGACAATATTTCTTAAGCCTTCAATTCTAAAACCATTGTTGAATTTTAGCTTCTGAGCTGAAGTTCAGCTCTGTGATGAACCGACCCTCAGTTTTATATCTTTCTTGGAAGTGTGTTTTACTTGCTTAGGTCAGTCCTTCCCCCACTTGGAATGCGGTGCTTTAGTTGAGTCCACATTGCTGGACGATAGGCTTCACTGGTTTTATGTGTGTTCATTGGAGATGGCTTGCTATAGCCAGGCACTTTTATTATCCCTGGCCAGATGGGATGGGGGATAGCAAGCCTTAACTTCACCCTTCTCTCCGAGGGTTCTGCAAAGGTGGGAGAAGGGGGGCTGCCTGGGTGCAAGGGGTGGTTGGAGCACTAGCCATATGCTGTGGGCAGACCTGGATTCTGGGGTCATTCAGCAAAGAGACAGTAAGGAGCTCTGATCTGGGAGAAGATGAGAGAGCTTGCCCTACTGAGGAATGCTTTGAGGGCCTAGTTCTGGACAGCATGTAGAAGGATTGTTTTATGCAACTTGCTTAAGCTTGTGCCCTAGGCCCAAAACTCTGCTGTGGCCTAGAGAAACGGACTACGAGTCATTGTGCTGAGCATGGAAGAGAGACAGCTAGGACAAAGCTGTGTGCTCAGGTATCTTTTCTAAACTTTTATTTCCCTTTTACTTTGTTTTGTATGGTATCATCGCTCTTTTGCTTGTATGTTTATGCTTGATCATATTAATATTGTATATTTCTGTATATGCTATTAATTCATACCGACCCACTTGGGTTATTAAACATATAAAATTTATATCGCTCATTTCGTTTTATCCTATGACCCGGTCTACTCACGGTGTGTGAGTGGGAGGTTAAGAAAGAAGTTTGATCGCAGGCGTGCCAGGCGGCTGGGCGAGGCGATATTCTTCACAGTGGTGGCAGCGTTGTGGGATATTAGGGTAACAGTGTGTGGGTGTGGTATCACGCAGACACTGGGGATTGCGGCAATCCTATGGAACGAGCGCGGTATGAGATCAAGCTTAAAATACGGTGAAAGTTTGGTACAGTACTGTTCCCTCCCTTCTTTTTTTCTGTCCTATCTTTTATTTGGCAACGGCTTCCAGTGGATGGCTGGTGGGACCAGAAGCATAACCAAACGTCTGCAGGACTTGGTTGCTGCTGAACTCCAGGAGATGGCGGATATGGAAGCTACCATAGCCATGCAGGAGGCAAAGCAAGGTCCTGAGAGGCTGGCACCAGACAACATCACCATGCCAGACGGTTCCGCAGGTGCCCGGACCCCAGAGGTAACTGTGCCTGGAGGGACCAGTAACCCCAGTTCTGTGGGGGTAACGGACTTATACTTGCAAATGGCCTTACAGCAGATAGACGCCAGTGACTATAGCGCCCGTCTGCAGGTGATTCACCAGTACCAAGAAGCTGCAGAGCGCCGGGCGGAGAGAGAGGCCGCTGCTGCAGAGCGTCGGGCGGAGAGAGAAGCTGCAGAGCGCCGGGCGGAGAGAGAGGCCGCTGCTGCAGAGCGTCGGGCGGAGTTGGAGCATCAGCTCGAGCTAAAAAAGCTGGAACTTTGCCAGCAGGCGCAACCTTCCCCTGCACCAACTCCAGGAGCCCGAGCACTAAAGATCCGATCCGAGGTCTTTCCAATCTTGGAAGATAACGGGGACTTGGACTCGTTCTTGCGGGGATTTGAGAGGGTGTGTAAGCAGCATCATATTCCCCAGGCAGAATGGGCCCGTTACCTGTCTCCCCGGCTGAAGGGAAAAGGCCTGGATGTTTCCACGAGCTTACCAGTGGACGCGGACTATGAGACCATCAAAGCGGCGCTGATCCGGAGATACCGGCTCACGCCGGAGGTGTACCGCAAAAAGTTCCAGAATATACAGCGGGGTCCCTCAGAGAGCTATGCGGATGTTCTGCACCACTTACAGGTTACATTCTGGCAGTGGATCAAAGGACTTACTGTCACCACGTTTGAGGGAATTGGGGATCTTATGATAAAGGAACAATTTCTCCAGGTGTGCCCTCTGGAGGTCCGCCAGTTCGTGTGTGATCGGAAACCCACAACAGCAGACAATGCTGCAGAGATTGCTGACGACTATGTGTCCACCAGGGAGCAAGGGATCAAGAGAGGAGCCACACTGCAGAGACCCCCAAGCGGGAAGGAGGGGCAAAGTTGGAGTTCACCACAGCCTGCAGTCTCCAAGTGGGGTAAGACAAACTCTGTCCCGGGTGCCCCCTCTACTTCCCCTGTCCCAAGAACTCTGGGTGCCCCGGGGACCCCCTCCAAGTCCCAAGGAGAGACCCGGCGGTGTCATGCTTGTAACCAGCCAGGACATTTCAAGGCGGAGTGCCCCAACCGCTCTAAGAACCCCCCTGTTTCCCCAGCCACGGCAGCTGGCCCATCTGTATACTTGGTGGGGAGGGAGGGGTTGCAATCCGATGCCAACAGTCAACAGGTCATTGTGGGGGGTAAAGTGGTCATGGGATTTCGGGACACTGGGGCGCAGATTACTCTGGTGCAACCTGACTTGGTCCCTGTGGACAGTATTATCCCTGGAAAAACTCTGACCCTGAAGGGTATTGGACAAGAACGCGTAACTGTGCCCATGGCTTGCGTCCATTTGGACTGGGGTGCGGGAAAAGGGATGCGTGATGTGGGGCTAGTGTCTGATCTGCCTGCCAATGTACTATTGGGAAGAGATTTGGGGCCCTTGGTGTCCCAATATGGGGTGGGAGAAACCCCACCTCGCTGTGACAAAATGTCTGTACTGAAGGATGATTTTAATGAGGTGTTGAAGCCTGTCACACAGGCAGAGGGAGGGGTTAGCCTTTTGTCTCCCCTTGCTGTGCGTCCAGCTAAAGTAATCAATGAGCATGTGAATGAGACATTGTGGAATGCTGACCTGGCTGTAGCCCCGCCCACATCTGCGGGTGATGAGAGCCCCCTCAGTGTGACCCTGGCTCAGCCATTCCCCCATGCAGTTCACTGTGAATCAATGAATGAATGCAATGTCAATGTAATTGCTAATTCTTGCCTTGCAGGTTTACAGGGTAGCTCTTCTGAGATGCTGGGGGCAACCCCAACTGAGGACAATGTGCCAGGTGGTCAGGTGGGTCACGGGGATCTCAGGGCCGATCCGGATGAGGAACAGACTGCTGGTGTTGCGGTGGTAACCCGCAGCCAGAGTGCTAGAGGGGTGGAAGGCGCTCCGACCCCTGAGCCGTTCCCTCTGTCACCCGGAGATGGCACTGAGACCGCCATGACTAACCTCCCCACACTGGAGCCGGAGGAGCCCGGCGGGTATATGACATGCACATCTCTTCTGTCTGGTTCCAGTCAGGAGTTCAGGGACGCTGTCCAAGCTGACTGCAGTCTGGATGCATTGAAGGAGCGTGCTGATCAACCTCCCTTGGAGTCGGACAAGGACCGCGTGTACTGGGAGCAAGGGAGGTTGTACCAGGAAACGATCCCCACAAAGGGAAAAGAAAGTCGGCTCAGGGAGAAACAGTTGGTGGTACCCCAACCCTACCGGGTGGAGTTGTTGCGGATTGCTCATGATATTCCACTGGCAGGCCACCTGGGGATCACTAAGACCAAGGCTCGCCTCAGCCACTTATTCTACTGGCCTAAGATGGGGACAGATGTAGCTAAATACTGCCGTTCATGTGACACTTGTCAGAGGATGGGCAAGGCGGGGCAAGGCTCCAAAGCACCCATGATACCTATGCCCATCATAACCGAACCTTTCCAGCGGGTGGCTGTGGATCTCATTGGACCCCTGTCCATTCCCAGTCGCACCGGGAAACGTTTAATATTAACGGTAGTAGACTACGCTACTAGGTACCCGGAAGCTGTCGCGCTGTCTTCCACCCGGGCTGATGTAGTGGCCAAGGCTCTGGTAGGCATCTTCTCCCGTGTTGGATTTCCCAGAGAGATGCTCACAGACCAAGGTACCCAGTTCACGTCTGCCTTGATGCAAGGCCTGTGTAAGGTAACAGAGGTGCAACATCTGGTGTCCAGCCCATATCACCCACAGACCAATGGCCTGTGTGAACGGTTCAATGGCACCCTGGAGCACATGCCCAGGATGTTAGTCGAGTCCCACGGGCGCGACTGGGAGCCTTATCTCCCGCACCTGCTGTTCGCTTACTGGGAGGTGCCGCAAGCCTCAACGGGGTTCTTCCCCTTTGAGCTCTTGTACGGGAGACGTGTACGGGGGCCCCTAACTCTTGTGAAAGAGTCCTGGGAAGGAGAAACAGCCATCCAAGGTGTTCCAGTCGTGCCCTTGGCCCAAGTGCAGACGGCATGGGGTGCTGGAGGTGGGACCCAAGAAGGGGGTGTGTCAAATGTATTACCTGTCAATGTATTGTGGAGGGATGGTTTGGGGAAGCATAATCTTAGTCATTTGCCCAAGGTATCACCATCACCCACCCAAGTACAGGAGGAACAGGGTGTAGGCCCAAAGGGGCAAGGCGTCTGGGAGGGAGGACAGGGTCCAAACATACCTGTGCCAGAACCAGAGGTGCCCCTAGGTTTGGAAGCAAAGGGGGAGGTGCAGAATCCCCTAGAACTCTCCCAACTAGCGGCTAGTGTGGGAGAGACCCTGAGAGACTGCTGGGAAGGGGTCTCTAAACTGGTATCACAAGGGCCTGGTGTTGCGAGTGTGGATCTGCGGGATGCCAGCACTCAGCACGAGGTCCCAGTGCAGGCCGGGGGTAGCCAGGTGGGTGGAAACTGCCGGGATGGGGTCTCAGCACCGGTACCACAAGGGCCTGGGGTTGCGAGTGTGGATCTGCGGGATGCCAGCACTCAGAACGAGGTCCCAGTGCAGGCCGGGGGTAGCCAGGTGGGCGGAGACTGCCAGGATGGGGTCTCAGCACCGGTACCACAAGGGCCTGGGGTTGTGAGTGGGTCTGAGGGACGCCAGCACTCGGGGGAGGGACCCAGAGCAAGCAGGAGGTAGCCAGGTCTACTTAATTCAGAGCCTGAACCTTAGAAGAGTCTCCATTCAGACAGGAAAGGAAGAGGGTATCAGTACGCCAGGAATATGGTCAGGGACCAGCGCAGGTCCCGGCGGGGTGAGGCCGCCAAGGTGTCCGCGGAAGGCGATCTTAGGATCGTCCTTCCTCCCGACACGCTCTAAAAGGGGGAGGTGTGATGAACCGACCCTCAGTTTTATATCTTTCTTGGAAGTGTGTTTTACTTGCTTAGGTCAGTCCTTCCCCCACTTGGAATGCGGTGCTTTAGTTGAGTCCACATTGCTGGACGATAGGCTTCACTGGTTTTATGTGTGTTCATTGGAGATGGCTTGCTATAGCCAGGCACTTTTATTATCCCTGGCCAGATGGGATGGGGGATAGCAAGCCTTAACTTCACCCTTCTTTCCGAGGGTTCTGCAAAGGTGGGAGAAGGGGGCTGCCTGGGTGCAAGGGGTGGTTGGAGCACTAGCCATATGCTGTGGGCAGACCTGGATTCTGGGGTCATTCAGCAAAGAGGCAGTAAGGAGCTCTGATCTGGGAGAAGATGAGAGAGCTTGCCCTACTGAGGAATGCTTTGAGGGCCTAGTTCTGGACAGCATGTAGAAGGATTGTTTTATGCAACTTGCTTAAGCTTGTGCCCTAGGCCCAAAACTCTGCTGTGGCCTAGAGAAACGGACTACGAGTCATTGTGCTGAGCATGGAAGAGAGACAGCTAGGACAAAGCTGTGTGCTCAGGTATCTTTTCTAAACTTTTATTTCCCTTTTACTTTGTTTTGTATGGTATCATCGCTCTTTTGCTTGTATGTTTATGCTTGATCATATTAATATTGTATATTTCTGTATATGCTATTAATTCATACCGACCCACTTGGGTTATTAAACATATAAAATTTATATCGCTCATTTCGTTTTATCCTATGACCCGGTCTACTCACGGTGTGTGAGTGGGAGGTTAAGAAAGAAGTTTGATCGCAGGCGTGCCAGGCGGCTGGGCGAGGCGATATTCTTCACAAGCTCCAATTAATTAGTGTCTAAATTTTAGTGGAGGTGAATTTCCTATTCAGATTTACAGAAAACAAAAAAAATTGAAGGGCAAACAGGATAATGCCTATTATTTCCAGCACAAGTTCGAAAATTAAATAAGTGATCCGCATGGTTTCTATGAGCAACTAGTTTTCATAAATGAGGCCAATTATTGTTCCCAGCAATGGTTCTAGTAGCACGGTATGCTCTAATGATAGGAGGGGTGCAGTCTGTATGCAAAAAGATCATGCTTTGTCATTAGTAGTATAAACATCTTACAAAAATAAACAAAAAACTTGCAACGGTTTCCATGGAGTATACAATATGTCATGGGCAGGGCAGGGCAGGCAGTGGGAATCAACCAAGCAGTGTACAGTAATTACTTTACTTTATACCACACTTCAGAGGAGGGTAAAGAAATCATTGAAGCTGCCAGTCTAAGCAGACAGTCAGATCTCTAAAAGATATGGTTATTCACAAAAAATAATGTAAAGTAAATTATAAAAATCATCCAGATGTTTAATAACCGCTTGCTGCAGGCAAAGCCTTTAAATGCATGTAATGAGAACAGAACTATATTTGAAAGGCTGCATGACAGCGCCCCAGGGTGACCCGAAAATATTTAAATTTCATATCAAATTCTGCAATACTGTGTCATGCAATATCAGTACTGAACAGAAGACTGACACATTGCCAAGAGGGTTTTCTTACCATCGTAACAGACCTCTATCCAACAAATGTATATTGTTTAGGGTAAGAAAAGTATAAAAACTATTTACTTTACACATAAAATTTCCTTTTATCTGTCAAAAACAGGACCTGACAGGTGCAAGATCATATAATGTTCTGTATTATTGGACAGTAATGGAAAAAGAAGAAGAAAAAAACACAGAGACCCTTCCAGGTGTCTGCCTAAAATAATTCTGATATAAAATATGTAATTTTCACCAGCATTCAGAGGTTGTCCATGAAATTTTTTCAGCATCTTGAGAGAGCTGTTCTTTGACTATCCTGACATTTTGAACGTCAGGCTTTTGTTTTTTCAGCAAACACTAAAGTCTTTTCCCATCTATCTATTTGTGTTATAATATCTGTAAATCTGTATTAGGAATATAAACTGTTTGTAGCCATTTCATTTTTATTTCTAAAAACTTCACCGGAGGTGGCCAATGTCTAGCGTTGCTATCCTGTCTTATCTAAGCCTCCAGCAGTACAACAGAGCTTTAAATCATATTACATTCAATTGTTTCCTGTTTAATCATAATGAGATGACTCATTCTATTCAGTCCAGTTCTAAACAGCAAAGCTAACAATCAGGAAATAACATAAAAAGATTATTTTTTTATTTCATGTACAGACATACAATGCATTCAGTTTGGGTCACTCAAAAGTATGTTCACACAATTTTATCCACAAGGATTTGGAGAGTTTCTGCACCAAAATTCACATGGAAGTCTCCCATACATTTTAATGGGAAATTGTGCTGTTTCTTCATGAGGTTTTTGAAAACCGCAACAGGGAAAAAAAAAAGAAATGACCTGTTGGTAAGGAATCAGCATGGAATCCAAGTCAATGGGAGGATGAAAAGCTTTGTCAAAATACTCATCAAAACCGCATAAAACTAACTGTGGCCATTACAAAAACTCATACCTCCCAACCATCCCGGATTCAGCGTCCTGACCCCACTGTCCTGTTGGCGGGAGGTACAGTATATCACAATTTCATCCGCTCCCTGCTTTACCATTCCGCTCCTGTCTCTGCTCCCCATGTCTTGGGAACAGTAAGGCGCAAAGTAGTGATGTCACTAGTGATGTCCTGGAGCCTCCAGAAGCAGGGACCGAAGAAAACCACAGGGAAATTGGGCTACTAGAGGAGATTGTATACAGTGGGAGAAAATGGAGGGAGACTTTATAATTTACAGTCATATCATATTAGGGCAAATAAAGGGGGGTTCTATTGTGTGGGGGCACAGACAGACATTGATGGGAAAGGGCAGAGCCAAAGTTGGTGGGGCTGAGGGTGGGTCTTACTATGCGTAAATCCGCTGCCACGTGCCATGAATTTTCAAAGTGGATTTGTCTGCTTCAAAAAGCAACCACCGATTTTTTAAATTATAGTTGTATGTTAAAATCTTTACATCGTGTGGCAGAAGGCAAAAGTTGACAAACAGCATGTTATAGAGCAGGAGGTATTAAAGAGGACCTTTTTCATGTCCTCTAACATTGGCCGTGTTATATACCGGTGGAAAGCCAACAATGCGCGGAATTCAGGGCACTGTCTGCTTTGCCAGTATCTGCTCTGGATGCAGAGAAAGCAGTACGGTTAGTTTCAGCACCAATATCAGGGGGTCTGGCCTCACAGTCCAATAAGAGATGAAACTTAAAAAAATAAGTCAAAAATTTAGTAAAATACAGCAATCTGCTCAGCTTCTTCCCCAGTATAACCTACCACCTACAAATCTGGATGCATATTTAATTTGACAGGTTTTTAGTATTTAAACTAATGTATACAGCCTAGGTAAAAAGACTAGTTAATATGGGGCATTGCATTCATTTTTATACATAACGTTTAATGTACAAATATAGTATAAAACATGAAAATCCATTGTATATGTTTGTTCACACATTACACATTTAGCACAGTGGGTATACAACCCTTCTCGTTCCAGTGGTGCCTACATACCTCCAACTCCTCATTTTTTTATGCAATATATGAGATGTGTATATTGCACACACAGAATTCCCAATACGGCTGTATCACAAACTGTGTCAGTAAGCCAAAACTTTATACATTTTATATATATATATATATATATATATATATAACACACACACACACACACACACACACACACACACACACACACGTGGACAAAATTGTTGGTACCCCTTGTTTAATGAAAGAAAAACCCACAATGGTCACAGAAATAACTTGAATCTGACAAAACTGGAAATTGCCAAACTACATGTTGACAAGCCACAAAGCTTCTGGGAGAAAGTCCTATGGACAGATGAGACAAAAATCGAAATTTTTGGCAAGGCACATCAGCTTGGAGGAGGAGGCTCTTTTATGTTCTGGGGCTGCTTTGCTGCATCTGGCACAGGGTGTCTTGAATCTGTGAAGGGTACAATGAAATCTCAAGACTATCAAGGGATTCTAGAGAGAAATGTGCTGCCCAGCGTCAGAAAGCTTGGTCTCAGTCGCAGGTCATGGGTCTTGCAACAGGATAATGACCCAAAACACACAGCTAAAAACACCCAAGAATGGCTAAGAGGAAAACATTGGACTATTATGAAGTGGCCTTCTATGAGCCCTGACCTAAATCCTATTGAGCATCTTTGGAAGGAGCTGAAACATGCTGTCTGGAAAAGGCACCCTTCAAACCCAAGACAACTGGAGCAGTTTGCTCATAAGGAGTGGCCAAAATACCTGTTGAGAGGTGCAGAAGTCTCATTGACAGTTACAGGAATCGTTTGATTGCAGCTGTGTGTGGGCCGCCGGCCGTGATGGAACAGCACGGCCAATGCACAGACGGCACATGGATGTCATCCGTGTGCTGCCTGTGCACCGGCCGTGCTTCCGAGGTCCCATTCAATGAATAGTGGCCAAGGAAGCACGGTCGCAAAAAATGGACAGGAATAGGACCTGTTCTGAGTTTTGCAGCCCAGACTGTCGATTCACACACTGATCCGTGTAATGCATGGTTGTGTGCAATAGGCCTTACTATAACTCACAGCCCACAGAAATGAATGGGTCAGTGTGCTATCCGGGGAAAACCCGGATAGCACACAGTCATGTGCAAAGGGCCTTAATCTGTTGGATCAGGGCATTCACAACTGCTCCACCCACTTAAAAAGTGGTGAGCAGGACATATAGGGGATGTGCCATTCTGCACCAAGTTGAGATACAGTTTAGCCACTTTCCTGGCTACCTCAACCATAACCAAAACTTTAGTAGGCTTGATTGTAGAAATACAAAATAAGTCTTAGCTTACACAATGCTACAACACTCTTCACAAGTGACTTCAATCACCTGGCGTTTCCATGAGGCAATGGGCACCACTCCTGTTCTCACAGGTGAAGCTCCCTTCTGCACTCATGGACTAGGCCTCCAGTCCTTCTGCTGCGGTGGCTGTTTCCCAGGAGGCACAAATCAAATCACTGAATGGACGGATGCTAACTCATCTCGACTGCTGAAAAGGAGAAAAATCCTCTACACAGTGCACCTTCACCCTGGTGTAACCCAATCCTCATTGCATTATGTAATACAGCACAGTCAGTGAAATGAACCTAGCACTGAATAAACAGATCCCTGAGCATGTCCTATCCAGATCCCTGAGCATGAGATCCCTAGCATGTCATAACCCCCTTGGGCTGCAGACTCATGTTCATGAAGCCTTTAACTCCAGAACAATGCAGTATACAAGACTGAAGTCACCAGATTTGGGGCTCTAAACCTCAGTTGTGGACATGCTGGTCTAGGGCCCCCAAGGCTGGTGACAGGTTCCCTTTATACCATGTATACAGTACATATCTTTGTTAAATTGCACTAAAACAAATAATTTGCCAGTGTCACTAAATCCAGAGTCCCTGGATTTGCTTTAATCCCAGGTAAAATTCAATAATATAATTAGATCTGTGCCTAAATCTAATAATAAAAGAGCAGCTACAGTACAAATCCGGAAGAAATGAACACACACAATAAAGTAGACAGTTACAGTTATTCTCCATATTCACAATTCTATTACCCTGACTTACATCAGTTACCATTTATGGTCACAAAGGATTCTCCGTGACTCTCCACTGGAGCTTCCCATGGATCAGGGATATATAGGTATTTTAAAGCGAGTACAGTGAATATTTCCTGAGCTATTACCTGTAATATTTGCACTGTAAAACAAGGTGAACACATTTAGCGTAGATGCTATTGTCATCAGTGTAGCAGTTACCATGGTGACAGGCCGTATTAAGGGCCTGTTTACACATCCATATCTGATGTCTCTGCTCCATTATATTTTTATTTTCAATTTTTAGCAAGAAGAAAATAAAAGTGATCGAATAATAACCAAACCAACAAGGAACATCCTATGACTCTCCTCCTTCAACGCGCTGGAATTTCTAGTATTGCCATTTTCCATACCTCTCCACCAGAATCAATAAATACACCAATAGATTGGTGAAGACCCGTGCCATCAAAGGTTCTTTCACAGTCTGTTGGCAAGAACAACTGGTGACGATGGGGTAAGAAAAAGAAAGACAAAGATAAAGGCAGTGAATTCTCATCCTATGCTATCTACATCTCATGAAGGAAATGGACATGTGTAAGATTTAAGATACTATAGTTGTACAGGAATGAAAAGGGGCCGTCAGCAGATGAAAAAGTCCTGCATCGAGGACTTTTACCTCCGCCCAGGGACGTAACTACCGGGGTAGCAGTGGTAGCAGCAGCCACAGGGCCCGGGACATTACGGGGACCCACGGGCCCCCAGTGATTTTTTTTTTTTTTTTAATAAGCCGTTACCTGCTGGAGTAACCCCAGCAGGTAACAGGCCCTATATACTTACTGAACCCCGGGGTCCTGCTCACGGCCGCCTGCGCTTCCCATTCTGCGGAGGAAGCTGTGCGAAGTAGCGGGGATCGGTAGGTAAGGCCGCGAGCCTAACCCCACAATCACTGCTATCATTATACTCTGAAAAGACCCCGGAGTATAATAATCGGAGGCCCAGGGATGGTGAGGGAACATAAAAAACAATGTACTTCCCTCTCCTATGCTTCTCCAGGCTTCGGGCCTGTTTGGTGATGTCCCAGACGTCATTTTGCATCGCGACGCCGGCCTGGTCCAACATTGAAGGCGGCCGAAGTAGCAGGGAGTGGACTGGAGAGCGGAACAGGTAAGTAGCATTGTTTTTTTTGTGTTTCTTTCCTCCCCTGGGTCACCGATCATTATACTCTGGGGTCTGAAAAGACTCCAGAGTATAATAATTGTTCATGAGTGGTCCACAATGGGACATAATGCTGTGTGTAGGGGCCACTATGGGGAATAATACTGTGTGCAGGGGCCACTATGGGACATTATACTGTGTGCAGGGGCCACTATAGGGCATTCTACTGTGTGCAGGGGCCACTATAGGGCATAATACTGTGTGCAGGGGCCACTATGGCACATAATAGTGTGCGCAGGAATGCGTTTTTTTTGGGGGGGGGGAAGGGGGCGGTTCGGAGGGGGGGGCATGTCAAATGTTCACCTTGGGGCCCAGCCATTCCTAATTACGCCACTGCCTCCACCAGTTTCAGTTTAAAAGTGACGGACACCCGATGGACCCCATTATAGTCAATGGGTTCTGTCGAGCTCCGTGTGTAACCGCTATTTTAGTGGTCCACCTCTCCATTGTTCATGTCCCCTGACAGGCCAGAACAACGGAGAGTAAGCGCAAGTGTGAACCTTGTGTAACATATCTTAACCAATAAAAATGCATATTTATCTATTTGACCAACTCTTTTCTTCCTGAAGCTTACAGAGTTGTCACAGTACAGTCCACAATAGAAGTCTATGGAGAGGGGGTAAGCATGGGCTGAGTGAGAAAGGAGACAGACAGGGGCTACCAAATTTCTCTCTCACCCCCGTGCTTTATTCACACAAATACAGCTCAGTACTTCTCTATAATGGCCTATATAATCTGAGAGCTAGATAGAGAGAAAGTAGATTCACCTCTGCTTTCTGTGTGCAGTGTATGGGAGACAACATAGCATCTAGTCTTCACCACCAAGCTCAACGAGAACTGAAAATTTATCATAGTGGCAAATGCTAAATCTGTTACATTTTTCGATAGTTTTGTCTAACTATAGACCACCTATTAGTTGGTTTAGTTTATGCCAATGTGTAAGCCGAAATTTTGGCACATTTTTGATGCATCTTAAACCATATTCCCATGTCAATGTGGCTCAGGGAAAAAAAGGGTTGAAAAGTATCCAAAACACTTAATAAATATAGCACAAGGTAAATGCACAACAATGTAGTCTCAGTGCGAGCCAAAATTCACAACTCTGCACCAAAGTGCCAGCTTCATTTTAGCATCTGCACTTTTTTTTTTTTTTTTTTTTTAATAGTCAGACCACTGCAGAAGAAAGTGACACACTGATAAAAGCCGTGGCATCGCACAGCACAGCGCATCATCCTACTGGATTGACAATTAGTAGAAAGTAATCTCATTTAGTTTTCCACTCCTTGTTTTAGATATCTAAGTCACACAACAGTCATAGTCTGTGTGAGAACCAGGCAACAAGTGTTCAATTCCCCTGCAGGCGAGATAAAACATTACACTCTGCCTATTACAATCACTGGGATGTCCATTCAATACATAGATATGCTGATGCTCTAGAGCCATTGTTCTTCACTCATAGATCAAACCCTACTGACAATGATCACCCAATAGCTTGTTTCAATGAACTTTTGACTGTTTCCCTAAAGCTCTATGTGTATGTTCACATTGTAATATATAGCTCATGCATTACTGATACAAACGCAAATATAAAGACACATGTTCTGTAATAAATCTCCATGTAGAACCTGTATATTATGTGCCAAACTTGATTGGCTTCCATTATGTGACGAGACCTTTTTTTTTTTTTTTTTTTCAGAAAGGCTTCACCTTCATTGACATGACAGCAGTGCTGCACTGGGGTGCCTAGGGCCCAACAGCAGAATTCATTCTGGGGGCTGACTATATAGCTTAAAGGGGTATTCCCATCAACATAATCTTATCTATATTTGTAGATAATTAAAAGTTAAACATTTTTGCAAATATAAATAGTTAATAATTCAGCACAGTTTTAAAGAGTTTCTCTAACCATCTTAGTGGAGATAGTCTGTTGTCTTGATCGGTTGCCAACGGATACGACCACAAATGCAGAAACTTTCTATGGTCTGGGACTTGTCTGGAACCAAACCATGATTTTCTTATTGTGGACAGGTTATCAGGCAGGGACACTACATGTATTAGAAGATATCCTGGCCACAATAAGGAAATCATGGCTGACTTTCTGACCTTAGAAAGTTCCTACATTCATGGTTGTATCCACAGGCAACCGATCAAGACAACTTGTGGCCACAAGATATTTAGAGAAATTCTTTAAAACTCTGCAAAATGTTTAATTACTTATATTTGAAAAAAGGTTTAACTTTTAATTATCTACAAATTTAAAAATGGTTATGATCATGGGAATACCCCTTTAATGCAAATATTACATGCCTGCAGATTCCTAACACACATTATTTCAAGTATTAGCCTGCTCCCTAGTCCTCGGACCGTTTCTGTCCTGTGGCCCTCCCAATAACCTGTAGACCCTCTCTTACCTTACAATAGAGCCCGCTTAGCTCTTTAGGAAACTGACCACTGAAGGGGCCAGGAAGGAGGATAGTGGTCTAACTACCTCCTTGCCTAGCCACCCAATGCATCTATATATAATAAACTGGGTAGCCTGTTAAATATTCCAGCTAGTTTATTATATGGGAGCATAGACTACATAACATGTGGTGCAGTGAATGTAGTGTGCTGTGCACCACTCTTGCAGGGTTTGGGCTCTAGGGGCCCACCAAGGAATACACCTGCTCCCCAGTGGGCCAGTCTGAACCTGCATGATGGATCCCAATATAAAGCTCTTACACAGAAATAAATCATGGAGGTGAAAATATAGTCTGGATCCATCTGCCTTTTAAGGAGAGACTACAAAATGACACTTGGCTTTGTCAAAGCCATCTAGAGGCCATTTTTAAGAATGTAATCTTTAAAACAGTTGCATGTTGTAGGGTATTTGTAGTCATTGGTGTGTTGTAGTAGCATGGTCAAGTCATGGAGTCAGCATTGTAAACATGTTCACTCCGCCATAATTATCATTCCACTTGCCTGGACAAGTTAGCTCTAGTGGCCATGAAATCTCACAGCATCCAGTGTGCTGAGCTAGGGTACATCACATGTGCACGATTTCAGAGAATACAGCAAGCAATGATTTTATAGAATAATTTCTCAAAGATGATTTTTGACATGGTTGCAGTAGTGTTAAAATATCCAGAAATGCCATGACACCAGTAACTCAAAAACTGCTGACTATGTCTAGCTTATATAAAGTGAAGCACAGATATACTAGACCCAGGATTGTAGCTATTGGGGGTGCAGCAGTAGCAGTCACTACTGGGCCCTAGACCCTGAGGGGGCCCCAAGGCTCCCTCTGCTACATAAAATATTCCAGTATTCTAAATGGTACAAGGTAGGTAGGGGCCCCTTACAGATTTTACATTAGGGCCCAGGAGCTTCACGCATCACCTCTGAGTAAACCACCTGACAGGTTACCTTTAAATGTGGACGTAATATGTGGATAGTATAGACCACTGTACTAGCCTTAGCCTTCTGACTACAGAAGTAATGTCCCATGCATAAGAACGGGAAAAATGTATGTGTAACGGACATGTTCTTAGCATCTGTTGCAATGGGAGTCAATAGGGAAACACACGTCTGTTTTTTTAAGCGAACTGGACATATCCAATTTTGTCCGTTTTTATAGGCAGATCAATACAAATCAACAAGTCTCCGTTTTTAATGACCATAAAAATGGATTTGCATCCGCTTGATGGTCGTTAAAAACGGATGAGTGGGTTGGGCTAGGAAAAAAAAAAAATAGATCAATGAATTTCATCCATTTTTGTAACTGACCATTAAAAACAGATGACAAACTGATGCAAAACGGACCAAAAAAAACTAACAGTTTGATCCATTTTTAATACCCTTTTTTCCCCCCATCATCGAGTGCATGTAGCCTAAAATGGCCAAAATATGAAGTGTTTAGCGCAGATGTCTTAGAGCGCTAAGATCCTGGGTTTAAATTCAACCAATCAAAACATCTGCATAAAATTGTTGTTTCAAGGGTGTCCTCTGGATATTCCAGTTCCCTCCCACGCTCCAAAACACACACTTATAGGTTAACTGGCTTTCTATGAAAACCAGCCCCAATGTACATATAACAACATTGGGAAAAATGACAGATGTAAGTGACGATAATCTCTGTACAGCGCCGCAGAATATGTTGGTACTATATATATAATGGCTTAAATATATAAATAATGCTTTATACCTAAGTGATTTAGAACTATAAAGCATAAGGAATGGGGGCACAGATAGATTTCATGTGGGTGGACATAAAAAAAATTAAAATCGTGAGCATATAAGGTTCTTTACTGTCTGATATAAAACATAAACAATTACATGTCATGAATGAAAGAAGTGCCCTGACTGCACAGCCCTGCGTTGTCTGACTAGCAAAGGATCGCAAGCACCAGCATGCCATAGAACATCAGTACAATCTAGTTCTCGCTCCATTTGCAGGTTATACTGTGAACAGTCAATGACTTCAAGATATTAAGCCAGCTCTATCAGAACCAAGTCATCCACAAAATATATAGACCATAAACAAAGTCTGCAATAAAAGCCTCAGCACTAGAAGGGTTAATACTCTGGACCCACACGCCAATTGTGAAGGGTCATTAATCAATGTCTGTTGGCAGCAGAACCCTGCACTAGATCCATCCATCCACAAGATCCCCTTCTTCTCAAAGACAAGAGGTTTTCTATAATAGATCTGGCACCATTTCCATGTCCCAATTTTGCATTTTGTTCTGAAAGCCTCTGATAAATCCCACCAGGATTCACAGCTCATCCAAACGTTAAAAGAGGACAAGTGGATCTGGAAAGCAATCTTTACTTCACATCGGCCTTAATTAGGCAATTATCTGGTGTTAACCCATGTCTTGTCTTCTAGAAGAGAAAAATAAGCCACTGAATGTAATTGCTATTGACCTATTTGTAGGCAAAGGCAGAAATTAATTAAGATGTGTATATATTCATTTTACAGGTGAATATGGATTTAACATTGAGTTTCCTCCAATCTTACTGGTTAGGAGAACCTCAAAGAACGATGATGGGTCATATATGAGGCGATCACACTGGCCCCAGGTAGCATCATAGGTTATCATCACCATCCGACGGCGGTCTATCACCTACACCATCATCTACTGGAGAACTTTGCAAGCTCACATGTAGTTGGAGCTGTGAAGAAGTCACTCCTCACTGGCACCTGTGTGATAGGAAGCTAGGAGGCATCTCAACACTTCAAGACCTCTGCTCCTCAGCAGAAGAGCCTTGTTAAACAAGTCCCCCATGAGTTGGTACAGGACACGTAAGTCATACACAGAGCCTCAAGCAAAGATATGACAATGGTAAATAAAATGACATTACCTTTCATCCAGTCCACTACCTGACTGGGAGACCATTTGCTCACTGGTTCCATTATTAATGCCATGTTGAACTTTGCCAGGTGCCCACAAGGATGAACAGAGGAATACAACCACAGACTTGTCAGTCCAAACTGGCTCCCAGCAGCACAAGAGCAGGCTTTGTAGAGGAGGAAGCTGCTGTGAATGTCAGCAATGCTGCTCAGTCCAGGCTTCCATAAGCAGCAGCATCAGTTGTCAGGCTGCTCCTCTCCACACTATGCACAGGGCTGCTGCTGCTGCTTCACACCATTCACTCAATGCTAGCAAGGCTCACTCTTCAGTCAGCTTCTCCCACTGATCTTCCCCCACCTCTCATCATGACATCATCCCTCCACCCACAGTCACACACAGCACACATTCCTACACCAGAAAAATCATTTACTTCTACTTTCCTATGTCTGTGCGATGCAGCAGTTGCTTCTATAATACACTTTATAATAGTTTATATTTAGTAGACAACAGTAAAACAAAGAAGCAAAAACTAGATACAGTGTATACAGATTCATAGTCATACATTAAAGCAGAAATCCAAAAACTTGAATACGTCTTATGTAAAATTTAGTTTTGATTTATCCCTAGCTGATGTGTTATTGCCCTGTTTTTTTGTAAACCAGATAACCACCGGACGCCGGTATAAACGGAGCATATTGACTGACAACTGTATACCTCAGGAGAATGCCGACTGTCCATCAAAAAGCCTCTGTTACGATTTTCTGGATAATGCAGAGAAGCACAATAGGGCAGCGTACACACACTGCAAAAAGACTGCAGCATTTAAAGGGAGCCTGTTAGCAGTAAAATGGTTATAAACCTAATAACAGTACCTTATAGAGGTGACTCTACAGTTTCTAAATATGCCTCTGTTATTTTGCTTTGGAGCCCCATTTTCATGTAAATCACCATTTTATTCACATGTAAATGAGGGGAAAAGTGCTTCGCCCAGTAATCTCCAACTGGAACCAAAGCCCAGGCAAGCTAAGACACACCCACAAAGCAATTTTACCTAATCTGTATATGACTAAAAAAGGCAATTTAGATGAAAATGGGCTCCAAAGCTGAATAACAGAAGTATATTTGAAAACTGTAGAATCACCTCTACAATGTACTGGGATTAGGTTTATAGTGAATTAACTGGTGACAGACTCCAACTCCAACTCCAAACTACCAGATACATAACAATGCAAAAGCTGAATACCATAGGTGTAACATGCTGTAATTGACATTTTGAAGGGAGTCTACCACTTCCCCCATGAGTATTCTACTGTCTACACTGTGTTACAAAGCACAATATGGTGATACACAACATACCTTTGTTTTGTAGATTTGGAGAAAAACAACTTTGAAGTCTAATGCTAATGGGGCAGTTATTTCACTGGTGTGGGCTCTCTGCACTTGCCTGTCAGAACTCTAGCATTTCCTGCCTGTGCAGTTAGAATTGATCTTCCCATTGTTATATAACATCACCCATCCTACTTGAGCAACAAGGGCTATACTGTGAGACTTGAAGGTCTATCCCCAGTGCACCATCTGCTTCATTTGCATACAACTTTAAAGTGTTTTTTTTCTCTATAGCTAAAAAGGTAACATACATAACAAAAATATATTATCACTGTAACACGCTCTGTAACACAGTGGGGTTTGGGAGAGGTGGTAGACTTTCAGTGCAAAACGCCCTGGTTTCGTTTTAGTTGCAACCTGTGGATGAGAGTTGTGCCAAGTCGCTATGATTAGTCCCTGCCTGTGTTCAGCATAATAGTATACCCAGATAGGACATGTCTGCTGCTAATTTTCTGTTATGGCAACCAGCAGTGGATTTTCTCGAAAATCACCCAAAATCAGAGTTCATTGGGTAATTAAGGTGAGTAAGAAACTGATTTCACCCTTTGCAAAAGGTTTAAGCCATAGTAAAAACCCTTACCATATACTGACTTGTTCCACACGTTTTTAATCCACTTTCTTGTGACTGTACAGTGCAGCGGGTTAGCTACACACTCTCCTTTAGTTGCTAGTCTGTAGTACACGTGATCTGATGATTGCAGGTTCAAGTCCATAGTGAGGGTTTAAAAAAAAAAATATAATATATATCTCAAAATAGTTGAATCGCCTTTTTATTTTGCTATCCTGCCTCGCAAAAAAATTTTTAAAAAGTACTTAAAACATCGGATATTGCCAAAACTGATATAAATAAAAACTATATCTTGTGCTGCCAAAAAAGGTGTCTCACTCATGTTAAAAATAAATGCACATAAAAAAGTTATGGGAGTCAGAATATGGCAGCTAAACTAAATTTTTACATTTTTCAAAGCTTTGGATTTTTGTTTACAGGGATTAAAAAATAACAAAAACTATATAAATTTGGTATCACTGTGATCAACCCCAAGAACATAAGGAACATTTTTGTTGAACAGTGAACACTGTAAAAATGAAACTCATAAGTAAATGGCACAAATGCAATTCTTCTGTTTCCACCACATTCAGAATTTTTTACCAGCTTCCTAGTACACCATATGGTAAATTAAATGGCATCATTACAAGGTATAATTTGTCCCGCAAAAATTAAGCCCTGATTCTGTTTTGTTAATGGAAAAATAAAAAAGTTATGGCTTTTGGAAGTCGGGAAGTAAAAAGTGAAAAAGCAGTAAATGGCTGTGGCGGGACGGGGTTGAAACATTTAGTAGCTACTTAAACATCACAACAGTACAGAAGCAGGCATAAAATACTATTCACACTGAACAAATTACTATCACACGCTTTCTATTAGCGTTTAGGCACAAGTTTGTTGCACAATCATCATTTCAGTATTTCCACAAGGCTGTGTAAAAACCTTGCTCCATGAGCCAAAACCACAGTAAGAAAGTTTATAATTTGCTGTAAAACCATAAGCACCCCCTGTGTATGTAAAAGTATGTTCACACATTATAATTCTACATCAGTTTTTGCTACTTTTTTGCAGATTTTTGGAAAAATATTTCTGTTAATTTCATCAAACTACAAAGCAAGTATTAGCTTACCTTAATATTCTGGACAACATAGTAGCATACAGTAGTTAAAGGGAATCTATCATTGGGAATATGCATTTTAAACTAAGCACACGTCGGAATAGCCTTTAGAAAGGCTATTCTACTCCTACCTTTAGTTTTGTCCTGAACGCCGCCATTTTTGAAGTAAAAATCTTTTTCCATATATTCAAATGATGCTCAGGGAACACAGCTTCGTCATGCCTTGAATGCCGCCTCCTGGGCTGTTGCATCATGCCCACTGAGATGTCCTGGTCCTCCTCGGGATCAAAATCCCACGCAGGCGCTGTACACGAGGGCAATACTCTAATGTAGGAATAGAATAAAGATGGCCACCGAGCATGCATTGTCGGCTCTGCCTTAACCCGAAGTGGTTCCCGCTAAAGATAGATTCCCTTTAAGGTTGAAAAAAAACACAGATCCCTCTTGTCTAACCTATAATCCTACAGTGTTAATCAAGGGGAAGTAAAAAACCTCAGAATGTAGATGCCAATTGCCCCATAGTAGGGAAAAGAATGACAATAAATCCAATCTAGTAATAGTAATCCAATAGTAGTCCAATCTCATAACTAGTACTATTATTATTTTCAGGAAACACATTCAGAATCCCCTTGACCTTGTCCAATAAATCAACATTGCAAGAACTTATGGCAGAGAGTTCCTTAGTCTCATTGCTCTTAGGCAACATGCAGACCAAGTGCTGCCTGTACCTCCACAGCCCCATTCACTGAGGTCAGTCAGCATGCACAGGACCATGAAAATGCACAGCCATATATATGGAGCCATAGAAATGAATGTGTCAGTGTGCTAGCCATGATAAACACGGCTAGCACACTGACAATGCACACAGGTCGTGTGCATGAAGCCTTACAGGAAAGAATCCTGGTATATATTTTTGATGGAATATTATTTCCTTTAGATGTAGAGAATGGCCCCTTGCCATTGTTGCAATCATGGGTACAAAAAGATCATTAGAAAGATTTCTATACTGTCCATGCGTATAGTTGTACATTGTAAGTAGATCTACTAAGCTGTATTCTTTCCAAATTGAATAACCACAATTTTGATAACCTGCCTCGGCACTGCAATCTACCCATTCCCTTAAAGTAAGTCTGCCACCAGAACCCAAAATATGAACCCAACACCACAAATAGATAGGTTAGGGTCACTGCTGTTACCCATTGTGAATCAGTGCCTCTGTTGCTGAGATATTACTGTTTTTTGGCAATATGCAAATGATCTCTTTGGCGCAATAAGAACTTTGCCACTAACCTCTTTGGAGAAATGCAAGCTGTATACCTGCCGGGCTGGGTTGATTTGTGGGGTTTTGGTGACAGGCTCCCTTTAATTACAGTACCTTGATTTCTCTCCTCTGTATCCACCCTAGTGCAGTTATGGCCTTTTATACACAGGTGCGAACGGGTCGGAGCCACCATCACAGATTACCCAAAGCTATCAGCTGCTATCATAGGTAGAGATGAGCAAATCTGTCTGATCAAACCTGATTCAACCCAAACGTTCCAAATGTTTTGGGCTTGATCCAAACCCAAAACTTTTGGGGTCCATCACCCCAGCTTTGATCCACTGTCATGACTTTGTCACATTCCAATTGACCACTGAGGCTCAATCACTGGCCTCAGCAGTGGTCCTTGGGTGCATGAGGCCAAAAATGTGCCTGGAGACCACTGGACATGCATAGAAGAAGTAAGGTAAGGTGAGTGTGTATATATATATATATATATATATATATATATATGTTATATTTAGTCACCACCTCCCCTGGGCCTCCACTTATTAAACTCTTGGGTCTGTAGACACCTTAGAATATAATAGCATTTCCGGTTTGTGTCAAACAGGCTTGGACCAATATGAACCGGAGGGCCAAACCTTACGAATATTTGTTGAAGCGAATCTCGAGAGGTTCGGCTGTCTCTAATGAAAAGTAGAGAGAGCTGCATTGTATTTATTTTACTGGACACTTCAGAACCAAGTGCCACATTGTTTTGCTCTAGATTCAATTGTCTGATTTTGAAGGCCAATGCTATTACATTTAAGTAGAAGGAAAGGTGGGTGGACTTTTTGAGATAATATGCCACTCTTTTCGGCTTCCATCTTACTAGACATCCTTGTATGTTAATATTAAACCCTTAGCAATACATGACGTACCTGTACATCATGGTGTCACTAAGGAAGTATGGAGAGGGATCAGCAACAGAGTCCTTTCCATACCCGATGGGTACCGGCTGTTTTATAGAGCAGGCACCCATCGCTAACAGCTGCAATCGGTGCCTTAACTGATTGAGGCTGTTAACCCTTTAGATGCATTGGTCAATTGCGCCCAAGGCACCTAAATTCAGCGGCACATTGGCGACGCCGTATTGAACCCAATATAGAAGGCTTCCAAATTAGGTATCCCCACATCCGAAATTGCCTGAACTATAAAAATGTAATGATATTTATCCCATATGGTAAACAGTGTACAGTAATACCTCGTACACTCGCGTTTCCGAATTTGCGAATTCACAGATTCGCAATATTTTTATTGGAACCTAACATATATAGATTTTGCTGTTTTTCACATATCTGTGAATTTAAAAAAAAAAAAAAAACCTTCGCTATTGGGTAGTAGCGTCCCATTTGTTACGTACCCGGTAATTGGTTTCATTTTACTGTGAGTGTATAAGACAAATGAATGAATGAATTAATTAATTAATGTATTAATATACTTTAGTATACTGTACAGTACTCTAGGGTAAAGTTTTTTGGTATTTAGGGGTTAAACTTTAGAAACCGGCATTGTAAGTGCTTCTAAGCGCTTGTACCAAACATTCGCGATTCCTCGCGATCCGCGACCCTCTCTGGAACCTAACCTCGCGAATGTACGAGGTATTACTGTAGTGGGAAAAAAAAATCAAAACACGCAAACTGCATAAACAGACAACTTGCCCCGCTAAAAAATAGCCCTTACACAATGATGTACAAGGAAATATAAGAAAGTTACAGGTGTCACAATATGACGATGGGAAGAAAGTTTAAAATTTTTGAATTTTTGTAAAGGTGTAACATAACAAAAACTACAGTGGGGAAAAAAGTATTTAGTCAGCCACCAATTGTGCAAGTTCTCCCACTTAAAAAGATGAGGCCGGCCTGTAATTTACATCATAGGTAGACCTCAACTATGAGAGACAAAATGAGAAAACATATCTAGAAAATCACATTGTCTGATTTTTTAAGAATTTATTTGCAACTTATGGTGGAAAATAAGTATTTGGTCATCTACAAACAAGCAAGATTCCTGGCTCTCACAGACCTGTAACTTCTTCTTTAAGAGGCTCCTCTGTCCTCCACTTATTACCTGTAGTAATGGCTCCTGTTTGACATTGTTATCAGTATAAAAGACACCTGTCCACAACCTCAAACAGTCACACTCCAAACTCCACTATGGTGAAGACCAAAGAGCTGTGGAAGGACACCAGAAACAAAATTGTAGACCTGCACCAGGCTGGGAAGACTGAATCTGCAATAGGCAAGCAGCTTGGTGTGAAGAAATCAACTGTGGGAGCAATAATTAGAAAATGGAAGACATACAAGACCACTGATAATTTCCCTCGATCAGGGGCTCCACGCAAGATCTCACCCCGTGGGATCAAAATGATCACAAAAACGGTGAGCAAAAATCCCAGAACCACACGGGGGACCTAGTGAATGACCTGCAGAAAGCTGGGACTAATGTAACAAAGGCTACCGTCAGTAACACACTACGCCGCCAGGGACTCAGATCCTGCAGTGCCAGACGTGTCCCCCTGCATAAGCCAGTACATATCCGGGCCCGTCTGAAGTTTGCTATAGAGCATGTTCCAGAAGAGTATAGGGAGAATGTCATATGGTCAGATGAAACCAAAGTAGAACTGTTTGGTACTCGTGTTTGGAGTAAAGTTAATGCTGAGTTGCATCCAAATAACACCATACCTACTGTGAAGCATGGAGGGTGGCAACATCATGCTTTGGGGCTGGGACCAGGGACCAGGGCGACTGATCCGTGTACATGAAAGAATGAATGGGGCCATGTATCGTGAGATTTTGAGTGCAAACCTCCTTCCATCAGCAAGGGCATTGAAGATGAAATGTGGCTGGGTCTTTCAGCATGACAATGATCCCAAGCACACCTCCAGGGCAACGAAGGAGAGGCTTCGTAAGAAGCATTTCAAGGTCCTGGAGTGGCCTAGCCAGTCTTCAGATCTCAACCCCATAGAAAACCTTTGGAGGGAGTTGAAAGTCCGTGTTGCCCAGCAACAGCCCCAAAACATCCCTGCTCTAGAGGAGATCTGCATGGAGGAATGGGCCAACATACCAGCAACAGTGTGTGCCAACGTTGTGAAGACTTACAGAAAACGTTTGACCTCTGTCATTGCCAACAAAGGATATATAACAAAGTATTGAGATGAACTTTTGTTATTGACCAGAGGAGCCTCTTGCTTGTTTGTAGGTGACCAAATACTTATTTTCCACCATAATTTGCAAATAAATTCTTTAAAAATCAGACAATGTGATTTTCTAGATATGTTTTCTCATTTTGTCTCTCATAGTTGAGGTCTACCTATGATGTCAATTACAGGCCGGCCTCATCTTTTTAAGTGATAGAACTTCCACAATTGGTGGCTGACTAAATACTTTTTTTTTTCCCCACTATATATAAATTTGGTATAAATTTGGTTCCCAGTACAGTGTATGGAAAATTAAATGGTACCACTATGAAGTACAATTTGTCCTGCAAAAAATAAGTCCTGAAATGACTCTGTGAACAAAAAAATAAAAAAGTTATAGCATTTGGAAAGTGGAGAGGGAAAAAATGAAACGCAAAGTTAGAAAATTGATGTGGCTTAATTCTATAGCTTCCATAATGTTTCATGTATATATTTCATGTACATGAGCAACTGTAATTGGTGAGTTGTCTTAAGTTATTACAAGACTGGATTTATAGCTGAAATAGTTGCCGCCCTTTTACCATTAAAAAAAGGCTTTTCGTATTAGCCCAAGATTTTGTGAGGCTAATGTCAATCCAGTAATCACTATCTCGCCTCTTATCTGTAGCCTAGGAGTAACTAATAGATGGTCTGGCATGTGATTTCTCTTGCAGTCAAGATTGATACACCTTTTCCCTTTGTGAGACAGGCGACAATTTGAAGGAATGTGTTGGCTACGGGCAACGTGTATAATGTAATCTGCTTAACCCAGTTAAATTCTGGATCTGTCCGCACATCAATGAAAGTATTGATCTGTTTTTATGGATGGATTACATAAACAGTGAAACAATTATGTTATTGCCTGGTACCATGAAGAGCTATACTTATAATGATATAGATAAGTGAATTCTGCCCTGAATCGGAATCATCAATAAAAATTGCTCATGTTATTAAAGTAGGCCTCTTCCATGAGAGGAATATCAACAGTGAACAAAGGTCAACAATGCTGTTATAGAGGTTGTTCCAAGACTAAAACTTTTCACCTACCCACAGATACTAGTACATCTCAATAAATTAGAATATCATCAAAAAGTTATTTTTTTTTTTAGTAATTCAATTGAAAAAGTGAAACACATATATTATATTGAGTCATTACAAACAGAGTGAACTTTTTCAAGTGTATATTTATGTTAATTTTGATGATTATTGCTTACAGCTAAGGAAAACCAAAAGTCATTATCTCAGAAAATTAGAAGAATTAACCCAAAACACCTGCAAAGGCTTCCTAAGCGTTTAAAAAGGTCCCTTAGTCTGGTTCAGTAGGCGACGCAATCATGGGGAAGACTGCTGACTTGACAGATGTCCAGAAGGCAGTCATTGACACAATCCACAAGGAAGGTAATTCTGATGATATTCTAATTTATTGAGATGCACTAGTATGTGTCTCATTGGTGGGGGTCTGATAACTGGTGCCAGAGTCACTAGGTTGAATGGAGCAGTGGTGGGCCATGTGCACTGCCACTCAATTCAACAGACTGCTGAACATAGCAAAGTAAAAGTAAAAATAAACAAATAAAAAAAATCTTTCCTAGGGTAAGTTCACACAAGTATTTCCAGGCGGAATTTTGAGGCTAAATCCGCCTAAAAAAAAATCCTCCCAACTGTCCCATTCATTTCAATAGGACATATCTAATGCTAGAGTTTTTTTTGTTGGCTCCATTTATTTTAATGGAGGTAGCAAGGTGGAATCCACCTCAAGATAGATCATGATAGTGAAAAACCATTTGCTCCCGGTTCCCATTGAAATGAATGAGAGGTGTATTTGGAGATGGATTTTGAGGCAGATTTTGGCTTAACCAAGCATGTATAATAATAATAATACATACATACATATGAATTGTATTTATATAGTGCCAGCATATTCCGCAGCACTTTACAAATTGTAGGGTTCAAGTACAGACAAAATAAGGCATTACAGAGTAATAAGTAAATTCACACAATGGGACTGAGGGTCCTGCTCGCAAGAGTTTACAATCTATGAGGTAGAGGGGGTGACACAAGTGGTAGCAGGGGTGGCATCGGAGGTAGTATTGCTTATACTGTGGTCCAGCCATTTTTATGATAAAGGTTATTTTCATTACACATAAATGGTGCCTGGACATATATGGTTACTGTTTGATACGACATCATTTCCTGTGGGGTAATGAGGGAGCATGAACAGTGATTAGTTTTAGGGATTCTAACTACAGAAGGGTTTACATTAGGAGTTGTGATGGGCCTGTCTGAAAAGATGTGTCTTTAGTTTGCGCTTGAAGCTGTAGAAATTAGGAGTTAATCTGATTATCCGTGAAAGAGCATTCCAGAGAAGTGGTGCAACTCGGAAGAAGTCTTGGATATGGGAGTGTGAGGTTCTGATAATAGAGGATGTTAGTCTTAGGTCATTGACTGAACGGAGAGCACGGGTTGGGGGGTAGACAGAGATGAGGAAGGAAATATAGGAAGGTGCAGCATTGTGGAGAGCCTTGTGGATAATAGGTTTATATTGTATTCTGTATTGAATAGGCAGCCAATGCAGTGACTGGCACAGACCGGAGGCATCGCTGTAGCATCTACACTGATAGATGAGCCTGGCCGCCATATTCAGAATAGATTGTCAAGTGTATGTATGTGTTCTTTATAAAGAGAGAGGAGTAAGCTACTCCTAGACAGTTCTGCTTGTGGCTCAACTTCCCTGGGAAGAAAGCCAGGCATGTTGAAAGCCAGTAGGGGTATCCCCATACACATTAGATGGTCTGATGGTCTCACCAAAATCTTATGGTTCTTATTTGTATAGCCACCTATAAGCTATGGTGTAAATCAATGACTGCAGTATATGCCTAGTTTATTGCTTCTTGTTTCTTTAATTTCAGCAAGAACAGGGATTTTATTGGCTGCCTAGTTATAAATATCAGAAATGACTGTAGTACTTGTACAATATTGTTTTCCATGTTAAAAAAAAAAAATTATTGAAAAAAATTAATTGAAAATTACCATGAATTTGACAGCGATTATTTTATGGCACAATATACAGTAATATATTGAGGATAATTTGTGACCCTTTTCACTTGATTCAAGAAAGGGAAATAGTTGCTGTAGATAGGGCAAAATATAGGTTAACGTTCAGTATAAGTATTATTTCAGACCATTGTCCTACTTTTCACAGTTCACAAACCTCTAGAATCCATTTATAGCATGCACGGAAAAGGTGCGATATACTGATGGTTGTGGATTCTGAGAAAATGAGGCCTGAAATAAGACAGGTATTAAATTGCTCCCTAGGAAGGCTATCTTCCATATGAATATTGTGACAACGTGTGCGGCTGTTACAGGAAGAACTAGTGCAAGAACATCTTCAGATCTTCAGATTCCTGTTCTTTCTTTTCTGGATAAATATAGAACTCCCATGTGTCTTGAGAAGAGACCTAGTTCATGATGCTGGGAAATCTAAACTATAAATAGTATTATAGAAAAATTACAATCATATTTTATAAATGATGTATGAAGTTAGGTGAGTCTGAGAAACTTATAATATGACTTTCCTATGTTTATACGACTTGGTGGACCTCTACTTGTGATACCTTAACCACTTCAGTACTGGGCCAATTTCTGGTTCAGGAACAGATACATTTACGGGGTTTTTGTATGTGCGTTTTTGAGGGCTACAACATTTTTATAATTTATTATCAAATAATTTCTGCGATTTTTATTTTTTTATTTTTTTATTTTTATTTTTTTTTTTGTGACACATAGGGTTTTATTTTTATGTAGTTTTTATTTTTGCATGTTTTTTAATTTTTTTTTTTTTTTTTATATCCAGGAAAATATAAACAAAAGAGGAAGGAAAGCATGTCTGTTTTTCACTTTTAATTTTTTTTTTGTTATTTAATAGCTCAAAGTACTACTAAAAAACTTTTTAAAATAGTTAATTGACATGCTGCGATTTTCAAACCTCTGACGTTTTTGGAAATTGCAGCATGTCCGCTGCGCATATTTTTCTGCAGTGTGTGGATGGGGTTCGCTATTCACTATGCAGGGACTGTAAAACACCATATATTTTTTTTTCTGCTGCGGGCAAAGCTCAGTGTTTATGCCACATGGGGCCCCAGCCTAAAGGAGTATTCTCATCTCAGTATTTATGGCTATATGCCATACAATAACTGATAGATGTGATCACATATGGCACCTGGTTCTTGAGATAGATACAGGACCCAGAGGTGGGATTTGCATCTGTCGGTAATATACAGAATTACCTATGGATATACTGAGATTGAAAAATCTATTTAATGCAGATCAAAGCAGGTAACATCTGCCATGGGTTGACCATACTGGCAATGAGTGCTCAACCAAATCAAGAAGTCCTCAGTCTTGAAGAAGTCAAGTAACTACTAAGGTTATCCTCAGTTTTGGCCAAATATTTGGTCTTTGTGTCTCTCTACTATGAAGCAACAGTACAGATAAAGTTGTTTGAAAGTTATAGTTTCAATGTGTTTTTTATTGAAAGGAAAATTTTAATCTGTAGATAGCACCAGAATTCCCCGTGCAGGGGGCATCCATAAATCTTATCAGTCATGAATTTTACAATAGAGTTTAAGCCACTTGCGATGTGAAGGTAGAGTCTGGCTGCCCTGTGGATGTTGGCTGCCATGCAGAGGATCTATTATAATTTATACATCTGGTTATTATAACCCTTGGGTTTATCTGTTAAGAGAAGAATTGATGGTTGTTTAGGGAAATCAATTGATATCGCTGAGGAAATCATGAATACCACTTGTGGCCAGAACAAGGCAAATAAATGTGGTGGGTTGATTTTATCAGGACGAGGAACAGAAGAAGCATCAAGTTTAATGCAGTTTAGTCTATTGAGAGTTAGATAAGCTCTGTAAAAAACTTTTATGAATGTTGCAACTAAAGTCACCAGATGACATATCTGTACATTCAACCATATAGGTCAAACAGGGTCACCAAATAATTTTTTGTCTGATATAATATTAATAACAGACTGTGCTTGCTTCTTATGGTTTTTCTATTTAAACCTTTTTGACAGGCCCTAAAAATGTTTTCAGAAAATCTGTTTTCTTGTTAAGATCCAAGTCACATGTTCAACCTCCTTACAGATGTTGGGTCACTGAAAAGAGTAGTACACGTAAACCTGCATGAGCCTAGTCACCTAGTCACTATCAGTGTATCAGAATGGTCAGTAGTATTGCTACTTATGTATTATTAAAGTCTGTTAACATGGAAAAACAACTGAAGAAACTGAAATGGTTCAACAATAAAATCCCGTCTTCAGCTGCCTGGCATGGGCAATGAGAATCTCCCTCACATGGAGCGTAGCAGAGGAGCCGACGACTTAATAGTAGCTGGGAATAGTGATAACCTCAGCTGAGCTCTTCAATTCCCAGTGCCAGCACTGTCTATCGGTTCTTCGGTACTTCTACCTGCTTCTCGGTCAAATACTTAGCCCTCGCTTCATCTCTGAGGACTCTATTCAGGCCCAGCTCTTGGGTCACATAGAAAGTCCTCTTTCTCTGCAAGCTGTGTGTGTTTCTCCAATAGTGAGGTGAAGACCTCTTCTTCAGGCCTGCTGGATCCCCGAGGCTGGTCAAACCGCTGACCTCTAGCAGACATATATGAAGTGCATACAGTATTGACTGAATTATTATGCTATCGGAGTTATTGGCCTTACATGTTGTTATTGTCAGTAGAAATATTTTAGGATTCTTTACACTTATGGATCCAGAGGTAATTTACTTGCATCATCTTTAAACATAATTTTATTACAAATGTTTAGGCTCTGTTCATATTTACATTTATGATTTTCATTGTTCTGGTGCATTATAGGATCAAAACAATGGTTACCAATGGTGACAGATATACACCCATTGATCCAGATCAGTCAAAATTTTCATTATGGAGCATACCATTTTACTGCAGAATGCTTCACTATTTTGTCTGTCATTTTTGACAGAAGGTGCAGTCATGGAGATATACAGATGTGAACATAGACTGCCTAGTTCAATTATTATACTATAGCCTAACAGTATACTGACTCTTTAGCTATACGTTTATCTACAAGGGCATATCAATGGATATGCGCCACGTCACTGGAGGGGGCGGGTGGGATTTTCCCTTTATATACTTGACTGAGTGCGGCAATGTGCGTCTCACTTCTAAGTAACTGCACCCACCATCAGGGCAGTGGGAAGTGCAATCCTTTTCCTTTAGACAGGGTTTATACTTATCTTACGTATACTTAACTCCTGATGCGCCTCGGTTAATATTAAGAGGCGAAACGCATTGATGTGAACTGATATGGGAATATTAGCCTTCAGAAGGAGATTGAGAGATTGATTAAGCAATATAGAGATACATTTATCTGTACCCTGCTCATCTCTGGCATCTCTGGCAACACATATAACTATCCACTATCTAGTTCCCATTTTACATATTAAAATAAAAGTTAAGTTATATTTTTTAGTTATTAAGTTCCTCTTCTCTATGAATATTTCCTCATCGGGTGATGGTCACACAGTGAATTTTTGTATTATCGTAAAGGAAGGAGATAAACGGAACCAACCTAGAACAAATTTGACAGGTAGTCAATGAGTACACGAGTTCACCCTCCCATCAACCCATAAAAAAGTTTCCCCCATTGCAGTGCACGAGATCTATCTGAAAATAGTGTTGTAAAACAAAATCCAACTCATCCACAATGAAGAAATCATGCATGTGATCATTCCCAACCTGACCATCCAAGATACTGTATGCATCACCGTGGCCACCCCCATCCTTATGTACAATATTTGAGTATAACGCTTCAACATCACAGGTAACCATCAGAGTACCATTGGGTAATACAAGTGGATCTACCAATTGGATTAAATGCGTCCCCTATGTATGATGTTAGTCTAAATACCAAGGGTTGCAGATAGAAGTTAACATATAAACATTCTGTTACGAATCAAATGCAGCATCAGAGTATGTAGTGAATCCCAGCCACCAGACACCACTGATCCAAATGGCAAAACAGCGTTGAGCGTCCAGTGCACTCCAAGCCGCACCACCCCTAACCTCCAGAGGTATTCACCAGAGCCACAGAAGTTGGGGATGGACTTGGGCCTACTATTGAACAGAATGGTACAGGTCAGAGACTGTGGGACGCACAGTGCACCACTAGTCTCAGCAGACCCAGGAACCGAAAACACTCACTGGAAAACTTACCAAGGTAGGATGAAGGTCTGAAGATGCAGGAGCTACTGGTAACAATAGACAGGTGGTGGTAGCGATAATCCAAAGCGTGGTCATCCAATCCAGTCGGAAATGAGAGGCCTGTGCGGTACAGAGGGGTAATCCAGGAGAATCGTCAACAAGCCGGGTCAGTAACAGGAGATCAACGAGGTGCAGAATCAGAATCAAGGAGTCTAAAGGCAAGTCGTGGTCATAACAAAAGAGAGCGGAGGTACAAAATCAGCAGACGAAAGCAAAGTCGGCAATTGGAGCAAGGAAGTCAGACAGAAGATAAACAGAGTACCAGTAACGAGAGCTAACACCCAGAATAAACCGAATAGTCAGCGGTGAACGGGGAGCGGAAGTGAGAATAAATAGACTTGGACAGAGACAAACAATTAACCCTTGACCGGAACACAGGCACACCCGGCACGTGTTAGAAGGAGACCAGCAACCCCAGCATAGCCACCGCAGAAGCTCCGGCTCTACACCTAACACATTCCTTTTCAAAGAGGCTTCCAATTCCTGCCACTATAGGCCTTACAAATGGATATACGACTTTAGGACTATCTATCATAAGAAACTAGCCTTCCCTCTTCCCTATAATCCCATATCTCTGGGCTGATGCCAAAAGCCCATCCAATTTTCACTTAAAAACCTCTGTGGAATCTGAGGTTAGTCTTTCATAATAATGCTTGTTACTCAATTGCCTAGGTAGGTAAGAGTTATACCCCTGACAAAGCTGCAAGTGGAGGCTGCATTATGCGTTGAGCTTCCCATTGCTGCTGGCCATACATGTCTGTTCTTTGGCTTCTTTTTGGATATTATCTTTAGGTTTGCTATATGATATTGCTATTACATATCTAACCTAATTTATTGAGTATTGGGTTGTATACCATGGAGATAGGGTTATTGTCTACTTATTTATCTATTTATTTGCTGTGATATGGGCTTTTCAGGCAGTTTTGTACTATTATATGGTGGGCGCTATTGAAGATCTGTTTTTTTATTGTTTTTAAAGTCTGTGGTGTCTCTATTGTAATTTAATAAGCTTTATATGATTTGAGTTTGGTGTGCGTGCTTTTTTCTTTGTTGTTGTAGATTTTTCTATATGTAGCACATTGTATTACAAAGACAATTTGTTCCTTGCAAGTGTCGCATGTTCTTCTTTTATCTTCTGAGGTTATTAGTTTCTCTTGAATGCCTTTGAACATGAAGCAAAGGCTATGCCACCTGGGGCAAAGGTGATCCGAGTGGAAGTTCCTCAGTAAACTACAATAGGTGCTCAGCTTTTCCGCGGTTATGTGGCAGATTGGTTACGACAATGCTCACAATCTAACTTGTGCATGAAATCAGGCGTGTAATGAGTGATTCTCTGGATGCACAAGTAATGGCTCAATTAAATGTCTTTTGTTTGCTAGGCCCAATTATGAGAGAATTCTGTAAAAATCTCTTGGTTGCTCGTAATACTAAATTAATGAAGTTCAATTTGTGAGAAAGTGTCTCCAAGGTTATACAAAGGATTGAGGTGTGTCAAAAAGATTTTTTTTTTTATTGTTTCCTTACAATGCACTTAAAGGGATTGGGCAGTTTATCTTTATTTTCTTGAAATTGCACTAATATAATGTAATTGGAAGATCTGTATTGAAGTCTATGTCTTGAATAGGGCTTCTCCTGGTTTACTCTATACTGCATCAATAAATGTACAGAGCTCTGGTCTCAACATTGCTGCTGGTAAAGGGTCATGTGACCCAGCAAGTCTATTTAAAAACACTGCACTACGCATGCGCTAGTTCACAAGAAATATACAGTGGGTACAGAAAGTATTCAGACCACTTTAAATTTTTCACTCTTTGTTTCATTGCAGCCATTTGCTAAAAGCAAAAAAGTTCATTTTGTTTCTCGTTAATGTACACTCAGCACCCCATCTTGACAGAAAAAAAACAGAAATGTAGATATTTTTGCAAATTTATTAAAAAAGAAAAACTGAAATATCACATGGTCATAAGTATTCAGACCCTTTGCTCAGTATTGAGTAGAAGCCCCTTCCTTTTGAGCTAGTACAGCCATGAGTCTTCTTGGGAATGATGCAACAAGTTTTTCACATCTGGATTTGGGGATCCTCTGCCATTCTACCTTGCAGATCCTCTCCAGTTCCGTCAGGTTGGATGGTGAACGTTGGTGGAGCCATTTTCAGGTCTCTCCAGAGATGCTCAATTGAGTTGAGGTCAGGGCTCTGGCTGGGCCAGTCAAGAATGGTCACAGAGTTGTTCCGAAGCCGCTCCTTTGTTATTTTAGCTGTGTGCTTAGGATCATTATCTTGTTGGAAGGTGAACCTTCGGCCCAGTCTGAGGTCCAGAGCACTCTGGAAGAGGTTTTCTTCCAGGATATCTCTGTAGTTGGCCGCATTCATCTTTCCTTCAATTGCAACCAGTCATCCTGTCCCTGCAGCTGAAAAACACCCCCATAGCATGATGCTGCCACCACCATGTTTCACTGTTGGGATTGTATTGGGCAGGTGATGAGCAGTGCCTGGTTTTCTCCACACATACCGCTTAGAATTAACGCCAAAAAGTTTAATCTTCATCTCATCAGACCAGAGAATCTTATTTCTCATAGTCTGGGGGTCCTTCATGTGTTTTTCGGCAAACTCTATGCAGGCTTTCATATGTCTTGCACCAAGGAGAGGCTTCCTTCGGGCCACTCTGCCATAAAGCCCCAAAATATGCGGAGAGAAAAGTCCTGCAAGCAGCACTTTTCTCTACACATATATCGTGCGGAAACCAACCGAAAACCACACGGACCCCATTATAGTCTATTTGGTCTGCCTGTTTCCTAAGGTAACCACTTTTTTATGCGGTTAGGTTTCTGTTCGGGGGTCCCCAAGCAAACTACCTGAATGGAAACCCATGCGCAGATGTGAACCGGGCCTTAGACCATCCACTGATCACTGGTATAGGGTCTCAGATCACTTTCCATTATGTTGAGAAGGAGTTTGTATGGAGCAGCAGTCATGCATTTCCATACAAATATTGAAGTACATCAGAGGCCTAAATTGAAGCTTCTGGGCCCCAATGCAAAATCTATAATGGGGTCCCCATATACCATGTGCTCTCCATAATATTAGTGTCCTCTTGTATTATAGAAAGGCTTATGGGCCCCTTGAGGCTTCAAGGCCTAGTAGCGATGGCTACCTCTGCACCCCCTATAGCTACACCCTGCTGTACAGTAGACATAATACTTTGCACTTGCTATTTATTGAAAACTAGCAGAAGGACCCGGCTTCGCCCGGGTATATTTCATTTTTTTGTTTCTGTAGTGGCCCCATAAAAATCAGCACTGGCCTATTTTGTATGTCGTTTGTGTGTAGTTTAAATACGTTTCAATTTATAAGAATGCTGACATCCAGTATGGCAGTCCAGTATAGAAACAGTCTATTTATGGCTGTGTTGTTATGGAAACCTGGTAAATTAAATGTGAAGTTATATTGGCTTATACATGTCATACAACTGAATATTTAAGGACCTGCAAACTGCTATTGACTAATACAGGTCATAAATAGCTTGGTTGCTATGGAAACCTGGTGTAAAGCTTTGTGTATGTCAAGACTGAAGAACCTGTGAGTTTCCATTGGTCCATAAGCGTCATGTGATCATTTGTATCTCAGTTTTGATATCAGTGAAAAACCTGCGATCGGTTGTTATGGAAACCTGGATTAAAGCTGTGTGTATGTGACCTTGTGTAACAGTGTCATCCACAGCTCGCTGCCCCTTTAAAGCTGACTTACAGCAGTGAAGACAAATGGCTGGGTTGTTTTAGAATCCTGGAGTACAGCTGTGTGCATGTGGAGACTAAGCGCCTGCGAGCTTCTATTGGCTGAAAAGAGACATGTGACCGTGTTGATGGCAGTTGGAATATGAGTGAAAGACTTGCAGGCTTCTATTGGCTAATGCAGGTCATTTTTTGGGAATACTGTATCTCAGGATTGGTACATCCTAGAGAACTGAGAGTCGGTCTGAAACCTTCCCGGACACCTGATGTACCTGTGTGCCAAATTTGGTGAAGATCGGTCCAGTCGTTTGGTCGTGCATAAAGAACAGACAGACAGAAACCTTTTTATATATATAAGAGATAGGAAAAAACTTACCTTCTCTGTGAAACAGACTTGCCTACGGCAAAAGTGGACTTCAGCATTTAAAACCAAAGCATCACACAGCCCCATAGTGATATTTGCAATGGGTCCCACTTTGCTCTTTGTATGATTTAACCTTATAAATTAGCCCAATAACATTTAATGTTGTTCTTGGCAATTATGAAATACTTAGAAAGTGCTGGAAATAGAAACCTTGTTGTAATAAAGCTGTGCATGAAGCTTTGGACATGAACGTCCAATCATGCATTTGAAAGCAACAATTTCACAATGTCTTTAAAGGATTAACACTTTTTGACCATGATTTGAGATGCCGGCGCGCCTGTTATTAATTGAACTTGGAATCAGCAATTAAACACTGAATAAGAGTTTATTGTAGAAAATATATTAGCATACATTTCCCAGATTATATGATGGGAATGACGTCAAATATCTCTTATGTCCATTAACAGAACGCTAATTATAATTGCGAGCCTGCTATACGGGATTGTTTATTGTTGTGTGTGTGTGTGTGGTAAATCATTTACTTTTATAAAGTTCAAAGCAATTAGCTATTTCCTAATTGTTTGGAGGTTTTTGATCATTAACAGATTTCTATTTGGCGCCCAGGTCTTGGCCCTGTTGTACAATGGACTCAAGAATTGCAAGAAATCCACACACAAGACATAGGTAACTTAAAGAAAGGGTATTAACAATTGTATTTATTTAATAAAACCAACATAATAAATATATCGCTTATTCTAACGTTTTTATTTTCTGATTGTAGATTTTTTTTATTCTATTTTCTGTACACCCACCCCAGTGTACAACTAGTCTCTGTTTCATGTCAAGTCTTGTCTCCTGTAGTCTATGTTCTGCATAGAAACAGGAGTGTAGTTGTGAATGTGATGGGAAGTAGAGGTAACAGTTGCACTCGGACCCTGGTGCTTGATGGGGCCCAAAAATCCCTCTGGTGGGTGGAGTGTCTTGTTACAGATTTTGCACTAGGGTCCAGGAGCTTCACATTAGGCGTCTGCATTTAATAACATATAAATAAAATCCAATGTATATAAGAGCTCCTGCTCCTTAGCAATGAAAATGCCCTAGCAAGGCAGATTTGTTCCAATATTTTATATGGTTTGATATACATACTCTATACTCCTCCTGTTTGCCATATTAGATTTGGGTACATGTCCATGTAGCACTATTTTTCCTGTCAAAATGAGGACTACCTCAGCAGGACCTAGTGAACCCATTCTAAGTCAGTGGGATTTGTCTTCCATTTGTGGTGTCCATCGTACAATAAATCCAGCACTGCATTAAGGCCCCTGTTTATAACAAGAGGTTAACAAAATGTATAAAATTATTAAATCTAAAAGACAAAAGCGATAAAGAAAACAAAGTACCAATAAAATACTCCACAGGATATTACCTAAGGCTCTGTTCATCCTGCTGTTAGAGACTCTGCTCTAGTTACTGGGCTAATTTTTCGGCACTTTACTAAACTATCAAAATGACAGATAATTAAAGATGCTGCTCATTATAATGATCCTATTAATGATAAGCTGTGGAAAAAGGGAAAGGAGTCAGCACATCTTCTTCCATCATATGTTTGATGCCCTGGCTATTTTCAATATGCACTTCCATTTAAGGTCATCCAATGCCAAGTAGGTCAACTGTTTAGTAGAAGATCTGCAACATGTGACTACTGTAGAGTTCATTAACTGTAATACTAATAATCACTTTGCTGAATACTTGATTCTTAAGGTGGCCATACACATTATATTGAAGAAGATCGATGCTTGAACATCTGATGAACAAATGATTGTATGGTGGAGAAATGCTATGCTGATGTAGTCATACATATTTTAGTCCATATTGCTCTTTACAGTTGTCCATGTGGCAATGATGTTCAATAACACTGGCTGAAGGATCTTTCTAGGAATGTTCTTTGAAGGAAAGATTATTTATTGAATGGTGACTCAAAAAATGTTAACACAGATGACAGTCTGTCTGCTATTGGCTTGAATGCTCAAAATCATCCACTTGATCGACTTTAAAACTATTATGTATTGGCTACTGTACAGAGAAATGGTTGTTATTTTACTTTATCAAATTAATATATAAAGTACTGTGATAAAGCTTTAGACAGGTGTGGAAAATGCTGCAGAGTTAAAATACTTCAAAAAATAGAAGTGTTAATAGTTTATTTTTTGTCAA
Source organism: Leptodactylus fallax (assembly GCA_947044405.1). NCBI lineage: Eukaryota > Metazoa > Chordata > Amphibia > Anura > Leptodactylidae > Leptodactylus > Leptodactylus fallax. The sequence goes on along the minus strand of CAMRHE010000073.1, from coordinate 814,059 downwards.
CAAAATTTAAGTGAATGAACAAAAAATAAATTTAAATCACATCAATATTTGGTGTGACCTTTGCCCTTTGCCTTCAAAACAGCACCAATTCTTCTAGGTACACTTGTACACAGCTATTGAAGGAACTCAGCAGGGAGATCTTCTGTGGATGTAGGCTTGCTCAAATCTTTCTGTCTCCTGAGGTAATCCCAGACAGATTGGATTATGTTGAGATCAGGGGCCATATCATCAATTGCAGGACTCCTCCTCCAATGGGAGCTTACACCAAATATTGATGTGATTTAGATTTATCTTTTGTTCAGTCAATTGATTTTAAGTGACAAAAATAAACTATTAAAACTTCTATTATTGAAAGCTTTCTTACCTTGCTGAGTATATATGCATATATTATATATACATAATTATATATATATATATATATATATATATAATCATATATATATATATATATATACATAATATATATATATACATATATATATATATATATATATATATATAAATTTGTATAAATTATTTATATACAGTAGAAGTATATAACTCCCGTTGGAAGCTGCTAATATTTTTGGGGTTGTGCTGTATATCAGAATCAGATGCTGCTAGTTCTGTTGACAAATAAAATTCTACCACTACAGCTGTTACACTTTACCTTATATACTGTATGTGTACTGTATGCGTTTGCAGCAGCTTTTCTAAGATACCACTCAAACTAAATCACTAAGTGTAGCTTGTCCACTAAGGTGTCAGAACTGTGATTCTTCAGCTGCCCTCAGCTATTTTACATAAGACTGAGCTTTTGGCTGCTGTCTCTGACAAAGTGAATCGCTACAACATGGAAGCTCCTTTTTAGAAAATTCAATTAACATTGGAAGCACTTCAATAACTAGAACAATTCTCCTGTGGAAGTAAGGCTGTTAACTTTGATCTGTTGTTTGCATTGACAGTATTCTTGCAGGCACATACTTCGAGAGGAAGAAACACAGCTGGGCTATTTTTAACAATAATGTAGGTTGGTCTGCACTTCTGGGAAATTCAGAGCACCACCAATTGTCTAGCTGCTTCTTTTTAGAATGTCTCCTGAACTGTAACCTGAGCGGAAACTTTAATGTCATATGATGCACGATACAGACGACAAATCATCTATTGGAATCTGGCACCATTGCACATCAAAGATCATAGCACCTTTAACACCAGATCCAGTTTTTTTTTTGGGGGGGGGGGGGTCATAACTTGTGGCCCTAGTTATGAAAATGTAATAATTAAAAGGGGATTATCGCATGAATATTAAATCATATGGACCTCATAGACCGGCCACTCCATAGTGAGAAGCTGTGAGGTATTCACACATCCACTTTTCACGCACTCATGCCATCCATATTTATTGTGGATGACATATGTATCCATTCATTTCATTGTATTTATTCAGGAATCTGTTTTTTCCTCACTTACTGTGGGTCCACAAAAAGAATTCCCCCAAAAGCTTGTTTTTTTAACTGATGCGGATGCAATGCAAATGCATCACATCAGTGCAAGTCTATGGGTTTGTGAAAAAAACAGATGTCACCCATGTGTCATCTATTTCTCAGAGAAATTTAGGAAATTAAAAGAAAAAAGTTGATATAGTTTTCACAGATGTGAAAAACGGATCAACTATTGACAGTGCAACACCCATAAATAAGCATGGTGGAGTCGAGTGCTGTTTGTCATTATCAGCGACAACACACATTACGTACATGTGAATACAGCATAAGGCTTCTCTGCCTCAATATATACACACGTGGACAAAATTGTTGGTACCCCTCGTTTAATGAAAGAAAAACCCACAATGGTCACAGAAATAACTTGAATCTGCCAAAAGTAATAATATATAAGAATTCTATGAAAATGAATAAATGAAAGTCAGACATTGCTTTTCAACCATGCTTCAACAGAATTGTTTTAAAAAGAAAACTCATGAAACAGGCCTGGACAGAAATGATGGTTCCCTTAACGTAATATTTTGTTGCACAACCTTTTGAGGCAATCACTGCAATCAAATGATTCCTGTAACTGTCAATGAGACTTCTGCACCTCTCAACAGGTATTTTGGGCACTCCTCATGAGCAAACTGCTCCAGTTGTCTCGGGTTTGAAGAGTGCCTTTTCCAGACGGCATGTTTCAGCTCCTTCCAAAGATGCTCAATAGGATTTAGGTCAGGGCTCATAGAAGGCCACTTTAGAATAGTCCAATGTTTTCCTCTTAGCCATTCTTGGGTGTTTTTAGCTGTGTGTTTTGGGTCATTATCCTGTTGCAAGACCCATGACCTGCAACTGAAACCAAGCTTTCTGACACTGGGCAGCACATTTCTTTCTAGAATCCTTTGATAATCTTGAGATTTCATTGTACCCTGCACAGATTCAAGACACCCTGTGCCAGATGCAGCAAAGCAGCCCCAGAACATAACAGAGCCTCCTCCATGTTTCACAGTAGGGACAGTGTTCTTTTCAAGATATGCTTCATTTTTCCATCTGTGAACATAGAGTTGATGTTCCTTGCCAAAAATTTCAATTTTTGTCTCATCTGTCCATAGGACATTCTCCCAGAAGCATTTGTTCATTTTCATAAAATTTTTATATATTATTACTTTTGTCAGATTCAAGTTATTTCTGTGACCATTGTAGGTTTTTCTTTCATTAAGCGAGGGGTACCAACAATTTTGTCCATGTGTGTATGTAGAAATGACTTGCTAATGTAATGTCTTACAAACTGCTTTACTGTATTTTTGAGTTTCTGGCTGGACAGTTATAGTGTCATATTTACTTAGCAATAGTTTTCATTCATGAGTATATAACAAACAAAAACCCAGCAGTTTCCTAAGAAATCAGATTCTATTATTGTCAGAGTTTCAATTCATGCAGAGTTGGTATTATAGGCAACACTGACAAATTTCTGCAAAATAGTTATGACATCCAGAGGCTGCTTACCTTGCAAACCAGTGCTGGATCCAAAAAGTAGAACATTTACAAAAAGTAGCACTAATAACCTTTTCTTTAAGAATTATTGAGGCTTCTTAAAAGGAGCTGCAGTAAATTCATTTATAAACCCAAATATAGTATCTTGTAGAAGTGATTCTACAGTTTCCAAATATGCCTCTCTTTTTCAGTTTTGGAGCTCCATTTTCATGTGAATTGCCATTTTATTCAGAAAGTGCTTTGAGGCGTGACTTAGCTTGCCTTGCTCTCAGCTCTAGACACTTTTCCTTTTGTTCGCATATGATTAAAACTGCAATTTACATGAAAATGGGTCGCCAAAGCTGAATAATAGAAACATATCAAGGTACAGTGGTAAGGTTTATAACAAATTTACTGCTGACAGACTCCCTTAACTCTAAAATTTGTCTCCAGACAAGGCTAAATACTGTAAGTTAATGAATCAACAGACATGTCTGGTTATTTGTCTATAACATATTAAAGGGGTTGTCTAAGCTTGGATGTTGATCCTATCCTTATGTTTGGTCCAACACCTGGTGTCCTCACTGATCAGATGTTATTAGCAGTGTATGGAGCTGGCGGCAGACAGTTCTGTATACAGTGTAACGGACATGTTGCTCTACTAAAGCTCAGATCCCATCTAAAATGTATCACCGTGTATCAGGATTGCTTACTTGGCAGGGGAGATAATGTACTATGATCACTTAGGTGATTTTTCCAGGGTGAGGCTTATCCATTGTACTCAGGTTATGCTGAATCCTGGAAAATTGTACTATAGCACAACAGGGTGCTTCTTGGCTTTTTTAACTAAGTTCAGTGCTTAGCTGTTTTTATCCATGGTCTGGTATGCCATTGGTAGGGAAGACAGGTAGTGGAGGCTTCTAAGTTGGCCCAGTGGATAGCTGTAGACAACTCAAACCCCCCTAATTGAAGGCATGAGATTCAGTTGTCTGGACCTCTGAGGTACAAAAGTGCACCAGGAGTGGTGATTCACATACAGCATCTGACTGACCCACTGGAGGACACTTATACTCACCACTGTTATTCTCTGGGGTCTGCTCAGATCCCAGAGCATAATAAGTGTAGGCCAAGGGGTGATGAGGAAAAATAACAAAGACTTATTCTTATCTTGCCTTACCTTTCTTCGGGCTTCCCTGGTGTCCTCTTAAGGCCTTTTCTGTCATGTCATGATCACAGGCATCAGCAGTGATCCCAGGGTGCATGATGTCAGCCAGAGGCCGGAAGAATGCTGACAAAGTGCTGAAGAGGATGCAGGGAGAGTGCCAGATTGTCACTCCCACAGTGGCATAGTGACACACCTTATGCGTTTCTAATGTCGGTACCAACAGAGTACCGACATAGTCATCAGAGGCTTGTGTCTTGAGATACACAGTGACAGATGGGTTCATCTGAAGTGGCTTGAGGATTCCAGTCACTGGAAGTGTTACACTGTGTATGGGGGGGAACTGGGGAGCATATTATATACTGTGTGTGGGGGGGGGGGGTTCTTGGGAGTATATTATACTGTGTAGGGCCACTGTGGAGAATTATACTGTGGGGGGCCTCTGGGGAGCATATTATACTGTGAGAGACCACTATGGAGCATTATACAGTGGGGGACTTTGGTGAGAATATTATGCTGTGTGAGGCCACTGTGGAGCAGTACACTGTGGAGTGGCTATAGATTTCAAGAGCTGACCTAGATTTGGTTCCTTGGTGGACACTGGTGGTGGCAGCCTAGATGGAAGCTGCGAAGAAGACACTCTTGTAAAACTCTAGTGAAGATAAGCCAGAGATAGATTAATGCTATGTTCACATCTGCATTCACATCCATCCATAGGAGACTCCATCGCAGTGTCCGCTCAAAATTGGCAGAGGAAAAAGTCCTGCATGGAGGACTTTTCCTCCACCAGTTGCTGTTTTAAAAACAACGGATACCTGACAGACCCCATTATAGTCAATGGGGTCTGCTGAGTTATGTGTGTAACTGCTGTTTTAGCAGTCTGCCTCTCCTCTGTTCGGGTTCCCTGACGGACCAGAACAATGTAGATGCCACTCTAGTGTGAACCTAATGTAAGAATTATTTTACAGACATCCATCTGTAGACAGATGTTTCAAGGATCTTGTCCCTCATCAGTACAGAGAAGGGTTATTGGATAGCTGGATGAGATGCCTTAGATGCAGATCAGGAATAATGTTTCTCACTGAAAAATTACAGCAGTATATGGAGACTTCAGGCAATGTGCCATGGGAAGAAAAGTATGCAAATATCCCCATAGCAGGTAAACTACAGATACCTATCTGTTGAAAGAAATTTTACAGTTCTTGACCTTCCTCAATGCTAGCTCTTTATTTTACAAATTTAGGTTGGCATGCAAAATGCTTTGCTCACAGTAAAAAGGAGGACACACAATAAACATGGATGGAGAGTGAAAAGCAGAAGGTAACAGAGACTGAGAGCGCGCAAAGGTGGCAGGATGTTTCTTACCCTCACCCAAGCTGCATTTACTGATAGCAAATAAAGATCTTAAATCTGGTGAGAAACTGAAATAAAGTATATTAGAAACTTACATACAGTAATTGGTAATTAAAAAAACAGCAATGGACTAAAGTCCACATTTCATACCAAACACTAAACATCTTCATGACCTTGGGAAAAAAACCCCAAAATATAATAAAAAATGTGGCCACAGTGTGAAAAGATGCTTTTTTTTTGCTTGCAGATTTTTCTGCGTTTTTTGAGCTAGAGCTAACAGTGACTTCAAAAGGAAGGGGCAATATAAAGGAAGTTCTTATTCTTCTCCCTTCTGCTAAATCCACTCCTGACTTTGGCTCAAAAAAAAAAAAAACACTGAAAAATCTGAAACAAAAAACACAGCTTTTCCACAACGTTTGGCCTCATCCATAAAAGAAAAACAGAACAAAACATTTGGCAACATTCATCTACATTTTACTTCTGCAGAAGAAATATCAATGAAATTGTAATTATAGAGTTTACTGAGGCATTATTACATCAAATAATGGTAGAATGATTCAGTGGAGAGCAAAAGATGGTTAACAAACAAAAACAGGTAAAACTAATTAAGAAACAAAAAAGGTTTTCAAGCAAATCTGTCGGCCTGTCAGCATCTAATAGCTACAGGCCCATACTGTTAGTAGCCAAAATGGCACATAAATTACAGAATACACTAGTCTCATAGCTTGAGTCCAGCTGTATTCATGACAAAGCTCTACCATCTTGTTCCCTACTGGGACAAAAAGAAAACATAAAATAAAGAAAAATAAAGTGTTTAGAAATGTTCTTTGAAAAATCCTAAGTAAAAAAAAAAATAAAAATATGTTTTTCTTACACAATATTTTATTAATGGAAACATAAAAAAAGTTTACACAATTATTATTGCTGTATCGATAACAATCCATGCTATAAAAAGAACATATAAGGCTGGAGTGTCTGAAGATACCACCTGAAATTGGCGGAGAGAAAAATCCTGGAGTCCTGGAGTCTATGGGGTCCACGGTTTTTCTGAGGGTTGTCTTCTGTGATAAGATACACACGTGGACAAAATTGTTGGTACCCCTCGTTTAATGAAAGAAAAACCCACAATGGTCACAGAAATAACTTGAATCTGACAAAAGTAATAATATATAAAATTCTATGAAAATGAACAAATGAAAGTCAGACATTGCTTTTCAACCATGCTTCAACAGAATTTTTAAAAAAGAAAACTCATGAAACAGACATGGACAGAAATGATGGTTCCCTTAACTTAATATTTTGTTGCACAACCTTTTGAGGCAATCACTGCAATCAAACGATTCCTGTAACTGTCAATGAGACTTCTGCATCTCTCAACAGGTATTTTGGCCACTCCTCATGAGCAAACTGCTCCAGTTGTCTCGGGTTTGAAGGGTGCCTTTTCCAGACGGCATGTTTCAGCTCCTTCCAAAGATGCTCAATAGGATTTAGGTCAGGGCTCATAGAAGGCCACTTCAGAATAGCCCAATGCTTTCCTCTTAGTCATTCTTGGCTGTTTTTAGCTGTGCGTTTTGGGTCATTATCCTGTTGCAAGACCCATGACATGCAACTGAGACCAAGCTTTCTGACACTGGGCAGCACATTTCTCTCTAGAATCCCTTGATAGTCTTGAGATTTCATTGTACCCTGCACAGATTCAAGACACCCTGTGCCAGATGCAGCAAAGCAGCCCCAGAACATAACAGAGCTTCCTCCATGTTTCACAGTAGGGACAGTGTTCTTTTCAAGATATGCTTCATTTTTCCGTCTGTGAACATAGAGCTGATGTGCCTTGCCAAAAATTTTGATTTTTGTCTCATCTGTCCATAGGACATTCTCCCAGAAGCTTTGTGGCTTGTCAACATGTAGTTTGGCAAATTCCAGTTTTGTCAGATTCAAGTTATTTCTGTGACCATTGTGGGTTTTTCTTTCATTAAACGAGGGGTACCAACAATTTTGTCCACGTCTGTATCACGCGGCAGCAGTTTAACCAATTGCAGAAGTTTGGGTTAGCTCTGCTGCATCTGTATATTTTATTGTCATTTTATTGGGCAGGCTAAGGTATGTCCAAGACTAAGACTGTGGACAAAGGGACAACAGATTGTTCTTGCACAGTGACCAAAAATTGTCAATTTCACCCTATGCATATAAATTATTAAGATAAGTGTTGATACGGTGAGATATGTTTGACAAAATGAAAGCGTACAGTTCCCTTATCGCCAAAATATTATCATATTAATTGTACTCCTGTTTAGTGAAAGAGGACCTATCACCTCTCCTTATCTTATATCTATTTTACTGAATAATTGTTTTCTTCATAAGTAATTCTGGAGCATCTTTTATAGCTCTGCATTATGCCATTCCTCTGTTGTTCCTCCTAGAAATTTACTAACCCCTTCCTGTTACAGCCATTTTTCAATTTTCATTTTTGACTTCCCACCTTTCAAAAACCATATTTTTTTATTTTTTCATTCACAGAGCTGTATGAGCACTTAACTTTTGCGGGACAAATTGTACTTTGTAATGGTGCCCTTTAATATTCCGTACAATGTACTGGAAGCTGGAAGAAATTCAGAATGGGAATTTCACTGTATGAGAAAAATAATTTTATAAGTTTGTAGACCAGCCGTTTTCAGACACACGGATACATAATTTGTATGTGCTTAACTTTAAATACTTTTATATGTATTCTAGGAAAAGGGGGTGGATTTGAATTTTTAATTATTTTCATATTTCTTTAAACTTTTTTTTTGCTGTTATTTTTAGACCCCCGAGAGGTCTTGATCCCCAGGTGGTTTGATCACTAATACTATGCATTTAAAATAGCATGACAGATGTTGGGAAAGGGAAAGGGTTAATAAGCTGCTCCCTGGAATTTGCTAGCTGGGATGCGTCCCTGCATGCTCTGACATTATTGGAGACGAGGAGAATGGTAACACCTATTTATAAATATATAAAGATGCTCAAAAATTGTTAGATCATGGGTATTGCAAATACTGTATTTACTAAAACAGTCATTTCATTAGGATACGCTATCTGTATTACATCTCCGAGGGTCCAACACCTGGGACCCCTGCAGATCACCAGTACTGAAACAGTGCTCCCAGTATTGTTTACATACCGTTGAGCGCTGCTGGTGGTGGCGAATGCGTGTCCTGCAGTGCTGCCCCATAGATTTCAATGGGACAGTACTCCAGTACCCACACTTGTTGCTACAGTTTGTATGACAAGTGAGCAGTTGGGCTAACTATGTAAATAATACCGAGAGCTGCACTGTCTTGGTACCAATGATCTGCTGGGGTCCCGGTTGTCGGACTTTCACAGACCTAATATTCATGGTCCATCCTAAGGACCCCTTTAAGTGAACTTACCACCTTGCTATTCCTTAGCATTTGGCTTGAACAATTATGCTCATTCTGATAATCCAGTAAAATGCATGTTGTTCAGTACATTTCTTTAATGGTCTGTGGTTTGCAAAATGCATCAGGGTTTATCTAAATGAAATTACTTAGTGTACAGTCATGGCCAAAAGTTTTGAGACTGATACAAATATTAATTTTTACAAAGTCTACTGCTTCAGTTTTTCTAATGGCAATTTGCATATACTCCAGAATGTTATAAAGAGTGATCAGCTTAACAGCAATTACTTGCAAAGTCAATATTTGCCTAGAAAATGAACTTTATCCCCCAAAACACATTTCAACATCATTGCAGCCCTGCCTTAAAAGGACCACCTAACATCGTTTCAGTGATTGCTCCATTAACACAGGTGTGGGTGTTGATGAGGACAGGGCTGGAGATCAATCTGTCATGATTAAGTAAGAATGACACCACTGGACACTTTAAAAGGAGGCTGGTGCTTGCCATCATTGTTTCTCTTCTGTTAACCATGGTTATCTCTAAAGAAACACGTGCAGTCATCATTGCACTGCACAAAAATGGCCTAACTGGGAAGAGTATTGCAGCTAGAAAGATTGCACCTCAGTCAACAATCTATCGCATCATCAAGAACTTCAAGGAGAGAGGTTCCATTGGTGCCAAAAAGGCTCCAGGGCGCCCAAGACAGACCAGCAAGCGGCAGGACCGTCTCTTAAAAGTGTTTCAGCTGCGGGATCGGGCTACCAGCAGTGCAGAGCTTGCTGAGGAATGGCAGCAGGCAGGTGTGAGTGCATCTGCACGCACTGTGAGGCAGAGACTCTTGGAGCAAGGCCTGGTCTCAAGGAGGGCAGCAAAGAAGCCACTTCTCTCCAGAAAAAACATCAGGGACAGACTGATATTCTGCAAAAGGTACAGGGAGTGGACTGCTGAGGACTGGGGTAAAGTCATTTTCTCTGATGAATCCCCTTTTCGATTGTTTGGAACATCTGGAAAACAGTTTATTCGGAGAAGAGGAGGTGAGCGCTACCACCAGTCTTGTCTCATGCCAACTGTAAAGCATCCTGAAACCATTCATGTGTGGGGTTGCTTCTCAGCCAAGGGAATCGGCTCTCTCACAGTCTTGCCTAAAAACACAGCCATGAATAAAGAATGGTACCAGAATGTCCTCCAAGAGCAACTTCTCCCAACCGTCCAAGAGCAGTTTGGCGCTCAACAATGCCTTTTCCAGCATGATGGAGCACCTTGCCATAAAGCAAAGGTGATAACTAAATGGCTCAGGGAACAAAACATAGAGATTTTGGGTCCATGGCCTGGAAACTCTCCAGATCTTAATCCCATTGAGAACTTGTGGTCAATCATCAAGAGACGGGTGGACAAACAAAAACCAACAAATTCAGACAAAATTAAAGCATTGATTCTGCAAGAATGGACTGCTATCAGTCAGGATTTGGTCCAGAAGTTGATTGAGAGCATGCCAGGGAGAATTGCAGAGGTCCTGAAGAAGAAGGGTCAACACTGCAAATATTGACTTGCTGCATTAACTCATTCTAGCTGTCAATATAAGCTTCTGTTACTCATAATATGAATGCAATTATATTTCTGTATGTGATAAAAACATCTGACAAACACACATAAAAACCAGAGGGCAGCAGATCATGTGAAAATATAATATTTGTGTCATTCTCAAAACTTTTGGCCATGACTGTACAAGATGTGAACGTATTCAGCCAGCTTAGGCGACAAATGAACAAGCCAAACAGATTGGTCTCAGACAAATTAATATAGAGCGTCTGGATTGATTTAAAATGTTGTTTTTTTGGGAGAAAAAAAAGTAGAAACTCCATTGTTTCACAATATCTTCTTTAAAATACATATGCCATGTAGACATTTGCCATGTATTCAGATGTAGCAGTCATTAAATACATTTTTGTATTGCATTAAAAATACGTTTGTTTCACAATAACTAATGTTTGTTAAACAACAACAGCAATATCAGAACTCACCATAGCAAGAAATTGGTGCTTATGGGAGTTGCCGGACACTTTTCCTTATTTTTAAAACTCGTACAAAAAAACCCAAAAACTTTACAAAGAAGGCACCTTAAAAGGTTCACCATTATAAAAGTGATGGAGTCCTGTCAATGGCAACATCGTCGCCAACCACAGCTGGCAATGATGACATCACTACTTTTAAAGTCTAGTATATATGTATTTTTTTTAATGGAAAACTGCTTTGGGTTAGGAGTCAAAAATGAATAAAAACTTGATATTTTCTAAAAACCCTTAAACCTATATGCTGCCGCCCCTGTCCTGTCCATTAATAGTCATCAGTCCTGGTGTTAGCCATGTGTGGGTAGAATTCCATCCATAATAATGAGGCATCATGTAGCCATTTTATCCAGTTAGCAAAGTCCTAATATTATATTAAAACAATGAAATATTAATTGTGATAACCACAACTCTAGGATGAGAATATTAGCTTGCTACATCTGTACATGACTTCCTTTATCAATAGACATGTCAAGTTTAACATTACACATAGTGTGTGCTTTTTTTTTTCCATTAGATTTCAACGCCTATTGTTGTCTTCTGTGACAAGATATCACGGCACGGTGTTCTATCAATGTAATGTTAAACTTTGGTATATCTGTAGTACGAAGAGGTTTGGGATACAAGATTTATTAAAAGTCTTAAGCGATCTAAGTTTTTGTCCCTAGGTAAATTCAATATTTTCTGATAACAAAACTTTCCCAGCACAAAATCCTAATCCGAAAGCAATATAGTACTTGTTGTCATTTGTTGTTTTTTTTTTAATGTAATGCAACATACATAAAATGTTTCCTTCTCCCAGCTAGTATTATTTGTATAATCAATGTGGATCACTAACTATACTGTGTAATCCGGATGTTTGCTTCCAGTTACAGAGATCACAGAGTCTTTTTGATGATGGGCCTACTGTGAATGAAGCATTGTCAAGAACTTCGGAGCATGAGAACTAAACACTAAGTACAGAAGAGTGTGAAAACTTGAGTAGGATTTTTTTTCTTACATGTTATCTGATCCCTTTTATTAAATGTCTTTGTAATATGTTTCCAAATATCCATGAAAAGTTACATAAATGAATATCAAAACAAATTGAAAATATGAACTATAGTCAGAAAGGATGTTGGTATTGCCAAAACTGACAATTTCTAAGTAACTTCAGACCACAGCTTTTCCCCTGTTCATGGTCTCATCCACTCTGAGTGATGGAAATATGGCTTTATTTAAAGTATAATTGGTATTGACAATTTTTTTTATGTATGGGAAGTGATTTGAATTTTTGTTGTAATATAGTTTCTTAGGTGATTTTGTTAACTTTTATTAAAAACAGGCTTTTGAGTTTTCTCTTACTGAATCTCTAAAGATGCATTATAGCAGTATAGTATTGTAGTAATATAGTATTAGGATGTATTAGTATTGTTATATTGATAACTTCAAGAGTATTGAATGACATTTGTGAATGCAGTTGAGATATTGTTTCTACGAGTTTCTTATACACATGATCTAAATAGTCATTTATATAGTAATATAATGTGGAGTACTTACAATACAATTATAAGATGTGGAAATGCATAAACATTTTTTGAAAAAAAAAAAGTACTAGCCATTTCATGGCGACCTCTGTATAGTGTGTCCCTACATAACTGGGTACTGCAATGCATGGTGACCGTCACCACCGCAGCACAGTGTCCACAGGTGGAGTGGCCCAGCAGCCCAAGAGTACCCTTTCTGCAAGGCTAAGCCTCCAGTCTCTGAACCACACCGCATTACATATTATGTGGCAGTAATTATCATTAATATCTATAATAGTGGCATGTCGATGTATTATCAAAGTAAGACTCAGCTTCTGCCATGGCCAGTGGTTGGCAAAAAAAAATCCAATTTACATGAGTGGATTATCATTCAAATTACCAAAAACAAACTTTTGTAGAAAAACCTTTTCCTAAAAATTGGCCACTGTAAATGGACTTCTGATCAGTCAATGTATAAAAATATTTTGTTTGTTGGCAGCAATTACATTCCTCCCCATGTACTGTAGTTTGCAGTGGCCAGTGTAAAAAGTAGATGACAAATGTATATATACATATACAATATAGATGTATTGTCGATTGGTGCTTGTCTGTCCAAACATCAGTAAAGGTAGAGTAAATAAGCCCTAAAAAGCTTTGAAAAGGCAATTGCTAAGAACTTTCCTGGGGATACCTTGGGTTTTGTATTCAGGTCAATGAATTCTCAGTGGAAACAGTACAAACAACTTAGCCTTCCTATAGCAAACTCCAGTTCGATGAGTCTCAGTGAGGAGGGAGGGTGTTAGATACTGAGACGGAAGAGAGAGGGTAGATGTGCTAACTGCAAGTCTTTGGATCTTGTTTGGCTGTTTCAGAATCTCCAACTGTCATTGCTTGAAAATCTTAAATCGTTCTTCCAGTTATAAAACAATAGTTTATAAAAGAATAGTACGGGTAAATATAAGAAACTAACATACTTAAGGATATCTGTTTCCACTTGTAACACTGCTCACCTCCTCTTATATTTTATAATCTATAAATTTAGAAGCTGATAGATTATAAAATATATTACAAATAGAGATGTTCAAGCCTCTCAGGATTCATTTTGTGTTGGGGTGGCTTGAATCCAACAATTGTTTCGGCTCAAACAAGTTCAGTACGAACCACACCTTAAAATGGCTTAAAACATAAAGTGGAACAGTCTCATGGCTCCTAGGAACCTATCTATCCAATTTCGAGCTCTCTAAGGCAAACACTGCTGAAGTTAAGTGAAAGTGACATTATTATACTCTGGGGTCTCTTCAGACTCACCTTCCCTTACCTCTTGTGGGTCTCCTTGTGGCATTTGGCAGTCTCCTGGTAACATCATGCACCCAGGGTCACCGCTGAGGCCTGTGATTGGGCCTCAGAGGTGACATGGGCACCCTGAGCATCATGACGGTTCATGAGTTAGTTCGCCAATCGCTAATTACTAAGTTTATTATTTTCACCAGTACTGTTAATCTATGAAAAGTTGTTTTATAACTGGAGGTATATTTTAAAGTTGTATTGCAAGTCCCTGGGCCCTGCTTGGTCTGTAAAGAGACTAACAGATTATTTATTCATTTCTTTCGTGACTATCATCAGTCCTTATCCCTAAGGCTGAAGCCCCACATTGTGAAAACGCTGCATTTTACAGTACCTGCAAAATGGATGGCATTCTGCCCAATCCCATCCAAACATTGCAGAAAAAAAAACTGCAGGGGAAAAGCTGCATTTTCAAAAAAGTTTGCATTTTTGAAAATCTCAGCATGTCAATTATACCTGCGGAAATGCTGGTGTTTTCTATATAGGTATAAATAGGGGCAGAAAGTCAGCAGAGAAAAACTCTGCGAAATTGCAATGAAAAACATTGCAGAAAAAAAGTGATGCATTTCCACTGTGTTTTTTTTTTTTTGCAGCTCTTCACTACATGGGGCCTTAGCCTTAAGAAGCTTTTAGTCTAAGTTTCAATTCCCAGACACACACAAGGACCAGTTTCATAGGAAGTCAATCAATCAATCAATCAATCAATCAATCAGTATAGGTTAAAGGGAGTCTATCATTAAGAAACTCAATTTTAAAGTAATCAGACAGTGAACTAGCCTTTATAAAAACTATTTTAGGCATACCTTTATTAGCAAGATCCTACTGGTAGTTTTGCCAAAATACAGCTTTTTATCTGTATGTTAATTAGCTCCACGGAGCACAGCCGCGACATCATCTCTTGTAGCCTCTTCCCTGTTAGTGAACGCCTCTTTATGTGTGTGTCTTCCCCCTGCTTGTCTTCATAGCTGCACTTGCAGCATCTGACATCTGGCGCAAAATCTCGTGCATGCGTAGTACATTCCGAGATTTCGATCACGCCGGACGTCAGAAGCTGCAAGTGCAGCTATGAAAACAAGCAGGGAGAAGGCTCACATATAAAGAGGGAAGAGGTGTTCAAAAGATGATGACGTGGCTGTGCTCGGAGCACAGGGATAATGCCCCTCTGCTCTGTGGAACTAATTAGCATATGGCTAAAAAGTTCTTTTTTGACTGAACTACCAGTAGGATCTTGCTAACAAAGGTATGCCTGGAAAATTGAGTTTGTTAATGATAGACTCCCTTTAATAATCACCCACACAAACCTGTGGACAACATACAGACTCATGCAGATGTTGTCCTCAGTTGTCTTCAAACCCAGGAATTTAGCACAGCAACACAACATTGCTAACCACTAAGCCACAATGCCATAGCTGTCAGCATTTATACTGTAACACCTTACAGTAAGGACAGTAACAAACCATTATATAAAATTTATGAATGACACAAATGCTGCCAGAAAATCAAAAGTTGTTAAAAAGTTACACTTTAAAGGGGCTTTACCTTTACATACAAATAAAGTGATATGTAATCCTGTTAAAAAAGAAATACTTTGTTCCCAAACTCAGTTTTGATTTTTCCCGGAGGCTCACTTTTTGGTCTTACTCAATCCGGCTCTAGGGGAATGCTTCCTAGCTGTGTGTCTTAAGAACTTTTCCTGCCTCTGCACCCCTCCTAGGTCATAAGACCTTCCTCAAAACTGCACCCAGTCCAGGCCAAGTTCCTATTATTAAAAATGTAAGCCTTTATTAAAATGTGCTGCATACATATAACAAGAGGATGCTGCAAGATGAAATAGCAAAAATAAATAATGAAAATCAAGTGTTGTACATTGCAGGCGTATGTTTCTATAGCAACAAAATAAAAATAGAGCACCAGTTACTTTCTTTTCAAATAAGTGTTTTCCTTGCAGAGGATAGTAACATACATATATCTGAGCATTGCAGAAAGTGAACAAAATAAGCATCCCTTCCATAATACAGTACTCAAAAGAAGGGAGGTATTTTATTATTGTATAAGAGAATGATCATAAATCTAAAAAGATGTAAAATACAGCTGTAAATGTATGTGGTCCTCGACAGAAGTGATCTAGCCTGACTCTAATATACATACGTAGGCCAGTATATTGTAATTAAAAAAATTCAAATACAAAAATTGCACTAACACTTTTTTGTTTATTTTTTTTTAAATAAATATATTATATTTAAAGAGTAATTCATTTTTTTGTTCATAAATCAATAAAAACAGCAGTGATAAAAAAAAAAACTTTGTAATACAGTATATCTTATTAGAGAAAAATTTCTCTTTCTCCACTTTTCTTCCCTAGAACCTCTTGATCAGTCGACCTCAGTTCACTGGTAAAAGGTGTTAAAGGGGTATTCTCATGAACATAATCATATCTATATTTGAAGATAATTAAAAGTTAAACATTTTTGCAAATATAAGTAGTTAAAAATTCTGCAGAGTTTTAAAGATTTTCTCTTACTATCTTAGTGGTGACTGTCTGTTGTCTTGATCGGTTGCCATTGGATACGACCACAAATGCAGAAACTTTCTATGGTTTGGTACTTGTCAGGAACCCAGCCAAGATGTCCCTTTTGTAGCTGGGTTATCAGGCAGGGACACTACATGTATCAGAAGATATCCCGGCCACAGTAAGGGAATCATGGCTGACTTTCTGACCGTATCCACTGGCAACCGATCAAGACAACAACTTGTAACCACAAGATATTTAGAGAAAATCTTTAAAACTCTGCAAAGTGTTTAACTACTTATATTTACAAAAATGTTTAACTTTTAATTATCTACAAATTTAAAAATGGTTATGTTCGTGGGAATACCCCTTTAAGTAAGGCAGAGACAAAGAGGGATTATCAGTCCATTGAGATATTAAGAAACATCTAGTGCCTATTTAAAGCCACTGGAGAGGGGAATAGGGAGGAGGAGGGAGCAGATGTAGAGACAGGTAGAGGCACACATACATAGTGACACTGATGCTGCATCAGGAAGTGTTTTATCTCACCCCAGTGATGAATTTACTGTAACACTGTTCCACACAGCAATATAATTTCTGCCATTTCTGTTTCTCAGGGTGTGCTACAGAGATATGGGGATGGGATTTCTTCTTCTCCATGTGTGATGTGTAGTGGAGACATGGTAGCAGATACCTTACATTTACACAACATTGAGAATCTGCCGTGTGAATGTGGCTATTCACACAACCGATATTTTGACGGTCTGTTGTAACCGGCCATTAAAATCCAGATCATGATCTATATTTGTCCGTTTTATTTATCTCTTCATGCACTGCAATGTGTGAGGGATTTGTGAAAATGAGCACCCCTCAGGTCTAAAACAGCCATGAAAAATGGACATTTTTCAGAGCTCTTTTGCTCCACTTCTTCTGGAGCTAAGCTCTAGAAAACTGACAGATATGGAGCCTAAATAGGGGAAAAACTGCAGAGAAATGCAGAAGTCATAAATACAATTATTCCTCATGTTTACTTCCATAAATAGACACATGATAATCTATTCTGAATAGTCACCTGAAATGATAGGTATACTTTAATGAAACCTAATAGAATATTATAACCTCAAATATTTGGTATCTCCATAACCATTACAGCATGTATAAACGTATAGTATTTATTTTAGATCAGCAATATATCATAGAATTGTGTTTTTCTTCTTCTTGCTCGAATGTCTTGTTCATACATATATAATTGATCTTTTTAGGTTTACACACCTGGTAAACCTGGCTTGGTAAACCTGTCCCAAACCAGTACACAATAGTCTATCTGCAGACTGACTCGTAATGTATGCTGTATGACCTTATCTTCTCTACGTTCATCTATATTCTCCTTTATGCATATTATCATCTTATTTGTCTTGGCAGCAACTGCTGGCAACACTTAGCTACAATTCAGTGTATAATCTTATAATATCCCACGCACACAGTCCTATCCTGCAATACAAAATGAATTCCGGTACTGTAGTAATACAATAGTCCTGTCATCCTTCATGCATTTTAACAATATTAGGCTCTTTGTACAATATTTCTACAGCTGCCTTTGTAAGTAAACTGTATAGTAGATAGACAGATACTGTAGGTGCAGTAGATAAATACAGAGATGTCATATATGTGAATTTTTCTAAAGGAGTTGTACTATAATGTGTGTATTACTTTTAGGGTCTGATGCACACAGCAGTTCTGTGCACTGAACATATAAGGCTTTGAGTAAATTGTAAAGTGCTGTGGAATATGTTGGCGCTATATAAATAAAATGTATTATTATTATTATTTGAGTCTCTTGAACAGTATTGTTTTCTTACCTTGCTCCAATCCTTGCTCCAGTGCCATCCTTCTGTGTGCATGCGCTATGCAACTGCTGCATGCCAATGATGGTGCATTTGATCCTGGTGACCCACTCATGTCTGCATTTCTTGTTTGGTTTCAACTGCTCACCAACACCAAAACAATGGTTAATTCTTCCTGATTGTAAGCTCTGTTGCTATAGTACTTGTAGAACTACCTGACTCCTATCTTTGTCTGACTTCAATTTGCTTTGACCTTCCGTCTTCTTCCTAAATTGCTGATGACCCTTGGCTTGTGGCTGTGACTATGGTCTTGTGCTGTGAACAGTATTGCATTCTGGTTTTGCCTGACCTACTTTACCTGACCTCTGGCTTTGGTTATTCTCATACCAGCCTCATAATACACATACTCAGTTCTTCCTGACCTCAATTGCCATACCTTTAGCTTCTTTGGCTATAATCCTTCTTGTTTCATAGTACTTATACCCAGTTCTTCCTGACTTCCATTACCTTACCTTTAGCTTCTTTGGTATGCTCTTGCCTACTTCACGGTCTTCATACCCAGTTCTTTCTAACCCCATTACCCAACCTTTAGCTTCTTTGGCTATGCTTTTGCATTCTCAACTCCTCATACTATACTCACTTGCCCTTAGCAACCATACCCTCAATTTTTTTGAGTATTTTTATTCTTCAACCCAGACTGCATTTATCAGAAAGATATATCATGCAAGTAAATTGTGGTATCTGCTTGATTCTTAACCTGGGAATCGTATGAACCAAACCATTATACTTACACATCCAGAAAACACAGCATAAAGCACCAATCAGCCGATGAATCACAACCAACATAAACTACTGCAAAATCCACGTGGACGTACTTTAAGAGATTAAAATTCTATAGAACATAATTAAATTTTTTATGCATTAAAAACTGTATCAAACAACAAGCACATACAATAATAGAAATCTCCTGAGTTCTGGAGTGTTTGTGAGGGATAGGGAATTTAAGATTAGCTTGTTTGCAGACGATGTCCTGTTGACCCTCACTAAACACCATACCTCCCTTCCAAACCTTCTCCGTGTTTTAAAGGACTATGGAGATCTCTCGGGCTATAAGGTCAACTCTGGTAAGACGGAAGCCCTGCCTCTGAATATTCCAAGCAAGGCCCTGCAGTTGCTTAAGTCCAGCTTTGACTTCAAATGGAGAGACCGCTCCCTGCGTTATCTGGGCGTTCAAATATCCTTTTCGTATCCCACCCTTTACTCGGCCAACTATCCCCACCTTTTTCATGAGCACCGCTCTCTCCTGGATAAGTGGCGCCCACTCCATATCTCTCTCATAGGCCATATAACTGCGGTTAAGATGACCCTCCTCCCGAAGCTCCTCTATTTCTTTGAGACCCTCCCAGTTGCAGTCCCTAGGTCCAAATTGAGATCCCTACAAAAAGCAATATTCCAATTTATATGGAATGGCAAACGCCATCGCATTCCCCGATCCGTGATGCTGGTGGGTAAGTCGGAGGGGAGTCTGGGGGTTCCACACATATTGCACTATTACTGGGCTGCCCATCTACGTAGTATACCATTTTGGGCTGCACCCCAGGCATATGCGAAATGGGTTTAGATAGAGAAGCTTTGGATGGCTCCTGTTCATCCCAATGCGTTTCTGTGGTCCCCCCCCCTTGCCCACTGCCCCGCTGCTGGGCCCCATCGGCTTTACTGGGGCTATCTGGAACACCTGTTCTAAGTTGTTTCAGTTGGCCTCCCCGCACTCATCTATGATCTCCTTTTTATATAACCCACTTCTCCCAAGTGGACTCACAGCTGCTATGGTCAGGTCCTGGAGCAGGCTGGGTCTATTTCACCTAGCTGATTTGGTGGACCTGTCGACCTTGAAGCTCAGGCCCTTTGACTACCTCACCTCCACACTGCACTTGCCTACCTCAGAGTGGTTTCACTATCAACAGATAGTTCATTTTGTTGTCTCTCAGTTTGGGTCCACTCGAGTCTCCCTCCTTACGGCCTTTGAACGACTATGTCAGGTGGGCACCTGCATTAGAGGTCTGATTTCTGATATTTATAGGCTTTTGTCCTATCAGGGGGGGCAGACTCCGGTGGTCCACAAATATATGACCCGGTGGTCTGGAGCCCTGGGTGAGCACATCTCACACAACCAATGGAAGGTTATTTGGTCCCGGGCAGCTAAATCCTCTTCCTGTGTAACGTTTAGGGAAACGCAATACAAAATACTTATGCACTGGTATCATACTCCAGCTTTACTTCATACCCTCAATCCCACTATACCTCCCAATTGCTGGCAATGCCAAACAGCGCCAGGAACACTGTTCCATATCTTTTGGGAATGCCCCCTAGTCCGCCCTTTCTGGTTCGAGATTAAGAGGATGACTAACACTCTTTTCAAGGCATACCCCTGGATCCCATGATTTATCTGTTGAATCTCCCCCCAAATGGTCTCAGTAAAAATACATCTAAGCTATTCCTTTACCTGTGCACAGTGGCCAAAAACGCTCATAGCCCACCATTGGAGGGAAGTTCTTCCTCCAGCGATCTCAGAATTGATCGCCCGAATAAAGGATATCCGCAGCCTGGAGTACTTGACCGCCTCCCTTAACCATAAGGTGGAGGTATTCAAAGCAATCTGGTCCCACTGGGATACCTACTGTGCCAGACAAGGTGTCTGAGATCCGACCCCCCCCCCCCCCTTTCCCCTTATTGTTCCTTACCCTTGTCTTGTCTTATGTACTTCCTAAACCTTGTCTCTGTACTACTGTTTTTTGTGTACCTAATGGATTATTTGCTATGAAGAATTTTTCTGTTTTCGACTTGTAACTATTTCAAAACTTTAATAAAAATTACAGTTTATAAAAAAAAAAAAAAAAAAGAAATCTCCTGAGTAGGGTCCAAGAAGGGAAGTTGTAATATTGATGGACTGTGGACTGTATCCTAAAAGTTTCTGTCTACAGTGAAATTATTCTTCTAGTCATTTGTAAAATACACCTACATATAATAAAAAAAAAAACTTCAAAACAGGTCACATTTGCTTATCATTGCTCTGCGCACAATAATAAAAGGAGGATTTATTTTCAGATTCAGCGTAGCATTGAATTGTAAAGAAACACCACTCTGCGTTGTACAGGTCATTATGTAAAACACAACTACAATGGTGGTGAAATCAGTTTCCCCGCACACAACAGCGTAGAGTTGTGATTCATGGCATTTACGAATTAAGGGGTCTACTTGAAATTGCATGATCCCTGAACACTTGTTTAATCACAGTTGCAGGGAATGATAATGTCACAATATACGTCATAGATTTCTAGCCTTGTAGTTGTGTTTCACGCTTTTCTATTCCCATATATTAAGACCTTTTGTCACATTGATTTGTAATTTGCAGCTGGGAAGATAGGTTGACTCATCATCAGCAGAATTTATTTTCCAGGTTTTGTGGAAGGAATGAAACCCCTGTGACATCTATTTTATCTCATTGTAGACCCCAGACTTTGTTTATATGACCTTTGGTCCATATAGGGGTTCATGTTAATGGTTTTATATAGCATACCCATTCTGTTATGGTTTTGTCATGGTTTTGCTACAGTTTTTCTCTATTGGCTTCAATGAATGAAAAACAGAACAGCAGGATACTGCAGATGAAAATCACAATTAAAACCACAATCACATCTTATATGAGTCTTATATAATGGCTTCTCTAGGAATTGTGATAAGCTTTAAGTTAATTTTCACTGTCCTAACCAAGAACAGCATGTCAATGCAAGTTAAGCTCTGTGATATACAGTATAGGTTTATATGATAGAGAGAGAGAAGATGAGCTCTGTTATATACATGACAGAGAGAGAGAGAGAGAGAAGCTGAGCTCTATGAAATATAGATTTAAATGACATGGAGAGAAGCTGAGCTCTGTGATATATAGGGTTATATGATAGAGGGAGAGAAGCTGAGCTCTGTGATATATAGGGTTATATGATAGAGGAGAGAAGCTGAGCTCTGTGATATATAGGTTTATATGATAGAGGAGAGAAGCTGAGCTCTGTGATATATAGGTTTATATGATAGAGGAGAGAAGCTGAGCTCTGTGATATATAGGTGTATATGATAGAGGAGAGAAGCTGAGCTCTGTGATATATAGGTTTATATGATAGATGAGAGAAGCTGAGCTCTGTGATATATAGGTTTATATGATAGAGGAGAGAAGCTGAGCTCTGTGATATATAGGTGTATATGATAGAGGAGAGAAGCTGAGCTCTGTGATATATAGGTTTATATGATAGAGGAGAGAAGCTGAGCTCTGGGATATATAGGGTTATATGATAGAGGGAGAGAAGCTGAGCTCTGGGATATATAGGGTTATATGATAGAGGAGAGAAGCTGAGCTCTAGGATATATTAGGTTACATGATAGAGGGAGAGAAGCTGAGCTCTGTGATATATAGGTGTATATGATAGAGGAGAGAAGCTGAGCTCTGTGCTATATAGGGTTATATGATAGAGGGAGAGAAGCTGAGCTCTATGATATATAGGGTTATATGATAGAGGAGAGAAGCTGAGCCCTGTGATATATACAGTGCTGGCCAAAAATATTGGCACCCCTGCAATTCTGTCAGATAATACTCAATTTCTTCCAGAAAATGATTGCAATCACAAATGCTTTGGTAATAATATCTTCATTTAATTTGTCTTCAATGGAAAACCACAAAAAGAATTGTCAAAAAGCCAAATTGGATATAATTCCACACCAAACATAAAAAAGGGGGTGGACAAAAGTATTGGCACCCTTTGAAAAATCATGTGATGCTTCTCTAATTTGTGTAATTAACAGCACCTGTTACTTACCTGTGGCACATAACAGGTGGTGGCAATAACTAAATCACACTTGCAGCCAGTTGAAATGGATTAAAGTTGACTCAACCTCTGTCCTGTGTCCTTGTGTGTACCACATTGAGCATGGAAAACAGAAAGAAGACCAAAGAACTGTCTGAGGACTTGAAAAGCAAAATTGTGAGGAAGCATGAGCAATCTCAAGGCTACAAGTCCATCTCCAAAGACCTGAATGTTCCTGTGTCTACTGTGCGCAGTGTCATCAAGAAGTTTAAAGCCCATGGCACTGTGGCTAACCTCCCTAGATGTGGACGGAAAAGAAAAATTGACAAGAGATTTCAACGAAAGATTGTGTGGATGGTGGCTAAAGAACCTCGACTAACATCCAAACAAGTTCTAGCTGCCCTGCAGTCCGAGGGTACAACAGTGTCAACCCGTACTATTCGTCGGCGTCTGAATGAAAAGGGACTCTATGGTAGGATACCCAGGAAGACCCCACTTCTGACCCAGAGACATAAAAAAGCCAGGCTGGAGTTTGCCAAAACTTACCTGAGAAATTCAAAAACTTTTTGGAAGAATGTTCTCTGGTCAGATGAGACAAAAGTAGAGCTTTTTGGGAAGCATCAACATAGAGTTTACAGGAAAAAAAAAGAGGCCTTCAAAGAAAAGAACAAGGTCCCTACAGTCAAACATGGCGGAGGTTCCCTGATGTTTTGGGGTTGCTTTGCTGCCTCTGGCACTGGACTGCTTGACCGTGTGCATGGCATTATGAAGTCTGAAGACTACCAACAAATTTTGCAGCATAATGTAGGGCCCAGTGTGAGAAAGCTGGGTCTCCCTCAAAGGTCATGGGTCTTACAGCAGGACAATGACCCAAAACACACTTCAAAAAGCACTAGAAAATGGTTTGAGAGAAAGCACTGAAGACTTCTAAAGTGGCCAGCAATGAGTCCAGACCTGAATCCCATAGAACACCTGTGGAAAGATCTCAAAATGGCAGATTGGAGAAGGCACCCTTCAAATCTCAGGGACCTGGAGAAATTTGCCAAAGAAGAATGGTCTAAAATTCCAGCAGAGAATTGTAAGAAAGTCATTGATGGTTACCGGAAGCGGTTGTTCGCAGTTATTTTGTCTAAAGGTTGTGCTACAAAGTATTACGTTGAGGGTGCCAATACTTTTGTCCGGCCCATTTTTGGAGTTTTGTGCAAAATGATCAATGATTTGACTTTTTTTTTTTTCATTCTCTTTTGTGTTTTTTCATTGCAAGCAAAATAAATGAAGATATTATTACCAAAGCATTTGTGATTGCAATCATTTTCTGGAAGAAATTGAGTATTATGTGACAGAATTGCAGGGGTGCCAATACTTTTGGCCAGCACTGTAGATGTAAAGAACATGTACAAGGTCTATTTTTTTTCACAAACAGCACCACTCTATGACTATATGACATATGAAGCTCTACCTCTACCTTAGAAAAGTTCTAACCCTATAGTATAACCACTATAGAATACTGGTTTATACATTACACCTGTAGAAGTATTATAAGAGATGTGTATAATAGGAATATATTCAATACCATATATATCACAGAGCTCAGCTTCTCTCCTCTATCATATAACCCTATATATCACAGAGCTCAGCTTCTCTCCTCTATCATATAACCCTATATATCACAGAGCTCAGCTTCTCTCCCTCTATCATATAACCCTATATATCACAGAGCTCAGCTTCTCTCCTCTATCATATAACCCTATATATCATAGAGCTCAGCTTCTCTCCCTCTATCATATACACCTATATATCACAGAGCTCAGCTTCTCTCCTCTCTCATATAACCCTATATATCATAGAGCTCAGCTTCTCTCCCTCTATCATATAACCCTATATATCACAGAGCTCAGCTTCTCTCCCTCTATCATATAACCCTACATATCACAGAGCTCAGCTTCTCTCCTCTATCATATAAACCTACTGTATATGTGGTAGCAGCCCTTTGCCAAGAGCATTCTTCAGTTTAGCCATGCAATTATAAAGTTTTTCTAAAAGGTAGTTCTGTCTGCTTTATTGTGAATTCACAAAGGCTTCTTCTTCTTCACAATCCCTTTAATTATACTTACATTTTATTTACAAATGTAGAAAATGCCAAAATAGGTGACATTATATTATATAAGCTTAGCACCACATGCTGGAAGTGACATTTTAGACAATTATCTCTCTCTAAAGCACTGTCTTTCTACTGTCATCATACCAAGACACAGCAGCTCAATACATTGTAAAGAAAGACTCATCTGCCAACTTTTACATCAGTACATAAGACAAATCTCAACCATTAAATAAAATCCCATATAACATCATTAAGTTAAAAGCATACTAGAGAAGGATTGTGCTCCGTTCAAGATGTGCTTTAGTGTATGACTTAAGCAGTTACATAAGGGGTGTCACCTCTTCCCGTTGAACGGGGAGCAACCAATGACCTGAGCTTTTCAATTATGCATTTTATTACATACTACTTAGGCACTAAACAGTTAATTATTATCATTTCAGTGTATGGAGGTGGCAGCATTGTTATTGTAATGCTGGCGACTTGTGGCCGTTGCTCACATATCCTGTTGGATTCCTTCTACTCTCCACAGCTAGCTCTGATGTTTTTTGCACCCTCCTGTCCATATACCCCCTGTCTCTGCAAGTTCACATCCCTATCCTCTTCTTGCTCTCTCCATAGGGTGGACATTTCAGCATTGCAATGTACACTGGGGCCACTCTGAGAGGTAGCGACCTGGTAGTCTCCTCTCATCAAAGTCCAGATCCCTATGCAGGGGTTAAAAGGTAAATAATGGGGATGCTACATAGTCTATACCAGGGGTAGGCAACCTTTTTTGCCGATTTTAATAAAAAAATCAAAGATGAGGTACTCGGAGTGCTGGTCAATAATTGTAAGTCTGACTATCCCTAAACTAAAGTCATATACCACAAACCATAACACAGAAGTGCTGCCACAAGATGCTTTAGGACACATGCGTTTACTGCTATTTCCTGGGACGCTCCTGTACTTCCTGATTAGAAGCAATGAAAGTACATGTACAGCCGCCAATTAGTGGTAAATGTAAGTGTCCAGGAGCACCGTATGGCGGCATCCTTATGGTCAAAACACACTATGTATCTGGATGAAGCTATATTCTTAGGCCACTGGAACTTTTTCCCATATGTCCCATAGCGGCCTTTGCACACGGTATTATGTCCCATAGCGGCCTCTGTACACGTTATTTGTCCCATAGCGACCCTTGCACACAGCAATATGTCCCATAGTGGCACCTACACACGGTATATGTCCCATAGCGGCCCCTGCACACGGTATTATGTCCCATAGTGGCCCCAGCACACTGTGTTATCCTCCATAGTAGCCACTGCACACGGTATAATATTCTAACTTTTATAATATTCCAATTTGTGCCACTCACTAGCTATTATTATACTGTGGGGTCTCTTCAGACCACAGAGTATAATAAGTGGAGGGCAAAGAGAGGTGATGAAACATAAAAAACAATGTTACTCGCTATTCCACGCTCCGCAGCCGCTCTGTATCTTCGGGCGCTTCTGCTTGTAGTCAGCGACCGCTCATTGAGTCTTAGGGGTCACGTCGTGTCATTATGCGTAATGACGTCAGACGCAGACGTAACACCTGAGGCCCTGTCAGCTGACTTCAAGCAGAAGCGCCTGAAGAGAACACAGCGGCTGCGGAGCGTGGAATAGTGAGTAACATTGGTTTTTATGTTTGATCACCTCCCCGGGGGCTCCGCTTATTATACTCGGGGTCTGAAGAGACCCCACAGTATAATAATAGCAGTTTCGTTTCGGACGTGTTTGGTCCGATCGAAACTGCTGGGTGAGGATTCCGCTGCCGTGCCAGGGGAATAAGCCTCGCGTGCCAAGAGTGGCACGCGTGCCAGAGGTTGCCGACCCCTGGTCTATACCCTTGGAAGTGACCCAAAGTTAAACCGGTTAGGCGACACAGTGGGTCCACATCACACTGCCTGTTACAGTTATTTGGCAACATACTGTATGCTGCTGTTAGGGAACATTTTGATGATACAAAAGACTAATGCTAAAAATGGATGAGAATTAATGGAAACTGATGACCATCCATTTACATAGAGTCAGAAAAGGATCTGTTTTTATTTAACATTGATTCTTTTTTGTATCAGTAAAACTGTTGAGTTAAACTGATGATCTAAACATAATGTGAACAGCACTGTATGGTATGGTTAACTAGCACCCTGTATGACAGTGCATATTTGGGGGACGCTCGCAGTAGGTACAGCACAAGGCAACCATCTAACTTGTCATTCCTGGAATGTTATTAGGTCATATTGTGGACTGTATAAATATAAATGGGAGTGTAGATTAAAGGGGTTATCCACTTTCTAATATTGATGGTCTGTCCTTAGGATAGGTAATCAATATTAGATCTGCAACGGTCCAACATCTGGGACCGCATACAGAACGGCTATTCATGAATTTAATTATAGAATGTCTTCCCCAACTCCTGTGTATGTACACGCAATAAGGACTCAGCATCTGCACAGTGCCTTTCCTACATGCAGGGTTGGACTGGTCCACGGGGGAATCGGTGAATCCCCTGGTGGGTCCCGTGCCTTTAGTGGGCCCTACTGGACACCCACTGCTTTTTTTAATAGGCAGTGGAGGTCTGGTAACGAGTGGCATAACAATCGCAGTCACAGGGGGTGCAGAGTGGTACGTGGCCCGCTGGAGATGGCCGGGGCCCAGTAGCACTGTTATAGCGATCGTGGAAATCCTGGTTCCCTAACCACTATACATATTGTTAATAGAAAGGGGCCCGGCATTATGTCAACCCCTTTCCTATAGTGCTATTATTATACACTGGGGTCGCCTCAGACCTAGGGGAGATGATTAAATATAACAAATACTTATACTCACCTCTCCTGGGACTGGGATGGCTCCCAGCATCTTCTTCAGGGCTCTTCCAGCTTGTCACTGAGGTCTCACGTAATGACGTCAGTGAACCCGTGTGACCAATGAGGCCCAACCACTAGACCCAGCAGTGACGTCTGGGATGTGTGCCCTCAGTCATAAGCAGAAGACCGAAGAGGATGCTGAAGACAGCCGGATGGAGCGAGGATGCCCAGGAGTGGTGAGGTAACGTGAGTATAAGTGTTTGTTATTTTCCATCACCTCCCCTGGACCTCCGATTATTATTTTTTGGGGTCTGAGGTATAATCATAGCACTAAAATTAATCTGAGTGCCGAATCTCACAAATATTCGTTGAATTTTGTGAGGTTTGCATGAAGTGGCTTAACTCTTTCAGAACCAGGTGTCATTGATGCCCCAATGCTCAGGCCAAATTTAGCACTTATGCATTGCTTTACACAGCAATATCTTTTTACCGGCTTTGCATATCTCAACTATTTTTACTATTTTTATGTTTTTTCAGGACACATACAGCTTGAAATTAGTAGCCTTATTTGTAAAATAAGTTGAATATTTTTTTCGCTAGAAGTAGAAGAATGGTATAAAATGTCAAAATTGCTTTTATATATAGTATTGCACATCATACTAAAATTTGATTTTCTAGTTCTTCTGATTACAAGGGTTACACATTTATAAAAAACTAGAGGGCTGCAAATTGCTTCTGTTATTTCTAGCTAGGCTCCCTGCTGAGAGAGCAGACCATAGGTGAAGGGAGGGGCTGGCAGGGGACCAAGTTCTGTTAGCACAATGTGAATGGAAAGTCTGTTTCACTTTACTGTTGTCACCATAAAGAGTTAAATTTTGTTGATATAATTATGATAAAGGTCCTAAAAGCTTCCCTTATCAAAGTGTAACTCTGAAACAATATCCTCAGCATGGAGATGTAACTCTTATCACTTCTACAGTAGCAGTTGTGACTGCAGCATGGGGTATCAGATAGTAAATAGCCAGATTAGCGAAATCTAGGGATTAAGGGGGACTATTTATACTGTTTGGGGCCACTGTGGGGAGCGTATTATACAAGGGGGCCATGGTGGAGCATATTATACTGTGTGGGGCCAATGTGGAGCATATTATACTGTGTGGGGCCACTGTGGAGCATTTTATAATGTGTGGGGGCCACTGTGCAGCATATTATACTGAGGTGTGGGCCACTGTGGAGCATATTGTACTGTGTGGGGGCCACTGTTGAGCATTATACTGTGTGGGGGCCACCGTGGAGCATATTATACTGTGTGGGGCTGTGGAGAAGCATATTATACTATGTGGGGCCCCTTCGTTACTTACATCACACCCCATCTATTTTATAGCAGACATATGATATTATCACAGGCTGTAATTACATTGCATGGTCACTATAAAAACAGATCTGTGCGATGTAAATAGGGGTGAGGGCGCTCACAAAAGCACCCGGGTCCCTTCAAACAGTTGATCATCAGGGCCCCCAACCACTGATCTCTTAGACTGTTAGGACCCTGCAGATCAGGTGTTTACCAGAACATGCAGCTCCCAATATTGTTTCCACGCTGGGCGCTGCGCTGCTCACTCACCATATTCTTGATAACCACAGTTGTGGGTACTATAGTTGTATGGGTCATGTTAATGCTAACAATTCCAGGAGGCACGCTGCTCGCTTGCCATACATAATGTAAAGGTGGGTTTAGGTACTGCAGTGGTGCACATCGCATGGTGGGTGAGCAGCATGGCATTGTTATCACCCATATCCGTACTGTTGGTACAGCTGATCTGCAGGGGTCCTGGTAGAGGGCCCCTAGAAACAATTCCAGTGGTGAGCCCTAGAAATACCAGTCTGACACTGCCTGCATGGAATGGTTTGAGCAGTAGTAGCTTTGGTGCAGCGCAGCAGAGACCAGACTATGTGCATTATGTCACTGAAGCTGATGTCTAGAGAAGAAAAGATACTGTACCAATGCCAGGTTCTCCCTGCATGGCAGTGCAAGTGCAGCAAGAAGTCCTCTAACACTGGACACTGACAGAAATCTATTGTCGAGTATAGAGGTTTGGAAGAGTTTAGTGGGAAGAAATCAGGACACTTCACTGGTAGAGGAACACCCAGTGGATCCTTGGCCACTTATATGCATAAGGCATGTAAGTTATGCAACATGGGTATCATTACATTTGATTCTTCGGGAGTTATACAACGGTGTTAGCAGGACAGGTTTTTTTTTAATAAAAATATTTTATCAAATACTCCAATTTATTCCCATTTTTAAAACTTGTATTTCATGTTAATATACATGATCCATAAAAATTATATGCATTATATAGAATAAAAGGAACTCCCCTCCTTTTATTTCAAGTACTATACAGTCATATATTAATATACTTTTAAGAGAATTCTCAAGCAGTCATCTACAAGTAATTTATTCCTTCTCATTTACTTTCTTAATAGCAAATTCATGGCTATTTTACCACAGTCTCTGAAATAGTGATGTGTCATCAATGACGCTGATGACCTGCAAGGAATCATG
Organism: Leptodactylus fallax; assembly: GCA_947044405.1. Lineage (NCBI taxonomy): Eukaryota > Metazoa > Chordata > Amphibia > Anura > Leptodactylidae > Leptodactylus > Leptodactylus fallax. Next base: position 783,597 of record CAMRHE010000073.1, on the reverse strand, counting down.
GGAATTGAAATAAGAAGTACTGTCATTACTGGAGCCCAAAACTGTGCTATTAGAGTCGTTCAGCCAGATGGGTTTAAACTATACTTTCAGAATAGTTTTCTTAAAAAGTTAAACCTTATCTTTGAAATTCCTTTACCAGTTTCATAGGAGATTAATAGCAATATTAATGCATAAAGCATATCTCCCGTATGAATAGTACAGGATAATGTATGAAACTTTGCAATATATCTTAGTAAAGAAACATGTTTTCTTCTCCACTTTTCAGACAGAGTTACTTTCTACATATTTGTCTTGAAGCAGGAATTTGGTGAAGCTCTGATGGTTTCATCACTTTTTATTCAATTTGTTTTAGGAGGCAAAGTGTTGAAAAAAATCGCCATTTGACCATTTTGATTTTTTTCCCTGCTATACCATTCACTGTAAGGGATAAATATTTTAATAGTTTAGAAATTTTGGCGCGTGGGGAGACCTAAAGTGTTTGTTTACTTTTGTTTATTTATTTTTATATGTGATCTAGGGAAAGGGGGGATTAGAACTTTTGTGTTTTTTGTGCTTTTTTTTTTTTTTAATACTTTTAAAAACCTTTTTTTCCTCTTTTACTTTTATGAACAGACCCCTAGGGACCTTGAACCCTAGGGGGTCTGATCACTCATACTATTCACTGCACTACTAATGCATTGCAGTGAATTGTAAAATCCATTTACTTCTATTACACGCTGCCTATGGCAATGACAAGCCTGGGAGCCTTCAATAGGCTCCCGGCTGTCATGGCAACCAATCCCCGCTCTCCAATGACACCAATGACAGCTGTTAGCTGCAGGTGCTGGTTGTATTATACAGCTCCTGAGCCCTCTTCATGCATCCCCATGTAACCAATGACATACTATTACGTCCTTGTCAATTAAGGGGTTAAAGAAGACTTTTCATGTCCTCTAACACTGGTGGTGTTATATACCATTGGAAAGCGCACTGTCAGCTTTGCAGAAATATTGGTGCCATTAGTTTCAGCGTCGATATCACTACACTGTCAGAGGGGTCAGCCTCCCAGCTCTGCGTCATTGGTGGGTGGTGAGGAACACCCCCAAGACTGTACACTTCAATAGCCTTGTACTGTCAGGGGGAGGGGCATTCCTTACCACCCAGTGATGACGATGAGCTGTTAGGACAGCTCCTTTAACAATGCAGTGTTATCAGTGCCGAAACTAATGGCACCAATATCTCTGCAGCCAGGGAAATACCGTGAGCCCCCACCTGGCTTTTCCACCTGTGCTGGACATCTGGGCAATCCATCGCTATGTCACCGGAGGCGTCAATCTGATGAGTGTGTATCCCGCATATGTGCGGTGACGTGCATTGCCTCGCGGCAGCCGTATTACTTGTAGGTGGACCAATGAGACATACTGAAGATAGTACTACTAAATGATAAAAAGAACAAGATGTGTGAAATATAAAAGAAAAAATAAATAATGGAAAAACTATTGTAGACAGTAATTGTGATTATATGCAACATCTAATCAGGAAATATAATAAAAATCATGATGATCATACAGTGGGGAAAAAAAAGTATTTAGTCAGCCACCAATTGTGCAAGTTCTCCCACTTAAAAAGATGAGGCCGGCCTGTAATTGTCATCATAGGTAGACCTCAACTATGAGAGACAAAATGAGAAAACATATCTAGAAAATCACATTGTCTGATTTTTAAAGAATTTATTTGCAAATTATGGTGGAAAATAAGTATTTGGTCAATAACAAAAGTTCATCTCAATACTTTGTTATATATCCTTTGTTGGCAATGACAGAGGTCAAACGTTTGCTGTAAGTCTTCACAAGGTTGGCACACACTGTTGCTGGTATGTTGGCCCATTCCTCCATGCAGATCTCCTCTAGATCAGTGATGTTTTGGAGCTGTCGCTGGGCAACACGGACTTTCAACTCTCTCCAAAGGTTTTCTATGGGGTTGAGATCTGGAGACTGGCTAGGCCACCCCAGGACCTTGAAATGCTTCTTATGGCCCCATTCATTCTTTCATGTACACGGATCAGTCGCCATGATCCCTTTGCAGAGAAACAGCCCCAAAACATGATGTTGCCACCCCCATGCTTCACAGTAGGTATGGTGTTCTTTGGATGCAACTCAGCATTCACTCTTCTCCAAACACGATGAGTTGTGTTTCTACCAAACAGTTCTACTTTGGTTTCATCTGACCATATGACATTCTCCCAATACTCTTCTGGAACATCCAAATGCTCTCTAGCAAACTTCAGACGGGCCGGGATATGTACTGGCTTAAGCAGGGGGAAATGTCTGGCACTGCAGAATCTGAGTTCCTGGCGGCGAAGTGTGTTACTGACGGTAGCCTTTGTTAGGTTAGTCCCAGCTTTCTGCAGGTCATTCCCTAGGTCCCCCCGTGTGGTTCTGGGATTTTTGCTCACCGTTCTTGTGTTCATTTTGACCCCACGGGGTGAGATCTTGCATGGAGCCCCTGATCGAGGGAGATTATCAGTGGTCTTGTATGTCTTCCATTTTCTAATTATTGCTCCCACAGTTAATTTCTTCACACCAAGCTGCTTGCCTATTGCAGATTCAGTCTTCCCAGCCTGGTGCAGGTCTACAATTTTGTTTCTGGTGTCCTTCCACAGCTCTTTGGTCTTCACCATAGTGGAGTTTGGAGTGTGACTGTTTGAGGTTGCGGACAGGTGTCTTTTATACTGATAACAATTTCAAACAGGTGCCATTACTACAGGTAATGAGTGGAGGACAGAGGAACCTCTTAAAGAAGTTACAGGTCTGTGAGAGTCAGAAATCTTGCTTGTTTGTAGGTGACCAAATACTTATTTTCCACCATAATTTGCAAATAAATTCTTAAAAAATCAGACAATGTGATTTTCTAGATATATTTTCTAATTTTGTCTCTCATAGTTGAGGTCTACCTATGATGACAATTACAGGCCGGCCTCATCTTTTTAAGTGGGAGAACTTGCACAGTTGGTGGCTGACTAAATATTTTTTTTTCCCCACTGTATGTGACGATACAGAACGGACCCATATTGAACATGTGTGAACATAAATGTTTGTGAATGTACGGCAACATGAAACAAAGACAATGAGAAATATATAAACAACAATTAAAAAAGAGGGAAGCTATATTCCTGGAATTGTGCGTGCTTCTATGGACTGATTATGGATGCGTACAACTACTTTTTGATAATTTTCTTAGTGCTTTATTGTGAATTATTTTCTATGCCATACAGCTCAGCATCAGTAGACACAGAAAACTGCTGAGTTATAACTGGTGTAGATTTGTGATCATGAGCACCTACAAGTGCTTAAATTACTAAGAGGCCAGAGCCACTTACTAATTCTGAAGTCTAAGACCTTATGCACAGGTCATGCCATTTTTTATGGAATTAATGTCTGTGAAAAACAAGTGCACAGACCGCATTTAATCACCATGACAGTGAATTATGGCCATGCGATGGGTCTATTTTGGGTCTATTCAAATGACACTATCTTTGTCCATGTTGATGGTCAAAGATAGTGCATGCCAGTTTTTTTGACAGACGTGAAAAAACAGACCACCAAAAAACGGACATGTGAATAGACACATTGAATTCAACATGTTCTTAAAATGGACATGTGACGAACGTTGCAAAAACAGCCGTCACATGTCCGTCGTGGGAATAAGCCCTACGTCTTGGACCAGTCAGGGAAATCAATTAGGAGTGGTGTAAGAATCACCAGTCTTAATACATTCCTCCCATTGGCTTTTTCTGAACAGGGGACTGTGACTATTCTATTCATTCCCTTTTCAATGAATGGCATCGGCTGCAGTATTAGACACAGTCCCCACAAGTTGGGACTCTGGGGACCTCCATCTATCAAGCAATGATGGTCTTTGCTGGGAACTAAACTATACATGTTTATATTCCAGAGAACTCTCTTATGTCAATCTAAACTATAGCTATTAAGTGGTCTTGTGATTTGCTAATTGAGAAATTGGAATAAAGTTGGGCCCCTCAGTGGCCCCTTGGGCATTCAGTAGTAGTATGAAGAGGCCTCACATAACATGTTCTACCTCTTTAAGCCTCTGCCAGAGTTAATGAGACAGATTTACTAATACTGGGGAGAGTTTGTTTAATTTTTCACGTAAGTTTTCTTGCCTATTTTTGATGCACAATCGCTTGTGGCAAACATGTGCCACTTTGTCCATTTTCCAACCCACTCATTACTTTTTTAAAAAGGGGATCAAGGAATGGTGTGGCAGGGATGCCTCAGCCTAAAAAATTTAAGCTAACTTACACCAGAAAACTGGAGTAATTTATATATGAAATCTATGTCAGTCCCTGAGTAGTGTGGATTTCTCTTCTGGAGCATAGACCTCTCATGGTGTACCAGAATTTTTAACCCTTTCCCGACATCCACCATAAAAGTATATAGTAAATAGCCACCAGGTCTCTGCTGTATTGTATGGTATTGTATTGTACGGATCGCAGGCATTATCCCCCTGGTGCCTTGGTCAAAGCTGACCGAGGCACCATGTTCTCGGCGGCGCATGGCTGCAGCCATTTTAGGGTGGCTCACCGGCCTCCCAAATGTGATCCAGGGACAGTGATCAGATTCCATGACAGCAGGGAGCCTATTGAAGGTTTCCAGGCTTGTCTGGCATTAGATGCTATCACAGGCTGCTCTATGCAGCCTGTAATAGAAGTGGTGCAATTTTGCAATGCATTATCATTGCAATACATTGTATTAGTGATTAGACCCCCTGGGGTTCAAGAGCTAAAAGTGACAGAAAAAAAAATTACTACAATTTCAAATATTACAAAATAATAAAAAATTCAAATCTACCCCCCCCTTTCCCTAGAACTTATATAAAAGTACATAAATAAAGTGAAACACATACACATTAATTATCCCTTCTAAGAATATTTTTTACATATGGTATAAACGGTATTGCGGGAAAAAAATCAAAACAAGCTGCTGTTTTTTCGCTGTTTATTCAAAAACTTGATAAAAAGTGATCAAAGCAATAGACATTTCCTATAATGGTATATATAAAAGGTACATTTGTCCCCACAAAAAAACATGCCTTATGCATCCCCATACATGGAAAAAAGCTACGAATATGGCGACTCCAAGAAATTTTATTTTTAGCAAAGTTTTGAATTTTTTTAAGGGGATAAAACATTAAAAAAAACTATATAAATTTGGTATCACCGGAATCGTACCAGCCCATAGAATACCAGGTGACATGTCAGTTTGGCTGCACAGTGAACTCTGTAAAAACAAAGCCCGTAAGAAAATCGCGCAAACGCAGTTTTTCTCCAATTCCACCTCATTCTGATTTTTTTTCCAGCTTTCTAGTATATCATACAGAATATTAAATTGTACCATCACGAAGAATAATTTATCCCACAAAAATTAAGCCATATATTGCTCTGTGAATCAAAATGTAAAAAAAGTTAAGGCTTTTGGAAAGCAGGGAGTCAAAATCGAAAATGCGGAAAGGGTTAAGAGGTATCAGTACTCACAATATTAAAACCAGTCTTCCCCCACTGTTTGCGTTTCTGAAAAACTTAATCTAAACTATTTGATAAATCTGTCATATCTTTAAACTGTTTAGTTTAACTTTAGAACACCTATTGGTTGGCTTAGTTTACAACAAAAAATGGACTAATATTTATGATGCACGGTGCTTCCCATTTGTCAAACAAGAAACTGAAACTGTCAGGAAGTATCTAAAACACAATAAATGAGGTGTAAAGAAGGTATGCCCGTTTTTTGTTGAAAATTATGCCAGAATTCTCATATAGTTTCATTAGTAAATCTGCCCAAATGTGTCCTGTGACCCCTGGTGGACCCCTTTAACAATTACCATTAAAAGGGTTATCTAGTCCTTTAAACCCTGTGTTTTAGCTGTGGCTATGCTTAATATTGCAGCTTTGTCACATTCAGGTGATGAGCAGGAGTGTCGCTGACCCTTCAAACAGCTGATCAGCAGGGGTGCTGAGGTCTAAGCAGAGGGCATCAAGTTTAAAAGACTGGATAATCCCATATCAAGTCATTATGACACTTCAATCCAAGTGAAATTTGAACCTAATAACCCCCCCAAAACGGATTTGTGCAATTAGACCATGCTTGCAGTTTCAACAGTGCATTAAAGGGGTTTATGGGACATATACAGTACAGACCAAAAGTTTGGACACACCTTCTCATTCCAAGAGTTTTCTGTATTTTCATGACTATAAAAATTGTAGATTCACACTGAAGGCATCAAAACTATGAATTAACACATGTGGAATTATATACTTAACAAAAAAGTGTGAAACAACTGAAAATATGTCTTATATTCTAGGTTCTTCAAAGTAGCCACCTTTTGCTTTGATTACTGCTTTGCACACTCTTGGCATGCTCTTGATGAGCTTCAAGAGGTAGTCACCTGAAATGGTCTTCCAACAGTCTTGAAGGAGTTCCCAGAGATGCTTAGCACTTGTTGGCCCTTTTGCCTTCACTCTGCGGTCCAGCTCACCCCAAACCATCTCGATTGGGTTCAGGTCTGGTGACTGTGGAGGCCAGGTCATCTGGCGTAGCACCCCATCACTCTCCTTCTTGGTCAAATAGCCCTTACACAGTCTGGAGGTGTGTTTGGGATCATTGTCCTGTTGAAAAATAAATTATGGTCCAACTAAACGCAAACCGGATGGAATAGCATGCTGCTGCAAGATGCTGTGGTAACCATGCTGGTTCAGTATTCCTTCAATTTTTAATAAATCCCCAACAGTGTCACCAGCAAAGCACCCCCACACCATCACACCTCCTCCTCCATGCTTCACGGTGGGAACCAGGCATGTAGAGTCCATTCGTTCACCTTTTCTGCGTCACACAAAGACACGGTGGTTGGAACCAAAGATCTCAAATTTGGACTCATCAGACCAAAGCACAGATTTCCACAGGTCTAATGTCCATTCCTTGTGTTCTTTAGCCCAAACAAGTCTCTTCTGCTTGTTGCCTGTCCTTAGCAGTGGTTTCCTAGCAGCTATTTTACCATGAAGGCCTGCTGCACACAGTCTCCTCTTAACAGTTGTTGTAGAGATGTGTCTGCTGCTAGAACTCTGTGTGGCATCGACCTGGTCTCTAATCTGAGCTGCTGTTAACCTGCGATTTCTGAGGCTGGTGACTCGGATGAACTTATCCTCCGCAGCAGAGGTGACTCTTGGTCTTCCTTTCCTGGGGCGGTCCTTATGTGAGCCAGTTTCTTTGTAGCGCTTGATGGTTTTGGCCACTGCACTTGGGGACACTTTCAAAGTTTTCCCAATTTTTCGGACTGACTGACCTTCATTTCTTAAAGTAATGATGGCCACTCGTTTTTCTTTACTTAGCTGCTTTTTTCTTGCCATAATACAAATTCTAACACTCCATTCAGTAGGACTATCAGCTGTGTATCCATCTGACTTCTGAACAACACAACTGATGGTCCCAACCCCATTTATAAGGCAAGAAATCCCACTTATTAAACCTGACAGGGCACACCTGTGAAGTGAAAACCATTTCAGGTGACTACCTCTTGAAGCTCATCAAGAGAATGCCAAGAGTGTGCAAAGCAGTAATCAAAGCAAAAGGTGGCTACTTTGAAGAACCTAGAATATAAGACATATTTTCAGTTGTTTCACACTTTTTTGTTAAGTATATAATTCCACATGTGTTAATTCATAGTTTTGAAGCCTTCAGTGTGAATCTACAATTTTTATAGTCATGAAAAAACAGAAAACTCTTGGAATGAGAAGGTGTGTCCAAACTTTTGGTCTGTACTGTATATTGATGACCTATCCTTAGGATGGCTGGGTGTCTGACACCTGGGACCCACTGCTTGAATGGTACTTAGCTGCGTGACCAATGATAATTAAAACCGTTGCAGTTTTTAAAATCGCAGCATGTCAATTATACCTACGGAAACGCTGGCAGTTTCCCTATCGGTATAATGGAAGCAGAAAGTCTTTATGTGAAAAGCGCTGCAGGAAAAACAGCGATGCGTTGCCACCGTGGTTTTTCCTGCGGCGCTTTTTTGCTGCGGCCTGCTACGCGGGGCCTTAACCTTAAACTCGCTGCTTTCTTTAGCATATTTTTTGTATTTTCCTTTCCTCTATCACTCTGACTGGAGGATGTCTGCTGTTTGTGCAGAGATTTCCCTGCAGCCATGAGCACCTGGCTATAAATAGATTGCAGACTTTTTTTTCTTGATTTCAAAGTTACTGTAGTCTTATTAGAAAGTGTCATCGGCCTTTCCTGCTGCATTTCTGTCCAAATGAGATTTGATTTTCACTTTACTGGGTCAAAAAAATATGAGCAATCTACAGAAAATGAGTTTGCTCTGTATCGGGGAGAAATAAGACATAGCACTTTAGGGATCCTACTATTCTATTTCCAGGAAAGTCAATATCTCTGATTTATAAGGACGCTTGCTTGTTGCATTACGTAAAATAGCAATTTTCTTTAAGAAGGATACAGAGGTTGATTCATTCACATATTATACCTGCACAGATTGGACAGCTTCATATAGCAATTGTTTGCAGCTACTGATATAAAGGTGTGTGTCTTATAATCCATAGGCGTCAAAATACATAAAGTAAAGGTCATATGTGATCTGAAACCTCAAAATTATAGTCTGGGGAAGAACAGGTAATGCTTTATGGCAGCTGTAGTAATAGCTACACCCTTATTCAATGGCACATATAAATACTTCTCAATATTGTTTTCTCAGATCAGATAATACCAATGACAACCTCTGAATTGTCACATACCGCAGTTACCAATGTTTCATTTGGTAAAAACAGGAATCCCTGTGCTGCAGAGCAGTGGTGAGTCCTCTGTATAGTATTCACCTATGGATGCTCCATAGTGGTCTCAACATGGCCCAAAGAAATTCTAAGGAACAGCCTGAAGATGGCATGTACAGATCTACCCATCTGTAAATTTATTGCACCATGATAATTCACAACAAAAGCCGTTGAAAATAATGGAAAAAAAAAAGTCAAGTTAGGCTAAGGCCCCAAATATCGAGCCGCAGCAAAAAAAACGCTGCGGAAAAATCGTGGCAAAAACACATCATGTTTTTTTCCACAATGTTTTTCACAGAAAGTCTACAGCGTTTTCCTCTGCTCACTTTCTGCCCCTATTATACCTATATGAAAAACGCCAGCATTTCTGTAGGTATAAATGACATGCTGCGATTTGAAAAATGCAAGTGTTTCTGAAAGGCAGCTTTTCTGCTGCAGATATTTTTTCTGCAATGTGTGGATGGGATTAGCCAGAATTCCATCCTCTCTCCAGGTAATGTAAAATGCATCGTTTTTGCAAAATGGGGCCCTGGCCTTAAAGTGATTAATACTCTTTAAACTTGGCTACAAATATACAACAGCAACTCAGTGCCACAGGTAGGAGGCAGTCAACTGACCTTGTAAGATCCAAGACAGGTACATAACTTGGATGGATTTACATCTGACACTAGGACCAACTGCTAATCAAGCAGCAATTCCCACTTTTGGGTAGGGGTTTGCATAAACTCCACCCATTTAGGGTGACCCCAGGACAAGCCAATTTGTGTTTCAAAAATTTTAAGACACTTCTGGCAAATTCAGACAAGTAGGTTGTCATGGTTATGGTAGAATATGGCCACATCTAGTCCCTTACAGTACTGTAGTTAAAATAGTACAAGGATTAGTATATCTCATTTTACCTAGCACACACCTATACCACTGTGCTAGTAACATCTTTGTATCAAAAAAATAACAGCATACTGCGCTTGAGTTTCCGTTCTTTGCGTCCGCTTGGGGATCCAAAAACGGAAAATCAATCCGCTTAAAAGCAGTTACCTGCAGACCCCATAGAGTATAATATGGTCTGCTGGGTTCCCGCCCGGTTCCTGCCTGAAAAATGCGGAGAGAAAAGTAATGCTTGGAATTGGGAATGGAATCCGTGAGCACTCACCGAGCGCAGATGTGAACTTGCTCTAAGGCTGTATTTACACAGTGCTCTTTTACAAATAAAAAGATCTGCTTATTTAATTACAGCAGTGCCTAATATATCCTTACTGTGCATCTCAGCTGCAAGCTAATGGCCATTAAATTGAAAACCGCTGTTTTTAATTTAATAGCCTTTGGCTTACAACTGAAATGCAAAGCAAAAATGTGCAACCCAGTTGAAATGCATAGTAATAATGCAATTACAAAAGAAGCAGTTCTTGACTACCAAAAGTAACAGGAAAACACTGTGTAAACACAGCCTAATGGTGGCCATATGGATTTTTATTGGTCTGCGCCTAGCCGCAAGTTGCATTTACGCCCTAATGCCTGCGATGCAAATCCAGTTTATATGGATATCAGGGTCAAAACATGCTGCAGAAATTAATGTACATGTATTTACAAAGTTCTTAAAGGGGCTTCCCCATCTGTCTCTCTCACCAGTTTACCTGCTGGCTCTTCTTCTCACTTCCTTATTCTTCAGCAAGCTGGTGGGCAACTTGGACTGTTTGATGGACTGGACACTATGAAGTACCTCAGTAGATATAGACATTTCCGTTACCATAACAGATTATTTATTATGATTACTAGAAATCTAGAATAATGCAGATCAAATAATGTGCACAGTAAGCATATAACGTATTACATTACCCAGGTTTGGAGAGATAAAAAATTTATACATACTGCCAGGACAGAGAACAGACTTGCAGCAAACTCAATGTCATCTTTTATGTTTACATAGAGGGAAACCTGTCTTTATCAGCAAACTGCAGTTAGATGACCTCATAGCAGGATATAACAGTTCTGAAAGCAAGTGTGATCCAGAGAACTCAGCTCAGCTCAGCTCCAGTGAGCAGTGTGTCACATCACCGGTTCTATAATGCCAGATAAGGAAAGATACAGGCCGGGTTCCTTGACAAATTTGTGTAAACAATGGGGAGAAATATTTTCACATAGCAAATGAAGCAGCATTTCCAAAGCAATGTACAGTGCTGGCCAAAAGTATTGGCACCCCTGCAATTCTGTCAGATAATACTCAATTTCTTCCAGAAAATGATTGCAATCACAAATGCTTTGGTAATAATATCTTCATTTAATTTGTCGTCAATGGAAAACCACAAAAAGAATTGTCAAAAAGCCAAATTGGATATAATTCCACACCAAACATAAAAAAGGGGGTGGACAAAAGTATTGGCACCCTTTGAAAAATCATGTGATGCTTCTCTAATTTGTGTAATTAACAGCACCTGTTACTTACCTGTGGCACATAACAGGTGGTGGCAATAACTAAATCACACTTGCAGCCAGTTGAAATGGATTAAAGTTGACTCAACCTCTGTCCTGTGTCCTTGTGTGTACCACATTGAGCATGGAGAAAAGAAAGAAGACCAAAGAACTGTCTGAGGACTTGAGAAGCAAAATTGTGAGGAAGCATGAGCAATCTCAAGGCTACAAGTCCATCTCCAAAGACCTGAATGTTCCTGTGTCTACTGTGTGCAGTGTCATCAAGAAGTTTAAAGCCCATGGCACTGTGGCTAACCTCCCTAGATGTGGACGGAAAAGAAAAATTGACGAGAGATTTCAACGAAAGATTGTGCGGATGGTGGCTAAAGAACCTCGACTAACGTCCAAACAAGTTCTAGCTGCCCTGCAGTCCAAGGGTACAACAGTGTCAACCCGTACTATCCGTCGGCGTCTGAATGAAAAGGGACTCTATGGTAGGATACCCAGGAAGACCCCACTTCTGACCCAGAGACATAAAAAAGCCAGGCTGGAGTTTGCCAAAACTTACCTGAGAAAGCCAAAAACTTTTTGGAAGAATGTTCTCTGGTCAAATGAGACAAAAGTAGAGCTTTTTGGGAAAAGGCATCAACATAGAGTTTACAGGAAAAAAAAAAGAGGCCTTCAAAGAAAAGAACAAGGTCCCTACAGTCAAACATGGCGGAGGTTCCCTGATGTTTTGGGGTTGCTTTGCTGCTTCTGGCACTGGACTGCTTGACCGTGTGCATGGCATTATGAAGTCTGAAGACTACCAACAAATTTTGCAGCATAATGTAGGGCCCAGTGTGAGAAAGCTAGGTCTCCCTCAGAGGTCATGGGTCTTCCAGCAGGACAATGACCCAAAAAAACACTTCAAAAAGCACTAGAAAATGGTTTGAGAGAAAGCTCTGGAGACTTCTAAAGTGGCCAGCAATGAGTCCAGACCTGAATCCCATAGAACACCTGTGGAGAGATCTCAAAATGGCAGTTTGGAGAAGGCACCCTTCAAATCTCAGGGACCTGGAGAAATTTGCCAAAGAAGAATGGTCTAAAATTCCAGCAGAGCATTGTAAGAAACTCATTGATGGTTACCGGAAGCGGTTGTTCGCAGTTATTTTGTCTAAAGGTTGTGCTACCAAGTATTAGGCTGAGGGTGCCAATACTTTTGTCCGGCCCATTTTTGGAGTTTTGTGTAAAATGATCAATGATTTGACTTTTTTTTCATTCTCTTTTGTGTTTTTTTCATTGCAAGCAAAATAAATGAAGATATTATTACCAAAACATTTGTGATTGCAATCATTTTCTGGAAGAAATTGAGTATTATCTGACAGAATTGCAGGGGTGCCTATACTTTTGGCCAGCACTGTAAGAAAACTCTTGCATTTGCCTAAGCTAGCATTGTAGATCTTTGAGATGGCAATACCCCTTTAAGATTTTAATTTTATGACATTTCAGCAGAATTTAATAGATGTTAGCTAAGGCTGGGTTCACATTTCTGTTCATCAAAATAATAGAAAAAAGAATGTAAGCTGGGAAAAGATCCATTACATGACTGACAATATCACAGGACGACAGATCCCATCGGCTAGACAGATTTCCATTGTGGTGACTCATTTTGCCAGCATGCAGCATTTTTTGGTCTTTGATGTTTGATGGACTCAGTGATAGAGGTATACTGGACAATTTAGCTAAATAAAGTTTAACAAAATTCCAATTGAATAAACAAACACTTTTGGTCTAATGTACAGAATAGTTTCCTATTTACTGGGTGGGCGGCAGCATATTGACCTGTGGACATCTATTACTACACAAACATGTAGGCATCAAAACCACAGGATTATGTATTTAATAATTCATGACACATCTGCAGAATATGTTGGTGTGATACAAGTAAGAGAAAGAAAAAAATAATAATAATTTCCTCATTTTAGGGGAAAAAATTTTTATAACTCCAAATTGGCATTCGCATTAAATCCCTAGATCAACGACCCATGTCCTGAAATCTAATAACTAGAACATGTGACATTGCTATTCTCAAAAAGACATCCAGGCCCTTCTTGAACTATTTTAGATAATTCCCCATGACAACTTCTTGTAGCAGTCCATGGTCATGTGATGGGCAGTCCATGGTCATGTGATAGACACCCTGTCACAGCACTGTAATCAGAGCACTATCTTGTAACAAGCTGTGCACCTGAGAGTCCATGGCCATGGACTCTTATCTAAGCAGAGATCTAGAAAATCACGAAGAACAATATAGATAGATAGATAGTGTGAGAGTGTGAACCCAGAGGGCGCTAGTGAGCGACCCAGAGCCAGGCTTGAAAAGGTCCTCAGCCACACCCATAGGTGGGGCAACTCCAGAGGGAGTGTGTGCAGCAGGAGAGCTGCTGAGGAGACCTGCAGGGAGCAGGTGTGCGGTGGAACCAGTCGGAGACGGACAGGCAGTCTGTCCCAGGAGGACTGGGTTTCCTAAAAGGACTTTTCTTGGGCTGAGTGTGAGTCAGGCTGCTTCTTGCCCCCAGAGGCTAGTAAGGGAGCAAGCAGTGAGATAGTGCCCTATGTGTGGGCTAGGCTATTTGTTATTTTGTTCCTGTACTATTTGTAAAGCTGAATAAAGCCATTTACTTTGGATTTACACCGCCTGATATGCTGCTTCTATTGGTGCCCAGTACCACCAACACTGCTGTCGAGTCCAGGAGGCTGCCACCTTTGAGGCTAAATCCCCCCAAATTGTCACGATAGATAGATAGATAGATAGATAGATAGATAGATAGATAGATAGATACAGAAAGTATATTGGAAATTTGTATAACTTTTCAGTATACAAACAATAACATTTATTTTCTTCAAGTACAGATCTTTTTATTTTCAAAAGTTTTATTGGCCCTTTACGATACATAAAATAAAACCCAGGGCACAAAAACTGCAGTGTGATATATTTGCACAGTTTGACAACCACGTCCAATTCATTTCTATAAACATGGACAATGTCCTACAGATAAGATGTTCTTGTAAATACAAATGATATTGGCTCCTGTTCTCTGTCATTCTTGACTATAAATTCAATAATAATCTTGTATTCAAGTCACAAAAGCTAAACAGAATTCAGATCTATCCCTGCACACAATGCTGCATTAGTCACGGAGTCTGGTGTCTCTTTAGATGTTGCTGTAGAGTTTTCCAAAATGATGTATCATGAATGATCGTATTTATAAACTGTCTATGGCACTACTCCATCAAGCCTACTTTACCTACTGTATTTTATATGCCTTGTATACTAAGTAATCTATTAGTTACAGTGTGAAATTTGCAGTTATGAAAACTGAATACCAACACTAGAGAGAGGGACTCAGGACAATTTTCTATCTCTGGGGTCAAAAATGTTTTGTAGGAACCCTAGTTTTCCATAATGTTATATATACAAATCACTTTACATACAAGTTCCTCTTGAATTTCAGGTTGTTTGTTGATAATGTCTTTGCTAAATGCTTTTTTGGTCTACAGCTACCTCTGACAGTTTGGTCAAGCATGCGTGTGTTCTCAAAGGGGAGAAGGGAGCTACTGACAGAGACCTGTGGTAGTGCATAAAGTATCTCTATTGAAAACAAATGATCAAACATTGAAATTCAACATGACGAACCTTCCTTTGCTGGCGAAAGACCAACATTAATAAATGTGCATGAACACTTTAAGCTTCCAGACTGTAATTGCTTGTATTGATAAGATTATGGATGTATTTGAAAAACTGAACACAATCATCTTGGATACAGTTGACTTTTTTGACAAGATTTTCCACCTGATTGATAGATAGGACTTCAGAATGGACCCTATGATGACTTGGGTGGACTCTGACAATAATGGTCTTAATCTAATAGTTATTCTAATCTAGTAAGTAATAAATCTGTTCAGCTCTTAGACTTCATTCACATGTTCACTTTTAGCAGACGTGATGTTCATGTTAATCATGGGCTGCATGTGCATCCATTGATTTTGTGTGCATGAAAATATACAGATCAACAGTCCACGAAAGAAGAACGGAGGCAAGGTCTATTTTGTGAACCACAGATGACCTTTAAAGGGGTTGTCCAGGCAAAAATGGACGAAAAGTTTATTTTTTAAATCAGCCGGGGGCAGTGAAAAAAAAAAAAAAAAAAATCATACTCACCTTTCCAGGGTGCTCTGGGGCCTTCCAGTGCGGTCTGGTCCTCTCGCTCCATTGTTACTGCAGGACTGAAGAGCATGTGATGTCACTACCTGTGGCCGCTGATTGGCCCCAATGGTCATGTGACTACCGAGGCCAATCAGCGACTTCGGCGGAAGGGATCCGGGACGTCACATCCAGTGAGCAGTTTCACTTTGACCAGTCCATGATGGAAGGACTCTGGAGCACTGGGAACAGGTGAGTATGATTGTTTTTTTTTTTTTTTCACCTCCCCCGGCCTATTTAAGGTTTAATCAAGGTTTATTAAATTTTTCAAGTATATACAGTGATTACGGAAAGTATTCAGACTCCTTTAAATGTTTCATTGCAGCCATTTGCTAAAAGCAAAAAAGTTCATTTTATTTCTCCTTAATGTACACTCAGCACCCCATCTTGACAGAAAAAAAACAGAAATGTAGCTATTTTTGCAAATTTATTATAAAAGAAAAACTGAACTATCACATGGTCATAAGTATTCAGACCCTTTGCTGTGACACTCATATTTAACTCACATGCTGTCCATTTCCTTCTGATCCTCCTTGAGATGGTTCTACTCCTTCATTGGAGTCCAGATGTGTTTAATTAAACTGATTGGACTTGATTAGGAAAGGCGCACACCTGTCTATATAAGACCTCACAGCTCACAGTGCAAGTCAGAGCAAATGACAATCATGAGGTCAAAGGAACTGCCCAATGGCTGCAATGAAGCAAAGAGTGAAAAATTTAAAAGGGTCTGAATACTTTCCGTACCCACTGTAACATCAAAAAAGTAACAAAGGATGTAACAAAATGTAAAACAGGAAGCTGTGAAGCACTATAATGCAAGGTAAACTAGGGCCGCAAGCCCAGAAAACAGGACAGTCAGGAAGGTGCAGTGCAGGCTCTCGTAATAACACAATAAACAAAAAAGAGAAAAAAAAAAGGCTGGAGCCTAGAAGGAGGGCTTCCTGAGATCTATCGCTCCCTTGGGAGCAGATGT
Organism: Leptodactylus fallax; assembly: GCA_947044405.1. Lineage (NCBI taxonomy): Eukaryota > Metazoa > Chordata > Amphibia > Anura > Leptodactylidae > Leptodactylus > Leptodactylus fallax. The sequence goes on along the minus strand of CAMRHE010000073.1, from coordinate 767,136 downwards.
GAGTAGGACCGTCGGCCTATTTAAAATATAAAAAATGTGCGTGGACAACCTCTTTCATTCTTTATAAATATTTTTATATGGAATGTGAATTTTTTTCCTTTTAATTGAATTTTTAGGAATTTGCTTGATATGATATGAATTGAAATATGTTATAAGGTAATAAGCCCTATTCCCAGGGCCCCTGGGGCTGTTGGCAGCTATGCATATCGCTCTATCAACATTTGAACAAAATATACTGTTCTTTTGGTGTCCATATAGTTCTTCAATGTAATATAATATAACTGTAATTTATATTCCAGCTCTAGTTCACATACAATATTCATCCATGGGAACAATTGACCAAAAATAGACTCAGCAGATTAGCTTTTGGCTGTTTTCAGAAGCGTGCTGCTCAGTATTGATCCCATTGATTTATTTGACTGTATTTATAGACAGTAAGTTAGCAGTGTACATGCAAACACCAGAAAAAAAAGAAACATTTTTATTGATTCTGGTTAAAAACCAATACAATCAGCCCCCTAGAAGAGTATGAAGTACATGTTTATCCTTGCATACAACTTCATGTGCAAAACTGTTCAGTTTTTCTGATTTTGTGTCAGGAAATTGATATATTATTGTAATATTTATTAAAATTTCACTTTTTCTGGCCTGAAACAGCTGCACCTGTTGATAATGTTGATAATCTTAATCGGTGGACTGTGATTTTTCTGTAGTGCTTTTAGTTTTTCTACTAATCATGAAAAGTATTTTAATCATAATCAAGAAATGTGCGATGCTCCAAAATCCAGACAGACAGAACAGCACATCCCATGGGTGTAATAGCAATGATCGTAGTTACTTCTACATTATGTGAGGACACGGTATTTTCTATCTTTATGGGGAGGGGGATATTGTTTTTAGTTAAACTATTATATTTTACTGAAGAAAAGTGAGGATACATACAGGAATAATGTTCAATATACAAATATGTTCTCCCTTACCTGACCTCTTGGCCGGACGTGTCCAGATATTTGTATTACAAGTTCAGCAGCTTTTCTAAGGTCAACATGGTTTTAGTTATCACAAAGTGATATTCTATCCTAACTATCCTATTTGTGTCTAGATGTAACCAGCCAGAGGAAGGTGATGTAAATTGCAGTATTTCAAGGCTTTTGCTAAAATATCATAACTCAGGATGAGCAAACCAGTTCATAACAAATTTTCCCAAAATTTTGTCTGGATCTGAAATTTTTAGGGTTTGCCTCTCACAAACCACTATTATACTTTGAGGTCTGAAGATACCCCAGAATATAATAGTGGTATATGAGTGAAAACCCCACTTAGGGGGTCAAGGGGAGGTGGGTATAACAGTTATACCACTTTTGGGTGGGTCCCCATCCACTTTGGGGCTTTTTTAGCCTCTTCAATGAAGTCATCAGCACCAGGGAATTACTGAGGCCTGTGACTGGGCTTCAGCGGTCATGTGGGGTTCACCAATGTCATGAGGCTTGTATCTAATCATCATGTCGTTGGTGTGCCCTCTGTGACACTGAGGCGTTATAACATGCCTCAAAATATACCTGACTAAATATACCTGACCTGTCCAAGACTTCTCCCGTGCATCCCCCATACTCTGGAACTCACTACCAAGACACATAAGACTGACCCCCACAATCACGAGCTTCAAGAAGGCCCTGAAGACTCACCTATTCAGGAAGGCCTACAACCCCCAATAACACTACTGTCACCATACCACCATCTGTACAGCCTCTCCCATCACCTTCTGTCTCTATCCCTCTACCCTCATAGATTGTAAGCCCTTGCAGGCAGGGCCCTGTATCCCACTGTGCCAGTGATCACTGTTTATATTATCTGTTTTGTACATCTTGTGTACCGTATGTAAATCCTCAAATGTAAAGCACCATGGAATTAATGGTGCTATATAAATAAACAATAATAATAATAATACCTGAAGAGGACAGGAACACACTATAATTTAGCCCAGAGGAGGTGAATATGTTTTTTATGTTTACTCTCCTCCCCTGGACCTTAATTTAATGAACACTGGGATCCGAAGAGCAGTTCCAGCTTGGGCTGCAACATATGGTCTGGGTGAACCTTATGAATATTCCTGAAACTAGTCTTGCAAGGTTCACCCAATACTAGTCATGATATCGTGTTGAATTAGTTTCAAGATAAATTGGAATCCTTAACCACATTGGAGATCAGTGGACACACCACTACAATCATATCCAAAATGACAGAAAACACATATGAGTTAAGATTGCACCCAAATTAGAAAGAAAATAACAATGTATTTTTATTGGAAATAGACACAAAATACTATCAACAGCGCAAAAATATTTAAAACCACAAACAGAAATACATACGGTATAGAAATATTCAAATACCCTAATAATGGCAGTCATGGTAAGGTACAATAATCTATATCCCCAATGAAACGGTGGGAAAAAAAAAAGCACTACCACAGAATAGAACCAGAGTATCACATAAGAAAAAAAGAATGGATGGGATGATACATAATAAATCAGCAACCATGGTGTATAGCCATATCAAAGGGGACCAAGTCTTGCGCCATTCACTGAACCCCATACAAGCATATAGCAGGGTATCTTCTTAGACACAGATTGAAAGATAGAATTACTAATACTGTCTAAGTTTTAGACAGTGCTAACTTAGACCAAAGAGTCTTAAACTTTATCAAAGTGTCTGATACTGTTTGGTAAACCTAGGATGTCTTTAGACTGTCTAGTCTAACTTTGCACCACTTATTAGTTGACATAGTTTCCAATAAAGAAGAAATAATTTATTGAGCCATTTTTGTGTATGGTGTCACAACTTAAAGCATACCAGTTGTTTTAGGTAACTTTTAAGGATAAGCTATTACATGTGGGTACAAGAGGAGTAACACGATTCTGATCAATATATGACCTATATTTTGCAGTTTTTAGCAGTTTTCTCCTTTGTATGCTAGATCTGTAGTTTGAATTGCTCTCTGGAATGGTGGGTGGAAACTAGCTGCCATACACTGCACACAGTGAGTACAGGAGAATCTGCTCTATGACTGTCTCTCTCACTCAGAAACAGGCCCAAGACCATGCAGGCCAAATATAGAAAAGTACTGAACTGTACTGATGTGAATAAAGCGCTCTGTGAAAGAATACTTCTATTGAGTGTCTTTCTTATCTTAGTCCTCTCCCTCCCCTCTCCAAAGACTCCTATAGACATATGTAATTATGAGTCATGTGACCTATAGTCTATCTCAAGACAGAGCAATGGTTTTTAGAGTGAAAGTCACTTTAGTAGAGGGAGAAAGAGCAGGGAAACAGATAAGTCAGAAACAGTCATTTCTCTCTGCTAAGATATATTACATGGATTCTATGAATTTCATTACCAATATTCCTGCATCTGAGGGAAACACAGTTGTTTGGGCTATTTTGCAATCTCAGACATTTTGTACCACTTCCTAAACTACCTAACTTCCAAACCTTATTCAGCATGTTTTTATGCTACATGGTTTACCTGATCATTGTGTCTGACCGTGACAATCTGTTAATATCCAAGTTCTGGAGAATTTTTTGGACCAATTTGAATGTTGATTTCTCCATTTCTTCAGACTTTCATGCTGAAATTTATTGGCAGAATGAGCACCAAAATCTAATCCTGGAGCAATATTTACACAATATTTAGTCTGGTCACCAGACTAATTGGGCTCAATTCTGTTCTTTCACAGCATTTGTGACAAATAATTGCTATCAGGTATCCATCAAGACATTGTCACATCCTGTAATTTTGGTTTTCATCCTAGGGCTTGTATCTTTTCTTCAGTTGCGATTGATCCTCCTGATGTAGAATCACTATCTAGTCAGCTCAGTTGCATTTGGCCTTACATGTCCAACTAAACTTGAAGCAATCTTCGGAAGACAGAAGAAAGAAACTGATAAGAGGTGATCTCCAAGACTATTGTTCTTTGTAATGTATCTTTTTTGTCAGTACTTGAACCCTACAAATTGTACAGTGCTGCAGAATATGTTGGCGCTATATAAATAAAATGTATTATTATTATTATTATTATTATTATTATATTTTCCATATGGGGCCCAGGTCTGGTTCTCTAGTAAAAACATCAAAGTCAAGGTAGTCAGGCCCTAAATATATTGGTCCATATCAAATCATTCAACCTATTGAAGTCATCAACCCTTTTCTTTACAGGTTGAGGTTTTCATGGTTGGGTTCGGGATTGGGATATGTATAGCTGCAGCTGCATATAAGTATCCAAACTGTGTTTTCATACAAATCATGCAAATAGAACTGGATCTTTAGTGTCATATTAAAGATGAGAATCTCCTCTGCGAGTATTCTTAACATAGCTAATTATTAAAGAATGATCATGAGGGCTTGTAATAACAATTGTAGGGTCATTTTTCAATGGATCACCCTACATACATATCTGTTCGTTTCACATGAAACAAGCTTGAGAATGTTCTATTACCTTTGCGTTTAATTTCTAGCAGTCAAGGAGGCAATGATAATAAAGAAACCAAGCTAAAGTCATACACCAGAAATGAATTGGCTCTCTTGTGTGTTTTTATACTCTGTAATGATTCATAGTCACACATGTTAGAGTCTGAGTAATCTTCTTCTGCATTCTTCCAGGCTGTAACTAACACAGTATTTAAGATGGAAATAAATTCATTTAATGGCTAATTTCAATAAAATTCTCTCTCCACCCAGACATTGCTAAGATAATGAATATGGTACATTAGGGTACAGTTCATTTAAAACCCATAAAATAAGTTTCTTTAATATCTACATAGTAATTGGAGCATAAGTGGATTTCATTTATAGGTATGATTTATAATCCTAAATCCAGCCAAATAATTCCCTTATATTATCATGTAAAAATCTTTATTATTAGATCTAAAAATCTAGAAATCATTCAACTAGTAGAAGAACTTCTTATACGATGTGTTGGTGTACATAATAGTTTGCTGTTTTCCTAATAAGAGTTAAAGGTGTTGTCTGCTTTTCCAATACATTTCATACTCGTACATGTAATGGGGGAAGTAAAATAAAACACTTCACAATTTATCTTAACCTGTACTGTGAAGCCTCTCCAGTTCCCATTGGTAACATCTGCAAATTGAGGCATCCATAGGTTAACAAGATGGCTCTGTTCTCCACTGCTCAGCTGCTGAAAGGGTTCGGCACAGGTACAAAAATAGCCAATTCTGCTGCCTGGATCTGTGCTGAACTCTTTCAGTAGAAGATGCAGCTAATGCATCTAAGCTATAACTCCCATACAAGTGAATGGGAGTTATGGAAACAATGTAGCTCATTGTTCTATGCTGTTTCCGAAACACCCATTTACTTTTATGGGAGAAACAGCATAGCTCAGAGATACGCTAAAGCCCAACCATAGCTGACAGTATTCTCAGCAAGGTTACAGTTAGGTAACTATCAGAGAACAGAGGCTGGGGGGGGGGGGTACTCATGCCATAAATGACATAAATGTCTTTCATAGGAAAAACCCCTTTAGGTCGGGGCCCCATGTAGCGTAAACACCACAATTTGGCATTTTACAGTACCTACATTTTGTAAAATGATTACACAATCATATAAGGGTAAACTAAAAAATACATCCACAATAAATGTTATACATGTAGTAGTGGAGGTATATATTGAGTATATAGACACATAGGGACATATCAATCAATAAGAAAACATACAGTGCCTTGCGAAAGTATTCGGCCCCCTTGAACTTTTCAACCTTTTGCCACATTTCAGGCTTCAAACATAAGGATATAAAGTTTTAATTTTTTGGTGAAGAATCAACAGCAAGTGGGACACAATCGTGAAGTGGAACGAAATTTATTGGATATTTTAAACTTTTGTAAAAAATCAAAAACTGAAAAGTGGGGCGTGCAAAATTATTCGGCCCCCTTAAATTAATACTTTGTAGCGCCACCTTTTGCCGCGATTACAGCTGCAAGTCACTTGGGGTATGTCTCTATCAGTTTTGCACATCGAGAGACTGAAATTCTTGCCCATTCTTCCTTGGAAAACAGCTCGAGCTCAGTGAGGTTGGATGGAGAGCGTTTGTGAACAGCAGTTTTCAGCTCTTTCCACAGATTCTCGATTAGATTCAGGTCTGGACTTTGACTTGGCCATTCTAACACCTGGATACGTTTATTTGTGAACCATTCCATTGTAGATTTTGCTTTATGTTTGGGATCATTGTCTTGTTGGAAGATAAATCTCCGTCCCAGTCTCAGGTCTTTTGCAGACTCCAACAGGTTTTCTTCCAGAATGGTCCTGTATTTGGTTCCATCCATCTTCCCATCAATTTTAACCATCTTCCCTGTCCCTGCTGAAGAAAAGCAGGCCCAAACCATGATGCTGCCACCACCATGTTTGACAGTGGGGATGGTGTGTTCAGGGTGATGAGCTGTGTTGCTTTTACGCCAAACATATCGTTTTGCATTGTGGCCAAAAAGTTGGATTTTGGTTTCATCTGACCAGAGCACCTTCTTCCACATGTTTGGTGAGTCTCCCAGGTGGCTTGTGGCAAACTTTAAACGAGACTTTTTATGGATATCTTTGAGAAATGGCTTTCTTCTTGCCACTCTTCCATAAAGGCCAGATTTGTGCAGTGTACGACTGATTGTTGTCCTATGGACAGACTCTCCCACCTCAGCTGTAGATCTCTGCAGTTCATCTAGAGTGATCATGGGCCTCTTGGCTGCATCTCTGATCAGTCTTCTCCTTCTTTGAGATGAAAGTTTAGAGGGACGGACGGGTCTTGGTAGATTTGCAGTGGTCTGATACTCCTTCCATTTCAATATGATTGCTTGCACAGTGCTCCTTGGGACTTTTAAAGTTTAGGAAATCTTTTTGTATCCAAATCCGGCTTTAAACTTCTCCACAACAGTATCACGGACCTGCCTGGTGTGTTCCTTGGTCTTCATGATGCTCTCTGCACTTTAAACAGAACCCTGAGACTATCACAGAGCAGGTGCATTTATACGGAGACTTGATTACACATAGGTGGATTATATTTATCATCATCAGTAATTTAGGACAACATTGGATCATTCAGAGATCCTCGCTGAACTTCTGGAGTGAGTTTGCTGCACTGAAAGTAAAGGGGCCGAATAATATTGCATGCCCCACTTTTCAGTTTTTTATTTTTTACAAAAGTTTAAAATAACCAATAAATTTCGCTCCACTTCACAGTTGTGTCCCACTTGTTGTTGATTCTTCACCAAAAAATTAAAATTTTATATCTTTATGTTTGAAGCCTGAAATGTGGTAAAAGGTTGAAAAGTTCAAGGGGGCCGAATACTTTCGCAAGGCACTGTATCTTATAGTGAAATAGGGACTAGAAAGCCAGAACCCTGCAGTAATCAAAAAAGGAAAAATTTCTGGATACAAACAAGAAAAAATGCAAAGAAATGTTCCCTAAAGTAGGCAACATAACTAGCAGAATATTATAAAAGATAATAATAAGCAGGGAGTCACCATATGTAGCAATTAATAAAAAGACAAAAATAATGAAGTCCCTGTGTGTACAAACAAACCACGTGTAGGAAACGTGGTAATATTTTTTGTGTAGAATTTATTTTGGCTATTTTGACTTAGCGATTCTACGCTTTTTGTATCATACAAGATTGTTTATTATGATCCCTTCCTTTTGTGTATTTTACAGTACCTGCAAAGTGGATAGGATTCTTGTTAATCCCAAACACACATTGCATAAAAAAAAATCCGCAGTGGAAATGCTGCGATTTCAAAAACGCTCGTGTTTTTGTAAATCACAGCCTGTCAATTATACCTGTGGAAGCGCTGGCGTTTTCCGTATAGGTATAATAGAAGCAGAAAGTCCGCAGAGGAAAACTCTGCATTTCCGATGTGTTTTTTCCCACAGCACTTTTTGGCTGCGGCTCGCTACATGGGGCCTTAGCCTCAAACAGTATTAGGAAATCTTCCCCAAATTTCAATTGAAACTAAACTTATTGAAACTAAAATGAAATATATTGAGTGCAACGCAAGTTATTCCAATAAATAAGTGCACCAGTTTTACATTAAATTGAGTGGGGTCGAAAGTCTTCCATACTGTATTTATCACTTGGCTTTAATTGAGATGGCACTCAATGTATTACCCATGAAGATTACATCACACTATGACATCTGCAATAAACTCTGTAAAGACTTCCATTAATCCAAGTAATAGCCAACAACAGAGCACATTAACACGATTTGTATTAAATTATAAACCTATCCAGGTGGGTACAAATCCCTTATGATAGAATAAACAAAAAAAATGAAAATGAACTATGATTATACCGTGCTGTTTCATAGTATAATTATAGCAACATAGATAATACAGTATATAACTACCTGAATAGTGTCAGAAGTAAAGATGATTCCCACTATAAGAGAATGCATCGAAGAATTGCATTGTATGTATTGTACGGAAAACAATAAAATAATAAAGTCATTAAAGTTATACCATACCATAAACCTTATTTAGGGAAAAAAATTAAACAGCTCAAAATACACTCAAAATGGCCCTTTTTGGAAATTCCAGGGTAAAATCCACTTGCAAAGAAGTAACAACAAATGGTATGAACCAAAGCAGGCAGCAAGAAGCCCATTTTAGGTAGTGTTGTTTTGTGTAAAAAATGGTTTCTCAATTAAAGGTTTCTGGTTGAAAATTCTTTTTAAAAGGAATATGTCATATATTATGTCACTGACACCATTTTTATCTATTTATTTTTTGTTCTTTTTTTCTTTACATGATTATAGGGCTGCCATCTTGTCTGACCTGCTGTTAACAGCATTCAAATATATGCTTTACAGCAGCTACATGGACCATACTCACTGGGGGATGTTTATGAAGACATACATCTAGGCGTCATGACATCATAAGCCTGACATCATTCAGGAAGCCGGAGAAATCCCGAAGAGGATGGGTACCTGTGTCAGAAGGCACAACAGAGGCCAGAAGAGGTAAGTAAGACTGTTTGTTATTTTTAATCCCTTTCCCTTCTTACACTCTGGATTTTGAAGAGAACGCCGAATATAATCTTTCAGTCTAAAATAAAACTTGTGGAACCTTGTGAAACCTTGTGAGACAAATACTCAACTCACTCCCATTCCTCACCTCCAGTAGACTCACGTGCCTCTGCCCTGGGTGCCAATACAGTTGATTATGAGGTCAGATTATGATGGGGTCAAATAAGTACTTGCCGATGGGCCCCCCTTGCAACCTCAGACCCCTGGCTACAATCTATTGTGCCCTTATTATAATCTGCCTCTGCTCCAATCTTTTAGACTGTCAAAGAGGGGCACCTATAGTTTACCGGGTGTTAGTTTAACATTTGTTTGCTTATCTATATGCTTTAAGTTTTTTTTATTAAAATATCAACACAAGCACTATCTGAATATAGACATTTTAAGGTCTACAATTTATGAAATATTATAAAGATTGGAGTCTAATATATGGTTAGGGATCAGATGAACATTTTCTGAAACAATAAAGTTCAGTTTATTAATGTATTTCTATTTACAATATCAAAAAGATGGACATTTATGCTGAGGCCCCACGTTGCGGAAATGCAGCTTTTTTTGTTGCAGATTTTTCTGCATTTTTTTGAGCCAAAGCCAAGAGTGGCTACAAAAGAAATGGGAAATATATTGGAATCTCTTTTATACTTCTCCCTTCAGCTCAATCCACTCCTGACTTTGTCTCAAAAAACCGCAGCAAAATCTGCATTAAAAAAAGATGCATTTCCGCAAAGTGGGGTCTCAGTTTAAGGCTAAGGCCCCATGTAGCGGATCGCAGCCAAAAAATGTTGTGAAAAAAGACTGCAAAGGAAACGCATTGCGATTTTTTTCCACAGAGCTATTCACAGAAAGTCTGGAGTTTTCCTCTGCGGACTTTCCTTTCTTATTATAGCTATACAGTGTTTCTGTAAGTATAATTGACATGCTGCGATTTGCATAAACACTCGAATTTTTGAAATTGCAGCATTTCTTCTGCATATTTTTTTTCTGCAATGTGTGGATGGGATTAGCCAGAATCCAATCCACTTTGCAAGTACTGTAAAATGCAGCTTAAAAAGCCACGTTTTCGCAACATGGGGCCCTGGCCTAAGGCTGAAGTGTGTTCTACAGGTGTTTTATAGTCTCTGCAAAGTGGATGGGATTCGCTAGAATCATCAAAACTAGAAACATAGCAGAAAAATACCTGCAGCGAAAACGTCAGAATGTCAAAACCATCAAATCACAACCGTCGCAAAAACGCTGGCGGTTTCCATATAGATATAAGTGAAGCAGAAAGTCTGCAGAGGAAAACTCTGTGGACTGTCAGTGAAAAGCACTGCGGGAAAAAACTCAGATGCATTTCTGCCGTGGTTTTTCCAGCAGCGCTTTTTGACTGAGGCCACTGCGTGGGACCTTAGCTTTAAAGATGTTTTAGATATTCTAATTTGTAGACTATTAAGGGGTTGTTCTTATGGTGGAAAATTTGAAGCTGATGGAAAGAATTTAAAGCTCAGTTTTCCGCTTGTCTAAATTCCATGTCATATTCTGCATCAAAATCTGTGTCAAATTCTGCACCTGACAGTTGCTATTTTCCGCCTCCCTTTCACTTCAATGGGAGTTATTAGGCAGAATCTGCCTGAGGCCCGGGGCCCGCATGGTGTAAATGCCACTGAAAAAAAACAGTTCTAGCAAATCCCATCTACACATTCTGGCAAGTCACTATTGTGTTAGAAACATTTAGGCCAGTGCCCCACATAGTGTAAATGCCTCGATTTTTACAGTACGTACAGCATTTTAAAGTACCACAGTGTTTTACAGTACCTGTAAAGTGGATTGGATTCTTGCTAATCCCATCCACACATTGCAGAAAATATCCACAGTGGACATGCTGCAATTTCAAAAACTGTTGCGTTTTTGTAAATCGCAGCATGTCAATGTATAGGTATAATTGAAGCAAACTCTGAAGGAAAACTCTGTAGACTTTCTGTGAAAAGCGCTGAGGAAAAACTGTGTTTTCCTCCAGCGCTTTTTAGCTGCGGCTTGTTACGTGGGGCCTTAGCCTAAAAGAGTAAAGCAGGACAGAGGAACTTAAAGAGGATTATTCATGTCCTTGGATATGGTCGGTACTATATACTGCTAGAAAGATGACAGTGGCAGCTTTACACTGATGATATCCCTTCACTGTCAGAAGGGCAGGCCTTACACCCTAGCCCCCTGACAGTACAAGGCTATGGAAAAGTACATGAAAGGTTCTCTTTAAGTCATAAGTAGAGGCTGTCTCCAAAAGAGGGACACTTGGGATATGTGATAGAGAACCTGAGTTAGGCCCAGGTTGCAGAAACGTAGCTTTTTTTTTTTTTTTTTTGCCGGGTTTTGCTGTGTTTTTTTGAGCCAAAGCCAAAGAATGGCTTCAAAAGGAATAGGAAATATATTGGAAATACATATACGTCTACCTTTTGCTCAATCCACTCCTGGCTTTGGCTCAAAAAAATGCCAAACAACAAAAGCTGCGTTGCCGCAACATGGGGCCTTAGCCTTACTGTTGCTGAGGCTTTACTCGCATCCAGTTGGATTTTATATAATTTTGTGAGGCACTTGTTTATTGAACTGAATGGTTGTTAGTATAGGTAGGGAAGTTAACATTGTGTTAGTTAGTGCACAGCTGAGCAAGAGTTAATTTGTGCTTTCTTTTTAAGGCTGAGTGTAAAAGGATGGATTATTATTTTATGCAGCAAAAGCTACAACTTTCAAATACGATTCCCAGGCAGCTGTCCCCATTATATATAATATATTGTGTGTGTGTGTGTGTGTGTGTGTATATACAGTGCTGGTCAAAAGTATTGGCACCACTGCAATTCTGTCAGATAATACTCAATTTCTTTCAGAAAATGATTGCAATCACAAATGCTTTGGTAATAATATCTTCATTTAATTTGTCTTCAATGGAAAACCACAAAAAGAAATGTCAAAAAGCCAAATTGGATATAATTCCACACCAAACATAAAAAAGGGGGTGGACAAAAGTATTGGCACCCTTTGAAAAATCATGTGATGCTTCTCTAATTTGTGTAATTAACAGCACCTGTTACTTACCTGTGGCACATAACAGGTGGTGGCAATAACTAAATCACACTTGCAGCCAGTTGAAATGGATTAAAGTTGACTCAACCTCTGTCCTGTGTCCTTGTGTGTACCACATTGAGCATGGAGAAAAGAAAGAAGACCAAAGAACTGTCTGAGGACTTGAGAAGCAAAATTGTGAGGAAGCATGAGCAATCTCAAGGCTACAAGTCCATCTCCAAAGACCTGAATGTTCCTGTGTCTACCGTGCGCAGTGTCATCAAGAAGTTTAAAGCCCATGGCACTGTGGCTAACCTCCCTAGATATGTGGACGGAAAAGAAAAATTGACGAGAGATTTCAACGAAAGATTGTGCGGATGGTGGCTAAAGAACCTCGACTAACATCCAAACAAGTTCTAGCTGCCCTGCAGTCCGAGGGTACAACAGTGTCAACCCGTACTATCCGTCGGCGTCTGAATGAAAAGGGACTCTATGGTAGGATACCCAGGAAGACCCCACTTCTGACCCAGAGACATAAAAAAGCCAGGCTGGAGTTTGCCAAAACTTACCTGAGAAAGCCAAAAACTTTTTGGAAGAATGTTCTCTGGTCAGATGAGACAAAAGTAGAGCTTTTTGGGAAAAGGCATCAACATAGAGTTTACAGGAAAAAAAAAGAGGCCTTCAAAGAAAAGAACACGGTCCCTACAGTCAAACATGGCGGAGGTTCCCTGATGTTTTGGGGTTGCTTTGCTGCCTCTGGCACTGGACTGCTTGACCGTGTGCATGGCATTATGAAGTCTGAAGACTACCAACAAATTTTGCAGCATAATGTAGGGCCCAGTGTGAGAAAGCTGGGTCTCCCTCAGAGGTCATGGGTCTTCCAGCAGGACAATGACCCAAAACACACTTCAAAAAGCACTAGAAAATGGTTTGAGAGAAAGCACTGGAGACTTCTAAAGTGGCCAGCAATGAGTCCAGACCTGAATCCCATAGAACACCTGTGGAGAGATCTCAAAATGGCAGTTTGGAGAAGGCACCCTTCAAATCTCAGGGACCTGGAGAAATTTGCCAAAGAAGAATGGTCTAAAATTCCAGCAGAGCATTGTAAGAAACTCATTGATGGTTACCGGAAGCGGTTGTTCGCAGTTATTTTGTCTAAAGGTTGTGCTACCAAGTATTAGGCTGAGGGTGTTTTTTCCCCCCCTTTTTTTTTTTTTTTTTTTAATTTTTTTTTTTTTTTTTTTTTTTTTTTTTTTTTTTTTTTTTGGGGGCCCTTTTGTTCCCGGGGGGGGTATGAGTATTATCCCTCCCGCAACAGACTCTGGCGCTGACCTGTGTGTATAATGGGACCTGAAGCCTTCGCTGAAGGGAAGAGTGGGAACATATATGAAATATATCAGTGCCTCCACCCAGGATAGAGCCTCTGTATTACAGGGAGGATCTCTTCCTGGGACTTACCCATGAAGTACAGTTAGTAGCCTTAACAAGGATCACTGTACTAATCTCACAGTCTGAAGAATACATACAGATACCACATAAGGTTATAACAATAGCTTTATAAGAATCAACAGGGTAATAATACATACATACAATATACTCAGAACACAGCAATACTACAACAACCAGCAAGTCCTCAACCGTCTTAGGTTATATACCCGGGTATATATATAGATATATAGCAAGAGTCCAGTGCACAATACCTCCAGGCAACAGAAGAGATGCAGGGGCCCCTGTGGATGACTGTGGATCCTCGGATTCTTCCAGGAGATGACAGACAGCCGATCAGGAGATGATGATGATGATGGTGAGATTCTTCACAGGCAGCAAACAGGGCGACGGTGACGGCAGTAGATGCAGGCCTGACTACCCTAACACTGAGTCCTTAACCTGCCAGCTAAACTACTAGTGCCACCGGGCCTCTAACTAGCTAGTTGGCCTTCGGAAGCCTAACCTATCACTGCCCTGAACTATATATATATATGTGGATCCCTAACTACGGTTACTAGCTAGGTCCTGTGAGTATATAGGGGGTAACACATACCTAACTATATACTGTGAAGTAAAGAGGAACAAGTGGCTCTTAGACTCCCCCAGACATAACATGTCTGTCCCAGCAGCTCTGCTCACATCTCTCCCCCCAGCAGCTCTGCCTCACATGTGTCTGACTCACTGTATTTACAAAACAAAACTTGCACTAAATGCCTGGGGTCTCTGAAGCCAAACTGCAGGGGCAAAGAAGCCAGATACATTATATACTAGTAGAAATGGCAGTTCCCTACACTCTCCCTCTGGTGAAATCTTTACGTCACGTCAAAGACATACAAAGTCATAGTATACAGTCAACATTACCAATGACAATATCAATATGGTTGCTTTTGCATTTACAGAGTCACAACAGGTTAATAGGTATACATGCCAGCAGGAGCGAAAATTGGTAACATATTGACCAAAGTGGACACTGCACCCACCCAAGCATGGTATAAATGAGGCTGAGTAGTAAATCTGGGGTCCCCCAAACTATCATATGTCAGCATAGGTGGAGGGTGTCTAATTCTCTCTCCTCTCCGTACCTCTCTCTGAGGTAAACTAGCATGTCCAGGCCCTAAACTAGGGTTGTCTGCCATGGGAGGGGATGGTGCTGGTGGCGTAGGAGAGCTAGATCCCTGCTCATCTGTAGACACAGATCTAGGTACGAATTCTGGAGTTTGAGGGTTCATAGGTCTCCCTGAAGGAGAAGATACTGGTGATCTAGGAACTTCAGGAGCCACAGTCCAATCACTCTCAGGAGTTTCAGGAAGGTCAGGTGGAATATCGGCTAAGGACTGTGGAGAATCGCAGGCCGAGCCATCATTGGAGATATCCATACCATCAATCTGAGGTACAGGCAACAAATGATTTCTATGCCAAGTCCTGATCCTCCCGTCCCGTCCTTTTATCTTGTAGACTGGTATTCCAGGCAACCGATCTACCACTGTAAAGAGTTCACTCCGCCATCGATCAGCCAGCTTATGTTTTGCAGATGCTCCCAAATTCCGTAGCAGAACATGGTCCCCAGGGTTCAATTCTCGGTATCTTACTCGAAGATCAAATCTCCTTTTATTTCCTTCATTCACTTTGGCCGCATTTTCCTCAGCCAGCTGATAAGCACTCTTAAGCGTTTCTTTCAAACGTGCCACGTATCGGTAATGATCTCGATGACTGATACCATCGGTAGAGACTCCCAACAAGATGTCAATAGGTAGCCTAGGCTCTCTTCCAAACATCAGAAAGTATGGTGAATATCCTGTGCTCTCGTGCCTTGTACTATTATAGGCATGCACCATAGCCTCCACTTTTCTACTCCAGGATCGCTTATCCTCAATTCGTAAGGTACCAAGCATATCAAGTAAAGTCCTGTTAAATCTTTCAGGAAGGGCATCTCCCTCTGGATGGTAAGGCGTCGTCCGACTTTTGCGGATGTTCAACAACTGAAGTAACTCTTTGATCAGGTTACTCTCAAAATCCCGGCCTTGATCAGAATGCAACCGGTGTGGTAAGCCATAATGGATAAAATACTTTTCCCAAAGCACTCTTGCAACAGTGACTGCTTTTTGATCCTTAGTCGGAAAGGCTTGAGCATATCGTGTGAAGTGATCAGTCACCACCAATACATTTCCAAATCCTCTGGAGTCGTTGTCAATACAAAGGAAGTCTATGCAGACAAGATCCATGGGGCCCGAACTCTTCAAGTGTCCCATGAAGGCCGCTCGAACCGGGACAGTCTTCCTCTGCAAACATCTGCGACAGCACCTACACAGACGAGTCACGGTATCTCTCATTTTGGGCCAGTAGAATCGGTCTTGTATTAGGCCATAAGTCTTCTCAGGTCCCAAATGACCATGATAATCATGCAGACTTCGGAAAATCATCTTCTGAAAGCAGCTTGGAATAACTAGTTGGCGCCTTCCAGGGTGATCATGATACAGCACCACACGATAAAGTAGGCCATTGTCTATTTCAAACTTCTCCCAATCTCGTAGAAGTTGACTGCATTCAGAGGGTAGGGATGTCTTTAACATTTCTCTGTCTTGAGAACTCACTGCTTGATAAAGAGGTCCAATTAAAGGATCAGTCTTTTGACTCCAGATCATTCGCTTTGAAGATATAGAACAACTCTCAAAGGATCCTAAAGCGGCAGGGTAGGCAAACATGTCTGGTACAGCTTCGGGACCTCCCCCAATAGAGTCAATAAGCCGAGTTTCAGAAAAGGCTACTCGGTCTTCAACTACAGCAGCCATGGCACACAAAGCTCCTACTCCAGGACTTGGCACTTCTTCCCATTCATCCACTACTTCCGGACTAGGTAATCCAGGCCGTCTTGATAGAGCATCTGCCCCAATGTTCTTAGGCCCCGATTTATACTTGAGTGTGAATTGGTAGTTGGATAAAGCTGCCAACCAGCGATGTCCTGTAGCATCGAGTTTAGCGGTTGACAAAACGTATGTCAGTGGATTGTTGTCTGTTCTTACTTCAAACGTGGCTCCGTATAAATAGTCATGTAATTTATCAACAATGGCCCACTTGAGCGCCAAAAACTCCAATTTATGTACTGGATAATTTTTCTCGCTGGGAGAAAGACTTCGACTTATGAAAGCTATGGGCCGTAACCCGGCCGGGTATTCTTGGTGCAGCACGCCACCTAATCCTTCAAAGCTGGCATCTACATGTAGCACATATGGCTTCTGTGCATCAGCATAAGCCAGAACGGGAGCTTCTGTCAATTTCTTCTTCAACAACTTAAATGCTTCTTCACAATCCGCAGTCCACCTATCGCCAAAAAGGCTTTTGGAAGACCCTTTCTTCTTTCCCGGATCTCCTGCATCACTCTTCAACAGGTCGAGGAGGGCTCGAGCAATTTTTGAATATCCTTCCACAAATCGTCGATAGAATCCACAAAACCCCAAGAAAGATTGCAACTCCGTAATATTTTGCGGTCGGGGCCAATTCACCACAGCTTCAATCTTACCAGGATCGGTAGCAACTCCTTCAGCAGAAACAATATGACCTACATAAGTGACCGAAGATCTACAAAATTTGCATTTGTCAGCCGACAACTTCAGCCCCTCTTCTTTTAAGCGATGGAGTACTCTCATGAGTCGTTCTTCATGTTCTTCCAGCGTCTTTCCAAACACAATAATGTCATCAAGATATACAAGGCATTCCCGGGGCACTAAATCACCTAACACTCTTTCCATCAACCTTTGGAACGTTGCTGGCGCACCTTTTGTACCTTGCGGCATACGAGTGAACTGAAAGAAACCCAAGGGGCATATGAAGGCTGTCTTTTCCTGATCCTCAGGTGCCATTGGGACTTGATAGTATCCCGATCTTAGGTCCAGCACTGTGAACCAACAGTTTCCATTCAGAGCTTCCAGAGCTTCTTCAATTCTCGGCAGTGTATACTGATCAGGTAAGGTTCTCCGGTTCAGAGTTCTGTAATCCACACATAGGCGAATTGCTCCAGATTTTTTTCTTACCACCACAATAGGTGAGGCATAGGGGCTCTTACTGTCCACAATGATCCCCTGACCTTTCATTTGCTGTAGAGTCTGTCTTAACTCATCAACATCCTTTGGAGCAACTCTCCGTGGTCGCTCCCGGAAGGGAGTAGAATCGGTCAATCGGAAAGTGTGTTGAGCACTTTTAGCACAACCTACATCCATATCATCCATGGAGAACACTTCCGATAATTCAGACAACTTCTGTGTCAGTCGCTGATTCCAGGCCTCTGGTAAATGTGGATCACTCAAGTCAAGATTGAGATTAGGGATTGCATCTCGGATTTGAATCCTGCACACTTCAGCGTATGGATTTACTCCAAGCACAGGGTAGCAGTGGGCCACATTCTGGTATGGTCCAATTACAATCGGATGCGGTGAACAGTTCCTCACTGTCACACATGTAGATAACTCCACTTTATTTCTCCAGTCCTTTCTCTCTGGGATCACCATCCAGCCATTCTGGTTAATCATTTCTTCAGGGGTTTCCATAAGGACATAACTCCCCCCTTCAAGCAAATCGGGAGCAATGCTGGAGGCTACTCTCAGAATTCTCTCCCCGCCGGCAGGAACTTCCACGGTTCTCTCACCGATATGATATACCATTCCATGTCGATAGCCAGTAGACAGGGCATCACAGAGTTCTCTAAGATCAGAAGATATATTCACCGGCTGAGCTGCAGGGTTCCAATCTCTTCCAAGAAACTTCTGAAAAGCATAATGCACTGCGGGACAATTAGTGCCAAGTATCACAGGAGCTGCACAAGAATCCCCTGTATCAGGACAGACAAGAGCCGTAATCTTCATGGGAGCGACACTCTGATCTTCTAATTCAGGGACAGCTATAACTACTTGTAGGCTGCCATCTACAGGATATGATCCTGAATTAAGCCCCCACAATTTCATTTGTCCTGTAGACTGAAGAGGTATATCCCTCAGATACTTTTGGTAGAACGAGCGATAAATCAGGGTCACTTGAGATCCTGTATCAAACAGGGCAGGAGCGGCATGACCATTGACAGTGACTTTGACAACGGACCTGGAGCCCGCGATAGCGCCTCTGGTATTTACTCGGCCCGCCTTCCTTCGGTGTCTTTGATTCTGAATAGAGAAGACAGCACTGTGTCTCAATCCCTCACTGTCCTCCGTACACTGTCTGGCACTATGGCCCGTCTGACCACATTTATAACAGGTTCTAGCATCCTTCCTCCATTGAGTGGCAGTGGGTGGAGTGGCGGACTGTCTAAGTTCTGACCGCTCCGCTGGTTTGTCCTTGTTTGAATTAGGAACAACATCTTCTTTAGAGATGCTTTTCGCTTTCTTAGGGGTACTAAAACTAATGTCAGCTTCTTGTTTCTTCACTAACTTCATTAAGTCAGGAAATGGAAGGACTCTATCAGATAGTAAGACCTTGAGTACTTGAGCAAGAGGATGATGAGGTTGTAACCCTCTCACCAACTGACTGGTTCTCATAGCGTCTACCTCTGAAGTAGATATAGCTGCGTGGTACACCAGACGTGAAAGAAGTAGCTGTAAACGGTTAATAAAAGTAGAGACATTTTCCCCATCTTTTTGACGAACCATTCGGTAATCAGCAACCATCTGGGCAAGGTCATAGTATGGCTCAAAGTGATCAGACAGTACTTGTATATAGTCCAATGCACTCACTCCTTCATGAGAGTCTCTGTACAAGCGGATCAATTCTGCAGCAGGAGACCGCAAACTTTCACTGATACGCTGCCGCTTGCCTTCTTCAGAGCAAGACCATTCCTTCAGGCATTGGAGAGTATGTTCTTTCCATATCTCAAAGTTTTCCTCCCCTTGTGGTACTGGGACATTACCAGAGAATACTTTTAGTTTCTTGTAGTGAGTGGCCTGCAGGCCCTGAGCTAACATTTCAGTCAGCCTGGCTAAAGTGCTAATAGCACTGTCACTAGAGGAACTGCTAGCGACGGCCATACTGGGGGGGTAACTGGCTGAGCGGGGTTCTTCCTTTACCTGAACCAGGGGAGGAACAGGCGGTCGGTAATCCCATGTAGTAGCTAGTGGGAGGTTCCCCTCTGAGCTATATCGCTTCTCCATATCAATGACTATTCCCACTTCTAAATCTCAGCAGTGCCTCCAAATGTAGCCCTATTTGGGGGGGGGGGTATGAGTATTATCCCTCCCGCAACAGACTCTGGCGCTGACCTGTGTGTATAATGGGACCTGAAGCCTTCGCTGAAGGGAAGAGTGGGAACATATATGAAATATATCAGTGCCTCCACCCAGGATAGAGCCTCTGTATTACAGGGAGGATCTCTTCCTGGGACTTACCCATGAAGTACAGTTAGTAGCCTTAACAAGGATCACTGTACTAATCTCACAGTCTGAAGAATACATACAGATACCACATAAGGTTATAACAATAGCTTTATAAGAATCAACAGGGTAATAATACATACATACAATATACTCAGAACACAGCAATACTACAACAACCAGCAAGTCCTCAACCGTCTTAGGTTATATACCCGGGTATATATATAGATATATAGCAAGAGTCCAGTGCACAATACCTCCAGGCAACAGAAGAGATGCAGGGGCCCCTGTGGATGACTGTGGATCCTCGGATTCTTCCAGGAGATGACAGACAGCCGATCAGGAGATGATGATGATGATGGTGAGATTCTTCACAGGCAGCAAACAGGGCGACGGTGACGGCAGTAGATGCAGGCCTGACTACCCTAACACTGAGTCCTTAACCTGCCAGCTAAACTACTAGTGCCACCGGGCCTCTAACTAGCTAGTTGGCCTTCGGAAGCCTAACCTATCACTGCCCTGAACTATATATATATATGTGGATCCCTAACTACGGTTACTAGCTAGGTCCTGTGAGTATATAGGGGGTAACACATACCTAACTATATACTGTGAAGTAAAGAGGAACAAGTGGCTCTTAGACTCCCCCAGACATAACATGTCTGTCCCAGCAGCTCTGCTCACCCCCCCCCCCCCCCCCCCCCCCCCCCCCCCCCCAACGTCCCCCCCCCCCCTTTTTAAAAAAAAAAAATAACCAAAAAAGCGGGGGGGCCCGAAAACCAAAAACCGGGGGCAAAAAAGCCAAAAAAATTTTTTATTAATAGAAAAGGCAGTCCCCTACACAAGCAAAATAAATGAAGATATTATTACCAGAGCATTTGTGATTGCAATCATTTTCTGGAAGAAATTGAGTATTATCTGACAGAATTGCAGGGGTGCCAATACTTTTGGCCAGCACTGTATATATATATATATATTATATTTTTTTTTTCCACCAAATTCAGCAAATGGCCTTACATTATGTTTTCTTTAGTTTTTGCTTTTTTTCATGTCCAGGACTTGCAGTATCTAAAGATAAAATGACAAACAAGGGAAATGGAAAAAGAATGATTATTATCTTCTGTAGCTGGCACTGAAGTCCACATCAAGCAAAAGGGATTACCTGGGAGACAGTTCTGTACCTTTGAAATGCTAAACAGGATTCATTTAGCATGTTCCTATTAGACAGAGAACTTTCTTTTTTAATAAATGTCTTCATTTATGTAAAATCCAGTTCTATCCTTTTTCTGTTGGTAGCATGTAATATAAATAAATGATATTACCCCTGTGGTGCACCACTTGGCTGACATGTCTGCACCTTTTGTGATGTTCGCTAATTCCTGTAACTGTATCTTTTATGAAAAAACTGGAAAGTGAATTAGAAGTGACACAATATTATGCATGCTGTAAAGAAACGCTCCAGCCCGCAATTACCTTTCTGCTTGCAACATCTTGCTATACAATATTTGTTCTCATTTACATGATGGACAGTTTCAAAAGGAAGAAATTAAAGGGATTCAGCTGTTATTGTCAAGTTAAAGGGGGTTTTTTGGGGCTAAAAATTCGACCTATACTAAGCATAGGTAATCAATATCAGATCGATAAGGGTTTGTCACCCAGCACCCATAGCTGTTCTGAGCTGCTGATACACAGAGAATGGAGCAGAAAGCAGACAGCTCTATTCTCTGTGTAGTGGCTAGAGCAGGTTATTGTAGATCAGCTCCTATCCATTTGCATTTGAGCTTAGCTTACAGTGATTCGGTTCAGCCACTACATAGAGAACAGAACTGTCTGCTTCCTGCTCCATTCTCTGTGTATCAGTTGCTGAGAACAGCTGATCGATAGGGGTGTTGGGTGTCAAATTACCACTTATCTGATACTGATAACCTATCCTTGGGATAGGTCATCAAAATTTTTAACCTGCAAAATCCCTTTAAGTTGTGGCCTGCTATTCAAGTGAATAGCTATACAAGTGAATATCAGACCATGTAATGCAAGTTAGCCCTGCAGAGGAGTAGATGCAGATACGTAGTGACTCTTCACTCACACAAGGAACAGGTTTTTGGTTTCTTGGTGTGACAACCATTCTAAATTTACAGTGGAATTTGTTTGCTTTACAAAATATAAAACATTTTTGTTTTACAATTGTACTGAAAAGTTTAGGTGTCTGGTATTCAATACAGTGGTTTTTAAGCCCTTGTGGGCAGGGTCCTCTCTCCTCACTAAGTTCATGTATATTGTACTGCTTTTTATATTAGGTAAGTATTGGACACCTTGGAATTATTAACACTCTAACATAAATAGTAATAATAGTTGAAAGTATCACTTTCTGTGATGGACAGGGGCCAGGATCTATTTGCAGCTACACCATTTTATCATAACTGCATTATTTTGTGACATAGAAACTCCATGGTATTGGACCAGACAGGCTAATCCCACATATGTATCAATGAGCCATGTGCAGAATCCCAGAGTGTCCCTGCTTTAATTATGTTTGTATTTGTGCCTCTGGGTGTGTTTGTACGTCCTGTTTATATGTTCTATATTATGTGTCATTGTTTTGCAGCTCTCCCTACTGTATATTCCATGTTAGTTTCCCCACTGTTTGGTCTCCCACACTTGGTACAGCCTTGGCCTATCACAGGCCACTGAGCAGAGTCTGGGAGACTTTTGTTTCCAGGAAAACCGTTGGGGCCTCAGTCTAGTAGTTTGTAGGGAGAGCAAGTCAGCTCTACATGCTGAGAACCTGTGGTTCCTTACACAGCCCCTGAGGAAGGAATTCAGCCCAGGGCTCATCTAGAGACAGCCCTGAGACAGGAAAAACCTGCTGTCTGATATTTGGACACTGTGCCAGGAGGAAAAAAAGGAGTCCTGTGCCAGAAGGTGTTTTTTGGGACCTGCTACTAAAAGTAACCAGACCCCTACAAGGACTGCCTAGGAGTACAGCCCCCTACAAGGACTGCCTAGGAGTACAGCCCCCAGTATCCTCTGCTGGAGGTGGCTGAGGTGTGACGATAGACTTGTTGGAGTGGAATACGGCACTAGAGCCTTATCATTACTGGGCATCCCTCAAGACCAAGGATGGGAGTACTATAGAGTGGGATACTACTACCCCCATTTGGAAGCTGCATGGTTCACAGTTTGCTGAGTAAAGTTAAACCTGTTTCAACTGCACTGCTGCCTCCTGAATCATTCCTGCATTAACATGAGGGCCCTTTCGAACACCATCACAACAGCTCAGAATAAGAGAGGACCCCTCTCCAACTGGAAGCACCCGAGGGGAACTACTACCACCACTATCTGGTAGCACAGCAGGCCCCCAGTGTCGGTGTCCAGCCTGGGAGCTGAGCTGGGAAGAATGGTTGAGGGCACTCAGCCTATCCAGTGGCACAGAATCTACCAATATTACTCCCATCCAAATGTTCCCTCTATCGGGGCTGCGGCACATGACCCTCTCACTGGTTAACCGTTTGCTGTTCCGTGGACTACTTTGGTAAGTAACAACAACTGCATACTGGGAACTCCACAGAAAACCTGCTATTTTTGTAAAACTCTAACTCTGGCACAAATTTTCTTTGATCCCTATACTTATATTCTTATGCTTGCCCATGCTTTCTACTGTCAACACTTTATATGCTTACTGATATATCCCTCTGATGTTATGAGTGAGCAGTGTACAGAATATACCGAAATAGATTTACTAATAGTTTTGCAGTACAGTTTGAAAATACGCAATATTTATCATAGTGGCTGATGCTTGATGATAATCTGGCGTAATTTAGACTGTCTAGTCTATGTTTATACCACATTTTGTTGATTTGCTTTGAGCCAAAATTTTATGACACAATTTTGGCGCATTTAAAGCCTTGCTCTTATTCCTAAGAATCCACATGCACATGTCTAGAAAGTTGGAAAAGTTTATCCCAAACTAGATGTGCTACATTGTGCTAAAGATAAACGATGAAAGATGAAGATGAAAGTTTATGCTAGTGTTTAGTCATAACCACAATAGTAAATCTGGGCCACTATATACATTAACACATACTTAAAAAAAAAAAAAAAAAAAAAAATATATATATATATATATATATATATATATATATATATATATATATATATATATATATATATATATATATATATATATATAAAGAGAGAATGAGTAACGTTATTGAAAACTTGACAAAAATCTGTTTCACCTTCTTGCAATTATCCTTAAACCTAATTATAAAACTACAATCTTGGAAGATTCTGAAGATTAGTAACAAGAATTTAATGACGTATGAAAAGATATTTTGAAGCTTATTATGGCCGTAATTTCTAAGATGCAAAATCTAATGACTGAGAAAGTTTTGCAGGTTGGTATTTTATCAGTATTCCCTTATAGTACCAAGGAGACTTATTTAATGGCAGCTTTGGCGGCTCTGTATAGTAGAACATTGGCTTGGTTGAGTGGCTCTAAGACAGATTATAAACAGCAATAGGCCAGCTCTGAATTTTGGCTTGAGGTCTTGAGTTTTATCTCATCAACATATAAATTGTGTGTTTTTACTGTAATAAATTACTGAGCTTTTACTAGGTTTAAGGGAAATGGCATCCTACAAAGTAAAAGAGAGAGATGTGGTTCACAGGCTGTGTGCACTGACTGTAAAAAATAAGTGGGATATTCAATAAAGATCTATATTTCATGCAACCTGTTATTCTTGTGCGACCTTGGCAAAATTTCTCTATTGCTTGCGTTAGCAATCACAAAGTTTCCACTTTATAAAAATATGATTTATTTTATAAAAATGCAAAATATATTGCTAACATAATTAAAGTCAAGCTCCGCCTTTTAATACAATTGAATATGTAGTCAGTAAATGTAAAATGAAGCATCATTGTAATTTATATGAATTAGCTGTAGAAAATAACTAAAAAAATTATAATGCTTACTGGAAACTGTATTGGATGTAATAATCCTATTAAGTGAAATTTATCAAAACTAATGCAAATAAAACATGCACCTATTAAAATGAGAATGCAGCAGCATTGATATGGCGTAATAATACACTTCTATTTTATACTAGTTTTGAAGATTTAGTACACTGGTGTGCTGCAATGAATTGGCACTGGGTATGATTAACCTATGGATATATGTATTTCATCTAGCAACCCCAGTCATAACATGTCATTTCCACAAACCAATCTTCATTAGATGGAGAATGTTATGACTAATGAAATTGTAAATTATTTATCTAAAATAATAATTATTTATTTATCTAAAAATGTTTTTTGTCTGAAAGTGTCAACCACTAGTATCTAGCTTTCATATAAGTTTCCACTGTCTAAGTGAAATCCATCTCTACCAGGAGAAACCCTGAGACAGATTGCCAGAAATGGAGCGCAGATTTGCGTCTGGAGTCTTCTACATACAGTGGGAAAAAAAAAGTATTTAGTCAGCCACCAATTGTGCTAGTTCTCCCACTTAAAAAGATGAGAGCGGCCTGTAATTGACATCATAGGTAGACCTCAACTATGAGAGACAAAATGAAAACATATTTAGAATATCACATTGTCTGATTTTTTTAAGAATTTATTTGCAAATTATGGTGGAAAATAAGTATTTGGTCACCTACAAACAAGCAAGATTTCTGGCTCTCACAGACCTGTAACTTCTGCTTTAAGAGGCTCCTCTGTCCTCCACTCACTCCTGTTTGAAATTGTTATCAGTATAAAAGATACCTGTCCACAACCTCAAACAGTCACACTCCAAACTCCACTATGGTGAAGACCAAAGAGCTGTGGAAGGACACCAGAAACAAAATTGTAGACCTGCACCAGGCTGGGAAGACTGAATCTGCAATAGGCAAGCTGCTTGGTGTGAAGAAATCAACTGTGGGAGCAATAATTAGAAAATGGAAGGCATACAAGACCACTGATAATCTCCCTCGATCAGGGGTTCCACGCAAGATCTCACCCCGTGGGGTTAAAATGATCATAAGAACGGTGAGAAAAAATCCCAGAACCACACGGAGAGACCTAGTGAATAACCTGCAGAAAGCTGGGACTAACGAAACAAAGGCTACCGTCAGTAACACACTACGCCGCCAGGGACTCAGATCCTGCAGTGCCAGATGTGTCCCCCTGCTTAAGCCAGTACATATCCAGCCTGTCTGAAGTTTGCTAGAGAGCATTTGGATGTTCCAGAAGAGTATTGGGAGAATGTCATATGGTCAGATGAAACCAAAGTAGAACTGTTTGGTAGAAACACAACTCGTCGTGTTTGGAGGAGAGTGAATGCTGAGTTGCATCCAAAGAACACCATACCTACTGTGAAGCATGGGGGGGCAACATCATGCTTTGGGGCTGTTTCTCTGCAAAGGGACCAGGACAACTGATCCGTGTACATGAAAGAATGAATGGGGCCATGTGTTGTGAGATTTTGAGTGCAAACCTCCTTCCACCAGCAAGGGCATTGAAGATGAAGCGTGGCTGGGTCTTTCAGCATGACAATGATCCCAAGCACATCGCCAGGGCAACGATGGAGTGGCTTCATAAGAAGCATTTCAAGGTCCTGGAGTGGCCTAGCCAGTCTCCAGATCTCATCCACATAGAAAACCTTTGGAGGGAGTTGAAAGTCCGTGTTGCCCAGCGACAGCCCCAAAACATCACTGCTCTAGAGGAGATCTGCATGGAGGAATGGGCTAACATACCAGCAACAGTGTGTGCCAACCTTGTGAAGACTTACAGAAAACATTTGACCTCTGTCATTGCCAACAAAGGATATATAACAAAGTATTGAGATGAACTTTTGTTATTGACCAAATACTTATTTTCTACCATAATTTGCAAATAATTTTTTTAAAAATCAGACAATGTGATTTTCTGGATTTGTTTTCTCATTTTGTCTCTCATAGTTGAGGTCTACCTATGATGACAATTACAGGCCTCTCTCAACTTTTTAAGTGGGAGAACTTGCACAATTGGCGGTTGACTAAATACTTTTTTTCTCCACTGTATAGTCTGTGTTTTTCACACCAAAGACCCAAGCGTATAATAGGTAGAAAGGCCCAGGGGAGGTTCGGCAACATAATAAGCATTTATTTCCACCTTGTCTGACCTCTACCAGGCCCCTCAGCTTATTTGGTTCATGCCGAAAAAGTTCAGCCTGAAACAAACCAGTGGGCTGAAGCTCACAAATTAGTGAAACAAATCTGTAGAGAGGAGAAGTTTGAGATCATCGCTAGTGAGGGAGGTGGGGGCAATGAAGTATAACAAAACAGTAACAGAAGGCTCAGGCAGGGTAAGTAGTGCCTACTTAATAATAGTAGATGGCAAAAAGAAGTGCATCAGATTTGGACAGTTTGTGCCTAAATAACAATGTGATATGCACCAAAAGCTGTATTAAATCAATGTAGGGCATGCGGTCTATAAGCCCTATCCTTTTGTCCATTTTTTGTAGAAATCCGAGGTACGTTTTAATGTAGATATTAGATATTCATCTGATGATTCCATTTGGATGTTCGTGTCAGTGACCTCAGCTGCAGGATGCACATGGCAAAATAAGATAGTAAATGAAGTCATAATAAGATTCATCAGCAGCAGGTAACTTGCTGTGAAGGGTTTTCAGGCAATAAAGAGATTTTTTACTACATTAAACAGTGTAAAAGTGCAATAAATATAAGTGAAAAGGAATAAAAAAACAAACATTGATAAGGATCTTTTGCTTTCGAAGACTGAATTACATTGAGCTTAACTTCAATTGTCTTGTTAAAATATTTATAAACAGATAGGATGAGGATTTCTCTAGGATAAGGGATTGTATTTTGGACACTTCTGTACTTTGTGTGTACTGAATTTCATTAAAATGTCCATTTTGTAAGAACAATAAAAGCATGATATTACTAAATGTCATCTCTTTCCTCTTAAAATAACTACTGTAATTACTAAACTCTACATGAGTATCCCTCTTCTGTAATTCTTCTATTATTCTAGAATTTAATGGGGTTTTCTGAGTTTTTTTTACAAAAAATGTGGTGAAATGAATTTTTCTCTTTGAGACCAAATAAAAATTTCCTACCGTTTTGAAGAAATGTGTGACCAATACAATCTCTGTTGCAAACACCTCCTTACTGGTCCTCATCATGTGCCGTGCATTGTGCGCATAACTAAAGGTTTTAGCCACACCCACCATGAACGTGATGTCATCACTGATGAAAGCAGCATTTGTCTAAACTTTATTGACTACCAGAGCAGCCAGGAGGAGGTGGGAATCGGTCCTGATCACCAGACAAGCCAGCACCTGGTTCACAGCAGTGATTAGAGGCAGCAGAAGCAGCAAGGTAGACAAGCTCATTTTTTAAAAATTATTTTTAACAATTCTAGCCTCTCCCCTCTCTCTATCAGACAGACATTCTTCCGTGAGTGGTCAGAGGGTTTTATGGACACTGAAGGACTAGCAGCATGGTTGATGTTTAGGGAGAATGCATGTGCAAAAGATGTGAATGCTTTATCATTAGCATCATGTAGGGAAAATTGCACATTTTAAAAATCATGTGTGAGTTTAAAAATAATATGCATTTTTTTTTAAAAATGCATTTGTTTTTCTGTTAAAAACACATACGCTTTTTTTTAAGCAAAAATTGAACGTGTGAACACTTAACCATTATGAACTACACAGCAAAATTAACACTAATCAACATTAATATTTAACGTGCTCACTATATGGCATAAATAAAAATGGTACAATTATTTTATTTAAGTAATTATAATTTTATCTGAGGTCCAATATTATTATATTGATCAGAGTATATGTAGATGTGCTTTTTAATAAAGGTCACGCCCCCTTGAAAAGGTCCAGCCACCAATTGGTAACACTGTCAGTATTTTTACAAGCAATCCAGTATATACACTTGGGAATCTGTCACTATGTTTTAGCCCCACTAACTGCAGTATTGGCTAAATAGGTGAAAAGATGCTGATTCTGAATATATAATTTTTATATCTGTAGGCACTGCCATTCTCCTGATTGTCAGCCCACAAATGATTTGTGCACTGAAACACATGATAGTCATCCAGTCTTGCATATGTGCAGTGCATGGACAATTAAGGGGCTGACTGCAACCAAATGCTTAGATAATAATAACATATTTGGTATTGTCTTTTCACTTTTTCTATGAGTGTACCAATGTGTCTTGTCAATATAAACTTCTAAATTGTTGAGTGACAAAATGCAACTACTGTGCATTGAAGTCAATATCAAATATATATGTAATATGAGCCTAACCTCCTCCTATTGGCAGCTCAAGACAGATATAATTTTGTCATTTAAAGGGGTTGTGCCTGACTTTGAAAACATTGCTGCTTTTTTCTTCTCAGGAAGTGACATCATGTGCATTGGTAGGAAGCAGCCATGTTTTCAAGTTCTGCACAACCCCTTTAACTTTATCCATTAATGCTATTAGAAGTCAAATGTCTGAATATCAATATAAATTTTTTCCTTGGTAACTCAATAAAAAACTGGAAGGTGTAGTTTCCTTGTATGTATGTATGTATATATATATACAGTACAGACCAAAAGTTTGGACACACCTTCTCATTCCAAGAGTTTTCTGTATTTTCATGACTATAAAAATTGTAGATTCACACTGAAGGCATCAAAACTATGAATTAACACATGTGGAATTATATACTTAACAAAAAAGTGTGAAACAACTGAAAATATGTCTTATATTCTAGGTTCTTCAAAGTAGCCACCTTTTGCTTTGATTACTGCTTTGCACACTCTTGGCATTCTCTTGATGAGCTTCAAGAGGTAGTCACCTGAAATGGTCTTCCAACAGTCTTGAAGGAGTTCCCAGAGATGCTTAGCACTTGTTGGCCCTTTTGCCTTCACTCTGCGGTCCAGCTCACCCCAAACCATCTCGATTGGGTTCAGGTCTGGTGACTGTGGAGGCCACGTCATCTGGCGTAGCACCCCATCACTCTCCTTCTTGGTCAAATAGCCCTTACACAATCTGGAGGTGTGTTTGGGGTCATTGTCCTGTTGAAAAATAAATGATGGTCCAACTAAACGCAAACCGGATGGAATAGCATGCTGCTGCAAGATGCTGTGGTAGCCATGCTGGTTCAGTATTCCTTCAATTTTGAATAAATCCCCAACAGTGTCACCAGCAAAGCACCCCCACACCATCACACCTCCTCCTCCATGCTTCACGGTGGGAACCAGGCATGTAGAGTCCATTCGTTCACCTTTTCTGTGTCGCACAAAGACACGGTGGTTGGAACCAAAGATCTCAAATTTGGACTCATCAGACCAAAGCACAGATTTCCACAGGTCTAATGTCCATTCCTTTTGTTCTTTAGCCCAAACAAGTCTCTTCTGCTTGTTGCCTGTCCTTAGCAGTGGTTTCCTAGCAGATATTTTACCATGAAGGCCTGCTGCACACAGTCTCCTCTTAACAGTTGTTGTAGAGATGTGTCTGCTGCTAGAACTCTGTGTGGCATTGACCTGGTCTCTAATCTCAACTGCTGTTAACCTGCGATTTCTGAGGCTGGTGACTCGGATGAACTTATCCTCCGCAGCAGAGGTGACTCTTGGTCTTCCTTTCCTGGGGCGGTCCTCATGTGAGCCAGTTTCTTTGTAGCGCTTGATGGTTTTGGCCACTGCACTTGGGGACACTTTCAAAGTTTTCCCAATTTTTCGGACTGACTGACCTTCATTTCTTAAAGTAATGATGGCCACTCGTTTTTCTTTACTTAACTGCTTTTTTCTTGCCATAATACAAATTCTAACACTCCATTCAGTAGGACTATCAGCTGTGTATCCATCTGACTTCTGAACAACACAACTGATGGTCCCAACCCCATTTATAAGGCAAGAAATCCCACTTATTAAACCTGACAGGGCACACCTGTGAAGTGAAAACCATTTCAGGTGACTACCTCTTGAAGCTCATCAAGAGAATGCCAAGAGTGTGCAAAGCAGTAATCAAAGCAAAAGGTGGCTACTTTGAAGAGCCTAGAATATAAGACATATTTTCAGTTGTTTCACACTTTTTTGTTAAGTATATAATTCCACATGTGTTAATTCATAGTTTTGATGCCTTCAGTGTGAATCTACAATTTTTACAGTCATGAAAATACAGAAAACTCTTGGAATGAGAAGGTGTGTCCAAACTTTTGGTCTGTACTGTATATATATATATATATATATATATATAAAATTGCTAAGATTACAGTTGCCATATCCTATTATCACCTACAGTGCAGGTTTCCCAAAGTTTAACTTGGGGCATAACATGTTTAATAAACAGGTACAGCAAGCTTTAAAGGAAATGTATTGCCATATTTTTTTATTCGTTTATTAAAACCATAGCAAGATATATCACTTGAACTAATTTGTTTTAATTTTCTGATTGTAGATTTTTTATTCTATTTTCTGTACATTTATATGGTGGCTGCCATCTTGTCTAAGCTTCTCCTCTGCTCTTTTATCAGCCTTTAGTGATATGCTTTACAGTATAGTCATGGCCATAGGCATAGTAAATAAACAAAAATAAACATAGAAAATTCCCCATACTATTTGTAACGTCCTTGCCTGTCCGGGCTTTGGCGCCATCCTCCGGGCGCACGCTGCAGCGCAGGAGGCGTGCCCGGTTTTGATTCTTTCCTTTGGGTTTTTCTTGTATTGTCTGAACACTGTCCTATTCCCTCACCTCCTTAATTGATTTTTCACCACGCCCTTCTCCTTCACCTTGCTCTCCCCCTGCTCCACTAAGAGTTAACTTTAGTCCTGCCTTTGTGATTGACAGCCTGTCCTCCTATCAAGTCTGGGGCGGGTTCTTTCTCCCTATTTATTGTTTCCTCACTTTCCCATTGGCGCCTGCTATTGCATTTCGCTTACTGGCTATACTCCTTGTTCCTTGTTACCTGCTCTTCTGATTTTCTGACCACTGGCTTACCTTTGACTATTCTCTTGGATTTTGATTCTGTACTGCAGTGCTCAATTGTTACTGACCCCTTGGCTAGCTGACCTCCCTTTGTTGTTGTGCGTCTTGTCTGCGTTCTGTGTTATTACTTATTATAAGGAGGGACTGTCGACTAGTTGCTGGCTGTCACCTAGGACAGATCGGGCAAGTTAGCCAGGGACAGTGGGGGGATTCAGCTTAGGGTCCACTGTCTTGTTGTGTCCCTCCCCCCTAAGTTCTCCAGCAGCTACTGGGGAATCGCTCCTCTAGTGATTCCCTTACAGAATAGCAGGCCTTAAAAAAAAAAAAAAAATTTAACCCTTCTACTCATTACTGGCATGGCTTCTATTCAGGACCTTGTGACTCGAATGGAGGGTTTGGCAGGTTTGGTGTCTGAGCTGGCCAATCAGGTACACACTCTCACCCAGAATCAAGCTGAGGCCGCTGCTACACCACCTGCTGTCATTTCCCTCCCCAGGGTTAAAATGTTACTCCCGGATAGATTTTCAGGGGACCGAGGTAAATTTGAGACGTTCAGGGAATCATGTCTATTGTATTTTCGGGTCAACCCTCATGCGTTGCAGTCTCAGATCGTGGGGGTGGTCATTTCTCTCTTACAGGGGGGATCCACAGACTTGGGCCCTTAAACTCCCCCCTGAGGCAGAGGAGTGGACAGATCTAGAAAAATTTTTTTAAGTCTTTGGGGGCCATTTATGCTGAGCCTGATCAAACTGGACTCGCCGAGTCCCAACTTCTTACCCTCCGGCAAGGTAAACTATCCGCTGAAACTTACTGCTCTGAGTTTCGGAAGTTGAGTATAACAGCAGGTTGGTGTGACTCCGCTTTGAAAGCTCTTTTTAAACAGGTCCTGAATGATTCAGTGAAGGATGTCTGGGTAGGTCACCCTGATCTCCCTACCTTAGAAAAGGCCATGACCTTAGCCGTCCGCATTGACAGGAGACTCCAGGACAGACGTAAAGAGAGGGTGGGGATTGGTCCCACTAAGTCTTATGTCTATCCCTCTCTTTCTGTTAAAAAATCTGTTTCTCCTTCTGTCACCCCTGGAAATGAGCCTATGTAGTTGGGAGCACTGGATACCAAGGCTAGACGAGAATATCGTCTCCGGAATCATCTCTGCCTGAATTGCGGCAAACCGGGTCATCTCATCCGAGACTGTTCCATCAAACCACGTACACCAGCGGAAAACTTCAGGGCCTGAGTGGTATTCAGAAGAACCACTCAGGCAGTCAGGTATCTTCTTAAAAATCTCACAAATTGATGTTACCTGTGTCTCTGTCCTTTGGGGGCAGATCTGTTTCTGGGCAGGCCCTAGTAGATTCTGGGGCTGCCACTAACTTTGTCAAATTTTCGTTTGTTTCTGCTTTACGTATTGAACTTGTATCATTAGATACTCCTCTGTTGGTTACTGGGGAGGATTTTACTCCACTGGCCAGGGGTAAAATCCATTTTAAAACCCCCCTTACTCTCTTTGCAAGTGGGCTCAATACATACGGAGCTCATGAGTTTTTTTGTTATGGAGGATCTCTCGTCTGATATTATTTTAGGGCTTCCCTGGCTAGACCTCCATAATCCTACCTTTGATTGGCCCAAAAAAGAGTTAGTGAAATGGGGGAATCAGTGCTCCTCCCATTGTATTGCTTTGCATACCTCCGATTGTCTCAGTGAGGAGACGCTTCTTCCTGAATTTCTGTCTGATTTTCATGATGTTTTTGATGCTAAAGCTGCTGAAGTTTTACCGCTGCATAGACCTTACGATTGTGCGATTGAACTCCTTCCCGACTCCAAATACCCTAAGGGAAGGATCTTCAATCTTTCTGCTCCAGAACATGAGGCTATGCGGGATTACACTCAGGATAGTCTTCTTAAAGGTCACATCCGTCCGTCTCAGTCTCCCATGGGAGCTGGGTTCTTTTTTGTTAAAAAGAAAGATGGCGGACTTCGACCATGCATTGACTACCGAGAATTAAATAAAATTACGGTTAAAAATCAGTACCCTCTTCCCCTGATCCCTGATCTTTTCAATCAGATTGTGGGTGCCCGCTGGTTTTCTAAAATTGACCTCCGTGGGGCATACAATCTGATCCGGATTAGAGAAGGAGATGAATGGAAAACTGCGTTCAACACCCCGGAAGGTCACTTTGAATATTTGGTAATGCCTTTCGGGTTATGTAATGCACCCGCAGTATTTCAACACTTTGTTAACGATATCTTTAGAGACTTGCTCGGTCGTTATGTGGTTGTCTACCTGGATGATATTCTAGTGTTCTCTCCTGATTGGGCCACACATATTGAGCATGTTAGGAGTGTTTTGCTACTGTTGCGTCAAAACTCTCTCTTTGCCAAACTGTCCAAATGCCTGTTCGGAGTCCAAAGGGTCACCTTCCTCGGTTACGTTATTACTCCCGATTCTTTTTGTATGGAGCCACTAAAAGTCGTGGCTATTAATAACTGGGAACGCCCCTCCAACCTTAAAGCCCTACAACGTTTCTTGGGTTTCTCCAACTATTATCGAAAATTTATTAAGAATTTCTCTTCTATAGTGAAGCCATTAACGAATCTCACAAAGAAAGGTGCCGATGTGACCAAATGGACTCCGGAAGCGGAACAGGCTTTTGTACATCTCAAGAAATGTTTTGTTGAGGCTCCTGTATTAGTACCACCAGACTATGATCGCCCATTTATTATTGAGGTTGATGCCTCTGAAGTGGGGGTTGGTGCCGTGTTGTCTCAGGGCTCTGAAAATTTTACGTGTTTGCAACCTGTAGCCTTCTTCTCAAGGAAATTCTCTCCTACACAGCGCAACTATGATGTTGGTAATCGAGAACTCCTAGCCATTAAATGGGCATTCGAGGAGTGGAGACATTTCCTCGAGGGGGCCAAACACCAGATCACAGTATTCACCGATCATAAGAACCTACTATATCTGGATAACGCTAAGCGACTGTCTCCTAGGCAGGCCCGCTGGGCGCTATTCTTCACACGTTTTAATTTTGTGGTGACTTATCGTCCAGGCTCTAAAAATGTACGGGCTGATGCCCTATCTCGCAGTTTTGGTCCCAGCGGTGCCCCTAAGGATGTCCCAGATAAAATCTTGTCTCCCGGAGTGGTTCTCGCCATTATTACTCCTGATCTTGCTACTTTAGTGGTTAATTCACAAGATCTTGCTCCCAGTAATACTCCCACTGGGAAACTATTTGTACCTCCAAATCTTTGTCTTCGTGTTTTGGAGGAAATTCATTGTTCTACCTTAACGGGACATCCCGGCTTCGCTGGGACTAAATACCTTCTCTCCCGCTCTTACTGGTGGCCGTCCTGGTGTCGAGACGTATGTGAATTTGTTGCTGCCTGTGAGACATGTGCTAAGATGAAGACTCCTAGGAGATTACCTGAGGGCCTTCTTCATCCCCTTCCTATACCTAAGAGACCATGGTCCCATTTGTCAATGGACTTTATTACTGATTTGCCTTGTTCCCAAGGGAAGACTATGATTTGGGTTGTTGTGGATAGATTCTCCAAAATGTGTCATATTGTACCCCTAAAGAAAATTCCTAGTGCTCCACGTCTAGCCTCGTTCTTTATTAACCACATACTTCGCTTGCATAGTGATCGGGGTGTACAATTTGTCTCTAGATTCTGGAAGGAATTTTGTGGTCGTCTGGGGGTCTCTCTGTCTTTCTCTTCCGCGTTCCACCCGGAGACCAATGGCCAGACAGAGAGATTCAACCAAACTTTGGAGCAGTACTTAAGGTGTTTTGTGTCTGATGCTCAAGAAAAATGGAGAACCTGTCTTCCTCTAGCAGAGTTTGCAATAAACAACAGGGTTAACGTCACCACTAAAATGTCTCCGTTTTATTGCAACTATGGTTTTAACCCCAGGTACTCCTCTCTCCGTAGCACCGAGTCTGTTAATCCCACCGACGAACATACTTATCAGCGACTGTGTACAGTCTGGGCCCAGGGTCGTCTGAGCCTGGTTAAAGCCCAAGAATATCAAAAACGGCAGGCAAATAAAAGACGCTTACCTGGCCCTGAATGGGAGATCAAGTCTGGCTATCCACTAGGAATCTGCATCTTAGAGTTCCTTCGGGGAAATTTGCACCACGTTACATTGGGCCCTATGTCATTTCTGAACTCATAAACCCAGTATCTTTTAAATTACAACTTCCAAGTTCTTTTCGTATCTACGTCTTCCACAAGTCGCTTTTGAAGAAGTATATCTCCCCTGTCCTTACTTCTTCCAGTCCACCTGCACCGGTGGTGGTCCAAGGGGAACTAGAATATGAAGTAGAAAAAAATTCTGGATTCCCGTCGGGTGCAAAATGCTGTTCAGTACCTCGTGCACTGGAAGGGTTATGGCCCGGAAGAGCGAACGTGGGTTTCTGGTAGGGACCTACATGCGCCACATTTAATTAATCTCTTTCATCGCCAGAACCCTTCGAAACCTGGTCCATCTGGCGAGGGTCCAGAGGCCCCTCGTAAAAGGGGGGGGGTACTGTAACGTCCTTGCCTGTCCAGGCTTTGGCGCCGTCCTCCGGGCGCACGCTGCAGCGCAGGAGGCATGCCCAGTTGTGATTCTTTCCTTTGGGTTTTTCTTGTATTGTCTGAACACTGTCCTATTCCCTCACCTCCTTAATTGATTTTCCACCACGCCCTTCTCCTTCACCTTGCTCTCCCCCTGCTCCACTAAGAGTTAACTTTAGTCCTGCCTTTGTGATTGACAGCCTATCCTCCTATCAAGTCTGGGGCGGGTTCTTTCTCCCTATTTATTGTTTCCTCACTTTCCCATTGGCGCCTGCTATTG
The DNA here is from genome assembly GCA_947044405.1 of Leptodactylus fallax. NCBI lineage: Eukaryota > Metazoa > Chordata > Amphibia > Anura > Leptodactylidae > Leptodactylus > Leptodactylus fallax. The sequence continues at coordinate 730,378 of CAMRHE010000073.1, read as the reverse complement.
CATTTCGCTTACTGGCTATACTCCTTGTTCCTTGTTACCTGCTCTTCTGATTTTCTGACCACTGGCTTACCTTTGACTATTCTCTTGGATTTTGATTCTGTACTGCATTGCTCAATTGTTATTGACCCCTTGGCTAGCTGACCTCCCTTTGTTGTTGTGCGTCTTGTCTGCATTCTGTGTTCTCACTTATTATAAGGAGGGACTGTCGACTAGTTGTTGGCTGTCACCTAGGACAGAATCGGGCAAGTTAGCCAGGGACAGTGGGGGGATTCAGCTTAGGGTCCACTGTCTTGTTGTGTCCCTCCCCCTAAGTTCTCCAGCAGCTACTGGGGAATCGCTCCTCTAGTGATTCCCTTACACTATTAAAATATAAAAATGTTTATTCCATTGATTGAATTCCACAACAGGAAACCAAATCAAAAAGACTGAATCTCTGTTTTTTTTGCATTTAGGCCAGAAAAATAAGAAGATTTAATAACAAGTGGTCAAAACATCACACATTTATTGCAACAATAAAAACTACATCTTATCTTGCAAAACAAGACACATTATACGGTTTTGTACACAGAACTATTAACATTACTGGTGTTGCAATATCATTATACAATTAAATTTTGATTTTTTTTTTTAAAGTTTTTAATTTGTTTAAACAGAATAAAATTATATAAATTTAGCATGATGTTAGTGACCTGCAGAATGTATGCAATGTGTCATTTTCACTAAACAGTGAACAGCATTAAAACAAAACCATAAAGAAAATAGGCCACCTGCGTTTTTTTCCCAAATTCACCACATTATGATTTATTTTTACCAGTTCCCATGACATCATACAGAATAGTAAATGGTGCCATTAGGAAATACAATTGTCTCACAAAAACTAAGCCATATTACAACCAAAAGGTTATGGCTTTTGGAAGGACAAAGTAAAAGATAAAAACACAAAAATGAAAAATTTCATGGTCCTGAACCAATTAACATAAATAAGCTTTTCAATAGCTGTTTGATGACAGTTATCAAGATGCACAAAGTTTTCAGATTCAAATTAAAGGGGTATTCCCATGAACATAACCATATCTATATTTGTAGATAATTAAAAGTTAAACATTTTTGCAAATATAAGTAGTTAAAAAATCTACAGAGTTTTAAAAATGTTCTCTAACTATCTTAGTGGTGACATCTGTTGTCTTGATTGGTTGCCAATGGATACGACCATGAATGCAGAAACTTTCTATGGTCTTGGACTTTTCAGGAACCCAGCCATAATTTTGTTATTGTAGCTGGATTATCAGGCAGGGACATTACATGTATCAGAAGATATCCCGGCCACTATAAGGAAATCATAGCTGATTTTCTGACCTTAGAAAGGTCCTGCATTCATGGTCGTATCCACTGGCAACCGATCAAGACAACAACTTGTGACCACAAGATATTTAGAGAAAATCTTTAAAATGCTGCAAAATATTTAATTACTTATATTTGCAAAACTGTTGAATTTTTATGTATCTACAAATGTAATAATGGTTATGTTCGTGGGAATACCCCTTTAAGCTCTGTTATATCTAAAAATTAACAGATTAACAATTAACATGGCAAATAGTGTAATTGTGCAATCAAAAATTAAATAAACAACAATAAGAGGTATCATTTACTAATATATTCTAAACAGGTATTTTATCGTAATTTATAAAACACTAACAGATGGCGCTGAATATACCACTCGTGGTTTTTTTTAGTACATGTTATTTACATTGCTACGAATGGGTAGTTTTACGTTTTAAAAAAAATACAAACCCTTATGATGCTGAAAAAGGTTACAAAAAGCAACTGTTAAAATCAATTTACCAACCTTACAATGATTTGTTATCGATAGAAGAATATCCTATATTTTATACAGAAATGATCTGAAAACCTCTATAATAAGTGGCACTTATTCTACATCAGCATATAAACATATCATAAATGTATTACTCTGGTAAGTATATGAAATCTCATATCTTAAAAAGATTACGGAATATGAATTACACCAGGTGAGTCATACTGACATACAGCCAGGCGCTTTGTAAAGCCAATCTCTCTTTCTTCTACTGCCTTTTGTTCAACAAATCAGTACAATCAAAGAGGTGACATTTGCAGTGCCTCTTATACAAGAAAGAAAATGCTGAATGCTTAGTGTTTTCTAATAGGCTAAAAACAAATGTAAAACACGTTTGTCAGATCTACTATCAATGGAACATAAAGCTGTAAATGGAACAGTAGTGGGATCCTAAGGGGTGACATTTAGTTATTTGTTTGTAGGCCAAATTCGTGTAAATTTGCTAAAAAGTAAATAAAACATAAACAGAAAATGAGAAAACCTTAGTAAAAAAAATGTATACTGTTCTTCAGAGAAATGTATTCACATAAACAGATGAATTCTATATATTTTTTTAAGGATTCCAGTTATTTCCAGTAAAAACTCAATACAATATTGTGACATGATAAGAAAGGTTTTAGGAGGTATGATCAACCTGGAGAACTAAGCACAGATCTCTGTGGATGTAGGCTTGATCAAATCCATCTGCCTCTTCATGTAATCTCAGACAGACTGGATGATGTTGAGATGAGGGCTCTGTGGGGGCCATATCATCATTTCTAGAATTCCTCCTCCATAGGATCATCACACCAAATATTGATGGGATTTAGATTTCTCTTTTGTTCATTTGCTTCATTTTGTTAATTGACAAAAATAAATTACTGTATTAATACTTTTGAAAGCATTACAGATATTGTATGTAAAACCAAGAGATTAGGACAGAACTGACACATCTGTATCATTATATGTAATGTATATAGTCCATTTAAAACAAAGGATAACTAAAAGAAGAGCTCAGGTGCCCAATCTTGTCCATATGGTCACAAGACTCCATACTGACATCAACAGAACTTCCATGTATGCTTGTGTCTTTACAGTTTAAAGGCAATCTATCACCAGAACTAGCATATTAACCCAGCCCCATAGATAGACAGGTTAGAGTCACCCAAATCAAACAGTATTTGCCCCTTGTAAATCGGTGCCTCCATTGCCGAAATATTGCTTGTTTTGTCCATATGTAAAGGAGCTTTTTGCCCTGCAAAACAAAGGCATGAAAACGATATATACACAGTATATACAATTACATTTATACATACTGCAAGGAAACTCAAACAAACTAGTAAGCAGTCTATTAGCTACAGTAACTAGTAGAGATGAGCGAATCGAAGCTGCAGAAGTGGAAATCGATCCGAATTTCAGGAAATCTTCGATTTGCATGAAATCCGGATTTCCTGATGCTTCGCGGTAACGAATATTTAGTAAGGCCCTTTGTGACATCAGACGGTCACATGATGTTCTCTAGTGATGTGATTGGGTAGGCGTGTATTTGGTTGTTAGCAGATCCTTCCACATGAATAAAAGTTGTGAGAGTGAGAGAGAGCGAGAGAGAGAGAGAGAGAGAGAGACATGACCGCGGCATCCAAGGGCTTCTTCCATTTTGCCGCCCACCCCGGCTCTCTGCAGACAGGAAATAGCTGTTTATTCGCCGTGAATTAATTCAGATCGAAGAGAATCATATCGGAAAATTCGGCGAAGTTGCCGAATCGAATTTTTGAAAACTTCACTCATCTCTAGTAACTAGTCATTCTACTTGAAAAAGCAAGAAACGAACAGTAAAGTACAGTGCATGTGTTGCTAGAAAGGAGAGTATACAGTTGATATTCCTTAGCAGCAGATTTTTTTTTCTTAAAAACCACAAAATTGTTGACCTATCCTGCAGCCTGTTTAGTACTTACCAAGCACAGTGTCGTACATTATGGCAGCTCATCCCATTCATTAGAATGAGATTGCGGTGTGATCAGGCCATGTGACCAATGAATGTGACATCACACGGCCGGAGAAGCAAAAGCCATGATCCACAGGGGTGAAAGTCTCAGAAAAACCATTTAACTCACTATTCATCTGTTTCATTATTTATAATATAATATATATGTATATAAAAATTAATTAATTATTTGTTAATATTATTCCAGTAATTTAATCAGAGATATTGCATGGCAGCAGAAAACCCATGCTATGTATCATTCATTCTTGTAGAATACAATAATAAAAACTTTCTATAACTAAAATGCAGTACTGATACTGGCACTTGGCTGTCTTAAGTTGTATATACTATATATTATGTAATAGATGTAGCATATTGTGCATTTATGGTAGAATAGTATCCTATTGGAATGAGCTTAGTGTATCTATTTTATCCACCTAGAGCACATGATGTTTAGATTAGTACGTCATGGTGGACATCTGCATTTTGCTTATAGAAGTGTTATAAGAGACCTACATTTCTCTCAGAACGACAGACCGTCTCATTATAAGTCATAAAACTTTGTGTTGTTTCTTTCTTTGCGGAGCTCCATTTTTGTACCATCTGTTATTATATAAACTCACATAATCTCAATTACAATCAGCAGTTCAGATCTCATTTATTTTTTGCAATTCATCCTAAAAGTCATCAGAAGAGGAGCCGTAGAAATCAGTAAGGTATAATTTATTATGTGTATCTAATCATCCTTACCCAGCAATGATGAACTCTAATGTATAAAATGAAATCCCAGGTGAATAACTATTAAAGTAAATTGCAGTTTATATTACCTGTGATGTATCTCATTACATAATGGTAATCCTGTGCTCGTTTATAGATGTATACTAAATGTTCAGTTAAAGGAAATCTGTAAGGAGGATAGATCCCTTCCCATTAGGATATGTAAATCTGTAAGCAGGATGGATCCCTTCCAATTAGGATAGAAAAACCATATGTTAATGGAACATGCCACTGAAATTTCTTAGCCAGTCAGCTGAACTAAGAACACCAACATGCATTCAAACTCATTTTAAAGTGTAATTCTAAACTTTTGGACAACTTTTGTTTTTCTGGCAGTATTTGTGTTAGTAATAAATTTTGTAATATAGTTTATTAACACATTTAGTCTCCTTTCTGTGAAATACTGCATTTGTCACTCTTTCCCTTGCTTCTCTATTGAGAACAGTTCCATGCTTCTCATTCTATATGTTTTACTGGGGAAAATGATGCTGGAGAGGGTCACTTAAAACTGGTATATCTTGAGCATTATAAAACATGGAAACTTGTTTTTGGTGTCATATGAAAGAGGAAATTCTCATCTCATTTATATGCAGCTTCATATAAATACTCCAATCCTGACTGTGTTTTCAACCTGTGATATCTCTGTAAATCATACAGATAGAACTGCATCCTTAGATTTTCATCTTTCATATGGCAGTAAAAGCAAGTTTCTATATTTTATAATGCCCAAGATATAGCCATTTGAAGTGACCCTACACCACCCTTATTTTCTCTTCATTTTACACAGTCCGTACACAATAAGAAGCAGGGAACAGCTCTCAAAAAAGAAGCAAGAGAGAGTAAAAAATTGCAGGATTTTGTAGAAAGGAGTCAAAATTTGTTACTAAAATATTTTGTTAATGATACAAAAGCTGACAAAAAATTAAAGGTTGTCTGAAAGTTTAGTTACAATTTAAGCAGATGCTGGTTGATTTCATGAGCCTATATTTGTGTTTGTCTGTATAAGGAGGCTATCTGAGAGGTTGGGGACATCTTTAGGATCAGAGTTTTCAAACTTTTTTTTTTTCTAGGACCTCATTAACCACTGCCTCACTAATAGTGCTAACCATAGTATGAGCCACAATGTCCCATAGACAGCCACAGTGCCCCCAGTCTTCAAAATACTTATCTTTCGTGCCCCTGCCTATTTTTACTATAGGAAGAAAATTATAAGTCTGCTCCTGTACAATTGTAACTTCCTTTTCCTGTGGTAATCCACATAGGAAAATGTCCAGACGTATTGATTTATCATAGAACTCTACTGGGAAGAAAGATCATGTCATAAGACAGGAGCCATTAGCATATTCTGTTTCGTGCTAGGGAGCCCTATCTCCCACATTGCTTAAATCAGCTTATTTTCATTCCCCCTGCTGCCCATAGATATGATGTATACATATAGGATACAGTGCTCTTCACATTCACAGTCTAGGTCTTTGGGTAGTGGTCTCATCTTCACATGAGTCTATTGTTTTTAGTATATCTATTTTAGAATGTACATCGTCTGAATACTTTTACAGAGCAGAATACTTTTTCTTTTAAGGCTAAGTTCTAAGTTTAGGGCTCACTCTCCGTTTGGGGAATACACTTGAAAAATGTGGAGAGAAAAGTCCTGCAATTAGGGCTTTTCTCTCTGCATGTTTTGGATGGAAATCAGGCGGAAACCTGGTGGACCCCATTATAGTCTATGGGGTCTGTGTGTTTACGTGGGTAACTACTTTTTTAGTGGATTGGGTTTCCTTTTTTTGGGTCCCCAAGCAGACCCGAAGAATGGAAACCCGAACACTAATGTGAACCTAGCGTAAACTGTACTAATTTTATATTGTATAAACTTTTTAAAGTAAAGAATAACAATATTTTAGGAGAGTTGATTCTATGGTTTCTTCCCATAACGCACTGTAGTAAGCAGAGAATAAATCAGCTAATTCTTGGGTATTGTTAGGATTTTCAATGTTTGTTATCACCTGTGCTATTAGTTGATGCAAAGTTTATGGAAATTATATTAAAACTCCTTTCGTCAAGTTTTTAAAACTAATTGACATGGGCAGCGATGATTGTTTTATATTCTTGCAACGAAATGCAATCTATTCACTTGCCCTCATAACCCCAATAAGAAAAAAGTAATGAGAGATTAACAATGAAATGATTCCATTGAAGATAGTGGATTCTGATATGAAAAAGGTTTTTTAAGTGTTTAGACAAAAAGTAAAAAAAAAAAAAGTCTAAAATCAAAGTCATATAAAATGTACGCAGTCTTTCATAGTAGGATAAGAACATGAATCATCCTCTCATAGTACATAATCACATTTTACTGTGACTGTCAGATCAAATCCAATCTATTCAAATATGTATAATGGGTTTTATGGGAGTCATATTTAGTACCATGGCCTTCACCTATGAATCATCTCTTGAATAGGTTTGTATCTGTCTAAAGATGCACACTCATTTATCATGAATCATCTAATACTGCGAAATACACCTGGCTGACTGCATACTTCCGTTAGCCTCCATTGGATTCATACAAAATTCAATCTACAAGGGATGTCAGGATTAGAAAAAGAAACCATACAATTTTTGTACGTTTGGTATTAAAGCTCATGCCCATTCAAGGGAATAAGACTGAATGGCGATGCCATATCTGGTCAATATTTTATGACATTAAAATACGACTGCTTGTGGCAAGTCAACACAGTAGCCATTGATTGCACAGTCACATTTCCTGTGTTGAGTGGGACCAGAAGGTGGGGAATCGGATGTTTGAGGGGTGAAATCTGATGTTTACTGTCAGTGTGTTTCCCCCATCAGAACTGTAGAATAACTGTCACACCATTCCTTATTTATGTTGCCCATATAATTTCCTGCTATGTATATATAAGTGAGTCCATCTAAGCATCATCCCATGTAAGTCATTGTGTCACATGGGCACCACCATAGTGGAACAGATCACCACTCCCCAGAACAGCAAACAATGTCATGACAGCCAGGGGCCTATCAAAGGCTCCCAGGTATGTCATTACTGAGCCTGTATTGCACTCAGAGGCAGGGTCTAATGTAAGGTAGGGTTCACACTACCGTTGATGTCCGTTCTGATGGTGTCCGTTAAAAAAAGAAAAAAAAACGGACACCTATCATAACAGACATTAACGGACAGTAACTGATGTTAATGTGTCCCTTTTTTTAACTGATCCAATTAATGGATTAGTTAAAAAAAACGGACACATTAGCATCAGTTAGTATCAGTTAGTGTCCGTGTTTTAACACTGTCCGTTTTTTTTTGTTTTGGTTTCTGCTTTCTGAGCATGCGCAGGAAAAAAAACGGACATAAAAAAACGGACAGTAACTGATGGCTATCAGTTACTGTCCGTTATAAGTCCGTTACATATAGACTTCAATGTGAAAAAAATAACGGACACTTGCTCTTCGTCAAGAATCCGTTTTTTTCAAACGGACAAAAAGTCCTGCATGTAGGATTTTTTGTCCGCGAAAAAATAACGGACTTCTGACGGATTTGATGTAAACGGACACAAACGGACACTAACGGACACAATATAAAAACCCATTGAAATGAATGGAAATTTTAACGGATTTCTGACGGTTCAGCTAGTGTCCGATGCTAAAATCTTGTAACGGACAATAGCAACGGACACTACTGACGGTCACCAACGGTAGTGTGAACGCCCCCTAAGTGTACTTTAGTGTATAATATTAGCTATCATGTGTCTGAGAGTGCCCAAACTATCAAAATGTAGGAAGGTGCAGCATTATGGAGAGCCTTGTGGATAAGGGTGATACGTTTATTCTATTGTATTCTGTTATGTTTTAACACTTTAAAAAGAATCCAAAACTTTGAGAAAAAAATGCTAGGAGTCACCATATTCTGATAGCCATAATTATTTTATATTTTGTATATGAAGTTGCATAAACTATTTTTTTTTTTTTACAGGACCAGATGTACTTTCTATTAATACCATTTTGGAGGATGTCTGATATTTTGCCTGTTTTGTATTAAAATTTTTATGGGAGGTAAAATGGTAAAAAAACAGCAAAAAGTTTGGCTCTTTTGATTTTTTTTAAGGCTATGGTGTTCACTGTATAAGTAAAAAAAAATTTTCTAGTTTTGCATATCAGATGTTTTTCAGATGCAGGGATACCTAATGAGTAATGAGAGCCTTCAATAGACTTTGGTGTCTTTGTTATAGAAGTTGGCTTGATGTAAGATGTTGGCCTGATGTTCCTGCCACAGCCATTTTTTGATTTTTGATTTTCGTTTTTTGACTCCCCGCCTTCCAAATTCCATAACTTTTTTACTTTTCCATTCACAGAGCCATGTCAAGGCTTAATTTTTGCATGACAAATTTTACTTCGTAATGGTAAGTAAACCATTAGTTAACCCACATAATAAACATTAAGGGGGGGGGGAACCCCAAAAAAAAACACTAGAAGTAACAAGTTTTTGCAATCTTGTCGCACAGAATGTGAAAAGGAATAAAAAGTGATCAAAAAGTCATAATAAAATTACAGCTTTTCCCGCAAAAAATAAGCCCTCGACCAGCTACATCAATAGAAATATAAAAATGTTATGCTTCTCAGAAGATGGCGATGCAAAAATAATTGATTTTTTTATTCTGCAAAATTTGCAGAAAACTATATAAATTAGGTATTGCCATAATCGTACCAACCCACAGAATAAAGGTAACATATTATTTATGTTGTATGGCAAAGGGCAAAACATTTAAAATGTTAGAAAGCAATGCGAGAATAGAAATAGAAAGAGTTAATAAAATTTTGTTAATAAGTTATAGACACCTCAAAATGGTGTCATTAGAAAATTAATTTCATCCTGCAAAAAACAAGCCCTTATATGGCTACATCACAAGAAAACTAAAAATTATAGCTTGTACAATGTGACGACAACCCCCCCCCCCCAAAATCGCCATATCTTTAGGACATAACTGTCTGCGACAGGAAGGGAATGTATAAGCTGTGAGAGTGTATATCATGGTATACCCCAGATTTAAAGCTTATAATGGAAAAGACACCAGTAGTGACCCGCCAATCATAGGAGCTACTGGGGAAATTGTAGGGAATTTGGTGTTCCCAAAGTACTCTGCACAGCTTACTTATTAGGTTTTCACCATCTGCTTTGCATTCATGTCTGGGAACCTAATTCTCACTACACCCCTTGATAAATTTTTTGAGAGGTGCAGTTTTCAAAATGGGGTCACTCTCTAAGGGATTTCACTTTGCAGGTACTTTAGGTTCTGCAAACATGACATGGCGTCCAGATATCAAACATCTAAATTTGCGCTCCAAAAACCATATAGCGCTGCTTCGCATCTGCTCCCTGCTGTGTACCCAAACATCAGCTTATACCCAGGATAACATACTTAATGTTGTAAGTGGTTTTAAACTACTGTTTGGGCACACAACTGGGCACAGAAGGGAAGGAGCTCTATTTTGTTTTTTGGAGCACAGATTGAGACGGTGTGATTTTTGTGCTTCATGCAACTTTTTCAGAGTTCCTGAAATGCCAGTTAAGTGGAATACCCTGACAGTTGACCCCATTTTGGAAACTACATCCCTGAAAGAATTTATCCAGGGGTACAGTGAACATTTTTAACCCCCAAGTGTTGCATTAATTTATTTTCCAGATATGAATGTGCAGCTGATGGTGAAAGGAGAAAATGGCAATTTTTCCTGGAATACATCACTTCACTATGTAATATGTTGTGCCCAGCTCGTATCAGAGACGAACGCTCCAAAAACTGTTGTGCCCAGGATACCGGAACAGTTACCGGAACAGTTTTTGGAGTGTGTGTCTTCGCTGACACAAGCTGGGTGCGACATATCGGGCACTGAATAGTATTTCTGGAAAAAAATTACAATTTTCACTTTTCATTATCAGCTGCGCATTCATTCTGGAAATTAAATTAATATAACACTCAAGGGTTAAAAATGCTTGCTATTCCACAAAATTGGTCACATATCTGTGGACTCCACTTTACTGGAAATTCAGGGGCACTTCAAAAGTGAAATGATGTCCAAAAACCAAATTGTGCTCCAAAAAACAAAATAGCGCTCCCTTCTGTGCCCTGCTGTTTGCCCAAACAGCTGTTTATACCCACATATGGCATTGTTAAGTAGGTTCTCCTGGGTGCAACACTGTCACAAATGTGGGCATAAACTGCTGTTTGGGCACACAGCAGGGTTCTGATGTGAAGGAGCGCTATGTGCTTTTGGAGCACAGATTCAGATTGGTTATTGGATGCCAGGTTATGTTTGCAGAGACCCTAAAATTGCCCCTGGAAAATGAGGTCACCTATTGGGGAATTCCAATTTATTGCGACCTCCAGGGCTCTGCAAAAAGAACATGGCATTCAAAAAGTCACTGTAAATCTACTACTCTACTCCAAATCTACTCCAAAGGCTAAAAAGTGCAGTGCTCCTTCCCTTCTGAGCCCTGCTGTGTGCTCAAACTGCAGTTTACACCCATATACAGTACAGACCTTCTCATTCCAAGAGTTTTCTGTATTTTCATGACTATAAAAATTGTAGATTCACACTGAAGGCATCAAAACTATGAATTAACACATGTGGAATTATATACTTAACAAAAAAGTGTGAAACAACTGAAAATATATCTTATATTCTAGGTTCTTCAAAGTAGCCACCTTTTGCTTTGATTACTGCTTTGCACACTCTTGGCATTCTCTTGATGAGCTTCAAGAGGTAGTCACCTGAAATGGTTTTCACTTCACAGGTGTGCCCTGTCAGGTTTAATAAGTGGGATTTCTTGCCTTATAAATGGGGTTGGGACCATCAGTTGTGTTGTTCAGAAGTCAGGTGGATACACAGCTGATAGTCCTACTGAATGGAGTGTTAGAATTTGTATTATGGCAAGAAAAAAGCAGCTAAGTAAAGAAAAACGAGTGGCCATCATTACTTTAAGAAATGAAGGTCAGTCAGTCGAAAAATTGGGAAAATTTTGAAAGTGTCCCCAAGTGCAGTGGCCAAAACCATCAAGCGCTACTAAGAAACTGGCTCACATGAGGACCGCCCCAAGAAAGGAAGACCAAGAGTCACCTCTGCTGCGGAGGATAAGTTCATCCGAGTCACCAGCCTCAGAAATCGCAGGTTAACAGCAGCTCAGATTAGAGACCAGGTCGATGCCACACAGAGTTCTAGCAGCAGACACATCTCTACAACAACTGTTAAGAGGAGACTGTGTACAGCAGGCCTTCATGGTAAAATAGCTGCTAGGAAACCACTGCTAAGGACAGGCAACAAGCAGAAGAGACTTGTTTGGGCTAAAGAACACAATGAATGGACATTAGACCTGTGGAAATCTGTGCTTTGGTCTGATGAGTCCAAATTTGAGATCTTTGGTTCCAACCACCGTGTCTTTGTGCGACGCAGAAAAGGTGAACAAATGGACTCTACATGACTGGTTCCCACCGTGAAGCATGGAAGATGAGGTGTGATGGTGTGGGGGTGCTTTGCTGGTGACACTGTTGGGGATTTATTCAAAATTGAAGGAATACTGAACCAGCATGGTTACCACAGCATCTTGCAGCGGCCTGCTATTCCCTCTGGTTTGCGTTTAGTTGGACCATCATTTATTTTTTAACAGGACAATGACCCCAAACACACCTCCAGACTGTGTAAGGGCTATTTGACCAAGAAGGAGAGTGATGGGGTGCTACGCCAGATGACCTGGCCTCCACAGTCACCAGACCTGAACCCAATCGAGATGGTTTGGGATGAGCTGGACCGCAGAGTGAAGGCAAAAGGGCCAACAAGTGCTAAGCATCTCTGGGAACTCCTTCAAGACTGTTGGAAGACCATTTCAGGTGACTACCTCTGAAGAGAATGCCAAGAGTGTGCAAAGCAGTAATCAAAGCAAAAGGTGGATACTTTGAAGAACCTAGAACATAAGACATATTTTTAGTTGTGTCACACTTTTTTGTTAAGTATATAATTCCACATGTGTTAATTCATAGTTTTGATGCCTTCAGTGTGAATCTACAATTTTTATAGTCATGAAAATACAGAAAACTCTTGGAATGAGAAGGTGTGTCCAAACTTTTGGTCTGTACTGTATACAACTTTTTTGTACCTAGGATAACCCACTTAATAGTTTTAGGAGTGCGTGTCTCTGATGACACAAAGTGGGCACAATGTATTGGGCACTGAAATTACATATTTCTTTAAAAATTTCAATTTTCACTTTACATTTTTGGGACACACTCTTGGGTTTAAAATGATAATACCACTTGAGAAATTCCTTGACAGGTGTAGTTTCTAACATGGGGTCACTTTTGGGGGTTTCCACTATGCGACATAGCACCAGAAAACTATTCCAGCAAAGTCTGCTCTCCAAAAGCCAAATAGCGCTCTTTCCATTCCAAGCCTGCCATCTACCCATACAGCAGATTATGACCAAATATGATGTATTGCCATGTTCATAAGCAATTGTTAAACAATAAACAAACTGTGGGGTGCTTTTTCTCCTTTAACCCCTTGAGAAAATGAAAACTTTGGGGATAAAATGATGTTTTAGTAATTTTTCATTCACACATCCAAATATTAATAAAATCTGTGAAACAGCTGTGGGGTCAAAATGCTCACTATATCCCTTGATAAATTCCATGGGGAGCATAGTTTCCAAAATGGGGTCACTTTTGGAGGGTCTCCATTATATCGGCACTCTAGGGTCTTTGCAGTTGAAACGTGGCACCTGAAAACTATTCCAGCAAAATCTGCTTTTCAAATGCCCAGTGTCACTTCTTCCCTTCCGCGTGCTGGCGAGTGCCCAAGTAGCAGTATGCATCCACATGTATTTCCATGCTCTGGCATTTTCTCTTTTAACCCCTTGTGAAAGTATTAATTTTAGGGCTAAATGAACGTATTGTTGAATAAAAATGAAATGTCTAAATTTCACCTCTATATTCTTTTAATTCTTGTGAAATGCTTAAAAGGTTAACAAACTTCCCAAATTCTTTTTTTAAATATTTGAGGGGAGCAATTTTGAAAACGGGATGATGTATAGGGGGTTTCTCATATATAGGCCTTTAAAAACCCCTTCAGAACTGAAGTGGTCCTTAACAAATGAGTTTGGAAAATTTTCTTGTAAATCTGGAAAATCGCTGTTACACTTGTAAGTCTTCTAACATCCAAAATAAATTAAAGGACTAGTCTTCAAACTGTGGGCGGGGTTCTCCCCTAGCCTCTTATGTTTAGACGAGGCCTGCGTGCCTTTGCGCCTCTTGCTTGTTTATAATATTGTTTTTTTTTGTTTCTTTTTCTTTATTTTCTCCCCTTTTGTATTGTATTTAACTTTTTTTTAACAAACATTGATTAAACATAAATTAAAGGACCATTAAAAGATGATGACAAAATTTAAAAAAAAACTATTTCAAAATCACATGGGTAAGTGAATGCATCTCAAAGTTATTGCCACATAAAATTATATATCTCAATTTTGAAAAATGGTCCTTAAGGTGTTTTTTGGTTGTGTCCTTAAGGGGTTAAAGACAGACAATATAACATGGAAATATTTACTCTTCTTTTTATGAATCTACAGTACTTCTATTCATGGTTCACATAAAACTGGTGAAAACTATTGTTTAACTACTGTAGTATAATGGAATACTTTTATCATTCATCTCTCAGTTTAAAGTCCGTATAAAACTCACAGATGTCGCTATATTGGCAGCGGTAACTACATCTGTTGCAAGTACAATGTTTGGTTTTTGCCTCTCTTTCTTGGCATGTGGAATTTTAAAGTTATCATAGTTTTATCAGCAGGCATGAAGTTAATCCTTGCAGTTGGTGGTAAAATTATCGGAGGAATGGATTGTAGGTATTGAACTCCTAAATTTAATGGCCTAAACAGGGTTTACCATCTCCCCCAAGCATAATCAACTATCACCGACATGTTACAGAGCACATTACAGTGATAAACAACATACCTCTGTTATGTATGTCACATTTGTAGATTTCAAGTCTTATGCAAATGAAGCGTTTTGTGCACTGGGGGCTCCCTGGAGTACAGCGAAAACCCAGAGCTAATACTAGTGATCAGAGTCCACCAGAGTCCATAAAAAGTAACTAAATAGGGAGAAATAGTATGTTAATTGTGATACTGAATTAGCACAGTATAAATATTCACTGTGGAATGAAACCATTGTCACGGGCAGCAGTTGTGGATCCGCTGTGATACCAAACAGGTTTGGCTTGGGGCGTTATTCCAGCAGACTCCCCAGTTTTTACCTTTTAACTTCCATATGGGGATCTGTTATTTGCTGTGGGGAGTCCAGGATACCGCTACCTGCTAAGGTGGACCGGTTTGGTAGCACCTCACCAAGCAGCAGCTCACCAATTAAAATGCATAATGTGTACACAGAGTAAAACCAGGACAGACAGGTAAACAGGCTAAAATCAGACAGAGAATAGGATGGGACAAACAGGTGGAAGAAAGCACATGGCCAAAGGAAGTAGGAGGCACACAGCCACAGGTAATAGGGATATATAAACATACACAACAGGACTAGAATAAAACAGGACACACGTCCGGACTGGAACTGCTATTATTATACTTTGAGGTCTCTTCAGACCCAAAAGTATAATTAGCGGAGGCCAAAGGGAAGTGAGTAAGGGAGGTAAGTACTGACATGGAATTCAAATGTCATGACGTCGTGTGACCCATGTAACCACTGAGGCCAAATCACATTCCTCAGCGTTCCCCGAAGTCATTCAAAAGGCCAGAAGAGCTCTAAAGAGGACAGGGAGCTGTATGGAGCTCAGGAGAGGTAAGTAACACTGTTTGTTATGCTTACTCACCTCTCCTGAGCCTCTAATTATTAGTGTAAGTGCTACTCTGAGACTTTATACTGTGTGAATGGGTTATTGTGGAACATTATGCTATGTGGAGGGCCTCTATTGGAAATTATACTATGCGGAGGACCGCTATGGGACATTATACTGCATGGAGAACTGCTTTGCAACATTATACTGTGTGAAGGGCCACTATGGGACATTATACTGTGTAAAAGACTGCTATGGGACATTAGACTGTGTGTGGGCCATTATGGGACATTATTCTGCGCGGAGGGCTGTTATGGGACATTATTCTGTAACATGGATTGTTTGCGGGGAAGCTTGCTTTTTGAACAGCCCAGAGCTCATGGTACCTTAATCCTCCCCTGGCAGGGCTGAGGATTTGTGCTGGGTATGGCTGGCAACTAAAATGTGGTAGCTATAATGTGGGAGCATCACATGATCAGGGTACGAAACACAGGGTACGAGCAGAAAGGAACGTGTGAATACAGGTGTCCAGGATGATGTCAGAGACCCACTTGGACCATGTAGATGTGAGGAAAGCAAATGTAAATGAATGGCAGGCAAGGAACTGGTGCTGAGGAATAATTGGAGTGGATAGTTAATAACTGGAGATGAGCGAATTTTTCAAAAATTTGATTCGGCCAGTTCGACGAATTTTCCTAAACAATTTGATTCTATCCGAATTAATTTGCGGCGATTCGCATTAAAAAAACAGCTATTTCCTGGCTGCAGAGAGCTTGTATAGTGGTGTAGAACATTGTGCCTTGCAGTAACATGCATGGGGAGTCTGCTGTGGTAGTGAAACAATAATGTGAGTGAACCCAAATGAACCCTGTTCTGCTTCAATACTCTGTATAAATTCCTCCCTATCCTTTCCTTACACTTCTAATGCTCTTTACTTGAACTTTGATTGAGCAAAATATCAGTTTTCAAGTCTTTTCTACCACTTTCCCTAATGCCTGCTGACATCTCTCCCTGCACTAAGTACACCGGAAAATGCCTGAATCCAAGATGGCAAATTTTTAATTCTTTGTTTCATTGCAGCCATTTGGGAAAAGCAAAAAAAGTTCATTTTATTTCTCATTAATGTACACTCAGCACCCCATCTTGACAGAAAAAAACCCCAGAAATGTAGATAGTTTTGCTAATTTATTTTAAAAGAAAAACTGAAATATCACATGGTCATAAGTATTCAGACCCTTTGCTCAGTATTGAGTAGAAGCCCCTTCCTTTTGAGCTAGTACAACCATGAGTCTTCTTGGGAATGATGCAACAAGTTTTTCACATCTGGATTTGGGGATTCTCTGCCATTCTTCCTTGCAGATCTTCTCCAGTTCCGTCAGGTTGGATGGTTTTTCAGGTCTCTCCAGAGATGCTCAATTGGGTTGAGGTCAGGGCTCTGGCTGGGCCAGTCAAGAATGGTCACAGAGTTGTTCCGAAGCCGCTCCTTTGTTATTTTAGCTGTGTGCTTAGGGTCATTGTCTTGTTGGAAGGTAAACCTTTAGCCCTGTCTGAGGTCCAGAGCACTCTGGAAGAGGTTTTCTTCCAGGATATCTCTGTACTTGGCCGCATTCATCTTTCCTTCAATTGCAACCAGTCGTCCTGTCCCTGCAGCTGAAAAACACCCCCATAGTATGATGCTGCCACCACCATGTTTCACTGTTGGGATTGTATTGGGCAGGTGATGAGCAGTGCCTGGTTTTCTCCACACATACTGCTTAGAATTAACACCAAAAAGTTCAATCTTCGTCTCATCAGACCAGAGAATCTTATTTCTCATAGTCTGGGAGTCCTTCATGTGTTTTTTGGAAACCTCTATGCGGGCTTTCATATGTCTTGCACTGAGGAGAGGCTTCCTTCAGGCCACTCTGCCATAAAGCCCCGACTGGTGGATGGCTGCAGTGATAGTTGACTTTGTGGAACTTTCTCCCATCTCCCTACTGCATCTCTGGAGCTCAGCCACAGTGATCTTTGGGTTCTTCTTTACTTCTCTCACCAAGGCTCTTCTCCCACGATTGCTCAGTTTGGCTGGACGGCCAGGTCTAGGAAGAGTTCTGGTCATCCCAAACGTCTTCCATTTAAGGATTATGGAGGCCACTGTGCTCTTAGGAACCTTGAGTGCTGCAGAAATTCTTTTGTAACCTTGGCCAGATCTGTGCCTTGCCACAATTCTGTCTCTGAGCTCCTTGGGCAGTTCCTTTGACCTCATGATTCTCATTTGCTCTGACATGCACTGTGAGCTGTGAGGTCTTATATAGACAGGTGTTTGCCTTTCCTAATCAAGTCCCATCAGTTTAATTAAACACAGCTGGACTCCAATGAAGGAGTAGAACCATCTCAAGGAGGATCAGAAGGAAATGGACAGCATGTGAGTTAAATGTGAGTGTCACAGCAAAGGGTCTGTATTCTTATGACCCTTTGCTGTGTCACTTCTTTTTTTAATAAATTTGCAAAAATATCTACATTTCAGTTTTTTTTTTCTGTCAAGACGGGGTGCTGAGTGTACATTAATGAGAAATAAAATGAATTTTTTTTGCTTTTAGCAAATAGCTGCAATGAAACAAAGAGTGAAAAATTTAAAGGGGTCTGAATACTTTCCGTACCCACTGTATAGGGCTGTGACATCACAGGGCTGGCTGCTGATTGGTTGCACGCATGGCATTGTGGGTGATCCCGCGTTCCCAGAGTTCCTTGCCCCATGTCCTAACATGTGCAGCAGCCATTTTAGGAAAAAATGTGATTTGTTACCATGAAGCATGAGGAGATCCGGATTCGATGTGAATCGAATATTTCCTGAAATTCGGATCAAATTCCACTTCGTCAGCTTCGATTCGCTCATCTCTATTAATAACATTACCCTCTGCATAGTACTGTGCTACATTTTTCACGGATGTTTTCCACCATAGTCTTGTGAGTCTAGGCTAAGCTCACTCATCTGACTGACACGTTTGATACCTTGCATCTTTCACATGGAAAAGTCAGCCAGATGATACTTTACAAATTCACCATTTTTGCACACATTGGTTTGTATCACATGGGTCTACAACTGTTGTCAAAATCTTTGACTCTCTAAAATAATACACTTGTATAGAAACTTTTTTACTGCTGTATACTCTATCCTTAAAATAGAATGCCAGGGATTACTAAAACAAGTTGGAGTAAGTTGGTGGGCACAATTACCTTTATCTACCTTGGGCACCAAAAAGCCTTATCCTTGCCCTAGGGTTGGTTTCGCTAGTGAACTGAGCCAGAGAGCCAGCCCCCTTCAAGCATGTCACCAAACTCTCTGCCTGTGTTGGAGAAAATGTGGAAACTCTACTCTTGAAGACGTGAAGTTAGACCAAGAGTGCAATATTCAGAATTAAAGACAACCTGTCCCATGTAAAATGCATTCTGATCTGCTGACTGTGTGTTATAGGGCAGGAGGAGCTGAGCAGATTGATTTCACCAAAATTGCATTTTATTTCTGTGTAAGTCTCAAGTCATTCTGGGCTTAGTAGTCAAGTGGGCGGTCCTACAGCTTTTTCTTTTGCATACAGAGATAGCTGACAATAACTAGGACTAATAGTATGACTGCCCACTCGACTCTCAAAACTAGAATGAGCAGAGATTTCAGTATAGTTATTCTAAATCTTTTCCACAAAATTATATAGCAACCTGTTTAGTTGCTTCTATAGCATGGTGCCTGCAGAATGTGCTGCATTTTTAATGTGATAGGTTCCCTTTAAAGTACATTAGTGTGCTTTATTAATTTATATATGGCAGTTCTGTTTAATTTATATAAAGCAGTTCTGCAAAGAAGAGATGGGTAAATCAGTGATGGGAAGAAAGATAATAGGAACATAATACCCTCTAGATACATTTAATTCACTTAACAAGTAGCAAAGAAAAGCAGGTTACTTAAATACAAGGAAATTGGTTTTGTTAAACTGATTTTTTTTCTATAATCAGGAGATAGAACTTTGACATTTTGGTTGAATATTTGTTTAGAAAATTGCATAAGAATTAGAAGCAACTTAATGATATTTTCAATGTCAGTAATGTAATGAGATGACATTTGCAATATCATCAGAGTGTATCCTCTGGATTGGGGATGTCAATTTTACATTCATACTTTACTTAAACTGTCTTTGCCTCGTACTTAAACCTGACATCAACGATCATCTTGTCAAGATAATTTAATGACTGAACCTGAAATAGAACGGCCCCAGAAAATGAGGACCGAAAATAAACATGAATCACAGAGCATTCCAAAAGTACAAAAACAAAACCTGGCATTCAATGTGTTACATTAACGAACAATTACCTAAATCATCATGACGTGTATTGATATGTAACATATCAGGCAGGTAACTATAGGTATGGAAATAACAAATGCCAAATCGAGCTCGTGGTTCCCAGGCAAGGATTTGCCTAAGGGTCTCATTCAGCTACACTGAGTTATTTTTCATTTTTTTCTGGTTGTTGGAAAAAAAGATTGCAAAATGAATTTCACATATATATCTATGTGACATCAGGTATAGAACTACTGTTTGTTTATCTTGTATAAAACATAGGTTGTCTTTTTTTCCTACTACACGCAATTGTGCCTCTTCCTAAAGAGACAGTAATTGTTGACTGTATAGTGGATTTCTCATTGCTATTTAATAGTCAAGCTTGATATACAGTAGCAGTAGTAGACCCACTAGCTCCAAGCCATTACCATTTACAGTAGAAGTTGTAGTTATATGGGTCTGTGCGTACAACCAGTAGCAAGCATGCTTCTCAAGACAAGACAAGAGTCACTAACAGTTAAAAGGGGCTTTCTGGCTCTCAATGGCTCCCACAGCTCATATGTGTGGGGTCCATCTGTCCGACCCCCACAAATCACATACTGATGATCTATCCTGTGGATAAGTTGTAAGTATTAAGAATCTGAGAAGTCACTGTAGAGTGGTTAAATAGATGAATGACTTCAATGTGAACAAAATAAATGGCAACATTTACTAAAAAAAATATGCCAGAATTGTAATTTGACATACATGCTTTACACCTCATTTATTAAGTGGTTTAGATGCCTTATCTGACAAGTGGATGAGGCATTTTGGGAAAAATTGGTGGGGATTATCAAAGGGGGTGGGCTTAAAATCTACCACCATGTGACAAAAATGTGCCAAAATGTTGGTGCATAATGTAAACCAAGCCAACTCATGACTTCTGTAAAGTAGTGAAGTAGTTAGTCCAGAACTATCAAATAACATTGGACACTGCTATAAAGTTTAAGACTGTCTACTCTAGGTCTGCACTGTCTAAAACTGTCCCAATGTATGCAATGTAGTGGCAGAGGACAGAAAGTAGTCTACAGTTACCTTCCCACCAGGGATTAGGTTTTTGAGCTTCGCCCTTACTACTGTGGACAGCATACTGAATGCACAACTGCCCTCCAGTGCATTTAAAAGATTGTTGAAGTCAATGACCCTTATTGTCTCTGGACTACAGTCCTTGCCTGTTGTATCCTGCTTTGCCATCTTTGTGATGTTACTTATTTATTCAATATTCAGGGTTTGCCCTACACTTCAGCACCCAAACTTGGATCTGCAAAAAAAATATAAGGAGTCTGTCATCATGAATAAGCAGGCTCAAACAAGTGCTTATCCAGTGCAGACCTATAACATCTTACTAAGCTTACTATGCTTAGCCACCCCTCTATTTTCTACTCTATAGTATTGCTGGACATTACTGAACTCTCATAGCAGTGAACAGCTGTGATTGAGCTTGTGCTTCACCTTTCTATTCACATGAGGATCCCCTTTATCGTGATCAGTGGGGACCTACTATGACTTACATATCAGACAACTGTGGACAGGGGATAAATATAATTAATACTAAAACCAGATAGTGGTAGAAAAGACTCCAGATCTGAGCCCCATCAAACCACTTTAGGATGGGGCGGACTGGGCTATATATAGCATATACACACGTGGACAAAATTGTTGGTACCCCTTGTTTAATAAAAGAAAAACCCACAATGGTCATAGAAATAACCTGAATCTGACAAAAGTAATAATATATAAAAAAAATTCTATGAAAATGAACAAATGAAAGTCAGACATTGTTTTTCAACCATGCTTCAACATAATTTTTTTAAAAAGAAAACTCAAGAAACAGGCCTGGACTGAAATGGATGGAAAAATGAAGCATATCTTGAAAAGAACACTGTCCCTACTGTGAAACATGGAGGAGGCTCTGTTATGTTCTGGGGCTGCTTTGCTGCATCTGGCACAGGTTGTCTTGAATCTGTGCAGGGTACAATGAAATCTCAAGACTATCAAGGAATTCTAGAGAGAAATGTGCTGCCCAGTGTCAGAAAGCTTGGTCTCAGTTGCAGGTCATGGGTCTTGCAACAGGAGAATGACCCAAAACACACAGCTAAAAACAGCCAAGAATGGCTAAGAGGAAAACATTGGACTATTCTGAAGTGGCCTTCTATGAGCCCTGACCTAAACCCTATTGAGCATCTTTGGAAGTTGCTGAAACATGCCGTCTGGAAAAGGCACCCTTCAAACCCAAGACAACTGGAGCAGTTTGCTCATGAGCAGTGGCCAAAATACTTGTTGAGAGGTGCAGAAGTCTCATTGACAGTTACAGGAATCGTTTGATTGCAGTGATTGCCTCAAAAGGTTGTGCAACAAAATATTACGTTAAGGGAACCATCATTTCTGTCCAGGCCTGTTTCATGAGTTTTCTTTTTAAAAAAAATTCTGTTGAAGCATGGTTGAAAAGCAATGCCTGACTTTCATTTGTTCATTTTCATAGAATTTTTATATATTATTACTTTTGTCAGATTCACGTTATTTCTGTGACCATTGTGGGTTTTTCTTTCATTAAACGTGGGGTACCAACAATTTTGTCCATGTGTGTTTATATAATATATACTGGACCAGTAATTTGCACTAGACTACTTTACAGAATAGTTTAATAGTTTTTCTTTATCAACCAGAGAATTTGGAAGATCACATTGCACTTCTAAATGTCTTTTAATATCATGTAGTAGAGATATGCAATGTAACTGTAGGACATGATGTCTTGACATTGTTTAATAAGGAATTGTGAGACGTGTGGCACTGTTGATTAGCCGTGAAGTGTTTTACAGGGTTCCTCTGAGAAAATATGTTCTTTTTCCATTAAGAAGATGTAATAGACTAAACTCCTAATAGTTTGAAACAAAGTTCAAAATTGTCACTTCAGATTGGAAGGAGCTTAAATATGTAAAATTGAATATTTTTATAGGAAAATATCGATTTCTTCCCATTTTTTTTATTTATTCATTTACCAGTCCAACCCTCCCCCCACCAATCTGTAACATTTCTTATTTAGGAGAATGGCAGTAAGAGTAAGTACTTGTTGCATGGTGAAAGCCTATTCCTGTTATGCAAGTTCTAGGGGCAGACACAAATAGAAGACCCTCAGTGCAAGTATAATATATGGCTCCATTGTTGTCCAATAGCGCATCATAAAAGAGTAAGAGTATAAATTCATTAGCTCATGTAATTTAGTAGAAAAAAAGGATTCTGCTTGCTGCTTTCACAGTGACAGTGGGCCTCCTGACCTACTGGTACCAATCCCACAAACAGTGGCGTAAGGATCGTGGTCTCAGGGGGTGCAACCGCGATTGGGCCCGGAGGGGTATGGGGCCAGCTGGAAATGGCTGGGTCCCCGGACTACCATGATAATGGTCAGGGAAAGCCTGGTTCCCCGACTGCTATACAATGCGGAAAAAAAGTATTTAATCAGCCACCAATTGTGCAAGTTCTCCCACTTAAAAAGATGAGGCCGGCCTGTAATTGTCATCATAGGTAGACCTCAACTATGAGAGACAAAATGAGAAAACAAATCCAGAAAATCAAATTGTCTGATTTTTTTTTTAAGAATTTATTTGCAAATTATGGTGGAAAATAAGTATTTGGTCAATAACAAAAGTTAATCTCAATACTTTGTTATATATCCTTTGTTGGCAATGACAGAGGTCAAACGTTTTCTGTAATTCTTCACAAGGTTGGCACACACTGTTGCTGGTTTGTTGGCCCATTCCTCCATGCAGATCTCCTCTAGGGCAGTGATGTTTTGGGGCTGTCACTGGGCAGCACGGACTTTCAACTCCCTCCAAAGGTTTTCTATGGGGTTGAGATCTGGAGACTGGCTAGGCCACTCCAGGACCTTAAAATGCTTCTTATGAAGCCACTCCTTCGTTGCCCTGGCGGTGTGCTTGGGATCATTGTTATGCTGAAAGACCCAGCCACGTTTCATATTCAATGCCCTTGCTGATGGAAGGATGTTTGCACTCAAAATCTCACGATACATGGCCTCATTCATTCTTTCATGTACACGGATCAGTCGTCCTGGTCCCTTTGCAGAGAAATAGCCCCAAAGCATGATGATGCCACCCTCCATGCTTCACAGTAGGTATGGTGTTCTTTGGATGCAACTCAGCATTCACTCTCCTCCAAACACGACGAGTTGTGTTTCTACCAAACAGTTCTACTTTGGTTTCATCTGACCATATGACATTCTCCCAATACTCTTCTGGAACATCCAAAGCTCTCTAGCAAACTTCAGACGGGCCAGATATGTACTGGCTTAAGCAGGGGGACACGTCTGGCACTGCAGGATCTGGGTCCCTGGCCAAAAGTTTACACCGGGTCCGACAAGACCTTAGTTACGCTACTGCCCACAAAGCTCTGTCTTCATCTGGTGACAAAACATGCGTTGGGGTATGTGCTTTTGTGGTAAGGTTTTCAATGTGGTGTCATTATTTTTAAAATGTTTTTAAAATTTAAAAAGTTATTTTTTGGGCATGTTTGGCCACCATCATGTTGCTGGGGCACATTGCCTTTTATAATTAATCTAATGGCATTTTGCTATATATAAATATATATATATATATATATATATATATATATATATATATATAATCTTACCACACCTACCTCCACATAGCACTTTAGTGTTTGGTTCTGCCTCCTTGTGGATCCCCCTTTGTATAATTTGTATATGTATTTATATGTCTTTTATAATATGAAATAAATATGCATCACTTTTACTTGTTTGTGGGACTTTGTTATTTGTATTGTACCATCATCTACTGGCCAGATATCACCACTGGACCCACACCAGCACTCTATACAGGCCCAAACCTGCCTGTTCCCTTAGTTATTTCTGATGTTGCCCAGATCTGTAAGACTAGGTTCACACTACCGCCATTGTAGTCTGTTGTTCTCATTCATCATAGGATTAGTGCAATGGACTTAAATGGTGATAGAATGAGTAATGCAGACAGAGAACCCTGCTTTATTCCATCGTGTTTGTTTACTTTTCAACCAAAAGAAAAAGTTATACCCGACTTTGTCTTCCATTTGAAAGATATGATGAAAGAAGACATCCATCACACTTTTTACATTACAGTGAACACAGAAGGAGGGGGCTCCATCTGCATCTGTCATCATTTGTCCATTGCTCTGATCCTTTGCAATACACTAGCCTTAGGAAGACGAGCAGCAATACAAGGACAGTGATGCATCACAAAAATAAAGGCTATTTGCAACTACACAAGATCACTAGAATAATAAAAAAGAACATTACATCATTAAGGCCTATCAATCCATACAGTCAGGCTTCAGCAGCCTTCAATTTTATACTAGAATTTTACAATAGACTGCAATAAATTAGTATCACCTCTGCTCAGGATAGGTTACAATTAGAGATCAATAGGTCCAATAATTGGTAGTGCAAGTGCTGTGACCCCTTCTGTGTTTACATTGTACACCATCTGATTCATAGCAGTCGTGCAAGGTAATTATAGCCTTGTCCTATAGAAGTGATTGGTAGAGGCTGTAAGCACATTACACAGCTGCTATGAAAAATATGGCATGCAATGTAAACAGTGTAGAGGTCACAATGCTTGCACAAGCCTTATGAACTCTTAAAACAGCTGATCAGCGCGGTTCTTGTGTGTCGGACCTCCACTGATCTTTTTTTGATCCCAATGATAGGTCAACTGGAAGTAACACCACACACCCTTTATCAAAGCAATGTGGATAAATGTAAAGTTATGCAATGCTGCATGCAACATATGTCCTAGGGAGTGTAAAGCTGGGATAGTCACTAGTGGAGAAGGACCCGGGTGAACTTGTAGATCATAGGTTGTATAACAGCTTGCAATGTCAATCATCTGCTTTTAAGGCCAGAAAGATCTTGTCATGCATTAAAAGGTGTATGGACTTGTGGTACAGGGATGTAATATTACCACTATATACAGTGCCTTGAGAAAGTATTCGGCCCCCTTGAACTTTTCAACCTTTTGCCACATTTCAGGCTTCAAACATAAGGATATAAAATTTAAATTTTTTGGTGAAGAATCAACAACAAGTGGGACACAATTGTGAAGTGGAATGAAATTTATTAGTTATTTTAAACTTTTGTAAAAAATAAAAAACTGAAAAGTGGGGCGTGCAATAGTATTTGGCCCCTTTACTTTCAGTGCAGCAAACTCACTCCTCCAGAAGTTCAGTCAGGATCTCTGAATGATCCAATGTTGTCCTAAATGACTGATGATGATAAATATAATCCACCTGTGTGTAATCAAGTCTCCGTATAAATGCACCTGCTCTGTGATAGTCTCAGGGTTCTGTTTAAAGTGCAGAGAGCATCATGAAGACCAAGGAACACACCAGGCAGGCCCGTGATACTGTTGTGGAGAAGTTTAAAGCCGGATTTGGATACAAAAAGATTTCCCAAACTTTAAACATCCCAAGGAGCACTGTGCAAGCAATCATATTGAAATGGAAGGAGTATCAGACCACTGCAAATCTACCAAGACCCGGCCTTCCCTCTAAAATTTCTTTTTTTTTTATAACTGTAATTTTTATTGAAAAAGTTTTTTAAAAAAGATACAAGGCAAATGTATAGCAAATAATCCGTTACATCAGGGAAAACAACAACAAAAAGACTCAATTTGGGGGAATACAAAAGACATGACAAAGGAAAGGAACAATAAGGAGAGAAACAAAGTTGGGAGTCAGGCATCAGAGACCCTGTGTGGCACAGTAGGAATCCCAGTAGGACCAAATTGCTTCAAATGCCTCTACCGTATGGTTGAGGGAGGCGGTCAAGTACTCCAGACTGCAGATGTCCTTCAGACGGGCTATCAATTCTGAGACTGCTGGGGGAAGAGCCTTTCTCCAATGGCGTGCTATAAGTGTTTTGGCCGCGGTACACAAGTAAAGGAATAGTTTAGATGTATTTTTACCGAGACCTTTTGGAGGGAGATTAAGCAGATAAACCATGGGATCCAGGGGAATACCCTGAATGAAAAGAATGTGAGTCATCCTCTCAACCTCGAGCCAGAAAGGGCGAACTAAGGGGCACTCCCAAAAAACATGAAACAGTGTTCCAAGTGTCGCCTGGCATCGCCAGCAACTAGAAGAAATAGTGGGGTTGAGAGTATGTAATAAAGCTGGGGTATGGTACCAGTGCATAACTATTTTGTATTACGTTTCCCTAAACGTTATACAGGAAGAGGATTTAGCTGCTCGGGACCATATGACCTGCCACTGACTGTGCGGAATATGCGTGCCCAGGGTTCCAGACCACCGGGTCATATATTTGTGGACCACCGGGGTCTGCCCCCCCTGAGAGGTCAAGAGCCTATAAATATTTGAAATCAGGCCTCTAGTGGAGGTACCTGCCCGACCCAGTCGTTCAAAAACTGTGGGGAGGGAGACCCGGGTGGACCCAAACTGGGAAACAACAAAATGGACTATTTGCTGATAGTGGAACCACTCTGAGGTAGGCAAGTGCTGTATGGAAGTGAGGTAGTCGAAGGACCTGAGCTCCAAGGTCGACGGGTCCACCAAGTCTGCTATGTGGAACAAACCCAACCCACTCCAGGGCCTGACCATAGCGGCGGTGAGTCCGCTTGGAAGGAGTGGATTATATAAAAAGGAAATCATAGATGAGTGCGGAGCGGCCAATCGAAAGAGCTTAGAACAAGTATTCCAGATAGACCGGGTGAAGCCGATAGGGCCTAGCAGCGGGGTAAAGGGTAGGGGGGGGGAGGAGACCACAGATATGCATTGGGGTGAACAGGAGCTAGCCAAAGCTTCTCTATCTCCACCCATTTCATGTGTTCCTGGGATGCCGCCCAAAACGGTATACTCCGCAGATGAGCAGCCCAGTAATAATGCAGCAGGTGTGGAGCCCCCAGTCCCCCGTCCGACTTACCCGCCAGCATCACTGATCGGGGAATGCGATGGCATTTGCCATTCCATATAAATTGGAAGATTGCTTTCTGTAGTGATTTCAATTCAGACCTAGGGACTGCCACTGGGAGGGTTTCAAAGAAATAGAGAAGCTTAGGGAGGAGGGTCATCTTAACCGCAGTTATACGGCCTAGGAGAGAAATATGGAGAGGACGCCATTTATCTAGGAGAGAACGGAGCTCATGAAACAGGTGAGGATAATTGACTGAATACAGTGTATGGTATGAAGAGGATAACTGGACACCCAAATAACGTAATGAGTGGTCCCTCCACTGGAAAGTAAAATTAGTCTTAAGCAACTGCAAAGTCTCGCTTGGGATATTTAGAGGCAGGGCTTCCATTTTACTAGGGTTAACCTTATAGCCCGATAGGACTCCATATTCCTTTAAAACTCGGAGAAGGTTTGGAAGGGAGGTATGGGGTTTAGTGAGGGTCAACAGGACATCGTCTGCGAATAAACTAATTTTAAATTCCCTATCCCTCACAAATACCCCAGTGATATCTGAGGCAGATCTAATTTGGGCCGCCAGGGGTTCAATACACAATGCAAATATTAAAGGTGACAAGGGGCATCCCTGACGGGTTCCATTACGAATGGATAAAGGTTGGGAGGAAGCATTAGGTAGCTTGACCACTGCCGAGGGGCGGGAATAGAGAGCCCTTATGGCCGTGAGGAAGGCCCCTGAGAACCCGTAACTCTCGAGGGTGGCTATCATAAATGACCAATCAAGGCGATCGAAGGCCTTCTCAGCGTCCAGACTTAAAAGCAAAGTGGGGGTGGAAGAACGGTTAGCTACATCAATCAAGTCCACCGCCCTTCTAGTGTTATCTCCTCCCTGGCGACAGGGGACAAATCCCACCTGGTCCTTGTGGATGAGAGTCGGAAGCCAAAGGCCAAGCCTATTTACCAAAATTTTTGTAAATAGTTTGAGGTCTGTATTCAGGAGGGCAATGGGACGAAAGTTAGAACACTCCTGATGGTCCTTATGTGGCTTTGGGACTAAGGAAATGTGGGAGTGCAACATAGTATGCGGGATCGGGGCTCCATCCAAAAAAGAGTTGAAGAGTTTACACATATGAGGGAGGAGATCAGAATGGAAGGTTTTATAATAAGCATAAGTGAACCCATCAGGGCCCGGAGCTTTACCATTAGGGAGACCCTCCAAGACGGCAGTCAACTCCTCGCCCAATATTGGAGCATTAAGTGAAGAGAGAGCTGAGGGCGGGAGGACCGGGAGCCTACAGGAGGTCAGATAGGATTGCAAGTTTGTCTCTGTGGTGGTGGGGCCTCTCCCAGCAGGCGAGGGAAGGTTATACAGTGTAGTGTAATAATCTCTAAACAAGGTCGCTATAGTGTTGGGGTGGTGTTGTAGGGTGCCCTGGGAATCTCGGACGGCATGAGGTGTAGAGGAGACCCGGCGGTCTCTCAGGGCTCTGGCTAGGAGTGTATGGGCCTTATTTCCCCTCTCATAATACCTCTGGTGGCTGTAGAGGAGAAGGCGACGGGTGGCCTGGGTAGCGAGGTCGCGGAGGTCCGCTCTAGCAGCTACCAATTGACGCAACAAGGATACTATGGGTCGTGACGCTAGTCTCTCGGTTAGGGATCTGATCCTACTAGTTAAAGCCCCCTCTCTGACCCTTCGATTTCTCTTGGCCTGTGTTCCCAGTGCAATACAGTGACCTCTCGTTACTGCCTTATGGGTTTCCCACAGTGTAGATATAGCGGGGACTGATTCAAGATTAACTCGAAAGTATTCTTGGAGGTGGGTACGAAGTTTACCCTGGGTCTCTCGTGAATGAAGGAGGGATTCATTAAGTCGCCAATGACAACGTTTTGTCGGAGGGCGGGAGGGGGACAGTGTTAACATTACGGGCGCGTGATCGGACCAGGATATGGGGCCTATGTCAGCTGACTTTAATAAGCGAAGGGTTAATGTGTTACCGAAAAAGTAGTCTATTCTAGAGTGGGTTTTATGGGGGTGGGAGTAAAATGTAAAGGAGCGAGCAGAGGGATTGTCCACCCGCCAAAGGTCATAGAGGGCAGCTGACCGCACAAGGCAGCGAAACTCCTTTGCTAGTCTTGTCTGCGAGGGTCCAGGAGGATCATTATTGATGGTGAATCTATCCATATATTCAGAAAAAGCCATATTAAAGTCTCCTCCCAGTAACAGTGCAGATCCCTCAAACATTTGCAATTTCCCCAGGACCTGTTTAAGGAAGGGGATCTGAGAAGAGTTAGGGGCATATATGTTACACAAAGTGATAGGTTGACCGTGTAAAAGCCCCTCCAAGATAATATATCGACCCTGGGGATCTAAATGAGAGGCCGAAACAGTGATAGGGCAGGTACGAGAAAGCAGAATAGCTACTCCTCCCCTCCTACGACTACAATATGCAGAGTAAGCGGAGGGGAAGTAATGGCGAGCAAAATTAAACATGCCAGTATGATCATAATGGGTCTCTTGGAGAAAAGCTACCTCTGCCTGTAGGGAGAGAAGCTCCCGCAGGACCATTCGCCGTTTTGAGTTGGAGCCCAGGCCCTTGACATTTAATGTTATGCACTTAACCATAGAGAAAACAGAGTGGGTTTGTAGCTAGCGTAAGGAAAAATGAAGAAGAGGCAAATCTCACCCAACCATCGAGAGTCGGAAGCCCTGAAAAAAATAAAGGTGAAGGGTCCAGGCCACTGTAGCCAAACGAGTCTCCGAACCTGAAAGAGGGGAGAAAGGAGAAGGGACAGAAGGGGAGGGGAAAGAGACAAAAGACACACAAAAAGACAAGGCATAACAAATAAAAAACAAAAATATTTAAAAAACACAATTAAACTAAATCTAGTGGTCGGGACTATATCTCCCGGCCGGGGGCAAAAAAAAATGTCCAAGTCAGGGCCACAAATGACCCTTCTGGGGCCCAACCAGTGGGTCCACAGCTGGACGAAGCCCCCCACAGTAGAGGGGGGAGTGTGTGGGAGGCGGGAGAGGATCAGCAATATGCAGATCAAAATAGACAATTGGGGACCTGAGGATAGTAACATCTGTCAGTCACTGGTGGGGAAGGGGGAGTCTAACCCACCCGACCGCCAAAACTGAAACATAAGTAAAATGCAAAAAGTAGTGGGACCATAAAAAGAAAAATGCGTATAAACGTAAACAGCAATAACAACAGAACACCCCTAGTGACCAAAGTAAACATATCCCTCCCAGGAACTAGGAGGGCCGAGAAAAAAGATACAGTCACGGAGGGGGGGGCTCCACCCTTGATCTTCTAGAAGAACGTTGCTGGCGTCTAGTTGGGTTCTGGACCGTCCAGACCGGGGGAGGTGGTGGTGGCGGAGCAATCAGTTCCCAATTCTGTAGGTCTGGGAGAGGAATATCCATAGCAGTGCAAAATGGCTCCAGGTCTGCATAGAACCGCAGAGTAGCAGAGCGTCCATTGTGCCTAGCCGTCAAAGAAAAGGGGAATCCCCAGCGATACGGTATTTGCCGGTCGCACAGAAGCTGCAGCAGAGGGCGCAGATATCTCCTTTTCTCTAGCGTAATCCAAGAAAGATCCTGATAAAGTTGAATCTTGGCTCCTTTGAATTCAAAGTCTTTAAGACGACGGGCCTTGGAAAGGATGGTTTCCTTCAATGCATAATCATGTACGCAGCAAATAACATAACGCGGAGTGGGGCCAGATCCCTTGGGGCGCAGGGCCCTGTGCGCTCTATCCAGTTTAATTTTATGCGTAGGTGGTTCCTGCAAGATGAAGTTGAAAACCTCCCCCAAGGTAGCATGTAAATCCTCCTCCTGGTTAGCCTCAGGCAGCCCCCTGATTCTGATATTATTGTGTCTGCCCCGGTTGTCCAAGTCCTCCAAATGGCGCTGCATGTCATTAACCACCTGGCATTGGGAGAGGACAGTATCCTGGAGGTGAGACACATGAGATCGGGTCTGGTCATGATCATCTTCAAGGGTATCAACCCGGTTTGCAATATGCTGGAGATCTTGCCGCAGGACTGCGATTTCTGTGCGTATCTCCGAACGACATGCCGTTGTGACTTTAGCAACCAAGGAATCAAAGTCCTCTTTTGACGGTAGATGAGCAAGGTAATCAAGCCACGGTGGAGGGTCAGAAGAGGCTGCCAGAGCAGATTGTAGCGGAGGTCGGGGTGGCGGTGCAGACGGTGGGGAGAGCTGGGTATAGATAGCAAGGGGGGACAAAGATGGAGTCGTCCCCAAGTCTGCCTCCTCATCTCCTAGGAGGGGTGGGGGCTGCTGCAAGGGCATGAGGCTGGGAAGTTGTGAGGACTGCCGGGGGGTGAGAGGATCCCCTACAGGGCTAGGGAGGCCTCCCACGGTCAGATGGTGACATGTGGGGAGGAGAGGCAGTCGCTGAGGTCTCCTGGGACGCTGGGTCCCCCTGATATCGCGTGGGGGAGCCCGCTGAGGAGTGTACTGGCTGAAGCTGCGGGGGGAGGGGGGGCAGTCAGCGCTGCGGTGTGAGCGGCCGCAGCGCTTGTCTTACCCGGCGGTGAAGATCGAGCGCCCGGGCTTTCAGCCTCCAGAAGAGCAGGAGACCTAACAGGGGGACCTCTCTGCAGCGCGGGAGCCCCCCGCGCTGCCAGCGGAGCTGCCGTGGTGGTTATTGCGGAGGCGGTCGGCGCTGCTGCGGAGGAAGATGGCCGCCGCCTCGTGGAGGCCCGCGCTGCTGAAGCTGTTGCCGGCTGCAGGAACGCGGACAGGGTAGGTTGTGACCTGTCCACGGGTGCAGGGTCTCCCGCAGCCGGTGTCCGGCTCGCTCTTTTAGCCATGGGGTTCTGTATGTCCCAAATGGTCCCACTTAGCTGACGGTGAGGTAGGAGCTCCTCCAAAGTGCGTCCTACTCCATTGGATCCCAAGCCACGCCCCCCCTCTAAAATTTCATCTCAAACAAGAAGAAGACTGATCAGAGATGCAGCCAAAAGGCCCATGATCACTCTGGATGAACTGCAGAGATCTACAGCTGAGGTGGGAGAGTCTGTCCATAGGACAACAATCAGTCGTACACTGCGTAAATCTGGCCTTTTTGAGAAATGGCTTTCTTCTTGCCACTCTTCCATAGATATCCATAAAAAGTCTGGTTTAAAGTTTGCCACAAGCCACCTGGGAGACACACCAAACAGGTGGAAGAAGGTGCTCTGGTCAGATGAAACCAAAATAGAACTTTTTGGCCACAATGCAAAACGATATGTTTGGCGTAAAAGCAACACAGCTCATCACCCTGAACACACCATCCCCACTGTCAAACATGGTGGTGGCAGCATCATGGTTTGGGCCTGCTTTTCTTCAGCAGGGACAGGGAAGATGGTTAAAATTGATGGGAAGATGGATGGAGCCAAATACAGGACCATTCTAGAAGAAAACCTGTTGGAGTCTGCAAAAGACCTGAGACTGGGACGGAGATTTATCTTCCAACAAGACAATGATCCCAAACATAAAGCAAAATCTACAATGGAATGGTTCACAAATAAACGTATCCAGGTATTAGAATGGCCAAGTCAAAGTCCAGACCTGAATCCAATCGAGAATCTGTGGAAAGAGCTGAAAACTGCTGTTCACAAATGCTCTCCATCCAACCTCACTGAGCTCCAGCTGTTTTCCAAGGAAGAATGGGCAAGAATTTCAGTCTCTCGATGTGCAAAACTGATAGAGACATACCCCAAGCGACTTGCAGCTGTAATCGCAGCAAAAGGTGGCGCTACAAATTATTAACTTAAGGGGGCCGAATAATTTGGCACACCCCACTTTTCAGCGTTTTATTTTTTACAAAAGTTTAAAATATCCAATAAATTTCTTTCCACTTCATGATTGTGTCCCACTTGTTGTTGATTCTTCACCAAAAAAATTAAAATTTTATATCCTTATGTTTTAAGCCTGAAATGTGGCAAAAGGTTGAAAAGTTCAAGGGGGCCGAATACTTTCACAAGGCACTGTAAATCATTGGTGTGGCCCCATCTGGAATATGCAGTTCCGTTCTGGGCACCAGTTCAAGAAAGAATATCCTAGAGCTGGAAAAGGTTTAACAGAGGGCCACAAAACTGATAAGGGGCATGGAGAACCTTAGTTATGAGACTAAAGGAGTTAAATCTGTTTAGTATGGAGAAGAGGCATTTAAGGGGAAACATGATAAACCTGTATAAATATATAAAAGGCCCATACAAGGAATATAGGAAAAGCTGTTCACCTCAAAAGACCAGTGTCGCTCCCTCTGTCTGGAGAAAAAATGGCTTAATCCCAATAACTTACAAGGCTTCTTTTTACTGAATTTGTGGAATAGCCTACCCCAGAAGCTGGTCACAGCAGTCACAGCTGATAGTTTCAAAAAAGGATTAGATGCCTTTTTAGAGCAAAATAGTATTGATGCATATGGAAATGTATAGAATGTCCCTTAGTTATTTCTGATGTTGCCCTTTCCCATCCCCTGGCCATTTGATATATTCTATGCAGGCTTTCTCCTCTTGCCACCAGCTATGATCCACAGTTTCTTCGTTGCGGTCAATGGCAGGGTGGTAGAACAAGGAAATCTGCATATAGATTTGACTCCTCCAGTGTCAGCTCACTGAACTTTTGGGGCATTGTGCAATCCTAAACTTTGCACTATCACAAAAAAAATCTAAGTTATAGCCATTATGGCTACACCCCTCCCGCTTAGCTCCAATCACTCGTTAGAAAAGTGGTGTGGATGGCACAAATTGATAAAACTCTTTTGAGCAAAAAAAAAAAAAAAAAAATAGCTTTTTAGGGAGGGCCTCTTTATCTTGCTGTGAGCACAGGATTTGTTCTGAAGATTTCTCATACTGTAAGTGTTCTATTAAACTTGAAAAAAAAAAACAGGAAAAATACTGTTAACGGCCTCAAAATGCAGACTTAAAAACACTGGAAAAAATCTCTTCAATAGAATCCTAAGGCTGAAAATACATTAGCAATTCTGCTGTGTGCAGCCTTACCCTAATTCTGTAAAATTTCCAAAGTAGTCCCGAAAGTTATGTCCATCCAAAACTGCCCAATGGACTGGAGATTTTTTTAATTGCAAATGTGAAACTTCTAATTAGGAAGTTTGAATTAAATTATAAACAAAGGTTATAAAACAAAGGATTGCTCAGTTTGGAAAAAAGATGGCTTAGGGGTGACCTATGTACAAATATGTGAATGGATACTAAAGAGATCTTTCTATTGCCATAGATGGGGCTTCTTTACAGTAAAAGTGGCAAGACTATGGAATTCCCTGCCACAGGATGTTATGATGATTGAAACTTGTACAAGAACAAAAGATTGTAAGCCCTTGCGGGCAGGACCCGGTATCCCATTGTGCCAGTTGGTCACTGTTAGTATTATATTTGTTTTGTATATCTTGTGTACCGTATGTAAATCCTCTAATGTAAAGCACCATGGAATTAATAGTGCTATATAAATAAATAATAATAATAATAAAAAGGGGACTCGACAACTTGAGAGTAAAAATTCACAGGTTATGGGAGCGAGAATTTTGAGGATAGGATGCTGATTGATGGATTTAGTTCAATTTCCATATTTGAAGTTGGAGAAGGAATATTTTCTATCCTCTGTTGGGGCAATTGAAGTCTTCCTCATGGGGATTTTTGCCTTCCTCTAGGTCCACTTGGTAGGTTTTTCTCTTTTTGTTTTCTATATTTTTTTAAGCCTCACTATTTTGTGATTCTAGATTAATTCATTAAAAATGTTTAGATTAATTTTTCCAACTTGGACGGTTTTCAGGATGGATTATGTCTTTATTCACTTTATCAACTATGTTACTATATTACATGGCAGAACCTTATTGCCTCCTTCAGTGTGGAGCCTTACAACTTCTGTGTGCTGCCTTGCAAGTTCTGTGAAACTCATTCTACAAGGAGTGCAGCACGTACAGTAGAATTCAATTGAAGACGATAATAACTTTTAAAGGATCCCATGGGGAAAAAAAAAGGTTTTATTTTTTGAGTGGGTATAGACTAAGGTATTTGTAAACCACTGGAAAAAACACAGATACTTTAGACTCCAGATATGTTGGATGTGTCTGATAGACATAAATCTTCTCATTAGGTTTTTCAATTGAAAACTTAATCAAAGATATTTCTAACACCACAACTAAGAAACACGAAGGAGACACAAAACACAGCAGGTGGGTGGGGGTCAAACATAAAAATCAAATCCTTGAAACCTGCAGGGGAGTAAGTAACATTAAAAGTTCTAAATTTGTCTGCATGCTATCTAAGTGATACCCAGATTGAAGCACTGTCAAGTTTTAACTAAGAATTTTAATCAATTTGGTACAATTTTTGTCATTAATAGATTTGTAAGGACTTTGATGGTAAAAACAAAACAATTTTTTTCTGCAGCGGCAGATGGGAACATCAGCCAGACTAATAAGGGGGTTAATAATGGTGACATGTATGCAGTGGGCATGCATCACAATGACAATGTTTTTGATGTTATCAATACACAATGTGATAATGTCTTTACATTTACAGTTGCTATGCATAATTTACAATCACTAGGGAGTGAATCAAATATCCCCGAATAACATAGATCAATGGGATTCAGAACAAAGAATCCATATTTTTATCTTATACAGTCAAGGATCAACATATTAGACACTTTTAAGATTTACTCGCACAAGATTGTACTAAATTAAATGATGCTAATAGAGGCCTGCATAAAAAAAATGTTCAAGAAATGATTATATTGAAACCAAGCAAGTTGACAAGGGGGGCTTTGTAGTAATTTTGGACTCAGGGGTAAAAAAAAGAACATCTATCAGATATTTGTGGCATGTTCCAGATTGAGTTGTGCCCCTACTATTACATTTTACAATGATTATGAATGGAAAACAAATCAGAGTTTATTTACTCTGAGAGTCCCGTTACAGCTATTTTTTCAACAAGTGAGAAAGTTGCATAAAAATTTATCTCTCCCTCTGATATGACCTATTCTGCTGGTATCGTCCCTTTGTAGTGGACAGCCTATTAGAACCATTGATCAAGAATATCTCAGGGAAAGTGAAAGACAGTAAATATATTCTGAGATTTTTGCAAGATATACAATAGGATCCATCGTTTACATATGGCTGTAGATGTGGCTTCACTGTACATACCAAACGACCTAGTGTTGTAGGCTTTAATTTGGTTTATGGAGGTAT
This sequence comes from Leptodactylus fallax, assembly GCA_947044405.1. Classification (NCBI taxonomy): domain Eukaryota; kingdom Metazoa; phylum Chordata; class Amphibia; order Anura; family Leptodactylidae; genus Leptodactylus; species Leptodactylus fallax. The sequence continues at coordinate 693,417 of CAMRHE010000073.1, read as the reverse complement.
ATAGCACCTATATAGATGTGTTACAAGAGCTAGTTTGCCTATATTCTTCCAGAGGCCATATCTTTTGAACAGGTAGACAAATGTAAAAAATAAAACTCCAAATTGATCAGGAGCACATTAAGAATCAAATGATGTATGGAATTTAGCATTTTTTACTTGGTGAAAGATCCTCTTTAAATGGTCACTAACTTTTCAGACAATTTAGCCTCATTTCATAGAGCATGTGATTACTGACTAAAATGTACTTTAATTAAAAATGTGACTGCTTTCTGCAAGACAAACCTCTCTATAGTTTCTGTCTCTAGGTGTCTCCCTTCTAGCTAATTTGCTGTTCACTACTGGTTGCTAGGGAAGGTTCGTCCATGGATACCTTTAAAAAAAAAGCCAGGCCAGTCAACAACTAGTAAATAATTCCTGTATAACTCATGCCAGAAAACTTGTGTGAGTTATAATAAATATGTCAGAGCATCCATGCCCCACTTCTCCTACGTTCAAAGAAAGTAGCTAATGAGGCGCATAAAAGGAGATGTGGCACATCTTTGGCACAGGGCCACAAAACTGGCATAGATGCATTGATAAATTCCCACCAGTGACTGAATAATGCCACAGTAGCCATTGATGTGAGAAGCCGTCATGGATGAACTTTTCAAAGGGCAACCTGTGTTAGGGACAAAGTTGCTATGTTATTATATGGTTCCCATCCCATGCATGAGACTGTGAACGCGCTGGGCAGTACTGTCAGTGACCGACTGCTCCACCCTAGGTGTGAGAAGGAGCGCTATCGGAAGTCTTTCCTCCCCACCGTGGTCAGGCTGTACAACCAACACCGACCTAAGTGGAGATCATTACACACAGAGAACTGAAATATCTCTCTGCCTGTTAAATCCCCCCCCTCCTCTGCTACTTCCTATCAATGTAATGCCTCTTACCTTGGAACATTCCTGTACATGTTGTATTTGTATTTGTATCTGCTTATCTTTGCTGCTGTAACACACTGAATTTCCCCATTGTGGGACTATTAAAAGACTATTATTATTATTATTATTATTATTCTTTGTCTCTGTCTACCAGTAGGGTTCATTTTGTGGTATCTGGAGTCATATCATCCCTCTGCTCACATAGTAGTGAAAAAATGAATATTTAAGAAGCCTTGAATTGAGTATATTATGTATGTATGTTTAGTATTTTTATTACAGTCATACAGGATATATACATATATATATATATTCATGCCTATTAAGGTGGTGGTTACTAGTTTTTCTCACAGAATGTAAACTCCTCTGTAATTGCAGAAAACAAGTATTCTTTCTATTTGATGTTAAAGCAATATTATATCTCATGTGGTTCTTCTGACAAAGTGATCAGTACATTTTGTACTTTATGACTCACTTGCTGTGAGCATTTCCCTTGACAATACTATAGCACATTACAAAGGCTGAAGGATCCAACACGCTTAGTGACACAAGCCGAACAGCATCTCTGATACGGAAATGTTAACAGAAATACCATCTGAGAAAGGTCTTAATCCACTTGATAAAGACCCAGTATCTGGAAAACAAGGACACTTTTCAGTGGTTACAACTAAAATGAATAACATTTATTATTTTATTACCATTATGCCTGTCACTGGGTAGGATATATTAGGCATTAAGTGAACAGTCGATATGTTGAAGTTGATATGTTGGAACTAGGAAAATGGGCTTATTGTATCTAGGAGCCAGGATCTGCGCAGCTTTGACAGAAGACAAACTAGGATGGCTCGATGCCTGGGTCTGGGCATATCCAGTGGTTGGTATCTACCAAAAATGGTACAAGAAAGAACAACTTGTACAAGTTCATGTTAAAGAGGCAGTTTGTCATCTGATAGGGCAGTTTTTCGTCAGCCCTGTTGTTTTTTTTTTTTTTTGTCTTTCTCAGTTTGGTTGGTTTATAGGTTGGACTTGATGGACCCGTTTCTTTATATAACCTGATCTACTATGTTACAACCAGAAAGTACTGACAATGGACACATACGCATCAGAATTTTTTTTTACAACATGTAGATGGTGGAGTACATGTGTATAGCTTATCTAGGGAGAAGATGACTCAATTGCTGTTCACTGGTCACCTTGTCTCCAAAAAATAATGAAATAAGAATTGACTAAAAAGTCATTTGTATTGTAGAATGTTACAAATGAAAAGCACATCTCGTCTTGCAAAAAATAAGCCCTCAATTAGGTCCATTGTTTGAAAAATTACAAATATTATGAATTTTAGAAGATGGCAAAAGCTTTTCGAAAGAGTTTCATTGTATAATGTTAGCAAAACATAAATAGAAACTATAAACTAGGTATCACCGTAATAATACTAACCTGCAGAATGAAGGTAGTATGTCATTCCTGCAATATGGTAAATGGTGCAAAATTTAAAATTCTAAATAAAATGTCAGACTATTTTCATCCCCCCCAGTAAGCTAATAAAAGACGAATAAAAAAAAAAAGTAATATTTAGTCAATAAGTTATGGGCACCCCAAAAAGATGTCATTGAAAAAATAAAACAAGTTTTCAAGCAGCTAAAACAACAGAACAAGTAAAAGTTATGACTTTCAATGACAAAAAAAGGAAAAAGAAATTGATGTTTCTTGAAGGTCAAAACTGGTTGTGATTTTAGTAAACATGGTTGACTTAAAAATGAATGCACAATCCAGAATAACAAATTTTAAAGGGGTCGTGCAATAGTAGATATTGATGAAGGATAGGGAGGATAGGTCATCAATATCAGGTTGCTGAGGGTCTGACATGTGACCCCCCAGAAGCAGACAGCTCTGTATACTGTGTAGTGGTCATGCCACGCTACTGTAGCTAAGGTAACTTGAGTTAGAGTTAAGTTGCAGATCCAGCAGTGCAAAAGGTGTCAGCCCCCACTGATAAGAGCTAATGACCTTTCCTGAGGAAAGGCAATCATATTCTACTCTTGGACAACCCCCTGACTCCCTCCCACACTCCTGAACTAATCCTGCTCGGGGTTTGAGAAAAGTGCATTGCATCTTGTCCCAAGCAGGATACTTTCAGGGAGACAGCAGATATAGCAGTCACTTTAAACTTGGGAGCCATTTAAAGTGACTGCCTTTAAAATAAGACAAAGATCATGTCTGTAGCCCACATAGATTTTCAGATATCACTGATTAAAGTGGAGCTGCATATACTCGCAACTTCACTTTAACCAGTGTCCCTGTTACTTCAGATAACCCTAGGAAAGAGGGTACCATGGACTTTTGTACATGATATTACCCCCTAATAATCAATAAGAAAGTATGCTTGCCATTTAACCCCTTATATGCTGCATTCAATGCTGACCACAGCACCTAAAACGTTTCACAGAAAAAAAGTAAAAATAAGCTTCCCCCCCCTTGTCAATGCAAAAAAATGCCCACGCAATTGGTATTTATTTTGTTTTTATTTTATTGCTTTATTTATATAGCGCCATCATATTTCACAGAGTTTTACAGACATTATGGGTCACTGTCCCATTTAGTGCTCACAATCTACATTCCCTATCCGTATGTCTTGAACATATTGTCACATCTGTAACAACCCCTAACATAAAATTACTGTATTATTTATTCTACAGGATAAAAACCCTAAAGCTTAATATTCAGATGACAGAATTCTTGTTTTCTGATCATTTCACCTCTCAAAAATAAAAAGTAATAAAAATCAGTCAAAAAGTCTAATGTACCCACAAAATACAAGGTTTCGTAAAGCTACATTGAAATAAAATGTAAAAAGTAATGAAATCGGGAATGCAGAGGGGGTTAAAATGTTACTAATTTAAGGCTAAAAGATCTCTAAAGGGTTAAAATGTACATAAGGCACCAGATTTATGTGCCTGCGATATTTATTTAAGCCATAAATTCAAAATTTGCAACTAAAAAAGTGACATTTTCGGGAGGGTTTTTACAATTATAATGTGACTATTAGGGGGTTAATATTACTGTATTTTTCCATACTTGAGTTTTTCTACTAATTTAATTGTATTAAATCTATATATTGTCATGTCAATCAAAGCTTACACGATAAGCAATACTACTTGCAAAAATGGTAAGTATTAAAGTAATGTAATATATAGTAATTACAACCAAAGAGTACTTTAAAAGCTTAAAAGCAGAGGATAAAATAAGCATTTATATTTATAGGCAAAGTTAAATTGTTAATGTAATTTACAACCAAATAGAGATTTAAATTTAATTTGCAAGTAGGTAAAGAAAATGAAAACATCTTTATCAAGTAAGAATAGTCATACTACATAAAAATTCATCACTACACCAATGCAAACATCAAACCTACCCAAAATACTGCAGAAAACTTGCCGAGGGATGGAGAAGCAGGTGTTAACACAATAGGGCCTATGACTGAGTGACACAGCATGGCGGTATACAGAGAGTTCTTCAGCTGTGAGGTAGAAAAACTTGCCATTTCACTTCTCTGGGAAACTCAGTGCTTTACATAGGAAGCAAAAGTGCCTTTTGTTTATAACAAATCTAACATTTTGAGTGACATGAGTGATTCACGGTTAATTCCAATACCTGAGAATAGCACCAAGAGGGTTATTGTTCGTTCAAATAGTTGTCACACAAAGGGAGATCTTTGAACCTTAACCTTTATTTGACTTATTTAATAAATTGAACAACTGGCTCCTGTGTTGGTATTCATAGCAACCTACCATACTGTAGATTAAATACGTTCTCCTCTTTGGTTAAGAGTAGACTGTACTGTTAGAAATTCCCCTGGCAATTAATTGTTAGCTGGGGCACCCCATGATCAGTTGGTACGGAAAGGAGAACATCTGAACAGACAATCAATAATGAAGCTGCCACTAAAATTAATGGAATGGATTTGCCCAGCCTTCTGGCCAAGACAGAGTGAGAACAGGAATGGCCACCAAGGAACCAAAGGATCTTCTTTCTATTCAATTACTACAATCAATTACTACAATCTTTCACTTAGGGGTTGATTCACAAATAATATTAGACTTTATTAATGATATATGCTGTATGTGTACAACAGCAAAACTTAGGACAGTGATAGCGAACTTATGACACGCGTGTCACAGGTGACACGCCAAGACATTTTGGGTGACACACATTGGCAGCTAATTATTATGTTGCAATAAGCAGCTGCCGATACTTTTCACTCACCTGTTCACGCTCCTGTCCTGGCCGCCCTCCGCTGCCTCCTCTAGGTGCTGCTACACTGATGTAACGACACTGAAGAATGCCGGGACACTACATACAGCGTCCTGGCCTTCTTCAGCATCGGCAATAGCGCACCCTGGAGGCGGCAGCAGAGGGTGGCCAGGACCGGAGCGTGGACAGGTGAGTGAACAGTATCGGCCACTACTCTGTGTGGAGGTGGGGGGATAACAGGGGGTCATATACTGTGTGGGGGGTATAAAAGGTGTCAAACTGTGTGGGGGCCATAAATAGGGGGATCATATGCGGTGCTGGGGGTAAAAAAAAGGGTTTCTTATACTGTGGGGGGGTGCAAAAAAGGGGGTCATACACTGTGTGGGAGCTAAAAAAAGGGGGTCATATACCGTGTGATGGGCCAGAAATACATATAATACAAATACATATCAAAAATATAACTTTTTTTTTTACTACAGCTACAAATATCACAAAATCATGGATATTTCTAGATGTGACACGCCACCCGAGTTAAGCTAGGTTGTTTTTATGAATTTTGACACACCGAACTTAAAAGGTTAGCCATCACTGACTTAGGACAAAACTAAAAGTAAACGTGGACAGGTTCTTCATAGACAGTGGGTAGCCCTCAGAATAATTTCTTTTTTTGTGAGCACAAGCAACCCCAGTTTGACACTGGATAGAGGATTTCCATAAAAGGAATGCATGTATAAAGGGATGTTACAATCTTTGAAAGGTATTTCTGAAGAAGGAAAATCAATCACTTTTATTTTATACTCACACACCACATAGACAAGACTCACATTCACAGTTCATAGTCTGAATTAATTTGGCCCTGGCCCCTGCCACTTAGAAACATAACTATAGGTACTCCTTTTGCTGCAAGCTAAGCCAGTTCTATTGTTCCATCACCTGTAAGTTACATAAAGCAACACTACAGGACAACAATCCAACATTAGCAAGGAGAGGCACAGCCCCCAATCACATGGTGTAGAGTCATGTCAACCACCACAGAGTCATGTCAACCACCACACCATGTGACTGAAGACTGTAGTTGTGTAATGGGGGATTCTGGGGAACAAAGATAGTTTAGTATGTGGTGTGTTTTAACAGTAAAGATGTTCCTTCCTCACAGTATTTGTGACATGATTATCAGCCTTTGGAAACAACATTGTTATAATAGTGTGTCACAGACATTTCTCCGTGATAAAGTTAAAAGGGTTGTCCAGGATATAAAAAATAACAGGGAATGCTCTAAAATAATAAAAAACTAAATTTGTTTTCATCTACTCCTTTAATCCCTTGAAACGTTAGTCCCTGCTAGTCTTTGTTCAGTATGTTGCAGTTGATCATGTGCTGTACATCCACGGGGTCACTGTAGCCAATTTGGGGTCTCAGTAGTCACCTGGGTGTACAGCAGGTGACCAACTGCATCAAAGTAAGTAAAAAAAAATATCAGGGAGCACCAACAAATGGGTAATGTTTTCTATTTATGTAAAGCGTAGCGTATTGTGGACAAACAGTACTACATTTATTAATTTACTTACCTAATGATAACCTAACCCATGTAGTTTTTTATGTAACGTATTCTGCTTTTTCAGTTATTTCACCACTGAGTTATTCATAACACCTTGCATGTATTTACACAGAAAATGGCATGAAAAATGATTATGCTGATTTGTACATTTCCACTGTGTATTTTTATACGGCCTGATTACGATGAGCAACTAAATAAATGTTTTGACATTTATTTTATTTCTGATTAAAGGTGAATTGGTGATTGGCAATGTCAAAAGTGAATTTGCATATGAACAAGCAGAAGTTTTTAGAATTCCAAATCACATCAGTAGCAGTTCCTGTGTGGCTCACAGTGAATGTCCAATTTTAGACAGGGCAATTTTTCATGTGTGCATGAGAGGTTGACATTTTTTATTTCCCATTTGTTTAACATGCGTTTATTGGGAACACATTTTGTTATTTTTTTACTTACAGGTGTGTCCTTCTTCTTGGCTAGAGTAGCACAAGATGACCAGGTTTAAAATATGGAAACTCCACTTCCGCTTCTCAGGCAATGACATCATGCTCAATGGTTATATGGCCAGCTCAGTCCTATTCATATCGGTAGGGGTTCAGAAAGGTGTGCACCTTTTTTAAGGAACTTTTCATTTAAAATTTGCTTCATTTTCTCTTGTTTAACTGTTTTGATTTAATTTTTTACATTTTACTATATGTATTTAATTATATATTACAACAGGCACATGTTATCAGAGCACACAAGATCTGTGTTGGCAAATGCCCTATTATACAGATAATGGATTCTAGAAATCTACAGCACATTATTTCACTGTTACTAGTGATAATCTGTATAAACATGTTGAGCAAACTCATATTGTATTTTGTTTGCATGTCCCTAAATTCATTATTATAGTATTGGGTTATTTATTCTATTTTCATATTGTTTGGTCATTTAGAATGAATTTAGGGGCACTATTTTTGTTATATGTTGGTATTAGATTTTTTTTTTTTTTTGGTTAACCAGGGCCTTTTGGTATATTTTATTCCACGGCAGTATACAGATCCTCATTAATATAAAGTGTTCTTTGGTCTGATTATGTGTATTAATTTACAGTGTTTCTAACCTCTTTGTGTCTCTTTGTCAAATAAACTTTATATTACATTGAATTTACTTGGTGTTCATCTTATGAGATGTGTACTGTGTTTTTTTGAGAATGGCAAAGGGGTATGTCTCAGTGGGAAATGGGCATGGCTTTACAGAGAGTTGTGGGGTCTAAGTTGTGACATGTCAGAGATGTAAAAGTAGACTAAACAGACTGATAATGCTGTAGTAAATAGAAAAACAGGAGAGGGTGCTCCCATAGGGCAGTACAGTTTGGTACAGTAGGTGAACCCTTCACCCTACCCTAATAGTGGGGACTCACCTGGATCAGTTGTACTAGTGTAGACTTTATGCACAGGTATACTGGTCAGCTAACACATCCAGTCCTGGGGTGCGACTCCAAACCAATGGTGAGAGACCCTGAGCTGCCCACATGCCAGTGAGCCACCAATGAGCAAAACTGAGTGACCCTCTACATCATCTGAGTGCTCCCCTTCTATTTTCCTGTCAACTGAGATGCTGAGCAGTAACAAGTCACTTCCAAGATGGTACTGAGCTCTGATTTCGAAGCAGAAAAATGAATAGAGACTTTTACCATGTAATTGGAAATGTAACCTGTAACTACTACTGGATATAGTTATGTTTGGGCACCTTTTAATCTAGTTTAATGTATAATGTCTTTGCTTTTGCTGTCAGACCTGGAGCGAGGTGGGATTTTGAATCTCACCCCCTCATTGCCCCTGGGGGGGGGGGGGTTGTGTTTTAAATGTCAAGTGTTCACATATGCTGTTGTGATCTGAGTAAGGAGGAAGTTCTCCTCCTTATTGAAATAAACGTTGCTGCTGAAACTTATTAACGCCTGCATTTTTTCTGATTCCATCCTCATTTATTTCTCTATTGACTTGGCGCCACAAGAAATTTTCCTGAGAGGGTCACATCACTGCTAAATTTACCCCACACGAGGTCTAATAATGCACCAGATTTATCATCCACCAGTAGACACAATGATACAGTGGGGAAAAAAAGTATTTAGTCAGCCACCAATTGTGCAAGTTCTCCCACTTAAAAAGATGAGGCCGGCCTGTAATTGTCATCATAGGTAGACCTCAACTATGAGAGACAAAATGAGAAAACAAATCCAGAAAATCACATTGTCTGATTTTTTAAGAATTTATTTGCAAATTATGGTGGAAAATAAGTATTTGGTCAATAACAAAAGTTCATCTCAATACTTTGTTATATATCCTTTGTTGGCAATGACAGAGGTCAAACGTTTTCTGTAAGTCTTCACAAGTTTGGCACACACTGTTGCTGGTTGTTGGCCCATTCCTCCATGCAGATCTCCTCTAGAGCAGGGATGTTTTGGGGCTGTCGCTGGGCAACACGGACTTTCAACTCCCTCCAAAGGTTTTCTATGGGGTTGAGATCTGGAGACTGGCTAGGCCACTCCAGGACCTTGAAATGCTTCTTATGTAGTCACTCCTTCGTTGCCCTGGCAGTGTGCTTGGGATCATTGTCATGCTGAAAGACCCAGCCATGTTTCATCTTCAATGCCCTTGCTGATGGAAGGAGGTTTGCACTCAAAATCTGACGATACATGGCCCCATTCATTCTTTCATGTACACAGATCAGTCGTCCTGGTCCCTTTGCAGAGAAACAGCCCCAAAGTATGATGTTGCCACCCCCATGCTTCACAGTAGGTATGGTGTTCTTTGGATGCAACTCAGCATTCACTCTCCTCCAAACACGACGAGTTGTGTTTCTACCAAACAGTTCTACTTTGGTTTCATCTGACCATATGACATTCTCCCAGTACTCTTCTGGAACATCCAAATGCTTTCTAGCAAACTTCAGACGGGCCCGGATATGTACTGGCTTAAGCAGGGGGACACGTCTGGCACTGCAGGATCTGAGTCCCTGGTGGCGTAGTGTGTTACTGACGGTAGCCTTTGTTACGTTAGTCCCAGCTTTCTTCAGGTCATTCACTAGGTTCCCCTGTGTGGTTCTGGGATTTTTGCTCACCGTTCTTGTGATCATTTTGACCCCACAGGTTGAAATCTGGCGTGAAGTCCCTGATCAAGGGAGATTATCAGTGGTCTTGTATGTCTTCCATTTTCTAATTATTGCTCCCACAGTTGATTTCTTCACACCAAGCTGCTTGCCTATTTCAGATTCAGTCTTCCCAGCGGGGGGTGCAGGTCTACAATTTTGTTTCTTTTATACTGATAACAATGTCAGACAGGAGCCATTACTACAGGTAATGAGTGGAGGACAGAGGAGCCTCTTAAAGAAGAAGTTACAGGCCTGTGAGAGCCAGAAATCTTGCTTGTTTGTTGGTGACCAAATACTTATTTTCCACCATAATTTGCAAATAAATTCTTAAAAAATCAGACAATGTGATTTTCTAGATATGCTTTCTCATTTTGTCTCTCATAGTTGAGGTCTACCTATGATGACAATTACAGGCCTCTCTTATCTTTTTAAGTGAGAGAACTTGCACAATTGGTGGCTGACTAAATACTTTTTTTCCCCACTGTAAATCTTACACAGTTTAAAACTGTCTAGTCTAAACTTGCACAGTCTAAATTTTAGAAGTTATTAGTAAATGTGCCTCAATGATGCTACGCTTTTGGCATGTACATGCATTTTTAGGTGTGAAAAGTGCATGGGCTCTTTCATCTGTATATGGAAATTCTTTACTTTCATAACAATGGTGTTTCTAGCACCACATACCAGAAGCATACCAAATGTTCTGAATGATGTCTGCCAGTTCTGGACATTGACACATTAATTTTTATGTCCACAAAATATGAAGTTATTTGGAATATTTAAATCTGATTTTATCACATTCATCAATACTTTAACTAAATGGGTTGTCTCACTATGGAAACCCCTCTTTACCTGCCTTATTTTAACATATGGACATCATGGAAGAGGATACCCTGCTACTATCCAGATTAGAGAGCTGCCATATAGAGCAGCTCTTACACTGGGTTACTCTGTGGGACCATGTGGTATAGAGTGAAACCCAAGTAGGTTCTTTGAGCATGGGATCACCAACTTTTCACCCTTCAATAGCAGCTAATTCCAAACGGTGCACCATTACTAATCCACCAATCCTTGAGGGAGCTCCTGAAACTTCTCCTGGAATGAGTTTATTCCACTATAATTAGATTTTTTAATATGACACAATACTTTGTATATATTACCATTACTCTGTTTACTAAGAAGCCATTAAATTATGATAATAATGTACAATTTATCACTTTTCCCCGCAGAATAGCAACTCGATCCGCGCATTGCTTTGATAAGCTAAGTGCTCCGATCACTCCAAACATTTCTTCTGCCTGGCGTATTAATATTTAATTATCAAGCAGTTTCTCAGCAAATTAAAGAAGACCTGTGTCAATGTTAGATCTGTCTCTTCCATTCTCTCTCCATTAAAGATAAGCCCAGAGCATTCTCCAGGTTATACAATGTCTTCTTGGGATTAGATTCCAGGCCTATATTTTTGGTATGTTCTTGCTGATGCCAAGCCAGGTGAGTGGGCGTTTAAGATAAATCTTGCTAATTTGCAAAAGGAAAGCAAGAGAACAGGAGGTGATAAATGTAGCCTGCCTACTCAGGTTCTGTCACATAAGATGTCAGCTTTTTATTTTAATTACATTTTGTGCCAGCACTTATAAAAAGTAAAGCATTTTTACTGTCTATATCCTTACTATTATGTGTCATTTTTCTCAAAACTCAGGCATGCTGTAATTTATAGTAAGAAGTAAAGGCCTACAAAACAATATAGTAACATAGCTGGTAGTTTTTATTTGACCTCCACGAAAATAAGTCTGCAAAATGTAATATGATGCTATGGCTAGCAGGTTTCTGTGTTGACCCGCTGAATTACAGAAAGCAGAAAACATTTTACAAAAATACCTCTACCGGCATGTTTTTTTTTTAACATGGTTCAGTAACAATAATATAAAGAAAATTTTGTGTCTGTTGTGTCTATTTATGTGGACTAAGCTGCTTCTATATATGGCTAGCATCCAAATGGTTAAGCAGGTGTGTAGTCAGGAAATGACATCATGTGCCACCCCCTCTACCTTATACTGTAGATTGTAAGCTCTTGCGAGCAGGGCCTTCAGTCCCATTGTGTGAACTTTCTATTACTTTGTAATATATCTTTTTGTCAGTACTTGAACCCTACAATTTGTAAAGTGCTGCAGAATATGTTGGCGCTATATAAATAAAATGTATTATTATTATTATAATTGGCCTGGCAGCGCAGTGCTGCTGCACAGACAGTATGGAAGGACACGGGTCATGGCAAGAGATAGATGATAGAGCATAGGAGAAGAGGCAATAGATTGCTTAAAGTGAGTTGTCCAGGGCCTTAAGGTAATTGATACTGATGGCCCTTCCTACAGGTGCATCTCAATAAATTAGAATATTTTTGAAACGTTCATTCATTTCAGTAAATCAGTAATACAATTCATAATCAGCGTCTTCCATGATTGTGTGTCCTACTGAACCAGACTGAGGGACCATTTAAAGGCTTAGGAAACCTTGGCAGGTGACACAGTGAATTTATAATACTGAACTTTTTCACAATATTCTAATTTTCTTAGATTTGGGTTTTCATTACCTGTAATCCATAATCAACATTTACAGAAATAAAACACTTGAAATAAAACACTCTGTGTGTAAAGAATCTAGAAAATATAGGAGGTCACTTTTTAATTTAATTACTGAAAGAAATAAACGTTTCAAAGATATTCTTAATTTATTGAGATGCACCTGTATTTTAAAATCATGTCTTCCACAAAGAAGACTTTTTGTAGTTTTCAACCCCTATAGTTAAGTGTAGTTTTTATTCCCATCACTTACAATTCATATACATTCAGTGTTATAGTCCAGTGCATTTTGAAATTGCTTATTCAATTTACAGATGTGTACAGAATTTATTACTGCATAAAGGCATTCCCATTGCATTAGGGCTAGTAGCATGCATATCTAGGTGGTTGATTTGTATAGTGCTACGGAATATGTTGGCACTATATAAATAAAGTTATTATTATTATTATATACACACATGCACACAGATTTAGCCATCTTCACATTGAATCTAATAACTTACTCTCTATCCCTCCCTCTCATCTATATGATCAGCACAGGTGGAGAATAGGAAACTCAATGATGAGTGTTCCGCTTCTTGCAATTGACAGATGAGCAGTCTGTGAGTGTAGGGGAGATTAATCTGTTAGAGAGGGGGCATAAGAATTGGTCTGTGGGGAGGGAGAGCACAATGGAACAGTCTGTAACAGAGGAAGGCATGGAAAAGTGGTTTGTGAGGGGGGAACCATGTGGAGCAGTCTGAAAGTGAAGGGGACTATGAGGTGCAGTATGTGAGAGAAATTGTGGTACGTAGAGAAGTCTATGTAACACAGGAGGCATGGGAAGTAGGGGGCCATGATTTACAGAATCTGTTGTGACAATTTGGGGGGATTAGCCTCAATGGCGGCAGACTCCTGGACCCGACAGCGGTGTTGGTGGTACTGGGCGCCGAAGAAGCAGCATTCGGACGGTGCTAGTCTAAAGTAAATGGCTTTCAGCTTTGAGAGTGGAACATAAACAAAAACAATAAACAGCCTGGGCCACATTTAGGGCACTATCTCACTCCTTGTCCCCTATCTAGCCTCTGGGGCAACAAGCAGCCTGACTCATGCTCAGCTCAAGCAAAAGTCCCCTGTGGACCCCAGCCCTCCTGGGACAGACCGCCTCTCTGTCCTTGGCTGGTTCCACAGTCCCTGCTTCCTGCAGGACTCTCACAGCAGCTCTGCCGCTGTATCCACTCCCTCTGGAGTTACACCCCACCCATAGGTGTGGCTGAGGGCCTTTTCAGGCCTGGGCCTGGGTCGCTCACTACCGCCCTCTGGGTTCACACACTCACACTATGTAACAGAGGGTGGCATGGGAAGCAGTCTCTGAGAGAGATGGGGGCATGAAAACAGTCTGTGTGAGAGGGAGTCTGTCTATTGTGGTATTAGCCTTGGGGATAATATAATTTGAGTAAGTGGCATTTGGCTTAGAAACATAAACTATGTTAATATACTGTACACATGTGCACAAAATTGTTGGTACCCCTCGTTTAATGAAAGAAAAACCCACAATGGTCACAGAAATAACTTGAATCTGACAAAAGTTATAAAATATAAAAATTCTATGAAAATTAACAAATGAAAGTCAGACATTGCTTTTCAACCATGCTTCAACAGAATTTTTTAAAAAAGAAAACCCATGAAACAGGCCTGGACAGAAATGATGGTTCCCTTAACGTAATATTTTGTTGCACAACCTTTTGAGGCAATCACTGCAATCAAACGATTCCTGTAACTGTCAATGAGACTTCTGCACCTCTCAATAGGTATTTTGGCCACTCCTCATGAGCAAACTGCTCCAGTTGTCTCGGGTTTGAAGGGTGCCTTTTCCAGACGGCATATTTCAGCTCCTTCCAAAGATGCTCAATGGGATTTAGGTCAGGGCTCATAGAAGGCCACTTCAGAATAGTCCAATGTTTTCCTTTTAGCCATTCTTGGGTGTTTTTAGCTGTGTGTTTTGGGTCATTATCCTGTTGCAAGACCCATGACCTGCGACTGAGACCAAGCTTTCTGACACTGGGCTGCACATTTCTCTCTATAATCCATTGTTAGTCTTCAGATTTCATTGTACCTTGTACAGATTCAAGACACCCTGTGCCAGATGCAGCAATGCAGCCCCAGAACATAACAGAGCCTCCTCCATGTTTCACAGTAGGGACAGTGTTCTTTTCAAGATATGCTTCATTTTTCCATCTGTGAACATAGAGCTGATGTGCCTTGCCAAAAATTTCGATTCAATTTCATCTGTCCTTAGGATATTCTCCCAGAAGCTTTGTGGCTTGTCAACATGTAGTTTGGCAAATTCCAGTTTTGTCAGATTCTAGTTATTTCTGTGACCATTGTGGGTTTTTCTTTCATTAAACGAGGGGTACCAACAATTTTGTCCACGTGTGTACATCTTTTTCAATTACAGTATACCCAGTTATATACTACAAATTCCTAATTTGTACCTAAGTAACCTATTAGGAGCAGGGAGGGATTCAATAAAAGGGAGAATGTCACATTGAAAATGCTGTCCTTTCTGTAGGCAGCATACTATAGGCCAGTCTCACTCAATGATAGCCTTTCATGGAGGAGTTCAGATACAGAAATAGCTATCACTGATTTGGGCCAGCTACTCAAGTTCTAAGCACAAAGGGAACCTTTATTCTGTCAGTGGAGGCTGCGGTAATAACACGACAGCCCATTTCGTATTATTCTCTTGTCAAGAAAAGAGCAATAGCTAGGGCTTAAATTTTGCTCCCTACTATTTGCTAAATTATTCCAGTTTCAAGCAGTAAAAAAACTGTAGGGATCTATTAAGAAACTGTTGAAATGCAATTCCCTAAATAGAAGCAAAGTAACTTTAAGAAGAACTATAGAATATTTTATTTAGCCGTGTGGAAATCTGAAAGGTCCTTCCCAAAATAGGCTGAACTAAAGATCTGCAAACAAAGCAAGAGCCAAAAATAGAATAAAATGCGATGAAGTGTTGGAAATGCTGAGGTAGCTATTACACAACACGTGCGCTAAGAGTATTGAGATTTAAAGTTTCATTATATTATTATGCCTATGTAATACAACTGAGGCTAGTAATGTAAAATCACAAAATATGTAAGAACGCCGTGAGGTTACTTTTTTTGCTCACTCTTCCTACTACATTAAACTCTACTGATATTCCCATGTGTCTCAGATGCCTAGCTTCATTACTTGAAATTTTAATAAAAATGAATATAAAATTAATATTTTCCTGTGACTTGAAAATCCCCAACCACATACTGTAAGCCTAGTACTGTTTCAATGTATATATAGAATATAATAGATATATATATCGTATATGCCTTAGGCAATGCCAAGTCACTTGGATGTCCTGCTTTATATTAGAAGAGGCAAAGCAGTTGTTTTCTATAAATGTATAAAGGAAAGAAAAAAATGTTAAATTATTTGTATTTTAAAATTAGTCCAATTTTATCTGTGCCATAATGTTTGCAAATTTAACGAATTCTACTGTTAAATATCCACATTTTACTAAACAGATGACTTTAGATTTTTCACTTTTTTATACATTTTATATAAACAACATATCACAGGTTTAATCAGCTTAAATGTAAAATAACTTGTCAACACTTTATCTTCAACTGATAACATGATGTTTTTCTTCTCAATTCACTTTCAGAGACTGAACTCACAGTTCTGCTAGTTGATTGTGACTAGATTGTGGGGCATTGTTAACGTTATCATTTTAAGTTGCCAACTTGTTAAGAGACAAGACTTAATATGCAGTGCAAACAAACTGTCATCTATTCCTATGGCCAGGTGGATGAATTTAAAAAGATATGATGTAGACTGAATGAACAAAAAGTGTCTTCTCTCTCAGGATCAGTACCACATACTGTAAGTAAAGCAATGTATACACAGGGTTTCATCTAAAGAATGCTGTGCATGCTATTTTTAATACAACTGACCTCAAAGGGAATATACAGTATAGTACTAAACCACATGGCACTGTTAAAATAAACAGCCCTACTATTACATAAGGTACAAGTACATTTGCAATAAGATGTGTGGTTTAACAAATGAATCCATTCCAAATGATATTCTGATGTCATACTGCACATGCATATAAAAAGATTACGTCACAGTTTGCATACAGTTTCTGGCTTAAAAGGAGTTTGTCGACACCAATAATGCAACAAAGTGTTGGATCGGGTGTGATGTGCTTATGTAAGGGAATCACTAGAGGAGTGATTCCCCAGTAGCTGCTGGAGAACTTAGGGGGGAGGGGCACAACAAGACAGTGGACCCTAAGCTGAATCCCCCCACTGTCCCTGGCTAACTTGCCCGATCTATCCTAGGTGACAGCCAGCAACTAGTCAACAGTCCCTCCTTATAATAAGTGACAACACAGAACGCAGACAGGACGCACAAACAACAAAGGGAGGTCAGCTAGCCAAGGGGTCGGTAACAATCGAGCAATGCAGCACAAAATCACAATCCAAGAGAAATCAAAGGTAAGCCAGTAAGCCAGTGGTCAGAAAAACAAGAGAGCACGTAACAAGGAACAAGGAGTATAGCCAGTAAGCGAAATGCAATAGCAGGCGCCAATGGGAAAGTGAGCAAACAATAAATAGGGAGAAAGAACCCGCCCCAGACTTGATAGGAGGATAGGCTGTCAATCACAAAGTTAACTCTTAGTGGAGCAGGGGGAGAGCAAGGTGAAGGAGAAGGGCGTGGTGGGAAATTAATTAAGGAGGTGAGGGAATAGGACAGTGTTCAGACAATACAAGAAAAACCCAAAGAAAAGAATTACAACCGGGCACGCCTTCTGCGCCGCAGCATGCGCCCGGAGGACGGCGCCAAAGCCCGGACAGGCAAGGACGTTACAGCTTAACTATGAAAGAGGGCTTTTAGCACTTCATTAAAGGCTATGAAGAACTTTTTTTCATTTGTTTCTTAAAAGCAAAATTAACCTACTTTCTAGATAGTATATCTTGAAAATGTCACTGTACTACTGTAGAGTCTGTGCAACTACTTCACATAGATGGCAACTCTGCTGAGTCAGTCATAAACTGAACAGTCTATTGTCATAAATCTGTTTCCCAAGTCGATGCTAGTGTATTCTGATTTTTAACTATCTTTTTGTCTGGAGATATTTAAGGTGTTGCCTTGCTTTAGAAATCCCTGTCAACCAGCCCAGAAGAAAGCTTTGACTGACCATATATATTTTCAACTACACAGTGAGTATACAGTATTACATGCAACAGCTCTCCACTTAAAAATAGAAAAACGTCTACAGTTTACATTCAGGATATCCATCAAGAAATGTAGTGATACCAAACTAGATTTGACTGATAACATTGATTGTTGTACTGAACTAATAGATTGCAATTCTCAACTATACACAACATCTCTGTATGGAACTGGCAGCAATGATGAGCCCACATGTTCCTCTGGCAGAATTAGCATTTTTCCAATTAGCAACTTATTTTTCTCCGACACTAAATGAAACTGTTTCAAGTTTTTTTTTTTTTAGTTTTGCAACAACACATAGTTTTTCTTCATAAGTATCACTGTAGATATAATTTTAATGAAAACTGAAGCCTTTGTGAAATAAATGGAACATTTATATTCAACAAGACTTGAGCACATTATTAAGGAAAGAGCTTGTCGGATCTTAATTGCATTCCAAGAACACGTTAAGAATATTCAGGTGGTTTAAAGGATTATTTTTAGTGTGGATGATTTTTAATTTTGCAGATACCTTTCTTATTGCTTTCTCAGTGGTTATTAAACTGGACTGGACAAGATGATTCATAGACATTACCAATAAATCTGTTTCTTTGTTTTATACTATACTTTAAAGAATAGAACTAGTAAGCACAACATAGCACGCTAAAACTGTAGCAATTACATAGACTGTTAATGAGCATGTACTCATTCCATCAGTGGGTGGTCCAGTAATTAATATATACCTACTGTACACCACTTACATTGGTCAGTAATTTACCTGCTTGTTTTTCATGGTTAAATACACAATACATAGAGGTTAGCCGAATAAATAGCAGTATAATGTTGGTTCAACACAAGCCTATTCATTACCAAAGCATACATAGACTCACATTACATTGCTCAATATAATAAATATAATTCTAATATAACTTCTACATTTTACTGAGCTGAAAATTCTATAATAGGATGAATGGAATGGAATAGAGATTAAAAAAGGAATCACTCGGACTTGTGAAAATTTTTTTGTGCGTTTTGTATGTTTAATATTCTTTGAACTTTTGCAAAGAAACTGAAGACAGTGAAAGGGGAACTACAGGTTTCTGAAAGGTGAAGAAGATGATGTGCCCCCACTCCCTGTAAGCTTTATATCTAGATATACCTTAAAGAATAGCTCTGGGCAAAAATAAAAATTTCTTCTCCCATAATACTTGCATTTTCTGGTAATGGTGTTTTAAAGATCTTTGAAGATGATAGGACAGAAATCAATTGATCTCCTATATGCTTAATCATGTATAACCTACTTACATCATGCAAGGCTCTATCAGAGTATGTTCACACAATGTAATTTGGTGCTGATTTTGAGGCATATTCCAAAATGAGTGCCAACTTCCATCCTGAATCTTTCTCTTATTGTATTTAATAAGAAGCAGAGACCAAAGCAGTATGCTGAAAAAGTGAATCCTGCTTGATCTTGTAGTGGATTCTGTGTCTGAGCCTGTGGCATCAGATACTCCACTGATTGGGCTCATTCATTTGAGCCTAATCAGTAACTAAAAAGCCACGGTGGAAAGCTGAAGCAGAGGGAAGCTGGAGGATCGGAGAGTGGAGAGGAACAATTCCTCTTCACCTTCCACCATGTGAACTGCAGTTCCAAATTATTATGCAAATGATATTTTTCTCAGATTTTTCTAACTAGTAGATGAAAATGATAGTCAGTATAATGTTCAAATCTTTAACTGTTGGAGTATAAATCAAATTTTATTGGATACACCTCCCAATGAATTTTTTTTCACAAATTAAAAAATCAAAATCCACCTTTCCAAATTATTATGCACAACAGAGTTTCAACACATGTAAAGAACTGAAAATGGTCATTTACTGATTTTTTGGATAGTTTCTCCTTGAATTTCTTTGCAGGATGTCAGAATCGCCTCCCAGAGCTGCTGTTTTAATATGAACTGCCTTCCACCCTCATAGATCTTTTGCTTGAGGATACTCCAAATGTTCTCAATAGGGTTGAGGTCAGGGGAGGATGGTGGCCACACCATGATTTTCTCTCCTTTTATGCCATAGAAGCCAATAACTCATAGGTATTCTTTGCTGAATGAGATGGTGCATTGTCAGGCATGAAGATGATTTTGCTATGGAAAGCACATTTTTTCTTTTTGTACTATGGAAAAAAAGTGGTCAGTCAGAAACTCTATATAGTTTGCAGCGGTCATTTTTACACCTTCATAGAAACTAAGCTCTCTCCCCATGAATACAGCCCAAAACATGACTCCGCTACCTCCTTGTTGACATCGAAGCCTTGTTGGGACATGGTGGCCATCCGCCAACCATTCATTACTCTATCCATCAGGACCATCCAGGGTTGCACAGCAGGCACTCAACAGTAAACAAGACTGTTTCAAAATTAGTTTTCATGTATGTCTGGACCCACTGCAATTGTTTCTGCTTGTGAGTACTGTTTAGGGGAAACCAAATAGTAGGTTTATGTACAACTGCAAGCCTCTGGAGGATCCTATACCCTGAGGTTTGTGAGACTCCAGAGACACCAGCATCTTCAAATACCTGTTTGCTGCTCTGTAATGGTATTTTAGCATCTATTTTCTTAATCTGATGAATTTGTCTGTCATAAATCTTTCTCATTATGCCTTTATCTGCACAAACCCATCTGTGCTCTGAATCAGCCACAATTCTCTTCACAGTACAAGGATCATGCTTAAGTATTCATGAAATATCTAATGCTTTCATACCTTGTCCAAGGCACTGCACTATTTGACACTTTTCGGAAGCAGATAGATCCTTTTTCTTTCCCATATTACTTGAAACCTGTGGTCTGCTTAATAATGTTGAACATCTTTCTTAGTAAGTTTCTTTTAATTGGGCTCAACTGGCAAACTATTTATCGCAGGTATTTAAGACGGATTTCCGTGACCCGAAGAGCTCTGAGACATAAGACCAGGCATGAGTTTAACCACTTCCATACCGCCCATAGACTATATATGTCCAATGAGTGGTTGTCTAGTTCTGCAAGGATGTACCGGTACGTCCAAGCAGAACTCAGTAGCTGCACAAAAACGTGCAGCTACTGAAACTGGGAGCTGGCTGTAACTTCAGCCGGAGCTCCCAGAGAGAAGACAGGAAAGGTTTATTACCTTCCCTGCCTTCCTGATCGCTGTGTATACAGCACTCAATGAGTGCTGTATACAGCGCTATGGATGCCGCCATCTTGCTGCCGCCCTCTGACCCGGCGGTCATATGATCCGTCGGGATCAGTGTCTGCAAGAGCTGCTGGGTCCTAAAGGACCCAGATCAGCTCTATAGTATTGTTGAAGTAATGTGCAGGAGGCTGTATTCCTCCTGCAACTGGGGCTAAACGTACCAGCCCCAGTTACAGGGGAAATCAGCCTCCTCCACAAAAGAAACAGTGATCAGATGTCCTCAAAGGTCTATTATGACCTTATGGAGACACAATGTAAAAAAAAAAAAAAAAATTAATAGAAAAGTAAAAAAAAAAAAAAATGTAAATAAAATAATTAAAAAATAATAATAATAATAATATGCCAATAAAATGCCCTTATTACAGGTTATATCCCCACCTCCAATGACACCATAAAAAATAAAACTTACCGTAATAGAGAGGAAAAACTATTTTATAAAGTTTTTTAGTAGCACTTTGTGTTATTGAATAAAAAAAAATGAAAAGTGAAAAACAGACACCTTCTTCTTTTGTTTATATTTTCCCAGACAAAAAAAAAATTAAAACACATGCGAAAATAAAAACATAAAAATAAAGCCCTATGTGTGTAAGGGAATTGCCAGTTGAACAATTCCCCAGTGCTGCTGCAGAACCCAGGGGGGAGGGGCACAACAAGACAGTGAGCCCTAAAGCTGAACCCCCCACTGTCCCTGGATAACTTGCCTGATCTGTCCTAGGCAACAGCAGCAACTGGTCGACAGTCCCTTCTTAATATAAGTGGCAACACAGAACGAGGACAGGACGAACAACAAAAAGGGAGGTCAGCTAGCCAAGGGGTCGGTAACAGATGAACAATGCAGTACAGAATCAAAATCCAAGAGAATACTCAAAGTCAAAGCCAGAGGACAGGAATAGGAATACAGGTAACAAAACAGCAAGGGGTAAAGACCAGTACGCTAGAAGCAAATAGCAAGCGCCAATGTGAATGTGAGCAAAGAATAAATAGGAAGGAAGAACCCGCCCCAGACTTGATAGGATAATAAGCTGTCAATCACACAGGCAAGGCTGAGGTTAACTATTTGAGGAGCAGAGAGAAACAAAGGTGCAGGAGATGGGTGTGGTAGAAATTCAATTATAGACAAGAGGTACTAGGACAGTGTTCAGACTGAACAACAAGAACCCTACGCAAGGAATCAAACTGAACACACTTTCTTCACCGCAGCGTGTGAGTGGAGGGTGGCACAAAGACCCGAACAGGCAGAGATGTTACAATGTGTCACTGAAAAAAGACGCAGAAATTAGTTGAATAACACATATGATAAAAATGTTACAGCCCTCAAAACCGCACATACAAAAAAACCTGAAAATGTGTCTGGTCCTGGACCAGAAATTGACCCAGTACTGAAGTGGTTAATTGAAAAACAAAAAATTAAATCTTTATGACACTTAAATCCAATTTGCATAATAATTTGAAATGAGGCGTAGGGATAGCTTTGTCATTATCAACAGTGGGTTAGAAAATAAAAGTGTTAGGGGGCCAGCAGCATCATATTTCAGATAGGGCTCAAAAATCACTTAATTCTGAACCTTTCTATTATGATCCTTTTTCGCCCTTAAACCATTGATGCAATTATACAAACTATAATGCATATTTAATGTATGTGATTGAGCTGTATACACATATCCATATCACACCAGCATGACAACTACAAAATGAATAAATCTGATCTGTATTAATCAGAATTGCAAAAGTAACGCAACAGAGGAAAATATTTGAAGGCGATAAGAATGCAAAATGGATGTGTGCCAGGGTAATAACTCACTCATTTCCAAGTACAAGATGTATGTTTCTGCTTTTCTTAGAAGAGTGGGTAACATTTTTATTTTCCTGTGATTTGAAAAGAACCTATTCAGGAATTGCCAAGCGGCACTGGGAATCGTCTATACCAGAAAGATAGAAAACAAAAGCTGTCTTAGCAATCTTCTGTACGTGAGTGTGTCTAATTTTCTTTCCTGAAAGAATGGCTACAAAAATGTGACAGAAAATGGGAAAACATCACATATATAGATATTGTACATTTATAAAATAAGAACTGCTAGGGCTATATGGCTATTATTGACTGCAAAAAGCTGCATTTATGTTTCCAATGAATTAAAGAAAAACATTTTCCAGGTTGATGTACCAACATTATCTTAACTCAAATTTGGTAAAGTACTCCAAATTCTCATAAAAAACAATTCAATACAATATCAGAGCAGGTTAGTGAAACCAATGACTGGCTGCAGTTCACACCCCAAGCAGTGGGTGGCCAAACATAGAAACATACAGCTTAGCATTTTGTGACAGAGTATCAAAAAAACCATGTGTTTTTTTGTTTTTTTTATAAGCATTATTAAGCATGCAAACTGCAATGGACTGTATTATGCAAACTATCTGTCCATTCACTAACAAGATAAATCCCTTGAATTTGTAATTTACTTTGCTGCGGTTTATGATGTACAACACTTGAAGGTACATCAAGTATATGTTATGAAAGCATCTAATATAGTTATCATTCAGAGTACACAACATGTATATGACATAAGCATGGGATTACGTATGCTTTACTTCTATAGTCATCTAGGATTCAGGAAAAAAAGGTACAAAAGGGAAAGACCTCCATTTAGTTTACATCTGTGGAGGAAGAGGTTCTCATATCGAGTTAGTATTTTTCTATTACTTATAGTGGAAAATGAACTGTGGCGAACTTGAAGAGGAAACAGAAAATTGTTCACAAAATCATCAAAGAACTGAAAGTCGGAGGAAAAATGAACTGCGAGTTTTATGACTAGATATGAAAGTCAACACAAGGGCGAGAGCAAAACTGTTAATTAGATTTTTAGATTTTACAAGTGTCCAGCACTTTACAAGGTAATAATTTATGTTGGCATTAGACTTTCCTTTATTTCAACATCTGACTCTTACAGCATTTCAGCAATGAAGAGTTCTTTCACTTGTGTTTAGTATTTGTTTCTTTATACCTATTACAGTGGTCTCTAACCAATAGCTGAAACTACAATTCCCAGCCTGACAGCCTAATATTACTTTCTTACTGTATAACTTTGAAAAACAGCATTTATTGTACAGTACTGTACATGAAATACAAGCTGGGTAAGATAATATAATTTATGAATAAAGCATAGTAAGACCTGTCTTGACTCTGCAACCATGTATAATACAGTCATATGAAAAAGTTTGGGCACCCCTATTAATCTTAATCATTTTTAGTTCTAAATATTTGGGTGTTTGCAACAGCCATTTCAATTTGATATATCTAATAACTGATGGACACAGTAATATTTCAGGATTGAAATGAGGTTTATTGTACTAACAGAAAATGTGCAATATGCATTAAACCAAAATTTCAGCGGTGCAAAAATTTGGGTACCCTTATCATTTTATTGATTTGAATACTCCTAACTACTTTTTACTGACTTACTGAAGCACAAAATTGGTTTTGTAACCTCACTGAGCTTTGAACTTCATAGCCAGGTGCATCCAATCATGAGAAAAGGTATTTAAGGTGGCCAATTGCAAGTTGTTCTCCTATTTGAATCTCCTCTGAAGAGTGGCATCATGGGCTCCTCAAAACAACTCTCAAATGATCTGAAAACAAAGATTGTTCAACATAGTTGTTCAGGGGAAGGATACAAAAAGTTGTCTCAGAGATTTAACCTGTCAGTTTCCACTGTGAGGAACATAGTAAGGAAATGGAAGACCACAGGGACAGTTCTTGTTAAGCCCAGAAGTGGCAGGCCAAGAAAAATATCAGAAAGGCAGAGAAGAAGAATGGTGAGAACAGTCAAGGAAAATCCACAGACCACCTCCAAAGAGCTGCAGCATCATCTTGCTGCAGATGGTGTCACTGTGCATCGGTCAACAATACAGCACACTTTGCACAAGGAGAAGCTGTATGGGAGAGTGATGCCAAAGAAGCCGTTTCTGAAAGCACGCCACAAACAGAGTCGCCTGAGGTATGCAAAAGCACATTTGGACAAGCCAGCTTCATTTTGGAAGAAGGTCCTGTGGACTGATGAAACAAAGATTGAGTTGTTTGGTCATACAAAAAGGCGTTATGCATGGCGGCAAAAAAACACAGCATTCCAAGAAAAACACTTGCTACCCACTGTAAAATTTGGTGGAGGTTCCATCATGCTTTGGGGCTGTGTGGCCAATGCCGGCACCGGGAATCTTGTTAAAGTTGAGGGTCGCATGGATTCAACTCAGTATCAGCAGATTCTTGAGAATAATGTACAAGAATCAGTGACGAATTTGAAGTTATGTCGGGGATGGATATTTCAGCAAGACAATGATCCAAAACACAGCTCCAAATCTACTCAGGCATTCATGCAGAGGAACAATTACAATGTTCTGGAATGGCCATCCCAGTCCCCAGACCTGAATATCATTGAACATCTGTGGGATAATTTGAAGCGGGCTGTCCATGCTCGGCGACCATCAAACTTAACTGAACTGGAATTGTTTTGTAAAGAGGAATGGTCAAAAATACCTTCATCCAGGATCCAGGAACTGATTAAAAGCTACAGGAAGTGACTAGAGGCTGTTATTTTTGCAAAAGGAGGATCTACTAAATATTAATGTCACTTTTCTGTTGAGGTACCCATACTTTTGTACCGGTCAAATTTTGGTTTAATGCATATTGCACATTTTCTGTTAGTACAATAAACCTCATTTCAATCCTGAAATATTACTGTGTCCATCAGTTATTAGATATATCAAATTGAAATGGCTGTTGCAAACACCCAAATATTTAGAACTAAAAATGATTAAGATTAATAGGGGTGCCCAAACTTTTTCATATGACTGTAAATATGCCGATCCTGAATATATTTTCAACAGGGGATATCTGTGAAAATAATAAAAGGTAGAACTGCAAACTTAGCGTCATATGAAAAATGAGAATCTCATCATACGTTTTATAATACCTGAGATATAAATGAAGTGACCCCCCTCCAGCCTCAACGTCTATGTATTGCACCGGTACTCCTCTGTGTTCACAGTCAGAAGCATCGAAGATTTCTGCTGCCAATAGCAGGGCAAAGAATACAGAAGGAACAGAAACTGGATTTCAGTGCAGGATTTCACGGAAAAAAGCTAAAGTATGTTATTAAAATTATTAATAACTCAAATGCTGCCAGAAAATTGAAACTTTTAGGTACGCCTTAAATGTGAAATATATGTGCTGCAGAGGGGATAGAGTGAGAAGTAACAGGCTGGACTCACACAATCATTTTTAATGTTCTTTTACAGCTAAAAACACTGCGACCAGATGTTACAGGTTATTCATAAAGAAATTATGATTGTGGGTTTTTTTTGTTTTTTGTTTTTTTTTACATTTCGCTTCTTTGGGTCATTTAAAAATGCAGCGCTCTTTACATATGCCATTTTTTCAGGTATTTTCCTATTGATTGAATTATAGAGAAAAAACAACAACAAAGAAAATGCAGAATATATGCTGTGTGAATAAAAATACAGGTACAAAAAAACCACAATGGACAAACAATGTGTGAAGGGAGCCTTAAATCTTTTTTCTGCCAAACTTGACCATTTTTAAGTATAACAGACA
Source organism: Leptodactylus fallax (assembly GCA_947044405.1). Classification (NCBI taxonomy): domain Eukaryota; kingdom Metazoa; phylum Chordata; class Amphibia; order Anura; family Leptodactylidae; genus Leptodactylus; species Leptodactylus fallax. The sequence goes on along the minus strand of CAMRHE010000073.1, from coordinate 666,925 downwards.
CTCATGGTCAGTGTTCTGCCTTCTGCCGTTGAGTTGTACAAGCTGGAGAACCTACACTTGCTTCTTGAGCAGATTTATTTCTGAAAAAATTCCTTTCTCCTGCACTCACTTTGTACATGTCTTTCTCTTGATGATATCTATGGATGGAGCTTCCTTTCTAATAGGGATTGAAGGTAGACACCTAGCGGCAGAAACTTTAGTCTAAGGCCCCATGTAGCAGGCAAAAAAATGCTGTGGAAAAAACCGCGGCAGAAACACATCACGATTTTCCTCTGATGACTTTCTGCTTCAGTTATACTTATAGGGAAACCGTCAGCGTCTCCGTAGGTATAATTGACATGATGCGATTTCCAAAAGTGCGACGCTGCGCATAATTTTCTGCAATGTGTGGATGGGATTCGCTAGAATATTTGCAGGGACTGTAATACCACGTGAAGCCCCAGCCTAAGGTTAAGGCCCCACATAGCAGGCCACAGCAAAAAAGTGCCACTGGAAGAACCGTGGCGGCAACACATTGTGGTTTTTCCTGCAGTGCTTTTCACAGAAAGTCCACAGTTTCCTCTGCAAACTTTCTGTTTCCATTATAACTGTAGGGAAACTGCCAACGGATTTGGAAATCACACCATGTACACTGCACATATTTTTCACAATGTGTTGATTTAAACCCAGTGTTTTTTCCACAGCGTTTCCACTGCGGTCAAACCACCGCATTTATGCCACGTGGGGCTCTGGCCCTGAGGTTTTTCAGGCAGAAAACAGCAACGTGTTTAATTAAAGTTCATTACATTTTGATCCAGAATCACATGCTCTAATAAATGAGACCAGGTTTTCTAAAAAGTTAGTTACCATTTAAGATCTTATTTGGGTAGCCCCTTCTCCTGAATCTTTCATGTAGGTTGTAGGCCCTCCACTTAAAGAGCTTGATTTCAATACAGTTTCCCACTTTGTCCCATAGGAATCCCTATTTTGAGCTTATATCCCCTATCAAACTGCTCCTCTATAGTACAGAACTACACAGAACTGATACAATGGAGATCATTCACCTCTCTGCACAGAAACTGAAGGATCATAAAATCGAAATCCTGGGAAAGGGGTTGTCATTTCTTAATACTGAATGTTATGAAGTTTGTGAGGAACTACAGTGGCAATAAAATTTTATTATTAAGGAGAAAAGAGAATGCTTAAGAGAATGCAATATTGTATCAGAGGAAAGAGAAAGTTCACTGGATCCCTTTATCTTTTTAACCCCTTCACGCTGCAGCCACTTTTCGAATTTTGTTTTTGACTCCCCAAGTTTCAAAAGCCATAACTGCTTTATTTTTCTGTTCAGAGAGCTCTGTGAGCATTTATTTTTTGCAGGACAAATTGTACTTCATAATTAGAGATGAGTGAATTTCTCAAAAGTTCGATTCGGCAGTTCGATTCGAAGTTCCAAAAAAATTTGCTTCAATCCAAATTACTTCGCTGCGAATAAACAGCTATTTCCGGGCTACAGAGAGCCCGGGTGGGCGGCAAAATGCCGGAAGCGCTTGGATGCCGCGGTCATGTTTCTCTCTCTCTCTTCAGCACGGACAACTTTTATTCATGTGGAAGGATCTGCTAACAAGCAAAGACACCCAATCACATTACTAGAGAATATCTTGTGACCGTCCGATGTCACAAAGGTCCTTACTAAATATTCGTTACCACGAAGCATCAGGAAATCCGGAATCGTGAAGAATCGAAGATTTCCTGAAATTCGGATCGAATTCCACTTCTGCAGAATCGATTCTCTCATCTCTATTCATAATGGTACCATTTAATATTCTGTATAATGAACTGGGAAGCTGGAAAAAAATACAGAATGGGGTAGAATTGAAGAAAAATTCCTCGGCAACTTCATTATGGGCTTCATTTTTTTACAACATTCACTGTGGAGCCAAAATTACATGTCACCTGTATTCCATGGTTTGGTATTCCAGGGATACAATATTTGTATAGTTTTTTTATGCTTTAACCCCTTAAAAAAACTTAGCAATCCAAAAAAAAATGTCTTGGAGTTGCCATATTCTCACTCTTTTAAATTTTTTTTATATTCCATGTACGGGCTCCATAAAGCATCTTTTTTGGTGGGCCCAGATGTACTTTTTATTTTTGGGAATGTCTGATGTTTTTATCCCTTTTTATTAAAAATTTTTATTCACCATATTGGGAAAGGCCAGGTGTTTCTGGGCCCAAGCATACCTAATGTGTATGTGTTTTAAACTTTTTATTTATTATATATTTTTACTTAGTTTTTTATTGTTATTTTTAGAGCCCCCTAGGGGTTTTGAACCACAAGGGGTCTGATCACTAATACAATACCCATGCCCATGCCCATGCACCACACAGAAAATGGCACCTTGGTCAGCTTTGACTGAAGTGCCAGAGGGTATAATACAGCAGAGACCAGCTAGCATATTTAAATATCTGACATCTGCCGTACTATTATGGTGAATGTTGGGAAAGGTTAAAAATGAAGAGTATTGACATTCCCCCACCTAAAGAAAATCACACTGAAAAAGTTCACCATACTAAGCTAACTACTAGCTCTATGTCCTTTGACTGAGACTTTATGATAAGATGAACTTTTTGAGATCTGTTCATATGTTGAGGCGGTGCATGGTGGCTACTATTGCTGTGGTGTTGTGTCTGTGGGGTGGTGAGTCTGGGAACTGAGCCTGGCAGCAGGGATGTTGTTGGGCTGCTGGGTGACTTCTCCTGTGGTCATCTTGCTGCAGTAGTGGTGATCACCATACAGTGTCGCACCCATAGATTAGTGCCCCACTATACAGAGGTTGCTATGAAGTGGCTAGTGGGCTTATACACTTTGATCAAAATGTATACTAAGAACATTATGTTCACTTTTGTAGATTACTAGGACATTCCTGTACTGTGACATCACTGTGTACATTATCCCTGTACTGTGACATCACTATGTTTATTATCTCTGTACTTGTGATATCACTGTGTGTATTATCCCTGTACTGTGACATATAACATCACTGTGAGCATTATCCCTGTACTGTGGTACCACTGTATGCATTACCCCAGTACTGTAACATCACTGTATGTTTTATTCCTGTATCACTGTAATTTGCATCTATTTCTTTTTATGCTTAGCAGAAGAACTGAGTCCACTGGGCAGTTATAACAGCGATTGCACCATTGAACTCAACTCTGTGTTCTGAGGCGATATATGTAATTGAAGTTGGGACATGCCATCCACCGCCGGGACAATGGGACAGCACTCGAAACCAAGGATGGTATACAAACAGGGAGGTAGCTATAGGGCGTGCAAACATTGCAATTGCTATTAGACCCTGCACCCTAAGGAAGCCTTAAAAGTCCCACTGCTACATAAAATATACCACAATTTTAAATGAAACAAGGTAGGTAGGGTGGCCCATTACTGATTTTACATGAGGAGCCAGAAGTTTCAAGTTATGCCTCTGTATACAGTTGCACAACTGACTAGAGAGCAAACTTGCCATTGTAAAAGTTATGATGATATCTGTAATAAGAGATTAAATAATCCATATTAATGATAAAAAAAAAGTCTTCTATGTCTGTCCAAGTGCTGTTGCTGGTATTGAAGCTGAGAGGGGTACATACATTACTGTTTTAGATGTCAGTTATTATCAATAGTGAGCTGAAATATTTTATTTAGTATCCATGTATAATATCCAAAAACAAGATAAAATAAACTATATGGATTATGCAAAGCAACCTAGAGATGTCCATAGATCAGGTCTACATTGAACTTGCCTATATTATAATAACGTTATAGTCACAAACAATTTATAGAACACAAAGTAAGGGATAAAACAAAAATAAATCATAGTCCTAAGAAGTAAATCACTCAGATAGATTGTTCTTGTCACTGTCAGCGTCACATCATGCCATTCACTTTGTTACACTTGTTGGCATGCAGACAGGTATCGGCAGGAGCAGCTGGCAGACAATGATGATGAGAAAGCTTTGTTAGTCATCTCCTGAATCTGAAGATGGTGGCTGAAAATTTTTACTGATCTGATTTATATTCCCCATAATATGTGTCTGTTTCTGCACACTGCTGGTGTGTAATTGCATCTACTCGTGTGAGTGATAACTCTAGCCGATAGGAAATAGACTATTCCTGATTTGCAATATACTGAAAATTTGCCATTTTTGGCTATTGCTTATTTAATTGTTTTTGGTTGTTGTTGTTTTTGTAGCAATTTGAAGTGATAACACTATACTCATCTTCCTATGCTTATTCCTTTAGAATAATGGTATACCCTTGTACAAAAGACTTTTCAAAATTCTGCACGGATATCCCAGGGCCGCACGATGGGAGAAGTAGCATAAACATTTTTTTTTTTCCTATGTCCAAAATAATTCAAAACCAATGAAGTGAAAGTAATGTTCTCCAATGACTGCGTCAAGTGATGGAAAAGGACTAGTGTCTCTGTTCTCTAAATAGCGGCTGGCAGAAGTGTGACTTGAAGTTCTTGGGCCGCAATGCAAAGTCTACAATGTGACTCCTACCTACCATGTGCTATTTAGAATATCAGTATCTTTTATGTGCCAGAGGGACCCTTGTGGGAACTTCCTCTGTAAACCCTATAGCTATGTCCCTAGCAGCTGGTGAGGACAGCTGACCCCGTCAATCTGATATTGATGATGACCAGTCCTAGGTCAACATTATTGTTTGCCCTGAAAATCTCTTTAAAGAGAACCTTTTACCAACTCTACCAACTGAAACTCTTTGAACCCTTCAATAGGCCCCAATCCACTGATTCCAGGGCAGTTACTCTTTTTCTCTAGTCCCTTCTGGTCTCGAGAAATCAGGTGCTGTTAGTTTTAGCACCTAATATGTTAATTAGGTAGATGGGACCACCCATCTGACAACAGAAGGAATATTATCATATTGGGAGCTGAAACTTTCAGCAGGAAGGAATTGCTCAGGAACAGAAAGGACTAGAGAAAAAATTGAACTTGCGCCGGAATTAGTGAAGCATCACCTATTGAAGGATGGAAAGAGTTGGAGTTGGTGAAGGTGCTGAAAGCTCCTCTTTAAAAGCATATTTTTTTTTCTTTTGCATAGAGTGTATACTACAGTAAATTGCATATGAAGCAAATAACATAAAACAGGGATCGACTAGAAGAAATAGGTTCAGAAACGCCAATGGGTTTTTTTTTGCTTTTCATACAAAGAGAACAGAAGTCAGGTTAAACAACAAAAGAGTTAAAAGACCATCAATACGAGGGTTTCTGTTTGTCGTTGCCTTCAACATCCAGTTTAGTGAAGCTTAAGATCCTTGTTACTAGAGACGTTTCACATTCCCTTCTCATTGTCAAAGGAAATCAGAATCCAATGTGACACAAGAACAAGACATGCATGGCTGCTCACACTATAAACCCAATTCTTAATGAGGCAAAAGCAACAGCTTGCTATCCGGCTGCATAAATACTATGGATGAGTGCAGCCACTAGCTAGGGGAACAATATACCTTTAGGAATCAGCAGGCAACTTGGTCATCAATATGCATTAGGACTCAATAAACGTCCTGCCCAGGTACAGAGAATGCAGCGTATCACCATAATAATAACATCAATTATGGTAAGGATAAGGAAAGAATTTAACACAACATTTAGCATATGGTGATGTACAATACTGGGGGATATTGACTGGTAAATGAAACAAACATGGGCTGTTTGGTAACACAAATTTGCTATACTGGTTGTTAAAAAAGTACTGCATAACAGTGGCATTGTCCATAGCAACCAGATGCCCTCCCTTTGAGCATGCTATGATGAGAATGCTTATCCAATGTGGATCCAAAATTTCACCTATCTACATCAAGACCGATCTATTTTTTATACTGATATGCTGTACAGCTCAGCCTGAAGAAAATACCAAATGAGTCGCTGAATTTATGTACAAAGACCTCTATTGACCACTTGATACAAAGTTTCCATTAGTCTAAAGCTCCACACAGCAAAACGCAAAAAGTCAATGAAAATGCAGCAGAAAAAAAGCTTTGCATTTTTGCTGCATTTTTCTTTGAGTTTTTAATTTTTATTTTACTCACACACAATGAGATTCTCTCCTTTTATGCCCATAGCAGCCACTGAGGGGTATTCTTTGTTGCATGAGATGGTGCATTGTCATGCATGAAGATGATTTTGCTACAGAAGACACAGTTCCTCTTTTTATACCATTGAAGAAAGTGGACAGTCAAAAACTCTATATACTTTGCAGAGGTAATTTTCACACCTTCAGGGACCCTAAAGGGGCCTACCAGATATCTCCCCATGATTCTGTCCCAAAACATGACTCCGCCACCTCCTTGATGATGTTGCAGTGCTGTTGGAACATGGTGGGCATCCACCAACCATCCACTACTCCATCCATCTGGAGCATCCAGGGTTGCACAGCAGGCACTCATCAGTAAACAAGACTGTTTCAAAATTAGTCTTCATATATGTCTGGGCCCGATGCAAACATTTCTGCTTGTAAGCACTTTTTAACAGTGTATTAACCTACAGTGCTGGCCAAAAGTATTGGCACCCCTGCAATTCTGTCAGATAATACTCAATTTCTTCCAGAAAATGATTGCAATCACAAATGTTTTGGTAATAATATCTTCATTTATTTTGCTTGCAATGAAAAAACACAAAAGAGAATGAAAAAAAAAGTCAAATCATTGATCATTTTACACAAAACTCCAAAAATGGGCCGGACAAAAGTATTGGCACCCTCAGCCTAATACTTGGTAGCACAACCTTTAGACAAAATAACTGCGAACAACCGCTTCCGGTAACCATCAATGAGTTTCTTACAATGCTCTGCTGGAATTTTAGACCATTCTTCTTTGCCAAATTTCTCCAGGTCCCTGAGATTTGAAGGGTGCCTTCTCCAAACTGCCATTTTGAGATCTCTCCACAGATGTTCTATGGGATTCAGGTCTGGACTCATTGCTGGCCACTTTAGAAGTCTCCAGTGCTTTCTCTCAAACCATTTTCTAGTGCTTTTTGAAGTGTGTTTTGGGTCATTGTCCTGCTGGAAGACCCATGACCTCTGAGGGAGACCCAGCTTTCTCACACTGGGCCCTATATTATGCTGCAAAATTTGTTGGTAGTCTTCAGACTTCATAATGCCATGCACACGGTCAAGCAGTCCAGTGCCAGAGGCAGCAAAGCAACCCCAAAACATCAGGGAACCTCCGCCATGTTTGACTGTAGGGACCGTGTTCTTTTCTTTGAAGGCCTCTTTTTTTTTTTCCTGTAAACTCTATGTTGATGCCTTTTCCCAAAAAGCTCTACTTTTGTCTCATCTGACCAGAGAACATTCTTCCAAAAAGTTTTTGGCTTTCTCAGGTAAGTTTTGGCAAACTCCAGCCTGGCTTTTTTATGTCTCTGGGTCAGAAGTGGGGTCTTCCTGGGTATCCTACCATAGAGTCCCTTTTCATTCAGACGCCGACGGATAGTACGGGTTGACACTGTTGTACCCTCGGACTGCAGGGCAGCTAGAACTTGTTTGGATGTTAGTCGAGGTTCTTTAGCCACCGTCCGCACAATCTTTTGTTGAAATCTCTCGTCAATTTTTCTTTTCCGTCTACATCTAGGGAGGTTAGCCACAGTGCCATGGGCTTTAAACTTCTTGATGACACTGCGCACGGTAGACACAGGAACATTCAGGTCTTTGGAGATGGACTTGTAGCCTTGAGATTGCTCATGCTTCCTCACAATTTTGCTTCTCAAGTCCTCAGACAGTTCTTTGGTCTTCTTTCTTTTCTCCATGCTCAATGTGGTACACACAAGGACACAGGACAGAGGTTGAGTCAACTTTAATCCATTTCAACTGGCTGCAAGTGTGATTTAGTTATTGCCACCACCTGTTATGTGCCACAGGTAAGTAACAGGTGCTGTTAATTACACAAATTAGAGAAGCATCACATGATTTTTCAAAGGGTGCCAATACTTTTGTCCAACCCCTTTTTATGTTTGGTGTGGAATTATATACAATTTGGCTTTTTGACAATTCTTTTTGTGGTTTTCCATTGAAGATAAATTAAATGAAGATATTATTACCAAAGCATTTGTGATTGCAATCATTTTCTGGAAGAAATTGAGTATTATCTGACAGAATTGCAGGGGTGCCAATACTTTTGGCCAGCACTGTAAATGGTCTTCACAGACCTGTGTAGAGCTGGTATATACAACTATATAGTCACCGTATAGTGATAATATCTATATACCTGAGCTGGAGGCCTCCTTAGATGTGTTTGCGCTCCCTGTGCTGAACCCCTAGCTACGCCTCTGCCTCCACAGAAGCACCAAACACCACAATACAGAATCACTGGTAGCAGCATTGCTCCCCAACCTTCCTTTTGCCTAATGACAGATACAGTCTTCCCGTTTCTACCTGGTTTATCGGCAGCAGCAGTCTCCCCAAATAAAACCTTCCAAATTTATAGAAAATCTTTCCCCAATTCCAGATCTCCCACAATGTCAGGGGCATCCCCACAACAGACAGAAGGGATAAGAGAAGAGCCTCCTCCCTCCATTATCAGCCTACGATGCCTCTGCCTCCATATTAGACCATTCATCTGCAGACTCCGGCTGAACTGCTCCGGGTTGAAGGTCCCGTGAACCTTTGGTGATGAAGTCATCACAGTTTTTCTAGCCATGGAGACTGCAGTAATAATTCAAGTCTGACATTGCAGCTCTATGCAAAATCCCTCCTTTGTATGGAAAATGACACTAGCAGGGATTGAGCCTCACCTCACCAGCCAGAGACCCATACCTCACCAGTGATGTCCCCCTCACAGTTTGAGAAGCACTGATGTAGAGTAAACCAGTCTGAGACTGCATATATGCTCAATTCCACCTGCACACTCAGAGATATCAACATTTCTGCAGCTTATAGTCACTCCTCCACCTCGTTCTTATTCCAATAAAACATAATAAAACTAATATAACTATGGAATCTCTGTAACCATAATGACCCACCGGGCAGAGTTGCCATGCCATTTTTAATGCAGCGTGAACGTTGTAGGAACAAAATGCAAAAAATAATTATAGAATTGTAGGTTTTTTTCACAGGGACAACCTAAAAACGTTAATAAAAGCTAGTTAAAACTTTATATGTACCCCAAAAATCTTTCCAAATAAAAGTACAACTCGTCACGCAAAGAATAAGCCCTCACATAGCTATGTCAACAGAAAAATAAAAATGTTATGAATTTTGGAAGGCGGGGAAGGAAAATTAGAAAAAAAAAAGGCTCTGAGCATTAATGTACAAACTACTCTGCATCCTTAAGGGGTTAAAGACATGTCTGCAGTACAATCAAGTGACAAAATGACATACCATACTGGAGGTACAGCTTACTAACAAGCAATACAGAAGATGTAGAAACTGTACACAATCTAGAAACAAACAGAACTAATGACTGTGCAGTAGTGACCTCTTCACTAACAGCGTGTGACAGCTGAGGCCAGTCAGTCATGTGACATTTGTGAAGAGGTCATGGTTGAGGGCAGTGATTGGCAGCAATATGATCCCTGTATACAGCAGCATCAGCTGGAAACAGAGGTCTGGTGAAAGGTGAGTAAGAGTGAGGTAAGAGACCGATGACAGGGCCTCAGGGGTCACGTCTGACATCATTATGCATAATGATGCAATGTGACCCCTGAGACCCAATCGGCAGTCGATGATTACAGGCAGAAGCGCCCGAAGAGAACAGAGCGGCTGCGGAGCGCAGGAAAAGGTGACTAACATTGTTTTTTATGTTTGTCACCTCTCTTGGCCCTCCACTTATTATACTCTGATGTCTGAAGAGACCCCACAGTATAATTATAGCTAGTAAGTGGTGACAATTGGAATATTATAAAAGTTAGAATATTATACTGTGTGCAGGGGCCACTAAGGGGCATAATACCGTGTGCAGGGGCCACTATGGGATTTAATACCATGTGCAGGGGACGCTATGAGACATATACCGTGTGCAGGGGCCACTATGGGACATAATACCGTGTGCAGGGACCGTTATGGGATATTATACCGTGTGCAGGGGCTGATATGGGACATAATATCTTGTGCAGGGGCCACTATGGGACATAATACCGTGTGCAGTGGCTGTTACGGGACATAATACCATGTGCAGGAGCTGCTATAGGACATGATACCATGTGCAGGAGCCGCTATAGGACATAATACTGTGTGCAGGGGCCGCTATAGGACATAATACTGTGTGCAGGGGCCGCTATAGGACATAATACCGTGAGCAGGGGCCGCTAGGGAACATAATACTGTGTGCAGGGGCCGTTATGGGACATAATACCGTATGCAGGGGCCGCTATGGGACATAATATTGTGTGCAGGGGCCGCTATGGGACATAATACCGTGTGCAGGAGTTTTCAGACTTACAATTATTGACCGGCACTCTGAGTACCTCAACTTTGATTTTTTTAATCAAAATCGGCACAACGAACAAAAAAGGTTGCCTATCCCTGGTATAGAGTATTCTCCTGGTGTTACACATTACTCTGTATAAAGAAATACTATGCTAATCTGTATCTAACTGTCGTCTTAAACAATCAACTGATTATCTTTCTGACTCTGCACTACTTTTATGAATATATATTTTATGTACTCATAGCCCTGGTCTTGATTTCAGATTTCTTTTTCTGTGCTTTGCTATCATTATGATGCTTTAGCAGAGCATTACATGGGCAGATAGAGCCAATAATATCTCTCCCTGCTAGGAATGTAATTATATTTCTCTCTATATTACATAGTTACATATTTACATATTTAGTATGGATGAAAAAAAGGTGTATGTCCATCAAGGTTCTACCATTGTATGGGAAAGGCCATGACATTCTATATATTTCCATAACCATCAATGCTATTCTTTTCTAAAAAGGCATCTAATCCTTTTTTGAAGCGGTCAGCTGTGACTGCTGTGAACAGCTCCTGGGGTAGGCTATTCCACAGATTCACAGTACTTACATTGAAGAAGCCTTGTCGGCTCTTGAAATTACAATTGAGAATTTTTGGGGGTTCGTTTTGCTTTCTATAGCCCCCTGCCTTTCATTATGTAATTTAGCTGATTTTGTTTCTCTTTTACAGATTGTATTAAGTGCTTTGCAACTCTCAAAGGCTACAGCTGACTCTTCGGAACTATATTTTTAAATGCCCGTTCTTATTGTTTATTGCCCTTTTAACCAAAGCTGTAAGTCATGGGAAGGTTAATTTAAAATGTTTATACTTGTTCCCTATGGGTATACATTTTGCTATATACTTGCTCAATGTAGATTTCAATGTCTCCCACTTAACCTCTTTATCACTATCTGACAATAGGTGCTCCTAGTCTATATCCTGAAGTGCCGCCCTTAACCTGGGAAAATTGACCTTTTTAAAATTAAGGGATTCTGCCCTCCCAACCTTTGTTTGTTTTTTACATTTTAAGTGGAATCTAATTAGATTATTGTCACTGTTACCAAGATATTTCACCAACAATGACATTTCCAACAAGTCCTGTATTATTAGAGATGATCAGATAATAATAATAATAATAATAATTCAACTTTATTTATATAGTGCCAGCATATTCCGCAGCTCTTTACAAATCAGAGGATCAGATCCAGCAGAGCATCCCCTCTAGTTGGATCTTCTACAAACTGGACCATACATTCCCCTACATAATCTAAGTAACCATATGTATATTAGATTGGTACTTAAATGTAATCTTGAAGCTTTATTCTAAAGTAATTAATGTCACACACATATACAAATAATATGTGTGTGTGTGTGTGTGTGTGTGTGTGTAAGGGGCAGGCTGCAAGACTTCTACATCTCCCAAATGTCATGATGGCTGTTTGACATCATGGCAAGCTTCATCTGATACCTCAAGTGATCAGTGTAACAGGATCTGATATAGTATAAAAATCACATATACAAATAAACCATTATAATTACATAAAATTAATAAAAACAAACTACCCATACACCAAAGAATAAGAATATTGATGGCTCCCCTTGTACATATAAGTAGTACAGTACTCTAATCAATTAACCCTAATGGGTCCATTTCAACAGTTCTTGCAATGAGCAAAGTTTCCAACTACGAAAAGCACTTGTGCTTTTTCACATTTGGCTTAACCTTCAACAGTCTTGCACAAGATAAACACTAGAGATGGACGAACCCATCAGGGTTCAATTTTTTTTTTGGTACGTTCAGCTTGGGTCTCTGATTCATTTTGGGTCGAACAAATTCGGTATGAGTCACACGTTAAATTGGCTAGGATCCTATCTATCCAATTTCTAGCTCTCTAAGGCAAACAGAGCCAAAGTTTTGGCAAAGTGAAAGTGACATTATTATACTCTGGGATCTCGTTAGACCTCAGAGTATAATAGGTGGAGGCTCAGGGAAGGTGTTAAAAAAAAAAAAAAAAAAAATCATACTCACCTTCCCTGACCTCCTTTGGGCCTCCTTGTGGGGTCTGGTGCACTCCTGGTAATGTCCAAGCTCTTCTGTGATGCCAATGTCACCGCTGAGACCCAAGAGTATAATGGGTTGGCCATTTTAGTTCGATAATTCGAACAATTTGGAATATTTGGTTCGAACCTGGCTCAGTAAAAAACAATTCACCCATCTCTAACAAACACCTACCATTACCTCCATGTGCCGCTAAAACATGATATATTACATCTGGTGATCCTTGTCCTATAACAATAGATCTAAAAGGTTCTGTAACGCTAAGAAATATTGGTCTTCCTGATAAAATAATAAAATTTACATGGAACTTCACACAATATACTACATAATTGGATTGACACATCCCAGTCTAATAAATGTATCCCTTATTATGCATCCAGAAAAAAAAAGAGCCACATTTATGATTAGCAGCTGGGAATAAATGTTCTTCTAACCAAGCGCCACAATTAGAGGAAAATCTATTTTGGAAAAAAAAAATGTGTTTTTGCTTGCTTAACCCCTTCCCGCCGGTGGCATTTTTCCATTTTCGTTTTTTGCTCCCCGCCTCCCAAACCCCATAACTTTATTATTTTTCCGTTCAAAGAGCCAAATGAGGGCTTAATGTTTGCGGTCCATAAGGGTACCATTTATTATTCTGTACAATGTACTGGGAAGCTGGAAAAAAAAATCAGAATTGCGTGGAATTGGAGAAAAAGTGCATTTGTGCGACTTTTTATGGGCTTTATTTTTACGGCGTTCACTCTGCAGCCAAAATGACAAGTCACCTGTATTCTATGTTTCGGTACGATTCCGGGGATATCAAATTTATATCATTTTATTTACATTTTAACCCCTCAACACCCGCAACTGTTTTATATTTCCATGTACGGGGATGAATAGGGCATCTATTTTTGTGGGGCCAGGTGTACTTTATAGGTATACCATTTTAGGTAATGTCTATTGCTTTGTTCACTTTTTTTTCTAATTTTTATCAAAGGCAAATAGAGCATACAATACAGAAGAGACCCGGTGGCCATATTTAAATACCCGAAATCCGCTGTACTATTATGGTGGATGTCGGGAAATGGTTAAATGATAAAATAGATTTATTTTTTGCACTTTTTACTTCTTGTAAATAACTTTTTAAAAATACAGACATGGGGCTATGTTAAAAAAAGATAAAGCAAACCTATCCTTATTGGATTTCCTTTTTCCATTAGATGTCTGCAGTTCTGCGATTTAGCTTTCAAAAATGTCTTACTAATAATATCGCTTGAGTAACCCTTGCAAAAAGGCATGTTATCAGTTTGTAAGCCTTTCAGAGAAAATCATTAATTCTATGTAACCACAAAAACTGCCCACACAAGACTGCTTTCTTCATGTGGGTTCAATGATAGCTCTGAACGTGTAATAGAGTTAGTTGCAATGGGCTTACAGTATCCCATACACTTCAATTCACCATGTTTACCAAATTAATAAAATGTTCATCAAAATCAAAATCTTCCTGCTCAGTACCTGTCTAAACCAACAGCACATTATCTATGAAGCTAGTCCATAGATGTACAGCACTGTGCAAAAGTTTTAGGCATGTAATGGTGGGGAAAATCCTGCAAAATAAGAAATCTTTTAAAAATAGAAGTGCTCATATTTTTATGTTAATTAACACAATGCAAAGTCAATGAACAAAAGGGGAATCTAAATCACATCAATATTTGGTGTGACCATCATCTGGCCTATTAACAGCTTCACTTCTCAAACCTTCTGACTCTTGGAATGCCAGACAGCAGTGGCGTAACGATTGTGGTCGCAGGGAGTGCGACTGATCCCGGCCCGGAAATGGCCCGGGCCCTGAACCACCATGATAGTGGTCGGGGAAAGCGTTGTTCCCCGACCGCTATACATATTGTTAATGGAAAGGGGCCTGACTGGGCCCTTTTCCATTAAATGCCAGCCCAGGGGAGGTGTATTAAAATTAAAAAAAATACTTATACTCACCTGTCCTGGGATGAGCATCCGGTCCGGGGCTCTTCCTGCGGTAAATGCTAAATCCTAGTGGGCTAAAGGACCTTTGATGATGTCATGACCATGTGATCAGACTCTTGTGTGGGCGGAGCTATTCTGGATTGCACGGGACAGTGTGGTGTTACATAGCAAGAGGAAGCTGCTGGGAACGGAGACTGATGGAAGGTAAGGAGGAGAAAAGAGAACTGTGTGAGCAAGAGGAGGACATGGGGGTGCAGGCTGCGTGTGAGCAAGAGGGGGGAATGGGGGTGCAGGCTGTGTGTGAGCAAGAGGGGGAAGTGGGGGTGCAGGCTGTGTGTGAGCAAGAGAAGGAAATGGGGGTGCAGGCTGTGTTTGAGCAAGTGGAGAGAATGGGGGTGCAGGCTGTGTGTGAGCAAGAGTAGGAATTTGGGGTGCAAGCTGTGTGTGAGCAAGAGGAGGGAATGAAGGTGCAGGCTGTGTGTGAGCAAGAGGGTGATGTGTGGGTGCAAGCTGTGTGTGGACAAGAGGGATATATGGGGGTGTAGGCTGTGTGTGAGTAAGAGGTGGGATTGGGGGATTCAGTCTCTGGGGGGATGGGAACTGTGAGTTCATAATACTGTTTGGGGGCCATTCGTGAGCACATAATACTGTGTGGGGGCCACTGTGAGCATATAATTCTGTGTGGGGGCCACTGTGAGCATATAATTCTGTGTGGGGGCCACTGTGGAGCATATAATACTGTGTGGGGGCTGCTGGTGAGCACATAATACTGTGTGGGGGCCACTGTGGAGCATATAATACTGTGTGGGGGCCACAGTGGAGCACGTAATACTGTTTGGGGGCCACTGTGGAGCACGTAACACTGCCATCTGGTTCGCCAGGAAAAGACTGATTTTGCGGAGGGAGAGTGTCTCCTTCCAGGATTGTTGCAGACTCATCCACAGTCTGCAACGGGACTATTCGATCTTGGATAGCCTGGCCGGCGAAGAGGAGGAAGAGGACTGATCCACCACCATCGGCGGCGGCGTTGTTCTCCCCTCCCCCTCTCCCCCCATGTGTGTTGTGTTATTCAATAAAGCTTCGGGCCTTGTGATTACCCCCCTACCTTTTCCCCTCTCTCCTCCCCCCCTCCCATCACATGTACTGTATGCTTTTTGTTTAACCTTGTTTTCAGAAATGTACGCTATGTAGGGTAGGAAGTAGTGGTAGTATAGGGAGTGTATCATTGCCTGTATTGTACCTGTCCTGCCCCCTTGTGTGTTGTGGTCTTAAATAAAGCTTCGGGCCTGTGACCTTCCCCCCCCCTTCCCCCCCCCCCTTTTTTGTCACAGTTCTATGCTTTATATTTTGACCAATGTTAGAGTAGGTTTGTAGTGCAGCATGTTAGGTAGGAATAAAATGCATTTCCCGCCGCATGTTGCGCCGCATCCCTTAAGGATGACTCTTAGTCATTGATTGTGGTTTTGTAACTCAGTGCGCTGCATCGCAAACCCCTTGTTATTCCTTGTGGAAATAAGATGTGTTGTAAATAAAGAGTTTTTGTTCAATCAAAAAATCATAGATTGCTCTAATTCATCTACATGTTTAATTCAGAGTATAAATAGATTCCACTTCAAAAGAAACCAGTTTAAATGTGTCCTCCCAAGAAAAATCTTCTAGCATCCTCTGTGGCACTTTAGTATCAGGCAAATACAATGGAATACTGTCTAGAAGTGGACATTAATACTAATCAAGGTATTCAGGCCAAGGGGTTTACTGGCATAATTAAAAACTAACTGGGGTCCAGGGGTGAGATATAAAAGGAAAAGAAAAATGAAACTCACCTTGTAAAGATGTGCGAACAGGTTGAGAACAAAATGGATTCTACCCAATTTTCACAAAAAAGTTTTGATTTCTGATGACACAGAAACTTTTTGGGATTTGTTTTTATCAAACCTGCTCCACATGGTGATGGAACACTGGTACACCGTACACCTCCTACATGGGTGCAGTGAGTGTGGTATACAGTATAGCAGTCATATTGCGCATATATTAGGGCTGCTATACAGAAACAGTACAGAGGCTATAATGTTTGTTAGGGATCCTATGCTGTATATCTGTTAGGGCCGAATGTTAGGGTCTCTGGACTGTAGATTCAGAATGGATTTATTCAGACTGAAACAAAACAAAACTTGAGAAGTTTACCCAACCTACTCACAATCTTCAGTTCGGGCAGCAAATTCCCCAACCCCTCAAGTCCTCAGATTGTTTGGGCCAGAGGTGCAGAGGCTCAGGTGACTGCTCCAGCTTATTGGCCTCAGCAGTCACATGTCAAATACCGGTAACATCACTGCTGAAACATCACCAGTACTCATCATATGACCAGTGACGGACTCCAAGAAGACACCTGAGCCCCTGCACTATCTGTCCAAAGACCATAGAGAATTGGGGCTGCACCACCTGAACTGAGGACCAGAGGTTGGAGACTATCAATCCTTTTTTTTTATTTTACCTCATTCTCATTTCAAGCATTGCAAAAAAATTCTTTAATGTCTTGTGAATCTTGGGTAAGAAATACCATTTCAGGATTGTTGGATTAGTAGGGTATACTCTTTCACCCATATTTTTAGAAATAAACCCTGTCTCAATGCTCATACGTAACAAAGACTTTGCTTATGGATTACATCGAAGTGGAGTATATAAACTACAATCTGTGAGTCAGAGTCAAATGTCTTTGCAAAATAATCTCTTGACATAACAAAAAATTTGCCATTGTCCGCACGCTTACTATTTAAATCCTGTTGAACTTTTAACCACCGCAATGCACATAATTCACGATCACTTAAATTGTTATCATCGCTGTTATAGATCAGGCCTTTCATATCAGTCTGTACCTAGAAAAATATCAATGCCACTATAATAGGAACAGGGCACATGATTTAACACCACCTTCACATTCAATTTCTACCTCTCTATTAAAAGGATCAATCTCCAATAAACTAACAAGGTCTTGTTATGTGTCAGATTCAACTGTGGTGAAATTGGTTGTTCTCCTGATAGCTGTTTCTTGTGGAGTGATATTTGTATAGCTGATGTTTATGTAACGCCACCTATAAATCTGATTCACATTTAGCATAGTCAAACTGATTATCCATGCAATAGTTAAGGCTCCTCGAAAGAAAGTCAACACAGTCACTAGGGAGTGGGGTATTTGGAAAGTTAACAACTGCATTAGTACTCACTGTCAACATATCCATAAGAAGAGAATGAATACTTAAATTATGGGGTAGATCCATACTCACAATGTCTCCCTCACATTCTACAAAGATATAATCGCTATGGTTGCCTCTGCTAGAAAAGTTGCTTTCCTTTTATTCCCTCTCTTCTATATTCTCTAGATCATTGATTTCCAACAGGGGTGTTGGGGGTTTCAGGGATGCCTTGGAAACCCATCAGGGGTTCGCGACACTCTGGTTGAGAAGATGACTGCATGCCTTCATGCAATATTATCTGTGTCCTTAGGATGTTTTTTGTTGTTTGGTAAAATTATTTGGCAGTGGTGCCCTGTGAAAAATTTTTGTTTCTGAGTTTGAAATGGTTGGGAAATATTGCTCTAGCTTTCCTACATGTACATGTGCTAAAGGGACATCAGATACAGTATATTATGTTAACAAACACACGTGGACAAAATTGTTGGTACCCCTCGTTTAATGAAAGAAAAACCCACAATGGTCACAGAAATAACTTGAATCTGACAAAAGTAATAATATCTAAAAATTCTATGAAAATGAACAAATGAAAGTTAGACATTGCTTTTCAACCATGCTTCAACAGAATTTTTTAAAAAAGAAAACCCATGAAACAGGCCTGGACAGAAATGATGGTTCCCTTAACTTAATATTTTGTTGCACAACCTTTTGAGGCAAACACTGCAATCAAACGATTCCTGTAACTGTCAATGAGACTTCTGCACCTCTCAACACGTATTTTGGCCACTCCTCATGAGCAAACTGCTCCAGTTGTCTTGGATTTGAAGGGTGCCTTTTCCAGACGGCATGTTTCATCTCCTTCCAAAGATGCTCAATAGGATTTAGGTCAGGGCTCATAGAAGGCCACTTCAGTATAGTCCATTGTTTTCCTCTTAGCCATTCTTGGGTGTTTTTAGCTGTGTGTTCTGGGTCATTCTCCTGTTGCAAGACCCATGACCTGCGACTGAGACCAAGCTTTCTGACACTGGGCAGCACATTTTTCTCTAGAATCCATTGATAGTCTTGAGATTTCATTGTACCTTGCACAGATTCAAGACACCCTGTGCCAGATGCAGCAAAGCAGCCCCAGAACATAACAGAGCCTCCTCCATGTCTCACAGTAGAGACAGTGTTCTTTTCAAGATATGCATCATTTTTCCGTCTGTGAACATAGAGCTGATGTGCCTTGCCAAAAATTTCGATTTTTTTTTGTCTCGTCTGTCCATAGGGTTTCTAGAAGCTCCAAAATTCTGTCTCTCCATGAGACAAATATTTGGCGCAAAACATGTAGACAAAATCTGTAGACAAAAATCTTAACTTGCAGTCTGTAAGGAACAAATATTTGGCGACCTTATCAAAAACCCTACAATGTATGGCACAACATAAGCAGACACAAATCATCTCTATCTTATCGAACAAACAAATACTGTATATGGCGCACGACGGAAATTTATTGCGCAGTAAGTAAATTGTCATAAATTCTTTACACCACTTTAAACTTGGTTTACTTTGCACAAGAAATTCTACGACATATTCATTCTTTTTTGTGTTATAAAGTGAGACACTTCTAAACTGGGCCCATTCTGGGGCACATTTTTCGAAAGTGTCTAGCTTGTCTTATTTTTCTGTTCTTTCTGGTGCACGCTGTTCATAAATATGTCATAAATGCTGTGCACCATAAATTTTGGCGCAAATGTAAACAGAAAAGTGTCAGACGTCTACTGAAAAATATAGTGTCCAGATAAAGAATAAATTGCTTTGCATTCACCAAATATTGTATAATCTTGAATCTTTATTCAAAAGTAACCCATGTCACATATGTATATAGTCAGGGAGGCTGCCTAAAGATCAGCAATAACTAAAGATAGAAGTTTGTGGAAAACGTGCGCAACAGTCCATGCAGTTTCATAATGCACAAAGTCCTGGTGTCTGTGACAGTATAACTGAGTATATTTGATAAGTAAGCTTTCGGAAGTCTAGCTCCCTTCATCAGACATGGTGTTATACAAGAACCTGAAAATTCACATTATTTATACATACACAAGGCATATACTCAGTTAGTCTCTGAAAGGTATGGCCTGATTTCTTCACTCCTCCACTACTTTCTATGGCTAACACGGTACAACATTATACTACTGTGACAGTAGACTAAGACTTCTAATTCTTAGGGGGAGACATCCTGAGATCACAAAACCCAACTGAAGACAAGGATCCCATACATTTTCACACAGTAAGAAATTACTAGAGATGAGGGAACCAGTTTGGATCAAACAGGATTTGATCTGAATTTTCCAAAAATTTCATGTTCATCCAAACTAGAAAATTTGGGGGTTCGTCACCTGTGAACTGGAAGTGAAATTATTATTCTTTGGTGTCTCTTCAGACTCCAGCGAATAATAGGTGGATATTTATACTCACCTTCCCTCACCTCTTCTGGGCCTGCTTCAGTGTTCTCTCTCAATCATCTTCTGGCCTCTCCTAGCCTCCTGGGTGATGTCATGCGCCTGGGGTCACAGCTGAGGCCTGTGATTGGGCCTCAGCACTCATGGGGGTCTCAGTGGTAACCCTGGGCACATGGCTTCACTCAGAGTATAATAATTTTGGTTCTATTAAAACAAGTTCAGACTGAAACAAACCAGATAGACTCATCTGAACCCCAAACGAAACAAATCTTCAGAGTTTCTCCCATCTCTAGAAATGACTAAATAAGGTAATACTAGCCAAATTATATACTGAGGATTAGGCATGTGATGAAAGAAAAAATACCTGAGACTTTAAAGCAGTTGGTGTCTGCTAACATGATGTATGAAAGACTTGGGGAAAATGAGACTCTGAGGCAAAGTTATTACTGAAACACTCCTGGGGAGTAATTCTGATAACACTATTTACAGGAATTTCTATTTGATGCAATTCCCTAATTTATTATTTAAAGTAGCTGCAAGGTGAATTTTCACATCAATTACAAGTGAACTAAATAATTTGCATATTAGTATCGTGAAGCTAAACTGACTTTTGGCTGTATTATTGTACACTGATATATGTTATTTCATTATATGATATTTTTCTTCCTTTGCTCATTGATTTAGATATTGTTTGGTAGGGTTAGTATACAATTTATTTAACAACTATTAATGTACTAGCCTGTATATGCTTACAACATAATCTGCATAGAACAAGGCAGAAGTCCACCAGAAGGGCCTTGTATTTGCCAAGATAATCTTATGACTATTAACCAGAAAAAATGTGCATACCGGCTGTAGGAACAGTTCAAAACACAGCATGTATCTTACAGTAAAGTACCAGATGGACTCTCTGATACTAATACTGGTTATTGGAAGTCGGTCAAATCAAAATTAAGAGTGATAATGAATCTATTTAAAAACAACCTTTATTACAAAGCTATTAAAAAGTATTTGCCCCCTCCCAGATGTCCTCTCCTAAGTCCTCACACCTATTTCTGACAATGATGGGCAGTACAGATGACCAGTAATTAGGGGTAAGGAGAACCCAGAGACCCTTCATCTAATACTATATAGTTACATATTTGATGAGGCTGAAAAAAGATACGGCTCCATCATGTCCAACAATATTCCTACCTTGTCGATTGGAAAAAGGGAAAGAACCCAAGAGGGGGATGCAAATTACCCTATATATGGGGAAAAATCAGTAACAGATTATATACATATGGCATTTTTGGGCAGCCATCCCAAGTCTGGGGCTCCTGAGGGGTCCATGGGCAACTAAATCTCTCACTAACTTTATGCTATTTAGAAGTTGCATGTGGTGGCAGTAGAATTTGACACGTAAATACATGCACAAATGCAACTAGTTTTCCCATAAGCAAAGGGGCAGCTTACTCCTGGTATAGCAAGGGAGCCTGCTACTCTTTCACAGTGAAGTTCCCCCTCCTGTGGCCATTAAAAAATCCAACCTAACACTGACAATAGATTGAGATGATAATTAGCCCATTAAAATGCTCTGAAAGGCCCTGAAAAGTCCTACAATCTTCATACAGCCCATGGTAGCCAAATCCAGGAGTGGCTACCAAAGAAATGGGAAATATAAAGGAAGATCTTTATCCAGGCACCTCTTGAAGTTGTACAATACATCTACCATCACAACATTTTGCAGAGAGTTTAACAGTCTCTCTGCTCTTACAGTAAATAAGCGCCGTCTATGATGATGGTGGAACTTTGTTTCCTGTAGATGAAAACCATGCCTCCTTATTATGAACAGAAGATAACATGGATATAATCAGCTCACCTGATCTCTAAAAAGTTCCACAAACCCAAATGCACAGATAGCTGGAGAACAAATCCAAGGCCAAGGAACAGAAAACCTAGTACAGGAGGAATCCATAAAACCTATTTTGACAATAAAAACATTAAAAAGTCCATGTTACATCACCATTTATGCATCCTGTGCAGCTTGGGTATATGTTTCTGTCCCTTTATTAGGGACAAGAGGAAGGACACAATCCTGGGTACACATGTGGCTGCAAGTGCCTTAGAATCCCTGGGTAGCACTTGCAGGGAAGTTTGTATATTCATGAAAAGGATGAATTTCTTTTTGGAGGAGCAGCCATAAGGCATAAGAAGGGTGCCATTTTGTTCAGTGTGAAGGCCCATGGGTGACCATGTGTGTCATTTAATAGTAATTTTCTTGCTGATAGACTCCCTTTAAGAAACCTATTATCGCAAGAAAAAATTATGACCTGTTCCCCTCAAGAGGAATCTGCCGATTCATTGACATAAAAATTATTATAAGAACTATTCAAGTATCATGCAAACTGTGACGGTTGTTTTCTGCTTATTTCAACAAGGCTATGCTCATACAGTGGGGAAAAAAAGTATTTAGTCAGCCACCAATTGTGCAAGTTCTCCTACTTAAAAAGATGAGGCCGGCCTGTAATTGTCATCATAGGTAGACCTCAACTATGAGAGACAAAATGAGAAAACAAATCCAGAAAATCACATTGTCCTATTTTTTAAAGAATTTATTTGCAAATTATGGTGGAAAATAAGTAGTTGGTCAATAACAAAAGTTCATCTCAATACTTTGTTATATATCCTTTGTTGGCAATGACAGAGGTCAAACGTTTTCTGTAAGTCTTCCCAAGGTTGGCACACACTGTTGCTGGTATGTTGGCCCATTCCTCCATGCAGATCTCCTCAAGAGCAGTGATGTTTTGGGGCTGTCGCTGGGCAACACGGACTTTCAACTCCCTCCAAAGGTTTTCTATGGGTGGAGATCTGGATACAGGCTAGGCCACTCCAGGACCTTGAAATTATTCTTACAAAGCCACTCCTTCGTTGCCCTGGTGGTGTGCTTGCGATCATTGTCATGCTGAAACACGCAGCCACATTTCATCTTCAATGCCCTTGCTGATGGAAGGAGGTTTGCACTCAAAATCTCACGATACATGGCCCCATTAATTTTTTTCATTACACGGATCAGTCGTTCTGGTCCCTTTGCAGAGAAACAGCCCCAAAGCATGATGTTGCCACCCCCATGCTTCACAGTAGGTATGGTGTTCTTCGGATGCAACTCAGCATTCACTCTCCTCCAAACACGACGAGTTGTGTTTCTACCAAACAGTTCTACTTTGGTTTCATCTGACCATATGACATTCTCCCAATACTCTTCTGGAACATCCAAATGCTCTCTAGCAAACTTCAGACGGGCCCGGATATGTACTGGCTTAAGCAGGGGGGTATGTCTGGCACTGCAGGATCTGAGTCCCTGGCGGCGTAGTGTGTTACTGACGGTAGCCTTTGTTACGTTAGTCCCAGCTTTCTGCAGGTCATTCACTAGGTCCCTCCGTGTGGTTCTGGGATTTTTGCTCACCTTTCTTGTCATCATTTTGACCCCACGGGGTGAGATCTTGTGTGGAGCCCCTGATCGAGGGAGATTATCAGTGGTCTTGTATGTCTTCCATTTTCTTATTATTGCTCCCACGGTTGATTTCTTCACACCAAGCTGCTTGCCTATTGCAGATTCAGTCTTCCCAGCCTGGTGCAGGACTACAATTTTGTTTTTGGTGTCCTTCCACAGCTCTTTGGTCTCCACTATGGAGTTTGGAGTGTGACTGTTTGAGGTTGTGGACAGGTGTCTTTTATACTGATAACAATGTCAAACAGGAGCCATTACTACAGGTAATGAGTGGAGGACAGAGGAGCCTCTTAAAGAAGAAGTTACAGGTCTGTGAGAGCCATAAATCTTGCTTGTTTGTAGGTGACCAAATACTTATTTTCCACCATAATTTGCAAATAAATTCTTTAAAAAGCAGACAATGTGATTTTCTGGATTTGTTTTCTCGTTTTGTCTCTCATAGTTGAGGTCTACCTATGATGACAATTACAAGCCTCTCTCATCTTTCTAAGTGGGAGAACTTGCACAGTTGGTGGTTGACTAAATACTTTTTTTTCCCCACTGTATCTCCACCAGTGTCTCCATCAGAAGCCTCCACTGCAGAGTCCAACATTTTTGACAGGAAAAATAGCACTACGTGCAGTGCTATTTTTCTCCTCAAAACAACAGACACATTGATAGAACCCTCCAGACCCAGTTAGAGGTAACAGGGGAGCAGTGTTCATTGTTTGAGTCCATTGTGGTTTCCATGTAGGATGAGAACCATAATGCAGATGTGAACAGAGCCTCTGTGATACTTTTTGCTTTTGCTATTTATACATTACAAAATAAATAATTAAATACGCTCAACAATCACAGTGTTCTCGATCACAATATATAAATCCCCTAAGATTATGGCAAAATTCATAGCTGCAAGCCAACAGAATAGAGCCTTGGTGCATTACCTTCCTGTAATATTTTGCAAACAGACGACATTGTAAGGCATGTACATGTGATTAATGCATATCCTCCAGAAAGCCTTAGGTTACATGCTTCTATATACTGAATGACTGTGCAACATAACAAAGAATAATAATATATCACAATATAACAATACACTTCATAATATAATATAGACATGTTTCTTATTAAAGAAATCATTCAAACAATATTCATATACGATTTATATTCCCATCTTACACTTTTTCTGCTAATAACACTGAATTAAAATAAATCAAGGTGGTTGTTTTCCTTCTTTCCTCTTCACAACTTTTAATAAAACTGCTTTACTAAAATAGAAAGTCAAAAAACTGGGATTTTTCCCAGCCTGGTTTATTACCAATCATGAATTAGCTTTGGCATAATTAACTTCCTTTCAAATTATACATCAATTTAATTTACTGACTTTAATTTCAGAATAAATTAAGCCATTTCTTTTAAGCAAATTTTCTATGTATACCCTGGTGCTTACAAAGAGCAGGGTGGAAAGGAAATAGTTGTAAGACGATTTTTTTTTTACAACAATCAGAGATTTTTCTTTAATTTGATGACCGTAAAAAGCTGAAATGCTGCCAGGTTTGTACCAAATAAGTAAAACTTTAAGATTTACATAAGCCCAATATTCATCATCCTTCTAAAGTTTAATGTCAATGAAGGAATATGCAAATATGTACATCTTCTTGGAAATAAATGGTAACTTACTCTAGTGACACCTTTTTGGAAGGTAGCTCCCTATAGATCAAAGCTTGGTTTTCCAGCTGTTTGGCAGTTCTTGCCTCTCACCAATTTTATAAACCCTTCCTCTCGCCCCCACTGAGCTGGAAAAGAAGAAAGAAAGAAGAGAAAAAAACAAACAAAAACATATATTTTCATTATTAAGTTTTAACCACTTATCCCAATTTTGCAAATCCTTAATTCTGCCTTCGATCTGTCTCTGATCTCTCCCATTTACATAAAGTAGCCCTCCAGTTGTGAATCGGTGCTTCTGTTGGTGATATATCACCGTTCTTATAAGTATGCAAACAAGCTTTTTGGAACAATGAAGGTGTTGCAGTTTCTCCAAACGGGTAAGCAGCAACACCCTCACTGATCCAAAACCTCATTTGTATTTTGAAAAAAACAGTGATATTTCACTAACATAGACACCAGTTCCAAGGGGAAAGCACTGTTTGATTTGGGTACTTAGCAGGGAGGTTATTCCAAACATCTAAGCACAGATCTTCTGTGGATGTAGGCTTGCTCAAATCCTTCTGCCTGCAGGCAATGTCTTTAAGAAGAATCTTTAAGGCATTCTTACTTTGCAGCATTTTTTACATGTCTGTCTAACATTTTTGCACAGATCTGTAGATAGAATTGAATACAATGATGGAGCAAAGAGCAATCAGCTCCATGCTCCACTATTTAACGCACTGTCTGGTATGACACAGTCAGGTGCAATGACATCATTGCATCCCTGGAAAGGTGTAGACACCTTTGTGAGAATGGGGCTAGGGGAGTATTGTTTCTGACATGACTATTGTTTGGGAGATACTAAGGGTGCATTATACTCTGGGGGCCAAAAGGGTAATTTATAAAGTGTATTGGCCACTAAGGAGACACTTGTGGGGTTA
Organism: Leptodactylus fallax; assembly: GCA_947044405.1. Taxonomy (NCBI): domain Eukaryota; kingdom Metazoa; phylum Chordata; class Amphibia; order Anura; family Leptodactylidae; genus Leptodactylus; species Leptodactylus fallax. Next base: position 640,767 of record CAMRHE010000073.1, on the reverse strand, counting down.
CTAATGAGACATCAAAATATGTAGGGTCACTAAGGAGACATTATACTGTGTGAGAGCACAAAGGAAGAATTATACTGTGTGGAGGGAACTAAAAAGGCATTATCACTAAGTTACACAAGGATGTGTTTTTTACTGTGTGGGTGGCACAAATGGACTGGTGGAGAAATGACAGGGCCTGGACAGGGTTAGGGACATGGTTTAACACAAAAAACCTCTGCAGCTTGTGCAGTACACTGCCAGTCTTATACCTCTGTTGGGATGTATGCCTAAGTAGTGTAAGAGGGGGCCCACTTATAATTATGAAACATTTGTACTGAACCAACTAATGGGTTAAAATGGCCCTGATTATAGTAAATCACTTTGCAGTGCTTTGCTTTGGATCACCATACTATGATCATATACATGTAATTGCAGGTTGTAACAGTGAATTAATTTCTTGCCATAGACTAACAACAGAGCTTGACTGTATTGTCCCAGTATGTGCTGTTAAAAAAATGACATAAATAAGGTTTTTAAAATTGAGAGCTAGGTCATGCTCTGAAAGTCAAATGTACAATGCAATTCAAGCACACAGACATAAAAGAGTATAAAAGGCATATATCAGTATGCAAACAAGCAGAATATCTATTGCCATGGAAATACATTGGATTCTGGAAACCTCTGCCAGTAATGCCATTAAATTAAATCCCATAAGTCACAGTAATTTTGACTTACTAAAAGAAATGAGGTCATTAATACCAATTCTTCTTTACAATGCCTTTATTTTGCATATATAAAAAGTATTAGTCACTTAATAGCTCTAAAAAATAACATGAACAATAAACTGTATGTACTTCTGTAGCCTCATTGTGAACCATCCCTGACAGATCAGATTATCTGATACAATAGAAAATACAATTATTTCATTGTAATCTTTGTTAAAGAAGTAGCACAACACCATACATGTATAAAACCATAGAAAAGGTACAATTACCTGCACAGCACGATTAATGCCAAGAAATGTTCCTGATGCTGTTTGCATTAAAGCAAATCTTTACTGGGACAGAGACCTTTTGGAGGATCCATAAAATTCTCTTAGGATTTATACAGTGTGGAGTTTGCAGTATATAGTACGCTCCACAGGCTTTTTTTTTTACTGCAATTTGTGCAAAATTTGACTGTGAGATGTGGTCACCCTTGAAGAAATATGGGAGCAGGTACCGCAGCTGCTGATCTGTTTTTTATACACTTGTTCAAGACACCTGTTGAGCATACAAAAAAGCTCCATTCCCTGACTACTCAATCCACGACATATCTGTAGAAAGGATCTGTAGTACAGTTCCCTAATATCATCATAACAGAGTCATTGCCAGCCAGTGCCATCCAATGCCAATGTCCTTATTGCCAGTCATAGAGTACCCATTGTTAGCCGCAGAGCTACTTTTACCAGCTACTGTGTCTGCACTACCAACCACAGAGCTCCCATAACTTGTCACAGAACCTGCATACAGCACAGGATGCTTGCCCCTTAAAGCTCTCTTCCACTAGGAGGATATTATATGTTCTGACTATAGAGGCAGCTTAAAGAGGACCTTTGACTGCCTCCACCAACTCCAGTTTTTACATTCTATTAATAGACGCTTCTCCAATGATTCCAGTTGGAATTTTTTCTCTAGTCCCCACCATTCCTGAGCTGTCATTGCAGTTAGTTTTGGTGCCTCATATGCTACTTAGGCTCTGTACTGTCAAGTTGGAGACATCAGGCAGGAACAGACAAGGGGGTGTGATTCAGCATTCCAATCAGAGATGGACAGTGTCAGAGCTCAGAATAGCACAATTTGTCTGCTCCTGTCTGACACCACCCATCTGACAGTACAGAGTCTAAATAGTATATCAGGCACCAAAACTAACAGCATTTATAGGTCAGAAACAGTGGGGGCTACAGAAAAATTTGCAACTGTGTCTATCAAATGATAAAAAGAGCTGGACTTGGAAAAGATGGTGAAAAGTTCTCTTTTAAGTCTAAGGCCCCACGTAGCAAGCCGCAACAAAAAAACACTGCAGGAAAAACCACAGCGGCAATGCATCATGGTTTTTCCCACAGTGCTTCTCACAAGAAGTCTGCATAGGTTTCCTCTGCAGACTTTTTGCTTCCATTATACCTATAGGGAAACCAATGGGGTTTCCGTAGGTATAATTGACATGCTGCGATTTCCAAAAATACGACGGTTTTGGAAATCGCAGTGTATCCCCTGCTTGTATTTATCCGCAATGTGTGGATGGGATTTGCTTGAATCCCATCCACTTTGCCGCAGCCAAACTGTGGCGTTTACGTCACGTGGGGCCCCGGCCTAAATAACAAGTTGTGAATAACCATTGTTAACACATATTACTTGTATATTCTCAGACTAAGTGAACTGAGATAAAGTCTATGTACAGTGCTGCGGAATATGTTGGCGCTATATAAATAAAATGTATTATTATTATTATTATTATTCCACAAGGAGCTTGTCTTCTATGTTGGCCTTTTGATATTTAAATCATTCTGCTTTTTTTTTTCACCTGAAAATTTTATGACTTGTTATAAATCTTTGTAGACACTTAGCAGGAAGTTATCATATTCTTCAATCACAAATGCATAAAATATATATAATAAGTGCAAAATCTTGTAGAGAGACCTCATTTTATATAACTCCATTGTCCAGACCCATTCTCTGTAAATTGCAGTCTCGTAAAAGAATGCATTCTCATATTCAGTCTCCTGGTCACGCTGTAAAATCCACCAATGCTCCTGAAGTTACAATTTAAGATATTGTAATCTGATTTATTTAATATACAGAGGCATAGCTGCAGGGTCCTGGTGCCTGAGGTGGACCATAGGTTCTTCTATTATGTAGTATTATAAATAGCACAGGAGGGGCCAGGAGCTTTAAGGGTATGTTCACAGGGCGGAATTTGGACCTGATTTTAAGGCAGATTTCCTCTGTAAATCAGTGCCTAATTCTGCCTTCCCATCAATGGGAGACAGAGAATAGTAGTAGATTAATAGAAGTAGGACACTAAAAAAATAAACGTCCTGCTTGATCTTGCTACGGATTCTGCAGTTAATCAGAACCTACAGCTCGAGACACTCAGCTGATCAGCAAGTGAATGCCTTTCTTCTGCGGAATCCACAGGAAAAGGAAGAGGAATCTGAGGAGGAAGTCTGCCTCAATTCCTCTTCATTTTCCACTGTCTGGACAGGCTCTAAATCGTATAAATATCCTAATCCCAACTGTGTTTTCAACTAGTGGGGTCTCTGGAAATAATATAGGTAGAATAATACAGGTAGAATTTCCTTTTTCATACGTCAACTTATTTTTACACACAAGCCCGTACGCCGTACACAGTGAGAAGCACGGCCAGCTCTCAATAGAGAAGCAAAGAGTAAAAAATGCAGGATTTCACAGAAAGGAGTCTACATTTGTTAATAAAGTATTTTCCAAAATTTATTAATGCCTCAAATAATGCCAGAAAATTAAAAGTTGTTGGAAAGTTTAGTTACACTTTAACTCACCAGGGATGCTATATTATTCGCTCTAGTCGTCTAAGTAGCAGTTGCTCTACACAATAGCAGTTGCTCTACATGATAACACAAGTGCTGCTGCATGTTACTGGGCTGTACAGCGGTAGTTGCTCCATCTCTGACATCGCTCACTACACTGCAGCTATTAGCTGAAGCTTTGCCTCGCTATGATTTTACTACACCCTGCCTCTGCATATACAACAAATTTCTGTATACAGTATGTGAGATATAACAAAGGTTAAAAAAGCAATTTTAGGCTAAGGCCCCACGTTGCAGAAACACAGCTTTTTTTTTATGCACATTTTGCTGCGTTTTTTTGAGCCAAAGCCAGGAGTGGATTGAGCAGAAGGTAGAAGTATAAGAACTTCCTATGTATTTCCCATTCCATTTGTAGCCATTCATGGCTTTGGCTCTAAAAAAACGCAGCAAATCCTGCAACAAAAAAGCTGCGTTTCCGCAACGTGGGGCCTCAGCCTTAAGCAGTATTAATTGTATTACACATAAAGTGTATGCAGTAGAAACATTTTATATTAGCACATAAAAGCAGAGAGTCCATGAAAAGGTGTTTTTGAGTATGGGAAATAGTGATGCTGCAGAAGGTCAGTTTGGTAAAATTCAGGACTAATACACATAACCATATTCTGTGTCTGGGTGATATGGATCCTAAACATTCCAGTATACAGAAATTTTGTACATGGAGTCCACATAATAAGCATGTATATGCATCCTCATGTGCATATATCTAATTATATTCAGAGACAGTGGGGGGAATTTCTCTGGCATAGATGTGTGATAATGTGGCGCATCTTCTGCTCCTCATTTGCCACTTTCCACAAATGTGGGCAGAGAGCAGAACAGACTGGGGAGGTCACGGTCTGACATATTTATTATATGCCATGCCAGCTTTCTTGCATGAATTATACAGAAAATATGGCACAGACTTCCATTGAAGCACATAGGCATGAGCCTGATTTATTAAGAAGCCAAACATCTTGATAATTCAGGTACGCCTTGTGCCATGCGGATCCTTTATTAAGACTGGCATACGAAACACTACTCTTAATAAATTTGCCCCAATGATTTTAGCGGGAATGTAGTGCAGTATACAGAACATAATACTGATCCATACAGATTTCAATATACTGTATATAGTACAATATATTGAAGTGTATATGATATGACCAAAGTATCATATTAAAAATTGTATCTGTAGACTCGTAGATTGATAATAACTAGACATGAGTGAATCGATCCGAATTTCAGGAAATCTTCGATTCGCATCGAATCGGGATTTCCTCACGCTTCATGGTATCGAATCGCATTTTAAACTAAGGAAGGACACATCAGAATAGCCTTTAGAAAGGCTATTCTACTCCTACCTTTACTGTTGCATCACGAACCCTGCGATGTCCTGGTCCTCCTCACTCGTGTAGGAATAGAAAAAAGATGGCTGCCGGACATGCGCAGAGCAGCTCGTGCAGGAATAGAATAAAGAGGGCTGCCGAGCATGCGCCGAGCTGACAGTGAGGAGGACCAGGACATCGCAGGGGGCGTGATGCAACGGTAAAGGTAGGAGTAGAATAGCCTTTCTAAAGGCTATTCCGAAGTGTCCCCATATCCCCAGGCTCTCTGCAGCCAGGAAAAAGCTGTTTTTTTACGTGATTCCCTGCAAATCAATTCGGATTGAATTGAATAGTTTTGGGAAATTCGGCGAAGCTGCCGAATCGAATTTTTTAAAAATTTGCTCATCTCTAATAATAACTCTTATACTAGAATGTTATTATTAATAACTCTTATACCAGAATGTTCTTATTTTATTACATTTAATATCTATCACATGCAAGTTTATGTTGTTCGCACAAGTTGTAACACATTTATACAAATAACTCCAGCGTGACAGCATTCACATTAGAAGACAAAAAGTTAATTAAATACCTTAAAATATCTGCTATGAGATGACAGCCTGCACAGTTATCAGAATTATATGCCTTGCAGCAATAGAGAGTGTTTCAGTTTTCGTAATACCAGGTAATGTAAAAATCAATTGTTTGTTGGTTATGACATTTAGATTATGGACTACTTCCAGGAAGAACGTGAAGTGCTGGAATTAATATCAAAATGGTAGAGAAAAATGTATTAATTGTCATGTAGTAAATGTATTAGTGGTAGCTTACTAATATAATGGTTTTGGTTTTATATATGAAAATTATATGTGAAAAGTATTTACACCCCAGGTCGATATGGGACACTAAACCACCCACAGGTCCTTATGGGCCACTGGTTTTGTGTCCCAAATAGACGTGTTGCAATGCCATCCGTGCCTGATTATAAAAAACAAACCTTTATATTTACTTAGAAATGAGTCCGATGTGTCTCATGAGACTCATCTCAGGAACTCCCTGCCACTGTGCAGTCGTTCAGTGAAGCCAGGTATGTGCAACTTGGATTCACTACACATGCACAAGAGGTCTGGTGCACGTGCACTGAAGTCAATGTGTACTCCTCTCTCTGTAGTACTGCATTGGCACAAAGAGCACAGCCCCTGGTTGAGTATGAAGGTTTTTAATGCGGTAAAGGACAGCGTTACAGTAGAGCTATTTGGGGCACTAAACTCCTGATTCATTAGGACCAGTGGGTGGTTTAGTGTCCCAAATCATCCTGACATATTTCCTTTAATTATTTGGTATACTATATTTTGCAGAATATGATATACAGTTCTATTCTTCTTCCATACTTGACTCCTTCGGTTTCCAGAAGATAGGCATATTTTTATTCACTTGAATAGCCAATATTGAGCTATGGAATGGTAATAATAAACTATAACCTTTACAATGATACCAAAATGTTTTATACAGTACTTTGTAGACACATACTTAAATGGTCAACAAACTGTGTATAAATCAATAGTAGCAGCAAATATAAGACACTTTATTAACAAATCTTAGCAGAGAAACTACTTCTCTCTCCACTTATCAGACTACGTTACTACTCTCCGACATCCCCCAACTGTTCACTCTGAATTCTTTGCAAAATCTGTATACAAAAGTCCATATAAAACAATAGTTAACCACCAACTGGGTGCACGGGTAAGCAGGAGCTTTTAGTTCTTGCAGAACAACACCAAACAAGACGAAAAATCTCAGCTCTTGAAACACTCGAACAAAACTTCTTGCTTTATTGGAAAGAGGAGGACGCTGAGTCTGTTTTTTTCACCTGCTAATGTTTTCATATTTATGTGGATGTTCCAATAAAGCAACACGTTTTATTCAAGTTTCGAGTGCTAAATCTACCTTGGGAGACAGGACAGCCTGTCGGCTCACAAAGGGATCCGATTACTTACTGCCCATAAAAATATTTTGGGTAAAACGCGGAAGAAGGCAGGAAGAGCTGAGTGAAAGAGAAGCAGAGAGACACACACAGATATTCTGAAGCATTTTCTCTCACCCCAGAGCTTTAGTCACCCCATTACTGTTCAGTACTTCTCCATTAATATTGTATATGAGAGATTGTGGCAGGGAAGCAGGATCTTCTCTTCTTTCTGTGTGCAGTGTATATACAGCAATCTGTTGAAGGGACTCGGAGGCTGGGAGCAGTAGTGCTTGAAACTTGTCACAGTGGCTATAAAACTCAAACAAATCTCCTCCAGCTCTCCTGCTGGGCTGATGCAGAGCTGAGGGGGCCTGCTGTGTACCTGATGATGGTGGTAGCGTCTCACCCTGTCTTTCAGCCCTCCTGATTCTGATGGAGATCCCATGATGTTAATGCAGGAATAGGACTCAGGAGATTCTAGGTTGCAGGAAACAGGGTAATAGTTAACTTTGCTTGAGGTAGCAATGGAATTTAACAGCTTCCACCAATGGAGGTACGATTCTTATTATTCTTTACCACTGTGAGTTTAGGGTGAGTCGGAACGCAACACTCCCAGATGCAGGGAGCGGTGATTTTGTGAACCGAGAGCAAGGCAGGTGGTTTGGACTCCGCAACCAGAAATGAACGCACACGCGGTAGTTCAAGAAAAAAATATATATTTACTATAAGTTAATAAAGGCTAGTTAAAGGTAAAATGACAGGGCTAAAGACAAGCAAAATATACAATATAGCATGAACAATTTCAAGGCAAATTCTGCAATGGTTTCTACTTTTACTCTGTCCACTTCTGCAGTATGGACACTGAATGAACAATATACTCAAAACTATCCCTAACTGACCCTGACTTCACATTTGGGTGCACCCCCTTTTCCCCAGTGGTCCAGGTGGACCGCTTACAGTCCGTAGAAGCGCGCGGTGGGGCCCAAAGTCGGTCCTTTCTTTTATAGTGAAGCGTCCTCTCCTCACGGTTATCAGGATCTTGGGAGAAATGAAGTCCTCTTTAACAGACAGGGAAACCAACTGAATGCAATGTAATCCAACAGCAGATTCCACTCAGCACACTGACAGTCCTGCCGAATCCATACACTGAGCTGGGATGTAAGCCGGGGTTTAGCAGGTGCCGTCCAGTACATCAACAGCACTGCGAGTCTCTATCTGTGGTATCCATATACACAGTCACAATGTCAGTCTCACTGATCAGCCACTGAGCACAGTTCCTTTCACGTGGACTCACTAGTCCTGTTGTCTCTTTACACTCTGTTTGTCTCTGGACCAAGATACAGCTTAGCTGTACAGAAAAATCTCCACACCAGTTCAATACAACACTTGCCAAGATGGCTGCTGCTCTCTGTCTCGTCACTTCCTGCTTCTCTACTCACACTCTGTCTGCAGAACAGGCAGGCTGACATAAAAGGGGGGGTCTCACTCCAGCATCATGTCACAATTACAATGGCTGCTGTCTTAAAGGAACAGAATCACAGAAATACATTCAACATTAACAGTTTATACAGACAAATGAAGCTTAAGACAACATTGGCTGTCTCTTACATATTCCCCCCCACTTTAAGAGTGGCAGTCCCTGCCTATGACTGTATATCCAGAGGGTTGTACTTTTATGCACAGGGTGGTAGTATACCGATGTATGGCAGGCCAAACAAACTCATCCTGCGCATACCGAACAGGGGGAATACCAGCATTTGGCCTAGTGGTCCGTCTGAGGACCGGTGGTATATTATGGGGTGCTGCAGCTATGGGCTGAGAAGGACCAGCGGATTCCGCACCAGAGGGGGCACAGGCCGGAGATACAGTAGTCACAGGTGGAACATCCCCAGGAGCAGGGATCGGCCAACAATCATCCTCCTCGTCGGAGGCCCATTCTGCACCTCCATTCTCTGACTGTGGGAGCTCATTCACATTGGCAGGCCCATCGTGATTTGTCCCTTCAGAATGACACAGGCGCAACATATTTCGGTGAAGTACTCGAACACAATCAGTTCCTTCTTTCTGGACCTGGTACACTGGCCCATTCGCATACTTGCGGCCAACAACACGATACGGCAAAGCCTCCCATCTGCTTTCCAATTTCCCTTGGGGTTTCTTGACACGAACTAGCACCAGGTCGCCTGGTTGCAATGGTGCTTCTTGCACTGGGGTCTTATCAGGATGGGGATGTTCTTGCAGGCGCTGCCGCACCAATCGATGGATCGTCTCAAGTCTCTGCCGATGCGCCTGCACCCAAGAGGTTGGATCCCTCGGAGGGAACCCATCCACATCATTCAACTGTAATTCTCCTATACTTCGCCCAGACCGCCCAAAGAGAAGTGTATAAGGAGAGTACCCCGTTGTAGAATGGACCTGATTGTTATAGGCCCACACCATTTCAGACAAGAACTGAGGCCACTGTAACTTCTTGTCTTCCTCCAGAGTCCGCAGCATCTGTAGCAGAGTTCTGTTGAATCTTTCACAGGCCCCATTTCCCTGAGGGTGGTATGGAGTCGTGTGCGACTTCTTTATCCCGTAGATACGTTGAACTTCTTTCATTACGTGTCCCTCAAAGCAGGCGCCCTGGTCGGAGTGGATGCGTTGGGGGCACCCATATACTCGAATGAAATCTTGGCACAGAGCACGAGCTGCTGACTCAGCTGTCTGGTCCTTGGTGGCGGTTACCACCGCAAATTTGGTGAAGTGATCCACCATTACGAGGCAATACTGGTGTCCGCTATTGGATGGGCCCACCATTAGATAGTCTATCATGACGATTTCTAAAGGTTCCTGGGTCACGATGGTTTGCAGGGGAGCTCTCTGTTCTATTGCCTTATGGATCTCACAAGTTCAACAGCTGCGGCATACTTCTTCGACCATTTGACGAAGACCAGGGCAGTAAATCAGTCGCTGTAACCAACGAAAGGTCTTCTCATGACCAAAATGTCCATTCTTATTATGAGCCTCAACTGCCAAGGAGCGAGCCAGTTCACTAGGCACCACAATTTGGTATCGAATGTCGATCTCAGAAGGTAAATAGACCTTTCGGCATAGCACTCCATTTTTCATCTCCAACTTTTCCCACTGACTCAAAACAGATAATATCTCACGTGTCAGTCGTTCTCTTTCCTCTCTACAGGGCTTCTGGCCTTTCTCAACACACTTGATCATCTGCGCCAGCCCCTCATGGGTCTGTTGTATCTGTGCCCATTCCTGTCGTGAGGGACCAAAGAAAGGAGCCATTTCAGTCCCCTCCATCTCAAACTGATTAGTGGCGGTCAAGGCCTGTGAAAATCTGCTGAAATCGGGCACCTCCACATGCTCCAACTCATGATCCACGTCTTCTGTGGGGGTCTGGGCAGTTACCCTAGAAAGTCCGTCAGCATTCTGGTTCTCTGTCTTGGACCGATACTTAATGCGGTAATTGAATGTAGACATTCGGGCTATCCACCTCTGCTCTAACGCCCCGAGCTTGGCATTTTCCAGGTGAGCTAGTGGGTTGTTGTCAGTCAGTACTAAAACTTCAGCACCGGTCAAATATTCAGAGAATTTCTCGGTCATGGCCCATACCAGTGCCAACAGCTCCAATTTAAATGAACTATAATTCTCGGGGTTTCTTTCAGAATCTCTCAAAGACCGGCTGCCGTACGCTATGACCCTCTCCTGGCCATCCTGAAGCTGGGAAAGCACTGCTCCAAGACCATACAGGCTTGCATCTGTATATAGCTGGAACGGCAAGTGGTAATCAGCATATGCCAAGATTGGGGCTGTTGTCAGTGCATCCTTCAATGCCTGGAAGGCTTGTTCCTGTTCAGGTCCCCACTTCACGGACCGGTTCTTTGGACCACCGGATGTGCCTCGTAGGAGAGCATTAAGTGGTGCTGCTACCTTGGCGAAATCCTTAATAAACCGTCGATAGTAACCGGCTACTCCAAGGAACGCCCTCACTTCTCGCAGGGTAGTCGGTATCGGCCAATCTTGAACAGCCGCTATCTTGTCTCTTGATGGTCTCACCCCTTCTCCTGATACGCGGTGACCCAAGTAATCAATTTCAGATTGGAACAACCGACATTTACTGGGTTTCAATTTGAGCCCATGTTCCCGCAATCTTCGAAATACTTGCCCCAACTGGTGGAGATGGTCTTCAAAGGTCGCAGAATACACTATAATGTCATCCAAGTAGATGAGAGTGAACTCAAAGTTGAAGTCACCGAGACATTTCTCCATCAACCGCTGAAACGTTCCGGGTGCATTTGTCAACCCGAAGGGCATCCGGTTAAATTCGTATAGTCCCATGGGCAAGATGAATGCCGTCTTCTCCTTGTCTTTTGTGGCCATCGGCACCTGCCAATACCCACTAGCCAGATCTAGTGAGGAGAAGTACCGGGCTCTCCCTAGCGCTGAGAGGGACTCCTCAATCCGTGGCAAGGGGTAGGAATCTCGTACGGTGCAAGCGTTTAACTTCCGATAGTCTACGCAAAATCGGATGGACCCATCTTTTTTTCTTACTAACACCACAGGAGCCGCCCAGGGACTCTGGCTTTCTTGGATGATCCCACCCTGTAGCATCTTAGCTAACAGTTCTTTCACTTCCTGATACAACTGTGGAGGAATTTGTCGGTAGCGCTCTCTAATTGGAGGGGTGTCTCCTGTGGGAATCTCATGGTAGATCCCTGTGGTACATCCAAAATCTTCAGCATACCGTGCAAAGGTGGCTTGGTTCTCCCACAACAGCTCATCTACCTTCTGCACCCATTCCAGAGAACATGAACTTACATCCATCTTCATCTGTTCTCGAATTGCACAGCCATTCCATTCAGAGGTGGGTTCCTCATCTTCTCCCATGGACACAGTTACGGTCCACTCATCCCTTTCAGTCGGCTTCAGCTGCATTGGAGTTACTTTCCTTACTTCCTCCGGAGTCACATAGATGTTAGCCAGCAGCCTCCCTGGGGTCAGGTCCACACTCTGGTCCTGAGTGTTTACACATCGAAGTGGTACTCTTCCATTGCGAACTATTGCCAAGGAACGGGCCACTAGCGGATCAACACCTCCTTCGGCTGCCTGCAGTGGTTCTACCAACACAGCTATGCCCTCTAGTTTCCGACAGGTGCCTACGGGCATGGACACTATTGTCTCCCGACTGGGTGGCAGTGTAACTTTTGTATGCAAAGGAACTGAAATTCGAGCCAGAGGACGCTGTGCATCTGAACTTTTCTGTAAGCCACATGTCCGGATCAGCCGCTGGAAAGCTGTTTGAGTAGGCCGATGGGTGGTGGTTTCTTTCCAATAACCGTGACCTTTCTTTTCAAAGAGGATCTGATCTAATTCTTTTAACACATTCATCCCCAAAATGACAGGGACCTTTACTTCATGTGACTCCTGTACCACCACAATGCCTTTCCTACCTAGATCTTGGCCACATACCCGGACATTCATCCAGGCCACTCCCACGACCGGAACTGGTAACTGGTTAGCTGCGACCACTCGTACGAATGTATGGGGATCATATTTCACATGTTGCCGGAAGTACCGTTCATAACAGTCTCTACTCAAGGTCGTTACTTGGGAACCTGTGTCAATCATCCCGGTAACCGGAATACCCTCCATTTCCACCTGTATGACAGGACTTGCAGCGATCAGGTCATCATCAGGGCATTCTCCCCACATAGTCTCCTTGTCAGTCTCCCCTACTACACGCCCTTCAGCAGCAGGGGACTTCAGTTTAACGGCGGTCTCTCATAAGTTTGTCGCTGCTCTGGACATCTAGCAGCAACGTGGCCCATCCGTCCACACTCCCAGCAGCGTATCCCCCCGTCGTTCTGGCCATCTGTTTGGGCCCCTTCGGTAAGCCCCTTCGATTTCTCCTGAGCACTGCACTAAATGATTTGGACCCCTTCGGTAGGTCCTATCCTCACCCCTCCAGCGGGGTGGTGGGTGATTCTGACTTGCTGGGTGTGGATGGCTCACCCTTTCATCTCCAGTCTTCTGGAAGTCTGCAATTTTCATAGACTGCTCATCACAACGAGTGTGCAAGTGTTCCATTTGTTCTTGCAGTTTCTGCATTACTGTGAGAATTTCTTTAACCGTCCCTTTTTCTACTGTCTCTGAGCCAGAACTAGCCCCCTGTGACAAAGTAACTCCAACTGCGGTCTGCGGCCTCGGGACCATACTATTGGCACGGGAGATGGCCTCTACCTGTACATCATGGAATTTAGCATCAGTCTCTCGTCGTATAAAATCCTGCATAGTCACAGTTAAACTGCCGTCACGTATCCCCAGGACAAACTGGTCACGGAGAGTCCGATCAGGGTTACAGAAGGCTGGCGAGCCCCCTCTTTCCTTCCTTTGAATATCTCGGAGCAGTTCTTGTAGGGCATTTGCATATTGGGGAAGGCTTTCATTCTCCTGTTGTACCCTCTGGAAGAACCGAGCCTGCAGAGACCCCAGCAATGCAGTTTCTCCATAGATGGTTTCTAGAATCTGGACTACTTGCTCAAATGTCTGCCTTTGTTCAAATGGCCTCAGTATCACCGTGGTCTTAGCATCCCCTTGTAATGTCAATATTGCTAGCTCTACTAGTACTTCTGGTGCGGTCTGGTACATTCGCTGTATCATTCGTATCTGTTCCACCCACATACTCACTGACATATTATTGCCATCAAATTTAGCTAACTGACTCATTATAGCCCCTGCTGGCATTCTTCCTCCAGCACCATTCTCCCGAACGGGTGCGTCACCGTCCATTCTGGTAAGCGGATCCTGCCGACTACGCCAATTTGTGAACCGAGAGCAAGGCAGGTGGTTTGGACTCCGCAACCAGAAATGAACGCACACGCGGTAGTTCAAGAAAAAAAATATATATTTACTATAAGTTAATAAAGGCTAGTTAAAGGTAAAATGACAGGGCTAAAGACAAGCAAAATATACAATATAGCATGAACAATTTCAAGGCAAATTCTGCAATGGTTTCTACTTTTACTCTGTCCACTTCTGCAGTATGGACACTGAATGAACAATATACTCAAAACTATCCCTAACTGACCCTGACTTCACATTTGGGTGCACCCCCTTTTCCCCAGTGGTCCAGGTGGACCGCTTACAGTCCGTAGAAGCGCGCGGTGGGGCCCAAAGTCGGTCCTTTCTTTTATAGTGAAGCGTCCTCTCCTCACGGTTATCAGGATCTTGGGAGAAATGAAGTCCTCTTTAACAGACAGGGAAACCAACTGAATGCAATGTAATCCAACAGCAGATTCCACTCAGCACACTGACAGTCCTGCCGAATCCATACACTGAGCTGGGATGTAAGCCGGGGTTTAGCAGGTGCCGTCCAGTACATCAACAGCACTGCGAGTCTCTATCTGTGGTATCCATATACACAGTCACAATGTCAGTCTCACTGATCAGCCACTGAGCACAGTTCCTTTCACGTGGACTCACTAGTCCTGTTGTCTCTTTACACTCTGTTTGTCTCTGGACCAAGATACAGCTTAGCTGTACAGAAAAATCTCCACACCAGTTCAATACAACACTTGCCAAGATGGCTGCTGCTCTCTGTCTCGTCACTTCCTGCTTCTCTACTCACACTCTGTCTGCAGAACAGGCAGGCTGACATAAAAGGGGGGGGGTCTCACTCCAGCATCATGTCACAATTACAATGGCTGCTGTCTTAAAGGAACAGAATCACAGAAATACATTCAACATTAACAGTTTATACAGACAAATGAAGCTTAAGACAACATTGGCTGTCTCTTACAATTTCTCTAAGGAATCCTCTTTGACCAGGTACCAGTCTCCTTCTTTCTCTGTCTCAACAGCATTTTAACAGTATGCCCTGCCCATCCTGTGGCTTGGGTAAGGTCGTTGTTCTGAGGCCCTTGTGCAACTTATCATAGGCTGGCACTCTCTCTCCCTTTACTATAGTAGCTCAATAAGCAGCCTCTCTCCTCCTGACTTACCCTAGATTCACACAACTGAGTTTCATCCATGAAACTCAGTCCATGTGTTTGCTGTATTTACCAGCCTGAACGTTATACCAGGAGAGGAACTTCTAACATCATAGTAATCGGTACAAGACAGTTTGTTTCTGGGAAGCAGGGACCCCTACCAGCATAGATAACTATGATTCCAGGAGTACCTCTCCCGGCATGAAGTTCAGGCTGGCAAATACGGCAAAAGCACAGACCGAGTTTCACCCGGTCGTATTGTATCTAGCCTTAGGCTGAAGCACAGTGCTAGGCAGACACCATAGCAGCTAGTCTCGACCCTCTAGCCTCCAGCTACCAGCTAAGGGAAAACTGACAATAAGAGATAGAGTCTACAAAGGGGGAAACTGCTAAAATTTGGGATATATGCATGGTAGCTTATTATGAAATGTCTCCTGAAAATTCAAGTATGCTTTAAATTAATATTGGAATAACATGGCGCCACGTGCTACTACTTACACATTCACAAATCTTTGAAGTAAAGGGTTTTTGCAATAAAACTTAGTCACTGTATAACTGAAAAGTTACAGAACTTTTTGGTATACTTTATATTTCAATTGCTCTATATTTTCAAGATCTCTGTTTGCTGTCAGTCAGTAGGAAACTTCTTTAGCTTAAAGCCCCAGCGGGCTGCAGCAAGAAAGCACTGCCGGAAAAATCAAGGTGGCAACGAGTCGTGGTTTTTCCTGTAGCACTTCTCATGGAAAGTCCGCAAAGGTTTCCATTGTGGACTTTCTGCTTTCATTATACCTATAGGGAAACCTCCAGTGTTTCCATAGGTATAAAGGACATGCTACGATTTAAAAAAAACGTTCCGATATTTTTCTGCAATCAGTGGATAGGAATTTGCAGTGATTGTTAAACTGGCCCAGTGGGGCCACGTGGAGCCCTGGCCTTGAAAACTAGAGGCTTTACACAAGTTCATAGCTAGTTCTGCTCTCAGTTAAAAATCGCATTCAGTTGTCTTTAAATCTAAGTAATGCTTTGTGAGGCAAATACAGAAGCAGCAGCTGCTCAAATCGTTTCTAGTTTGTAAGGTATAATTTTGGGATCCAGGTTGTTTAGCTCAGAGAGACTACACCTGCTTACTCTACATTTGTATTCACAATGTCTGTACCATACATTTTGATTACCAAAAAGATATAGTGGCTTGCAAAAGTATTCATACCCCTTGAACTTTTTCACATTTTGTCACCTTACAATCACAAACTTCAATGTATTTTATTGAGATTTTAAGTGATAGACCAACACAAAGTTGTAGATAATTGTGAAGTGGAATGAAAATGATACATGGTTTTCAAAATTTTAATCAAATAAAAATCTGAAAAGTGTGATGTGCAAAACTATTCAGCCCCCTGTACTCTCATACCCCTAAACAATATCCAGTGCAATCAACTGCCTTCGGAAGTCACTTAATGAGTTAATAGAGTGCAGCTGTGTGTAATTTAGTTTCAGTGAAGACCTCAGTGGTTTGTTAGAGAACACTAGTGAACAAACAGCATCATGAAGACCCAGGAACTCACCAGACAGGTCAGAGATAAAGTTGTGGAGAAGTTTAAAGCAGGGTTAGGTTATAAAAACATATCCCAAGCTTTGAGCATCCCAAGCAGCACTGTTCAATCCATCATCCAAAATTGGAAAAAATATTCTACAACTGCAAACCTACCAAGACATGGCTGTCCACTTAAACTTACAGATCGAGCAAGGAGATCACTGGTCAGAAAGCAGCCAACAGGCCCAAGGTCACTCTGGAGGAGCTGCAGAAATCCACAGCTCAGGTCGGAGAATCTGTCTACAGAACCACTATAAGTCGTGCACTCCACAAATCTGGCTTTTATAGAAGAGGGGCAAGAAGAAAACCATTGTTGAAAGGAAGAAATAAGAAGTGACGTTTGCAGTTTGCCACAAGCCATATAGGGGACACAGCAAACGTGGAAGAAGGTGCTGTAGTCATATCAGACTAAAGTTGTACTTTTTGGCCTAAATGCAAAGCGCTATGTGTGGCGGGAAGTAACACTGTTCATCCCCCTGAACACACCATGCCCACTGTGACACATGGTGGTGGCAGCATCATGCTGGGGGGAGGCTTTTCTTCAGCAGGGACAGGGAAGCTGGTCAGGGTTGATGGGAAAATGGATGGAGCTAAATACAGGGCAATCCTGGAAGAAAACCTGTTGGAGGATACAAAAGACTTGAGACTGGGAAGGAGATTCACCTTCCAGTAAGACAGTGACCCTAAACATACAGCCAGAGCTACAGTGGAATGGTTTAGATCAAAGAATATTCACGTATTAGAATGGCCCAGTCAAAGTCCAGATCTAAATCTCATTGGGTATCTGTGATTGCAAGACATGAAAATTGCTGTTCACAGACGCTCTCCATCCAATCTGGTTGAGCTTGATCTATTTTACAAAGAAGAATGGGCAAAAATCTCAGTCTCTAGATGCGCAAAGCTGGTAGAGACATACCCCAAAAGACTTGCAGCTGTAATTGCAGCAAAAGGAGGCTCTACAACAGGGGTCGGCAACCCCTGGCACACGTGCCACTCTTGGCACATGAGGCATATATCCCTGGCACGGGCAGCCCGAGTCCTCGCCCAGCTGTTTCGATCGGACCAAACACAGCCGAAACTAAACTACTATTATTATACTGTGGGGTCTCTTCAAACCCCAGAGTACAGTCATGGCCAAAAGTTTTGAGAATGACACAAATATTATATTTTCACATGATCTGCTGCCCTCTGGTTTTTATGTGTGTTTGTCAGATGTTTTTATCACATACAGAAATATAATTGCATTCATATTATGAGTAACAGAAGCTTATATTGACAGTTAGAATGAGTTAATGCAGCAAGTCAATATTTGCAGTGTTGACCCTTCTTCTTCAGGACCTCTGCAATTCTCCCTGGCATGCTCTCAATCAACTTCTGGACCAAATCCTGACTGATAGCAGTCCATTCTTGCAGAATCAATGCTTTAATTTTGTCTGAATTTGTTGGTATTTGTTTGTCCACCCGTCTCTTGATGATTGACCACAAGTACTCAATGGGATTAAGATCTGGGGAGTTTCCAGGCCATGGACCCAAAATCTCTATGTTTTGTTCCCTGAGCCATTTAGTTATCACCTTTGCTTTATGGCAAGGTGCTCCATCATGCTGGAAAAGGCATTGTTGAGCGCCAAACTGCTCTTGGACGGTTGGGAGAAGTTGCTCTTGGAGGACATTCTGGTACCATTCTTTATTCATGGCTGTGTTTTTAGGCAAGATTGTGAGAGAGCCGATTCCCTTGGCTGAGAAGCAACCCCACACATGAATGGTTTCAGGATGCTTTACAGTTGGCATGAGACAAGACTGCTGGTAGCGCTCACCTCTTCTTCTCCGAATAAGCTGTTTTCCAGATGTTCCAAACAATCGAAAAGGGGATTCATCAGAGAAAATGACTTTACCCCAGTCCTCAGCAGTCCACTCCCTGTACCTTTTGCAGAATATCAGTCTGTCCCTGATGTTTTTTCTGGAGAGAAGTGGCTTCTTTGCTGCCCTCCTTGAGACCAGGCCTTGCTCCAAGAGTCTCCGCCTCACAGTGCGTGCAGATGCACTCACACCTGCCTGCTGCCATTCCTCAGCAAGCTGTGCACTGCTGGTAGCCCCATCCCGCAGCTGAAACACTTTTAAGAGACGGTCCTGCCGCTTGCTGGTCTTTCTTGGGCGCCCTGGAGCCTTTTTGGCACCAATGGAACCTCTCTCCTTGAAGTTCTTGATGATGCGATAGATTGTTGACTGAGGTGCAATCTTTCTAGCTGCAATACTCTTCCCAGTTAGGCCATTTTTGTGCAGTGCAATGATGACTGCACGTGTTTCTTTAGAGATAACCATGGTTAACAGAAGAGAAACAATGATGGCAAGCACCAGCCTCCTTTTAAAGTGTCCAGTGGTGTCATTCTTACTTAATCATGACAGATTGATCTCCAGCCCTGTCCTCATCAACACCCACACCTGTGTTAATGGAGCAATCACTGAAACGATGTTAGGTGGTCCTTTTAAGGCAGGGCTGCAATGATGTTGAAATGTGTTTTGGGGGATAAAGTTCATTTTCTAGGCAAATATTGACTTTGCAAGTAATTGCTGTTAAGCTGATCACTCTTTATAACATTCTGGAGTATATGCAAATTGCCATTAGAAAAACTGAAGCAGTAGACTTTGTAAAAATTAATATTTGTATCATTCCCAAAACTTTTGGCCATGACTGTATAATAAGCGGAGGCTCAGGAAAAGTGATGAAACATAAAAAACAATGTTACTCATCTTTACTGTGCTCCGCGGCGGCTCTGTGCTCTGCAGGCGCTTCTGCCTGAAGTAAGAGACTGCTGATAGGGCTTCAGGGGTCACGTCCAGCGTCATTACGCATAATGACGCGGACATGACCACTGAGACCCAATCAGTGGTCACTGACTTCAGGCAGAAGCGCCGAAGAGAACTGAGTAGCTGCAGAGCACAGTAAAGGTGAGTAACATTGTTTTTTTATGTTTTTCACCTCTCTTGGCCTCTCCACTGACTGCAGAGTGTAACCTCTGCCCCGACGCAGGTGCGATGATGTAAGTCATTATCGCCTGCGATCAGAAGAAGAAGGTGGATGCTCTTCATGGGACTGCAACCATACTGGGTAAGTAGCATAAACAACTGTGTGGAGGCCCACTGTGGAGCATATAATACTGTGTGGGGGGCCTACTGTGGAGCTTATACTACTATATGGGGCCCACTGTGATGCATATAATACTGTGGGGGGGCCCAAAGTGGAGCATATAATACTGTGTGGGGAGCCTTCTGTGGAGAATATACTACTGTGTGGGGGCCCACTGTGGAGCATATAATACTGTGCAGGTTCACTGTGAAGCATATAATACTGTGTGGGGGCCCACTGTGGAGCATATAATACTGTGCGGGGTCACTGTGAAGCATATAATACTGTGCTGGGCCACTGTGGAGCATATAATACTGTGAGGAGGCCACTGTGGAGCATATAATACTGTGTGGGAGCCACTCTGGAGCATAAAGTACTGAGTGGGGGCCCTTCACTTTTATATCACACAATATCTGTTTTATAGCAGACATGTGATATTATTACATGCTGTAATAACATTGCACGGTCACTATAAAACAGATCCTGGTTAATTTAAGGTTAAATTGGCGTGCTGGCACTTTGCGATAATTTAGTGGGTTTTGGGTTGCAGTTTGGGCACTCGGTCTCTAAAAGATTCACCATCACTGTTCTATCACTTAAAATCTCAATAATATACATTTAAGTTTGTGGTTGTAAGGTGACAAAATATAGCTACTGAAAGATCCAGCTAAGCACTTACTAAAGTGTATGTTGACATTTGGGAAGCAATTTGAGCAATTCCCAAATATATTTCTATTAACAGAATTACTAGGGGTGGAATCAAATTGCCCACTTTTAGCCGGCCTCTAATAGCTGCCATTGACTTCTTTATAAAAAAAAAAAAAAATTCAGGGAGGATATAAACTATTGCAAATCATGACCTGTAGTCTGTAGAAATTTTAGTCTTCTAAATGTGATTGCAGTTATTGCTGCTAGAGGTTGAGCAACCAGTTAATTGAGTTTGACTGAACAATATTTTTTCACATGGTAGATATTTTTTTTCCCAAAATAACAATACTATGAAAAATAGCGATTAGCAACAATAACTTTTTCATAGCAAACAATGTCCTGAGGCTAAGGCTCCACATAGTGAAACGCATTAAAAAAACACAGCGGACAAAAAACGTTTTTTTCTGCAGCGTTTTTCATTGTGTTTTTGCTACATGTTTATATGCGGATTTTCTACCCTAATAAAACCTATAGGGAATACGCCAGCGTTTCCGCAGGCATAATTGACATGCTGCAATTTTCAGAAATGCGGAAGTTTTTGAAAACGCAGCATTTCCAATGCAGATTTTTTTCTGCAGTGTGTTGATGGGAGTCGGCAGAATCACATTCACTTTGCACGTACTGTAAAACACAGCGTTTCTTGCCACAAAGTTTACCTAGCTGCAAAAATGCTGCGTTTTCACAACATGGGGCTTCAATGTTACAGCAGCAGCAAAGTGAATAAGATTCTAGCTAATCCCTTCCACACATTGCGGGGAAAAAAAAACGCTGCATTTTTGAAAAACGCAGCACATCAATTTTACCTGCAGAAACACTGGTGTTTTCCCTATAGATTTAATAAGGGAAGAAAAAATGCTGCAGAAAAATGCAGCAAAAATGCAATGAAAAACGTTGCAGAAAAAAACACGATGTGTTTTTGCTGTGTTTTCTTCCGCAGCATTTTTTAGCTGCGTTTCGCAACGTGGGGCCTTAGCCTTAGCATTCATGTATGGGTTTCAGTACTTGTGCAGACCTATGCTTCAATCCGCCTACATATCTTGTATTTTTCAGAATTTCAGGGATTTTTCATTGCCTAAACCTAAGGCTGCAACTTGTCATATCTTTTTTTACATTTTGGGAATGCTTGCCAAACAAAATTATCTAGCAGTGTTACTAAAACTAACTAGGAAACACAGGGAAGGCTCACCAGAGATATAAAAAGATATCCTGTAACATAACCTGCAAAAAAGTTAAAAATAAAAAAAAATTGAAAGATAAACCTTTATTGGGATGGACATAGTTAAAAAATTAAAGACAGAGTAGGTGATGGAGAATTTAATACAGCTATCATTCACCTTGGTGTAAAAATTGATTTTGCTCTCTTACTCGTATATGATAGTGCATTGTGATATATGTTTTGGTCTTTGTTCTGTACAAAAATAGCTAAATAATGATGCTCTTTCTGAAACGTGCTCTAATGACTTACTATCCTTTTCACAGAAGTAAAGAGCTCCTTATATTATGTGTCATTCCCTTTCATTGCAGTCTTGCAGTTTTCTAAAGAAAAGCTATAAATTGGAACATTGTTAAAAAGGGGAAAATGCCCAAAAGTTCAGGCTCAAACCAGAGTCTAGCTACTCTTAAAACTTCAATACTGTTGTTAAAACTTTGACCTACAACAAGCTCTTTTAATTTCTGTAAGCTATCAGTTCAGCAGGATCTAAAAATAACGTTAGGTTCACACACAGCTTTTTTTTTTTTAATTTTAATTGCGGTGATCCCCCCCCCCTTCCCCCCCCCCCCCCCCCCCCCTCCCCCCCCCCCCCCCCCCCGACCCCCGGGGCGCGGGGGGGGGGGGGGCCCCCCCCCCCCGGCGCCGGCGGCGCCCCCCCCCCCCCCCCGCAGGGCGGGCCGGCCGGCCCACCCACCCCCCCCCCCACCCGTCCAGGGGGGAGGCGGGCGGGTGTAACCTACCCGCGCGGGCCCCCCCCCTCCTTTTTTTCTCTCCCGTCGGGTTGCTACTTAAAATATTTTTTTTGCGTTTCTGCTGGGGGGGGGGGGATTTTTTTTTTTTTTTTTTTTTTTTTCCGGGGCGGGGGGGCGGTTAAGGGGGGGGGGGGGGGGGGGGAAAAAAGGGGGGGGGGGGACGCAATGCGGGGAGCCCACCCACCCCCTCCCGCGGGGGCCCCCCCCCCCACCCCCCCCCCTCCCCCCACAAAAAAAAAAGTCCCCCCCCCCCTTTTTACACCACAATATAAGAGCGCGCCTTTGCCCCCCCCCTTTTTTTTTTCCCCCCCCCCCTTTTTTTTCCCCCCCGCCCCCCCGGCGCGCAATATGCTTTGGGGTTTCTCTGCCCCTGTGTGTTGTTTAGGACAGTGGAACCTTTAATTAGCACCAAATTTAAGGTGCCTCCTACTAGCCCTATAAGAGGGCACCTGAGACCTCCCTCCACTGTGTTTTTTTCTGTCCTGTGTGGGACAGGTGGACAGAGGTCTCTGGTGACCTCCCGTTGCTAGGGGTTTTTTTCCTAAAAAAGCTCCTGGCTTACCTTTTGGGGGGTACCTCGGTCCTCTCCTACGTTCCTAAGATCCTCCGGTCCTTCGGGCCTTTTTCCGTCCCGCAGCGCAGCGTTACTCGGCTCATCGCTCTGCAGGCAGCGCGATCCCGGAAGTAAGCGGGGAACCTCTTCGGCCGGAACCTTTTTTCGGTCCCGTGTTCCCCGGGGAAGGAAGCCTTTGCGCACCACCACGGCCTACTTCCGGTTTTCTCGGAAAAGTGCGGTAAGTTTGAAAATTGGAATTTTAATGGCAAAATATAGATTTGTTTTTTGCTGCTTGTATGTGGAGCCTCTGGCTTAGGCTTATGCTCCTCTATGTTCCATTATGGCATTTGACCTTGTTTGGCGCTGTATGAATATTTTCTTTGTTTGGCTCCTCCCCTCGCTGCTGTATTACATTTAAAAGGGCTTCAGTCCTTTACTGGGTGAGCTCGTGGTTACTAGCTCCTCTGCTGCGGTTTGCGGTGTCTGGGTTTTTCCTGACGGGATCTTTTTTTCAAGTGACCGATTTAAAAAAGTAAGGTACCCCTTGGTTTTTTTCTTCTTGTAAGCGATGCTTGGCAATCTTCTATTCTACATTGTCATGTGGCTTTTGATGTTTCAGATGTCATCTTCTGCATCAGGTAACGGCGAGGGGCTTAGGAGGAAAAAGTCCTCTAAACGTAAACACCTAATGTGTTTGGATTGCAATACCCCTTTACCTGACGGCTATGATTTTACCCGCTGTCGCCAATGCCGCGGACCTCCGTCAGAAGAACCTTCTATAAGAGAGGTTGTCACCTGGGTAAAGGACTATATGGAGGAGTCTCTTAAGGAGATCCGTTCTTCCATCGCCCAGATTGCCAAGAAACCACGGGTTGAGACACAGTCCTCCCTATGCATCGCTGACGAAGATTATCAGATAGTGGACGAGACACTCTCATCTCATGATTCCACTGAAGATTCCAGCAGGCCGTGCTTCCCACTCGAAAAATTAAGCCGGCTGCTGAAGTCCATCCGGTCTAAGGATCGTGATGTTGACAGGGAAGCCTCCGCGTCCACCTATAGAGGGCCTAGGGTCTTCCAAGTGGACCAGACATTACAAAAATTAATGTCTTCAGAGTGGAAATGTCCTGAAAAACCTCTTGTGGTTTCTAGGAGGTTCAAGGCTTTATTCCCAGTTGCTCAATGGGATCAATGGGGTCCTCCTCCCAAGGTGGATATGGCGGTGGCCAAACTGTCCCGCCGCACTATGGTACCATCAGATGATGGATCAAATTTGCACGACACCATGGACAGGCGCATCGACAAATACCCTCAAGAAGGCGTATTCAGCTGCCTCGGCCCAGACCGCTGTGGCGGTTGCGTCTTGTGAAGTGTCAGCCAAATTACGCACTGACCTGGTTCATCTCGAGAGGGACATCGATTCTGGAGTCTCCAGAGATGAGCTGCTAGGGTTTCTAGGCTCGGGTTCCCTGGCAGCTGAATATTTAGCGGAGGCCTCCCACCATCAATTAAGGCTGGCGGCCAAATCTCTGGCACTTACCACTGCAGCAAGAAGACCTCTATGGTTAAAACCCTGGAGAGCTGATTTCCCCTCAAAATATAATTTGTGCGCATTACCCTTTGACCCAGGTAGAGTCTTTGGCAGTGCCCTAGACGAGATCCTGGAGGGCTTGGCTGATAGGAAGGGTAAAACTTTACCCCAGGCCTTTAGAGGTAGATCTAATTCTGGCCGTGATAGAGGCTATCCGCCTCGTCGTGGACGGCAGTCCCAAAGAGGCTCTAGATATTCCTCTAGAGGCGCCGTCCGGAGATTCCCGAAGTCTGATGATAAAAAGGAGAAGCCTAGCTTTTGACATCAGGAGCAGTCTTCCTGTGGCCGAGATTCCTGTCGGGGGTCGTCTCCCCCATTTTTTCAACTGCTGGCAGGAAAAAATTCAAGACCCATGGGTCCTGCAGGTAATCCAAAAAGGATATGCAATCGAGTTCCTCCATCCTCCTCAGGATCGGTTTGTGTTAACTCGCAGCCTGCCTATAATGCAGCAGACTACATTGGAATGCTCCATCCGAGAGTACATTCACAAGGGAGCTCTGGAGGAAGTCCCTTCTCTAGAAGAAGGATCCGATGTCTATTCTCCCGTCTTCCTGGTACCAAAACCGGCAGACAAGTGGAGAATGGTCATAGACTTAAGGTACCTCAACCGCTTCATCAAAAAGAAGCACTTCCGTATGGAAACCATAAAGTCTGTCACCACTTTTCTCCTCCAAGGCGATGTTTTCGTGACTTTGGATCTAAAAGACGCCTATTTGCATATTCCTATTTATCCTCCACACAGAAGGTTTCTAAGGATTGCCGTAGTAGTTTCCGGCCACACGAAGCATTTTCAGTTCACAGCACTACCCTTCGGGATCTCCTCTGCTCCCCACACCTTTACAAAGGTAGTGGCTCCTATAGCGGCCGCCCTCAGACTTCAGGGGATATTCGTGGTGCCTTATCTAGACGACTGGTTGATAAAAGCCCAGTCAGAGTCTGTTCTGCTCCAGCATCTACAGACAGCCGTGTCCCTGTTTCAGAGTCTGGGTTGGCTTATAAACTGGGAGAAGTCGGTACCGATCCCTTCAACCCGAAGGAAGTTCCTCGGCTACTTCCTGGATTCAGTCCGCCTGCAGGTCTTCTTGACACCAGCAAGGAAGGAGAAACTGGTCGGTGCAGTCCAGCACCTCTTCAAAAAGCCGATAGCCTCCATCAGAACATTGATGAAAATCCTGGGTTTGATGTCTTCCTCAGTGGAGGCAGTCCCATGGGCTTTGTGGCACTTACGTCCCCTCCAGAAGGAGTTACTAGAGGCTTGGGATCGCTCCCTTCTTACACTCAGCAAGAAGATTCGACTCTCCCCCAGGACCCGTCTTTCCCTCAAGTGGTGGTTGCACCTGAAAGACGGAAGGTCCACGGTCCAACCTTCTTGGACCCTGTTGACTACAGATGCATCCCTCTCGGGATGGGGAGCCCATTTGGACGAAAACTCCATAAAGGGAGTCTGGAGCGCTCCAGAAAGAAGGACCTCGTCCAACTGGAAGGAGCTCAGAGCTGTATATCGTGCCTTACTCCATTTCTCGCCTCTTCTCAAGGGAAGAGCAGTCAAAATCCGGTCAGACAACATGACCACAGTGCTGTATGTGAACAGACAGGGAGGCACCAGATCACCAACCCTCCTCAGGGAGGCAGATCTGATATTTACATGGGCAGAGAAAAATCTAACCCATTTATCCGCAGTTCACATCAAGGGCTCCCTGAACATAGTAGCGGATCGGTTGAGTCGGGGTCATGCCGTATCAGGAGAATGGTCACTCAATCCAGAAGTCTTTCATCAGATTACCCTGAAGTGGGGTCTTCCAGAAATAGACCTCATGGCAACCCGACTCAACGCCAAGGTGGAGACGTTCTGTTCCCTTTACCAGGAGGACAATCCCTTGGCAGTGGATGCCCTGTCCATCCCTTGGAGGTCCAGGCTGGCATACATCTTCCCTCCAATTCCAATAATACCGAAGGTATTGATGAAAATCAGACAGCCATCATTCCATTCTGGCCAAAAAGAGCTTGGTTTTCCCAACTCATGGAGATGAGTCGAGGGATATATTGGAGGCTTCCCCCATCCAGAACCTGGTTTCCCAAGGATCTCTGAAGTGCCAGGATCTCTGGAGATTCAACCTGACAGCCTGGAGGTTGAGCAGTCCCTACAGCAGGATAGAGGACTGTCAGAGGCCGTCCTGAAGACCCTTTCTTCTGTAAGAGCAGACTCTACCAATAAGAACTACCAGAGGACAGCCAAGATTTTCATGGAGTGGTGCTCCAAGAAGGGTATTAATAATTTACAACCTTCAACGGTTGATATTTTAAATTTTCTTCAGGACGGTTTGGATAAGGGCCTTGCCCCTGCCACTTTGAAAGTGCAGATTGCGGCCCTCTCCGCTCATTTGAACAGACGTCTGTCTCAGGATCCTCTGGTTGCAAGGTTCCTTAAAGGGGCAATGAGGCTAAAGCCCTCAGTATCATCTCCAGTTCCCCAGTGGGACCTTGCGGTAGTCCTTACAGGCCTGTGCGGTCCTCCATTTGAACCCTTGGAGACTACGGAGCTAAAATATTTGGCCTACAAAACCGTTTTTTTGTTGGCTATTACATCTGCCAAAAGAGTAGGGGAACTCCAGGCTCTCTCTTCTAGAGAACCGTACATTGTGTTTTTTGCAGATAGGGTGCACCTTAGATTTTTGCCTGGGTTTAACCCTAAGGTCCCCTTATGCTATAATAGCAATCAGCTAATTTCGCTACCAGTGTTTTTCCCCACTCCAACCTCTGAGGAGGAAGAAAAGCTCCACACCTTAGATGTGGTAAGGTGTCTGCGGATTTACCTATCCCGCACTCAACCGTTTAGGAAGGCCGAAAACCTACTAATTAATATGCAGGGTAAAAACAAAGGCCTCAAGGCTTCCAAGCCTACTCTATCCACATGGATCAAGGAGACAATTAGGTCTTCCTTCCTTATTCAGGAGTTACTCCCTCCAGTTTTTTCTACGGCCCACTCGACCAGGGCTGTGTCGACTTCTTGGGCTGAGTACCGGTCCTTACCTTTGGACCAGATTTGTGCGGCTGCATCATGGTCATCCCAGTTGACCTTTGTCAAACATTATCGTTTAGACGTCCGCAGTTCCCAGACAACTGCCTTTGGTCAGACAGTCCTTGACGTTGTAAGGCGAGGAAACCCTCCCTAGGGGAATTACTTGCTATCTCCCCATATTGTGCTGCTGTCGGACGTAAGGGGAATCGTTGATTGT
The DNA here is from genome assembly GCA_947044405.1 of Leptodactylus fallax. NCBI lineage: Eukaryota > Metazoa > Chordata > Amphibia > Anura > Leptodactylidae > Leptodactylus > Leptodactylus fallax. The sequence continues at coordinate 613,155 of CAMRHE010000073.1, read as the reverse complement.
AATGTCAATCTGTATTCCCTTAGTCCAGACAGCAGCACAAGGCTTCCCTCCCTAGAAGCTTGTTTCCTGTTACTTTATAATTTACACAGTGGAGGGAGGTCTCAGGTGCCCTCTTATAGGGCTAGTAGGAGGCACCTTAAATTTGGTGCTAATTAAAGGTTCCACTGTCCTAAACAACACACAGGGGCAGAGATACCCCATAGCATATTGTGCTGCTGTCTGGACAAAAAAAAAAAAAAAAATAAAAAAAAACAAAAAAAAAAATCACCACTCCCACTAAAAATAAATAATACTTAATAATAATTAATTACCCTACCACCTCCCCCCCACTACTAATAAAAAAAAAAAACCTTCCCCCCTATCACCCCCCCTCTCCCACACCCCCCCCCCCCAAAAAAACCCCCCCCCCCTTTTTAACCACACCCCCCCCAACACCCTCCCCCATTTTTATCCCTCCCCCCCCCCACCACCCCCCCCCCCCTTTTACAAACCCCCCCCCCCATAATTCCCCCCTCCTTATAATTACCTCCCCCTCTTTTTGGTGCCCTTTTTTTTTTATTTCCCCCTTTTATATAATAGCCCCCCTTTTAATTAATAGTTCCCCCTTTTATTTTTTTTTTATTTTTTTTTTTTTGTCAGTACTTGAACCCCAAAAATTGTACTAGTGCTGCGGAATATGTTGGCGCTATATAAATAAAATTTTTTATTATTATTATTATAATAGCCCCCACATATTTAAGTTTCCCAATTATATATAGTAGCCCACCCTTATATATAATAGTTCTCCGTTATACAGTGTCGGACTGAAGGGCCTTAGGCCCACCAGAGGATCTTGTTCTGGGGCTTCCTGCTAATAGCCTACACCATGGCTCCTTCACTGAAGTCTTACATATGTGCTGACTATCTGGTGTTACTCAGTATGTTCCTAGTATAGTCAGCCCCTATAGTACTGTGCAGGCCCCAATAACTTCATGGCCAGTTCATGCACAGTACTGTATGGGGAATGACATGGCCATGGAGCACTACACGTATGTGCAAGATTATAGTGAGGGAGCTGTGATGCAGACATAGCACACAGGGCTGCCAGCAGGAATTTTGAGCCCCACCCCCACAGTATAATGCTCCACATGATATATAATGTTCCCGGTATAAAATGCTCCCCTGAGCCCTCCACAGTTTCCCCACATGGTATATAATGCTCCACAGTGGACCCACACAGTATAAAATGTTCCCCTGAGCCCCCCATAGTGGCCCCACATGGTATATAAGGCTCCACACAGTATACTACTTCTTAGTGGCCCCAGACAGTACAATATGCTCCCCAGCAGCCCCACACAATATAATATACTCCATACAGTGTAATATGCATCCTACAGTGCCCCCACCAGTATAATGCTCCACAGTGGCCTAACACAATATAACATGCTCCACAATGGCCTCCACACAGTATAATATACTGCCCAGAGGGGTTCCCCAAGTATAATGCTCCACAGTGGTCCCCCACAGTATAATATGCTCCCCACAGTCCCCCCCAGTATAATGCTCTACAATGGCCCCTCAGAGTATAATATGCTGCCGAGAAGCCCCACACAATATAATAAACTCCACAGTGGCCCCACAAAGTATAACAGGCTCCCCTTCCCCCCAGTATAAAACTCCACAATGGCCCATAATATAATATGCTCCCCAGAGGGCCCCTGCTAGTATATTGCTTCACAGTGCCCCCCCCAGTATTTTGCTCCACAGTGGTCCCACGCAATATATTATGCTACCCAGAGTGTCCCCCCAGTATAATGCTCCAGAGTAGGCCCCACGCACTATAATATACTCCCCAGAGGGCCCTCTAGTATAATGCTCCTTAATTCCCCCCCCCGAATAATGCCCCACAGTGGCGCTGCGCAATATAATATGCTCTGCAGATGGCTCCCCCAGAATAATGCTCCACAGTGACCCCACACAGTATAACATGTTCCAGAATGGCCTCCACACAGTATAATATACTGCCCAGAGAGGTTCCCCCAATGTAATGCTCCACAGTGGCCCAAAACAGTATAATATGCTCTCCAGAGGGGCCCCCAATATAATGCTCCACAGTGGCCCCACACAGTATATGCTATCCAGAGGGACCCCCCCTGTATAATGCTCCACAGTGGCCGCACACAGTATAATATGCTATCCAGAGGGGGCCCCCAGTATAATGCTCCACAGAGGCCCCACACAGTATAACATGCTATCCAGAGGGGGCCCCCAGTATAATGCTCCACAGTGGCCCTACAGACTCCCTTAGTGCTAGTATTATATTATACTATGGGGTCTCTTTGGGTCCCTTTCTGTTATTGATATGGCCGGTCCTGACTCCGGATCCCGGGGGCCCCTTTGGGGTCGGGGCCCTTGGCAATTGCCCATTTTGCCCCCCCCCCCTAACGCCGGCCCTGCTGGCATCGTAGAAATGTGCTACTGAAATGCATAGTAAAATGTGCTACTCATTACTGCAATTTAAAGAGGACCTTTCATGTCCTCATCCACATGCGATTTTACATACCGCTAGAAAGCCGACAGCGTGCTGAATTCAGCGCACTGCCGGCTTTCCCGGTATGTGCCCGGGGCTGGAGATATCGGCGGTGTAAGTTTCACGGTTTGCTGTCAGAAAGGCGTTCCTGACAGTCTAGCTGCGCTGTGAGGAACGCCCTCCCCGACAGTTCTCATTCATAGACTTGTACTGGGGGGGCGTTCCTCACAGCTGAGCGTCATCGCCGGGCAGTAAGAAACGCCCCCTTTGACAGTACCGCGCTATAGACGAGTACAGAGAGAGGGGGTGTTCCTTGCTGCCCGGCGATGACGCTCACCTGTACGCCCCCCCAGTACAAGTCTATGAATGAGAACTGTCGGGGAGGGCGTTCCTCACAGCACAGCTAGACTGTCAGGAACGCCTTTCTGACATCAAACCGTGAAACTTACACCGCCGATATCTCCAGTCTCGGGGCACATACCCGGAAAGCCGGCAGTGCGCTGCAAAATGGTAGAAACCCTTGGATGCCGCGGTCATGTTTGACCATGGCATCCAAGTTGTTAAAACCTTGGATCTGTTATGGAGCAGGGTCTTAGGTGTCAGTTATACCCGGTCTGTCCCAATCATTTACATATATGGATGCTCTACCAACTATCTCACTATCTCAGTTCTTGTTTTCCTTGAAGTTATGACTATGGGACGATTTACCCATTCCTTTCCAGGTTTGCCTCAGCGCTTGATAATTGACCCATGTCCCACACTATTTGGATTCATACAGTATTAATTATATGTACTTTATATTCTATATTCAGTTGAAAAACTATTGTACATGCCTTTTTAGGTTATCTAATATTATACTGTTTTATGTAACTTTTGTCCTATGTCTATTAGGATTCATTTACTCTATATCCATAATCTGCATGCATAAGTAAATTGGTTAGTTTAACATTTTAGACCATGTTTTTTGTAATTTAGAATACTGCACTAGATATGACACTAGGCGTTGATAAGATTATAATATGATACAAACCAAACACATGCACCTCTGGAAGGAAGATTTAGGCCATGGATTTGAGGTTAACTGTTGGTGGGAGGCGGTTAGGTGGGCTAAGCAATCCACGGTATGTGCCTCACACTGGGAGCAATATAGCAAATTGCTCTTGTGCTGGTATTACCCGCCCCTCCATCTGACTAAGTTCTTTCCTTCATGTCCTTCTTGCTGTTGGAGAGGCTGCGGAGGGATTGGCTCGTTGTTCCATGTGTTTTGGCACTGCCCACTCATTCAGCCCTTCTGGGTATGTTTTTTCTCATTGATTAGGCCTGTTGAGTTGAGTTTGCTTTTGTCTACTTAAGTTAACTTAACTTTACTTTACTGCACTTTACTTTTCCCGCTTGTTCTGACCTCTCCCCCTCCCCCTCATGACCACGATTTGCATAATGTTTAGACATACTACTCTGCCAAGTCTGGCTACCTATCTGTATGTTTGATTTTAAGGATGCAATTTAATACATATTTATGTGTATGCTGTACATATCTAGAGTATTTTGTACTCCTTTTGTGCTTGAAGACTGTGATGCCATGAATGTATTCTGTATTCTGTGTTCCTTATGTTGACCTCTTGTATGGTATTCATGCAAAAATTTCAATAAAGACTATTGACATAAAAAAAAAGATTATAACATGATACGTTGGCGGCTTTTGCCATCATGTTACATGTTCATCTTTCCCTCCCCTTTCCTGCCCCTTTCCTTCCTCTTTCCCTGCTCCCTATGTCACACATCTAATTAGAATATTTTTCTAATTTATGCGATTATAAATATACTTTTACTTCACTCTGTTTCCACAGCTTCATAGGGCTGTGATTATGCCCGTAACATTATTTCGACACAACCTCATCATCTATGGTCTGATTACCTATTGAGCGTGTGTCTTCACATAAAATAAGCTACTATATTAATACTTTTTGATACTTTTTGGATACTGGCATTAATATAATAAAAGCAAGCTCTTGTTAAACTTTTCAGAGTGCTGTCCAACCTTCTTTGCATGCTACAAATATGTGAGGAGTTCGGTCATCCCCTCCTGGAATTGTGCACCTCTCCATCCATCAAGAGAGTGCTGCCTGAATCTTCACCATACAATATCTGTAAAGGATTGTAGAATATGTTGGTCCTATATAAGTAAATAATAAATAAAATGGTGGTTGGGAATGGCATCCTGTGTGTAGCATGTTGGTAAGGGGAAGGGCGCAAATCTGTGTGGAGCAGTGTCATTTTGAAAGCTGCCATCTTGGAACCAAGTAATTTTTTCTAAAGGGTGACATATGATAGCGATACATATAAATATATAACACTACCAACAAGTCACACACAGAATGAAGTTCCCAACTATTTATTCAGGTGTCTCCATACCTTTGGTCCAGACTGTACAGTATCCAGTTATCCATGACAGCCAGGAATTGGCTGCAGCAGTTGTTAGTTGGTGGAGGCTACCACCTTCCACCTATGGTTGCAAGTATGGTTTGAGATGGAAGACTTATGTTAACAAGATGCCTCCCTCCAAATCCTCTCCAAAACTGTTCAGAATCTACCTCCCATTGTTTTCAATAGGAGGCGGGGATGGAAGCTTTTTTTTTTTTCGCCGCACTGATCACAGAAGCATCCTGCTCAATCTTGCCGCAGTTTCCAACGGGCTGAATCACTATGAAAACTGTTGTACAAGGTCTCACACTTGATGCACACCATTGTATGTGAGGCTAATCAAGAGTACAAGCCCATGGTGGAACATTGAGGCTCAGCGTCAGCTTTCTGTCATGGTGCCACAGGGCCAGTGTTTGAAGAGAGTTTACTTTGCATTCCAAGGAACTACTGTCAAGTTTAAGCCACTGTCATGTATGTCTGTTGCCACTGAGCTACCCCATCCATGGGCATATTGGTGTAAGGTGGGCTTATCTGCCAAACATGTGTGCCCCTCAGTCGCATGCCTACGTTCGGATACCATTGCTCCAGCAAAAAGTACAGAGAACAGGCTGGTCAACTCCTTTATGTAAATGCCAGAACTTACTAATGTGGTGATTGCTAAATCTGTCCAAGTGTTTTGGGAAAGTTTTCTTAAAGGAAGTGGATAGAAAATATTTCTACAGTTTAGTTGTAGTAAGATTTAGATGAGGAGCTGTCACAGACCACAATTGCGGAATGAATACTCCATTGTAAATCAGCTGTATTTCTTACCTTATTTCATTAGATTCAAATACAATGATATGTTTTTAACAAGACTACAGTAACTAATGTCAGGCCCAATCTATCCGTATTATGTACCCGCAGCCATCAATGTGTTGGAGGAGTTTTAGTAATTTTCATCATACATTTGAAATACAGATAATGGTAGCCAAAAACTAACTTATTTGAAGAAAATGTAATAAACATCTGAAAAAAATCCAGTCCCATAGTAAATGGAGAGCACTGGCAATCTTATGAGCACCCTTCTACAACCCTACTACGTACATGTATTTGTTTTGCTTTTTTCCGGCACAAGGCTCTGTTCACAGTAGTGTTAATGAGGTGGGTCAAAAATATAAAATAATCTGCAGGCTTCCAGTTACTATCAAATAAATAAATGTGCTGTATTTGATTAATGGAAACCTTACATCAATCCTGATTTTCCTTAAAAAGGTTACATTGTTACATAGTATGGTGGAAAAATACTTTGCGTTCACCGGAGGGATGATAAAGTACATGGCTGGAAGGAATGGGTGAGGGAAGTACATTTACAAAGGAGCTAATGTTATTTTGCTGTAGGAAGGCATCTGAGCCTTTTGGGACTGTCAGCTATTACTGCTATAACCAGCTCCAGAGGTGAGTATGCCACAGTACAGTCCTTATGGTGAAGAAACCATTCCTTTGCCTCAGGAGACTGAACCTTCTAAATGAGGCTTCACCAATGCCCTATCCAATAGGTCCATCTACTAGTACCTCATTCGTGCAGCCGGGGCCTGTTACGATGGTTATCGGAAAATGGGATGCTGGTACTTTGTGAGATATATATATATATATATATATATATATATATATATATAGGTGCTAGAGAGCCCATCTGATCTAATAGTATGAGCACGATAAATAGCTTGTAAGCCTGATAAGAGCCTTATCTGTGTGCATTTGGAATACTATTCATTCACCCCCTCATGGACTGAAGGTGCATGAGTGGATGTGATAACAGTATTTTGCACCTTTGCAGTCTCCACCACATAGTACTTTTGCCTGTCTGCATCCTGCTGTGAACCATTGCTTCACCTAACATCAGGTAAATATGACCACTTTTCATTGATATGATTTGCCCAGATGTATAACTTTACATGTATTCACATTTATTCTAATTGTAACCTATGCACATTTCAACTATATACTACCTATCATGATATCATCTGCAACAATAAAGACAGTGCTATTAATCCCACCTTCTATATCATTAATACAAAAGTTGATTAATATCACAGCATAGTGGCTCAACTAATATTGCTGGTGAAGCCACAGCCACAGTTATCATCCCAAATTTGTAGTTATTATGGGGCTGCTACATGCTCCCAGGAGACTTCACATAAGTGTCCATACAGACCCTGTGATAATTCAATTGAAGGCTAACCATCCCTACCGCTCTGGATTCTACTCTGATGGACCTATTCCTTTGACCTGTTATCTGTTACGTCTCTATTGCGGTCCGCAGAATTGACCGACAGGTCTACCATTCATGTCTTCTACTCCTTGTATTTGCAAATGCCTGGCGAAGGGTAACAACCCAAAACGTATTTATGTACACTATTAAAACTTTACTAAGAAGAGCATAACCATTTCTGGAGTGCAGTTCCAATTCCCTTATTCTAAAATAAAAGGTGAAAGTTTGATGAAAAAAAGTAAATAAATATATATTATACTATATATATATATATATATATATATATATATATATATATATATATTTACAGTACAGACCAAAAGTTTGGACACACCTTCTCATTCCAAGAGTTTTCTGTATTTTCATGACTATAAAAATTGTAGATTCACACTGAAGGCATCAAAACTATGAATTAACGCATGTGGAATTATATACTTAACAAAATTGTGAAACACTGAAAATATGTCTTATATTCTAGGTTCTTCAAAGTAGCCACATTTTGCTTTGATTACTGCTTTGCACACTCTTGGCATTCTCTTGATGAGCTTCAAGAGGTAGTCACCTGAAATGGTCTTCCAACAGTCTTGAAGGAGTTCCCAGAGATGCTTAGCACTTGTTGGCCCTTTTGCCTTCACTCTGCGGTCCAGCTCACCACAAACCATCTCGATTGGGTTCAGGTCTGGTGACTGTGGAGGCCAGGTCATCTGGCGTAGCACCCCATCACTCTCCTTCTTGGTCAAATAGCCCTTACACAGTCTGGAGGTGTGTTTGGGGTCATTGTCCTGTTGAAAAATAAATGATGGTCCAACTAAACGCAAACCGGACGGAATAGCATGCCGCTGCAAGATGCTGTGGTAACCAATTATGTTCGAAAATATACTTAAAAAATGTTCTCGGATGCCTCATTAAGTCCAGCTGGTAACATCGTATTTAGTTTGTATATCCAATAACATTCTCTTTTTATGAGAAGATGAAGCTTCTTTGTGGGGATCTAGTCGATAGGGGTGCTCTGAAAACCGTTAAAACCACAGTTGTGATATTGTGCAGAGTGTTTTGAAACACTGGGTTTGGGGAAACCTTTCAGGATATTCGATCTGTGTTTATTGAGGCGTTCTCTCAAATGCAAGGACATTGTAGAATGTAGATAATATATCTGGAATCACATGTTAGATGTGGCTTCTACTTTCCATCTCACCCCTGTCCTCCATTCTCATGTGTATTTATATATTTCTTTATTTTTTATATATTTTTTATGTGTATGCATTTTTTGGACCTTTTGACTGACCCTGTGACACCCAGAGGGTGAAGTTAGGGCACCTTTTTTTTTTTTTTTTGCTGTTTTTTTCATTTTTTTCTGTTTTATATTGTATATATACTATGATAAACACTTGAAAAAGGGCTTGTTTCCCGAAACGCGTCGTATGTGAACCATATGGAATAAAGAATTTTACTTTGGACCAGCGCTCTCTCTGCCTCATCTTTCCTCTACATTGGATTTTCCTGACGTTTAAACGATCCTACTACGTTCCTCAGGCCAGCAGCTGCTTACTGGGGTCCATGTCTTTTGGGAATCATCCCTATATGCGATAAAAGTAGTTGTGAACATTTGTCACAACCAGCGAAGGTGAGCAACCAATTGTTTGTTTTCACCTAATTCCACCATATATTTATAGTATAACTCTATTAGCGCTCGGCGCTGTTTTTTCTGTTTTTCTGATATAAAGTGATGGTATATCTTGGAAAATTGTTGTCACTTTCAATTTAATTTTCCATCTCAAATTATTCTAGCTATTAAATTCCTTAATATAATGTTTGTACAAACCTTATATAAATGAAATCAATTTTCATTTTAATCCTATTAAGTTTACTACCATTCTCCTATTCATGTTCTTTTCACTAGTGTGCTATCTAAACTAAGGGATTATGTTCCTTAACCCACATACCTCATTTAACAACACAAAATTTGACAAGTAAGAGAAATGCAATGATACTTTAATAAATCAGTCCACGACTGTGCTCAGGGGCACTATAAATACAAGGCTCCTGCCAAGCTACCATTTAAGTGCCATGGTTATTATTTAGTGTGAAACAATTGACTTATTTCACAGTATTACACTATATGCCTATTAGTTTTAGATCAAGAACAAAAAGGATTCCTATTTTAGTACATGTAATTGCTATATGATGTTTATATATATACTTAGTGACAAAAAAGTAACGCACCAAGAAGTAGTTGTTGGAACTGAATGATACTTTCTATGTGTGACTGTAATGATGACATATGTAAGTGAATACAATATTAGAGCAAAAGAATACGTTTATAAGGAAAACTCTGCAAAACTGTATAGTGGACATGGAAATAGCTGTGGTGCTAGTCGGTTCTAACCCTTCACACACATTATACATATTAACTCAGCACTCCATATAGTATATGATAATAGGATGATATTTATTGATTATTGCAAGTGGCAAACCAAAGTAGTATATATACTTCTTCAGACACAGATTGCATATATACAGATGAATCTCTGATGCATAAATACCATAGGAAAGACCAACAGCGGGCAGGGCAAAGGTTGGTAGACCGTTGGTCTCTCTTATGGCATTCATGCATCAGAGATTCATCTGTATCTATGCAATCCGTGTCTCAAGAAGTTTGAGTTGTTTAACCGAAGTGTTACATATACTACTTTGGTTTGCCACTTACATAATCAAAAAATATTATCCTATTACCATACATTCTCCAGAGTTCCGAGCTTATATGTATAACACTTGTGATAGCCAGTAGGTCAAAAGATCCTATCTATCGGTGGTCTGTTTGCCATGTGTGCATGTAATCACGTAACCACTGCTCCCAACACCTCCTAACAGCTAGGCCAATCTATTATGCCATAACTGTAGTGATTCTGGCTGTTGTGTCCACATGGGGGGCAATCAATGTCATGGCTGGAACGCCAGAACCAGAAAACATGGAAGACAGGGTCAAGAAGAGGTGAATATCATTTTTATTATTTTAAACTCTTCCCTGCCCTCTGCTAGTTTCTTTTTTAGCCAAGTAAACCCATTTAAACTCATACTATGTCATACTACATTGAAAGAAAAGTTTGTACATAATGGTCACATTTTCATTTCAAAATATTCTGTAAAAGCAAACTGTTTTTCTTTATATTCGTATTCGGTTGTCCTCACAAAAATGGTCCATGCATTAATAATAACAAAAAAAAAAATCACTCTTGAAAAGGTGAAATCTGTCTTGAATAACCCAATGATAAGACAAAATAGAAAAAGATAAAGAATTTAAGAAGTAAAATGTTTTATGGAAAGCAAATAAACTCTACTATATCATGGATCATGATTAATATATTTTTGATATTTGTTTCCTATGTATCCACATAAAGTTTAAGAATCAGATTTTCATATATTAAAAAATGGTTGGCATAATATAGTCTACAGGATAGACTAAAACAGGCTATAATTCAGAGAGCAAAACTGTAAAAGTGGTAAACCTTGAAAAGTAGATTGATAATGGCTCCTAAAATGTATCTGACAAACTTGATCCAATGAAGTTGTGATTATGTAATACATGAAGCAGTAATGTAACACCTATGTTTGACTGTCCTAGGTATGTTCTGTGAAATGTGCAGAGGTCAATGTACAGGGAGAGAAGGACTTTGACCATCATCTATTGTCCATGGTGAATCCTGTGTTATCTGCCTCCAAGTTTGTAATAGAGGTGTTAGCTTTCATTGTAATAGAACCTCTGATGATAATGAGAAGACTGCTGAAAATGTCAGTCTAGGGTTCAGTGACTAGTGTGAAAAATGCAAATGATCCAGATTATTATTTTAATATAGAAAAAAAAAAATCTTCAAAAAGATCAACATAAAACTTGATTTAAAGGGAGTCTATCAGCAGGAAAAGCAGTATCAAACTGATAACAGTATCTCGTAGAGCTGCTTCTACAGTTTTCAAAAATGCCTTTCTTATTCTGTATAGCAGTTCCTCAATTTTCATGAAATGCAAATTAGCTCAAAAGGGTTTTAGGGGCATTTCTTCTCCTGTTGGGACTTCTCACTCTGCTCTATTTAATTGCCCCTAACTGCTGCCCAGCTGCGCCCTCCATTGCTTCTCACCCTTTGTCTGAAGATAGGGGTGATTATCTAGAGTGAAGACCAAAGCCCTTGCATGAGAAAAGTGCCCCTAAATCCCTTTTCAGCTAATTTGCATAAGAATAGAATGCAAATTTTCATGAAAATGGAGCTACAATGCAGAATAAGAAAGGCATCCTTGGAAAGTGTAGAAGCAGCTTTGCAGGGTACTGCCATCAGTCTGATACTAATTTTCCTGCTGATGGACTCCCTTTAAATTGCTTTTTCAATGATTAACCACTTGCCGACATCCATCATAATATTATGGTGAATGTGAGCCCTCTATATATCATCCCATTCAGCAGCTGAGTGTGTGCCATAACCACCGGGTCTACACCGTTTTATACTCTTTTTGTGGGCATTAAAGGTGTTTCTGGGCTTTGTTTTTTTGGCTGATCCTCAGGATAGGTCATAAATATATGAGCAATAAGAGGCCAACACCCAGCCCTTGGATCAATCACCTGTACGAAATTCGCTTCCAGCGTCTGTCCTGTAAACAATACGGGGCCAGAAGCAGAAAGCTCCATAAGCTCTATAACAGCCCAGCGCCTTCACTGCAGCTGAGCTACCATTGAAGTCAAGTAAGGATCTATGGGTGGTTTAGTGTCCCAAATTGACCTGACAGGTTCTTTTTTAGACTGGCATAGTGTATGCCAATCTTAATAAATTGTCCCCAGAGTATTGAAGTATTGACTACAGATTGGTAATTGGTCCAGGGAAATTCTTTATAATTGCCATGTTTCGAGTCAAATTTCTACTCTCTAACTTAAGGACAACTGGCTATAGCTTTTTCTTTTTTTCTTTTTTTTTACTTTTTCAACCTTACTATGTTACTATGAATACACTTGTCTTTTTATTGTTTGTACTGTATGACAACTAGCAGAAAGGCAGCTCATAAATTTACTTTGACAGAATCTATTCCTATTCTTGTTGCACTGATAATAGAATCAGATATACAATCGATATTCTTGCAGATGCTGACTATTGCGCTAACATCATTGCATTGATGATATCTGATGCTATCTGAATAACACTTTTCAATACTATTCTCATTATCTTTTTGGAAATACAGTTGGATGCAGAAAACTCACTTTCTTCATTTGCCAATTTTCTTTATGGTAGATATCATTTATGAGGGGAAGTAAGTAAAAAGTAGGTTTTCCTGCTGTTTAGTTTTTAATGTGATCAAGTTGTATTGATTTGCTTACTTAACTGATGTAAACACGTATCTTTTCTATTTTTCAACATAATCGTCTTTCTTGTTGAACCACTTATCTAAGCAGTAGACCAGGAAATCTAATTCCTGCTGGTAAAAAGATTTATCTTGCTCACATAGCTATTTTTGTACTTCTTTTTGACATTGTCAACAGAAAGGAAGCCTAAGCCTCAAAGGTAGTTCTTCAACTCTGGAAAAAGATGAAAAGCAGATGGTGCTAAGACAAGGCTGTAGGCAGGATACTGAAAATACTGTAGTCAAAACTTTCCAAGACATTCAAAATTGCACAAGTAATATTTGGCAAGACATTGACATGGAAAAGCTGCAAATACCTGGGTGTTAATTCCAGGTAATGAAAAACCTTGTTCAGCTCTTAAAGAGTATGTGTCACCAAAAAATGACTTATTGTTTAACATACATTTTTATGTGAAACATATTTTTTTAGGAATTTTTGGAGATTTTGTTTATAATGTTCAGTGTTATTGTCTATATTAAAAAAATCCTACAAATCTTGCAATTTCAACTTTTGCCACTAGACCTAAATAAACTCTGACTTCCTGTTTCCTGGAGATGGACCATGGGCCATAGACAAAATGGTCCGGAATAGAACCTAGTGACTACTATGGAACAGGGTATTTTAGGCATGTTCTGTGACCAGTGCAGAAGTCATTGGGCAAAGAGGGGCGTAGACAAGCTGTGAAGCCACCTATTGTAAAATAATAATAATGAAAATAAAACTCACCAAAAAGTCTTAAACAATGTGTTTAACATAAAACTTTATTTAAAAAAAAAAATAGATCATTTTCTGGTGATACATTTCCTTAAAGTTTTTCCTGGGAATCCAATTTTCAATATCATAAATACACATGAGTATTATCTCACACTGTACAAGGAGATAAATTAATTCTCTGTCCCAACAGTTTTAGAGAGATGTTTTTCAAAGTATCCGTTGCCCACAATAAAAATAACTGCAGTTTAGACCTTCTTCAAGACTTTCTTTTTTCATTCACTCACTCAGCACAGTTGCCATTATAAAAAATGGCTGTAGAAACAACATCTCACCTGAGCAATCTAGTAGGAAATTTTTTAAGACTTTACATCATTCCCACAATTAACATAAAACTCAGAACATAATAGGTCTAAAATAAGATACAAAATGTTTTACTGTTTTAACAGTGCCTTGCGAAAGTATTCGGCCCTCTTGAACTTTTCAACCTTTTGCCACATTTCAGGCTTCAAACATAAGGATATAAAATTTAAATTTTTTGGTGAAGAATCAACAACAATTGGGACACAATTGTGAAGTGGAACGAAATTTATTGGTTATTTTAAACTTTTGTAAAAAAAAATCAAAAACTGAAAAGTGGGGCGTGCAATATTATTCGGCCCCTCTACTTTCAGTGCAGCAAACTCACTCCAGAAGTTCAGTGAGGATCTCTGAATGATCCAATGCTGTCCTAAATGACTGATGATGATAAATATAATCCACCTGTGTGTAATCAAGTCTCCGTATAAATGCACCTGCTCTGTGATAGTGTCAGGGTTCTGTTTAAAGCGCAGAGAGCATCATGAAGACCAAGGAACACACCAGGCAGGTCCATGATACTGTTGTGGAGAAGTTGAAAGCCGGATTTGGATACAAAAAGATTTCCCAAACTTTAAACATCCCAAGGAGCACTGTGCAAGCGATCATATTGAAATGGAAGGAGCATCAGACCACTGAAAATCTACCAAGACCCGGCCGTCCCTCTAAACTTTCATCTCAAAGAAGGAGAAGACTGATCAGAGATGCAGCCAAGAGGCCCATGATCACTCTGGATGAACTGCAGAGATCTACAGCTGAGGTGGGAGAGTCGTACACTGCACAAATCTGGCCTTTATGGAAGAGTGGCAAGAAGAAAGCCATTTCTCAAAGATATCCATAAAAAGTCTGGTTTAAAGTTTGCCACAAGCCACCTGGGAGACACACCAAACATGTGGAAGAAGGTGCTCTGGTCAGATGAAACCAAAATCGAACTTTTTGGCCACAATGCAAAACGATATGTTTGGTGTAAAAGCAACACAGCTCATCACCCTGAACACACCATCCCCACTGTCAAACATGGTGGTGGCAGCATCATGGTTTGGGCCTGCTTTTCTTCAGCAGGGACAGGGAAGATGGTTAAAACTGATGGGAAGATGGATGGAGCCAAATACAGGACCATTCTGGAAGAAAACCTGTTGGAGTCTGCAAAAGACCTGAGACTGGGATGGAGATTTATCTTCCAACAAGACAATGATCCCAAACATAAAGCAAAATCTACAATGGAATGATTCACAAATAAACGTATCCAGTTGTTAGAATGGCCAAGTCAAAGTCCAGACCTGAATCTAATCGAGAATCTGTGGAAAGAGCTGAAAACTGCTGTTCACAAACGCTCTCCATCCAACCTCACTGAGCTCCAGCTGTTTTCCAAGGAAGAATGGGCAAGAATTTCAGTCTCTCGATGTGCAAAACTGATAGAGACATACCCCAAGCGACTTGCAGCTGTAATCGCAGCAAAAGGTGGCGCTACAAAGTATTAACTTAAGGGGGCCGAATAATTGGGCATGCCCCACTTTTCAGTTTTTTATTTTTTGCAAAAGTTTAAAATATCCAATAAATTTCGTTCCACTTCACGATTGTGTTCCACTTGTTGATTCTTCACCCAAAAAAATTTAATTTTATATCCTTATGTTTGAAGCCTGAAATGTGGCAAAAGGTTAAAAAGTTCAAGGGGGCCGAATACTTTCGCAAGGCACTGTATAACAGTATATATTAATTCTATTCCCGAAAAAAAACATTTCACTAGAGTCTCAGTGTCATATGAAATTCCAAAAATTCTTTATTTGATCTTATATATAATTACAGTCAATGCATCCCAGAAAAATAGATCTAAAAATCCACTGAGCTTACCCCAACAGAACACTATCACTTCATTTAAATAGTTTTCTGTTTCCCATACAGTTTCTAGGAAATCTATATTATATTACAACACGTACTCAGAGATTCTACCATTTATCACCTCCCATAGAATCACATAACATAACATTTATTCCAATATTTCTATGCACAGACAGGGTGACCTAACAAGGTCTCTCTCCTACCTTACACTTAATGCAAGTTTTTAAACAACATACTAAAGTGCCAGAACACTACTCAGGAGTACTTACAATGATCAGTATTCCAGGGCCTCACCCACGTGTACTGCCTGTATGCATGTTTCACTTACAGCTTCTTCAGGCGGTAGGTACTAGGGGTACAAAAATGATAGAAAATGGTATATTTAGGAGCACCTTATCTTTCCTGCAGCCTGTGTGCCCATGTAGGATGTGGAGGTAGGCGTAGGCACACAGGCGCAAGTTAAGATCTTATTATTGGTGATTAGGTGGTTTCTGTTGTAATAAAGATAATTTTAATATTTAAGAAATAGATAGGTCTCCTTTACAAACTAAAGAAGTATAAAGAAATGTGATTTTTGATATACTGTATCCTGTATTTATTCTCATAATTATTTTCATATTTGTGCTATTGATCTCATAACGGGTATATTTTTCTATGGATATAAAGTTTATGTATGTGTTTTGTGTTTACTCTCGACAACTGAATAACAATGAGGTAAGAGTATCTCATGGCCATTTTTAGTGTGGGCATTGAACAGAAAATGAAAACCACAACTTACCTGTGTTAAAGAGTATAGCAGGTCTCACGATGTCTAGATCGTATAACTATTACCACGTGGTCCTTTAGTACATGTTATTACATTGTTGAAGTCACATGAAATGGGACGTTGTTTCATGATGCTAGACATTGCAATTCTAGAAATAAGATTGAGTTCTTTATTCTTGAAATGTTAGCCATTGCTAGATGTTTATTGTTACACGGGAGTCATGTGACTCCACGGCAGTTATCGCGAGAATGAGCATCACTAGGCTTATATTACATGACGGTTGTTAGGGAATTGCCCATTAAGCAATTCCCCAGTAGTTGCTGCTGGAACCTGGGAGGAAGGGAAAAGACAGAGACAGTGAGCCTTGATGCTAGGCCCACCCCGTGTCCCTACCTGCTTGCCACCAGGGCCGTTTTAACCCATTAGTGAACCCAGTGCCAAAGTTTCATAAGTGGGCCCCCATCACCACCACTTAAACATACCTGACCCACCCAAATTAAAATGGCCCACACATAGGAGGAGAGAGGAGGAAGTATCTCAGCTACTTTCTTCTTCTACAAGCCTACAGTACAACCTGCAGTAGTGACCCTTTCCCCTCACACCTTCTCCAGTCTCTGTCACCTGCTGTCACGACTTACCTTACTAAAATATTTAACCTCTCTCTCTTCTGGAATTTTCCCATCCTCTTTCAAACATGCTGTCATAACCCCACTACTGAAGAAACCCTTCCTTGACCCATTGACCCATCCTGTGCTGCTAACTATTGATCTGTCTCTAACCTCCCTTTCATCTCCAAAATCTTGGAATGCTTAGTCTATTCTCGTTTAATCCGCTATCTTTCTGCTAACTCTCTTCTTGACCCCTTACAATCTGGCTTCCACACTCTACACTCTACTGAAACATCCCTCACAAAAGTCTCCAATGATCTCCTGACGGCTAAATCCAAAGGTGACTTCTCTCTTCTTATTCTTCTAGATCGCTCAGTAGCATTTGACACTGTTGACCATCAACTCCTCCTCACTATGCTCCACTCTGTCGGCCTCACGGACACTGCTCTCTCCTGGTTCTCCTCTTATCTTTCTGACCACACTTTCTGTATATCATTTGCGGGCTCTGTTTCTTCCTCTTTTCCCCTTGCCGTTGGGGTTCCTCAGGGCTCAGTCCTAGGTCCCCTGCTCTTCTCCCTCTACACAGGCCCCATTGGACAAACCATCACTAGATTTGGCTTCCGGTACCATCTTTATGCACCCAATTATATACGTCATCCCGTGACATCACCCCTGCACTAATACAGAACACCAGTGACTGCCTCTCTGCTGTCTCAAATATCATGTCTTTATCTGAAACTGAATCTCTCAAAGACTGAATTACTGTTGTTTCCACCATCTAATAGATCTGTCCCTGATATCTCCATTGCTGTCTCCGGCCTTACCATAACTCCTAGGCAGTATGCCCGCTGCCTCGGGGTTATGTTTGACTCAGACCTTTCCTTCACCCCCCATCCAATCACTCGCACGCTCATGTCATCTTCACCTCAAAAACATCTCCAGAATCGCCCCTTTCCTTACCACAGATACACTAAAGACACTTATTGTTGCCCTGATTCACTCTCACCTTGACTACTGTAACCCCCTACTAATCGGCCTTCCTCTTACTAAACTCTCTCCTCTTCAACCTATTCTAAATGAGGGTCATCTATCAATCTAGACACTACAGCGATGCCTCCGGTCTGTGTCAGTCACTACATTGGCTGCCTATTCAATACAGTATACAATATAAACTTATCACCCTCATCCACAAGGCTCTCCATGCTGCACATTTCCTCCCTCATCTCTGTCTATCGCCCAACCCGTACTCTCCGTTCACTCAATGATCTATAACTAACATCCTCTATTATCAGAACCTCCCATGCTCGTATACAAGACTTCTCCCAAATTGCACCACTTTTCTGGAATGCTCTATCCCGGACTATCAGATTAACCCCCAATTTCCACAGCTTCAAGCGCAAACTAAAGGCATATCTTTTCAGACTGGTCTATCACAACTCCTAATGTAAACCCTTCCGTAGTTAGAATCCCTAAAACTTACCCTCCTCTGTTCACGCTCCCACATTACCTTACAGGATATGATGCCGTATCAGACTAACTTTATATTTCCAGGCACATTAAAGGACACGACTGGTGATGGCTCATATAACTTTATATATGTGTAATGACAGTAAACTCTATTTCAAAATTGTCTGAGCATTGTATAAGCAATGCTACCTCCGATGCCGCCCCTGCTACCTTTTGTGTCACCCCCTCTACCTCATAAATTATAAGCACTTGCAAGCAGGGCCCTCAGTCCCATTGTGTGAATTGACTATTTCTTTGTAATGTATCTTTTTGTCTGAACTTGAACCCTACAAATTGTACAGTGCTGCGGAATATGTTGGCGCTATATAAATAAAATGTATTATTCTTATTATTATCATAGTATAATTCCTTCTTACTGGCCCCATACAATATACGTGGCCATGCACCTACACTTATATAGTAGTCCCACCTTATAAATAATAGTTCCTGTTCACAGCTAACTGCCCCCTTATCAATAATAATTATAAGACGGTCATTATTTATAATCAGGGACTATTATTTAAAAGTGGGGCTAAGATTCCTTGCTTATAAATAATAATCCCTTCTTATAAATAATAATCCCTGCTTATAAATAATAATGCCCCATTATAAATAAGGGTCCCTGCTTATAAATAATAGTACTACCTTATAGTTCCCCTTTTAAATAATAGTCCCCATTTATAACTAATAGCCCCCCTGTTATAAATAATAGTTCTCCTTTTTTTAAAAAGAAGGGAACTATTATTTATACAGGGAAACTATTATTTATACAGGGGAACTATTATTCATGAGGACTATTATTTATATGGAGGGGAACCTTTAATTATAAGGGAGAACTATTATGAGGGGGTTATTTTTAAGGAGGGTTTTTTAAGGGTGAATTATTGTATATAAGGGGAAAATTTTATTTCTAATTTACATTCTAATTTACATTCTAATAATATTCTCCCCTTATTAATAATAGTTCCTCCCTTATAATACGTTTTTTTTTACTCCGTAAAAATAATAGTTCCCCCACTATAGATAATACCCCCTTATAAATAATGTGTCCATGTTCAAAAGTAAGTGCCCCGTCAGCAGTAATTTCCCCGTTTGTCTTTAAAAACAAAAAAACAATAAATCTTATACTAACTTTACCACGATCCCCCGATGACTGGAGCAGCTAACATCTTCTGCTGTTTGGGTCCAGGCCCAGCATAGGTGACATGATGCAGTGACGTCATCAGCTGTGCTGGGACGTCCTGCACAGACACCACTGTAAGTATTCTATGACAGAGCAAGGACTTTACAGCTCCCTGCTCTGTTATAGGCTTCAACTGTATTGGCGTGCATCACCAATCAGTGACCTTTAAACATATACATACATATATAACAATATGTTATGCAAGATTTCTATAGATTTTCTTTGTTATTTACTTATTTTGACTTACACAATGTTTTCTTCTCTATTCATATTCACAACTGCTTGCAAAACTCACCATATCACCCCATCTGTGGTATGTATTAAAATGCTATGTACAATATGCTTTACATGTAAATGTAGTAGGTATCTGAGTTCTACATCACTTCAAGTACAAGGCAGACAATAATCTCTTGTCGCCCTAGGGGAATGATCAACGCTTCACTACTGGGCCATTTTCCTTTTTTTTTTTTTTTGGTACATGCAATTTTGAAGGCTATAACCTTTTTCATTTTATTTAATTTAAATAATGTTTGCATCTTTTATTGTGATAGATGAGGCTTCATTTTATATCATCCGAGTGCATTCCGCTGCAAAATCCGCCCCTACATCGGAAGCACACTCAGTCGTGTGCAAGGAGTACAATATATCCTAGACAAGTGAAGGCATTTTTGATAATAAGCAAAATAAATAAGGGGTTATTTTTATTATTATTTTTTAGACATTTGCTCATCTTTTGTCCCCATCCCCCACCTTTACTGTGCTCCCTTTGGTGAAAAGCTTTCATTCCTTAATATACAGTATATTGTCATTTTTATTGAATTCTATTTGCATTTTAGCTATTCCTGTTTTACGAGACATTATACTTTGCTCCTTTCACATTTGACAAACATAGACGTTGCATGGAGGCCAACAATGAACCTTTCAGTAAAATTGTGCATTTCTAAGAAATTCTCAGCACTGAATAGATTTTTATACAACACATTATGGGCCCTTGTATAAAAATGTGCATTTCAAGTATGATTAGCTGAACTATAGAATTTCCATAAAATACATTACATTTTATCTTTATGTTAAAGCTTTAGTGCAAACTTTATTGAAACATTAAATCACTTTTGAGGAACATCTTTAGATATGCAGACACATGCAAAATCAGGCTTAACATAAAGAAAAAAACTACAGGAAGAAACCTTAAGAGATGAGAACATTAGGGAGAAACAGTTCCAGTAATAATGGATATTTAAAGCATATATCAATATTCATAAAATACTACTACGGTTCTCCTTTATTTACCCAGTATTAAACCTGATGCTCACTGACAGCCATTCTCATCAACTTACATTTGCAGAAAATCTACAAGGCTTGTAAAATAAGAATTGTAAGAATTTCTTCATTGACTTTATGCTTTCCTGTTTATATTTCTTCTCTAAACTAACAAAGTACATTTACAAGTACATTTTCTCTACAGGGGAAATAAGCAGGGTACTATAAAATGACACAATAGGACTTGCAGGCTGGAATCAGGATAATGGGCAAGTTTGTCTTATACACCACATCCACATTCTGTCTCTGTTCATGAAACCATAAGGAATAAGAACACAACCAGCGCTTGTTCTATAATATAGATGATTTTGTATAATGGCATTCTGATGTGCCCACCCTTACATTTTCTCTTGGCTTAACATGACCAGGTATGCATGTCATAAGATGACCAGCTTTTCAAAGCAACACGGTTTTGTAATATTCTGCCACAAGATGTCTGTATGTGTCTTTCTGAGGCTACCCATACTCCAAGGAGATTTATGAAGACTGGCATGTTCAACGCTTCATAAATCAGGTGCATCTTCTGCAGGACCAGGTGCCTACACTGAAGTTCAAATTAGTGTGAATGATAATAAATCTAGCACACCGGACAGGCCACTTCTCCATCTAAGAAAGTGGTGTGGGTGATGCAAAAGAGAAAAGAGTTGCAATTGTTATGCCTGTCTTCTACTCCGGGTAACTGGTGTACAAGACATAATAAATCTGCCCCAATATGTTGGAAATCACAACCTGTGAAGGGTTAGGCTAGCATGACACAATATTGCATTGAATTGGTTTCATGAAAGATTGAAGTCCTTATCCAAGTTTACAGTGGCAAAATCTAAATAGGGTCATAATAAATTGACACCTCTGGGCCACAATTGTGTGGCAAATTTGCTTCAAAATCTGCAAGATATTTTCAATTCATTTGCTATAACTAAATCTATGGTGGAAAAATACACCAGGAGTGAATCACCCCTTACAATAAAACATGTTTAGAAATGCCAGCAGTTCACTTTTGGCTAGTGTTATGGAGGTTTACTTGACAGCAATATTTCACTTACCTGAGTGCTACTGTTATGGAAATCTCTGCTATCCTCTACTGAACTTCAGCTCAGAGTATGCACTAGCAGATACTACTGACGCATGCACTTAATGGATCCATACTTCCATATAGACGCAATCCTAAAAACGTAGAATGGCTGTGTTTTATATCATTATTACATTGTATGCATCGCATGTCATATTGCCAAACAAATAAACATGCATTTTCAGTTCAAATTGTCTACATCATTCATACAGAGTTGTACTACATTGGTGAGCCCAGTACAAAGGTTTCATAAGTGTGCCCTCCCCATTACCATTACTTTGTCATAACTGACCCACACAAATTATAATGTCTCTTCAGGAGCCCCCACATAGAATAATGCCCCTTAGTGGCCCTCACATAGTATAATGTCTCCTAAGTGGTCCCATACAATATAATGCCCCTCAGTGGCGCATCACACAGCCAATTGCTCCTGCTGTGGCCCCATATAATATAATGTCCCTTTGGCCCATCACACATTAACCTGTCCCCTCCAGTGACCCCTCAGACATTAACCTGTTCCCCCAGTGGCCCCTCCGACATTAACCTGTACACCACCATGGCTCCTCAGACATTAATTATCCTGTTCCCCCAATGGACCCTTAGACATTAAATACCTGTCCCCCAGTAGCTCCTCAGACATTATATTGTAATGTCCCCCTCCAGTTGCCCCCACAGTATATATTTATATATATCTTGTCCCCTCTTGGTGCCACAATACAGCGGATTAAACAAACAAAATAAAAAAAAACTAATACCTTTCCCTACTCCCCTGATGTTCTCTTCTGTCTCCCAGAGGCTTCAGGGAGCAGCAGGCAGGATGTAAGGGGGCAGCACGGTGGCTCAGTGGCTCACTGTAGCCTTGCAGTGCTGGTGTCCCAAAGCCAGCAACATCTGCAAGGAGTTTGTATGTTCTCCTCCGGGTACTCCGGTTTCACACTCCAAAGACCAACTGATAGGGAATTTAGATTGTGAGCCCTATATGGGACAGTGTTGACACTATCTGTAAAAGTGCTGCGGAATATGATGGAGCTATATAAGTAAGCAAAATAACTAATTGACGTCATAACATTAAGTCTATTGCTCCCAGGACATGGCTCCTGTATTCAATTCATATGTAGATGAGTTGGAATCTGCACCCACTGCCTGGAACAATGGGACTGGAACATGCTGAATGGGCCCCCCACTACCATAGGGCCCCATGCAAGTGAACCATTTACACTATGGTTAAAGTGGCCCTGCATTCACGGGGTCATTACATGATGTCACCACAAAAAAAAAAAATGGTTGTAGCAGCACCCCTTTATATACTGTCACCTGATGGACTCTCTCCACTTGGTTCACACATCAGAACAACTCATCAATGGATGGACTCCAATAGTATAGTAAAGGAAACATGTAGCTTAATCCAACATCATGCTAATAGTTATGCACAGGGGCATAACTAAAGGTTCACAGGCCCTGGTGCAAAGGTTCACCTTGGGCCCCCCTGTACAACTTATTCTTACAACCATCAGTCTTGCCCCCGCCGTACATTATAGCAGATTTACATTTCCCTTTCCTTCTTTATATGGGCCCAGAACTCCAGCCATCAAATGGAATTAGAAAGGAGATCAAAGTAATTTATTCAGCCCTGGTGTACTGTGGGTGACCTGTCACTCCTGCGACCCCTATAGTTATGTCAGTGGTTATACAGTGCTTACTTACCATAATTTAAAATGAAAAATGAAACAAAAAGTAAAGATAAAATTTGAATATTCCTAACAAATTACGGTTTTTCTGCTATTATCCAATATGTTTTGATTCTTAGGCTCTCCCACTGTTTAATTTTCAAGGGACCTAAATAGCAAATTAAATGTACTCTTGATAAACCGCTTTCCATTAACACCCACATAATAGCACAGTTCATATCTCATATTTATTTAATAGCATGACAAATAGCTAATAGAAAAATAATAAAAAAAAATAAATGTACAGAACCGTTTGACCTTCCACCTAGGTGAGATAAGCATTTCATTTCTCTACATTTTCATTAAAACAGCTTATCTCCTGTAACACATATTATAATATTAAAAAGGGTGGATTAAGGAACAAGGTTCATCAAAAGCAGAAATCATATTGCTCATTAGGCTTTCTAAATATAAAATACACAGTCTATATACACAAGTTAAAGCACACCACCCCCCAGACCTGAAAATTCAGATGAGCTCTAATCTACCATTTTCCCTTATGTCATATTTCAAGGTGTCCGAGAAGATATACTGTGCAGTCTGTTCTAGCTGTCCATTAACCTGCAGAAAAACCATAACTTTTTTATTTCTCTATTTGAAGTTTTTTTTTTTTTTTTATTTAAGTCTGTAATAGATATATTGTAAAGACAGGCCATGGAAATAGATTGCTGCACCCCGATCTGGGGATGGTGATCTGAAATAACATGGGGCTGCCCATGCACTGCCAGTCTTCAGATACTTCAGTCACATTTGATTGAGGCATCTGAAGGGTTAATGATCCCAATCAGAGACAATTCTGATCGCAGACATTGCTGCTGGGTCTCCGCTGTGTAAAACAACTGAGACCAAGTGGCTATGGTGCCTGCTCAGCTCCTGAGTGGGCGTAATAGTTCAAGTATGGACATTTACCCAGAGTCTATGCTACAGCCTTACATGGGCCCTAAGGAAAAGGGCAGGTTGGGGGTCCCTGACCTCAAGAAATATTATTTTGCATGTACCCTAACCCATATGAAACCATGGTGACACTCTACGAGTAATCTAGGTTGGACGCAAATTGAACGTGAAGCAGCAGGCAGCCCCCTCATCTATCTTCTATGTCCCATGTACCTACTGAAACCGGCTGTAACAACCCCCTTACTCACCATGACAGCTTCAAGGTCTGCTTGAGTGTACCTCTCTAAATCTCAATCCACTTCGATTCAAAAGTCTATGAGGTCTCTCCCTCTCCATTATCTCAATGTATATGTTCCTAATGTGGACCTGAGTTCATGGTAAAAGGCGGGTCTCTCATATCTCACACTTATATCACACTTATATCAGGATTCAGTCTTTCGATCATTTATTGGCCTCTCCAGAACATTCAGTATCTCTAATAAGGACTTCTATAAATATTTACCGATACTGTACGTCACTCCTTTCAGTCCATAATCATTTTTGGCAGGGTTCTCCCCTCAGTCACCTTTCAGCTTATATGACAAACAGAAAGGTATATTGTTCTATGAGGCAATGGTTGAACCCAGGTTACTCCAGAAGCCCGGGGTTCATATTGAAATGGGAAAATTATATGAAGGTTTATCCCTAGTAAGATCTCCTGGGTTAAACATGTTTCCAAAAGTACGATTTACTGGGAGATCTTCCAAAAAATTTTACTGAAGCCTGAGCAACTGCCAAAAATCGACCCCTCAAGTAGCTCATTGTGTTTGAGAGGATGCGGGCCAGTGGAGACTATTTACATATGTGGTTGATCTGCCCTATAACTTTGCAGTTGTAGAGCCTTCTTGCTGGTCACATAACACATCTGAGGACCAGAAGGAAGTGGATAACTCACAAATACAGCCACCTTCCCTTCAACCCCCTGCACAGGGGCCATTTTTGGCTTCAGAGTGTATAATAGTTATATAGTGTTTATAAAACAACTTTTGTTACTTTTGGATATAAGAAACATATTTAAGTGTACCACGATTCTAAAACAACTTTGCATAAATAAATAGTACAGGTGAATATAAGAAATTTATTTAAGAAATCAATTTCCTTCTCCACTTATCAAGCTGAATTGCCTTTTACATATTAGTCTATGGAGATTGAAGGGGTAGGAGAACTACTGCTGCTGTACTCTGTTACTCTGTGAGTGACAACCTTTTTCACACTGCTATGTTTCAGGATAACAGTCCATCACTGCACAGAATGAGGCAATAAATCAATTAACAATCTCCTCCTCCTCCTCCTCCCCTCTCCCTAGAGTTTTGTGTGTGAGCTGGAAATGGTCTCCATGTAAACAAACAGCCTGAGTGAAGATAAGGACCAGGAGAGCAATATAATAAGTGGAGAAGGAAACAAATTTTCTTAATACAAAGTTTCTTATATTCACATGTACTATTGATAAAAAGTGTTTTTCTAATTGGAGGTACACTTTAAAAACCATACAGATAGTGGGGGTTTTACATCTTGTCATTACAGAACCATTTTAATTTTGCATCAATGAAGCTATATGGGGTATTGTGATTTTTGCAGGATAACTCGTACTTTCTACACATATTATTTTGGGGGTACATAACTGTTAGCATTTTCTCTATTATCAGTAGTTGTGCCACGAGTACTGGCCCTTTCACTGGTGATCGCACATTTTGCTCTTGGCATACTAGGACTCATGAATCTGGATTTTCCATACCAAGTTACAGCTGCAAATTCCATCCCAACCTTTGGCCAACTGAAAGTCATAGGGATCTATGATACTATAAATTCTGTTCTTTAGGCCCAATTGCGGAAGCGAATTTGCAGCCAATAAATAAAATCCTGATGCATGACGGCCATGTGCAGGAGTTGTTATACTGTATATCAAGGTATGGGAATGGGTTAACCCCTAACAAATGCATAGAGAAGGGAAAACAGAAAAATAAGGAACCTTCGGTATCCTCATAGCCATAACAATCTATAATAAATGTGTAACAGTATTTAATATGAACAGTGAATAAATAAAACATTTATTTCCCCATGTTATTAAAAATTCCACATCATATGTCAGTTTCTGCACTGAAAAATTCTATCTCATATACATGAGATTAAGAAAATCTTATTGATTTAAATGCTACCAAAATGTAATATACCAAAGTACCTGTTAAGGTCCTGCTGGGCCATAAGATGAGGAGTGGATATCCCCTACTCTAATAGGCGAGTCTGTAAAATAATCTTTGCATTTTTTCAATTCTGTATTCATGTATTATTGACACATGTATTATCGGCTTTTTCCTAAGGTTTTCACTTGCTTTTTCTCCTGAAAGTAAAGCATTTACTATAGAGATTATAAATAGAAGTGACCTTGACATGCTGCGAGGAATCTATATATCTACTTGTTTATGTTCACTGTCATTTTATACAGTATCTGAGCGTAATGTCTGTGTTTTTCCATTTTAATCCTCTATAGAGTGTTAAAAGTATAATAGAAACCCTTGGCTACGTCAGTGCATTTAAGGTTATATGATTGATACGTTTTCCACCAACGTGAAAAATATATCAACTTTTTTCAAAATAAATTCTATCCTTTTCATTGTTGTGGGATCCTTGGGAAGTGGACAGTATATGGTTGACAAAACACATTCGTTAAAGCCTCAGGCCTTATTCACACATTGCAGATTGATCAATATTTTGCATCAGTATTTTAAAGTCATAATCAAGAGAAAGAAAAATTACATCCATTTTTGGTTTAGGCTTCAAAAAACAGATGCAAAGTACTGGCCAAAAAGCAAGGTGTGAATAAGGCCTACAATTTTGTAAACAGGCCTCCCGTTTTCTGTTTGCATTAATAATTTACAACTCCAATTCCAAAAAAGTTTGGACATTGTGTAAAATGTAACGAAAGCAAGAATGCAATGATTTGGAAATCTAACCATATTTTATTAACAAAAGAACATAGAACACATATCATAAGGTGAAAGACATTTTTCCATTTAAATACATAGACAATGATTTCTGGAAATATTCCTGAGTCCATTCACTGATCTCCATTATTGATGCCCTTGTGCACTTGGATATCTCCAAATTCTCTGAATCTTTTGATCATATTATGTATATTCAAAATCTTTGCAATTTTATTTTACGTGTAACTTTATGTGCAATTTGACCATCTTTGTTTCTGAGAGACTCTGCCTCTCTAACATGCTCTTTTTATACACAGTCATGTGACTTAGTTGATTATTGACCCTCCAACTATTTTTCATTAGTATCACTTACTTTTCCAGCCTTTTGTTAACCCTGTCCCAACTTTTTTGAGATGTTTTGCTGCCATCAATTTCTGAGTTAGTTTTTTCAAAGGAAATGTCTACCTTTCAACTTCTGATATGTATTCTGTGCTTCATTGTGAATAAAATATGGTTACATGAGATTTCCAAATCATTGCATTCTTGTTTTCTTTACATATTACACAGCACCCCAACTTTTGTGGAATTGTACACTCATAAATAATTAAGCTGAAGCTGCACCACGTAGCAACACAGTAACACTCTGCAGTGTCAAAGGACAGAAGTTCTATCAACTAATGCTTATAGGATCGAAAGCAGAGCAAGTACAGTGCAATAAGACAATGTTTCCTCTATCTGCAAAGCCAGAAGGATCATGGGAAATGTAGCTTGCATTAGGGAAACCAGAGGGGAAGAATAAATCACAATGGCAAACCGTAAACATCTTTACATTATTCTTTAACTATATAGCATTCCGCACTTTATAGGTATTTTTTTCTTTTTGGAGTGTTTCTTTAAGGTAAAACATCACACAGCTCCACGCTGTGATTTCTTTGGAAATACATCTATAAATGGGAAAACTACTATTATTATATTCTGGGGTCTTTTTAGACCCCAGAGTATAATGAAGGCCCAAGGAAGGTGAGGAAAAATAATAAACACTGATACTCACCTTTCCTCACCTCTTCTGAGTTCCCTCATGGCATCCGGCACTCCTTTACAGCAGCCTTCAGTCCTTCTCCAGCCTCTTCCAGCCTCCTGGCAGGGGCGTAACTTGAGGGGGTGCAGAGGGTGCAGTCGCACTGGGGCCCAAGAGCCTTAGGAGGCCTATAAGCACTGGTATCAGTATTGAGATTGCAGCTTCCATCTGGCCCATAAGCCAAGGAGACCCACAGATTATCCTGACCACACTAAGGTTGATTAAACTCCTTAGCACCCGTAACCATCACTATCAAGAATTCACTGTAGGGATGAGGTAGGGAGCCCCGGACAAAAGTTTACATCAGGGCCCACAAGACCTTAGTTACGAACCTGTCTCTTAGGTCACGTCAGCAGCCCCTGTGTGCATCAACATCATGTATCTTGCATCACAGGCCTTAGCGGTCTCCCAGGGCCACTGACATCACCCAAGAGGCCAAAAGAGGACTCAAGAAGCCCTCAGAGTGCCAGACGCCACAAGGGAGGCCAGGAGAAGTGAGGGATGGTGTTTTTCCGCACCGTCCCTGGGCCTCTACTTATTATACTCTTATTATAATAATGGTTTGTGGGTTTGTCAGAACGTAAGATTTTGTTTGCTCATCTCTAACCTCTACACTTTTTCCATTACAGCTAAAATAAAATCCATTTCTACCGTGCAGGAAGTAGAAATACATTTTAATATACAGTAAGTAAAGGTAATCCCAGTTTCTCAATATCATTCATCTGTCTTTAGCTCTCTGGTTGGTCACCTGTTCGTACACTAGTCATCAAACTTAGATTAGATAGCATATGGTTGTACAGCTGCTAATGACCTCTAATTCCCAGCATGCTTTGCAAATAACCTCCCCTTGTGACAGCATGATCCTCTAAAGCCTGGAAAATATTGGAGTCAGCTTTCCAGCCCACAGTTCCGTTTTGTATTAATAATGCAACCATTGTCAGGTACTGTAGTTTATTGTTGTCAGCAGATTAAGTGTTTTATTGTTATGAAAATTGTAACAATCGGGAAATACCGACGCAAAATTAGTTTTACTTTTAGCTGACGAAGCAGCAATTTAGGTAGAAAACACTAAGATGATTATAGGCGGTGCTTTGGTAACATTTCTTGTCTGTATTCTTTATAAAGGTAGCTCATAACTATTTTGCAACAGCTGCCTGTTCACATGGAGTTTTTTTTAGATTCTCCGGTTTCCTCCCACACTTAAAAAACATGTTTATATTAATTTCTAAGAAATTTGAAATATATCTGTGCGTACACCTGTAACTCACTTCCGTTATATTTTATGTTCACCATTGCACAATAATGTTCTAGCAATGTCTTAAAGGGAACCTGTCTCCAGATTTGGGGCCCCTAAAGCAGTAGCATGTCCTTATGTCCATTTGTGGCTTCATTCAGTAGTTTTTTCCAAGTTTTACTCTATGGAGATGAGTCCTGGGGTAATCCCTGGCAGCTCCTGGCACATGCACAGACCACAAATGAATGTGGGGATAGTACACTTTGTTTCACTGTACATGCTCAATGAAGCATGGTGTACAGTACACAGCTTCAATGTGCTAGAAGCTGCTGGATATGAGTCCAGGACTTTTCTCAAGCAGATTAAAACTAAAAAGCTGCTGAATGGAATCAATATTGAGACTGAGGTCCCCAGGTTTGGGGAACTAAACCCCAGCAGCATTGGGACATGCTTCTGGTTAAGAGACGCTATGTAAGGGAATTGCTAGTTGTGCAATACCCTAGTGCTGCTGCTGAAACAAGGAAGAAGGGAAAGACAGACAGTGAGCCCTAAACTCGAACCAGCCCCTGTCCTTACATAATTGCCACAACTGTCCTAATGACAGGGACAACTGAGCGGCAATCCCTTCTCTGAATAAGTGTACACAGAACAAGACAAAACAACACAGAAGAGGAGTCAGCAAGCCAAGGTCAAACCAGAGAGACAAACAGTAACAAATCAAAATCCAAAAGAGTAGTAACAAGGGAAACCAAAGGTCAGAAGTCAGTAATACAATAATATCAAGAGAAGTGCTTAGCAAGGACAAAGTCTCAATAGCCAGCAAACATGTGTGGGCAGATGACCAGTTATAGGAAGTCCAGAATACGCTGCAGACTTGATTGGCAGACAGGCTGTCAATCACACAGGTAAGGCTAAGATAAACTATTTGAGGAGGGGAAAAAAAGGTGTAGGAGTTGGGTGTGGTAGAAAATCAATTACAGAGAAGAAGTAATAGAGCAGTGTTCAGACAGCGCAACAAGAACCCTAAGAAAGGAATCAACCTGAACACGCCTCCTGCACCGCAGCGTGCAAGCAGAGGGTGGCGCAGAGACCCAAACAGGCAGAGACGTTACACTCTAAACCTGGTGACATGTTCCCTTTAAAGGGAATCTGTCACAAGGAAACTCGATATCCGACCATCCACAGTGTATTGTATGGGATATTATGCTGAGCAGCCCCATCATACATTTAGATAGTCTAGTAGATTCAACATTTCCCCGAAAAAGCCATTTTTAGAAATATGCAAATCAGACTCAAGTACAATGGAGTCATGTCAGAGCCTGCCAGGGGTCCATCTATAGGTTTCAATCGTCGACTCTATATACCTGATTGACAGCCTCTTCCTATCATACAGATAAAACACTGCTTGATGAATTCCTACACAAGTGTCTGGCATTTTTGGCTGGAGGCTCTGACACACCCTCTTTGCACTTGAGCCCCAATTTAAAACTTAAAAAATGTAAAGGACATTGTTAATTATTAACCCATTAATAGCACTAACAGACTTTTTAAAAAAAAAAAAAAAAAAACCTTTAAGCAGATTTTTTATGTACAATATTTGGAGCTAGCTGTATAGTGGACCCCAAAAATGAATTTTACTGGTGGGCCTAAGCACCCCAGTTGACACTGTTTTGATGTGTTATTTCCTTAGCAAAGGTTAGTGCTAGTATTTGCTTTTCAAAACCACCGAGATTGCCCAAGACCTCTGTACAGTAAATTTGCTTAAAAGGAAAGTCACAAAAAAAAAAAATGCAACAAATAACAGTAAGTGGTAAAAAGATCCATCAAACCTGTACCTGTGGCTACTGCATGGATTCTCATAGGTACATTGATGTGCAGTTTTAGGAGGAAATTGACTCACAGATCCTACAAAGCATCTTGAAGAACTTTACTCTTTCAAAATACAGGTAATTCCATATACTCTCGATGAGAAAGATTAGGGACCTGTAGAGGTCATATCATCTATTTCCACTTTGGAGAAATGTCTTTTCGGTACCAGCTCTTCCATAAAGAATTTCTGATAAGACTTTTCACATCTAAAGGCGTTTGCATGAGTTTTTGTGCATTCAAAGATAACCATGTTGAACTGTGAGTTTCAAAAAAGGTCAGTATAATATATTTCTCATCTGCTACACTTTATTTCTGTGGTCAACTAAAGTATTTCTAATTCTCAACCTCGCCCAATTGGTATAAGTCTTTGATGATTCGGGATGATAACCTTATGTCTTGTTTAACCATGTACAAAGTCCAGGCAACTCTGCTTCTATGGTGACCTTATAACGGAGAAAGGTCCTGGCAGGGCTCTATCTAAATATTTCCTATTACAACATCAGCAGATATAAGTGTAGTTTGCGGCTTACAAAAAAAATTACATTTTGTATTCACTGGAAGTCGGTTTTTACTCTCTGCGAAAAGTTATGAATAAGCCAAAAAAAATAAACACAGGATATTTTGTGGCTGCAGTGTTTCTAGAAAGAACTACAGTTGTCTTCTATAATAAATTTTATCTTTCATTGCATAATATATATGTGCTCTCAGTCTCACAGAATTTTTTTTTTAGTTTACCTATAAAATTGTTAACCAATATCTCCCCCTTGTGGACGCATACAGCGTAATATTCTCCTTTTCATTACTGCTCCCTGAAAGTGTTGGGGAAATGTCCTCCATAAATGTCACCAAAGATAGTCGCAGAAATAGCAGAGATAGTGGATGACTATACATATGGGGTCCTCTCGTTCATAAACTTATAATACTATGTACTATTGAAATAGTTACCGTATGAGACATCTAGTCTCTTCACTAAAACAAATCAGACAAAAACCAAATAAACTAAATATTTTAATGTGACTGTAAAGCTCTTTTTAGCTACTGATGCTTCTATTCCTGTTGGTCTGAGTAATACTATGGGCTTGTATATAACAGGGTCCGCCCAACTAAATGGCACAGTTAGTGTATGTTCACATGGAATTCGCTTAAAAATCTGCCTCAAAAACACCTCATTCATTTCAGTGGGAGTCAGTATCATTTTTTTTCCTATAGCTGATTTTTTTCAACTAGAAGGGAAAAAAAAGTGACATGACCTATTGTCAGGCGGAATCTGCCTTGAAAAACCCATTGAAATTAAAGGGAGGCAGAAAAAATTCAATGTGTTTTATCCATATGCAAATAAGGTGAAAAAGGCTTATGGGGCGTTTCTTATATTCCCCGGGCTTCACTCTGTGCTATAGACTACCTCCCCTAACTGCTGCCCAGTTCTTCAGGGAGGAGAGCTGTTAATAAAAGGATGGTGGGTTAAACTGGGCAGCAGTTAGGAAAAGTAATTTACAGTACAGAGGGAAGATAATAAACATCCCAAAAGTGCTTTTCATCTAATTTGCATATGTGATTAAACAGCGATTTTCTCAATAATGGAGCTACAGTACTGAATAAGAAAGGCATATTTGGAAAGTGCATAAGGAGCACTGAAAGGTACTAGGATTACTTTGATTTTCCTGCTGACAGACTCCCTTTCAAGAAAATTGCCTCTTTCTTCACGTATTTGCCTCTTTCTTCCACTGATCAAATTTAATATAAGTCTTTGGAGATGGGAGAGGAGAAGAAAAGAAGAGCTTCTCAAAGTAGAGAGACATCTGCACTATAGAGAGATAGCTTTCTTTCACAACACAGCTGGTTTATCAGAAATTACTTTGTCTCTCTTCTTCTCCTCCTCCTCCTACCTACTACCCTATCCATAGACTTCATTGTAAACTGACACTGCTTGTGTACAGAATATAGGTTAAAATCACTCACATTAGAAGTAAAGACAGAAGTAATTCATCACCCACAAATCAATATTATATTCTGAGGTCTCTCCAAACCTCAGAGTATAATCCGTGGAGGCCCAGGGGACATGTTTTTATACAGGTATACTCCTCTTGCCTCTCCTGGACTCCTTTGTGGCATCTGGATGTCGCTTCTGGCCTTCTGACTGACGTCATGTGCCATGGGGGTTTTCTGAGGTATGTGTTTGGGCCTCACCCGTAACGTGGGGTGTGCCAACGTCATGATGTTTGCATCTCAGGCTCATGTCATTGGTGTGCCCCACACGACCAGTAAGACCTGTGATTGGGTTCCTCTCCTCAAGGCTTGTGATGACATGAGGGAGCCCAACAGAAGTGAGGCCACGTGAGTAGATTGTAAGCCTTGACGGTTGGCCCTCTATCCCACTGTACAAGTTGGTCACTCTTAGTATTGTATTTGTTTTGTGTATATTGTGTTTTGTATGTAAATCCTCCTCAATTGTACAGCACCATGGAATTCATATAATAATGTACAGCAATATGGAATTAATATAATAATGTACAGCACCATGGAATTAATATATTAATGTATAGCGCCATGGAATTATTATAATAATGTACAGCACCATGGAATTAATAATGTTCCAAAAATAAATAAATAAATAAATAAATAATAATGATAATAATAAATTCTCAAGCATATAACAGATTTGTCACTCTAGCCTTTGGAACAACAGGCTTGTCTCCGAAAAGGCACCACACAGATGGGACACCAGAAGCTCCTGGGCCATAATGCAAAATATGTAAAGGGACTTCCACTTACAGTATGTGCAATTGCTACCTCTGTACCCCCTATAGCTAAACCACTGACTACAAAGCATCAGATTAAAGGGGTTTTCCGGACAAAAAAAAAAATCACTTGTCAAAAAAGGTCTGTTAGTGCTATTAATAGGTTAATAAGTGCACCCAAATACCTTTAGCAGTGTTTTGAGTGATTTCTGGGTTTCTCTGTGAGCTCCTGGCATCTTCTGCATTTGTTTACATGGGCATCTTCCTGTTCTGTGTTTTCCTACAACTACCATAATGCCTTGGGCTTCACTCAGAGCTGACTCACTCCCTCCCCCTTCCTTTCTCACTCACACCCCCCTCCCTGTTTGCCTAGCTAGCCTGTCCACTACTAGCCCTTCCTAACCAACTGAACCCCCCCCCCATGCCGGCACTCCGGCTCTATTGCCTACTACCTAGTACCCTATCCATGGACTTCATTGTAAACTGACACTGCTTGTGTTGAGTATAGCTTAAAATCACTCACATTAAAAGTAAAGACCGAAGTAATTCTTAAAGACACATGCACTTTTCTTTAGTGAAGTATATCACAAAGTTTGTTCCCTTAACCTACACTATTAATTTATGAAAAAATAAATAAAAGTTTACTTATGCTTTAAATATGGTATATTATATGAGATTCCATATTTTAAAAAGCTGTCAGTCATCCCCCAACGATATGCTTAATAACATTTCTAGACTTTACTATTGTCTTGTCACATTCTTTAGATATAATATTCACAGGTAAAGTAAAATGACTTGTACCTACAAATGGCTAAAGTAAAAAGTGCAGCAAAATGATGACATTACAGTTCACCGATCTATATCTTAACAAACCTCATCCAAGATAAACCTACTAAATAAGAAGTACAAACATAAACCAAAACCATTCTACTAACTAAAATACAGCAGTTCTTTTTCCCAAACAACACAACATACATCATGTAGCCAATAACTCCAAAAAGTTCTCTTGTGGAACAGCCTTACCATGACTCTGGTTTACCTTGTTGTACACTTCGCGGAAAGTAGGGTGATTGTCCAGAACCCTTACCCTTTTAAACCCTACTTTAAATCTATCCCTCCTATTATGCTATAGGATTAATCAGGGAGAAATGTAGAGTCAATAAACACTACAGGTGCATCTCAATAAATTAGAATATTTTTGAAACGTTCATTCATTTCAGTAATTCAGTAATACAATTCATAATCAGCGTCTTCCATGATTGTGTGTCCTACTGAACCAGACTGAGGGACCATTTAAAGGCTTAGGAAACCTTGGCAGGTGACACACTGAATTTACAATACTGAACTTTTTTACAATATTTTAATTTTCTTAGATTTTGGTTTTCACTACCTGTAATCCATAATCAACATTTACAGAAATAAAACACTTGAAATAGAACACTCTGTGTGTAAAGAATCTAGAAAATATAGGAGGTCACTTTTTTAATTTAATTACTGAAAGAAATAAACGTTTCAAAGATATTTTAATTTATTGAGATGCACCTGTATAGATAAGAAATCGAATCTGAATCAACCTGAATTTTCCAAAAGTTTTCACCTTGAACCAAAGCCAAAACTTTTGGGGTTCATCACCCACAAATCAGTATTATACTCTGAGGTCTCTTCAAACCTCAGAGTATAATCAGTGGAGGCCCAGGGGATATGTTTTTAAACAGTTATACTCCTCTTGCCTCTCCTGGACTCCTTTGTGGCATCTGGAAGTCTCTTCTGGCCTCCTGACTGACGTCATGTGCCATGGAGGTCCTCTGAGGTATGTGACTGGTGGGGTGTGCCAACGTCATGACGTTTGCATCTAAGCCTCATGTCATTGGTGTGCCCCACACGACCAGTAAGGCCTGTGATTGGGTTATCCAGGGCATGTAATGACATGAGGGAGCCCAAGAGAAGTGAGGCAACGTGATTATAACTTATTACAACGTTTATTATGTTGACGCACCTCACCCGGGTCTACATTTATTATATTCTGTGATCTGAAGAGACAACAAAGTATAATAATAACACTTCCTGTTGTGTGAAATGGACAGACGAACCTAACAAATATTCTAGTTCGTCAACACTACAACTATATGGTCACTTGTGTGGAAAACATGTAGTTGAGAATGGACATATAAGGATTGGCATTGGAGCTCAGACTGAATTAGCAGTTGTAGCCTAGGCTTCATCCACCGTCAGTCAGAGGCAGGAGCAGGAGAGCACAGTCTTCCACTATCCCTGTGTCTCCTCTACAGGATCAGGTTCCTGCCCCTGTACATATTTATAAGAACAGGAAACATGAGCATGTATTATTATACTCACACACAGCATGTATATGGAAAGTGTCATTATGTGTGGGTATATACAGTATGTGTAAAAGTGTATCTATGTGTTTGTAATATGTGATCAGTGGTGATCCTAGCCTCTTTGCTGCCTGAGGCGGACTATAGAAAGACGCCCCCCCCCAAAAAACAAAAAAAACAAAACTGAGTTTCCATGCTACTAGTTTAACACACTGTTATCGTCGCACAATATACACCATACACAAAGTTATAAAACAGATTTTAAGAATTCTTCTTCCTGTATTACTTCAGTATCAGATCAAAAACACGGCATTAACAATGAAAGTAACTTCACACATCTTCTGCTTGGTGGATGGACGAGCCCGCATGGCCCCCATTCTCTATAATAGGAGCGCCGCAGATAGCGGAGTACTGGACTTCGGGTATCTTTGGCACTCCCATTAAAGTGAATGAGAGCCACGTGGGTTCGTCCATCCACCAAGTGACACACCTATGGCTGCGGTCAGGCTGGATTCCCACCTAGTGGGGGGAAAAAACCCAATTCTCAGGCTCAGTGGGGGTCTCAGCAGACAGACCCCCATCAATCAGGTATTTATCCTCTATCATTTAGGTGAATACAGGGCAGTAACATTCTGTGACTTACAGGTGACGTCTCTGACTAATCGGTCACATTTCCCTTCTCTTCCCTCTGGACCGCCATGGCCTCTTCTTCCAGCTGTGACTTGTCTCGTAAAGGTTGCAACACAGACATCTTTGGCTCCTCACTTTTCCAGGCATCCAACCCACATTGTCCTCACCTACACAAAGCTCCCATCCTGCTGCTACCCCCAATTATATAATATATGATATAACCCCCCATAATGAATAATACCCCCAAGTGCATCTTTATATTAATAATGTACATGTGTACCCTGTATAAATAGTGCCCCTTATTAATAATGCCCCAAGTGTTAACTAATTAAAAGGTTTTCCAGGTCATTAATAAACTAATCAGTGGGGTTCAAAAACCCAGGACCCCCACTGATCAGCTGTTTGAATGGTACCTGTGTAAGCGCCGTGACCGCTTCTCTGTTTATATAGTGTCATTCATCTCATAGCGGCCATGTAATGTAACTACAGCCTCGTCCTGTACATGTCTACAGTATGTGACAAGGCTACAATTACATCACACGGTCACTATAAACAGACAGCGTATAATATAAACAGGTGCCATAGCCCATGTTTATAGCACCCCATTTACACACACTATAATGTTCCACAGCAGCCCCTGCACACAGTATTACACAGTGTTATGGCCCGCAGCGGCCCCTGCACACTGTATTATGCCTCGCAGCGGCCCCTGCACACAGTATTATGCTCCATAGTGGCCTCTGCACAGGGTATTATGCCCCACATTGGCCACTGCACATGGTATTATGTGCCACAGCAACTCCTGCACAGTTTTATGCCCCATATTGGCCCCTGCACACGGTATTATGCTCCATATTGGCCCCTGCACACGGTATTATGCTCCACAGTGGCCCCAGAACACGGTATTATGCTCCATAGTGGCCCCTACACTGGTATTATGCTCTATAGTGGCCCTTGCACTGGTATTATGCTCCATAGTGGCCCCTGCACTGGTATTATCCTCCATAGTGGCCCTTGCACTGGTATTATGCTCCATAGTGGCCCCTGCACTTGTATTATGCTCCATAGTGACCCCTGCACCCGGTATTATGCTCTATAGTGGCCCCTGCACTCGGTATTATGCTTTATAGTGGCCCCTGCACTTGTATTATGCTCCAGAGTGGCCCCTGCACAGGGTATTATGCTCTACATTGGTCCCTGCACAGGGTATTATGCTCTATAGTGGCCCCTGCACTCGGTATTATGCTCTATAGTGGCCCCTCCACTCGGTATTATGCTCCATAGTGGCCCCTGTACAGGGTATTATGCTCTACAGTGGTCCCTGCACAGGGTATTATGCCCCATAGTGGACCACCCATGAACTATTATTATACTCTGGGGTCTTTTCAGACCCCAGAGTATAATGATTGGAGACCCAGGGGGAGAATACAAACATAAAAATCAGAGTTACTTACCTATCCTGGACACCGGTGCACTCCTTGCAGCTTTCGGCCCTGTTTAATTGCGCACACACGTCACGTGATCAGGCCGGCGACGCGACCTGATGACGTCACCAGAGGCCTCAAGCCTGCTCGGAGTTACATCGGATCGCAGGAGGTGAGTAACATTGGTTTTTATGTTCCCTCACCAACCCTAGGCCTCCGATTATTATACTCCGGGGTCTGAATAGACCCCGGAGTATAATAACAGTAGTATTTGCGGCCCGCGACCTCACTTACCGATACCCGCGGCCGCTCACAGCGGCATCCACTTCCCTTTCTGCGTCCCATAGCAGAAGGGGAAGCGGGGGCGGCCACGAGCAGATGCGGGGTAGGTAAATAAATAGGCCGTTACCTGCCGGGGATGCTCCAACAGGTTACGGCCTATTTATATATATAAAAAAAAAGTTATACTCACCTGCGATGCCTTGATGCAGCCGCCGCCGCCTCCTCTTCTTGTCCGCGACGTCTGTGTCTCAGTGTAGGCGGCGTGATGACGTCATTGTATCGCCTCCTGCGCTGAGATGCGGCGTCTTGTAAACCAGCCCAGGACAGGCCCCGCTCAGCTCTGTTTTTTATTTACATGAAATAGTAAAAATGCCGCCCCCCGGACAGTGCCGCCTGAGGCGGCCGCCTCGATTCGCCTCATTAGCGGTGCGCCCCTGTATGTGATGGTCTATATGCAACAGTGTGTGTATGTAAAAGAATACTGCTGTTTGCGTGTGTGTAGGTGAAAGTGTATGTAAGGTCGGGGCCCCACGTGGCGTAAAATGCTGTGGAAAAAAACGCGGCGGTTTACAGTCACTGCAAAGTGGATGGGATTCACACATTGCGGAAAAATACGTTACAGTTTTGGAAATCGCAACATGTCAATTATACCTACGGAAACACTGACGGTTTCCCTATAGGTATTATAGAAGCAGATAGATGGCAGAGGAAAACTATGCGGACTTTCTGTGAAAAGCAGTGCAGGAAAAACCCCAATGTGTTGCTGCCGCAGTCCCACAGCGCTTTTTTGCTGCATGGGGCCTTAGCCTAAAAAACGTATTTAAATGTTTACAACTTATTTACTAAACCTGTAAGACCAGCTATATTTTTACCACATTTTGAAAGATATCTAGGTATAGTGCAAAAAAGGAGTCATATACAGTATGTAAAACAATTATATGCTGTTCCTAATAGATTCAGGTTTTATTTGTTTTAATTTTGTTTTTTATGACAGAAGCAAATGTAAGTTTGGTTCTGTTACCATATGCCATGTAGTTAGTTTGGTTCTGTTACAGTATCCACACAGTAAGTTTGTTCATGGTACCATGTCTATGTAATAGGCTTCGTTCTATTACCACAAGTATGCACTAAGCTTGGCTCTGATACTGTATCTATATAGCAATCAGGGGCATAACTTGAGGGGGTGCAGAGGGTGCAGTCGCACCGGGGCCCAGGAGCCTTAGGGGGCCCATAAACACTGGCATCAGTATTGAGATTGCAGCTTCCATCTGGCCCATAAGCCAAGGAGACCCACAGATTACCCTAACCACACTAAGGTTGATTAAACTCCTTAGCAGCCGTAGCCATCACTATCAAGAATTCTCTGTAGGGATGAGGTAGGGGGCACCGGACAAAAGATTGCATCGGAACACACAAGACTTTAGTTACAGCACTGATAGCAATTTTAGCTCTGTTACTGTATCTATGCAGTAAACCTGGTTCCAGTACCAGTTCTGTCACAGGATCCACATATTAATTTTGTTTATGGTACCATGTCTATGTAATAAGCTTGCTTCTATTATTGCATGTATGCCGTAAGCTTTGTTCTGGCACTGTATATGGCAATCTTAGTTCTGTTATATATCTATACAATAACCCTTGTTCTGGTACCATATCTATGTAGGAATCTTAGTTCTATTATTGTATGTATGTGATAAGCTAGGCTCTTTTACCATACCAAACTTGGTTCTATTATCATATCCACATAGTAAGCTTGTTTATGGTATCATGTCTATGTAGTAAGCTTGGTTGTAATACTATATGTATGCAGTAAGCTTTGTTCTATTACTGTAACTCTATAGAAATTTTAGTTTGGTTGCTGTATCTATGTAGTAAACCTTGTTCCTGTACTGTATCTATGTAGTATAATGTTGTACCGTGTTAGCCATAGAAAGTAGTGGAAGAGTGAAGAAATCAAGCTAACTGAGTATATTTGATAGTAAGCTTTCGATAGTCTAGCTCTCTGTACCCCCTATAGCTACGCCCCTGACTACAAAGCATCAGGTTAAAGGAATTTTCCGGGTAAAAAAAAAATTACCTTTCAAAAACGGTCTGTTAGTGCTATTAATAAATTAATACGTGCACCCAATACCTTTAGCAGTGTTTTGAGTGATTTCTGGGTTTCTCTGTGAGCGCCTGGCATCTTCTGCATTTGTTTACATGGACATCTTCCTGTTCTGTGTTTTCCTACAACTACCATGATGCCTTGGGCTTTACTATTGCGCAGGTGTGGGCGGCCGGCAGACGTCAAGAAGAGGAGGTGCCCAGAAGAAGTGACGTCCTGTGACCAGAAGGACCGAAAGACAGATAAGTAAATGTACTCCGGTGATCTAGGTAAATATAGATTTTTGGTACACTAAGTAATTTAGAAGATAGGCAGGGGAAGGGGGGGTTAGCTTAGATTAGAAATATTAACTTATCCCGAACAAACCCTTTAAAGCATACGCAGCCAATGAGCAGAACTAGGGTTAATTCTTTTAGAAAGCCATCATGCCATCCCCTTTCCAGAAAAAAAAGCCTGAGGTAGATATGGTGGATCTGAAGCAAAACACAATTAAAGTGATAGCGTAACATTATACAGTATAATAATCATCAGCATATTCAATAAACTACACATCATAAAATGCACAATGAGATGCAATACACAGAACGCTTACACTGATCAATGCTTGGTAAGGACCTAAACTAGTCACCAACCTGAGGCCATCTTCTGGATGGTGGTGGCTCCTAGCACCTTACTAATGCTCTGCAACTATAAAACTGTGAGTTTAATAAATCTAAAGTATTCTCCCAGAAAGCAGACACACTTCTGCAATCAGCATGTCACTTCAGTACTTCATGCTGCCCTCAATAGCGTACACCTGGAGACTACTTTCCAATAGGATTATTCTTAAATTGTCTCAATATAATTTCGCCTGATACTGGATTTTTATTTATTGGATTTCTTTAATTGTGTATACTCCTAATCTTTCAGTAGGTGGCAGCAGACTCAAACTGAATGCAAATGTATTTCATATAAACCTTCATGCATTTTAACCATCTATATAAATTTAAACAGAATTTCATGGACATCCTATAGTAAAACTGTCACAATCCCTTTCCATTTCTCTTAGCATCTATAGTTTTATTCAATCTGAAATGGTATAATAGAATTTTCTAACCATTTCCTTATATTTTTTTAAAGGGATCAGATATTCAGTTTTTTTGATACCTTGCTTCTTCTCTGCCTTTTCAACAAACGTGAAATAAATTGATCGTCCAAGCAAGAAACTTTATATTATAGCTTAATACAAAGAAATATTTCTTTCACAACTTATCAGGCTTAAATTCACTGACCTAATAAATGCCTGGTCCATTTATTCCTGTTGGCGTGGCGTTAGGCCAGTAACCTCAGGATAAATAGGAGTACGGGGTTCTATTGTTGTTTCTGAGACAAGATTTTGACAATTGATTCAACCTGCAAATTGTCTTTATTTTGATTGAGGCAGTTCAGTTAGACCTTATATGTCTAGGTATGGTTATCTATATAAACCACTCTTTATAGGAGATTGAGGTTTGGTTATACTTATTCATCTTTGTTCTATGGAAAAAGGGACTGCCAGTTCATATCTTTGATTGCACAGTGATTTATAGATCTGCTTAGCTCTGGATGGTATTAGCGGATTTTAATTTGATCCCTGATAGGGTGTGGGATACCCATTTTTAGAGGATGTACTAATAAAAGTGAAGTTTTAGATATCAACATCTCTAATGTAAGGTTCTGTGTATTTATTTACTTATCAGGCTTGTCTCATGTTCCCACATCCTAAACAGTTTATAAACTCTGTATTCACTGCTAAATCCTTCTTGAGACAAGATGGACTTTAAGCTCATTAACACCGAGCAATTAGATTACATGTTGCCAAAAAGAAGTCAATGCAGGGGAAAGAAGAATCCTCCCAAGTGTCCCTCTTTTGGAGGGACAGTCCCTACTGTCCTTCTTTGCTCCTTATGATATTGGAAATAGATGTGGATTAATAAACTTAACTATATTGTTCCAGAAACTATCTGGTCCCTAATTATATATTAGACTCCAATTTATATAATATGTGATAATTTGGTGGATTTTATACCTTAAAATTCGATATTCAGATATTGTTTGTGCTAATAATTCAATAAGAACCTTTTCAAGCATATAGATAAAGACATTTTAACTTTCACCCAGTAAACTGTAAGCATCTCTCTTTGTCGGTCCTAAAAGTTGGGAGGTATAGAGAAGAAGGAGTGGATTGTTGGAGGGAGACACACAGGTACACCTCTGCAGCTTCAAGTAAGTGTGTTATTCCACCCCATTCAAAGCTACTTTGATCAGTGCTTCTCTATAATGTCCTCTATAGTACATCTGCATCTTTGTGTGAGAGAGAAAGATAGAGGAGCAAAATATCCTCTTTTCTGTGTGCAGTGTATTGGAGACATCATAGTAGCTAGTCTTCACCCACTGACTCAGGAAAGAAATATTAAAGATAGAGCTTGCATAGGGAAAAACTGGTGGAAAATGGTATAATATACATGGTATATAATGGTCAGATATAGTCCTACTCTTCATGTGCACACATTAAAGCTTATTCTGAAATGTCACCTTAAACTACAAATGTGCTTTAAATCATACAATTATTGCTGCCTGCTGTCACCACTAGGAGGAGCATATTTATACATACATATATATACAGCTCTCATAAATCTCAATCGAAAAACTATCTCTAGAGAGAACCAGGAGAAATGCTAGAAGGCACTAGGTTAATACTAAAAGGAATGCTGAGAAATCGATGATAAAAGGACAAATAATGTGATAGGAGGCTAAAAGTAACCATCGTGTCCACTGTAATGTTTTATTATAATAAGAATATTCCTGGATAGGTTTCTTCATACCAACACTCCATTAAAGCTCCAGTTATCTTTCATCATTTAATTAAATATGGATTTTGTAATG
Organism: Leptodactylus fallax; assembly: GCA_947044405.1. Taxonomy (NCBI): domain Eukaryota; kingdom Metazoa; phylum Chordata; class Amphibia; order Anura; family Leptodactylidae; genus Leptodactylus; species Leptodactylus fallax. The sequence goes on along the minus strand of CAMRHE010000073.1, from coordinate 569,055 downwards.
GCCAAGTCAAAGTCCTGGCCTTAATCCAATAGAAATCTCATGAAAGGACAGGAGTGAGCAGTTCATGGGAGGAAACTCAATAACATGACAGAGTTGCAGCTGTTTTACGCAGAGGAATGGGCGCAAATTTCTCCAAGCTGATGTGCTGGACTATTTAACAATTATTAGAAATGTTTAGATGCAGTTATTGTTGTACAAGGTGGTCGCACCACATGCTGAAAGCAAAGGTTCACATACTTTTACCACTCGCAGGTGTGTGATATTGGATCGTTTTTTTCTATGAATAAATGATGAGGTCTAATATTTTTGACTAATTGGTTTGATTTGTATCTACTTTTGGGACTTGTGTAAACTCTGATGTAGTTTTAGGTCCAATTTATTCAGAAATATAAAAAGTTCTAACAGTTTCACAAACTTTCAAGCACTACTGTACAATACAGTTTCCGGCCAACTTAAAAAGTAAAGACTTTTCAGGCTCCAACTTTATTGTCTCTGGCTGTAACACTTTGTTTATTACTCTATTTACACGTACGTTCTCTAAATCCAGATGTGTGTGTAAGTCTATGAACATTATATGTTGTTACTACTTGTACAAGTTGCACACTGTACTTTGTTATATCTTTAAATAAAATGGTTTTAGTGAACATGGATTTCTATTTCATGAATATTTTTTCATCTTCTATTTTTAGTTTTCCTTCAGAATCGATGACAATTTCTTTTACTTGCCTGAAGGCACTACATAATACTACAGAAAATGAGACTACGAAGAATAAAAGGTTGTATGCATCATAGAACATGGTAATAACAAAATTGTCATTACCAATGTTAAAAGGGAATTAAAAAGTACGCTGACAGCTCATAACTGATTATACTAAAGCATTTTATAACTCGCAACTAATAAGAGAAGACTGGTAAAATGAAACTCTATAATGTGTCGCAGTCATCCACTCAGATCTGAAGGACACCCCACAAGTAGCTGGAGTTGGAAATCAGCACTTGTCAGCAAGTGTCTTGAAGTAATAATACTTTACTGACATTGCCAGATTTTTTTTTAACTACATTTACATGGCTTCATTGTATTATATTTATTTATTTTGCTTACTTATATAGCGCCACCATATTGATAGTCACTGTCCCATATAGGGCTCACAATCTATATTCCCTATCTGTATGTCTTTGGAGTGTGGGAGAAAACCCAGGCAAACATGAAGAGAACATACAAACTCCTTGTAGATGTTGTCCTTGGCAGGACTTAAACCCAGGACTTCAGCACTGCAAGGCTGCAGTGCTAACCACGGAGCCACCCTGCTCCCATATATTTATAGATTATATTTATATCAGATATATCAAGATATAAAATAGAAGTGAAATAATTAAACTGGTAGGGGAAGGTTAAAATTAATTCTCTGACTTTTCAAAACTGATGTCCTCTCCATAGCATAGGACAATTTTAGATCTGCGATGGACTGACTTCTGGGACCCGCACAGATCAGTTGTTTCTTCCTTCTGGAGACAACTGCATCAGACAACTTCTGGAGTGCTTACAGCCACTACTATTGAAAGGGCAGTAAGTGAGTGCACTGTGCACTATATTATACTGTGTGGGGGCCACTGTGGAGCATATTATACTGTGTGAGGGTCACTGTGGAGCATATTATACTTGTGGGGGCCACTGTGGAGCATATTACACTGTATGAAGGCTACGGTGAAGCATATTACACTGTGTGGGGCCCCTTCATTATTTACATCACAGCGCATCTATTTTATAGCAGACATGATATTATCACAGAATGTAATTGCATTGCATGGTCACTATAAAACAGATCTGTGTAATGTAAATAGCGAAGGGGTGAGGGCGCTCACAAAAGCACCACGGTCCCTTCAAACAGTTGATCAGCAGGGGCCCTGGATTTTAGACCCCCCACTGATCTCTTAGATTTCTTAAACTGTTAGGACCCAGCAGATCAGATGTTTTCCAGAACACGCAGCTCCCAGTATCGTTTCCATGCTGGGCGCTGCGCTATTCACTCACCATATTCTTGATAACTGCAGTTGTGGGTACTATAGTTGTATGGGTCATGTTAATGTTAATTCCAGGAACCACGCTGCTCGCTTTCCATACATAGTGTAGAGGTGGGTTTAGGTAGTGCAGTGGTGCACATCGTATGGTGGGTGAGCAGCATGGCATTGTTATTACCTGTAACCGCGCTATGTCAGTACAGCTGATCTGCAGGGGTCCTGGCGGTGGGCCCCTAGAAACAATTCCACTGGTGGGCCCTAGACATCCCAGTCCGACTCTGGCTATAGGGGTCCTACCTATTGAACCCCTTCCAATCTAAAATTGATGTGCTATCCTATGGCTAGGACTTGAGTTTTGAAAAGCTAGATAACCCCTTTAAGATATGGAGGTATTTTATAATACAGTAAAACCTCTTCAAAAGACTGCTTTTTTGAAGAAACTACTGAAGTTAAATCCATTTGTGTCTGGAAACCTCTCTTATTTGGTATGGGATAAAGTATAATATATACCTGACATTCTGTCATTTTAATTAAATTTTTTGCCCTTGCTATTGCACTTTTTATCTTTCCTGTATACCAATGATGAGTAAAACCCTTATAAGCAACAATTACGTATTAAAGTCATTAGGTTTATAAAGTAGAAGTCATCTAAGAAGCTAACAGCCATAAAACACCACACAATAAAATCCATCTGTACTATGAGGTTTCAATGCATTTCTATAGCAACAGATTAGCTACACACTGTGAACTGGGTTGACAGATAAACAATACAAGGAAAAAAGGAACAGTTTACCCATAGCAACAATCAGACAACCAAAACACAAAACTGCAAGGAACTGCATGTACAACATATGGATTTAGAATTCTATCTCCTTTCTTCCTATAGCATTGGGATAGCAGTACACTGCCAGGTGTAAAGCTCTAATAGTTACAACTGCGTTATTTATTTTATTTTTATTTTAATATTTCCTAGTTTTTTTTAAATAGTTGCCCCATACTCTTCATAGAAGGAGGTCTCATAATCATATATCCCTCCGATATTTGAGCTATGACCGGGAGTCACTGCCTACCTAAACATTACATGATAAGAGTGGTCACAATGGAACCATACCGTCTAGCTTGACTAACCCATTGACAGTTGTTCATACTTTTAAGGTCTTACATAAAAGGTACTGTGATGAACCGACCCTCAGTTTTATATCTTTCTTGGAATTGTGTTTTACTTGCTTAGGTCAGTCCTTCCCCCACTTGGAATGCGGTGCTTTAGTTGAGTCCACATTGCTGGACGATACGCTCACTGGTTTTATGTGTGTTCATTGGAGATGGCTTGCTAAGCCAGGCACTTTTATTATCCCTGGCCAGATGGGTGGGGGATAGAGCCTTAACTTCACCCTTCTCTCCAAGGGTTCTGCAAAGGTGGGAGAAGGGGGCTGCCTGGGTGCAAGGGGTGGGTGGGCACTAGCCATATGCTGTGGGCAGCCTGGTTTTGGGGTCATTCAGCAAAGAGGCAGTAAGGAGCTCTGATCTGGGAGAAGATGAGGGGCCTGCCCTACTGAGGTGCTTTAGGGCCTAGTTCTGGACAGCATGTAGAAGGATTGTTTTATGCAACTTGCTTAAGCTTGCGCCCTAGGCCCAAAACTCTGCTGTGGCCTAGGACGGACTCGAGCCTATGCCGGTATTTTCTCTATCTTTTAATTCTCCTGTTTATTTTTGTGTATTGTATCATTGCCCTTTTGCTTGTATGTTTATGCTTGATCGTATTAATATTGTATATTTCTGTATATGCTATTAATCCATACCGACCCACTTGGGTTATTAAACATATAAAATTTATATCGCTCATTTCATTTTATCCTATGCCCGGTCTACTCCGGTGTGTGGTGGGAGGTTAGAAAGAGTTTGATCGCAGGCGTGCCAGGCGGCTGGGCGGGCGTATTCTTCACAGGTACGCTTTTAATTACAAAATTATTTTTCATTCTTACTTTGTATTACCTGTCCACATGAAACCTCTGATCCTCTCAAGATCTCCTTTTTGTTCTGCTGTTCACACAACCAACTCCCAAACTTTTCCTACACGTCCCCTGAACTCTGAAACTCACTACCATGATACATAAGACTGTCCCTCACAATCACAACCTTTAAGAGGACCCTGAAGACTTACCTCTTCAAGAAAGTTTTCAACTTTAATAACCCTGCCCTACCACATCTGAACACCTTCTACCCTCACCTTCTGTCTCTATCCTCTTTCCCTCATAGATTATAAGCCGTTGCGGGTAGGGCCCTCTATTCCATTGTATCAGTTGGCCACTATGTTAGTCTTTTGTATGGATTTTTGTGTATTTTGTGTTTTGTTTTTAAACTCATCTTCAAATGAGGTTATATGTAAAAAATGACGGAGGCGCACATAGGTAGAACTATTCAAACACTGTGGGTATATCATACAGCAGCATACATCATATTCATTTATACCAAAGAAGATCCATAGCTAGGCAGTCCTTCAAGAACTTGGTTAGACCATATTAGGACTGCACACTCAGTCACCAGCACTGGGGTACCAATTATGTGTAGAAGTCCCAGTGTACTGGATACCACTCATTCCAAATCTGGATACCACATATCACTCATTTCTGGATTCGGAATGAGTGGTATCCGGTACACTGGGACTTCTTGAGGAGTCGATTGAGTGCTCTTGACTACTACTGACAACTATTATTTCCATCCTTTGGCACCCTCCAGTGGGTTGCAGCACAATCTGTACTCTATATGGATAGACAGTCCATGGTCCATAGAAGTACACTAAGCGAGTTGTTACCACACAGAGTCTTAGTCTTTCCAGCTTTCCTTGTAAAAAATAGCAAGAACTATTGTAAAAGGTAGCAGGCGCCGCTAAGCATCACAAGGACATGTGATGTTCAATAGCAATACAGCCGATGACATTATATCAAGGCATACAGTATAGCCCCAGCTCATCGCTAAGGTATTTGGCACAGTAGAGCAGGGCCACTTAAGGACCCTCAGAGAGGCTATAGAAATTGTACCATAAAATTGTAGGTGCTAGCCATGGAGGAGCAAAGAGATATCCGCCCTTTGTTGATGCCGCAAAGGAAGACTCCTATTTCACCGGCCAGGCAACTGAGGACTACAAGTGATATTGCATTCTCATTCACCAGTAAACTAGTTGAAGCTTCAACCCCGGTTGTCGTTTCTGTGTCCGTCAACTGCATGTTACAAAACAGAACAGCATAAACTGCAAGTGTAAATTCAGCCTACAGCTTGCTGTGACATCACAAGGGGTTCCTGTTAGGATAGTTACTATGATAAGTCTTTTTTTGTAGGTAATTGCTGTGACATTCCAAGTGGATCTCACTCAACCTTCTGTTCTAATTTTAACCTGCCCCCTTGTGGCCCTCACAAAGTATCATCCCCCCTTGTGGCCCCACACACTGTAACTTTCCACCAGTGGCCCACACACAGTATAACACCTCTCATTGTGGCCCCACACTATAATGCCAACTCATTGTGGCCCTCACACTATAATGCCCCCTCCTTCTGGCCCCACAATATAATGTCCCCTTTTTGTGGCCCCCAGTGTAAAATATGTAAAAAAAAAAAGGAATACTCACCTTGCCCCATTCCCCCAGAGTACATTCTGGTCTATGCTGTCCACGGCTTGGGAATAGCAGGTGTGATGCAGTGACATCAATACATCATGCCTGCAAGCTGTCAAACTGCAGCTGCTGACTGGTGAAGCAGAGAGTGGATTGCTCCCTGTTTCACTGTTGTACTCAAGAGTTGAAGCGTGGACATACCACCTGCTGCCCGGGACAGCACCGGAAGTCTGGGACAGTCCTTCAGAATCCAAGATGGTTGGAAGGTATGCAATGAATATTACACTTGACATTTTACAGACCAAAGTAAAGTTACAATGTTTAGAAAAAAATCATCTTTGTATGTAAAACAAAGAATAATGTGTTTTTTGTTTTGTTTTATTTCAGTACACTTCAGCCAGATGTTGCAGAAATTAGTTTGTCAATGTGATAATATGGCATGGCATCTGGAGTTTCACATAGGTCTGCAAGTAATCTATTGTTCTGTATTAACTAAATATTGAACAGAAATGATTCATCCTCTTGCACAAATTCCCATCTGTCTCATTTTCTGTTATAGATCTACAGTTTGATTTTGGTAAAAAAAAAAACGTCCAGAGATTAATATGGTTATAACATATAAAATTTTTGTTGAGCCTCGTGTGTGTGTGTGTGTGTGTTTGTGTGTGTGGTGTATTTGGGTTTATCTTTAAGTTTGCTTGTAAACATTTCTAAGACTAACAGAACTTTTTTATCTTACTGATTACGATCATTTCATTTCCATTATCGCTCATTTTCAGAAAGCAGAGGCTAGAAATAGATGATATTGTCATCTATTATTTATAATGCCTCGTTCTGAAAAATATTCGGCTCAGATAAACCTTGTTTCCCTTACTAGATCCCGATGAACATTACTGTTGGGTCATTACGTAAGGAACGTTCAGGAAGGGCTGTAATATAATTAAACATTTGCAGTTCAGATGTAATTAATTATTTTACTTACATAGTACCAACATATTCTGCAGTGCAGATACTGTCATCACTCACTGTCCCCAACAGGGCTCACAATATAAATTGTAACGTGGGAAGAAACTAGAGAACACCCACACAAACACAAGAAAGACATACAAACTCTAGGCAGATATTGTCTTTGGCTGGATTCAAACCCAGAATCCCAGCGCTGCAAGCCACCTTGCTGTCCCATGTAACTTAATGCCAATACAGAAGACTATGGGTTTAGTACTAGAGTAAAGAAGTCACAGAGATTAAATGTGGCTAAACAAGAATTGATGTTGGGATGCCCAAGATGGGTTAGTGGACAGTGGTTGGATGCAGTGGTCACATGTAGACAAGTAGACTCTAGGACATCAGTAAACGACAGCAACAGAGACCAGCAAGCAAGTTTACAGGTGAGTTTTTTTTTTATTTTGCTATTTTATTACATCCCCTGCTTTCTGCCACATTAAGTGGTCCTTTAAAGGCTTGACTAGGTGAGTGGTTGGCTCTGTCAGGTCAGACTGAAATATAGCACCAGTCCCAAGACTTTTTGTGATATATGTAAATATATATACAACAATCAGTTATAATATTCCCGCACTGTGCCTCACTATTGTCACACTAAGTATATAATGATATGGCTCTGCAAAGTAACAGGCACAGAGGCAGTGCCTGCTACACTAGTGCCAGGATCTAGTTGTATCAGTAGTGATCACAGCATCTAAGTGGTTACACATTAGGAGCCCCTTCACAAACTCTCTCAGTCTCTTTGAAACGATTGCATGAGTTCTGTTATGTACAAATCATGTATGAATGCCTATTAGGTTCTGCCAGATAATAGGATCTAATAGGCATCTGCAATGTACAATATACTGCAATACAGAAGCATTGTACAAGCAAGTATTTAAAAAAAAAAAAACCCTTGTCTAATATAATAAAAATAAAATAAACAAAAGAATAAATATATTAGGCTTCCCCGTGTGCATAGAAGTCCAAACTGAAAAAATATAATGTTGTTTATCATGTATGATGAAAGCTGTTAAAAAGAAGACTTTTAGCAAGAACATTTTTTTGTTTTTTGGTCACTTCACTTGCACTAATAGACGAATAACAAATTATCAAAAATTTGTATGTTCCAGAGGATGGTGCAAATACCTACTAGTGCTTGCCCCATTAAAAAAAAAAAACCCTCACATAGCTTTGTCAAATAAAAAATAAAAATAAATTGTGTGTCAGAATGTGGTGCCCTCAGGACTTTTATTTAGTGGTAAAATACACACGTGGACAAAATTGTTGGTACCCCTCGTTTAATGAAAGAAAAACCCACAATGATCACAGAAATAACTTGAATCTGACAAAAGTAATAATGTATAAAAATTCTATGAAAATGAACAAATGAAAGTCAGACATTGCTTTTCAACCATGCTTCAACAGAATTTTTTAAAGAAGAAAACTCATGAAACAGGCCTGGACAGAAATGATGGTTCCTTTAACTTAATATTTTGTTGCACAACCTTTTGAGGCAATCACTGCAATCAAACGATTCCTATAACTGTCAATGAGACTTCTGCACCTCTCAACAGGTATTTTGGCCACTCCTCATGAGCAAACTGCTCCAGTTGTCTCTGCTTTGAAGGGTGCCTTTTCCAGACGGCATGTTTCAGCTCCTTCCAAGATGCTCAATAGGATTTAGGTCAGGGCTCATAGAAGGCCACTTCAGAATAGTCCAATGTTTTCCTCTTAGCCATTCTTGGGTGTGTTTTGGGTCATTATCCTGTTGCAAGACCCATGACCTGCGACTGAGACCAAGCTTTCTGACACTGGGCAGCACATTTCTCTCTAGAATCCCTTGATAGTCTTGAGATTTCATTGTACCCTGCACAGATTCAAGACACCCTGTGCCAGATGCAGCAAAGCAGCCCTAGAACATAACAGAGCCTCCTCCATGTTTCACAGTAGGGACAGTGTTCTTTTCAAGATATGCATCATTTTTCTGTCTGTGAACATAGAGCTGATGTGCCTTGCCAAAAATTTCGATTTTTGTCTCATCTGTCCATAGGACATTCTCCCAGAAGCTTTGTGGCTTGTCAACATGTAGTTTGACAAATTCCAGTTTTGTCAGATTCAAGTTATTTCTGTGACCATTGTGGGTTTTTATTTCATTAAACGAGGGGTACCAACAATTTTATCCACATGTGTATAACCAAAGCTATATATATAATTGGTGCTGCCATATTATCATATTTTTCACTTTATAAGACACATTTTTTTTCCATTAAATATGGAGGGGAGTCAGTGCGTCATATAAACAAAAAGGTGCTGAATATCAAGCTGGCACTATTTCAGGATCGGCACCCATGAATCATTATTATACTCGGAGGCCCAGGGGAGGTGATTAAACATAATAAACAGTATTACTCACCTCTCCTGGGCTCCGACACGAGTCTTTCAGCCTCTTCTGATCTTAGAGACGTCATGATACATCAGAGATTAATGAGCCCTGTGATTGGGCCTCAGTGTTCAAGTCAGCGTCTTCACGTAAAATGATGCTGGCATCATTGTCAAGTAGTCATTTTGCGTCATGAAGCTGACGTCTCAGTGAACAGAGAGGCCGGAAGACCCGCGCCCGAGCCCAGGAGATGTGAGTAACGCTGTTTATTATGTTTAAACACCTCCTTTGGGCCTCCGCTCATTATACTCCAGAAATCTTCAATGGGTCTCAGTGGAAAATCAGATGATATGATGATCAATAATCTGCCTTCACTCCATAATAGATTATATTTACCAAGAGATGCCAGAAATTCATCTTACTTCTAGGCTTTAGGAGCAGTGCAGCAGTGTCACAACTGCAGATGAGTTTTTCAGATTTTAGTGGTTCCTTTATATTATTCAGGCTGTATTCACTCCATACTTTTTTTGTTTGTTTTGTTAATTACTAAATGTATACTTTTTTAATGGCAATGGCAGATTTTACTATGTGTTTTTGTTAAGTGCTATGTTTTTATGCAAATGCATAGCAAAATGTGCTAGCCATCAATGTTACCTCTAAGCCTTGGCAGCTGCTGAGCATAATGGTTAGGAAGCTAGGCAATGTCCCATCAAAAGACTTGGGGAAAAAGTGAGGAAGTAAAGTAGGTGGATATTTGTGTGCATAAAATATAATCTTTATTAATACTGTATCAAATAAAATTGTGCCTCAAGCTGACTAGCAGTGAAATCAATTAAAATATTTCCACAGGGAAACTGCCTTATTATATTTCAGGAGTGGTAGGGAAAAAGGAGTAGGTCTGTAATGGCGAACCTATGACTCGCATGTCACAGGTGACACGCCAAGACATTTTAGGTGACACAAATCGGCAGCTACTTATTGTGTTATTGCAATAAGCAGCTGCCGATACTTTTACTCACCTGTCCACGCTCCTGTCCTGGCCGCCCTCCGCTGCCTCCTCTACACTGACGTCACGATGCTGAAGAAGGCCGGGACATTACATAGAGTGTCCTGGCCTTCTTCAGCGACGGCAACAGCGCACCCTGGAGGTGGCAGCAGAGGGCGGCCAGGACTGGAGCGTTGACAGGTGCGTAAAAAGTATAGGCCACTACACAGGGGTTCATATACAGTGGGTGGGCTTTAACCCCTTCCCGACATCCACCGTACTGTTTTATACAGCAGACACCCGGCGCTAATGCCTGTGATCAGTGCCCGCACTGACCGCAGGCATTAACCCCTCTGGCGCCTTGGTCAAAGCTGAGCAAGGCGCCATTTTACCGGTGGCCCGTGGGCGCCGCTATTTTGCCGGCGTCCCATTAGCATGATAGCCAGGAGCCTTGTGAAGGCTCCTAGGCCTGTCTTTAGTTACTTTCTATTGCAGGCTGCTTAATGGAGCCTGAAATAGAAGCGCCATTTTTTTCCAAAGCATTGCAATGCATTAGCATAGTAATGCATTGCATTAGTGATCAGACCCCCTGGGGTTCAAGAACCCTAGAGGGTCTAATAAATGCAAAAAAGAAAAGTAAAAAAATATTAATAAAAAATATTAAAAGTTCAAATCCCCCCCCTTTCTCTAGAACACATATAAAAGTACTTAAATACTGTATAACACATACACATTAGGTATCCCTCTGTCCGAAAACGCCCGGTCTACAAATTTATAAAAATATTTTTCCCGTACGGTAGACGCCGTAGCGGGAAAAAAAAAATCAAAAGTGCCAAACCGCTGTTTTTTCACTGTTTTGCCTCTGATAAAAATTTGAATAAAAAGTGATCAAAGCAATATACATTCCCCAAAATGGTATAACTAAAAAGTACACCTATCCCCACAAAAAAAGACGCCCTATGCATCCCCGTACATGGAAGTATAAAAAAGTTACGGGTGTAATTTTCTTGCACAGTTTTGGATTTTTAAAATGTAAATAAAACCATATAAATTTGGTATCCCTGGAATCATACCGAAACATAGAATACAGGTGACATGTCATTTTGGATGCATAGTGAATGCCGTAAAAACAAAGCCCGTAGGAAAGTCGCACAAATGCATTTTTTTCTTCAAATCCACCCCATTCTGAATTTTTTTCCAGCTTCCTAGTACGTTGTACAAAATAATAAATGGTAGCATCATGAAGAACAATTTGTCCTGCAAACATTAAGACCTCATATGGCTCTGAGAATGGAAAAATAAAAGAGTTATGGGGTTTGGATGGGGGGGGGGAATCAAAAACGAAAATCGAAAAATTCCTCCAGTGGGAAGGGGTTAAAAAAGGGGTCACATACTGTGTGGGGGCTAAAAAAAGGGGGTTATATACCGTGTGATTGGCCAGAAAAAGGGAGTCATATACCGTGTGATGTGACAGAAAAGGGGGTCATATATATACTGTGTGATGGGCCAGGAAAAGGGGGTCATGTATCGTGTGATGGGCCTGGACAAGGGGGTAATATACTGTGTGATGGGCCAGAAATACATATCATACAAATACATATATCAAAAATATAACTCTTTTTTTACTAGAGCTACAAATATCACAAAATTATGGATATTTCTAGATGTGACATGCCACCCGAGTTAAGCTAGGTTTAGCCATCACTGTATTACGTGGTCCTATCAAGCTCTTTATCTATTCAGTTTCTGGTGCACACATTCAATTGAATGGGAATGTTGGAGCCAAATTCTTCAGTGCCCCCCTTGAAATGAATGGAGTGGTGTGTGTGCTGGCCCGACCACAGCACCATTCAAAACATAGGACTAAACTCCCCTATTCTCCTGATCGGTAGGGGTGTGGACCTCATAGATCTGTACGTATCCTATGGATAGTGGATAACTTGTTAAGAAGGGGAATAATTCTTAAAAAAAAAAAATGAATGGCCCCGCATCCACTTGCAGGCACTCATTTTTGCAGGCAGGATGAGTTCACACATCAGGTTTTTTTCAGATAAAGTTTTTTAAGTCAAAACAAGGTGTGGCTATCAAAGGGAAAAAGTATACAGGGCATGTGCTTTATTTTCTTTCACTTTTGTTTTTTTGCATCTGAATACCTGGTCATGTATTTGGAAAAAAAAAAGCCACAGTTTGTGTTGCAGGTTTTGACACAGTTTTTTTCAAGTCAGAAGTGGATCCAGAAGAAAGGTCAAGTATAAGTGTTTCCTTTAATTTTCCTCATGTAAAAAAATGCACTTCTAACTTCTGACTCAAAAGATGCACCAAAAACTGCAGCTTTAAAAAAAAAAAAAGTGTGTGTGTGTGAATTCACTTTAAGGCTGGGGACATGCTATCAGTGTAGAGATGAGGCATGGGAGGAGACCAAGATGGTGGCTACTCACTTCTTCTTGTGTCATGGTGGCTTTGGCCCAAAATGGCAGCTACTCGATTCTTCTCATGTCACAGTGGCCTTGGCTCTAATCTTACATTCACATGACCAAGTTCACATTTACATGGCCCGTGTTATAGTATGGGACAATATGTCGCTGGGAAGCAGGGACTGCTAGCTACATAGATAGCAACAGTGTCGGACTGAAGGGCCTAGGGCATACCAGTGGAACTTGTTCTGGGGGTCCACCCAGCTTCTTGCTAATAGCCTACACCATGGCTCCTTCACTGACATATGTGCTGACTACTCGGTGTTACTGAGTATGTTCCCAGTATAGTCATAAACTATAGAACTGTGCATGCCCCAATAGCTCCATGGCCATTTCATGCCCAGTACTGTATGGGGAATAACACAGCCATGGAGCACTAAACATACTGTATGTGCAAAATTATAGTAAGGGAGTTGTGATGTAGACATAGCACACAGGGCTTCCCGCAGGAATTTTGAGCCCCACCCCTCCCCAAATATAATGCTCCACATGGTAATAATGCTCCACAGTACCCTCCACAGTATAAAAGGCCCAGGGGAGGTGAGGGAAAATAAAAAACAGTTATACTCACCTTGCTTTACCTCTCCTGGGCATTCTCGCTTTGCTTCATTGTCTCCGCCGGCTACTTCTTCAGGTTTGCAACTGATGTCACACATTCCTGTCATCACCACTGAGGCCAATCGCAGGCCCCATGATGTTATGACTCCAGCGCTCCCTACGTTACCTCTGAGGCCCAATCACAGGCCTCAGTGGTACAGCTACTGGCCAGAAGATGACACCAGACGCCCAGGAGAGGTAATAAAAATGTTTGTTATTTTTACAGACCTCCCCTGGGCAGGCTTCTATTGGAAAGGGGCCCTGCACCACATGACGCCGTGCCCCTTTCCATTACCGATGTGGCTTGGCCTGACTCTGAGATCCATGGCCCTGAGCAATTACCAAGTTTGCCCCCACCCACCGCCAGTCTGAGCCTGAAAAACTATACTGCTAGGAGTCCCTCTCGGCTCTCTCTTATTTTACAGGTGAGATGGGCAGTTTATGTGCCAGTCACATGCCGAAAAAGGGGCACAAACAAAAGGGGGCGTGTCATACTCCAAAAGTGGTCAGGCTATGCAAATACCGATATGGCCTTGCCTAACAATTTTAGCAACAAGCTTTGAACACCATTCTCTTGCAATCCCACTGACAAATGTTTGGCAGCACAGTGTTGAGGGGGTTGTACTTGGGTGATGGTCTCTTTTTGAGCCACTAAATGGGCAGGGCATGTATCAGCACTGGATACCAGGTTTCCTCGCTGATATGGCAGTTGAGATGAGTCGAGATACGTTGAGTTGGGGTTCGATGGTTTGGACAACCTGCCCATGCCTAACTACCACTAACTAAACCTACAGCGTTAAAGGTTCTATCTCAAACACATTTACACTGTCCTACAGATAACTTGCTAACTGACTAAACTGACTAAAGGCTGGGGTTGCCAGTAACAGCTAACTCCTCCCACTTCTTATACAAACCAGAGCAGGAGCCCTGCTGCAGCATAGGAATGGCTTAATGAAACTTCAGGAGCCAGCTTATAGCTGGAAAAGTGCAAAAACCAGTATAAAAGCCTAAAACATGTTATAGATCAATACCACACTTTACTACTACTACTGTCCTTGAAGACCCTGCATGCAGTGACCACCATATGGTAGCCTGTCTGTGTTGTGTGTGTTTCATGAATTTTGCACAGCTAAAAGCTATGTGTAGTATTCACAATTGTATATAATTTAGTTATGCATGAAGTACTAGGGCATAACTTATTAAATGAAGTGACAGGAATAAACCTAATAATAATAATAATAATAAATTTTATTTATATAGCGCCAACATATTCTGCAGCACTGTACAATTTATACCAATAATATAAATAGATGTAATTAACAATGCGACCTAATAGCAAATAATAAATGTTATACTGTAAGTATATAGCACCAACATTATAAGGGGTTAAATCTGTTGTGAAAGTCCCCAACAAACATAGCATGGAGTGTACATTACAGGATTAAAAGGGCAGCAGCTAGCTTAAAATATGTATATACTATATATCACAAAATGATATCAACCTGTCACAAGTTTAGGATGATTCCAAACACAAAATAGTTCATCCAGCACTTAATATTCATATATACATGAAAGTTCTGAGCTTTATTCTGAAATACAGCGGCCCCTCAAGTTACAATGGTCTCAATCATTTCACTGGAAAAACCCCTGTATTAGTGAAGTGCATGCACTGACTAGTAGCGCCTCTCTACAGCATACTGCAGTATTACATGTTCTGTAGTTATCTCTACCTGGCTCTGGATGAGCTGCTCCTTTGCACTCCAGATGAAAATGTCTCCATGGTATTATTCATGTTCACAGTGTACTGTATAGGACCTGATATACTCATATCAGAAGTGCACTGTCAGTTTTGCCATTATATGCCCCGGTTGCATAGATACCGGTGCCATTAACCAAAAACTAAAGAGAGTTATAGTGAATATTTCGGACTGAGGAGTGCCCAACCTGACCCTCCCCGTTTCCCCCACATTCATACAATGTGGCGAGAGAAGCGTGGAATGGTGGTTGTACCCCCCCCCCTTGGCCCCCCCCAAAATTTTCCTTTCTTTCCAAAAAACCGGGGGGGGGGGATTAATTATTTTTCCCCTTTTCTTTGCTCAAACGCCCGCTTTTAACCCCCCCCCCCAAAAATGAATGCAAATATAGCTTGTTGGAAAAACCCTTTCAAGGTATGTGTGCACAGCAAGATATGCTTCAGAAAAATCCAGAGTGTATTTTTGCTATGGCAGCCAGAAACTTCAAGCTGAGTCTTGGGTTTCTGCCACGATTTGCATGCTGTTTCTGTCAAGAAGGTCGGCACATTGATTATCTCATTGAATAGAGGGATTAATCGTTGGTGGGCCGCCGGCCGCCGTTTCAGCACTGCTTCCAGGGGCCCCCCCCCCCCCCGCCTGCTCCGCACTGAAAAAAGAAGGGTCCATCACTAACTTCCATTGAAAACAATAAGACTTCAGAGTGGGAGGTTTTTAGTTTCAATAATTTTTATTTGGTTTTCACAATAAATGTACGAACAAAATTGACATACATTGCACTATACATTCTGATTTGAATTTGTCCATGGTAAATGTTTGAATTGTACATCAATGAGACAAAAGATAAAGTTTATATAAGTGTTGAACAATAACAGTAACAGTAACAAGAACATGTAGGCACTTTATTAGGGTTAGTGTGAGACATTTCATAGACAGTCTTTCATAGACAATCTTTCATGTTTTCTACCTCTTCTCTATTTCCTACATCTCCACACCCATTGCGATGTACAAGAGCGGACTCTGTACAACTCCATGGCTCCCATTATGCGGCAAATCGAGAGTGAATCCACGCATCCCATACCTTTTTAAAGCTATGATATGAGTCATTTCCTAATGCAATTACCTTCTCGTAGGCATATGTAGTATTAATAGCCTGCAACAGTGTGGAATCAGACGGAGGGGTCACCGATCTCCATCGTTGCACCAACAATAATTTGGCTATAGTCAAGATCTTACACAGGAGTTTTTTAAAGTTATTCCATTCCTCGGGAATTCCAATCAATAGGATGGCCAGAGGAGAGGCGTATGGGGAGTGAAAATTAAATATTTCTGATAGCATATCAAAGACTCTATTCCAATATCCATGAATAATGGGACATTGTCCCAAAATATGGAGAAGGGTTCCTCTCCCCCCGCATCCCCTCCAACAGTTTCCAGACACGGAAGGGTATATCATTTGTAAAGTGGAGGGGGTACGGTACCACCTCAATGTAATTTTCATCGCTGTTTCTATGTGAGTGCTACATTTTAAGGATGAATGACTTAGCTTAATTGCCTGTTCCCACTCATCCAAAGTAATGACTCTCCCCAAATCTCTCTCCCAACAACGGAATGGTATTGATTTAGTAAAAGTCGCTATTCCATCCATTTTGTCATATAGAAACCGCAATCCCCTCATCTTAGTCGACAACCAGGTGAATATCGTACTACTGTGGGGTAGTTGCGATACTGGATTCTTAGATATAAAGTGACATATTTGAGAGTACTTAAGGAAGTCACCACCATGAACCCCAAATTTCCGTGTAATATCTGTAAATGATAAAATTTGTGTGGTACCGGATTGTAAATGGGAGACCCGTGTAATCCCTCTCGCCTCCCACCCTGAAGTTACCAGGTCCTCTATCGCCCAGGCCAGAAGTGACAAAGGCATCTCCGAGGTACAAAAATGACTTGTAGGGTTTGCTTTCCCGTGGAGCAGCTTCCATGCGGTCATTGCTGCTTGCATGATTGGGGAGAAGGACTTAGGCGTAGGAATGTTCCAGAAGGGCGCCCACAGGGCATCCATCAACTTTAAGGGATATATAAACGAATGCTCGATATGTAACCATGGAACCGAGGTATCCGCTGATCTCCATCTAGCACATTGCGTAACCAAGGATGCTATGTAATAATTCTGTACCACTGGTACTCCCAGTCCCCCCGCCTCTTTTCGTTTAAATAGGAAGCTTTTATTAATTCTGGGTCTCTTTCCACTCCATATGTATTTCGAAATCATCCTTTGCATGGTTTCGAAAAACGAAACCGGGATGGATATCGGGAGTGTGCGAAACAGGTACAAGAGTCTAGGCAGTAATAACATTTTGAAGGCTGCGACCCGCCCCATCCAAGACACATCTACTTTGGACAATCGCTCCATCTCATCCTGCATTATTTTCAACATGGGTGTATAATTATGTCTATATAGGGCCCCTAAAGAGGGTGTCACTTGTATCCCCAGATATTGAACGCCATCTTTCCTCCAATCAAAGTCATATCGCGATTGTAAGGGTTGCAGCAAGGGGGGAAGAATATTGAAAGGTAAGGCTTGTGACTTGGACATATTTAGTTTATAAAATGATAGGTGCCCAAATTTAGCAATAATCTCCATAAGTCGGGGAATAGAATTTTGTGGGTTGGACAGGGTAAGAATGATGTCATCTGCATAGAGTGATATAAGATGAGTTTTGTCCCGTATAGCAATGCCACCCACGTCTGGGTCCAGTCTGAGTGCCTGGGCCAGTGGTTCCATCGAGAGAACAAATATCAGCGGCGAGAGGGGGCACCCCTGTCTAGTCCCATTCGTTATTAAAAAGGGATCCGACACTACCCCATTAGTGAATACTCTTGCAGATGGTGCAGAGTACAGCGCCTCAATTGCTCTTAAAATAGCTCCAGTGAACCCCATGCTCCTGAGCACCAAGAAGGCATACGACCAGCAAATCCTGTCAAACGCCTTCTCGGCGTCCAATGCGAGAACCACCACCTCCATCTTTCTAGAGTTAATGTGGTGTATAATATTCAAAATGCGTCTAATATTGTCGTATGACTGCCTCCCCTTCGCAAATCCCACTTGATCGTGGTTTATTAAGCTCGGAAGACAAGCCGCTACTCTATTCGCTATAATTTTGGCATAAATTTTTAAATCTGAGTTTAATAGGGATATTGGTCGAAAATTTTGGGGGCTGATGGCAGGCTTGCCCGGTTTAGGCAATGTCACCACCAGGGCCTCCTGATTCTCTCCTGGAATAGTGCCGGAGTCCACCGCAGCCGTTAAAAACGACAGCAGCGGGCTTAACAGGAGTGGAGAAAACTTTTTGTAATATTCGTTAGTAAGGCCATCTGGGCCCGGGGACTTTTGAGGTGGCAGCGACTTGACTACTGACAGCAGTTCTGAAGGTGAGATGGGCTCATTCAAAGAGTCCAGTTGTGTTTCTGTGAGTGTGGGAAATTGAGTACTTGCGAGAAACTTGGCAATTTCTTGTTTCGTTGGAAGTGTTATAGAGGAATCCTCTCTAATGTTGTATAAGTCTTCATAGAAAGCTTTAAAGGCATTGGCGATGCCGCTAGGATCATAAATTTTGTGTGTGCCATCTTTGCTTTGGAGAAATGGGATTTTGGACCGTGTATGTTTTTGTTTAAGTTTGGACGCTAGAAGCTTCCCTGCCTTGTTAGATTGAGAGTAATAAGTCGCTTTTGCCCTTTTCAAGTTTTTCTCATAGTTATGCAGTAGACAGGCTGTCAGTTGATGGCGTAGTGTCGCCAACTGTGCTGCATTGGCGGGGGAAGGAGATTTTTTATTACTATTATCGATAGACTTTATTTGGTGCAATAGTCGATCAATTTCTGCTAAGCTAGATTTCTTTTCAATGTGTCCTAGACGGATAAATGTTCCTCTGATAAAAGCTTTATGTGAATTCCACAATATATCAGGGCTAGGGGCAGAAGGAGCATTGGTCCGAAAGAATTCCTTCAGATCATTTTCCAGGATTGTTTTGTATTTTGGCTGTGACATTAAGAATTCGTTGCACCTCCATACGTACGCTCTAGGGCATTCATATTTTTCTCTGAGAGTCAAGGTTATTGCTGCATGGTCTGACCATGTTATTTGTGAAATATCTGACTTCACGGCCAAGGGAATACTAGTTTGTTCTATTAAGAATAGGTCTATTCGGGAATAACTATTATGAACCATAGAATAGTAGGTGTAATCTTTTTCGGTATTATGCAGGATACGCCATGCATCAAATAAGTCATGACGCCATATAGCCTGCGAAAATGAAGGATGACGTGTCGTTGTGCCAGACGTAGTGTCTGCCACTGGGTCTGGAGCCATGTTAAAGTCTCCCATTAATACTAAGCATCCTTGCTTTTTTCTCTCCACTACTTTCATAAGTCTCCCCAAGAAAGACACCTGCTTTCTGTTTGGGGTGTAAACCGAAACCAATGTGTATGTGACATTATTAAGGATACAGACTAATATGACAAATCGCCCTCCCGGGTTAGCATGATGGGACACCAGCTGAAATGCCACTGAATCTCTGATCCCAATTAGTGTTCCCCTGCGCTTGGAAGAGCAGTGAGCGTGAAATATATGTGGGTATGCTGAATGTTTGACTCGAAAAGGCATCTATCTCTAAAAGATGTGTTTCTTGAACTGCAAGAATGTCACAGCCTTGAGCTCGGGCCTCTCGCCACAAATGGGCTCTCTTTTGAGGGGAGTTCAAACCTCTGACATTCATGGACATAATATTAAGTACCATAATTTACAGTTAGTAATGCTGCAATAATCGTACCACAATCACCCACATCCAAAATTACCAGTAGCAGGAAGAAGCATATTCGTCTTTGCCATGTGTACTCACAGCGTCCCAAGTGCCAAAACCGAGGAGAAAACAAACTATAAAAACACTGAAACCAGCGGCTAAGCCACCTCAACAAAACAAAGAAAGGAAATGTGGTACAGCGGACCAGCGGCTGTTGTAATCCTGGGGGGATAAGTTCAGCAGTAGTGGACATACGGAATCCATTTTAAGGTGAGTCTCTAGCTGTGCAGCCCTTTTGGTGGACGTCTTGGGGTTTTCGTTTGATGCCAACCATCAGACACTGGGCCAGGTGGTAATTTGGGCGTCGGGTCAAGGAGCGGAATGTTCCATTTGTTTAGCAACTGTTTGCCGTCTTCCAGAGATTTGATAACATGAGTAAGGTTGTTTCTAGATATGATCACTCTGACCGGGAATCCCCATTTATATAGGATGTTATGGTGGCGTAGCGTCGTAGTAATAGGGATGAATTGCTTTCTCAATTGTACAGTTGCGGCCGAAAGGTCGGAGTAGATGGAAATTTTCTGGTATGGGTCAGGTATCCGGACTATTTTTCGTGAGGTCAGCAGCACCAGTTCTTTAGTGCGGTAAAAATGGATTTTTGCTAATACATCTCTGGGTACGGCTTCGTCCAGGTGTGAAGGCTTTGGGATTCTATGCGCTCTATCAATGGTTAAGTCCATTATTGTGAGGTTTGGTAAGAGCGTGCGTATCAGGTCTTGAAGGAAAGCTGTCAAATTGTTCGCAGATACTGACTCTGGAATCCCTCTAAACTTCAGATTATTGCGCCGCGAGCGGTCTTCCAAGTCTGCTATTTTAGTTTTCAGAAACGACACATCTTTTTCCACATCATAGTGTGCATCTATAAGAGCATTATGTGATGCAGCAAACTCTGCCATTTTAGATTCTACATGAACCGTGCGTTTTTGCAATTCCTGGAGATCTCTATCTAGAGGTTTAACCATTAAAGACATGTCAGTTGTCAGTGATTTACAAAAGGCCATAAGCATGTTTTTCATGGAGGCCTCAGTAAGTAGGGCTTGCAGTAGCCGGAATATCTGCAAAAAAGTCGATAGATGGCGGTACAGACAGTGTGGTATCGCTCACCTCCCCCTTCTGGAGACTCAGTGTGCTGGAGCCTGGGTTTCTGCTTGACCGGGCTGGCTGTGGGCAAGTGGGGTGCCTCCGCGTTGTTTAGGCCTGTAGGCCTCGGTGAGTCGGCAGGAGAAGGCCCCGGAACCGCGCTCACCTCGGCCCGCCGGGGAGACGGCCCCGGTGCCTCCGGACCTCCGCACCCCATCAGCTGTGGAATCGATGGCTCTGACAGCGCTCTCCGCCGAGCGGAGAGGGTGAGCGGCTCCTCCGTAGAGTCTCGGGACGGAGATGAGGCCCCGGAGACCGCGTTGGAGCGCGAACCGCCGCCATTTTGGTCTTCCCCTCCTCCGTGGGGGAAATAAAAATCTGAAATTTTCTGCGGTTTAATCGCAGATTTCCTCTCTCTCGGCATCCTCGAGATTAGCAAGCGCTCCCTGTGCCGTTAGGTGAGTGCAATCCACGGGCACGTCGCTTTTTCTTACCGCTATATAGGACTCAGGCCTGGAGCTTTACAACTATGTGGCCATTCTGTTCCACAGTAGGCCCCGCCCCCCCGAGTGGGAGGTTTTTGATATAAATTTCTGTGCAACTGTGTGAACATACAGTGACCTAATATGGGAATCCCTCGTTGAAAATCCTGTATGATATTACAATAGACTCTGTTCTAAAACTTTTGTGAATACAGATGTACTGTACAGTAAACAGTATGGGGCACATTCATGAAGACCGGCATATTTTTTTTTTTACGCCAGACTTAATGTGTGGTCTGCTGGTGTCAGATGCGTCACAGTTATTAGGAGGCATAGGCAAGCTCAACATGAACAGAGTCTTCTTGGTTACATTGTAAATACAGAGGTTCATCAAGTTACAATATTAATTGTTTCCAGGATTACAAACCACTAATAATAATAAATAATAATAACTTTATTTATATAGCGCCAACATATTCTGTAGCACTTTACAAATCAGATGAGACATTACAATGTGACAAAGAAATAAACATATCAAACAATAGGAGTGAGGGCCCTGCTCACAAGAGCTTACATTCTATGAGGAGATAGGGGGACACAAGAGGTCAGAGGACTTGTTTGCTACAATGGTCCAGCCATCTTTTAATAGAAAAGGTTGTGTAACTGAAGCTGTATGAACCAGTCACCAGCCAGTATCTGTGAATAAAAAGATACTAAGTGCAAGGAGTGCAATGTAACTTCTAGATGTAGAGGACAGGATCTGAGGATCAGAGGAGGAAGGATAAAAGGTGTTATTGTTCTACACCTCCCGCACACTACACTGTGATGAGGTCACGTGAGAAGCCTGACCAAACAGATGTGATTTTAGGGCAGTTTTGAAGCTGCTGTAGTTGGAGATTAATCGGATTGTCTTGGGTAAATCATTCCAGAGCACCGGTGCAGCTCGAGAAAATTCTTGGAGACAGGAGTGGGATGATCGGATAACTGAGGATGCAAGTCTAAGGTCATTGGCAGAACGGAGAGGACAGTTAGAGCGGTAGACAGTGACGAGAGAGGAGATATAGGGGGGCGCAGCGCTATGGATGGATTTGTGGGTGAGTGTGATAATTTGAAACCATTCTAACTTGAGACCATAACTCTATGGAAAACTAGTAATTGGTTTCGATGAACCCCAAAATGTAACCAAAAATATGGAAAAATGAAGATCAAAGAAAAATCATCAGGTAATTAATATACTGTAGATATAACAAATCATTACACGTAAAAGAAGGAGCTGCAGGAAGCTGTAAGTTACTTTCTATGATAATGATAGGAGCTTTAGCAGGATCCTATACAGTACAGACTACACTGATAAATAATATGGAGCCACTCTCACCTGGAGTCTAAAGAAGCATCTCAACCTGCCACAGATAAACAAAAGTACAGAACATGAAGCACTGCAGCGCTACAATGTAGAGAGTACATGTAATTCACTAATACAGGGATTTAACCAGTGGAATGGCCATGATGATTTGTTGGAACCTCCAGCCAAGCATTGTATGTTGAAACTGGTTTCAAGTTACAATGGATCTGTGCTGAAACTATTGTATACTGAGGCCATTGTAACTCAAGAAACCAATGTAGTTGACATGAACACATTGAATGCACACAACTCATCATCAATAAGGCATGTATTGCATGCACTATAATATTATGGAGGGGAGTGGGGTCAGCCTGTTTCTCTTTTTGCAGATAACTATCCCATTAAGTAATTTGTGTTTTCAGTTTCCTTTATTTCTTAGGTTATCCTCTTGACACTCCAATCCGCTTCTTACTCAAGAACCTGAACAAACATCTGATTTACCTTTTTGCACAGATGTACGGAGTCTATATTTAGGGGTTGATAAAGAGCTTCTCAATTAGCCTAACATAGCTGTCATGGTAATAAATACATCATGGGTAGTCAAGTAAAATATACGCCAACAAAAAAACATACTGACAATGATTTACAACAGTAAAAGAGGTCAACTGATCTCAAAATTGACTCACATGGCAACTGAAATTCAATGCCAAGATAAACTCGATGTGTCTTATATGTATAATTTAATGCTCTGGGTAATTTCTGTGTGGGTAGATTGAGAAATTGCCTGGGGTATGACATTGTCATAAGCCATTTAAAACCATTTGTGCAAATGATGTTTGTGATAGAGGCTAACAAAAGAGCAGGCTTTGCAAAGTAAAGAAAAATCACAGGTCACCGTGACTAATCATTTCGAGACTCATCAAAGCTGGGAGCTGTGTGGTGCAGCATAGCTGTATTACTCATAGGTTCCTGTAGGAAGAGATAAGATGTGAAGTGTTGTAATTATTCTTGTCTGTCAAACGTCAGACCCTGCTTAGCAGATCATAATTTGAAACTAGCTTAGCAACACATCCAGCAGCTCTCCTACAAAGTACTGTGCTACCAAACAAGTACATACATTGATGAACTCATAAATAGGCACTTCTCCTCAACAAGCTCTTAATGGCTCGGATTATTAAAGAGAAAGACTTGTATAATTACATGAAAAACAAACAAAAATGAACTTTTTAGTATTCTATCAATTTATTTTATTCATTTTCATTACTGAACTTGTAGCTTTGAAAGGCTGGGAGATTCTAACCTATTAAGAACAATTTGCTTAATTCAAAATGTCTTTGAAAGATGATAAGTACCATTTAAGTGACCGTTTAAGGGCCAAATTATCTCTGGTATTGAGCGTATCTGTGCGATGAAAAGGACCTGCTAAAGGAATAAAATGCTCTTGACAATTATGGTCCATGCACAAAGTTGGCACGGATCATGTATGGTGGTACATGGAATACCTACCGGTACCTGCTATGGACCATAGGGATTTTGTGTGCCATCATGTAGTATGGAAACAATGGGGGGAATTTATTAAGACTGGCATTTCCCATTCCAGTATTAATAAAGGTCTTTACTGGCATGAGGTACATCTTTATTATAAAGAGACTCTGGATTATTAATAAATCAAGTGCACGCCCATACACCAGAATGGAAATATATGCCAGCCAAGAACTAACTTAAATTTACTATTGGAAGAGTGAAGTAATCAGGTGATACCTTTTAGAGGCTAACTGAGTATATTTGATGGTGAGCTTTCGAGAGTACTAGCTCCCTTCATCAGACATGGTGTTATCAGACATTGCCTGATTACTTCACTCTTCCACTACTTTCAATGGCTAACATGGTACAACATTATACTTAAATTTACTATATCACTCAAGCCAGTTTTGTGGTATGAGTCGGGCTGAGATGTCCTCACCTCAGCCCTGCTTGCTCTGTATACATTTGCAGAAAGCGTCAAGTGAAGCACAGATCAAGGAATGTGGCACATCTTTGGTGCAAATAAGGACTGTGTGCTAAATTTTCATATATCTTTAGCCTGGAAACCGGCGTAGATGGGTTGACAAATTACCCCAATGCTTCTTCTAGGAGAGAATACAGACATATCTGCCTCAAAAGTTCCACTGTTAGGATTCAGATGCAAGGCCACAATAACAAGGTTAGTTAAGAACAGGCTTTAGGAGAGCAGCAGCAGAAATGGTCTGACAACTGCGAGCTGTAGAATATGCTACCTAAATGCAACACACCTGTGCAAGCCAAGACCAGCCTCATATGCCTTCACCAGTGCTCCTCGCAAGAAGAGATGGACTATAGCTGAATCTGGAGACCGGAATTGTCACCAAAACAGAAAAGTGTACTACAAATAGATGCACTGCTGCAGAAACCAAACACCAAATCCACACACTTACTCACAGGGACAGAGAACACAGAATGATCATCAAATCACAAGTCAAAATCAAATGGGAACGCCAGAACCAAATCGCCAGACAGAGAGGAATCCAAAAAACGTAGCCAGAGGTCAGTATAGGAGTAATAATACAAAATCAGGAGCAAACTAAGGTAGCAAACTAGCAGATAGCAAACTGAGATAATAGTCCACACATGAGTCAGGAGGGATTGGCCTTTAATAGGACTCCTCTGCTGCTAACTGGACCATGCCAGGAAGCCTTTGAAACTGCAAAAACTTCCCAGGTTGTCCAGGTAACGTTAAATGTGCAGCAACCGCATAGAGAATCCAGACATCCACCTTGTGAACCTACTCTATGATTCATTATGGCATATCTATAATGGTCAGTTTTGGGGCATTTCTGGTCATATGTGGATAGTATTCCCCTTTAAACTGCCTGTACAAATATTACTCTTTTTAATTAACTATATTTAGCTGTAGAAACTATAGCTAATCTTGGATCTAACCTGTCTCCAGAAGAAAGCAGAAACAAAGCTCCTGTTTCCTGCATGTCCTATTGATTACCATGCTGGGATGTTTTATTATCAGTCATTCGGATGATCAGATAATTGAAAACAACAGGACATTCTATTAGAACATCTGCATAACCTTTATGAAATATTAAAGATGGGCCCAAGTAATTAGAAAGCAGTAACCCTTATGTAATATGATGACGTCACGTGTAATGAAAAAAGGAAAACAAATGTGCAAACTCCTGGAACAGAAAGGATTTTTTTTACTTTATGACTTGTAAAGTACATTGTATAGCATAAAGTTCTAGGGAAGACAGTAGTCTAGACAATGTCAGCAACAAGGTTGTGCTCTATGTCTGTGCAAAAATGTCCAGGAAAGACAATGTATGTAGCGAATATGGTCCATGGTTGTTATAAAATGCAGATGACACTTTCCAGCCATCTTTCACACCAGCTTTGGTCATTTGCAATCACAAACTTTTGTCTGCCAAGAAAATATTCACTGTGTTGGAAATTTTTGGCTGTCGGTTGACTAAAAATAAGTCTTTGACCGATTGTGTATTATCATTTGCCAATTTGCAGACTTATTTTTGCAGGACAATATTTTTTTATACTTCCTTCTGATCTGATAGTTCACTTTTTTTATCTTGATCGTTGTATCGTATGAGCGATCTCACCATTGAACCACAGCATCATGGGTGATTTTTATCTAATTTGTATGGCTAGTCTTACTTTTATTCAGGAACATAAAAGAGCTGAAGTTTGAATCTTTAGGTGACCCTATAAGTATATTGAATGAAATAACTGCTTTTGGCAGACTGGGTGACCATGCAATATGTATGTAGACCTTCCAACTCTCCTCTGATAGCAGATGATGGGGGAAATAATTTATAGAATTATGTAACATTACTCAGCTTTCTAATATTCAATGTATTTCAATTCATAGTTTTCAAGATCTCTGCAAGCAGAGGCTAAACACTAGCTCAGAGCATTTACAAGTTTCTGACTTCTCAAGTCTATCAGAAGTCTACATGGAAGGCTACATGGTTTTTAAGCACTGAATATATAAATCGATGTTTCCATTCACTGACAGCTACTGGAGAATTAAAGCATTTTCCATTATACAATGAATAAGCTTTGTTACATAACTTCGGAAAAGGCTTTTAAAAGGCATATATAAAGGATTTCATTGTAAATCAATAATTGGGGGTGAAAGGATTCACTAAATATATAATAAATGTTTACGGTATGTAGAGAAAAGCGCCAACTTACAGAATGTAAGGAAAATTCATTATGAGCAATTCTTTAATATATAAAAAAAAGAACTCAGGACTGCCGGTGGTGTTCTTAATAGAAGAGTGTTCTGCATATACCCTGTATATTCCTCATGAATGATTGCATATTCTTAACTCTAGGTAAAGCATCTATAACATTTACGAAGACTAATTGTTTAGTCTAATGTATCCTTATCTGGGAAATAGCTAATTATTTTTAGAATATTTATTGTTCAACTTCCATTCCCTTCACTGATCAAATATTTATTGAAGTGACTAAGTGCTGATTTGCAAAAAACATGTCCAACCTGACAGAGCTAATATGTCTCTTTATGGATGGGCAATTTTCAGAAGCAATAGATGACTTCATTCTTATCGACATGAGACGGGGACACAAGAATAAGTTCAGCTGATGCATTTAATTGACAATCTAGTCTCAGCCCTTCAACAAGGATTGCACTGCTACAATAAATTTGTATATATCAACTGCTTAACATGGAAAAACGTATTTTACACTCTATTCAACCTGATTCATTTACTATACTGATTATATATACTGTATATCTATACACAGTGGGGAAAATAAGTATTTTATACATTGGCGATTTTGCAAGTTTGCTCACCTACAAAGTATGGAGAGGTCTGTAATTTTTATCGTAGGTACACTTCAACTGAGAGACAGAATCTAAAAACAATCCAGAAAATCACATTGTATATTTTTTAAATTGAAAATGAAAAATAAAAACGGTTCCAGCATCCAAGAGTTATAATTATTTGAATAAAATATAACTTTTAATTCATAATAAATTAAAAAAGTAACAACAATTACAAGAGAAAAAGATCCATAGAAAAGCCTATGCGTTGCCTATACGCCCTGAAACGCTTTTCTATGGATCTTTTTCTCGTGTAACTGTTGTTACTTTTTTAATTTATTATGAATTAAAAGTTATATTTTATTCAAATAATTATAACTCTTGGATGCTGGAACCGTTTTTATATTTCATTTTCAATATACCTTGCTCTGAAGAAGTCCAGTGAGCGTTCCTTGGCATTCTTTGGCATTTCTTAAATGGAATTCATCTGCATGTGGACATGGTGAGCTGAAGATTCAACTTTTTTTTCTTTTTGTATATTTTTTAAATAATTAATTTGCATTTTATTGCATGAAATAAGTATTTGCTCCTCTGCACTCATTACCTGTATTAATTTCACCTGTTTGAACTTGTTACCTGTATAAGAGACACCTGTCCACACACTCAATCACATTCCAACCTTTCCACCATGGCCAAGACCAAAGCGCTGTCTAAGGAGACCAGGGACAAAATTGTAGACCTGCACAAGGCTGGGATGGGCTACAGGACAATAGGCAAGCAGCTTGGTGAGAAGGCAACAACTGTTGATGCAATTATTAGAAAATGGAAGAAACACAAGATGACTGTCAATCTTCCTCGGTCTGGGGCTCCATGCAAGATCTCGCCTCAGAGGGTAAGGATGATTCTGAGAAAGGTCAAGAATCAGCCCAGAACTACATTGGAGGACCTGGTCAATAACCTGAATAGAGCTGGGAACACAGTCTCCAAGATTACCATTAGTAGCACACTACTCCGTCATGGATTAAAATCCTGCAGTGCATGTAAGGTCCCCCTGCTCACGCCAGCACATGTCCAAGCCAGTTTGAAGTTCACCAATGGCCATCTGGATGATTCAGAGGAAGCATGGGAGAAGGTCATGTGGTCAGATGAGACCAAAATAGAACTTTTTGGTATCAACTCCACTTGCCGTGTTTGGAGGAAGAAGAAGGATGAGTACAACCCCAAGAACACCATCCCAACTGTGAAGCATGGGGGTGGAGACATCATACTTTGGGGGTGCTTTTCTGCAAAGAGGACAGGATGACTACACCTTATTGAAGGGAGGATGGATGGGGCCATGTTTCACGAGATTTTGGCCAACAACCTCCTTCCCTCAGTAAGAGCATTAAAGATGGACCATGGCTGTGTTTTCCAGCTTGACAATGACCCGAAACACACAGCCAAGGCAACTAAGGAGTGACTCCATAGGAAGCATTTCAAGGTCCTGGAGTGGTCTAGCCAGTCTTGAGATCTGAACCCAATCGAAAATCTTTGGAGGGAGCTGAAACTCAATGTAGCACAGTGACAGCCCCAAAACCTGAAAGACCTGTAGAAGATTTGTATGGAGGAGTGGGCCAAAATCCCATTGAAGTGAATGAGAGCCACGCGGGTTCGTCCTTCCACCAAGCGATACACCTATATTCAGCCTGGCTGCGGTCAGGCTGAATTCCCACCCAGTGGGGGGGAAAAAACCCAATTCTCAGGCTCAGTGGGGGTCTCAGCAGACAGACCCCCATCAATCAGGTATTTATCCTCATTTAGGTGAATACAGGGCAGTAACATTTTGTGACTTACAGGCGACATCTCTGACTAATCGGTCACATTTCCCTTCTCTTCCCTCTGGACCGCCATGACCACTTCTTCCAGCTGTGCTGCTACCCCAATTATAAAATATATGATATAACCCCCCATAATGAATAATACCCCCAAGTGCATCTTTATATTAATAACATCCGTGTGTACCCTGTATAAATAGTGCCCCTTATTAATAATGCCCCAGGTGTTAACTAATTAAAATGTTTTCCAGGTCATTAATAAACTAATCAGTGGGGCTCAAAAACCCAGGACCCCTACTGATCAACTGTTTGAATGAACTGTGGTACCTGTGTAAGTGCCATGACCGCTTCTCTGTTTACATAGTGTCATTCATCTCATAGCGGCCATGTAATGTAACTACAGTCTCGTCCTATACACATCTATGTGACAAGGCTGTAATTACATCACACAGTCACTATAAATAGACAGAGTATAATATAAACAGGCGCCATAGCCCCTGTTTATAGCGTCCCATGTACACACACTATAATGTTCCACAGCAGCCCCTGCACATAGTATTATGGCCTGCTGCGGCCCCTGCACACTGTATTATGCCTCACAGCGCCCCTGTCACGCTATTATGCTCCATAGTGGCCCCTGCACACAGTATTATGCCCTCACAGCGCCCCTGCACACGGTATTATGCCCCATATTGGCCCCTGCCATGGTATTATGCTCCATAGTGGCCCCTGCACACTGTATTATGCCTCGCAGCGGCCCCTGCACACGGTATTATGCTCCATAGTGGCCCCTGCACACGGTATTATGATCCATAGTGGCCCCTGCACATGGTATTATGCTCCATAGTGGCCCCTGCACACGGTATTATGCTCCATAGTGGCCCCTGCACTGGTATTATGATTCATAGTGGCCCCTGCACAAGGTATTATGCTCCACAGTGGCCCCTGCACAACGTATTATGCTCCACAGTGGCCCCTGCACATGGTATTATGCACCATAGCAGCCCCTGCACACGGTATTATGCTCTATAGTGGCCCCTGCACTCGGTATTATGCTCCACAGTGGCCACTGCACTGGTATTATGCTCCACAGTGGCCCCTGCACACAGTATTATGCCCCATAGTGGCCCCTGCACACGGTATTATGCTCTATAGTGGCCCCTGCACTCGGTATTATGCTCCACAGTGGCCCCTGCACTGGTATTATGCTCCACAGTGGCCCCTGCACACAGCATTATGCCCCATAGTGGCCCAACCATGAACTATTATTATACCCTGGGGTCTTTTCAGACCCCAGAGTATAATGATCGGAGACCCAGGGGAGGTGACAAACATAAAAACCAGTGTAACTTACCTATCCAGGACACCGGTGCACTCCCTGCAGCTTTAGGCCCTGTTTAATTATGCACATACGTCACGTGAACAGGCCGGCGACGCGACCTGATGATGTCACCAGAGGGCCCAAGCCTGCTCGGAGTAACATCGGATCGCAGAAGAGGTGAGTAGCAATGGATTTTATGTTCCCTCACCTCCCCTGGGTCTCCGATTATTATCCTCTGGGGTCTGAAAACACCCCAGAGTATAGTAATAGCAGTATTTGAGGCCCGTTGCTGCTCACAGTGGCATCCACTTCCCCTTCTGCGTCCCGTAGCAGAAGGGGAAGCGGGGGCAGCCACAAGCAGACGCGGGGTAGGTAAATAAATAGGACGTTACCTGCTGGGGATACTCCAGCAGGTTATGGCCTATTTATATATTAAAAAAAAAAGTTCTCCTCACATACCTGCGATGCCTTGATGGACCCTCCTCTTCTTCTTGTCCGCGACGTCTGTGTCTCAGCGTAGGAGGCGCGATGACGTCATTGTAGCACCGCCTGCGCTGACATGCAGAGGTCTCGTAAACCAGCCCAGGACAGGCCCTGCTCAGCTTTGTTTTTTTAAAGCGACCTGTCCTGGGCTGGTTTACATTAAATAAATAGTAAAAATGCCGCCCCCCAGACAGTGACGGATAGTGCCGCCTCACTTCGCCTCATTAGCGGTGTGCCCCTGGCTCTAGGCCCTTCAGTCCAACACTGTATATATATATATATATATATATATATATATATATATATACAGTCATATGAAAAAGTTTGGGCACCCCTATTAATCTTAATCATTTTTAGTTCTAAATATTTGGGTGTTTGCAAAAGCCATTTCAATTTGATATGAGGTGACAGTGAGGTTACAAAACCAATTTTGTACTTCAGTAAGTCGGTAAAAAGTAGTTAGAAGTATTCAAATCAATAAAATGATAAGGGTACCCAAATTTTTGCACCGGTCAAATTTTGGTTTAATGCATATTGCACATTTTCTGTTAGTACAATAAACCTCATTTCAATCCTGAAATATTACTGTGTCCATCAGTTATTAGATATATCAAATTGAAATGGCTGTTGCAAACACACAAATATTTAGAACTAAAAATGATTAAGATTAATAGGGGTGCCCAAACTTTTTCATATGACTGTATATATATATATATATATATATATATATATATATATAATGTATATGAGAAAGAGAGAGAGACATACATTTCTAACAATATATTTATATAGAGAGGTGTGTGTGTGTGTGTGTGTGTGTGTGTGTGTATATATATATATATATATATATATATATATAATTACCAAATGCCAAAAAAGCCTCAAGAATTCATTGTTGTCCTGAAGCTTTCTCTGTGTGACTGTAATGATGATATACGGAGGTGATTACAATATTACAGCCAAAAGAGAAGGTTATTGAGTGAGAACTAGGAGTCTAAAGATGGCTGCTGATGGTGTAGTGGGTGGGCTAGCTAGGGAAACAGGAAGGGGGAGTGAGTGAGAGAAGGAGGGGAAGCGAGTGAGAAAGGGGGGGGTGTGAGTGAACCCCAGGAATAATGGGAGTTGTAGGAAAGGCACAGAACTGGAAGATGCCGATGTAAACAAATGCAGAAGATGCCAGGAGTTCCCAGGGAACCCAGAAATCACTCAAAACACCTCTAAAGGTATTTGGGTACATTTATTAACTTATTAATATCAGACCTTTCTTGAAAATTCATTTTTTGCTCGGAAAACACCTTTTATTTGAGTTGGGGGGGTATGCTGTACTTCCTTGGACTCAAAGAAAGCAAAATTTAAGGTAAAATCCTATTTTGTACTTCTTATTCGTTCTGCGGCAGCACAGATGGGATCTAACTAGCTACAGTTGAAACCAGAAGTTTACATACACGATATAAAAAGACACATATGCATGTTTTTCTCACTATCTGACATGAAATCAGAATAAACCTTTCCCATGTTAGGTCAATTAGGATTACCAAAAATATTTATATTTGTCCAATGCCAGAATAATGAGAGAGAGAGAATTTTTAAGGCATTTTTATTACTTCCTGCAAAGTAGTGGATTTATGGTCAAAGCTGAAAAGGCAGGTACGAACATGGCGACCTACAAACATGGCTCAGCTACACCAGTTCTGTCAGGAGGAATGGGCCCAAATTCCTACCAACTATCGTGAGAAACTTGTGGAAGGATATCCAAAACGTTTGACTCAAGTCATACAGTTTAAGGGCAATGGTACCAAATACTAATGAAATGTATGTAAACTATTGACTTGGTAGAAAGTAATAAAAATGCCTTTAAAAATTCTTTCTCTCATTATTCTGGCATTTGGCAAATATAAATAATTTTGATAATCCTAATTGATCTAACATGGGAGAGGTTTATTCTGATTTCATGACAGATAGTGAGAAAAACATCTATATATGTCTTTTTATATAGTGTATGTAAACTTCTGGTTTCAACTGTATCTAAGGGGTGGAAAAGATCATCATTTGGAAACAGTATTAAGTACTGCTGTGTCAAAGGCTGGACCCTCAGAGTGGATGTTAAGATGATAATGTTTGATGAATGTAGAAGAAGAGCTCCAGGAAGCAGCATTACAAATATTCAAGTATAGATACTTGTGCATTTTCAGCCCATGAAGTTCCCGTGGAGCATGTAAAATGTGCCTTTGGTGCAGTTGATAAAGAGAGATTTACTAATATGTACACTTCAAAAAGAATGGACTTGATCCATCTGGCCAATGTGTCTTTAGAGGATTTCATCCCCTTCCTACTGTCTGAAAAAAGTACAAATACATTTTCTTCTTTCCTGAAATTCTTGGTTCTATACAGGTACAGTGGGGAAAAAAAGTATTTAGTCAGCCACCAATTGTGCAAGTTCTCCCACTTAAAAAGATGAGGCCAGCCTGTAATTGACATCATAGGTAGACCTCAACTATGAGAGACAAAATGAGAAAACATATCTAGAAAATCACATTGTCTGATTTTTTAAGAATTTATTTGCAAATTATGGTGGAAAATAAGTATTTGGTCACCTACAAACAAGCAAGATTTCTGGCACTCACAGACCTGTAACTTCTTCTTTAAGAGGCTCCTCTGTCCTCCACTCATTACCTGTAGTAATAGCGCCTGCTTGACATTGTTATCAGTATAAAAGACACCTGTCCACAACCTCAAACAGTCACACTCCAAACTCCACTATGGTGAAGACCAAAGAGCTGTGGAAGGACACCAGAAACAAAATTGTAGACCTGCACCAGGCTGGGAAGACTGAATCTGCAATAGGCAAGCAGCTTGGTGTGAAGAAATCAACTATGGGAGCAAATTAGAAAATGGAAGACATACAAGACCAATGATAATCTCCCTCGATCAGGGGCTCAACGCAAGATCTCACCTCGTGGGGTCAAAATGATCACAAGAACAGTGAGCAAAAATCCCAGAACCACACGGGGGGACCTAGAGAATGACCTGCAGAAAGCTGGGACTAACGTAACAAAGGCTACCGTCAGTAACACACTACGCCGCCAGGGACTCAGATCCTGCAGTGCCAGACGTGTCCCCCTGCTTAAGCCAGTACATATCCGGGCCTGTCTGAAGTTTGCTAGAGAGCATTTGGATGTTCCAGAAGAGTATTGGGAGAATGTCATATGGTCAGATGAAACCAAAGTAGAACTGTTTGGTAGAAACACAACTCGTCGTGTTTGGAGGAGAGTGAATGCTGAGTTGCATCCAAAGAACACCATACCTACTGTGAAGCATGGAAGTGTCAACATCATGCTTTGGGGCTGTTTCTCTGCAAAGGGAGCAAGACGACTGATCCGTGTTCATGAAAGAATAAATGGTGCCATGTATCGTGAGATTTTGAGTGCAAACCTTCTTCCATCAGCAAGGGCATTGAAGATGAAACGTGGCTGGGTCTTTCAGCATGACAATGATCCCAAGCACACCACCAGGGCAATGAAGGAGTGGCTTCTTAAGAAGCATTTCAAGGTCCTGGAGTGGCCTAGCCAGTCTCCAGATCTCAACCCCATAGAAAACCTTTGGATGGAGATGAAAGTCTGTGTTGCCCAGCGACAGCCCCAAAACATCCTTGCTCTAGAGGAGATCTGCATGGAGGAATGGGCCAACATACCAGCAACAGTGTGTGCCAACCTTGTGAAGACTTACAGAAAACGTTTGACCTCTGTCATTGCCAACAAAGGACATATAACAAAGTATTGAGATGAACTTTTTTTATTGACCAAATATTTATTTTCCACCATAATTTGCAAATAAATTCTTTAAAAATCAGACAATGTGATTTTCTGGATTTATTTTCTCATTTTGTCTCTCATAGTTGAGGTCTACCTATGATGACAATTACAGGCCTCTCTCATCTTTTTAAGTGGGAGAACTTGCACAATTGGTGGTTGACTAAATACTTTTTTTCCCCACTGTAGGTCAGTATAGCTCTTTTAACATCTAAGGTGTGAAAGCGTATCAGATCTTCCGTCTCAGGGTGAGCATAGAAGACTGGTAAGAAGGATTCTTTATTGATATTCTGAAAGGAAGGAGCTTTAGGTATAAAATTTGGCAAAGTTCTCAGGAGAACCCCATTGGACATCATCCTTAGGTATGGTTTTTTTGAAGATAGGACCTGTAGTTCTCCCAGCCGATGGAAATACTACTAGAAAAGCTACTTTACATGATAACCATTTAAGGTCAATGTCCTGGATAGGTTCAAATGGATGAGATATCAAACATTGAGGACAACAGATAAGTCCCAGACAGGTACAGAACGTTTAACTTCCAGCCTCAGGTTCCTAATTGCTTTGAAGAATCTTAACAGAAAGCAAGGGGGTCAAATCACAGATCAGGTCAGATAACAAGAATACCTTACAGCAGGTCTCGCACACTAACAACCTTATTGCTAAGGCACCAAGCAGAGGAGTCAGCACATAGGAATGGGTCAGCAGGGTTTTTTGACCCTTTTAGAGACTATTCTAAATTTTAATAGAGCCTATCCTAATTTCAGATTTAAGGGGCTGTTACCTTTAGGGACCATTCACATGTAGAAATTTGACACTGATAGGGGGGCAGATTCCACCCATATTCTGCCTCCCATTGTTTTCAATGGGAGGTAGAGATCTCAGCAAGATGCTGAAAAAAATTTGTGTCCCGCTCGATCTTGCCGTGGATGCTGTGACTGATTCATGGCGTGAGACTCCTAGCTGATTAGACTTGTTTGCCTGGTCCTTATAAGCATCAGAAAGCCGCGATGGAATGCCGATGCTCTACATCCATGGGCAGCCGGCGGCTGGAAAATGGTGGCCAGAAAATGAAGATGAATCCCTCTTTATTTTACACCATATGAACGACCCCTTAGTCTAATAGGAATTGAATGAATTGATCTTGACTGTTGGCAATGCATTCTTGCCTAATTAGTGCTTGTAGTTTATCACAAGTTCTGTGTTTTTGTTTGTCCACCTACTTTTTGAGGATTTGTTGCAGAGTGCAATTGCTGGATGTGGCAGAGTCAAAACCAGATAGACATCTGTATATAACAGGAACAGACTTTAGTGAAACATGAATGCAGTAAGAGAAAATCCACCTCACATGGTGAATAACAGATCTAGTTCAGCACACACACTAAAAATACAGGATGTGTATATACACAGCATCAAACACAACAAAGTACAGACTGTCTACAGCTAAACATTTAGTAACAGCTACATCTAGTGTCATAAATGTGAACTGCAGTCAATCCAGCAAATATAGATATGAAGCTGGCTGTTGCATATCTCCAACACCCCTTCTCAACAGCTAAGGCTTAGTCTGTTAGGCCCATCTTCTTTGTATTTTACTTTGAAAGTCCATGTACAACCTATGGATTTCCTTCCAGGTGGTAGTTCTGTAAGTGTCCATGTTTTAGTGTCGTGCATGGATTTAATCTCTTCCTTTGCAGCCTTTATCCATTTACTGGCTTACCCTTCTGAAAGCTGAGATATGTCTTCCCAAGTTGCATGTTCATTAGAACTGACAGTGCTTGCCTTGTATGAGAGATGTACAGGTGGTTTACCTTTATTCTCTCTCATTGAGCGTCTTGGTTCTGTACGTGAGCTTGGTTGTGTCTATTCTATAGTACTGATGGATTCTGCGCTCACTTCAACTGTTTGTTCAGAAGTTACAGATGTTGGCTGATCAGTGTCAGTTTTCTCTTCTGTTCTTACTTCCTCTGTTGTCATTACATTGTCTCTCAGATCTTCAACAAAAGTTATGCTGTTGCTAATGGTAACCTTGTCAGTTTTGGGATTTAGGATTCTGTAACCCTTAACATTGTCACTGTATCCAACAAAGACGCCTTCAAATGCTCTGTTTTGAAGTTTGGTGTGTTTTTCTTCTGGAATGTAGATGAACGCCTTGCATCCAAAAACTCTTTGATGTTTTACACTCGGCTTCTCATTGTGCCACAGTTCATATGGAGTTTTCTCCATTGTTCTAGAGAAGAGTCTGTTTTGCAAATAAGTGGCTGTCATTGCTGCTTCACCCCAATATGTTTGTGGTAATCCAGAGTCTGTCAGCATGCATCTGATCATTTCAGTCAGAGTTCTGTTCTTTCTTTCAGCTACCCCGTTTTGCTCTGGTGTGTAGGGGACTGTCTTTTGATGCTCTATTCCATTCTGCTTTAAGTACTCTTGTATTTTATGTCCTGTGAATTCACCTCAATTGTCACTCCGAAGTATGAGAGGTTTTCTCTGAATCTTGTTACTTGTCCTTACTACATAGTCTTGTAATTTGTCAAAAACTTCACTCTTGTGTTGCATTAGGTAAGTGACTGTGTATCTTGAATAGTCATCTATGAAAGTCACTATGTACCTGTTGCCTCCAGTTGTAGGTGGGTTTAGGGGACCACATACATCACTGTGAACTAGGTCAAGAGGTCTTGAAGCTCTATTGTGACTTACTTTAGGAAGTGTTACTCTTGTAGCTTTGGATTTGATGCAACATTCATATTTAACAATAACTGAACAAGGGGATATTGTTAGATCCTTTGTCAGATTCCTCTTTTGTAGTTCCTGTATGCATTGTGGGTGTCTGTGACCTAAACGCCTGTGCCACACGTGTATGCAGTCATTGTGCTTATGTGTGCATAGTCTCACCTACTCCTTCACTGTGTTGTGGTGATATAGATGATCATCCAACTTAGCACTTGCTATCATCTTCTTGCCGTCTAGGATAGAACACTTGTCACCTTGGAATTTTACAGTGAGTCCTTTGCTTGTCAGACGCTTCACAGATAAGAGTCCTCCTTCTAGATCAGGAACATAAAGTACATCTTTTACTGGTATTGCTAAATAGTGTCCTGCATCATTGCTGCATACAAGGGTTCCATTCCCATATCCTTCTGCACATATTTTACTCCCATCTGTGAGGTAAATGGTCTCTTTGTTATTCAGATCAAGTTCTGTGAAAAAACTTCTATCACTTGATCACTTGTCATGTGACTTGTCATGTTCCAGAGTCAATGCACCAGCCTTGCAATTTATGGTTGCCTGTCACTTTAAATGTGGCATTCCACTTCCCTTCACTTGAATCAGAAATTGTGGCTTTGACTTTCTGCTTAGTATAAGAGGGATGCTGCCTCATCTGCTCTGCTTTCCATATATTGCAGTCTTTCTTTATGTGTCCTTGTCTGTGGCATCTAAAGAACACTCTGGTTTCCTTCTTGTGTGACCTTGTATCTGTAGCTTTAAGAGCAGACTTGGACTGAGTTTCTGTATAATCATGGGAAAACTCCTTTCTTCGCTGATACTCATCTATGAGCCTGGTCTTTACGAATGTTAGTCTCAGATCTGTCTCAGGCCTTGTCCCCAGTGCATTGATCAGTGCAGTGTATGTGCCAGGTAAGCTGCATAATAAAATGGCTGCGGCATGACTGTCTGTTATATACTCACCAACTGATCTGAGTTGTGTGATTGTAAGGGTTAAAGCATGACTTGTATTATATTTTATAATGCAGTATATAGAAGACACAGGGTGAAATGTTCTCCATGCAGACTAAATAGTTTAGAGATAGAATATAATCTCAGGGTCTGCATATCAACTGTCCTGCAGTTCTCAGAGATGTACCATTCTCAGGAAAGTTAAGGAGGACATTTAGACTGGGTGAAAAGGAAACATCTAGGGTGATGGGAAATTGAACAACTTTGTCTGGTAATGGACTGGAAGCCCATGTACATGACACTGACTCCTTTAAAACTGTATTGAACTACGCAATAAAGAAGAAACTGTTCATACACGATACCTATGTACGTCTTGTTTCCCGAGCGCTCGAAACTGGTTATTTATTTAATTAGGCTTACGGTGACATCCATCCCAGGGGGGACTCAACCCCTCACAGAAATTGGCGAACCATCGTGGGGCTCGAGATCGTCTGATGTGCAGCCGATAGAGTGCCGACCCACTCGCCGATCGCCTTGAGGACGGGACCAGAGGACCTCAGATAGATAAAAACAGTACTGTGTGAGGTAAGACCTTATCTTGCCAATTAGTATATCTGAGCTCCCCTGTGTGTCTATACTCTGTATCGATGAGTGAGGTAAGCTGCTGCATGTTTATATGACATCTTGATGCCAATTGAATAGTACGGAAGAACCTAAAAGGGACATGTCACCTGTAAATGATGTGGAAATTGTTTTCTTTGCTTTTGTCTTACCTGTCTACTGATGTTTGCATGTTACCTGTGTTATAAGATATATAAGGCTGCAAAGAATGGGGAAAAGTTCTCTATTCTTAACCCCTAGAGTCTAGAGTTGCGGACAAGGTTCGGAACTGAGAAGCACTGAGTGATTGAACAGTCCTTGTTTTGGAACACTAGCCTCCAGCCGTGTCTGGACGGTCAAGGTCGAATGGGACCTGAGTAGTAGCACGAAGGACTTAGTAGAACCCGCGCGAAGAAGTGCGTGTAGTGATTTGGGAGTGTTTTGGTAAGGGGACACAGACAGAAAGTTGAGTCTGTGGAAGCCATTAGGCATTGCCCTGAGCACTACTCCAGAAATTGCACAAGTAGAGTAGTTCATAGAAGACAGAAAGAGTCTGTCTGGGAGTTCTCACTAAGTAGTCATAAGTGACCCTCTATTGTCTCAAAGGTTGCCCTAGAGGAGTGAGAAGCTCACTGGCTGATTAGCTACCAGCCAAGATGGGGATGGGACCCTCTAAGATATGGTACACCCCATTTGAACTAATAGAGATAGGGGAAGGGAAAGAAGTAGCCACACAGGTAAAGAAAATTCTGAAAAAGGCAGGAATACACCAGACTGGGTTAGTAGACAGTAGATTTTGGGATCAGTGGAGATTAGATCATGCGGGATTGATTCAGGACAATAAGTTGCAAAGAGGCATATATGGAAGGAAGGAAGCAATAGAATAGGATAAGGGGATGATAGTTCAGGAAATAATGAATCACCCCCACCTCACTCCAAGAATCAGGCTTGAAGGGAGACATCACCCTTCTCAGTATTATTGTTTAATATAACCCATCTTATCTCCCAGTTCTGTATGAAATATTACTTACTTTAACAAAATACTCAGAGAATCTGATATAGTGCAAAGAGGAAAACTGTCCACCATCGGTATGATGTTTATTGGATTATATATATATATATATATATATATATATATATATATATATATAGTCAACCTGTATTTGTAATATTCATTCTGTTTATATCAATGCCAGGATTCAACTTTTATGCTTTTTGTAAAATTAAATCCGCTTTCAGGAAATGTCCCCTAAAAATAAGAAACTAGGATATTGTGATGTTCCACAGGGGTTCAACTTTTGGTTGGAATCCAGTGAAGAAAATTCTAAAGTCTGTGGGGTTTGGGAAATATTTGAAAATTGTACAAAAATAGTAATATGTAATTTTGGTGTCAGTATTAACTGCTATCTGCTTGAATTGTATTCCTGTATTCTGTTGTAGCGCTCTGCAGATGTTCTGCAGGGAATAACCAAAACATTAATTGACTGCCAAGTAACTCCAAGGACGTTGTATCTGATGTGATGCGCACGCAGAAAATCACAAGCTGAACATGATACTGTGTTACCCAGTAATGTTACATGTCAATTATTACAAAGTGAAACTTGGCTTTGGGCCTCCGGGGTCCGCAGCCTGGGTATGATGACTATTTATGCCCAAAGGGAAAATATTT
Organism: Leptodactylus fallax; assembly: GCA_947044405.1. Lineage (NCBI taxonomy): Eukaryota > Metazoa > Chordata > Amphibia > Anura > Leptodactylidae > Leptodactylus > Leptodactylus fallax. The sequence goes on along the minus strand of CAMRHE010000073.1, from coordinate 528,292 downwards.
TGATAAAAGTGTTAGCCTAAGGTTAAATGGAAAAGTAAGGTACAATGACAATATATATGTGTCAAATATTCAAGAAAATACTCAAGCATATGAAATTATGTCTTGTACTATGTTATGTGAATTTATTGTCTTGCCTGTTATCACCTGAAGTAAGGTATCTGCTAAAAGAGAGAAAGGTGACTCAGTGGAAGCTTATTATGGAAGACTTCTCACTAAAACGGTGGATGCTTTAGATCAAACTGATCCTGTAGAAACCTCATTTCAGGGTAGCAGAATACTCACTAGGTACTTAGTCTCTGACACATCAGATAACATCCTTGGCACAGATGTGATGGGAGTATTAGGTTGTAACATCATGTTGCATCCATCAGGAGAAGCATATGTAAAAGTCACACATACCAATCATGAGATTTTGTGTTTGTTATCTGCCGAGTTAAGTACACCAAATTGTATTTTTGTCCTCACTGAGGAAGAAAATGTACTGTTATCCCAAGTGCCAACAGCATTATGGGCAACTGGGAAAACAGACTTAGGTAAATTGGATGTACCCCCTGTTATGGTAACCCTGAAACCTGGTGCTCAGCCACCCAGGATTAAACAATATCCTCTGACTCATGCCCAAGAGGATGCCATAGCAGTAACAATAGTGGAATTAGTGAAAGCAGAGGAATGTACTTCTGTAGCAAACACTCCTCTTTTCCCAGTAAAGAAAAAGGGCAAAAAGGGAGAACCAGACACATACCGTATGGTTCATGATCTTAGGGAATTGAATAAAGTAACACTACTTGAAACCCCAGTGGTACCTAACCCACACACCTTGCTGTCAGCTGTCCCCACAGGTACCACCTGGTATAGTTGTGTAGATCTTTGCAATGCATATTTTTCTGTGCCTTTACACCCCGATTGTCAGTATTTGTTTACATTCACATTTAGGGGTAAACAGTACACTTGGACAGTACTACCACAAGGGGCGCAAAACAGTCCTAACCAATTCACAAGGTGTCTTACACTTATCATGAGTACTTGGTATTTTCCACATGATGATGTTGTCTTGTTACAATATGTTGATGATCTTCTTCTTTGTGCCCCAGACAAATCAACCTGTGAAGCAGCGACCATCAGCCTGTTGTGTTTCCTCTACCAGAACGGCTGCAAGGCCAGCAAGGACAAGTTGCAATTTTTGCAAACAAAAAGTGGTGTTTCTGGGACACTGTCTCGGCCAGGGTACCATGCACCTGTCAGATGAGAGGACCAAGGTGGTGAGAGACATGCAGGTGCCAACCTCTCATGCTCAGCTACGTACCTTTTTGGGATTGGTATCCTACTGTAGGCCATGGATCAGATCTGCATCTCTGACCATGCAACCTCTGTACGATAGCCTCTCCTCAAACCCATTCAGCCTCACATCTGAGGCCTTGGATGCATTTAACCAGCTGAAGTTGCAGATAGTCAGTGCTCCGGCCTTAGGCCTACCTGACTATCAGAAACCTTTTCAGCTCTACATGACTGAGATGATGGGGCATGCCACTGCAGTTCTCACACAACAACACGGGGATAAGAAATGCCCGGTGGCCTATTACAGCTCACGGTTAGATGTTGTAGCCAGGGGGACCCCCTCCTGTGTGCGGGTGGTCCTCTCAGTACAAGCGTTGCTTGACAAAAGCTCAGACACTGTCCTAGATCTTTTATTGGTTGTGTATACACCTCATGACATCCATGCTATCCTCACACAGGTGGACAGATGTCACCTTTCTTTAGCACGACAGTGCAAAATGGAATTTGCTCTGCAGTCCTCCTCAAACATCTCTTTTCAACGCTGTTTAATGTTGAATCCTGCAACTCTTCTTCCTGTAGGAGTTCATGATTCAAAAGGGGGAGTGGAAGATGAGTGGAAGATGAGTTATTTTTAAACTCCCTCTCTGAAGAAGAACTGTTTGACAGCCAGCATGAACATGATTGTGTGGCTCTTATGTCACAGGAAACAGTGGGATTTGACCATGTCACGGATGTGCCATTACAAAATCCTGATTATGAGATGTTTGTGGATGGCTCAAGGTATCTGACAGATGAAGGCAAATTTGTTACAGGGTATGCTGTAGTCACTGAACATGACATCATAGTCCAGGAAGCTCTTCCACCACACATGTCAGCCCAAGAAGCTGAGCTTAAAGCCCTTATGGAGGCTTGTAAGATAGCCAAAGGTAGAACAGCCAACATATACACTGACTCCAGGTATGCTTTTGGCATTGCACATGATTATGGTCCGATATGGAGGGCAAGGAACTTCCTAACGGCCCAGGGCAAGCCAATTAAGAATGGAGATGTGGTAAGTTGACTGATGAAGGCCATACTGCTCCCACAGCAGCTGGCAATTGTGAAAGTCAGAGCTCACGCAAAAGGAAGGGACCCTGAAAGCCGTGGAAATGAGAGAGCTGACAGAGCAGCCAAGGCTGCAGCACTACTGGCCAGAAGGGGTCTCAACCAGGTGAGCAAAATGGACATTGACCTAGCAGACCCAAAAGGGCTGTACTCAAAGGTTACCGGTGTGGAAACTGAAAGATGGAAGAAAGCAGGTGCTACAGAAGGTGATGGTATGTGGAAAATGGGGGATCGATTATGTCTGCCCGCAGCAGTCTATCCCCAGATGGCTGGCTTGGCCCACGGTAAGGTGCATGCCTCTCGAAATGCCATGGAGTCATTAGTGGGTAAATTATGGTTTGCCCCAGGTTTTGGAAGAGCTGCTAGCAATCACGTAAAAGCATGTCACATATGTGCTCTACACAACCCAGGACAGGTAGTTAACACACCCACCAAGTGTACACCAAAATCCCTGTACCCATTTCAGAGGATACAGATAGATTACATACAGTTGCCTAAGTCTGGAACATACGAGTATGTATTGGTCTGTGTGGATTTGTTTTCAGGATGGCCTGAGGCCTACCCTGTGAGAAAAGCAACCGCACAAGCAACTGCCAAGAAACTGATGTCCGAGCTTGTGTGCAGGTTTGGAGTGCCCGAGGTGATTGAGTCTGACAGAGGTACACATTTCACAGGTGAGATAATGAAAGAAATAATGTCTGCGCTAGGGATTGAGCAAGCTTTTCACACACCCTACCATCCTCAGAGTTCAGGCAAAGTGGAGAGGTTGAATGGTACACTTAAGTTGAAGATTCAGAAAGCCATGGCAGAGACAGGAAAGCCTTGGCCTGAATGCCTGTCTCTAGCCTTATATTCAGTAAGAACTACTCCTAGCAGGAGGACAGGGTTGTCACCATTTGAAATATTGTTTGGAAGTGCACCCAAAACAGGATTGTACTTTCCTCAGACGTTACAGCTTAACTATGACAGTATTGCCAGCTATGTGCAAAGTTGTGTCACAGATTGAAAGAAACACATAAACAAGTGTTCTATTCTATTCCAGACCCTTCTGATTTTTCAGGAACGCATAGCTTGCAGCCTGGTGATTGGGTAGTCGCGAAAAGACACTCCAGGAAATCTCTTGAACCCAGATATGATGGCCCCTTCCAGATATTGCTGACAACTGCCACCTCAGTAAAGTTGGAGGGAAAATCTACCTGAATACATGCTTCACATTGCAAGAATGTTGAGGCGTTGAGAAGGAAATGGAATACAGTTAACCAATATGTAAGATATGATGTTATTTTTAACCTCTTCAATGGAGAATCCATCAAAGATGGCACACAAACAGTGTGAAGGTATTCATTGAACTTGATTAAAAATAAAGTCCTAAAATGGGGGAATTGTAAGGGTTAAAGCATGACTTGTATTATATTTTATAATGCAGTATATAGAAGACACAGGGTGAAATGTTCTCCATGCAGACTAAATAGTTTAGAGATAGAATATAATCTCAGGGTCTGAATATCAACAGTCCTGCTGTTCTCAGAGATGTACCATTCTCAGGAAAGATAAGGAGGACATTTAGACTGGGTGAAAAGGAAACATCTAGGGTGATGGGAAATTGAACAACTTTGTCTGGTAACGGAACTGGAAAACCCATATATGTACATTGATCACATGACTGTTATGTAACTGAGCTTACCTTTAAAACTGTATTGAACTACGCAATAAAGAAGAAACTGTTCATACACGATACCTGTGTACGTCTTGTTTCCCGAGCGCTCGAAACTGGTTATTTATTTAATTAGGCTTACGGTGACATCCATCCCAGGGGGGACTTAACCCCTCACAGTGATCACCACCAGCATGGCATTTATATGCTTCTGCATGTCCTGCTCTCTACTATGCTTAATTTTGTAGAGTTTCCTCAGCAGAAACAACTTGCTGTTTAGACTGGATCTCTCATGCAGTCTTTTCAGTACATCCCACATGCCTTTCGCTGTATTCTCACTGCGTATGTGAATAAACTGGTCATCTTCTGCTAGTAAGCTTATAGTGGCCCGAGCCCCTCAGTTTTTCCTGTCCCAGTCCTGATAATTATCTTATGGTCTCTCTGTAGTGATAACTTCCCACAAGTCATCCCTGGATAATAGCATTTCCACTTTAAATTTCCATAGCTGATAATTGTCATTGTTCAGCTTGGCCACTGATAGTTTAGGTTCTGAACTACAGGCCATTCTCCCTCCTTTATATATATAGTTACAGTCTTATGCTTCGTTCACACCTGCGCTTGCTGTCCGTCCGTTGCCAATCCAGTGAAAATCTCGGCGAACTGGATTGGCATCGGATACAGACCGGTCAGCGACGCATTGGTTAAAAACCCATTCATTTGAATGGGCTTTTAAAGCAATGCGCGGGTGTGCGCTTACACCCTCTGCGCTGCCAATCCTTTTTTTTCGTCAGAAACAAAGTCGGACACGCAGGACTTCATGTCCGATGAAAAAAAAAAGGATTTGCAGCGCAGAGGGTGTAAGCGCACACCCGCGCATTGCTTTAAAAGCCCATTCAAATGAATGGGTTTTTAACTAATGCATCGCTGACCGGTCTGTATCCGATGCCAATCCAGTTCGCCGAGATTTTCACTGGATTGGCAACGAACGGACAGCAAGCGCAAGTGTGAACGAAGCATTACTTCTGTACAGGAGATGTCTCTGTGGAAGCTTCCTTATGTCGATCTCTGCATCTGCCGCACTGTCTTCCATTCTGGACTTCGCTCTGCCTGGGCCTCTTCTGGTTACTGGGGTTTATCCGGTTACCGAGACTTCATCTGATCACTGGGGCTTCATTTTATCACTGGGCCCATAACCTGTTGCAGAGTGCGATTGCTGGATGTGGCAGAGTCAAAACCAGATAGACATTTGTATACAACAGGAACAGACTTTAGTGGAACATGAATGCAGTAAGAGAAGGTTCACCTCACATGGTGAATAACAGATCTAGTTCAGCACACACTAATACAGGAAGTATATACACAGCATCAAAAACAACAAAGTACAGAGTGTCTACAGATAAACATTTAGTAACAGCTACATCTAGTGTCATAAATGTGAACTGCAGTCAATCCAGCAAATATAGAGATGAAGCTGGCTGTTGCATATCTCCAACAGGATTGACCACAGGTTCTTAATTTGATTGGATTGAGAACTGGGGATTTTCCTGACCATGGTCCCAAAATTTCAATGTTTTGTTCATCGAGCCAATTAGTTATCACTTTTGCCTTGTGACACAGTGCTCCATCATGCTGAAAAAAAGAATAAATATCTGTTATATTTTGCATCATATCTGAGTGCCATGGATTCTCTACAACCAACCGCCATCTTAGACCTCCCCAACGGCATCATCATCACACTGTTTCCCCTTGGATGTTGCATTTAGTTTTATGTTTAACATTATATTGAAAACAGCTAAGAAAATACAGCAGTTTTACTTATGCCCTCACCAGAACACAACAGTGTTATCTAGCCTTTCAAAATTGAAACAGCTGATTTGTGAGGGTCCTGGCAGTCAGACAACCACTGACATAAAATTGATGTCCTATCTTGTAGATAGTATAATAGATGCTGCTCCCCTGGTTCCCGCGCAGTTGGAATTTTTCTCTATCACCTACAAATCCCGAGTAATAACTGCTATCTGTCTCTTTTTGGACAGTGTCAGAGAACTCAGAATCACACCACCTTGGCTGCTCACATCTGATACTGCCCACCTGACAGTAGAAGCCTAATTATCATATTAGGCACCAAAATTTATGGCACTGAGTACTCAGGAATGGTGCGAGCTAGAGAAAAAAAAATACTAAATGTGCCAGAATCAGCGAAGTAGTGCCTATTAAATGGAGTTTTTGGAGGTGGTAAAAGGTCTCAAGAGTCAACCCATGTTCAGGGTTTGAGAGATCACATTGTTTATCCATTACTCTTGTATTTTTCATGTTCATCTTATTATAACTCTAAGAGTTCTCACGTCAGCTATATCTGCAGAATAGCCACTTTACATAAATGTCCTAATGGTCATAATAGTCTGGATAACAAGAGTATAAATAGCAAATTGCAGAGTTTTCATGTTTATGGAAGATACTGTAACTATTTGTGTATTTCCCAGAAAGCATTTCTGCTGATTATTCCTAATAAGCCTTTTAGGGAAACTGTAAAGGGAAGCAAATAGTGAATATTTAAAGGAAAGAGAAAATCCTCTCATTTCTGTCTCCCATATGGAAGGAATTGGTTTTGAAACACAGGACAGATTTTAAGGGAACCTATCATATGGAAAATGCAGTCCAATTTGAAGTCCAATGTGGAATTCAATGTTATAGAGCAGGAGGAGCTAAGCAGATTGATATAAAGGTTTGTGGGAAAAGATTGCATGTAACCTGTCATTTGTCAAAGAGGTAGTCCTATCAGTAACTGACAGCTTCCTATGACTGAGCATGCACAAATAGCTGTCAATCACTGATAAGACCACGACCTTGACTTTTCAATATAGAAAGAGCAGAAATTTATTTTAAGAAATTATAGATCTATTTCTAAAAAACCTTTATAACAATCAGCTCAGCTCTTTCTGCTCTATAACATTCTGTCTACACATTGGACTGCATTTTTCATTTGACAGATTCTCTTTAACCCCTTAAGGACCAGACCTATTTGGGTATTATTGAGTTGTATTTTTCAGTGGCACCATTGTGGTGTACAAATAATGTATTTATTTATTAACCATTTAACTTAATAAACTTAACTTTTTTAGCAGCATTTTAATAGATTTTATTTAATCTTTTAAAACTTTTTTTCACATCCTTCTAGGATACTTTACCACTAGGGGGCTGGATCACTGATAAAGTACTCTACAACATAAATGTATTGCAGTGCACTAGATCACTGTTACATGGGTTGCAAAACAACCTATTAGGCCCTGCTTCTGCTTCTGCTCCAGCTTACGCAGGGCCTAAGAAGTAGACCAAGATGGCAAACATGAGGACTGTTGTTAGGCCATAACAAATCATCACGTCCCCCTCCTGAGATCACATTGCAGGGGAATTGATGGTACAGAGGATGCAAATACAAACTCCAGCATCTAAGAGGATAAACATTGTGTTTTATCACCTTCCCGCTTGGTGAGGGTGTGCGACCTGATTGGTAAGCGAACCAAAATAACTGACATGGGCAACATTATGTTGGTTACTGGGGCTGAATTTCACTTTCAGTTATTTCTCAATAAATTGCCCAGTCCTATTTTCTGGAGAGTTACACCAACTTCAGTTTTATCCAGGCATAGCACCCTGACCATATATAAGCTATGACTGGTAATTCAGTTAAGCCCTTTTTTCTGATTATGGGTGAAGGGTCTTAGAAATTGGACCCATACTTTTGTCGCTACCACGATAAATTGGACAACTGGATAATAGTTGTTGGCGATGTGTCCCTACTATCCAATCAAAGCTGACATTGCCAGAATATTTGCGGATGCACCCTGTTGACAAAGGGAATTCTATTAAGCATAACAGAGGAACGCCATAAGTAAAAATTTTGTAGAGTTTTAATGATTTTCTCTAACCATCTTAATGGTGAAATTCCTTTGTCCTTTGATCGGTTGCCAATGGATAAGGCCATGAATGCCAAAACGTACACTGGTCTGGGACTTGTCGGAAAGCCAGCTATGATTTCCTTACCATGGCCAGGTTATCAGACAGGGACACTAACTGCAGGAGACGATTACCCAATCACAATAAGGAAATCATGACTGGGTTTTCTGACAAGTGCCAGACCATAGAAAGTTCCTGCATTCATTGTCAAATCCTTTGGCAACCGATAAAGACAAAAGATTGTCACCACTAATATGGTTAGAGAACATCTTTAAAACTCTGCAAGACTCTGACTCTATACACTGTGTAGGGGCCCAGCAGCACTATCACAGCTCAATAGCCCTTCAAAAAATGGAATATCATAGTCAGGCCACGGCACGATTTGCGGAGCTATCTTCTTCCAGCTCTGTACATTGTGCTATAAACAACTGAACGTTACAGGGCCTTGAAGTCAGACACCCGCAATCTCAAATTAAACCCCTTTAAAGATACTTGATTAATTGTCTTAGACAACCCCTTTAAAGATCTACAACATTGGTCAAGGATCATTTAAATACAGAAGCTATGACACCAGTGTTTCTAGAGCTTTTTCTACAAAGTCACACTGATATCTGCCCTTTTAGATACTGTATTTGCTTTACTAAATATAGCTACCAGGCAAAATTTAGTAAACTTCGGAAACTACAAGAAATTATGGTCCCTACTTCAAAAAGAGTCAAACATGTATTTGGCATGTTGGACATTAATGTATTTTTTACCAGCTGGATCATGATCTAAATACACAAGCTGCTGCGTAGTTACCAATATTCAGTAAATATTCTGTAAACTAAATACATTTGAGCAGCAGCAGGGGAATGGTAAATTGCTTTCTGAAATTCTTGGCATGGAGCTAGAAAAGCAGTTTGTTATAATTCGATTCAATTTTCTCGAAAGATGAATCACAAATCATTTATATGTTGCCACTTCATGGGAGACTGTATTGAGAAAAAAATACCATTTAATAATTCTTTCAGATGGTGTATTGCAATCAGACATAGTGAAATGTATAGATATTTTAGACTTAGTAACTTTATAATAAAGGGACTGTGTTACGAATCCCATTAAGTTCCCGGCTGCTGCGAACACCCCAGAAGAACAAAAGGAAGACAAGAACAGTGAACCCTAATTCTAGACCCACCCCGAAGTCCCTACCTGCTTTCCTCAGCTACCCTAAGTGGTAGAGGACAACTGGGTGACGGTCGCTTCCTATGTCACAAGTGCAAACACAAACGCAGACAAGACAAAGAAAGTAGAACGGGTAGGGAAAAAGCCAAGGAACTGAACCATTCAGGCAGCAGGAACAAAACAAGAACTGGAAGAATAGACAGGTCTGCAAAAACAGAGGTACAGGAGAAAAATGCTAGCATGCTCAACAGAGACTAATAGCAAGCACTCAGGTGTGGTTTAGAAAACTATTTATAGGATGTCAGGAATCCGACCCAGGCTTGATTGGACCGGACCCTGATCTCCCAGAGAAGTGAGAGTGGGAAGTAAGGATGTCAACCACATAAGCAAAACAGAAGTTAACTGTTTGAGGAGCAGAGGGAAGCAAACAGTGTAAGAGATAGAGCCATGTTCTGACAGAGTACGACAAGAAACCTAAAAGCATAAAAACATAGCCGGACACACCTACTGCTCTGTACCCTACGGCTGGATGTGGACATTACAGACTGTCTTACTTAGATGTAAAAAGTAAGCTAGTCCCCTTTGTGATGTCTATATGTTCCAATAGGGCTACTATTACATTTTATTAAGTAGAGTTTATCAAAATTTTGTTAAGATTTTACAGTTTCAAAAGAGCAGCACAGATTACCCATGGTTCTCCATGCTGGAAGAGGCAGAGCTTCTTGCTGTACCTCCTAGTCTCAGATTTTCAGTATGGGAGCTAGCACTGTAGGACGTTATGTGATCCCACAACTGTAATGTTTTCCTAAAGTACTAATTCCCATACTGAAAAACCATGACATTTCAGAATATTATAAAAACCACAGCTGATATACAGATTTAGCCAAGTTAACCCAAACTTCTGCAATTTGTTAAACTGCTGCAGTGTAAGGGGGGGGGGGGGGGGGGGGGGGGGGGGGGGGGGGGGGGGGGGGGGGGGGGGGGGGGCGGGGGGGGGGGGGGGTGTGGGGGGGGGGGGGGGTGGGGGGGGGGGGGGGGTAGGGGGGGGGGGGGGGGGGGGGGGGGGGGGGGGGGGGGGGGGGGTTTTTTTGGGGGGGGGGGGGGGGGGGGCGGGGGGGGGGGGGGTGGGGGGGGGGGGGGGGAGGGGGGGGGGGGGGGGGGGGGGGGGGGGGGGGGGGGGGGGGGGGGGGGGGGGGGGGGGGGGGGGGGGGGGGGGGGGGGGGGGGGGGGGGGGGGGGGGGGGGGGGGGGGGGGGGGCGGGGGGGGGGGGGGGGGGGGGGGGGGGGGCGGGGGGGGGGGGGGGGGGGGGGGGGGGGGGGGGGCGGGGGGGGCCGGGGGGGGCGGGGGGGGGGGGGGGGGGGGGCGGGGGGGCGGGGGGGGGGGGGGGGGGGGGGGGGGGGGGGGGGGGGGGGGGGGGGGGGGGGGGGGGCGGGGGGGGGGGGGGGGGGGGGGGGGGGGGGGGGGGGGGGGGGGGGGGGGGGGGGGGGGCGGGGGGGGGGGGGGGGGGGGGGGGGGGGGGGGGGGGGGGGGGGGGGCCCGGGGGGGGCGGGCGGGGCGGGGGGGGGGGGGCGGGCGGGCGGGGGGGGGCGCGGGGGGGGGGGGGGGGGGGGGGGGGGGGGGGGGCCCCGCGGGGGCGGGGCCGGGCCCCCCGCGGGGGGGGGCCGGCCCGGCGGGGGGGGGGGGCGGGGGGGGGGGGGGGGGGGCCCCCCCCCCCCCCCCCCGCGGGGGGGGGGGCCGGCCCCCGCGGCCCCCCCGGGGGGGGGGGGGGCCCGGGGGGCCCGGCCCCCCCCCCCCCCCCCCCCCCCCCGGGGGGGGCGGGGGGGAGCCCGGCCCCCGGGGGGGGAAGGGGGGCCCCCCCCCCCCCCTCCCCCCGCGCCCCCCCCCGCCCCGGGGGGGGGGGGAGGGGGGGGGGGGTTTTAGGGGAAAAGATTTTTTTTTTAATATTTTTTTCCTACCCCCCCGGGCTCCTTCCGGTCCCGGGGCCCAAACCCCCCCCTTCTCCCGGTCCACAGCTATAACTTATTACAGAATACAACAAAAACAATGAAAAGTCATTGAAAAATGTTTTTATCTCTCGTTTGTTTTTGCATTTTTTTTTTAACCACTTCATGACCAGGCCATTTTCCCTGGTTCTCAACAACACACATTTTCAGGAGTTTAGTATATGATGTTTTTAAGGGCTATAACCTTTTTTCCTCTTGGGTTATTCAAATAATTGCACCTTTTTTCAGTGATACAATGGGCTTTACTTTTTTTGCTTACCTTTTTTAATATCCGAGAAAATATAAACAAAAAAGGAGGGGAAATTTGTCTGTTTTTCACATTTTTCATGTTTTTTTTTCTTTTAATGCAAAAAGTGCTACTAAAGAAAGATATTTAAATAGTTTGTCCCTCCCAGAAAATGGTAATTTTCGTGTCAGTGACACATACTGTTGTGCGTTAGGGGCGGGGTAGAACCTGAGCTGTGGTCGTGGTTGTAAAAAAAATGTTTAGTTTTATTTTGTTATTTCTTTTTTTTTTTTTTCCTTTTTTTTACATATTGAGCCCCCATAAATCATAAAAGAGCTTTGGGGGGCATCTTAACATTACCTTTTTTTTTTTTGCTCCTGTTACTTTGTCTGATCATATGACAGGTGGGGGGAGGAGCGTATTATGGCATTATGTATACAGTGATAAGGAATGCAGGGACAGTAATAAACTATCCCTGCCTTCTCTCTCGGATGTACTTCTTTTAATAAAAGTCAAATCCCTGCTCCTGCAGCTGCATGATCTCAGGTAGCTGTTTAACTCTGCGAGAAGTACAGACACGTCTAGGGCCGTTTTAACACATTGGTGGGCCCAGTGCAAAGGTTTCATAAGTGGTCTCCCCAATCACCATCACTAAGAAATACCTAACCTGCAAAAATTATAATGCCCCCAGTGGCCCCCATATAGTATAATATCCCTTAGTGGCTTTCACACAGTAAAATGCCTCCCTAGTAGCCCCATACAAAATAATGCGCATAGTAGTCCACACAGTCAAATGCCCCTGCATGCATCACACTTTAACCTACCCCTCCATAGCTCCTCAGACATTAACCTGTCCCACCTCCTTGTGGCCCCCCAGACATTATATTATAATGTCCCCCTCCAGTTGCCCCCACTGTTTAATGTCCCCCCTCCAGGTTTCCCCCATAATTTCAAGTAGCCCTCCAGGTTGTCCCCACACTGTCTTTTCTCCCCCAGGTTGCCCCTACAATTTCATGTAGCCCCCCCAGGTTCCTCACACAGTTTCATATCCCCCTTCAGTTGCCCCCACTGTATATATAAAGAAAGAAAAATAATAAAACTCCCCTTTCCCCGTCCCCTGTTCTCTTTTTTCTCTGGTCCTGGAGTCTTCAGGGAGCAACAGGCATGTTGTAAATTACATCACCACATCGCGCCTCCAGCTGCCGGGACACCGGGAGCAAAGACAGTAGCTGGATGGTGAAGTAGGGGAGTTGACAACTCCCTACTTCACCATTGTCTTCAACTCTGGACACTAATGAGTTGGAGTTGGGGCAGCCTGGACACACTGCCCAGAATAGCAGGACAACAAATGCAGGACTGTCATGCTGTCCCAAGGGGGCCCCCCGCAACCAATGGGCCTAGTGTAAGTGCCTTTTTGGCCCTATGGTTAAAGCAGCCCTCGATATGTCCTTGTAGAGTTAAATGCTGAAAGTCTGAACATATATAGTTGATGGGCGGTCAGTAACTGGTTAAGGTAAGTACAGCCTTATTTTCATACAAACCCTATATCCCCTGCTTCCTTTCACACATAGAGTTAAAGGAGTTGTCTGAGATTAACAAAAATCAGGAAGTGGGATAAAATTAAACAAAAAAAAAAACAAAAACATTACTACGTCTGCTTACTTCCTGTAGCAACATACACTTGTGACTGCTGTAGTCAGTCACTGACCAGATGAAGGTATGTTTAGCACATGAGAGCAGTGAGACTCAATACTCAATACCAGCTGTTTTAATCCATGTAATCTGCAAATTTAGTTAAATGGTGCAGTTCTCTTACGTAGCAGAAAGGGCCTTTGGGTGATAGGCAACGTATGCTCTCCATTATCATGTAATTATCGTGAAATTCTTTTGGTAACCCCTGAGCCTTTGCAGGTACATGTTATGGTTGAGATGCAAAGGCAAATTAGACTAAAAGCAGAAACTGGCTGATAACAGCGAGTAAAACAAGCTATTTAAAACCAGCATAGCACTGCGAGTTAGATTCAAACACCCAAACCACCAGCCGCAAGGCCAGATGTGCTTTGCTGAATTTGGGTGTCCAAATTAGTGTTTAATTTTAATGCAAATTATCTGATAAGGGCTTTAGGGGTGTTTCTTCTCCTGCTGGGGCTTTGTTTTCTGTTGTAGACAACCACCCCTAACTGCCACCCAGCTCCTCCCCCAGTTGCCAGAGTGACATCTCCTACTTTGTCTTTGCTTTACTCTCCAATCCAACTGCCCCTAACTGCAGACAAAGTGTGACAAAGTAGGAGATGTCACTCAACTGGTGGAGGAGCTGGGTGGCAGTTTTGGGTGGTTGTCTACAACAGAAAACAAAGCCCTAACAGGAGAAGAAATGCTCCTAAGGCCCTTTTCAACCAATTTGCATAAGAATAAAACACATATTTTCATTCAAATTCATACAATACAGAATAAGAAAGGCATCTTTGGAAAGTGTAGAAGCTGCCCTACAAGGTCCTGTCATTAGTCTGATACTGATTTTCCTACTGACAGACAGACAGCATAACTAAACCTTTGGACAACTTTTGATTTTCTGGCAGTATTTGTGTCATTAATACATTTTGTAATATACTTTATTAACACATTTTGGATCATTTCTGTGAAATCCTGCATTTTTTCACTCTTTCCCTGGCTTCTGTATTGAGAGCTGTTTCTGTCTCTCACTGAATGTTACTGTGTACAGGAGTACGGGGCTGTGTAATGTGTAGAGAAAGTGAGCGGAGGGGAGGGTCACTTCAACCAGTTATATCTCGGACATTATTAAACGTACTGTACAAGCTTGCTTTTTTTTTATTTCATGTGACACTAAGGTTGCAGTGCTAATTATTTCCAGAGGTTTTCACTGGTGGAAAACACAGTCAGGATTAGGATATTTATAGGCAGCTGTAAAATATATATGATATAAAAATCCTTATCCTGACTGTGTTCTCAACCAGTGCTATCTGGAAATAAATTAGATACCACTTAGTGTCACATGAAAGAAGAGAATCTCCTCTTTTATATGACACAAAAACAAGTTTGTACATTTTATAATGTCCGAGATATGACTGTTTGAAGTGACCCTCCCCACCCTCAATTTCTCTACCCGTACTCCCGTACACAGTAACATTCTGTGAGAACAGCTCTCAATACAGAACTAAGGGAAAGAGTAAAAAAAATACAGGATTTTCAAAAATGATCCAAAAATGGTTAATAAAGTATATCACTAAATTTCTTAATGACACAAATACTGCCAGAAAATCAAAACTTGTCTGAAAGTTTAGTTACACTTTAAGTTATAATATATAGTCACTGCAGTGACTTAATAGTCAGGAAATCACTTTTCAATATAGTTAGTGTCACCTGCGACTTCTGTGATTTGCATAGTAATATCGAGAGCAATAAATGTAAATGTATATTCCTGAGCGCCCCACTCTGAGTTATGTTTGTGCGCTGCCGAAACCTGCTTGGTATTACTGTGCTGTTTTACTATATTGAAACTGCTCCAAATATACTGTTATTCGATTGAGCGAGGTGAAGTTCTGGTATTCTAGGACATATAAGCCACTGAAGCCAAGAAGAAATAAAAATAAAAACTACAGAGAATGAAAAATGAGGGAAACGAGAAATATCCTGATTATCCTGTGTTTAGAGATGAGTAAGGTATTTCCATGTAGAGTATTTACAATGTTGCATATCTACATAAAGATATAGACCCATACACGTTGATGGGTTTTAAAACGCTCATGTGCTGGCCATTCAAAGAGCAGCTGTCACACAGTCAGTATTCATTGTTGTGTGGATAAGGCCGTAGTTGCCTAACTGTCACAATCTGGCCCTTATCAAAGTCATTCAGATCCTTATGTTTTTGAATAAGCCACTTAAACAGACCAACAAGTCTGTTTCCACAGATGTTAGGTCCATGAGAAACATCATGGTTGTGTGCATAAAGCCTTAATCGATGCATCTCTAAAATGGCAGGTCTTGTGAGGTGCTCCTGGTAATACAGTGGTTAGTAACTCACAAATGTGAACCAAGGAAGGATAATTAGTGCACTGGTACATGGAAAGTGAAGGCTAGCCCATCAGATCTGATCCCATAGAACTATGGTAGCACAAATTGTTTAAGCGTGATAGAAGCATGTCAGAACACACAGTGCATCTCAGACCAGTCAGAATATCCATACTGGCTCCAGCCCACCAGCAAAAGTACCTACAATGTGCTTATGAGCATCAAAACTGAACATGGGGCAATGGAGGAAGGTTTGATGAACTGCGTTTTATGTAGATGTCCATGGGCATGTATTGCATACCTGTGGAAGAGTTGGCACCAGGAATGCACTATCATGGAGCCCGAATCTTATATATAACAACAAGCAGTCTAAAAAATGGCAGCCATATATGGCTGCCTGATAGGCCATGCTCTGACAGATAAACAATAATGCATTGGAATATGGTATTATATATGGTATTCCAATGCATGATTTATTAAAAGTAGAAATAGTCAACTCAATTTTTTTAGTTAGTCAAAACAATAAATTTTATTAAAAAGTTACAAAAGTAAAAAGAAAAGAATGAAAACAAATTTTCAATATATCTGCTTTCCTTCAGTGAATGAAAACATTCTTGCTTATAGTCAGAGCCTGAAAATTCATTACTAAAAGCCCTCATCCCCAAAGCTCTCCATAACGCTGCTCCTTCCTACATTTCCTCCCTAATCTATGACTACCACCCAACCCATGCTCTCTGTTCAGCCATTGACCTAAGAATTACATCCTCTATTATCAGAGCCTCCCACACTTGTCTCCAAGATTTCTGCACCACTTCTCTGGAATGCTCTACCCGGACAATCAGATTAACTCCCAAATTGTATAGTTTCAAGCACATTTTAAAGACAAATCTCTTCAGGCAGGCCTATCACATTTCTTGATTTAAATTCCTAATTTTCTAATCTAAATTCCCTAACACTAAACCTCCTCGTGTTCATATTCCCCCACAGGACATGATGCCTTTATTGGACTGTAACCCTGTAGGCCCAGGCACTTTGGATCTATTCATAAAAGGACACCGGCCAGCGACTGGCTCATACAGCTTTATGTATTTGTATAATTATAGTAACCTTTTTCATAAAAAAATTGGCTGCTCCACTGTATAAGCACTTCTACCTCTTGTGTCACCCCCTCTATCTCATAGATTGTAAGCTCTTGCGAGCAGGGCCCTCATTCCCATTGTGTGAATTGATGTATTACTCTGTAATGTCTCATTTTGTCTGTACTTGAACCCTTACGATTAATACAGTGCTATGGAATATCTTGGCGTTATACGAATTATTATTATTAGAGAAGCTACCATATGACAAGATAATAAACTGACATGCCTGGTTTAGCAGTAAATTTAAAAACTTAATATCTACTGTAGAAAAGTGACTGAACCTAAGGACTTTAACACAAATACAATTATATTTTTACATGATTTTTCAAGCTTTTATTTGGCATCCATAAAAACAAGAATAACATATTTACATAATGGTGTAACATTATAGCAGACCCCATTTCATTGGTTTCTCGGTGCCTGTTTCTGTGTGTTATACTGTATGTCACTGTGCACAAGTGGTCTATTTAGGTAACTTCTGATAAAACCCAAAATGGATGATAGATTAAATAATAAAACAAATCTAATATGTTCCCTTAATACTATTCTACTTTGTTTCACCTTTGGTGACACATCCATTAATTCACGGATGGCTTTATTCCAATAATTGGCTTTACCTGCTATCCGGGGTCTGGCTATTTCTCTAGTTTTCGCAATAAATGTCATTATTTTGCAAGCTGCCTGCAACGTCACTTGGTGTATTTCTGTAATTCTGTTTTGCTGGGAAGGACTCAGTGTTCTCTCTGACGTCACTGGTCTGCTTTAGTTCATTAGTGGATGTCAAAGAGCGGAAGGCCATGTAACAAGCCGTTCAGAGCTGAACGGATTACATTTAATGTAATGATTTTCTGAGCTGGGTCCATTCTCTCTGCCCACAGCAGAAGAGATAAATCATATGGGTTTTTAAGTCAACCTCATTTTGTAATAATTGGTCTTTTTATTGCTCCTCTGCAATAATTTATTTAATTTTGATTTTTTTTTTTTTTTTTTTATTTACATCATTACAGAACTATGTTTTATTAGTTAACATTTTTTTTAGAGGGATGTTTATGGTAGATCACTAGGGTATGTCATATATGTCAAAATGGTGTCCAGCATCTGTGGCCCCTACTGATCACTAGAATGATGGGTACCATATCTCTTTGTTGTTGCCACATGGTCAGCCCATTATATCCCAGAAAAAAAGAACCATTGTTTCTGAACAGGAACAGGGCAGCCCTTTGCTTACCCAGCACAACAGCCACCCCATCCACAAGATCAGTGGAGGTCACAGAGGTTGGACACCTACCGGTCTAACATTGATGGTTTATCCTAACAATAGGCAATAATGTCTTTAGTGATGCACCCCCTTTAATTTAAAAATAGATATAGATAATAGATAATAAATTGCTATACTGTATATCAGGGGTGCACATTTTTTTGGACCAAGAGCCACATTGTAAGACTGGATCACTCCCAAACGCTACAGTAAATCTTAAAAGGGTATTCCAATCTGAGACATTTATGATATATTGACTGTATATACAATAAATATCTAAAACGTAGACTTTCCACTTCTGGGAATATCATCTATTAGGGACACCACTGACCACAAAAAGCTGGATCGGGGCATAAGGATTGTGAACACGGTGTATAACTGACTGTATACAGAGTAAAAAGAACAGGATGTTCAATCACATGGATTTAATAATACGCTGCATAAATTCAAAATGGCTGCCTATATTTACTAGGGGAGGGGGACATAAATTTATAATAGTCAGGTAGGTGGGGTAAACACTTAGCAGTAATATGTCACATGGGCAGAGCTAAACATGATTATTGCCCATTTGCTTCTCTGCGTTTCACAGTTGAAAAATGTCAAATGCCAAAAACCATATTGCAAAACTGCAGCAATTTTGCATCACAGACTTATGATTACCAAGGCTAGGGGGGGAAAGCATTAATTCATAGTCCATGTTCAGGCAAGGAGGATTTGCAGTGTGCATACACAGAAATGTACATTAAAAACCCCATCTGCACATAGTGAAAATCTCGTACATGAATATCAGCATGGTCCATATATTCAATTTGCATTATATTGCTCAGATTTTTGCTACAGATTTCACCCCAGTGAAGCTATTGCACAATCAGTGACAGTGTGAAGGGGACATAATGTCTTTGGGTGTATTCCTTGCAAGGGCAGTCCAAGGTTTAGTCTGTATCCCGAGGCTTCACTGGGCTGGATTCAATGCATACCTGTATGGGTCAACATAACTATAGTTGTGGCATTAATAGCAGCTGCTCTAGGACCCAGAGGCTAAGGGAGTTCTTTCTGGTTTGTCTTTTCTTATCATGTTCTCCTTGGCGCAGAAGGTCAGATATATGACTCTACTATCCACCCTTTAGTTGCTGATCCAGTAAATGTAGTTACGCTACTGTTCGCATTACAGTTTACTGTCAAGAAGGCTGGGGCCCATCCCTAACGTTGCCATGGGACTCTATAAATTCCAGTCTGCTTGTCTGTATAAGACACTACACAGTTACAAAGTATGAAGAAAAACTCCTTTAATCTAATTTGTTACATTATAAAGTCATTATATAAATAGCAGAGAATATAGCATCATTTGTGATGAAAGAAAGATATTTTCTCTATTTCCTCTTTATTTCACAAGGATTGATCACAAGATTTGACAGGATGACTCCTATAATCAAGGCTTTTTGTGCATATTGTGGAAAGATAAGTTGCCGTCTATTTTTAGGCCTGTTTTACGGTGAAAGTGATACAAATTGCTTTGATCAGGAATAAAAGATATGCTGCTATGCACAGAGCTGTTTCAGAACCTGGGAAACAAGAGCTCTTAAGATCTTGTATTGATGGAACATTATCCAGACAATTGGTATATGAGGGGAATAGAGGAATGTTTATTACTGAGATATCAAGGGCCCAGAAGCCTAGATTTTAGAAATGGTTTCAAGCCCTTCTAAGTGGCCAATACTTCAAGCATTGCTTTATTATAAATTAGCAGAGAGCACTGTTGTGCATGCAGGATTCATTTATCACATGGCATCTCTCTGGTGTGCATCTTTATCTTTGTCTGCTAATGGTAAATGATGAATGAATTCTGTAAGTGTGGCTGGGATATAGATGACAAAATTATCAGCTGTCGCTTTTCATATTATGGACAGAGACAAGCATACAGCCCGTACGGTTTGCTCTTGGTAAGAATTAGTACAAAAATATCCAAATAAGCTTCATATAAAATACATAATAAAGGACATTGTTAATATATACCAGTGAAACATAACATTAAAGGGGTATTCCCACGAACATAACCATTTTTAAATTTGTAGATAATTAAATGTTAAACTTTTTTGCAAATATAAGTAATTAAACATTTTTCAGAGTTTTAAAGATTTTCACTAAATATCTTCTGGTCACGAGTTGTTCACTTGATTGGTTGCCAATGGATATGACCATGAATGCAGGACCTTTCTAAGGACAGAAAGTCAGCCACGATTTGCCTTATCGTGGCCGGGATATCTTCTGATACATGTAGTGTCCCTGCCTGATAACCCAGGTACAATAAGAAAATCATTGCTGGGTTCCTGACTAGTTCCAGACCATAGAAAGTTTCTGCATACGTGGTCGTATACATTGGCAACTGATCAAGACAACAGATATTACCACTAAGATGGTTAGAGAAAATCTTTAAAACTCTGCAGAATTTTTAGCTACTTATATTTGCAAAAATCTTTAACTTTGTATTATCTACAAATATAAATATGATTATGTTCATGGGAATACCCCCTTTAAGGTCCTGAAAAATGAATAGGAATTGAGATGGACTTTGGCAGTCAAAGTAAGATCTGCATGAATTCCAGGACTCAAAGTTACCCAGCAAAACATTACTTTGAGCATTACACTGGCTCCACCAGCTTGGTCTCTTCACATCCTGATGCTATCTCTACCCCAGTGGCGCTCATGCACCTGGCTGTCCACGTAATGTAAAAATAAAATCATAATTTACCATACCAGGTCATATTCTTCCATTAAATCTAAATATATATCCCTCAAATGTGCCAAAACATAGATACAAAATAATCCATAAAAAAAAAATAATAATTTATTGAAAAGCCAACAAATTGATAAAAACAATAAATACATATAGAAGGAAGGAGGATCGTGGTTAGCCAGGATAAATAACCAACTAATAAATTAATAGTCTCCTACACAATTCATATTATAGAAATATTAAGGAAACTAAATAATGAAATCAATTTACCAAAAAATAAATAATACACAGCCAATGAGCGAAATAAATTAATCAAGGAAACAGTGGCCATATACAATTAAACTAAGAGAATATACAAAAGTAAGACAAATGAATATCACCCATACACAAAAAGAAATAAATAATGTTTCAAACCCAAATCCAAAATGTGTACAGATACCAGCAACCATGACCTCCAACCTTCATGGTCTAGTACTAATGCTCACCTGACTATTGTGGCCACTTTTGGCAGTTGACAGGGGTAAACATAGGCCTTATACACAACATGTTACAAGTGTTAGGATTCAGATGCAAGGTAAGAAATGTACTGGTCTTCAGGAGAGCAGCAGCAGAAATGGGCTGACAACTGCGAGCAGTAGAAAATGCTACTTAAAGGTAAAACACTACTGCGAGCCAAGACTGGCCTCAGACGCCTTCACCAGAGCTCCTCGCAAGAAGAGATGGACTTTTTCTGAATCTGAAGACCGGAATTGCCACCAGAACAGGAAGTGTTTCACAAATAAATGCACTGCAGCAGAAGCCTACACCAAATTCACACTCTACTCACAGGGACAGAGAAAACAGAATGGTCGTCAATCACGGGTCAGCAGCTGAGGAGGGTAACACAGATCCAAATCACGAGACGAAGACAAATCCAGGAAACAAAGCCAAAACTCAGAACCGATCAGGAATGCCAGAACAAAATCGCAAGAAAGAGAGGAATCCAAGAACACAGCCAAAGGTCAGTATTAGAGTAGTCAAATCAAAGTGAGGAGCTTAGCAGGAAGCTGAAAACTAATTAGCCAGCAAAGCTGGGTGATGAAGGAGTGGTTTATAAAGGCCTGCTCAGGAAGCTTCCCTATGTTGTCATGGCAACCTTAAAGCAGCAACCACCAATCCTTCCTTATGTTGACACGGCAACATTAAAGCAGCAACAACAGATGTAACATCCCTAACAACAAGGTCCTCATAGCTATGACCCTGTTCGCAACCTCAGGACAGAAAGGACTAGCCTGATTATTTACACTCCGCAGTTCAGTACTTGTGGAAAATTTTGGACTTTGAGACAGAGTATTCCACACTAGTTAAAATAGAAGAGTGCCCCAGCAAGGAAGACGCAGACTGTTGAAAAGTGTAACATCAACCAGCTCAGCACCAGCCTTCAGTGGGAACTCCATAAGAATTGTACCTCCAGGTATTGGATGTGGTTTTATCTTTTTTTACGCGAGTGACATTGTTTTATTCTTATTCCTACATGACCATCATGAGTCCTCAAAAGCCCATCAAACTCGAAAAGGATTACCACTTTGATTATCCCTAGGATGTACCCTGGAGTAAAACAATGCCAGCACTATCCAGTACCCTGCAGGCCCCCTCAGTGCTGCCTTGGAAGAGAGCTAGATGATTTGGTCGAGTTTCTTGCCACCATGACTATTGCTAGTAGTACTATTACTCCCAGCCTCCTGACCTCCCACAATGGGCTGCTCCATACGCTCCCAGTTGTCAATTTATTCATCATGGGCTGCTCCATACGCTCCCAGTTGTCAATTTATTCATCATTAGCTTACTATCGGATCATTAGCATTAAAATAGCACCAGGAATATAAAAAAACTGACAAAATCACAAAGAAAAGAAAGTTGTCTACAGAAACGTGAACAAGAAGAACAAACGTAAGATATTTCACACTCCTTTGGGTAGCAAAAAGTCCTCTTTAAAATTATGGAAATTTTAAAACCATGTATTCCCCAATTTAACTCCACAGTAAGATCCTATTATGTTATTTCAATTATTATTAAGAAGCACTCATTTGGCTCTCCAGTTGCTGTAAAACTACAACTCCCATCATGCTCCATTCATGTCTGTAGAAGTTCCAAAAATATCAAAGCAAGTAGGCATGCTGGGACTTGAAGTTCCACAACAGCTGGAGTGAGGAAGGTTGCCTTCCCCTGCACTAGACATTTGACACAATCTGAGATAACTGAAGTCTCAGCATATCACCTGGTACCATCTGGAGAACTTTTCCTATGCACCACTTGCTACTAGCTGTAGTAAAGAAGGTCTTATACACTTTTAGATAAGAATATATAACTACAGTGGGGAAAAAAGTATTTAGTCAGCCACCAATTGTGCAAGTTCTCCCACTTAAAAAGATGAGGCCGGCCTGTAATTGTCATCATAGGTAGACCTCAACTATGAGAGACAAAATGAGAAAACAAATCAAGAAAATCACATTGTCTGATTTTTAAAGAATTTATTTGCAAATTATGGTGGAAAATAAGTATCAATAACAAAAGCTCATCTCAATACTTTGTTATATATCCTTTGCTGGCAATGACAGAGGTCAAACGTTTTCTGTAAGTCTTCACAAGGTTGGCACACACTGTTGCTGGTATGTTGGCCCATTCCTCCATGCAGATCTCCTCTAGAGCAGTGATGTTTTGGGGCTGTCGCTGGGCAACACGGACTTTCAACTCCCTCCAAAGGTTTTCTATGGGGTTGAGATCTGGAGACTGGCTAGGCCACTCCAGGACCTTGAAATGCTTCTTACAAAACCACTCCTTCATTGCCCTGGCGGTGTGCTTGGGATCATTGTCATGCTGAAAGACCCAGCCACGTTTCATCTTCAATGTCCTTGCTGATGGAAGGAGGTTTGCACTCAAAATCTCACGATACATGGCCCCATTCATTCTTTCATGTACACGGATCAGTCGTCCTGGTCCCTTTGCAGAGAAATAGCCCCAAAGCATGATGTTGCCACCCCTATGCTTCACAGTAGGTATGGTGTTCTTTGGATGCAACTCAGCATTCACTCTCCTCCAAACACGACGAGTTGTGTTTCTACCAAACAGTTCTACTTTGGTTTCATCTGACCATATGACATTCTCCCAATACTCTTCTGGAACATCCAAATGCTCTCTAGCAAACTTCAGACGGGCCTGGATATGTACTGGCTTAAGCAGGGGCACACGTCTGGCACTGCAGGATCTGAGTCCCTGGCGGCGTAGTGTGTTACTGACGGTAGCCTTTGTTACGTTAGCCCCAGCTTTCTGCAGGTCATTCACTAGGTCCTCCGTGTGGTTCTGGGATTTTTGCTCACCGTTCTTGTGATCATTTTGACCCCACAGGGTAAGATCTTACGTGGAGCCCCTGATGGAGGGAGATTATCAGTGGTCTTCTATGTCTTCCATTTTCTAATTATTGCTCCAACAGTTGATTTCTTCACACCAAGCTGCTTGCCTATTGCAGATTCAGTCTTCCCAGCCTGGTGCAGGTCTACAATTTTGTTTCTGGTGTCCTTCCACAGATCTTTGGTCTTCACCATAGTGCAGTTTGGAGTGTGACTGTTTGAGGTTGTGGACAGGTGTCTTTTATACTGATAACAATGTCAAACAGGAGCCATTACTACAGGTAATGAGTGGAGGACAGAGGAGCCTCTTAAAGAAGAAAGACCAAATACTTATTTTCCACCATAATTTGCAAATAAATTCTTAAAAAATCAGACAATGTGATTTTCTAGATATGTTTTCTCATTTTGTCTCTCATAGTTGAGGTCTACCTATGATAACAATTACAGGGCGGCCTCATCTTTTTAAGTGGGAGAACTTGCACAATTGGTGGCTGACTAAATACTTTTTTTTCCTCACTGTATTAGAGATGAGCGAATTTCTCAAAAGTTCAATTCGAAGTTCCAAAAAAATTTACTTGGACCCGAATTACTTCGTGGCGAATAAACAGCTATTTCCAGCCTTCAGAGAGCGGGGGGTGGGCGGCAAAATGGCAGAAGCCCTTGAATACCACGGTCATGTCTCTCTCTCTCTCTCTCTCTCTCTCTCTCTCTCTCTCTCTCTCTCTCTCTCTCTCCCCAGCACGGACAAGTTTTATTCATGTGGAAGGATCTGCTAACGAGCAAAGACACGCCTACCCAATCACATCACTAGAGAACATCATGTCACCGTCTGATGTCACAAAGGTCCTTACTAAATATTTGTTACCGCGAAGCATCAGGAAATCCGCCATCGTGGCGAATCGAAGATTTCCTGAAATTCGGATCGAATTCCACTTCTGCAGAATCAATTCGCTCATCTCTAATAACTATGAATGCTTCCAGATGTTAGATACATTGTAAGCACTCAGTCTCTTATGTGACTGATTCATCATGTGGTATTACATAAGCAGTAGAATGAAGAGAATTAGATTTGGAAAAGTAATTTTAACACCTTGTAAAGCTGTCATTCATCTATTACACGTTATGTGATAGAATAAGAAGTCACAAGGTGCCGGCTGAGAATTACTCATCTGCTTTATATAGAACGATTCAGGTAGATTATTTTCATTTGCATCATGAGCACATATGTTCAGATCTTATTGGAAACGCTATTGCAGAATGACAGAATTCACAATTACGTGTTCAGTTACAAGTCTATGAATTATGTATTTGCTTTTAATATGTGTCATAGCCCGAAATGGTACCAAACTATTTATTGTTAATACTATTTTTATTTGCTCTGTCTCCTCCATTAGGCTGCAACTTCCTATATTCTTATCCTAAAACCTTCAAGTCTGACTGTACTTACAGGAATACAAATTCTAGAAATAAAAAAAAAAAAAAATTGAAATACAAAAGTTCTTGCTAATTTATTGGTTTTCAGATGTATCTTTAAAGGGGTTATCTGGTCTCTAATATTGATGGCCATCAGTATTTGATCTGCATGGGGTCTGACAGTAAACAGAACCCCAACAGATCACCTGTACCGAGACAGTGCGGCTTTGGGTAATGTTTACATATCACAAGCCACACTGCTCACTCTATACAAACTATAGTGGCAAGTGTACAGTCATGGCCAAAAGTTTTGAGAATGATACAAATATTAATTTTTACAAAGACTACTGCTTCAGTTTTTCTAATGGCAATTTGCATATACTCCAGAATGTTATAAAGAGTGATCAGCTTAACAGCAATTACTTGCAAAGTCAATATTTGCCTAGAAAATGAACTTTATCCCCCAAAACACATTTCAACATCATTACAGCCCTGCCTTAAAAGGACCACCTAACATCGTTTCAGTGATTGCTCCATTAACACAGGTGTGGGTGTTGATGAGGACAGGGCTGGAGATCAATCTGTCATGATTAAGTAAGAATGACACCACTGGACACTTTAAAAGGAGGCTGGTGCTTGCCATCATTGTTTCTCTTCTGTTAACCATGGTTATCTCTAAAGAAACACGTGCAGTCATCATTGCACTGCACAAAAATGGCCTAACTGGGAAGAGTATTGCAGCTAGAAAGATTGCACCTCAGTCAACAATCTATCGCATCATCAAGAACTTCAAGGAGAGAGGTTCCATTGGTGCCAAAAAGGCTCCAGGGCGCCCAAGAAAGACCAGCAAGCGGCAGGACCGTCTCTTAAAAGTGTTTCAGCTGTGGGATCGGGCTACCAGCAGTGCAGAGCTTGCTGAGGAATGGCAGCAGGCAGGTGTGAGTGCATCTGCACGCACTGTGAGGCGGAGACTCTTGGAGCAAGGCCTGGTCTCAAGGAGGGCAGCAAAGAAGCCACTTCTCTCCAGAAAAAACATCAGGGACAGACTGATATTCTGCAAAAGGTACAGAGAGTGGACTGCTGAGGACTGGGGTAAAGTCATTTTCTCTGATGAATCCCCTTTTCGATTGTTTGGAACATCTGGAAAACAGCTTATTCGGAGAAGAAGAGGTGAGCGCTACCACCAGTCTTGTCTCATGCTAACTGTAAAGCATCCTGAAACCATTCAAGTGTGGGGTTGCTTCTCAGCCAAGGGAATCGGCTCTCTCACAGTCTTGCCTAAAAACACAGCCATGAATAAAGAATGGTACCAGAATGTCCTCCAAGAGCAACTTCTCCCAACCGTCCAAGAGCAGTTTGGCGCTCAACAATGCCTTTTCCAGCATGATGGAGCACCTTGCCATAAAGCAAAGGTGATAACTAAATGGCTCAGGGAACAAAACATAGAGATTTTGGGTCCATGGCCTGGAAACTCCCCAGATCTTAATCCCATTGAGAACTTGTGGTCAATCATCAAGAGACGGATGGACAAACAAAAACCAACAAATTCAGACAAAATTAAAGCATTGATTCTGCAAGAATGGACTGCTATCAGTCAGGATTTGGTCCAGAAGTTGATTGAGAGCATGCCAGGGAGAATTGCAGAGGTCCTGAAGAAGAAGGGTCAACACTGCAAATATTGACTTGCTGCATTAACTCATTCTAACTGTCAATATAAGCTTCTGTTACTCATAATATGAATGCAATTATATTTCTGTATGTGATAAAAACATCTGACAAACACACATAAAAACCAGAGGGCAGCAGATCATGTGAAAATATAATATTTGTGTCATTCTCAAAACTTTTGGCCATGACTGTAGGTACTGCAGCGTTGTCCCACTAAACTGTATGGGTCAGCGCTGCAGTACCTACACTGTTATCAATATCAGATTGGCGGGGGTCTGACAACCTGGACATCCACCAATCAACTATTCCAAGCAACAACATCGACTGAGTTCTGCTTTACAAGCCGATGTCATCATGTTTATTGGTCACATGTCTTGTTTGCTACTCAGTCCCATTCAAGTTAATGTGGCTGAGCTACAAAACTAAGCACCAGTGTACAATGTTTGGAAAGAAGTGAAAAGGCTGCAGCACTTATCTAAATGCTTCAACCCCTTAAAAATAGCTGATTGGTGGGGGTACTGTGTCTCGGGCCATCACTGATCTGATGTTGATGAGATCATCTATCATCAACACCATAATCCTATAAATCCTCAACTAAGGGCACATGCTGCGAGTTCCCAGTGGGTTAGCTGCAGTGGAATTGCTGGCTGTTAACCCAATGCGACGTTCAGTACAAGAGTAGCGGATGAGATTTCAACTAAACCAATTCATACACTTCAGTAAAAAATCCATAGTAGAAAGTGTCTTGCACTTCAAGTTGTGAACACACAGCATGTCAATTATTTCTGCATGTTTGGCTATAGCTCTGCAATGCAAACTCAGACCAGCCACACCACAAATCATTACCAGCAATGATTTTTTTCTACAAGCGAAATTCTGTTGTGCCTTTAGCTTATGCAGCAGGAGGTGACTTAACACTTTCTGTCATGACGGAGCTGGAAAAACTCATGATATGTGGAGTTTTCCTGTGTCTTTCAGGAGTACGGTTTCAGGGTTTTGTTCTGTGTGCAATGTCCAGGGAGTCAGGCCAGCAGTATACCTGAGCCCACCCCAAAAGATAGCAGAGAGAACTGAAATGACAGCAGCGGGGTCCATGTGAGCTTGATGTGCAACCCCTATGAGAACAGGAGCGCAACTTGCAACTTGAACACTGTTGGACAAGGCCGTTACTAGGATTTGTACAAGTTGCTGTGAGACCACTGCCAAATTGCTGTGAAATACATCTGTATCTGGAACTACCTTAGGTAAAGTGCCTGGTGATACCCAGTCAACATTTCTGTGACAGATTTTCAATTAACCATACTTGTCATCTTCTATGAGAAGACCACCCCCTAGAAAGCCACTTTTGGGTGGTTGTCTCATAAGGTTTCACTGTATATACTGTATTTACAAGAGCAAAAGGGTAACAATGTTTTGAGCTTGTGACTTTCATGCTCCATATCTCACCATCCACTATAGGTTCGAATGTGAGACTACCATCTCTGTGTAACCCCGGAGACGCAACAGTCAGCTGACGGTCCCCTACCCCCCGCAATATCGCAATAGAGGAAAACCGGCAACTGAGTCCTTAAAATGCATTCATACTGCAACATCTACAAAATATTCATATTTCCTTATCAAAACTCTATAGGAATAGACTGAAATCATTCCATTCATTGAGTCCTAGTGGTCCTAAAGCATTTGTTTCCATAATCCACTTAGCTTCCCTTCTTAGTTCTCTGTGTCTATCACCTCCTTGTCTTAAGGGATTTTACTTTCTGCAAACCAAAGAACCGTAACACATTATTATTACTATTGTGAACCTCACGGATATGCTCTAGTAACCAGGGACAACCTATACCTGTGGAAATTAATTTAATGTGTTCTTTTATATGAATATAGAGACAACATATAGTCTTCCCTATATGAAAAGGTCTACAGGGACAGACTATCACACAAACCACAAACTGTGATTTGCAATTTAAAATCTGTCGAATCGCCCACGTTTTACCTCCTAAATGACAACATTTATTCTGTAAATTGGCAAAATAATAGTTACAACTTACACATTTGAAATGGCCTTTTAGCCAAGTATTATCTCTTTCTTTTGTTAATTGGGCCTTTACTAAGGTATCTTTAAGTGACTTATTATGTCTAAATGCTATACATGGCTGGCGTCTCCAGGGTTACACAAGCACAGCTATGTCCCATCGCCGTAATTACGTCAGAACACATGTTGGCTAAAGGATTTAGAGAAGATGTTGTGTACAACGTTGGCCAGAAGAAGCATTGGAACGCGAAACCACCGTTGCCAGCAAGTATGTTTTTATTGGCATACCGCTGCACCATGTATATACTGCTATGACCACTAATAAACCGTGAAGATGTTTTGAGTGCTAGCCGTGAGTGATAGTGAAGTGCTTTACTTTTTTCCATTCAACATGTTTTTAAGAATAGTGTTCATAACTTCATTCGTCATAAATCCCCCCTCTTGAATTTGTTAGAAACTCCAGTTTCACACAACTCATTTGATAAAATAGTGCAACAGGCTAGCAAAACACTTGACTGGTTGCAATTCACATCACAACCACTGGGTGGGCACTGATGAGCAAAGGGTAACAATGTTTTGAACTTGTGACTTTCAGGCTCCATATCTCACCATCCACTACAGCTTTGAACGTGAGACTATCATCATTTTATAGACAATCATCTTGGCTATCTCATACATAAATTTGACTTATGACTATTTAGCATATGATTAGTTATGCAGATTCTTGTCATGTAACTGCATTGTTACTGTTTTGTTCTTAAAAATCTAAATTTTTATTTTTATTATTTTGTAAATCTACCTTTAGCTTTCAACACTGCCTGAATCTTTCTGGGCATGCTCTCTATAAAATTCAAGCATGTCTCAAACGAAATCTGATCCCAGGTCTCTTCTACATGTTCCCAATGTTGGTGTATACTGGTCTACTCACTTGGGTACGAATACAGCGTTTTCATCACCTCTACCCACAAGTGTTCGATTGGGATGAGGTCTGGGGACTGTGGGGGCCAATCCATCGCCTCTACTTTATTGTCATTGAACCATTGTTTTGCTAATCTCTTGACATCGATCATTTGGGTTGTTGTCCTGCTGGAGCACTATGTTGTCCTTTTCATACCCATAATACTCGAGTGTAACTCGTATTGTAGGATACTCACATATATAGCTCAGCATTGAAAATACCATCAATCCTGGTCAAGTATCCAACGCCTTTGGCTGTGAAACAACCCCATATCATCAGGCTTCCTCCACTAAACTTGACAGTACCTTCAATTTCTTTATCCGTTATCCCACTTTTTCCTTCCAAATCCATTTGCACCCATCAGAGACTAGTCTATTGACTTTTGTCTCATCACTCCAAATCACCCATTTCCAATCTTCTACTGTCCACTTTTCGTACTTTTGTGCAAACTTGATCCAACGCTTCCTATGATGATATTAAAGTCAAAGCTTCTTCACCTTTTTTCTGGTCACCATTCCAGACTACTGTAATGTGCGTCACATGGTGTTTGCATGGTTGCAAGGATGTCTGTGGTCTCGCTATTATGAAGCATACAAGCCACCTCCACTGCCGTGTTTGTCGCACCAGAACTGATAGACCTTGTGATGAGCCAACTTGGCTAATAGGAACAGTGTCGGACCCCCACTAATCTGATATTGATGACCTATCCTGTATGCAGATCTACAAATCTGAGTTTTCTGGGCACCTGTGTATGTGAGGAGTAATGGGAGGTTGTTCGTCAATGTTCGAATTACAATTGTCAGTGGCATCAGGCTCTAATGGAAACTGTGATAAGCAATAAAGTTATAGGTGATTAAGCAAACTCATATCTATATGTGAATACAACACTTCTACTTAAATACAGACAATACATCAGCTTTTAAAAGGCAATGTCAGTTTGATTGATCTATTTGCACTTAGAGTGTGATATCCATCAAATGTGGTGCATTAGCAAGAACATAGAAATTTCGAATCCCAGATACATGACGGTATTGTCACTAGTTATTCCAGCACTATGGCATTAATAAAGCCTTTATGATGCAACGTCAAAGCTGGTTTTGGTTTCTATTTCATTTTATTAAATGACTTCACAGATTCTGTGATCTTAGCCAAAGCACTTTATCCCCTGGTGCCTAAGATGACCCATTTGCAAATGGATGATAATAGGACTGGGAGTCTAAATATAACTTTGTGATTAAGGCAAGCAGAAGTTAGCAAAGAGTGATGGGGCTGCTTAGTAGCCCATTCCACATTGCATTTCAGATTTAGGATGTAGCTCAAGAAAAATCACATTTCCTATTTTATTTTCTGCAGTGTATCTATGATCATTCGGGACTGAGCCCGGTTAATTTTCAGGAATACAGAAGCTGATGGAGACAAATGTCTTGTAATCTCTGTGTAGATTAAATAGAACTCAGCAAATGTAGATCAGTAATGATAGGGAATAAATACATGTACTCCACTAATCCCCTTTATCCACAGAACTATGATTATACCGGATACTTAAGCATAGTATGAATATCATTTTGATTGTGATCTTTTTCACTTATATTAACTTTATTACAGTAGGCCACCTAAACTCAATGATTATAAATTCACAATAATGTGATACAATAATCCTTCTAATATATTATTATAGCAAGGGTACATTTAGAGGGATCTTTTAGAAGAAAATAGCAAATTAAATGATTAATTATTGAATTAATTTGGACCATTGGAGCATTTTGCCAATTAGCTGGAAAAGGAAAATGAGGGGTTTGGAGATCTCTAGCACAAAACAGAGCTCCAAAGTGCCTTACAAAAGTATTCATACCCCTTGAACTTTTTCACATTTTGTTACCTTACAATCACAAACTTAAATGCATTCTATTGAGATTTTAAGTGATAACCAACACAAAGTAGCAGATAATTGTGAAGTGGAAGGAAAATGATACATGGTTTTCAAAATTTTAATAAAATAAAAATATGAAAAGTGTGACGTGCAAAAGTCTTCAGCCCCCCCTTCCTATACTTTGTAGAGCCACCTTTCGCTGCAATTACAGCTGCAAGTCTTTTGGGGTATGTCTCTACCAGCTTTGCACATTTAGAGACTGAGATTTTTGCCCATTCTTCTTTGCAAAATACCTCAAGCTCAGCCAGATTGGATGGAGAGCGTCTGTGTACAGCAATTGTCATGTCTTACCCCAGATGCTCCATGGGATTTAGGTCTGGACTGTGACTGGGCCATTCTAACACATGAATATTCTTTGATCTAAACCATTCCACTGTAGCTCTGGCTGTATGTTTAGGATCATTGTCTCGCTGGAAGGTGAATCTCCTTCCCAGTCTCAAGTCTTTTGCAGCCTCCAACAGGTTTTCTTCCAGGATTGCCCTGTATTTAGCTCCATCCATCTTCCCATCAAGTCTGAGCAGCTTCCCTGTCCCTGCTTAAGAAAAGCCTCCCCCCAGCATGATGCAGCCACCACCATGTTTCACAGTGGGGATGGTGTGTTCAAGGGGATGAGCAGGGTTACTTTTCTGCCACACATAGAGCTTTGCATTTAGGCCAGAAAGTTCAACTTTGGTCTCATCAGACCAGAGCACCTTCTTCCACAGGTTTGATGTGGATTGTTTCAAACTGCAAACAGAACTTCTTATTTCTTTCTTTCAACAATGGTTTTCTTCTTGCCACTCTTCCATAAAGTCCAGATTTGTGGAGTGCAGAACTTATAGTTGTCCTGTGGACAGATTCTCCGACCTGAGCTGTGGATTTCGACAGCTCCTCCAGAGTGACCATGGGCCTCTTGGCTGCTTTTCTGACCAGTGCTCTCCTTGCTCGATCTGTTAGTTTAGGTGGACAGCCATGTCTTGGTAGGTTTGCAGTTGTAGAATACTTTATCGATTTTTGGATGATGGATTGAACAGTGCTGCTTGGGATGCTCAAAGCTTGGGGTATGTTTTTATAACCTAACCCTGCTTTAAACTTCTCCACAACTTTTTCTTTGATCTGTCAGGTGAGTTCCTGGGTCTTCATGATGCTGTTTGTTTACTAGTGTTCTCTAACAAACCACAGAGGCCTTCACAGAATAGGTGTATTTATACTGAGACTCTATTATCTAATTAAATGACTTCTGAAGGTAATTGATTGCACTGGATTTCATTTAGGGAGATGGGAATACAGGGGGCTGAATACTTTTGCACATCACACTTTTCAGATTTTTATTTGACTAAAATTTTGAAAACCATGTATCATTTTCGTTCCACTTCACAATTATATGCTACTTTGTGTTGGTCTATCACTTAAAATCTCAATAAAATACAGTTAAGTTTGTGGTTGTAAGGTGACAAAATGTGAAAAAGCTCAAGGGGTATGAATACTTTTGCAAGCCACTATAAGAGTTCTGGACCCATTTAGCTAAAAAGAACATGAAACTGTAGGCGCACTGGGGCAAATTTACTAATGCTTTCTTATAGTAAAACTTAGTCTAGATGGTCTAAAAATGTACCCAATTCTCCCAGTGTCCTATTTCGAATAATAAATCTGCTGTATCTTTAGACTGTCTAACCTAAGATTATACCAGCTATTTGTAGAATTAGTTTTAGCACACAATGCTTTATCCCACTCGGCACACAGCATACAAGAAGAGGATAGTCCGTTCTTGTAAATTTTTGTCAGTTTTTTCAACCACAAGCTTTGCCAAGTCATTTTTAGGTTATTCGTAATTTATCCTTTTACAAGCAATAAATCATTCATGCTGTCAGCATCATCAAGCTCCATGACAATGGCTTCTCCATAGAAATTGTACTTTTTATCCAGGACTGTCTAAAGAGGGCACCGTTCCAAAGAGCAGAGACACTCAAGTCATGTCTAAAATAATAATAATTAGAAAAAGTTTCAGGAATATCAGGACTTTGTCCAGGATTCTTTGTGCCAGAAGATTTACTAATGCCCAAGAAATATTATGCCACTAAGCCATGTTAAGCCATTCTAATAAATCTTCCTATAACACTCATTGCATTCAGGGCTGTCTTCCTTGTCAACTAGTGATTTATTATATGGTTTATGGACTTTCTAATAGAAAATGTATAAAATGCTGTTATGATTGGAGATGAAAGTGTACAAAGCAAATGTTCTGTGTGGTTGTTATCTTTCCTGGGGGTTTTGGTACAGAAAGAACATACTGAAAGTACACAAAAGCAGAGGGAACATTTACTGATGCTTACAGTAGACCAATTTCCTCTCTAAAGGTATGGTTCATTTAGGCTTGGAGACATCCTCTGCATATAACCGAGTTCTCCATGAAAGTAGAGGATATTGTTTTTTCTAGACAGACTAGCACATGGGAAAAATGAATAGTTATTGCTCAACTCCCCAACTAACAGAAATAATATAAAGCTGTAATACTAGCAAACTTTATTATTTGTTCAATTGAAACCGTTTCCATATTTCATGAGTTGTTGGGATCGGTGTCAGATGTCAACCTGCCATGATGCTTTGGAAATTCATAATTTACATCTAGACACCTGTTATAGTTAACAGAGCAAAATTTACCTTCTCAGTTTGATGATGAAAAAATTGAGCAGATCTTGGAGGAGTTGGTGTCTGATCCAAAGACTTACAGTCAACAAGGATACTGTCTTCTTGATCAGTTTGTCTAAGAGGACCTGCATGAGCGTAGAAGAATAAGGATTCATATTGAAGGAAGGGTATGATGGTGTAAGGTTTGTGCTACCTTCTGTTATCTTTTCCAGTATGGGCAATTTTCTCATCTTTAGTGTCAGTGTGAGATGAATTAGGGGTACAGTAGACTGTTTGCACAAGGCTATCATGTTCATATGCCGCAGGAATGTGTTTTGCCTTCTTTTGGGTCCTAAACCCCAAACACTCCCTCTTCCACTAGGGTATCTGAAATATGTGTAGGGTCTTTCTGGGAAGTCTGTTCTATGACTTCATACATGGTGTTCAATCAGATTTTTTTGGTGCCAATAATCACATTGTGGCTGAAGCACACTTTGCATTTATCTATGATGCAGGGGGCATGTCATTCTGCCAGGAGTAACTATACAATAGCAAACAAATAGCTGAGAAAAGCCCAAGTGACCATAATGTAGGACATCAGGAACACTGAACTGCAAATACATGAAGGCATGACACAAGCAGGCACAAGTACACTGTACACTATAAGCTATGAAATTTGCTGAATGTTCAGTCCTTTGCACAGAGAAAGTAGTTTGCAGATATGCTGTGAGGAGAATCAGCCCCTTTCCTCTCTATTCACTGTGTAGATAGAAAAAGAGGAGATTAAATTTGCCTAACAACAAGGAGTGAACTGAAAATTAGCTAGAGAGGAGACATCTAGTGGCAGGAACTTTAAAGAGGTTTTTCAGGCAAAAAGCAGCAGCATTTTTAATTAAAGTGCATTATAGTTTGGTCCTGAATTGAATTCTCTATTACATGAGACAAAGTTGTCTGAAAAGTTAGTGACTATTTAATGAGAAAGGCATTCTGACCTTCATCAGCATCTGTAATGGACAGCAAGTTGTGGACCCACTGTGTCAATAAACTGACATATGCACTGCTGAAGCCTGCGATTGGGCCTCAGTGGTCACATAGGACACACCAATATCATGACACTAGATGCTGATGTCATTCCGGAGGCTGGAAGAGGCCAGAAGAGGACACCAAAGGCCTAGCAGATACCATGATGGAACCCAGGAGAGGTGAGTAAAACTGTTGGTTAACTTTAATTGCCTCCTCTTGGCCCCTGTTTATTATACTCTGGGGTCTGAAAGGGGTATAATATTAGAAGTTCCACTTCGGACCAAACAAGTTGGGCCCAAAACAAAACTGCAAGATGAACCCACGAATATTCAGCAAAATGAATCTTGCAAGGTTTTCCCAAAACTGGAGAGGGTAAATCTGTTAAAATGATGGTGGAATACCATCAGGGTTATTGACGGTTGTAGGAGTTCCTGAAGACGTGTATTTCAGTTAGCTCTTGAAGGTTGTGAATGTGAGAGGACAGTTTATGTGTTGTGGTAGCAAGTTCCAGAGTATATGGGGGAGAAATTTTGTAACCAATTGTGTGAAGAGTAGATAAGAGCAGGGTGATGAAGGGAGTCTTGTTAGGATTAGAGATTAGGTGTAAGGAGATCACACAAAAAGGTGAGTAATGTAGATACGAACGTTTATAAATAAAGAAAAATCCCACAAAAATGTAAATAAAATACATATTTATTAATGCTCAATAAAAACATTACTAAGCATAATGACATACGAATAATATAGAAATTGTAATATGGGGGAAGAGACTAATGAAAGTCTCAGTACTGGACAAGCCAGCAACCAAAAGCGTGGTAGGTAAGGTAGAAGAGAATGGAATAGCTATGCCAATGTATACAATATAACCTAGCCAAGAAATATACAGTGCCTTGCGAAAGTATTCGACCCCCTTGAACTTTTCACCCTTTTGCCACATTTCAGGCTTCAAACATAAGGATATAAAATTTTAATTTTTTGGTGAAGAATCAACAACAAATGGGACACAATCGTGAAGTGGAATGAAATTTATTGGATATTTTAAACTTTTGTAAAAAATAAAAAACTGAAAAGTAGGGCGTGCAGCACGAATCCTCACTCATCTAGAAGTGAAGCCAGCAATTGCAACAGCAGGGGAGCAAGGAGAGGTGTGTATTAGGTTATTTTTTTTTTTTATTTGCTAAGGATTGGTTAGGGCTATGAAGATGAGCTTGGATTCATTTTAAAATGATACCAAGATCATCATGATAGCCCTTACAGATCCAGAGCGATTCGCTGGTGAAAACCATGTTTGGCACTGAGATCACAATGCAGATTTCAATTCCTGACAGAATTTTTTACAGCAAATCGCTCTGAATTTGTAAGGGCTATCATGATGATAGCCCTAACTGATCCTGAGATATAGGGCTCTAAAGTATCCTCCCACCTCCAGCCTCAGGCACCTTCTTAGAGCTCTGTGAAGGAGAAAGGAGGGGGAATGAGTGGAGCAGCAGACTGCACAGACCATGATAAATCATCATGGTCTGTGCATAACCTGTATGTGACCCCAGGGGAAGGGGTAGCGAGGACTTCTGTCCATGTTATCCCCTCTCCTATCAATCAGAAAGAATACTATACTTTTGCTCTCTGATAGAGGGATAATGTAATACCCCTCTTAGTCTAATCACAGGGGTATTCTTATGTAATACCCCTTTGAACAGAACCAGGAAGTGACTGTGTCTGTGACCCAGACGTTTACCATTGTCCAGGTCACAGAGTCAAAAGAGTTGCACCAAACACTTATACAACACATAAACAAAGTCATCAATAAAGTTTACATTTGACCCTGTCCATACCTGATCTTTATAGAGTAAAATACTCCGACCACCTCTCTAGCAATATCCATTACATGCTATAATAATAGCAATAATGATTATTACTAGAGATAAACATATAAAACATTTCTGACAGGCGGAAAAGTTCCATCATTCAGATAACACATTTTCACCCATTGAATGTCACCATATAAAATCCCATTTTTTGGCAGCTTTCAGATGGGGATAGTAGCGGTATGTATGAATTTCTCACATCTTGCCTCGTGACCT
Source organism: Leptodactylus fallax (assembly GCA_947044405.1). Classification (NCBI taxonomy): domain Eukaryota; kingdom Metazoa; phylum Chordata; class Amphibia; order Anura; family Leptodactylidae; genus Leptodactylus; species Leptodactylus fallax. The sequence goes on along the minus strand of CAMRHE010000073.1, from coordinate 490,654 downwards.
TTTTAAAAAAATAGTGTTTGCCCTTAAAACCCCTTTAATGCACTTTTAGGCTGCATCCTTAAGGGGTTAAGCAACTTGTCTCTGAGTTTAAAACCGGAACCTATCAGACTATGAAAATCTCAGGTATAACACTGTAAGGGTTAAAATTATAACTTGTATTATATGTTATATTCTCTTTACCCAGAGTGAAATGTTTTGCAGAGAGTCAGCATAATTTAGAGTTTTTGCAGACACTAAGTCTGAGATAGCATTCAAGGTCTTGCTGTTCTCAAGAAAGTTAAAAGAAAACATACAGTTAAGTAATGAGAAGTAATACATATTATGAGAAACTGTGAATCTGCCTAGCAGCGGAACCAGAAAGACCAAATATGTACATTGGTCACATGACTGTTGTGTAACTAACTTGCCTTTAAAACTTGTATGAACTATACAATAAACGAAATCATTCTTACTAGACTCCTTGGCGTGTCTGTACGTTTGTTTCCCGAGCTCGTTATTATTCTTTATTTAATTTGGATTACGGTGACATCCATCCCGGGGGAACTTAACCCCCGACAGAAATTGGCGAACCAAACGTGGGGCTCGAGATCGTCTGATGTGCAGCTGATAGAGTGCCGACCCACTCACCGATTGACTTGAGGATGGGACCAGAGGACCTCAGATAGATAAAAACAGTACTGTGAGGTAAGACCTTATCTTGCCAATTAGTATATCTGAGGTTCCTGTGTGTCTATTCTCTGTATCGATAAGTGAGGTAAGCTGCTGCATGTTTATATGACATCTCGATGCCAATTAAATAGTACGGAAGAACCTAATAAGGGACATGTCACCAATTACCAATTATGTAGAAATTGCTTTCTTTGCTGTCTGTCTTACCTTCCTATTGATGTTTGTATCTTACCTGTGTTATAAGATATATAAGGCTGCAAGAAATGGGGAAGAGTTCTCTGTTTTTAACCCCTAGAGTTGCGGACAAGGTTCGGAACTGAGAAGCACTGAGTGATTGAAAAGTCCTTGTTTTGGAACACTAGCCTCCAGCCGTGCCTGGATGGTCAAGGTCGAATGGGACCTGAGTAGTAGCACGAAGGACTTAGTAGAATCCGCGTGAAGTGCGTGCAATAATTCAGGAGTGTTTTGGTAAGGGGACACAGACAGAAAGTTGAGTCTGTGGAAGCCATTAGGCATTGCCCTGAGCACTACTCCAGTACTTGCACAGATAGTTCAAAGAAAACAGAAGAGTCTGTTTGGGAGTTCTCACTAAAGTAGTCATAAGTGACCCTCTATTGTCTCAAGGTTGCCCTAGAGGAGTGAGAGACTCATCGGCTGATTAGCTACCAGCCAAGATGGGGATGGGACCCTCTAAGATATGGTACACCCCATTTGAACTAATAGAAATAGGGGAAGGGAGAGAAGTAGCCGCACAGGTAAAGACAATCCTAAAAAGAGCAGGAATACACAAAACTGGGTTGGTAGACAGTAAATTTTGGGATCGGTGGAGATTAGATCATGCGGGATTGATTCAAGATAATAAATTGCAAAGAGGCATATATGCCCTGATAGAAGGAAGCAATAGAATAGGATAAGGGGATGATAGTTTAGGAAATAATGAATCACCCCCACCTCACTCCGAGAATCAGGCTTGAAGGGAGACGTCACCTTTCTCAGTATTATTGTTTAATATAACCCATTTTATCTCCCAGTTCTGTATGAAATATTACTTACTTTAACAAAATACTCAGAGAATCTGATATAGTGCAAAGAGAAAAACTATACACCATCGGTATGATGTTTATTGGATTATGTATTATATATATATATACAGTAATACCTCGTACATTCGCGAGGTTAGGGTCCAGAGCGGGTCGCGGATCGCGAGGAATCGCGAATGTTTGGCACAAGCGCTTAGAAGCGCTTACAATGCCGGTTTCTAATGTTTAACCCCTAAATATCAATAAACTTTACCCTACAGTACTGTACAGTATACTAAAGTATACTAAAGTATACTGTACAGTACTGTATATTAATACATTCATTCATTTTTCTTATACACTCACAGTAAAATGAAACTAATTACCGGGTACGTAACGAACAGGACGCTACTACCCAATAGCGAAGTGTTTTTTTTAATTAAATTTCACAGATCTGAAAAAAAAAGAGCAAAATCTATATATGTTAGTTGCCAAAAAAATATTGCAAATCTGTGAATTCGCAAATTCGGAAACGCGAGTGTACGAGGTATTACTGTATATATATATATATATATATATATATATATATATAGTCAACCTGTATTTGTAATATTCATTCGGTTTATATCAATGCCAGAATTCAACTTTTATGCTTTTTGTAAAATTAAATCCGCTTTCAGGAAATGTCCCCTAAAAAGAAGAAACTAGGATATTGTGATGTTCCACAGGGGTTCAACTTTTGGTTGGAATCCAGTGAAGAAAATTCTAAAGTCTGGCAGTTTGCCCTTATGGTAACCTGAAGTATAACTGTATAACTCAGGGGTTTTGAACACCTGTGGTAATGACAAAAGGTGGGGTTTGGGAAATATTTGAAAATTGTACAAAAATAGTAATATGTAATTTTGGTGTCAGTATTAACTGCTATCTGCTTGAATTGTATTCCTGTATTCTGTTGTAGCGCTGTGCAGATGTTCTGCAGGGAATAACCAAAACATTAATTGACTGCCAAGTAGCTCCAAGGACGTTGTATCTGATGTGATGGGCACGCAGAAAATCACAAGCTGAACATGATGCTGTGTTACCCAATAATGTTACATGTCAATTATTACAAAGTGAAACTTGGCTTTGGGCCTCCGGGGTCCGCAGCCTGGGTATGATGACTATTTATGCCCAAAGGGAAAATATTTTGATAAAAGTGTTAGCCTAAGGTTAAATGGAAAAGTAAGGTACAATGACAATATATATGTGTATAATATTGTGTAATATATGTGTGTAAAATATTCAAGAAAATACTCAAACATATGAAATTATGTCTTGTACTATGTTATGTGAATTTATTGTCTTGCCTGTTATCACCTGAAGTAAGGTATCTGCTAAAAGAGAGAAAGGTGAATCAGTAGAAGCTTATTATGGAAGACTTCTCACTAAAACGGTGGATGCTTTAGATCAAACTGATCCTGTAGAAACCTCATTTCAGGGTAGCAGGATACTCACTAGGTATCTAGTCTCTGACACATCAGATAACATTCTTGGTACAGATGTGATGGGAGTATTGGGTTGTAACATCATGTTGCATCCATCAGGGGAAGCATATGTAAAAGTCACACATACCAATCATGAGATTTTATGCTTGTTATCTGCCGAGTTAAGTACACCAAATTGTATTTTTGTCCTTACTGAAGAAGAAAATGTACTGTTATGCCAGGGGCCAACAGCATTATGGGCAACTGGGAAAACAGATTTAGGTAAATTGGATGTACCCCCTGTTATGGTAACCCTGAAACCTGGTGCTCAGCCACCTAGGATTAAACAATATCCTCTGACTCATGCCCAAGAAGACGCAGTAACAATAGTGGAATTAGTGAAGGCAGAGGCATTAAAGGAGTGTACTTCTGTAGCAAACACTCCTCTTTTTCCAGTTAAGAAGAACGGCAAAAAGGGAGAACCAGACACATACCGTATGGTTCATGATCTCAGGGAATTGAATAAAGTGACATTACTTGAAACACCTGTAGTGCCCTATCCACATACCCTGTTATCAGCTGTCCCTACTGGATCCACTTATTACAGCGCTATAGATCTTTGCAATGTTTTTTTTTTTTTTCCGTACCTTTGCACCCCGATTGCCAGTATTTGTTTGCATTCACATTTAGGAGAAAACAGCACACTTGGACAGTACTACCACAAGGGGCGCAAAACAGTCCTAACCAGTCCTCACAAGGTGTCTCACACTAATCATGAGTACTTAGTATCCACTACATGATGATGTTGTTTTGTTACAATATGTTGATGACCTTCTTCTTTGTGCTCCAGACAAATCAACCTGTGAAGCAGCGACCATCAGCCTGTTGTGTTTCCTCTACCAGAACGGCTGCAAGGCCAGCAAGGATAAGTTGCAATTTTGCAAACAAAAAGTGTTGTTTCTGGGACACTGTCTCGGCCAGGGTACCAAGCACCTGTCAGATGAGAGGACCAAGGTGGTGAGAGACCTGCAGGTGCCAACCTCTCATGCTCAGCTACGTACCTTTTTGGGATTGGTATCCTACTGTAGGCCATGGATCAGATCTGCATCTCTGACCATGCAACCTCTGTATGATTGCCTCTCCTCAAAACCATTCAGCCTTACATCTGAGGCCTTGGATGCGTTTTACCAGCTGAAGTTGCAGATAGTCAGTGCTCCGGCCTTAGGCCTACCTGACTATCAGAAACCTTTTCAGCTCTACGTGACTGAGATGATGGGACATGCAACTGCAGTTCTCACACAACAACACGGGGGTAATAAACGCCCGGTGGCCTATTACAGCTCACGGTTAGATCCTGAAGCCAGGGGGACCCCCTCCTGTGTGCGGGTTGTCCTCTCAGTACAAGCGTTGCTTGATAAAAGCTCAGACATTGTCCTAGATCATTTATTGGTTGTGTATACACCTCATGACATCCATGCTATCCTCACACAGGTAGACAGACGTCACCTTTCTTTGGCACGGCAGAGCAAAATGGAATTTGCTCTGCAGTCCTCCTCAAACATCTCTTTTCAACGCTGTTTAACTTTGAATCCTGCAACTCTTCTTCCTGTTGGAGTTCATGACTCAAAAGGGGGAGTGGGAGATGAGTTATTTTTAAACTCTCTCTCTGAAGAGGAACTGTTTGACAGCCAGCATGAACATGATTGCGTGGCTCTTATGTCACAGGAAACAGTGGGATTTGACCATGTCATGGATGTGCCATTACAAAATCCTGATTATGAGATGTTTGTGGACGGCTCAAGGTATCTAACAGATGAAGGCAAATTTGTTACAGGGTAACGCTGTAGTCACTGAACATGACATCATAGTCCAAGAAGCTCTTCCACCACACATGTCAGCCCAAGAAGCTGGGCTCAAAGCCCTTATGGAGGCTTGTAAGATAGCCAAAGGTAGAACAGCAAACATATACACTGACTCCAGGTATGCTTTTGGCATTGCGCATGATTATGGTCCGATATGGAGGGCAAGGAACTTCCTAACGGCCCAGGGCAAGCCAATTAAGAATGGAGACGTGGTAAGTCGACTGATGGAGGCCATACTGCTCCCAAAGCAGCTGGCAATTGTGAAAGTCAGAGCTCACGCAAAAGGAAGGGACCCTGAAAGCCGTGGAAATGAGAGAGCTGACATAGCAGCCAAGGCTGCAGCACTACTGGCCAGAAGGGGTCCCAACCAGGTGAGCAAAATGGACATTGACCTAGCAGACCCAAAAGGGCTGTACTCAAAGGTTACCGGTGTGGAAACTGTAAGATGGAAGAAAGCAGGTGCTACAGAAGGTGCTGGTATGTGGAAAATGGGGGATCGATTATGTCTGCCCGCAGCAGTATACCCCCAGATGGCTGGCTTGGCCCACGGTAAGGTTCATGCCTCTCGAAATGCCATGGAGTCATTAGTGGGTAAATTATGGTTTGCCCCAGGTTTTGGAAGAGCTACTAGTAACCACGTAAAAGCATGTCACATATGTGCTCTACACAATCCAGGACAGGTAGTTAAAACACCCACCAAGTGTACACCAAAATCCCTGTACCCATTTCAGAGGATACAGATAGATTACATACAGTTGCCTAAGTCTGGAACATACGAGTATGTATTGGTCTGTGTGGATTTGTTTTCAGGATGGCCTGAGGCCTACCCTGTGAGCAAAGCAACCGCACAAGCAACTGCCAAGAAACTGATGTCTGAGCTTGTGTGTAGGTTTGGAGTGCCCGAGGTGATTGAGTCTGACAGAGGTACACATTTCACAGGTGAGATAATGAAAGAAATAATGTCTGCGCTAGGGATTGAGCAAGCTTTCCACACACCCTACCATCCTTAGAGTTCAGGCAAAGTGGAAAGGTTGAATGGTACAATCAAGTTGAAGATTCAGAAAGCCATGGCTGAGACAGGAAAGCCCTGGCCTGAATGCCTGTCTCTAGCCTTATATTCAGTAAGAACTACTCCTAACAGGAGGACAGGGTTGTCACCATTTGAAATATTGTTTGGAAGTGCACCCAAAACAGGATTGTACTTCCCTCAGACATTACAGCTTAACTATGACAGTATTGCCAGCTATGTACAAAATTTGTGTCAAAAACTGAAAGAAACACATAAACAAGTGTTCTCTTCTATTCCAGATCCTTCTGATTTTTCAGGAACGCATAACCTGCAGCCTGGTGATTGGGTAGTCGTGAAAAGACACTCCAGGAAATCTCTTGAACCCAGATATAATGGCCCCTTCCAGATATTGCTGACAACTGCCACCTCAGTAAAGTTGGAGGGAAAATCTACCTGGATACGCGCTTCACATTGCAAGAAAGTTGAAGCGCTGAGAAGGAAATGGAATACAGTTAACCAATATGCAAGATAGGATGTTATTTTTAACCTCTTCAATGGAGAATCCATCATAGATGGCACACAAACAGTGTGAAGGTATTCATTGAATTGGATTAAAAATAGAGTCCTAAAATGGGGGAATTGTAAGGGTTAAAATTATAACTTGTATTATATGTTATATTCTCTTTACCAAGAGTGAAATGTTTTGCAGAGAGTCAGCATAATTTAGAGTTTTTGCAGACACTAAGTCTGAGATAGCATTCAAGGTCTTGCTGTTCTCAAGAAAGTTAAAAGAAAACATACAGATAAGTAATGAGAAGTAATACATATTATGAGAAACTGTGAATCTGCCTAGCAGCGGAACCGGAAAGACCAAATATGTACATTGGTCACATGACTGTTGTGTAACCAACTTGCCTTTAAAACTTGTATGAACTATACAATAAACGAAATCATTCTTACTAGACTCCTGGGCGTGTCTGTACGTTTGTTTCCCGAGCTCATTATTATTCTTTATTTAATTTGGATTACGGTGACATCCATCCCGGGGGCACTTAACCCCCGACAAACACAATAGCACAATTCATAAATGTTTTCTCACTGTTAACACAAATGAGTCATTGAACAAAATTGTAGCACAGGTTTTCACATGTTAAGATTTTGTGTGTTTTTTTTGCTTTAAAAATGTTGTAAACTTGAAATTTACCTTTTCCTCCTACTGATTGATTCATTTTACGCATAACTTACATTTATCATTGCCATACTTCTTGCTATATTGTATATATGTATTTTGCATATTCTACATTAAGCTATCAATAAAAATCCAAGTGAAGTGTTTTCCAGTTTACATACTTGTCTGCTTGTAGTGATTAATGTCAACATAAATTCTAGATTCTAGAAAGTAACAAATCACAAAAAAAATATTTAAAAATAGGATTTAGGCCTTATTCACATGACAGTGTGTGATGTTTGTCAAAACGGACAAAGATAGAGCATGTCACATTTTTGGCAACTGTGAAAAATGGTCCATTAAAAAAGTGGACACGTGAATAGACCCGTAGACCTTCATAGTTTTATCACTGTTGCGTGAATAAGGCCTTGCTGTTGGAGCTCTGTATGGCTGAGTACATATTAGCTTTAAAGGGAAACTTCAATTTTTTATAGCTATTATAATGGAGTTATTAGGACCAAGGTAGTTAATTCTTTCACTCTTTTCCATCAAACACAACTTTCCACAGTGCTCTTCATATTAAGGTACTTTCTATAATATACCTAACAACACAAGCAAAAACAAAATGGCTTCATGGTATTAGTTGTAAATTAGAATTTTAGTATCACTCAGTGCTCTGTAGCTATTGGCTGAAGCTGGACACTATTCCTGTTCAGTACACATCCTCTCTCTCTCTCTCTATGCCGCTATCCAAAAAGACAGAAAGGAAAAACACTTAAAGGACTTAAAGGGGTTGTTCGGAACCAAATAAAAAAAATAAAACATTTCATAAAGGATAGCATCAGTATGTGATCTGTGGGGTCCAACGCCCAGGTCCTACACAGATCAGCTGTTCCAGCAGCCTCTGTGTGCCGGAAACTGCTACAGGATGGGAAATGCATACAGCACTGCTCCTATTCAAGTAATAAGAGCTGCAGAGTCCCCCCATCCACTGCATAGTAGTGGTTCTAGGAAATCACTTGAATAGGAGCAGTGCTGCACATGCTACCTGTCCACTAGCAGCTCCTGCCACCTGAAGGCTGCCGATACAGCTGATCTGTGCAGGGCCTTGATGTTGGACCTCCACAGATCACATACTGATGACCTATCCTGTAGATAGGTCTTCAGTACAAAAAAAAAAACAATTTGAAGACAGAAAACCCCTTTAGGCTAAGGCCCCACTTAGTGAGCCACAGCCAAAAAGCGCTGTGGAAAAGACTGCAGCAGAAATGCATCGCTGATGTTTCCGCAGCATTTTTCAAAGAAAGTTCTCAGAGTTTTTCTCTGCGGACTTTCTGTCCCTATTATACCTATACAGAAACCGCCAGTGTTTCCATAGGTATAATTGACATGCTGTGATGTACAAAAATGCCAAGGTTTTTTAAATCACAGCATTTCCGGTGCAGATAATTTTCTGCAATGTCAGAATTAGCCAGAATCCCATCCACTTTGCAGGTATTGTAAAACACCGCGTTTTTGCTGCGGCATTTCTGCTGCGGCCAAATTGCTACGTTTATGCTACATGGGTCCCCAACCTTAAAGTGTAACTAAACTTTTGTACAACTTTAGATTTTCTGCCAGTATGTGTGCCATTAATAAATTTTGTAATATACTTTATTGCCAAGTTTTGGCTCCTTTCTATGAAATCCTGAATCTCTGTATTCTTTCCCCTGCTTCTCTATTGAGAGCTGTTCCTGCTTCTCACTGTATGTGGAGTATGGAATTGTGTAAAATGAAGAGAAAATAAGGAGAGGGGAGGGTCACTTCTAACAGTTATATCTTGGACACTTGCTTTTGGTGTCATATGAAAGAGGAGATTCTCTTCTTTCATATGACCCTAAGGTTGCAGTGCTAAGTTATTTGCAGAGATATCACTGGTTGAAAACACAGTCGGGATTAGGATACTTATATCCAGCTGCAGTTGTTTCTTTTCTCTGTTTTTGGATAATGGCTGAGTTCTTTGTACTAATCTACTACAGGTATGGGCTAAATCCTTTAGTTTGGAACTAATAACACAGCTTTCCATCTTCTTAGATGTAGTATACTGTACAATAGACATAATCACTAAGTGGTGATAGAAATGAATGCCATGTTACATTTTGTTAGTATGTCCTTAAATGTCAGTTCAAACATTTTTCAGATTCTTTACACATTACTATACAAACTCAGAATGCAGAAAAACTAGAGAGATCCACAGATGTCTCTCACAAATGTATGAGGCACTAGAGGGCACACGAGATTCCAGAAAGTGGCACTTGAGGCATAAATCCAAAGTAATTATTTTAACTAGGTGCTAAGACAGAGAGCACTCACCACAAGTAAGGACTCCCTAAAACATCATGGATTCTCTTTTAAGAACAGTAACATGTTATTTTTCAGTGTGGCTTCCTGCCCATGTCTAATTTTATTCTACAATATAACTGCTCGTGTAGCACATAAACTCATTTACAGTAATAAGAACTTGGAAAGCAGCCTGACAAATGCAGTAAAGAACAAATGTCCGTCATCTATTTACAAGTAAGCAGTTGTGACATGAGCCAGAAGAGGAGTTATACATAGACTGAGTATCATTTTCCAGGGTTATTGGAAGCATTTTATGGTGGTGACATACACCATCATGTCTTAAAGCTGAATAAGAGCTGTACCTTACAGACCCATGAGGATTACTAAGCATTTACTAACACTTTACCCAATACGGATCTTAATCCTTTATTATAGAGTTCTTCCCCCAGACCTACTTGGTACAGTAGTAGCACATTTTCCCTTTGTCGGTCATGTTTTTCATCCTGAAAATGAGAAATACTATCTATAGTATCTACTGTACCTACAGTCCATGTAGGTAGTCAGGTTGTTGGATAGATAGAATTTCCTGTGGTCACTTTTACTTGCACTGAAATTTTGGACACTCTGACTGGAAGAAGAGTGGTTACTCTGAACTACTGTAGCCTGCAGAATGCACATTAAATATATATAGAATATACTCAGGTCTGTAATACTAATTAAAATATGTAAAGCAAGGAAAGGGATACACAGGTGAAGTTGTGAGATATAACACTGAGGTATGAGACATTTTATCGGTATCAATTTTTCAGTAAAAAATTTTAAATAGAGGAAGATTATGAAGAAACAACTCTATTTGTGCATTGTATCACAGTGTGCTGCACTATTTTGTAGTACATCATTGTAATACAATTATTAATAAAACTGCACGCTATACAACTAGCATTGGTGCGGTTACATGTTACTTAAATAGGGTAGAATGACTATGCCACAGTACACTATTCTATCTCAGCAGCCTGCAAGGTGCGAGCCCTATTGTGTGCACATTCTGTACCTGAGAACTTACTTACTTATCAGTGCTTATATAGCTTATATCCAACAGCGCTGTGCAGAGATTGTCACCATTCACAATTATCCCTCTCCCCAAAGGGCCTCACAATCTGTTATGAACAGTGTTCTTGGCTATATCAGCTCTGCTAAGTTTGCCTCTGCTACATTCTGCTGCTTCTCTCTGCCAAATCCTGCAACAGTGAACAGTTATTAACCTCTTCTGTGCTGAGATCCTAGGATTTGCAACTCCTATTGTCCTATTGGCTTTTGATGATTTACTTTGCTATTTAAACCTGCCTGTCCCATCAGTATGTCGGAGGAAATTCTAGTGGAAGAGTGAAGAAATCAGGCGATATCTTTTAGAGGCTAACTGAGAATATTTGATAAGTAAGCTTTTGGAAATCTAGCTCCCTTCATCAGACATGGTGTTATACAAGAACCTGAAAATTCACATTATACATACACAAGGCATGGATCTTCAAAAGGATTCTTGGACTAACAAAATGCAATATACGTAGAGAAGTTATTTATAAAAGGTCAGGAAATAAACAGTCTAAAATTTGTGGGTAGGAAATTCTATTTTGCTTGCTCATTTGTTGGACTTGAACTTGACTTGCCCAGCTATACTCTCTGTGCATTCTGCCTCTTGCCACCAGGATCTAGTCCTGTCTATTTACTGAATACTGATCCTGTAAATACTCAAAACCTTAGATGTAGGCACCCTGAAAAAAGAGCCTGTACCACTGTATCTAGTATAAATGTGTGCCTGCATGAAATGTACCCTGAGACTAGCCAGTATCATGTGAACTGTCTATATCTGCTGTACGTTGAAAGCTGTGTCTGATCTTCTGAATCGTAAATCCTGTATGTTATGGTCTGCTACATGCCTGCCTGTCATCTGCCAGTGCCAAAACCTTGATCTCGATGTGACCCTGCCTACTCCTGGACATTCTTCCAGGTACCCACTGGTTCTGACCATGGCTGTTTATGGACTCTGATCCTGGCATCTCCTGGATCTCTATCTAGGTCTTCTGCTTAGTCGCTGCTCCAGCTGCCTCCTGGTTCTGTCTGAGGGTGCTTCCTGTTCCATCTGACGTCTGCTGTGCCACATCCTATCTTTAATGTCACTTTGGTGTTTTGGACTGGCCACCATCAGTGCTGTTTCTAGCTCTTAGTTTCTACTCCTAATTAAAAATTCCCTACTATTTTGTTCTAGAGTCTGCGTAACTCCTTCTTTACATAACTGGCTGTCTTGCTGTCTGACATAGATTGACAGCACACTGCTCTCCTCCTCTTTCTTCTCAATGTTATGGATAGCAGTAGTGTTGGACTGGCCCATCAGAGTACCAGAGGATCCTCTTTGGGCCAAGGCTCTAAGACAATAATAGTCGAGCAGAAGATACTCAAATTTGAAAGGTAAGATGGTTTATTTCCTAGAGTTTTTTAAGGGTGGGCCCCTAGAATCTTTTTATCTGGTGGGCCAAGGAACCTTAGTCCAACACTGGGTGTATGATGAGGCTATAAATTGCTGACCAGAGAGTAAAGAAAGGGGAAGCATAGACATTTTAATGGAGGACAGCTCATACTGGATATCAGTATACATAGGAAGAAGAGCACACAAGACAATCTAAAGGGATAGTAATCATCTAGGTTGTGCATTATATAAACAGAGAGGAAAACATTTATGGTAGACTTCATAAGGGGGTCCCATACTACTTAGTAACAGTGTCTATGAGCACAAGAGAGAGGTGATCCCTCATGAGCTATAAAACAAGAAATCAGTACAGGTATGAAGTTCTGCATATATATGAGCTACTGAAGGCAGCAGCATCCTAGACACACACAAATCACATCTGACATATATTACTGGGAGGCATACACCCATGCAAAAAGTCTGAAACTAGGAGCAGATTATAAATTTAATATCAGTGGGTCTGAAAATGAATGAAGGAATAGAGGTTCAAGTCTAAAACTTAGTGGAACTTTTTTACCCAAGGTAACCACTAACATATTTAAAATCATGTCAGAGATATCCATAGCCTTTAAGTAAGAAATAACAAAAAATAGGTATGGTTGTAAAACCTATAAAAAAGATAGGCCATTAATATTAAAGCGTACCTCCAGTTACACACGTGGACAAAATTGTTGGTACCCCTCATTTAATGAAAGAAAAACCCACAATGGTCACAGAAATAACTTGAATCTGACAAAATTAATTTGCCAAACTACATGTTGACAAGCCACAAAGCTTCTGGGAGAATGTCCTATGGACAGATGAGACAATAATCAAAATTTTTGGCAAGGCACATCAGCTCTATGTTCACAGATGGAAAAATGAAGCATATCTTGAAAAGAACACTGTCCCTACTGTGAAACATGGAGGAGGCTCTGTTATGTTCTGGGGCTGCTTTGATGCATCTGGCACAGGGTGTCTTGAATCTGTGCAGGGTACAATGAAATCTCAAGACTATCAAGGGATTCTAGAGAGAAATGTGCTGCCCAGGGTCAGAAAGCTTGGTCTCAGTTGCAGGTCATGGGTCTTTTAACAGAAGAATGACCCAAAACACACAGCTAAAAACACAAAAGAATGGCTAAGAGGAAAACATTGGACTATTCTGAAGTGGCCTTCTATGAGTCCTGACCTAAATCCTATTGAGCATCTTTGGAAGGAGCTGAAACATGCTGTCTGGAAAAGGCACCCTTCAAAGCCGAGACAACTGGAGCAGTTTGCTCATGAGGAGTGGCCAAAATACCTGTTGAGAGGTGCAGAAGTCTCATTGACAGTTACAGGAATCGTTTGATTGCAGTGATTGCCTCAAAAGGTTGTGCACAAAATATTAAGTTAGGGCCATCATTTCTGTCCAGGCCTGCATGTTTTTTTTTTTTTCTTTGCTGGTTGAAATGCAATGCAAACTTTCATTTGTCATTTTCAAATTATTATATCTAGGGGGGGCCGGGTTTTTTTTTTTTTTGTTTGTGTGTCCCTTTAAGTTGGCAACTGACATCCGATTTCTGTCCAGGCTTCTGTTTCATGGCTGTGGCATGGACCTCGTAAATGTTGTCTGTAACATACCTTTTTGGTGGTGTTTGACTCAGATTGGACACAGATGCTTGGGTGTTGGAAACCTGCTGTAGAGCTGTGTGTATGTCAGACTGAACCTGCAATTTTCCATTGGTCCATAAGTGTCATGTGATCATGTGCATCTCGTTTGGTTCAGTGAACCTGCGTTGTTTGGGGGGGGGGGGGGGTGGGTGTGTGTGTGTGCTTTTGGGCGGGGCCCCCCCCGCCCCCCCCCCTTTAGGGCCCGGGGGGATGGCTGGGTGTTTTGAGCAGCAGCCATGGGTGGCTGTGTGCTGTGGCTGACATGCTTTGTCGATTGGGCGGGCTTCGGTCTGCTGGGGGTTTCGCGCTCGCTGTTGTCGTACTACCTTATCAGGTTGGGGGGGGGGTTGGGTTTGGTGGGGGTTTTTTTTGGGTTGGGCGGCGGCCATGCGTTTTGCTGCAGGGGACATGAGTAGTTTAAAAAACATTTCAATTTATAAGAATGCTGAAATCCAGTATGGCAGTCCAGTCAGTGGCGTAAATACCGGTTTAGCAGTGGTAGCAGCTGCCACAGGGCCCGGGACATTAGGGGACCCGGCGGGCCTCTGATGTTTTTTTTTTTTTTTTTTTAACACCAGCAGGTAACGGGCCCTATTTACTTACCGATCCCCACTCCTGCTCACGGCCGCCTGCACTTCACCTTCTGCAGAGGAGGCTGTGAGCAGGAGCGGGGATTGGTAAGTAAGGCCTGTGGGCCGTGAACCCCACAAACACTGCTATCATTATACTCTGGGGTCTTTTCAGCAGACTTCGGGCCTCCTTGGTGGTGTCCCAGATGTCGGTGGGCCAGTCCGACGTCATTATGCGTTGCGATACATGCCTGGCTCACGTGACATCTGGTCCAACATTGAAGAAGTAGCGGGAAGTGCGCATAATACTATATGAAGGAGCCACTATGATACTGTGTGCAGGGGCCACTATGGGGCAGAATACTGTGTGCAAGGGCCACTATGGGGCCTAATAGTGTATGCAGGGGCCACTATGGGGCATAATAGTGTGTTCAGAAATGCAGTTTGTGTGCGTGAGGGGGTTGCCGAGGGGGGTCCCATGTCAAATGTTCGCCTTGGGGCCCTGCCATTGCTAGTTACGCCACTGAGTCCAGTATAGGTACAGTCTATTTATGGCTGTGTTGTTATGGAAACCTGGTAAATTAAATGTGAACTTATATTGGCTGATACACGTGATATGACTGAATATTTAAGGTCCTGTGAACTGCTATTCACTAATACAGGTCATACATAGCTTGGTTGCTATGGAAACCTGTGTGCCTGAGGAGAGTAAGCGCCTGCGAGCTGTTATTGGCTGATAAGGGACATGTGACCGTGTGTATGACAGTTGGAATATGAGTGAAAGACTTGCAGGCTTGTATAGACTAATGCTGGTCATTTTTTGGGAATACTGTACCTCAGGAACGGTACGTCCAAGAGAGCTGAGACCCAGTCTATAATATTTCCGGACACCTGATGTACATGTGTGCCAAATTTGGTGAGGATCGGTCCAGTCATTTGGTCGCGCATAAAGAACAGACAGACAGACAGGAACTCATTTTTATATATATAAGAGATTATTACTTTTGTCAGATTCAAGTTATTTCTGTGACCATTGTGGGTTTTTCTTTCATTAAACGAGGGGTACCAACAATTTTCTCCACGTTTGTATAAACAACTTTTCATGAATTAATAATGCAGGTAACAATAAGAAATTTTGTAATATATATTATTAAGGATATCTGTTTCCTCCACTTATTAACCTGTTCACTTGCTCCTTATCTACAATCTGACTGCTTGTTTACATTAGATTCCTCTCCATATTCAGCCTCACACACAGAGCTGGTTAATTGATTTTTTTGCCTCATTCTGTGCACTAGCAGCTTCTTATCTACAAACACAGCAGTATTAAAAGTGTACAGAGTAGCAGAGTGTAGAAGTAGAAATTATATAGGGTGTCTTTTCTATCCCCCCTCCTCTTCATGGACTAATGTGTAGAAAGTAACTCTACTTCATTTTCCACCACGTGAACATACCCTTTAAGTCCCTAAGAGTCTGAACTAGTTTTGTCCTTTTGGAAGCTCAGGCTGCTACACTGCCCTTCCTCCACGCTTTACACTATATAGTTGTCTTGTCACATTTTGTATAGAAGTTCACCCATACTATAAACTGTTACTATCAAGTAACTGAAAGACATACATAATGGAAAATGCGCATCAATGAAGTGTGATCTTAAACATCCTCTATAAGTTACTGTACATATGTATATTGCATGTATATTTTTAAGCTTGTCAAGTCAGCTTATCATGGCAGCTTACACATTATTAAGACCACTGCTCAGACTGTTATTCACGTTTGTATCAGTGACATAAAACCTTTGCCAGTTTTATCTAAAATTAAAAACTTTTCTGCTGGGGAAGGATGTGATGTCAATTACGTGTGAAGACAACAAAAGTTGACTCATTCAGAAGCAGATGATATTTTTTCTCACTAGACAGAAATACTCTGCAGCTCTCATAGTAATTACTAAGTGTTAATTGAACTTACTAAATGCAAATACATCAATTGCTTCACATGTAGTCGCCATTTCGCCTCTGTACAATTAGAACTAATGATTACAAAGATATTTACAGAAGATATATTTTAATTAGTATATAGCTATTAGGTGGAGCGGATGAAAACCTTAATTAATTAACTGCTCTCCCATTGGTCCGCACAAACAGTTGTGTAGATACGCAAGTGAGGGATTCAGCTGCTGTTCACACTGCACATGCAGTTTGGCAGTTGCTATTACATATTGTATTGTGGTTACACATGACTTACACTGTGTAATGTACTGATTAATGCGTGTTTCTTTGGGTGCTGCAGGTCATCACATAGTCGTTGCTCTGGGAGGTCTTTCTCTCTCTCCCAGCTGTGTGTTAATTTCCCACATTGCAACCCTCTGACCCAAGGGATTGCCCATCCTACCCATGATGGGAAGGGGTATTCTATTTAAGGGCCTTTCACATGCTGGAAAGAGAAGGTGGGGCAGCAGCTTGTTGCTTGGAGGTCTGCATGTGAGGACTGTCATCTTGAGGCAAGGAGACATGTCAGCTGGCTACTGGTTCCAGGGAACTGGGGCCCCAACTGCTTACTGTTATCTGTGACATGAGTTCTGGGAGGTGTTAGCAGATGTGCAATGTCTGTCACTCAGCGCCCAGAGAACTGGTTGTTTCTTCTACCATCAAGTTCTGTTGTACCGCAGCTGTATTTCCCTGTCTACTGTGGTCCAAACATCATATACCCAGTAAAGAAGCCTGTGACGCCAGTGTGTGTCTCCTTCCCTTCCTCAGCGAAGAGCTCAAGTGAGCGATCAGCAAGAGGGGGCACTGTGGCTGTACAGATTCTCTGTGAGAGCCGACCAGGTGAGAGGTTCCTTGGATGCAGAGGACTATGGAGTTGGGCATGGCTAGCTGAGAGCCATATTGAACACCATCCCACAGATGCAAGGAGAAGACGCATTGGTCTCCAGTAACAGTGCCAAATATAAATGGGAATTTAACTCATTAAAAACAGATACTGACATAGATTCTATCCTAATGTGTTTCTATTTTTCGATTGCATATTTTTTTTAGTTTCTAGACATGTTTATAGGGGAAGCTACCTTACCTGAGGATCTGTTGTCATCTACTGTATAAACAGCAGCTGCAGAGATTTGCAGGCACTCGAGTCATTGGCTTATATAGGAGATTTTCATCGATCTGCTGAACAAGTGGCTGATGTGTCTGTCACCTATTATGATAGAGACTTATAACCCCCCCCCAAATTAGCATACTGATAACAATCTCCTATATGAGCCTTCAGCTTTCTAATAGAGAGGTTACCTGTTATTGCAATCCTACATAAAAGTCCTAAAAAGATTTAGCTGATACCTTTAAAAAGAGTTTGAAAAACAGCCTATACATAGTTTTTCTAGAGACAAAGGGTATGGTTTGACACAGGTGTGTTTTTTGTGGGCAGAATTTATTGGGCATGGCTTCTCATGAGGTAGGATTTGCCAGAATGTACTTTTTTTTTTTTCCAGAATTTCCTGTATATTGTCCTTGCTATAACTAGTAAGTAGTAAAACTAGCAGTATGGGTAGCTTGAAATAGATCAATAGGCACCCTCATTTTAACTATGTTTTACTCTGAGATGTTGTAGCGTTTCAGAGAAAACATTGTTTCAAAAATAGCCAGTCACGTGGAGAGGAGCCAATTGGGTCATTTCTCCCTGGACTCTCCTCGCCCAGCCCAGGTTGATAGACAGTTCTCTCCAGATACACAAATAAGAAAAGGCCTGTCAGTCAATCCCTACAGAAATAGGGATTAGGTATTTGTAAATGAATGGGTATATTTCTGAGTCCAGTATCTGATGCCTAGTGGTGACTCCTCCGCTAATAGTCACATGAAAGATAAATCATTGCTACAGGACCAGCAAGGACCAGATGGTACTGTAGTGCCAAGACATTGAATTAGTGAGTGTTTGCTGTTTCTTTATTTTTTACATTTCATACCATTAGGTGGCTTTTTGTACAACCCCTTGAAATGGTCACAAACTTTTCAAAACATGGTCTCATTTGATAGAGTGTGTGATTTTAGACTAAAATGTAATGCACTTCAGTTAAAAATGTTGCTGCTTTCTACCTGAAAAACCTCTCTAAAGTTCCTGCCACTAGGTGTATCCCTTCTAGCTAATTTGCAGTTCACTCCTTGTTACTAAGGAATTCACATCCATAGATACCATTAAACAGCAAGATTTCTTCACAGTGAGTGGCGGGGAGGGTCTGGTCTCTTCACACATTGAATGGAGAGGTGCTGTTTTTTTCATCACAGCATGCCAGCAAACTGCTTTGTCTGTGGACTGGACTGAACTTTCTACACATCTCAGCACTTACAATGTAAGAAAAGTCTACTTATGTACTAGTATCTACTTCTGGCTGCTTGTATGGTTACAGATGGGATATTATTCACAGACAGCAAGAAGCTTTTTTGACTGTGCTCATATTTTACTCTTTTCCTGTATCAGGGATCTTTTGTAGCTGCATCCTGCCTGCGTGTATTTTCCCTATATTTGCAGTTAAGTCTTACTAGATCTCCTATATTATGGTCCCTTGGGATTTCCTCGGCTATTTGTTTGCTATTGTACAATTACTTCTTGCAGAATTACATGTAAACAAAACATAATGTAATTATTAGGTGCAGGACATCATGCATGAAGGTTTATACAACCAGAGAACAGATCCTGCACATATTTCAAGTTTTCACGAAAACTCAAGTACCCTTTAAATGTCATTTTCTGATGGTAATTCCCATTTTAACAACTATTCAGGTTATATTATAATTTCTAAGCTTTGCTGTATCTAGGCCTATCACAGAATCCTTTACTTTTCTGAGGGACAGGTTTACCTGTGCTACCATTATACTTAAGATAGCAAATGACAGAGCTATAGTTTTAGACATACCTAAATCATGTATGATATATTTCACAAATCACAATCTTGGGAGATATTTGAAGAGTTACTGTAATTGTATGTCTTCAGAAAGTCTTCTAAAATCACATAGACTTTAAGGGTTAAATATCACAATGTCCATTTTGCTAAAAAAAAAAAAAAAAAAACCTGAGACATTGAACATATGATGTACACAGTGTAACCTTGGAGCTCAGTTCTCTGCAGATGAGGGTTATGAGAACTGAGTGTTGCATTACTTTAGAAATAGGAGACCTCAGAACGATGTGTACAATTAGCCAAGTCTCTGGACTGCAAATTGCTAAGTGTTGAAAGTTTGTGATGTCAAATTGCAACGAAAAAGACAGTTGGTTCTTTCTCGGTATAAACAAAAAACATAATTTCGGAGAAAAAAAAAAAATAGTATGTATCGCAAACCAACTTTGCCAATCTAGTCAAAAGTGAAATGAAAATGCACCAGTTTCTGTCAAAAAGACTAGGCTACATGCCTTACACCA
Source organism: Leptodactylus fallax (assembly GCA_947044405.1). Classification (NCBI taxonomy): domain Eukaryota; kingdom Metazoa; phylum Chordata; class Amphibia; order Anura; family Leptodactylidae; genus Leptodactylus; species Leptodactylus fallax. The sequence goes on along the minus strand of CAMRHE010000073.1, from coordinate 471,017 downwards.
CATTTATTAATTATTTTTGACACTTTATGCAACACCTTGTTTGTGCCAAAATTATGTCAGAAATTAAGCCAAGTAATAAGTGGTGTAGTTAGACTTTTCATATGATGCATAGTCCATGTGTAATCTGTAGCTTATTGTTTTAATTGGGAATATACACTGTAGTTTATACTGCAGGTCACTTATTGCAGTGGATTCAGCATGGGATTGTAATGGGTTACCCTGCATGGATGGTGGGGCTAACCTGGCATAGATCTATGGTATTTCAAACTGCAGATTTAAGGCAGTAATTTAAAGATAAATCTCAAATCTCTACAATAGATTTTGTGTTGGATTCTTCCATACAAATATACGTTTAGTACATAAACATGTGTGGCAGAGGAAGCTCGGGGAATGTGTCACCAAAAATTGCCTATTTTTGAAACAATGTTTTTATGTTAAGTAATATCTTTTAAGAATATTTGATGATTTTAATTTTCCATGTCACTATCTATAATGAAAAAAAGTTCTACAGTATACCCTGCAATTTTCACTGTGGCCACTAACTACTAACCACTGTGGCCTAATAATAGACTGACACTTGCCAATTATTTAGGGATTTTCAATGCAGCAATCACCTTATTTATATTATAGACAAGACATGAGGAATAACAATAGAGGTTCACACCCCTACAGATAACACTACTTAACACTTATCATTGTAACTACTACTTACAATAGCTGATGTCACAGTTTATGTACTTCACTTGCTGTACAGAGTATGTCTAAAAAAACTCTTCCACAGACCTCAGTGTGTCATCTCCAGACTACTGCTACCTATGGCCATGACTATGCTGTAAAACATATCACTAAATGCTGTTAACAGAGCAGAGGAGAAGCTCAGGCAGGATGGCAGCCCCATGATCATGTACAGAAAATAGAATAAAAAATCTACAATCAGAAAACAGATTAAAAAAAAAGTGATAGATTACAGGTTTTATCAGATTTTAATACATAAATTGTCAATACATTCCTTTTAAATAACAATGTAAGACTTCAACCTATGCATTTTCTATATTTGTATACCTCTGAAAATACACACAGTGATGTCACTACACAGGAATAATTCTTACAGTCATGTTGTATACAATGGATGATGGACAAGATGATATTTTATCACAAGGGTGATAAACACAATGATGTTACAGTAAAAAGATAATAGACATAGTGATAAGAAACATAAGGAAATATAAGGACACAAAGATAATAAAAATAGTGAAGTCACAGTACAGGGTAATGACTAAAGTGAAGAAAGAGCGCAGGCATAATGGTCACAGTGATGTAACATAATACAGACAATGATTATGTACAATGTGATATCACAATGCTGCAATAATATACAGTACATAATAGACACTGTAAAGTTATAATAAATGGATAACATACACAATGAAATCATAATAAATGGTTATTGTACAAACTGAAGATACAGTATGGAAGTAATGCGTATGATGATGTCACACAACAGAGGTAGTATCATAGTACAGGGATAATAAACCACAGTAATATCACAGCACATACAGTACAGACCGAAAGTTTGGACACACCTTATCATTCAAAGAGTTTTCTGTATTTTCATGACTATAAAAATTGTAGATTCACACTGAAGGCATCAAAACTATGAATTAACACATGTGGAATTATATACTTAACAAAAAAGTGTGAAACGACTGAAAATATGTTTTATATTCTAGGTTCTTCAAAGTAGCCACCTTTTGCTTTGATTACTGCTTTGCACACTCTTGGCATTCTCTTGATGAGCTTCAAGAGGTAGTCACCCGAAATGGTCTTCCAACAGTCTTGAAGGAGTTCCCAGAGATGCTTAGCACTTGTTGGCCCTTTTGCCTTCACTCTGCGGTCCAGCTCACCCCAAACCATCTCGATTGGGTTCAGGTCTGCTGACATTGGAGGCCAAGTCATCTGGCGTAGCACCCCATTACTCTCCTTCTTGGTCAAATAGCCCCTACACAGTCTGGAGGTGTGTTTGGGGTCATTGTCCTGTTGAAAAATAAATGATGGTCCACCTAAACGCAAACCGGATGGAATAGCATGCCGCTGCAAGATGCTGTGGTAACCATGTTGGTTCAGTATTCCTTCAATTTTGAATAAATCCCCAACAATGTCACTAGCAAAGCACCCCCACACCATCACACCTCCTCCTCCATGCTTCACGGTGGGAACCAGGCATGTAGAGTCCATTCGTTCACCTTTTCTGCGTCGCACAAAGACACGGTGGTTGGAACCAAAGATCTCAAATTTGGACTCATTAGACCAAAGCACAGATTTCCACAGGTCTAATGTCCATTCCTTGTGTTCTTTAGCCCAAACAAGTCTCTTCTGCTTGTTGCCTGTCCTTAGCAGTGGTTTCCTAGCAGCTATTTTACTATGAAGGCCTGCTGCACACAGTCTCCTCTTAACAGTTGTTGTAGAGATGTGTCTGCTGCTAGAACTCTGTGTGGCATTGATCTTGTCTCTAATCTGAGCTGCTGTTAACCTGCGATTTCTGAGGCTGGTGACTCGGATGAACTTATCCTCCGCAGCAGAGGTGACTCTTGGTCTTCCTTTCCTGGGGCGGTCCTCATGTGAGCCAGTTTCTTTGTAGCGCTTGATGGTTTTGGCCACTGCACTTGGGGACACTTTCAAAGTTTTCCCAATTTTTCAGACTGACTGACCTTCATTTCTTAAAGTAATGATGGTCACTCATTTTTCTTTACTTAGCTGCTTTTTTCTTGCCATAATACAAATTCTAACACTCCATTCAGTAGGACTATCAGCTGTGTATTCACCTGACTTCTGAACAACACAACTGATGGTCCCAACCCCATTTATAAGGCAAGAAATCCCACTTATTAAACCTGACAGGGCACACCTGTGAAGTGAAAACCATTTCAGGTGACTACCTCTTGAAGCTCATCAAGAGAATGCCAAGATTGTGCAAAGCAGTAATCAAAGCAAAAGGTGGCTACTTTGAAGAACCTAGAATATAAGACATATTTTCAGTTGTTTCACACTTTTTTGTTAAGTATATAATTCCACATGTGTTAATTCATAGTTTTGATGCCTTCAGTGTGAATCTACAATTTTTATAGTCATGAAAATGCAGAAAACTCTTGGAATGAGAAGGTGTGTCCAAACTTTTGGTCTGTACTGTACATGATTAATTAATGATAATGTACACAATTATCTATATATATATATATATATATATATATATATATATATATTTATATATAAAGTGAAAAGGGTTTCCCAATGAAGATGTTACGTCCTCACCCGTTTGAACTTCTGCACCATCCTTTGTCTGTATTGTATTGCGCAGGAGGTGTGTCCGCTCATGATTACCTGCTCCCAGACTCTTGACATTCTATGTTGGCGCTGTTAGGGTTACTTTTGTGTGCTTTGTGATTGACAGCCTATCTGCCAATCAAGCCTTGGGCGGGTTCTGGACTAACTATAAACAGGCCATCAGCCCACACATAGTTGCTGGCTATTGTGTCTCTGACCTTGCTTTTGTATTGTATTCACTGACCTCTGCTTTTTGACTTTTGACTTCTCTTTTGGATTGCGATTTGGTACTGTTTTGTCTCCCGTGGCTTGCTGACTCCTCTTCTGTGTTGTGTTGTCTTGTCCTGTCCTGTGTTTCACTTATCTAGAGTAGGGTTTGTCGTCCAGTCATTAGGACAGTTGCGGCAATTAGGTAGGGACTCGTGGTGGGCCTAATTTCAGGGCTCACTGTCTCTGTCTTCCCTTTCTCTAAGCAACTGCTATTAGGAATTGCTTATGAGCAATTTCATAACAGAAGGACTTTTACGGCATATCCACTCTCAAAACTGGGACTTAAGTGATCCTGAGAGAAGGTACACACAAAGGTTTGGAGACTTGAGACACATTTTGGTTTTCATAAAGTTTGCTGCTTCAGTGTTTTTAGATTTTTTAATCAGATATTTCTTTGGTTACCGAAGTACAAATAAGAGCATTTCATAAGTTTTTATACATTCATTGACAAATACATCAAGTTTATGCAAAAACTCAATATTCGTTGACCCTTATTTTCCAAGACTTCTGCAATCCCCCCTGGCATGCTAGATCTCAGCTTTTGGGTCAAATCCTGACTAATGGTAGCCCATGCTTACCTATCCAGTGCTTGGAGTTTATTACAATATCAGATTTTGTTTGTCCACCCACCTTTTGAGAATTGACCATAGGTTCTTGATGAGATAAAGATTTGGGGAGTTACCTGGCCATAGACCCAAAATTTCAATGTTTTGTTCACCAAGCCACTTAGTTATCACTTTTGCCTTGTGACATGGTGCACCATCATGCTGGAAGAAACATCGTTCACCATGAAATTGCTCCTGGATGATTGGGAGAAGTTACTCTTGGGGAAATATATAGAGACTATTTGTTTTTCATGGCTAATGTTCTTAGGCAAAATTGTGAGTCAACCCATTGCTATGGATGGAAAGTAACCCCACACATGAATGGACTTAGGATGCTTTACTGTCAGCATGACACAGGACTCATAATAGTACTCTTCTCTGAACAATCATTTTTCCAGAAGCCACTTCTTTTCAAGAAAAACATCAAGTACAGACTGATGTTCTGCGAGAAGCACAGGGACTGGACTGCAGTGGACTGGGGTAAAGTTATTTTCGCTGATGAAGTCTCCTTCAAACTGTTTGGGAAATTTAGACAAATTATTATTCGGAGAAGACCATGAGTGCTACTAAGCAACCTGAGACCAGTCATGTGTTGGGTTGCATACATCCAATGGAGTGGGCTCACTCAAAATTTTGCCTAAGAACATTGCCATGAATAAAGAATAGTATCTAAACCCTCCAGTAGCAATTTGGTGATGGACTATCCTTTTCCAGCATGATGGAACATTATATCATAGAAACATTTGGCTAAAAGATCTAAACACACTGAAGCAGCAAACTTTATGAAAACCAAAACATTTGGCTACGGGTGTACAGTCTATAAGTTAAAGGGATACTTGGAAGCCACTGTATGAGAGTAGCTGAAGTTCAGTGGGAGTCTCTCTGGTCTGTAGGAACACTACTGATGAACGGAGAAGGAAGCCTGAGTAAGTTTAATGTTAAGAAATTATTGGATATGTGACTATATTATATTCAATTTTTGTTTATACTAATATAAGAATATTTTTGCCTTTTAAAGTAGAAAAAGATAAAGAATAGGGAATTTGTGAAGAAAATTGAAAGCTGTTAAGAGAAGCTTAAAGGATTTAAGAAATGTTTTGAAATGCAAAATGAGACAAGGGACATGTGGTGATCCTGGCATTCAGCTCGCTTGTTAGCACTTGGTTTGAGAGAGAGTTTTTGGCATGAGGATTCCTTTATTACTGTGTTTCTTTGGCATGTATCAACAAGCTCTGTTTGCTGCCGTGTGCTGTGACTGTTTGTAGTGTTTATGGATGGGCAGAAGGACTGCATTGTGCAGCTCATATCAAATAAAAACCGTTCAGTCTGTGAATATTTTGCGCAGTGAACAAACTATCATAGCTTTTATGCATCTTTATGTAATGAAAATGATGGTCAGTGCTTATATACAGTGCCAAAACTGAAAATTTGCAATTGTTTTCTCCTATGCTCAGAGCCTTAACACATTTGAAAGCCATTGTGGAGAGAAATAATACCACAGGACCATTTCTTTACCAGAGTATCAGTCACTGGTAACCCATTGTGGCTATGTGAGATGGAGTCTATTCATTGGTAACTCTATGGGATAGCAAAACCTACCTGTAGATCCATAGAAATAGTATGTAAAGACAAACACCTTAATCGGTTGGTTTTTATTTGTCTGCACAGACAGTTGAATGATCAGACAAGGTCAACACTGATCTTGATCGGACAAGACAACACTGCACATGAGGTCTCACAGAGTCGTGGCCTTGGAATAGTGTGCCATAGTGTGACATGTTCAGAGTTCATAGTTGCTAAGGTTGTATTACATGCTATGCTATATTTGTATGTGTTCCAATGCATGGCTGGCACTCTGTATTGTGTATTGTCACTTTAATTGATGCACGTCAGTTCTCTACAAGTTTTTGGAAGATGAATTATGCAATGTCTCTTGATAGGCGGAACTGTGTTGCATTGTAGAAGTTGAGTGTTACTCTCCCATGGACTCCATTGACAAACTAAACAACATTGCAGTGAAGATCCCAGTATCCAGAGTATAAGATCTTTCTTCCACTGTTGCGAAGCTCCAGGAAGTAACCTGCAAGGAGGTGGTATGACTAGGCAGTTGGTCCGTGAGGGTCGCCCAAGACAAGTGGTATGTCAGCAGCAGCCAGGTGAGCGCCATATTGTCAGCATCCCCAGGTTCTTACAGTAGACTGCTGGGTGCACCAATCACATATATATTTCTTCATGATGCTTTATAATAGTGCCTATTACTGAGTACCATTGTGGGTGGGCATACATTCAACAATGGCCCACTGGTAAAGTATTTACTGCTTGGTGGCCAGTGTGAAAGCTGCTGGTGGCTATATGGCATGTAAATTCTGCAGAAAACAAAGACTAAGGACCACCAGTAAGTATCCCCTTTAAAAATCCCCTTTAACCCCCTCTCTCCCACACACACACACACACAAATTTAGGCCCTTCTCTATTCTCTTGTGCTGAGGTAGATTGCTGTATACAACTACGTAACAATCAAGTTATATAAACCTTTTATCCTGCTGTGTCCATTCAATGAACAATCTCTACAACAAAAAAAACAGTATACAAGAGACCCCAACAAATGACTAAAAAACATTCTGTGTTGATGGGGAAATTCCTATCAAGAGAAGAGATGAGAAACACTATGAAGAGTTAAAAAGACTCTGACATAAACTAATGGCGTTCACCTCTCGCTCAACGGTGAGCTGAGTCAGGAATTTGCTATTGAAGATCACATATCAATTCTTTGAAAATTCCTTGTGATCAATGTAAGCTTCTCATATCTCTGAAATACATGCTAGATTTTGTTATGGGAGTAATGTAGTGGTTTTTGTGTGTGATATTGCATTTCTCAGCTGCACTTAATGCCATGTTATAAGTCCAGTCCCAGAATCAATACTGATTTTCAGGCCTGTACGGAAAGTAAAAGAAACTTCTGATATTCCCAGTTTTTTTGTAAATTCTTAGACCGAATCAACTTCACTGTTTCCAAGTCAGCTAAAGTTGGCCCAACTTAAAGAGTGTCACTTGGATGGCTGAAGCTGTACCAATATTTAAAGGTAAAAAGGTGGAATCAGTGCAAGCCTGGGGTGTTATTGTTGGACTTGTGCCCACAAGTAAAATTCATTCTGGGCATTCCCTCTACATGTGAAAATATTTTTCAGTAACAGCTTATTGCCTAGTACTTGACTCTTACTGTTTCTATACTGGGGTTCTGTCAGTAGTGTTCTGCCTGGCTCTTGTCTTAGACTATGTCCTTTTAGTTCTGTGAGACAGGATTGGCCTGATTCTGCACCAGGATGTCATCTTAGCAGCCCAATATGTCTACAGTATAGAAAAATAAAACAGGTATATTATACCAACACAACCTGGTTGGGATGCTGGTTATGTGTACGAAGTACAGTAAGTGTACTGTGCTAGGCCAGGGGGCTCACATGGCTCAGAGGCCATCAGAGAATTCAGGCCAGTCCAAACCTGTGTGAACCATGCAACTACCGTCCGGTAAGTCTGATATCTGTGGTATATAAAATATTTGAAGGATTTCTAAGACATAAAGTACAATAGCATATTCTAGCAAATAATTTGATAATTGTGCCTACTATGCTTGATTTCTAAGAACAAGTAAGTGCAAATCTGAATATTGGTCAAGTGGTTGATGTGATATATCTGTATTTTGCAAAAGTATTTGATACTGTACCACACCATCAGTGTTTTGTTAAAGTTACAGACTTAAGGTCTATAGGCAGGGGCGCACTGCTAATGAGGCGAAGTGAGGCGGCCGCCTCGGGCGGCACTGTCCGGGGGGCGGCATTTTTACTATTTATGTTTAATCGAGTTTATTAAGGTTTTTAAATTAGGGAACAGAAAAAAAGAAAGGGGAGGGAACAATGCTAAAACAAAAACATCAAATAAAACATAGGGGGCCACATGAGCCGCCCAAAGCGTAGATGAGACACCAACGTAAGTTAAAATAAAGGGCTGTTAAGGCCCACAACTAGAAAATCAGCGGTGGGTTGTGTAGTATAACTACATAAAAACTGTATTATTAGGAAAGTGGAAGCCAGGTAAACGAATGCAAACTGTAAAAAGCCACCACGATGCCATCCACCTATCAGTATGAAAGACAAACATGAAGGAGGGGGAGGGTCACAAGGGGTACACGGATACTTGAAGACCAACTAAGACACAGACATAGATGAACGGGAAGGAACACACAAGGGGAGATGGGGAGGGAAAGAGAAAGTTGGCAATAAAAAGCATCCAGACACCGTACCAACAGGGGAACAGTGTCCCAGTCAGACATAGAGAGAAGAAAACTCCGGAGAGTCCTGAAACATCACCCATGGCCGCCAGAGAGACTCAAATTTAGAGAAGTTAGGTGAGTCCTCAGTCACCAGGGCCTCCATTCTCCTAATAAGGAGAAGCTCCTGAATCAGCTCGACAAGGGTGGGCACGGCCGTGCTGCGCCAGTGCCTGGGAATGACTGTTCTGGCGGCGGTGAGGAAATGTCGCAGGAGGTCCCCCTTAACAGCGGAAACCCTTCCCGGTATAACGGAAAGGAGAGCAAGATGGGGTGAGCGCTTAACAGCTCTGCCGCTCACTTTTGCATATAGCGTGAAGACTGCCTCCCAGAAAGGCCTGATGATGGTGCAATCCCACCAGATATGATACAGAGTGCCTCTTTCGGAGCCACAACGCCAACACCGGTCCGAGACACCAGGGTAGATCCTATGCAGAAGGTCAGGGCAGCGGTACCAGCGGGTCAGAATTTTGTAGTTCTTTTCCTGCGCACCGCAGGGCATCGGGAGTTTATGCGTATACAAGAAGGACTTATCCCAGTCGGCAATGGAGAGGCTATTACCAAGGTCAGACTCCCAGGGGCCAGTATAAGAGGGGAGCCCAGGCGTGGAGTCCTGGAGAAGAATGCCATAGAGAAGAGAGAGGGCACGTGGGGTGGTGTCAGTATGTGAGAGGGCAGACTCCAGGTCGGTTAAAGGAGATGAGAGCATGGAGAGCAGGGAAAATTTACGCAAGAAGGCAGAAAGCTGAGCCGAGCAACCCGGGGGGGAACATGGGGTTTTGGAACAGAGGGCTGAGAGGGCCAGGGACCCTGGCAACGCGACCGCACGTGCTTGTAGAGTCCCAAATCTTGAGGAAATGGGAGGATAGAAAAGAATGTTCGGTAGTGCTAGGGCGAAAATGAGGCGGGATCCATGGCAGGGAGGGAAGATGAGCCGAAAGTAAATCGGCCTCTATGGAGACCCACTGCTTGTCCACCCCGCGATAGCACTAATCAAAGAGGCGCAACAGTACTGTCCCGCGGTAGTATAGCCTGGGGTCTGGCAGGCCCGCGCCTCCGCGACACTTACGGCGCGTCAGCATCCGAAAACGTAGCCTACTCCGCGCCGCTCCCCACACGAACTTCCCAAACAATGTCTGAACGTGGGTAAAAAAGTGGCGCGGAACGGGAATGGGTAGATCTTGGAACACATATAGTAATCGGGGCATAACATCCATTTTCAGCACGTTAATGCGACCAAACCAGGAGAGCATGAGCGAGTTATATTTCCGTAGATCCATCTGGAGTGATTCAAGGATCGGGAGGTAATTAAGGCGGTAGAGAAGGGAGGGGTCCGAGGGGATATGAATCCCGAGGTATTTGATGGAGGTAGGATGCCATTTAAAGGGGAAGTCATTCGCAAGGCAGGCTGCCTCTGCTGAAGGCAAGGTGATATTGAGGGCCTCGCTCTTAGCGAGGTTCACTTTGAAGTTACTCAAGTTGCCAAAGCGACAAAATTCGCGTAAAATAGACGGGAAATAGATACGAGGCTGAGAGATATACAGGAGGAGGTCGTCGGCGTATAGGGCCACTTTGACCTGACGATTACCCAGCTGAAGGCCATGGATACCAGGACAGTTCCGTATGGCCATCGCTAGGTGTTCCATGACCAGGGCATATAAAAGAGGAGACAATGGGCAGCCCTGTCGTGTGCCATTCCGGATCGGGAAAGAGTTGGAGAGGAGCCTATTGACCCGTACCCGTGCCGACGCGTCGCCATAAAGAGAAAGCACTTTGCCCAAGTACCCTGGGCCCACCCCAATTTGTTGGAGTGTGGCCCATAGAAAGCCCCAGTGTACACGGTCAAATGCCTTTTCAGCATCCACAGAAAGCAAGCACACGGAGGAATTGGTATTGCGGGCCAAGGAGATCGCCAGCAGTGTCTTACATACGTTATCCCTGGCCTCTCGACCCGGAATGAAGCCAACCTGGTCAGTATGGACCAGACCCGGCATCAGGGGGGACAAGTGGTTGGCTAGCAACTTGGCAAATAATTTGATGTCAATATTGAGCAGGGAGATCGGGCAATAACTGGCACAGGAGGAAGGGTCTTTCCCTGGCTTGGGAAGAACCGTAATGAGAGCTGATAGAGATTGAGAGGCAAATGGAGTGGAATGATCGACGCTGTTAAAGACACGGGCCATTACAGGGGAGAGGAGGCCTTGGAAGGTCTTGTAGAATCTAGGAGTGAACCCATCAGGGCCAGGGGATTTGCCCAAGGGTGAAGATTGAATAGCGAGGGATACCTCTTCCTCAGAGAAAGGGTCCTCGAGAAGCGCCCTGTCCAAGGGGGCAATGGTGGGGAGAGAGGTCTCAGCAACGTATTCCCGGATTTTCTCTTCAAGAGAACCCGGGGCAAGATCGGCATACTGTCCACGAATATTGTACAGATCGTGGTAGAAGGAATGGAACGCCTCTGCAACGTCTATAGGGTTATGGACTGATCGCCCATTGCCTCTGTTAATCCGAGGGACTTACGCGGGGGAGCCGCGGGGATGCAAGCGACGCGCGAGGGAACGACCACACTTGTCTGCAAACTCGTAATAGTGTTTCCGGACATGGTCTCGGAAAAGCAAGGATGTTTCATCTAGATGGGCTCGAAGCTCCTCTCTAGCATTGAGAAGCTCGTTTAAGTTTGCCTGAGAACAAGACTGCTTGTGCTTCACCTCAAGAGAGTGGATCCTGGCCAACCGTGAGGAAACCCACGCTGCCCGCTCTTTTCTAAGGCGCGCTCCATGCTTGATCAGGACACCCCTAACCACGCATTTTAATGCTTCCCACTGTAGCGGAGATGATGTGGAGTCCCGGGCATGATCGAGACTAAAGTTCCTGATCGCGTCGCCAACGTCTGTCCGGCAAATAGTGTCCTTCAACAGGCTGTCGTTCAGACGCCAGGTGAAAGGACGGCGTGCAAGGCCCAGTACCTCCATTGACAAAAATACGGGTGAGTGGTCTGACCAAAGGGCAGAGCCGATCTGTCCGGTAGGGGCCCAGGAGAGGGCGTGGTGGCTGATCAGGAAAAAATCGATGCGGCTGTATGAGTTATGCGCAGGGCAGTGGTATGTGTAGTCGCGCTCATTGGGATGCAGAATGCGCCACACGTCGACCAATTGGGAATTGTGGGGGGGCGGTCTTAAGCCCGCGCAGCTGGGACTGAGAGTGGGGGGGGGGGGGGGGGTAGGAGTCAGTCATAGGATCCATTACAAAATTAAAATCGCCCCCAAGAATCGTGACCCCCTCGCCAAAATCAGAAAGTTTGCCAACTAGGTTCCTGCAGTATCGCAACTGCCCCTGATTAGGAAGATAGCAACCGGCTATAGTGAGGACAGTGCCCGCGATGCGCAGTTTGAGAAAGACAAATCTACCCTCAGGGTCTACCAGGGTGTCTATTACCTCATGGTGCAGAGATCTATGCAAAGCAATAGATACTCCCTTGGACTTGGCGGTCGGGTTGACGCTGTGGAACCAAACAGGGAAGTGGCGGCTGCGAATATCCGGGACATGGCCTTCCTTGAAGTGAGTCTCCTGTAAAATAAGGACATGAGAGAGCTTCTTATGAAGTTGGTACAATATCTGGCTGCGCTTCTGTGGGACGTTAAGTCCTCTTGCGTTTAAGGTGCAAACATTCAGAGTGGACATATTTAGGCAAGGTAGGAGAAGGGAAGACACAAAGGGGACACACACTTAGGAAAGAGGGAGACAAACGTAATCCAACACAACTATAGAACCAAATGTTTAACTGACTAAGCAGCAAGGTGATGGGGCAAGCCACCACCAAAACAGGTGGGGAAAAGGCAAACAATGCCAAAACACGTGCTACAAAGCAGCACGGAGACCCCGGTGGGGAACGGGCTTTCCGAAGAGGAGCCTCCCCCCCCCAGGCCCCCAGAGCCCGCCACTATGAGACAAATTGTAACAACAAGATATGCTGACCAAAAAAACACGATCAATATGAAACTCGATAGACCAGGGCATATAAAAGGAGAAGACTAAATGGAGGGATAGAGAGAGAGGGAGAGGAGAGGGAAAAAAAAAAAGGGGAGGAAGAAAGAAAAGAAGAAAAAATTATATAGAAAGGAGGGGAAAGGAAGACAGAATTTCACAGCCCCGCATGAGGCGGAAGAGAACCCCTAAAGGTTGCAGCTGTGAAGGCAGGGACGTCGTCTGGACGAGACAAGGAGAGGGATTGGCCATCTTGCCGGACCTGCAGGCGGAATGGAAATCCCCAAGAGTACGGGATCTGGTGGTGGATCAGGAGTTCCAGGAGAGGCTTCAGGGCGCGTCGTCTAGCGAGGGTGAGTCTGGACAGGTCTGGAAGTAAGCTGATAGGTGAGTCCTGGAATTCGACTTGGCGGGCTTCCCTGGCCTTCCGCATGATAGCCTCTTTTATCTGGTACCTGTGAACTCGGCAAATGACGTCTCTAGGGCTGGCAGAGTCCAGAGGGCGTGGGCCTAGGGAGCGATGCGCCCGGTCTAGTTCAAGTGGAGAGGCAGGGGGGACCCCCAGGAGGTTGTTAAAGATGGTACGCAGAGTAGCGTCTAGTTGCTGGGGTTCGATGGCTTCAGGGAGTCCCCGTACCCTGATGTTGTTCCGTCTATTTCTGTTCTCCAGGTCATCCATAAGGTCCGTCAGTTGATGCGATTGGTGGGTGTGGGACACCAGTACGGAGTCATGGGTGGACAACTGGGTAGAAAGTGAGGTAGAGGCGGCCTCCAGGGTATCCACCCTCCCCTCCAGTGATTGCACAGTGGAACGGACAGCAGACAGTTCAGATTTATAGGACTGTTCCAGGCGTGCCACATATTTCTCCATGTCAGACTTTGTAGGGATGGCACGGAGATGAGCGCTCAGTTGGCGTAATTCAGCCAGGGTATCTGAGGGGGTAGCAGATGGGGGTTAATGTACAGCTAGCAGCAGTCCCAGAGGGGGCCCTCGCGTTCCGACCAGCGGATGCGTAAGCTGTGACAGGAGGAATTAACAGAGGAACTGGAGAAGCCCGAGGCAAATATGGAGCCTCCGTGACAGAGAGCAGACTCGACGGTGCTGAGGTAGGTGCTGGATGGATACCACAGGTGGAGGGAGTACCAGGTGCAAGTGGATCTGACCTTAGTCCAGTGCCAGGAGGAGCTAACAGAGGGGCCCTCAATAAGGGGTGCAGGGCTGCAGAGGGGGTGGAAGAAGCCAAGGGCAAGGACATGATGGGGGTCCCCTCACCTCCTGGTGGTCCCTTGGGCTGCAGTGCAGGGGTAACCTCCGTTGATCACTGGCACCCGGGCGGCAGGGGGGACGGCAGCAGCGACGGCCAGTCCTGCTCATGCGCCTCCGCCGACCCCGGCGACACAGGAGCCGAGCAGGGCCCAGACTCCCGAAGAATCCATGGCTCCGGGGAGCCAAGGGAGCAGGCCCCAGGCACCGGAGGGGATAGGGGCGCCTCCGTTGCTGTAGCGGCTACGTGCGCCGGCGAGGCGCTTATAGATGAGCCGCGCTATGGAGCGGAGATGTCGGGCGCCATTTTGGAAGGCGCAGACTGAGATCCGGAGGCGCCCGGGCCCTGGAGGAACTTGTCCATCGTGGGCCCCTTAGGAGTCCTCGGGGGAGTGGAGGAGGACCTAGGAGGGCACCGCCGGGATTTGCCCATAGTCCGGTGGGCTGAAGAGGTGCCGGTCAGCAGGTTTCAGCGCTGGCTCGGGAGAGTCGGGTAAGGAGCAGAGGAGACAGCAACCTCACTCCGCCATAGCCAGGCCACGCCCCCCCATTTTTACTATTTAATGTAAACCAGCCCAGGACAGGCCGCTTTAAAAAAACAAAAAAACAGAGCTGAGCGGGGCCTGTCCTGGGCTGGTTTACAAGACGTCGCATCTCAGTGCAGGCGGCGATACAATGACGTCATCACGCCCCCTACGCTGAGACACAGATGCTGCGGACAAGAAGAGGAGGCGGCGGCGGCTGCATCAAGGCATCGCAGGTGAGTATAGCTTTTTTTTTATATATATATAAATAGGCGGTAACCTGTTGGAGTATCCCTGGTAGGTCAGGGCCTATTTATTTCCCTACCTCGTGTCTGCTCGTGGCCGCCCCCGCTTCCCCTTCCGCTATGGGCCGCAGTAAGGGAAGTGGATGCCGCTGTGAGCGGCCGCGGGGATCGGTAAGTGAGGCCGCGGGCTGCAAATACTACTATTATTATACTCCGGGGTCTATTCAGAGTATAATAATCGGAGGCCTAGGGTTGGTGAAGGAACATAAAAACCAGTGTTACTCACCTCCTGCGATCCGATGTAACTCCGAGCAGGCTTGAGGCCTCTGGTAACGTCATCAGGTCGCGTCGCCGGCCTGATCACGTGACATGTGTGCGCAATTAAACAGGGCCGAAAGCTGCAAGGAGTGCACCGGTGTCCAGGATAGGTAAGTAACTCTGGTTTTTATGTTTGTATTCTCCCCTGGGTCTCCAATCATTATACTCTGGGGTCTGAAAAGACCCCAGAGTATAATAATAGTTCATGGGTCGGCCACTATGGGGCATAATACCCTGTGCAGGGACCACTGTAGAACATAATACCCTGTGCAGGGGCCACTCTGGAGCATAATACAAGTGCAGGGGCCACTATAGAGCATAATACCGAGTGCAGGGGTCACTATAGAGCAGAATACAAGTGCAGGGGCCACTATGGAGCATAATACCAGTGCAAGGGCCACTATGGAGGATAATACCAGTGCAGGGCCACTATGGAGCATAATACCAGTGCAAGGGCCACTATAGAGCATAATACCAGTGCAGGGGCCACTATGGAGCATAATACCGTGTGCTGGGGCCACTGTGGAGCATAATACCGTGTGCAGGGGCCAATATGGAGCATAATACCGTGTGCAGGGGCCAATATGGGGCATAAAACTGTGTGCAGGAGTTGCTGTGGAACATAATACCGTGTGCAGTGGCCACTATGGGGCATAATACCGTGAGCAGGGGCCACTATGGAGCATAATACCGTGTGCAGGGGCCGCTGAGAGGCATAATACAGTGTGCAGGGGCCGCTGCGGGCCATAACACTGTGTAATACTGTGTGCAGGGGCTGCTGTGGAACATTATA
Source organism: Leptodactylus fallax (assembly GCA_947044405.1). NCBI lineage: Eukaryota > Metazoa > Chordata > Amphibia > Anura > Leptodactylidae > Leptodactylus > Leptodactylus fallax. Next base: position 455,372 of record CAMRHE010000073.1, on the reverse strand, counting down.
GTGTGTATAAATGGGGTGCTATAAACATGGGCTATGGCACCTGTTTATATTATACGCTGTCTGTTTATAGTGACCGTGTGATGTAATTGTAGCCTTGTCACATACTGTAGACATGTACAGGCCGAGGCTGTAGTTACATTACATGGCCGCTATGAGATGAATGACACTATGTAAACAGAGAAGCGGTCATGGCGCTTACACAGGTACCAGTCAAACAGCTGGTCAGTGGGGGTCCTGGGTTTTTGAACCCCACTGATTAGTTTATTAATGACCTGGAAAACCTTTTAATTAGTTAACACCTGGGGTATTATTAATAAGGGGCACTATTTATACAGGGTACACACAGACATTATTAATATAAAGATGCACTTGGGGGTATTATTCATTATGGGGGGTTATATCATATATTATATAATTGGGGGTAGCAGCAGAATGGGGGCTTTGTGTAGGTGAGGACAATGTGGGTTGGATGCCTGGAAAAGTGAGGAGCCAAAGATGTTTGTGTTGCAACCTTTACAGAGACAAGTCACAGCTGGAAGAAGTGGTCATGGCGGTCCAGAGGGAAGAGAAGGGAAATGTGAAGGATTAGTCAGAGACGTCACCTGTAAGTCACAGAATGTTACTGCACTGTATACACCTAAATGATAGAGGATAAATACCTGATTGATGGGGGTCTGTCTGCTGAGACCCCCACTGAGCCTGAGAATTGGATTTTTTCCCCCACTAGGTGGGAATCCAGCCTGGCTGCAGCCATATATATAGGTGTGTCACTTGGTGGATGGACGAACCCGCGTGGCTCTCATTCACTTCAATGGGAGTGCCAAAGATAGCCGAAGTCCAGTACTCAGCTATCTGCGGCGCTCCTATTATAGAGAATGGGGGCCACGTGGCCTCGTCCATCCACCAAGCAGAAGATGTGTGAAGTTACTTTCATTGTTAATGCCGTGTTGTTGATCTGATACTGAAGTAATACAGGAAGAAGAATTCTTAAAAACAGTTTTATAACTTTGTGTAGTGTATATTGTGCGACGATAACAGTGTGTTAGTAGCATGGAAACTCAGTTTTTTTTTGTTTTTTTTTTTTGGGGGGGGGGGGGCGTCTTTCTATAGTCCGCCTCAGGCAGCAAAGAGACTAGGATCACCACTGACTACAGGGCAATATATGCACATAGTAAAGTACCAGTTAAGAGAGAAAGAGCCATTACAACGGTGCATATTCAAAATGGGTAAAGTCAGCAGTGAAGTAAGGACAAAGTCTCTTTAATCTTTTTACTGATGACAATGTGGATGGAATAAAAAGTAAAGTTTCCATCTTTGCTGACATTACAAAAATTTGTAGAATACTTAAAACTGAGTTTGATTGTAAAAGATTCTAGAAATACCTTGATAAGATGGTAGCATGGGCAAGAACATGGCCACTGAAAAATAATGTCAATAAATGTAAAGTAACGCCACAATAATTGCATTACTACATATACTCTAAATGGAATGACACTGGTGACAACACAGCCATGCTTACTGTCAAGCAGCAGCTACAAAACTGGTTAAGATTTAGGGTGTGATACTAACCCTCCCTCTAGAAATCCCTTTGAGATCATCTGATTAAATGTTTATATATGCATGGTCAGTACAAAGAACTAACACATAACTTATTCTGACCAAGCAGTGTACAAAGAACCAGGGGATATTCTTTAGTAGAGGAAGGAAAGTTTAGGCATCTACAGGTGCATCTCAATAAATTAGAATATCTTTGAAACGTTCATTCATTTCAGTAATTCAGTAATACAATCCATAATCAGCGTCTTCCATGATTGTGTGTCCTACTGAACCAGAATGAGGGGCCATTTAAAGGCTTAGGAAACCTTGGCAGGTGACACACTGAATTTACAATACTGAACTTTTTTACAATATTCTAATTTTCTTAGATTTGCGTTTTCATTACCTGTAATCCATAATCAACATTTACAGAAATAAAACACTTGAAATAGAACACTTTGTGTGTAAAGAATCTAGAAAATATAGGAGGTCACTTGTTTAATTTAATTACTGAAATAAACATTTCAAAGATATTCTAATTTATTGAGATGCACATGTATATAGGAAAGGACTCTTTACAGTTAGAGTAGTCAAACTAGGAAATGCTCTACTCCAGGCGATAGTAATGGCAGATACCATTTCAGCATTAACAAAGAGCTAGATGTATGATGTAAAGGAGGTGTATGTGGTTGCAAAAAGTGGTGTGTTGTGGAAAAAGTTGCACACTACTTTTAACTTTTTGATTCGAAAGTGAAGGTCTTGATAATGTCCCCCATAGTTAACCAATTCAGTACCGGGCCAATTTCTCTGGTTCAGGACCAGACACATTTTTGTTTTTTTTCGTATGTGCAGTTTTGAAGGCTATAACATTTTTATCACTTGGGTTATTCAACTAATTTTCGCGTCTTTTTTTCGGTGACATGTAGTGCTTTATTTTTAAGTTGTTTTTATTTTTGCATGTTTTTTAAATTCTTTTTATATCTGGGAAAATGTAAACAAAAGAGGGAGGAAAATGTGTCTATTTTTCCTCTCCGTTACAGTAATTTTTATTTTGTATTGTGTCATCAGGGGTGGGGCTAGAACCTGTAATAAGGGCATGGTGTTGGCGTATTGCTTTTTTTTTTTTTTTATTATTATTTTACTTACATTTTTTTTATATTTTCTATTTATTTATTTTAGTTATTTTTTTTAAATTGTCTCAAAAGGTCATAATAGATACATTTAGCCTGTTACAGGAGGAATACAGCCTCCTGCCCATGACTGCAGAGCTGATCTGGGTCCTGTAGGACCCAGCAGCTCTGACAGACTCTGAACCCGGCAGATCACGTGACCGCCGGGTCAGAGGGGAACAGCATCATGGCGGCTCCCATAGCTGTGTATACAGCACTCATTGAGGGGGAGCTCATCTAGGGCACAATTTTGTGCAGCTGCTTAAAACTGCAAGGACATACCGTTATGTCCTTGCAGAACAAAAGAAGGACCGCCCAGATGTATATAGTCTATGGGCAGTCCAGAAGTGGTTAAGATAACAGGCTTGGTAGCTTTGTACTGTACAGTATATCCTGTACTGAAATGTATTAACCAAAAGTTTCTCCCGAGATTAAATGTAATGTTTGTAAGCAAATCATATTTCTAATTAGGAACATGCAGTTTTTATTTTAATTGAAATTGGCATATAATTTATTCAGGAAATTGCATGGATGAAAAATCTAAATGATTTCTGTGGAAAGATCTTATGCCATTGAGAGTAATTACATCTACTGAACAAATGTTCTAGTAATTTGCCAATATACTATCTTGGCTCCCAATTAAGTGCAGCATTGCAAGAAAAGTGGGAATAGATGTATATACACACTTTTTAAATGTAACAGATTTTAGCTACATATAGAGTTCACATTTTACATACGCAAAATGGATAGCATATGGTCATGAAGGCAAATACATGATTGCAAGTAGTAAAACATATATCTACTTCATGGTTTTAATAGGTTATTCACCTTTGCAAAATTGATGGCCTATCCTTAAAATAGGACATTGATTTTAGATCAGCAGGGTTCTGACTGTTGGGACCCCAACAGATCAGCTCTTTCCCTAGGTGCGCAGCTCCTGGCATTGTTTGCTGACCTGCCATATTCTGGTTATGGGTACTGCAACAGTGGCCCATTGAAGTCTAAGGCCGATATCAAGAATATGGCGAGTGAGCAGCACAGCGTCTGACATATAAACAATGCTAGGAGCTGCATGCCCACAGAACTAGCTGATCTGTATTGGTCCAGACAGTCAGGCCCCTGCTTATCTTAATGAGCGGCCATCAATTTTGAAAAGGTGGATCAACCCTTTAAATGCCTCTTAAAATTATTTTCTTAGTATTACATAACAATTAAAAAGAGAAAGTTGGAAATAATAACATATGGCATTAAAGGAGTTGTCCAGATCTTTAAGAAATTTGATGAAATTCAGGAAATGGAATAGCAAAACAACCAATACCCACCAGTTAAATTTCTGTTGCTCCAGTGCCACCACTCTGATGATCCCTGCCAGTTCTGCAATGATGACATCACAGACATCATTAAGTGACTGCTACGACCAATCACTGGCTGTCACGGTCACATGCCATAGATGTAAGCATGACTACCAACGTCAATGATTGGCTGAAGTGGTCACATGAATGATGTATATGATGTTATTGGTGCAGGACCAGCAGGGACCACTGGACTAGCAGCATCATTGGAGTGGTGCATGGATTTAACAACTGAGTACTGATTTCTTGCTTTTGTCAACTTTCTTAAAATTCTGGACAATCTTCTTGACTATCAATTGCATTAATTTACTTTTTACAATTTTTAAGAATTTTTTTTTTAAATTAGTCATTGCAATATGGGATCAGGGAACAAATTAATATTATTTAATGTATTATTATGTGGATGTAGTCTTTGGTCTTGGTTAAATGGTTGAATTTTATCTGTGTAAACTTCTTTTTGTTAAAAACCACTAGGTGCCAACTGAGAAGATCACACTGGTGACTTGTTTATTCCTTTTAGAGTATTTTCAGTTAATAGAGGGGGTGCCACCTGTTCAAGACCCTAATCTCTTGTAGCCATTCTCTTAAACTTTGCTTTGTCTGGATCACTGAGCATGTCCACCTATAATATGAACAGCCTAAAACATGATAGCACGACTAATTTTGTCTATTTTTGGAGAGAACGCCTTCATTCAAGTCAGTGGATCTGTGCAAATCATAGATAGCTCACAGATGCCATTTGATGTTATTCAATGGGTTTGGCCACAATGAACTCCCTTTTATTTTTTTTTATGGATGTGAAAAACGAATGACATATGGATGGAAAATCACAGACATTCAGACATCAAATGGAAGAAAAAATATTTTTAGTAATGAAAAATGGGATGTATTTTGAGGGATGAAAAATGGACACAGACGTGTGAATTCGACCTAAGGAAACATACTTGGAAATGGGAGGAAAATACTTTGTTTTTTAGCACAAGGATTATTAGAAGTACTACTGTCTACACAAAGAATGGTGGCAAAAAAAAAAATCACACTAAATCACACTAAACTGCATTAGGCTGAGGCCCCACATTGCGGAAACACGGGTTTTTTTGTTGTTGCAGATTTTGCGGGTTTTTTTTAGCCAAAGCCAGGAGTGGATTGAGCAGAAGGTAGAAGTATAAGAACTTCCTATATATTTCCCATTCCTCTTGTAGCCATTCCTGGCTTTGGCTCAAAAAAATGCAACAAAATCTGAAATAAAAAAAAAGCTGCATTTCTGCGATGTGGGGCCTCAGCACGGGTGTAAATACCATGGTAGCAGCGGTAGCGGCTGCCACAGGGACCGGGACATTAGAGGGACCCCTGATGTTTTTTTGTTTTTTTTTTAATAGGCCGTTACCTGCTGGTGTAACCCCAGCAGGTAACGGGCCTTATTTACTTACCGATCCCCGCTCCTGCTCACGGTCATCTGCGCTTCCCATTCTGCGGAAGTGGAGGTGGCTGTGAGCAAGAGCAGGGATCGGTAAGTAAGGCTGCGGGCCGGCGAACCTCACAAACACTGCTATCATTATACTCTGGGGTATAATTTAGATAACATTTTTAGACCCCAGAGTATAATGATCAGAGGCCCGGGGCAGATGAGGGAACATAAAAAACACTGTTACTTACCTCTCCTGTGCTCTGGCAGGCTTCAGGCCTCCTTGGTGACGTCCATGCCAATGTCATTATGCGTTGCAACGCCGGCAGTGATGTTTGGTCCAACATTGAAGAAGTGGGGAGTGCGCTGGAGCCAGGGACAGGTAAGTAACACAGTTTTTTATGTTTGTATCCTCCCCTGGGTCTCCGATCATTATACTCTGGGGTCTGAAAAGACCCCAGAGTATAAAAATTGTTCATGGGTGGTCCCCAATGGGGTATAATACTGTGTGCAGGGGCCACTATGGTGTATAATAAATGTTTTGTATATATTGTATGTGTATTTGTATTTCTTATTTTGCATTGCATATCCTTGCTGCTGTATCACACTGAATTTCTCCGTGGTTGTACTATTAAAGGATTATTATTATTATTAGTGTGTGCAGGAATGAGGGGAATGTGGTTTGTGCGTGGGGGAGCAGTTGCCGGGGGGACTGTTGCTAGGGGGGGCCATGTCAAATGTTCGCCTTGGGACCCAGCCATTCCTAGTTACGCCACTGGGCCTCAGGCTTAGAAAGGAATCTGACATAAACTAAATAGATGAAACAACAAAGTGAGTGTCCTTCTAGTTTCCTGTTGTGTCTATGAATAAAGGCAAATAAAGCTTTTTTTTGTAAATGGTTTTTATTAAACTTTTCCACTTTCAATATAAAAAAATATATATATTTCACAATCTCAGCCTCAGACATGTAGACTCCGATTACTATTGTGGTACTGACTACTTGCTTTTTAGCTCCTAATGCTGGAAAAGAAAAGTAGAACAACTCAAGTGAGAGTGAAAGAGAGTCTGTGTATGTAGCTTCACACAACTTGCCTGATTTTGTGATACAATCACCATCTTCTTAGTAGAACAAGATGGTCCAGTCTACTCTGTGATCAATATGTTAGGTACTGCTGTGCTGCTTTTCACCTCTCTAATACACACGAGTCTGTACCATTAAACTACCAATAGGTTTCACTACTGTGCTAAAACATATCCATGTGATTGAAATAGACTTTCATAATTTGTTCTCCTAGCATAATAGTTCAATAGTTCAGTAGTCACATGATTTATTCCCTATCAGCCTCCTCAGGAGACAGCGGTGAGTGCTGTATGGCATGCTATAGACCCCTGGTGGCGAACCTATGGCACACGTACCAGAGGTGGCACGCTGAGCCCTCTCTTTGGGCACCCATCTGTAGAACAGATTATACTGTGTGGGGGCCACTTTGCAGCAGATTGTACTACGTGGGGGACACTGTGGAGCAGATTGTATTGTGTGGGGTCATTTTGCAGCAGATAGTACTGTGTGTACCTTTCAGGACAAAGCTGTTTTGTATCATTGAAAGCTCTGTAAAGCCCCATTCACACAACCGTATTTTGCGAGTCCGTAATTGTCTGCAATTGTGGATCCGCACGGTATTAAGGTTAAATTGCCGTGTTGGCACTTTGCGCTAAATTAGTGGGTTTTGGGTTGCAGTTTGGGCACTCGGTCTCTAAAAGTTTTGTCATCACTGCTATAGACTATACTGTATATCTGCTTATTCCACTTGGTCTCTGCTCCTTGTTCCTTAGTAAAATCTCATGGTTTACTATACTCTCTGTCACCAAATTGCTAGGCAATAAATTCAGGTTATAAGGTTAAAAATGAAAATGTTATTAACTTTGCAGAGTTCAATGATCAAATGTATTAAATACATCCGGATCATTTAAGCAGAACTGTAAGTCATCCAAGGAGCTAGTAGTGACTTTGTATAATGGGCTAGATCTCTGTTCGCAGCAATATCCAAGAACAAGATAAATAATGGACTAAATGAACTAAGTCAACTACTCTTTAGAACTAATCTTTTGATTTAACTAGATCATGAGAAACTAATCTCCGAAATGAACTAGATTTTCCATCGCTACAAAGAGAGATACAGTGGCAAATAAATTTAAAGAAACCTTTCACCACCTCCACCAACTCCCACTATATTTGCATGATTCAATAGATGCCACTCCGCTGGCCCTGGCACTGTTGGATTTTTTTTCTCTAGCCCTCACCATTCCTGAGCTATCATTTCTGTTAGTTTCAGCAGAGTTACACGCAGAGGGCTAAAGAAAAATTTTTATCTTTGCTGGAATTAGTGTAGTGAGGTCTATTGAAGGATGCATAGAGTTGGAGTAGGGAATCTCAGGAGCTCTGGGTATTTGTATTCACTCTGTCATGTGAAGTGAGGCATGTCAGATGGAGTAGACAAATATAAACTAAAAGCAGCAGTTACAAACTTAAATGGTAACAGACAAATTACAAAAAATTTTAATTTTTGCCTAAAAGCTTCAGCTGGCCATACACACAAGTTAAAAGTTAGCCATGACGCTGCCAATCGATGATCATATGAACAATCTCAACATCAACACAACTAACTATACTGCCCTATCAAGAAGACAGTTTAAGAAAAATAAGGTTGTACGAAATGGCAAACGATAGTCCAAATTCAGATGATCATGCCACACACTTGGGCTTTCATCACCGAAAATTTCCAAAATGACAGGTAAGTCTACCATCATGAATGGTCATTTACAATAATTTTTTAAACAACCACCTGCCGAAATGACCCAAATCACCCAGTTCGTCAACTTTCGCCTCATGTATGGCCAACTTTACAATATTAATACTCAGATAAGCAATCCCCCTGCGACCATTTTCTGAGTCTCCCACTAGTTACTCATGTGACCACTGCAGCCAACCACTGGCTGTGGCAGCCATCACTAAGGTCACCTCTGCAAAAAGCAACTAACTGGCAGCAGTGGTCATGTCTTTTTAGAAATGTCATTAATGGAGGCCAGGATACAGAGACCAGTGGAGGACCCAGAAAGCAGCGGTACAGGAGTAGCAGGCGATTGGTTATGTGACCATTACTTAATTTGTTATTAATTGAAATATTGCAATGGTATAAAACAGTCCAAACGATGAGACAATTGTAATACAACTATAAGAGTGTAAAACAGAAATACAAAACAGAAAAACTGTCAAACATCTGGAGTCAGTAAAAGTGTAAAGTAAGATAAAGGGGTAAAAAGGTACCAATACCGAAAACCAACAGGAGAGGAATATGGGGGAAGAGGGCTTCAGTGCTATAGTGCAAACGGATAGGAGGTGGGCAGAAGAGAGATCCTACCTGAAAAAAGGGGGTGAAAGATACATTTAGTTTTATCCAGCAATCAGAGCTGAAGATAGTATGGCAGACCTGGGTTGCAAGACCTGTAGACCCAGGGTGCCCAAACCTTATTGAAAAGTGGGCGGGTGTCAGAGATAGAGGCATTAATTTTTTCGTGAAGCATAATGGTGTCAACTCTCCGAGTAACATCTGTCAACAAGAGAAAAGATTTCCTGCAGTTGAAGGCGATATGGATTCGGGCAGCCTTCAGAATGTATTGGACTCGTTTAAATTGGGCATATTTGAGGCTGGCAGGTTTAAAGCTAAGAAGGAAAATGGGAAAAGACTGTCCAAAAAGGCGTTGAGTCTTTCTATGAATGGATATTCATAAGCGACAGGCATGAGGGCATGACCACCAAATATGGAATGCAGTGCTTAAGGCATTGCAGCCCCTAAAACAAAGGGGTGATACAGCAGGGTAAGTGCTATGCAATTGACGAGGGACCAAATAGATTCTATGAATGACCTTTAATGAAGGTTTCATAAGGGTGACCTGCCAACTGCCTGTGCTAATAGAAGTACAACAATCAATCCATTGAGCTGGGGTTAGGGTAGAATCAAGGTCCTGCTCCCAGGCGGCCTAGTCCAGCTTAGTATCAGGGAACGGGGTATTGAGTAAACCATATAAATGAGAGAGAACCCCTTTCCGCTGCTGAGAACAAACAGAGTTTATCAAAACCAGTAGGGGTGATCTCAGGATTGAGTGGGGTAAGGGAACGTAGAAAGTGGAAAACCTGAGCAGTCTGATAGGCCTTTAAAGGAAGTGGGGAGAATGCAGTAGGAAAGCATTCTTTGGTGTAAACCAACCGGCTACAGAGGAAATCATTGAGGCAGCGGAAACGTGCGTGTCTCCACCAAACAATCACCTCAGAGGAAAGGCCAGGAGGGAAGAGGGGGTTACAAAACAGTGGTATGAGAGGTGAAATCGGGCTTTGTAAATTATGTTGCAAACAAACCCTCCACCACAATTGCAACATGTAATCAGTCACTTTGGCAACACCTGGAATAAGAAGGGCTACTGACTTCGGGGCCAAAAGTAAGGCTTATAAGTAGGCCGGGGCTACCAGTGCTGCAGTTTTTTTATCCAAAGCCAGGATTGGATTGAGCAAAAGGGAGAAGTACTTCCTATATATTTCCTGTTCCTTTTGTAGCCATTCTTTGCTTTGGCTCAAAAAACCACAGTAAAATCTGCAACAAAAAAAGCTGCGCTTCCGCAACGTGGGGCCACAGCCTAAAATGGGCTTCTGTTGGATAATCCTTTTAAAAGTATATATTACAGATAGAAAGTAATATTAATTATTAAGTTGTTAAAATAATATTACTATCGTTAAAAACAACTCTTTTCAGACATTATTTTTGCCCCACCAGTCACTTAGATGAACCTTTCTTGTGGTTTCTGTCTATAGTTTCTTCCAATGACCTGTGTAAATAACTCATTTATCATCTTCCATTTATGCACTAAACAAAACAAACATTGCTGTGAAGCCCTTGATATAACAGGAAGTCATACACTAGGACAATGTTGTACTAGCGTGTTAGTTTAACAGACTGGAATACGTTTTATGGTATTTCTATGAGTGCAGGTTACAGCTGTGACATATCTTTGTGCTGTAGCAACTTTTCACCTAAATATTAATGGTTTGGGATGAGAGGTCATTATACTTTAGGCAGAGTAAAGGATTGGTCCCTTACAATGCAGTTTGTGCATGTCTGAGATTTATTACATTTTTTGACCTTGTAAAGGAGAATACAAACTCGATTGTACAGATATACAGTATTCTATATTGACAATCTGCCATCTAAATGGCAAGTTCAGTATTACGTTATTGAACTGAAGTACAAACAGTATTATAACAAATTTTACATTCAGTCTGTTCTTTTTAATAGATTTATTTATTTTACTCTGTGAATATCCATTTAAAGATTACCAATTGTACAAGTTTTTTGCTTTTCAGAAATTAATAGCATACAAATATGACTTTATATGACTTTGACTTTATATGACTTTGCATTATATCTTCTTAATAACAATACTTTTCTTCATATGTCAGATGCCTCTTTCCTGTACACTTGGTTACATCCACCTGCACCCACACCATTCGCTAATCGCTGGGACTCCCAAGCATCACGAGACAAAGGCTCCTCAAGTTTCTTTTGTAAACACAGTGGCATTGCATATATGTGACCAGGTTTGGCCATGAGCGGACCCGCCTGCCAAACCAGCTCCACCGCCTGATCAAAAGACGCATACGATACAGACGATAAAAACGAATCAATAATCATTAACCGACTCCCCATCTGGGAATGAAAAGTGGTGAATGAGGCGAAACTTGTAAGGCTCCTGCTTGGGCACAACACCCAGTGGGGATACCCACAAATGAGGCTACGGCAGAGTCAAAAAAGGACCCCCCCATCTGACCAAGTTCCACTTCCTTTAACAACTTATCTTGCACCACCTCCGGATGATCCCTATCTGATTTAAGATTATGGATGCAGAAGCCAACCCTAAAACCTACCTTCAGCAACGCCGCTGCCTCCATATCTGGGTACCTATTTAGAAAAGGAAGCATTGCCTCAACCATCACCAGCATCTTCCCTGTTCTCAACAAGCTCCCCAGCCTTACCTTTTCCTCTCTTAAAACACTTAGTGAGGCCATGGGTTCCTCCGCAACCCGAGCATTTGTGTTTGAAGTGGCAGGCTGCATCAAAGTTGCACTGCCCTTCATTGTACTGCCAACAATATGCCTTACGCTGGGACGCCAAGGATCCTGGGATGCCAAGGATAGGCGCTGACATAAGATGCATCCACAAGAATATGTCCTTATGGTTGCACCGTAACCCCAACTGCACCATCTTCGGCTGCCAAAATTGTTCATCGTAGTGAAGCCACGCAAGCCCCCCATACACATGGTAAGTCTGCCCCACCACATCCATGTAGCCGAAAAGAGCCAAGCAATGCTCGGGCTCTTTTTCCCCAATTACACTTACTAACATGACAAACATCTGCAGCAGAGGCATAGCTAAGGGTTCAGCACAGAGGGGGGCAAACATATCCGAATGGGTCCCCCCAATATTACCATCATATAGTGGTGGATACTGACTCTGCAAACCATGTGAGTGAATACAGCACAGAAAAAATCTAGTTTTTTACAGGTGACGTCTCTGACTGTAATAATTCACATTTTCCGTCTCTTCCAGCTAGACCGCAATGACCACTTCTACCAGCTATGACTTGTCTCTGTAATGTTTGCAACACAGACATCTTTGGCTCCTAATTTTTCCCAGACACCCGACCCACATTGTCCTCATCTACACAAAGTCCCAATCCCGCTGCTACCTAAATTATAAAATGTAAAAATCCCCTGGAAATTAATAATACCCCCTGTGTGTATCTTTAGATTAATAATACTTCCTGTGGGCCCCTTAATTTATAATACGTCCTGCGTGCCCCTTAGATTAGTAAAGCCTCTGTGTATCCCCTCAATTAATAATAGCCCTTGTGACCTTTAAATTAATAGCACAACTAAATGAATAATGCCCATGTGCCACATAAAATTAATACTGCCCAATTCATCAGTGGTTAGTACCCCTTAATGCCTCCTTATATTATGTCCCTGATTCCCTCTGTGCATACATACTGCTTCCTCATGCCAACTTATATTAAAGGTATTGTGGTTCTACGTGGCAATAGTAAAAAAAAAAAAGTCAGCTTTACCCCTCCATTCACACAGGATACTCATAAAGTCACTGGAAGTTCCAGCAATTGGACTCTCAGTGATCAGACAGGGATAAGTGGTGCAATTTGTGTAAGGTGACTGCTGCACCCACTCATAGGGCTCAGTCGTGACCTCTTCACAAATGGTACTTGACTGAAAGGTTACAGCCACCACCGCTGATGAAAATGAAAAAGGGAGCGGTGAGTTCACTTTTTAATTTTACTTGTCCCATTTCCAACACCTATAAATATAAATAAAAAGGACTCGGACAAACCATCTAAGATTCTTTTCAGTGTAAAATATTATTTCTTAAATGCAAAACACTCTGCTGCAAAACGGTTGGGTGAGGGGCTACCACTTCTCATGTGGCACATGACTTTGGACATTGGGACAGTGTCCAGCTGATGGAGAATATAATGGCAACTCCTTGCAGAACAATAAAATATACAGGAAATATTGTGGTCAGAAATACTGTTAATACTCGACCTTAAAGATAATGGACATACACAGTGACTTAATTTAAAAAATCACTTGGCTCAATAGGTATGTTTTATTTAATAGTGAAGAAATAGCACTCCGGGCCCAAAGAGAGAAGACTCCTGACCTAGAAGGATTCTTATACTTTGTGCTCTGCATGTATAATACCATATTCTATAAATGAATGCATATATCCATTAACATGTAATTCTATACTCCTATTATGCATACACCTGCTAGCAGAGAGTTACATTTAAGAGACATCACTATAATTCATGATTAGTAATCACAAGAACAGAATTATATGTTACAGAAATAGCTCATAATGTAGTTAAAAATGTAAATGTGAACAGGAATGTGTAGACGTAGAAATAATCATAATTGCTATACAAAACTTAAAAGATAATTCTACTACCAATTTTACAGTTTCTTAGTACCAGAGTCATAGGACAAATGGTGCATCTGTACCGGGTCCTACGGTAGTGGGGGTCTCTCACCGACCCAAATGAAGCAAGACAGTCCCACATTTCAGGTGCTGTCCTGCTACTCCAGGTGACAGGTAGCAATGTCCTATCATCCTATCAGCTCCATGCTTCGGCTGATGATGTCTGCAGAAGGGAGGCGCCACGAGTCTAAAGTGGAATCCTGCAACTCCTTGGGAACGGGGTTACAACGAGTATATGTTTTTTTCATTCGTCTGTATTATATTGACTAAATGGTCATTGAGGGGGAGGGGGCATTATGTAAGGGCTACTCGAGGAGACATTATATTGTGTGGATCACTTGAGGGGGCATTATATTATGCGGAGGGGTCACTTATGAAACCACTTAATGTGTTAAAATGGCCCTGTTTAGTACAAATAGATAAAACACTTATAAAATATATACAAATAAAATTACCTCAATATACAGTACTACAGAGTTTTGGAAACTGAACTATTCAAGCCTTCAAAAACACAATTCTGCAACTCTCACTAATGTGCAATAGTAGTAACATAAGCAAGAATATGCTCCAAGGTAGTCAGTCTACTTGACCAATAACTGGTATCAACAGTGCTAGCTGTCAATAATGCTCTGTTCTCACAGGTGTCATGCCTTCCAATTTTATATGATCCTTAAACCACTGAATAGAATACCTAATTATATTAAGGATTGGCTCACACTTGCGCCTAGAGTCCGTCCGCTGTGAATCCGACCTAAATATCAGAAGCAACCCGCAATTGTCCGATTGTAGCCTCTGCGCCACGAAGCCGCTTTTTGTGGTCGGAAACAAAGTCGGACATGCAAGTGTGAACCAACCCTAAGGCACCAATATAAGTGATCTTAATGTACTGTTTTGCGACAAATTGCATCACAATACAAAATATAGTAAATCACTGAATTAATCATTATGTCTACTTCGCTGTAGCATATTATGTTCTAACATGGCCCTATAACAACTGGCAATCTCTATTTTTGTTGACTCTAGGTTCACACCTGCGCCCGGTTTCCATTCTTCAGGTCTGCTTGGGGACCTGAAAAACGGAAACCCATTCTGATTAAAAAGCGGCTACCTGTGGATTATAATTGAGTCCACCAGGTTTCTGCCCAATTTCCGCCCGAAAAATGCGGAGAGAAAAGTCTTTGCATTTTTCAAGCGGAATAAGGAAAGGAATCCCCGAACAGAATGCGGGTGCAGGTGTGAACCTAGCCTGACCTTGTTTCTCAGAAGTAATCCTAAAACTGTAAACTTTGCAGCTGAACTGTATTTCAAGCCATATATCTCACAAATAGCTGAATATAGTGGAAGAGGAATCACAGCCGTATATTGGATACACTAGTGCTATACAATGGCGATGCAATGAGAAATTGGTATTTGACATATAAATTGCAATTCATAGTACATATAAATTAAAACACAGAGAACATAAATCACAAATATCAAAAGCAAAAGTACAGACAATAAAGCTTCTAAAAATATCATATATTGGACAATTTCTGGACACAGACAATGCTGTTGAATAGATGTGAAACTAACAGATCTTATAGATTGGAAATGCTTTCCATTTCCATAAAGTCATTATGGTTTAGCTCATAAAAATAGTTCAAAGAAATGTGTAGAAAACTAACACATCTGTATTCCATACATGAGCCTCAAAATACTAAAGAAGCTGCTGAAAAAGGAACTTGAAAGTAAAAGATGTTGTACAAATCCAACATAAAAGAGTCGTATACTTCAAACTGTGACAAAAACAGTAAATGGGGAAGTGTGATCAGTTTTCATACAATGTTATAACACGATTTGTGTTATTCTTGTTGATTCAGTTCTCGTACATGTATTGTATTATCTGGGGAAGTTCTGTAACTAAATAATGTCACTTGTGTAACATATACAACATGTCATGTCACATAAGTGCTATCACTTTCCAGTGCAAGGACCACTTCTACTCTAAGGGTATATTCACACAAAATTTTTAGCAGATGGATTTTTTAAGCAGAATCTGCCTCATTAAACTCCTCCTAACTTTTCCATTCAGAGGCATAGCTAGGCTAGGCAAACACGTCAAAGTGGGCCCCTGGCTCAGGTATACCAATACTATCACTATATGGTGACTGGATAGTGGTAGATACCGGCTCTACACAGGTTTGTGAAGACCATTTAGGTAAATACAGTACGGAAACAATGTTATGACTTACAGGTGACGTCTCTGACTGTAATTGTTCACATTTTCGTCTCTTCCATCCATGACCACTTCTTCCAGCTGTGACTTGTCTCTGTAAAGTTTGCAACACAGACATCTTTGGCTCCTCACTTTTCCAGGCATCTGACCCACATTGTCCTCACCTACACAAAGTCCCCATCCCAGTAATATAACCCCCCCCAGAATAAATAATACTGCCAAGTGCATGTTTAAATTAATAATGTCCCTGTGCACCCCCTTAAATAGTGCCCTTTATTAACAGTGCTCTTTTTGTTTCCCAATTGAGGCTAAGGCCCTATGTAGCGAAATGCAGCAATAAAACGCAGCTTTTACACTGCAGATTGTTTTCAGCAATGTATGGATGGGATTAGCCAGAATCCCATCCACTTTACAGGTAAAATGTAGCGTTTTCACAAGGTGGGGCTTCAGCCTAAAGGGGTTTTCCAGTTCAATAATAAAAAAAATGAGTGAGGTTCCAACATCCAGGATCCCACTGATCAGCTGTTTGAAGGGACCATGGCACTTGTGTAGGCGCCGTGACCTTCTCTGTTTACATTATAGCATTTATTTCATAGTGGCCATGTAATGTAACTATAGCCTTGTCCTATACACATCTATGTGACAAGCCTGTAATTACATCATATGTTCACTATAAAACAGGCAGCTTGCAATGTGAACAGATGCCATGGCCCCTTCAATCAGAAGGGGAAGCACCAAACTCTTATTGATGATCTATCCTGAATCCCAAGTGCCATCTTAATTAAATGAATTGCTCTCTTATGTTATGATCCCTGACATAAATACAGCCGACCTTCTAATGGCCCCTTATAAATTATAACATATGTTCATACTGTCCCCTAATAAGCCCTTATATAAAAGTTCTTCCCCTTTATAGCCATAATGCCCCAAAATTACCCTTTATATAAATGATCCTGCCACTTTATAGCCAATAGCCATAATGCCTCATAATTACCCTTTTTATAAATGATCCCCCCTTTATAGCCATAATGCCTTATAATTATCCTTTATAAAATTGTGTCCCCCCCCCCATTATACTATTATAAGGCTCCCAGATTCTCTTAAAAATAAAAAAATAAAAGTTGTACTCTCCTGCCTGTGATCATTTGAAGGATGGGGACGGACCAGCCGCCACCGCCTCCTCTTCTTAAGCTGCTTGTCTATGCTACGTGATCACGCATAGAATGTCTGCATCTCTACACAGGAGGTGCAATGCTGTGACATCATCGCGTCCATCTGTGCCGAAAAGCAGACATCTTGTCTTTACAAAAGATAACACAGGAGTAGTATGCATTTTAACTAGATCAGTGTCCTGGAGACGCTGATCTAGTTAAAAGCACAGCAAGTATTAATGTCAGCCCCAGGGTGGGCCCCCACAGGGTCAGTGGGCCCAGGGCCGTCGACTACCCCCCGCAAGCTACGCCTCTGCTCCCATTCATTTCAATCACAGTCAGGCAGTTTTCTTCCTTTAGCTGATTTTTTCAGCTAGAGGAAAAAAAAGAAGATTTAGGATCTATCTTCAGGCAGATTCTGTCTTGCAAAGCCCATTGAAATGAACTGGAGGCAGAAAAAAAATGGATAGCGTTTTTTTGAAGAAGATTTTGTACAATCCCAAGATAGTACACTGGTACAAAACACATAACTGGATCAGCAAGAACAGCACATATAGAGTTGGGAAATGTTTTCTTGGTATGTTATTAATTCTGTTTTCTGTACATGATTATAGAAGCAGCCATCTTGCCTGAGCTGCAGTAAACATTTAGAGCTTTGCTTTACAGCAGCCCTTGTATGTTATAGGAACCTATATAGTGGAGATGAGTCATTAAAGGGGTTGTACAGGACTTTCGAAGCCATGGATGCTTTATTCTGCTTCCCAGGAAGTGACATCATGTCTATTTGTCACATGGCCATGCTGCAGATCAATCCCATTCATTTTAATGGGATGAAGATGCGGCACTGCCATGTCAGGGGCTATGACCACACCTTTGCTTCACTGAACCCCCTTTCAGGAAAGTGGTGAAGAATTAAAAAAGTTTCAATTTTTCCCCCTTTTTAGTACCTTTTAAGCCAGAAAACTAGTGTATAAGCCATTATAAACCTTTCCCATTGTTCTAATGAAATACAGGGCTGGACTAGGCACACTTCATACGAGTGCCTGTATTGTGACACTGGTAACCATGGAATTTTTCCATTTCCATAATAGATTATAATAAATAAGATGACAATACATGGTCCTGGGCCAGAAACTACTTTCCTACCATTTTATTTACAATAATAGCCATACTAAGTTTAGATTTCTGTGTACACAATATTCCTTTTATTGTCCTCCATTGCATAGTTTCATTTTTCCTGTGTTTAATGGATAGCTGAAGTGCTGTTCTAGCAGAAACCCTCTTTTCTTCAGCATTTTATAATGGTCGCCTGTAATCTTTATGGAAAGATGCTAGACAAGGGCTTTCACTAGAAAAGCCTCACTGATATATTGCATTAGAAGGCCATTACACTTCCTTATTACCTAGTCTATTTCTGGAAGATCCGCTCAGATATTTTATTGTTGAACAAAAAAATAAATTGGACTGAAGATGAAATTTTATATTTTTGAATTTTAATAGCAAAACAGGATTTCATTTTGATTTACACAAATACATTATTATTCCCTTGAGCCAATTGGGCCCTCATCTTACCCTGGCAGGGCACAGTACACTCATTAAACTTCATACACATACTCATCACACAGCATCTCTACCAGGCTATTCGTCACTATAATATACTGGGTGGAATATTTAAGAAACTACCCAGTTTATCTAAATATACTGTATACACATTGGGCGACTGAAAATGAGCCTATTTTTTCTATATTATTTGACGTTTGTATAAGGTACCTCAGAGGACTGCATAGCTAAATATTACTGCTGTACATGCAGTATATTAAGTATTAGGAATTCTGTCTAAGCCATCTCAGCCACAATATACATAAGCACAGGCAAAAATGTAATTAAAAATAATTAGTCACACCCCTAAAGTCTAACACAGAGTTAGACAGCCAAGAATTGTACAATGTAAGTCTGAATATTTCAGACTCTGATATTATATTATATCTTGTCTATGACATTCACACTGAAGTATAAAAGCAGAAGTCTTTAAAAATTACATTATATAAAGTCTATAATATAGGATTCATCAAATCCCCTATGCCACAAAAGTCATATAAAATAATCGCAATTTGCAACTATTTAACACCATTTGTGATTAAAATTGTGGCGCATGTGGTGCACAGGCGGTACAACTACCCTCACCTCATTCATCAATTTTTATGCCACAAAAGCATTGTAAATGTTAGCAGAATCTACAGCAGCCTCATCATAAATTAAGAGCACCCTCCGCTAGTGCAGAGGACATCAAGAGTGGCGTAAAATGTGCCAGTCTTGTTGAACCCCCCACCCCCCTTCCTTTATGTATATACATCTTAGTGGTGTGCAACCTATGTGGTCACTCACGGTGCCACCATAGGACGTGATGGTCTGGCACTCATAGTTTGCACCGCTGCTCCTACAGTTGATATCTGAATATATAAAGAGTTGCATTCAGTTAGGATTCAACTGCATTCCTTAATGGGGTTTTCTTACCTTAGACATTTATAGCATATCCACCAACATGTCCAGGTGGCGGGACCCTCATCTATACTTGAGAATAGGGACCCCGACCCTTGTACTGTTACAAGTACAGAGGTGGCCATGCATTGCCAGCTCCATCTCCGTTCACTTCTATAGGATTTCCAAAATAAGTTAACCATGATTACTTGGCTGTTTTTGGAATTCCCATAGAACTGAATTGAGATATTAACTGGGTAGTGTTAACTGTCTAGAGACGATCAGTGTTATTTAAGCATTTTACGACATTATTAATTGTGTACTGTATGGTGATGGATATCAGACACTGTAGCTTTATTTTATTTGTATACAGGGCAAAATATACATTAGTATACAGTATACTGTAGAAGGGTAGAAGGTATAGCACCAGATGCCATCTGGCCTAGGTATGGCTACACAATGCTGCCTGTTCTTTACATGCCACTACACCCTCATATCTGATGTTTGGTTGTCTTATAAACAGGAGACTGGCTAACTCCAACTTTTACAGCTTACAACTGGAATCAGTGGTTTTATGACTTTTTAAAGAGGCCCTTTCATGTTCTCTGACATTAGCAGTGTTATATCCCACTAAAAAGCTGAATTCAGTGCCCCAGTTGCAGAGATATCTTTGCCGTTATTTTTGTCTCCAATATCCCTGCATGGTCAGAGGGGCCAGCCTTACAGCTCAGCATCATCGCTCCCCTGACAGTACAAGGCTTTGGAAGAGTACTATCAGGGGAGCGTTCCTCACAGAGACGATGCTGAGCTGTAAGGCCTGCCCCTCTGACAGTGCAGGGATATTGGTGCCGAAACTAACAGCACCAATATCAGATTTCTAGTGGTATATAACACTGCTAATGTTCATGAAAGGTCCTCTATAAGGCTTGGTTCACACTACTGTCATTGCAGTCCATTATTTATTTGGCTTACTTATATAGCGCCATCATATTCCGCAGTGCTTTACAGAGGTTGTCCCATAGAGGGCTCACAACCTAGATTCCCTATCAGTATATCTTTGGAGCGTGGGAAGAAATCCACGCAAACATAGGGAAAACATACAAACTACTTGAATGAAGTATAATCCTATGAAAGGATAAGAGCAATGGCCTTAAATGGCAATAGATTGTCTGATGCAGGCAGAGCTTCTTCCACCTGTATCTGTTCCCATTCACTCTAATGTAAAAAAAAAAAAAAACAACTTTTCGAACGGAATAAAAACATCCTAGCTGTAGGCCTTTTTCTTTTGTTAGGAACGTAAGAAAGCTTCTGCCATATTTTCTACGTTAAAGTGAATGGGAATTGAAGCAGATGGAGGGTGCACTGTCTGCTTTAGTCATTCTTTCGCAATTTAAAGTGGTTGCCCAGGAAATACAGTTTTTTTTCCTGGAGGTTGGGGAAGTTGAAAAGAAAAAAACAAAAACATACTCACTTGTCCCGTGTCTCTCACCACATCCCGGGTCCTTTCCTTAGGCTGCTGAGGCCGCTGATTGGCAAAGACTTCCGCCAGAAGAAGCCCCAAGACTCTGCGGGACAGTGGTGGGAAACACCCGAGCACTGGGTACAGTTGAGTGTTTTTTGTTGTTTTTTTTTTTCACCTTTCACCTCCAGGAAAAAAATTATTTCCTTTAAATCCTTTGCTCTCATCCTATGATGGATGAGATGAACTATAATAATGGTAGTGTGAACCCATTTCATTAGTACTAAGGCCTCCTGCACACAGCACATACATTTCTATGGGCTCAGACCATGTCCAAGGACCACAAATTAAAAAACATAATTTTTTTGTCTACATTTTCAGCACATTTAAGTGTAGGGGATCACACAAGTCTCTTTGCAGATCTGTGTTTGCTGGTGACATACTGACATGTTTTTTGTGGATTGCGGATCGGTATTTGCAGACAGTAAAAACCACTACAGTCATGTGCAGAAGGTCTTATAAAATCATCTCTCCTGATAAAATACTCCTCTATGGTATAGAAACACACTGAGCCAGCATAAGAATCAGCATAGTATAAAAAAGCAGCAGTGTGGTAAATAGCTCCAGGTGCAAGCAGGAAGGTTCTTTATCAAAGGCCCATTCAAAAGATCAAAAAAAATCACAGCATTAAAGATAAGGTGACAAAAATAAATATTTGAGTTTTCTATTCATCCACATGAAACATAATTCAGCTGAGACCTATTTCTAGCAGTTTGATTACAGACCATGTGACCTTAAAAGTGTTATAATTATTACATTTGCATATTAATCAGAAAGTATGTTCTAAATGATATAGAATGTTACACATATTAGTGATCATTGGCAAAATACTGTGAAAATAGATAGTATAAATGTTGGAATAAAAATACATTAAATAAGTACAGTACATACTGATAAAAACAAGTGTTATGCCTCATTCATTAATAATTGATGTAGCTACAATGGACTTACACCCGAGGTCTCCCAATCATTAATCAGTAGAAATGTGCAGTAATGGCGGCAACGCGGACACACTATTGTACAGTAGCCGACCTCCAGATCATGTAAACCTGGCTCGATAAGTGAAGACTCGAGCATAGATATCTGTTCATCATTAACAGTATTAACAGTGTTCCGTTCACTCAGCACACCAAACATTTGGTAGCAACTGTGCTTGCACCGTTATCCCACTCACATGAATAAGACAAAGCAATGAAAAGGTTCCAGAGCTCACTCAAGCACTGGCCTCTCCAAATAGATGATCGTGGGGGTGCTAAAAGTTTGACATCCACCAATTTCATATTAATAGTCTATTCTAAGGATAAGCCATCAACACTGCGATCTTGAAAAATCCCTATAACCCCCTGACATGTTTGAACGTCACCTGCTTGGGGTTTGAGAAAAGTACATTACAGTTTACCCTGAGCAGGAGATGTTCAGTGAAACTGCAAAAGCAGCAGTCACTTAAAGAGGAACTTTCACCAACAAATCCAGCTCTCTGCATCAATTAATAGGTGCTGCTGCACTGATTCCAGCACAGTTGGAATATTTTCTCTAGCCCCCACCATTCCTGAGCAATCAATGCTGTTAGTTTTGGTCCCTGATATGCTATTATACTCTGTACAGTCAAGTGGGTGGTGTTAGGCAGGAGCAGACAAGGGGTGTGATTCTAACACTGGCTGCCTCTGATCGGAGCGCTGAATCACGCCCCCTGCCTGACACCGCCCTTCTGACATTACAGAGCTTAAATAGCACATCAGGCACCAAAACTACCTGCATTTGTTGCTCAGGAATGATGGAGGCTAGAGAAAGAGATCCAATTGTGCTGGAATCAGGAAATTTGCGTCTATTAACAGATGCTAAGAACTTGATTGAATGAGTTCACCTTTGATCACTCCTGAGCCAATCCCTGACAGCTTCCACCTATATTAGGGTGGGTTCACACTTGCAGCGGAACTCCATCCTCCGCGAATCCGATCTAAATGTCGTAAAACTGGATAGGGAAAGATTTGTGACGCTTTGCTTAAAAACTCATTCACTTGAATGGGTTTTTAAAGCAATGCGCAGATGTGTGCTTATACCCTCTGTGCCGCGAAGCCGTTTTTTTCGTCGGACACAAAGTCCTGTAAACCTTTCCCTATCCAGTTTTCTGACATTTAGGTCAGGTTCACGGCGGACGGAGTGCCGGCACCAGTGTGAACCCACTCTTAGTCTGCTCAGCCCACTGAATTATGTCCAAGTAGCACTGAACCTGCTGCGTCTGATCCTGTGAAGGTTCTGTACTACACTGCTGTGGAATTATTGTTCGCAGACCTTGTTTATTGACCACGCACCTGATCCTGATCCTAATTCTGTTCTGCTACCTATCCTTGTATGACCTTGTCCTGTCCTGGACTTCTGAACCTGAGCTGCCCACCTTGACCCATGACTTTTTTCTTGTTTGTCTGCCACCAGCCACTGAACTTTGGCCTGTTCCCGACTATTCCAGAACCCCTCTGGTAGGTGGTACTGTGGGACCATGAACCCTTTCCCAATTAAAGTAAATCCCTACAGATCACATACTGATGACTATTCAATTTGGGGGCAGAAATCCCACATAAATTCCATACATACATGACTGAGCATAAGTTAACCCCTATTCCAGGATGGCTAGAATATAAAAAAGGTTTTAACAAATAAACAGTAAATATGTATCAAGTGCTGACTGGGACTTCTAATGTTGTATCTCCATTCTGCACAATCCATTCTTCATCTGCAAGAGAATTTAACAAAAAGAGCAAAACAGTATATTGTAATGCAAACTAAAATATAGAAATTCATATAACTGCACTGAATGAGGCTGTGAGAAGATTATAGAGCTGGAAAGCATCTTTCAGTGAATGCACTTAAATTCAGCATTAAGACTATGTGGCGGATATGATATTCATTTCCTGTAGTCAGATACTGTATGTGAACATATTTCTTTTCGGCATCCATCAAGGATGGAAAAAACCCTTTATGCTGACAAGCTGAAGATCTCTGTTATAACAGGACATGATAGGGGAATCTCATATTTAAGAATGCTCTTTAGGACATTTCCCAAGATTTTTCAGTGTTTGCCATATCATTGCTAAGTTCATTGTACGTTGATGTCTGAATATGTTTATTCATTTCCTTATGACTGCCATACACATTAGACAGCTGCTGGTCAAACACTCCTTTTCGCCAACAGCTGTTCCTCTTTACCTTCTTGCACGTGCATGCTCATATCAGTCCAGTGTGTCTGTGTTCTCAATAGAGTAGAATAAGTCACACCAGAAACCCTTGGCAGCAGTTTATCTAATATGTCTGGATCTTGCTATTAGGAAAAATATTAGATGGTCAGCCAGTCCTGCTGAAATCAATAGGTTTTGACCAAAGGTCATGTAATGTGTATGGCCACCTCCACTTATCAATTTTGTCTCTCTGCTTAGAAATCCCACACTCAGCAAGCTTCAGGAACTACATCAATTTATCAACTATTGTTTTAACTCTTAATATTCGACTGTACAATAATGATTCACTAGTTTGTCTAAGATGATGACACCAGCTGATGACCCCATATTGAGTTCTGTATGTAGCTCCTTCCTTTAACCGCATCCAGACCGCTCATTGACTATATAGATCTGGGGGTCCACTCTTAACCCTGCAAGGACATACCTGTACATCCTTGCAGTGTTAAGCAGCCACATGAAAGCATGCAGCTGCAGAAGCGGGGAGTCAGCTGTTACTACAGCCAGAGCTGCTACGGGGAAGGCAGCTTATTGAGCACTGTGTACATCTATGTGAGCCGCCATGATGAGGCTCCACTTTTATTCCCGTGGTAACATGACCGCTGGGGCCTGGAACTCCATGAGGACACAAATCAGCTCTGGAGTAGAGCATAGGAGGCTGCATTCCTTCTGTAAGTTAAAATACCCCCCCAGAACTATGCACTTGAGTGTCCATCACATGACTATGGACTGATTTTTATGCACTGGAAGTAAGCAGAATGAATGACAGCAAGCAAAGATGTAGAAAGCTAGTGTAGGACTGAAGGGTCTAGGACCCACCAGAGGAACTGCTGGGGGCCCACTCAACATCTTCCTGCTAATAGTCTACTCTTCTTCACTGAAATCTTGCACATGTGTAATGACTATCCAGCGTTACTGAGTATTTTCCCAGTATCGTCATCCTCTATAGTACTGTGCATGCCCCAATAGCTGGCCAATTCATGCACAGTACTTTATAGGGAATGACATGGCTATGGAGCACCTTACGCATGCACAAGATTTTAGTGAGGTAGCTGTGATGCAGGCATAGCACAAAGGGCTATCACAAAGAATTTTTGAGCCTCCCCGCCACTATATAATGCTCCACATTGTATATAATGCTCCACAGCACCCTCCACAAAATAAAATAGTATATTGCTTCAAAGTGCCCCACACAGTATAATATACTCCCCAGCAGCCCCACATGGTATTATAGACTCCCCAAAGTGCCTTTCCCCAGTATAATGCTACACAGTGGCCCCACAAAGTATAATAGGCTCCCCAGAGCACCCTAGTATAATACTCCACAGTGGCCCCACACAAAATAAAATGCTCCCCATATCCCCTACACAGTATAATGTTCCTCAGTGGTCCCATACAGTATAATAGGTTCCCCACAGTGGTCCCACACAGTATTATGCTCCACAGTGGCCCCACACAGTATAATATATTCCCCACAGTGCCCCCCAGTATAATGCTTCATAGGGTCCTCCCACAGTATAATTGGCTCCCCAGCAGCCCCACACAGTATAATACCCCATAGTGGTCCCACACAGTATAATATGCTCCCCAGCAACCCCACACATTATAATATGCTCCCCAGAGCCCACACACAGTATAACAGGCTCCCCACAGTGTCCCCTCCAGTATAATGCTTCACAGTGTCCCTACACAGTATAATATTCTCCCCACAGTGGTCTCACAAAGTATAATATACTCCCCAGGACCAGCTCCCCACACAGTATAAAGCTCACCAGAGCCTGCTCACCACCACAGTATAATGCTCCATAGTGGCCCCACACAGTATAATATGCTCCCTAGAGGGCCCCCCTGTATAATATTCCACAGTGGCCCCACACAGAATAATAAACTCCAACGAGCTTAGGCCGATTCAGGCGAACCCCTTGAAATTAGTTTTGACAAATGTTCATGAGTTTCAGCCCTCAGGTTCATTTCAGTGTAATTATTATACTCTAGAGAGGCCCAGGGGAGGTAAGAGAAAATAACAAACAGTTATACTCACCTTGCCTCACCTCTCCTGGGCATCCTCACGTTGTTCGGCTGTCTCTGGCTTCCTCTTCAGGTATGTGGCTGACGTCACGCAAAACTGGACAACCCCTTTAAATATATACTACTATATTTACAAGTTGCAAACTCTCAGGTGCAACAACTTATATCAGTTATTTAGGAATTAATAGACTAAATGCATATTATGCAAATTTTCATGCCAGATCATGCCAGATGCCAGAAAAATAATCTCATAGATTGTAAACTCTTGCGAGCAGGGCCCTTACTCCTATTGTGTTAATTGATTTATTACTCTGTAATGTCTAATTTTGGCTGTACATGAACCCTATTATTTGTAAAGTGTTGCAGAATATATTGGCAATATATAAATAATAAATACATACATTTACATACATTTAGCATACCTCAAGACCGACTACGTATATGTTAGCATATGTGAGTGCTACATTAGGTGCCATGGTCGTACCATGCATCTGCATATAAAAAAGTTCATGGAAGAGGAAGTACACAGTAGTTAAAAGCTATAATTAGAGTACAGACAAAATTCACTTTTTGCACTTTATGTATAATCTGTCATCATTCATGTCTTGTCAACCATTTGTAAACCTTGCCCATGATCAGTTCATGAATAGAGGCTCACAACATCATTTCACCAGTATTTCAGGTCTTTCATATACTGTACAGTAACTTTTTTCAAGCTTGAAAAACCTCCATGGAGGAACTAAAATGTTGATTGTGCGACATGGGTGAATACTGAAGTCAAATACTTTACAAAATAATAAGGCAAAATAGTGAACAACTTGCTCTTTATAATACGCACAACTTGTAATACAAAACATACTTGTATAACCATAAATAACGATACATGAGTCTTGAGAAACGTTGTTGGGCATGTTAATTCACACAAACCTCCTGCCACATGTGGCTCTGTGAGTTATTTTATTGGATATCGTGGGTTATGTATAATGTCTATTTATGGGGAGTCAGACTGCCATCTCAAGTTCCCCTCCATTTCTTCAGCCGTCCGCTTCCTGAGGCAGAAAGCAAAAGTGGGCAACTTTCACTCACTGAATAACCCCAGATGAATTGGGCTAACCAGCCGAGTGTATCATGCTGAAGATTCTGCAATTGATCAGCCATGGAATCCAAGGCAACATAGAGGAGAGCACTTATTTTTTCTGCGTCCCACTTTGATCTCAGCTTTCCATTGAATACAAAATTGGCACTAAATTCCTCCATGTGAGCATATCCTAAGACAACAGGTAGCTCATGTATTGATATTTATACAAGAATGTTCATCAAATGGATGATTGAAGGTGGAATAAAAGAACCTATCCAGTAGTGACTTAAAGAATGAGCAGGGCATGTTCTTGGTAATTCTTTTGCACTGAA
Organism: Leptodactylus fallax; assembly: GCA_947044405.1. Lineage (NCBI taxonomy): Eukaryota > Metazoa > Chordata > Amphibia > Anura > Leptodactylidae > Leptodactylus > Leptodactylus fallax. The sequence goes on along the minus strand of CAMRHE010000073.1, from coordinate 427,783 downwards.
TTGTAAATGCATTATATTGAATACTCAGGTTATTTATATATATAAATATATATATTATTCAGATTTGAATAACAAAGAAAACCTGAACAAATACAAAATGCATTTTTTAAATAATGATTTCATTTATTAAGAGAAAAAAGATATCCCAAACAACCTGGCCATATATAAAAAAAATAATTGATAATTGCCCCCCACATGAATTAACTTTGATTAACAATATATTTTGCAAAGCTGAATCCAATTCCACTAGACCCAGTCAGAAATGATGACTCCCAGACCTGTAGAATTAAGAAATCACAGAAATAGAACCTGTCTGACAACATGACGTAGGCTAAAAGATCTCAAAAAGCAACACATTCTGCCCCAATATGAAGAAGTCTAAGAACAGATGAGAAACAAAGTCATTGACATCTATTAGCCTGGAAAAGGTTACAAAGCCATTTCTAAGGCCTTGGGACTCCAGTGAACCACAGTGAAAGCTTTTATACACAAATAGAGAAAACATAAAACAATGGGGAACCTTCCCAGGAGTGGCTGACCTACCAAAATTACTCCAAGAGTGCATAGACTCATCTAGGAGGACACATAAGAACCCAGAACAACGTCTAAAGCACTGCAGGCCTCACTTGCCTCAGATAAATTCAGTGTTCATGATTTAAACAATAAGAAAGAGACTGGGCATAATGGTATCCATGGGAGAGTTCGAGGGCGAAACCCAATGGTGACCAAAAAGAGCGCAAAGGTCTGTCTCACATTTACCAAAAAAAAAAAAACATCTTGAAAATCCCCTAGACTTTTGGGAAAATATTCTGTGGACTGATGAGACAAAAGTGGATCTTTTTGAAAGGTGTACGTCCCGGTGCATCAGGTGTAAAACTAACAAAGCATTTCAGAAAAAGAACATCATACCAACAAACATGGTGGTGGTAGTGTGATGGTCTGAGACAGCTTTGCTACTTTAGGACCTGGAGGACTTGCTGTAATTGATGTAATTATCAATTCTGTTCTCTACCAGAAAATCCTGAAGGATCATGTCTAGCCATCAGCTCAAGGGTACTTGGGTTCTGCAGCAGGACAATGATCCGAAGAACACCAGCAAGCCCACCTCTGTATAGGTGAAAAAAATGAAGGTTTTGGAGTGGCCTAGTCAAAATCCGGACTTTAGATGCTGTGGCATGATCTTAAACAGGTTGTTCATACTCAAAAACCCTCCAATGTGGCTGAATTAAAACAATTCTGTAAAGAAGAGTAGGTAAAAGTTCCTCCACAGCAGTATGAAGGACTCAATGCCAGTTATCGTAAATGTTTGATTGCAGCTATTGCCGCCAAGGATGGCACATCCAGTTATTAGGTTTAGGGGGTAATTATTTTTTCACATAGGGGCACGTTGGTTTAGATGGCTTTTTTCCCTTAATAAATGAAATCATCATTATAAAAAAAACTGCATTTTGTGTTCACTCAGGTTATCGTTTGATAATTTGAAAAATGTAAGTATGACAAAAAAGCAAAAACAAAAGAAATTTGTAAGGGGCAAATACTTTTTCACAGCACTGTATGCAGACATATAAGCATTGGTTTGAGGTACAGTACAGAGGACAGCCACATGTAACCAATGGGTAAGAAATAAGGAGAAATGATTGTGTTGTGTTTTATTGCACTAGCCTATAATTATAGCAATGATTATTTTATTGAAGGCAGGGACCTAGGTTTAAGTCCCTGAGTTGGTTCTTTTGACAGTAATTGATGGGTATAGTGCACCTAAAGTCAAGCTCCGTAGTTGAAATTATATATTTTTTTTTCTAACTGTTTAGCTCTGGGGTGAATACGGCTGCATGTAGTTTTGTTTATTGCTGTTTTGAAATAATGTTGTCATTTTGATCACCACCTCCATATTACATGCTGTGTATTCATAACTAGAACCATATCACAAATTTATAACATTCTTATTAGAGAATATAAAACAAAAATGCAAAAATGGGAAGTCATAGTGTGATTGTGGGTTAGTTTGTCAGACATGGCTAAATATGTAAGCACACTTTTGCAAATTATGGTTTACCTATACACATTAACAAATATCTATTACATTTAATTATTTTATGCAACATTGCAAAATTATGCAAAAGTTCGTTAAAAATCTTCAAAAAGTACTTACAGTTATCTCTTTCAGGCTCCATTTTCAACCCATTTTTCATATGTATGGACATGAGGGAAGCAGTATACTCCCACATATACAAGGATTGAAATGAGGCTAATCCCAGCGAACCCAATTATAGTCGATGGGGTCCGTGGGTTTCTGCAGGTAACCGATTTTTAAGCGGAGTGGGTTTCCGTTTTCGGGTCCCCAAGTGGACCAGAAGAACGGAGACCCGAACGCAAGTGTGAACATAGCGTAACAATGCAGTTATATGACAAGAATCTGCATAACTAATTATAAGCTAAATAGTTGCCAGTCAAATTTATGTATGAGAAAGCCAAGATGATTGTCTATAAAATGATGGTAGTCTCACGTTTGAAGCTGTAGTGGATGGTGAGATATGGAGCCTGAAAGTCAAACGTTCAAACATTGTTAGCCTTTTGCTCGTCAGTGTATGTCACCTGTTAGTGGATACCTAGGTAAAGTGCGTAACTAAATATAATATAATAAAACTAGGGCAGAATTTTGTGCATTCTATTTTTAAAAAAATCATTTACCTTAAATATTAAAACAGTAGTGTTTCACTATTTCCATATATAAATCTTTGTAATATATCATCTTAGGGGGAGGTAGGAGTGTGATCCTACTAATCTTACATTGGTATATATTTCCCTTTTGTCTACTAATACAGAACTGTGCAAAAGTTTATGGCAGGTGTGGAAAAATACTGTCAAGTAAGAATGCTTTAAAAATAGAAGTTTTAGAGAGGGGCTCGACGCTCAGGCTCATGCTGATATTGGGACTATACACAGAATTTTGGGGTTCTCACCGTGGTCCCCCTGATCTCAGCTTGTTGCTCCTAACTTGCTGACCCCTTGGGCTCCACTCGGTGGGGTCAGAAGACCAACGGCACCTGTTCTCCGACAGTCTCAACGAGCCGCTTCCCCATGTGGAGCGGCCGCCATCTTGCACGCCTTGTAACGGCCCAGCTCTTCTTCTCTCCTTCTCATTCCTCTGTGACTCTGTCGTCCCGCCGCAGGTACACACAAGGCATCGTACTGCCCTGCGCTCTGGTCCTGGACTGCTAGGGACCTTCTGCAGCTGCTGTCCGCTCTGCTGGATACTTCCGTGGAGAGCGCCTCCCGCCATCTTTCAGCTTCCATCCATCCTTCGTCCTCACTCTTCCTGGCCTGCCTATGCATGTAAGCCTCTGCTATACTGGCTCTTCCCTGGTCTAGTCAATGAGGACTGCTATTACCTCTTCCACTCTGCTATATTGTGGGCACTTATACTAAGACTTGTTGCTTTTATACTTGGTCCCATACTGGCAGAGGGCACTTTTGGGATTACCTGTGAACGTCTCCTGGCTTCCATGCTCTGCTTCCTATTACAGCTATGCCATGATGATATCTGCTGTTCTGCCTGTGCCTAATGCCCGGTGCCCTCTCTGCCTGCCACCCTTCCACTGGCTTGCTCTCTGGAATGGTCACAATCTCTCAAAAGCCTAAAACCTGCAAAATTAGAGAGTACTCTGCTGCCTGGCATACTCTTCCAGAACTATTCAGATCACCATGCCTTACGGACTGCGTAGGTGGAGGTTCTCCCCACGGTAATACTACCTCTCTTGCCACCTCTGAACAAGAACCCATGGAAAACTTTGGCTGACCCTAGGACCACTGATATGGACTTAGCTACCCTTTTCACCAAAATCAAACAGCTATTTTCCACGGAACTCTCCAAGGCAGTGGAGGATTTTACTAAACAGATACACAACGTGGGATCTATAGTGTCGGAGGTGGAGGATAGAATCGATGATGTGGCAGATGCCCTAGAAGAGGATAAAACTCACCTCGACGAGTATGCTTAAAGATCTGAGGCCATTGACCTGAAATTGGAAGACTTGGAGAATAGATCTAGAAGGGCTAACATCCGTATTAGGGGCATGCCCAAATCAGTGACTGTCCTGAATGACAGGGTCACAACATTGTTTACTGCAGTGCTCCCACACATCGACCCTGCTTTGCTCCACATGGATCGCATTCCTAGAGCACTGGGTCGGCCTAAGAATCCAAATGTTCCTAGGGACATTATTCTCACATTACATTACCCAGAGCTTCGCGTTCAACTTTTGTCTGCAGCCTGCAACCACCAGCCTCTCCCAGGCATGGCACCATCTGTCCATCTTTTCGCTGACTTGGCACCAGCTACCCTGGATAGACGCATATACATGCATCTGGTCACCTTCGCTCTACAGAAAGCACAGATCCGCTAATGATGGATCTTTCCTTTCCATATTTCATGCACCCTCAACGCCAAGAATTACATTATTTGATCCCTACAACAGGGACTTCATCTTTTGAGACGTGAAAGTCTCCAGGTGAACAATCTGGACCCAGCCAACCCACTACCTAAGAGACCTTTGCGAGCATGGCACCCGAAACGCAAGCTGCCGCCGGTCCTCCCGAACCCTCCCGTCCTTCTGAGGCCTTCCAGGCCTTCTTGATAAGTATTTGGATTCTTGCATTGTTTCTTTTTCATATTTTTTAGTATGGACGATGCTGATTGATCATATTGTTATCTCTCAGGGTTTAGGTCTCAGTTTTAAATACATTTTAAAAGATGTGGCTCAAGGCCCTAGTTTTCTCATTGTGCTCTTATTAAGTCTCTATGTTCGGGTATTTTCCAAAGGAAAATGAAAAAAAAAAAACGGAAAGATGCGCTCCTTAATCTTCGTGTGACAAATCACAATGGTGGCTGTATTATACTGTCTTAAAGACAGGAGAGGCCACTGGTGCACGGCAAACTGAGTATATCAGTGTCGTAAGTAGTGTACATAAAGAGTGCTAGGACTCTAAAAAATACCAGGATGCACGCTCCTCTTAATAGATGCAAGACTCAGGTGATATATATTTCGTCTTGACACAACATAGATGTTTATTGACAATAAAAAATGAAATGGATAACACGTTTCGGGATCTTTAACACTGAATACAGTGAACCCCTTCTTCAGATCCAATATACAGCAACTATAACACATAAAATTAAGTAAATAAATAAAAAAGTAATTAAATAAATAAAATATAATACTGTATATGATATTAACTTTATGGAAAATGCATTTAAAACATATATATTATATTCCATGAAATATGTGACATTTGTATTTATATGTGTTTTAATACATTCTAAAACATGTGCCTCAAGGCCCTAGTTTTCTCATTGTGCTCTTATTAAGTCTCTATGTTGGTGTTCTTGATTTTGTTTTTTCACATTATCTCTCCCACGTAGTTCCTAGAACTGTTCATTCTGTTCCTCATAAGTCTAGGGTACTTTACGTTTGTCATATCACTATTCAGGGGATTAGCCGTGTCCCCATGTCCCCCCTACGCCTTCATAAGCTATGCACTGTCTTAGGATACCTTGATTTTTCTAAAATAATAAGGTGCAGACATTTCAATTTTATGGTTAATGTGATTTTGGACTGCTCCTCCCCTCTGCAGATAGGCTCTCCTGTAAAGCCAAGGGAGAGATTTGTGCCGCCCTCCAGTCCCTTGATGTGGCCGATGCTTGGCATGACTTTAATGGGAACATGAGAGGGTACACTTACTTCTCCCCAGCTCATGGCTATTATACCAGGATTGATAGGGTCTTTCTGTCCACCTCTATGCTCCCTAACCTTGTCTACACTCGCCATATACCCCTTGCCTGGTCAGACCACGACTTGGTCATGGTTGATGTTGACTTCCAGACGCCCATTGCTATCTGACACTGACCCTGCTATTAATTGGGCAGCCCATAAGGCTACAATTAGAGGTACCCTCATTGCAGAAGCTTCACACATGAAAAAAGAACATTCCAAAGTGCAGTTAGATTTAGAACACAAACTACTAAAAATAGAAACAGATAACCAACTTTACCCCTTCCACTACTTGGCTAAGAGTTTCAGGCATGTCAAACTCCAACTAGATTCCATTCTTACGCATAGAACAGAAAAAGCTCTTTGCTGGACTCAAGCAAAATTTTATAAACTTGCAAATAAACAGATAGATTGCAGATATATGTGCAGATACATTATTAGCCTCTAAAATGAGGGCTCGTCAGAGACTGAACACCATATATCAGATACAAGAGTCAGGGGGTAGACTTACTTCTAATCCTAATTCTATCTATTCGCATTTCCACCAGTTGTATCAGAACCTTGCCCCCGCATCCACCCCGCATCAGAGATTCCCTCTTTTCTCCAATTTCTCCCCCTCCCTACTATAACGACTGCCCAAGCCACCTCTCTAAATGTCACTAATACTAAGGAGGAACTAGACTCCGCCATTGCTGCCCTTAAGAACGGGAAGGCTCCAGGGCTGGATGGTTTCTCCTCCCTTTATTATAAGAAATTTAAAGCCATCCACTCGCCACACCTTTTACACATGTTCAACCATATACTACAAAGTGGTAGATTTCCCCCAGGATATGCTCAGTGCATCCATAACAGTTATTCCCAAACCAGGTAAGGACCCCACTATTCATGCTAATTATAGGCCTATATCACTCCTCAATTTAGATATTAAATTATTCTCCTCTATCCTCGCCACCCGCTTAAATGGCCTGCTCCCATCCTTTATACATTCTGACCAAGTGGGTTTTGTTCCGGCAAGGCAGGCTTCCGATAATGTCAGAAAGCTGTGTAACATTATCCACTGGGCTAATTTTCCCAAAAAGCCAGTCTCCCTTCTGGCCTTACAGATTGAAAAGGCCTTCGATAGCTTATCTTGGCGCTACTTCGCATACATTTTGAAGTTTAACAGTATAAGTGGTCACTTCCAATGGGCCCTCCATGCACTTTATTGCATCCCCATGGCTTATTTGAAACTTCCAACCAACTGACAACAGCCTATTCAAATATGCCACGGCACTTGACAAGGTTGTCCTTTATCTCCAGCACTGTTTGCCCTGGCCATTGAACTTCTAGTCATTGCAATCCAAACTCACCTCTTTTCCCTCCTTGCCTGTCCCCCAAGGTTTTCGTTTGGTGGAGACATGCTAGGTTCAGGTTTCTCCATGACTTTCTAAGTAATAGGCTTTGTACATATTACCCGCCTTCCGTGGAGTCCTGGAAGTGATGATATGGCCCCCACAGAGCCCTGATCTAAACACCATCCAGTCTGTCTGGGATTACATAAAATAACAGAAGGATTTGAGCAAGCCTACATCCACAGAAGATCTGTGCTTAGTTCTACAAAATGGTTGGAACAATCTTCCCACCAAGTTCCTTCAAAACCAGTATGCAAGTGTACCAAGAAAAATTGATGGAAGGCAAAGTGGGGTCACATGAAATATTGACGTTATTTTGATTTTTCTTTTATTCTCTTCATTTTTTAATTGACAAAAATAAACTATTAACACTTCTTTCACTATTGAGTATTCCACTGCACTATTAACATTCTTACCTTGCAGCATTTTTTCCACACCTGCCTAAAGCTTTTGCAAAGTACTGTAGATTTTCTATAAATGTTTACAAGCCTCCTCAGTTACAAAAAATTACATTAAGGAAATACAGTGTTTCAGTGAAACAGCATCAGGAAAGCGTTGTCCTTCTTTTTCTCTTGACTGGACATGTCCAAATATGTGTGTCGCAAAATAACCAGCTTTTCAAAGCAACATAATTTCATGATACTTTGTCACAAGATAACTATCCTATATGTGTCTCTTTATTGTCAAAGGTGGTTGTGTTGTGAATTATAGTCTGTAAAGCGTTTGCCAGTATGCCATGATATTGTACTGAATTGCCTTAATTTATGTCCTTAACCAAATTTGAGCTAAGGTAAGGTTGGACACAGCTGAACACCAGATTGTTCATAGCATATAGCATACTCTTACATTATATGTAAGTATACAAATGGATATTATTCAATGCAGGTGGGACAACTGCAGTATACTGTATAGATTTTAAAGTTCCGAAGGCTGCATATAGAATTGCAAAGTGAAACAGACTGATGTGTTAAAGAGGTTAAACAAGGCTGAAAAAAATGTTCTTTTTTCTTAAAACTGTGCCACACATGTACACATTTTGTGCGTGGTATGTCAGCTTTGGCCTGTTCACTTCAATAGAACTTAGCTGTAAAAACTGACAACCCATGGACAGGTGGGGTGCATTGGAGCAGAGTCACATCATTCATCATAGAATGGAGAAATGACATTCCAGCAGTTCCATTGCTGGATTTGGGACAGAAGGTAGAGTGGTAGAGTAACATGTGGGTCCAGAAGATGGGGGGAGGGGGAATAGGATGTAAATAAATATCTTGCCAACAATGTATTTGGAAGTGTTACAAAGTTGGTAATTGAAGCACTGCTATCATGGATTTCTCCAGCTACCAGGTTACATTAGCAAAGAATGTGTAAGGATTTAATATACCTGGAAAGGACAATAATGGGCTTCAAAGACTGGGAGATTTTTTTTTTCACTACACTCTTTTTTACTATAGTCTATACCAGGGGTCTCAAACTCATGGCCCGCGGGCCAACTGCGGCCCTCGGGACAATAGTTTGCGGCCCCCACCTCAATATCAAAGTTCAATGTTAGTGCGGTCCGAGTTTGATACAAATGATCTAATGTAAACCAACCCAGGACAGGCCGCTTTAAAAAAAACAACGCTGAGTGGGGCCTGTCCTGGGCTGGCTTACGAGACGTTCGCATCACAGCGCAGGCAGCGATATAATGACGTCATCGCGCCTCCTACGCTGAGACACAGACGTCTCGGACAAGAGGAGGAGGCGGCGGCTGCATCAAGGGATCGCAGGTGAGTATAACTTTTTTTATATATATAAATAGGCTGTAACCTGCTGGAGTATCCCCACCAGGTAACGGCCTATTCATTTCCCTACCCGACGTCTGCTCGTGGCCGCCCCCGCTTTCCCTTCTGCTATGGGACGCAGAAGAGGAAGTGGATGCCGCTGTGAGCAGCTGCAGGCATCGGTAAGTGAGGCCGCGGGCCTCAAATACTACTATTATTATACTCCGGGGTTTTTTTTAGACCCCGGAGTATAATAATCGGAGACCCAGGGGAGGTGAAGGAACATAAAAACCATTGCTACTCACCTCTCCTGAGATCCGCTGTCACTCCGAGCAGGCTTGGGCTCTCTGGTGACGTCATCAGGTCGCGTCGCCGGTCTCATCACGTGACTTAATTAGATAGTGCCGAAAGCTGCTGGGAGTGCTCCGGTTTCCAGTATAGGTAAGTAACACTGGTTTTTATGTTTGTCACCTCCCCTGGGTCTCCGATCATTATACTCTGGGTTCTGAAAAGAACCCAGAGTATAATAATAGTTCTTGGGTGGGCAACTATAGGGCACAATACCGTGTGCAGGGGCCACTATGGAGCCTAATACCAGTGTAGGGGCCACAATGGAGCATAATACCGTGTGCAGGGGCCACTATGGAGCCTAATACCAGTGTAGAGGCCACAATGGAGCATAATACCGTATGCAGGGGCCACAATGGAGCATAATACAAGTGCAGGGGCCACTAGGGAGCATAATACAAGTGCAGGGGCCACTATGGAGCATAATACCGTGTGCAGGGGCCAATATGGAGCATATTACCGGTGTGAAAAACCTGATGCGGCCCAGCCTCACCCAGACTCTACCTCCAGCGGCCCCCGGGTAAATTGAGTTTGAGACCCCTGGTCTATACCAAGTCCGTTTACATAGTAAAAATTAGTTTCTCTGAGATCAATCACAAAGAGTAGAGACAGAAACAGAATATTCCTACCTCACCATTTTGTATTTAATGTTACATTTTTTGGCTAAAACTTTTTATTATCTTTGCATTTTCTTTGATTTCAAAAAACTTTAATTCTGAAAATCTGTAGTGTTTGATTCCTCAAATAAAGTTGTTTCTTAGCCGCTTTCAGTGATTAAACCTTTTAGCATACCCACACAAGATGTGGGTGTACTGTAAGTCAAAGGTTTATTGATGTCGAGTTGGCTAGAATGAGAAGTACACATTTACAAAAATAGCATGGATTATATTAAATATGAAGCAACTACAAAAGTGTGTTTTTCAAAAATGCTACATCGCAAGTCATTTTATCTCTTACAGCTTTATTTGTATTGTGAATGTGGTATATTATAAATGTGTCATGCCATCTTTACAGCATACAAAGCCTATTATCACTAGATATTAAAATTATAAAGTATGGAGGACAAACTTTAAAACAATGTGAACTTTTCTACATCTCTTATAGTAAATTAAAGACCTCCAGTGGAAATATAACTTTTCATCAGATCACCACCCACCTGGTTGTCAAGCTCTGGACTTTTATGTATATAATATGTACCCCCCCTGAAGTTCAGCAAACCGTTTGCCTATGAACAAATGTCATCTAGATTTCACAATATTTTCATTTCCTCTGTGCTATGCTATCAGTCCATCGATGCTTCAAGGCAGCATTCCATGAACAGCTAGGGCAAATACCATCTCTGCCTGAACAGAGGACAGGGTGATCATCCTTCTTTCAATATTCTCTTAAATAGGCTAAAATAATCTAAGGATGGAGTCAGGGAGGCTAAGGGTATAAATAGACAGTGTGGCATCCATGTGTGAGCGAAACCTCAACCACCCACATTGGCCAATTGGTTATTGCAGGCAACTGAATTTCGGCTGCACATGGTTGCCACAGTGTCTGGCAGTACCCTAAGATTTGATCATCTCCTTTATAGTTATGTGACTGGAATCAGTTTAATCAGCACTAACTGTGATAGGCGTTTGAGTAAGGACTCTTTTAGGCTGAGGCACCCCCGTTGCGGAAAATATATTCCCCATTCCATTTGTAGCCATTCTTGGCTTTGGTTCAAAAAACTGCAGCAAAATCTGCAACAAAAACAGCTGTGGTTCCGCAACGTGGGGGCTCAGCCTTAGACTGCCTGATTTCAGGCAGGAATGAACACCAATCTATAATAAAACAAGTTATTTGTTGCTCGATCAACCCCTTGGTGACATGGGATAATATGGAGTGGACTTATGAGCTTAGTCTACTCCATATGTGGCAGGTGTTGGCTACATTAAGCAGTAGACACCTGCCGCTAACAGTCATGAACAGTGGCAGCACCGAACATGTCCAGTCACTTAGATGTCAGGAACAATTGTGGCATCCAAGAGTTTAGATTGTATTATTATCTTTAAAGCGATCAGTGCATTGCAGCTACCAGTTGTCATGAGAGCCAGGAGCCTATTGAAGGCTTCCAGGCCATCATCATAGAAGTTCATGTCATAGTTTACTAAAGTCTGGCACAACCATGCGGCTCATATCATATCTTAGAATTATATATCTTATATATCATATCTTAAATGTTTATCTCTTTTATTACCCAGTGTAGCTCAACACCGCCTATTTTTTCGGATTCAGTTAGCTAAAGTACATTTTCCTTATAAAGCGGCATGACTCTTGAAGGCACAAATTAGTTAAGGTCAATATGTGACACAAAAGGCTTTAAGTGATTGAATTAGGAAATTTAGCCTAACTACTCGATTGAATCCTTTAATGATGTACTATAATGAGCATTGACTACAGAAAGAAACTGGTAGTAACAGAGAAGACAGTCTTTCATAGGAAACATTGAGCGATGTGTAATCTAATATTCCAAGTTTACATTACTACAACGATTTTCACTACAGTGATTTTAAAATAATATAAAACATCAAAGAATATTTCCGAGAAACATCAATAAATATAAATATTACATTAATATTCCTAACATAAATGTAACATACTTTACTTCTCTTATGCAACATCAGAGATACCTGGTAATTGCACATCGTCCTTCTCTGAAACCAATTTTATGATAGTTGGGACTAGATAGGGAATTGTGACAAAATAAAATGTGACTTATGTAACAGATACAGCATATTATGTAACATGGTTGCATTCACTTCCTTTGTGATGCCCCCTTATGTTCCAAAAAATGTAATTTGTCAATCAATGATCAAATTTCCTGTCTCGTGTGACCACAGAGTCTAATGGTAATGTGCATACAGCTAGGAATTTTCTTTTTTTTTTTAATCCTTTCCAGCTCTACGTTGTACTATTATGTTACACTGAGCATACAGTTAATGCTCAGTGCCATACTATTATGGAGCAGATCTATGACAGGTACAGGAGCTGTGCCTGCTATATCGCTTCTGGTTTCCACCTGTATTATACAACTGGGACCTGGGACTAGTTGCCAGTCTGAAAAAATTCTCCAACTCTGGCAGATTACCCCCATATGTGGTGATCAAGACATCGGGGGAGTCCTTTCATCTCCCTGGACCCTCGCATGGTTCCGTGGGGGTTGCTATAGCAGTCAAGAGGCCAATTCATGGCTTCCTGAATTAAATAGGACTTATCCTAATATACATAGATAAAAATGTACCATATACTGCAATATTGGAATATAGAAGTGTTTCAGTATATGATACAAGGGATCAAGAGATTCCAGGTTGAAGTCCCCTTGTGGGATGGTAAAAAAAAAAAAAGGACTGGTATTGCAATTTTGAGACTTCAGTATTACAAAATCTTTAATAGATTCAGTGAAAGTCTTTGAAAACTTGCAACCCTTACTTCCACTTTACAATACCTACTGCCCTACTGACCAATTAGCTTTTTGATATGGTGTGATTGCTGTTCTTTATCATACATTAACGGTAGTAGAGCCATGGACACAGATGGAGTCCCCTCTGTCTGCATCTGCTCTCATTGCCTATAATGTAAAAAATATGAAGGACACTTTGCTCCGTATAGTTGTATACTTTTATAATGGAAGAAAAAGTCCTGCATGCAAGACTTTTTCTTGTGTTACAAAAGCAAAAGACAAGATGGAAGAAAGTTTCTGTCATGTTTTTTACATGAGGTGAAAGCAGACGGACAACCGACAGAGGGGGCTCTGTCTACATCTATCTTTTAATGTTTGTTGCTCTCATCCTACGATGGATGAGAACAATGGACACTGCATAACGTTAGTGTGAACCCACTCTAAATCTGCTAAAAAAAAATGGCCATTTCCACTGGTTCTTGAAAAGTTCAATGATATTGAAGAACCTAGGTACAGTAGAAATTAGTACAGTCTTTTGAGGGGAAGAGTAACTGGATGTGAAATAACTGGATACTCAGGGTCCGAAGAAATGGGAATCAAGGGGAGTGAGTATATTATAGCAGTTACTTCAGCTAGTAGACTAACAGTTCATGAGTCTGCTGTGTACAGTGACAATGCCAATCATTCATTGCCATGATCCATCCATTTGAGAAGAATGAGGAGTATTGAATTTCCATTCACAACCATGATGTTTAAGTGACTTTGTAAGGTAAAAAGTTTTGTATATAACTATAATTCTTACATGCACTGAAATTTTGTTCTGCAATCTGATCTTAGCATTTTTGCTGGTCCTCTAAAAGAGACGAACCTACAAAGAACATTGCTAAAACTTGATGTTTCCATAGATTCAATTACTTCTATGAGAGGTCACACACTGAAAGGAACAACACAGCCCTCTATTTACTTTTAGCTTGACATTCACTAGTCTTCCTTGCTGAAACTGGCCATGGTCTGAAAACTATCAAGGGTGACATAAGTAAAAGGGGTTCTGCACTCAGTCTGTCAGATGGATGGTCTGTCATTTGTAGCTGTTGCTGTTTTCCTCCTAAACGTTAGCACTTAATGCATTTGTGTACAATTGTAGCTAAATGTTTCTTTATATCAGAAATCCGGAATCCTGTAGTTCCAAAGGCACCTTAAGTGAAGTGTCTACCTTGGTGTTTTACTTGCTTATGATAATGTTGGATAAACAACATAGCAAGTTAGTGATTAGCAGATATTACGATAGGGTTTTGTTCTTTCTTACAGATGTAGCCCAGTTAATGATTACAGGTGGATCACACTAGTGCTGGTGCTGCCCCGCGAATCATTTCAAATACCGGGTGGTCCCTACATTCATTTGCATTACAATGGCCACCTGGCAAATCATTTAATTAGCCAACAGCAGCCTTGTAATATTAGGAAGGGAAGGTCAAAGGTTTTTTGGGCATTAGCAGCCTAATAATGCCAGCCTGTGGTCACCCCAGTATTCGAGCATCAAGATATTTGGTGTACTGGATCAAATTTGGTTTGGGGGATAGTGTTAGCCTTTTTCCCAGCTAACGCTAAGCTCTGCCTTAGTATTGGATACTGACAATCAGATAGTGGCCACTAAGACAGTAAATAAAATATGAAAAAAACACAAGTAGCCCAACGAATTCAACAGAGTCCAAATGGTCCTGTGGAATCTGAAAAACTAAAACACACAAAAAAGCAGTATGAAAAATTTAAAAAACTTATTCTCATCTAAAGCCATCATCTGCCTTCTCTTGTAACTGAAAGGAAACCAGGTGCCATTGTGCCATCTGTGATCTTAAAGACTGCAACATCTGTACATAAAGAAGATTGTTTCTACTGTAGTATTAAGGTACCAAAATCATCAAGAACCAAGTTTAGCTGGATAAGAGGACTACTCTTTGAAACTTGCTCTTTTTTTGCTAGTCTATTCATATCCTCAGGAATTGCCTCTGCTTGTACAAAATAACTAGTTCTATTTGGACAAGATCTGACATACTGGGCATCTCTTTACGTATATGCCGACCACTGCAACTATGAGTATATATGTAGCTTTGTTTTGGAAGCATTTTGCAATGTGAATCAAAGGTTCAATGGTATACACAATCTTACCTGTACCAATTTTGAAAACAAAATAAACTCATACCTATTTTTGGGTAAGTTCTAGCAATGAGCTCATCAACGTTAGGATAAATTTTAGGATTGTGGGCAGGGTGAATAAAATCGTAAATAACAGTATCAGCAGATATTGCAGAATTCTATTCTGTTTTAACAAGAATTTTGGTTCTGTTAACCATGAGGTCTTAGTTCATTTACAATCTGCAATTTGTACAGCTAACACATCCCCACATTATTCAAGTCTTGGAACAGTATGTATGGTTTGGGGTGTTAAATTAGCCTTTTCCAACAGAAAGCAGGCCTGAAGTTTTCAGTAGCATTAATTTTAATTCCTTTTGAATAGACAACTTCAGCTATAACTTCTGTAGATGCATCAAGAAAAATGTGAATTTCTATTCTTTGGCTTGCAGCAAGATAATGTAGGATAAAACAATTTGGTATATGAATCTACTCCTAAGGCCCCACGTTGTGGAAAAGAAGTTTTTTTGTTGCAGATTTTGCTGCGATTTTTGAGCCAAATCCAAGAGTGGCTACAAAAGGCATAGAAAATATATAGGAAGCTCTTATACTTCTCCCTTTTGCTCAATCCAATCCTGACTTTGGCTCAAATAAAACGCAGCAAGACTGAGCAAAGATCTTCATTGTATTCCTATAGATCAGGAGTCAGCAACCTCTGTCACCTGTGCTGCGTTTGGCACTTCAGGCATATCTACTTGGCACAGGGCTCTCCAGTCTGGGCATGAGCTAGCCTAGTCAGAAGACAGCAATTGTTTTTATATTTGAAGCAAGGGCAAAAGTATAGTATGGCAGCAGAACACACTACTGTGTGCATTTGTCCATTCGAGGGTGGATAGGTTTGTATGTTTTTTTTTTTCTACATAAAGATCAGGCTGAGTAAATGTCATCCCCCAATGAATGCAGATCGCTCTGAGCACTGCCATCCAATCCAATCACCAAAGAAGGATCACACTGGAATATAAGTATAGTCAAATAGTTCATTGGTTGCTGATATGGATTGTGTTTTATGACTTGCTTGCATAAGTCAACACTCTTACAATTATAGCATGGCAACACTGTCTTTGTTTTTGTTTTTTTTAAATTCGCACACCAAACAAAAAAGTTACTGACCCCTGATATAGGAGTAATAAATCCTAATGGCTCATATAATGTGTCCACAACATAAAGGATTCCATGTTCCATATATGAATTCTCAGAAAATGCTATCTGGATGATAAATGTATCTGAAGTTAGTTTGAAAAGTAGGCCAAGACATCTCCACATACGAGTTTTTCCAATTCTAAATCCCTTTAATTCCTTAGCATAGCTGCCAGGGTCAACTTGTTACTGTTTGAAGCAATTTTATAATGTCTCAGGTTAGCCTTTGTGGAGTTTTTTGTAAGTAAATAAATTTCTTCTTCATCTGTTGCCATGGATTTTAGTGTATCATCTACACAGGAATTTATTTCTACACAGTATCTCATATCTGCACCATATTCATTTGCACCATATTTATATCCTGTTCATCTTAATACATATATATGGAAGAAGATGGGCTGTTATCAAAGGTATGAACTCTCATGTGATACTCCAGTTTCATCATTTTTCAAATTGCTGTTATGAGGCCAAAGGTATATGAGATAATTCCTGTTGTCTTCTTCTACAATAAAACAATGGAATATTCAAATGTAAAGCACCATGGAATTAATGGTGCTATATAAATACACAACAATTGTAAGGGAATTGCCAGTTGAGCAATTCCCCAGTGCTACTGCCGAACCCTGGGGGGAGGGGCACAACAAGACAGTGAGCCCTAAAGCTGAACCCCCCACTGTCCCTGGGTAACTTGCCTGATCTGTCCTAGGTGACAGTCAGCAACTGGTTGACAGTCCCTTCCTAATATAGGTGACAACACAGAACGCAGTACAGGCAGAGGTTATTCCGGAGACGATGCTCTCGTCAAGTCTTGGCGTCCATAGCTCCCAGTTGCATAGGTTCCTCACCAGGAGTGATGGGAGAAAAGGTGGGTTTATCAGGAGAGAGAGAGGAAGAGACAGAAAATTTGGAGGACACAGACCCTACTCTCTCTTTAACATTTTCCCGAATTCTCTGGTCAATATGGACAGCCAAAGTCATAGTCTGCTCACGAGTAGGGGGATCTGGGTGACCAACCCAGACCTCCTTAACATGATCACATAGGCCTTGTTTAAAGTGAGCCTTTAGAGCTGACTCACACCAACCTGCAGTTACACTGCACTTGCGAAATTCTGAGTTCTCCTCAGCAGAGCGTTTGCCCTGCCGCATGGTGAGGAGCTGCGATTCCGCAAGCCCAATGTGGTCTGGCTCAGCATAGATAGATCCCAAAGACAAAAAAAATTTTTCAATATCAGACCACTCCTCAGCCCCAGGAGGGAGTTTAAGAGCCCAAGCTTGTGGATCCCCCTGTAGGAGGGATATAACTACTCCCACCATTTGGGCCTGGGATGCATGAAGGTTAATCCGAAAATACAGGCAGCAAGACTCCCGGAAAGTCTCAAATTTTCTCGGTCCCCTGAGAAACGATCTGGGAGTAACATCTTCACCCTGGGAAGGGAAGAAACAGCAGGGGATGCTGCAGCAGCATCAGTAAGGGTCTGAACCTGTTTAGCTAGCTCAGCTACCAGGCCTGCCAAACCCTCCATCTTGGCTGCAAGGCCCTGGATAGGATTCAGGCTGATCCGGAGGGAAGCAATGGCAGAAGGTAATTTTTCGGCTGGCTATTCTGTAAGGGAATTGCCAGTTGAGAAATTCCCCAGTGCTGCTGCAGAACCCTGGGGGGAGGGGCACAACAAGACAGTGAGCCCTAAAGCTGAACCCCCCCCCCCCACTGTCCCTGGCTAACTTGCCTGATCTGTCCTAGGCGACAGCCAGCAACTGGTCGACAGTCCCTTCCTAATATAGATGACAACACAGAACGCAGACAGGACAAACAACAACAAAGGGAAGTCAGCAAGATAAGGGGTCGGTAACAGTCGAGCAATGCAGTACAAAATCACAATCCAAGAGAATAGTCAAGGTAAAGTCAGAGGTCAGGAATAAGAATACAGATAAGCAGAAGAGAAGCTAGCAGGGACAAAGTAAAAAAGAATCTCAATAGCCAGCGCCCATGTGTGAACTGACAACCTATTTATAGCAAGAAAGGACCTGCCCCAGACTTGATTGGACGGTAAGTTGTCACACAGGCAAGGCTAAGATAAACTATTGAGGAGCCGAAAGATACAAGGTGCAGGAGACGGGTGTGGCTGAAATTCAACTACATAGTATAGGTCAGTGTTCAGATTGAGCAACAAGAATCTTATGCAAGAAATCAAACTGAATACGCCTCTTTCGCCGCAGCGTACAAGTGGAGGGTGGCGCAGAGACCCGAACAGGCAGAGACGTTACAACAATAATAACAATATTTACAGTGCCTTGCAAAAGTATTCATACCCCTTGAACTTTTTCACATTTTGTTATGTTACAACCACAAACTTAAATGTATTTCATTGAGATTTTAAATGATAGACCAACATAAAGTAGTAGATAATTGTGAAGTGGAATGAAAATTATACATGCTTTTCAAAATTTTAATCAAATAAAACTCTGAAAAGTGTGATGAGCAAAAGTATTCGGCCCCCTGTACTCTGATACCCCTAAATAAAATCCAGTGCAATCAATTGTCTTCATAAGTCACTTAGTTAATAGCTGTGTGTGGTTTAGTCTCAGTACAAATACATCTGTTCTGTGAAGGCCTCAGTGGTTTGTCAAAGAACACTAGTGAACAATCAGCATCATGAAGACCAAGGAACTCACCAGACAGATCAGGAGATAAAGTTGTGGAGGAGTTTAAAGCAGGGTTAGGTTATAAAAACATATCCCAAGCTTTGAGCATCCTAAGGAGCACTGTTCAATCCATCATCCAAAAATGGAAAAAGTATTCTACAACTGCAAACCTACCAAGACATGGCCATCCACCTAAGCTACCAGATCGAGCAAGGAGAGCACTAGTCAGAGAAGCAGCCAAGAGGCGCATGGTCACTCTGGAGGAGCTGCAGAAATCCACAGGACAACTATAAGTCATGCACTCCACAATTCTGACCTTTATGAAAGAGTGGCAAGAAGAAAACCATAGTTGAAAAAAAGACATAAGAAGTGCCGTTTGCCACAAGCCATATAGGGGACACAGCAAACCTGTGGAAGAAGGTGCTGTGGTCAGATGAGACCAAAGTTAAACTTTCTGGCCTAAATGCAAAGCGCCATGTGTGGCGGAAAACTAACACTGCTCATCCCCCTGAACACACCATCCCCACTGTGAAACATGGTGGTGGCAGTGCGATGAACAGACCCTCAGTTACATATCTGTCTTTGAAATGTATCATTCCTGATTCATAGTAGTCGTACCTACTTTTAGAAATGCCGTGTTTAAGTTGTGTTTACATTGGTGGTCACTGCCTTCAATAGTGTTGTGTGCATACCATGGGGGATGGTCTCTCTAGCCAGCCAGTTTTTATTACCCCCTGGACAGCAGATGCCATGGGAGAGGGAGGGTGAGCGACCCCCCCCAGCTTAACCCCAGATACACATCTTTCTCTAGTTAGGCAAACATCCCCCTTTTCTTAGGTCCTGCAGGGTATGGGGAGAAGGGGGCTGCCTGGGGAAGGTGTGGGTGGACACTCGGTTTATACTCCAAGAAGAGACGAGGCTCTTTTGTCTTCTGAGTCTGGCTAGCATGTAGGAGAGACATGCTTTTGTAACTTGCTGAAGAAAGGACCCTGAGGCCTACCACATACCTGTGTCGGTATTTTTCTATCTGTTATTTCCCTTTTTATTTGATGTGCTGTATTTTACTTTTATCCGTATTTAGCTTGGTAATTGATATATATTACTGTATATGTTAATGCTTAGTACTGACCCACTTGGGTTAATAAATATATAAAATTTAAAAAGCTCGTTTCGTATTATCCTATGACCAGGTCCACTCACGGTGTGTGAGTGGAAGGTAAAGAAGGTTGGTCGCAGGTGTGCCAAGCAAATTTGCAAGGCGAGATCCTTCACAGGAAGTATCACACACGTGGACAAAATTGTTGGTACCCCTCGTTTAATGAAAGAAAAACCCACAATGGTCACAGAAATAACTTGAATATGACAAAAGTAATTTGCCAAACTACATGTTGACAAGCCACAATGCTTCTGGGAGAATGTCCTATGGACAGATAAGACAAAAATCGAAATTTTTGGCAAGGCACATCAGCTCACAGCTCATGTTCACAGACGGAAAAATGAAGCATATCTTGAAAAGAACACTGTCCCTTCTGTGAAACATAGAGGAGGCTCTGTTATGTTCTGGGGCTGCTTTGCTGCATCTGGCACAGGGTGTCTTGAATCTGTGCAGGGTACAATGAAATCTCAAGACTATCAAGGGATTCTAGAGAGAAATGTGCTGCCCAGTGTCAGAAAGCTTGGTCTCAGTTGCAGGTCATGGGTCTTGCAACAGGATAATGACCCAAAACACACAGCTAAAAACACCCAAGAATGGCTAAGAGGAAAACATTGGACTATTCTGAAGTGGCCTTCTATGAGCCCTGACCTAAATCCTATTAAGCATCTTTGGAAGGAGCTGAAACATGCCGTCTGGAAAAGGCACCCTTCAAACCGGAGACAACTGGAAAAGTTTGCTCATGAGGAGTGGCCAAAATACCTGTTGAGAGGTGTAAAAGTCTCATTGACAGTTACAGGAATTCGTTTGATTGCAGTGATTGCCTCAAAAGGTTGCGCAACAAAATATAAAGTTAAGGGATAAGGGAACCATCATTTCTGTCCAGGCCTGTTTCATGAGTTTTTTTTTTTTTTTAAATTCTGTTGAAGCATGGTTGAAAAGCAATGTCTGACTTTCATTTGTTCATTTTCATAGAATTTTTATATATTATTACTTTTGTCAGATTCAAGTTATTTCTGTGACCATTGTGGGTTTTTCTTTCATTAAACGAGGGGTACCAACAATTTTGTCCACGTGTGTATGCTGTGGGGAGGCTTTTCTTCAACAGGGACAGGGAAGCTGGTCAGAGTTGATGGGAAGATGGATGGGGCTAAATACAGGGCAATCCTGGAAGAAAATCTGTTGGAGGCTGCAAAAGACTTGAGACTGGGAAGGAGATTCACCTTCCAGCAAGACAATGACCCTAAACATACAGCCAGATCTACAGTGAAATAGTTTAGATCAAAAAATATTCATGTGTTAGAATGGCCCAGTCACAGTCCAGATCTAAATCCCATTGAGCATCTGTGGCAAGACATGAAAATTGCTGTTCAGACGCTCTCCATCCAATCTGGCTGAGCTTGAGCTATTTTGCAAAGAAGAATGGGCAAAAATCTCAATCTCTAGATGCGCAAAGCTGGTAGAAACATACCCCAAAAGACTTGCAGCTGTAATTGCAGCGAAAGGTGACTCTACAAAGTATTGATATAGGGGGCTGAAGACTTTTGCATGTCACACTTTTCAGATTTTTATTTGATTCAAATTTTGAAAACCATGTATCATTTTCCTTCCACTTCACAATTATCTGCTACTTTGTGTTAGTCTATCACTTAAAATCTCAGTAACATACATTTAAGTTTGTGGTTGTAAGATGACAAAATGTGAAAAAGTTCAAGGGGTATGAATACTTTTGCAAGGCACTGTATCAGCTGTGACTGCAGCAGGTTTTTTTATGAATCGATTCAATAATCCAATAACGTTACATTGGGTCCTGTGAGGAATTGTGCACTTGAATCAAATAACAATCCAGCTTGTCCTGGTTTTTGTAGATGATATTTCCCTAAGAAAGAGAGGTACCAGTACCAGGTCCTGTTTGTTTGTTTTTTTTCAGAGGTAGTGCTGGTTTAGCACGATTATCCCCAAAGATTCTGTGTATAAATGCTACATAGTGGTCTTTCATTTCTGTTTTTTAGTGTCCTGTTTTCGTAAGAGGTTTTCCACTATCTATAGGAAACAGGTGTGACTTGCTCCCTGTTCTGAATGGTGTGGTGGTCTGATAAACTACCCCTGGCTTCATCCTTTTCAATGTGACTGTGAGAGATAGCCAAGTGCTGTACATTGTAATAACTGGAGCAGAGTATTGTCTCACCACAGCTCCATTGAGTACAGGGAAAAAACACATCTAGGTAAGTATAATGGTTTATTTTTTTAAATGCGGGAACAGATGGCTTCACAACAGGGTGATTTGGGACACTAAACCCCCGCTCCATAAGAACTTATGGGTGGTTTAGTGTTTTTGTCCTAAATCCATGGTGCTTTTTAGAGGATGTGGTTTCTTATAGATAAAACACTCCTTATTTGGATTCTCACATTCTTGCACCTTTGAGGTTAAGACCTCAATTTTTTTAACAGTTACAGTGCTCCTTAATTCTTTATATTTTGCAGTAGAATTCTCACTCCTTGTGAAGGTTGACCCAAATGAGCTAGTCATTTTCAATATTGGCAATGTTCTTTATACTTTTTGAGAAAACAGAGAAAGGTAAGAAGGAGAGTTTGTAACCTTGTTTATATTTTGACCCAACTGCTTACTTCTTCAATATTTTATATGGTACTTCAGGCCACTACTGGATGACCACCATGGGCAGTGTTGAGGTAGCTAAGACCAAGTAGATATGTATGTTTTAGCCAATAATTGTTCATTAATAAGCTCACAATTGAATATGTACCTTGAAAAGTCTGACATTTCTGGTTTTATGATTGCAAGTAACTGTGGAGCATTGTTCTCCATGCTGTACTGTTGTTTACCTGTATTGGATATTAGAGAGATATATGATAGTTGCAAAAGGGTTTCATTCAGGAGTAGGATAATATCACAATGTCTTATGGGATATTATGATTGGCTTCAGCAGTCATGTGCGGTGCAGGACTTACTACGGGGAAGACACTGCTCAAACGGACAATGACGGTGGACACTGGAGCAGCAGGGACAGGTGAATATGATTTTTTTTTTTTTTTTTATATTTTACATACCCTCGCCTCCTTTATGGTTTTTCCAATTCCTAGACAACCCCTTTGATACAAAGGGGCTATTAATAAGCATTATTAATACAAGGGAGAATTAGGGTGCAATATTTATGTAAGAGGGGGGTACACAGGGGATTATTAATTAGGGGGAATTGTTCATTGAGGGGCACTATTAATGAAAGGGGGCACATAGGAGAATTATTACATTAAAAAGGCACATGGGGGAATTACTTATTTCCTGGGGATTTTTATATTACATATTTTATAATTGAGGGTAGCAGCAGGATTGGGACTTTGTGTAGGTGAGGACATTGTGGGTTGGATGCCTGGAAAAGTGAGGAGCCAAAGATATGTTACAAACTTTACAAAGACAAGTCACAGATGGAAGAAGTGGTCATGGCAGTTCAGAAGAGATGGCAAATGTAAGTCACAACATTCTTCTTGTACTGTATTTACCTAAATGGTCTTCAAAGACCTGTGTAGAGCTGGTATCTACCACTATACAGTCACCATATAGTGATAATATCAGTATACCTGAGTTGGGGCCCACTTGCATTTGTTCATTAAACAGCCCAACCTCCACCCACATACCCCAATCCAAGCCCCCCCCCCCCCCCGCCCGCTGAACCCCTAGCTACTCCTCTGCCTTGAATGGGGGATCTAGCATAACAAGATCTGTTTTGTGCATACATGCAATCCTGAGTTCTGCTTGTATTCTAGCCTCCAGAATTATCATCTTTGCTACTTTAGAAGGTTAAACCTGCTTAACTCCAACAGTGATTCTTCTATATTTGTATTTATTAAGAAAGAGGAATATCTGGAGGATAGTCTCTGATAGCTTTCATAAGCTTTATTAAGCAGTCTGAGCACATCATTCAGTTGACCTGCACTGTTTCTGGCTTGATAGCAACTGCAGTATAAAGTTTTATTCCATAGAGCTAACAGACATTTTCTCCTTTATTATATTCATAGTTTTCCTTTAAAGATGGCTTAATGATGCATTTAGAGCTGGTAAGTTTTACTGCCTGTTGTGAAGTATGTAGAGAAAGTGCATGTTGTGGTTGCTCATGCAACAGATGAGACTTCATTTGAGCAGAATGTTGGTCAGTTATTTAGCAGTTGTGGAGTAATCTGAACAACAGAGAAAACAAAGGGGTTTTCCAAACCTCATACAATCAGTGAAACACGGTGGTGGTAGTATCATGGTTTGGGTCTCTTTTGTTGAAATCTCGGCCAGGATGCTTGCCATCATTGATGGAACAAAGAATTTTGAATTATATCAGAAAATTCTAAAGGAAGATGTCAGGACATATGTCATGAATCTTAAGAGAACGTGGGTCAAGCAGTAAGACAACTAATCGGTCTTCCCCTTACTAAACTCTCCCCTCTACAATCTACTCTGAATGCGGCGGCCAGGCTCATCTATCAGTCTAGACATATCAGACTAACTTTATATGTCCAGGCACCATCTGCACGTTAAAGACACGACTGGTGACGGCTCATACAGCTTTATATATGTGTAATGACAGTAACCTCTATTACAGAATTGTCTGACCATTGTATAAGCAATACTACCTCCGATGCCGCCCCTGCTACCTCCTGTGTTACTCCCTCTACCTCATAGATTGTAAGCTCTTGCGAGCAGGGCCCTAAGTCCCCGTGTGTGAATTGAATTTTTCTTTGTAATGTATCTTTTTTGTCAGTACTTGAACCCTACAAATTGTACAGTGCTGTGGAATATGTTGGCGCTATATAAAAAACATTTATTATTATTATTAACCATAAGCACAAAAGTAATTCTACCAAATAATGGCTAATGGGGTTGTTCAGATCCAGAGAAATATCTCTGTTTGCTCTCATTCATTCTGCTTACTTCC
Organism: Leptodactylus fallax; assembly: GCA_947044405.1. Taxonomy (NCBI): domain Eukaryota; kingdom Metazoa; phylum Chordata; class Amphibia; order Anura; family Leptodactylidae; genus Leptodactylus; species Leptodactylus fallax. Next base: position 403,020 of record CAMRHE010000073.1, on the reverse strand, counting down.
AGTGGATAAAAATCAGCCCATGATTATGTGATGTACAGTCCATGGTCATGTGATGTACACACAGGTGCACTGCTGATTACCAGGCAGATGTCTGATTATTGTGCTGTGACTATAACAAGGTGTTCACCTTTGTGTCTGTCACATGACCATGGACTGTACATCACATGACCATGGACTGTACATCACATGACCATAAACTGATTTTTATCACCTTGAAATAAGAAGACTGAATAACTGCAAGCAGAGATCTAGAAAACTGCGAGGAATTCATTTAGAAAAAGTATATTGGGAAATTGCATAACATTTAATTGCACAAACAAAATAATTTGTCTCTAAATATTTGTCTGAGACTGGACAACCTTTTTAAAAAAGAATAAAGTTAACATTTGGAAAAGCCAAGTCAAAGTACTGACCCTAATGTTGTCGAAGTTCATGGGAGAAAACCCACCAACATAACAGAGTAAGGCTAAGGCCCCACGTTGCGGAAACGCAGTTTTTTTGTTGTAGATTTTGCTGCAGTTTTTGGGCCAAAGCCAGAAGTGGATTGAGCAGAAGAAGAAGTATAAGAGCTTCTTATATACTGCATGTCACATTCCTTTTGTAGACTTTCTTGGCTTTGGCTAAAAAAATGCAGAAAATTCTGCAACAACAAAAAAGCTGCGTTTCCGCAACGTGGGCCTCAGCCTTAAAGCTGTTTTGTATTGAGAAATGGGCTAAAATTCCTCCAAGTCCATATGTATGACTATTCAATAACTGGGAACATTTAGATGTAGTTATTGCTGTAGAAGGGGGTCACACCAGATGTTGAAAGCAAAGGTTCACTTACTTTTATCACTCACAGATATTAGATGGATTAGCTGGATATTAAATCATTTTCTTCTATAAATAAGTGACTAAGTCTAATACTTTAGATTCATTTCAGTGATTTGGTTCTCTTGTTCTATTTTTAGCATTTAAGTATCTAATGTAGTTTTAGGTTAAATTTATGCAGAAATATAGGAAACTCTGAAAGGTTCACAAACATTCAAGCACCACTGTATACTGAATTAACAGGATGTACCTATGAACTCTATCTGTGCTTTCCTGAAACTGTATTAAAGGCATGACTTTTGCAATTCATTGGATTGAGTCATCCTCAATTAAGTCATTTATATATAATAACTAAACCTATATATACTGTACTATGAATTCATACTCCAGGCTAATAAGACACGGATATGGAAATTAATTCAAAGCATGAATATTCAGTGGGAACATTGTCAATAAATATTATTTTATTCAATTTACTATTATTATGTGAAGAGAAGAAATCAAGCATTTATTTTGTTTAAGGATTAATACGGGAACATTTCATTGATATGACATTATGCTATGTGGGAGGGAAATGAATGGAGAGCATTCTCATGGCTGACTAATTATTTTATAATAAAGGACAAAATACTTTGTGTAATTGCGTCAACCACTCATCTGTACTTTATATAGGAAGCAGACTATAATATAGGATAAACGTATTATAGCACTGTAGAATGGCATTTAAACTCATATATATATATATATATATATATATATATATATATAACTGTATATATACAAAGTATATATATTATATTTAATCCAAAAATTATTTGCCTTCCATTTGAGTCTTCGTCCTTATAGGGGTTGTCCGGCATAAATTGAAAATTAATCCCTAAACTAAACCCCCTCCTCCTGCCTAACTGCTAATTGACTTCATTAAAAAAATGTATATTTATGTATATACCTGGGGCGGTCAGGCACATTTTCTGATGATCCGGTGACGTTCCAATACTCCCCCGTCCCCCCGTCCCCCTCATACTTACCTATCTTCAGTCTTCAGTCTTCTGGCATGAAGCGTCACTTCCTCCACTTCTGCCGGCACCTGCATAATAGAGCTTTATTGTACAGTCGCCAGCAGAAGCGAAGAGCGCATACCACGCATGTGCAAGAAGTCCACAGAAGAAGATGTCGACGGGACCGAATAAAATGATCTCCAGGACACAGAAGATGGGTAAGTATGATTGGGGGGGATATTGGGACTGAGTTAGATAGGTAGGTAGAGAAATAGAGCTAGTAGTCTCCAGGCTAGCTAGGGAAACAGGAAACAGGGAGGGGGTGTGAGAGAGGGAGTGAGAGGGAGATCATGGGAGTTGTAGGCTAGAGAAGCAGGAAGCTAGCCATGGAAACAAATGCAGAGGATGCCAGGAGCTCCAAGAGAAAGCCAGAAATCACTCAAAACACTGCTAAAGGTATTTTGGTGCAATTATTAACCCATTAATAGCACTAAAATACCTTTTTTTTTTAAAAAAAAACAGTTTTTTTGCCTGGAAAACCCCTTTAAGATAATAATAATAATTATGCACGGATTTATGTATATAAAGCTTTTTCACTGTATACAGAAGGGTTATCAAACTTTGTAATATACTTTGTGTTTCAGTTCTTTAGCTGTCAGTAAATTTTCTAGAATGTATCATTTTTAAGTAGAGTCCATTCACACAGCATTTGTGTTATGGGTCAAGAGGATTTCCCCATGTGTGTCTCCAACATATAGCACTGTACAGTAATACGGTGGCATCCGTTACCCATAAGCTTCTATGTTAAAAAATATATGCCACACAGGGGCATGGAATTTCCTTATGTAAAGTCCTGTCTAAAGCCCACACTACAGGAGGATATATGTAATTAAAATGTTAAAAAAGCTCTATGTAAAGATGTACATGGCAGAAAAAACAATATAAAATAAATAAAATTATAAATTACTAATGGGGTATACTATGAGCCACCACATATAACAGAATCCACAGAAAATCTACTACCAAGGTAAATAGATGAGACATCAAAGCAAAATGTGGTAGTTATTAGGAGGGACTTCAGTACCCAGAAATAAATTAGGAAACCCTTGCATCTCATAAAGGAAACAGATTTTTATCAATAACTAAAGATGATTACCTTTCTCAATTGGTGCAGGGCCCTTATGGACTTAAAGGAGTTATCTAACTTTTCTTTTTTTCTTTTACATTTAATTGTGTTATTGATAGGGAGAGTAAAAAAAACAAAAACATTACTCACCTCTCCATGGTCTTCCGTTTCCAGTAGTAGCAGCTCCAGCCTTCTGTTTGCAGATCACCAGCTACCACCAGCACTGACGTCCCGTCCCATATGCTAGGTGACTGCTGCAGCTGATCACAGCAGTGACCTCTTAACAAATGACATGAGTCAGTCACAGGCCACATGTGGTGAAGAGGTCACCACTGAGGCATGTGATTGGCTACAGACGTCACCTGGCAGAAATAGGACATCAGTGCTGTCATTAACCAGGGACCTGTAGACAGAAAACTGAAGCTGTCGCTGCTGGAAACCAGGACCAGGTAGAGGTGAGTAATGTTTTTTATTTTACTCAGATAACTCCTTTAATATTAATAGACCTGACTGTAGAACAGAAAAAGTGCACCTAGGAAATAGTGACTATAATATAATACATTTCCTATTGTCTTTCCAAAGGTTGATTGATCAGGGAGACACAAAAATACTGGACTTCAGGGAGTCGAAATTTGACAATCTTAGAGATGCCCCTAACTTAAAGAGGTTATGTTACCAAGTACAAAATGCAAATGCCATAAATCTTTTGATTCTCTCTGTGCCCATGAACAATTTGGCTTTTTTATTCCTACAATCCTTTAACCAGTTCAAAAGATATGGCCCCTAGAAATTAGTTGGTAGTAACCTTTTGTTTTTCTTGTAGAAAATAAAGGGTAACCGCCCACTTGGTGAATATAAGCTAATTTACATATAATCTTCCAGGGGCCATATCTTTTGGATGGGTGAACAAGAGGCACAGCGAGAATCAAATAATGTATGGCACAGTATTTAGTATTTAGTACTTGGTGTCAGGAGTTGAGCAGCCATCACAGACACTGGATGTTTGTTGTATTATACAGCAGACATGCAGCGCAATCAGGGCCCGCACTGATCGCAGGCATTAACCTTCCGGCACCTTGGTCAAAGCTGACCAAGCCAACATTTTGCCGGGGATCGTCCGAAAACACCTGGTCTGCAAACCTATAAAAATATTTTTCCCATACGATAAATGCCGTAGTGGGAAAAAAAAAAATCTAAAGTGCCAAACCACCGTTGTTTCACTGTTTTGCCTCTGATAAAAATTTGAATAAAAAGTGATCAAAGCCATAGATATTCCTCAAAATGGTATAACTAAAAAGTACACCTGCCTGCAAAAAAAGACACCCTATGCATCCCCGTGCATGGAAATATAAAAAACGTTATGGGCGTCACAATATGGCGACTTTAAGAAATTTATTTTTTTGCAAAGTTTTGGATTTTTGATAAGGGGTTAAAATGTAAATAAAACCATATAAATTTGGTATCCTCAGAATTGTACCCGAAACATAGAATACAGGTGACATGCCATTTTGGTTGCAGAGTGAACGCCGTAAAAATGAAGCCTGTTAGACAGTCGCACAAATGCAGTTTTTCTTCAAATCCACCCCATTCTGAATTTTTTTCCAGCACATTGTACAGAATAATAAATGGTACCAATATGAAGAAAAATTTGTCCCGCAAACAGTAATCCCTCATATGGCTCTGTGAACGGAAAAATAAAAAAGTTATGGGGTTTGGGAAGCAGGGAGTCAAAAATGAAAATCTAAAAATGTTACTGGCGGGAAGGGGTTAATTAACTGGGACAATATCCTCAAAAATAAATGCACAGATACTAAATGGGATACTATTAAAAGTAACTTAATTTTCAGTGTGAGACATACATAACTTATGGGAATCAAAGTTAGGAACAGGAGAAAACCCATGTGTATAAATAAAAATGTAAAGCAAGCCAAAAACAAAGCATATAAACTACTTAAATAGGAATTCAATGAATAAGCACCAAAAACTACAAGGATAAAAATATATTATGTGAAAAGTAGATAAAAGCAGAAAAGCTGGAGACAGAGCGGATCATTGCCAAAGAGAGAAAAACAACCCCAAAATATTCTTCAATTATATAAATAGTAAAAAGTTCAAATGTGAAAGTCTTGGTCATTTATAATGCAATGAGAGAGAAATTGTAGAGAATGATAAAGGAAAAGCACTATGAGGAAAAAGAATGTCAGGTGAAGCACAGAGGGACAAAATAAACTCTACATTAAGGCTGAGGCCCCACGTTGCGGAAATGCAGCTTTTTTTTGTTGCAGATTTTGTTGCGGTTTTTTGAGCCAAAGCCAAGAATGGCTGCAAAAGGAATGGAGAATCTATAGGAAGCTCGTATACTTCTACCTTCTGCTCAATCCACTCCTGGCTTTGGCAACAAAATCTGCAACAAAAAAAGCTGCGTTTCCACAACGTGGGGCTTTAGCCTAAATGTCACATGTTTAGCCCAGAAAGAGTTGTGAAGCCACCCTAAAAAGAATAAAATAGACAAATCATAGATTCCAGATGGGTCTGTGCCACAGAACCGGTGCATAACAAATATGATGTCAGTATTTAAAAAGGGTCAAAAAGTGAGCCAGCTAGGCTGGTAAGTTTAACCTCTGTTATAGGTAAAATGTTTGAATGGTTTCTAAGAGATATTATCCAGGAATATCTCAAACAAAATCAATGTACAACTCCATATCAGCATGGGTTTATGAGGGGTTAGTTCTCTCAAACTAATCTGATCAGCTTATATGAGGAGGTAAGTTCTAGACTAGACCTGGTGCTAGGCTGTGGACATCATATATCCTGATAATTTTTGAAAGCATTTGATACTATACTGCATAAATGGTTGGTAACTAAAATGAAAATGCTCGAACTGGGGGAAAATGTCTGTAAGTGGACTTGGACTGGGGAAAAATAATTGAACAAGTAACTGGGTCAGTGACAGAAAACACATGGTGGTTATCAATGGCACATACTCAGACTGGGTCACTGTTACTAGTGGGGTACCACAGGGGTCAATATTGGGCCCTATCATCTTTAATTATTTCTGGACCGGGTAAATTTTCCTAGCTCAGGACCAAACAAATTTTTGTGATTTTTGTACATGTGGTTTTGAGGACTATAACATTTTTTTGTTCAGGTTATTCAAATAATTTTGGCATTTTTTTTCAGTGACACATAGGGTTTTATTTTTATGTTAATTTTATTTTTGCATGTTTTTTATTTTTCTTTATATCCAGGAAAATGTAAACAATTTTTTTAATATCGCAAAGTATAATGCTGTGTCGCCAAAGGCAAGACTAGAACCCATGATATGGTGTGGCATTGCCATTTTTTTAAATTTAACTTTAATGTTTATCATTTATTTGTCTTTTTAGTTTTTCTAATTGTTTTATACATTGTGCCCCCCATAAGGTCATAATAGACCTTGATGGGGGGGGGGGCATTTTAACAGTACTTTTTTTTTTGGGGGGGGGGGGGCTGATTTCCCCTGTAACTGGGACTGATACATTAACCCCTGTTATAGGAGGAATGCAGCCACCTAACCTGAACTGCAGAGCTATTCTGGGTGCAGTAGGATCCAGCAGCAATTGCAGTTTCTGATCCCCAGTGGTTCATGTGACAGCCGGGTCAGAGGGGAGCTGCATTGTGGCAGCTTCCATACCTGTATGCACAGAACTCATTGAGTAAGCAGAATGAATGAAAGCAATCAAAGACCTAGAAAACTATGAGGAATTGGTACAGAAAGTATATTGGAAAATTGTACAACTTTTTATTGTACAAACAATAACACTGGTCTCCTAATTTCCAAGATGGCACCGCTGGAGTGGCAGCCTGTTACAGCAGCTCCTGCTCACCTCGAGTTTTCTCTTCTTTTCCTTTCTTTGTTTTGTCTTATCACTCTACGTAAGTGGCATTGAACTACGATGAACCATATGAGAACTTGGAATTGGACCTTTGTGATACTTTTTGTTTGTTTTGTTGTGCTTTCAATGGGAACTATTGTGTCTGCAGACCCTGCTTGTGGCCAGGATTCTTTTATCTTCTCAGGGATGAACTGTTGCAGCGTAGAGACACAGCAGGGCTGCATGCAACTAGACCAGACATCCCCCCCGGAAATTTGGAGGAAAAAAAAGAGAGAGGCTGTAGAGCTGGAGCCCTTCGGTGGATTAGGAAGATATGTTTTAGACCTGTTCTCCCATCCATCATTATGGGCAATGTGAGATCTCTTGCGAACAAGATGGACGAACTGGCGGCGCTCACCAGACATCATCAGGAGTTTCGGGAGTGTAGCATGATGCTGTTTACAGAGACTTGGCTCACTGAAGTTACTCCGAACACTCTTGTCTCCTTGGATGGCTTTAAACTCCTTTGGGCGGACAGGACAAGGGAGAGCGGTAAGAGGAAAAGAGGAGGGCTGGTGATATTTGTGAATGATAGATGGTGTAATCCTAGGCACATTGTGATTAAGGAGCAAACTTGCCGTAAGGACATTGAACTATTAGCTGTGAGCATGAGACCTTTCTATCTACCGAGGGAACTATCGCATGTCATCGTGATACCTGCATATGTCTCCCCCTCTGTGAAAACTGATGCTGCCTCTGAGGTCCTACAAGCCACGGTGAGCCAGTTGCAGTCTCTACACCCCCAGGCTCTTCTTCTTGGGTCTTGAGACTTCAACCATGTCTCTCCATCATCCACACTGCCCAGTCTCACACAGTATGTAACCTGCCACACAAGAGATAGCAAAACATTGGATCTATTCTTTGCCAATGCGAGGGAGGCATATAACTCATCAGCCCTACCACCCCTGGGAAGATCAGATCACAACCTAGTGCATCTCCGACCTGTGTACAAACCACTTGTACGTAGAGAACCGGCTGTCACCCGCACAGTGAGGATATGGTGCGAGGAGACTGATGAGGCTCTGAGGGACTGTTTTGACACAACCACATGGGAAGTGTTGCAGGATTCTTATGGAGAAGACATAGAAGGACTCACACACTGCATAACGGACTACATTAATTTTTGTGTGGACAACACAGTACCCACAAAAGTGGTGAGGTGCTTCTCCAACAACAAACCATGGATTAATTCTGATATAAAAACACTACTTAAGGAGAAAAAGATGGCATTCAAGGCAAGAGATAAGGTGGGGTTGAGGGAGGTACAAAATGAGCTTAGACGTCAGATCAGGCAGGAAAAAGCCAATTATAAGAAAAAAATGGAAAAGCAAATGGAAAGGTATACTTCTTTACCTGTACCTTTCTATCTGTCTGTCTACTATCAATGAAATGCCTCTACCCTGGAACGTTATTGTATATGTTGTATTTGTATTTGTATTGCTTATCTTTGCATTGCATATCTTTGCTGCAGTAACACACTGAATTTCCCGATGGTGGGACTATTAAAGGATTATTATTATTATTATTATTATTATTATTATTATTAATACTGTTCTGAAAGTGGCCAACCCCTTTAACACTGCAAGGATGTATGAGTACATCATTGCAGGGTTAAGAGTACACTGCCCGGATGTGTATAGTAAACGGGCAGTCTGGAACTGGTTAATATATTTATAAAAATAAAAAAAAACTTACAGAAGGTTTGCAGAGTAAAATATCATTTTTTGAGGATAATACTAAATTGTGTAAAGTGGATAACATAAAAGAGGACAGTATACTGTTACAAATAGTTCTGGATAAGTTAGAAGCTTGGGCAGAGAAGTGACAAATGAAGTTTAAAACTGATAATTGTAAAATTATGTGCATGGGAAAGGGAAATACAAGCCAATATTACGTACTACATTGGAAAATGCTGGATAAAACTGGCATAGAAAAGGAATTAAGAATTTTAGTTGACAGTAAACTTCACTATACCAGCCAGTGTCAGACAGCTGCTGCCAAGGCAAATAAGATCATGGGGTGTATCAAAAGAGGAATGGATGCACATGACACGAACATATTGTAGTTCTGCCACTCTGCAAATCACTTGTGAAACCACACATGGAATATAGTGAACAGTTTTGGACACCTGTGCACAAGAGAGACATAACAGAGCTTGAGCAGGTTCAAGGCAGGCAGCCAAAGTAATAAATGAAATGGGCAGACTACATTACACAGGATTATTTCATTTGGAAAAAGAAGACTGAGGGGCGATCTAATAACTATCTATAAATATATCTATATATATGGTTTTCTTGAGAGCAGCAATATCACAGATGATAGTTACAATTACATTTTTGGTGATGGGATATTGATCCAAGGATTTTTTCTGATTGTCAGATTGGAGCAGCCAGGAAGGAACTAGTCTTCTAAAGCGAGAAAAATTGTCTCTCTCAGAATCTTTTAGCTTTACAAACTATGGTACTATGTATTATTAGATAAAGAGACAATATAGTTCAAAGGGACATTTTTTAATCTCAGTTGGGTAAATGGCAGCCTGTGGATATGCTTGACGTATGCACCAGGAACGTTCCCGGGAAATATGGCAAAGGGACCCTGCAAACACAGTGTGAATAGCTTCTCACATGTACTTTGGAAATAGTCCCCATAATAGTCCCCCTAAATAGACTCCCTAATTGCCTGATATCTGCCACAGAGAACAATAGTCAACTCTCTTAGCTTTGTTAATTGGCTGCAATAAGATTGAACAACAGTTTTTTCCTGATTCCTGGTTGGAAACTGCTTTGCCCACTTCTTTAGCTCCTAAATACTATCTCTCAGATAACACTGTTTGAAATGCATAATAACAAATTTACTTTTATATATGGACAGTTTGCACAGCAGACTGGGGTTGATGTTCCAGGGGATCTATAGTTGCCTATAGAGCTTATGCACACTGTAGTTTTATTATAGTTGTAACTACAAACCATAGCACAAACACTGATAAAACTGCTTTGTACAGAGGTCCCTGGCACAAAGATTTTATGCACATTGTGGTTTCAATGTGGTTTTTCATTGAAACGCAAAACAGTTTTGTGGAAAGTGGGCAGGACCTGCACAGATAAGTTCACATGACCACATATGTGCAGGTTCTGTTACTGTTGAAGGACCTGCATGCACATATAAGGTCACAAGATCATATCTGTTCAAGTCCTGAAGCTAGAGCGGCAAGCAGCAAGGTGGCAGGGTAGGTGCTAGAATGGAGTGGGTAAATTCAGGTACTGCCTGGTATGCTGTGGATCCAGTAGGTGGCACTGCCTCCTGTGACTGTTAGCAAGAGTCTCTACTTCAGCAATCTCCTGCATATAGGGGAGACACAGTCTTCAACAATTCAACACTCGAAAATGCTGAGGCACTGGGGGGGTTTTATTGACTAACACTCCCAGAGCCAAGGTCGCACCACTTACTGGATCCACAACATACCTCATTTACCGCTCCATTCTAGTCTCAACCAAGGATGCAGAGCAGGAGAGTGTGAGCTACTGTGTTAGTTTCTAAGATATGTAATTAGATGAAAGTGTGTTAGGCCCAGTTCACATCTGCGTTCGGGCCATTCCGTTCCCCTGTCTGCATGAAAAATGCAGAGAGAAAAGTCCTGCAGAGAGAAAATGCAGAGAGAAAACAGAGCGGAAACTGCATGGACCCCATTATAGTTTATGGGGTCCGCCAGTTTCCTAAGGTAACCGCTTTTTTATGCGGATTAGGTTTCTGTTTGGGGGGGTCCCCAAGCGGACTCCCCCGAACGGAAACCCATGCACATATGTGAACCGGGCCTAGGATCTGTGTGATTGTCTAAGATCTGTAATTAGATGTCGGGTCTCGGGCTTTTAGTAGTTTAGGGGTTCTGGTCTGGTGTGATGATGAGAGACACCCAGTTAAGTATTTCTGCTGTGATGTATTACTACTTGTCCCCATTACTACTAAACAGTGTGGGGTGGTGCCTGTTATCAAAACCAGTCTGGCCACAGGAATGTGGTATGGTTACTCTGTAACCAAGTCCTTTTGTTGTTCTATCCCTGGCTCAATTAGCATACCCTTGTTACAACTCATTATCTCCGAAGGGGCTTCCTGCCGAGAGGGGGCTGAAAGGCTTTTGAGCAAACACGGGAGAGACTTTGTGTCCCCAGACCACAGAACAAAAGGGATATGGTTTTATGACAATATCTTTCCCGGGGAGCCTCTTACAGTCCCCCCAATAAATTCCTCAGATGCACCCGGCCAAGGCGCACTTTTCAAGCCGACACAAGGTACTGTTCAAAGCCCGGAAAAGGTCCAGAAACTGATCTCCTCACCCAAAGGGGATTGGGGTGTCATCCTTGGTGTCTACACGATGGGGATCTCACTACGAACCCTATCATACCTCTTGCCGACTCTACGATCTTCGGGTGAGGAGATACAATGAAACATGGTTATGGGGATTTTAGGATGGAGTCGTGGGGCTCCTCCTCCTGGTGACATCACTTAGGGAGGAGACCAGGTTAGTTAAATGTTCTCAGACCATGGGAAGTGTCCTCTTGTTCTACACAGCATGTAGGAGATACATGCTCTGTAACTTGCTTAAGGAAGAACCCTGAGGCCTACCACATGGGGGCCCAGAGAAACTGACTACAAACTTGCTCTGATATTTTCCTATTTTTTATTTCCCATTTTATTTTCTGTACTGTATTTTGCTTTTACCTGTATTTCATTGACTGTTCATTGATGTATAGTTCTGTATATGTTAGTGCCTAGCAACGACCCACTTGGGTTTATTAAATATATAAAATTTATAAAGCTTGTTTTATATTATCCTATGAACCCGGTCCCCTCACGGTGTGAGTGGGAGGTAAGAAAGTTGATCGCAGGTGTGCCAGGCGGCTAGGCAAGGCGAGATCCTTCACATCTGGGTTCTGCAGTTAGAGTGGCTATGGCCTTAATTTATTTATACTGTTTGATTTGTGTCTGATCTGGGGACTGAAGTTGTTAAGATGTTCTAAAAAAGGGAATATAGCATCTTACATTAGAGAAAACTTGACCTGTGAGTCATAGGATTTATAGAGTGATCTATATACATCTCCTGACATGTCTATTTCAGTAATTAGTTGTATTCCACAAAAGGTGGCACACCCCAAGATTTATGCACCACTGCTGGCACCCAGCGGTAGTGGCTGCCACAGGGCCCGGGACATTCGGAGGCCCTTCCGGGCCCCCAAATGTTTTTTTTGGTTTCTAATAGGCTGGGGTTACTCCAGCAGGTAACGGGCCCTATTTACTTACCAATCCCTGCTCCTGCTCATGGCCGCCTGCGCTTGTGTGGCCCGTAAGTGAGGCCGTGGGCCGCGAACCCCACAAACACTGCTATCATTATACTCAGGGATCTTTTCAGACCCTCGAGTATAAGGATCGGAGGGCCAGGGGAGGTGAGGGAACATAAAAAACACTGTAACTCACCTCTCCTACACTCTGCAGGCTTTGGGCCTGTTTGGTGACGTCACTTGAGCCGGGCCTGCATCATTATGCGTCGCGACGCTGGCCTGGCTCACGCGAGATTTGGTCCAACATTGAAGTTGGCCGAAGTAGCGCAATCCAGGGAGAGGTAAGTAACATTGGTTTTTTTTTGTTTGTATCCTCCCCTGGGTCTCCGATCATTATACTCTGGGGTCTGAAAAGACCCCAGAGTATAATAATTGTTCATGGGTGGTCCACAATGGGGTAGAATACTGTGTGCAGGGGCCACTATGGGGCATAATACTGTGTGCAGGGGCCACTATGGGGCATAATACTGTGTGTAGGGACCACTATGGGGCATAATCCTGTGTGCAGGGGCCACTATGGGGCATAATACTGTGTGTAGGGGCCACGATGGGGCATAATACTGTGTGCAGGGGCCATGATGGGGCACAATACTGTGTGTAGGGGCCACTATGGGTCATAATAGTGTGTGTAGGGGACACTATGGTGCATAATAGTGTGCGCAGGAATGCAGTTTGTCCAGGGGGGTTGGGGGCAGCGGTTCGGGGTGGGGGTTCCCATGTCAAATGTTCACCTTGGGGCCCATCCATTCCTAGTTACGCCACTGCTGGCACCCATGTGCATATAATGTATAGTATTTTAAGAATTATTATGCTTCTGTGGTAGGAAAGTTTTTCAACTCCAGCCTTCATGATTTACTGATATAAACATTTACCATATGTTTTCAAACTATAAGGTTAAGTTCACATTTGTTTTATAGTCTATGGGGTCCATGGGTAACCAGCTCCATGTGGACCAAAATGACAGAGAGACCAACGCTAGTGTGAACCTAGCCAAAGACACAAAGAAAAATCTTGCTAAAAAGTCCCAGCAGTCCAAAACCCCTGTCATCACCTCTTTATCAGAAGTGGTAAGATTAAGTATCCAGATCATCTGGGGGCTGCTATCAGCTTACATCCATTCTAGGGTACAGGCTCACCACCACCCAGTATCTCTATTAGGGTCCCTGCTTTGCTTGTTGCACAGATCACTGAGACCAACCTGAGGCTTCCTTATTGCCCACTCTACAGCAAACTCCATACAGCAGACAAACAGCTTTCTTGAGGTGTTTCTACCTACAAGGAGTTGTTACGCCTCAGGCAGTACATGCTTCCCTACTTACAAGTTAACACTATTTTACTTCCGTTTTGGCCACTGCAGTATTTAAGAACAGTTTTATGGTAGTAAACAAATGGAACGTCATAATATCTTCATTCACATAGTTCTGCTGGATTTATATGGACATCTTAATGAAAGCATGCAGAGAGTACAGCCAAATAAAAATGTTTCATATTCCACTGAAAAAAAAGATATCCTTGACTGCTGGATACCTAAATCCAATTGTTTATCACTGTGCTTAAAGTGTAGGTCCACCTGAGTCTATGCCATGATATTGCACAAACAGTGTTTTATATGTAATACACACGTGGACAAAATTGTTGGTACCCCTCGTTTAATGAAAGAAAAACCCACAATGGTCACAGAAATAACTTGAATCTAACAAAAGTAATAATATATCAAAATTCTATGAAAATGATCAAATGAAAGTCAAACATTGCTTTCCAACCATGCTTCAACAGAATTTAAAAAAAAAGAAAATTAATGAAACAGGCCTGGACAGAAATGATGGTTCCCTTAACTTAACATTTTGTTGCACAACCTTTTGAGGCAATCACTGCAATCAAACGATTCCTGTAACTGTCAATGAGACTTCTGCGCCTCTCAACAGGTATTTTGGACACTCCTCATGAGCAAACTGCTCCAGTTGTCTCGGGTTTGAAGGGTGCCTTTTCCAGGCGGCATGTTTCAGCTCCTTCCAAAGAAGCTCAATAGGATTTAGATCAGGACTCATAGAAGGCCACTTCAGAATAGTCCAATGTTTTCCTCTTAGCCATTCTTGAGTGTTTTTAGCTGTGTGTTTTGGGTCATTATCCTGTTGCAACACCCATGACCTGCGACTGAGACCAAGCTTTCTGACACTGGGCAGCACATTTCTCTCTAGAATCCCTTGATAATCTTGAGATTTCATTGTACCCTGCACAGATTCGAGACACCCTGTGCCAGATGCAGCAAAGCAGCCCCAGAACATAACAGAGCCTGCTCCATGTTTCACAGTAGGGACAGTGTTCTTTTCAAGATATGCTTCATTTTTACGTCTGTGAACATAGAGCTGATGTGCCTTGCCAAAAATTTCGATTTTTGTCTCATCTGTCCATAGCACATTCTCCCAGAAGCTTTGTGGCTTGTCCACATGTAGTTTGGCAAATTGCTTTTGTCAGATTCAAGTTATTTCTGTGACCATTGTTGGTTTTTCTTTCATTAAACGAGGGGTACCAACAATTATGTCCATGTGTGTAAGTTTGTATTGTTACATTATAGTGTAACAGGCTTCATTTTTATGAACGGCCGTCATGCTTAAATATCCGACATCCCCCTTAATAGTACGATAGATAGGGGGAAGGGGTTAAAGGGAGTCTGTAAGGTACAAAATACCTCCCAAACCAATAACTTTAACAATATAGAAGGTTGTAATAGAAGCACAAACATACCTTAGTGGCCACAAACCAATGAATTAATGCAGACATCTTTTTATGGATATGCAAACCAAACTGCAAGTGCATAGGAGATGGGACTGATTTGCCAGATTTGTCTACAGATAGTTGCAAATACTCAGGCTTTCTTCTGGAATTGGTGCCCTATGTTTCCCCATTGACTGACCATTTTCAGCCTCTCTCTGCACCCCCTGAAGTGACTGCAGTCTGATTTGCATATTCATAAAAAAATGATTTTCTCAGTTTACTTTACGGATTTACAGCTAGAAAGATTTTAGAACTGACAGAATCCCTTTAATGCCTTTCCGACATTAAAGACAGGCCACTCAGCAGAGACCTGGCACTGGAGATCAGTGCCTGCCTGTCATTAAGCTTTGACTGGGATCTTCGGCACCAGAGCTAGATCCGGGATCAGCATCCCATTATCATGACAGTCGGGAGCCTATTGAAGACTTCCAGGCTTGTCTGCCATTCATTTGTATGGAAGCTGCTTTATGCAGCCTGCCATACTAATGCCAATATTTTACAATGCATTTCAATGCATTAACATTGTAATCCATTGCATTAGTGATCAGACCCCCTGAGGTTCAAGGCCCCTAGGGGGTCTAATAAATGCAATAAAAAAAAAATTTAAATTTAAAATCACCCCCCTTTCTTTAGAATACATTTATTCTAAATTAAGTTAAAAATTAATGTGAAACACATACACATTAGGTATCCTTATGTCCGAATACACCCGGTTTACAAACTTATAAAAATATTTTTCCCATACAGCAGGCAAACGCTGCGCTTGTACAATGCGAGGCCTTAGCCTTAAACTTTCTACAATTTCTCAGCCTGTTACTAAATCAAGGCCACTTGTAAAATGGGCTGCTGTGATATTAGGCATCAGGAAACTATTTATGCTACTCAGTAACAAATGGGTAGATTTACTGAAGTTAAATGTACATTTCGACCTATTAATATGTTGAGATTGATCATTGACCTCATGTGCCTAGGCATCTGCTTGACTCTAATAATAGTATTATATAAGTATAAGTGCCAACTGCAGTCTTGAATATGCCCTGAGCTATGTACTAAGTAGTTTAAAAAAATATGTTTTACTCTGCTGGAAACTACATCATTCACACCCAATTGGCTGCAGCTGATCCCCTATCATGTCAAACAGTTTCCCACATATTTTAGCAGGACATCATGGGCTGTTTGCCAAGCATCTGACTTTGCGCTAGTTGTAGCATCAGCTGTTTCTGACTTCACTAAATCTTTCCCCTGCTCTTTTTGTTATTTAGCTTATATCGGGAAGAGTATGCTTTATTTCAAAGTCTTCTGAACTTGTATTTATGACATAGAAATTGCTTACAAAAGAATAAAGGAGAAAATTCAGTTGTATGTATCATCCCTTGCTTTGAGAAAATTGCACGTTTCACACTGGTTTTGCTAAACAGGAGACACAAAAAAAAAATGATGAGCATTTTATTTTACAGGAACTGCCAGCAGCCCACAGCTGGATGAAAGCATCATCTGATCTGATAATCTACCCTTTCATATAATGGCAGAAAATGGTCAATGTCACAACTCAGCAAAAACTCAAAGCAGATAACACAAACTGCATCACAGCAGAAGACAAATGATTATGGCTCTATGCATTACACTGACAACAGAGGTTTTTGTGACTTATGATATTGATGACCTATCCTATTTTTTGTGGTATAGATTGCACTTTATAGCAGTACTATTTAATAGTCCATATGCTGTACTGGAAAGCTGCAAATTTTTACAAATTATAGTGTTCACAAGGACAACCCCCTCCCTTTTCTTTTTTGAAGGGGACAGTGATTCTGTTAAATATGGCAGCAATGAGGTGCCTCCAGTTATCTGAGACTCGGTCACGTTTGATTTAGGCATCAGAAGGGTTAATGCACATACTCAGAGAGGACTCTGATCACATGCACTGCTGCCGGGTCACCGCTGTGTAATAAAGAGGAGACCCAGTGGTTATGACACCTAGTCAGCAACATGTTAAAAGTGCCGACATCTCCCGTAATAGTACAAGCAAGAGGTTAATACACTCAAAATTAAAATACTGATGAATCAGTGACATATCAAATTGACAAAAACTATTAATGGGGTTGTCCAGTTTCAGAAAATAAATATAAATAGTTATTGTTTGTATAATATAAAGTTGTACAATTTTCCAATATAAGTTCTGTATTAATTCCTCACAGTTTTCTAGATCTCTGTTTGCTGACATTCATTTTGCTTATTTCCAGTGGATAAAAATCAGTCCATGGTCATGTGATGGACAGTCCATGGTCATGTGATAGACAGTCCATGGCCATGTGATGTACCCATAGGTGCACAGCTCGTTACAGTCACAGCACAGTAATCAGAGATCTGACCTGTGCACCTGTGGGTACGTCACATGACCATGGACTGTCTATCACATGACCATGGACTAATTTTTATCCACTGGATGTAAGCAGAATGACAACAAAGAGAGATCTAGAAAACCATGAGAAATTACAAAAAATATATACAAAAAGTATATTGAAAAATCGTATAACGTTTCATTAGACAAACAATATTTGCTGAAACTGGACAACCCCTGTAAGTACAAGGTAGACAGTAAGTTTCACAAGACCCTGAAGTAGATAGGTCCCTATTATTTGGTTTTCACACTGATGGGAAACCAGGGTTTTGCATCTGTATTCTGCTTGTTTGAAAATGATCTCAGGCACTGGTTCCATGTCAATTAACCCTGAATGGTGACACACAAACTCGCTTTAGGCCGGGGCCCCATGTGGCGTAAAGTGAATCCCATGCACATTACAGAAAAATTCACGCATTGGAAATGCTTAGATTTCTAAAACCGTTGTGATTTTGGAAATCGCAGCATGTCAATTATAAAATGCCTGTGGTTTCCCTATAGGTATAATAGGGGTAGAAAGTCTACAGAGGAAAACTCTGCAGACTATCTGTGAAAAATGCTGCGGGAAAAACTGCGATGCGTTTCTGCAGCGTTTTTTCCCACAGTGCTTTTTAGCTGCGGCCCACTATTTGGGACCTTAGCCTTAGTCTGTATTACAGGACATAGGCACTCCATGTGTTGCCATATGATATCTCAAGTAAGCAACCTATTATTTCCTGGAAGCATTGCTGGTGGGTTGTCCAGCTGATTATACATGTTGGACACCATGTTATTAAAATATTATTATGGGACCTTCTAATGGAAATAAAAAGTCAAAGTTTGAGTATCCCTAAATAATAAGAAAGAAATTGTCAGTAACACTTGCTATGATACACCATTATGGCCATGGCTTAAAGGTAGCAGAAACCTCCATCTACTTAGTCAGAATGCAAATGACAACAAGCCAAACCAAGTCACCTCTACCCGATTATTAAGCAGTACCCCTTAACACACAAGCCAAAAAAATAGAAAAAAAAGCATCCAAGAAATGCCAATTTCTCTGCAGGAATTTGTTTCTATTTTTGTTTCTAGGTTTAATATATTCCTTTAGCGTATCACACTACCCAGTAACTGTGGATTATGGATTTTGGAACCTTATCTGATAGATACCAAACCACTGAGTTCTGAATTAATGTGCTACAGTATAGTATTAAAATTCAGGAATGTATCACATTACTGTAGTCATGCTAGTACCAAAAGTGTTATGAAAAAATGCAATGACTTATATATACACACAGTATATACATATATGGTATGTACACACGTGGACACAATTGTTGGTACCCCTCGTTTAATGAAAGAAAAACCCACAATGGTCACAGAAATAACTTGAATCTGACAAAAGTAATAATATATAAAAATTCTATGAAAATGAACAAATGAAAGTCAGACATTGCTTTTCAACCAGGCTTCAACAGAATTTTTTAAAAAAGAAAACTCATGAAACAGGCCTGGACAGAAATGATGGTTCCCTTAACTTAATATTTTGTTGCACAACCTTTTGAGGCAATCCCTGCAATCAAACGATTCCTGTAACTGTCAATGAGACTTCTGCACCTCTCAACAGGTATTTTGGCCACTCCTCATGAGCAAACTGCTCCAGTTGTCTCGGGTTTGAAGAGTGCCTTTTCCAGACGGCATGTTTCAGCTCCTTCCAAAGATGCTCAAATAGGATTTAGGTCAGGGCTCATAGAAGGCCACTTCAGAATAGTCCAATGTTTTCCTCTTAGCCATTCTTGGGTGTTTTCAAGCTGTGTGTTTTGGATCATTATCCTGTTGCAAGACCCATGACCTGCAACTGAGACCAAGCTTTCTGACACTGGGCAGCACATTTCTCTCTAGAATCCCTTGATAATCTTGAGATTTCATTGTACCTTGCACAGATTCAAGACACCCTGTGCCAGATGCAGCAAAGCAGCCCCAGAACATAACAGAGCCTCCTCCATGTTTCACAGTAGGGACAGTGTTCTTTTCAAGATATGCTTCATTTTTCCGTTTGTGAACATAGAGCTGATGTGCCTTGCCAAAAATTTTGATTTTTGTCTCATCTGTCCATAGGAGATTCTCCCAGAAGCTTTGTGGCTTGTCAACATGTAGTTTGAAAAATTACTTTAGTCAGATTCAAGTTATTTCTGTGACCATTTTTGGTTTTTCTTTCATTAAACGAGGGGTACCAACAATTATGTCCACGTGTGTAGATACCATATATGTATATACTGTGTATATATATAAGTCATTGCATTTTTTCATAACACTTTTGGTACTAGCATGACTACAGTAATGTGATACATTCCGGAATTGTAATACTATACTGTAGCACATTAATTAAGTGTGTATGTGTGTGAGTATATATATATATCTATATATATATATATATATATATATATATAAAGAACCAACATATTTAGTATTTATTAGTTTTGTTGGTGTATAGTCGATGTAAAGAATATGACATTTTTTAGGGATTTACCTTATTAAAATGTTATAGGGCAAAAAATATTGATAAAATGTATCAATTAAGAGTACTTACTGGTAACATATAGTAGATCTTTATTTTATGGAGCTCCCCTACAAAAACAATATTTCACATTTTAGAGTTAAATATATTACCAAAAAATTATTTAAAGAGAGTCTACCACGTCCCCCAAGCATATTCAACGGTCACAACCGTATTACAGAGCACATTGCAGTGATAAACATCATACCTTTGTTATGTATGTTACTTTTGCTGATGTGGAGAAAAATAACTTTAGGCTAAGGCCCCATGTAGCAGGTCGCAGCAATAAAAAAAAAAAAAAATGTGGAGGCAACGCATCACGGTTTTTCACAGAAAGTCCACAGAGCTTTCCTCTGTGGACTTTCTGCTTCCAATGTACCTATAGGGAAACTGCTGGCGTTTCCATAGATATAATTGACATGCTGGAGATTTTGTCCTCCACACGCATTTTTCTACAATATGTAGATGTGATTTGCATCCACTTTGCAGGGACAGTAAAAAAGCCGCAGTTGTTGCCGTTTACGACACCCGGTGCCCCGGCCTTAGGCTAATGTCCCATGTTGAAGCATTTTTATGCTTATACTCATGCTGAAGCCCCACATTGTGAAAATACAGTACCTGCTAAGTGAATTCTGGCTAATCCCATCCACACATTGCAGAAAAAAAATCTACAGAGGAAAAACTGCATTTTCAAAAACGCCCGAGTTTTTGAAAATTGCAGCATGGCAATAATACCTGCGGAAATGCTGACTTTTCCATATAAGTATAATAAGGGCAGAAAGTCCGCAGAGAAAACCTCCGTGAAAACGCAATGAAAAAGGCTGCTGAAAAAATGCAATGAGTTTCCGATGTGTTTTTCTCTGCAGCGTTTTTGCTGCGTTTTGCTATGTGGGGTCTTAGCCTTGAAGTTTTATGCAAATAATGCAGTCGCTGCATTGGGGATGGCCTTCAGCTCCCTGGAGCATTGCTCTTGCTGCTCAAGTAGGATGGGTGATGTCATAGCAGCTGGAGAATTAACTCTTACTGCATGGTGCGGCACAGGCAGGAGATGGTAGAGGTCTGAGTGGCAAGACCAATACTCCATGGAGCTGAAGCCCAGTCCACAGTGCTCCAACTGCCACATTTAATTAAGACATTCAGGCCAGGGCCCCACATTGCAAAAACGCAGCATTTTGGCCGCGGCAGAAATGCCTCGGCAAAAAACACTGCATTTTACACTACCTGCAAAGTGGATGGGATTCTGGCTAATCCCATCCACACATTGCAGAAAAAAATCTGCAGCGGAAAAGCTGCGTTTTCAAAAATGCTTGGGTTTTTAAAGATCGCAGCATGTCAATTGTACCTGCGGAAATGCCGGCGTTTTTCGCAGAAAGTTCACAGAGGAAAACTTTGTGGACTTTCTGTGAAAAAGACTGCGGAAAAAAAACGTAATGCCTCTCTGATGCAACCTTTTCAACAGCATTTTTTTGGCTGCAACTCGCTACGTGAGGCTTTAGCCTCAAGTTGTTTTTCTCCAAATCTACAAATGTGGCATACATAACAAAGATATATTATTTATCACTATAATGTGCTCTGTAATGCAGTGGTGACAGTTGAATATGTTTGGGGGAGGTAAGTGACTCCCTTTAAATCAGATTTTTTTAATTAAATTTAATAATTTTGTTGGTGTTTTTTTTTCTTAATTATTCTTGTAATATTTCAGTTTTTACGTTGGCCGCTAGAGCAGTCACAAGAGGTTCACAGCTTTGCTGTACATACTGAAAAGGCTGTGCAGAGTCATATCATATGAGAAATCTAATCCATATTGGTATTTTAAAACTAGTCATACATATTGCACCTAAAAAGGATATGGTCTCAAAAGATGGACAAGCTTTCTTAAAAGCATACTGAAAATATCTGTTCAAATTAAATCCTTCACCTGCTCTGATCCTGAATGTGGATACAACTGAGTATTATCAGAGGTTTTCTTAATAGGAATTCATGATGGATAACTTCAAAGAATGACTCAAATGTATGCTGCTGTATAGGAATACCGAGGCATACATCATCTTAGAGCTACATCAGCCTTATGGTTGTCTTCAAAAGGCCAATAGTAATTCTGTGACTATATAAATGTAGCTATGCCAGTTAGATGTAGTTACATTTATAGTCCGTTGAAGGCAACCATAAGGCTGATGTTAACATATTGTTAATACACATAGGTAATAGTGTCCTATTTGTCCCCCACATAGATATTGGTGATTCCCACAAGTAATATTCTCTCTACTCACCCCAAATTACATCACATACAGTCCAGGACACAAAACTCTGGTGAATTTCATACTTACCTCTTTTTCCTGTAAAGCACTGATGTCGTCGCCTGGCTGTGCGCCTCTTCTATTGTCCTGCCAGCTACCCTGTCACCTGCACTATGGTACCACAAGCAATACCACAGAGCGTGAGACAGCATGGGCTGAAGGACATTAAAAGAGGTGCACAGCCGGGGACCACATCAGCGCTTTGCAGGAAGAAGAGGTAAGTATAAAATTCCCCCAGTAAATGCAATGAAGCGCCGCCTCAGGTCACTTCATTGCAGCCACGGGCCACCAAACACAAGGCCACGGGCCTCCCAAACCAATACCATTGCTACATAAGGTATGTTAATATGAGCAGACACATACCTTTGTGTTCATCTTTTTATAGATATGCAATGCAACACCAGGTGAGAGACTGACTTGTCAGACTTAGCTATAGACAGCTTTTGCCTGCTGTCATGGCTGTCTGTATGCAAATCTCCCTCAGCACCCGATGCACATCCAAAAAAAGATAATTATCTCTGCAATGCTTCATTGGTTTGTGTTCACAAAGGTATGCTTTTACTTCTATTAAAGGCTTACTTAGCACTGTTACTAGTTTGGTACTGCTCAAGCTTCTTGCTGAGTTGCAGTATCCTCAGAGCTGCAATGAGAATCCATTCACTTACATTGGTGACATGTGCAACATGCCAATCTTTGGTCATGCAACAGGATTTCTTGGTCGAAGCAACTGTGTAGCCCTAGCCTAAACACTAGCATACATGGATAACAGCCACTAGGTGGAGTAAACCGCATTTCACATTAGGCTAGGTTCACACCTGTGCTGGCCTCTCCATCGTTCGGGTCCTCCTGGGAACTGGACCACTAAAAGAGTGGACCCGCGGAACCAATAGACCGGGTTTCTGCCGTTTTTATACTAAAACCGGCAGAGAGAAAAGTCCTCTGTGCAGTACTTTTCTCTCCGATAAATTTTGGCACTTTCTGCGGCAGCTGTGAAGCTAGGCTTAGTGTCATGGCTTCTGTTTACAACAACGGAGCCATAAGCTATTTATGGATCTATTTTCAGTTGTATCAAATTAGACATCGGGAAAATTGATGGAAATATCCAATAGAATCCCCAAAAGGTAGTGTGAACAGAACCTGTGACTATAATAAGTAATCATCTGTGAAAATGTATTGGACTATATTTACATGACTGAAGATAAAAACTGCTGTGAAAAATGGACAAAATGGTCAGTTTTTTTTCACTGCTGTTTGTATCCTTAAAAGATATGTTGAGAAAGGAGCGTGGATGTTGCAAAAACACCAGCCACAAAAATTTATGTTGGCACTGGTATTAAAAAATTGCAAACCAGAGGTTTGGAACTTTTACGTAAAAAACTGGCCATTTTTTCCACTCTTGTGAATAAGGCCTTAGGCTTTGTTCACATCTGTGCCAGTATTTCTTAATACTGGAAGAATTGCATTATTCAATTTCACAATGCATGCAAATGGCATCCAACAGACTTCATATTTAGTATTGGTTTTATGCCAGATATCTGGCGGAATTTTTTTTTTTTTTTTTTAAATCTCAGGTTTGCAACTTTTAAATGCCATTTGTGACAATAATTGTCGAAACTGGCATTTTTGTGCCTCCCATGCCACTTTCATGGAAGCAAAACTGACATGGGAGTTTCACTACATTTATCACTTACTGACATCTAGTTCATAAATGAGGCATCTGTTCTGTCGACATGAAGACTGGTGTTCAATACGCCAGTCTTCATAAATAACTCCCACTGACTATAATAGACCTGTCAGGTTTCCCATCATATTACTCTTATTTTTAGGCAGGATTTTTGCAAATGTAAACAAGGTTTTATGCTTAGAACTATTTTGATCAATTTGGCAAACTTTCAGCCAAATTTAACGTCTAGTTTTTCCTTTGTAAAGCTTCATATTTACAAAGCATAGATAAATGTACACCGTTGTATTGCATAACATGAAGAAACCGCACCTTTAACCTCATATAAAGTCCTACTATTAAACTATTTTAAGACATAAAATATAACATGGCGCACTGTAAATGCAATAAAACTTCTAGAGCAAAGCGCTGCCTAGAATAACTACTTCCGAAACCGAAGCGCGCCCTGCCACAACCAAGATGGCCGACTTGACGTCCCTATGGCCAACCCTCCTCACAGCCCCGCCCCATTCTTCTGCTCCTTGTCACCTGTTGCCCAAGACCGAAGGCGGGGAATACAACGCCTACTCGATGACGTCACCGTGACGTCAGGAACCCTAGCTGCGAACGGCAGGTACTGCTGGGGACGCCATGTTGTGAGAGGAAGTGGAAATCAGTGTGTGTGAGTGAGTGAAGGGAGAGGAGCTGCGCTGGAGCGGTACACGTTCGCCCGCTACCGGACAACCGACAACGGAGCTAACAGCAGAGCGGGCAGCCAGCTGAGGGAGTCGGGTCCTTTTGTTGCTTCTTTGAGAGCTGTACGGGAAGCCCCAGGGCACACTGCTGCTCGCTTGGCGCCGGGGAAGATGCCGCTGGCGCAGCTGGCAGACCCGTGGCAGAAACTGCCGGTGCAGAAAGTGGAGAGCGAGGTGAGCCAGGGGAAGGAGAGAGGAGAGGGGAGAGGGGGGGGGAGGAAGGGCTGCGGGCATGTCAGCTCTTGTCAGCTATGGACTGGCAGGAAATGAGCAGCGATAAAGAAAGTGATTGCATGGAGCTTGTAGAAGTTTGTGTACAGGCAGCCACTTACTATATATGGTGATCAGTGGGCTGTGTAGCCAGGTCATGTCTGTGCCCCTGCTACAGGTGTGCTACACAGGGCAGTACCTGCAAGGAGAGCAAAGGTGACAGCTCAAGAGGCTGCAGGTGACAGGATCAGGATGGAACTGCCTGACACATGTCAGTAAAAGCACTGACAGTCATTAGGGCTCAGTTCACACAGTCAGAATCATGTCAAGGTGACTGATCACTGAGACTGTTCAGGAGTAGAACAGTTTTAGATACAAGATTGCTCTTACATGGTCTGTGTCACTACTAATCCCTGTGTGTCAGCTGCCTCTTGTGTGACTTCTCAATTTTACGTTCATTCATAGAAAAGATCAGAAATCTGCTGTCCGGAGAGCACAATGCAGGCAGCACATGACTAAGTACTGTGGGCCGGCTGATGACAAGGCGGTGCAGCCTATAGGAATAGCAGGAGTGGTGTGTAAAGGGCTAGTAGCCCTGGAGGTGGGCATCCGTTATGGGCATCATGTATGCTCTCGCTCTTTCCGACCACCACCCCAAATTGTATTGAAAAGTGCTCTTCTGCAGGGTGGTCTTCCCAAAGATGGTGGCCAGTAGGCATATTATATTCTGGGAGTGGAAATCTGGACTGCATAAGGAGGTGGTGTTATGGAGAGGTTTCAGTCTGTAAAGTTGAAAATTTGCTATAATTCAGGACCATAGTTTGTTTCCCCTTTAGCTGTAGCTTGGGTAATATATTTTATAATATTTATTATTCATTGATATGTTATCATTTTTAATATATTTGTGACTACAGGATATTTTTTTTATAATTTTTAATTATGTAATTTATCTGTGACTATTGGATTATAAATCTTATTAATATATTTATTACTTTGTATTATTCATTTACTTTTATCTTTTATTTTTTTCTGATTTGACCAGGATATTGTAGCTAGTTGTGGCTCAGTAAGGATTAACTAACGTTTCCTTTTTACTCCATTGACATACTTCTTCTTTCAAACATAACATCGGAAATTCTGTCAAAAAATCTTAATTCCTTGTATGTGAAGAGGGCTGTGCAGCCCTGTCAAGACTCTTTTGTGTTCTTCTAGATTAGGAATGGTCAGCAGTCCTATTCTAGATCACGTTGATAAGATGTCAGGACTTCTAAATGAACGCCTATCGACCTGCCGTTCTCGTCGATCGGTACTCATTATCGGGCAGGAGAAAGACCTTTACTTTAGGACGCTCCATTGCTCCTCAAGCGTTACTAAGCAGTCCACACGTGAAGAATTAGCTTTTGGTGTTTATAGGCGTCTCTGCCCGGTGTGGATAGAACAGATGTTGCATGTGAGAGGCTCTTCTTCTCTTTGCCAGGGATCCTTTGTTAGGTGAGGACTCCGCTGTGCCCCCTCTTCCGATGTCCTTTTCACCCTTTAAACCTGGCTGAGTAATTGGGCATTAGAAGACTATGGAGGCGAGCCAGAAAGCAAATTCTCTGCTGCTGTCATTACAGTCCCTGCTCTTCTGTAACTTGACCACCATTATAGCATTCATCTCCCCTAAAACAAGTCAGTCTGGCAGGGAGAGGCAGTGGATTATTTATGAGGTTGGAGACCTCTGGGCTCATACATTTCTCAGCTCATGTTCCGGGAGGACGATGGATGTGGCACTGCAGTAAGGTGCTTGGCCTCCTTTGTTCTCTTATTTTCTCCACCAGACAGGAGGTTCACTCCAGGTCTGTCTTTGTCTGCTACAATGACAAAAATGTAGAAATTGCCTGCAGTTTTGTGAATTCGTAAAGGATGTGCTCATCTCGCTCTGTTAGGAGGGTGTGGTTGCAGGGTAGTTTAGTTGTGACATCGCTACAACGTTACTCAGATTCTCCTCTGATCGTGCTACATCATCTGTGGGTGGTAATGAGAGTGCCTGAAGGATGGAGTGTGTCCGGGATGTTTGCACTCCTTTTTGGTGGTGCCTGCTGGTATAATGCAGGCACGGTCTGTGTGCACTCTTGGGAGAACATCATGAGTTTCTGCTAAATACAATGTAACCTCATACTGGACCATTAGCAGACTGCCAAAAATATCACCGTAGGATCATCTAAAGAACTTCCTATAGCATCTTATGGCAAATGGGCCAGTAAAAATGATCTGAAAACCTACTCTATATTTATCAGAACACCTGCAACACTTTAGTGGGAACCTGGACCCCAATCCTCCACTAACTCCTTGTTGAGGACAGTAATAGGATTTTTTTATATACTACTTAGGAGGTTCTACATCATGCAGAGAAATAACTTTGAAAGCTATGTTCTAGAGATGTCACAACGTCAAGTAATATCAAGTGTGTTGTGATTCCAGCCCACAATTCAAACTGCAATTGCGCCATTTTTGTTCACCGTTTGGCATTTGCTATACATAAAATATTCACTGTATTGTATGCATTGTTACCTTTTACAGCAATGCTAAATACATCTGTTAATGTTTTGTGACCTTAAATGAAGTTTATTATTAAAAATGAGATTGTACTTTTCAGTGTAAAAGTTTTATTAATATATATATCACACACTAATTTTTTACCTAATAATCTAGAATACACTGGCATTTAGAGGTATATCTCTATGTCCAAGTACATTATTCCAAATGTTAAGGGTATCAGTCATATTATTGGGAAATCCTTCCATTTACAACAGTTGAGCTGCAGCTCAGCTAGTAGGGTTTCTTCTTCCCATGCAGAGTGTTCTAGGTTAGAGACCCGGGACAGAGATAATGAAAGAAGACGCAGAATAGAATTGCCATAGATGGGGAGTGAGGCCTCTGCTGTGTAGGAATCCCAGCAGTTGGGTGGGGCTGGACCTGAGTACATCATGGTATTGATCAGTTTGCCTCGATGCGTTGTGCAACCCTTCTATGTTCCTGTACTTTTACAGAGGAGGAAGCTGCTGCCGCAGAAGTCACGCTGGCCGGTTCCTCTCCAGGTTTGATTGAATGCTCCAGGCCAGATATGTCATCACAATCTACCTCCAGCCGCATCCAGTGCATGTGCTGGTGTAGCCACGACAGGACACATCACTTCAGTTTGCATGTGGCTTGTGATGATGTAGCTTACCTATGGGACGACAGTCTGGCTGGGAGGGGGACTGTCCACTTTGACTTCTCTGGAGCAGTGTGACTATATACAGGCGCAGGAATACAACTTTCCTAGTTCTTTTTCTGCATAATGTTGAACATGCCAAACAGTTGAAGGTCATCGGTGTAAACCTATCACTGTCCTGGATAACAGGTTGTTGGCAGTTTAGGGATCTAAATCCTCATGACAGACCTCCTTTAAGACACCTGAAACTTTTATACTGTGCCTTCAGCTAGAACTAAACTGTCCATTTATCAGAAGCTTGCAGATGATATAAGCAAGTCTACTTGTAGTAGAGCATGTGCCCCATAATGCTTAAAGGGGGTATCCAGAAATGCTTTCTTGGTCAGACAGCTAGGC
Source organism: Leptodactylus fallax (assembly GCA_947044405.1). NCBI lineage: Eukaryota > Metazoa > Chordata > Amphibia > Anura > Leptodactylidae > Leptodactylus > Leptodactylus fallax. The sequence goes on along the minus strand of CAMRHE010000073.1, from coordinate 374,613 downwards.
GCTCACGATCTTGATAATGAACTAGTCAGACCTGTTCTTTAGCTTGCAGGAAATAGTCTTGCATAATAATTCAGGGTGAAACTTTGCAATATACTTTGCGCGTCTTTACCGAAAGTTTGCAATTTTTTTACATTAGTGGGAATGGCATGTTTGTCTGCATTCTGTGGTTTGTATTTTCTTCATTTTGCTTACTGGTGCTTTATTTTATCTATCTCGGAAGCAACTGACACAGTAACTTAATACGTCAATTGAGACCAACAATATAGGTGCTATTAGGGGAATTTATGAAGGAAGACTGCTGTTTCATATACCAAACTTAAATAGAAGCCCACTGGAGTAAGATGCAGCAAACATGCAGGAATACATTTGGCATATATCAGACTGTCTATACACCAGAAACAGAAATGTGCACCAGATGGAATTGCTTTGTGCTATAAGTTCCAATTTTTCCCAGAAAAAAATTATAGTAGCAGATACCCCATGATCAGCTGTTCTCAGCAGCTGATACACAGCCAATGGAACAGGAAGCAGACAGCTCTGTCCTCTGTGTAGTGGTGGGACCTGCATCTTAGCTTCCAACTCAAATAAATGGGAGCTGATCTGCAGTACCTGATATGGCCACTATACAGAGAACAGAGCTGTCTACTTCCTGCTGCATTCCCTGTATATCAGCTGCAGAGAACAGCTGATTCCTGTGAGTGTTGGACCACTACTGATTTGCTACGATAACAATATTTTTTGTCCAGAAAATCCCTTTAGGCTAAAGACCCACGTTGCGGAAACTTAGCGTTATTTTCGCTGTCAAAAAGCAGCAGAAGGGGGGGGGGGGGGGGGGGGGGGGGGGGGGAAAAAGCTGCCTTTTACAGTACCTGCAAAGTGAATGAGATTCTGGCTAATACCATCCACACATTGCAGAAAAAAAAACGCTGCAGAATGTCCATTATACCTGCAGAAATGCTGCTGTTTTCCCTATAGGTTTAATAAGGGAATAAAATCCTTGAGAAAAACTCAGCAAAAATAAAAACAAACCGTGATGCGTTTTATAGCTGCGTTTTGCTATGTGGGCCTTAGTCTCAAGGCTTGGGGTAATGGGTCATGTAATGGTATGTGCACAGAATTTTGAAACTCTGCAGAATTTCTGCACTAAAAATTCACAGCGTTATACTGTAGCAGCAAAGTAGATATGCCTTTAAGACCTCATGTACAGAGATTGATCTGCAGTGCAGATTTTATGTCAATGATATGCTACAGATTTTTATTGTGGATTTCACCCTTTTTCAGTGCATCGAGTGAAATCTGCAGAATATCCACGGAATCTCAATAAAATCTGCAACACACATAGACATGAGATATTCATCTACAGATCGTTGGCAAATAACAATATGTATGACCACCACAGGCATCAGATTCTCTGCAGATTTAGCTGGATCTGGTGACAAAATGGTGATAAACATCTTGTGTGTGGCTGGCATAAGGGCTTACACCATATTCACACCAAGTTGTGCCCGGGAAACAGTCTGTGAGCAGTCCGTATTTCCTGTACTGCAAATGGCTGTGAGAAATGGAACTTACTGCATCATAGTGAGTTTTGATGTAGTGAACACAGCGAAGGGCCGGGTCGGTACAGTACGGTAGTGATTCGGATGTTAGGGGTGCTCACTATGATATAGAGTTCAATCTCATACAGCCGTGTTCAGTCCGGGAGATATGGCCTGCACATGGACCATGTTTTCACTTGTCGAGTGAATATGGCTTTACTCACATGACCAGTCTCAGCTGCGAAAGTCGGTCTATGTGTGCTGAACAGTATGCAGGGAGATGAACTTCGGACAATATAGTTATATATGCCTTCCTGTGAAATACTGTCTTGTGATCAGTACCAAACACTATTTTACAGGTGGACAGGGATAACTATATTGCTTAAGTTCATCTCCCTGAATACTGTTCGGGCTGCTAAATCCAGCACACACAGACCAAGACCCGCAGCTGAGACTCAGGCTAGGTTCACATCTGCGTTGGAGTCTCCATAGGCGGCTCTGCTGCAGATTCTGCCTAAAACCGACAGAGAGAACTCCTGCAAGGAGGAATTTTCTCTCCTCTGGTTTCAGTATAAAACCGGCGGACACTATTATAGTCTATGGGGTCCGTGGGTAACCGCTTTTTAAGCAGACAGGCTCTCTGATGGAGACGGAAACCTCTGTGGACTTTTTGTGAAAAGCACTGCGGGAAAAACCGCAATGCGTTTCCACCTTAGTTTTTCCCGCAGCCCTTTTTAGCTGTGGCCCGCTACGTGGGGCCTTAGCCTAAGACTATGCTGTTGGTTCCCCCTGACTGCATGCTGTGTGCAGTAGTTTCCCGGACACTCCTGAACGTTCCCTTTAAAAGCCATGGCAATACAGGTGCAGGCCGGCAATTAACAGCCGTACGCTAATTGCAAGCTGCGTCTATGCTTGTCATTGCTTGATATAGGAAAGTACAGGTATATTCCAGCAGTTAGTGGTAAGCACCTGCGTCCCGAGCACTGACTGGCAGCACCCTGAGGGTGTGTTTACATCACGCTATTCTACTGAAGAACTGCATGCAGTTTTTAATGGCAGTAATGAGTATCGAATGTTACTTTACACGTCTCCTATATGCTACCAGCTATTAAACTAAAAAACCTCAGGTGTACTATTGGTATACAGCTCAGATGTATATTAAATGTGATACTCAGTACTGGAGTGAAAAGCCGCACACAATCCGAAGGGAAAAAAAAAGCGCTGTGTGAACCCAGCCTGAAACTTTTTGTAGCGCTGCTATTGAGTGACAGCTGCATGCTACAGTATTGCCTGCAACTGTTGCTTTGGACTGTAGCTCTACATTACAAGCAATCGGTAGCACTGAAAGACTGCATATAGCTCTAACCTAAAGGCTTCCGATACTAAAGAGAGAACCTGACTGAACCCACTGGTTTCGGTGGGACTGAGCCTTTGGCTGGCAGCAGTTGAAGGTGTAAGGTCCCCCTATAGGCGGATAATTTCTTTTCAATTTGTGCCAAAAATAAAAAAACATTGAGAAAACATGATTCTCTATGGCCTCATAACCATATAAGTAGTTGAGTTTTGTGACTACACGGTCATATTTTATCAGCACGACCCATAGAATTCGCATTTGTCTATTCTTTCATTGCTATTTTGAGCTTGTGGTTTTTAAATTCCCAGATTCTTCGCTTCTAGCTTTCTATCCTTCAGTCCTCTTGTAGTTTTATAAAATAGTAGAGTTTTTATTTTGTTGTACATGAGCACTCGATGTTCTTATTGCAGCCATAGAGCCGTTTTTATGGCTGAATCTGAAAAACCAATCTTCATCTGGAAGCCACTGTCCATTGTGAGGTCAACTCCAGGAACTGAGCTCTGTCAGGAATAAATATCTTTTTGCCTTCAAGTTGACGATCACTAAGGAGGGTTTTATGGCATTAAGGCTGGGACCTCAGACTGCGAAAATAAAGTGAAAGCATTACATTACCTGCGCATTGCAGAAAAAATCTGCAGTGGAAAAGCTGCATTTTCCTATTCAAGTAGCAGAAGTAACGGTACAATTCCATAGAACCACAGCTATGCAGTGGACAGGGCGTGAATAGGAGTGGTGCTACACGCGCTCCCGTCCACAAGAAGTGTCCGCCGCCCGGAAGATGCCAGAGTGTCAGACTCCGACAGATAACATACTGATGACCCTTCCTCATCCTAGGTCATCAGTATAAAAAAAAAAAAAAAAAAAAAAAAAAAAATCTTTGGGATGGACAACCCCTTTAAGGATGTGGTTTTATTATTCAGATAGTACAAACTTAGACTGCACGTTTTTATGCTACATGATGAATCTGACAAATTGTTAGACTGTTTAGTCCACGTTTGCACCTCCTATGAGATGGCTTATTTTCCAACAACAAAGAAAAGTTCCAGCAAGCCCCACCCACCTGCCGCAGAACTATACGTGGTGCAGATTGCATTTGCAAATTTGCGGCTTTGTCATTTGTACCCTCAATAGTCCTTTCCATAGTAGATTTAAGCCTAAGGCCCCACGTTGCAGTAAAGCTGCTTCTTTTGTTGAATATCTTGCAGACATTGTTTGAGCCAAAGCCAAAAGAGGCTTCAAAAGAAATGGGAAATATAAAGGAAACACTTATACTTATGCCTTCTGCTAAATCTACTCCTGGCTTTGCCTCAAAAAAAAATATGGCCTTAGCCTAAAGGGGTTTTCAGGGTTAAAAATATTTGAGCTGTCCTAAGGTTAAGTCATTATCGGACAGAATGGAGCAGGAAGCAGACAGCGCTGTTCTGTGTAGTGGCCAGACAGAGTTACTGCAGGTCATAACATCCAAATTTAAGCTTCTAGGGTAAAAATGCCTCAGTAATGGGGTCCTCAATGGAGTGTCGCTCATTCATGTGACTAAAAAGCCTCCATATGAAATTGGGTGCACATGGGGATGCAGTAGGTCCCTGTATACATGTGGGTGTGATACGGTATTACAGCATACAGCTCGGCGATAATATGGAGCTGCTATACATGTAAGGTCGTGTCTCTCCCCCTCTGTCGCTGCCTAGATCGCTACTTAGCTTGTTTGACAGGGTCTTCCTGTTTATGTTTCAAGCAAATGCGTTAAAAAAAGACCTGCAGTATTAGTGTTTATACTAGACTGTGTATGTACCGCGAACGTGACCCCTGCGTGGGAGCCTTACTACTTAGCATTTTTATAGAAATATTTCTGTAGCACTTGCTTTTGTAAGGGTATGTGACTTTTCTAGCTGGAAAGGTCTGTGTTACTAATATCCTTCAACTAGGCCACAGAATCTTACTTTGAGTACTCTTAACTATAGAGCTGATGGATTGTCATGTCCATCTTCACACAGTGCAGATTTTCTGTGTGTTTTTGCAAGCTTTTATTAAAGGGGTTTTCTGGGCAAAATTTTTTTTTTTTTTTTAAATGTCTGTTAGTGCTATTAATGGGTTAATAAATGCACCCATATACCTTTAGCCGCGTTTTGAGTGATTTATGGGTGTCTCTGGGAGCTCCTGGTATCTCCTGAATTTGTTTATATGGTTTAGCTTCCTGCTATGTAACTTCCACACTAACCCCCTCCTTCCTCATCCCCCCCTCCTTCCTCACCCCCCTCCTTCCTCACCCCCCTCCTTCCTCATCCCCCTCCTTCCTCATCCCCCCTCCTTCCTCATCCCCCCTCCTTCCTCATCCCCCCTCCTTCCTCACCCCCCTCCTTCCTCACCCCCCTCCTTCCTCATCCCCCCTCCTTCCTCACCCCCCTCCTTCCTCATCCCCCCTCCTTCCTCATCCCCCCTCCTTCCTCATCCCCCCTCCTTCCTCATCCCCCTCCTTCCTCATCCCCCTCCTTCCTCACCCCCCTCCTTCCTCACCCCCCTCCTTCCTCATCCCCCCCTCCTTCCTCATCCCCCCTCCTTCCTCATCCCCCCTCCTTCCTCATCCCCCTCCTTCCTCATCCCCCCTCCTTCCTCATCCCCCTCCTTCCTCACCCCCCTCCTTCCTCACCCCCCTCCTTCCTCACCCCCCTCCTTCCTCACTCCTCCCCCCCTCCTTCCTCACTCCTCCCCCCCCCCTCCTTCCTCACTCCTTCCCCCCCCCTCCTTCCTCACTCCTTCCCCCCCCTCCTTCCTCACTCCTTCCCCCCCCTCCTTCCTCACTCCTTCCCCCCCCTCCTTCCTCACTCCTTCCCCCCCCTCCTTCCTCACTCCTTCCCCCCCTCCTTCCTCACTCCTTCCCCCCCTCCTTCCTCACTCCTTCCCCCCCCTCCTTCCTCACTCCTTCCCCCCCCAGTCTTTCTAGCTATCCCGCCCTTCCCTACCTACTCAGCTCAACCCCTGACCCCATTATATACTTACCTTCCACACTTCTTTCTGGGGGACGGCTCCTCCTTCTTTACTGATTCTGCAGGCGCATGCTCTTCTCCAGCGCTGCTCTGTAGCGATGATGCACCTCTACTGCGCATGCGTGGAAGCTGCACAGTAGAGGTGGATTATCGGCAGCAGTGCGCAGAGCAGCTCTTGGAGAAGCGTCATCAGTCAGAAAAGAGGGAGGAGCCGTCCCCACAGAAAGAAGGAAGAGAGGTAAGTATGATGGGGTGGAGTAGTAGTGACGATCCGTTTCCGGTAATGGATCGTCACCGGATAATCAGAATGACCGCCCCAGGGATATGGGTATATATACATTTTTGATTAATTATGCTATTTAAATAGTAGAAGGGGGAGGGTGTTTAGATTACTGTAGGGATTTCCAGTTATCCCGGGCAACCCCTTGAAGCCAAAACTAGCACTGGATCCAGTACTTTCATCTGTATAGAGCCAGCGTCTGATTTCAACTTACACTTTATGTATATGCCTTTAGGTCCCATGCACACAGACAATTACAATATGGAAAATCTGGAGCGTATATATTGCCACATTTCCTGGACTGAATGCCCTAGATGAATGTGGGACTCTTTGCCTCATAGTGATGTATAATGCTGGGACTCCCTGCATTCTCACAACTACACTGCTCTCTACTGTATATAGTATGGGCCAGCAGGGATATAGGGACTCCTAGAATCACAGATCAACCTAAATGATTTCAGGCTGGGCAATCTGGCCGATATACAGACTGGATTTTCCAGCCCTTGTTCACCTGTGTTCCAGAGACCTTAGGATGCTGTATTATGTGTAGTGCACGTAACTAGATTCATTTCGTTCCTTCAGTACAATATTACATGCAGCTTTTGTGGTGCAACTTTAGTGTGGCCTTGTATTGTAGCATTACTGCTGTGTGTGAACACACAAGTATATAACTGCCAGATTACGGACACCGTGGGGAACATAAAATGTAGAGGCCCTGTATGACTTCTCATAGAGCATAATGTGTCATAAACACGGATTTATAGTGTTTATAGCATCTTTGTATACTTCTAGCTTCCTACGTCCTCCTAGGAGAGCAGTTACTGCTTATTGGATAGTAAGCCCAGAATATGCGTCGGATTCCTGTGATAAACTACGCACCGTGCTAGTCATAGCACATACTTTTACATTTTGGTACAGAAAAACAGTCCCTAAAGGATTTTATTCATTATAATAGTCTATAGAGAGTTGTCAGAATACTAACTTTAACATTCATTTTTTGTCAGGCTACACACCCTTAGCACAGAGTTTCCTGATACAGTGATGCGGCTCCTGTGGTCTGACTAGTGTTAGTTGAATTCAGGGTTAAATAGATTTTTAGCATGACACGTTCGCCATTGTCACTACAGTACACTGAAATGAACAGCTTGGGTGACTTTGGTTATAACATATTCTTTAGGACGGATAATACGTATTTATGTCATGGCATCTTGAGCAATGTTCATAGCAAAGCGAACACCAGCTTATCTGAAGAGAATGCTGTGCACAATGTGTGAACAATGTCTAACTGCAGGATGTGAAATTGTTTGCAGCAGCTGTAGTCAATACGCATTTGTGTGGATAAGCCAGCAGTAGGTTGTAATACTTCAGCCGTCTCCTGGGAAAGTCAAAATCTACAGACTCCAAACGTTTCTTAGGAATGTAAAGGATTGTGCCGAGTTTAGGGCAACCCGGATGTGCCTTTTGGATAAAAGAGCCTATTGTTTTCACAGGTATGCAGTAAACGTAGAATGTAGGTACAAAAATGTAGGTGCAATACGTTATTTTGTGCTGGTTATTTGCACTTGGCGATGGTGACAGTGATGCAGTACTTGGGCTAGGACTGCACACTCTTATATGGATGACGCCCGCTGTCAGGAATAATTTTTCGCACAACACTGAAGCAGCAAAATATTGGGTAGATGTATCCATAATATAGCTACATTATAGAGTCTGTCCTAAAGTCTCCCCACAGTACTACTGAACCAAAATTGGACAAAACCCTATGGTAATCCAGGTTTCAGTTGAGTAGAACCTTACATAGTCCTGGTATATAGTCACTCCGAAAAAGAGGTTGCTTGTGCACTCTAAGACAGTTGAAGAGTTCAGTCCTTGAGGGCAGTAGGTGCCTTGGGTTTTATTTGCTATTTTTGTGGGTGGTCTTTCCTCTACTTCAGTCATCGGCATTTTTGGAGAGATGGGTGGTCTTAACTACAGCTTCATGGATTAAGTGGTACCTAAAAGGAACATTCAGTGGCCAGAGCTTCCTAGTTAGTAATGTTGACCTAGCATATTTTTAACGGTAGGTCCTGACTGTGTCCCTGAGCCTCATCACCCACTTTTTAGTTCTCTGGCCTCAACTCTCAGCTTCGATACTGGTTTTCTGTGCCTCCATAAGGGTGCTGAAATTAGTATGGTGGTCTTACCAGTTATGGCAGAGCTGATGGAAACTCTAGTCTTCAGGAAAGCCTTCTGCTAAATAGCCCTGCAAGTGCCAAACAAGGTGTATCGGGGGGAGCAGTCCTGGATCTGTGGAGTGGAAGTGACGCTCTTCATGACTATGGAGATAGCAGATACATACTGTATTATGTGATGATTTTCAGTGCTGCTTATTCTTTTCATAGTATTACTTAGCGGTATTAGGCTTGCAATTTACAGTCTTCAAACAGTGGACTTGGAAACTGAGAGGTGTTAAAAAGTGGGAGAACTTTGCCATTTATTTGTACCTAATGTGTCAAACTAGTTGTGAAGGCCAGGCTCCGAAGGCGCCTACCCCAGCTAGACTGAGAAATAGGACACCAGTTATTAGAAATATTACAGCTCAGACTTTACACCGGAATAACTGAAATGAAACACTTTATGTAAGGAAGTTAGTTTATGCACATTTAGAACACTGTTAAAGGGGTTATCTGGGATTAAGATACTAGACTAGATTACTAATATCGGGTCAGTGGGGGGTCAGACTCCCAGCTCCACCTAGTAGCTGTGGTCATGGGAAATGCACAGTATACTGAGCTAGAAGCAGAAAGCTCTGTGCACTGTGTATTAGCTGTAATGTGGGCTATTGCAATAACAATATGAAATCTAAATCTTAATCTTGGACACCCCTCTCCTCACTCAAAGGGTCTATGTATGGACTCTTTATAAACCTACTTCCCCTAGGTTGTATTTGAGCCGAACCTTGTGTTTCCAGGCTGTGTTCCACCCTGGCTCACGTGATCCGAACCAGCACCTGAGTTGATTCTTCTCCTCACCCATGTTTACTGGTAGTCAGGACCAGCCCGGAAACCCAGGGTTTGGGCCAAATACAACCTGGAGGAAGTTCCTTGTGCTGCCGCTTTCTTTTCAGCCTGTCTCAGCCTTTATTACCTTTATTAATTACTATAATTTTCAATAATTATTCTTTGGTGATGGAGTTCCTCTTTGCTCACTATCAAAGAAAATAGTAAAATTATGCAAAGATCATTCTGTTCAGACTAGCGCCTTATTCATGAAGAATTACCAGATGTTCAAGCTAAATTCACGAAATGCAATGAAAGGTTTCCCCAAGCAAGAAATAATTGATCCAAGAGAAAAAAAAATAAAGGAATGCGAGAAGTCAGTATGGGCTTCATTGAGAACAGGAAAGCTTCAGCCTGCATCGGCCTTGTAAAGTTATGGAATGTAGCGGGGAGGGTTAAATAAAACTTACCCGTCTTACAGGCAGTTTCTGATTCATTCTGAGGTGGCAAATATGTAGGATGGATCTTGATACGATCACCATACTTCTTCAACCTAAGGACACTGAAAGTATAATTGGAAAATCCTCACCGGAGAAAGATGGAGCTCAGCCTTTAATATGTCAGTGACACTGTGCTCATATCTGCAAGAGAAGCTTCTAATGACATGGCCTTGTAGTAATAACATGTCATAGGGGTTGTCTCATCATAGATATTAGTGGCATATAGCCTTGTGGCCCCGACAGTCGCTAGAAGAAGTGACAGCACTGCTAAGAAAGTGCTTGCCTCATCAGCTCTGCGTTACTTTTTCTAGACCGCCACTTTGATGGGTACTGACCGTAAACAGCTTCTCCTAGTGATGTGGGCTCGCAGACACCTCTGGTGGGGCTGTTTTCTTTAGATCGAAGTGTTGGGCATTGAAAATAAACATGTCCAAGGCTTGTCTCCTTTGACATATGCCAAATGAACGTCGTTCGAGTTTTCATACACATTAAAGGGTCGATAAGTCTAATGTTTATGGCCATCTTAAAGGGTTATTCCCATATCAGTAAATCACTGCCAACATTGGAATAACTGCTTGCAAGTCCTGGCCACCATGGTGGGGAATACGGAAACAGGTGAGAGATGGGTAATTCCCATTTAGGTAAATGAGAGCTATGAAAACAGCATAGCACAGCTGAGATACACAGATACGGGAACAGCATAGCTAAGTGGGCTACGCTCTTTCCATTTCTCATATTCATGTCTATGGGAATTATGGAAATTGTTTAGAGTAGAGGTTCCCAAACTTTTTTTTCTCGTAGACCACTTTCAAAATTTTACTGGTTTCGGTGGACCCCCTGCTGCTGCATTTCTACCATGTTCCCAAAACTCGTCAAAAAATGTGAAGATTAGATCCAATGTAGACCCCCGTCGAGTCTCCCGTGGACCCCTGGGGGTCCACCTGAACCACTTTGTGAATCACTGGCACGCCGCTTGACTGTTACCTCAAGTCTTTCCCTGGTGGTCGACACTTGTGAACAGTTATTCCCATCTAAGAAGCAAATTGCCAAGATGGGAATAACCATATAAGTTTATGCTGACACTTCAAAGATAAAGGACTAGTCTGGAGCCACTTTAACTTGTACATTTAATACAGACCATGGGAAAGGAAAGGGGAAAAAAACAACCAAAATCAAAAATCATGAGAAATCCAAGCCAAGTGAGAAGCCAGGATTTCTGGGAATAAATGGATAACCTACTCTTAGGTTAGAAAATAAATACTGGATTGGTAAAATCTGACACCCTGGGCCCCAACCTATCAACTGTTTGAAGAGCTTGTGGTGCTGTACTTTCTCTTCTCACACCTCCTTTGGTCTCATGGCCATACTTCAGTTCAGATTCATTGAGATTAATGGAACAAAACTGCAATACCAAGCACAGCCATTATATAATATATGGTGCTATGCTTGGTAAGAGTCCAAGCAGAGCACCTTCAATCTGCTGCTCTGTGTGGGTTGTGGGTGTCAGACCTCCACCAATATGATATTGATGACCTATCCTAAGGAAAGTTGATCAGAGTCATAGTCCCAGAGTACCCTTTAATACAGCAGTGACATAAAACATGTATTACTCGACTATGACAGCCTAATGGTTGGGGCCTCCTCTTTCTGTGTCCTTTCCCATTCACTCCAATATAAAAAAAAAAAAAATGACGGAAACTGTATTCCATGTTTATTTCATTTTCTAAAGGATGTAATAGTCATGCATGCTCCACAGCTGCTTTTCAGGCAGTGACATCACATCTGTTGGTCACATGGCCATGCTGCAGCCCAGTCTCAGAGTTGATGCATTGCCATGAGACCAAGAATCGTGATGTCACTGCCCGAGAAGAGGAAGTGAAGCTTTTTCTGAAAGAAAGAAGCCATGCTTTCTAATCCTGGATATCTCCATTGAGCTTGTACATTAGATTCTTCTTGTTTTGTTGTAAACCATTTGATGGCTTCTTTATGAGAACCAGACCTTGTAGCTGCATGCTATCTTTTAATGTATTTCTATGGTAAATCTCATACCTCCTGCTGCCATGGGGAAACGTCCAGGAAACAGATCTATTTTCAACTATTCTTTCTTCCCGAAGGCTACCATGGAAACAGATGATCCTTTACCCTCTACTATATCAATATGCATCTTCATTATTGTACAAGCTCTTGCATCATTTTGGTTACTTAGTCTGTATATAGACTGAGCATGTGAGGCGATATGCGGCCCATGTAGACGGGAGATTTAGTGAAGCACATGCTTTCACAGAAAAGGGCAGTTCTTAAAAATGTTGTACCGTGGATATTTTCATGAACATCTGGTGAGTGTATTTGTCAGTGCAGTTCCTAACCTGTTCATGGTGTGTTTAAGGTACGTTACGTTATGTTACAGTATGTCACTGTAAGATTTATCATGAATGTAGGTGTAACATTTCGCCATGTAGTCATGGCCAGAAGCGCGGGTGTCCAGTGTAGATATATCAGCAAGCTTTGTCTATTTTAATGCTGTTCTATTACATTTCTACCTGTTATTTCTGTTATGTTTCTGTGCTTTTATGTGTGTTTTGTTACAATTTAGATACTCTAAACGTAAGATTTACTAACAGGATTTGCCTTCTCTGAAACAGATATGGTGGTTAGTTCATTGTAGGTGCTATGGTAACCCTTCTGCGGTAGTGTTTTGTGATGGTAGAGAGTTGTCTTAAACATGTCTATGTTTATATCTGCTTGTCGCACAGAGTCTGTCTAAAATCACCGGTGAAAAAGACCTGCTTGTAGGACTTTCTAATCCCGCAAAATGACAGCGAAAATAACACATGCCCGACAAAGCCCATTATATTCAATAGGGTCTCTCGTGACCCATTGTCGCCAATCATTAGACAGATCACCCTTTACTGTTTTGTCTGGTATTCTATTCCTATAATGGACTAAACAGCACATATGTGAACCCAGAGCAGAGCAGATAGGTGGAAAGTTTTATGGAAAAAGATTAAGGATAACTTGTGATTTATTGCTATCATTATTTGTTTATTCTTGGCTCAGGAGTCCAGTAGGTGGTCCTACCAGTGATGTGCAGCCTTCCCATTATGATTGTGCAGGGTAGGTCCACCCAGTGGACTCAGATTATACTCAAATCACCAGTTATACTGAATGCTTTCTCACAAAGCAATATATATTAGTCTGCTTACTCATAACTTACACTAGGTTCACGGGGGGCCTGCTTGTGGACCTCCCGAACGGAGACCTAATCTGTTTAAAAAAGTGGTTACCCGTGGAAAAGGCCCCAGAAAGGGCGAAAAATGCGTAGAGAAAAGCGCTGCTTGCTGCACTTTCCTCTCTGCATTTTTCAAGCGGAATGGGGAACAGAATCCCCCAGCGGAGTTCAGGTGCAGGTGTGAACCTATTTGTTGAGCCTTATTTGTTCTACTCCAGCGTGTCTTTGTTTTTTGCTGGACCAGTTGTACTTTGTTAGGGTATTATTTTGGAGTACATGTGTTTTAATTTTTACAATTATATTATGTGGGGAAAATGCGTGGAATTTGTTAAATTTTACAATATGCTAATATATTCGTACAGTGTATGATGGCATATTAACCTGTATATAGCTGAATACTCTGGCAGTCACTTGAGCATCAAGAAGTGTATCCTAGTAACTGGAAATCAGGACTGGATGTGGAGTTGGATTCAGCTTTGGGTGAAGTCGGAGATGGAAAGAATTTTTTTTTTTTTTTCATAAAATTTTTTAAACCAGTTTTACACAACAGTGAGGCTGGATTCACATCTGCACCAAAGTCTCCATTGCAGCGACTGCTGAAAATCACCAGATGAAAAATAGTGCTAAAAGTCTGAATTTTTTGCCCAGCAGTCCTAGTTTAAAACAACGGACACCCGGGGGATCCCATTATAGTCAGTGGGGTCTGTCAGATGCTATTGGTGTCCATTGTTTTGTTGGTCCATTCTAGCGGCCCTAAGACAGACCAGAACAACGGACTTATTTAGGATGCAATGCAGAAAGTGAGAAATAATATATATTTCACAAATAAATTAGAGTGATTGAAAACATAAGGATTGGATTGTAGATTAAAGATATATAGCAATATAATAGTATAATAGGTAAAAATAACAAAAGCAAAGAAGATATATAAATAAAAAAACAGTAACAATAGGATAATAAGAATGGTCCAATGTATAGAGACCTGAATAATCTGCTGTGTGTTAGAGAAGAATGAATAAGGTGAATTGAAGATAACTGTAGAGAATTTTCCCTAACTATTATATTAATAGGAAATATTTATTTTTCTCCTAAGTTAGAGAACATTTACAGCTTCTGTACTATTGTTACCATGGCTGTTGGCCATTTATAAAGGATTTGGAGTAGAGCCGGGCAGTACTGACTCCATAGCCCTGCAGGAAATACTGAAAACTACGCTTAGGTTCCATGGATAAACTCCACGCTGCCTGTACAGGCAATCCTTTTCACAGCCTCAAAGGGACATCCCTTTAGAAAGAATTAAACTTGTGGTTCTCTGACATCTGCTACTAAAGTGACACAGTCTGATGTCAGCACTCCTGTTCATGTGGGCGCACACAGTCTTTGGCCTATGGATGTCAGTGCAATAGTATATCAGTATGTGGGGGCTTATTCCTGCTGGATGACTATGGCGCACTACAAAGTTTAAAGGGGTCTCCTGGGCAAAAAATGTCTGTTAGTGCTATTAATGGGTTAATAAAATGCACCCACATACCTTTAGCCGCGTTTTGAGTAATTTCTGGGTGTCTCTGGGAGCTCCTGCATTTGTTTACATGGTTCAGCTTCCTGCTATGTAACTTCCTCACTCCCCTCCCTCCTTCCTCACTCCCTCCCATACACCCCCCTCCCTGTCTCTCCCTCCCATACACCCCCCTCCCTGTCTCTCCCTCCCATACACCCCCCTCCCTGTCTCTCCCTCCCATACACCCCCCTCCCTGTCTCTCCCTCCCATACACCCTCTCCCTGTCTCTCCCTCCCATACACCCCCTCCCTGTCTCTCCCTCCCATACACCCCCTCTTTCCTCACCCCCTCCCTGTCTCTCTGGCTATCCCGCCTTTCCCTACCTACTCAGCCCGACCCCATTATATACTTACCTTCCACACTTCTTCCTGGGGGACGGCCCCTCCTTCTTTACTCATTCTGCAGGCGCATGCTCTTCTCCAGGCAATGCTCTGTAGTGACGATCTACCTCTACTGCACATGCGTGGGAGCTGCACAGTAGATGTGGATTATCAGCAGCAGAGCAGCACATGGAGAAGCGGCTGCAGTCAGAAAAGAGGGAGGAGCCGTTCCCACAGGAAGAAGGAAAAGAGGTAAATATGATGAAGTGGATGGGGGGGGGGGTAGTAGTGACGATCCGTTTACGGAAATGTGGAAACGTATCGTCACCGGATAATCAGAAAATGTCCCTGGATAAATATACATTTTTGATTATTTAGAAAGTAGGCGGGGGAGGGTGTTTAGATTAGTGTAGGGATTTCCAGTTATCCCAGACAACCCCTTTAAGGAAGTTTTCTATTTAGAAAAACATGTCAATTTTTCTGTTGGGTCGTGTTTGAGTAAAAAGTAGGTCTTTTATATTTTTTTCCCCACTCTTTTCATGATGCCTTGCATTCGTTCAGGTTTTCACACATTATTACAACTTTATACTAAAGGATTACTTAGTGCTTAAAGGTGTTGTCCAGGCTAAATTTTTATAGTTTAAATACGTTGGGGGCAGTGAAAAAAATTAAAAAAAAAACACATACTCACCTGTCCCTATTGCTCCGTTGTCCTCCCGCGCCTCCCAGTTTTTTTTTTTCTCTTCTGGCGTTGTGCTGAAGCCACACAGGTAGTGACATTCAGGCCCTTCGTGACCACTGAGGCCAGTCAGCGGCTTCTGCACAACGCCGGGAGCAGATGACATGGGAGGACACCGGAGCAATGGGGACAGGTGAGTATACATTTTTTTTTTTTTTTTTTTATTGCCCACAGCTTATTTAAACTAGAAAAGGTTTGTCTGTTTTTGCCTGGACAACCCCTTTAAGGATCATAAGGCTGGGACATCAATCTGTGAAAGGTGGATAACCTCTTTAGTCTAGTAGTTCTCCTTAGAGAGACTTTTAAGCGTCAATATTGATGGACTATAAGGTCATGACTCATCTGACAGCTTTGGCGCTCGTGCCATGTGCAGTTGTAGCCGTTGCGAGTGCACATCATTTCGTAGCACAGACGAAGTGAGGTGTAAAGCCCCAGACACACCCGAGTATGAGGGGAGCTTCCGATGCTCCGTTTCATTCTGATAATTGTAGAGCATGTCCTATCCTGCTTCATGACATCAGAGTATAACGGAATCCCTCATTGAAATCAACTCTGATGTCATCAGAGTGCATTCTGCTAAAAAATTTGACCCCCCCACCCCCTCAGCCTGCACAATCATTTGTGTGCATGAGGCCTAACCGGTTCCCTTTGAGAAAAAGTTAGTTTCCACAATTAAGTAGGTTGGGACTACATGAGAGCTGGATTTCTCTCTTGTAATTTTGTAGCTTTTTTATGAAATGTTTTAAAATGCAGAATACTAATATTTACTTTTTTTACTTGTATTTCAGAATGGGCAGCAGTTTGCAGAGGAATCTATGTGTGAAGAAGACAATGAGAACAATGTAAGTTTTCTTTGAATATTGCGGTGAATAAAAATCTTTGGAACTTCAGACTCCAAAATATGTATTAAATAAATATTACTTTCATATACATAAATGTCACCTTTTTTTTTTTTTTTGTTTCCTTTCACACTAAAGCCTGCTGGGAAGTCAAATCTTGAAGAACTCCGTTCCATTCAATCAAAGATATGCAAATATAAGTTACAAGTAACTAAAATAACCAGCGAGAATAAAATACTTACGTGACCGCAATAGACATACTAAGGCAAATGAGTTCAGTGACATCAAATGACTGTTTTTCACCATATAGACATTGGTATTTTTGGACATGTGGCAGTGAATTAAATCTGTGAGCACCTTTCACCACCTCCAACTCCACTTGGTTGCATCCTTTAATAGGCTGTTCTCCTCTGATTCCCACACAGCTGGATTTTTTTCTCTAACCCCCACCATTCCTGAGAAATCCGTGTTGTTAGTTTTGGTTGCTAATAGAATAATAAGGATCTGCATTGTCAAGTGGGCAGTGTCAGGGAGGAGCAGGCAAAGGGGAGTGATTCAGTGCTCTCTAACACTGTCCATTCAGTGACAGACAGTGTCGTATCTCAGAATCATTCCCCCTTGTCTGCTGAGGCCCAACTCTACCTACCTGACAGTAAAGAACCTTAATAATAGAATAGGCCCTGACCTGGAATAGTGCGGACTAGAGCGAAAATTCCAACTGCATCGGAATGGATGGAACGATGCCTACTAAAGGAAGCAAAGAACTTCACTTAGGTGGAGGCAGTGAAAGGTCCATTTTAATACTTCTTTTTTTTTATTGTTTCTCTAGTATCATATTGTAATGTTTTAATCTTTTATATTTTTATTGCAATGAGTTCATTTCTGGTCACTGGTTCATGTAAAGGATGCCTTGGAGGAATGAAGGACATGACCGGGCTTGCTTATGGCTAAAGATGATTCAGTCTTGGGAAGAGATGGTTGTATTGAAATGTGGTAAAACATTTCTTTTGTGAAAAATGCAGCACACTCCATCTGGAGAAAAAAATTCTCAATCTCCAGTTGTGACTTTACTGTAAGAGCAGTAAATCTGAGGGATAGTCTGTTTAGTAGAAACAATTCATGGCTTCAGGATGGACTTAGGCGACTTCTTGAAATAAAATAACATTGCTTATAGGAATGTAAAGTATTCTTGTTTGAATGTAGATTCAGGGTCAGGATGGAAATTTTGGGGTTATGATGCTAGTTTGGGTTTATTTCCTTTCCTCTGGGTCAGTAGGTGGATACAAAGTTGTTGCTACTTTTGATCTACCTCCTCTTCCCTCTCCTGGGACTGTTCTTTTATATATTGGTTTTTCAGGTTACAATGGCTTAAAGTATACCTCCAAATATAAAACATGTTGTCTTTTTCTCAAGTTTAAAACATCCGTGCAAACTCTGCAGCTGCGAGACTCCCCATAGAGAAGGTAGAGAGGCTTTATTATCATCCCTGCCTTCCTGATAACTTTATACACAGTTCTCATTGAACTCCATGTGTACAGTGACACTTCTTGTTCTGGACCAGTGGTTCTCAACCTCTTCAAGCAAAGTACCCTCTGGTGAGAAAATGTCCCAACCAAGTACCCCCAAAGTAGCGATCACTTATAAATCTTAATAATATAAGAGTGTGTTTTTTTTTTTTTTTTTTTTTCTTTCGTTAAAAATTAGGTAAAGGTCCCCATATGTAGTATAATGGCCCCCTCAGTGCCCTCACACTCAGTATAATGGCACCACTAGTGCCCTCACATGTAAAATAAGAACCTCCACAGTGCTATAGCAGCCTCCATACAGTATAATGTTCCATAGTGGCCCCTCCATACAGTATAATGTTCCATAGTGGCCCCTCCATACACTATAATGTTCCATAACGGCCCCTCCTTATACTGTAATGTTCCATAGAGGCCCCTCCATAGAGTATAATGTTCCATAGCAGCCCCTCCATACAGAATATAATGTCCCTGAGTGGCCCCTACATTAATAAAATCCCACATAAATAGGGATTTTCTTACAATATCTGGTTCGGCCGAACCCACAATTTTCTGGGGGTCTCTTCGGGCCCTTAGAGTATAATTAGCGGAGTCCGTGGGGAGGTAAACAAACAAAACAGTGTTACTTACCTGTCCTGGGCTCCGGCAGTGCTCCTCCGGCCTACGGAGATGACGTCAGGTCACATGGGTCACGTACCATAATGATGCATACACTACATGACCGCCTGACTTCATCTCTGTAGGCTGGAGGAGCACAGGGAGCAGCGCCAGAGCCCAGGACAGGTAAGTAACACTGTTTTTATTTTTGATTACTTCCTTGGGACATCCGCTAATTATACCCTCAGAGTATAATTGTAGTTCGTGGGTAACAAACCCCACAAACTGGCATGGGGGGGAGTGGTTACACTCGCCGTGGCGCATACCCTTGGGGATAGTTGGACGTACCACATCTTGAGAACTACTGCTGTGAACCAAGCAGTCATGTGAGTGCAGGGTTGCTACAGGAGTTGTTGTATTCTTCCTGTAACCAGTGAACAGTATATACTGTTAAACTGATACTTATAAAGCACTTCCAGTAATCCATATGGTCTCTTGTGGTTAGGTTTCTCTCAGTCATGTGGAAACCTCCTCCTCCCGGTTCTGCTTCAATGTATAGGATAGTATAGTCTCTCGGGTACATGCATACCGCCTCCACACTGTCTTGCATTGATGTATAAGACAGTATAGTCTCTTGTGGACATGTGCATACCTCCTCATCCCTGCTCTTTGTCGATGTATAGTCTCTCACGGGCATGTGCATACCTCCTCATCCCTGCTTTATGTCGATGTATAGGACAGTAGATCACAGATTACGGTTAGCATGCGACCAGAAGTTTGCTACATATCAAACCCCTTTGGTATCTTTTTGCTTCTCACACGTCTTCTCAGGTCAGGTAGAGTCTTTGATAAAGGCATTCCCCTCTTTTTATGAAATCCATTATTCTTATGTTTTCTCTAGAGCCAGCACTTTGATGTTAACCTTGACACAGAGACCTTTCCTCATACAGGACTGCTAGGGTTTTGTAAAATGAGAAGTTGCCATTGTTTTGCTGCACATTCACCTTGATTTTGGAGTATTTTAGATCAATCTATTATAACAGCATATGTAGCAATTCTCTGATACATACATATTATCAGAGTAATCCCCTTTACATGCAGGGATGATCTTGTAATAACTCTGCAGGATTTTAGTGCCCCGCTGTTTCCCTGCAGATTCATCACAGGATCTCTCGCTTTTTTGGACAGCTGGATTTTGTCTTCCTTTATAACCAGATTACTGGGGACAAGAGTATTCCCCATAGGCCTCATTTACACACACAGGTTTTTTTTTAAATACCTGATAAGAAACATCATGAATTTCAGGTGTTTTTCATACATTTTTCAAGGACTATAGAGAAACTTAAAAAGCTGCAAACTCCCAAAACACAGAAGGAGAAGTTATGTGTTTTCTTTATATTCCCCATTCTTTTTGAAGACATTCTTGGCATAGGCTCAGAAAACCCCTGAAAAATCTACAACAAAATTGTCATTTCTGCAGTGTGTGTCCTGGGACTTAGGCATCATGCAGGCGATAGTGTGAATTGTCAGTGTGCTAGCTGTGTTTTTCACGGCTAACTCGCTGACCCATTATATTCTATAGCCCCATACACACGCCTGTGCATTATCACAGGACCGTGTCCTATTCCTGCGCGTTTTGCGGCCTGAGTCCAGTGAAGAAAATCAACGGGTCCGTGGAGGCACATGCGGCACGCGGATGATGTCCATGGACCCGCCACATGAGGCCTTACATTATGCTAATAAATGTCTTATTCACAGTGCTGCTACTGTAGATCGCAGCAGGCTAGCCGCGAGCATGTTTGGGACTGCTAACCTACTGTAATTACTCCTTGTGTCACCAGTCTTAAAACACCTAAGAAAGTGCTGTGATAAACACTATGGGGGCAATTATTTAGACAGACTGGCATGGTAAACATCAAATACCCCCCCTCACCCACTCCAGAGCAAGATGCACCAGAGTTAAGAGGGTCTGGCTTCTTAATAGATCCGACACATCTCAGGGTTTCCTATGTGCAAGAATTGGAATCTAGGCAGTGAGGTATAGTAAATCTGACCAGCCTCCTCTTCTCCGGCCTTCACTGATCCTCACCCCATTCCGCCCACTGTCTTTAGAAAGTGGGTAGCAGGATGGTAAAGAATCAAAATGGCACATCTTTGGCACAAACTGAGCCAAAGATGGACCATGTCTTTGTTAATAAGTTCCTCCCTGTGTGTAAGTCCAGGTTAAAATACAGGGTGCATCTTGGATGTCTTCTTTGGAACTCCTCAGACACCAGGGTTTAGATGTCACTCCTACCTCTGCACCCTCTTACCTACATTTCTGCTTATCTTGTATATTTAGATATATATCTCCTGTCCTTACACTTACAATGCTTACATATTTCCAGCTTTATTTTGGACATCTTAGAAATCTTAGCTTTGTGGAAAAGCTGAATACTGTAATTTTCTTCTATTGTTGGATGAATTTGCTTTCTTTGTGTCATATAATCACCTGTAGTATTGTGAACTGGGATATCGGGCTTTGCATTAGGTTATGGATGTCTTGGGGAAGTTTCTAATGCCTGGAACCTGGCCAGAGTCTTCTGTAATCTTGAGATGTGGAATTCTAAACAGAATAGGCACAGAAAGGCATTCTCATAGACATGTCTCACATCTCCTGTCTGGAGGCTGCAGGATTCTTGCAAGTGCCAGACACTGCCTGATTTATCCTTATTATTAGACAGAGCGAAGGAGCCTGTAAGCCTTATCACGTCACCCACTGTGGCGACTTTTACTGAATCTGCTTGTTTGTGTGCAAAAATTATGATTACACTGGGTTTAAAGGTTATGTCAATTTTTTATACTTTTTAGACTTCAAAAGTGTTCAAGCACTTACTGTGAATAGAATGTATTACATAACCAAGTTAATTCTTAGGTCCTGTACAAACTAACGTCATGGCTTCAGTTTAAAACAGAACTATAGCCGATGCAGATCCTTTCCCAGTAGATTTTGTTTTTAAAGGGTACCTGAGTTTTTGTGAAAAGTTGATAGGCAGTCTGTTTTATAACTGTATAAGCTTTCATAAATTTTTTCTGCCGCTAATAATCACATTATGGCTGTAGCACATTTTAAATTTGTCTCTGAGGCAGGGGGCATGTACAATAAGGAGCAGTCTGCCCCTCCCCTATCCATTACTGCTAATACTGGTTTATTTACATGCAATTCTGCCAGAAGTAACTACAATAGCAAAGAAATAGCTGAGAAAAGTCTAAGTGAGGAGATCTAGGAACACTGGACTGCAAATACATGCAGGCATGATGCAACCTATAAGATCCCTGACAAAGTAAAAGAGCACTCTATGAGCACAGTGAGGAAAGCTGCTTGCTTTCTGTGAATAATATCCCCTACACACAAGCATCCAGTAGTAGATACAAGTACATAAGATGTTTCTTCCAGTGTAAGCTGAGAGATGTGCACAGTGTTCAGTTTCAGCAGTTTGCAGACCTATGTGGAGGCTAGGGCTGGGCAATTAACTGAAAAATAATCAAAATCGAAAGTCGGCTCAATTAATCTTTGTGAACTAGCTCACGTAGATTATCTCAATTATTTTGCTTCCATGGCATCCTCCCTTACTTCCATTGGCTAAAGGATATGTAACTGTACTCTATCCAATCAGGATAGCTGATATGTGAATAACCAAAACCAAAATTTAGGGGCATGGTGTGGTATATAAATAGGGGGCATGTGGCATGAGATAAGGGAATGCCTTAAAATAATCATCCATCAATTGTAATCTAGGTAAAATGTTCAATTAATCATGATTTTTATTTGGATCATAATCACCCAGCCCTATTGGAGGCTTTGAGGAGAATCAGCCCCTCCCATCTGCATTCACTGTGTGAAGAGACCATACCCTCCACCTCCATTCTCTGTGAAGACATCTTGCTTATCTAATGTATCAATGGGTGGAACTTCCCTAGTAACTGGGAGTGAACAGTAAATTAGCTAGAAGGGAGACACCTAGTGACACAAACTAGGCTAAGGCCCCATGTTGCGGAAATGCTGCTTTTTTTTTTTTTTTTTTTGTTGCAGATTTTGTTGCGGTTTTTTTTGAGTCAAAGCCAAGAATAGCTACAAAAGGAATGGCAACAAAATCTCCAACAAAAAAGCAGCGTTTCAGCAACGTGGGGTCTGAGCCTTGGAAAGGTTTTTTGGGCAGAAAACAGGCACATTTTTAATTAAATTGCATTACATTTTTGTCCAGAATCACATGATCTTTGCAATGAGACTAATGATAGGTTCACACCTGCATTCAGGTTTCCGAAACCTAATCCGCTTAAAAAACGGTTACCCAAGGAAATAGACTATAATGGGGTCAACTGGATTTCTGCCCGAAAAATGTGGAGAGAAAAGTCCATGAAATCCCCGAGCGGAGATATAGTCTTAGCTATACCCCATCTACCCTATGTTACAGGGTACATCCTGCTATTACTGATACTTTGCTCTTGTCTCCAAATTCCATAACACTTTTTTTTTTCTCTAAGAAAAACCAAAACAGTCTGTAATGTCAAATATCCACCACAGACATGTTTGGTTCTCCTTCAGGAGTACAGTAGTCATCCTTGGCGTAACGCATCCGGTGCCTCTCTGGTTCAGTTTCTCCATCACTTGTTTCCCGTACTGTGGGTTATGTTTGATCCGTGTTATAAATATTGTTATACGAGAACATATTTACTGCAGACAGAATGTATATACAAGTTTGGCAAAATTGTTGAGAAAATACACACAAACATGTCAGTCAAGTGCAGCCTAAAATAGCATCACTTTTTACTTTGTCGAGAATTTATCTCAGAGTTCCCATGTAAGCTTGTGGAGGACATCACGGAAAAAGGAAAAACTAGAAATGGCGGCTGAAGCAAAAGCTGATGTATTTTTAATGTTTGGGTTTTATTAGACCATGTTTTTGACATGGGGGGGGTTGGATTTTTGCATTTAAATGAACAGCAAAGCACAGTATAATGCTACAAAATGGGGTTTACCCAGTTATACATATAGCAAAATAATGACATGGTGCAGATGTTGACGTGTAAAATTTGACTGTAACATACTAGTACATATTTATTTTGCTTACTTATATGGCGCCTCTTCCGCAGCGCTTTACAGATATTAATTATTGTCCCATATAGGGCTCACAATCTAAATTCCCTATCAATATGTCTTTGGAGTGTGGGAGGAAACCGGAGTACCCAGAGGGAACCCATGCAAACACGGGGAGAACATACAAACTCCTTGCAGATGTCATACATGTGAGCATAAACTTTGAGAACTTTGTGTTGTCTTGTGTCTGTAACTTGGCAATATGTTGTTTGTTCGATGTAGGACTGGGCAGTTAATCGCAACGTAACTGAAAATGACAGTCTGTTCGATTTAATGGATGTGAACCTGTTCACATTGATAATTCCAAACATTCTGCCTCCATGCCATCCTGTCTCTCAGTGCTAAAGGATATGTCACTACCTGTACGCTATTTAATCAGGATTTCTAATACATGAATAACCGAGACTACAATCCAGTGTTTTGTAAAGTGCTGCGGAATATGTAGCCGCTGTGTAAATCAAATTATTGGTGGCATGGTGGGGCATACAAAAAGGGAACGTGGCATGTAAAAAGGGGGAGTGTCCAAAAATAATCATAATCGAGCTAAAATGTTCAATTAACTGTGATTTTGGGTCATAATGGCCCAGCCCTAATTCAGTGTAATAACTGTCACTGACTATTGATGACAGAACTGAAGTTGCTTGCCATCCAAAAATATCTTTATATTTTCCCTTTTTTACTACTGGCAGAGTGCAACTTTGTGATTGATTGATTAAAATCCTGTTGACTTAGGGGGTGGAGGGGATTTGTCACCCGTTCCCTTCTTATATGTTAGTTTGTGTTTCATATGAAGAGAACATGCAGTGCTTTATATTTTTCTCCAGATCAACCATTTTAGAACCAAGTAAATTTAAAGGGGTGTCTCTGTTTCAGTGAAAATGGAAAGGTCATGAGTTCTGTAGCAGATCACACTTTGCTTTTGATATAATTTATGTTGTGTTAACATTTTCGGACTCCTATTGTTAGGGTAAAGCTATTTTAAAATAGAAAACCAGGTGTTCCCAATCATGTTTCAGTTCTTATACCCTGTGTTTATGGACTCGTCCTTGCTACATACAGTGGGTACGGAAAGTATTCAGACCCCTTTAAATTTTTCACTCTTTGTTTCATTGCAGCCATTTGCTAAAAGCAAAAAAGTTCATTTTCTTTCTCATTAATGTACACTCAGCACCCCATCTTGACAGAAAAAAAACAGAAATGTAGATATTTTTGCAAATTTATTAAAGAAAAACTGAAATATCACATGGTCATAAGTCTTCAGAACCTTTGCTCAGTATTGAGTAGAAGCCCCTTCCTTTTGAGCTAGTACAGCCATGAGTCTTCTTGGGAATGATGCAGCAAGTTTTTCACATCTGGATTTGGGGATCCTCTACCATTCTTCCTTGCAGATCCTCTCCAGTTCCGTCAGGTTGGATGGTGAACGTTTTTGAGGTCTCTCCAGAGATGCTCAATTGGGTTGAGGTCAGGGCTCTGGCTGGGCCAGTCAAGAATGGTCACAGAGCTGTTCCGAAGCCACTCCTTTGTTATTTTACCTGTGTGCTTAGGGTCATTGTCTTGTTGGAAGGTGAACCTTCGGCCCAGTCTGAGGTCCAGAGCACTCTGGAAGAGGTTTTCTTCTAGGATATCTCTGTATTTGGCCGCATTCATCTTTGCTTCAATTGCAGCCAGTCGTCCTGTCCCCCATAGCATGATGCTGCCACCACCATGTTTCACTGTTGGGATTGTATTGGGCAGGTGATGAGCAGTCCCTGGTTTTCTCCACACATACCACTTAGAATTAACGGCAAAAAGTTCAATCTTCATCTGATCAGACCAGAGAATCTTATTTCTCATAGTCTGGGAGTCCTTCATGTGTTTTTTGGCAAACTCTATGCGGCTTTCATATGTCTTGCACTGCGGAGAGGCTTCCTTCGGGCCACTCTGCCATAAAGCCCCGACTGGTGGAGGGCTGCAGTGATAGTTGACTTTGTGGAACTTTCTCCCATCTCCCTACTGCATCTCTGGAGCTCAGCCACAGTGATCTTTGGGTTCTTCTTTACCTCTCTCACCAAGGCTCTTCTCCCACGATTGCTCAGTTTGGCTGGACGGCCAGGTCTAGGAAGAGTTCTGGTCGTCCCAAACTTCTTCCATTTAAGGATTATGGAGGCCACTGTGCTCTTAGGAACCTTGAGTGCTGCAGAAATTCTTTTGTAACCTTGGCCAGATCTGTGCCTTGCCACAATTCTGTCTCTGAGCTCCTTGGGCAGTTCCTTTGACCTCATGATTCTCATTTGCTCTGACATGCACTGTGAGCTGTGAGGTCTTATATAGACAGGTGTGTGCCTTTCCTAATCAAGTCCAATCAGTTTAATTAAACACAGCTGGACTCCAATGAAGGAGTAGAACCATCTCAAGGAGGATCAGAAGGAAATGGACAGCATGTGAGTTAATTAGTAATACTTATGACCATGTGATATTTCAGTTTTTATTTTTTAATAAATTTGCAAAAATGTTTACATTTCTGTTTTTTTTCTGTCAAGAAGGGGTGCTGAGTCTACACTGCTTTTAGCAAATAGCTGAGTGAAAAATTTAAAGGGGTCTGAATACTTTCCGTACCCACTGTACCAGATTTAATGTTAATATTTCAAGGGATTGTCCAGTTTCAGCAAATAAATGTTATTGTTTGTGTAATGAAAAGTCCTACAATTTTCCAATAGACTTTCTGTATCAATTCTTCACAGTTTTCTAGATCTCTGCTTCTTATGATTTACTATTTACTTGCAGTGGATAAAGATCAGTCCATGGTCATGTGATTGACACACAGGTGCACGGCTTGTTAGAATCACGGCTCAGCAATAAGACCTCTATCTTGTAATGAGATGTGCACCTGTGTGGCTGCCCATCACATGACCGTGTGGCTGCCCATCACATGACCATTGTGTCATGCCCTATGTGTTTTCAGCCTGCAGCATGTCCACTATTTCTGCATGTTCAGATGCCTGAGTAACGCGGCTGAAAGCTGCAAAAAAACCAGCAGATTTTGTCTTATATATCACTAGCCTAAAAGATTAATCTTAGAAATGTAAAAACAGCTGTAAATGTTATAAAACAAAAAATATTTACCTCCTCTTTCTCACCAGTGATCCAGCACTGAAGCTCCAGAAGTCCTTCCGATCTTTTATACTGACTTCATGGCCTGTAGAGAGTGACCATATGGCCATAGAGGCCGCAGATCACATGTTGGCTGTCTGTAAAGGTCAAGAGGACTGCTGGAACATCAGCAGCATATGGCTGTCTCTGTGGGGGGATAAGGAGTGGTGAATACGATTGGGTTTTTTTGTGTTGTAGCATTTGCAGCTGGTTTTTAGAAGTTGGAATGTCCTGTTGATTCTAGTTCTTACGGTCTAGATTGCATGTGCATTGCTTCGATGGCTGGCATAAGGCTCCTGAGATAAATCCAGATTATAGTGATACAGGGAGAGTAAGAACAGGCTGAGTGACAAAACCACAAGTAGTTTTCTTGGAACCGTCTTTATGAAGTATCTCAAACTTTCCACCCATCCTGATAAACATCTGTCTTGTAAGTGGATTGCGAGTTACAGTTTTGGAGCCTTTTTACATGCTTTATACAGTGCTCCTGGTTTTGACCAACTGGTAAGTACAGAGTGAAATTATATAAAGTAGAATAGCGGAAAATATTAACTTTCATATTAAAAGCCTGCTACATCCTCCTGTAGGATGGGGGAGTTCAGCTCTGTTCAGGAAGCTCTCTAGGTTGAGATCACTCTTCGTAGCCTATTTATAATGCTTTTTAGTATTTTTATGTTTGACATTGTATTTTAGCTTTTTAACTAGCACTTTTAATCGGCGAAGGCAATTTTGTTCACATTTGCTTGCGTAATTTCAGGAATGTTTTGAAGTTTGCAGAGAGGAAGCGTTTCATGGCCGCTAAGCACTGACTTTTTTTTTTTTTTTTTTTTTTCTTTTTTTTAAATCGAATCTCTGTTTTTGCATAGCAGAAAGTAGTTTGTTTTATTAGCTGTACCATTCATTGGATTCAAGTTTTAAGAGTGAGAGTTAAATGAATAAAATAAAAACTATTACTTATGCTGAAATGTTGTTCTGCTCGTTCGTTTTTAACCATATATGTTGTTTTAGGGTTACTGCTTTAAGATATAATGGGGCAGATGTACTAATAGTGTCCGAGTTATAGACACTACAGACTTAGCCGGGTTGCACACGTGACCATGTGCTAGCACGGACGACACATGAATGTCAGCACCGGCCCCAATCATTCAGTGAATAGGAGCCGCGGAAGCACGGCTGCAAAATCGGACAGGAATAGGACCTGTTCCGTATTTTGCCCCCCGGGCTGTCGGCCCGCACACTGGACCATGTAATTCATGGTCATGTGTACGACGGGCCCACAGAAATGAATGGGTCAGTGTACTATCCAGGAAAAACCCAGATAGCTGTGGTGCTTCTCTAGACTGTCTAGTCTATGTTTACATCACCTACTTATTGACTTCATTTCTGACAAAAAAAAAAAAAAATGGCAAAAGTTTGGAGCATTTTTTGACGTGTATTGTAAGGAATTGTACACTGGTCTTAAACCCTTAGAAACCGGAGGATTACATTATCCCAATATATGGCAAGGCACATGTCTCATCATACTGTAGATGCATCCACGCCAGGCCATGAGCTTAACTCAAATCTACGCAAGGTCACAGTTGACATAGCTTTCACAGATCATTTGTGCCAGAAATGATTTTTTTTTTTTTTGCTAAAATTTCCAAAAGTAAAACTACCCCATGATATATAATGTTAAAATATGATATTTGTAATTGTGGTTTATGTTAGAAAATGGAGGATGGAGAAATGAAATATCAAACCTTAAATGTACATGATAGAATAACTTTTCTCAACTAGTTACGCCATATTTTACTGCTTTCTAGTAGCCCCTTCCTCTGAGATCTGTGCAGGGAAATAACTGGGAAAATATTGTCTGTTTTTGTCTTTTATCTTCGGATGAAGACGTCTCTTCCTGTTGCCTGCTCAGTGCCTTGACAATGAATGTTACTCTGCTCTATGCTCCTTGTACATTCCTCCTTTGCAGAATGATTAAACAAGTCCTATATGGGAGGCCCAAATAGTTACATTGCCTCAACTATCAGAATCTCTTGAGACGCTTCTTAATGTGCTAAGGAACCGTCTAACATTGGTATCTGTGTGATGTTACAGTAATGTAGCATCTTTGGGTTTTTCTTTCGCCTCATTATTTCATATTTACACCACTTAATATTATATTTAGTATCACATCGAATGCTTGCTGCAAATGGAGACACTGAAAAATAAAAAATCTCCCTTAGTTCTTTAGTACAGTTCATACAGGGTATCAGAAATGCAGTTAACTATTGCTCTTAGTGATGTAAGTCATGTAGTTTCATAACCACAGCAGTATTGCTGCAAGTGCACAAATCTCTGCGAAAACCGCAGTGAAAATGACTTGCGTAAATCTACTCTTAGGATATAAGAACGCACATCAGGTGAGGTGCACACTGCATTGCAGAAAATGTATATATGTCAAAGTTTTTACTTTTTTTTTTTTTTTTTTTCTCAAGGCAGTCGTGATTTTTTTTTTAGGTGAACAAACCATATTCAATAAGTTTGTCACGCTAGGTTCACACTAGTGTCGGCCGCCCTGTTGTTGTGGTCCGTCAGAGGACCAGATCAAAAGATAGGCAGACCGCTACGACAGTGGTCATATACCGAGCCCAGCGGACCCCAAGTATAATGGGATCAGTCAGGTGTCCCTTCTTTAAAGCTGAAAGCATCATACGAAAAAGTCGGACTTGCAGGACCTATTCGTCCGACGATTTTGAACGCACACTGCGTTGGAGTCTCTAAACGCAGGATGTGAACGTGGCCTTAGGCCTTTTTCACAAGACAATGAGTAACGGCCATTGTTGGAACATTTTTGCCCTACGTCTGCTTTTGGAACATCCATCTCACGGCCGTTTTTAAAACCATGAATGTCTAGGGGTCTGTTCACATTTGCTAAATAGCATTTTATTAACACAACGGTTTTGAAGATCTGTGTGAGATCCATATGCCTTACATCTGACTAGGCTATGTTCACTGCTGTGTTGGAGGCTCCATCAGAAGCTACCGTGATATTTGATAGAAGAAGAAGAAGGGCTCAACATGCAGTGGTGCAAAAATTATGGATCTGTGATGGACTCCATTTTCAGTAAGTGGGGTCTATTAGGTGCTGCATCTTTTATGTTACGAATCTGGCATTGTACCTTGACTTCCACTTGTAGCAGAATTCACAATGCTGATGTGAACAGAGCCAAAGACGTCTTCTCAATAAAACTTGCAGCCATTCAGAAGTCTAGGAAAGAGTTCTCTATTAAATTTAATATTCTCCGTTTGGATTTTGATGATATAGTTTAGTTCTTGTTTTAAAGATGCAGAAAACTGTTCATAAGAATTTTCTCCATTGGAATATATAGTATCGGCCATAACAAGTAATCCTGTTGTAGCTATAGTTTTCCGGGTGAGTGCAGCTCGCCGCTCTACTGCCTAGATTATATAACAGAATTACGGCTTTTGCTTTGTCTGTTTTCAGAAACATAACTTCCATCTACTTTTCTGTGAGTTTGGTGGAAGGACGCCATTTGATGTCGGTATTTGAAGATGAGCTTGGACCTTCAGCAAGCTCCTCATTGGTGGCTAATGCAGCCGTACAGATCAATACGGGGCCATTAAGCCTTCAGCAAACGACAGCTTATTCCATTAAGACGGCACTAGAAATAGGCCTGTTTCCAGACTGCTGATTCGGCATTCAGCGCTTTTGCTTCCCTTTTAAGTGAGAACATCAAGCAGTGTTTTATTTTTAAGGAGGAAACCTATGTATCCTGCATCTTGTAATGTGTCTAAATAAATCTCCTGACATCCTGTTGCAAATATTGGGTTGTCAAGGCTATGTCCACAAAGAAAAGAATTCGCTTTAAGCTAGGATTGTTGTGCAGATTTTTTTTTGATCCAGAATGGGGATTTTTATAGTGAAGGCGGACAGATTTAGCTTCCCTTTATAGTTTGATTGAACTTTCCAACAACATTTGATTTTCTGGCCGTTTCTGTGTCAATAAATTTACTAATATGCTTTATTAACACATTGTGTCTCCTTTCTGTGAAATCCTGCATTTCTTTAATCTTTCCCTTCTTTTTTGAGCTGTACCCAGCTTGTCACTGCTCAGTGTGTGGGCTTATGTGTAATGAAGGGAAATGAGGGTGGGGAAGGGTCACTTCAATAAGTTATATCTCTGGCATTATAAAATGTAGAAGCGGGATTCTGATGTCATATCATTCTTATGGAAGTAAGGTTGCATATAAAAATCCAAATCCCTACTGATCCCTACATCTTCGGAAATAATACAGGTCGAATTGCAACCTTAGTGTTATGTGAAAGATAAAAATATCCTCCTTCATATGACTCACAAGAATCACAATTGTACATTTGTGTAAAGCCCGGGATATAATCGTTATGGATTGCCCCTCCCCCCACCATCATTTCCTCTTCATTACACACACATGGCAATACACAGTAGCAGGATAAGGCTCTCTATAGAAAAGCAAGGAAAGAGGAGAGAAATACATGATTTTACTAAATATTTGCAGCTGCAACCTTATTGCCATATGAACGATGAGAATCTCCTCTTTAGTATGACACCAGAATCATGTTTCTATGTTTTCCCTTCATTACATACAAGGTCATACACAGTAAAACGCAAGGGAAATAAAGAAATTTCATAGAAAGGAGCCAAAATTTGTTACTAAAGCATATTAGAAAATGTACTAATGATACAAACTCTGCCACAAAATCAAAAGTTGTCCGAAAGTTTCCCCGGATTAGAAGGTAGCATTGTATGTAAGCATGGGTACTTACCTAAACGATAGTGCAGAGCCATCATATCTGTTGATGCACTAAGGGGACAGGAATGCCATTGAGCTCAAATGGTGATATTTAAAGACATAGTGCCAGCTTTTAATTCAGTGGTGATAGAGTATCTCTAAGGTAAGGGGAATTTCTAAAAGTATTTACTGAGGTTAGTAGCCTGGGAGCATGTAAAATAAGAATACAATATATTCTCTCCTCTCTCATCCTCTCCTTTCCTGCTTTGCAGCTCCCGTCCACCACCAGTCTTTTCTTTGTATATGGAGAAACTGGAGCAGTGGCGTCCCATAGACAGCAACACTACAACTTATCGGACGAACATTACTGAGACAGGCTGCGGTGGTGCTGTCGACATGATAGCCCTGGGCGCCATGATGCAAGAAGGGAACGGAGGAGAGAATGTGCTATATATTTATTTTACACTCTTCCCTGCTACTAGCCTCAGTAAACTTTTGTCAAGGACAACCTGTAAAATAGCATCTTTCCTCTTCTCCTGACATGTCTGTTTTAGTAAATAATTGTATTTCCACTACTGTAACAATTCGTATGTTCACACAGAGTTTTTTGCACGCTGAAAAAATCTGCTTCCAGAATTAGGAAACTGTTTTTGACATGTTTTTTTTTTTTTTTTTTTTGCATGATGCGTTTTTTTGCCGCGGGTTTTTGCTCCAGCAGATTGTATGGACCTGGAAACTTTCCTTTAAAAAACGCTTGCGGTTTTTGCAAAAACCGTGTCAAAAGACCGCATTGCATTTTTTCCGCCTCCATTGATTTCAGTGGGTTTTTCAAGGCGGAATCCACCTGAAGAAAGGTCATGTTGCGCTTTTTTTTTCCCCTCTAGCTGAAAAAATCAGCTAGAGGAAAAAAAAACTGTTACTGACTGTTTTGCACTGTTCCTCTGTTACATTAAGTTCACACCTGCGTTCGGTTTTCCATTTTTTCCGTTTCCACGAATGGAAACCTAATCCGCTTAAAAAAGCCGTTACCCGCGGACCCTATAGACTATAATGGGGTCCGCCTGGTTTCTGTACGGAAAAGGCAGAAAATTGTAGATGCAGTCCAATCAATTGTCTGTAGTTACACACGTGGACAAAATTATTGGTACCCCTCGTTTAATGAAAGAAAAACCCATAATGGTCACAGAAATAACTTGAATCTGACAAAAGTAATTTGCCAAACTACATGTTGACAAGCGACAAAGCGTCTGGGAGAATGTCCTATTGACAGATGAGACAAAAATCGAAATTTTTGGCAAGGCACATCAGCTCTATGTTCACAGACGGAAAAATGAAGCATATCTTGAAAAGAACACTGTCCCTACTGTGAAACATGGAGGATGCTCTGTTATGGTCTGGGGCTGCTTTGCTGCATCTGGCACAGGGTGTCTTGAATCTGTGCAGGGTACAATGAAATCTCAAGACTATCGAGGGATTCTAGAGAGAAATGTGCTGCCCAGTGTTAGAAAGCTTGGTCTCAGTCGAGGGTCATGGGTCTTGCAACAGGATAATGACCCAAAACACACAGCTAAAAACACCCAAGAATGGCTAAGAGGAAAACATTGGACTATTCTGAAGTGGCCTTCTATGAGCCCTGATCTAAATCCTATTGAGCATCTTTGGAAGGGGCTGAAACATGCCGTCTGGAAAAGGCACCCTTCAAACCCGAGACAACTGGAGCAGTTTGCTCATGAGGAGTGGCCAAAATACCTGTTGAGAGGCGCAGAAGTCTCATTGACAGTTACAGGAATCGTTTGATTGCAGTGATTGCCTCAAAAGGTTGTGCAACAAAATATTAAGTTAAGGGAACCATCATTTCTGTCCAGGCCTGTTTCATGAGTTTTCTTTTTTAAAAAATTCTGTTGAAGCATGGTTGAAAAGCAATGTCTGACTTTCATATGTTCATTTTCATAGAATTTTTATATATTACTTTTGTCAGATTCAAGTTATTTCTGTGACCATTGTGGGTTTTTCTTTCATTAAACGAGGGGTACCAACAATTTTGTTAAGATGTGTATAAAGAAACATGATCCAGAATTGTTAATTCACAGGGAATACACACATTTGCTAAAACTGCCTTGTTCAGAGTGCTGACAGGTCCTTTAAGACCAGAGCTTTACTTATTTTATTTAGGGCTGACTTTCTCAGGTACTCTTCCCTTACAGTCTTTAGTAATATATGTATTGTGTTTGGTAGGGCATGGAGGTATTCCTTAGGAGGCTGTAAACTATGGGTGGCAGGCCATCTACATACTTGTCTTTTGACCCTTTGAATACAGTCATATGAAAAAGTTTGGGCACCCCTATTAATCTTAATCATTTTTAGTTCTAAATATTTGGGTGTTTGCAACAGCCATTTCAATTTGATATATCTAATAACTGATGGACACAGTAATATTTCAGGATTGAAATGAGGTTTATTGTACTAACAGAAAATGTGCAATATGCATTAAACCAAAATTTGACCGGTGCAAAAGTATGGGCACCTCAACAGAAAAGTGACATTAATATTTAGTAGATCCTCCTTTTGCAAAAATAACAGCTTCTAGTCGCTTCCTGTAGCTTTTAATCAGTTCCTGGATCCTGGATGAAGGTATTTTTGACCATTCCTCTTTACAAAACAATTCCAGTTCAGTTAAGTTTGATGGTCGCCGAGCATGGACAGCCCGCTTCAAATTATCCCACAGATGTTCAATGATATTCAGGTCTGGGGACTGGGATGGCCATTCCAGAACATTGTAATTGTTCCTCTGCATGAATGCCTGAGTAGATTTGGAGCTGTGTTTTGGATCATTGTCTTGCTGAAATATCCATCCCCGGCGTAACTTCAAATTCGTCACTGATTCTTGTACGTTATTCTCAAGAATCTGCTGATACTGAGTTGAATCCATGCGACCCTCAACTTTAACAAGATTCCCGGTGCCGGCATTGGCCACACAGCCCCAAAGCATGATGGAACCTCCACCAAATTTTACAGTGGGTAGCAAGTGTTTTTCTTGGAATGCTGTGTTTTTTTGACGCCATGCATAACACCTTTTTGTATGACCAAACAACTCAATCTTTGTTTCATCAGTCCACAGGACCTTCTTCCAAAATGAAGCTGGCTTGTCCAAATGTGCTTTTGCATACCTCAGGCGACTCTGTTTGTGGCGTGCTTTCAGAAACGGCTTCTTTCGCATCACTCTCCCATACAGCTTCTCCTTGTGCAAAGTGTGCTGTATTGTTGACCGATGCACAGTGACACCATCTGCAGCAAGATGATGCTGCAGCTCTTTGGAGGTGGTCTGTGGATTGTCCTTGACTGTTCTCACCATTCTTCTTCTCTGCCTTTCTGATATTTTTCTTGGCCTGCCACTTCTGGGCTTAACAAGAACTGTCCCTGTGGTCTTCCATTTCCTTACTATGTTCCTCACAGTGGAAACTGACAGGTTAAATCTCTGAGACAACTTTTTGTATCCTTCCCCTGAACAACTATGTTGAACAATCTTTGTTTTCAGATCATTTGAGAGTTGTTTTGAGGAGCCCATGATGCCACTCTTCAGAGGAGATTCAAATAGGAGAACAACTTGCAATTGTCCACCTTAAATACCTTTTCTCATGATTGGATACACCTGGCTATGAAGTTCAAAGCTCAGTGAGGTTACAAAACCAATTTTGTGCTTCAGTAAGTCAGTAAAAAGTAGTTAGGAGTATTCAAATCAATAAAATGATAAGGGTACCCAAATTTTTGCACCGGTCAAATTTTGGTTTAATGCATATTGCACATTTTCTATTAGTACAATAAACCTCATTTCAATCCTGAAATATTACTGTGTCCATCAGTTATTAGATATATCAAATTGAAATGGCTATTGCAAACACCCAAATATTTAGAACTAAAAATTATTAAGATTAATAGGGGTGCCCAAACTTTTTCATATGACTGTAAATTCCTTAAAGAGAGACAGTCATTAGTACAGTCCCTATTGAGCTATAAACACAGTCAGATGGGTTTTTTTGGGGTTTTTTTATTATTATTATTATTGTGTCTCCATTGCTAAGATGTTAGCTTTTTTGTTTCCTGACATATTATTAAGCTATTTGATGCAACAGAGACATCACTATTGATGTCATTGCACCAAAGAACTACCTCCCCGCTGTCAGGACTCATGTCAATCATAGTAGGGATAAAGGGACTGGCTGCTGATACAGTGTGAAAAATGGTGACTCATTGCACCATACAGCTCATTAGCATATCAGGAAAAAGCTAATCGCTCAGCACTGACTGAGTATTTTATTCATGTGAGCCCCAGCCATCTTACTCTAGGTTCACACTAGCTTTTGGGTTTCCGTTCTTCCGGGCCCGTAAAACGGAAACCCTATTCACTTAAAAAGTGGTTACCCACAGACTATAATGGGGTCCGCTGGGCTTCCGCCCAATTTCTGCCTGAGATCGGCGGAGAAAAGCCCTGCTTGCGTGATTCTTAAAACATGCTCTGAATGTTTTAAGTAGAATGGGGGACGTAGTCCTCGAAGGCTAGTGCGAACTGACCCTAACTGGTTATACTTAAATAGGGACACTTCTGCTGATATTTTATATTGTTGCCATGGTTAATGACTATGCATATAAAATAGTGTATCTATGTTATTTTACAGATTAAATATTTTGTCTGGAAACTGATTTAGAAGAAACCCTGTCATGTCAAACATAGTGTCTGATATGCAATGTGTTCTAGAGCAGGCGGAGCTGAGAAGATTTATATATCATTTTGTGAGTAAAATTTAGTAGAACTTGTATGTCGTTCATTTTGTGCTTAGGAGTCCAGTGGGAGGTCCTAACTGATGACAGCTTTCCTTGTATGACAGCGCATACAGAGATGATTGACTATCACAAAGTAAGACCGCCCTCTGGACTCACAAGCAGTGATATACTCTCCAGCAGCTACAGTATATATCAAAGTGCTCAGCTCCTCCTGTTCTATACCTCACTGGTAGGACTGTATGCGGAATGTGACTGGGTCCCTTTAATTGGACGTTGAGTTTTTCTTGCCATTTCATCTTGAGTTTTGGTCGGGCGGGTAGGTACTATGTGATCATGTCACTGTAGAAGTCAATTAGTTTGCTGGAATCCTGTAATCGTGTCATTGTGTCCGTCCCGCTTCAATGTCAGGGTGTGTCAGGCTAAATTTGTAAGCCCATTTTCTGTCTCTCTAATTTAAGTTTAGTGCTTCCCCATCTTAAAAGGTCCTCTTCTTCGCTGCTGGCTTACATGCGGGCTCCCGTACCCCCTATTTACAGTGTAATTGCTCCCAGCAGACTCCGTTGTGCCAGCAGTGGTCTGACTTGCAGATTCTGAGTTGTCTCCAGGACTGCATTTATGCACTTTGTGGTAGCGGTGGAATAAGGACTAAAACCATTCACTTAGACTATGCGCTTAATATGTCTAGAAGACAAAAATATTACTCGCTGTACTTTAGATGGATTTATGTGTATCCCACATCCTCTATATAAGGCAGTGTATGTTTAACCAGACCACTGTAGGATATTAGAGTTGGAGGAGCACTTGGGCAAAGCCTTGACCTCTGTCCGCACCATCACCCTTTACCCTAGGAGCAGATGCGCTTTGCTGACCTGAATAGAGTGCATTTAGGAACACGTGTATTTACCTCCTTAGTGATTAAGAGTAAGACGTCTTGTTTGTTTGCCCTCAGTGAGCTGACTTACGTGTCTCTGGAAACCACAAAGCAGCAGCATCTGTGGGATCATATCGCTGTCAGCCATTGTAAGATTCAAGCTTCCTGCCTGGATCTCGTGTCCTGCAATCTCTCAGTTTGTGCACTGAGCTTTTTTTTTTTTTTTTTTTCCCTTTGTCAGAGGAAAAGGATCGAGAGTCCTTTGCTAGCAATCTCTGACTCTCCCCTCACAGGAAATTTTCTAATTGCCGGAACAGCTGGTAGCAGCAAGAACTTGAGGGGTTTGGCCTTCCTCTTTAACTTGTCAGATGTCTGTGCGGGACAGTCTTAACATTATGGTTTCATGGCCATGTTAAAGTTCTGGGGTCTACGGATACGTTCTTTAAGGGTAAGATTTTTGTTGTCGCTCCTGTAAATCCCTCCTCCCCTCCTTGTGTGTGTGAGGACAGTAGTGTGACTACTAGAAGTGCTTACTGTAAGGTGACATGTTGCTGCTTGTTCTGCGTGTGAGGGATGGCTGTGTTAAGAACATGTTATACAGTATAAGTTTCCGCAGCTACTTGGACTGTAGTTTTGTGTGCACTCTTATGTATTGTAGGTCTTGCTTTCAGAGCAGTGGTTACCTGTATAGTACTGGTACTGTATGTATGATGTGTGTGATGTATGATCATGCCGCATTTGAAAAGTACGCTGTTACATAGGAGCATATTACGCATGGCCGAGATGTTGGATCTTTACAAATTTCCTGGTTATGTATCGTACTACACAACATCTCGGTGTGGACGGAGGGGAACCCTGTGACTGACATTGTGCTCTATCACCGCCTGCGTCTCTGATCTGTACATTAACCTGAGATGTGAGGGTAGTAGACTTGCTTCCATTTTTGTGAATAAAATTTGCTTTTGTATATATTGATCGTCAAAGTAATCCATGTTATACAGATCATTAAACATTGATAAATATGGTATAAAAGTAGTACATGTGAAAAGGAATAACCTGTATAATTGGTTATGTTCGTTGGCGTAACAGCGATGGGTTAGGTTCACACCGGTGTCAGAGATTCATTCAGAAAATCTGGAAAAAATAGCTCTGTTTTTTCCTGTTATAATAACGAAAACCCGACAGACCTTATCATAGCCAATGGGTTCATTGGCTCACATTATGGACATTGCGTAGATGTGAACCTGGACACAGATGTAACTGTGGCATTTAATATGTAGGTTTCTTACTGTAGACAAGAAAATAGCTGAGTACACCAAGCATATACAATTATCAGGTATTACAGATAGAGGGCTATCATTTTGTGTCTCTTCCAGAAAGTAACCATACATTTTACATTGCTGATGTAAGTCAGTATCATAAACTGACACATTATAGTCTGGTTGTGTATGCGGACACCAGGAGGCTGGCGTATCGTGTATCTAGAAATGTCACCTGTACTTGTACCTGTAGTAACAGAGTGACTCATACATGTATACATTAACCCGACATAAGCCGCCATTGTCTGTCTGTCAGTGCAGGTTGTCCGACACAATGGAGGGTAACTTGCTGCAATGTAATTAGAATTTATTTATTATGCTTACTTGTATAGCGCCATCATATTCCGCAGCGCTTTACAGACATTGTCAGTTACTGTCCCATATAGGGCTCACAATCTACATTCCTTATCTGTATGTCTTTGGAGTGTGGGAGGAAACCGGAGTACCCGGAGGAAGCCCACGGAAACACGGGGATTAATATTTAGCTATTAAATAACCAGAACTCGCCGTGTGCCTCTGCTCCTGCTGACCCTGCAGCCATGATGTCATGTTCACTGTTCACCACTGCGGCCTATCACTGCCCTGAGGCCGGGTTCACATCTGCACCAGAGGACTTTTTTTTTTTTTTTTTCTCTCCACTGCTTTCAGTTTTGAAATGACGGACCCCTTATAGTCAATGGGGTCTGCCGGCGTCCGTGTGTAACCACTGTTTTATTGGTCTGGCTTTCCGCCGTTCGGGTTCCCCGGTGGACTGAAAGGACAGAGACCTCGGGGCTTGTGTGAACTTAGCATCAGTTGTCACATGTGCATGTAATGTATATGACCGTGGTGCGATATTTAAAGTGTGTAAGTTTTTTTTGTTTGTTTTTTTTTTCGTTTTTGTAATATACTTTTATTAAAAGGCTTATCCAATTTATAATATTGATGGCCTGTACTTAGGATAGGCCATCAATATTAGATGTGTGAGGTTCTGGATCCTGTACTGTGCAGATCAGCTGCTCCTGAACAGCGCAGCACTTGGTAACGTTTATGTGTTGGGAGCCGTGCTGCTCACTCACTGAAACTGACCTTTGGACTTGTGTTATTTTGTAATTTTTTATTTCTAAGTATTCAGGCTACTTTACTTCCATCATGATCATTATTATATAGGATTGTCTTTCCTCTGCCTCCACATATTATAGTTATTAGTGATCACTCCCCGTATCTCACATCTTCTCGCTTTGAGCCACTTTGGTACAGACATTCCAGTTTCTCTAATCCCTGTGTTTGGTAATGGATTTCCAGTATTTCTGTGCGCTATTGTACAGTAATGGTCGTCTTGATACACCAGAGAAGAGGTTATCTGTAAGAGTTCGGACGTTACAGGAGATATTGTGACACAGGAAGGGCAGGCCTTAGTTTTCAGAGCACTGTTCTTAGTCACTATGACAACCGAGTGGCTGGAATTTGTCTAGCCCTTGAAATATTAGGATTTTTCATTTCATGTAGTTTTTCTGCTGTCCTATGGCTGAATATGACTAACAATTATGAGAATAATAGAGATGGCTGTGTGATATATGGGAAAATGTGCACAGAAGTCGCTGTAACACTAAGTCTACTTCTATGTATCCCGAAATGTATATTGAGTTTTTTTTTATTTTACCTTCATTCTATGTTTTTATAACATTTTAACTAGATTGATGAGAACAATAAAGTATGAGATAGTTAAAGCTACTACAGTAATACTAGACTTAGACGTCATGCACTCGTGCCGTGATGTCATCAGTGTGCTGCCCATACACCGCCTGTGCTTCTGCAGCCCCATTCATTGTGGTCAGTAAGCACGGTCCGCAAAATGTATAGGAATAGGACCTGTCCTGACTTTTGCTCACGGCCCCATACACTGAACCATGAAAATACACGGTTGTGTGTATGGGACCATAGAAATCAACGGGTCAGTGTGCTAGCCATGAAAAACACAGCTAGCACACTGACTGTGCACACGGTCATGTGCATGAGGCCCAATAGTCACTGACTACATATATGTATATAGGGAGTGTTTAATAGAATATGGAGTATCGCTTAATACTTGTATTTTTCATGATATATACATATTTTTTAGAATATACATACAGGTAATATACTGGAGCATCTTTACTGATAACTTTTTGCGGTCCCTCTCTTATTCCTCCTGGAAATTTGTAAATAAATTGATAACTGGGTGTTTCACGTTGGGTATGTCCTACACTGTCCAATCATTGCTGACTGTGCCAGACTATGCAGTGGTAATGGTAACTCCCATATTCATACATTTCTAGGAGGAATAACAGAGAAGCAACACATTGTTACTTGAAGGATAAACTGAAATGCCAGGAGAGCTGACTGGTCTTTAAAGGGAGGAGTCTGTCAGCAGAACCCGACATATCAGCCCAGCCTCGCAGATAGACAGTTTAGGGTCACCTGAATCAAATGTTGTTTTCCCCTTGTGATTCGGTACCTGTTGACTAGAGGTGGCCATTTTAGTCAATACGCAAATGAGCTCTTTGGAGCAATGAGGGCATAGCTGCTTACCTCTTTGGTGCAACAACAATACCCTCATTGCTTCAAAGGGCTCATTTGCGTTTCTTGACAGCGGGCGCAGCAATTCACAAGGGGAAAACACCATGTGATTCAGGTGGGCCTGGTTTGTTATGCTGGGCTCTGGTGACTTGTGCCTTTTGTGCACTTTGTATGGTTCACCTTTTGTCACTGTGGTTTGTACTGTACATTACAGTATTTTACTACAGAGAGTGTCAGATTTTCTTGCCTATTTTTCTTTCCATTATTTCAGTGTTATGGCTTTGCTGCCTTGAGATTTTTGTGAAGTCTTTTATACATGTCCCTTATGTATTGTATAACTGAAAAGTCAAGCTGAAAGGTACCTAAATATTGATAATGAGGGATATTGTCATTATATTCACATTGGGTCTAATTCTTCAGATCCTTATCTATTACCAGCAATTCATTACCACCAAAAATAGAGCACCTGTTCTACCTGCTATATATGTGCCATGGTTATAGATCTGGTATATAGCTCGTTGGGCTGTTCTGTACCTCCATAGTGGACAGGAAAATTCTAAAACTGTAGAGGATCTGTATCAGAAATAAGTAGGTTCATGCCTCAGCCCTGACAGCCGTTTCCATTTGTTCTTATGAAGGGGGATCTACTTGTACGTGTTCCCAGCATAGCAGGTTGACAGTGTTGTAACAGATCCCATTTGTGTTGCCTGACTTGTGAAGAAAATAATAGTAAAGATAATATAAGACTAGACGCTATTATCTTTAATAAACACCACGGCAGTGGCGCACACTACCATTATCTGGGTGTACATAGAAGTATCTGTCCCACTTATGTCGGATGTGTGTGATGATGAGTGTGTTGACACATCTGTCTATGTTATGTAAAATCCTTTGTAATGTGGGAAAACACTTAATGCTATCATGTAGCGTACTCACAAGGTGTGATAGCAAGGCTCAGCCTACAGCAAGTGCAATAGGGATAGTAATACACGGCTCTCGCAGAAGAAGTCTGTCCATAGCTTTCATAAAAAATAGGCAAAGATGTCCTCCTTTGACAAGTGGGGAACTTACTCTAGCACCCACTTTTGTTAGATAACTTCCTATAGATCAATGCCTGCTTTCCAGAAACTAAGTGGCATAATCTGAGAATAAAGGAAAGTCAGATTACCTGCTCCAGAAGGAAGAGGGACCCTGCGCAGACAGCTACTCTGAGGTTATTCCCTCTCACCAGTGCGAAGCTGGGTGAGAGGTCGTAGATGTGGGTCAGAAGAGGTGCTGTGTGTCATTAAGGAGCCATCACCTTATGGTGTACAGAGTCTTACTAAACCATACATGCCCTGCTAAGAATACTGGGAAAAGAATATACAAATAAGTCCTCCTTAGTAGGAGGGGGAACTTGCTCTAGTGCTGCCTTTTGGAAGGTGGCTCCCTATAGATCAATAACTGGTTTTCCTGAAGCCTAGTGGCATAAGAATTTGAATATTCATTTCCCAGAATTCCTAGCAGGGTATGTATGGTCTAACAGGTTCCTGTATTCTTTAAGGTGAATTCTCCTTAATGACATATAGTATTGTAAAGACACAGGTTTGACATTCACAGAATTTCACCAATGGCAGGACATCCAGCCGTGCTGAGGCCAACAAAAGCTATAGCTGGGTACACAGCGCTGGAGTAATAAATCAGCCCCATTGTTTGTACACGTTTAATAGGCTTTCCTTAGGCCTTCTCGTCTTCTGATTTGTTTATCCAATATAGACAGAACTTTATTTTACATCTAGTGCAAAGGTTAGTTCTAGAATGCGGCTGAGCAGGTATAGACTTAAGGTCAGTGTGACCCGAAAAGTTGCAGAGGCTTTTTTTTTTTTTTAATTGGTTTGCAGGAAGAATGGATTGGGCATTGTAGTATCTTATAGGCAGTCTTCCAGGAAATTCTGGCATTTGATGAACCTTATTAATAAATGGCGCCTGGATTTTAAAAAGCAATATTAAATATTACATTTCATGTCTATACAGAGGAAATAAAAGCCTCATAATGGGTTCAAAAACATGCTATTAAAGGCTCCATTCACACAATTGTCCTGAGTGTTGGGGTTTCTGTCCTCCTTTCTTGCATATTTGTCAGCAAGAAAAATTCAGATTGTATCATTTTTGAAAAAAATAAATCAATTTTGGACCTAATATATAATGTTTTTTGTTTTTATTGTCCCACCCCCATATCTGTGATGAGATATGTCATTTGAAGGGTCATTATTATATTTGCCTGCAATTTTCTTGACTGCTCACCTCCTAATTCTTCAGAACAAATCTTGACATCCTCCTCTTTCTAGCACATGGGGTTGGCAGTTTTTGAATAGGGGCCCCGGATAGCGTATTACTGAGGATCATACTTTGTTCAGTCACTCGGATCATTTGACTTTCCCATCCTTATGTGGATTGACACTGAAAACTTGCTGACTTGTTTTTATGCTGCACTTCAGGGTCACATATCTGATTTCCATACAGGAAAGCTCCAATCATTCCAGTTTTATTACCCGCTTGTAATAAGAAGGATTGTCTACACATACCACTTAAACATATACCAAAAGGGCACTGTTTCAACATTAGGCATATTATACCTCAGTGAATACATTTGGATTATAAGGGCCTGTTCAGATGGCAGA
Source organism: Leptodactylus fallax (assembly GCA_947044405.1). Taxonomy (NCBI): domain Eukaryota; kingdom Metazoa; phylum Chordata; class Amphibia; order Anura; family Leptodactylidae; genus Leptodactylus; species Leptodactylus fallax. The sequence continues at coordinate 330,974 of CAMRHE010000073.1, read as the reverse complement.
TTCCTCTCCATTTTCTGGCCCTTTTGCTCCCCATGGCACTAATTTTTTCCTGATGAATGGGCCTAGTCAGCCAAGTGCCTCGCACCGGAGGGTCTGCTGCAGAATCCACGGCAAGATCAAGGCAGGACGCTTATTTTTTCAGTGTCTAGCTTCAATCTCTGTCTCCCATTGAATACAAATGGAGGCAAATTCAGGGCAGAATACATGCCAAAATCAGAGCCAAATTCCTAGGTGTGAACATTTCCTGAACTTACTTTGAAAATGTAAAAAAAGAAAAATATAAACCTTAGGTAACCTGAGGTAAATTTCTTGAACTGAGGTAATCTTTTACTATGATGATTTCCAGGCGGAGCCTAATTTTCAGTTGTTTTATTATGAGGTATACTACAGATATTTTTGTCAAACTGACTCTTGAGTTGTCCAGACCGGCCCTTAAGCCTGCAGCCTTTGCTCCCTCCTATCGTGGGGGCGCTGGCATTGTCTTCAGGTACAATGTTTTATCTCCGATTCTGAAATGCCACTTTTAAATTATTCTGAATGTAAATGAAGAATTTTAGCTTTGGGCAACACGTGCTTAGTTGTAATGTCATACAAAGGTTCAGTGTTAAGAGAAGGAAGTGCTGTCACAAGACCTGCATGGCCAAGAGTCACAATGTCTCAGTCACAGCTAGTCTGAGGTCACCGGAGGGAATGAGCCGCTTTATTCTTGTTTTTTTTATTTGCACATAGCTGTCATCATTTCTTGTGGTTATGTAAAATGTTATGAGCCGTACACATCTGTCCTTGTGACTTTTAGATCATCAGTGTGACTTCATGCTTGGATAATGTACGCTATCCGTCCTCTTGAATGCTGGAATTTTACTCTCTGTATTAGGCTTTGTAAAGGCTTCATAAATGATGATCTGACTCTTCAAAAGTTTTGTTCTAGATCCTACATGTAGCCTTGTAGCCCTCCTCTAAGGCATGTTTCTTGGAGATCTATATTGTAATGTGACTGGTTGGTTTCGGTCTGCAAAGACGACAGTAGAATTTATAGGGTATTATGAGGGTATCCACTGAATAGGGACTAACTGCTAGATCATTGGGGGTCTAATCAATGGGATCCCCACCATTCACAGGGATGGAGGTCCCATATGAATGGTGCAGCAGGTCACAAATTTTCCCTGCCACTCCATTCTTCTCTATGGCACTGTTGAAGAGAAGCAGAGACCACCGTTCAGTGGGGCAGATTTAGTAAGACTGGCGTATCGTACACCAGTCTTTAATAAAGGCTCCAAGTGGCGCTGGGAATGAGGGATTTCTGTAGAGGCTCTGGCCTCTACATAAATCTGTCAGACATCCCAGCACCAGAATAGAAATCTAAGTCCGTTTTCTGGCGTGTGTTATAATGAATATATCGAGCCGGCCCACTCCATCCACTTTCGCACAATGTGGCAGTGGAGGTGTGGAATGGGGGTTGTGGTTCATGTTTGGTGCCAGTAAACTGGCATAGAGGGATTGATAAATCTGCCATAGTATCTGTGACAGTTTTCTTGGATTGAACGCAGTACACAGGGCATCAGACCCCCTTCCTCCCCGATCAAGCCGTTCTCCCCTGCCCAGTGGATAGAGGATACCTTGAATCGCTTGATCTGAGCCACAATACCAGACACAACCCATGGCTTAGTCTAGTACTATTTTGTGGAAAAAAACAGTCATGCACAGCCTCTCTTCCTCATTTTGTGAGGCTAGGTTCATGGAGTAGTGAAAACCATGGCAAATATGCCTCAAATTGTGTTTTAGTATATGTGGATTTGTTGTGGTTTTTGTAAAACCGTTCTAGGAAATGTTTCTATAATCAATTCTATGGAAAACCGTGTCCGCCAGGGGCTGCCCTACAGTACAATGGATGCTGAGGCTGCTGTCACACCTACAAGGGTTTATTATCTTTGCACTTTGACATTACTGTGTGCATTATCACTCTATTATACTATGTGTATTATCTCTGCGGTGACATTGCTGTGTTCATTCTTGCACAATTTTATTATTATTTCTATGAACCCATTCAGTTCCTGTGGTTAGCCTGGGCTGCAACACTGATAGGAATAGGACTGATAATAAACGGACGTGCGTATAGGATCGTAGACAATAATGGGTCAGTGTGCTAGTTGTTAAATACACGCCTAGTACACTGACAAAGCACATGGTCGTGTGATGGAGCTTTGTGCTGTTGTATCCTCCATTCAGTGCTGTGATTTTTCCTTATAAAATGTGATCATTGGGGAAAAACTGCAAGAAACCTGCAACAGATAGGACATGCTGTGGTTATAAATCATGAAATCCCATTCATTTCAACAAATAGGGCATACTGTGGTTATAAATCATTAAATCTAGTTCATTACATACATTTGGCTGCTTTTTCCTTTGAAAATGCAGCGTGTGCATCCTGCACTGTACCGATTTAGTCTGAAAAGCCCATAAAGGTCTGTCCGTATATGAGAATTCATAGTTAGTTAAAGGGGTTTTCAGGGTTAAAAATATTGATGACCTATCTTAAGGATAGGTGATCAATACCAGATAGATCCCTCACCGATCACCTGTTCTCAGCAGCTGATACACAGAGAATGGAGCAGGAAGCAGACAGCGCTGTTCTCTGTGTAGTGGCCAGACCAGGTACTGCAGGTCAGCTCTCATTAAATTACGTTTCTAAATATAAATGGTGGACAACTAAAACTAGCACGGGCATTATTGATGGCCTATTAAAGACAGGTCATTAATATCAGATTATTGGCAGTTGACATCCGGGAACCCACCAATCAGCTGTTCTAAGCAGGAAGCAGACAGCTCCATCCTCTGTGTAGTGGTCAGATCCAGTACTGCAGATCAGCTCACATTTATTTGAATGGGTCCTATGGGCAGGGAGGAATTTATCAAGGCTAGCATGTTCTTCCCCGTGTGCCCTAAGAAGATTGATGTGCACATCTCGAATGCACCTAGACTGAACTCTACATTAAATGCAATCCTATGCAAGCCAGTGTATTTTCTGGCCACATTTCCAGGTAAATTAAAGGCACTTGAAAATCGGATACAGCTGCTTTTTCTGCAAAATTTATTATAAATCTGTAATATGTGGAACATGCTAATAGATATTGGCCACCATGGGGGTAATGTGAGATTAAAATGAGATTCTGAACACAATGCAGCCATACAAAGAATACAATAAAATAAAGGTAGGCATAGTAACTTGTGGGCTGCATCCCCGCTCCGAGTAATCAGATGTATTGTACTATGAATGGGCATCTAGTGACTCTGACTGTAGAGCCGTGTCTTTCCTGAGTGTAAAAGCATTGCTTGTAAGAGGAATAAAACATTCTGGGACGATGGAGGAAATCCGCTTGGCAATAATATGGCTAATTGTAGAGTAGGGAGTATTTGTAGGATCAGTGTGCACAGTTCATACAGAAATACATAATGATTTACATATTACATATTGCTTTGTAAAGTGCTACAGTATATGTTGGCGATATATAAAGTTATTATTACATATGTCATCAGATTGTAAGAAGGTTTGTGGCTGTAATTACAATATATGGAAATAGAATGGTGCCCATTTAAAAGGGCAGTAAGGGCTCGGTGTACATTTTAACATATTTTATTTGGCTTTTGAACCATTCTGTGATCTGCTTTTTTCCCCAAACACTAAACCTAGAAACAGTTTAGGGATGTGTGTGTTACTCTATGTATCTCAGTATGAGGTGCGTGTGTAGGGTCCCATTACAATAATGTGCACTAAAAGGAACCAATAGATGAATGTAATATTAGGTAATATATAGGTAAACCGGAGATGATCCCATGTTTATCTGCAGCATTTCCTGCACGTTTCCGAAGCAAGTTTGTAGAAATCCTGCAGGTAACACGGGGGGTTAACGCTCCTGATGACCTGCTTTATCTTAGCTGGAGAACACCTAGGGTGGAGGGTTTGGCCATGGAAGGGGCTAAAAGGGGTTGTCCACAGGATAGGGAATAAGTTCCTGGTAACTGGAATTAGGAGAATGGGTGACTGAAAGTACCCCTGCATCCTCCCTGTGTATGAGTGACCATTGCGCCATTCAGTTCCATGAAGCTGCCAAGGTGTCTGTAATGGGACAATCCCTTTTAGAGGGAGTCTGTCATCATGAACTTTGTAACAAAACACAGCACTTTGTAGCCTTGTTTATACGCTACCCAAATATCTACTTATGCATCAGTATAACTCTGTTTTCCAGAAAATAACCACTTTATTCCTATGTAAATTAGGTGGAAAGTTCTTTGGGTGCATTGCTTATCCTCACTGGGCTTTACATTGACCACTCTTCCCCACCGCGTTCATCATGTGCATCACCCCCAACTGTACTGTACCTAAAGCACTTTTCACCTCATTTGCACAGGAATAAAATGTTGATTTTCTGGGAAATGGAGCTGCATTGATGCATAAGAAAGGCATGTTTGGAAAGAGTATAAACAGCTCTACAAGGTACTTATATCATGCTGCCAATCTTTGTCCTGCTGTAGACAGGGCACAGTAGGGAGGCTCCTGCTCCTGCCAGTTGTCTTACAGCCAGACATAGTGCAGTGAGAAGAGGCGGGCATGGCTGAGCTTCGGGAACACACAAGTTGTTGAAGTATTTCTCAGTTTTAATTGTAATATCAGATAAAATAGGATCAGAGTAAAGGAAGAGGGGGGTATTTTTATGTTTTCATGCATTTTCTATTTCTCGTATGTAAGATAAAACCGTGGAGCTCTGCAGGGTTTTCATGTTTCATTAAATCAGAAACACGACTTGCCAGAGAGAATATGGAGCTAGACACTGTGACCACGGACAAGCTATTTGCTGCATAGACCATTGAAATCACCGGGAGAGAGAAATAATCAAAAGCTGCATTGTAATGACTGAAAGCAAAGCGTCCCTTTACTGCATATATGACTCAGGAGAACGCTGCTGTGTATAGTTTCTCAGCTGTATGTAGGCTCCGGGTAACCTGGCCTGGTTAGCAGGTTGTAACACCCGGCAGCACCCCGCAGACGCTTTTTGGCTATGATTTGTTTTTCTCCTTCTGCTGGCAGATGGTGTGTTGTAATGCCGTACGTTCTGAAGGTCGTTACGAATGTGAAGGAAATGGAATAGGCTTTGACTATGCTGTGACGTATAATTCACAGGAGGCTTTATTATAATGCCTGATCCAGACACTTACATACACTAGGCCAAAGTTCCCTAGGACTATCTTGTATGTATTGTTAATAGTCTGAGGTTTCTTTGCCAGTACCCTTTTACTCTCTTGACAGGTCTGTTTTTGTAAACCCTTGTATTCCACAATTCTGGAACATATTGCCTGTTCCTTAGTTGTTGTTCCTGGTAATGTAGAACTGCTTTGAAAGTGGGGCATTACTTTTTTTTTTTCGTCTTGACTGTTTTTTCTTTTGGTAGCACTACTTGGACAATATCAGGGTGCAAAAGGAAGCACTCAACAGGGGGGGAAACACCAGGTTGTCACTTTATTCATACATTTCCAGGAGGAATAGCAGAGCAATGGCCCAATGTAGAGTTCTAAGAAAAGGGAATGCAAAAGTTAGCGAGTATTCTTGTGGAGGTCTTGTGGAATCCATGTCTTGAAAGGTTAGAGATGTTTTGCTTATTATAGGGAGATCCGCACAGAATTGGGCAGATGGTGCCCTGTAATGTTTTCTCATTTTAGCATGAAAATTTCAGTAGCTTCTTGTCATTGTTTTTGAGTGCCAGATGTTACAGGCCACAATTCTGCAGCTGCTCTCCCCACGTTATATCAAGACACTTCTGGTTCTGGTTTCTGTCATGTGTATTTTTATCGTAGGGGCATAAAGTGGGTCCAAATCCCGATCTCCTCAATGTCTGCACATATACATCAATGCCAGTATTAGAGCCAGTTAGTGTGAGCATGTATTATGTTTCACAAGGCATTATGGGAAAGGAGCTGGGGAGCTCATGCGCCCTCTATTGGATGTAACAAATCCTCAATTTGCTTTTGACTCACCGAGCCTTGAGACAGCAAAAGGGATTTTAGCCAAGCCAATTTCACTTATCTGCATACAGCGCTGTTTCCGGATCGTTGTCCTTCATCAGTACAGAGCAAAGTGAATTGGCTGGCTTAGTGGGAGGCGATGAGTGGGTTAGGGACAAGAATCTCTCACATTGAGGAGAGCACCAGTGAAGGTGTGTAGAGATTTTAATTGCCTTTTGCCCTCTACTTAGCATCTACATATCACAAGGCATTATGGGAAAGGAGCTGGGGAGCTCATGCGCCCTCTATTGGATGTAACAAATCCTCAATTTGCTTTTGACTCACCGAGCCTTGAGACAGCAAAAGGGATTTTAGCCAAGCCAATTTCACTTATCTGCATACAGCGCTGTTTCCGGATCGTTGTCCTTCATCAGTACAGAGCAAAGTGAATTGGCTGGCTTAGTGGGAGGCGATGAGTGGGTTAGGGACAAGAATCTCTCACATTGAGGAGAGCACCAGTAAAGGTGTGTAGAGATTTTAATTGCCTTTTGCCCTCTACTTAGCATCTACATATCACAAGGTCAAAAGCAAATTGAGGATTTGTTACATCCAATAGAGGGCGCATGAGCTCCCCAGCTCCTTTCCCATAATGCCTTGTGATATGTAGATGCTAAGTAGAGGGCAAAAGGCAATTAAAATCTCTACACACCTTTACTGGTGCTCTCCTCAATGTGAGAGATTCTTGTCCCTAACCCATGTATTATGTTTGGCTGCCATTGACAGTGAGGGCAGCTTTGTAAAATTATTTTGACACTTTGTTACAAGTAAAAGGAAGTGTAATAATTCTCATGACAACCCTTACACGGCCGACTCTCATTACCATGGAAGTATTGTTTGTGGTCTATGTATCAGCAGGAAATGCTCTTCAATGGAACAGAGCTATGATGGCTATGTATGGTAAGGGTACTTTCACATGGTGTTTTGTGGGTTTGCTGACACATCTACTACACATCTGCTGCAAATCTGACGTGTAAATATGCCCTTGCTCTTTAAAAATGTTTTAGTACCACTTCAATATACAGTTATTTGCCTTTCCGTGTCCATTGTCCATTCAGTGTCCTGCAAGTAGGTTGTCAAATATTTTAAAATCTATGACTAGAGTGTATTTTATTGTGTGCGAGGTCTTTACAGTGCTGAGTTGCATTTCTCAAAATCCACAATTTGTTGCGCCCCTGACACAAATAGATTTTTCGTACTGATGGCCTAGCCACAGGATAGTTCATCAGTATGTGATCTGTAAGGATCGGACACCTGGATCCCACACAGATCAGATGTTTAAGTAGCCTCCAGATGCCCGAAACTGCTAGTGGACAGGCAGGACATGCAGCACCGCTCCTATTCAAGTAATAGAAGTGCCGCAGCAGCTTCGTCCGCTTTAAAATCAATTAGGGTCAGGAAGTCCTCTTAATGTTGCAATAGTATATTATTGTTATTTTGGGTGATATAAGGCTCTGCTGGTCTTTTTCCATCATTCAGAAATTATATATGGAATAGTCATGCACAGTTTGGTAGTGTTACATTTTATTTTACAGTTTATGTTCTTATGATATTTATGTATTTTATTTCTACAGGATGAAGGAAGTATAAATGAAATTGCAATTACGCACCATGTTAAGGAAGGCCATGAGAAAGCTGACCCCTCACAGTTTGAGCTTCTCAAGGTGCTTGGACAAGGCTCTTTTGGAAAGGTGAGTGTGAAGTTTTATCTTGGTATAGGTATAGATATAGATAAACAGTGAGGGAAATAAGTATTTGATACATTGGCGATTTTGCAAGCTTTCCCACCTACAAAGAATGGAGAGGTCTGTAATTTTTATTGTAGTACACTTCAATGGTGAGAGACAAAGTCTAAAAAAGAAATCCACAAAATCACATTGTATGATTTTTAAATAATTAAGTTGCATTTTATTGCATGAAATAAGTATTTGATCACCTACCAACCAGCAAGAATTCTGCCTCTCACAGACCTGTTAGTTTTTCCTCCTCTGCACTCATTACCTGTATTAATTGCACCTGTTTGAACTCGTTACCTGTATAATAGACACCTGTACACACACTGCATCAATCTCACTCCAACCTCTCCACCATGGCCAAGACCAAAGCGCTGTCTAAGGACGCCAGAGACAAAATTGTAGATCTGCACAAGGCTGGGGTGGCCTACAGGACAATAGGCAAGCAGCTTGGTGAGAAGGCAACAATTGTTGGTGCAGTTATTAGCACATGGAAGAAACACAAGATGACTGTCAACCTTCCTCGGTCTGGGGCTCCATGCAAGATCTTGCCTAGTGGGGTAAGGATGATTCTGAGAGAGGTCAAGAATCAGACCATAACTACACGGGAGGACCTGGTCAATGACCTGAAGAGAGCTGGGACCACTCGTCTCCAAGATTACCATTAGTAACACACTACATCGTCATGGATTAAAATCCTGCAGGGCATGCAAGGTGCCCCTGATCACGCCAGCACATGTCCAGGCCCATTTGAAGTTTACCAATGACCATTTGAATGATCCAGAGGAGGCATGGGAGAAGGTCATGTGGTCAGATTAGACTAAAATATATCTTTTTGGTATCAACTCCACTTGCCGTGTTTGGAGGAAGAAGAAAGGTGGTGAGTACAACCCCAAGAACACCGTCCCAACCGTGAAGTATGGGGGTGGAAACATGAGACATTGGGGGTGCTTTTCTGAAAAGGAGACAGGACGACTGCACCGTATTGAAGGGAGGATGGATGGGGCCATATATTGCAAGATTTTGGCCAACAACCTCCTTCCCTCAGTAAGAGCATTGAAGATGGGTCGTGGCTGGGTCTTTCAGCATGACAACAACCCGAAACACACAGCCAGGGCAACTAAGTAGTGGCTCTATAAGAAGCATTTCAAGGTCCTGGAGTGGCCTAGCCAGTCTCCAGACCTGAATCCATTCGCAAATCTTTAAAGGGAGCTGAAACTCAATGAAGCCCAGAGACAGCCCCAAAACCTGAAAGATCTGGAGAAGATCTGCATGGAGGAGTGGGCCAAAATCCCTGTGCAGTGTGTGCAAACATGGTCAAGAACTACAGGAAATGTCTGTACTCTGTAATTGCAAACAAAAGTTTCTGTATCAAATATTAAGTTCTGTTTTTCTATGGTATCTAATACTTATTTCATGCAATAAAATGCAAATTAATTATTTAAAAATCATACAATGTGATTTTATGGATTTTTTTTTTTTTAGATTCTGTGTCTCACGTTTGAAATGTACCTACGATAAAAATTACAGACCTCTCTATACTTGTAGGTGGGAAAACTTGCAAAATCTCCAGTGTATCAAACTTATTTTCCCCACTGTGTGTGTGTGTGTGTGTGTGTGTGTGTGTGTGTGATAGATAGATATACAAACGTGGACAAAATTGTTGGTACCCCTCGTTTAATGAAAGAAAACCCCACAATAGTCACAGAAATAACTTGAATCTGACAAAGGTAGTAATATATAAAAATTCTATGAAAATTAACAAATGAAAATCAGACATTGCTTTTCAGCCATGCTTCAACAGAATTTTTTTAAAAAGAAAACTCATGAAACAGGCCTGGACAGAAATGATGGTTCCCTTAACTTAATATTTTGTTGCACAACCTTTTGAGGCAATCACTGCAATCAAACGATTCCTGTAACTGTCAATGAGACTTCTGCACCTCTCAGCAGGTATTTTGGCCACTCCTCATGAGCAAACTGCTCCAGTTGTCTCAGGTTTGAAGGGTGCCTTTTCCAGACGGCATGTTTCAGCTCCTTCCAAAGATGCTCAATAGGATTTAGGTCAGGACTCATAGAAGGCCACTTCAGAATAGCCCAATGCTTTCCTCTTAGCCATTCTTGGGTGTTTTTAGCTGTGTGTTTTGGGTCATTATCCTGTTGCAAGACCCATGACCTGCGACTGAGTCTGTGAACATAGAGCTGATGTGCCTTGCCAAAAATTTTTCTTTCATTAAACGAGGGGTACCAACAATTTTGTCCATGTGTGTAGATAGATAGATAGATAGATAGAATAGATATATGGATATATATATATATATATATATATATATATATATATATATATATATATAATCTATTCAGACTTGTTAGCTATAGGCCTTATAGCTGGAATGTCTCCTCTATTCCCAAGATTCTACTTTAATAATTGCAGACTTGCAAAGAACAAATTGTTCTTTGTCAGATATCAAATTAGATCTGGTAATAGGACACAAGGAAATACATTAAATTCAGTTTGTGACCAGGTATGTAAGTGTTTACATGCTTCAAGAAGACTGAAATGGACCTTTTGCGTGCAAAAAAAGAGTTGAATTCAGCAAATAAAATAAGCCTAACTGCTGCACTGCTGGTCCCCTAAGGGCCGATGTATTGGCCTTGCAATATTAGAAAATGAATCTTTGCACTTTTCTATTTACTTTTAATAACCACAGTATTATATCTTTTAATACAGGTATTTCTTGTGCGAAAAATCTCAGGATCCGATGCTGGGCAACTATATGCAATGAAAGTATTAAAAAAAAGCCACACTTAAAGGTAAGTCAAATATATCTTTTTATTGTTCATTCCTCATCCAACCCTGTGTGTCTTTCACAAGTGCAAACTCCCCTATAGCCATAATGCTTGGAAACACAACTTGGCAGTCATTTTACAATTCACAATATATTAAACAGTTGGAGTGGTGCAACCCCAGTAGAAATCATTTGACTGCCCACACCCATATGCTCACCTTACCAAACAGCCACCAAGCTGTATCATCCCAAGCTACCATATGATAAATAGTCATGTATTTGCTGCATTATATATGGCATACATGTATGCAGACATATTGAATGAATGATTACCACCAGACAGGAGTTCTGATGGACACCTCATTATGGATGTTGACATTTCAGGGTTTCCCAATGTTCCTTTCAATGCTGGAGATCACAGTGCTAGCCTGCACTTATTTTCGATGCTACATTGCTCTTTAGGTTGCACATTGCAACCTCCATCTTATTGTTATATCACATTATTTACCATTTGGTAGCAGAGCCACTATGATCCCTGATTTCCCACAGTCAGGACAGTTAGTCATTTTGGGGGTCTCAAGCAAAACTATGTCTGGTGGCCCCACAATCAAAATTTTTAGGTCACACTTCTCTTTTTAAGGGGATTACCCACCCATTTGCAGGTCAAAAAATCCCCCTTTACTAGTCGCCACAGGATATTACTCTAACTGTCCCCCAAAGAATACATTGCCTCCTTTTATTGCCCCTGCATAATACATTGCCTCCTTTTTACAGACCCCACATTAGGTCGTTACCCATTGCATTATTTCAAAAGGTAACAGTAATATTTACTCGCCCATCCCTGTTCCTGTCATAGGTTGCCTCTGCTTTGGACTCCAGGGGGCGCTGCGCTCTGTCTGGGCGCTAAACAACATCAGGATGTAATTTTTGAAAATGTGCAGCGCCCCATGGAGGCCAAAGCTGAGCAGACATGAACAGGATTTGGGATGGGTAAGTATAAAATGGCCCCTGCTACCAGTTGGAATAATCCAGTAGGTAGCAGCCGATTATTAAAAAAAAATAAATACATAAAAATGCCCATGATCTTTGCCAGTGTTCTTATACTTTCTCTGAGTCCCACCATCCAGAATGTGGTGTCAACTTGATCTTACAATGGTCCAAGTCCATGCATAAATAATCAATTTAGTGGAGCACATACCGCACTCCATAGTGCACGTTTTATGCAATATAAGGTTGTTAGAAGAGTCATCTGTTTGGATTGTAAGCACAGTACTGCTGTAGATACACTTTATGAAGTCCACCACTGCTCAACCTCTGTGCCAGAATTGTAACTGGGTATATCTATTCACCAGAATCAGAAGAAACACAAAAACTAGCAGGTCTACTTGGTGCTGATGGAGGGTATTAAAGAAGGAAAGACATTGGTGATATGCTCCATACACTGGACCAGCACCTCCATCCACTAATCCTGAAGGCGCTGGTGATGCAACACACAGTGTTGACCAAAGTCCTGAACCCTTCAATACCCTCCATCTGTCCCAAGTGACACCAGCTAAATCACTGCAGTAACTCATCCCATGGTTTAAGAAACCAAGATTGTAAGTCAGCTGTTAAATCTGTGTACAGAAATCGCCATGTTTCCAAGAAATGTGTTATGTACTAGTAAATCTTTCATCTAGTAATCTAGATAAATTGGGTGTTTTTCATGTGATATGTCTCTGGGTGGAACCACGCAAGTTAGCCGTCATCTTCAGGAAAGTTTCCAAAATCGGTGATGTGATTCATGGGTAAAATATTCTCATCAGTGCTTTGTATGAAGGAATGCGGCCATCACAACTGAGTGTAGTGCTGACTTTCTCCAGTATTGCATTGACGTTTCTTGTGCATCATTTCAGCTTTATCAGCCCTGGAAGTAATTCTGGAAATTTCACCCATGAATGATAATGGATTGTCAATAAAAGAACATGGTATACTGTGCAGCCTAGACAACTGTAATGAACTGAACGGAGATAAAGAGATGACTCAAATTGCCGTATAGTAAATATAGACTCGCATTAAAGGGAGTCTGCTGGGTTCCAAATGCCTGCCAAGCCAATAATCGTGCCATGTAGGTCCTTTAACCATAACATAACTTTGTGGCCGCAAAGTGATAAGTAATGCTAAGATCTTATTTTTATGGATATGCAGATCAGCCTGGAAGTGCATCAGAGACGGGGTCTGATATACCAGATTTAACTGTTTTTGAGATTTTTTTGCCCATTTGCAGATACAGGTGCATCTCAATAAATTAGAATATCTTTAAAACGTTTATTTCTTTCAGGAATTAAATTAAAAAAGTGACCTCCTATATTTTCTAGATTCTTTACACACAGAATGTTCTATTTCAAGTGTTTTATTTCTGTAAATGTTGATTATGGATTACAGCTAATGAAAACCCAAATCTAAGAAAATTAGAATATTGTAAAAAAGTTCAGTATTGTAAATTCAGTGTGTCACCTGCCAAGGTTTCCTAAGCCTTTAAATGGCCCCTCAGTCTGGTTCAGTAGGACACACAATCATGGAAGACGCTGATTATGAATTGTATTACTGAATTACTGAAATGAATGAACGTTTCAAAGATATTCTAATGTATTGAGATGTACCTGTAGATAGGTTAGGCTCACCTGAATTGAAAGAGATGATTTCTTTGTGAATCGGTGTCTCCGAGGCAAAAAGATTTGCCTTTTTTGTTAATATGCAAAAGAGCTCTTTGGAGCAATGAGGGTGTTGCTGTTGCTCCAAAGACGTAAGGAACAATGAGCAATTCAGGTGTCCATAACCTATCTATCTGCAGGGCTGGGTTCATAGGGTTCTGGTGATTCCCTGTAATTTTTGAAACCGCTATGGAAAAGTGAAAGATAAGCTCTTTTTGCTTGCCATAGGTTTTTATTATTTGATAGTTTTGATAAATAAAGCCCATGAACCTGCACTGACTCAGTACAGGACTGTGTTTACACAATCAGGTTGAGGTTTTTGTTGTTCCTTGGCAATTGGGCTGGGATTCCATGCAGCCAGAAATCTGTCCACCTATGGTGGCCAATGACCACATGATTTTGAAGATTGTGTAGGGTTTTGGTCACATGCAGTTGTTTCATTGTGGAAACCCAGCCTTATGGAATTCTCCTCCCCTCTCCCAAGTCACATCCGGGAAATGCTGCGATACCAAGGTCTCTGTTAAACTGTATCAAATTTCTTATTGTTGTACCCCCCCCCCCCCCCAAAAAAAAAAAAGTTACATTTCCTGCCTGATTGGTATTGTAAATTCTTATAATATTTGGCAATTGCAAAATAATTGCAAACAAGACTTACCTGCTGTGCACAGGAAAAGGAATAAGGGTCTGGTTACTTGGGGCTTCCACCATTGGGACAGCAGAACATAGCCAAGCGCTGAGATCAGCTATCCGTTGCTGTAGAGTTGAATGCGCAGTGCCACTCCATTCAACCAGGAGGACTCAGAACTCCTATTCTTGTGACTGATGGGACCTCCAGCTGTCAGATATGTATCCCTTATCCTGAGGGTAAGGGGTAAGTCTTTATTGTAGGAGAACCCATTTAACCACAGTCTGTCTTATTGCACATTTGTCCGTAAAAGGTGTCTCCTAATTTTCAATTTTTTTTTTTTTTTTTTAAATTTCCACCCTACACAACGAAAGTGGGGGGCATGTTGTGGGTTCATCATTGAATTGGCACTTTACCTGTCACAGCACAAAGATTTATGTATGAGATGACAGAATAAGATCTATATGGCTGCTAGACAACATATTTTACGTGGAGAAGATTTCTGGGTGGAATAGCGGAGGTGGTAGTCAAACTTTAACATCATTTTTTTTTTTTTCTAACCTACAGTTCGAGATCGTGTCAGAACAAAAATGGAGCGTGATATTTTAGTGGAAGTTAATCATCCATTTATTGTCAAATTGCACTATGGTGAGTAATAGATTTCTGACTGCTGATAGAATGGCACCAGCTGGTAAAATGTCACATCTCCTCGCACATAATCCCTCCGCTGCTTGTTAACAGTTACACACTCTGCAAATGTTAGAATGATCATCGTCTATTAGCCCACAGGAACATGTTCTGTCTGATATTTACTCTAGAATTTTTTTTGTTCCTTTTTTTAAGCAAGATTAATTTTACCAAACCTTCTCTGTCTCTCGCATTATAATGGCTTTGAACTTCTCTTCAATTTCACACAGTTGCCACTTCAATGTGAATGCTGTTTTGTGAGTAGAAATAAATGCTGCCTATATTTTCCTTCAGATCTTTTTAATTACGGTTTTATGCAGATGGTACTTTGCATAAAATATAATTTATGTTTCTGTTACTGCTTGTTTGCAAACTGGAAGGAATGTACCACATTAAAACAAAAATAAAAAGTTGCTTGAAATGTAAAAATTGTGATTGTAGTCTATTTATAGAGGAGCTGTCCACTCACTGAGCACATTCATAGGGCCCAATTCACTCTGCCGATTTTTTTGGCGTGTGTAGATCTCTCTCCCTCTCATTTTTATATATATATATATATATATATATATATATATATATACATAATATATATATATATATATATAATGTGTGTGTGTATGTATGTATATATATATATATATATATATATATATATTTATTTATTACACACACACTATATATATATATATATATATATATATATAAAAACACAATATAATTATACTTGCGGATGTGTATAGTTTTATAGAGATGATGTATTGAACAGCATAGTTTAAAAAAAAAATCTTTATTACAGTAGGGTTCTCTGGGCATTGTATGCATATGTCCAATGGAGGTTTAAGGTAGAAAAACCTCTCAACCTCTAGATCCAGAATATGAAGCTGAATTTTTCTATTTGACTACATTCTGCCATGGAATCCACCACTGAATTTGCAAATTCCACACCAGGCAATCAGAATTCTAATGCCTTCAATTGGAATTATCAGGCGAAATCCTCCTGTAGATTGAAAATGACAATATATATAGTCCTTTAGCTGATGAATGGGCAGCAGACTGCAGGTGGAATCCGCTCCAAATTCAGCCACTTTAACACACTCTAACAGTGTATGGCATGATTTTAAATAGTACATGAAATTAAAAAAAAAGTACTTGGCACTAGTACTTCTAAATACATGCTCAGAATGGAATAAGACCAAGACAACACAGTGTGTTGGAGTATAAGTAATGGTACAATACCAAGCAAAATACATATTTAATGTGATCAACATGTAAAACATTTAATAATGACCGTTGTTCCATTTTGTTATATTTCTACATAAATATCTAAGGTACTAATATCCATCCGAATCGAAAGCACATAAAAATGATATAAAGAATAGTTCAGATAACATAAAGGAATAAACGTGAGAGTGGAAGGGCGATATAACCACAATGAAGGGAAATCAGTGAAGGTGCCACCAATGGTGGAATCTTAGAAAGGAGAAAGGGAGGCAAAAAAGGACCCCATTATCACTCAGGACAGGTCTTAATGCAGTAAGGTATTCGGGGGACTCCTTGAAGCTAGTAAATGGCGGGACAGATAGCAGTGTGATCTGTCAGATGTTCAGAATTCAGCATACAATGTAATCTTATATTTAGATACTTTGTAACTTTAAGACTTTTTTTTTTGTTTTTTTTAATTTTCACATCTTACCTTATGTTACCTATGTTATGTTTTTTATGGATGCTTTTAAAAAATAAAAAAATCCCATCCACACTTAGTGTTTGAGCTCTGCATATTTTTACGGACCTACTGCATTTTTCTAAGTTTGTTTAATGAGGTTACTAGAGGAATGTCATAGAAACTACGACGTGTCATATTCTAAGAGCGCCGCGCACCAGCTAAGCCTCTAGTAAATATTTAGGAGTAGCCATTTTGACTAACGCTAGGTTCCAACTAAAGCACATAGGAAGACCGATGAACCCCAATTGACTATAATGGGGTCCATTTTTAAAGTGAAAGCACTGGATGAAAAAGACAAGCGTGCAGGATTTTTTTTTTTTGTCAGATTTCAGGTGGTCACTGTAATGGAGACTCCAATGCCTAAGAAACAATTCAGAATTATCACAATATGAATGAATATACAAAGGAACATTAAATGTTGTTAAAAAAAATTTACTTATCTGAAAAGAATTGTGTAAAAACACCTCACCTTGTATGACATACTGTTTGCTCTTAAACATTTTTATCTTACTCTAAAAAGTTTATCATGTGTAATATTTTATTTCAGCTTTCCAAACAGAAGGCAAACTATACCTAATTTTGGATTTTCTCAGGGGTGGGGATTTGTTTACACGCTTATCCAAAGAGGTAATTTTTTTTTTTTTTTTCCTTTCCAATATTATCTATTCTATTTTCTTTTGTCAAGGAAAAAAAATGCACTAAATGTAGAATGACTGAAGTGTTTGTTCTTAAAAATGACTGCATTATCCCTAAAGCTGTCCATACACTTCTGATAGCTGTCGGCAGTAACTTGTTCAGCCGACGGCTCTGTCTGCCAATTCCCATATGCACGTGTACACTCTGCTTAGCTAAGCGGTGCACTTTTCCTGAATTGAGAGAGGGTAGAAAGCCGCTACCAGACATGTCTTATCTCCCCGAGAAAAGGATCAGGTAGTAGAAATACAGCTACCTGATCCTTATCTCCCCCAAGATCTGCTGTCGGGAGAGTTGTAAGAACATCATACATGATCGGCAAATCCTGTTGAAATCAGCAGGTTCGGCCAATACACATCTAATGTATATAGCCCGCATAAGCATAACTTTTGGTATGCATTACAAACAGTGGAAAAAATGTAAAACCACACCAGACTATACAGCATTGTGTAGTAAACTTGAGATTCATGGCTAATATTTCCAATAATTATCTGTACAGACTCCAGGCTTACAAGGGTTGTATTATTTAATACTGCTGCTGCAGGGGATGTAAACTTAAAAAAAAAAAAACAAGTACTCGCTTCTCCCCACGTCTCGGTTTCCATTGCTCTGTTGATTGTATACAGGTCCCATGCCGTTTGTGCGAGGGGGCCGCTGCAGCCAGTCGCAGGCCTTTCCCTTTGCAGAAACGGCATGTGACCTGTATACAGTGAACACAGCTGCCGACGATGGAAACCTAGGCCTGGGGAGAGGTGAGTACTCATATCTTATGTTTACATCCCCTGCAGCAGCATTAAATAATAAAAATAAGAACTGGACAACCCTAGTGCAAACTGCTAATCTTGCCAAGGGGAATAGCTGTCAGCTATGCTCTTCCCATGTAGACACTGCCGTAGAAAAAAGTATTACTAGAAAATCTACAGTATATTTGGTTTTTCATCTGAAGCATGTGGATGTGAGCATCCGTTCACTAAAATATGCCTTAAGGGACTGATAGTTTGGGGTGCACATGTAGGAGGCAAAGTAGAGAGATGCCTTGTTTCACTCCATTGAAAGTTACATTGGACAAGCAGCAATGTGAATTGTAGGAGTAGCTTCCCCACTTTTCTTTAGCATTGAATTCAATGGAGGAGCTTTATGAAGACTTGTGTATTCAGTGCTAGTCTTCATGTCCCTTGTACTGGTGGAGGGTGCACCTCATTTATGACAAAGCGCCATGCCTCCTTGTAATCGGGCACCTTCTGCCAGGGCCTTGTGCCTGCACTGAAATCTACATCAACTCATAGCTGGCATAGATTTCAGGGATCATTTGTGGCAAAAGTGATGATGAATCTAGCTCCATGCCTACGACATGCCTACATATATGTATGTGCTTATGGGTGTTTTCTGCTGACAGGTAATGTTCACTGAAGAAGATGTGAAATACTACCTGGCAGAATTGGCACTTGCTTTAGACCATCTTCATACCCTTGGTATAATATATCGGGACCTTAAGCCAGAAAAGTAAGTACCTGGTATAGATGGCTTGACTTATCTTCATATAGCTGCTTA
Source organism: Leptodactylus fallax (assembly GCA_947044405.1). Classification (NCBI taxonomy): domain Eukaryota; kingdom Metazoa; phylum Chordata; class Amphibia; order Anura; family Leptodactylidae; genus Leptodactylus; species Leptodactylus fallax. The sequence continues at coordinate 312,429 of CAMRHE010000073.1, read as the reverse complement.
TGGGAGAACCTTGTACCATGAGAGAAGTTTTTTTTTTTTTTTTTTTTTGTCCCTAAAGTTTTAAAGAAACCTACAATGTCACCCGCTGTTCTTCTTGTTAGTTATTGAATTTTGTTCTATCCATTGTTACCTTTTTGTTCAAGCTTTGTTGTAGGCTTGTGATAAATCTTCCAATGCAGATGGATAGTATAGGTCTGCTATGAGGAGAGGTCACCTGCAGTTGTATCTAAATCCTGTCCTAGATACCTGGCCTTGATATATGGGGAAAAAGCTTACTTATCATTCGTTACATGTGTTTCTTCATTTAATAAAAAAAAAAAAAAAAAAAAAAAAATTTTTTTTTATCAAAGCATATCAAAAAGCTTATTAAATGCTTTTGTCTTTTTTTTTTTCCCCCCAGTATATTGCTGGATGAGGAGGGTCACATCAAGTTAACAGGTAAGGGCAAATTCATTTTAGGAATATTTTCATTTTAAGTATATTAAAAGAAATGTATCGTCCTTTTTTAAAATAATTTATTTATTTATTGCTATATCACTTTTTTTCTAATCTAATTTCTGAATAATTATGGGGGCGGCCAGCTTGCCTCAGCTTCTTCTCTGATGTGTTAACAGCATTTAGTGATATGCTTTACAGCAGTATCCCAGGCACAGGCAGCAATAGACTGAAGCTGACTCATTGAGGTCTGTAGGAGAATTTTCTAGACTTGCTCTGTGCAGGGACTGAACGTAAATAAGCTGTGACATTATGTGTTGTCAGTAGTGATGGGTCTTTTCTGTAGAGGCGTTATCTTCTATTGTTACGCTAGCTGTCTTGTTTGTGATGTACATTGACTGCTGCAGTGAAACTCCCTACAGAATTGGCAAGTGTCTGTCTATTATTAGGCTTAGTGGCCAGAGTAAATATTGCAGGTTACAGTACTAAAATAAAATAAATCAACTGACATGAATGAACAGAATGACACAATGAACAGTTCTGTCATTTACACTGTAGAGCACGTGATGCTAATCTTCAAGTTGGTTACAAGAGACTACAATGCATTGTCGTCATTTTTTTTTTTTTTTTTTCTGGTGCAGTGGTCATTCATTAAAGAGACACTCTACTGTTTTCTTCAAATCGGCTATTTCAGTTGGCAGTCTTAGGGTGGGTTCACACTTGCGCCGGAGTCCGTCCGCCGCAAATCAGACTGAAAATATCGGAAAACTGTATAAGGACTGGATAGGGAAAGGTTTTTGACGCATTGCTTAAAAACCCATTTATTGTTTCCAGCGAATCCAGTTTTTTCGCTGGAAACAAAGTCGGACAATGAATGGGTTTTTAAGCAATGCGTCGAAAACCTTTTCCTATCCAGTTTTCTGAGACTTTCAGTGGGATTTGCGGCAGACGGACTCCGGTGCAAGTGTAAACCCACCCTGACCTGTAGATGCAGTGAACAGCCGACTGGCCAACCCAGACTTCAGCCTGCTGGAGTCTCGCCAAAATCTAAAGTGTACGGTCAGCCCTCTCACTAGGGTGTTTTTTTTGTTGTTTTTTTTTGAAGAAAGAAAGTTTTTTATTTTTTTTGCTTAATACTCTTTTCACCTTTTATGTAATACAAATACATTATTGTAACTTTATCTGCGTCTTTATTTTTTTTTATAGATTTTGGTCTTAGCAAAGAGTCTATTGATCACGAGAAGAAAGCATACTCTTTCTGCGGGACAGTGGAGTACATGGCTCCTGAGGTTGTAAATAGACGGGGCCATACACAGAGTGCTGACTGGTGGTCTTTTGGTGTCCTTATGGTAGGTGTTTTTACTCCTTATACTTTCATTATAATGTGTTTATTTACATTTTCAGCACTAGTCTTGCTAGGATAATATTTTATTAAAATATCATTTCTCAGTCATTCAGAATAAGGGCTGCTTGAAGTCCTGTTACTTTAGGCCCTGACTGGCATTATTTCATTGGGGGATAAATGAATCCCTAACAGAAGTGACAGGATAGGGAATATATTTCCTTTCCAATCTCCGTTTCCCCCTTTGGAGCTCTGACAGAGGGTCTACCAAGCCTCATAGACATAAGATTGGGCCAACATAAGAGTAGTGGTATTGGCTATGGGATATATGGGTTTTATATCTGACGTACACGTTTCCTACTTTATTAAAGTATTTGCAGATGGCATTAACAGTATGTGGGGAAATGATCCGAAATCCTCTAGTATACATGCTGGTGTCGGCCATCTGCTTATGATGCATAGATCGAGAGAGGGTCTGTAAGACTTGCCAAATATCGAATCTTCAACATTGGTTTTGTTTAGCATTTACTGAATATTTGCTAGAAAAAATACATTAAATATAAGGCAGTGAAGTGAATGTATATATATATATTTTTAAACTGACAGATTTATTTTCTTGTTTGCCATTGATTTTCAATATTTAATGAAATTGTGAAGTTTCGACTTAAAATGAAAGTCAGAGCTACAAAGTGTGAACTTGAGCAAGATCCAGAACACTCAAAATTCACAATACTCAAGTACAGCTATTTTTTAATAAAAGGGCTTTATAGGAATTGGCTGTCCCGTCTTTGAATTGCCCCCCAAAATGCCAGTCTCCCATCTGATGTATCAGACATAGAGATAGAAGTTTGTGCCAAGCACCTGGCGCCTGGATGTCATTTAGTAGCCTCAGCTACTTCATACGTTGCGTGCACCAGGGTCTCTTTACCCCATGTCAGCTCACATGGGAGATAGGAGAAACGTTTTTACGCATTCATTGGTTTTACACAACTTATCACATGTTGCTACTTCTAGGAATCTGTGGGTGAATATATTATCTTTCACAATTTTTCAGTGGAACAAAGTGTTCTTTACTCAATGCTAGGTATGTGTCGTCATGACATCTTATTGTTGGTCTTGGCAGCTTTCAAAAACCCATTCAGTACTTATTAGAGTCTATTCACACAGCCAACAGGCTCTGTGTTTTTTTTTTTTTGTTTTTTTGTTTTTTTTTTTCAAAAGTCGGTTCATCCATAGAGATAAATGGGTCAGTGAAAAAATGGATCACATATGGATGTGTGAAAAACACAGCCAATAGACGGCTCGGTAATGTGAATAAAGCATTATTAGAATCTAATGCTGGTTTTCTTAAAGTAAACCAAACCTGGCAGTAAGGGCCCATTCACATCACGTTTTGATCATCAGTTTAATTGGTCAGGTTTGGAGAGACAAAAAAACTGATGCGAGAACGGATGGAAACTGATGACGATCCACTTACAATAGAGTCACGGTTGGTTCACACTTGCGCCCGGAGTCTGTCCGTCATGAATCTGACTTAAATGTAGGAAAAAAAGGATAGGGAAAGGATTGGGAAAGGTTTGAGACACATTGCTTAAAAACCCATTCACTTCTGGCCGCGAAGCCAGTTTTTTTTTTTTTTGTCGAACACAAAGTCCTGCATGTCCGACTTTGTTTCCGACGGAAAAAAACGGCTTTGCGGCGCAGAGGGTGCAATTGGACACCTGCGCTTTGCTTTAAAAACCCATAGAAGTGAGTGGATTTTTAAGCAATGCGTCTGAAACCTTTCCCTATCCTTTTTTCTGACATTTAGGTCGGATTCACGGCGGACGGAGTCCTGGCGCAAGTGTGAACCCACCCCTAGTGTTAAATAAAAACATTTGTTGTTTTGTGGGGATAAATAAGTTTCTTAGGCTGGGTTCACATCTGCGTCTGGTATCTGTCCGCTTGCAAACAGTTTTAAGAGAAAAACGGTTTGGTACAAAAAGGATTCCAAACGGTTACACAGCGGTTACCTGAATCCGTTTTTTTTTTTAGACAGATTAGTCAATGGGTGTCCATTCAAAAAAGGGTGGGTTCACACTTGCGCCGACAACTCCGTCCTCCGTGAATCCGACCTAAATGTCAGAAAAAAGGATTGGGGCAGGATAGGGAAAGGTTTAAGACGGTTTGCTTAAAAACCCATTCACTTGAATGGGTTTTTAAAGCAATGCGCGGGTGTCCGATTGCAGCCTCTGCGCCGCGAACCCATTTTTTTTCGTTGGAAACAAAGTCCTGCATGTCCAACTTTGTTTCCGACGAAAAAAATGACCTCGCGGCGCAGAGGGTGTAAGCGCACACCCGTGCATTGCTTTAAAAACCCATTCAAGTGAATGGGTTTTTAAGCAAACCATCTTAAACCTTTCCCTATCCTGCCCCAATCCTTTTTTCCGACATTTAGGTCAGATTCACGGCAGATGGAGTGCCGGCGCAAGTGTGAACCCACCCTATTCCGTTTGTAGTCCGTTTTTGAGCAATCCGTTTTTTTTCCTTCCCCCTTCGTCATTTTGAGCAATCGCAGAGGGAAAAACGGATTGCAAAACAGACACAAACTAATTGCTATCCGCAAACTAATTGCTATCTGTTTGTAATCCGTTTTCCATAGACCTCAATGTTTAAAAAAAAAAAAAAAAAAAGGGAGGATTGGTTGCTGTCCGTCTGGAATCCTTATTTTTGGTACGGAGACAAAGTCCTGCAAGTTCTACTTTTCTCTCCGCACAAAGAAGCGAAAACCAGACGGAAATGGCACAAACTGATACATGCGGATTACTTTTAAAACCCATTGAAATCAATGGGTTTTAATCCGGACCGTTGAAAATCAGTTTTTGAAGATTTCACCTACTGATTTCGAGCAGATTGACGAACGTAGATGTGAACCTAGCCTTACAGTAACAGATCCGGTTTTACTTACCATTAACTCTATGTAAACAGATGGCCATTAGTTTCCATCCGTTTTTCGCATCAGTCTTTTTTGTCTCCACCAAACTGATCAGTTAAACTGATGATCAAAACGTGATGTGAATGGCCCCTAATAAACACCTCGGCAGTCCTGCATTGTCGGCTATCAGGCTAGAGAACATTTGTCATGTTGGATTTCAGCATGCCCTGTCCTTTACCACATGTGATATACAGTCATATGAAAAAGTTTGGGCACCCCTATTAATCTTAATCATTTTTAGTTCTAAATATTTGGGTGTTTGCAACAGACATTTCAATTTGATATATCTAATAACTGATGGACACAGTAATATTTCAAGATTGAAATGAGGTTTATTGTACTAACAGAAAATGTGCAATATGCATTAAAGCAAAATTTGACCGGTGCAAAAGTATGGGCACCTCAACAGAAAAGTGACATTAATATTTAGTAGATCCTCCTTTTGCAAAAATAACAGCCTCTAGTCGCTTCCTGTAGCTTTTAATCAGTTCCTGGATCCTGGATGAAGGTATTTTTGACCATTCCTCTTTACAAAACAATTCCAGTTCAGTTAAGTTTGATGGTTGCCGAGCATGGACAGCCCGCTTCAAATGATCCCACAGATGTTCAATGATATTCAGGTCTGGGGACTGGGATGGCCATTCCAGAACATTGTAATTGTTCCTCTGCATGAATGCCTGAGTAGATTTGGAGCTGTGTTTTGGATCATTGTCTTGCTGAAATATCCATCCCCGGCGTAACTTCAAATTCGTCACTGATTCTTGTACATTATTCTCAAGAATCTGCTGATACTGAGTTGAATCCATGCGACCCTCAACTTTAACAAGATTCCCGGTGCCAACATTGGCCACACAGCCCCAAAGCATGATGGAACCTCCACCAAATTTTACAGTGGGTAGCAAGTGTTTTTCTTGGAATGCTGTGTTTTTTTGACGCCATGCATAACGCCTTTTTGTATGACCAAACAACTCAATCTTTGTTTCATCAGTCCACAGGACCTTCTTCCAAAATGAAGCTGGCTTGTCCAAATGTGCTTTTGCATACCTCAGGCGACTGTTTGTGGCGTGCTTTCAGAAACGGCTTCTTTCGCATCACTCTCCCATACAGCTTCTCCTTGTGCAAAGTGTGCTGTATTGTTGACCGATGCACAGTGACACCATCTGCAGCAAGATGATGCTGCAGCTCTTTGGAGGTGGTCTGTGGATTGTCCTTGACTGTTCTCACCATTCTTCTTTTCTGCCTTTCTGATATTTTTCTTGGCCTGCCACTTCTGGGCTTAACAAGAACTGTCCCTGTGGTCTTCCATTTCCTTACTATGTTCCTCACAGTGGAAACTGACAGGTTAAATCTCTGAGACAACTTTTTGTATCCTTCCCCTGAACGACTATGTTGAACAATCTTTGTTTTCAGATCATTTGATAGTTGTTTTGAGGAGCCCATGATGCCACTCTTCAGAGGAGATTCAAATAGGAGAACAACTTGCAATTGGCCACCTTAAATACCTTTTCTCATGATTGGATACACCTGGCTATGAAGTTCAAAGCTCAGTGAGGTTACAAAACCAATTTTGTGCTTCAGTAAGTCAGTAAAAAGTAGTTAGGAGTATTCAAATCAATAAAATGATAAGGGTACCCAAATTTTTGCACCGGTCAAATTTTGGTTTAATGCATATTGCACATTTTCTGTTAGTACAATAAACCTCATTTCAATCCTGAAATATTACTGTGTCCATCAGTTATTAGATATATCAAATTGAAATGGCTGTTGCAAACACCCAAATATTTAGAACTAAAAATGATTAAGATTAATAGGGGTGCCCAAACTTTTTCATATGACTGTACATCTGAAGTTGGCTTTTTCCTTCCTCTCTTTGCAGTAAATATGCATAGTAGAATTTGCAGAGATGGCTGTTGGCCCCCTGACTTATAGCTCTCTGGCGTTACATAGCAGTGCATTCACTATTGACTGTCTCTCAGCTTTAGACTTATATGCAGCGTTTTCCTCCACAGCAGGAAGAACAGGATCTTGATGAGCGTATAGATAAATGGCTTTCTGTTATAGTTCACCACATCCATCATGTGACCGAGACATCGCAATAACCATTCCCTGTACAGCTAATGGGCTGTAATGTAGTTCTTGATTATAACATGAAGTAATGGCAGCTGTGCCGGTCAGTACATTTGTGTCATGTGCCTGAGAAGGTGCCCCTTCCTTGGTGAAACTGCGGCTTTATTGTCCGAAACCTCAAGGTTACAAGATCTTAGATATAAATTATAGCCATGCACAATTTATTTCATTCATGTGACCCTTCATGGACAAGTGTTCTTTTGTATTCAGGGCTATGTTCTGTTCTCGCTGCCTGCACCTCCTTATCTTGCTCACCCAGAAGATATAAAAATAACTGTAGTAAATGTACAGTGAGCAGCTACTGATTAAAACCGCGCGCACACAGACGATTTAGTGCACTGTCAAATGGGGCTCGGAAAAGAACACGAAAATTGTCCTATCCTAAATGTATTGAGGAGGGAAAGTGTTTTTCCACTGCGGCATGAAGTCCTACGAATATAAGCATCTCAGTCTTCTAATACATTTTGTCTATGTGATTCGCCCACAGTTCGAGATGCTGACGGGTACCTTACCATTTCAAGGAAAGGACAGAAAAGAAACTATGACCATGATTCTTAAGTGAGTAGTCTGTCACATGGACACTGGCATTAGCTGTAGTTTCTTTAAAAAAAAAAGTTAAATTAATATTTCCAATAAAACTGAACAATGGGTGAATGATGGCGTACTGCTGTGTAATTCTCGTAAATACAGTTTAATGGTGGTGCTCATATAATATCTTGTCCTCACTCAGAAGTAGAGGAACATGACATTTTAATTCAAAGGTTTATATATTCGCTACAGGGATCATCCCCTTATGAGCAGGAGCAATGTTGTGTTGTGGTAATAAAGTGAGTCTACCACTTCCCCTAAGCACATTCAGCCCATAACACCGCATTACAGAGCACTTTACACTGATAAACATCATATACTTTTGTTAGGTTTGTCACTATTGTAGATTTGGAGAAAAACAATGTTGAAGTCTTATACAAATGAGGCCGTTGGTGCACTGAGGGCGGACTCTCAACACTTCTTTTGCTGCTCAAGTAGGATAGGTGATGCTATGGCCTTAGGAGGATCAACTCAGGCAGGAGATGGTAGAGGGCTTGTGTGGACACCACACTGCTCCAGGGAGCTGAAGGTCCGCCCCCAGTGCACCTCATTTGCATAAGACTTCAAAATTGGTTATAACCAAATCTACCGAGGTAGATTTAATCAAGGTAGACTAACAAAGGTATGATGATCATCACTGGTGGTGCAGTAGAATATGAATGGGGAGGGGTGATAGACTACCTTTTAAATGTAACATTGGTGCTCTTGGAAGAGAGCGTAAAGATTGCCATACTGTTCTGAGACCATCACCTAATGCAGGCACCAGTAATACTGACCGATCAGTGATCTCACTTTGGAGAAGCAGGCTTTGTCAGAACGAAAATACATTCGGTAGCTTATAATAATGCCTTTACATTGTAACAGTGGTCCATTACCCACCCACTCCTGCACTGATGCTTATTACCGCCTGCTGGTCGTTCTTTACTTTTTCCTGCAGTGATGACATCGTCATCCACATGACAGTGATGACATCATGTCATCCACATGACTACTACAGCCAGTCACTGGGGTCAGCAGTCTTGTACCGTACATACAAGCATGATTCAGCCCTGAGGCTAGTGACTGGCTGCTGTACTCATGTGTATGTTCAGCAGATCATTGCTGCAGCAAAGCATATAAAGACCAACAAGGAATGCCTAGTCATTTAGAAGTGTACTAGGGTCTAGGGACTTGTCATATAACATGGCTGATATTTCACCATTCTTTTGCTGTCTCTTCATCTTATATCTGTGCTTTGTTTGACTACTTTAGGGCCAAGCTGGGCATGCCTCAGTTTCTTACTCCAGAAGCTCAGTCTCTCCTCCGTATGCTTTTTAAGAGAAACCCCACCAACAGATTAGGTGAGCTATAATCAGACAGATGTCTGGGATTCCTTCTCAGTAATGGCTATTTGTATCAGTATATGTTTGGTCCTACCAGTGAACATTTCTGTACATACGTAACTATAGAAGTATATTGCAATGTGTTTCAGCATATTATAGCTGTAAAAATGTGCTTCATACAATGGACCATCATGACAGTAAGTCTAGTATAGCTATCTATAGAGTAGTATCATTCAGATACTGTTCAGATGACCAAGATATAAAAGGGACATTTTTCACAGCTGGCTTGCCTCTGATGGCTCCTGTCTTCATGGATCCCTTATAGACTTCAGCCTATTGAGGGATTCATGAAATGGAGGAAAAATAGTGCATGTCCTGTGTGATGGCTGTTAACCTCATTCAGGTGAATAGAGCCTAATACAGTCGCACTTACAGTACTGTATAATTTCACCTTACACTTTTTGTACAGGCGCTGGACCTGACGGTGTTGAAGAAATTAAAAGGCATCCTTTCTTTGCAACTATTGATTGGAATGTAAGTACATGAATCTTTTATATTGAGGTGTTAAACTATCTCCCATAGATGCAGTCAGTCAGGGACTTAGTATCTGACATGCTTCTTCTAGTGTGCCAGCATACATAAATAGCTTTTCTTTTCTGTTTGTAGAAATTGTACAGAAGAGAAATTCAGCCTCCATTCAAGCCAGCCACAGGTGGGCCCGAAGATACATTTTATTTTGATCCTGAGTTCACTGCAAAAACACCCAAAGGTAAGAGGCTTTTCTTTAGCTTCCATTGTGCTGTGTCTGGCTGCGAAGAGTGTGAATCATTGTCACTGTAGATTCTTATTGAAATGTAACTAGTTCAAGGAAGACTTGGATTGATGGAAAGACATGGTATTATATTTACTGACTGTTTAAGAGGACCTGCCACTTCTCCTGACTTGTCTGTTTTTAGTAAATACTCGTATTCGTTCTAATATAACAATTCTGTGTTGTAGGATTACTTTGTTATTCCGTTTAGACGTTGAGAAATAAATTGACAACTGGGTGTTAGTAGTTAGGGTTGTGTCCTTGCTCAACCTGACATTTTCCATTCATCGCTAACGCTGGGTTCACACTAGCGTTTGGGTTTCCGTCCTTCAGGTCCACTTGGGGACCTGAAAAACGGAAACCCTGTCTGCTTAAAAGCGGTTACCTGCGGATCCCATAGACTATAATGGGTTCCGCTGGGTTTCTAACGATTTTATACTGAAAATGGTGGAGAGAAAAGTTCTGTTGCAGGACATTTCTCTCCACCAATTTTAAACAGAATCTGGGGCAGAGGGCCCGAACGCTAGTGTGAACCTAGCATAAGAGCAGAAGACTGTCTAGAGACATACCCTTTAACAAGGGGAATGGTAACTCCCAGTTATTAATTTGTGCATAGACGTCTAACAGGAATAAAGAGGAACAACAGGAAGATTTCTTAAAAAAAAAAAACAAAACTAAATACCACAGAATGGTTATGTGGAGGGAATAATGCTGGGGCCATTAGCTGTTAGCAAATTTTCAAGTCGGAGCTGTATCCTGTCTTCTCAAAGAAATTATACATACCGTATGGTGAAACTGAAAACTTGTCACGGGAATTCCTGTCTGGATAAGGGGCTGGTCTTTTAGAGACGTTTCACTGTGTAGCAACCAACTAAAATAGTAAGCACTCGGCTAAATATAAACACCTTGTAAAAGGAAGCCAAATAAACCCCAAGGAAGTTTAATACACTTTTATTAGAACATTACACATGATTATCTCTATCACAGGGTGTTCAATTTCCAGACTCATAAGGCCTTCCTATAAGTATTCCAGTCCCCGTCAATATCAGTTCTATCAATCAAAAGTTGTTCAAATAAGTCACAGTTGGTCAAAGCAAGTAAAATTTTACACAAACAGACTAAACCTGATAAGTTACATATTACACTGTGTGCTAGAAACTAGATATTTTGCCAGGAAGAGGAAATTCAGTCTTTTAGCCAGTCTTTTCTGTATAGATAAAAAGTATGTCTGGGTCACTTGTGTGTAATATGCACACGCTTTTCAGAATTTTCACTTTTTTTTCTTTAATATAACAAAAACCGAAATATGTCTGCCATCTACTTGCACAAAACAAAGGTCTAAGGTGTTCAGAAATTCTCCAGTAATGAAGTGGTTGATGGCAGTAGTGGTTCCTCGGGAGAGACAGGTTTTTGAGATATCTTAATGGTTATAAAAATGAGAATCAGTGGATTAGAGGTTTGCAGCCCCTTTAATAGCTGTTCACACTGTTAACGTGTGAGATATCAGTTACGATGTCCTTTACAGGATGTGTGACTAACATTTCTTATTGAATCAACAATGCAGCACCAAACTCTTCTGGAGAGACATTTAAGTAGGATCTGAGATTTCAACTGAATCTTCCCAGAGTCCGGATGTGCGGGCACTGGCAGACCCTACCAGCTTGTCCATTCATGGGACATAATGTAAAGGTTCTGCAACTATTCATATCGCAGCATTGCATCGCAAGCAATAAGCTATCCTGAATATATACACAAAAAGTTGTCTATAAATTACAGTTTGACTTATTCCTGGATGCCAGCCCTTATTTTGGATGTTTTTAGCCCAGAAAGCTTACTGCCTGAATTAAAATTGACTTTGTTATTGGAGTGCGGTATTCTTAATGCGTACATCCAATTATAGAACCACTAATAGTACCGGGAAATGTAAGAAACTTTGTACTAATCTTATTAAAGAGAGATTTTTCCCTCTGTACTTATGAGGCTGTGTTCCTCAATCTTCTCTTCACTTAGACTCTTATCCCTAAGTACTTGTATTCATATCCAGGCTCTCACACAGAAGTCTATGGAGAGAGGACGATGGGGGAAGAAGGCTGCTGTCTGCTAGGAATTAATTTTTCGCCTTATTCTCAGATAAGACAGATAATTGACAGATAAAATATACCACTTTTCTGAATGGCAAACGGAAGCTAGGAGCCCCACCACAAATAGTGGACCTCTGCTTATTCTGTTCAGTGATAGAGTATTTTCTTACAAGATATAGTGGAATTATGGAGCTATCCTAATTACTAGGTGCGGCAGAGCTTTAGTAGCTGCAGTATGATGTGTATCTTTTCCAGGAGAATTCTCTTCCCCCCTCCCCTCTCCATAGACTTGAGTTAGAAGTTACTAAGATTGATTAATGGAGATCTAAGCATTTTTTCTTTACTAAGGTATATTACAAGTTTCCTATAATCAAATGTCTTACTCACTCATGAAAAATTGTAATTGGTGGTTTGCGTCATGTAGTGGTATATGAGTTATATAAGATCACCTTCAGGGATTTACTCTGTGGTCAAGAAAATCCAGGTTGGGGTAGAGAGCTAAACAGAGCAGAACACTGTAACAAACCCTCAGCAATGAGATGTCAGGTGGGGGTTCCAGCTTCTAAATAATTTCTTAAATCTGTATTTAAGTATTTTAGAAGATTACATAACTTTTCATGATGTAGTGATTTAGCAGTACTTGGATTAAATAAAAGTAAAACTATAAATCCATTTTAATGGGGAACAACTTTAAGAGATTTTTGCTTGTTACTTTTCTGGCTGTTAAAATATCTCAAGTATATATAATATGTCTCTGCTAACATGTAAGTAATGTTGGTTTCATTCATTATTGGCTTTTGCTCTCCGTTTTTGATTATAGACTCCCCTGGTATTCCAGCAAGTGCCAATGCACACCAGCTCTTCCGTGGATTTAGCTTTGTGGCTATTTCTTCTGAGGAAGAAAACCAGGCTATACAAACAGTTGGCGTTCATGGCATTGTTCCGGTAAGCATATGCTTTGAAGCGCTTTCTGCCTAGATCGGCTTAAATCCTGTCATTAGTTTTAGATGCACTTCATAAACGTACAGCGAGTCAATTTTGTATTTGTGCATCTATATGTCATCTTTCTAGATTTATATGTCGATATCATGCAAGGCCCTGTTCTGACCGATTCTGTGACTACCTGGTGCGATTACTAGATATCTACTTTTTTTTTTTTTTGGGGGGGGGGGGGGGGGTTGCAACTTTAAACCAAATTTCCATTACATAAATCCTACTGAACTTCATTGAACTGTAAGGCTGTGTTCACACAGAGTTTTTTGGCAGCGGATTTTGACGCGGAATCCACCTCCAAAATCCACCTGAAAAAAACTCCTCCCATTCATTTCAATGGGAATCAGTAGCGTTTTTTTTTCCTCTAGCGGCTTTTTTCCATCTTGCTGTGGATTCCGCCTGTGGTGTCCGCGGCTCGAGACGTGCTCCTGATTAGGCCCATTCATCCGGACCTAATCAGGAGCAGGATGCCATGATAGAATGCTGATGCACTGCATCGGAATCCCGTCGCGGCTGACCGCGGCGAAAACTCCGGGGGGTGGAAAATTTTCCGCCGTGTGAACACACCCTAAGGTCCGCTAGTAAGGAATCTGCATAGTGAGTGTGTTGGTAGTATAGTGACTAGATAATACTGTCTGCATGATGCTGAATGGGACTCCAACCAGTAAGTAGTATAACTTATTGTCCAGACTCCTGGCCTCCATATCTATGAGGCATCACTGCTGCAAAGTATATTAAAGTTTAGAAAACGCCTCCATTATCCCTCCTTTTGATGGTATGAAGATATTGTCTTTTAAATCTCAGTTTTCGTGAATTGCAGTTATGTACTGAAGTGTTTCCCATTAATAAAACTTAATTTCCTCTTTTCTGTTCCTAAATCCTGTCTGCCTGCAGGCTTAACTTCTGCTATATTTTCCACATTCATACCTTTTTAGGTTTTTCTTATACTTTGGTTTCTTGCGTTAAAATTGTGAGAACCTTCTCCTTTTATTCTCATGTCACACTTGCTGAAAGAGTACTGTGATCAAATATTTGCATTCCATATTAAATACCAATTTTGGAGAATCTTTTCTAATAACTCTGTGTTGTGCTGATCCTCAGCTATTCCTCCTGGAAACGTCTGAACTTATTAAAGGGTTTTTCCGGATTTGAAATATTGATGGCCTATCTAAAGGATTGGCTATCAACAACAGATGGATGGAGTAGAAAGCAGATGACTCTGTTCTCTTTGTAGTGGCGGAATGGAGTCCCTGCAGCTTAGCTCTCATAGAAGTGAATGCGAGCTGCATACTGCAACGTTCTCTGTGTTTCAGCTGCTGAGAACAGTTGATTGGTAGGGGTGTTGGGTGTTGGAACCGCACCCATCTTCTATTGATGGCCTATCCTTTAGATAAGTCATGATATCATATTTTTAGCCCAGAAAACCCCTTTAATATCTGGTTATCATCATGGCACTGGAGCTGGTGGGCCAAACCACCGACTCTGACTCCAATTTTTCCACACCCTGATTCCTGCTCCGACTCCTTCATAAATGGCTGACAGCCATGGTCAGTCAGAAGCAGTAAAGATTCTCTAATTCATTAACAAGCTAGTGATTGATTCCTATGTAAGTAAATATGTAACATACTACAAATCTAATTAATTATGCAATATTAACGTGTAATATAATGAAAATAATTTCATTTTAAAGCTGCAGTCCGTAACTTTTTTTTTTTTTAGACACCACCCAAATTTGGCCCCAACTCAGACTCCACAGCCCTGGTTTTCATTCTCCTTTGTCCATACAAGGATTGTTATTTCCATATGTGAATGGACAGTGTCAGACACCCAGTTCTTATTTCATTTGAACATTTTTAGTAGGATTAACAGAGGAACAGCACGATGCAAAGTTCTAAGAAAGCATACTCCAGAATTCTTATATTATGGTGAATCCAAGTATTTACTAAAAGGGACTTGTCATGACAACTGACAGGTCCTCTTAGATTTGTTTTTCTATAACTTTCCATGGTCTGGTAGTTAAGAAACAAATATCAGCCTTAAGTTGTTAACATCATGTCGTGAAAATAGATGTGCAAAGATCAAGGACATAAGTTACGGTAGTATTCATTACATTCCCCTCTGTGTCCTGTAGTTATAGATCAGATTTATAGGATACAGAGATCATGTAAGTGTTTTACACCGAGATCTGAGAAGCAATCTGTAATGGGTAATTCACAAAGAAGCTTCTCAGAAGGAAATAGTGAGCATGCTGATGCATTTCTGCCATCCAGCTGAGGGAAATGAAAGCTCTCCACTGAGCATGCATTGCTAGGAACAAGATGTGTCAGTATGAATGATCTCCGGTACCCCCAAAACTGTGTTAGATGTGATATACCTACAGCCAGGAATGTGAGCGCCCACGCCTCGCCTCCTGCACACACCCTGGGCGGCAGAGGAAATGATCTGCGTACTTAAGTATTTACAATCCATCGCAGGTTATTATTGTTGTGATAGGAAATATACCAAATTATTAATGGTTCTGCATCTTCGCAACTGCTGAAGCAATGTGTTATGTCAGCGAGAAAAATAGCTGCATATGTGTGTGGATGTGAAGCATAAGCAAATGTTCCTAGAGCAAACAGATGTCAGATTTTCTAATGGAAAAAATTGGAAATTTTTTTTTTCATGCATGACAGGTCTGTAGTTTAGCTCTCAACCAGGAATGACAAATCCCAAAGCTAGGTACCAGCTATAAAAGGGACTGGCCTCTTGGCTGGATCTACTGAATTAGTATTCAAATTTTTTATTAGGGCATGTTCACACCCTATGGGTTCTTTTCTTAGCTTGACTTAAAAATTCAGATTTCTTTGGTGTTTTTCATTCAAAGTTTAGTACAGTGCCCTAAAGCTACTCTATTTCCACTATTTCCACTCTATTTGGTAGTTCTCATAATACAGCATGCTGTGGATGTAACTGCATTGTGCATTCAAATATGCAGTTTGTAAAAACCAGATCACGCTGTACTTTCTTGATGAATGGACCACCAAACATGCAGCAAGCAGCCAGAATTAAAAAAAAAGAATAAATAATGCAGAATCCCTGGGCAGATAGTGTGTACTCTACCTGCTGGGAGGAGGGAGGGCAATTATCCTTCTATCTGTATACTATTCTAGGCTATAAGTGTACAGTCAGGAAGGCTGAGCTGTGAGCTCCTTCATTATAACTGTGTGATAGGAACTGTCTGTCCATCGGTAGCTAGTGGCAGAAGTTTGTCTCCCCCTGTGGAGAGTCTGTGCAGTACAGTACATCATACAGGAAGTCAGGTACCTGTGTATTAAATGGGTTGTCTCACTCTATTTGGTTCAACTTGGAGTGTGAGAGAGGTCCTTCTCACTTTACTTTGTGGACCACCCCTTTAACTCTTCTACATTTTAGCTTCTCTTATTTTATTTTATTTTATCTTTATCAAAGTGAGATACTGAAGAGAAGCATTCAGGTAGAAACCAATAACTAAACAAGGTGATAAAGGCGGAATGATAGGAAATGGGTACATGTTGAATGAAATTAAAGGATGTGTGGACTAGGCTTCTGGGACTTCTCCAGCTCTGTTCTGTACTATCAAAATACCTCTCACTGTTTATTAAAGGGGCATAATTGATCCATAGCCTCTGTGTAATTGTTTAGTTATCTATACATGTTTAATGTCCATTGCAATTGCCTGGCTCAGTGGTTATTTTGTCTGTAGAGTGCTTGGGTTATATTTGTCTTGCAAGTTTTTTTTCATGAGGATGATTTATATTGATATTTTATATTACAGCTACACAGAAATAGCATCCAGTTTACTGACGGTTATGAGTTGAAGGAAGATATTGGGGTTGGCTCTTATTCCATTTGTAAAAGGTGCATTCACAAGGCCACCAATATGGAGTATGCAGTAAAGGTAAATTACTAGTAATACAACTGAGGGATATACCAGCACCATGGTATATGGGTGTAGATTAATTTTTATGTATTCAATGAGTCTGTCCCCTTTAAGCAGTTCCTGTTTTGCAAATACTGTTAACTGACACATCAACACGTTAAAAGAGGAATAAATCAAAAATCAGCAATGCAAAACGTGTATTACCACCAAAAAGCTACTTTCCCTTATGATGACTGAATACTGGACCGGTTGCTTGCTTTATGTGACCACTTGTGTTTTTCCTAGCCGTCTACTTTTGCAATAAACTAGTACTGGCTATTCCTTTCAAGGGGCTTAAATCTGGTACCTATTGCCTTTCCATCTGAGATGCAAGAAGTTCATGTGCCCCAATGCAAACCCCGATACCTGTTCCTACCACCAAACTTTGAGAGAGAGCCCAACTTTCTCCTCTTAGACAATGACATTGTGGCTGATGGTCAGTTGACCATGCTGCAGCTCAGTCCCATTCATGTGGAGCATTTAAAGACCAAAAGACATGATGTCACTGTCTGCAAAGAGAGGAGCACTTTCTGGAAAAAAGCATCCTTGTGTTTAATCTTGGATAACCCCTGTAACCTCCCTGCAGTGAGACAGTCATGTGCTATTAGGTTTACATGTCAGGCTGAGAGCACACAGGGCAGGGTTAACCTACAACAAAAAGCAACCTCTGCATTATGTTCTGTGGTGGTTTGATTTCTGGGACTCCTACCAATTCTAAGAATGAAGTGGGCTACAGCACTAGTGTAGTACTGCATCCTCTTCTAAGAGTATGGTCACACAGCAGATTCTGGCGCTGATTTTGAGGTGGATTCCGCCTCGAAATTTGTACCTGTTTCTACCTCCCATTGTTTTTGTTGAGAATGCTGACGGTGTGGAGATGAAGAGGAATTTGAGGCAGATGTACACCTCAAATTCCTTTTAATTTTCCACCATGTGAATGGCCCTTTAGATTTGCTGCACATTGGTGCCCTGACTACCTGGCCGTGCAGAGACTGTCTATTTGAATGCCACTGTTGTGTGTGGGAGGGAGACACAGTAGTACACCAGCTCTTCATTCTCATGATGGTGGGGGTGCCAGAAGTTGGCTCTCCACAGATCCTAATGGGATGCCATACCCGAGCGATGTGCAATGACTTTATCAAAATGGCAATACTCCTTTTTTTGTCACATTTCTTGTGAAAAAACACTATTAGATACCAGAAACAAAAGTTGATAATGTTTCATTTTTTTTTTCCGGATTTATGTTTTTTCTATTTCTCTCAAAGATTATCGATAAGAGCAAGCGAGATCCAACAGAAGAAATTGAGATTTTACTACGTTATGGACAGCATCCAAATATTATCACATTGAAAGATGTAAGTGAATCGCTGTAGGGTTTTGTTATACAATGTGCGCTCTCTTTCACTGTATATTTATTGCGCTAGCACAGAATTTACTAGTAGGTGGCTTTTATTATTTATGCCCACTCAAAAAATAGGCTTATGTAACCAAAGATTATTTTCTATTATATCTTTATGGTTCAAGAGAGAAATGTTTGACGTTGTTTTAACCCGTCAGCCTCAGATTGTATCCTTTCGGTGTACGTTGAATTATAACCATTTGAGGACTAGATTTGGTAATAGTACTGTATTGTCATTGTTCTTCACCATAGCGACATGTACATTATGTGTAAAGCCTGCCACTCCACTCATAGCTTTTGTATCCGAACATGGAGGTTTGTGTATATTACTTTGCATGTCAAGAGCAACAAACTGAATTTTTTGCCCGACATATAACAAAGTAGGGTACTTGGTGAGATTAATGTATCAGCTGTCTATATAATAAAGGAGAAGAAAGCTAGCTGCTGCCAGACATATTACATGGATTGTTGTAAACTGCTTATTGTAAGCATACATCTCTGATAGATAGCCCCCACCACGCTATACTACTTTTTCAGCAAATGTTCTTATGAATGGGATTGTGAACAATGTGCTAATGTTTTATTGTCTTATGTGTTGCAGGTATATGATGATGGAAAGTATGTATATTTAGTAACTGAACTAATGAAAGGAGGGGAACTTTTAGACAAAATCCTACGACAGAAGTTCTTCTCAGAAAGGGAAGCAAGTGCCGTGCTGCACACTATAACCAAAACCGTAGAATACCTCCATGCACAGTGGGTAAGGAATAGAGATCTAAATGTAGTGATTCTTGTGAGATTGTAGACATTGCTTGTAAAGGGAATCACCTCCACCAAGCATGTTCTTCTGTCACCACCGTGGCAGATGTGGCACCCATATGAACTGAACTTAAAGGGAATCTGTCGGCAATTTGGGACACTAAACCACCCACTAGCCCTTATGGAGCAGGGTTTTTAGTGTCCCAAATTGCTCTGTAATAAAGCCATCAGTGCCACAATAAAAATCATAATGATAAAAGCTGAGTTGTACTTTAGTACACCTCATCTTCAGTGCACATGCCCTGTACATCCCTGTACATCCTCAGTGAAGTCAGGTGTACACCTCCAGCTTCACTGAAGAACTGAACGGGAGCACCGGAGATGAGTCCAATTAAACTCATCGGACTTATCTCTAGGTAAGTATAAAGGTTTGGTATTTTTTTAGTTTTTTTTAATGCGGGCACGGGGGGGGGGGATTTAAAAGAGGGTAATTTGGTACACAAAACCCCCGGTCTATAAGGACCTGTGGTTTAAGTTCCTAAATTGACCTGACAGGTTCCCTTTAAAGAAAACCTTTCGCAACTTCCACCAATTCAAGTTCTTAGCCTCTGTTTATAAGCACTGCTTCACTGATTCCTTTACAGTTGGAAATTTCTCTCTACCCCCCCACCATTCCCAGGCAACAAGCACAGTTTGTTTTGATGTGCTATTTAAGCTCTGTAATGTCAGAAGGGCAGTGTCAAGCAGGAGCAGGCAAGGGGCATAATTCAGAGCTCCAATCAGAGGCAGCCAGTGTGAGAGCTCAGAATCACACCCCCTTGTCTGCTCCTCCCTGACACCGCCCACCTGACAGTACAGAGCCTAATTAGTATATCAGGCACCAAAACTAACAGCATTGATTGTTTGGAAACGGCGATTACTAGAGAAATAATTCCAACTGTGCGAGAATGGGTGGAGCAGTGCCTATTAAATAGTGTAAAGAACTTAACTTGTTGGAGGTGATGAAAGGTCCTCCTTAAAGCATCATGGATCGATATGATGCTCTGAGTTGTCAGTTAGTAGACCTGCTGTCTGGCCAGGTTACTGAGCCATAATATGGACTGTCAAATACGAGGGCAATACGTTTGTCTGAGTCAGCCCAAACAGTTTTATTTTTGGACCATGGGGTGTAGATGATGGGTACATGATTATATCACTAACACAGTTCACAAGACTTGATTGATCTGCACCATATGGAAACCCAGGGAAGATATGAATGTAGCCTTAGTGAATGACTTTGTTACAATCCTGTTGTGCTGTCATATAAATGTAAATCCCATTAGCTTATTTGTGTAGTTGTACAGTATTTCAGTCATCTTTTTAGCACAGTATCTTATGTTTTAGGCTTGGTGAGTTCTTATAATGTAGGTAATATATCTTACGATGTAAGGTAAGTTCTTACAAGGCAACTTTTGTCTTTTGCAGGTGGTCCATAGAGATTTAAAACCCAGCAATATTCTTTATGTGGATGAGTCTGGAAATCCGGAGTCTATTAGAATCTGTGACTTTGGGTTTGCAAAGCAACTCAGGGCAGAAAATGGTTTGCTGATGACTCCTTGTTACACGGCTAACTTTGTTGCGCCTGAGGTAAAGGTCTTTTTCATGAAATCTCTATTCAAGTCTCCATAATTATATGATCAGTATATCATATACAGTTCTGTGTATTATAGGTTTTACTTAGTTATCTTGAGAGTCGTATTCTTGGAATGTACAGTAACCCTCCAAGGAATAATCCACTATGTACATGACACACACAGAAACTGCTTTTAACCCTCCTAATGCAGGAACACATGGGGTCATACTGTGATGGGTTTTCCTTGAGGCCGCAGCTTCAACAATTTTATAATACGTGTCTTAAAATCACTTCCATGACAAATACACGTAAGAAAATAGTTGTAGCCGAAGCAATTCATCTGTTAGTGTTGGCTCTGAATTTGCTGACCTTCTAAATTACATACTGCACGTCAGTCCTCTAAGAAACACCTCAGGGACCTTGCCATGTGTTGACTCCACAGTTCAGCGTATACAGCTGGATAACAGATTCTCAGTATGAAGTGTCTGCAGCGCAGTGTTTTCCATTTACTGTTTTACAGACTTTGTTGTGTGTTAAAGTAGCATACTGCCATTCAGTTTAACCTCTGAGATTTCAGCTCAGGAACCAAACTGCAGCAGCGTGAAATTTTCAAAACAGTCTGCACTAAAACTTACATGGACCATGCACTAGAGAGTTTGTACAGATTGGGGCGGTCTTTTAATAAAAGCTGCAGGTTTTTTTTTTTTGGATGCTTTTTGTTGTTTTTCAAAGGGAGTCCATCACCAGAACCCCACATATCAACCCAGCCCCACAGATCGGTTAGGGTCACCTGAATCAAACTGTGTTTTCCTTTTGTGAATCGGTGCCGCCATAGATATCGCTATTTTTGTCAATATATAAATAAGCTCTTTGTAACAATGAGGCCATTGCTCCAAAGCAGGTAAGCAGCAACGTCCGTGTTGCTCCAAAGAACTCATTGACATATTAGTGAAAATAGTCCATGGCTCAAAAAACTGCATCAAAGCTGCACTGGTGTTTTTATAAACAATTCTGTGTGTCAAACCCACACTCACATCAGTCATAAGGTGTAGAGGTCGTCCTTTTTCTGGGAGGTTTCCACCCAGTTACTGAGCAGATTGCTGGTCGTCTAAGAATCACAACAGCTCACAACCAGCATAGCACATAGGGGGAAGATCTACAGCAGCTCACAGCACAGTGTGGAGGGAAGGTAGTCTACAGCAACTCACAGCACAGTGTATTAGAAGGTCATCTACAGTATTATAGCATACATTCATCTGCTAGTACAATGTAGGAAGAAGATTGCCCATAGCAACTCACAGCCAGCTCCTAGCATATTATAAGGGGAAGATCACCACTGCTGTGGATGAAGATCAGCAATAGCAGCTCACAAGGTAGAGGAGAGGATGAGATACATAGCTAATACCTGTGTATATGTTTATGCAAAACAACCACGGAGAAGGGAGCACGAAGCGGAGTCAGGTCTGTGCTGGTTCATGTGAAATCAAGCTCCAACCAGTCTGTTGTAAAGCAGAAGGCACTAGGGGAACAGCTGGTCAAAAGTGCCCTAAAGGGCCATTCAGAAGGTGATGTCACAAAGTAGACCAATTACCGTATAGAAATGCACTAATCTATTAACATTACATTTCTCATTTTAAGAGCCTTCAACAAGGGAGGAATTGAATTGCTTTATTTTGTGCTTCTTGTTTTCTTCCTATATAATGATGTTATTATTCTTACACAATATACACAGTAGGTGTAACGCCTAAATCATTGTTTAATATATTTGTTCACACACAATTGTACTTCTGTTGGCTTTTCAGGTTTTAAAGCGTCAGGGTTATGATGCTGCATGTGATATTTGGAGCCTGGGCGTTCTCCTCTATACTATGCTTACTGGGTGAGTGAGTGTATTTGTACGTGTGTGTTTTCTATAATCCGTTATTTTATTCAGTTAGCAATGGTTTACTTAAAAATGTTTTTTTTTTTTTTTTTTTTTTTTTATAAATAGGCTGGGGGAGGTTAAAAAAAAAAAATCATACTCTTGTCCCCAGTGCTCCATTGTCCTCCCGGCACGGTTCTGTTCTGCTGCTCAGCTCTCTTTTTGAAATGAAATTTCTCGCCGGCTGTGACATCCCGGGTCCTTTCCACTGTAGCCGCTGATTGGTCTCAGCAGTCACATGTCTGCTCAGAACAATCAGCGGCCTCAGGAAGGGACACAGGACGTCATAGGTAATGAAGTCCTGTGTCACTTGCTGAGGCCGTTGATTTGCCTGAGCAGACAGCGGTCACATGCGGCGAGGACTTCTGCCGGAAGACAAGAATGGACCGTGCTGGGAAGCACCGGAGCACTGGGGACAGGTGAGTATATGATTTTTTTTTTTTTTAAATGTTTTCACCTCCCCCAACCTATTTTTTAAAAAAAATAACATTTTTACCCAGACAACCCCTTTACTGGCTTTGGTAAATTAGAAACTAATTTTATTTTCATCCCCAAATTAATGTTTTTAAGCCCATCTTAACCTTAAAGAGGACCTTTCATGTCCTCATACACGTGCGGTTTAGAAAGCGCACTGTCAGCTTTGCTGTTATGTGCCCCGGGGCTGGAGATATCGGTGCCGTTAGTTTCAGCACCGATCTCTGCCCAATGTCAGAATGGCGTTCCTGGCAGTCTAGCTGGGCTGTAAGGAAAGCCTTCCCTGACAGTACTCATCCATAGACTTGTATGGGGGGTTGTTCCTCACAGCTTAGTGTCATCGCTGGGCGGTAAGGAATGCTCCCTCTGACAGTTCAGGGCTATAGACGAGTACTGTCATGAGGGGGGCGTTCCTCACAATCCAGCTAGACTGCCAGGAACGCCATTGTGACAGTGGGCTGAGATCGGTAACGGCACTGATTTCTCCAGCCCCGGGGCCCATAATGGGAAAGCTGCCAGCTTGTCGGCTTTCTAGCAGTATATAAAACCACATGTGCCTGAGGACATGAAAGGTCCTCTTTAAAGGGGTTAGAATAGATCATGAATATCAGATTTGTGGGTGTCTGGCACCCAGGACCCTGCCGATGAGTTGTTTTCACCAGCTATATGGAGAACTGAGACTGAAGCTGGTATCTCTGTTCTTTGTGTAATGGTTGTGCTGAGTTACTGCAGCTCAATTCAGTTCAGCCGCTACATTGAGAACAAAACAATCAGCTCTGTTGTCTGCATAGTGTCTGGTGAGAACAGCTAATCGGCGGGGCTCCAAGGTGTTAAACAACCTCAGACACCCACCGATCTTATATTGATGGCCTATACTAAGATTAGGTCATCAACATAATGTACAACCTCTTTACAAAGGATCAATATTAGTAAAAAGTAATAAAATAAAAGTAAAAGTAATCAGTAAAAGTAAAAGATAAAAGTAATAAAAAGTACAACAGTAATAAAAGTGATAAAAGTAATCAGTAAATAATCTTGCCCCCATCACTTGGCAGTCTCCAGAATGTTCATTCTATTACTGAAACAAACAGTTTTGTCGAAATCTAGCAGAGACCACAGGGGTTAATCTCCTGTTTATCTGTTGTGTTATTGGTTTAGTGAGTGGGTCTTGCCCAATATGCTGGAGCTCAATGAGCTTTATGTCCCACTGCAGACTCAGTAGAGGAAGGAAGTTTCAGCTGCAGCCAGTTGTCTTACAGCCAGACACAGTACAATAAGAAGCATTTGGTGAGACAAATTGGAACCAAGAGAAAGGAGGAGATCAAGTGCTGCTAAGATTTTTTTTTTGTTGTTCAGTTTCTTTGTTTGGTGTTCCTTTAATATACTCTGTGTATTCATTTTCAGATACACACCATTCGCCAATGGACCTGACGATACTCCTGAAGAAATATTAGCAAGAATAGGTAGCGGAAAGTTCTCTCTAAGTGGTGGTTACTGGAATTCTGTTTCCGATATAGCTAAGGTCTGTTGACTGTTCTTCCCTTATTGTAAATCAATATGTTCTCATTAGTAAATATATTTGTTGGGGTTTTTTTGTTTTTTGTTTTTCCTATTACTCTGTTATTTTTATTTTTATATGTCTGAACACTCATTTATAAGAATGGAGTGGTCCCAGTGAATGGAGTCCAGTATAGGACCTGAAAAGGGGACTGCCCATCAAACTATAATAATAGTGTAATAAAATGCTCCAATTATCAGCTGGAAAAATCTAAGAATAGAGCAGGAAATGTTACAGTTCCCCATGCCATATTCTGTGCAATCTATAGACTGCTTTATTACAGTCATCGAGCCAAAGGCGTATTGCTGAAAAGCCAAAATTCTGAAACAGTGCCGTTTATAGATGGTGTAACTCTGGTTTGTATGATGGGTGGAATGTTGAGGGTAAATAACTATAATTTGCACTAGAAAGAGATGTTTTTTGTCTTTCTAGAGAGAGCGTAGTCTGTATGAATCCCTAAATCAGTTGTTTCTCTGCAAAGAAACCAAGCATGTTCCAAGCATTCTACAGTCTAAGTCAATATCCAGTATGCAGTTATCTATAGCTTGCATACAACTCTGCAGGGAAGGCACAAGAAGTTTCTCGGACTTCACTGTTCTTACACTTTTCAAGCCGGTTATATTAATTTTAGGAATCATTGTTAGGCACTTTCATAGCAGTCGGTCCGTAGTTTTAAAGACTGAGATACCATATACACATAGGTAACATCCCTCACTGAAATGGAAGGTCAGTTTCGTAATGTGATGAAATTATTCTGTGATGGTTGGATTGCATGCCTTTACTTACTCAAAATGTGAATGATTAACTAGAAGATTGCTTTGTTTTTATAGGATTTGGTGTCAAAAATGCTTCACGTGGATCCACATCAAAGATTAACAGCAGCCCAGGTACTAAAGCATCCCTGGATAGTGCACTGTGACCAGCTGCCTCAGTTCCAGCTCAACCGCCAGGATGCTCCTCACCTAGTAAAGGTAAAGGATTCCATATATAATGGCGTTCTATAATTGAGGATTTTTGCACATTGTATATTTTTGGTTAGGTCATCTCACCCTGAAGAGCAGCGTTAAAGGGGTTTCCATCCAAGATCCTTATCTATTAGCCAGTGCAGCTCTGTCTAGAGAACCCAGGGTGTATGTGTATCAATGACTGATGTCTATGACTGAATGAGGAAATTTGAGCTAATTTTCTAGGAATTTGAAAATAGGGAGAAGTTTGGGAAAGCATTGTGGATAGGTAGGGTTAACACTCAACCCTGAAAACTGGCAAGCCAAGGCTGGTTTCACATTACCGTTGTTAATGTCCATTTCTGTCTTCTGTCAAAGGATGAGAGCAACGGACATTAAACTGTTGCAGAGAATGGACACAGACTGATTCTGTGTCCATTCCCATTGGCTCTAATGTAAACATGACGGACACCATCTTCCGTTACGTTTGTTTACTTTTGTAACAGAAGAAAATGTCCTGCATGCACATAAAACATAAAAATTTTCTTCTGGTGTCGTATGAAAGAGGAGATTACCAACTTTCACCTGACCAAGCATGCAGTTCTACCTGTATTATTTCCAGAAATATTCACTGATTGAAAACTCAGTCGGGATAGAGTTATTTATATGCAGCTGTATATAAATATTCCCATCCCAAGTGTATTTTCAACCAGTGCTAACTCTAGAAATAGTAAAAGTAGTACTGCAAGCTTCAGATGAAAGATAAAAATCTCTTTTCATACAACACCAGAGGAAAGTTTAAACACAGCCAGGTTTTCATACAAGCTACCCATATCTGTGCCAACTACAGAGGGAACTGGCAGATCTTCATGTTCTTGTGAAGATCTGACGGTGCCCACCAAATTCATCGCCCCATCACTTGAGAACAGAGTAAGATTGCTGTCTTACCCCAACACTGAGAGTAAGCACCTACTTTTTAATCTTGTGGTGTTGCACTGTATCAGTATGGCAGAGAGATGTAAATGTGAATGCGTAGAAGTCCCAGCTGTGCTTTCATCATTGTACATGGGCCGATGAACAGGACAAAACATACTGCAGTGCAGATTCTGGTAGAAATGATGACCTCATGCTCTCCTTCTGCACTGCAGTGTTAAGCATTTGTCATGTGCTGTCTGTGTGTTAAATGCTATAGTAAATAAATAATGTGAAAAGGACACCTTACTGGACATATTGTGTTACCACTTACAACTCTGCTAGCTGTCTGGTTCTCTTACTGCAGCCAGATTATGGGTGCTAACAGGCCATTGAGGTCTGGTCAATAGACAGGTTGTTTTTTAGTTGCTGAGTGTACAGTGTATGTGCAAGGTGGGTATGCTTTTAAGGGCATCTGTGAGGAGAATTTGGGACCCTAAACCACAAGCATGCCAGCATGTCTTTATGAACTGGTGGCTTAGTGTCTCAAATATGCCCACGGTAGGCCTGCTCTAATACTTACCAATAGACAAGTCTTACCTCTATCTCTACTTACCTCTATCGGTAAGTGTTAAGGTGTTTTATAACCATCCCAGGGGGTAGACACGTAATATAGGTATAGATTGGACATTCTCACCTCCTACTAGCATGGGCACATGGAAACCCCCATGCTGTAGCCTGTGCTGGTACATAGAAACATTCACACTATTCCCTGTGCTAGTACATAGAAACACCCATACTGTAGCCTGTGTTAGTACATAGAAACACCCATGCTGTAGCCGGTGTTAGTACATAGAAACACCCATGCTGTAGCCTGTGTTAGTACATAGAAACACCCATGCTGTAGCTGGTGTTAGTACATAGAAACACCCATGCTGTAGCCTGTGTTAGTACATAGAAACACCCCCATACTGTAGCCGGTGTTAGTACATAGAAACACCCATGCTGTAGCCGGTGTTAGTACATAGAAACACCCATGCTGTAGCTGGTGTTAGTACATAGAAACATTCACACTGTTCCCTGTGCTAGTACATAGAAACACCCATGCCGTAGCCTGTGTTAGTACATAGAAACACCCATTCTGTAGCTGGTGTTAGTACATAGAAACACCTATGCTGTAGCCTGCGTTAGTACATAGAAGCACCTATGCTGTATCCTGTGTTAGTACATAGAAACACCCATGCTGTAGCCGGTGTTAGTACATAGAAACACCTATGCTGTAGCCTGTGTTAGTACATAGAAACACCCATGCTGTAGCCGGTGTTAGTACATAGAAACACCTATGCTGTAGCCGGTGTTAGTACATAGAAACACCTATGCTGTAGCCGGTGTTAGTACATAGAAACACCTATGCTGTAGCCTGTGTTAGTACATAGAAACACCCATGCTGTAGCCGGTGTTAGTACATAGAAACACCTATGCTGTAGCCGGTGTTAGTACATAGAAACACCTATGCTGTAGCCGGTGTTAGTACATAGAAACACCTATGCTGTAGCCGGTGTTAGTACATAGAAACATTCACACTGTTCCCTGTGCTAGTACATAGAAACACCCATGCCGTAGCCTGTGTTAGTACATAGAAACACCCATTCTGTAGCTGGTGTTAGTACATAGAAACACCTATGCTGTAGCCTGCGTTAGTACATAGAAGCACCTATGCTGTATCCTGTGTTAGTACATAGAAACACCCATGCTGTAGCCGGTGTTAGTACATAGAAACACCTATGCTGTAGCCTGTGTTAGTACATAGAAACACCCATGCTGTAGCCGGTGTTAGTACATAGAAACACCTATGCTGTAGCCTGTGTTAGTACATAGAAACACCCATGCTGTAGCCGGTGTTAGTACATAGAAACACCCATGCTGTAGCCGGTGTTAGTACATAGAAACACCTATGCTGTAGCCGGTGTTAGTACATAGAAACACCTATGCTGTAGCCGGTGTTAGTACATAGAAACATTCACACTGTTCCCTGTGCTAGTACATAGAAACACCCATGCCGTAGCCTGTGTTAGTACATAGAAACACCCATTCTGTAGCTGGTGTTAGTACATAGAAACACCTATGCTGTAGCCTGCGTTAGTACATAGAAGCACCTATGCTGTATCCTGTGTTAGTACATAGAAACACCCATGCTGTAGCCGGTGTTAGTACATAGAAACACCTATGCTGTAGCCTGTGTTAGTACATAGAAACACCCATGCTGTAGCCGGTGTTAGTACATAGAAACACCTATGCTGTAGCCTGTGTTAGTACATAGAAACACCCATGCTGTAGCCGGTGTTAGTACATAGAAACACCCATGCTGTAGCCGGTGTTAGTACATAGAAACACCTATGCTGTAGCCGGTGTTAGTACATAGAAACACCTATGCTGTAGCCTGTGTTAGTACATAGAAACACCCATGCTGTAGCCGGTGTTAGTACATAGAAACACCTATGCTGTGCCGGTGTTAGTACATAGAAACACCTATGCTGTAGCCGGTGTTAGTACATAGAAACACCTATGCTGTAGCCGGTGTTAGTACATAGAAGCACCCATGCTGTTCCCTGTGCTAGTACATAGAAACACCTATGCTGTAGCCTGTGTTAGTACATAGAAGCACCCATGCTGTTCCCTGTGCTAGTACATAGAAACACCCATGCTGTAGCCGGTGTTAGTACATAGAAACACCTATGCTGTAGCCGGTGTTAGTACATAGAAACACCTATGCTGTAGCCGGTGTTAGTACATAGAAACACCTATGCTGTAGCCGGTGTTAGTACATAGAAGCACCCATACTGTTCCCTGTGTTAGTACATAGAAACACCCATGCTGTAGCCGGTGTTAGTACATAGAAACACCTATGTTGTAGCCTGTGTTAGTACATAGAAACACCCATACTGTTCCCTGTGTTAGTACATAGAATCACCCATGCTGTAGCCTGTGTTAGTACATAGAAGCACCCATGCTGTATCCTGTGTTAGTACATAGAAACACCCATGCTGTAGCCGGTGTTAGTACATAGAATCACCCATGCTGTAGCCGGTGTTAGTACATAGAAGCACCCATGCTGTATCCTGTGTTAGTACATAGAAACACCCATGCTGTAGCCGGTGTTAGTACATAGAAACACCCATGCTGTAGCTGGTGTTAGTACATAGAAGCACCCATGCTGTAGCCGGTGTTAGTACATAGAAGCACCCATGCTGTAGCCGGTGTTGGTACATAGAATCACCCATGCTGTAGCCGGTGTTAGTACATAGAATCACCCATGCTGTAGCCGGTGTTAGTACATAGAATCACCCATGCTGTAGCCGGTGTTAGTACATAGAAGCACCCATGCTGTATCCTGTGTTAGTACATAGAATCACCCATGCTGTAGCCGGTGTTAGTACATAGAAGCACCCATGCTGTATCCTGTGTTAGTACATAGAAACACCCATGCTGTAGCCGGTGTTAGTACATAGAAGCACCCATGCTGTATCCTGTGTTAGTACATAGAAACACCCATGCTGTAGCCGGTGTTAGTACATAGAATCACCCATGCTGTAGCCGGTGTTAGTACATAGAATCACCCATGCTGTAGCCGGTGTTAGTACATAGAAGCACCCATGCTGTATCCTGTGTTAGTACATAGAATCACCCATGCTGTAGCCGGTGTTAGTACATAGAAGCACCCATGCTGTATCCTGTGTTAGTACATAGAATCACCCATGCTGTAGCCGGTGTTAGTACATAGAAACACCCATGCTGTAGCCGGTGTTAGTACATAAACACAAACTTCTACACTCTGGTCTGCGCTAGCACAAAGACCTAGGCTATAGGCTGCACCGCGATGCAAACTGAGTGCAATGTATAATAATAATAATGTTACTTACAGTATTCTCTTTTCAGGTCATATTTCTCACTAAAGGTGTGTGAACTATATCTAAGAGTCTGCTTCTTCATCTGTGTCTTTACTGATAATTTCTTTGTTCCACTTTAGGGAGCTATGGCCGCAACATACTCTGCTTTGAACCTCAATCCATTGTCTCCAGTGCTGGAACCTGTTGGCCGTTCCACTCTCGCTCAAAGAAGAGGTATAAAGAAAATTACCTCCACTGCCCTGTGAACGCAAACTCGTACGTCTACAGAGTGTTAGAGCTGAAGATCCACAGCACAAAACCAAGCCAACAGAGATAGCACATATCAAAAAGAGACACTCCGGCAGGCACCTTCTCTCTGCCGGCTCACCATCAATGCTGCTGCTTTTTGTCTGTTCTCTCTTTACATTGTTGATGGCAAGCCTTCTACCTTACTGACTCGAATGACCAGTCTGTAATATATGATACAAGTGAAAAGACTGGTCCTCCAAAAGAGTCGAGCAATAAGACTTTCCTCCTCCCTCGCATGAAGAATACACTGAAACAATGGCAACCAATATTTTTTATAGGGAGAGTTTTTAGTCGCCCATCTCAGCGAGTTGTAGATACACTTCTTTATTTTGAGCACTTATGTGATTTCAAAGCTGTGTTCCTTAATCCTCATACTTCGTGCCATGCAAACGTTTCAGTTTATTTCATGGCCGTTTTTCTGTGTTTCATTTGTTGCCTGTTTTTCATATTGTGCTCTGATTTACCTCCTTTTTTTTTTTTTTTTCTATTCATTTCTTCTTATGCCTTGTATTGGTTTCAAAATGTAGTCCTGTACGTTCTGAGGAGGAGCGCTGGTCCACTGGAGTGGCGATGCGTACTTGGAATAGTACAACGATGTCACTGCGTCTGAATGTAACATGAACCTACACTTACAGGAGAATATGAGAGAAATGGCAGTCGGGGGTGAGGATTGGTCTGCACGCCATGAATCACCACTCATACACGCAGCAGTACTTGATATATCATGTACGGCCTATGTCTGTCATTATCCTGTTAGGTTCATGCTTTACTGCCTTTTTATAGTTCTATATTTGAACATATTGGGTTTAAGTGTCATAAAGCTTTGGCTCCTCATCGCCCCCTACTCTCTGCATTTAGTCCAACCATTGGCTGTCATGCAGATGACATGGATGAGCATTCAGATCCAACCATGCCGTGTCTCAGTTGTGTTAGCAGGAAATGATCAAAGCTTCATATGCCAGGAGCTGGGTAGGTTCTTGCAGGCTATTTATAACATCTGTGATGTGAGAATTCCCGTGCAGGCTGCCATAGGGATAATCCACGTCTTCTGTATAATGAGCAATGATGCTAGAAATATAAGCCAATAGAAAAGGTTCATATTTAGCCACTGAGTGTGCAGGGTGCCTGTAGCTTGTCTACCCTGAAAGTAGCGAGAGAAATGTCCTGTCTGCTGCACCTCTGCATAGTACCTTATGTAAGCAATAGACCACGTAAGCATTTATTGATTTTTTTTTTTTTTTTTTTCTTAAATAATGAAAGTTGCTGATCTCACGAAGCCTTTAGAATGAGTTATATGTGACCTGTGGTCTTATGGTATGGAGGGGGAGCTCTCGGCGGATGATATACCGAAATGTAACCTAACTTATTTTGCAGCATATTTAAGCCCGGCTGCTTAAACTACAGTAAATCAATTGCAGTGGAGAAGGATCTTCCTCCCATTGCTTTTTCCATTCCCTTTCCCCTCCTTCCAGTTTTGGACTTAAAGAGAACCTCTGGTTTTAGTAATTTCACAATAAAAACATATTACATATGTAAAATACCTGGTGTCCTCTCTTTAATTGTATCTTGTGCGGTTCCTCCATATCCCAGCCCTTTATTCATTTCTGTATACAAGCTGCCAGCTTCTCGCACTGCTCTTTGAATACTGTGTTTTGGTAGCCAATCCCCAAACCTCCGTACCACTTCCCCCTCAGCTCCTCTATCTAGGAGTGTCTATTCTAAACACAATGGGGGAATCTAAGACTGGCACATTGTGCACCAGTCTTAAAATTGTGAGCAGAATTATCAATGGGGTATATAGTATGTAGGGGTATATAGTATGTAGGGGTATGTCCAACACCTAGACCCCATACAGATCAGCTATTTTGCTGGACTCTGGGTGCTGGAAGGTATAACAGTGAATGCGGAGCATGTGCAGGCTGTTTCTAGTCCAGAAATAGGAGCAACGCTGCAGCCCCATCCACTGTATAGCGGTGGTGCCGGAGAAGTGCATAGGATGGGAGAGCCTGCACACGCTCCCTGTCCATTGCTGGAACGTCCAGCACCTTCAGACCGTCAGAACAGCTGATCTATGTGAGGTCCCCAACAGATGCCATACTAATCTTGTGGATAGTTCTTCAGTATGAAAAAACACTGTTGAGGCCGGACAACCCTTTTAATAATTCTGGTGCATTTTAAGAAGTCCTGTGAGCCAGAATTGGAATCTGCACCAGTCGACGACTGGTATAAATTTCACCTTAACTCATGCACATTTCTTGGTACATGTTATAGAATATCTTTCGGGCCAAGCCATCCCCAGTTCACTTTGATCCCTGCCCTGCTCGGCCCACTCTCTTCAAAAGTGGCAAGTGAGTCGGAAAACTGACAAAATGGCACAATTTTTGGTGCAAATAACAGTGTGCCAGAAAACTGGCATGAATACTCTGATAAATTTTCCCCCACTATGCTTTGGTATTTTATGATGCTTCTTCCACTACCAACCCAGAGCGGCATGGGCGGGTCTCAGACTACCAAAGCACAGTGTGTCTGAGAGGCTGGTGGGCGTTTTATAGAACTCAAAAAGGGACTGGGAATCAAAGGAGCAGTGCCGAAAAAGGAGGGCACCAGGTTAACTATGCATTATAAATTTATTGTAAATCAGAGGGTCACTTTATGATATCTATTTTTTTTTTTTAACTGATGCACCAATATGTGATTTTTTTTATTTTTTTTTTTTTTTATAAAGAATTTTGGCATTTACATTCTTTTCTCCTTATCACTGCAAAGTAGAAGCCTTGTGAGGGGTCATTCAGGATAAGACTGTGTTGTATAACGGATGAGTTTTCTCTTATGAAAATGATGTGCATTATGACTTCAACGCAGAATAAAGGGACATTGTACACAAAGGGATGTAATTATTTTGCAGTTACTGTATCTCTGGTGGGAGGGGCTGTGTAACTTTTTTTTTTAATACGAATCATAGAGAATATTTTTCTACAGTTATGTACAATCATTCTTTATATTAGATTTCGCATGGCATGTCAGTACAATTATAATACTTGAAGTAGAATCCTGAATTTTCTCCCTTTGCCATAATTTTTTTTTCTTTTTTGGAAGATGCTTCCATTGCAGTAAACTAAAATACAATGTCATAGTAAAATTAATGTAAGAATATCTCTCGCCACCTTCCTTGAAATAAATTTAATAGTAACTATGTATCCACTATGATCGATTCTTAATGGTTAATCCTTGCTTGTACATTTCTCTTAATCTGTTTTGTAATCTTCTAAAGAAAATGCAGACATTTATATAATAAACTTTCAACTACCTACATGAATACGGTTTGTGGTTGTGATATATGGTGCATGGTTTGTGGCTTCTGTGGACAAATAATATGGAATATTATACTGGCTATGCACATTAGATTTATCTAGGTCAAACCTAGAGCTGGGCCTCAATCAAAATCAGGATTAATTGGGCATTTTACCTAGACTGCGATTAATGACGATTATTTTAGGTCACACCCCTTTATTTAAAAAGCCACACCCCCCGGGGCAGATTATAATAAAGGTGAAATGGGTTGTAGCCCAGGGCTCATTTGCCCCCTTATAATCCGACCTCATAGTCAACTGTATTGGCATCCACCGATACAGCTGACGACTACTGTGGGGCACGAGAGTCTACAGGAGGTGAGGTCTGCTATTCCGACCCCAGAGTATAATTAGCAGAGACCCATGGGAGGTGAGTAAAACATGAAAAACAGTGTTACTCACCTCCCCTGTGCGCTGCTACTGCTCCTTGTCCTCTTCTGGTCTCCTAAATGACAGCAGGGACTACCTGCCGATGACATGTGACTGCTGAGGCCCATTCACAGGCCTCAGCTGTC
The DNA here is from genome assembly GCA_947044405.1 of Leptodactylus fallax. Taxonomy (NCBI): domain Eukaryota; kingdom Metazoa; phylum Chordata; class Amphibia; order Anura; family Leptodactylidae; genus Leptodactylus; species Leptodactylus fallax. The sequence goes on along the minus strand of CAMRHE010000073.1, from coordinate 278,176 downwards.
CCTGACATCGGGGAAGAGGATAACAACCTGGTCCAGAGCCAAGGAGGTGACGCATAGAAATGCAGCTTTTTTTGTTGTTGCAGATTTGCTGTGGTTTTTTTTGAGCCAAAAGGCTACAAAAGGAATGGGAAATGTATAGGAAGCTCTTATACTTCTACCTTATGCTCAATCCACTCCTGGCTAGGCTAAAAGAAAAAGTGGGGCTTCAGCCTAACACTATTTTTATGTTTATCACCCCCCATGGGCCTCCATTAATTATACTCTGGGGCCTGAAGAGACCCCAGAGTATAATAATAGTAATTCCGGTTTGATCCGAACGAAGCTGCAGGTAGAAGCAAATACCGTAATAACCAAAATAAACAACGTGCATAAAATTGCCTCGGTTAACCAGATTGACAGTTGATTTTGTTTTTTTTTGTTTTTTTTCAATCAATTTCCTAGCCCTAGTCGACCATATAATGCAGGGGTGTCAAACTCATTTTCTCCGGGGGCCACTTCAGCCTCACGGGGTACCTTGAAGGGCCAAGATTATTTTACACATGTATAAAAGTAACTTCTCCTTAACAGATAAGCAAGCTATTAAGCAGTAGTTACATTTGTACATTACTACTGTTACAATCAGCCCTTTGAGGTCAACCAGGAAGAACATAATGTATTGTTAAAACCTAAGACATTGGCATGTTACATACTATCCTCATCCTTTTCTGAATATATAAAAAATTAAGCACTATACAAATACTGTTTACCCCTGCAAACGGTATTATGCTCTATAGTTGCCTCTGCACACGGTATTATACCCCATAGCGGCCCCTGCACACGGTATTATGCTCCATAGTTGCCCCTGCACACGGTATTATGCTCCATAGTTGCCCCTGCACACGGTATTATGCTCAATAGTGGCCCCTGCACACGATATTATGCTACATAGTGGCCCCTGCACACGTTATTATGCTCCATAGTGGCCCCTGCAATCGGTATTATGCTCCTTAGTGGCCCCTGTATTGATATTATGCCCCATAGTGGCCCCTGCAAACGGTATTATATTCCATAGTGGCCCCTGCACATGGTATTATGCCCCATAGTGACCTCCCCCACCCATGAACTATTATTATACTCGGGTCTTTTCAGACCCCAGAGTATAATGATCGGAGACCCAGGTGGTGACAAACATAAAAAGCAGTGTTACTTACCTGGGCCCCGATGCGCTCCCTGCGTTCGGCCTTCTTCAATGTTGCACAGACTGGCGTCGTGAGATAATGACGTCGGCCTGGCTCACGTGACGCCTGGGACGTCACCAAAGAAGGCCGAAGCCGGCTGGGAGCAGCATCGGATCGCCGGAGAGGTGAGTAACACAGGTTTTTATGTTTATCACCTCCCCGTGGTCTCCTATTATTATACTCCGGGGTCTGAAAAGCCCCCGGAGTATAATAGTATTTGATGGGATTCACCGGCCGCGGCCTCACTTACCATCCCCGCTCCTGCACACGGCAGCTTCTGCGACTCATAGCAGAAGGGGAAGCGGGGGGCGGCCACGACCAGCAGCGGGGATCGGTAAGTAAATAGGCCGTTACGTGCCGGGGATACTCCAGCAGGCAACGGCCTATTTATATATATATATATATATATATATATATATATATATAAAAAAACTTATCTTCACCTACCTGCGATGCCTTGATGCAGCCGCGGCCTCCTCCTCTTCTTGTCTGCGTGTCAGCGTAGGAGGTGCGATGATGTCATTGTATCACCGCCTGCGCTGACATGCAGAGGTCTTGTAAACCAGACCAGGACAGGTATCGCGTAGATTTTTTTTTTTTTTTTTTTTTAGCGCGGCCTGTCCTGGGCTGGTTTACATTATATAATGTACATAGACAATAAAAAATGCCGTGGCCCTGCGGGCCAGATAAGTGCCGGGCCGGATAACAGAAGGCAGCGGGCCGGATTCAGCCCGCGGGCCTTGTGTTTGACACCTGTGATATAATGTGTATGGGGTTGCCTTAGCTTTCTCCTGATGGCAAATGTCAGAGCTAAGATGGATAAGTCACAGGAAGAGGTGTCTGGCAACAGCTTAACCATCCCCCCCTCCCCATTAAGATCCCATGCACACTTGGCTGAGTCATATATGCATGTGTATGGGGGACCCTGGAGGAATAGACAATGGCTGGATCATCATTTTGCTAACAGCTGTTTATTGTGTATGCCCAGCTTTATGTATGAAAGGCCAGACTTCACCAAGAACAAAAACACCACCCCTACTGGATCTTTAAAATGAAAAAAATAAAAATTCTTCCAAATGTATTTGATTTCTTAATTTTTTTTTTAATTTTTTTACAGTGATTCTCAACTTATCAGGTTGCTCTCCGCTTCCTTATCTTTACTCAGACTAACACAGAATCCATATCCACATCACATACACAAGTCTATGGAGAGGGGAGGAATATTTATTGCCTCATTCTGTGTGCTGCTTAGAATCTCTTAACACTGCCATATTAAGACAAGAGCTGCCCGATACAAAGTGAAACTGCGGCAGTTAATTTTGTATTGTCCAGCAGCCTCCTCCAGCCCCACTTCCATAGACTAAATATGTAAAAAGTAACTCAACTTTATAAATGGAGAAGGGTACATATTTCTTAAGATATATTATAAAGTTTTTTATATTCACCGGTACTATTAATTTATGAAAAATTCTTTTATAATTGCAGGTATACGTTAACCAGTTCCAGACCACCCATTGACTATATATATGTCCGGGCGGACCACTCTTATGTACCTGTACGTCCTTGCTGTGTTAAGCAGCTGCAGAACTGGGGAGCCGGCTGTTACTACAGCCGGAGCTCCTATAGAGAAGGCAGGGGGAGGGATTATTACTGACCCCTCCTTCCCAATTGCTGTTCACACAGTACTCGATGGCTGTAAGAGCAGCTCAGATCAGCTTTGCAGTTATCAGAAGGCTTTATCAGCCGCAGTTACAGGAGAAATCGGCCAAAAAAAAAAAAAAAAAGTACTGTTAAGATGCCCCCCTAAAGGTCTATTATGACCTTATGGGGGAGGGGGTGTAGAATGTAAAAAAAATAAATAAATACATTTTAAAAAATTAAAAGGGAAAAAAAAATTAAGTAAAATAATAAAAAAAAGTTAAAACCACACCCACATTACAGGTAATAGCCCTGCCCCCTTCGACACAACACTACTTAAGGAAAAGAACCTTTGTGCTATTAAAAAAAAAACATGAAACATATGAAAAATTTGCCTCCTTTTTTGCTAACATATATTCCTGTATTTAAAAAAAAAAAAAAGGAAAAAATATTCAAAAATAAAAACCTAAAAATAAAGCCCTATATGTCACCAGAAAAAGACACCAAAATTATTTGAACAACCTAAGAGAAAAAAAATGTTTTAGCCATCAAAATTGCATGTACGAAAAAAACCCTATCTGTCCTGAACCAGGAAAAAAGTGGTTAAGGCTAAGGCTCCAAATAGCAAGCTGCAGCCAAAAAACGCTGTGGAAAAGACTGCATCAAAAACGCATCACAGTTTTGTTTTGTTTTTGTGTTTTTCACAAAAAATCCTGCATCTCTTTATTCTTCTCTTTATTCTTCCCCTTGTTTCTGTATTGAGAGCTGTTTCTGCCTCTCACTGAATGTTACTGTGTATGGAGTACGGGGCTGTGTAACAGGTAGAGAAAATGAGAGTATTTCAAACTGTTATATCTGCTTTTGGTGTCATATGAAAGCAGACTTTCTTGTCTTTCATATGACATAGGGTTGCATCGCTATCTATATTATTTCCAGGGATATCACTGCTTGATAACGCAGTCGGGATTGGGATATTTATAGGCAGCTGTATAATATATATGATATAAATATCCTAATCCTGACTGTGTTTTCAACCAGTGATATCTATGAGGAGAATCTCCACTTTCATATAACACCAAAAACAATTTTCTATCTTTTCCAATGCCCGAGATATACCTGTTTGAAATGACCCTCCCCTAATTTCCTCTATATATTACACAGCCCTGTACTCCATACACAGTTACTCAGGGAGAAGCAGGAACAGCTCTCAATACAGAAGCCAGGGAAGAATAAAGAGAGGCAGGATTTCACTGAAAGGAGACAAATACTGCCAGAAAATCAAACCTTGTCCGAAAGTTTATATCATGCTTTAAGAAACTTCCTTTAGCTTTTCATGTTTACTCTGATGTTATAAGGCATAGTAACATCCCTATGGGTATCATTGATGACATAAAAAGTGTCCACTGGGCCCTATTGCCCTTTCTCTCAATTATCCCCAGACATTACTAGCCCACCCTCATCTAGTGGGCCCCATAGAAGCCTGCTAGACAGGAAGCAATGCCTTTGATGGCTATTCTATTTACAGTCTATACTAGTAAACCTTTCTACAAACAGATCTTCAGCTTTGTAAATTATTTAAATTGATTTTATTGTATCAAATTTCTAATGCAAGCCGATAAACGTGTGCGCATTCTATGTTGCTATGCAACTAATGACTATTCCTCATCTTACAGTCTTATACAGCAGTCGAGAACAAATGATGTTTAACTCTATACTGGACTGAGGATGATAGAACATACTGACATATACAGTATAGACCAAAAGTTTGGACACACCTTCTCATTCCAAGAGTTTTCTGTATTTTCATGACTATAAAAATTGTAGATTCACACTGCAAGCATCAAAACTATGAATTAACACATGTGGAATTATATACTTAACAAAAAAGTGTGAAACAACTGAAAATATGACTTATATTCTAGGTTCTTCAAAGTAGCCACCTTTTGCTTTGATTACTGCTTTGCACACTCTTGGCATTCTCTTGATGAGCTTCAAGAGGTAGTCACCTGAAATGGTCTTCCAACAGTCTTGAAGGAGTTCCCAGAGATGCTTAGCACTTGTTGGCCCTTTTGCCTTCACTCTGCGGTCCAGCTCACCCCAAACCATCTCCATTGAGTTCAGGTCTGGTGACTGTGGAGGCCAGGTCATCTGGCGTAGCACCCCATCACTCTCCTTCTTGATCAAATAGCCCTTACACAGTCTGGAGGTGTGTTTGGGGTCATTGTCCTGTTGAAAAATAAATGATGGTCCAACTAAACGCAAACCGGATGGAATAGCATGCCGCTGCAAGATGCTGTGGTAACCATGCTGGTTCAGTATTCCCTCAATTTTGAATAAATCCCCAACAGTGTCACCAGCAAAGCACCCCCACACCATCACACCTCCTCCTCCATGCTTCACGGTGGGAACCAGGCATGTAGAGTCCATTCGTTCACCTTTTCTGCGTCGCACAAAGACACGGTAGTTGGAACCAAAGATCTCAAATTTGGACTCGTCAGACCAAAGCACAGATTTCCACAGGTCTAATGTCCATTCCTTGTGTTCTTTAGCCCAAACAAGTCTCTTCTGCTTGTTGCCTGTCCTTAGCAGTGGTTTCCTAGCAGCTATTTTAACATGAAGGCCTGCTGCACACAGTCTCCTCTTAACAGTTGTTGTAGAGATGTGTCTGCTGCTAGAACTCTGTGTGGCATTGACCTGGTCTCTAATCTGAGCTGCTGTTAACCTGCGATTTCTGAGGCTGGTGACTCGGATGAACTTATCCTCCGCAGCAGAGGTGACTCTTGGTCTTCCTTTCCTGGGGCGGTCCTCATGTGAGCCAGTTTTTTTGTAGCGCTTGATGGTTTTGGCCACTGCACTTGGGGACACTTTCAAAGTTTTCCCAATTTTTCGGACTGACTGACCTTCATTTCTTAAAGTAATGATGGCCACTGGTTTTTCTTTACTTAGCTGCTTTTTTCTTGCCATAATACAAATTCTAACACTCCATTCAGTAGGACTATCAGCTGTGTATCCACCTGACTTCTGAACAACACAACTGATGGTCCCAACCCCATTTATAAGGCAAGAAATCCCACTTATTAAACCTGACAGGGCACACCTGTGAAGTGAAAACCATTTCAGGTGACTACCTCTTGAAGCTCATCAAGAGAATGCCAAGAGTGTGCAAAGCAGTAATCAAAGCAAAAGGTGGCTACTTTGAAGAACCTAGAATATAAGACATATTTTCAGTTGTTTCACACTTTTTTGTTAAGTATATAATTCCACATGTGTTAATTCATAGTTTTGATGCCTTCAGTGTGAATCTACAATTTTTATAGTCATGAAAATACAGAAAACTCTTGGAATGAGAAGGTGTGTCCAAACTTTTGGTCTGTACTGTACATTCATCTAGAACTATACCTGGACATGATTTGTGCTAAAATCTCACCAGAAAAAAAAATATCAATTTGAAATAATATCAATTTTTATAATATTTTTGAATCAAAAAGTTGTGTTCTGATTCATGGCTTAAAGGGGCTATCCAGTTTTTTTAAAAAAAATATGGTCCAAATAACAGGATGTATCAATAAAAAACACTTCTTAATATAGCTCCCATTTCCTGCTATATTATATGGAACTGCAATATTATATAGAATTATCACATGTAGTTGACCTGTTCACCTTTCAATACTGTTTCCATATAGAATTTATCTAGGTATAAAGGAGTAAACATAAATACATTGCATTACTTAGGCTGGATTCACATCTGCGCTAGTTGCTAGTTCGGGGATTCCGCCCCCCATTCCGCTTGAAAAATGCGGAGAGAAAAGTCCTGCACTTGGACGAACCCCATTATAGTCTATTATTTATAGTCTAAGTGGGTAACCGCTTTTTACACGGATTGGGTTTCCGTTTTTCAGGTCCCCAAGCGGACCCAAAGAACGGAAACCCGAGCGCAGGTGTGAACCTAGCATTACAGTGATCTTGAGTTACAGTCTCTATTATAGTTTATGGTTATAGTTTCCAGCCCCAAATGGATTTTTCATACTGGTGGCCTATGCACAAGATGGGTCATCAGTATGTAATCTATGGGGGGCCTGACATCCGGACCACGTACAGCTATTCCAGCAGCTACAGGTACCAGAAGCTGCTATTGGATGGGGAGCGTGTACAATCTGCTCCTACTCAAGTTGGACCTAGGCTGTGGATAGGTCATCAATATGAAATAGTGAATGGCGACTGATGCAAACGGTGACTTTTCTGTATCTGTAATTCCTGTCATTCTATGACGGATCAGAACAAAGGACGTAAACAACACAGTGTAAAAGTAGCCTAACTAGTAATGCTAGTACATTTATTTCTCTAATGCAGCTCTGAAGACTCAGGAACAGTACAAGAGTAAAGAAATGTATTTACAAAGCTGATCAACTTCTGCAAGATAGAAACTGTTAACCTGTGTTTAAAGTAGAACATATGATTTACACATACTGTATAGCTCAGATTTCCCACATTATAGTGTATATTGCCTGTGAATAAAAGTAACAGAATCAATGTGGAATGTTCTGCAGAGAAGAAAACTCACACAAATACCTTCACATTTATTATATGTGGAACACTACTGCCCTCCAGTGGCTGATAAATATCAGTGACCTCTATAGTAAAACTAAGGAAGAACACAGATGGATAGATATGGGAAGCTGTTGCTATTATTTCTGACTGGAGAGAGATTGGAAGAAAATGCAGTTTCTGACAGGGTTTAATTTTACATATTTCACTGTATATAATATAGAATTTGTATTATGTTTTAATATGAATATGTTAAAAAATAAGATTATTTCACCCATAATCTGTTTATATTTCCATGTGCGGTTCTGCGTAAAGGCTTTTTGTTTTGTAGGGCAAGTTGTAGTTTTTACTGAAACCAATTTGGAGGGATGTAAAACATTTTGATCAATTTTTTGGAGAATGCGGGGTGGCAAAAAGCGACAATTGGGGCATTTTTTTTTTTTCCTGCTATAGAGTTCACAATGTGGGTTGAATATTTTTATGTTTTATTAGTAGGGGATGCACATGAGGACATTTCCTTCTGGATTATGATTTCTTGGTGAAGTTTAAACATGCATGCCATATATTTTTCGAAACTCTTACCATCGAGTGTTGGTTGTGTTTGTACTGGACCTTGTTCTTCTGATACAGAGCTCCAAATCCCCTGCATAGCCATGTATTTAACCCCTTCCCGCACCATGACATAAAAGTACATCATGGAAATGTGTGCCTTAATACAACATGATGTACTATTACATGATAATGTAATAAGAAGCTGAGCGGGTGACATCAAGAGCGGATATCTGTGATCCTTATTTGGCAGCCCAGGGCTGGTTTTGTGGCCCTAGATCTGCAAAATCTAAAAAGCGCAGCACTCCTTCCCTTCTGAGCCCTGCTGTGTGCCCAAACTTCAGTTTACGCACACATACAGTCATATGAAAAAGTTTGGGCACCCCTATTAATCTTAATCATTTTTAGTTCTAATTATTTGGGTTTTTGCAACAGCCATTTCAATTTGATATATCTAATATCTGATGGACACAGTAATATTTCAGGATTGAAATGAGGTTTATTGTACTAACAGAAAATGTGCAATATGCATTAAACCAAAATTTGACCAGTGCAAAAATTTGGGTACCCTTATCATTTTATTGATTTGAATACTCCTAACTACTTTTTACTGACTTACTGAAGCACAAAATTGGTTTTGTAACCTCACTGAGCTTTGAACTTCATAGCCAGGTGTATCCAATCATGAGAAAAGGTATTTAAGGTGGCCAATTGCAAGTTGTTCTCCTATTTGAATCTCCTCTGAAGAGTGGCATCATGGGCTCCTCAAAACAACTCTCAAATGATCTGAAAACAAAGATTGTTCAACATAGTTGTTCAGGGGAAGGATACAAAAAGTTGTCTCAGAGATTTAACCTGTCAGTTTCCACTGGGAGGAACATAGTAAGGAAATGGAAGACCACAGGGACAGTTCTTGTTAAGCCCAGAAGTGGCAGGCCAAGAAAAATATCAGAAAGGCAGAGAAGAAGAATGGTGAGAACAGTCAAGGACAATCCACAGACCACCTCCAAAGAGCTGCAGCATTATCTTGCTGCAGATGGTGTCACTGTGCATCGGTCAACAATACAGCACACTTTGCACAAGGAGAAGCTGTATGGGAGAGTGATGCGAAAGAAGCCGTTTCTGAAAGCACGCCACAAACAGAGTCGCCTGAGGTATGCAAAATCACATTTGGACAAGCCAGCTTCATTTTGGAAGAAGGTCCTGTGGACTGATGAAACAAAGATTGAGTTGTTTGGTCATACAAAAAGGCGTTATGCATGGCGTCAAAAAAACACAGCATTCCAAGAAAAACACTTGCTACCCACTGTAAAATTTGGTGGAGGTTCCATCATGCTTTGGGGCTGTGTGGCCAATGCCGGCACCGGGAATCTAGTTAAAGTTGAGGGTCGCATGGATTCAACTCAGTATCAGCAGATACTTGAGAATAATGTACAAGAATCAGTGACGAATTTGAAGTTACGCCGGGGATGGATATTTCAGCAAGACAATGATCCAAAACACAGCTCCAAATCTACTCAGGCATTCATGCAGAGGAACAATTACAATGTTCTGGAATGGCCATCCCAGTCCCCAGACCTGAATATCATTGAACATCTGTGGGATAATTTGAAGCGGGCTGTCCATGCTCGGCGACCATCAAACTTAACTGAACTGGAATTGTTTTGTAAAGAGGAATGGTCAAAAATACCTTCATCCAGGATCCAGGAACTGATTAAAAGCTACAGGAAGCGACTAGAGGCTGTTATTTTTGCAAAAGGAGGATCTACTAAATATTAATGTCACTTTTCTGTTGAGGTGCCCATACTTTTGCACCGGTCAAATTTTGGTTTAATGCATATTGCACATTTTCTGTTAGTACAATAAACCTCATTTCAATCCTGAAATATTACTGTGTCCATCAGTTATTAGATATATCAAATTGAAATGGCTGTTGCAAACACCCAAATATTTAGAACTAAAAATGATTAAGATTAATAGGGGTGCCCAAACTTTTTCATATGACTGTATACAACTTTTTTATTCCAAGGATAACCCACTTAAAAGTTTTAGGAGTACGTGCCTCTGTTGATGTAAATTGGGCACAACATATTGGGCACTAAAATGGCATATTTTTTTTTTAAAAAAATCTCAATTTTCACTTTGCACAATCATTTTTGGGAAGCTCTCTTGGGCTCAAAATGCTCACTATATCCCTATATTTCTAAAATGGGATCATAATATGGGGGCGAGTTATTTATTTTATCTCACTGAAACAGAAGATATCTGGGAAGATTTCAATTTTCATTTTGCACCATCCACTGCACATTTCTTTTTGGAAACCATCTCTTAGGTCAAATTGTGCACTATACCCCTTGATATGTTTTGTCATGGCACCTGAAAACTATTCCAGCAAAATCTGCCCTCCAAAATCCAAATAGTACCCTTTCTGTTCTGAGCCCTGTCATGTATCCATATTTGAGTGTTACGACTGTCTGAAAAGCAGATCATTTCACATTTTGAAAATTGTCAATTTTCCAAATTTCCAGCAAATTCCCTATTTTTTTTTATATAACTAAATGCAAAAAATATTGATCAATGTTTACCATTTACATGAAATACAAGGTGTCATGAAAAACATTCTCAAAATCACTTGTGTAAATGTATCTCAAAATTATTGCCACATAAAATGACACAAGACAGTTTTGAAAAATGGGGCCATGTCCTTAAAAGGTTAAAGGAAGTCTGTCATCAGGAAAATCTATATTATCTGCAGCTCCATTTTCATGAAAATCAGGATTTTATTCTTATGCAAAATAGCTGAAAAAGTGCTTTAAGGGCGTTTTCTTCTCCTGGTGGGGCTTTACTCTCTGCTCTAGGTAAATGCCCCTAAATGCCACCCATCTTCACCTTTGTTACTCTTTGTGGGCAGTTACTGGCAGTTTTTTTTATAGCAGAGAGTGAAGCCACATCAGGAGAAGAAACTCCTCTAAAGCCACTTTTAGATCATTTGCATAATAATAAAACATTGATCTTCATGAAAATGGACAGCATACAAACCACCCTACAAGGTACTAGTTTGATGCTGATTTTCCTGCTGACAGACTCCCGTTAAAAGATTACAATTTAGTGCCTATGGCTGCCACTAGAGGGAAAATAGATGGCTACTGTATACTGTCCATAGATAGATAGATAGATAGATAGATAGATAGATAGATAGATAGATAGATAATAGATGCTTAGATATTATGTACAGTCATGGCTGTAAGTGTTAGCACTCCTGAAATTTTTCCAGAAAATGAAGTATTTCTCCCAGAGAATTATTACAATGACACATTTTGTTATACATATGTTTATTTCCTTTGTGTGTATTAGAACAACACAAAAAACAGAAAATATAAGGCAAATTGGACAGAATTTCACACAAAACTCCAAAAATGGAACAGAGAAAATTGTTGGCACTTTTGTGAGTAAATAACTTTGTTTCAAGCATGTGATGCTCATTCAAACTCACCTGTGGCAAATAACAGGTGTGGGCAATATACAAATCACACCTGAAACCAGATAAAAAGGTTTTATCTGTGCATTGTGTGTGCCGCACTAAGCATGGAGAACAGAAAGAGGAGAAGAGAACTGTCTGAGGACTTGAGAACCAATATTGTGGAAAAATATCAACAATCTCAAGGTTACAAGTCCATCTCCAGAAATTTTGATCTTTCTTTGTCCACGGTGCGCAACATAATCAAGTTTACAACCCATGGCACTGTAGCTAATCTCCCTGGACGAGGACGGAAGAGAAAAATTGATGAAAGGTTGCAATGAAGGATAGTCCGGATGGTGGATAAGCAGCCCCAATCAAGTTACAAAGAAATTCAATCTGTCCTGCAGGCTCAGGGGGCATCAGTGTCAGTGCCAACTACCCATCCACATCTGAATGAATTGAAACATTATGGCAGGAGACCCAGGAGGACCCCACTGCTGACACAGACATAAAAAAGCTAGACAGCAGTCTGCCAAAATGTATGTCAGTAAGCCAAAATCCTTCTGGGAAAACGTCTTGTGGACAGATGAGACCAAGATAGAGCTTTTTGGTAAAGAACATCATTCTACTGCTTACCAAAAACAGAATGAGGCCTACAAAGAAAAGAACACAGTACCAACAGTCAAATATGGTGGAGGTTCAAAGATGTTTTGGGGTCATAGACCAGCCTCAATAGTAATATTCCTATGATAAGCCTGGGAGCCTTCAGAAAGCTCCCGGCTGTCAGAGGAACAGGTCAGCTCCTGCAATCTCACCGTGCGAGAGCAAGCCTGCAACTATAAAGATACAGGCAGAAACCCAGTAACTATGGCGTCCACGCTGCAGCAGAGCGGCCGCCATCTTTAAAGACCCAGCATCCACCGTACTATTACAGCGGATGTTGGGAAGGGGTTATATACTGTAAATGACCTCAGCACTGTAAGGTGTCCAACTACCACTGACTATTGGCTGAGAAGCTATTAAATGATGTCAGACTCCAGACGTTACAGTGACTCACAAACACGTGTCTTCTGTATTTTCACTGCTCAATGCATGTTACAGTGGCCATTTTAGTTAATCCAAAATGAATCGCCATTTATTTGGATTCATTAAAAAGCAAACAATTTGGAATATGCAGGTTGAACACCACTTGGAACGAATCGCTTCATACGTCTCTAATAGATAGATAGACAATACACAACTAGCTGAAAGATACATATTAGGTACATGTTAGGGAATTGCCTGATGAGCAATTCCCCAGTAGCTGCTGCTGGAACCTGGGAGGAAGGGGAACGACAAAGACAGTGAGTCCTAATGCTGAAACCGTCCCCAGTCCCTGCCTATTTACCTCAACTACCCTAGACGGCAGAGGACAACTGGGTGACAGTCCCTTCCTATGATGCAAGTGAAGACACAAAACGCAGACAGGACAAACAAACAGGGAAGGGTAGTAAAGAGAGTCAAGGGTCAGAACCAGTCGAGCAGCGAAGTACAGAATCATAATCCAAAAAAGTAGTCACAGGGAATAGCCAAGATCAGAAATATATATAAAAAGCAAACAGTATAAAGATAACATGCACAGAGAAGCAATAGCAAGCATCAAGGAGAGGGCTGGAAAACTATATAAAGGGAATCTGCCCTAGGCTTGATTGGCAAGGAGGAATGTCAATCAAATAGTTACAAACTTTAACTCCATTGTAACCAGTGGACTAATAGCACTGGCTGGACTGACACACAGCAACGAATACCCAGCTGTGCTATAACAGCAGGAGCAAAGAATCACAAATGGACACGCCTCCTGCACCGTAGCATGTGACCGGAGGATGGCGCAGAGGCCCAAATGGGCAAAGATGTTACAGTAAATAGATGAGGTGATATACATATGAGACAGACTGATGCTATAGACACCCTGCTAGGTTGATCGACAGTGAACTGCTTTAGTGAAATTTACAGTTTTATTTACTAGCTCTCTGCCATATTTGTAATGCAGTACCAGCAAAGTTTACCATTTTCCTTGTATGTGAAAGATTAAATTTTTCATGAGCTGCAAATGAAAGGAAGTAAAAGTAGTAACTCTTATTATGAGGGTAATGTATCCATCAATGAATGCATTTACTGCACTCCACTAAATTCCTGATGTATCACATAATCAATGAGAGCGATAAAACAGAAGGGCAATGCAGTACAGCATAGGCACAGATCCTGCTGATAAGAGGGTGCAAAATAAAGGATGGATTTTTTTTTAAAGGGGATAAACGTCCCTGAAACCTTAAATGCTGGCCCCAAGAGACCTTGTACAATGTGGCAAAGAGACTCTAATGAGACTCTAATCCTGATTGAACGCCATTTATCTGGCAGTAGTCACTCCAATAAATATCACTATGAGCGGCATCTACATTTATCAGTTGTGCCACTACAATATATTATCAGATGAACATAAATAAAGTCCAACCACTGGAAATCCCACCCAGGCTGGCTGACATGTATGGGACACAAGAGATTGAATGTAATGTGTAGACCTACGATGGAGGCAAGGACCTTTATAAATAATAGCTCCTCCTTATAATAGCCCCTATTATAAATAATAGTGCCTCCCTTATAATAGCCCCCCTTAAAAGGGGAGAACTATTACAAATAAGTGAGGCTATAATAAGGTTGAAACTATTATAAATAAGGGGGTTATTATAAGAGAGGAACTACTATATAAGGGGAGCTATTATAAGGGGGAGACTGTTATATATAAGGTCACTATTATAAGGCGGGACTATTATATATAAGGAGGGCTATTATAAAGGAACTATTATATTTAAGGGGGCTGCTATAAGGGGGAGACTTTTATATATAAGGGGGCTATTATTTATAATGGAGGAACTATTATACATAAGCGGCACTATTATAAGAGAGGAATTATATACAAGGGGGCTATTATAAGAGACTGTTATATATAAAAGGGGGCTGATATAAGGGGGATACATATATAAGGGGGCTATTATTTATAATGGAGGAACTGTTTTATATAAGGAGGGCTATTATAAGAGAGGAATTATCTATAAGGGGGCTATTGTAAGGGAGGACCGTTATATATAAGGGTGGCTACTATAGTAGAGGAACTATTATATATAAAGAGGGCTATTATAAGGTGGGACTGTTATATATAAGGGGGCTATTATAGGAGAGGAACCATTATATATAAGGGGGCTATTATAAGGGGGAACTATTATATATAAGGCTGGCTGTTATATATAAGGGGCTATTATATATAAGGAGGAGTCTGTTATGTATAAACGGGGAACTATTATTTATAAGGGGGAGACTATTATATATAAGGGGGCTATTATAGGAGGGGAACTATTATATATAAGGTGGATTGTTAGGGGGAGACTGTTATATATAAGTGGGGTATTATGTATAAGGGATGAACTATAAGGGGGCTATTATTTATAAGGGAGGAAACTGATATATAAGGGGGCTATTATAAGAGGAAATTATATATAAGGGGGCTATTATAAGGTGGAAACATATAAGGTGGGCTATTATTTATAAGGGAAGAACTATTTATAATAGGCCTATAATAAGGGGGACATCATATACAGTATACAGTGGGGAAAAAAAAGTATTTAGTCAGCTACCAATTGTGCAAGTTCTCCCACTTAAAAAGATGAGGCCGGCCTGTAATTGTCATCATAGGTAGACCTCAACTATGAGAGACAAAATGAGAAAATATATCTAGAAAATCAAATTGTCTGATTTTTTAAGAATTTATTTGCAAATTATGGTGGAAAATAAGTATTTGGTCACCTACAAACAAGCAAGATTTCTGGCTCTCACAGACCTGTAACTTCTTCTTTAAGAGGCTCCTCTGTCCTCCACTCATTACCTGTAGTAATGGCTCCTGTTTGACATTGTTATCAGTATAAAAGACACCTGTCCACAACCTCAAACAGTCACACTCCAAACTCCACTATGGTGAAGACCAAAGAGCTGTGGAAGGACACCAGAAACAAAATTGTAGACCTGCACCAGGCTGGGAAGACTGAATCTGCAATAGGCAAGCAGCTTGGTGTGAAGAAATCAACTGTGGGAGCAATAATTAGAAAATGGGAGACATACAAGACCACTGATAATCTCCCTCGATCAGGGACTTCACGCCAGATTTCAACCTGTGGGGTCAAAATGATCACAAGAACGGTGAGCAAAAATCCCAGAACCACACGGGGGGACCTAGTGAATGACCTGCAGAAAGCTGGGACTAACGTAACAAAGGCTACCATCAGTAACACACTACGCCGCCAGGGACTCAGATCCTGCAGTGCCAGACGTGTCCCCCTGCTTAAGCCAGTACATATCCGGGCCCGTCTGAAGTTTGCTAGAGAGCATTTGGATGTTCCAGAAGAGTATTGGGAGAATGTCATATGGTCAGATGAAACCAAAGTAGAAGTGTTTGGTAGAAACACAACTCGTCGTGTTTGGAGGAGAGTGAATGCTGAGTTGCATCCAAAGAACACCATACCTACTGTGAAGCATGGGGGGGGCAACATCATGCTATGGGGCTGTTTCTCTGCAAAGGGACCAGGACGACTGATCCGTGTACATGAAAGAATGAATGGGGCCATGTATCGTGAGATTTTGAGTGCAAACCTCCGTCCAACAGTAAGGGCATTGAAGATGAAACGTGGCTGGGTCTTTCAGCATGACAATGATCCCAAGCACACTGCCAGGGCAACGAAGGAGCGGCTTTGTAAGAAGCATTTCAAGGTCCTGGAGTGGCCTAGCCAGTCTCCAGATCTCAACCCCATAGAAAACCTTTGGAGGGAGTTGAAAGTCCGTGTTGCCCAGCGACAGCCCCAAAACATCCCTGCTCTAGAGGAGATCTGCATGGAGGAATGGGCCAACATACCAGCAACAGTGTGTGCCAACCTTGTGAAGACTTACAGAAAACATGTGACCTCTGTCATTGCCAACAAAGGATATATAACAAAGTATTGAGATGAACTTTTGTTATTGACCAAATACTTATTTTCCACCATAATTTGCAAATAAATTCTTTAAAAATCAGACAATGTGATTTTCTGGATTTGTTTTCTCATTTTGTCTCTCATAGTTGAGGTCTACCTATGATGACAATTACAGGCCGGCCTCATCTTTTTAAGTGGGAGAACTTGTACAATTGGTGGCTGACTAAATACTTTTTTTCCCCACTGTACAGTCATGGCCAAAAGTTTTGAGAATGACACAAATATTATATTTTCACATGATCTGCTGCCCTCTGGTTTTTATGTGTGTTTGTCAGATGTTTTTATCACATACAGAAATAGAATTGCATTCATATTATGAGTAACAGAAGCTTATATTGACAGTTAGAATGAGTTAATGCAGCAAGTCAATATTTGCAGTGTTGACCCTTCTTCTTCAGGACCTCTGCAATTCTCCCTGGCATGCTCTCAATCAACTTCTGGACCAAATCCTGACTGATAGCAGTCCATTCTTGCAGAATCAATGCTTTAATTTTGTCTGAATTTGTTGGTTTTTGTTTGTCCACCCGTCTCTTGATGATTGACCACAAGTTCTCAATGGGATTAAGATCTGGTGAGTTTCCAGGCCATGGACCCAAAATCTCTATGTTTTGTTCCCTGAGTCATTTAGTTATCACCTTTGCTTTATGGCAAGGTGCTCCATCATGCTGGAAAAGGCATTGTTGAGCGCCAAACTGCTCTTGGACGGTTGGGAGAAGTTGCTCTTGGAGGACATTCTGGTACCATTCTTTATTCATGGCTGTGTTTTTAGGCAAGACTGTGAGAGAGCCGATTCCCTTGGCTGAGAAGCAACCCCACACATGAATGGTTTCAGGATGCTTTACAGTTGGCATGAGACAAGACTGGTGGTAGTGCTCACCTCTTCTTCTCTGAATAAGCTGTTTTCCAGATGTTCCAAACAATCGAAAAGGGGATTCATCAGAGAAAATGACTTTACCCCAGTCCTCAGCAGTCCACTCCCTGTACCTTTTGCAGAATATCAGTCTGTCCCTGATGTTTTTTCTGGAGAGAAGTGGCTTCTTTGCTGCCCTCCTTGAGACCAGGCCTTGCTCCAAGAGTCTCCGCCTCACAGTGCGTGCAGATGCACTCACACCTGCCTGCTGCCATTCCTCAGCAAGCTCTGCACTGCTGGTAGCCCCATCCCGCAGCTGAAACACTTTTAAGGGACGGTCCTGCCGCTTGCTGGTCTTTCTTGGGCGCCCTGGAGCCTTTTTGGCACCAATGGAACCTCTCTCCTTGAAGTTCTTGATGATGCGATAGATTGTTGACTGAGGTGCAATCTTTCTAGCTGCAATACTCTTCCCAGTTAGGCCATTTTTGTGCAGTGCAATGATGACTGCACGTGTTTCTTTAGAGATAACCATGGTTAACAGAAGAGAAACAATGATGGCAAGCACCAGCCTCCTTTTAAAGTGTCCAGTGGTGTCATTCTTACTTAATCATGACAGATTGATCTCCAGCCCTGTCCTCATCAACACCCACACCTGTGTTAATGGAGCAATCACTGAAACGATGTTAGGTGGTCCTTTTAAGGCAGGGCTGCAATGATGTTGAAATGTGTTTTGGGGGATAAAGTTCATTTTCTAGGGAAATATTGACTTTGCAAGTAATTGCTGTTAAGCTGATCACTCTTTATAACATTCTGGAGTATATGTAAATTGCCATTAGAAAAACTGAAGCAGTAGACTTTGTAAAAATTAATATTTGTATCATTCTCAAAACTTTTGGCCATGACTGTATATGGAGGTGGCTATTCTAATGTGGTCGCTTTTATTTATAAGAGGGAAAGTTTATAAGGAAGGTATTGTTAAAGGGGCTATTATAAGGGGGAACTATTATTTATAAGTAGGTATTAGTATTAAGAGGGCTAATATAATGTGAACTATTATTCATGAGAGGGCTATTAATAAGGGGGACTATTTATATTGGAGCACTATTATTTATGAGGGGGGCTATTACTGATAAGGGGGAACTATTACTGATATGGGGCACTGTTTATAAGCAGGGACTATTATTTATAAGGAGGTGCTATAATAACTGGAGGTGCAAAAATCTATCAGGTGGTACAAAGGTGGTTATTTGAATTGTGTGTAGGCATAAGGGGGGGGGGTTGTTACTGTTTTGGGGGCAGAAAGGGGGCGTTATTAAAGGGGCTGCCACTGGAAATATGATGGCGTTGTTGATATATCAGCATTTGGGGCTCCGCTTTTAATTTTACCCAGGGCCACAGTTTATCTAAAACCGGCCCTGTGTTAGATTTACCACCTTTACTCTATTAACCCGCTAAGGACACAACCTTGTTTGATACATAAGGATGCAGGTTCTTTTTTGTTTTTTCTATTACATTCTAAAAGCCATGACTTTTTTTTTTTATAATTTTCTATTGCACCATTTTGGGAAACATTTAGCTTATTGATCAAATTTTATTCAAGTTTATTCAAGTTTTATTCAAAGTTTTTCTTAGCAAAAAGTTTTACCATCGTCTTTTATGTTCTAAATTTTATGTGGTGTACTGGGCATCATAAATGATATATTACTTTTATTCTGCCAGGCAGTACGATTACCGTGATACCAAGTTTATTTAGTTTTTCTATGTTGTACTACTTATTGGCCAAAAATAATTTGTTTTAGTGATGCAACATTCTGAAAGCCGCAACATTATTTTTACATCATCGTAACTATGTGAGGGCTTGTTTTTACAGGAACATTTGTTGTTTCTATTGATAATAATTTGGGTGACTTTGTGATATTTTTTATATATTTTTTGTAGGCAATATGACCAAGCAACAGCAATATTGTTGCACAGAGGTGCCAATAATAAGGGGGCATACAATGAGACACCACTTAGATACCACCATCATTATTGATGGTAGCATCTATGGGATTAAATGTCCACAAACAGTGTTCTCACTGCGCACAGTGGTTGGAGCAGGATGTCAGCTGTATGTCACAGGTACTTGGTCATCGGTGACTGTCCTAATGCTGGAACCCCGACCTATCTTGAGAACTAGGTGTTCTGAAACACAGTTGTGAATGGAGCAGCGAGTTGGACATTAATTTAAATGGGGACCGCTGGAGATAGACGAAAAATCCCAATAGGTATCTCCAGCAGTCCCCATTTAAATTAATGGAGCGGTGCAGGCTGTCCGACAAGCTGAGCCATTCAAAACATGGGTGCATAACACCCTACTTCTAAAGATTGGCAATGGCACACCCACTGAACAGCAAATTACCCCGTATTACTAAGAAAACTTGCCATAGTTTGACAACCCCTTTAAGTTTCCTTAACTTAACAGTTCCACCAATATAACATTGCTCTCCAGGTAATGCAACACAGTGCCCTCATGATAGTACCAGTAAGATAATACCATCCATTAGTGCCAGCAGTATAAAAGACTGATAGCCACACAGTGCCTCCCAAAACAGTGCCACACTGAAATTGTCCTCCATCAATGGCATCAACACAATGGCCCCATTACTGGCAAACAGTCCCCCACTAGTACTTACCTGTCCCTACTCTCCTGCTTTAACACAACCCTCATTTTTACAGTACATGTGAGCAACCACAAGAGCACACGTGTATCTTTCATGTCCTGCCCTGATATCTATAGTCAAGAGGGAATGGAGTTGAGGTCAAATGATGATAATCCATACTCTACATCAGTAAGATTTGGTTTTCTTTAGATAACCTTGACCCTCTGTACTACTGTCACGCAGACAAGCATGTCTATGCTTGGACTGCTGGAAGTCAAATACAAGGGCATTGTCAGCTGTGGTTTGTGCACATCTGTACATAAAAAAATATATTTGTGTAGCCCAACAAATACAAAGACGAGGCGTATAAAAAAGCACTTGGATATCATGCATCAAGAGCCCCACTCAAGTCAATAGACAACATCTACATAAATTGTGACTGACACTGCTCATGTCATCACATCAGTAGCCAACTGCCACCATATTTGACCAAAACTAATAGATGAACATGGTCCACATTTAAAATAACCATGATGAACTAAAATAAAGATCAGCTACAATTCAGAAAATGGATGCATGCAATGATATTGGCTGTCAATAAATGCAATTGCAGTATGGTACTATGTTACAGTCTGTACCCCCACTGATCAGCTGTTTTCTGCATTGTGTATGGAGCAGGAAGCAGATGACTCCATATACTGTACTGTGACGGTGACCAGGGCCACATCTGCCATGAGGCGTGATGAGTATCTCGCTTCAGGCAGCTAATTGCTGAGTCCCTGAGGGGGCGACACTGACAGCTTTTGTTGGGCGAACACATCTGAAATGAAACTGCTATTATTATACTCTGTGATCTCTTCAGACCCCAGAGTATAATGAGTGGAGGCTCAGGGGAAGTGATCAACCATAAACAGTGTTACTCACCTCTCCTGTGCTCCAGCACTGCTCTCTGGACTGCTGAGGCCTCAGTGGTCTCTGACATCATTCATGATGTTTCTGAATCCTGAAAAGGCCCGAAGACTGGTGCTGGAGCCCAGTAGAGGGGAGCAACACTGTTATTATGTTTGCCACCTCCCTTGGGCCTCCACTTACTATACTCTTAGGTCTGAAGAGTCCCCAGAGTATAATAATAGCTTGTGAGTGAACCACCAAAAATTTCAGGTTCAGTTGAACCCACAATTAAGGGACATTATACTGTGTGTTACGGCTAGTCGGGGTATTACACTATGTGAAGGGGCCACTGTGGATCATTATAATGTTTGACATTATACTGTGTGGAGGCCATTACAGGACATTATACTGTATAGGGGCTACTGTGGGACATTATACTGTGTGGAGGCCATTACAGGACATTATGCTATGTGAAGGGGCCACTATAGGACATTATACTGTATAGGGGCTACTGTGGGATATTATACTGTGTGGAGGCCAATATGGAACAGTATACTGTGTGCTCTACGGCACATTATTCTTAAAGGGGTTTTCCAGGAATTGGATAAACTTCAAGGGAGCATAAAAAGCATACAAATAACATGTTCACCTTTCACTGGCATTCTGATGTCTGCCACCACAGCAGCAGGCAGCAGAAAATCCAGAATCGGCCCTGGTAGTGACACACTATTAGCACAGCTTCCAATAGGTCATTAGTAAGACATCTTGACCCCTTTAATAAAACAAACTATGTTTGTTTTTTATTGGAGGTCACTGTATTGAGTCTGTTACGTTATTCTATGCAGTAAACAGAATGGAAACCCTAGTGAATAATACAAAACACACTCCAAAAGAACATTACCCATCATTAACATGGGAGCCTAGGGGCCTGCTTTATATAGGGGCATACCATAAACATACACTGCAAACACAGTGTGAAATTGTGATTTTGTAATTATTCACATTTCACTACAAACATAAAAGCATTGTCTTCTCCTCATGTGCAGCTGTGCTTAGTACTGACACCTGGTGTCCCACATGAAAACTGCAATTGTGTTAATTTAATATTTGATTTTTACCCACAGCAATCCAATTCAAGCATAATCTTAAAAAAACAAAACAAAAAAAACCTTCCTTTTAGATTTCCTATCATTACATCCTCCCAGGAGGGGCCAATTACTGAAACTGTACTGGGGCCCGGGAGTAACTTAAGGTATCAAGTATAGAATAACATCACCAAATAACGCGTTCTGCATCCTAAAGTTGCCAAGGGTATTTATGGAGATCTGTAATGTGAAATCTATTCATATTACTGCTAACTAGGTAACATTTGGGAAAAAGTCTAAAATCAACAAGGATTTTCGGTTTTGCCTTTAAGCTCAACAGAGACAATCCCATTTCATTCACGAGTTCTCCTCATAAAGGAAAGTCTTAGGCACCATGGGGCTGTAAAACTATAATATACATTAATATGGCATGCTGGTACTTGTAGTGCTTTGTTATCACATATAGTATTGCTGTTACCATACAGTAAACAGTTAACCTCATAGCGATCCTGACGGAACTTACCTGATGCCATGGCGATACAGGTGATGTAACAGTCAGTTACATTCCATTTCCCTCATATGTCCTGTGCTCTCTGGGTGCCAGACATACACTCTTACACTGCTATCTTTAGAGTGTGAAGCTGCTTTCGCTATACTATGAGGCTACCTATGTAGGCGCTAAAGTTTTGGTGAGATGTTTGTCATTTTCGGCTGAAATAAGAACTATTATATGTAACAAATGACCTAGAAGTGTAACTGATGGGGGTAAAATGTTATAAAATGTATCCAAATCCTGTATGTAGCTATTTAGCTTCTTCCTTTTATTGCTTCTTCTACAGCTTGTGGGTCTCTTCTTAAACATTTCTTTAACTTTGATCTGTTGCCACCTCTACGCTGACCTCTCTGGGGGCAACATAGGATTCTGTATTGTCTATTTTCTGTGGGTAGCATAATGTAGTGACAGGCACACTGACTATAGGCCATGTCTGTTATGTCTGCCGGTGATGTACTGCCTTGTGAAACTTACAGTTTGTTAAAACAGAGCAGATTCCTTTGTATTTGTCAAAAAAAGTACAGCAAATATCTACTTTTTTCCAGTAATTAGACAGTTTGATGCAACCCAATATACCTCGTAATAAGTCAACAGGGTCTATTGGATGCTGTCTGAAATGGATCCACCTCTCTGCCAATATTATTGCCTCCAATATAACAAGCCCACTTCTGTGTGTTGTTGTTGTGTACCAGTATAGCCATAGTGATTAATATAAGGGTGTACATAGTTGTAGACTCTACCATATTCTAATCTCTCCCAACTTTTCTTGTCCTATCCACAGATTTACAAAACCCAAAATGGATTTTGGTTGCAGTCACAAATGTGACCTGAAGACCAGTCTGATGATAGAAGAGAGAGATGAGAAACTAAGTACTGTTGTACAAAGGAAAAATCTCATCTTAGATTTCCTAAACAAAAAGTTGAGCAAATCTCAGCTCAGATCATATGAAAACTGGGTAGAAATCCTGACAAAAAGTTCCTTTTACATTGAGATTCTACCCATAAATCTACAAGATGAAGATGAGGAGGACTCCGTTTGGCCTGAAAATCCATTTCAATTGATAGACCCAAGAAAATTCCAACGTATGAAGGATAAAGGTATCTCCAAAACCAAGACCCAGCTCTTCCTCCTTCAGGAATACTTACACCAACTGCAGAAAGGCCAGGATGATCTCTTGAAGATGGTCCAGTCAGATGACAAAGCCAGCTTCTTGACAGAATGGGAAGCCACCAGCCAATGTCTATCAGAGATGACTGATCTACTAGACAAGTTCCGGTCCATGTTAGTGCCTGGGAAACTGTATAAAAAACATCTTCTGACATCAGGGCTTGAAGACATTAGGATTCCCAAGCTCCAGCTTGTCCTGAAGACCAGATCCCCAGTAACATTTGACAGACAGGCATGTGTGGTTCATGGAGACTGGGTAAGCCTGAAGTGGAGCACCCTGGGAGAGAAGACTGAAAATGCTAACTATGAATTGTGTTATAATATATGTATGACTGAGCCAACTGCAGAAACATCTAGTCAGCGAGGAATCATCTCTGTTAGCTCCCACAGCTTCGAAATCCACAATTTATTGCCAGACCAGATTTATGATTTCTCTGTCCGCAGATCAGAAACCGACATGTTGGTATATGAAGTCTGGAATGATATGATAACACTAAAGACAAAAAAGACTGAAACACCACAGGATAATAAGTGTAAACCACAAGAGACCCTAAAAAGCAATTCTTCATCTACACCGGACTGTTACAAATACTCCAGAGAACAAGATAAAATTTGTCATGATGCTATGACAAAGAAGAGGAAACGTTCTGAACCACTGCAGCGCACAGAGGGTAAAAGACATAAAAAACAACACTTCAATCCCCAATCCTTCAAGCATTACAAATACTCTAAGAAACAAAAGAAAAAGTGAACTTCCTAGGTGGAGATGCACAAATCTTACATGAGTGCACACAATCACAACATAGTCATAGAAAATCCTGTGTTTCAATAAAATTGTTTTAGTTTCAGTTCTCATTGTATAATTTCAGAATTTTTCAGAATTGTATAATCTCAGGGAAACTCTACTAGAGGTGCAAAATAAAAGCACAAGAGTCAGACAATGTCCTGTGTGCAGCAAATGATATGGATGTAGTCAGATGGGGTATCAGATGATCTCTATGTCTGTATTATACAGTGTTCACTTAATTGTTTTCTGGAACCTATGTAAGGCTATGTTCACATCTGTTCCAGAGTCTCCATTGGAGACTCCATCGCAGTGTCCATCTGAAAATTACTTTCAGTCTTAAAACAACGGACTTCCGATGGACCCCATTAATAGTCAATGGTGTCCTTTGGACTCTGTATGTAACCACTTTTTTGCCATCCTCCTATCTGTTGTTCTGGTCCTCCGAAGGACCAGAACAATGGTTAGGTGATGCTAGTATGAACCTAGCGTAAGTTAAATACATTGTAGCTTGAGACCGTAGGGGAAACTTATTAAGATTGTTGTATTGCCGGTGTTAAGCTCTTAGATGCCACAGTCAAATTAATAAATGAATAAATCCCAATAATATAAATAATAAAAATTTATAAAAAAAAAAAATAAATTAATGAATGAAGCCCAAAAATGTCCCTTTCCTATATAAAATTAATTATGTAAAAAAATAAAAATGAATAAAAACTATACATATTCGGTATTGCCCCTGAAATTCCAGTAAAGTGGAAACCCCTAACACCGTTTTCAAAACTGGATCCCTCAAGGAATTTATTGAGGATTACTTGAGCATTTTTACCCCCATTTATTTTCCAGTAATGAATGCGCAGCTGATGGTGAAAAGAAATATGTAATTTCAGTTTGCAATATGCTGCGCGCAGCTTGTGTCATAGACAAACAGTCTAAAAGCTGTTGTGCCCGGGATAACTGTTTAACAGTTTTTGGCTTGTGTGTCTCTGCTGACACAAGCTAGGTGCAACATATTGCACACTCAAATGGCGTATCTGGAAAAACTGCAATGTTAACTTTTCACTACCAAATACACATTCATTTCTGGAAACTAAATTAATGCAGCACTCTGGGGTTAAAAATGTTCGATATTCTCCTTGATAAATTTCTTGAGGGGTTTAGTTTACAAAATTAGGTCTCTTCTTGGGGAATTCCACTTTAATGGCACCTCCAGCGCTCTGGAAAAGCAACATGGCGTCAAAAAACCTGTCCTTCTAAATCTATACTCCAAAACCCTAAAGGCATAGCACTCCTTTCGTTCCAAACCCTGCTGTGTGCCCATAATGCGTGTCTCTGATAACAAAAAGTGGGCACAACATATAGGACACTGAAATTTTCTTTAACCCTTTCCCGACATCTGACATACTATTATGAGTGGCTATCATAGCCGCCAGGTCTCCACTGTATTATACAGCAGAGACCCAGTAATACCTGCGATCAGAGCAGGCTCCACTCACAAGTATTAACCCTTGCATTCTTGGCCCCAAAGAAAAAAAAAATGAGTCAATGAAACAAGTGGTCTAAAGATTGCGGGTTCAAGCCCCCTAGGGGGACTTAGAAAAAGTAAAAAAAAAAAAAAAAAAAAAAAAAGTTTTTTAAAAAATATATAAAAATTCAAATCCCCTTTTCTCTAGATCTCAAATAAAGATAAATAAACAAAACTAAACATAAACAAACTAAGCATCCCCAAAAATGCCCGACCTTCAAAAAAAAATATTTTTCCAATACAATGAACTCCGTAGTGAGAAAATAAATCAAAATGGCCAAATCACCATTTTTTTGCCATTTTGCTTCTCAAAAAAATTAAATAAAAAGCGATCAAAGCAAAAGACATACTCCTAAATAGTATATCTAAAAAGTACATCTGGCCCTGCAAAAAAATACGCTCTATGTATCCTCGTACGTGGAAATCTAAAAGTTACGTGTGTAAGAATATGGCGTCTCTAATAAAAAATTTTTTTTGCAAAGTTATGGATAATTTTTTTAAAGGGTTATATACTATATAAAATGGTATACATTTGGTATTCCTGGAATCGTACCGACCCATAGAGTGCAGGTGACGTCATTTTGGCTGCACAGTGAACGCCATAAAAACAAAGCCCGTAAGAAAGTTGCACAAATGCACTTTTTCTCCAATTCCACCCCATTCAGAATTTTTTTCCAGCTTCCCAATACATCATACAGAATAATAAATAGTACCATTACAAAGTACACTTTGTCCTGCAAACATTAAGCCCCCATACTGCTCTGTGAATGGAAAAATAAAGAGGTTATGGGGTTTGAAAGACGGAGAGTCAAAAATTAAAAAACAAAAATCAAAAAATACATGCGACAGGAAGGGTTTAAAAATTTCAATTTTCTTTTTGCAAATTAATTTTTGTGACGCTGTCTTGGGCTCAAAATACTCAATACACCCCTTGATAAATTCCTTGAGGAGACTAGTATGTAAAATGGGGTCATATTTTGGGGGCCCTGGAGCCTCAGTAAATGCCTGCCAATTTAGTGTAAATAACCAAATTACACCTCAAATTCACATGGTGCTCTTTCACTTCTGTACCCTGTCATATTTCCAGGCAAAAAATTAGGGCCACATGCAGGGTGTTTCTAAAATCAGGAAACAGAGCATAATAACTGGAGAGCTGACCTTTCAAAGTGTCACAAGCTGGACATGGCATACTGAGCACTGAAATAGCATATATCTGGGAAAATTAAAATTTTCATTTTGCACCATCCACTGCACATTTCTTTTTGGAAAGCATTCCTGGGATCAAAATTATCACTATACTACTTGATAAATGTTTTGAGGAGTGAAATATCCAAAATGAGGTCAGTTCTTGGTACTTTCCACTGTACTGGCACCTGAGGTGCTCTGCAAATGCTGGACCAGTGCCCCGCTACCCTGCTGTTCATTTGGGAGACTGGTTGATTATATGCCTGCCATTGCTGCTTTCCCTTTGTTTAGCAGCGATCGGGCATCCGACTGACAGCACTTCCCATGTTGATGCTGTTTAGCATTGACACATGAGGGAGAGGCGGTACTATGACGCTGTGTGTGATGACTGCGCTTACCTGGACCAATGACAGTGCGGATCCAGTCTCCATCCATGATTGGTGATGACTAGAGATGAGCAAATCGATTCTGCAGAAGTGGAATTTGATCCGAATTTCAGGAAATCTTCGATTCTCCACGATTCCAGATTTCCTGATGCTTCGTGGTAACGAATATTTAGTAAGGACCTTTGTGACATCAGACGGTCACAAGATGTTCTCTAGTGATATGATTGGGTAGACGTGTCTTTGCTTGTTAGCAGATCCTTCCACATGAATAAACGTTGTCCGTGCTGAAGAGTGAGAGAGAGAGAAACATGACCGCGGCATCCAAGGGTTTCTGGCATTTTGCCGCCCACCCGCACACCCCAGTTCTCTATAGGCCGGAAATAGCTGTTTATTCGCCGCAAAGTAATTTGGATCGAAGCAAATTTTTTTTGGAACGTCGAATCGAACTGCCGAATCAAACTTTTGAGAAATTCACTCATCTCTAGTGATGACATCACAGGTAGGAGGGGTTTGGACTGATTTAAGGGTAAAGCCTTGTGCAGTCTGTTGACCACTGGTATCAGAACAGTCATGCTATACCACCATTGTATTGTGATATATTGTACATTTTTTCATATTTGAACAACTCCTGATGATTGAGTTAGTTCATGAAACGCGTAGGGTTGAGTATGTGTATATATCTAGCCCAGGGGTGAACCTAGCCTCTTTGCAGACTTTGCAGAAAGGCGCTCCCCCCCCAAAAAAAAAAAAAAAAAAATTGAGTTTACATGCTAGTTTCACACACTGCTATTGTCGCGCAATAAACATACACAATACACAAAGTTATAAAACAGTTTTTAAGAATTCTTCTTACTGTATTACTTCAGTATCAAAGATCAACAACACGGCATTAACAATGAAAATTACTTAACACATCTTCTGCTTGGTGGATGGACGAACCCACATGGCTCCCATTCTCTTTAATAAGAGCACCGCAGAAAGCTGAGTAGAGTACTTTGGCTATCTTTGGCACTCCCTTCAAAGCAAATAGGACCATGTGTTTGTCCATCCACCAAGCGACACGCCTATATTCAGCCTGGCTGCTCTACAAACCATTTAGGTGTATACAGGGCAGTAACATTTTGTGACTTACAGGTGACGTCTCTGACTAATCCTTCACATTTCCCATCTCTTCCCTTTGGACCGCCATGACCACTTCTTCCAGCTGTGACTTGTCTCTATAAAGTTTGCAGCACAGACATCTTTGGTTCCTCTTTTTTCCAGGCACCTGTCACACATTGTCCTCACCTACACAAAGCCCCCATCCTGCTGCTACCCAATTATAAAATATATTAACCCCCCATAATGAATAATACTCCCAAGAGCATCTTTAAATTAAATTATGTCCATGTGTACCCCCTTAAATAGTGCCTCTTATTAATAATGCCCCAGGTGTTTCCTAATTAAAAGGTTTTCCAGGTCATCAATAAAAAAAAATCAGTGGGGCTTGAAAATTTGCAACCCCCATTGATAACCTGTTTGAATGAACTGTGGTACCTGTGTAAGCGCCATGACCGCTTCTCTGTTTACACAGTGTCATTCATCTCATAGCGGCCATGTAACGTAACTACAGTCTCCTCCTATACAAATCTATGTGCTATGTGACAAGGCTGTAATCATATCACACGGTCACTATGAACAGACATGGTTTAATATAAACAGGCTCCGGGGCCCCTTCATACAGCTGATCAGAAGGGGGGAATTCACTGATCTCTTATTGATGATCTGTCCTTAGGATAGATCGTCATTAAAAATGATCCAAAAAGCCCCTTTAATAAAACCCAAGTGCCACATTAAAGGGGTTGTCCAGGATAACCACTTTTTTAATATGAGGCCGGAGAAGGTGCTCCGGTGTCTCCCTGTGCGTTCCAGTCATGCTGCTCTGGTGTTTTCTTCCAGCCAAAGTCCCCACAGCACTGTCTCGTCCCATGTCAGCGACCTCAGCGGTCATGTGCAGCGGGGACTTCCGCTAGAAGAAAACACTGGAGCAGCAGAACCAGACTGCGGTGGGAGACATCGGAGCATCGGTCTCATATTAAAAAAGTGCTTATCCTGGACAACCCCTTTAATTAATTGCCTCCCTTATATTATGCCCCTGATTCCCTCTAACATAAATACTGCTCCCCTAATGACCCATTATATAAATGATACCCATTCTATTCATAATGCCCCCTAATGAACCCTTATATAAATAACGTCCCCCTTATGTTCAAAATGTTTCCTAATGACCCCCTATATAATTGATGTCCCCTAATGGCCCATTATATAAATGACCCTCCCTTCTATTAATAATGCCCCTAATATCCCTTTTATAAACACCTCTTAAGTTCATATAGCCCCCTTATATAAAAAGTCCCTTCCTAACGACCCCTTATACTATTAAAATACCCACAACTGCGCAACAAAAATAAAAGTTATACTACCTGTGATCCCTTGATGGAGCCGCCTCCTCCTCTTCTTGACCTGCTCATAGGACATCTGTGCCTCAGTGCAGGAGGCGGGGGGCATAACTTGAGGGGGTGCAGAGGGTGCAGTCGCACCGGGGCCCAGGAGCCTTAGGGAGCCCATAAACACTGGCATCAGTATTGAGATTGCAGCTTCCATCTGGCCCATAAGCCAAGGAGACCCACAGATTACCCTAACCACACTAAGGTTGATTAAACTCCTTAGCACCCGTAACCATCACTATCAAGAATTTGCTGTAGGGATGAGGTAGGAGGCCCCGGACAAGAGACTACATCGGGGCCCACAAGACTTTAGTTACGCCACTGGCAGGAGGCACGATGCTATGACATTATCGTGCCTATCTGCGCCGAAAAACCGATGTCTTCTGTGTTCTCGGTGTCTTGTAAACCGCAGGCCTGAAGTGGTTTGCGGTTTACAAGACAGAGTCAGAGTCACAGCATGAGTTTTAACTAGACCCATGTCTTGCAGATGCTGATCTAGTTTTAAAGGTAAAGCATATATTAATGGCAGCCCCAGGGTGAGCCCCACAGAGTCAGTGGGTCCGGGGCAGCCTAGGAGTAGTTTGGGCTGCGTGCATCACGTCAGGTAACTTTACCAGCAGAGCGATGTGACCTGACATGATGCACGCAGTTCACCTTGGGCGGAGCCGGAGGGGCATAATCATCCAGGAGCTGCCAATGGGTGAGTGCAGACGCAGCACTATCTCCACACCAGTAACGTAACTAAAGTCTTGTGGGCCCTGGTGCAAATTTTTGTCTGGGACCCTCTACCCCTCCCTAGGGCGAATTCTTGATAGTGATGGTTACGGGTGCTGCAGCAATATCTCAGATACTTGAAAGGGATACAACTGTAGTACCCACAACTGCAGTTATCAATAATACGGTGAGTGAGCATTGAAGCGCCCGGCACGTAAACAATACTGGGGCCATATAATATTCTCCAAAGTGGCCCCCACACAATATTATATGCTCTACAGTGGCCCCCACACAGTATTATATGCTCCACAGTGGCTCCCACAAAGTATTATATGTTCCACAGTGGCCCCCACACAGTGTTATATGCTATACAGTGGCCCTCACAGTATTATATGCTCCACAGTGGCTCCCACACAGTATGATATGCTCCACAGTGGCCCCTACACAGTATTATATGCTCCACAGTGGCCCCCACACAGTACACAGTATTATATGCTCCAAAGTGGCCCCCACACAGTATTATATGCTCCACAGTGGCCACCACACAGTATTATATGTTGCACAGTAGCCCCCACACAGTATTATATGCTCCAAACAGCCCCCTCTTGAGTCGGTGCTATTATTATATTTTGGGGCCTCCTCAGACCCCAGAGTATAATAAATAGAGGCCCAGGGGAAGAGATTAAAAAGAACAAACACTTATACTCACCTTGCCTCACCTCTCCCGGGAATCCTCACTCCATTTGGCTGTCTGCAGCATCTTCCTTGGTCCTGCTTGATGACTGAGGTCATGTGCACCAGACGTCACTGCTGCCCTCAGCGGTCATGTGGGACGTGATGACATCATTACACCAGTGAGCCCCATGTGACTGCTGGGGCCCAATCAAAGTCCCCAGCAGTGGCCTCAGTCACCTGCAGGAAGAGCCCCGGAAAGGATGCTGAGCCCAGGAGAGGTGAGTATAAGTATTTTTTAATTTAAGTCACCTCCCCTGGGCTGGCATCAATTGGAAAAGGGCCCGGCAATAGCCGGACTCCTTTCCACTTACAATATGTGTAGCGGTCGGGGAACCAGGCTTTCTCCAACTGCTATTATGGTGGTCTGGGGCCCCGGCCATTTCCATCTGGCTGCGGGCCCCTCCGGGCCTGGTCGCAGTCAAATCCCCTGTGACAACAATCGTTACACCACTGCTCCACACAAAGCCCAGAGCTTCCCTTCTGGCCAAGCTCTCTCCACCCGTGCCTATACCTAAAAGCCAGCCCAGGACAGGTCCAGTTCAGCTTTTTTTTTTTTTTTTTTTTGGTAAAGCGGCCTGTCTTGGGCTGGTTTAGTCAAAATGTCACCCCTCCTAGCTGTCATGGATAGTGCCATCTGAGACGGCTGACTCACTTTGGCACATTAGAGGTGCGCCCCTGGCCATTGCAGTTCAGGATGTTATTAACATGTTCCCTAACTCTTCTACAGAACTCCCTCACTGTTTTGCTTATATATTTTTTTCCGCAGGAACAGATGATCACATATATAACACAGGAATATATACAGTTTATAAAACTCCTGATGTAATACACTTTTTTTGTGGATGTATTAGTGATCACCCTCCCAGGGCTTATATATCCACAGGCCTTACATGTTCTGCACGGGAAATTTCCCATAGATGTGTGGATGGATTGTTGTTCAAGCTATGTGGAGTTTGAGGAAGGCTTCAAGTCACTGTGGACCAGTTTGTCACGTAGATTATGTCCTCTGCGGTAAGTCACCGCAGGTTTGTTACCCACCATGCCCCCAATGTCTGGGTCCGATTTAAGTATATCCCAGAATGTATTTAGGTTGTTGTGGACCTGACGGTGAGCAGAGTCATATGTAGCAATAATTCTCACCTTTTGTTCATTTTTCTCGCAAGCTCTTGGATTAAATAATGAATGACGCTCGCTTGTAAGTGCATGGTGGTTGAATTTCCTCAGCACAGTGTCCGGGTATCCCCTTCTTTTGAACCGATCACTGAGGTCCTGGGCCATGAGATGATATCGGAACAATTACACCTTCAGCCTTCACCCTCAGATATTGGCCTTTGAGGATACCGACTCGCAATGGTGCTGGGTGCCAACTCTCCCAGCGCAGGACAACAATTGGTAGCTGTCTCCTTATGGTGAATGTTAGTAGTCAGTCTTCCCGAGGCCGTTTTGATGATAAATTGGTCCAGGAAGGCCATTTTCTGAGGCTGAATATCAAAGGTAAAGTACAAACCCAAGTTGTTGATATTCAACAACTAGACTAAAGACACAAATTCCCTGGATCCACTCAACAGAATTTTCATTGTCTATGAATCTGATCCAGAGGAGGATCTTTTGCGTCCATATTCTCGGAGAAGACCACTTCTCTCTCCCACCAGCCCAGGTAGAGATTGGCATAGGTCAGAGCACAAGGGCTCCCCATAGCCACTCCCTTGAGCTGGTGAAGAACTTGCGGTCGAACACAAAGTAATTGTGTTCCAGCACAAACTGGAGAAGGTTTAGGACAAGGCTGTTGTGACCCCTAAGATGGCTACCCCTGGACAGGAAAAATTCCCCCACAGCCCCACACTCTTTGTCATGGGGTGTGGAGCTGCAAAGGGCCTCCAAATCCAAGCTGGCTAATCACACATCATGGGACACCTGGATGTCCTCAAGGCGTCTGAGGACATCCATGGTGTTCCTCACATAAGAGCGCAAACTGGTGACAAACAGTCTTAATATGTCATCCAAGTAAAGGTTCACATTCTGTGTTACTGAGCCACTGCCGGCTACAATTGGCCACCCCTTGAGTGGTGTCAGGCCCTTGTGAATCTTTGGCAGGGTGTAAAATGTGGCCTTGATCGGATACTGTGACAAAAGAAAATTTAATTCAATAGGGCTAATGAGACACTCATCCTTAGCTTGTTGTAATATATTCATAAGTTTGTTGGTATAAGTACAGTAGTAGTCGGATCCCCACAGAGTATCTCATAGCAATTTGAATTACCTAAGATGTTCATACACATCTTAACATACTGAACACAATAAAGGACCACTAAATTAACCCCTTTGTTGGATGGTTTTATCACAACAGCCTCGTCCTTCTCCAGATTCACCAAAGCCACCCTTTTATCCACAGAAACACATAGGACCAGCCTCAGTCGGATGACTCTTACTGATCTGATCAGTCACAACTTTGAGAAAGATGTCCACTGCCGTGTCATCCTGTATCGGAGGAGACTTTTTCAAGGGGAAGTGGCGTCTAGTGAATGGACCTTCACCCAGACCCCGCTGTCCCTCATCCCATGAATCTCCAAAAATTTCCAAAGAGGCCTGTGATGATTCTGCTTAAATATGGCTATAACTCAAAGGTGTATTTTGATCTCTGGGTAGCGTATCTCCCTCTTAGTTCCATTTACTCATAATGTGCGCAGCCCTAATCCTGGGTGTGTGTTGTCAGTATTGGCAACAATGTAACAATGGGGCTTTGTATCCATCCCAGAATGGCTCCATTGAATTCCTACATAGCCCTGAGTGATCAAATACATATGCATTGTTCAGCCTGGGCTGTTGATCAGACATAGTTGATAACATATAGAAGGCATTGTGTCATTCCACTTGGTCTCAGCTCCTTACAAAGAATCTTGACTTGAGTGCGTTAATCAATCAGACTTGCCGTCGCCGGTGACCTCATTCTGGGTGGTGTAATCAAGGGTATAAAAGAGGAGGTAAGAGGTCAGTGAGAGAGAATCCTAAGATCAGACTACAGGAGAATACTATGATGAGACTACTACTGGGAGACTGTGATGAGCATGCAGGCTGGAATGTTGTGTTGATGTTGCTGCCTCCATTGGTTATCCCCACATGCCATGTGTGAGGTTTGGATTATAGAGCCACATCCAAGATATGTGTGGTAAAGTAATTATTTCACTTTTATTCCCTTTTTATTTATTGTACTGTATCTTGTAACTAGTAACTGTTAATGCTTGTATATATCTACATATCTGTTCTGAACTGCATGTGTTAGATGTTAATACTGACCCATTTAGGGGTTAATAAATATATAAAATTTAGAAAGCTTGTCTTGTATTTATCTTGTGAACCCAGCACTCACTGGTGGTGAGTGTGGTTTTTTATGAAAGAAGTCTCAGGTGTGGGCCAAAGCGGTATTGGCGCACTGAGGATCTTTCACATTGGTGGCAGCGTAGTGGGATCTTAGGGATAAACAGCTTGTGTTGGTGACCTTTATCACTCAGACGCTGGGGATTGTGGTAATCCTATGAGACAAGCTCATTATTAAAGCAAGCATTAAGATACAGTGAAAGTTTGATACAGTGCTGTTCTGTTCCCTCCCTTACTCTTTGTATTCTATCCTATCTTTTATTTGGCAAATACCAGTGGATGGCTAGTGGGCTCAGAAGCAGATCTCCAGAACTGCAGAACCAGGCTTTTGGAGATCCTGGCTGAAATGGAGGCAGCCACAGCCATGCAGAGAATCGAGCAGAGTCCTGATTTTGGGGCTAGGCCAGGAAGTGCGGCAAGCAGCCCGGTCCCAAGGATTACTTCACCACCGGAGGGGACCAGTAACCCCAGCCTTGTGGGGGGAATGGCTTCATACTGGCAAATGGCCCTGCAGCAAGTAGGCACCAGTGACCCTAACACATACCTGCAGGTATTGTACCGTTTTCAGGAAGCTGCAGAACAAGAATGGCAGGCCGCAGAACGGCAGGCAGATCGTGAGGCAGCAGAACGAGAACGGCAGGCAGATCGTGAGGCAGCAGAATGGCAGGCTGAGCAGCAGTATCAGCTTGAGCTCAAAAGGATGGAGCTCTCCCAGCAGGCACAAACCGCCCCTGCACAAACCCCAACAACCCTGCAGAGACCCTCAAGTTGGAAGGAGAAGCCAGGCCGGAGTTCACCACAGACGTCTGTCGTCAGGTCGGGTGAGACAAACTATGCCCCGAGTGGTCCCTCTCCTGTCCCAAGAACTCTGGGCGCCTGGGTGACCTTCCCCAAACCCCAAGGGGAGGTGCGGTGGTGCCATGCCTGTAACCAGACAGGACATTTCAAGGAGGAGTGCCCCAACCGCCCTGAGAACTTTCCTGCTTCCCAAGCCACAGCAGGTGGCCCATCTGTGTATCTGGACTGGGGTGCAGGAAAAGGAATGCGGACTGTGGGACTAATGACTGATTTGCCTGCTAATCTACGGTTGGGAACTGATTTAGGACCTATGATGTCCCAATATGGGGTGGGGAGCACCCCAATTTACTGTGATAAACTGTCTATGATTAATGTTGATAATGTGTCTGTCATATCTGCAGAGAGGGCCCGTAACCCCCCTCTGAGATACTTCCTATGGCAGTAAGTGTAAATGCTAATGAGTTGCCTTCAGCTGAGAGCAGGGAAGATGCAAATGAGCTTCCTTCAACCCAGCTCAGCAAAAATGTTATTGATGCTTTGTTCACCCCCGTGCTAGGAGCCAGTGAGACCTTGTCTGTAGACACACGCACATCTGCGGGGGCGTCTCCCTCCCAGCTTGTTAATATGTCTACCACAGATCTCATTGAGACCTGGTGTGAATTAACAATTGCTAATGAAGGTACTGTCAATGTAATTGCCAATGCTTGTTGTGAAAGTGTACAGGGTAGCTCTTCTGAGTCACTGGAAGCGACTTCTACTATTTCGCCCAGTGCATCCGATAAGCACCCAACTGCTGACCATGTGCCAGGTGGCCAGGTAGGCTATGTGGATCTCATGGCCGATCCAAGTGAGGGACGGACTGCTGGTAGTGCGGTGTTAGCCCACAGCCAGAGTGCTACAAGGGTGGAGGGCGTTCCGACCCTTGAACCGTTGCCTACACCACCTGGAGTCGGTGCTGAGACCGCCATGACTAGCCTCACTCCCTTGAAGCCAGAGGAGTTCGGCCGGTATGAGACATACACGTCTCTTCGGTCCAGTTCTATTCCAGGAGTGCCCATGGCCCAAGTGCGGATGGCATGGGGTACTGGAGGTGTGACCCAAGAAGGGGGTATGTCAAATGTATTACCTGTCAATGTATTGTGGGGGGATGGTTTGGGGAAGCATGATCTCAGTCATTTGCCCAAGGTATCACCATCACCCACCCAAGTACAGGAGGAACAGGGTGCAGGCCCAAAGGGGCAAGGCGTCTGGGAGGGAGGACAGGGTACAAACATACCTGTGCCAGAACCAGAGGTGCCCCTAGGTTTGGAAGCAAAGGGGGAGGTGCAGAATCCCCTAGAACTCTCCCAACTAGCAGCTAGTGTGAGAGAGACCCTGAGAGACCGCCGGGATGGGGTCTCTGAACTGGTATCCCAAAGACCTGGGGTCATGAGTGTGGCTCCACGGGATGCCAGCACTCAGAAAGCGGACCCAGAACAGGCAGGAGGTAGCCAAGTGTACGTGACTCAGGGCCTGAGCCTTAGAAGTGTCCCTAGTCAGACTAGAGAGAAGAAGGGTATCGCGGTCAGGCCACTAAGGTGCCTGCGGAAGGTGATCACCGAATCCGCCTTCCTCCGTGCACGCTCTAAAGGGGGAGGTGTGATGATTCCGCTTAAATATGGCTCTAAGTCAAAGGTGTATTTTGATCTATGGGTAGCGTATCTCCCTCTTAGTTCCATTTACTCATAATGTGCGCAGCCCTAATCCTGGGTGTGTGTTGTCAGTATTGGCAACAATGTAACAATGGGGCTTTGTATCCATCCCAGAATGGCTCCATTGAATTCCTACATAGCCCTGAGTGATCAAATACATATGCATTGTTCAGCCTGGGCTGTTGATCAGACATAGTTGATAACATATAGAAGGCATTGTGTCATTCCACTTGGTCTCAGCTCCTTACAAAGAATCTTGACTTGAATGCGTTAATCAGACTTGCCGTCGCCGGTGACCTCATTCTGGGTGGTGTAATCAAGGGTATAAAAGAGGAGGTAAGAGGTCAGTGAGAGAGAATCCTAAGATCAGACTACAGGAGAATACTATGATGAGACTACTACTGGGAGACTGTGATGAGCATGCAGGCTGGAATGTTGTGTTGATGTTGCTGCCTCCATTGGTTATCCCCACATGCCATGTGTGAGGTTTGGATTATAGAGCCACATCCAAGATATGTGTGGTAAAGTAATTATTTCACTTTTATTCCCTTTTTATTTATTGTACTGTATCTTGTAACTAGTAACTGTTAATGCTTGTATATATCTACATATCTGTTCTGAACTGCATGTGTTAGATGTTAATACTGACCCATTTAGGGGTTAATAAATATATAAAATTTAGAAAGCTTGTCTTGTATTTATCTTGTGAACCCAGCACTCACTGGCGGTGAGTGTGGTTTTTTATGAAAGAAGTCTCAGGTGTGGGCCAAAGCGGTGTTGGCGCACTGAGGATCTTTCACAAGGCCAAATCGTCCTCCCCAACATCAAGTTTCTCACACCTCTGTCTGTTGTTAATCTTAAAGAATTTTCATGTTTTCATGGGCAAATAAATAGCTCAGGCCCGTTATAATTGACACATAGTATTTATCTATTAACACAGATGCTTCAGCCTTGGACCTATACACACACTATAAATATAGTGGCTTAAGATTTATACCTATTATATATGACCCTAGTGGTCTACACTAATTCCCTAGGACAATACATAAACCCCCAGTCGGGTATTCACCTCTATTGTGGTGTTTATTGTCAAAGTCAAGCCAAGTCAAAGTCCAGACCTGAATCCAATCGAGAATCTGTGGAAAGAGCTGAAAACTGCTGTTCACAAACGCTCTCCATCCAACCTCACTGAGCTGCAGCTGTTTTCCAAGGAAGAATGGGCAAGAATTTCAGTCTCTCGATGTGCAAAACTGATAGAGACATACCCCAAGCGACTTGCATCTGTAATCGCAGCAAAAGGTGGCGCTACAAAGAATTAACTTAAGGGGGCCGAATAATATTGCACGCCCCACTTTTCAGTTTTTTATTTTTTACAAAAGTTTAAAATAACCAATAAATTTCGTTCCACTTCACAATTGTGTCCCACTTGTTGATTCTTCACCAAAAAAATTAAAATTTTATATCTTTATGTTTGAAGCCTGAAATGTGGCAAAAGGTTGAAAAGTTCAAGGGGGCCGAATACTTTCGCAAGGCACTGTATGTTTAATGCGTACTTTCTAAGGCTGGGTTCACACCAGCCCTTGAACTCCGTTTGGGGTTTTCTTTCCACATTTTTCAGGCGGAAACCGGGCAGACCCCATTATAGTCCGCTGGTAACCGCTTTTTAAGTGGGTTAGCTTTTTGTTTTTGGGGACCCGAAGAACGGAAAGCCGAACGCTAGTGTGAACCTAGCGTAAGAGTGTTGACAAATGTATGCTTCACACCTATGTAACTGTATATCTGCCATCTGTTGTCTCTCATTGAAATAAAACATATACAGTGAGATGTACATTTGATACAGGATTCCCTGATATAGAAAAGCAGGTGGCCATTCTTCTTGATAAAAACTTTGTGGGGAATTTATCATCCCTCCTATTTTTATGTTGTTTTTGCAAAAAAAGTTGTAACTTTTCTGCCATTCAGCACCCTCCACAACACTTTTACTGAAAATTGTGCATGGAGGGGGACACGGCATCCAACAGCCCAACAAATGTATTATAATTTACACTAGCTGGTATAAACTTCAGTCTCTAGTTCATGGAGGTAAGAGATGTGAATCTTAACAAAATAGGATCTTTTCACTCCGGCAAAGAACCGACGTGATGAGACATCTGTTTCTATAAATCTCCCACATTGACTTATAGGGCAGCGCCCTCCATTAGATGGCACTAGAAGAACAGCTGTCTTTCTCTTATAAGCAAGCTAACCTTTTTGTTGGGAAGCACTGCCTATGTTAGCCAATATGTTCTCCACAAGCAGAAGTAGTATCCTCTGAAATCTCAATACACTTAGTACTATCTTTTGGTATATGTCTGGTTTTTAGAGACCCTGGTAATGTCAGTGTACAGTATACAAAATGTGAGCACAGCCATTAACATACTAAGGAAATGGGCTAGGCCATGTTGTTTAGCAACTATACAGCAATAAACTTACCAGAGTCCTATAAAACATTAGTGAGAGTAAAGCAACTCGATAAATACTTGTAAATGCTGGCGAACAACAATAAAAGTGTCACACAGGATATGTATCGTCTCCAGCATTGTATGTGTCATCTACTTTCCTGAGAACAATCCATGAACATTTTGGTTGAGAGTTATGATACACTGTGATAAGCCTTACTGTATATACACTTGCTTTGTGGGAAATGACAGCATGCAGACATCTTGAAAACAGACCCCACAGACTATAATGGGGTACGCCAGGTTTCTGCCCGAAAAATGCAGAGAGAAAAGTCCTGCTTGCATTTTTCAAGTGGATTCGAGGACAGAAACACCAAACAGAATACAGGCGCAAATGTGAACCTAGCCTTATCCAACAATTTCCTAATACAGATTTATTGGTACGATAGCTCTAAACAACTGAAGGAATGTAATATGTTAATATAAGTAAGATCTTTTATACATTATTGTATTACTAGTTAACCACTGATCACATATATATATATATATATATATATATATATATATATATATATGGTTCACTTCCATGGTTGTGCTCCATCACAGTAGAACAACAGCAGTTTCACAACTACTACAGATTTTACCAGACACAATGCCAACCGTTATTGTAACTCAGCCATAGCTCATCCCTATTCACTTGAATGGAGCTAAGCTGCAATACCCCTCACAAAAATTCAGCCATTTCTTATTTGCACCTTTTTCTGGCAATTATAGGTGTTGTAAAATGAAAATGCCAGTACAGCTTTCTGGGGATGATTTCCAGCTTTCCTCTATCTTACCCGAATAGCAACAACTGCCCATTTATGCAATGATTCCTACCACAATTTTCAGAAATATTGAAAGTTAGGTAACAACTTTAGCTCTAATAACATATAACAATAGGGGTCAAAAAAAATTTTCAACAGAAAAGAAACCAATTAAAGAAAAAAATGGCAAAAATATAGAAATGAAATAATAAATAAAACTCAACTTTTATTAGAAAAATTAAAAACACAGACATCCAAAAAAGATGTCACCCATAATTATTCTAAGTGATCCTTTTAGATAAACTTATCCCAAATAAGGTATATATAATATATTAGTGTAGTGGAGTTTCAAATCACCAACATGAAGCTCAAAGCACCACACCCAAAACCCTATATAGACTATACTCAGAGGGCAAAAGACCATAGGCACCATAAGGAGCATGATAAACCAAATGCCTGATCAAGTCCCTCTCTTATAATGGAACATGTGAATCTCCTCTTTCCCTCATCTCCCAACATGTTTCCCCTAGTGGATAATCCTAAAACCAGGTTCATCAGGGGAGTTTATAAATTTCATGGAGAAAAAATGTGTAGATAGTCAAAGAAAATGCGGTAAAAACCACCGTTCCCGACGCCCAGATGGTAGGCGCCGGTACTTTCAATGTTAAGCCTACCATCTGTCCACTACACTAATATATTATATATACCTTATCTAGTATTCATAAGTTAAGGATACTTTGAGTGTTTTAGTGAAGTTGTCTGCAGTTTCATATTATCAATCTGCGGTGTTTTCACTTTTCACCGCAAAGATATAGTATTTTCTTGCGGCTGGTTTACCTATACTCCAATATTTATATAAGGGGGTTTGAAAGAATACTGTATCTACGTTTTCCCCTTATTTGGGATAGGTTTATCTAAAAGGATCACTTAGAATAATTATGGGTGACATCTTTTTTGGATGTCTGTGTTTTTAATTTTTCTAATAAAAGTTGAGTTTTATTTATTATTTCATTTCTATATTTTTGCCATTTTTTCTTTAATTGGTTTCTTTTAGCTCTAATAAGGTTCACTTTGGTCGTAAACCAGATTTGTTACAGAATTTGACAAAGTTATGATTTTTTTTTTCACAGATAAAAATTTAAATTTGTAATATATTTAGCTTTTATATTCTGCATTATTCCTGCATCAGCAGTCAGTGTCTTCTCTTCCCTTTTTGGTGCTGTCTAGCTGTGTCACTTCTGTGGCCAGCAGTGGGCAGCAACGGTCTTGCGGTGCTCCAAATAGCAAAAGAAAGTGGTGGAGGACCTTGCAGACCAGCCATGTGGACATGCTGCTGAATTTAGAAGTTCAGCATATGAGAAATATTGTTTTTTTAATTAACTTGATTGTCATTTTCAAGTTGGAAAACCCATTTAAGGACATAGTTACAGGTTACTCAAATAGGCAGGCTTCTGGACCCTGTATATGGCTGACATCCTCCTTTATGAGTACACAATAGAACTAATTCATTACACCAGCAGAGTCTATAGAGAGTGTAATTTTCAGGGACAATATAGTAGTACTCTCTATGTACAGCTCACTTATCTGTTTCATTGCTGTGTATCTTCTAAATCACAAAAAAATGAAAAGGATAAGTTCCTGTCTTCATTGTAAGAAAAAACAAGATATTATGTCCATGTGGACAGATTTATAGAAGAAGAGCTTAAACACCATTGTCATGGAACAAGTCTCTGCCTGAGGAACAGGTTCTTGCTCTGTCACAGGAAAGCAGAACAGGCAGTTAAGTTCAGAGCAGAGTCATCTTTAGATGCACAAAAATAAATCCACATCATTCATATGGATTATCCTGCAGAAAAAAACTGCAATAATTTGTAGGACAATTATCCAGTAAGGGTGGGTTCACAATTGCGCATGGAGTCCGTCCACCGCGAATCTGACCTAAATGTTGGAAAAAAGGATAGGGAAAGGTTTGAGACGCATTGCTTAAAAACCCATTCACTTCAATGGGTTTTTAAAGCTATGCGCGGGTGTCCAATTGCAGCCTCTGCGCCGCGAAGCAGTTTTTTTTTTTCGTCGGAAACAAAGTCGGAGATGCAGGACTTTGT
The DNA here is from genome assembly GCA_947044405.1 of Leptodactylus fallax. Taxonomy (NCBI): domain Eukaryota; kingdom Metazoa; phylum Chordata; class Amphibia; order Anura; family Leptodactylidae; genus Leptodactylus; species Leptodactylus fallax. The sequence continues at coordinate 235,496 of CAMRHE010000073.1, read as the reverse complement.
GTCCGACAAAAAAGAAAAACGCTTCGCGGCACAGAGGCTGCAATCGGACACCCGCGCATTGCTTTAAAAACCCATTGAAGTGAATGGGTTTTTAAGCAATACGTCTCAAACCTTTCCCAATCCTTTCCCTATCCTTTTTTTCGACATTTAGGTTGGATTCGCGGCAGACGGACTCCGGGCACAAGTTTGAACCCACCCTAAAATTCCAACATTTTTTATATTTGTTATACTTATGATGATCATAGCTATCTATCTATCTATCTATCTATCTATCTATCTATCTATCTATCTATCTATCATTGTAGAATGTAGCCACAGCCAAGGACCAAACCAAGTCATCATCACTGGTGCAAGCCATCACTAATTTTTAATAGCATGTTAAAATGTTATGGTTTATTTCTTGTTCATTGTTAACACACATTTTTGTGGGTAAACCATCGTGCCCCCCTATTCACGCGTGACGAGCGCTGAGCCAGAGACATCACTACAGCCAGAGTCTTCAGGTAACTCCATGAAAATGGGGCTAGGAGATATAAGTTTTGTTTTTAATGTGCTTAATGTATTGAATGGTCACTGGGGGGCAGGGGGCATTATGTGAGGGCTACACTTTATTGTGTGGGCCACTTGAGGCGACATTAAGTTATGTGGGAAGAAGGGCAACTTATGAAACCTTTGAACAGGGCCCACTAATGTGTTAAAACGGCCCTGCTTCTACAGCATAACCTAAGAGCAGATTTTGTCCCCCATCTTTATCATATTCACATACATTTCTCAACTTGGCGACAAATTAAAGAATGAAATTGTACAGTAAGTGATCTAAACAAGACATAAAGCAAATAGTGAAATGGAGAAACCATGTCTTAATGTGTTTATTTTAAAACGTATTATGTATAATGTGCAAATACACAGAATGCACGCCAACATGAAGAGAAGTGAAAAGGAAGACATGAAAGGGAACACTGTGCAAATGAAGAGTGACATCCTACTCCTGAAATTATGGACATATATACTAATCCAACTGCACTGAATAGAGAGGATTTGTCTTTCTGATGCAATAGAAATAGATATAACATTGAAGAAATCATATACTTGCTAAGGTCACTGAAAAAGTGAGCAAACATTAATGTGGTTTGTTGTAATCATAGGCGTAGTTTTGGACCAGGTGCAGGGTGCCCACGGAAAGGGGTTTGCAAACAATACACTTTGTCTTGGCCAGGGTATTTAGATACAGGGCTGGGGCAGCAAACTTAACCTTCACTTTTGGTGGAAGAAAGCCTAGCTAATCTCCGGTTGCAATATAGGCTTATGCAGTGTCGGACTGGGATGTCTAGGGCCCACCAGTGGAATTGCTTCTAGGGGCCCACCATCAGGACCCCTGCAGATCAGCGGTACCGAGACAGGGCGGCTAAAGGTAATAACATGTTGGGAGCCATGCTGCTCACCCACTATGCCATGTGCACCACTGCACTACCTAAACCCACTGCTACACCCTGTATGGCAAGTGAACAGCGTGGCTCCAAGAATTGTTACCTTCACCTGTAGCCGCACTGTCCTGGAAAAGCTGCTCTGCAGAGGTCCTGGCTGTTGTATCATCGCAGATGTAATATTGCTGGCCTATCCCAAGGACAGGCCATCAATATTAGAAAGATGGATAAATCCTTTGCAGAGGTCATCCAGGAATTGGTGCAACCCATGTCCCTTGCGGGAGGTGTAAAATACAAAATAAATAAAAAAAGCATACTCATCTGTCCCCAGCACTCCGCTGTCCGCTGCTAGTGTCCATTCAGTCTGGCGACTCCTTGCTGGGAGTCCTGCACCTCATGTGATCGCTAAGACCAATTAGGTACAGGATTTCCAGAAATGAGGGGCCACCATGAGACCGAACAGATAGAGGCAGGGGACAGCGGGATGCTGGGGACAGGTGAGTATGCTTTTTTGAATTTTTTTTTATTTTTACACCTCCCTGGCAGCCGCCACAGTGGTCGCTCTAGTTTATGCACAACCTCTTTTAAGGGGTTGTCTGGGACAAATTTTTTTATGGTCACTTCACTGGTCTCCCCATACAGTGACCTCTTCACTGGTCCCCCATACTGTATGGGGAACAGTGATAGAGCCATTATATTGTGTGGGAGCAGTGATGGGGGCTAACATCCTGTGGGGGGGACATTAAACTGTGTGGGGCATATTAAAGGGGTTGTCCAGGGTTAATCTTTTTTATGGCCTATGGTCAAGATAGGCCATAAATACCTGATCAGTATGGGGCTGACACACGGCCCTGTCAGCTGTTCTGAGCCACTTCCGGCACCCGTTCTGTACACAACACAGGGACGGAAGCAGAAAGATCCATCCGCTATTTAGTCTCCCGGCGCCTTCACTACAGCTCAGCTCCCACTGACTTCAATAAGTGCTGAGATGCAGTGAAGGTGCCCGGCTAATATACAGTGGACAGAGTTTTCTGCTTCTGGCCCTGTATTGTGTACAGGACGGGCGCCAGAAGAGGCTCCGTACAGCTGATCGGTCCGGGGTCAGCCCCCACAGATCAGGTATCTATGGCCTATCCTGAGGATAAACCATAACAAATTATGCCTGAACAACCCCTTTAATATACCCCCCACACTTTAAAGAGATTGTCCAGTATAATTTTTGTCTTTTTTCTAATTAGTCCGGGAGAGGTTAATCCCCCCCCCCCCACAAAAAACAAAAACATTCAAAACATACTCACCTATTCCCGGTCCTCCGGTGTCAGCAGGTCCCAGCACGGTCTGGTCCTGCAGCTCCGCTGTCTTCTTTTGCCGGAAGTCCTCACTGGCTGTGACGTCCCAGGTCCCTTCCTTTAGGCTGCTGATTGGCTTCAGGGGTCATGTGACATCACATGCAGGGGAACTTGCGCTGGAAGAAAACAGAGCTGCAGGCCGAAACGCGCCGAACGCGCAGTATTGGAGTTCCTGCGACTTAGGTATTGTTATGCTGGAGCCCTAGAGCAAGCACCAGCATAATAATACAGTGAGAAATTAGCTGGGGTGGGGAGGGGGGGAATTACAACTCTCAACAGACCCAGAGCATCTGCAGCTGATGGGGGTTGTAGTTATCAGAGTGGTCAGTGAAGTTGAAAGATTTGGGGGCAAAATAGGGGGAAAAGTTGTTTTTTTGTTTACGTGGTTAAGTTGTACTTACCTTTCACACTGCTGGTCTGGGCTGCTATGCAAAAACCTGTCGCTGCGCACAGAATCAGTACGTCAGTGACACTTTCAGCAACAAGCTGCAACTGGATTGGTTCCAACGGCTGCCCATCAGGATCCCCCTACCCCCTCCCTAGAGTGAATTATTGATAGTGACGGTTATGGGTGCTACAGCAATATCTCAGATACTTGAAAGAGATACAGCTTTAGCACCCACAACTGCAGTTATCAAGAACATGGTGAATGAGCAGCGCAGCACCCGGCAGGTAAATGATACTGGGACACTATAATATGCTCCACAGTGGCCCCCCACACAGCATAATATGCTCCACAGTGGCCCCCCACACAGCATTATATGCTCCGCAGTGGCCCCAACACAGCATTATATGCTTCTCAGTGACTCTCACACAGTATTATATGCCCACAATGGCCCCACACAGTATTATATGCCCACCGTGGCCCCCACACCGTGGCCCCCACACAGTATTATGTGCGCACAGTGGCCCCCACACAGTATTATGTGCGCACAGTGGCCCCCACACAGTATTATGTGCGCACAGTGGCCCCCACACAGTATTATGTGCGCACAGTGGCCCCCACACAGTATTATGTGCGCACAGTGGCCCCCACACAGTATTATGTGCGCACAGTGGCCCCCACACAGTATTATGTGCGCACAGTGGCCCCCACACAGTATTATATGTGCACAGTGGCCCCCACACAGTATTATATGCGCACAGTGGCCCCCACACAGTATTATATACCCACTGTGGCCCCCACACAGTATTATATGCGCACAGTGGCCCCCACACAGTATTATATGCCCACAGTGGCCCACACACAGTATTATATGCCTACCGTGGCCCCCACACAGTATTAGATGCTCCACAGTGCCCCCCCCCCGAGCCGGTACTATTATTATACTTTGGGCCCCAGAATATAATAAGCAGAGGCCCAGGAGAAGTTATTAAAAATAACAAACACTTATACTCACCTTGTCTTACCTCTCCGGGGTATCCTCGCTCCGTCCTGCTGTCTTTACCATCTTCCTTGGTCCCCTGGTCTCCACATCCTGTGCCCCAGACGTCACCGCTGGGGCCTGTGATTGCACCTCAGCGGTCACGTGGGGCGCGATGACGTCATTACGCTGGCTCGCTCCATATCACCGTTGGGGCCTAATCACAGGCCCCTGTAGTGAGGCCGGAAAAGTGCCGGAGACGATGCTGAGTCGAGGACAGCCAGGTGAGTTTTTTTTTTTTTTTTTTTTTGTCACTTCCCCTGGGCTGGCATCTAATGGAAAGGGGCCCAGCCCTTCTCCATTAACAATAGGTATAGCGGTCGGGGAACCAGGCTTTCCCCCGACCACTATCATGGTAGCCCGGGGCCCCGGCCATCTCCAGCTGGCTGCAGGCCCCGCACCCCTCTGGTCGCAGTCGCAGCCCTTGCGACCACGATCGTTATGCCACTGTCCATTGGTCAGGGGCCCGATCGGGATGGTCAGGGGCCCTATCGGGCCCCTGACCGTCCCGATCAGACCCTTGACCTTTGCATTGGCAAAATGAGTACTAATAGTCGGGGCTCGGGGCCCACCGGGGGATTCACCGGTTCCCCAGTGGGCAGTCCGACCCTGGGCTTATGCAACACTGCTAGAGCTACAAGATGTGGTTACTATTTCTGTGTGATAGAATGAGGTGCCGCCAAAATTATCATATTATACCCATGTAACAATGTAAAATCTCTACCAGACTCCCAACTATAATTTATCATTTATAGTACTCGTACTGTTGAGAAAAGATGCCCGCTAAGTCCCTTGGGCCCTTGTGTTGACCGCATTTTCTGCACCCTTTCAAGTTATGACTGTGACTAAAGCAGACTGTACACATTAAACCACCCTCAGTTGTTTGAATCTTTTAGTAAGCGCAGCTCCACTGATTCCGATTTGGAATTTTTTCTCTAGCCCCCACCGGTCCTGACTAATTGGTGCACTTGGTTAGACATTTTCCAATCAGAGGCAGAGCGTTTCACATCTCAGAATCACGCCCCCTTGTCTGTACTTGCCTAAGACCACTCACTTGACAGTAGAAAACCTAATTAGCATATCAAGCATTAAACAAAGCAAACAAACTGCACTGATTGCTCAGGAATGGTGGGGGCTAGACAAATAATTCCAACTATGCTGCACTAGTGCCTATTGGAAAATACCAAGAGCTGAGGATGGTGGAGGTGGTGAAAGGTTATTTTTAACCCTTTAAGGACCGAGCCAATTTTCATGTATCCATTTTTTCTTCCCCACATATCATAATTTTTTTTAATTTTTCACTTCAGAGTCACATAATGGTTTATTGTTTGTAGCACAAATTGTGCTTTGCAATGCCACCATTCAATATCCTGTGCAATGTAATGGGAAGCATTTGCATCAATTTCTACTGGGTTCACTATGTGGTAAAAATGACGTTACCTATGTTTAACGGGTCAGTATGATCATGGTAAGCTCAAATTTATGTAGTATTTTAAATGTAATATCTTTCAAAAAATTTTAAACTTTGTAAAATAGAAAAACTTCTTTGTATTGCCATATCCCGACACCTGTAACTTTTTCATAATTATGTGTACAGAGCTGGGTAAGGTGTCTTTTCATTCAGTATATATTGATACCATTTTGGGGAATGTCTGATCAGGAGTCAAAGTGTTGAAAAAAACTGCCATTTAGACCTTGATCCCTCGGGACAGTGGTATAGTCTGATTGCCCATACAGTATACTGCAATACTAATGTATGTGCAGTGTATTGTAAAAGCCATTGACTTTTATTGCACGCGGCCTATGGCACCGTGTAATAGAACTATGGCAATGACAGGCCTGGGAACCTTCAATAGGCTCCTCACCCATGGTATCTTTGCTGTTTAGTTGTCGCGATTGCACTTGACTGCAGCATCTAAAGGGTTAACAACAGGGATCAGTGCAGCACCAATCATGGCTGTCAGTGGCAGCTGCTGGCTTATGCAATCAGCATACACCTTGTATGCAGAGGGCTTAGCTCCTAAGCCCTCTCCATACAATCCCTACATGTATGTCATTGGTCGTTAAGGGGTTAAACATTAATTGGCTGAATTTAACCAACTATTTGTCATTTTGCCATCAGATGCATATAGCTTGCCTAAAAGTATGTCCAACATATACTAGAAAAATTTCAGTGTAAATTTTTCATTGAATTTGCTGCAGCTTAACAAAGGATTTCACAATATTACACTGAAAGGGGTGAATTCTGTGTGAATATCATCAGAAAGAATTGAGATGATGAGGTTTTAAAATCAGATTAGCATCTTCCTGCAATGTTTGTAAGGCCAGGGTCCCAAGTGGCGTAAACGCTGCGGTTTGGCCACGCCAAAAACTGCAGCGATTTACAGTCACTGCAAAGTGGATGGGATTTTAGCGAATCCGATCCACACATAGCATAAAAATACGCGCAGCAGAAATGCTGTGATTTACAAAACTGTCACAGTTTTGGAAATTGCAGCATGTCAATTATACCTACGGCAATGCTGATGGTCTCCCTATCGGTATAATGGAAGCAGAAAGTCCACATAGCAAATCTCTGTGGACTTTCTGTGAAAAGCGCTGCAGGAAAAACCGCAATATGTTTCCACTGCATTTTTTCCCGCAGTGCTTTTTTGCTGTGGCCAGTTATATGGGGTCTAAATCTAAGAGCATTGTTAAAATCTCATCCATTTTGTTGCTAGTGTTACATGCTGCAGAATTTCCTGCACTCATTGCTTGGGGAGGGAACGCAAGGGGCACTGACAAAAAAGGAAGCCAGTTTGGTAGTTGGGAGACTATAGTGCAGCAGAGAACCATAAGGAAATTCAGACCTATTACAGGTAATCCCTTATATCCTTTCTCTACCAGGTCCTTCAGAATCAACACGAGGTCGGTACGGTAGGTTCATCCAGCTGCGTTACGACATAGAAAGGTTCAAAAGATCATGTATTTCCTGGGTCATCTGACTCTTCAATGGTGACAACAAACTGAAAATGCAAAAAAAAAAAACAAACAAACAATTATAATGGGGTCTCACTGGTTGTTAGTACATATGTACATATAGTACATATCTACATATAGTACATATCTACACATAGTACATATCCATTTACATATCTAAATGTTGATTGTTGTTTTTGCGTGTTAAAGAGCTGTGGAATAACCAAATTTCCTCAGCATCAATAAAGTATTTTAATCTATTCTAAAGCTAGATGGAAAATCCACAGCAAGGAGACAGCAGGACACAAAATTGTCCACTCACCAACACCACACCCACAAACTTTCTACTTTAGGAACATGGCTGCATGAGGCACCTTGTGATCACAATGTACATACACATATATGTAGCACCTTGTTCTGATCAGGTAAAATCTTGCTCTTTTATTGAGGATAAACAGCACTAAGACCCGTCATCCATCAACCATTTCTTGAGTGGTGAAGGTTTTCTGTGTTGTTTATTCTCATTAAAGTGTTAAGATTTCACCTGATCAGGCCAGGTTTCTGGGCTCGTGTTCATTTTCATTGTGACTACCAGCTTCTTCTCACAGCCATACTTCTATATGAGGGTATGGTGAGCTAATTTTGGAGGTTATGCTTTATCTGTTCATAGTCAGCCAACCTGTTTATACTCCTCTGTTGCTCCCTCCTTCCTCTACTTTCTCTCTCTCTACTAGCTTTGTGTAGTCAGTTCCCATGTTTATTTTATACCTGCTAGGTTAAGTACACAATGGTTAAAGAGGATATGTTACACAGGTGAAACTAGTGTCTTTAACAACTACTGCTACATTGATACTAGCATCATTTTTTTTTTCTGGCCTCCCCATTTTCCCACTAACATTTCAGCATTAATTTCAATTACAATGACGAACCTGAAGTATCTTCTGTTCAGTATATATCGCTTAGATTGTCATGTCATTGACACTGAGCGCTGGAGACCCAAGTAACATCACTGAATACAGACAATAAACATTAATGTGGTGTGCTATAAGCAAGGGTGCAGCTTTGAAACAGGTCTTGGGTGCCCACAGTAGGGGATGTCTGAAGCCACTTTGCCTTTCTAGGGTATTTAGATTCAGGGCTAGGGCAGCACACTGAAGGAAAGCCGAGCTATATTTCTGGTTGCAATATAGGTTTTTGAAAAATTTACAGTACAATATTTACATTGGGGACCTTTGAAGGAATCTTTTGCAGTACAAACCTCACCTTCGGGGCCGTTAACATGGCTGAAAATGAAGAGGAATTAGAGCTTCGGTGGGAGGGAACCTTACGTAAAACAATATGGGTCCATATAAAATCTGCCTAAAATCTTTACAATAAAGATCTTACGAGGTACTGTATTTGTGGACACTTGTATAAGTGCCCTACCAAATGCTGGCAGTCATTTTGTAGGGCAAAATTTGCCAACAAATTCCCGTTAAATTCACTTTTTGATATAATCCTTATCTCCATGGAAATGTACATAAACTGTTAAAGAAATCCTTCCAATTGATACATTATACACAGTTTTTGATAACTTTGTTAGATTGCTGTGAATCCTGTCTCGAATTAGCCACTTCAAGTGAGTACCTTGTGATGCTGAGAGTCACATGTCATAAGTGACTCAGGAAAAAATCTCCATCACAAGACTATGAGGTCGAAGATCACAGAGCAGAAGACGTAGTCACATTCCCACTATTGTGCACTAAATAAATGAAGGTCCTTATATCGGATTCCTTTGATCCTTGTTTGGTAAGGTTTTGTTACACTTGGATACAAAAACCTAATAACTTAGTTAATATAAACATTCAACACCAAATTTAATATTTTTGGTGTTGTTTTCACTGTTGGTAATTCTCACTGTCCCAGTGTCTTGATGTGGCCATACTGTAGTTTAGGTTCCATATTCCAAAAACTGCCAGAAATAAATGGATTGTTTTTTGTAGATGCTTTCTGAGAGGAGTTACTACAGGTCTCACACTGCATTGCGAAGGCTGAAAGCCCCAGGGTAAACCTGCACCATAAACTGTCGTACTGCAGGTCAGTTTACATGGTGGACTCTGTAAATCTCATCTACTATGTTGATATTGTACAATGCAGCAGGTTAGCTGTTATGAGTCCCCTGTACGCTACACATGACCCTGTCCTAAATCCCCATAAAATTCATCTAGACTGATATAACATTTAGTTAGAAGAACCACTGTACTCTGATGTGTCCGCCAGCATCTAAGTTCTTATTCACAGTGATGATTGCATAAAAAAAAAAGGTATTGTCTACCAAGTCCTCCTTGGCCCATACCTGTATCTGCTGACAGATTCCCTTTAATCTAATGTGTATGACCAAATTGCAGGCTGTGTTTACACGTTCAGGTTTTTATATGCAGTTTTTGAAGCAGAAGTCAGGAGTGGTGTGAAAAAAAACAGAAGTAGCACCTGTCATATATACTTTCATCCCCTTTATGATACACGCCTGGTTTTGGCTTCAAAGCACATGTAAGCACACTCTAAGGCTTTATGCAGACAAGTAGAGATGGGCACACTTCTCAGGATTCATTTAGTTTTGGCTTTGCATGGCTCAGGTCCAAGAATCGTTTAGGGTCGGACAAGTTTGGTAAGAACCACAACTTAAAATGGCTTAAAGCATAGTGCAGAATACTGTTAGGGCTCCTAGGAACCTATCTATCCAATTTCTAACTTTGGCAAACACAGCCGAAGATATGTCAAAGTGAAAGTGACATTACTATACTCTGGGGTCTCTTCAGGGGAGGAGTAAAAACATTCATACTCACCTTCCATTACCTCTTTTGGTCCTCTTCATGGTGTCCAGTATTCTCTCTCTGCCTCCTCAGTGATGCCAAGGCGCCCATGTGACAGCTGGTGGCCCAATCACAGGCCTCAGTGGTGACCCCGAGTGCATTACGTCACCAGACGCTGTCACCTCCCTTGGACCTCCAACTATTATACTCTGGCGTCTGAAAAGACCCCAGGGTATAATGTGGTGGCCATTTTAGTTTGCCTGACACAAATCTCCATTTGTTCGGGTTTCGTAAAAAAAAACAACAATTTGGAATATTCTGGTTGAACCCGGCTCAGTACGTGTTGATTTGCCCATCTCTACAGACAACAGTAGGCAGTGTGCAAGTCATTAGCAAAGGAAAGGATGGCACATGAATTGACATCCGTGTACCATCCATGTTTTTCACAGACCCAAACACTTGAATAAATAGACTGAGCTGCAAATACAGGACTGTTCTGCATGATCTGTGTTGGCTGAGGAGGCCTCCAAAACCATAGGACCCGATACAGATGCACTGTGAACCCTATGGTTTAAGAGACCCTGAATAAGACAGCATATGGACCAAAACTATGGATGTGTTGTGTGCATGAAGCCTAAGAAAACTGGCATAGAGGGATGATATTGAGGTGCAAGACCCTTTCTTGAGCCAAATGTGTGCCTCATGCCCTGATCCGTTCCTCACCTGTCACATTCTGTGAATGAGGACGGTGCAAGGCAGGGATCGGGGAGGGCCAAGACATCTGTGCCTAGGACTGACAAATTTATTATTACACTAGTTTTCTGGTGTGAGTTATAATAGAAATCTATGCCAGTTCCCATCTGGCATAGATTTCCATTCCAGCAGACAAACTTATGAATAGGCTGCAGCCTTGTCATAAATCTCTCGGTCCCTGCGCCAGTCGGGCTGTTCATTAACATTGATACACGGTATGCCAGTCTTAATGAATTTGTCCCACTATGTCTGGTTTTACACACAGAGTCCACAATGTATTCGAGCTGTGGCTGAAGCAGCTGAAAACTGTACTGACATTCACTTTATCATAGTTCGCAAGTGGTTCTGCAGGTAGTACAGCAGCACAAAACCATGTGCCAATTAAAAACTGCACCTCGACCATGCCAGGGCCTCAACATGTGAACCCATTTGGAAAAATCTGCAAATTCTTGGCAAATACAGTAATCTTCTATAAAATTTCATGTTCTATAGATCCGTCTTAATCCGCAAACATGTAACAGTGTGAGAATGAAGAGAGTCCCTGCAGCAGAGCTTTGGGTTACTGTAAAATCAGTTTTTCACACAACAAATGTCAATGCCCTTGACTTCATCCTGTGTACAGACTTCCACATCTGCTTGTATCATGCTTTTTACTTTACAGCTGGCAGACTACACACTAGCTCAAAACTTTGCACCCAATCCAAGGTGAAAAAAATGTGGCAGATAAGCTTCCATGAGCTATATAAAGTATGCATGGAATGTCTGCATGGAGGGAAGCAGTCTTGTCTTCATGTAAGGAAAGAAACATTTAACTCCAAGGAGCTGCTAGCAATCTCAAAAGGAAATGTCTGATGACGAATGTTAAGATAGTGTAAGTCGTGTACCGGGGTGGGCTCCCCAGGATACAGCAAAGTCACGAACAAAGGAAAGCGACTTAATTTAGTAAAAACAAGATTTTACTTAGTATAGTAACACCCCTTTACCAAAAAGAACACTCCCAAATATTTACATACACTCAGCCAGTAAGCTGAGACCCTGGTGTTGTACAGCGCGGTGCCCTCTAATGTGCGCTTCCAATATACTCCAAGCTTTTACGTATCTGCAGGCTGCAACTAACCAGCCGCTTGTTGCCTTTTTATCACCCTAGTCACAGGAACAATTCAGTGAGTGGGATAGAGGCACCGCCGGTATAACACAAGAGCTTACAAACTTATCAAAATACCCCTATTCTCCACCCAAAGTACAACCAAGTAAATATAATAGTAGGACAGCTTGCAAGCCAAAGAAATATGACAATGTATAAAATGTCGCTTCTAGACTTCCTCAGAAGCTACTCTCTGGAGGTTACAAGTCTATAGAATTCTCTGAGTCTTAGTCCTTACTACCGAATAGGTAGATAATTCACCAGTAGTGTGGCCTGTGAAGATGAGGATGCCTAACTAGTCTAACTACAGGCCCTTACTCAGTCCCAAGCAAAACATTGTAATGCGGTGCGTGCACAATTACTTCTCTTACTGATCCAGCTTTGTTGGGTACCTTTTAGCCTTGGTCTGGAGCAGCTGGAAGCGGGGCTCATCCAGAAAACATGCGGTCTCACTGACAGGGCCACTTCTCAGCCGGGTCCTTGATAGTAATCTTCAACTTAGGATGCTGTCTGAGCAAACCCTGGAACAGTCTCTGCTTCAGCACCACCTTGCTATATTTATGATCCCTTAGGAATCCTTCTTCTCTCACTTAAGTCCTCTTCTTCTAAAAGCTCAAAGCACACTCCTAAGATGGCTGCTACACACACTCTGCTCCTCCTTCTAGTTCCACCTCTGCAGAACAGGGTCTCCACGTCACTACTCCAGGGAATTACAGAATTACAGTCCTTCCCATTTCTGAGGTAACATTGGCCTCTTGTGGTCAAACAAACAAATGTCAGTTTATAAAAAAAAAAAATAAACTTATTTCTAGAAACAGGTACACTCATAACATGAGGGCTGTTTCCCAATCTTACAATAGCGCAGTCATTTACTGTATATACTACACAGGGACCTGAGTTGGTTGGTTGTTCTGTTATGGCCATGGACACTATGGCTCAAATTTACTAATACTGTCTAAAAGCTAGACAGTTTTAAACCACTATATGTATCAGTGTCTCTGATGCTTTTTGATAAATCTGTTGTATTCTTAGGCCAGGTTCACACTATCACTAGGTTTCCATCCATGGGGGCCCGAAGGATGGAAACCCTGTCTGCCTAAAAAAGCGGTTACCTACGGACCCCATAGACTATAATGGGGTCCGGCCGGTTTCCGCTGATTTAAGCAGAATCTTGGTCAGATTCGCCCAAATGCTGGTGTGAACCTAACATTAGACTGTCTAGTCTAAGTTTACACCTTCTATTAGTTGGTGTAAAAGTTCTTGAAGCATTTATGGTGCACAGAGGGGCAGGCCCCTCTACCTGACCCATCTATCCACGTTAGTGGAACCACACTCACCCCAGTCCCATGGGTCCGCTGCCTTGGGATAACCTTAGACTCTGACCTATCCTTCAAGCCACATATTCAAACCTTCCACATCTCCTGCTGCCTCCAACTCAAGAACATCCATCGAATCCACAGCGCAGCTGCTGGCATGTTAGCATTACAGCTTGCAATACTGCCCCTGAACTGCTGATCTGCAGAGTTCCTGGCTATTGGAACCCTGCAAATGTAATATTGATGGCTGGGATAAGAATAGGCCATCAATATCTACTTGAATAGGACTGAACTTCTAACAGACCATGCAGTAAATGAAGGTGACATCACGTGAAATGGAAGTGCCATTCACTCAAGTGCTGAAGTCAGTTAAAGCATCTGATCTGTGGTGGTCCTGGATATCAGACATAGAGCCGCTGTTTTTAAACTGAGAGCGGCAGAGGAATAAGTCCTCCGTGCAGTTTTTTTCTCGGACGATTTTTGGCGAACTCTGGAGCAGATATGGAGGTAGCATTAGGCAAAATACCATTAACTGCTTGCATGGTAAACAGGAGAAGCTACAAGTTAAATTGGGAGTTTTTTACCATAATAATTAGCTTGTGGGGTCTTAATGCTGTCCATTCCTGCCTCGAGGCTAAGTGCATTTACATATTGTTATTCTTTCATTATTGCTTCAGGGACATGTCAGGGAAAGTCCATGTCAGCATACTGTTATTTGTGCAATATATTCCAAGACCTGCTGACTGAACTGGATTATATTGTTACAATGCCTTGCAAAAATATTCATACCCCTTGAACTTTTTCACATTTTATCTCCTATCAAACATATACAGTGGCTTGCAAAAGTATTCATACCCCTTGAACTTTTTCAAATATTGTCACCTTACAACCACAAACTTAAATCTATTTTATTGAGATTTTAAGTGACAGACCAACACAAAGTAGCAGATAATAGTGAAGCAGAAGGAAAATGATACGTTTTTTTAAATTTTAATCAAATAAAAATCTGAAAAGTGTGACGTGCAGCCCCCCTATATCAATACTTTGTAGAGCCACCTTTCGCTGCAATTACAGCTGCAAGTCTTTTGGGGTATGTCTCTACCAGCTTTTCACATCTAGATAATGAGATTTTTGCCCATTCTTCTTTGTAAAATAGCTCAAGCTCAGCCATATTGGATGGAGAGCGTCTGTGAACAGCAATTTTCATGTCTTGCCACAGAGGCTCAATGGGATTTATGTCTGGACTGTGACTGGGCCATTCTAACACAGGAATATTCTTTGATCTAAACCATTCCACTGTAGCTCTGGCTGTATGTTTAGGGTCATTGTCTTGCTGGAAGGTGAATTTCCTTCCCAGTCTCAGGTCTTTTGCAGCCTCCAACAGGTTTTCTTCCAGGTTTGTCCTGTATTTAGCCTCATCCATCTTCCCATCAACTCTGAGAAGCTTCCCTGTCCCTGCTGAAGAAAAGCCTCCCCACAGCATGATGCTGCCACCACCATGTATCACAGTGGGGATGGTGTGTTCAGGGTGATGAGCTTTGTTACTCTTCTGCCACACATAGCGCTTTGCATTTAGGCCAAAAAATTCAACTTTGGTCTCATCTGAACAGAGTACCTTCTTCCACATTGTTTGCTGTGTCCCCTATATGGCTTGTGGCAAACTGCAAACGGCACTTCTTATGTCTTTCTTTCAACAATGGTTTTCTTCTTGCCGCTTTTCCATAAAGGCCAGATTTGTGGAGTGCACGACTTATAGTTGTCCTGTGGACAGATTCTCCCACCTGAGCTGTGGATTTCTTCAGCTCCTCCAGAGTGACCATGGCCTCTTGGCTGCTTCACTGACCAGTGCTCTCCTTGCTCGATCTGTTAGTTTAGGTGGTTGGCCATGTCTTGGTAGGTTTGCAGTTGTAGAATACTTTTTCCATTTTTGGCTGATGGATTGAACAGTGCTGCTTGGAATGGTCAATGGTTAATTTGTGCCTTCAGTGATCTGTTTTGCCCTGTTATGTACATATTGCTTAACTTGTACCTTTAATGGGCTGAACCACTGCAGAATGGGTGCTGAGAGATGGTACATGAGAAAATGAGAGAAAGAGAGTTCTTTGAGTAAGAGGACATGTGAGTGTGAAGAAAGACTGAGCCAAAGCCCAAGCAAGTCTGGAGAAAGTCCAGCTAGGCCAGTCCCATGTCAGTCCACAGTCAGGAGAATAATCCTTGCTCAGCTAATGAGAGAAGTGCCCCAGATATGAATGAAGATGCATTATATGGGCCTCAGAGCTATGTCCCTGCCTGCACCTCAGAAGAGACAATCAACCCTGCTGTTCTATACCCCACAATGGGAACCTGTAGAAACTTTGTTAAAGTACTGCACACTAACTAAGGTCAAGCCTGCCCCAGCCAGGGAGACTTGAACTGTAAGAAGGACCATCTATAGGCTTAGTCAGCACCGACAAACAATATGAAACATACAATATGTGACTGTGCACAACCTATGGATCATGTAATACAATACAATAAGTCCCCCGCAAAATGGCCTCAGGTGTGTCCTCGCTCAAGATGGGCCTGTATGTCTGTTTTATATAATTGCATGTACTTTGTATGCATTATGGAGCATTGTATGACATGTAAAGTATGAGCATGGTGGCCATGCAGTGCTGGGGTGTTGGGTTTGAATACAACCTAGGGCAACATCAGCATGGCGTTTGTATGTTCTTCCTGGGTTTGTGTGGGTTTCCTCCACTTTCCTCCCTCATGCCAAAAATATACTGATAGGTAAATTGGCTTCCTGTAAAACAACTGACCCTTGTGGGCGATGGGGATGAGCACCTGTATAGTGGCCACTAACTCCCCTACTCCACAACGCTCCCTGTGCTTTGAGTCCCTGTTGAGCTACCTAATGATAGGTCATCAACATGTTGTGGAAAACTTCTTTAAATAACATAAAACATATTTTAGATCTGTCATTGGGAATCAAATTAGTTTTTGGCTTTTATCAACAAACCATTTTGTGCCCAGTCATGTAATTACTTAAGTTATGTTAATAACTTATTAAGTTGTGTCAATTTGCATTAAAACTACTACTGACACAATATAAAGGTTAGCAGGTCAGCCTGAAATTAATAAAAGTAAATTATTATCCTTTACTACCTAGTATTATGTAGTGGTCATAGCTGTGAAAGGAATATGCAAATAAGTTCTGGGAAAAGGAAAACTTGATCTAGTGCCACCTTGTGGAGGGTAGCTCCCTATAGATCAATGCCTGCTTTTTCATATGCCTAGTGACATTGGGCTTAATAACAAATAAGAACATCACTTCCAAAAGGAATAGAGACCCATTGATAGTTGTTCTGGGGTTATTGCTCCTCATCAGGGTGAAGGAGGGTACTGGTTTGGTTAGGTGAGAGGTCAGGAAGAGATGTTCTAGTTTAGCTTTAATCCCAGTCAGTGTCACTAAGTTTCTAAGAATACCAAGGATTGGTCTATAGGTAGCTACCTTCCAAAAGGTGGCGCTAGAGCAAGTTTTCCTTTTTCCATCAATTGCATATTCCTTTCTCACAATTCATAGTAGGTATGGTCTTAATGTTGCTATACACTGCAGGTGGCCTGCAAAGACAGTCTCCCTATGGAGACATGTTACACCTTTTTTTTTATTAATCTTTTTATTAACATTTTATGCAATACAAATATTAAATACAAAGAAAGAGAATATAACGCACTCTCACAGAGACAAAAAAAAATTTCAAATAGAAATGTAAGCAATAAATAACAAGATGCAAAGTAACCCAAATTAACCGAAAAGCCCCACCCCCAGTGTCACTACCTGCAATTCAAAAAGGGGGAAATTATATCAATGGAATAGGTTTTCACCCATGTAGTAGGTCACGGGAATATCACACTGTGTATCAAAAGCAGTTATGCAGGGACTTCCGAATGGGCAGGGGTCTTGTACAAATAAATCGGCCCCAAGACTGAAAGAACCTTTTTGTTAACCTGTCTTTATTCAGCATAGTATTAAGCCAGTCCATGCAGAACAAATGCTGTACCTTCAAAATAACTAGTGTAAGAGCTACTGGGGCTGCGTTTGCCCAGTGCTGTAGAATACTTTTCCTAGTTGCATAAGCCCATATAACAAGGGTGTACTTATCAGATTTAGAGAGACAGATACTATCACCTTCACACAGGATGTTGTAGATCTCTCATTCCGGAGTCAGAGTAATATGAAACATAGTACCCCTTCTGACCCATATAATAAATACCTATATAAATTTGGTATTGCCGTGATTGTACTGACCCACAGAATACAGAAAACTGTCATTTTTACCACACAGTGAATGCCGTAAAAATTAAACCCATATGAAATTGGTGCAAATGCTTTTTTTTTTTTCAATTCCACCTCATTCTGAATTTTGCAAAAAAAAAAAAAAAAATATGTCTCTTGGAAGGTGGGGAGGAAAAAACAGATACGCATAAATGAAAATTGACTCAGTCTTTAAAGGGTTAAATAATGGTAGTGTGAACCTCGCCTTCTTTTCTTTGTAACCCTGAAGAAAAGATGGATGCACTTTGCGGTCCCATTGAAATAAACAAGACACATCAATGGAAAGCATGCCTCATAGAGGGGGCAAAGGTTTTTCTTTTTACCTTATTCTGAATCCAATCCAATATCCAATATTTTTAAGGAACAAAAACAGAAGCCTGTCCCCAATGACATCCATAGGCCACTATAATCCTCTTTTACGTCAATGGCATCTCTTAGGATCTGCTATTCTTTCCATTTCTATAAATTAAATCATAATCTTTTGCAACTGGAATTCTTAGGCCTTGTGCACATTCAGCAGATAGTTGTAATGATTTCTCCTTTTATATAGCAATGGGCAAATATGGGGACAAAATTGCTATTACTATTACAATGGCCTCGGGATACAATATTTCCAACATAATAAGGTATTTTCGGGATCACTGTAAGTTGCAACAGAACTCAACATACAATGCTTGGCTGGAGGATCCAACTAATACACCTAGTCATTTCACTGATTTGCTGTTTATTACCTCTCTACAGTATATCACAGCACTACATGTGACTACCCGTGCCAGGATGAGTTGCTTAGTTGGACACCGGCTCCATGTTATTTTTCGGGTGCACTGTGTATTCTTTTCAGGACCTTGAAAAAGCTCCTATCAAAAAAAATTGTCTGTTGTTTTTGTTTCATTTTTGACCCCCAAGGCAAAATCTGCAACAAAAAAAGCTGCTTTTCCGCAACGTGGGGCCTTAGCCTTAAAGTAAACAACAACAAAAAGAAAGAAAAAAACAAGACATGAAATGCTGCCAAAATGAAACCAAAAAGATGTGTGTGAATCCAGCTTTAAGCTAAGGTTACACGTAGCAGAAAAGCTGCTTTTTTTTTTTTTTTTTTTTTTGCTGCAAGATTTTACTGCGGGATTTTGAGCCAAAGCCAAGAGTGGCTACAAATGGAATGGGAAACATATAGGAAATACTTATATTGCTACCTTCTGCTCAATCCACACCTGGCTTTGGCTCAAAAAACCGCAGCAAAATCTGAAACAAAAAAAACAACGTTTCAACTAAAGTCACAGATTGTGGAAAAGCTGCTGTTTTGTTGCATATTTTGCTGTGTTTTTTTGTTATTGAGCCAAAGTCAAGAATGGCTACATACAGTGCGGCTAGAAACAGACTCTGCGCTTTCTCTAGAACTGAAATCAATCAGAATCAAACAGCCCCACAGATAGATAGGTTAGGGTCACCAGATAGATAGTCACCTGAACCAAACAGTAATAATAATAATAACTTTATTTATATAACGCCTACATATTCCGCAGCACTTTATAAAATTAGAGGACACATGAACAGACAATAGGAGACATTACAATGTGACAAAGAAATTAACGTATGACACAATAGGAGTGAGGGCCCTGCTGGCGAGACCTTACACTCTATTTCCTCCTTGTGAATCGCTGCCACTGCTGTTTGTGTGAATATGCAAATAAGCCCCTTGGAATAGCAAGGGTGTTGCCACCTGCTCCAAAAAGTCAAAAACCCAAAAAGAGGCAATTATAACATAGACAGTGAGGTAATATACCGAAGTAAACATGAAAGACAAGAAAAGTCCTCACCAATATAAAATATATAAATTTTTATGAGTATTCAATAAAAGACATAAATCTGGACATGTACATGTACAAATACAAAATGGGGAAAGACTTGTAGAGTCCAATATAATACCAGTAATCAAACATGTAGCATGGTGATAGTGGAAATAACAGTATACTAATACATATACATATAATACATAATACATATCCCACATATAATCACAGACATGAAACTCTCAAAGGTATAAATACATGACAAGGTGAAACATTAGTTGTACCTAAAAATTACCCTAACCAAAAAGAGAGGATCAATAAGTGATAAACAAAAGCTGAAACAACAGGGGCTCAACTGAAAAGGTGATATGCAAATATGAAGGATTACTTATCCACACCATGCAGACGCCCGACGCGCGTTTCTCCTATACACGAGGCTTCATCCAGGAACAAAAGAGTTTGATATACACAGCTATTTAAGTATCAAAATGCCAATAAAAAATGAGTAGCGCAGTTTAAATCCCCTAAAATCCAAAAAGGTAAGACACCCTCCAATGGGTTCATTTGCATACTGACCAAAACAGGATATCTCAGCAAAGGAGGCAGCAATTCACAAGGAGGAAATACTGTTTGGTTCAGGTGACCCTAACCTATGTATCTGCGGGGCTGGGTTCTGGGAACAGACTCTTTTTAAGGCTGAGGCCCCACGTTGCGGAAATGCAGCTTTTTTTTGTTGCGGTTTTTTGAGCCAAAACCAAGAGTGGCTACAAAAGGAATGTGTGTAATATATAGGAACTTCTTACACTTCTCCCTTATGCTCAATTCACTCCAGGCTTTGGCTCAAAAACTGCAGCTAAATCCGTAACAAGAAAAGCAGCTTTTCCGCAATGGGAGGCCTCAGCCTAATGGTGATCTTCTTAAACTCTTCTCAGAACAAAACACATGGCTGCCTCTTCTAGGCCTCAGGTGCACACTTATAAATTCTGCAGCTACCTTTGTGTCACAGTGTGTACCTGGAATACCACCTGGATACATAACTAATATATGACTGGTTGCTAAGAAAAATAATGGAAAGAACCTAAATAAAAGATGAAAATGACAGAAGGCGTTGTTACTGAAACATGAAAAACAAAGCAATGACTGACAAATCTATAGTTTCAGATGAAAGGATTTCATTCATGACAATCCAATTAAAACCATCTGGTTATTGAGATATACGGTAACAAGCCACGTATGCCTTGTAGCTTTGTGCCCTGCACGCAGACTGGAATATGCTATTTAAATATTTGTTGCCTTAGGCAAAATGTTAATGGTGCTATTACCTCTGTTGCCGAACACCCAGCCGTAAGGGAATATGGGAATAGGCACCCTTTAATTAATATTCAGTCAGGTGTTATTTGTAGGAAAAATAAATAGGCATTAGTAGCTTTAGGACCTGAAAAATGAAGCAATTCACTAATGTTTTATTACACTGGCGACAGCTGGGAACTAGTTGTATGGAGGACAATTATAGAATGGCAGGTCAGTTATCAGCAAACCGAAGAGAAGGAAAAGCAGACCTAGAAATGTCATATTCAGGCTAAGCAAGCTACGTAGCGAGACTCAGCCAGAAAATGGTGTGGAAAAGACTGTGGCGGGAACGCAACACGTTTTTTTTTCCGCAGCCTCAACCCTCACGTTTTGAAAATCACAGCATGTCGGCTGTGGATTTTTTTCTGCAATGTGTGGATTAGCCAGAATCCCATCCACTTTACAGGTACTGTTAAACGCTGCATTTTCACAACGTGGGGCCCCGGCCTCAAGCGGTTTCCTCATGTACATAACCCTATATAAATCAGTAGACAACTAAAAGTTTAACATTTTTGCAAATATAAGTAGTTAATAATTTTACAGCGTTTTCTAGATTTTCTCTAACCATCTAGTGGAGACTTCTTTTGTCTTGATCAGTTTCCAATGGATACGATAATGAATGGAGGAACTTTTAATGATCTGTATGGGATTGCAGGGACTGTAAAACGACGCATTTTTTTTCCGCAGCAGAAATTGCAGTGTCTGCGCCCGCATGGGGACCAAGCCTAAATGTTTCACTTTGTTAGACTGCATTCACATGCATTCACGTTTTGCCCTTTAAAACGTTTCTGATTGACTGAAAAGGCTAACCACATATGTTTTTTAAGGAAAAAATTTCTTGCCAATTGTTTTTTTTCAACTGTGCTGCAAAAACATATCATGTGAATGCAGCCTTATACGCAATGTATCTCCAATGAATCCAATTTTTTTTTTTTTAATGAAACCAGTGAAATACATCCATTTTTTTATCATTTGATTTTATTTTCTGATTGTAGATTTTATTTATTCTATTGTCTTTACATGATTATGAGGCTGCCATCTTGCCTGAGCTTCTCCTCAGCTCTGTTAACAGTATTTAGTGATATGCTTTACAGCGTAGTCATGGCCATACTGGAGTCAACTCACTTTGGTCTATTGGAAGGTTTTGTAGAAATACTCTGTGCAGGGAGGCGGAATAGCTGTGAAATCATCTATTGTTAGTATTGGATGTAATGATGGCTCAGTGGTGTTACCTTTAGGGGTATTATCATCTACTGTAATCCTGTCTGTGTTTCTGTGATGTAAATGAGGTGACTACTGAAAAAACCCCATACTGAATTGGCAAGTGTCTGACTATTATTAGGGTTAGTGGTCAGAATGAGTATTGCATGATTTTGTATTATTTTTAAATATAGATTATGACTAGATATGAGCGAAGTTTTCAAAAACTCGATTCAGCAACTTCGCCAAATTTTCTGATACGATTCTATTGGATCCGAATTAAATCGCAACGAATAAACAGCTATTTCCCCTCTGCAGAGAGGCGGGGTGGGCGGCAAAATGGCAGAACCCCTTGGATGCCGTGGTCATGTTTGACCACGGAATCCAAGCTGTTAAAACCCCCAATCGGTTATAGAGCAGGGTGTTAGCTATCAGTTACAGCTAACACCCTGGTCCATAACCGATCGGGGGGTTTTAACACCTTGGATGCCGCGGTCAAACATGCCGTGGGAACTCGCGAAGGGGTTAAAGGGCTGTGACATCACAGGGATGGCTGCTGATTGGCTGCACGAATGGCATTGTGGGTGATCCCGCGTTCCCAGAGTTCCTTGCTCCATGTCCTAACATGTGCAGCAGCCATTTTGAACAAAATGTGATTCGTTACCACGAAGCGTGAGAAAATCCGAATTCGATGCAAATCGAATATTTCCTGAAATTCGGATCTTTGTTTCAGACGAAAAAAAATGGCTTCATGGCGCAGAGGGTATAAGCGCACACTCGCGCATTGCTTTAAAAACCCATAGAAGTGAATGGGTTTTTAAGCGAAGCTTCACAAACCTTTCCCTATCCAGTTTTCCGACATTTAGGTCGGATTCGCAGCAGATGGAGTGCGCAAGTGTGAACCCACCTTGAATCTGCCACTCTATGGCACTCTTGTGCAATACAACCCAATGCCTGCAAATTATTTAATTAACATTATTTACAATAGCCAAAGTCGTTTTAAGGTTGCGTCATATTGTAGTTTCAGAAAACCACACAAACAGGTTTCAACTAAGGTCATTGGTACATTTTGCTATGGAAACTATTTATGGAGCCTTAGGACCCAACACAGGGAAAAATGGTCTTAACCCTTTAAGGATGCAGGGTAGTTTGTACGTTTGTGCTCAGCGACTTCATATTTTCCTTCCCTGCTTTCCAAAATTCAGAACTTTTTTATTTTTCTGTTGACATAGTTATGTGAGGGCTTATTGTTTGCATGACAAGTTGTCTTTCATTTTGCGCCATTTTGGGGTACATATAATGTTTTGATTTGCTTTTATTAACGATTTTGGGGGTCTGTGTGAAAAAACCCACAATTCCATCATCATTTTTTTGCATTTTGTTCCGATGGCGTTCAATCTATATTAAAAAAAAATAACATGGCAGCTTTGTCCGCGGGTCATTATGATTACAGCGATACCATATTTATATTGGTTTCATTATGCTTTACCACTTTTACAAATAAAACGTCACTTTTTGAAAATGAACGATTTTCCTGAGGTCACCGTATTCTGACGCCTATAACTTTTTACTGTTTTGTTGATGGAGATATGTCAGGGCTCTTTATTGGTGGGGCAAGTTGTACTTTTTATTGGCGCCATTGTTTGGTATGTATGACTTTTTGATCACTTTCTGTTGCTATTTTTGGGGAAAGCAAAGTGACCAAAATCTGTTAATTTGCGCATTGCAGTTAATTTTTTTTTTTTTTTTTTTACAGCGTTTATCATAGGGGATAAATAACATAATTTTAGTATAGTGTGGACTTATATACACATTGGGATACCTAACATATTTATTTTGTTGTTTACATTATGTGTTTTTTAAATGTAAAGGTGGATTTTTTTGAACTTTTTATTATCTATTTATTCTTTATTTTTAACTCCACCTGAGCAGCCGCCATATTTAAATACCCGACATCCGCTGTAATAATAGGGCGGATGTCAGGAAGGGGTTAAAGTCCATTGTTCTGATCTATCATAGGATCATAGCAATGGACTTTAACGTGGACAGAATAACTGATGCAGATGGAATACCATCTGCATTTGTCTCCACTTACTGTAACAAACAAGACGAAAGATTTTATCCTTCTTGTTTGTTTACTTTTCTAATGGAAGAGAAAGTTGTACCTGCGGGACTTCTTTTTCTGTTAGAAAAGTATACAAACAAGAAGGAAGAAAGTTCCCCTCATTTGAATGAACACATTTTCTAAATAGGACTGTCTTCAAGAACTGTAGCTTAGAATATTAAATGGTACTATTATAAAGAACAATTTGCCCCACAAACATTAAGCCCTCATATTGCTCTGTGAACAGAAAAATAACAAAGTTATGGGGTTTGGAAAATGGGGAGTTAAAAACGGAAATCAAAAACTGCCTGCAGCAGGAAGGGGTTAAAGTTTGGTATGCTAATCTTCCATCTTCCTTATACAGTTGAACTATCTTAATCCTTGGGGATCTACCCCCCCCCCCCAATCATGTCATTTAGGAGACCCACTAATTTCTTAAAAAGCCCATCTCGTATCCAAATTGGATAGCTTGACACAACATATAAAATTTCTGACAACAAAATGATTTTGGCTAACACCAAGCCTGTTCCACCTCCAGATATTAACTGCTAATTTTTAAGGTATGTTATTTAATTCAGCATATTCCATGGGATCAGCTAAAATGATTACACCTAGTCATTTAAAATATACCCCAGAAGTCAAAACATGGGCCTTACATGTTATACGCTACACATTCACTGGCAATGGATGGACTTTACTGACCATGCTGCACGTATAACAGGGATCAGGCACTTTTGTTTCAGGATCAGTGGGGGTTGCAGGCCTTTGACAACTACCAGACTTTTATAAATCAAAAATATATCATACTCACTGGTACAAGATGAGTGTGCACCAGTTTATCACGAACATTTGGACCTCTACAATATGTGATGGATGGATTTGCACTTAAAGATGATCCTATTTCAGAATCCGCTCTCAAAATACTCCAAAATTGTTGTATCACGCGTCTTACTTCACAATGAGCCTCATCATAGGTACCTATAATCCGAAATTCATCAGAACCTTGTTTTATCTTAGGTTGCAGTAGTCCCCCTCGCTCTGATGATGTGGCATGCTGGTACGCACTCCTGAGTACACCATCAGGATAACCCCTATTTCTAAATCTTTGTCGCAGATTCGCGGCTGCATTCTGATAATCACCAAAGTTTGTGCAGTTCCTGCGTAAATGCAGGAACTGCCCCTTCAGGATAGCCCTGCGCAACGACTAGGGGTAACATATTATATGTGTTACACACGTTCAAGTCCCCTGGCCGTGCACGACTTTACTTGCTCTTAAATTCTATTATGAGAGATTATTGTGACTCATTATCTTTTAGATTATATTAATAAAGATAGCATTTTAGACATACTCTTTTGGGAAGTGACACTTTCTATAGGTTTTCTACCAGACTTTTATACTTACCTCCTTTTTTCTGTGAAATATATATATTTTTAGTTTTAGTACACACAAGTGTATGCTGGAAAGCCTGCTTGATCTAATAGTATGGGTGTCAGTATGTAGTATGGTGGGTAAACCAGCATAGTGCACCTCACGTTATATAAGCCTTATCTGTGTATATTTGGAATACTGGTCATCCAACCTCTCACGGATGGCAGGTTTGTGAGTGGGTGTTCATCAGTAATCTGCAGTTGTGCAGCCTCCACCATATACCACTTGAGTCTGTCTGCATCCTGCAGTGAACCATTGCTTTACCTAACATTAGAGAATATGGTCTTTAAGTACACACAAGTTATGCTCCGTTCACACCTGCGCTTGCTATCCATCCGTCACTAAACGTTTTGTGAAAACAACGCATTCATTAAAAAAACGCACACAAACGGTTACCAAATGTATACCACAATCCGTGATTTTAGACGGATTGGTAAACGGATACCTGGTGAAAAAGGTGTCCGTTTTGCTAATCCGTTTTTTTTTTTTTGAGAAGGAGGAAGACTATAAATATAAGGAAGTGATGTAATTCCTGGAAGCAGACAGAGGAAAATCATTCGGTGGACAGCTCTTTCTAGCAATAAATGAACAAAGAGCAAAGAGGGGAGTGTTTATTTATTTAAATAAAAAAGAAAATTTACTGATGTGTATATTTTTTTTCCACTGTTTATACAATGCCCTTAGTAATGGAGCTGACTGATAGCACTCATTACAAGGCCAGGGCTTTTTACTGTTGACATCCAAAAATTGGTACCCTATGCCTCCAGAGTTGGCAGGAAGAGCTGTATGTTGTCCAGTGGGAATCTGGTTGGTTGAGAAATAAGGGGGATACCTAGATTTGGAAATTAAAATAAATTGAAAAAAAAAATGATGTTGGGTCCCCCCTATTTTCCATACCAGCCAGCTCCGATAAAGCAGCAGCAGCCTGTCATTACCAGGGTGGGAAAGCCCACGGCTTTTGGGATTTCCCAGCCTAATAACAACAGCCTGCAGCCTCCCCAGTACCTGACCCTCAATAGAGGGTCAGTTACTGGACCGAACCCAGCTCTTCCCGGCACCCCTGGAGGCATTGGGTACCGGGGTAATAATTGGGGGGAATTACTGTAAGCCTTTTTGGCGGCTGACAGTATTCCCCAGCCTTAGTAATGGGTGCTGTCACTCGTCAGCTCCATTACTAAGTGCTTTGTATAAGCAGTGGATAAAAAAAAAAAAAAACACATCAGAAAAACTTATTTTATTTAAATAAAAACTCCCCAACAGCTACCTTCTTTTGTCCATTTTATTGCTTGAAACAACATGCTGGTCAATGATGTAGTCCATTACGATTTCACCTGCAAGTATAGAAAATATAAAAAAAATTAAATTTACATTATTTTCCCAGAAATGGGGTAAAGATCTCCAATCTGTTTCTACTGTAATGTATGTATGTTTTCACCCAGCTTTCCCAGAAACAGATTGGAGATCTTTATTCTGTTTCTGGGAAAGCTGGGTGAAATCATACAGCCATTACACTAGCAAAATGTACTGGCTGTATGTATGTTTTCACCCAGCTTTCCCAGAAACAAATTGGAGATCTGTATTCTGTTTCTGGGAAAGCTGGGTGAAATCATACAGCCATTACACTAGCAAAATGTACTGGCTGTATGTATGTTTTCACCCAGTACAAAGTACTACCCTTTAACCTAATACAAATACAATCCCCAAATATACATTTACTAAATCCCACCTTTTTAAACATAAAAAACCTACCCCAACCACCCCCCAAAACAAAAAAAACCCGGAGCTACTCACATGGCTGCTGAAATTGTCTTCTTCTTGTCCCAAAATGGAGGTCTTCCTTCTTCCTGTCTGCAGAGGCTGCAATCGGACACCTGCGAATTGCTTTAAAAGCCCATTGAAGTGAATGGGTTTTTAAACAAAACGTTTGCAAACCGTTCCCAATCCTTTTGCTGACATTTAGAACGGATACACGACGGACGGATCGCAAGCGCAGGTGTGAACGAAGCATTAGTATCAAAGTTGATGAGAGTAAATAAAGAAACTAGTCCATCAAGTCCAACCTAAATTATTTGCATCAACGCAAAATAAAATTGGACAATGTACAAAGTATAAAAATAAAACTGCACCGTCTGGTACTTGATATGGTCATGTCTTGGAGAATATGGTTAGGACTGTAACGGTAAACAAATGAAAGAACATGGCAGCACTTCAAACAGATCCAGTAAAACAAAGTTGGCATTCATATGTGTACATGTCAGCCCTCATACAGAGAGTTTTACAAGCAATAACTAAGTCTAGTTACATCCAATTAATAATGTCTAAAATATATTTGCGACAAAATGAGACATAGCCTAATAGTAATAAAGTGCATGTAAGAAAAGCTGAAAGTTCAGAGTGATTTCTGCAGTTCACATTAAGGCTACATGTACATGACTGTAGTGGCTTCTACTAGTCACAAAAACAGATCTGTATTTTGCAAGAAAAAAAAACATGCGTCAGCATTAAAGGGGTTGTCCAGTAATCTCAATACTTGGGCAGGAGGCTGGGGAAGGTGAAACATAAAAATATATCATATTCACATAGGTCATCAATTCCTTCCTCAGAGGTCATGTGTGGTGAGGACTTCCACTGGAACAAGTCCCAGTGTGTGCTGGATGGGGCACAAGGGAGTATGATTTTTTTTTTTTTTTTAACTGTGATTTTTATTAAATTTTATAAAGTTTTACAAAAATGACAAGAGGAAACCACAAAAAGATGATGATTTTTTTCTTCTATGTTTCACCTTCCCCAGCCTCCTGCTCACATATTGAGATTTCTGGACAACCCCTTTAAATCCTTATGTCATCTGTAATCAGGAATCCTCATAAAGATTTGTCTGGGTTTTTTTTTTTAAACCTTACATCCATTTTATAAAGCGAGCAGAGAATCCCCTCTAAAAAAGAAAATAAAAGGTTATCAACCCTTTGGTTAACAAGAAGTAACAAAAAGCACCAAACTGATACGAGGCATAGCGGAAAATAAATGAGGTATGTCATGTAGCATTTTGCACTTGGTGACAGGTGCTCTTTAAGTGACGTACAGTACTGTGCAAAAGGTTTAGGCAGATGTGGAAACAATGCTGCAATGCAAGAATGCTTTAAAAAAGAAAAAAAAAGTGTTAATAGTTTATTTTGGTCAATTAACAAAATGAAGTGAATGAACAAAAGAGAAATCTAAATCCCATCAATATCTGGTGTGACCTTTGCCTTCCAATCCATTCTTCTAGATACACTTGCAGGCAGTTTTTGAAGGAACTGGGCAGGGAGCTTATTCCCGCCATCTTGAAGAACTAAGCACAGATCTTCTGTGGATGTAGGCTTGCTCCAATCCTTCTGTCTCTTCATGTAATCCCAGACAGACTGGATGATGTGGAGATCAGGGCTATATCTGTGGGAGCCATATCCTTAGGCAGTCACACCAAATATTGATGGGATTTAGATTTCTCTTTTGTCCATTCACTTCATTTTGTTAATTGACAAAAATAAACAATTAACACTTCTACTTCTGAAAGCTATCTTACTAATGTCTTCAAGACCTTCCTAAAACTTTTGCACAGCACTGTAGAAAGACATAAATCTAATATACATACTTGTTTTGAGTGTGGTAATGGTTCTCTTGAGTTTGCACTCCCAAACTCTCCTTGTCTCAGCATACTTTCATGTCTATGATCTTGTGGTTAGGGATGCAGGATAAACTACCCCAGGTAAATCTGTCCCTTTCCTTTTATTCGGTGACATTGCAGGTTTGTTGACATTTTACACTTCTTCTTGTTTCACCTATACTGACCCTCAGTAGGACATTTATTATATACAATTAAGAATATGACATCTAGTGTGTTGCAGGTGAAGACACCTGGAATCCTGAGGTGTGTTAAGGAATCTTTTCATGGTTAATTATACTGTATATGGACAGGTTTTGCAGGGAGATCTTTCCATTGTTGTTTGTTCAACAGGTATTCCTCCCAGCCCCCCTGCTGCATACATATGCAACAGAGCTCAACTGAGAAGATCCAGAAATAATATCTTGCACCTGTATGTTAAACTTGTCTAGATCCACAATGCCATGCCTTGAGTAAGGGCCATAATTCAAGGCTAGTAGAAACTACCGGTAGTAGGTTTTTGTAGCATACAGTTTCTCTTATTTTTTTTTTTTATAATTCAGTAAATAAAAGTTGGTTTTCTGAAGATTCCCAAATGTGCTGAACTACATATTTTTCATTGTGGACCTATAATGCTGGTGCTGATATGGCCTACCCTATATTAGCATGACCGTGGTAGAAAACGGCTGTGAAAAATGTACATTTTTTTAAGGCCGTTTTGCATCCAAGGGTGCAAAATAGGATATGTCCTATTTTTATGTGAATACCCTTAGACATACAGTTTATTTAATGCAGTCACGTGATAAAAACAGCCATAACACGGCCGATTATCACTGTCGTGTGAATATAGGGTTATGGTCTGTTCTGTTGCACCTGGGATTACTTCACATTTGGAGTCTACAAGCTGGATGAGCAAAACCACAACTGTGCATTTTCCTTTTTTTTTTCTCTTTATTAAACTTGTGCAATGGCAGTAAGAAGCTAAATCTGTCTTTGTGACTGATATCCAATAATTCTGGGAACAGCTTCATTACCAAGGGCATTAACAGTTTATATACTGTATAGGGAGAGATGTATTAAAGGGGTTTTCCGGGCAAAAAAATCTTTTTTTTAAAAAAGGTCTGTTAGTGCTATTAATGGGTTAATAAGTGCACCCAAATACCTTTAGCAGTGTTTTGAGTGATTTCTGGGTTTCTCTGGGAGCTCCTGGCATCTTCTGCATTTGTTTACATAGGTAGATTCCTGTTGTCTTAGGTAATGCAATGCATCATGGTAGTTGTAGGCTCTCACACTATCTCCCTCACACTCCCCCCTCCCTCTCAGTAGCTATCCCACTCCTAGCCCTTCCCAACTAATTCAGCCCACCCCATCATACTTACCTGTCTTCCTTCCTTCTGCAGGACGGCTCTCTTCTTTCACTCTGCAGGCTTGTGCGAAGGCTGGAGGTGTCTCCGACGCCTGCGCAGTAGAGAAGGAGTGCCATATCTACTGAGCAGGCACCTCCGGCCCGTGCACATGCCGGAAGAGGTGCCATCTTTACTGTGCAGGCGTTAGAGGCACCTCCGGTCTGTGCACATGCCGGTAGAAGAGCCATCTCTACTGCACAGGCGTCGGAAGCACCACCGGCCTGCGCACAAGCCCGCAGAGTCAAAGAAGAGGAGGAGCCGTCCCAGAAGGGAAGCCTGTAGAGGAAGACATGTAAGTATGATGGGGTGGAGGAAGTATAGGTGATGTTCCGTTTCCGGAAATGGAACGTCACCGGATAATCAGAAAATGTGCCTCAGACAGTCACATGACAGGGTAACTATACATTTTTGTTAAAGTATGTCATTTAGAAAGTGGGCAGGGGTGTTTAGATTAGTGTAGGAATTCCATTTTATCTTGGAAACCTCTTTAAGCATAATGCACCAGAATTTCACAAAAAAACTGTCTAGCATGCTGTGCGCCACATTTATCAAGTGTCTTAGACACTTTTCCATCTTTACTGAAAAGGGGCCTGGCCTAAGTTATTATTATTGTTTATTTATATAGCACCATTAATTCTATGGTGCTTCACATTTGCGGATTTACATATGGTACACAAAATATACAAAACAAATATAATACTAACAGTGACCAACTGGCACAGTGGGATAGAGGGCCCTGCCCGCAAGGGCTTACAATCTATGAGGGAAGAGGGATAGAGACAGAAGGTGGGGGTAGAGGCTGTTCAGGTGGTGGTGTGGTGACAGTAGTGTTATTGGAGGTTGTAGTCCTTCCTGAATAGGTGAGTCTTCAGGGCCTTCTTGAAGCTTGTGACTGTGGGGGACACAGTCTTATGTGTCTTGGTAACGAGTTCCAGAGTATGGGGGATGCACGAGAGAAGTCTTGGAGATGGTTGTGTGAAGAGCGGAGAAGATCTTTGGAGGATCGGAGGTTACGTGTGGGCAGGTAGCGGGAGATTAGGTCGGAGATATATGGAGGGGACAGGTTGTGGATGGCTTTGTATGGCAGTGTTAGTAATTTGAACTCTATTCGCTGGGCAACGGGTAGCCAGTGAAGGGATTGGCAGAGGGGGCAGCCAATGAAGAACAGGGGGAGAGATGTATTAAGTGAGCAGCACACTTTAAGGTGGACTGGAAGGGGGTGAGAGTATTTGCTGGGAGGCCATGGAGAAGGGTGTTACAGTAGTCTAGGTGGGAGATTATGAGGGCGTGGACTAGCATCTTTGTAGTTTCAGGGGTGAAGAAGAAGCGGATTCGATGGATGTTCTTGAGTTGGAGGCAGCAGATGTGGAAGGTTTGAATATGTGGCTTGAAGGATAGGTCAGAGTCTAAGGTTATCTCAAGGCAGCGGGCCCATGGGACTGGGGTGAGTGTGGTTCCACTAACGTGGATAGATGGGTCAGGTAGAGGGGCCTGCCCCTCTGTGCACCATAAATGCTCCAAGAACTTTTACACCAACTAATAGGTGTAAACTTAGACTAGACAGTCTAATGTTAGGTTCACACCAGCATTTGGGCGAATCTGACCAAGATTCTGCTTAAATCAACGGAAACCGGCCGGACCCCATTATAGTCTATGGGGTCCGTAGGTAACCGCTTTTTTAGGCGGACAGGGTTTCCATCCTTCGGGCCCCCATGGATGGAAACCTAGTGATAGTGTGAACCTGGCCTAAGAATACAACAGATTTATCAAAAAGCAACAGAGACACTGATAAATCTAGTGGTTTAAAACTGTCTAGCTTGTATCACACCATGTCTGATGAAGGGAGCGAGTACTCCTGAAAGCTTACTTATAAATATACTCAGTTAGCCTCTAAAAGGTATCGCCTGATTTCTTCACTCTTCCATATCTTTTAGACAGTATTAGTAAATTTGAGCCATAGTGTCCATGGCCATAACAGAACAACCAACCAACCAACTCAGGCCCCTGTGTAGTATATAGATGTGATGAAGGCCAATCTCAGGAGGTTAGCTTTCCCTCAAAGAAGGAACTAAGTCTCCATAGCTATAATACTGTGATGGCTCAATCCTTAAGGGTATGTTCACATCTTACTCAGTGTATATTTACAAGTGTTACAGAAATTTCTGTGGCTGTAAATTCAGTCCAAATATCTGAATAGAGATCCTCTAGTGTGAAGCACATGGATTTCTGCATACCCCATTCATTTGAATCGGACTATTGCAAAAAAATTATGCATCAAATCTGTCAAATCTACCTTTACGGTAGGGCTATATAGTGGATTTGGTCAACGCAAACATCATGTAGTCAAAGATCGCAGTGTATCACTGCCTTCACCGCAAGTGATGAAAGTAAATGTGGTCAGTCCAAGACACCACCTCTTTGAGAAGACCATCTCTTTATACCAGGACCATATTTTTTGACAGATTTTCAGTTTTCCATATTAACGATATTCTTTGAAGACCACCTCCCTAGAAGACCACTTTTTCCATACAATTTTGGGTGGTTGGCTCAAAGAGTTTCCATTGTATGTTTCTTGTGTGTTGTATTTGTATGGAATCAGATGTATATAGAGGTACAGTAAGAGCCCATGGCCCTCTATGGGTTCCCTATTACAACTATATATAAAATGGAACCATAATAGGGTCATATGCACGAAGCTGAGCATGTGCCGTGCAAACTAGTAGCTCAAAGCTAGCAACTGGAAATATTACATACACAGTACAGAATGCCATTTGGGAAAAATTTTGGCCATTAATAAACATTTAATTTGTTAAGGTGACACTTTAGACACAAACTCAGCTTTGTCTTTGACAACCTCTCACAGCTGCTCTGAAGGTTACAGGACACATCCCATCATAAATCCTGTCTATTCATAGCTGTTAGGATGTATTGACAAGAGGCATATTTGCTAAAGAATGTTCAGTTCCATATGTCAGAATGGGGTAGCTTTGACAGCAAGAACATGGGTTTCTGAAAGCCCCACTTAGATAAAAGGGGCAATCACAGCAATTTCTGCAACAAATCTGCCGTGTCCCAACATTTTTAGAGGGTCAGGTTAACTACAAGTGTTGCAATGATATTTGCCTTGCCTTGACCTCATCAGCACAGATAAAAGTTTATTTAGCAAAGCAAATATTTTAAGGGATAAATACCATACGCATATGTGTTTAGAATGATCTAGATCAGTGGTTCTCTACCTTTTCAAGTGAAGTACCCCCTGGTGAGAAAATGTCCCAACCGAGTACCCCCAAAGTAGCGATCACTTATAAATGTTAATAAAATAAGGCTTTTTTTTTTTTTTAGACCTTTCGTTAACAATTATGTAAAGGCTCCCTCAGTGCCCCACGTTGTGTAATGGCTTCCTCAGTGCCCCATGGTAATATAATGGCCCCACCAGTGCCCCCACTTGTAAAATAAGAACCCCCACAGTGCCATACCAGTCCCATATAGTATAATGTCCCATATTGGCCCTCCATGCAGATTAGTGTCCTTGAGTGGCCCCTCCATGCAGTATAATGTCGGGTTTGTCACAGACGGACTACAATTATACTTTGTATACTCAGAGTATAATTAGCGGAGGCTGTGGGGAGGTAGTCAAACCTCTCCTAGACTCCGGCGCTTCTCCGGCCTACAGAGAAGACATTAGGTGGTCACATAGGGTATGTGTCATTACACTACGTGATCCTTGTGACCACCTGACATCATCTCTGTAGGCTGGAGGAGCATGGGGAGCAGCGCCGGAGCCCAGAACAGGTAAGCAAAACTATTTTTATGTTTGATTACCTTATCGTGGCCTCTGCTAATTATACTTAGAGTCCTTCGTCTTTAAGGCCCCATGCACATGACTAAGCATGCTTCTGATGTGGGGTTGAGTTTGCAGTGAAATGCATTCAGATGTCACTCTGAGCGACACCTGAGTGCATTCCGCTATGTATTCACGTCTATGGGGGCTTTGGATCTATTCTATTCTAATGACATGGAACAGGATAATCTGTTGTACCCTGTTGTATAATCATCCGTGTCATCAGAACGGAATGGATCCGAAGCCCCCATAGATGTGAATACATAGTGGAATACACTGGGATGTCACTCCGAGTGTCATTCCACTGCAAATTCAGCCCCACATCAGATGCACACTCGGTCGTGTGCATGGGGCCTTAGGTAGATCTTTTTTTCTGTAGTGTATAAAACAAAGGGCACACATTGGCACACTACAGGCTGACTACAGCTCCTCTGGATTAGATGGGGATTTCCACACACTAACCAGAAACCTTACATATGTTGATATACCAAGATCTGAGACTTCACATGCATAACACTGCACAATGTCCAGCTATCAGCTTTATAACTGCTCTTCTTTACGTCTAGGCCTGGATGACCAGATTGGCAGCTGCGAGATATCCAGGCTTATAAACTCCCCTGTGACTCCAGATATATCACAGACACACCCAGTGACTTGCCACAGGTGGTTTTATCCTCCTTGACCTCCACAAGTGCCAAAGTCACTCAACTACAAAAACAACCTCAGAAGTGCCAAAGATACCTCACAAGCAGACTGTCAATGTCTGTAAAGTGCTGTGGAATATGATGGCGCTATACAAGTAAGCATAATAAATAAATCAAGAAGTGCACCTGAGAAGTGCTAAAGCCATCTGACGCCACATCAAAGCGCCAGCGTACACACCTTCATAAGCCACCTCACAAATGTGCCAAGTCACCGCATGCCACCTCAAAACCCCCCAAACCAGAAAATAACCATGAAAGCCATCTAATGCCACCTCACAAATGTGCCAAGTCACCGCATGCCACCTCAAAACCCCCCAAAGCAGAAAATAACCATGAAAGCCATCTAATGCCACCTCAAACCCCCTCACACCAAAGCCACCTCTCAACACCCTACAAGTCCCCAAGTCACTTGACATCACCTCAAAAACCCCATAACCACCTCTCAAAGCCGCCTCACACCTCAAAAGTGCCCGTCACCTCATAAAACCCTACAACTCCCCCCAAGTCACTTGACACCACCTCATAAACCCCATAACCACCTCACAACCATCAAAGCCAACTCCACCATAGTGCCAGTCACTTCACCCCAAAAGTGCCAAATCCGCCATATTACACAAAACGCCGCTCAATAAATGCCAACCAAAAACACTTGACCCTCAAATCTTCCACACTCTGTGTCAAAGTCACACAGTGTGACCTCCAAATGTGCTAGTTGGCGTGCGCAGCTACAACCCCAGGCAGGATCCACAGGTGGCCATCATGGCTGTCCCTGTACCCTACAGCCTGCACATCTACCCTGTTTCCCCGAAAATAAGACAGCATCTTATATTAATTTTTGCTCCCAAAGATGTGCTGTGTCTTATTTTCAGGGGATGTCTTATTTTTTTTTCAATGAAGAAGAATTCACATTTATTGCTGAACAAAAAAATGAACATTTATTATATACGGTACTGTACAGTAGTTGTCATCACAAACCAGCATAACCAGACAAACTGTGAATCCTATCAAG
Organism: Leptodactylus fallax; assembly: GCA_947044405.1. NCBI lineage: Eukaryota > Metazoa > Chordata > Amphibia > Anura > Leptodactylidae > Leptodactylus > Leptodactylus fallax. The sequence continues at coordinate 199,551 of CAMRHE010000073.1, read as the reverse complement.
AATTTCTTACTACCGTACCATTATTTCCATGTACAACAATTAACAGTATGGTACATTTACCAATATTTACGGTACGAATAGAAAGTAAAATTTATTCAATGACAGTTATGTCATCATCTTCTAGGACATCATCATAACAATCCAAACCATTAATTTCCCTGCACACAGTATCATGTCCCATAGTGGCCCCTGCACACAGTATCGTATCCCATAGTGGCCCCTGCACACAGTATCGTATCCCATAGTGGCCCTTGCACACAGTATCATTCCCCATAGTGGCCCCTGCACACAGTATCATTCCCCATAGTGGCCCCTGCACACAGTATCATTCCCCATAGTGGCCCCTGCACACAGTATCATTCCCCATAGTGGCCCCTGCACACAGTATCGTATCCCATAGTGGCCCTTGCACACAGTATCATTCCCCATAGTGGCCCCTGCACACAGTATCATTCCCCATAGTGGCCCCTGCACACAGTATCATTCCCCATAGTGGCCCCTGCACACAGTATCATTCCCCATAGTGGCCCCTGCACACAGTATCATTCCCCATAGTGGCCCCTGCACACAGTCTCATTCCCCATAGTGGCCCCTGCACACAGTCTCATGCCCCATAGTGGCCCCTGCACACAGTATCATTCGCCATAGTGGCCCCTGCACACAGTATCATTCCCCATAGTGGCCCCTGCACACAGTATCATTCCCCATAGTTGCCCCTGCACACAGTATCATTCCCCATAGTGACCCCTGTACACAGTAGTTTGCCCCATAGTGGACCACCCATGAACAATTATTATACTGTGGGGTCTTTTCAGACCCCAGAGTATAATGATCGGAGACCCAGGAGAGGATAGAAACATAAAAAACGTTGCTTACCTGTTCCTCGCTCCGGTGCATGCCCGTGCGCTACTCCGGCCTTCTTCACTGTTAGACCAGGCCGCGTCACGTGATCCGGCCGGCGTCGCGACGCAAAATGACGTCCGCTGACGTCACCAAACAGGCCCGAAGCCTGGAGAAGCGTAGGACAGGTAAGCACATAGTTTTTTATGTTCGCTCACCTCCCCTGGGCCGCCGATTATTATACTCCGGGGTCTGAAAAGACCCCGGAGTATAATGATAGCAGAGATTGTGGGGTTCTCCCGCGGCCTCACATATCGTATATACCGTATGTTCTGTTCGGGAACATACGCCTTACTTTCGGGGGATGCCTTATATTGGGCAATTCTCCGAAACCTCTCCTATGCCTTACTTTCGGGGGTGTCTTATTTTCGGGGAAACACGGTAGCACAGGATATCCCCCCCTTTGTGCGAGTTCCTGCCGCTCTCCTCTGCCCTGCTACATTGTTCCACCTTCCACAGTGTGCCTCAGCCAGCCCCCCGGCCAGGCGCCTCCCTCTGTCCCGGCGTGCAGCCTAGCAGTCCGGAGCTGCTCCCTCCCTCATTCCTCCTGTCCGCGCTGCTAGTGGTTAGTGCCTGAGCCGAATACACAGCCATCTGAGGAGCAAGTAAGTGAAACATGGGCTGCCGACCCCCGACAACACGGAGCACAGGCCACATAGCCCCCGCTGCACCCCCTGCTGTGATAGCTGAAGTAACCAAGTTTGCCCTCCCTTCCGCATATAAACAAGTGAGAGAGCCCCGACCGGCAGCTAACGGGTTAATGCAGAGCCCTCCAGCAGCCTGCAGTGAGGGGCTTCCTGGCCTCCCCTCACCCTGCTCCATCTCCCCCCATGTCATAGTTCATGAAGTATTTGCTTCTTCCCCTTACATGGCGTAACTCCTATTCCCTTGTCTCAGCCCAGGCATGTACAGTTTTTGTATGTCTTGGGGAAAGGTCCCTCCTTGTGTGCTCCATTGTTTGTAGGGGGCTGTGCACACTGAGCTTTGTCTTGCATCTCTTTGTCTGTGTGCTGAGCCCAGGGGACGAGCTGTGAATGGCATCCTGTGTCAGAAGTTTTACAAAGCCATGGGCTCATGTTTTGGGTGAAGTGCTGCTCTGTCTGTGTCTTGCCTGGTCTTAAAGGGTCCCTGTCATGGGGGGAGGTCTTAGTTGCAACTTCCGTGAGGCTTTGGTTTGGTATTTTTGGATGATTTTTGTTGCTAAGGACAGAGGGGTTTCATATTATTTGATGCTATTGCATAGGGGTCTGTGGGATCCCAGGGGACGGGGACTCTGAGGGTGCCCCCGTGTGTCTGTACATCTGTCTCCACCATTGCACTGGACACACGTCTATTGGAGCAATTCCTTAGCTTTGTCTTGCAGACCGAGACCCCATGGGGGGGACTTGCATAAAAGCTGCTTTTTGTGTGTGCAATAAGTATATCTTGTGTCTAAAATGGTGTGCCTTTCTTAGGGTACATTCAGCACATTCATCTGCGTTGTTTAATCCGTTGTAGGAACAGAGAACAGATTAAGCAATAAAGACATATCCTAAGGGACCCCATTGATGATAATGGGGTCCATCAAGTACCAATTTTTTTTTCTCTGTGACTTCTTCAGACTCAAAAAAATATGCTTGCTGAACTTTTTCTTCTGCAATTTTAGACAGACTCAGCTTCGGAGGCTCTGAATGGACTCTCTGATGTGGATGTAACCTTGTCAGGATGTCTAGAATTGTAATCTATGTGCAGGTGACTATGCACTGAACAGGAAATCCTGACAAGTGTGTTACAAAGATATAGTCGCTAAGTCTGTGTTCATACATTGCATTTGATGAACATGTGTGGGTGCATAACATAGCCCTAGGCCATCGCGAGTGTCTCTTTGGCCTCTGTATGTGCTGGTATACTTTTCTTACACTACCTAAATGTGTGCGCTTTTCTCTACGTCGTTCTGGTCTGTCGAAGGAAATATTGGACAACAACGGACTCTGAAAATAACAGATGTATATGGAGCCTGAGAGACCCCACTGACTACAATGAGGTCTGTCGGGTGTCTTATTTTTTTTTCCATCCGGCGATTTCAGTTATTAAAAAAAAAAAAAAAAGACACCTGGCGCAGATGTGAGCTGGATTGGGCAGTATGTGTTTTTTTTTGTTTTTTTTTTTCTCTACATTGTAACATGTTGTATTTTTGCCACTGTATTGGCTTATATCGGAGGTACACGGCTGGCGGCGTACATTATACAGTGACCGCTCTCTCTCCTGGCACACTATGCAATGTGGACAAAGGAGAATTTGTATTTTGGCTGCTAAAATACATACAGTGCGGCTAGAAACAGACTCTGCACTTTCACCAGAACCCGGCATATCAAACAGATAGATAGGTTAGGTTAGGTTAGGTTAGGTTCACCTGAACCAAACAGTAATAATAACTTTATTTATATAGTGCCTACATATTCCGCAGCACTTTATAAAATCAGAGGACACATGAAGAGACAATAGGAGACATTACAGTGTGACAAAGAAATTAACGTATCACACAATAGGAGTGAGGGCCCTGCTGGCGAGAGCTTACACTCTATTTCCTCCTTGTGAATCGCTGCCACTGCTGTTTTTGTGAATGTGCAAATAAGCCCCTTGGAATAGCAAGGGTGTTGCCACCTGCTCCAAAGAGGTAAGAGACCCTCCAATGGGTTCATTTGCATACTGACCAAAACAGGATATCTCAGCAAAGGAGGCAGCAATTCACATGGAGGAAATAGATCGTAAGCTGTCGCGAGCAGGACACTCACTCCTATTGTTTGGTTCAGGTGACCCTAACCTATGTATCTGCGGGTCTGGGTTCTGGTGACAGACTCTTTTTAAGGCTGAGGCCCCACGTTGTGGAAATGCAGCTTTTATTTGTTGCAGTTTTTTGAGCCAAAACCAAGAGTGGCTACAAAAGGAATGTGTATAGTATATAGGAACTTCTTACACTTTTCCCTTATGCTCAATCCACTTCTGGCTTTGGCTCAAAAAGTGAAACAAAAAAAGCTGTGTTTCCGCAACGTTGGGGCTTTAGCCTAAGAATTTGCGTCAGTTGTACTAGCATCCCGGCTACCATGAGCATAAGATTCTGCCTTTGGTACCTCAAACTGCTTTTGTTGTAAAAAGTTGATCTATGTTGACTTCCTTTCCGGTCATAGCAGTCTAACCGCTCGTGTTTTGTTTGCGAGAGGTTAGTTACACTAATGTGTTCTGACAATATCCAGTCCTTACACTAAATATACCACTCCTGTATAACTGTCTGTATACAGCCTAAGGGCTCTGCACTGTGCACAGACCTCTATGGTTCCATACTCTGCAGTTGTAGGTGCTCTGTGTACCAATGTAATATGGAGATAAAAAAATCTTCACGGCTGCTTTCACACTAGTGAGTCTCAGACGTGTGTGAGCACCTTATATCGCGTATTATACCTTAAGCTGGGAGAGGGACTCCTAGTATTAGTTATGTATAATGCTAGACGTCTCTGCCTCCCAGCGACATATTGTCCTGTACTATAGTCACTATGGAATAATATATCACTGGGAGGCAGGGACGTCTAGCATCATATATAACTATAATGTTAGAGTCACTCTCCTTAAGGTACAGGCTTGGAAATAAGCCGGTCACATGCACCAAGTCTTATGTCTGACACTTGGTAGTGTGAAAGCAGCCTATGTGCTCAGGTCTGAAAACTACAGTTTGTGTCCTTAGTATTTGGCTGGGTTGTCCGAATGCGTGGTACTGAAATTTCTGTTCATGATCCTAGATTGTGAAGATAATAACAGTGACTGTTATAGAGAGACTGAATTCATACAAAGCATTTTGTGCTATTTTGTAGGTGCATTGTAAAGGTTAAAAACCGTACCAAACCTGCAGCCAGAAATGGACCTGCTGTAGGTTCTTATCACTTTTGTGCTGTAGGTTTTTTCTGCAGTGTATGGATCGGATATTTCTAAATATCATCCACTACACTGGCATTGTATATCGTGGCGGGCTAGCCACCAGCAAATCTACCAGCAGGTATCCTGCTATAAGTACACCATGTGTGGCACAGCCTAAACAACATTTTGGGGGGTTAAATGATGCAACCAGATATCACTCACAAGGCTAAAGCAGGTTATTGAGCAGTGTATATGTACAGTGTTTTTAGAGTTTGTGGTATTTTCTGTCCTAGCGTTTATCTGGTGTTTGCTCTGTAGACTTCTTTATATGACTGCAAAAACATGTTCAGTGAAATCATCATAGACACAATGCGGGGAATTTCTTAACCCCTCTAGGCCAGTTTTCTGGCGTCGATGGATGATAATGTGGTTCATCTTTGGCACAAGGCCATTTCTCATTCCAAAGATGCGCCACATACTATATTCTGCACCTTTGGCACGACATATTTCTTACATCTCATGGCAGAAAGCTGAGGTGAGTTATACAGAAGATCTATGCCAGTTCCTTACTGGCGTCAATTCCCGCTCTGGCATACGGCCGTGCGCTTTATTAAGAGGCCAGTACCTCTTGATAATCCAGGTGCAGATAGTGCCGATAAAACGCCATTATTGGATAAATTTACTTGCTGCAAATAGAAGGCCAGTACCACAGGTCAATTTGCCCTGCTAGATTTTTGTGCAGTCTCGATGGTCGAATATTTCTGGGTCACATTGGTTGATTTGTTGGTGCATTTACACACAGCAAGTATATATGCTGAATACAGCATATACAGTCATGGCCAAAAGTTTTGAGAATGATACAAATATTAATTTTTACAAAGTCTACTGCTTCAGTTTTTCTAATGGCAATTTGCATATACTCCAGAATGTTATAAAGAGTGATCAGCTTAACAGCAATTACTTGCAAAGTCAATATTTGCCTAGAAAATGAACTTTATCCCCCAAAACACATTTCAACATCATTGCAGCCCTGCCTTAAAAGGACCACCTAACATCGTTTCAGTGATTGCTCCATTAACACAGGTGTGGGTGTTGATGAGGACAGGGCTGGAGATCAATCTGTCATGATTAAGTAAGAATGACACCACTGGACACTTTAAAAGGAGGCTGGTGCTTGCCATCATTGTTTCTCTTCTGTTAACCATGGTTATCTCTAAAGAAACACGTGCAGTCATCATTGCACTGCACAAAAATGGCCTAACTGGGAAGAGTACTGCAGCTAGAAAGATTGCACCTCAGTCAACAATCTGTCGCATCATCAAGAACTTCAAGGAGAGAGGTTCCATTGGTGCCAAAAAGGCTCCAGGGCGCCCAAGAAAGACCAGCAAGCGGCAGGACCGTCTCTTAAAAGTGTTTCAGCTGCGGGATCGGGCTACCAGCAGTGCAGAGCTTGCTGAGGAATGGCAGCAGGCAGGTGTGTGTGCATCTGCACGCACTGTGAGGCGGAGACTCTTGGAGCAAGGCCTGGTCTCAAGGAGGGCAGCAAAGAAGCCACTTCTTTCCAGAAAAAACATCAGGGACAGACTGATATTCTGCAAAAGGTACAGGGAGTGGACTGCTGAGGACTGGGGTAAAGTCATTTTCTCTGATGAATCCCCTTTTCGATTGTTTGGAACATCTGGAAAACAGCTTATTCGGAGAAGAAGAGGTGAGCGCTACCACCAGTCTTGTCTCATGCCAACTGTAAAGCATCCTGAAACCATTCATGTGTGGGGTTGCTTCTCAGCCAAGGGAATCGGCTCTCTCACAGTCTTGCCTAAAAACACAGCCATGAATAAAGAATGGTACCAGAATGTCCTCCAAGAGCAACTTCTCCCAACCGTCCAAGAGCAGTTTGGCGCTCAACAATGCCTTTTCCAGCATGATGGAGCACCTTGCCATAAAGCAAAGGTGATAACTAAATGGCTCAGGGAACAAAACATAGAGATTTTGGGTCCATGGCCTGGAAACTCCCCAGATCTTAATCCCATTGAGAACTTGTGGTCAATCATCAAGAGACGGGTGGACAAACAAAAACCAACAAATTCAGACAAAATGAAAGCATTGATTCTGCAAGAATGGACTGCTATCAGTCAGGATTTGGTCCAGAAGTTGATTGAGAGCATGCCAGGGAGAATTGCAGAGGTCCTGAAGAAGAAGGGTCAACACTGCAAATATTGACTTGCTGCATTAACTCATTCTAAGTGTCAATATAAGCTTCTGTTACTCATAATATGAATGCAATTCTATTTCTGTATGTGATAAAAACATCTGACAAACACACATAAAAACCAGAGGGCAGCAGATCATGTGAAAATAGAATATTTGTGTCATTCTCAAAACTTTTGGCCATGACTGTATACTGTAAATAGGGAAAAGCATCCGAGGGCAAATGACAGTGTCACGTCACCATGTACAGTGCAGAATTGAGACAATCAACCAAATTTGCATCAAAAAAGGGCTTGTCTAGGGAAGTGATCTTCTCAAAGAAGATGGCCAGTGTGCATAATCTCTGGAAGAGTGGGTCTTATCAAAGAGGTTTCACTTGTATATTGTGTGTAAATCTAAGGAACAATGCTTGTAAGGGGGGTGTATCATTCTTGCATTAGGTCATGCTGTGAGTTGTAGTTTTGTAGAGCCACAGGGTGCAGATACATGGCAATACACATGGGAATATGTTTTCACTGAAATCCTAATTTAAGGGGTTGTGCCAAATTTACAAAGAATCACCTATCCACTGGATAGTGGATAAGAGGTTGGTGGGTCAGGTGGGAGTTCGATTTGATCACGAGAATGGGGGTACTTTGCAGCTTGCACCCCATCAGTGTTCTGCTTTGGTTATTTCCAGCAGCCCCATAGAGATGAATGGAGCAGCACCATGGCTGTGCGACTTCTGCTTCATCCAGGTAGTGGTACAAGAGGCCCCTTCTCCTGATCGGTGGGAGTCCCACGAATCAGAAATGTATCTGGTATCCTTTGGATTATTGATAAGTTGTTTGTTTTTTTTAAATTTTTTTCATTCGAGTTATTGAAATAATTTTTGTGTCTTTTTTTCTGTCATTTATTTTTATGTCTTTTTTTATTTTTGCATTTTTTAATATACAGGAAAATGTGAAAAAAGGGAAAAATATCTTTCTTTTGTTAGTAGCGTAAAATACTCAGATATTTTTTTAAATAATTTTTTAATTTATTTATTTTTTTAATAACTTTCCCCTTTCTGTTATGGTAATTTTCATGTCGGTGACTGTGTTTCAATTTCAATTTTTTTTTTTTTTTTGTGTTCTGCTAGGTTCACACTAGCGTTTTAGTCTCTGTATGAGACTCCGTCCCCCATTCTGCATAAAATCGGCAGAGAGAAAAGTCCTGCAAGGAGGACTTTAAATCGGGTGGAAACCCGGAGGACCCCCTTATATAGTCTATGTACCCGTTTTTTAAGCAGATAGGGTTTCCAAAGGACGGAGACCCGAATTCTAGTGTGAACCCTAGTGTAAATGAGTAGTTGAGGTGAATATAAGAAAGTTTGTAATATATCTTATCAGAGGAAAATACTTCTATGTTCTGTTATCAGCTCCACTCCTTCTAAACTGCTCAATTCACTGCCATGTTCATTTTCTTTGTAGATTCCCAGACTGATCTGCTTATATAGAAGTCTATAGAAAAGGGAGGGGGGAAGCACGAGGATGAGTCCATTGTGCTATAAACCCAATACTGCATTGTGGTTTTTGTTTATGACAGAAACCACATTGCAGATGTGAACAGAGGCTTAGAAATCTCATTATGCTGTAATAAGTTCCAATAACCATACATATTTAATATTTTAATAAGGTTTATATCCTGTTCAGCCTGCAACCAGGGACAGAAATAAACTTGACAAGCTGATTAGAAGGGCCAGCTCTGTCCTGGGGAGCCCACTGGAGCCAGTGCAGGTGGTGGGTGACAGAAGGATACTGTCCGTGGTGAGCTCCATGCGGGAGAATAACTCCCATCCCATGCATGAGACTGTGATCGCGCTGAGCAGTACTGTCAGTGACCGACTGCTCCACCCTAGGTGTGAGAAGGAGCGCTATCGGAAGTCTTTCCTCCCCCACCACGGTTAGGCTGTACAACCAACACCGACCTAAGCGGAGATCATTACATACAGAGAACTGAAATATCTCTCTGCCTGTTAAATCCCCCCCCTCTGCTACGTCCTATCTGTCTGTCTGCTATCAATGTAATGCCTTTCACCTTGGAACATTCCTGTACATGTTGTATTTGTATTTGTATCTGCTTATCTTATCTTTGCTGCTGTAACACACTGAATTTCCCCACTGTGGGACTATTAAAGGACTATTATTATTATTATTATTATGATAGCAGGGGTGTCTCCTGGAGAATCAAAGCATTGTTAAAGCCATCTCGTAAGGGTCACTGCTGCAGCTTGGACTTCGATAAAGGGGTCTGAATTAAAGGGGTTTTTCTACTCATGTTGTTTTGTGGGTAGGTGCTAAATGTCGGATCGCTAAGGTCTAGCCATTGCTCTGTTTACTTCTTTGGGACTGTCGGAGATCACATTCCATAACAGTGAATTGAGCCGTGGCCGAGCATAGACCTCACGCTCTATTCACATGCTCCTGTGATTGCTGGGTGTCTGTCCCCTGGGATACGGTATAAATGTCAGTGGTAGGAAAACCCCTTTGTCACCGATGGCTTTAGTCCAGATTTCTATGCATCATTCTTGTCCGTCATTGAATCATACACTCTGTGTGACCTGGAAATCAGTCTCTGTGTATTCCTATGAGAGACCCAATGTGAGCCTCATAGAAATGCATGAAGAGTCAGACTTCTAGTCCGCACTTCAAAGGGATATTTTGGTAACAAGAAGTTACCCCAATGCAAAGGATAGGGGGAAACTTTCTGATCAGTGGTAAACCCTTGGAGTTAGTATGTACTGTGGCTGTCTCTGGCGGTTCCCATCAGATTGAATGGAGCAGCGTGCGTTTCTAAGGCTCTATTCAGATCACGTTTTTTACATCAGTAAAACGGATGCAAACGGATGGCCATCCGTTTCCATAGACATCGATGTTAAAAAGTATACCACACTTTGGGTCCGTCCAAAAACACGGACAGCAACGGCTCCATTTTTTTTAACATTAATGTCCATGGAAATGGATGGCCATCCGTTTAACTGCTGTAAACAATGTGATCTGAATTGAGCCTAATCTGCCCTTCCAATTAAACTGGAATGCAAATTTCCCTAATTGTTGTGGTTGGTGGGGTCCCAGCAGTCCGATCATCACTGATCAGTAAGTAACTTTTTGTCATTGTAATACCCCAAGTAACAAGACGCAGGTAACTTCTTTCTACCTGAAAACCCTTTTAAGAGCGATGAGTCCAATACAATAGGAATGGATCAAGAGACGTGCGATTGGTCAGCACGTAAGAGTCTGTAGGAGTCAGTCACTGGGTACAACAAGAGGTTGTTGCTGCTATATCTGGACTGACGCCACCTGTGACAAAATTAAAGGGAATCTTCCGCCACCAAAACTGCTTTTAAACCAGTCATATGCTGTAGCAGGGGCAGTTATTGACATAGTGAACATATCTTTTTTGTGTCTTTCTTTTATTCCATATGCAGATTAGCTGTTTGGCGCACTCAGGGCGGGACTATACCTGCTGGAGTACTTATTTTCTTTTTCGGTCGCTGGAAATTACTGTCCATGGGACATATCTTTTTGTTTAGGGGTTGGCATTGGGTGGTGGCAGCAACAAAAAATAATGGGTGCTCCAAAAGGTGTGACCCTGTCCCTAGTACATTGGGCAGCTCATTTGCATATGGCATAAAAGTTGAATTTCTGAATAACGAGATTGCAGTTTGACACAGGAAAGATTTCTTCAGTATGTCACTAACCGGGCCTGTAACAGCATAAATGTGGTTTTGGTGGTGGTAGACTCTCTTTAATGGTACTACTATGTACGTGATGTACATTAGTAATTTGGTGACAGTTTTTCTGAGTGCGCTTCTTTAGGTATATTGTAAATTGGTGGATTCAGCTGACTTTTATCTAATATCTATGACCAACTATAAACTGGAAAATATTAAGTTTCATTTAAGAGAGGAGCTTTCCATTACATGTGATCACTTATTAGATATCATTATTAAGATGGTTTTTTAGCATGTGATAGAGAACTTGTCAGTTCATGCTAAGGGTAAGGGTTTGTTCAAATGGTAAAAGTTTGTGCTAGTTTAGAGGCGGATTTCTTCTCAAAGTCTACGCCAAATTCCTCCTGGAATCTGCCTCCTGTTGTACCCAATGGGAGACTGAGATCGAAGCACAATGCTGAAAAATAAACAATCTTGCTACGGATTCTGCGAATGATTGCCATGGAGAACCTGCGGTGCAAGCGACTCCACTTATTAGCCCCATTCACGTGAGGCTAATCGGTGACTAAAAGTTTTGATGGAAAGCCAAAGGGTCGGAAAATGGAGAGGAATCTCTGTTCACTTTGCGCCTTATAGTGGCGGTTGCATTGTGAGCACACACCCTTCCAGTTTAGCAAGTATGCCTTTGGAAACCGATCTTTCAAAACTTAATGGAAAATTTGTCCATTTTCTAAGAAACAGTTTCAAAAATGACAACCGGTATTTCTACATTTCCTCTTGTCATGTTTCTTGTGGCAGTCATTGTTGCAAAAACTGTAGCCCTGCAAGGTATTAGTTCAGTATAGGTGGGTTATGTCTGCTGTTCTGTTTTTCCAGTTTGTGGACTTTTACCACAATTCTAAACACCACCTCCAACATACAAAAATAGCAAGAGACTATGTGACTGGACGTCTTATTCTCTTTCAGTTTTTTTTTTTCCTTTTACAACATTAAAGAATGGGAAATTATGTTTTGTGCCAGACTTTTGCTTGTGGTTAGTTTTAGGAAATGCAGAATGCTTTATAAATTGCATTACCTTTTGGCATCTTTCTGTGTGGATTTTATATATAGATGGAGATGTTTTATTTTTTATATTATACAACTGTTCTTTACGCTATGGATAGGACTGTATGGACAGAATGGTTTTATGTTGCATACAAAGAGAATTCTTTACCCTGTTACATAGATCATAGGGGGTGTTTAGAGTCCCCACTGATCTCATATATACAGTCATATGAAAAAGTTTGGGCACCCCTATTAATCTTAATCATTTTTAGTTCTAAATATTTGGGTGTTTGCAACAGCCATTTCAATTTGATATATCTAATAACTGATGGACACAGTAATATTTCAGGATTGAAATGAGGTTTATTGTACTAAAAGAAATTGTACAATATGCATTAAACCAAAATTTGACCGGTGCAAAAATTTGGGTACCCTTATCATTTTATTGATTTGAATGCTCCTAACTACTTTTTACTGACTTACTGAAGCACAAAATTGGTTTTGTAACCTCACTGAGCTTTGAACTTCATAGCCAGGTGTATCCAATCATGAGAAAAGGTATTTAAGGTGGCCAATTGCAAGTTGTTCTCCTATTTGAATCTCCTCTGAAGAGTGGCATCATGGGCTCCTCAAAACAACTCTCAAATGATCTGAAAACAAAGATTGTTCAACATAGTTGTTCAGGGGAAGGATACAAAAAGTTGTCTCAGAGATTTAACCTGTCAGTTTCCACTGTGAGGAACTTAGTAAGGAAATGGAAGATCACAGGGACAGTTCTTGTTAAGCCCAGAAGTAGCAGGCCAAGAAAAATATCAGAAAGGCAGAGAAGAAGAATGGTGAGAACAGTCAAGGACAATCCACAGACCACCTCCAAAGAGCTGCAGCATCATCTTGCTGCAGATGGTGTCACTGTGCATCGGTCAACAATACAGCACACTTTGCACAAGGAGAAGCTGTATGGGAGAGTGATGCGAAAGAAGCCGTTTCTGAAAGCACGCCACAAACAGAGTCGCCTGAGGTATGCAAAAGCACATTTGGACAAGCCAGCTTCATTTTGGAAGAAGGTCCTGTGGACTGATGAAACAAAGATTGAGTTGTTTGGTCATACAAAAAGGCGTTATGCATGGCATCAAAAAAACACAGCATTCCAAGAAAAACACTTGCTACCCACTGTAAAATTTGGTGGAGGTTCCATCATGCTTTGGGGCTGTGTGGCCAATGCCGGCACCGGGAATCTTGTTAAAGTTGAGGGTCGCATGGAGTCAACTCAGTATCAGCAGATTCTTGAGAATAATGTACAAGAATCAGTGACGAATTTGAAGTTACGCCGGGGATGGATATTTCAGCAAGACAATGATCCAAAACACAGCTCCAAATCTACTCAGGCATTCATGCAGAGGAACAATTACAATGTTCTGGAATGGCCATCCCAGTCCCCAGACCTGAATATCATTGAACATCTGTGGGATAAGTTGAAGCGGGCTGTCCATGCTCGGCAACCATCAAACTTAACTGAACTGGAATTGTTTTGTAAAGAGGAATGGTCAAAAATACCTTCATCCAGGATCCAGGAACTGATTAAAAGCTACAGGAAGCGACTAGAGGCTGTTATTTTTGCAAAAGGAGGATCTACTAAATATTAATGTCACTTTTCTGTTGAGGTGCCCATACTTTTGCACCGGTCAAATTTTGGTTTAATGCATATTGCACATTTTCTGTTAGTACAATAAACCTCATTTCAATCCTGAAATATTACTGTGTCCATCAGTTATTAGATATATCAAATTGAAATGGCTGTTGCAAACACCCAAATATTTAGAACTAAAAATGATTAAGATTAATATGACTGTATATATATATATATATATATATATATATATATATATATATATATATAAAAAATCTGTATATAAAAGCAAAATTCTATTTGTATCTGACATGTAAAGCATCTTTCATGTTTCTATGATATGTGTTTTGGGGTCTAATGTTCTTCCTTGTATAGAAGATTTGCACATAGGAGGTCACAGCGGTGTTCAGTTTCACTTGGTGTTCTCTTGCTTTATTATGCACGCCTGGCCAGGCTAGCCGGTAAAGCCAGACTGCTACCTGACAAAGACAAGATACTGATATGGATAAGATATGTCAGTGTCCCAGTATTTTCACTATTACTATTGGAGTGCTGCTGTTTTTCATATTGATCATATAATAATGATAATACATTTTATTTATATAGTGCCAACATATTCCGCAGCACTGTACAATTTGTAGGGTTCAAGTTCAGACAAAAAAGATACATTACAAAGAAATATTCAATTCACCCACTGGGACTGAGGACCCTGCTCGCAAGAGCTTACAATCTATGAGGTAGAGGGGGTAACACAAGAGGTAGCAGGGGCGGCATCGGGGGTAGCATTACTTATACAATGGTCAGACAATTCTGTAATAGAGGTTACTGTCATTACATATATATAAGCTGTATGAGCCGTCACCAGTCGTGTCCTTTAACGTGCAGATGGTGCCTGAACATATAAAGTTAGTCTGATACGGCATCATATCCTGTGAGGTAATGCGGAAGCATGAACAGAGAAGGGTACGTTTTAGGGATTCTAACTATGGAACGGTTTATATTAGGAGTTGTGATAGGCCTGTCTGAAATAGATACACACACATTTAATGTATCTATGTAGTTGAATACATTGCAGCCTTCCGCTATAAGTATATACTGAAAGATCCTACCAATGTTCACTTCTATCTTAGATGCTACAAAGTGGAGTACAAAGCACAGTTGGGGAAAAGCAAAATGTACCAGAATTTTGGCATAATTTGTGCCAAAGTGTTTTAGACCCTTATACGACTTTTATTTGTATGAAACAGTGGTATAATGTTAGATTGGACATTCTAACAATACACCACAGCACAGGTAGATGAAGTAATGTTTTTTCCTCCTACAAATTCTGGGCCTCTATTGCTGGGAGGGGAGGGGTACACAGTGAGTGAGTGAGAGCAAGCGGATGAATCATGGGAATTGTAAGTTATTTACAGTTTCTCTGCTTGTAAATAACAGTTATAAAAGGAGCAGCAAGTAAAATAAATTCAAGCAAAGGGTGCACAAGGGAACGGTGAGTATTTGACGCAGCTGTGGATGTATTTGCAATCATTTTTGGAAGCTGGATAATCCCTTTAAATATGCAAGTGAACAATCTGGAGCACTGAGGACAGCTCCGGTGCTCCAAACTGCTACACCCTGCTGTGCTGTAGATGCTCCCCCTTTCTTCTTGGAGTAGCAAGGCCAGGAAACTAAGCTGAACTCTTTCCTGGCACTGTATTCTCTTGTTCTTGCCACGTATTGCATTATCAGTGCATGTTCAATACACCCACTGCAGACTTGCAACTCCAGAGTGGTTCTGCGCATGTGCAATGTGTGGTGCAATTACAGGGCCAGATGAGAGTTCAGCTTAGCTTCCTAACTGTGCTGTTTGTTTTATATGCCTAACCTTGGTGCCAGACTCCCTTTAAAGCCGGTTGCACACGATAGTGTACTAACCGGTGGCCGTGAATGAATGGCAGGGGTAGCGCGCGTGTGCGACACATGGATGTCACCCGTTTGCCGCCTGTGCACTGACTGTGCTTCCGTGGCCCCTTTGATTCAATGAATAGTAGCCGCGGAAGCAAAATCGGACAGAAATAGGACCTGTTCCATATTTTGCGGCCTGGACTGTCGGCCCGCACAAGTGACCGTGTAATTCACTGTCATGTGTACATTCCCATAGAAATTAATGGGTCAGTGTGCTATCCGGGAAAAACCTGGATAGCACACTGACCATTCATACAGTTGTGTGCAAGGGGGCTAAGGCTGAGGCCCCACGTTGCAGAAACGCTTCCTATATATTTCCCATTTCTTTCATAGACACTCCTGGGTTTGGCTCAAAAAAAACACAGCAAAATCTGGTCTCAGGGTTGAGTGAGGCGAGTGAACGCAAAAAAATGAAAGACCTGAGTAGTCCTAAAGAGTTCTGAGGAAGGCGGGGGGAATATGTGCGAGTAAAGTAATCTTTGGTGAAGACCTGCGTGTCACAGAGAAAATTGTTGAGAAACCTGAACCTGTTGTGTCTCCACCACCTCGAGGGATAGACCTGGAATCAAGAGAGGGTTACGAAACAAAGGGAGTAGAGGCAATATCAGGTTTTTTAACCTGAAGCTAAAACGGACTGTCCGCCATAGTTGCAGTGTATAAGTGGTCACTTTAGTGGTTGCTGGGAGTGGGTGGGAGGTTGAGTGCGGAGCCCATAAAAGAGCTTGAAGCAAGGCCGGGGTGATCAGGGTGGATTCAAGGGCCACCCACTGTGGGCATCTATCTCATTATAGATAGCACAGATTTGTGAGAGCCTGGCAGCAATGTAATATTTATAAAGTTTTTTTTTTATGGTAATGCATGGTCCGTCTCCTGGGTGTGGCAATGCCAGGCAATAAGAAACCCCTTTTAGCCTGAGGCCCCAAGTTGCGGAAACAGTGTTTTTTGTTGCAGATTTTGCTGCGTTTTTTTGAGACAAAGTCAGGAGTGGATGAAAAGGAATGGAAAATATATAGGAAGCTCTTAGACATTTCCCTTCTGTTAAATCCACTCCTGACTTTGGCTCCAAAAACTGCAGTCAAATCTGCAACATAAAATGCTGCATTTCCGCAATGTGGGGCCTCAGCCTAAGACTGTTTAGGCTAAGTTTGCACTGTCTAAAACTTAGACACAGTTACACTATGTTCAGGTCACATCTGCGCCTGGTATCCACCTGTTGTGAATCCATAAAAAAAACAAAAAAACACAAATTAGTCATCAAAACAGTCACACCATAATCCTTCTTTTTTGACGGATTAGTCAATGGGTATCCGTCAAAAAAAACTGTCCATTTGCGTTTGGTTTTGGCATATCTGTTCATTCAGCATGTGCAGAGAAGAATGAAGAGGGAAAAATGGATTGCAAAATGAACATATTACTATCCGTTGGTAATCCATTTGTGTCCGCCTTTTATAGACTTCAATGTAAAAACAAAAAAAAACCCCAAAAAACATTTGTCCCTGAGCATCATGTATCCTTATTTTTTGGACGTTCAGTTTTATGATGTTTAGACTGATCACAGAAACTGATTCTTTGCAGAGACAATAACGCAGATGTGAGCCCAGCCTTAGTAAATCTGCCTCCATGTGCACAGGGCCTAGTAGCTACTTACCTCACTGAGACCTTTGAGATATGACATAGTTGTTGATTTACTTGTCTGCTTCCAGAATAGGCAGTCATTCATAGTGGTTTGATATTCAGTAACTGAGGCTGTATCTGTTACCATAGAGCCAAAATGAATGCTGTGGGATTTCCCAATGTGCTATAAGCATCATTGCTATAAGGTGCACTGCATGTTGTCTGTTCATGTGTAGGAAAGTCGTATGTCATTATGTAAGACACTAAGCTGAATACTATAGTATATATCTTAGAAGGTAATGCATCCTTCTAGAAATGAAGCTTAGTTCAAGTTCTTCCTTTTATACACATTAAATTGATGCAAACGTCGAATGGATCCATATTGCCAATATACCACTGTAGACCTATTGAAGGTATACATCCAGCAGAAGGTTTAGTCGTGATGTGAACATTGTCTTGTACCGTTAAATGAAAAAAAAAAAAAGTGGTGTTGCAATATGAAATTGTAATAACAATATTACATACCATTTAGGGAAAATTGTATATGGTTGGCAAGGATTGTTACAGTCATGTTCTTGAGGTAACTCATCAATATTTGATAGAGGTTCGGCACCCAGCACCCGCACAGATCAGTTGTTAAAAGAGAACAGTGTTTGGGTGAATACCAAGCACAGCGCTGTACATTTTACTTTTTGCTTGAATGGGACTGAGCTGCCCATTGATGTCACTGGCCTGGGAAGCGGAAGTGGCACTCCACTGACCGCTGCTGCTGCCACTTCAGACAGCTGATCTGTGGATGTTTCGGGTATCGCACCTCCACCGATCAGATATTGATTATGGGTAAATAATCAGACACGAGGACTGACAGCTGATGACTGGTGACAAGAGCAGTGGCAGCCATTGTCATGTAGTAGATGGCCGTGACCTTTCCTGCGGCTGGTTATATTGTAAGTAGTTAACAGTGTAAATATATGATGTCCATCCTGTGCCATCATGACTGTGTGACCGTCACCTGTTCAGTCGTAACTTTAAAAGTGCTAGGGGGAGGTATCCATATACTCCATCCCTGTATTATACAATTACATTTTACGGCTGTCATACAGTTTACAAGATTGCTGTAAATGCTGCAGTTATTGTTCCAGTGTAACATGGTGTCACTTACTGGCCATCTTAGCATGTGATGCAGGTGTGGCTGTCAGGGGTCGACTCGCTTCACTCACTCAGTCTTCCACTCATCCTTCACTTACACAGCAAATTGAGCATAAATCGCACCCCAAATACATGCCGCCTCCACCACTGAGTTGCCGACTCAGCAGAAACCTCACTCGCGTACACAGACGTCTCTCTGACCGTCAGACACCAACACACCTCAAAAAGGTAATGGGTTTATAGACCAACACAAAGTAGCCTTAAATTTGACAATTTAATACCCAAAGAGTTCAGTGCAATATATACAAGAAAAGATGACAAAATAACACAATATTGCAAACGGTTTTAAAATAAATGGGAGGAAAACAAACTAATACTTAAGAGTCTTTTGGTTCCAGTAGCTTGGACAATCTCCTGTAGTGAAATGGACACACCAAGCTCTCTTAGCTGATTCCACAGATGTGAAAAAAGTTCTAACGTTTGTTAGCTTCTTAAGGGTAGGATTTAGCTATACCTCCCTGCCAGGGTTCCCCTCCTCCTCTTAATCTCTGAGGTAGGGGCTAGATAACTCAACTTTACCTGGGAAAAGAGGAATGTGTTTCTTCACCTCATAAAGCTGTGTGTCTTTGCTGGCTCTGGAGGTCAACCCAGGGGCACCCCCTTCCTATCTTAGGGTCACTAAACCCTTTCTTCTCTCTGTTGCTGGACCATGACTTTGAAAAACAATAAAACTGGATTCCTGCCAGGGCGGAGAGCATTTCCCCTTTAACCCCCTCCCACTTTGTATACACATAAACAAAACATTCACTAAAGGTGTGTGTGTGTGTGTGTGTGTGACTAATATGAATAAGTAATACATAGCTTATTTCATTTTACATGGTATAAAGATTCAATACATAAGTAAAGAGACCTGAGCTTTCAGGCAAACCATAACCTAAAGCAAATTTTGCACGCTGCCAAAATTCTACCTCAATGAACTAGTATACTTGTTATATCTTGTGACATGATATGGCTGTGCTACCAATGCTCATATACTTGCTAACAGCATGTTCAGACCTTGACATTTTCACGTGATTTCACTTGGTATTCTGCACTGAAATCCCTGCCCCATTGTTCACAGGATTGTGGATTATTCTGCTATGGGTCTGAAATTCACGTCCTGTAGAGGTACATGTCAATTCTTGCCGTGGAAAATCTTCCATATGAATTTCCTCTAAGAAAAGATGCTGCAGACTTTTATTTTATAGAAAATTCACCTTTTAGGAGAGGAAAATATTGCTGTTTTTGTCAGTATGTAAATGAAGTTTTTTAGCAATGAGGATGTTGTTATTGCTCTAAAGATGTAAGCATCTAGACAAAATTAGCAACATATCGACAATGATTCATAAGTGGAAGCCACTCTGATTCTGCTGGGCTGGGTTGATATTCTGGGTTCTGGTGACACTCCCCTTATAGCAGCATATATAAATTTTGCTTTATCTCTCAAAACTGATCTGTCAGCATAATATAATTATAGTTACTGGTCCATATAAATGTGCCATTTGGCTACTAGGAGATCTGAAAGAATATAGTAGATACAGTTTGTTTTTAGGATGTTCGTTTTAAGACTCCTTTCCTTGACATCTTTCTCCACCTCCCTTTGCCGCTCTGGACAATGACAGTCGAGAGAGATGTTGGGGACCCTTTCTGGACTCCTGAATTATGTGTCCGGTTGATTCTTGCAGTGTCCCTAGTATCCATACATATTTTTTTTTTTTTTTTACTTCTAGGAGTATAGATCTGTAGCTGTAATGTGCTGCTGTTACACACTAGCTACTTAAAGAGGACCTTTCATGTCTTCATGCACATGCGTTATTATATACCGCTAAAAAGCCGACCGTACAATGAATTCCTGGGGTTGGAGATATCTGTGCCGTTAGTTTCGGCACCGATCTCTGCCCACTCTCAGAAGGGCGTTCCTAACAGTCTAGCTGAGCAGCTCAGCGTCATTGCAGGGTGGTAAGGAATGCCCCCTCTGACAGTACAGGGCTATGGATGAGTACAGTCAGGGGGGAGTTTCCTTACAGCCCAGCTAGATTGTCAGGAACGCCCTTCTGATGATGGGCAGAGATCGGTGTCGAAACTACCGGCACCGATATCTCCAGCCCCGGGGCACATAATGGGAAAGCCGACTGCATTGAATTCAGCGCACTGTCGGCTTTCTAGCAGTATATAAAACCGCATGTGCATGAGGACCTGGAAGGTCCTCTTTAACTACATGGACCGTATGGAGTCATTGGGAAATTTAACAATACATCTGTGGCATTTTTCTGGTGCTAATGGGTGATAACATGGCACATCTTTGGCACAAGGCCCTTTCTTCCGTCAAAGATGCACCACTACCCACTTCACCTCGTTCTCTACTTTTCTTGAATGTGTCTGGGGTTGGGACGCCGTGGCCCGACATATATATTATAACTCATGCCAGTCTCCTGTTGTGAGCTATAGAGCAAATTTATACCAGTCTTAATAAATCTGCCCCATTCTATGTGATATCATTGATCCTGTATAGATCACTGGCCTGGAGGTGTGAACATCTGGCCACCAGCTCCTGGTTTTGCAGTGCCCTACTGGTCAGATGGGACCAGTTCTATATAACTCAGGTGTTTCTAGTTAGGGTACTGTATATCCTAAGGACCATGAGGGACTGATACTGTATAAATCACAGGCCATTAGGGACTGGAAGTGTGAACATCTGGCGGACAGGAACTGGTTTTGTAACGTCCTACTAGCCAGAAAATGTGTGTTTCTTTTGATGGTGGTGGTGGTGGTGGTGGTGGGTCACCATGGACTCATAACATAGACCACTGACCACCCGCAACTAGTACAGAGATTTTAGAAGGTCTGCATTTTATGATTTTATTTATAGTGAACTAAATTCGAGTACAGTTAAAACCCCGTAGCTGCCGCTCTTTATTTTTATAGCCTGTTTTATCTTCTAGCACCATGTTACTGTCAGTTCTCGTGGGAATGTTTTATTTGCAGATAGTGCCATTTTGGTATTGTGCAGAGATGATTTCACATGTAAAGCATGCAGAGTCCTCCTCCCTAACAAATGCTAAATATATAGTATATATAGCTAATTCATACAGGGAAAAACAACCTTTGTGTGAATTGGACCCTACAGTATTTTCTATGTAATAATTGCCTGTCGTTGACATATAATTCAGCAGTCCAGGTGCTGTCTTATCCTACGGGATCTCTTGCATTGCTGCTGTCATGTAGTTATGTTCATTCGAGTTCGCATGGCTGAAGAGAATAAATATAAAAAAAATGCTATAGCATGCCACACCTTTAAGCGTGGTAGTGTAAAGCAGGCTCCATCTTTGTTAGGCTGAAAAAAAACTTCCCACCAGGAGTAACAACATGCAAGGAAGTTCAGATTCCGAGTCCTGCAGGGCCCATCAGGACATAGGCCGCTGTTTTTGACACCTTGTATTACAGTGAAAGTAATTGTGAGAAATTGAGCATAAAGATGGCGTACACCTTCAGTACTCGTCAGCAGAACTCTTAGGCTATGTTCACATGTAGAAATTTGGTGCTGGTTTTGAATCCGCCTCAAGTTCCTCCAGATTCATCCCTGAATCTTCCTTCCATTGTTTGCAATGGTAGGCAGAGATTGAACCCGGGCCACTGAAAAAATGTGTCCTGTAGTGTCGATCTTGCCTCAGAACCTGCGGTGCAAGACACTCAGGTGATCAGTAGGTGAAAGATTCGATGGAAGACCAAAGGGATAGAAAATGATAAGGAAGCTGTTGTGGAAGGCTGCCTAATTTCCTCTTCATTTTCAGCCAACTGAACAGGCCCATTGTCAGCTGTCACTCCTGATCCTCCCATACACATATGCACACTTGGCTCGGCCAAGAGTTCGTGAGGATAAGGGGATAAGAGTCTGTAGTGGCACAACCCCTTTAAGGCAACTTTCCCCTTCAGATATTATCATTTAGATGGGTTTTCTGTCCCCAATTTAATTTTTGCTGCGGTTTTTTGAGCAAAAGCCAAAAGTGGATTGAGCAGAAGGGAGAAGTATAAGAACTTCCTATATATTCCCCATTCCATTTGTAGCCATTCTTGGCTTTGGCTCAAAAACCGCAGCAAAATCTGCAACAAAAAAAAGCTGCGTTTCTGCCACGTGGGGCCTTAGCCTAGAAGTGCATGATAGATGGGATGGTAATTACAAATATATATATTCTATGTAGAAGGAAAAAAGATCTGCATTTTGGCATGCCCAATGCATTGTTCTCCCAGAATATAACCCACCACTAGAGGAGTGCCCAGGTGAGAAAGGAACTGAAAAGGATCAAGGCTGAGAAAGCTTCAGGGCCAGATGGCATCAGTGCAAGGCTAATTAAGACTTGCGGGGACCAGCTGTGTGGTATTATTATTATTATTATTATTATTATTATTATTTATATACAGTGCCTTGCGAAAGTATTCGGCCCCCTTGAACTTTTCAACCTTTTGCCACATTTCAGGCTTCAAACATAAGGATATAAAATTTTAATTTTTTTTGGTGAAGAATCAACAACAAGTGGGACACAATCGTGAAGTGGAACGAAATTTATTGGATATTTTAAACTTTTGTAAAAAAATAAAAAACTGAAAAGTGGGGCGTGCCAAATTATTCGGCCCCCCTTAAGTTAATACTTTGTAGCGCCACCTTTTGCTGCAATTGCAGCTGCAAGTCGCTTGGGGTATGTCTCTATCAGTTTTGCACATCGAGAGACTGAAATTCTTGCCCATTCTTCCTTGGAAAACAGCTGGAGCTCAGTGAGGTTTGTGAACAGCAGTTTTCAGCTCTTTCCACAGATTCTCGATTGGATTCAGGTCTGGACTTTGACTTGGCCATTCTAACACCTGGATACGTTTATTTGTGAACCATTCCATTGTAGATTTTGCTTTATGTTTGGGATCATTGTCTTGTTGGAAGATAAATCTCCGTCCCAGTCTCAGGTCTTTTGCAGACTCCAACAGGTTTTCTTCCAGAATGGTCCTGTATTTGGCTCCATCCATCTTACCATCAATTTTAACCATCTTCCCTGTCCCTGCTGAAGAAAAGCAGGCCCAAACCATGATGCTGCCACCACCATGTTTGACAGTGGGGATGGTGTGTTCAGGGTGATGAGCTGTGTTGCTTTTACGCCAAACATATCGTTTTGCATTGTGGCCAAAAAGTTTGATTTTGGTTTCATCTGACCAGAGCACCTACTTCCACATGTTTGGTGTGTCTCCCAGGTGGCTTGTGGTAAACTTTAAACGAGACTTTTTATGGATATCTTTGAGAAATGGCTTTCTTCTTGCCACTCTTCCATAAAGGCCAGATTTGTGCAGTGTACGACTGATTGTTGTCCTATGGACAGACTCTCCCACCTCAGCTGTAGATCTCTGCAGTTCATTCAGAGTGATCATGGGCCTCTTGGCTGCATCTCTGATCAGTCTTCTCCTTGTTTGAGATGAAAGTTTAGAGGGACGGCCGGGTCTTGGTAGATTTGCAGTGGTCTGATAGTCCTTCTATTTCAATATGATCTCTTGCACAGTGCTCCTTGGGATGTTTAAAGTTTGGGAAATCTTTTTGTATCCAAATACAGCTTTAAACTTCTCCACAACAGTATCACGGACCTGCCTGGTGTGTTCCTTGGTCTTCATGATGCTCTCTGCGCTTTAAACAGAACCCTGAGACTATCACAGAGCAGGTGCATTTATACTGAGACTTTATTACACACAGGTGGATTATATTTATCATCATCAGTCATTTAGGACAACATTAGATCATTCAGAGATCCTCACTGAACTTCTGGAGTGAGTTTGCTGCACTGAAAGTAAAGGGGCTGAATAATTTGGCACGCTCCACTTTTCAGTTTTTTATTTTTTACAAAAGTTTAAAATAACCAATAAATTTCGTTCCACTTCACAATTGTGTCCCACTTGTTGTTGATTCTTCACCAAAAAATTAAAATTTTATATCCTTATGTTTGAAGCTTGAAATGTGGCAAAAGGTTGAAAAGTTCAAGGGGGCCGAATACTTTCACAAGGCACTGTGTGTATGTGTATATATATATATATATATATATATATATATATATATATATATATATATATATATATATATATATATATATATATATATATATATATATATATATATATATATATATATATATATATATATATATATATATATATATATATATATATATATATATATATATATATATATATATATATATATATATATATATATATATATATATATATATATATATATATATATATATATATATATATATATATATATATATATATATATATATATATATATATATATATATATATATATATATATATATATATATATATATATATATATATATATATATATATATATATATATATATATATATATATATATATATATATATATATATATATATATATATATAT